>CM059425.1:250033373-252940873 GCA_030390025.1 Squalus acanthias
GTCGTCCTCAATTTCTTCGCCAGTGGATCCTTCCAGTCTGCAACAGGAGACATAGTTAACAACTCACAGTTCGCCATCCCATCGCTGCATCCGGGAGGGTACAGTTGGAGAAGGGACTACATTTCCTTCCCCATCACAAGAGAGAAGCAGGACAAGCGTGCATGTGGCTTTGCCAGGATGGCAGGATTCCCCATGGTGCAGGACGCCACTGACTGCACCCACATGGCTTTGCGGGCACCGCATAACAATCCTGAGATCTTCCGTAACCGCAACAGCTACCACTCACTTAATGTGCAGTTGGTGTGCGATTCTCAATGTGAATGCCCGCTATCCTGGCAGCAACCACGATGCCTTCATCCTGCGCCAGACCAGTGTGCCAGCACTCTTCCAGCCACCATGTCAAGCTCGCGCTGACTGGTCGGAGACAAGGGCTGACCGCTCTCCACCTGGCTCATGACTCCCCTCTGCAACCCCAATACTCCTGCACAGCACTCATATAACGAGAGCCATGCTGCCACCAGGAACATCATCGAGCAGACCATCGGGGTGCTCAAACAACGGTTCCGCTGCCTTGATCGCTCGGGAGGAGCCCTCCAGTATTCAGCTGAGCGGGTGTCCCATTTTGTTGTAGTCTGCTGCACGCTCCACAACCTGGCCATCATGAGGGTCCAGCCCTTGCCACCAGGGATTGCGGGACCACCTCAGGAGGAGGAAGAGGGAGAGGAGGAGGAGGACGAGGAAGAGGAAGACGAGGAGGACAAGGTACAGGAGCGAGGGAGGAGGCAGCCACTCAATCGGCCTTCTGAAAGGGAGGTCTGTGACTGTGGTTCAAATGAATTAAACCCCAGATCCCCATTGCTCACCACATCCCCATCATTCCATCTCTGTCGCAGACCATATCACAGCGCAAAGCTGAAATGAGACACACCACAAAAGAATCCAAACTAAATTAATAAATTTATCAATAATCAATGAACACATATTTACAACAACAATATTAACTATTTACCCTTGTGCAATCCCTTAGTGCCTGTCGTTACTGTGCCTTTGCCTACTCCAGTGCTCCTATGAAGTGTTGGCCCAGTGGCTGCAGCACGGCAGGTGGAAGGCTGCTGAGTGTCCGTGCGGGAGACTTCAGATGTCCTCAACAAGCTCTAAGAATGGAAGGCCCGGCTGCAGACTGCACTACCTCAGCATGGGTGGCAGCAGTCTGGGCTGGCTGGATGACAGGCAGAGACACGGGCAATGGTGGAGTGGCAGTGGTGGGAGCAGGAATGCTGTCATCCTGAGAGAGGACAGCCGTTTCCTGCTCCACTGACCCACTCACAGCACTTCGGCATCCCTAGCAATCCGTTAGAACACATGGAATCCTGCTGCGACACCAGGGAAGTCCCAGGCGACGGTGGTCGACCCAGCCATGATGGCAGCACTCAGTGCTTGCGTGGCATCAAGCAGAGACTGTAGGAGAGCAGTCTGACATTGGATGCCACCAAGCACAGACTGCATTACAGCACAAAGACGTTACGTCGCTTCCACCTGTGCTGCAATGGAAGCTGCCAGATCGCCCATCACACGTGGCATCAGGTCTGGGTTGCCACAGTCTCTCTGGGAGTCTACCATCCTTTGCAGACTGGAAATGATGGGCTCCATGGTGTGCGCAGAGCCTTGTGCAATGTTGGAGGCGGACTCCTCCACGCTCCTTACCATTGCCAAGAGGCTCTCGAGCACCCTTGCCATATCGTCACCTTTCTTCTAAACGCCTCCCCATCGAGGTCCTGTGCAGCAGAACTCGCCCTCCAGGGAGCTGGCCCCTGAGCTACCCTCTCCTCCTCGCCTTGCTGCAGCCCACTCATCCCTGGTGCCTCACCCTGTGCAGATCCCGCTACTATACTAGCCTCTAAAGAACACATAGTGCCAGTATCTGAGCTGGTGCCTGCGGGTGAGACATGCAGTGACACGGTGTGTTCTTCCTCCTCCTCTTCTCCCGCCTCGCTCTACGGTGCCCTCAGGGACAGGCTGCTCAGGTACTTGCTCATTATCTGAAAGCTTAAAGGCACAAGAGTTAGGTTAAGGTGAGGGGAGGGGGACAGGAAGGCAGAAATGCATGCATACAGCATGATTAGCTGGAAAGTGTGAAAGGCTTGTGGGGTGAGGGGGAAGTGGCATTTGAGAAGAAGGAGTAGGGATGACCATACCGTTGTTGTCCCCAAGGGGGTCAATGTCGCCAGTGGCCAGGGCGCCCACCACCTGCCACCCAATAATCCGCAGCACTCTATTCTCCAGCGCAGACAGTGGTTGGGTGTCAGCTTGTGTGCTCCTGCTCCCTCCTGTTGTGAGCCACCTTGGCCTGCAAGAGAAAGGAAAGTGTGTGAGTGAGTGTGGAGCAATGTGTTTGGGTGATGTGCCTGCCATAGTTGAATAGCTGTCATTGTGTGCAAGGTGTGAGATGTGGGTGTGAGTGTTGGTAGGTGGAGATTGTTGGTGGGTGAGTGCTGGGGGTGTGGTGCTTTGGCCAGTGTGTGAAGACTGTGGTTCAGATGGTGGTATGCAGCATTTGTTGAAGCATTCACACACCCTCACCACCAGAGTGAGGTCGTTAAAATTTCTTCCTGCATTATGTGTGGGTCCTGGGGACCACAGTGCTGCCCGAGAGGTGCTGTGCTACATCCCTCCAAATGGTGCGGAAGACTTGCAGCGAGGGCTTCCTACCACTTGCCGGGTAGAGCACCACCCTCCGTCACTCCACAGTGGACACCAATGCCCACAGCGGACACCAACGCCTCCAATGCTTCAGCGTTGAATCTGCGGGCTCTCTCCTTGCGATTAGACTGCACCTGATATTGGTCCACCTTTTGTGTGTAACGCCAATGAGCTTGGGCTTAAAGACTTGAATTAGCGCTCCAATCATTTCTTTGAGCAGTGAGCATGAATTTTGCGTGCAGTCTAAAGCATTAGCACCTGGTGCTAATTCTCCAACTTGTCTAATTATACCGCCCATTCCTGGGCTACAATGAATTTCTAGCCGTATGTGTTTATCTAGCCTCCCCTTAAATGCATCAACCTCAACTATTCACCTCAACTACTCCTTGTGGTGGCGAGTTCCACATTCTAACCACTCTCTGGGTAAAGAAGTATCTCCTGAATTCTTTATTGGATTTATTAGTGACTATCTTATATTTATGATCCCCTAGTTATTGACTCCCCCACAAGTGAAACCATCTCTATATCTACCCTATTGAGCCCCCTCATAATTTTAAAGACCTCTATTAGGTCACCCTCAACCTTCTCTTTTCTGAAGAAAAGAGCCCAGCCTGTTCAGCCTTTCCAGACAGTTAGAACCTCTCAGTTCACACATTATATATATACTGGATGAAAATCTTGAGAAACAATCTTGTTGGGATTGCCCCAGATTTACTCATGCCTGTATAGAGCAGGTGTGAGTGACTCAAGGTGGAAGCAACTTTGTTATAGGTTTCTGAGTGTCCAAAAAGAACTGCCTAGAACTTTGCAATTCCTGAATAGATTTCAATTTTATTTCTTTGAAGCTGTTAACACTTTCTCCTCTCTGGCTGTTGTTGTCATCTTCTTTGGGAACTCTTGATTTCTTCCTCCAGTGCTGTAATGTCTCTTTAAGAAATTGTTTTATATCTACTGCTGCACCCCTTCCTCCCCCAACCCACCCCGTAAGATTCTGACCCACTCCTGCCGTTCTGCACCATCGGAAGGTGTAAGTTACATTGCTAGCCCACCTCCCCATGAGATTACATAGAATTTACAGCACAGCCGGGGAATTTAAATTCAGTTAATTAAAATAAATCTGGAATAAAAAGCTAGTATCAGTAATGGTGACCATGAAACTATCGGATTGTCGTAAAAAACCATCTGGTTCACTAATGTCCTTCAGGGAAGGAAATCTGCCGTCCTTACCTGGTCTGGCCTATGTGTGACTCCAGACCCACAGCAATGTGGTTGACTCTTAACTGCCCTCTGAAACGGCCTAGCAAGTCACTCAGTTGTAACAAACCGCTACAGAAAACAATAATAAGAATAAAACTGAACGGACCACCCGGCATCGACCTCAGCACCAACTTCGGACACGACAACAGCACACCCAGCCCAGTCAACCCTGCAAAGTCCTCCTCACAAACAGCTGGGGACTTGTGCCAAAATTGGGAGAGCTGTCACACAGACTAGTCAAGCAACAGCTGGACATAGTCATACTCACAGAATCATACCTTTCAGCCAATGTCCCAAACTCCTCCATCACCATCCCTGGGTATGTCCTGTCCCACCGGCAGGACAGACCCACCAGGGGTGGCGGCACAGTGGTATACAGTTGGGAAGGAGTGGGCTTGGGAGTCCTCAACATTGACTCCGGACCCCAAGAAGTCTCATGTCTTCAGGTCAAGCATGGGCAAGGAAACCTCCTGCTGATTACCACCTACCGCCTCCCTCAGCTGATGAATCAGTACTCCTCCATGTTGAACACCACTTGGAAGAAGCACTGAGTAGCAAGGGCACAGAATGTACTCTGGGTGGGGGACTTCAATGTCCATCACCAAGAGTGGTTCAGTAGCACCACTACTGAACAAGCTGGCCGAGTGCTGAAGGACATAGCTGCCACATTGGGTCTGTGGCAGGTGGTGAGAGAACCAACACAAGGGAAAAACCTAATTGACCTCATCCTCAGCAATCTACCTGCTGCAGATGCATCTGTCCATGACAGCATTGGTAGCAGTGACCACCGCACAGCCCTTGTGGAGAGGAAGACCTGTTTTCACACTGAGGACACCCACCATCGTGTTGTGTGCCACTACCACCGTGCTAAATGGGATAAATTCAGAACAGATCTAGCAGCTCAAAACTAGGCATCCATGAGGCGCTGTGGGTCATCAGCAGCAGCAGAATTGTCTTCAGCCAGTCTTCAGCCAACTCAATTCACTCCACGTGATATCAAGAAACGGCTGAGCACACTGGATACAGCAAAGGCTATGAGCCCCGACAACATCCCGGCTATCGTGCTGAAGACTTGCACTCCAGAACTAGCCGCGCCTCTAGCCAAGCTGTTCCAGTACAACTACAACACTGGCATCTACCCGACAATGTAGAAAACTGCCCAGGTATGTCTTGTCCACAAAAAGCAGGACAAATCCAATCCGGCCAATTACCGCCCCATCAATCTACTCTCAGTCATCAGCAAAGTGATGGAAGGTGTTGTCGACAGTGCTATCAAGCGGCACTTACTCACCAATAACCTGCTCATGGATGCCCAGTTTGGGTTCCGCCAGGACCACTCGGCTCCCGACCTCATTACAGCCTTAGTCCAAACATGGACAAAAGAGCTGAATTCCAGAGGTGAGGTGAGAGTGACTGCCCTTGACATCAAGGCAGCATTTGACCGACTGTGGCATCAAGGAGCCCGAGTAAAATTGAAGTTAATGGGAATCGGGGAAAATTCTCCACTGGCTGGAGTCATACCTAGCACAAAGGAAGATTATTGTGATGGTTGGAGGTCAATCATCTCAGTCCCAGGACATCGCTGCATGAGTTCCTCAGGGCAGTGTCCTACGCCCAACCATCTTCATGACCTTCCCTCCATCGTAAGGTCAGAAGTGGGGATGTTCACTGATGGTTGCACAGTGTACAGATCCTTTCGCAACTCCCCAGATAATGAAGCCGTCCATGACCGCATGCAGCAAGACCCAGACGACATTCAGGCTGATAAGTGGCAAGTAACATTCGCACCACACAAGTGCCAGGCAATGACTATCTCCAACAAGAGAGAGACTAACCACCGCTCCTTGACATTCAATGTCATTATCATCGCCGAATCCCCACCATCAACATTCTGGGGGCTCACCATTGATCAGAAACTTAACTGGACCAGCCACATAAATACTGTGGCAACAAGAGCAGGTCAGAGGCTGGGTATTCTGCGGCGAGTGTCTCACCTCCTGACTCCCCAAAGCCTTTCCACCATCTACAAGGCACAAGTCAGGAGTGTGATGGAATACTCTCCACTTGCCTGGATGAGTGCAGCTCCAATAACACTCAAGAAGCTCGACACCATCCAGGACAAAGCAGTCCGCTTGATTGGCACCCCATCCACCACCTTAAACATTCACTCCCTCCACCACCAGCGTACCGTGGCTGCAGTGTGTACCATCTACAAGATGCACTGCAGCAACTCGCCAAGGCTTCTTCAACAGCACCTCCCAAACCCGCGACCTCTACTACCTCGAAGGACAAGGGCAGCAGGCGCATTGGAACACCATCACCTGCAAGTTCCCCTCCAAGTTACACACCATCTTGACTTGGAAATATATCGCCGTTCCTTCATCGTCATTGGGTCAAAATCCTGGAACTGCCTCCCTACAGCACTGTGGGAGTACCTTCACCACACGGACTGCAGCGGTTCAAGAAGGCAGCTCATCACCACCTTCTCAAGGGAAATTAGGGATGGGCAAAAAATATTGGCCTAGCCAGCGACGCCCACATCCCAGGAACGAATAATAAAAGAACAGGCCATTTGGGCCACCTATGCTGGTCACACGAGCCACCTTACTTCATCTCATCCTATCACCTAAATAAGATGTAGGAGAGACCAATTGTTGGAAGAAAGCAAGCTTGCACATTGCACATTATCAAGTCTCAGAAATATCCCACATCATCCGAAAACACAGCGTCAGTTTCCACATGTACGCTGACGACACCCAGCTCTACCTCACCAACACTTCTCTCGACCCCTCCACGGTCTCTAAATTGTCAGACTGCTTGTCCGACATCCAGTTCTGGATGAGCAGAAATCTTTTCCGATTAAATATTGGGAAGGCCAAAGTCATTGTTTTTGGTCCCCGCCACAAACTCCGTTCCCTAGCCACTGACTCCATCCTTCTCCCTAACAACTGTCTGAGGCTGAACCACACTGTTGGAAACCTGGTGTCATATTTGACCCTGAAATGAGCTTCCGACCACATATCGCGGCATAACTTACACCGCCTATTTCCACCTCCATAACATCGCCCATCTCCGCCCCTGCCTCACCTAATCCGCTGCTGAAACCCTCATCCGTGCCTTTGTTACCTCTAGACTTGACTATTCCAACTATAAAAATCCAAAAGGAAAAGTGATCCAACCATGGCTAACAAAAGAAATTAAAGCTAGTACTAAGTCAAAGGAGGAAGCCTATAAAGTTGCCAGAAAAAGAGATCAGCCTGAGGATTGGGATCTTTTTAGAAATCAGCAAAGGGGGAACAAGAAATTGATAAAGAAAGGGAAAATGGAATATGAGCACAAACTAGCAAAAAATATAAAAACGGATTGGATTGGGGGCAAGGTATTGACTTGGATAGAGAACTGGTTGGCGGTCAGAAAGCAGAGAGTAGGAATTGATGGGTCTTTTTCCGAGTGGCAGGCAGTGACTAGGTGGGGTACCGCAGGGTTCGGTCCTTGGACCCCAGCTATTCACAATATACATTAATGATCTAGATAAGGGAACTAGATGTAATATCTCTAAGTTTGCAGATGACACAAAGCTGGGTGGGAGTGTGTGCTGCGAGGAGGATACTGAGAAACTCCAGGATGATTTGGACAGGTTGGGTGAGTGGGCAGAAGCGTGGCAGATGCAATATAACGTGGATAAATGCGAGGTTATCCACTTTGGTGTCAAAAACAGAAAGGCAGACTATTATCTGAATGGCAATAGATTGGGAGAAGGGGAAGTGCAACGAGACCTGGGTGTCCTTGTGCACCAGTCACTGAAGGTAAGCATGCAGGTGCAGCAGGCGGTGAAGAAGGCAAATGGTATGTTGGCCTTCATAGCGAAAGGGTTTGAGTATAGGAACAGGGATGTCCTGCTGCAGTTGTACAGGGCCTTGGTGAGACCACACCTTGAGTACTGTGTGCAGTTTTGGTCGCCTTATCTGAGGAAGGATGTTCTTGCCATGGAAGGAGTTCAGCGAAGATTCACAAGGCTGATACCTGGGATGGCAGGAATGATATATGAGGAGAGATTGGGTCGATTGGGCTTATACTCGCTGGAGTATAGAAGAATGAGAGGGGATCTCATCGAAACATATAAAATTCTGACAGGTCTGGACAAACTAGATGCAGGAAGAATGTTCCCGATGGTCGAGAGTCCCGAACCAGGGGTCATAATCTAAGGATAAGCCATTTAGGACAGAAATGAGGAAGAATTTCTTCACCCAGAGAGTGGTGAACCTGTGGAATTCTCTACCACAGAAGGTAGTTGAGGCCAAGTCATTAAATATATTCAAGAATGAGTTAGATATATTTCTTAAAGCTAAAGGTATCAAGGGATATGGGGAGAAGGCAGGTACAGGGTACTGAGTTTGGATGATCAGCCATGATCTCATCGAATGGCGGAGCAGGCTCGAGGGGCCGAATGGCCTACTCCTGCTCCTATCTTCTATGTTTCTATGTTTCTATGTAAAAGCTTCTATAGGTATGTGAAAAGAAAAAGACTGGCGAAGGTAAATGTAGGTCCTTTACAGTCAGAGATGGGAGAATTTATAATGGGGAATGAGGAAATGGCATGGAAATTAAATAAATACTTTGTTTCTGTCTTCACGGAGGAAGACTCAAAAAACCTCCCAGAAATACGAGAAAACCAAGGGTGTGGCGAGAATGAGGAACTTAAAGAAATTATTAGTAAAAAAACAGTAATAGCAAAATTAATGGGACTAAAAGTCGATAAATCCCAAGGACCGGATGACCTACATCCTAGGGTTATGAAAGAGGTGGCCATTGGGATAGTGGACGCATTGGTTGTCATCTTCCAAAATTCTATAGATGCTGGAACGGTTCCTGCAGATTGGAGGATAGCAAATGTAACCTCGCTATTTAAGAAAGGAGGGAGAGAGAAAACGGGGAACTACAGACCTGTTAGCCTCACATCAGTAGTTGGGAAAATGCTGGAATCTATGATAAAGGATGCAATAACTGGGCACTTAGAAACTAATAGTAAGATTGGGCAGAGTCAACATGGATTTATGAAAGGGAAATCCTGTTTGACAAACCTATTGGAGTTCTTTGAGGATGTAACTAGGGGAGTAGACAAAGGGGAACTAGTAGATGTGGTGTATTTGGATTTTCAGAAGGCCTTCGATAAGGTCTCACACAAGAGGTTGGTAAACAAAATTAGGGCACATGTAATTGGGGGTAATATACTATCATGGATTGAGAATTGGTTAACAGACAGAAAACAAAGAGTAGGGATAAACGGGTCTTTTTTAGGATGGCAGGCTGTGACTAGTGGGGTACCGCAAGGATTGGTGCTTGGGCCCCAGCTATTCACAATCTAGATCAATGATTTGGATGAGGGGACTAAATGTAACATTTCCAAATTTGCTGATGATACAAAGCTAGGTGGCAGTGTCAGTTGCGAAGAGGATGTGAAGAGGCTTCAAAGGGATCTCAACAGGCTCAGTGAGTGGGCGAGAACATGGCAGATGGAATATAATGTGGATAAATGTGAAGTTATCCACTTTGGTAGAAAAAACAGAAAGGCAGAGTATTTCCTAAATGGTGAAAGATTGGGGAATGCAGATGCTCAAAGGGACCTGGGTGTCCTTGTACATGAGTCATTGAAAGTGAATGTGCAGGTGCAGCAAGCCATTAGGAAGGCAAATGGTATGCTGGCCTTCATTACAAGAGGATTTGAGTACAGGAGTAAAGAAGTCTTACTCCAATTATATAGGGCCTTGGTGAGACCACACCTGGAGTACTGTGTACAATTTTGGTCTCCTTACCTAAGGAAGGATATACTTGCCATAGAGGGAGTGTAACAAGATTGATTCCTGGGATGGCGGGACTGTCGTATGAGAAGAGACTGAGTAAACTAGGCCTGTATTCTCTTGAATTCAGAAGAATGAGAGAGGATCTCATTGAAACATACAAAATTATTACAGGGCTTGATAGGATGGATGCTGGGAGAATGTTTCCCTTGGCTGGGGAGTCTAGAACTAGGGGCCACAGCCTCAGGATAAAGGGTAGGCCATTCAGGACTGAGATGAGAAGAAATTTCTTCACACAAGAGGGTGGTGAATCTTTGAAATTCTCTGCCCCAGAGGGCTGTGGAGGCTCAGTCATTGGGTATATTCAAAACAGAAGTCGATAGATTTCTGACTAGTAAGAGCATCAAGGGATATGGCAAAAGGGCCGGTGAATGGAATTGATGCAGAAGATCAGCCATGATCTCATTGAATGGCGGAACAGGTTCGAAGGGCCGAATGGCCTACTCCTGCTCCTATTTCTTATGTTCTTATGTTCTTACTCCTGGCTCCTACATTCTACCCTACGTAAACTTGAGGTCATCCAAAACTTGGCTGCCCGTGTCCTAACTCGCATCAAGTCCCGTTCACCCATCACCTGTGCTCGCTGACCTACATTGGCTCCCGGTTAAGCAATGCCTCGATTTCAAAATTCTCATCCTTGTTTTCAAATTCCTCCATGGCCTCGACCCTCCCTATCTCTGTAATCTCCTCCAGCCCCACAACCCCCCCCCCCCCCGAGATATCTGCGCTCCCTTAATTCTGCCCTCTTGAGCATCCCTGATTATAATCGCTCAACCATTGGTGGCCGTGCCTTCTGTTGCCTAGGCCCTAAGCTCTGGAATTCCTTGCCTAAACCTCTCTGCCTCTTTTTCCTCCTTTAAGACGCTCCTTAAAACCTACCACTTTGAGCTTTTGGTCACCTGCCCTAATTTCTCCTAATGTGGCTCGGTGTCAAATTTTTTGCCTTATAATACTCCTGTGCAGCGCCTTGAGACATTTTACTACGTTAAAGGTGCTATATAAATACAAGTTGTTGCTGTTGTTATACAATGCAATGGATCAAGTTATGTCGGCCAATGTGGCAGCCATTTTGTGCACAGCAAGGTCCCACAAAAGGCAATGAAGTTTATCTATTTTTGATGGGGCTCACTGGGGGAAGACTGTTGGCCAGGACATCGGGAGTGCTCCCCACTAATTAAACAAAAATGAAACGAACAGCAAGTTAAACTAATTTTGGAGGTGTTTGAGGGAAGGATTTGGGAATGTTGCCAATTTAGATTTACAACTTGGGTATTGCATTCTGCAGATATGCCAACCTGGAAAAACAATGCAAAAGCTGACCAACAGCTTAAAAAAAAACTAGCTGACACAGATCTCAGAAATAACAACAGAAAACGCTGGAAAAACTCAGCAGGCCAGGCAGCATCCGTAGAGAGAGAAAGAGAGTTGACGTTTCAGGTCGATGACCTTTCATCAGATCTCAGAAAGCTGGCAACTCAAGAACCCAGATTTTACATGTAAGTCAACCATATGCGTTTTGGGAGACCATCAGCATGGCATCATAGAAACATAGAAACATAGAATCTAGGAGCAGGAGTAGGCCATTCAGCCCGTCGAGCCTGCTCCACCATTCAATACGATCATGGCTGATCATCCAAATCCAGTACCCTGTCCCTGCTTTAATCCCCACAGTACACATATCCCACCCTACCCCCGTAACCCCACGTATTTAATCCCCCCCTAACACTAAGGGTCAATTTATCATAGCCAAATCAACCTAACCCGCACATTTTTGGACTGTGGGAGGAAACCGGAGCACCCGGAGGAAACCCACGCAGACACGGGGAGAATGTGCAAACTCCACACAGACAGTCACCCTAGGTCAGATTCGAACCCGGGTCCCTGGCGCTGTGAGGCACCAGTGCTAACCACTATGCCACCGTGTTGCCCACATCATCTCATGATTTTAAAAAAATCAGTGCTGACCATGCCCCTCGTTTCTCAGTCCCTCTCCAACCCATGTCCTGCTGCAAATAAACCAGAACTGATGATTCTCCCCTCAACTCTCTCTCTCTCTTAGGCAGTCCCTCAGAACCGAGGATGACTTGCTTCCACATTAAAAATGAGTTCTCAGGTGACTGATGAGTCCAATGCGGGACCTACAGTCTCTGTCACAGGTGGGGCAGACGGTGGTTGAAGGGGCGGGTGGGTGGGGTGCTTGGGTTGATGTGCGCTCCTTCCGCTGTTTGCGCTTGGCTTCCGCTTGCTCCCGGTGAAGAGACTCAAGGTGTTCGGTGCCTTCCCTGATGCTTCTCCTCCACTTTGTGCGGTCTTGGGCCAGGGATTCCCAGGTGTCAGTGGGGAAGTTGCACTTTTTCAAGGAGGCTTTGAGGGTGTCCTTGAAGCGTTTCCTCTGCCCACCTGGGGCTCTCTTGCCGTGTCGGAGCTCCGAGTAGAGTGCTTGTTTTGGGAGTCTCGTATCAGGCATGCGGACGATGTGAAACGTCCATCGGAGCTGATCGAGCTACTGTCAACAAGGGCAGACGTCAATGACAAAGTCCAACACCGCCTTCAGTGTGCCAGTGCAGCCTTCGGTCGCCTAAGGAAGAGAGTGTTTGAAGACCAGGACCTCAAACCCAGCACTAAGCTCATGGTCTACAGAGCAGCAGTGATACCCGCCCTGCTGTATGCTTCAGAGACATGGACCATGTACAGCAGGCACCTCAAAGCACTGGAGAGGTACCACCAACACTGCCTCCGCAAGATCCTGCAAATCCTTTGGCAGGATAGGCGCAGCAACGTCAGTGTTCTCGCTCAGGCCAACATCCCCTCAACACTGCTCCTGCCACTTAATGGAAAGAATTTGGTCTCCGAATATTTAGGCAATCAAGAAAAACAGAGTGCACGACTACAGTGTTTAGAGGCACAAATCCCACTAAGTGGTAGGAGTGGCATTCAGGGTAGAAAGGCCTGTCTAGTGCATTAGCAGCAGCAATCAAGTAGGAGCAGGACTGGGGAGTGGGAAGGAGGGAAAGGGAACGGATGGCAATGAGGGAGAGGGAAAACATAAAAGGTCCCAATGTGTTTCGCATGAGTGTAAGCAGACAAAAATTGACACTGAGCCCAAAAGGAGACATTAGGACAGGTGGCTTCGTCAAAGAGGTAGGTTTAAGCATTGTCTTGAAAGAGGAGAGAAGCAAAGAGGGAATTCCAAAGTTTAGGGCCTAGACAGCTGAAAGCATGGCCACCACTGGTGAGGTGACGGAAGCGGGGGATGTACTCGAAGCCAGGTTGGAGGAGCACAAAGTTCTCAGAGGGTTGTAGGGCTGAAGGAGGTTACGGAGATAGGGAGGGGGAGGCCATAGCGGATTTGAACACCAGGATAAGAATTTTAAAATTGAGGCGTTGGTGGACCAGGAGCCAATATACGTCGGCAAGCACAGGGGTGATGGGTGAACGGGACTTGGTGCGAGTTAGAAGGGTGGAAGATAGGAGGGCCAGCCAGAAGAGCAGTGGAATAGTCAGGAGAGAGAAATGAAGGATAGAGGGAATGGTGCAGAACCTGGGAGCAGGAGAGCACCAACATTAACTGAGGGGAAAGGGTAAGGGAGAATACCAGCATTAACCGGGTGGTAGAAGAGGAGTATGAGTTTGAACTGAATTGGATAGGAAGAAGAGTGCAGGTTGAATTCAGGGTCAGGGGGGAGTTGCGGTGGGGAAGAGTACGAGGTTGAATTGAGGGGAGAATGAAAGTATAGTGCCAGTAAGATTTGGAAGAGTTGAGGAGGGTGTCTCTGTGAAGGGTGGAGAGTTAGATGGGGTACTTCTCTAAAATGGGGTGTGGGGTTGAAGTGGGAGAGTGACTCTTGAAGTAACTTTCAGATAAATTAGTTAAATTATGATCTGGTTGGTGTATTGAAAATCCTAATATCACTATGTTTTTTTCCCCTTTTGCTTTAGTTTAAAAATCTATTAATTACATGAGGTATAAAATTAACTAGAATGCACCATTTTTATTGTAAAGTTCAATATTTTCTAGGAGAGCATACCCCCACCCCCTTCCTCAGAGATGCACCACTAATTTGTGCCTTCAATATATGGATTTCTCCTTTCAGCCTTTCATGTACTCATATTTTTTTCTTGAATACAAACAAAGTAATGTTGTATATACCTTCAGTTTAGATTACAAAGCCTGTGTAACTACTTGTTTCCACATGTCATGGGCTTATAATCACAGCTATTCTTCAGTTGTCATCTTCTTAGATGCTGTGCCAGCTGTTTGAAGCTGTTGGTCAGCTTCTGGTGGTTGACACAAATAGTTTTGAATGCAGGAGAGGAGAATCCCTGCTCTCTAAACATCTAAGTTCAGAGGAAGTAGGTCCCAGAGCTTCGGGCCTTCAGCTGCCTAGGCCCTAAGCTCTGGGATTCCCTCCCTAAACTGCTCCGCCTCTCTCTCTCCTCCTTTAAGACGCTCCTTAACAACCTACCTCTTTGACCAAGCTTTTGGTCACCTGTCCTAGTATCTCCTTACTATTTTGATCAAACCAATCAATTATCTGTAACTAAATAAAACTTTAAAGGAAACTTAACAAATCAAATTAAAATTTGGTAGTCCGGGGTGACGATGCACTCCAGCCTCCGCAGCGCCCACCGGTCGCGGAAAAACTCAAGCGTTCCTATTATCTCCTTATGTGGCTCGGTATCAAATTTTGTTTGATAATCGCTCCTGTGAAGCACCTTGGGATGTTTTACTAAGTTGAAGGCGCTATATAAATGCAAGCTGTTAAACATAGAAACATACAACAGTACAGCACAGTACAGGCCCTTCGGCCCTCGATGTTGTGCCGAGCATTGTCCGAGACCAAGATCAAGCTATCACACTCCCTATCATTCTGGTGTGCTCCATGTGCTTATCCAATAACCGCTTGAAAGTTCCTAAAGTGTCAGACTCCACTATCACAGCAGGCAGTCCATTCCACACCCCAACCACTCTCTGAGTAAAGAATCTACCTCGGACATCCCTTCTATATCTCCCCCCATGCACCTTATAGTTATGCCCCCTTGTAACAGCTGCCTCTACCCGAGGAAATAGTCTCTGAACATCCACTCTATCTATCCCCCTCATCATCTTATAAACCTCTATTAAGTCGCCTCTCATCCTCCTCCGCTCTAAAGAGAAAAGCCCCAACTCCCTCAATCTTTCCTCATAAGACCTCCCCCCCAAACCAGGCAGCATCCTGGTAAATCTCCTTTGCACTCTTTCCAATGCTTCCACGTCCTTCCTATAGTGAGGTGACCAGAACTGCACACAATATTCCAAATGTGGTCTCACCAAGGTCCTGTACAGTTGCAGCATAACCTCACGGTTCTTAAACTCAAACCCTCTGTTAATAAACGCCAACACACCATAGGCCTTCTTTACTGCTCTATCCACTTGAGTGGCAACCTTCAGAGATCTGTGGATATGAACCCCCAGATCCCTCTGCTCCTCCACGTTCCTCAGAACCCTGCCGTTGACCCTGTAATCCTTATTCAAATTTGCCCTACCAAAATGAATCACCTCGCACTTATCAGGGTTAAATTCCATCTGCCATTTTTCGGCCCAGCTCTGCATCCTATCAATGTCTCTTTGCAGCCTACAACAGCCCTCCACCTCATCTACTGCTCCACCAATCTTGGTGTCATCAGCAAATTTACTGATCCACCCTTCAGTCCCCTCCTCCAAGTCATTGATAAAAATCACAAACAGCAGAGGACCCAGCACCGACCCCTGTGGCACACCGCTGGTAACTGGTCTCCAGTCCGAAAATGTTCCATCCACCACCACCCTCTGCCTTCTATGAGATAGCCAGTTACTTATCCAATTGGCCAAATTTCCCTCTATCCCACAACTCCTTACTTTCTTCATGAGCCGACCATGGGGAACCTTATCAAACGCCTTACTAAAATCCATGTATACGACATCAACTGCTCTACCTTCATCTACACACTTAGTTACCTCCTCAAAGAATTCAATCAAATTTGTTAGGCAAGACTTACCCTTCACGAATCCGTGTTGACTTTCCCTGATTAAGTTGCCCCTTTCCAAATGGTCATAAATCCTATCCCTCAGGACCTTTTCCATTATCTTACCAACCACCGAAGTAAGACTAACCGGCCTATAATTACCAGGGTCATTCCTATTTACTTTCTTGAAGAGAGGAACAACATTCGCCACTCTCCAGTCCTCTGGCACCATTCCCGTGGACAGTGAGGACCCAAAGATCAAAGCCAGAGGCTCTGCAATCTCCTCCCTTGCCTCCCAAAGAATCCTAGGATATATCCCATCTGGCCCAGGGGACTTATCGACCCTCAGGTTCTTCAAAATTGCTAAAACATCTTCCCTCAGAACATCTACCACCTCCAGCCTATCCACCTTTATCACACTCCCATCCTCAAGAACATGGCCCCTCTCCTCGGTGAACACTGACGAAAAGTATTCATTCATCACCTCTCCTATCTCTTCTGACTCCATGCACAAGTTCCCACTACTGTCCTTGACCGGCCCTACCCTCACCCTGGTCATTCTTTTATTTCTCACATAAGAGTAAAAGGCCTTGGGGTTTTTCTTGATCCGACCCGCCAAGGACTTCTCATGCCCCCTCCTAGCTCTCCTAAGCTCTTTTTTTAGCTCATTCCTTGCTACCTTGTACCCCTCAATCGACCCAACTGAACCTTGTTTTCTCATCCTTACATACGCTTCCTTTTTCCTCTTGACTAGACATTCAACCTCTTTTGTGAACCATGGTTCTCTCACTCGGCCATTTCCTCCCTGCCTGACAGGGACATACCTATCAAGGACACGCAGTAATTGCTCCATGAAAAAGCTCCACTTTTCGTTTGTGCCTTTCCCTGATAGTTTCTGTTCCCATCTTATACTCCCTAATTCTTGCCTAATCGCATCATAATTACCCCTCCCCCAATTATAAACCCTGCCCTGCCGTATGGCCCTATCCCTCTCCATTGCAATAGTGAAAGTTACCGAATTGTGGTCACTATCTCCAAAGTGCTCTCCCACATACATACATGTTGTTATAAACATACCCCCTGAAAACTTTGTCAATCAGGTTTGATAACCCTCTAGATTTCCAATCCACACCATATCAAAATCCAGCATCAGTGCGAGGCCTCCAGGGGACTTCACTTCATTTTGCACTGGGTCCTGACTCTGGATTTACAGTACCTGTTCAGTGTTAGTGTGAAATCATTGTGCACTCATGCTAAAACTGCAGTGTAAATGCACCCTAAGGGAGCAGGGAGTAGGCAGGGCACTTTTAATCTTTAGACGGTAGGTTACATCATTAAAATAGTATGGCTGACCATATAACCAGGAAATATGCATCAGCCGTGGCTCGGTTGGTATCACTCTCACCTCTGAGTCAGAAGGTTGTGGGTTCAAGTCCCACTCCAGAGACTTGAGCACAAAAATCTAGGCTGTCACTCCAATGCAGTGCTGAGGGAGTGCTGCACTGTCGGAGGTGCCGTCTTTTGGATGAGATGTTAAACCGAGGCCCCGTCTGCTCTCTCAGGTGGACGTAAAAAATCCCATGGCACTATTTCGAAGAAGAGCAGGGGAGTTATCCCCAGTGTCTTGGCCAATATTTATCCCTCAACCAACATCACTAAAAAACAGATTATCTGGTCTTTATCACATTGCTGTTTGTGGGAGCTTGCTGTGTGCAGATTGGCTGCCGCGTTTCCCACATTACAACAGCGACTACACTTCAAAAGTACTTCATTGGCTGTACAGCGCTTTGGGACGTCCGGAGGTATTGAAGTACAAGTCTTTCTTTGTTTATATATTCTAATAAAATGCAAAAGGCTAAGTAAAGAAATTAAGGATAGTATTCGACTAAAAACAAGGGCATATAAGGTAGCGAAATCTAGTGGGAGGACAGAGGATTGGGAAAACTTTAAAAGGCAGCAAAAAATAACAAAAAGATTGATTAAGAAAGGGAAGATAGATTATGAAAGTAAGTTAGCAAAAAATATAAAAACAGATAGTAAGAGTTTTTATAGTTATATAAAAAGAAAAAGGGTGGCTAAAGTAAATGTTGGTCCCTTAGAGGATGAGACCGGGAAATTAATGGTGGGAAATATGGAGATGGCAAAAACACTGAATGAATATTTTGTATCAGTCTTTACAGTAGAAGACACTAAGAATATCCCAACACTGGACAAACAGGGGGCTATAGGGGGAGAGGAGCTAAACACGATCAAAATCACTAAGGAAGTGGTACTCGGTAAAATAATGGGACTCAAGGCGGATAAATCACCTGGACCTGATGGCTTACATCCTAGAGTCTTGAAGGAAGTGGCGGTAGGGATTGTAGATGCATTGGTAATAATTTTTCAAAACTCCCTGGATTCCGCTAAGGTCCCGGCAGACTGGAAAACTGCTAATGTAACACCCTTATTTAAAAAGGGCAGTAGACAGAAGGCTGGTAACTATAGACCGGTTAGCCTAACATCTGTGGTAGGTAAAATTTTGGAGTCCATTATTAAGGAAACAGTAACAGGACATTTGGATAATCATAATTTAATAGGACAAAGTCAGCATGGTTTTCCGAAGGGGAAGTCATGTTTGACAAATTTGCTGGAGTTCTTTGAGGAAGTAACATATAGAGTGGATAAAGGGGAACCAGTGGACGTAGTGTATTTAGACTTCCAAAAGGCATTTGACAAGGTGCCACACAAAAGATTATTGCTTAAGGTAAAAAATCACGGGATTGGGGGTAATATTCTGGCATGGATAGAGGATTGGCTATCTAACAGAAAGCAAAGAGTTGGGATAAATGGTTCATTCTCAGACTGGCAATCAGTAACTAGTGGTGTTCCACAGGGGTCAGTGCTGGGTCCCCAACTCTTCACAATCTATATTAACGATTTGGAGGAAGGGACCAAGTGTAACATATCAAAATTTGCAGATGATACAAAGATGGGAGGGAAAGTAGTGAGTGAGGAGGACATAAAAAACCTGCAAGGGGACATAGACAGGCTAAGTAAGTGGGCAGAGATTTGGCAGATGGAATACAACACTGGAAAGTGTGAGGTGATGCACTTTGGCAGGAAAAATCCTAGAGCAATTTATTATCTTAATGGCAAGAAACTGGAGAGTACTGAAGTGCAAAGGGATCTGGGGGTCCTGGTGCACGAAACTCAAAAGGTTAGTATGCAGGTGCAGCAAGTGATTAAGAAGGCAAATGGAATGTTGGCTTTCATTGCTAGGGGGATAGAATATAAAAATAGGGAGGTATTGCTTCAGTTGTACAAGGTATTGGTGAGACCGCACCTGGAATACTGCATACAGTTTTGGTGTCCTTACTTAAGGAAAGACATCCTTGCTCTCGAGGCAGTGCAAAAAAGGTTCACTCGGTTAATCCCGGGGATGAGGGGGTGGTCATATGAGGAGAGGTTGGGTAGATTGGGACTCTACTCATTGGAGTTCAGAAGAATGAGAGGCGATCTTATTGAAACATATAAGATTGTGAAGGGGTTGGATCGGGTGGATGCGGGGAGGATGTTCCCGATGACGGGTGAGACGAGAACTAGGGGACATAGTCTTAGAATAAGGGGCTGCTCTTTCAAAACTGAGATGAGGAGGAACTACTTCACTCAGAGGGTGGTAGGTCCATGGAATATGCTGCCACAAAAAGCTGTAGAAGCTACAACATTAATTAAATTTAAAACAGAAATAGACAGTTTCCTAGAAGTAAAGGGCATTAAGGGTTACGGGGAGCGGGCAGGAATTTGGACATGAGTCTAGGTTCGGATCGGTCATGGCCCTGTGGGTAGTGGAGCGGGCCCAGGGACTGTGTAGCCTGATTCTGCTCCTATTTCGTGTGTGCAATTCTGTTAGATGCAGGAGATGGTTCTGTGATAGATAGTAGATTGGCGGTTAGGATCAGATCAGCCATGATCTTATTGAATGGCGGAGCAGGCTCGAGGGGCCGATTGGCCTACTCCTGCTCCTATTTCTTATGTTCTTATGTTCTTATGAAATAGGAGAGTTTATATAGCACTTTTCATGTCCTCAGGACATAGCAAAGTACTTTTGGAAGTGTAGTCACTGTTGTTATGCACGGAAACACAGCAGACAATTTGCACACAGCAAGCTCCCACAAACAGCAAAGTGGTAACGACCAGATAATCTGTTTTAGTGAAATAACAACAGAAAACGCTGGAAAAACTCAGCAGGTCAGGCAGCATCCGTGAAAAGAGAAACAGAGTTAACGTTTCAGGTCGAAGACCTTTCGTCAGAACTGGAAAAAAGCAGGAAATGAAATAGATTTAAAGCAAGTATAATGCTGGGAAAAGGGGGAGGGGATGAAAGAACAAAAGGCAAGGTCAGTGGTGGGATAGAAACCAGGAGAGATTGAGAGACATTAAGAGATAATCAAAGCAAGAGGAGGCGTTAATGTGACAGGTTGAGGCTTGATGAAGTGTGAGATGCGCTGGCAGAATGAAGGACACCTGCCAGCTTCTGGGAGGGGGATAAAAAAGGCCAAACAAAAGGGTGGATGAAAAAATAAAATATAAAAATATATGTGTGATAGGGGCCAAGGTTATGATCTGAAATTGTTGAACTCGATGTTGAGTCCAGAGGGCTGTAGGGTGCCTAAACGAAAGATGAGGTACTGTTCCTCGAGCTTACGCTGAGCTTCCGTGGAACAATGCAAGAGGCCGAGGACGGTGAGGTCAGAGTGGGAGTGGAGTGGTGAATTAAAGTGACAGGCCACCAGGAGCTTGGGGTCCCCCTTACGGACTGAACAGAGGTGGTCCGCAAAGCGGTCACCCAATCTGCGTTTGGTCTCTCCAATGTAGAGGAGACCACATCGTGAGCAGCGAATACAGTGTACCAAATTGCAGGAAGTACAAGTAAATCGCTGTTTCACCTGGAAGGGGTGTTTGGGGCCCTGGACAGTGGGGAGAGGGGAGGTATAAGGGCATGTGTTGCATCTCCTGCGCTTGCACGGGAAGGTGCCGGGCGAAGGGGAAGGGGTGCTGGGGGTGTCCAGGGCCCAAACACCCCTTCCAGGTGAAACAGCGATTTACTTGTACTTCCTGCAATTTAGTACACTGTATTCGCTGCTCACGATGTGGTCTCCTCTACATTGGGGAGACCAAACGCAGATTGGGTGATCGCTTTGCGGAACACCTCCATTCAGTCCGTAAGGGGGACCCCGAGCTCCCGGTGGCCTGTCACTTTAATTCACCACTCCACTCCCACTCTGACCTCACCGTCCTCGGCCTCTTGCATTGTTCCACGGAAGCTCAGCGTAAGCTCGAGGAACAGTACCTCATCTTTCGTTTAGGCACCCTACAGCCCTCTGGACTCAGCATCGAGTTCAACAATTTCAGATCATAACCCCGGCCCCTATCACACATATATATTTTTTTATTTTATTTTTTCATCCACCCTTTTGTTTGGCCTTTTTTTTCCCTCCCAGAAGCTGGCAGCTGTCCTTCATTCTGCCAGCGCATCTCACACTTCATCTAGCCTCAACCTGTCACATTAACACCTCCTCTTGCCTTGATTATCTCTTTATGTCTCTTAATCTCTCCTGGTTTCTATCCCACCACTGACCTTGCCTTTTGTTCATTCATCCCCTCCCCCTTTTCCCAGCATTATACTTGCTTTAAATCTATTTCATTTCCTGCTTTTTTCCAGTTCTGACGAAAGGTCTTCGACCTGAAACGTTAACTCTGTTTCTCTCTCCACGGATGCTGCCTGGCCTGCTGAGTTTTTCCAGCGTTTTCTGTTGTTATTTCAGATTTCCAGCATCCGCAGTATTTTGCTATCGTATCTGTTTTAGTGATGTTGATTGAGGGATAAATTTTGACCAGGATACCGGGGTCAACTCCCCTGCTCTTCTTCAAAATAGTGCCGCGGGATCTTTTACGTCCACCCAAGAGGGCAGAGGGGCGGAAGCCTCGGTTTAACGTCTAATCCGAAAGACGGCACCTCCGACGGCGTGGCACTCCCTCGGCACT
This sequence comes from Squalus acanthias, assembly GCA_030390025.1. Taxonomy (NCBI): domain Eukaryota; kingdom Metazoa; phylum Chordata; class Chondrichthyes; order Squaliformes; family Squalidae; genus Squalus; species Squalus acanthias. The sequence continues at coordinate 250,055,201 of CM059425.1, forward strand.
GCGCTGGGAGTGCTGGCCTGGATTACGCGGCGGCACTTAAAACCCACAACCTTCTGCTTCTTTTGATCAAACCAATAACGTAACTGTAACTAAATAAAACTTTAAAGGAAACTTAACAAATCAAATTAAAATTTGGTAGTCCGGGGTGACGATGCACTCCAGCCCTCGCGGCGCCCACCGGTCGCGGAAAAACTCAAGCGTGCCGGCGGACACCGCGTGCTCCATCTCCAGGGCCACCCGGGCGCGAACATGGCCGCGGAAGAGAGGCAGGCAATCGGGCCGAACGACCCCCTCGACCGCCCGCTGCCTGGACCAATTAATGGCTTTCTTAGCCAGGCCCCCACAACCTTCTGGCTCAGGCAGGCCAGAGAGTTGGCCATTCAAAAAGTCACGTGAGCTGCCAGGCCAGCCCCGCCCCTTTCTCCACCCTCAGTGTGCCATTACGTCACTTCCACCAATAACAAACGTCCAGCGTGATTGCGTCACGGGCTCGACGTCCGACGTCGCTTTGACGCACGCCGCCGAGAGAGGGGGGGGGAAAAGTTAATGAGACGCAGGAGGGGTTTAAAGTGAAAGTATCGCGCCGGTTTTTTTCAACATGTTGATTTTTTTTCCTCCTTACCCCCCCTCCCCTTCGCGCCGCACTCGGATGGATTCGAATGAAGACTTTTAACCGGCTGATTTTTTTTTTGTCGGCCGCTTTTAAATTTCCACCTTTTTCTTTTCCCCCTCTCCATCTCCTCACCCGGACCCTTTTTTTCTGTCGTTTCCTCCGCCGCCACCGTTGTTGTTGTTGTTGTTTTTGGAGTCGCCGTGGAAATCGGAGGAACTGCGGCTCCAACAGGTAGGAGGAGCCAGCCGGCCAACCGAACCCCAACCCTGCGGGCCGATTGACAGCCGGCGCCCGTCAATCAGAGGCGGCGGTGGGCGGCCGCTCGGCCAATCAGCGCGGTGGGTTGGTTGGAGGGGGCGGGTCATTGTACCGCGTCGCAGCAAGTTAGGTTGCGCCCTGGTTCATGGCAGGATTAAAGAGTGGGTGAGGGGAGGGGAGAAGCTTTGAATTGCTGAGGGTGGTGGGGTTTGGTTGGGTTGGGTGTTTGATTAAAGGGGGCTATTTAAGCTCAAAATGTTACTTGCATGCATATTTTTTTTAACTTTATGAGGAGCTGCAGAAACCCAAAGTTGTTTCTCTAAATATTCAATCTGCAACGTTTTGGAAGGAATTGCAAACTATGCTCCTGTTGCTAAAGGGTGGGGGAATTGGATTATTGGTATTTTTTACCCAACTTTGGGCTCTGGGAAAAAAACAAATGCATTGATTATAGAAACAGAACAGAAAATAAACTGGCAACGCACAGTAGCAGGCCAGTCAGTGATGGGCAAGCATATTGACAGAATCAGAAAAACGGGAGTAAAGTCCCATGAACTTTGCTTTACCCTTTATCCTTTTTGTTTTTCTATGTTTTGTTTTTTCAGTCTGAACAAGCCCAAAATGTCAACTGTCCACAGATGATGACTAAACTGTTGTGTGCTTCCAGCTTTATCTTTTTTTGTGTCAGATTGCCATTATTTACAATGTCTTTTTATTTAGGTTTGGTTACAGTTTTTGGCCTTGTGACATTATTTTGAGTCAAATAACACAAGGTGTCTACAGGTCTGGTGAGTGGTGCTGGGAGCAAATTGAAGTGATTCTAAGAAACAGGTTAAGTCTGAATGTGGTATTTCTTATAGTAAATAAGTCTGGTGACAGATGCTGAAACCACAATGCTGAGGTTATTGAATCCACGTCGGGAAGTATTCTGACAGAGATCACTAGTGTGGAGGTGGATTGACCATGTCATTTTTGTGGCTATTTTGGAGATTGTAGTTGTTAATTCTGAACTGCATACGTATTGTATCTACTTTAGACTAAACAGAGCTTCTCTTAGTGTGTGGTTTATTTGTTTATCCAAGTGGGGAGTTGCAAACACTTTTTTTCTGTAATTCTATCCCATTCTTCACTTGCTTGGTGAGGCCCATGCACAGCCTGCCAGTGGTTAGAAAGTACAAGGGGTGCCTTGTTGCAAATTCCGCCCCCCCACCCCCCAAATCCCAGGCTGGGAGCCATCAAAGCCATCACTGGTCACCTCATTCTTTTACATGACATTTGGAGAAGCTGGGGTTGTTCTCCTTAGAGCAGAGAGGGCTGAGAGGAGATTTGATAGAGGTGTTTAAAATCATGAAGGGTTTAGATAGAGTAAATAAAGAGATAGATACTGTTTCCAATGGCAGAAGGGTCAGTAACCAGAGGGCACAGATTTAAGATGATTGGCAAAAGAACCAGAGGCGACACGAGGAAAAAACTATTTTACGCAACGAGTAGTTAGGATTTGGAATGTACTGCCTGATAGGGTGGTGGATACAGATTCAATAGTAGCTTTCGACATAGAATTGGATAAATACTTGAAGGAGAAAAAATTGCAGGGATATGGGGAAAGAGCGGGGGAGTGGGACTGACTGGATTGCTCTTCGAAAGAGCTGGCACAGACTCGATGGGTTGAATAACCGCCTTTGTTGTACTATTCTATGATTGTATGTCAGGAACTGAAGTTAAGAAGACCAAACTCTGTGCTTGCCCCAGGCATTTGCTGTTGGCTACTAATATGCAGTAGCAAAGAGTCACCCAGGTTTTGTAAGATTTTGTGTGTATATACCACCATGTGAAGATCTCACTTCTACAGGATTAATTTTAGCAAACATTTCCCAAGGAACTGTCAAACAAATAGTTTTAACTAAACTGTAAGGCACACAACATGTAATACTGTTGTTAAACTATGACGTGAGAAAATTATTCTACTATACATAATGAAAACAGAAAATGCTGGAAATACTCCGCTGGTCAGGCAGTATTTGTGGAGAGAGAAGCAGTTAATGTTTCAGGTTGATGACCTTTCATCAGAACTGGAAGAAGTTAGAGATTTCACAGTTTATAAGTGAGTGCAGAGCCAGGGAAAAGTGGCGGGGGGCAGTGGAGAGATGACGAAAGAACAAAAGAGAAGGTTTGCTATACGGTGGAAGGCAGGAGTGATTAAATGACAAAAGGGATGATGGTGCAAGGCAAAACTGGGTGTTAATGGAACAAGTAAAGAAAGAAAAGATGGGTCTAGAGGAGCTGTAAATGGCAACAGCAGAACCAGTAGCAGCCCCTGCTGTCTGAAAAGACAGCATAATATACACAAGCTGCTTTAACATACACTATTATACATATTCTGCTTTAGCATTCTGTTCAATGTACATTGGAAAGCACAAATTTTGCGACCGTACCAATTGCAGGGCAAACATTAGCTGGGTTCTGTTTTAATTTATACATGTCGTCCTGTGACGACAGATTACACGGTTGCGACTCTTCCTCCTGTGGGTACCTCACTTCCATGAGCTGCAGCTCCCATCAACATTATTTCATCAGCCTGGGAGTCGTCTGATGCCTGCATTTTAGAATCTAGTGGCCTGGGCGGAATCTGAAACAGGGTGATGGTGGCTCTTCCTTATTTTATTGCTTTCTCCCTCTTTTCCCCCCCCCCTGTGGCAAATCCCTTCTGCTGGATGTTGTGTCATAGTTTAACAACTGTATTACATACTAAGGTGTGCTGTCACATGTCTTACAGCTCAGTGAAAATTTAGTAAAGATAATTGGCAAAAGAACCAGAGGCGAGATGAGGAGAATTTCTTTTTATGCAGTGGGTTCTGGAATGCACTACCTGGAAGGGTGGTGGAAGCAGATTCAATAGTAACTTTCAATAGGGAATTCGATAAATACTGGAAGGCAAAAAAAAAATTAAAAAGTTGCAGGGCTATGGAGAAAGGGCAGGGGAGCTGGGGCTAATAAGATAGCTCTTTCAAAGAGCCGGCACAGGCACGATGGGCTGAATGGCCTCCTTCTGTGCTGTATCATTCTATGATTTGTTTGACAGTTCCTTGGGAAAAGTTTGCTAAAACAATTCCTCCTGATTGTTCTGTGATTACTGCTGGTCCAGTAGTAGTCTGTTTGGAGTGTACGGGCTTGTAGGCTGAATCCCAGCGCATCTTAGTCAAAGCTGGAATTCTGCCAGCTAGGTGCTCAGTTACTTGCCCCTCCAAGTCTTGTGGTTCGGTTGTCCTTTTAGCTTCACTAAATTCTGCTTGCAAGAAAGTGGCAGCAGCAGTGTGAAATCAGGTCTCCTCTGGGGGGGGACGGACGTGGTATACTTGCCCTACTGTAGAAGCCACAGGGATTCTGTAAAGCGCTGTAGTGCAAGGGGAATGGACTCTGGTGGTTCGAGTGGGTTGGATGCTGTACTTTCACCTCTAGGACAGTGACTTAAATCCAGCACAGACTGATGGGATTAAAGTCTTTGTTCGCTGGCTGTGAGGATCCTTTTGTAAACTGAATTTGGGCAGTTTCAACCCAGTCCCCAGCAGGGCTGGACTTAATTTGGGACAAATTGTCAGTCTCATTGAGGAACTGTGGTGTGGTAAGTAGAAATTGTCACTCTGGCACAATCGGGAACACCCTTCTGGGATGAGGTTAGAGTAGACGGAGGTTTACTGTTCATTTGCAGCTGACTTGGGAGTGCTTTATTCTGACACTGCACGCCTATTATAATTTAATTCCCCAGCGCTAACATCCCTTATCTGTCTGAGCATAAAAATTCATCACCCTGCTCCCTCGAAATAAAAGAGAAATGTTTTCTCCGAAGGCTGTTCTCTTTTATTGACCATTTTCGGCCCTCGTAATGTAGTGGCATTTTCCAAAACACCATGCCTGCAAAGTTCAAAAAGGCAAAACCAACAGTTTTTGCATACAAATGCTCGGAGACTAAATGAGCCACCGGGGATTAGTAGGTTGGATCAGCAGAGCTCGCGGGTTGGATAAAGACTGCACATTGCAGTTTTGACACCCTAGATTCAGAAGGTACAGAACAGATGGAGAGTGGATTACAGAGAAATAATCTGATTGAGGTGTTCAGATGACATCACAAGATACCACATTCTTTGCCATGTGAACGCCGAGATTGAATTATTGTCTATTATCCTCTGCCGCCCATTTAATATTTTTATAATTTGCGATTTAAAAAAAAAAGCAATTACTAGTAACAACAACTGGCATTTATATAGGACTTTTAACGTGGTAAAACATCTCGAGGTGCTTCATAGGAGCGTTATCAGACAAAATTTGACACAGAGCCACATAAGAGATATTAGGACAGGTAAAGAGGTAGGTTTTTAGGAGCGTCTTAAAGGGGGAAAGAGTGGTAGAGAGGTTTAGGGAGGGAATTCCAGAGCTTAGGGTCGAGGCAGCTGAAGGCACAACCGCCAATGGTGGAGCGATGAAAATCGTGGATGCACAAGAGGCCCGAATTGAAGGAGCGCAGAGATCTTGGAGGATTGTAGGGCTGGAGTGGAGGAGGCTACAGAGATAGGGAGGGGCAAAGCCAAGGAGGGATTTGAAAAGAAGGATGAGAATTTTAAAATCAAGGTATTGCCAGACCAGGAGCCAGTGTAGGTCAGCAAGCACGGGGGTGAACGGGAATGGGTGTGAGTTAGGATAAGAGCAGTAGAGTTTTGGATGAGCTTAAATTGACAGAGGGTGCAAAGTGGGAGTGCATTGGAATAGTTGAGTCTAGAGGTAACAAAGACATGGATGGGGCTCTTGTAATATGATGCAGAATATTTTATCATTACATTTATACTGTGATCTCAACTCCTTGATGTGGTACCTTCTTGTAATATGATAGATACAGAATCCCATAAGAATATTCATTTGAAAATATTAGAATATTGCAATAGTGCTTAGACTGTTAATGTCAAATAAGATTTTGTTTCTCTTATTACTTCAGCCTTGATCATTTTTATCAAGGTAAACAATCATCAGAAAAACACAGAGTTTTAATTGTGCCACCAGAGGGTTTGTTTAATGAAGTAACTGGAATTGATGCATGTGATTCACACAAATAACAGAATATACTGACTGGGATATTGCCTCATAATAAATTGTAGGTTATTATTTGTTAAACTTGCATTCATTATGTCACTATCTTTGGTACTTGGGTAAATATTATCTCCTTCAAATACATAGAGGGCGCTGACCGTTTGAACCGCAACTCCATGTTTGAACCTCTCCAATCAGGTTTCCACCCCTGTTATAGCATAGAAACAGCCCTATTCAAAGTCTCAAATGACATCCTATGTGACTGGAGCACCATCCCTCCTTATCCTTCTCAACCTCTCTGCAGCCTTTGACCACACCGTCCTCCTCCAGTGCCTGTCCTCCGTTGTCCAGCTGAGTGAGACCACCTTTACCTAGCGCCGCTCTTGCCTATCCAGCTGTAGCCAGAGACTCTCCTTCAATGGCTTCCCTTGCCGCCCCTGCACCGTTACCTCTCGAGTCCCCCAAGGATCGATCCTTGGCCCCCTCCTTTTTCTCATCTACCTGCTGCCCCTCGGTGACATCATCCGAAGACATGAAGTCAGGTTCCATATGTATGCTGACGACACCCAGCTCTACCTCACCACCACCTCTCTCGACCCCTCTACTGACTGTGTTGTCAGACTGCTTCTCCGACATTTACTCCAATTAAACATTGGGATGACCAAAGCCATTGTTTTTGATCCCCACTACAACTCCGTTCCCTCGCTACCAATTCCATCCCCCTCCTGCCCACTGTCTCAGACTGAACCCGACTGTTCGCAACTTCAATGTCCTATTTGAACATAAGAACATAAGAAATAAGAGCAGGAGTAGGCCATATGGCCCCTCGAGCCTGCTCCGCCATTCAATAAGATCATGGCTGATCATCGACCTCAACTCCACTTTCCTGCCCGATCTCCATATCCCTTGATTCCCCTAGAGTCCAAAAATCTATCTGTCTCAGCCTTGAATATACTCAAAGACTCAGCATCCACAGCCCTCTGGAGCAGAGAATTCCAAAGATTCACAATCCTCTGAGTGAAGAAATTCCTCCTAATCTCAGTCTTAAATGGCCTACCCCTTATCCTGAGACTATGCCCCCTAGTTCTAGACACTCCAGCCAGGGGAAACAACCTCTCCGCATCTACCCTGTCAATCCCCTTCAGAATCTTGTATGTTTCAATGAGATCACCTCTCATTCTTCTAAACTCCAGAGAGTATAGGCCCATTCTACACAATCTCTCATCATAGGAGAGCCCTCTCATCCCAGAAATCAATCTAGTGAACCTTTGTTGCATCGCCTCCAAGGCAAGTATATCCTTCCTTAGATAAGGAGACCAAAACTGTGCACAGTACTCCAGGTGTGGTCTCACCAAGGCCCTGTACAATTGTAGCAAAACTTCCTTACTCTTATACTCCACCCCCTTGCAATAAAGGCCAACATGCCATTTGCCTTCCCTATTGCTTGCGATACCTGCATGCTAGCTTTCTGTGTTTCTTGCACGAGGACACCCAAATCTCTCTGAACACCAACATTTGAAAGTATCTCACCATTTAAAAAATATTCTGTTTTTCTATTCTTCCTACCAAAGTGAATAACCTCACATTTCCCTACATTATACTCCATCTGCCACCCTTACTGCCCACTCACTTTATCTATATCCCTTTGCAGACTCTTTGTGTTCTCCTCACAGCTTACTGTCCCACCTAGCTTTGTATCATCAGCAAACTTGGATACATTACACTCGGTCCCTTCATCTAGGTCATTAATATAGATTGTAAATAGCTGAGGCCCCAGCACTGATCCTTGCGGCACCCCATTAGTTACAGCCTGCCAACCTGAAAAAGATCCGTTTATTCCTACTCTCTGTTTTCTGTCCGTTAACCAATCCTCTATCCATGCTACTATGTTACCCCCAACCCCATTTGACCCTGACCTGAGCTTCCAATCCCATTTCCTCTCATCCATGCTTTTGGTACCTCCAGACCTGGCTATTTCAATGCTCTCCTGGCCGACCTCCCATCTTCCAACCTCCATAAAATTGAAAGAAAAAAGAACAACTTGCATTTATATAGCGCCTTTCACAACCACCGGACATCCCAAAACGTTTTACAGCCAATGAAATACTTTTTGAAGTGTAGTCACTGTTGTAGGAGATGCGCCTGGCCAATTTGTGCACAGCAAGCTCCCACAAACAGCAACGTGAAAATGACCAGATAATCTGTTTTAATGATGTTGATTGAGGGAAAAATATGGGCTAGGTCACCGGGGATAACTCCTGCTGTTCTTCAAAATAGTGCCATGGGATCTTTTACGTCCACCGAGAGCGAGAGAGAGAGAGAGAGCAGACGGGGCCTTGGTTTAATGTCTCATCCGAAAGACGGAGCTCATTTAAAACTCTGCTGCCCGTATCCTAACCCGCACCAAATCCCACTCATCCATCACCCCTTTGCTCGCTGACCTACATTGGCTCCCTGTCTTACCAACTCCTTGATTTTAAAATGCTCGTGTTTCAATCCCTCCACAGCCTCGCCCCTCACTATCTCTGTAACCTCCTCCTGCCCTACAAGCCTCAAATGGTCTATAGGTCAGCAATGAGGTGATGCCAGCCATTTCTGTCCAGAGCTCCTCTTAACATTTCATTTGTGTTAAGGTTATGCTTGTTTATACCTCCAGAATTGTTTTGGCTTCTTCCCTGAGGTGCATCTGTCATTCATTGTCAGTACATGACCATAGAATTGATATTACAGAATTTCATCTTCTGTATATTCACATTCGGCCTTTCAGAACTCCATATCTTGCCAAGCTTTTTGAAGATGTAGCCTTTCCTACGTTAAATAATACCTCTCTGCATATGTCTCCACTTGAAGGAATACTTGATAAGCTAAGGCTCTTCAGCGCCAAAAAGACTTCTCGGGGAGGAACTTGCAGAGAGATATAAAATATTGACTGAGGCAGCAAAAACAAATTTCAGATTGGCCAGAACAGGGGCAGGATTGTGAAGAGTGAGGGGCAAAATTAGGACATTTGTTAGTGTGTAATGAAATATGTTCCAACAGCTGCTGGAATGGGTTATCAAGAAGGCTGGCTGAGGCATGGACACTGGACTAATTTAAGAAACTGATGCTGTAATAAATGTGAGAAGTCGCACAACACCAGGTTATAGTCCAACAGCTTTATTTGAAATCACAAGCTTATCGATGCTGTAATAGGAAGACAATAGAGTTGGTATTCTGGAAGGAGGAGTATAGATGGGCTGATCGGCTTCTTGATGAAGAAGGACTATCTTGTTAATTGATGAAATGCATTATGAGATTATGGCATTGGTTTCTTTGGAACAGAGGAGGCTGAGGGGAGACTTAATTGAGGTGCCTAAAATTATGCGGGGCCTAGATAGAGTGGATAGGAAGGACCTATTTCCCTCGGCAGAGAGGACAATAATCAGGGGGCATAGATTTAAAGTAATTAGTAGAAGGATTAGAGGGGAGTTGAGGAGAACTTCTTTCACCCAGAGGGTGGTGGGGGTCTGGAACTCACTGCCTGAAATGGTGGTAGAGGCAGAATCCCTCATCGCATCTAAAAAGTACTTCGATATGCACTTGAAGTGCCGTAACCTACAAGGCTACGGACCAAGAGCTGGAAAGTAGGATTAGGCTGGATAGCTCTTTTTCGGCCAGCACAGACACGATGGGTTGAATGGCCTCCTTCTGTTCCGTAAATTGACATAGGATATAAGGCATAGAAACAGGCCTTTCGGCCAAACCAGTCCATGCCGGCATTTTTTGCTCCACACGAGCCTCCTCCCGTCTTTCCTCATCATAACCCTCTATTCCCTTCTCCCTCATATGCTTGTCTAGCCTCCCCTTAAATCCTCTGGCACTATACCTCTTTCGAATGAATTATTAAATATGCGTAGTAATGCCTCTGCTATCTCTTCCCTAGATTCTTTTAAAATGCGTGGATGCAATCCACCCGGAACAGGAGTTTTATCCCCTTTGAGTTTGATTAGTTTATTTAATGGCCCGTATTTTCCGATCGCAGGCCTCCCGCAGGGCGGAGGCCTGTGATCTGGAAAAATCTACGCCCTTACCTGAGGGCTCCCGGGACACACACGCTTCCGCTCCTGGGCCTCACCAAGTGCGCAGGGCCCACGTATCCCAGAGGCGCAGGTAGTTCACAGCGTCCCTGGGATCACGTGGGCCATGGGGAGCCAATCACAGAAGGGAATCTCCCTTCATACACTTGACAGGAAGACCTGTCAAATATATGAATGGAGATCACCCCAAAAACATAGTAAAACTTTAAATACATTTTTAAAAAATCACATTTTTAAAATGACTTGAAATTACAATAATTTAAGTATTTTAAACATTTAATTTTTTGAAAAAAAATAATTAAAGTTTTTTACGGGGCTAAAAATAAACTTACCTTTTTGTTAAAGTATTTTTAAATGATAAATCAGTGGAATTTTTTTTACCAGGTGTAAGAATTGTAAGGGTTTTCTGCAGGCGGAGGGTCTCCAAAAAGCGGAACTATCTGCCCGCGGAGGATCTGTCAAGACCATTCTTGACAGATCGGAAATGCCGGTTTTCAGCACATGTGCTGTGCATGCCTTAAACCGGCATTTCCGATGTCCCTACGGGTGTGTACACAGCACGTACACACCTGTAGGGATCGGAATATCTGGGCCAATATATCCCCTTTTTTATTTTAAATGCACTTATCTCATTACTAATCTCATCATCAAATGTCATGTCCACCTGTTCTATCTCCCTGGTAAATACTGAAGCAAAATAATTATTTAATATCTCTGCCATCTCTTTATCATTACCTGTGGTATTCTGACTATCCCTTAATGGCCCTATTCCCATCCCAATCTTTTTTTTATTGATGTGCCTATAAAATATTTTACTATTTTGTTTTATGTTCCTTGATAATTTAATTTCATAGTTCCTCTTTGCCTCCCTAATTGTTTTTTTTACTTCTCTCCTAATCTTTTCATATTCTCTCTTATCATGCACTTCCCTGCTATCTATGTACTTAATGTATGCCTCTTTCCTCACCCTCAATTGTTCCCTTGTGGCTTTATTCATCCATGGAGTCTCATTAGTGTTTAGTTTGTTCTTTCCTTTTAGCGGAATATATTTTTCCTGCACTCTGTTGAACACCATTTTAAATGTTTCCCATTGCTGTTCTACATCGTTGTTTGCCAATATTGTTGCCCATTTTATTTCCCAAGTTCTATTCTCAGCCCCTCAAAATCAGCTTTTCTCCAATCTATTAACCTGGTTTTCGTCATACTTATGTCCTTCTCAATTATCATCATAAAGCGTGTTATATTATGGTCACTATTGTCTATATGTTCCCCTACTTTTACTTCTCTTATCTGCTCATGGTTCATTCCCCATTACTAGATCCAATAGCGAATCCTCCCTTGTTGGGCTTTTTACATGTTGGGCTAGAAAGGAGTCCTGTACACATTGTAGGAATTCCATTCCCTTATCCCCTTTACCTACTTCTTCTGTCCAATTAATATCGGGGTAGTTTAAATCCCCCATGATGATTATTCTATGTTTTTTACTCATTTCCCTAATTGGTCTGCATATTTCTTCCTCACCTCCCTTCCACTATTAGGTGGTCTGTAGACTACGCCTATTAGTGTGATTGATCCTTTATTATCTTTTATCTCTATCCATATGGATTCTATTTTTGTCTTGCTGATATCTGCGTCACTTTTTTCTACTGCCATTATGTTATCCCTAGTAAGTACAGCTACTCCACCTCCCCTTTTTTCCTCCCTATCTTTTCTAAATATGTTGTACCCTGCAATGTTTAATTCCCAGTCCTGATTTTTCCTTGAGCCATGTCTCAGTAATCCCTACTCTGTCTGGTTCCTCGCAACATATGATTGCCTCCAGCTCCCCTGTTTTATTACGGATACTGTGTGCATTGCTGCACAGACTGTTTAACTCATTTTTAGTAGGATTTCCTCTCACTTTATGTTTAACCATCTTTTTAGACTCCTGAGGGGAGAAATTCGGTATCGCCCCGTTTGGGGCGCAATTATCGGCCGGGTGCAAAGTTTAGCGCCTGGTGCTAATTATTGCCTCCGACTGCAAACTTGGCTTCTATCGCCCCTGGAGGTGATTGGAGCGCTAAATCAGGCGCTACACACCTCTCAAGGCGCTAACGCCGAGGAGCGAGGCGCTACCTCGGAGCGCTGGCGAAGCTCGTGTGATGTCAGTCAGCAATGGAACACAGACACACTGGCGCCGGCCAGTTCTTAAAAGGGGAGGGTCGATCTTGCTCTTCATCCACACCCTGCTCATTGCAGCCTTGAATCTCGGCCTGGAGAGACCTGTACATCAAATCTGCTGGAAAGAACAATGGAGAGGCCCAGGGAAAGAGCTCAAGAGTGCAGCCCCCATAGTCTCTTCTAAATCGATGCAAGGAAGGTCAAATCAAAATGAACCTGCAAAGTGCTGCTCAGTACCCAAAACTCCTTCACACAGCGTTGAATCTCTCCAGAAGTCTCCCTCTCTCTCAGAATGCGTGGTGCAAAAATGTCGCCGACAAAAAAAGGCAGGAAGCGGTCGCCTTTAAATAGCATTCCCCCAGTTCATTCCCGACTGCAAAACGCTCCCCTCAACCTGTCATTGCTAGCGGCAGGCGGTGCCACTCAATATCCGGTCCAGGGCGTTGCACGCTCGACTGATGTCACGGTCTGTGGGCGCAGGAGATCGTGGCGGTAGTGTTTAGCGCTGCTGCAAAATGTCTGGTCAATTTCGCGAGCGGTGCAAACATCGACGCGCCCGGGTGCTAGTTGCTTTGCGCCCCATTAGCCCCCTCTTCGGGCGCTAACGGGAGGCGCAAAGCAACCAAATTTTTCCCCCCTGTTCTATAACTCTATTTATTCCCTTGCCATCAATGTCCTCCCTTACTTTATTCTTTCCCATGCTCTCTTTTCCTGTTTTGTTTATATTTAGGCTGGTTACGTTTCTTGTAGATCCTCCCCCCCATCTTAGTTTAAAGCCTTTGCCACATCCCTATTTACCCTTTCCACTAGGACACTGGTCCCATCCCGGTTTAGGTGGAGCCCGTCCCATCGGTACAGTTCCTTCCTGTCCCAGAACTGGTGCCAGTATCCCATGAAAAGGAACCCCTCTTTCCCACACCAGCCCTTTAGCCACGTGTTAATTCTCTTGATCTGTCTGCTTCTCTGCCAATTTGCACGTGATTCGGGCAATAATCCAGAGATTATTACCCTCAAGGTCCTGCTTTTTAATTTAGATCCTAACTCCTGATACTCTTCAAGCAGGACCTCCTCCCTGTTGCTACCTATGTCGTTTGTTCCAACATGGACCGTGACAACTGGATTTCCACCCTCCCTTTCCAAGTTGGACAGGACCAGTGTCTGCGGAACCTCCTTCTCAACCTCTCCTAAATCCCTGCTACCCGTCTCCCTAACAGTCACACCCTCCCTTTCCTGAACCTGTGCTTTCCTCTGGGGTGTGACTGTATTGTGGATAAAACTGTCCAGAAATTTCTCCCCCCTCCCTTATGTGTCGGAGTGTCTCCAACTCGCACTCCAGCTCAATGACTCTGACCCGGAGAGATTCGAGACGGAGACATCTCCTGCAGACGTGTGTGCTCGGGACAGTCTCGCTGTCCACAAACTCCCACATACTGCAGTCCAGACACACAACCTGCCCTGCCATACCTTAGTCAAGCCTTATTTTATTTATTTAATTAGTTAAAGTCTTTAATCAATGATTATTTACAGTTATATTAGTTTAATTAGTTAAGCTATAAATTTAATACAGTATGTTCTAGTTTCCCGCCCCTAGTTTAAACCACTGTCTTAGTTTAGAAAAAAAAACGTAATACTCACCAACCAATCACCTACCTGCTGTCCTATGACATCACACCTTGTTTTTTTGGAAATTGTGGAAGGTTCCACCACTGCCTCCGATTAGCTCCGCGCTGTTCCTCCGCTCTCTCCTTTATGTCCTGCTGGCTCCGATTAGCTCCGCGCTGTTCCTCCGCTCTCTCCTTTATGTCCCCCCCGCTGCCTCCGATTAGCTCCGCGCTGTTCCTTCGCTCTCTCCTTTATGTCCCGCTGGCTCCGATTAGCTCCGCGCTGTTCCTTCGCTCTCTCCTTTATGTCCCGCTGCCTCTGATTAGGTCCGCGCTGTTCCTCCGCTCTCTCCTTTATGTCCCGCTGCCTCCGATTAGCTCCGCGCTGTTCCTCCGCGCTCTCCTTTATGTCCCGCCGCTGCCTCCGATTTCTGTGATTCTATGATTTATACTGGGTGGAATCTAAATTCTGATTCAGCTTTCATTTGCCACTGTAAACATAAGGAAGTAGGGATAGATGGAGCTCATCTTTTTGGTGCCTTTCGTTTTTGAATATTCTAAAGTTCTTGTGCGAGTATAAATGTGCTCCACAGGAGAATTAGCGGTGATCATCAGACCTCCAGTCCTTCCATCTCCATCCCAGCTCTTTAAGCAGTTTGGTGAGACCTAACCAGAGCATGGCAAGGTGTTGCACTAAAAAGGAGGAATTATTCTTTTTAAGAAGTGTTAAAAAACATTTTTAAATAGCTTTGAGTACCAACACACTGACAGGCTAGACCTATAAAAGGCAGTTAAAAGGGTAGCGAGAAGAACACAAACTGATGGCGGTCATTGTTTTTGTTATTTTTTGCTTCCGCCCTGTTTCCTTCCTGCCATCCTGTTCGATGCTATTCTGAAATATAAACCAGGCAGATTAACTAGTGGTGGAGAAAGTCTTCCATACCACCAGCCACTTGCCAATGTGGCTGTGTAGCATAAACACCGAACTACTGGGGTTCTGGATAATGCCATCTGCGTTCAATTTACACAAGACTCTTACTCTGTTTTTGGTACGATAAATCATACAGGGTCTCAGAAAACGACAGTGCAGTAGAATCAAGTGAAGTTTGAGCTCCCATACCTCCAGATTATTATTCACATTATGTATTCTATGTATATTCTCCCCCCCCCCCCCGCATCAGAAATTGCAGCATCATCCTAATCCTTCTGAAAGGTCCTGCAACTCTTTCCGCATGCGCGAAAACCCGGAACTTGCGATCTGTCAAGGTACGCCTTGACCGATCATAGGAACCGACTGGAAAATCACTTTCGCGGGCGCAGAGTTGGGCTATTTGCCCAGCAAATGCCCACGAAGCTCTTACGGCTGGTAAAAGCAGGCATGGGGCCTGCTTTCACCAGCGTAAGGGTTATTATAAATCTTAAATTAAAAAAATAAAAAATGATGCACAAACACTTCAAATTAGTTTATGCAAATATTGGCCCGGATTAAAATGTTTTAAATTATTTTTCAAAAAATTACATTTTATTGTATTTGGTGTAATGAAGGACTTTTTATTAAATTTGAAAATCAGAACACTTATTTATTAGAATTGTCTAAATTGTTAAATTATTTGAGGATTCCATTACATGTCATTGGGGGATTCTGTTCGGAATTAACTGCAATGGAATCCTCCTTTCTCATTGAATGACCTGGCCCACGTGATCCCAGGGACGCTTCCGAGCCTCCGACATCCCTGGGATCCGTGGGCCTTTACGCAGGCGTATGCCTGGAGGCCCGAGACCCGAACTCTCCGCAGCCTGGGAGCCATCAGATAAGCTGGGAAATGCTTCGCGGGACGGAGGCGTACTCCAGAGGTACGCCTCCGACCGCAAATTCAGGGCCATTATGTTGTTAAAACATATTCTGTAGTCCTGCATGTGCTATTCACATCTGCCAAATTGAACATTATTTGACTATGTAAAGCCATATTTTCCCATGCCTGTTAGGTGCAAAGTACTTGTTTCAACAGTAATTAGGAACGGCATCAGGGAATGTGGTCTTTGTGTTTCTGTTATGGAAAATGTTGTAAAATATGAGTTGTAGTGTTAAATACCACTAAACATGAAATCACTTTATGGTATTATGGATTTCTACATTAGTTTCTTGGGTCTCCCTACTTTTATGGACTTTCATAGAAAGGTAATAAGTCTACATAATTAAGTGCTGAATACTACTATTCTTTTATTACTAAATTCCACTGTGGTAATTGTTAAAAGAAATCAATTTTTTTGGCTTTGACAATTATTGCCACTCTTGCATTAACACTGAAGAATTTTGCGTACAAAAATAGCAGTATAATTTGGGAATCCGGTTAACTATCTGACTCTTAAGTACAATAAAGCAATAGATGTGAGACCAACTGGTGCATAGTTTAGCACTGCTTGAGATTTGTACTGGGTGTAGTGTGACTTCAGCCCCGGAGCAAAGCCAGATTGTAAAAAAATGCTCGGCAGTTCTGGGAACGTGCACTTATTTTTCAATTATTTTAATGTTGGGACCGACTGAACAGTGCCACCCATGCTGTCCTAACAATAGATTTGGCTGCCCAGAGAGTTAAACTCCACACATGTGCACATGTAGGGCTCCGTTATTGAGCTCCATGCACAGTTGCAAAATAACTTGGGTCTGCTGGCTGGCTGTCGCACCGTACAGATACTGCTGTAGTCTAACTGCAGCCTAACGCCACATTACTGGATATTAACATACATGTACACCAAATAATCCGTTAGATTCGTTCATTCATTTTTTGCTTTATTATTTTATTTCACTGTGTTTCAAAAGATCACAAGATTAGATATGGATGAAGAGACCCCTTTGACCCATCCCAACTTATTTATCCGGAAAAAGCCTCTAGTTTTCCCCCTCCCCATCACGCCATCCAAAAATGTCTTGAATGATTCCAATAGTTTTGCCTCCATTATCATACCCAGTAGTTCATTCCAACTGTGAGTCGTCCTTTGTGTGAAGAAGAATTTCCTGGTCCTAAATTTGGTTTAAACCACCTTCTCTTACCGATAGGATAGAAGGATATGCTGATAAGGTGAGATGATATGGGGAGAAAGCAGGGACAGGGTACTGAATTTGGATGATCAGCCATGATCGCATTGAATGGCGGAGCAGGCTAGAGGGGCCGAATGGCCTACTCCTGCTCCTATCTTCTATGTTTCTATGTAGGGTGGAGGCTCACATGGAGCAAAAACACCGGCATAGACCAGTTGGGCTGAATGGCCTGTTTCTATGCTGTAATTTCTATGTAATTCTATAATCCGCATCTTCTGAAATGTTGATTTATGCTGTCAGTGGTCAGACCTACAGCATTGTGTTTGTGCATTTATGTTCTCACAGAATTATTTTAACCTGGCGCAGTAACGGAAGGGAAATCTGCTTCTTGATTCCCAGGATATTACTGTGCTTGCACAGCATTTGCATTCACAATTGAACAAAAGAAAATTCATGATTGCCATGATCCTTCCTTGGTGTTTTTGAGTGCCTAGGTTATTTTCATTTTGTGTTCCTTTCCCCTCACTTGGATCAACTCTATGTATGATCTGCAGGTCAGGGATGCACAGTTCAATTTTGGTGGGGATTCTTTGGTTTAAAAGATTACTTGTGAGAGTTTGCTTGATCTCTATTAGCAGTATATATAGCAGATAAATTAGCAGTGCAACGAGATCTGGGTGTCCTTGTGCCCCAGTCGCTGAAGGTAAGCATGCAGGTGCAGCAGGCGGTTAGGAAGGCAAATGGTATGTTGGCCTTCATAGCGAGAGGATTCGAGTACAGGAGCAAGGATGTCTTGCTGCAGTTGTACAAGGGCCTTGGTGAGACCACACCCTGAGTACTGTGTGCAGTTTTGGTCGCCTTATCTGAGGAAGGATGTTCTTGCCATGGAGGGAGTGCAGCGAAGATTTACCAGACTGATACCTGGGATGGCAGGAATGACGTATGAAGAGAGATTGGGTCGATTAGGCTTATATTCGCTAGAGTTTAGAAGAATGAGAGGGGATCTCATTGAAACTTATAAAATTCTAACAGGACTAGACAGACTAGATGCAGGAAGGATGTTCCCGATGGCGGGGGAGTCCAGAACCAGGGGTCACAGTCTAAGGATAAGGGGTAAGCCATTTAGGACTGAGATGAGGAGGAATTTCTTCACCCAGAGAGTGGTGAACCTGTGGAATTCTCTACCACAGAAGGCAGTTGAGGCCAACTCATTAAATATATTCAAGAAGGAGTTAGATATATTTCTTAAGGCTAAAGGGATCAAGGGATATGGGGGGAAAGCAGGGACAGGGTACTGAATTTGGATGATCAGCCATGATCTCATTGAATGGCGGAGCAGGCTCGAGGGGCCGAATGGCCTACTCCTGCTCCTATCTTCTATGCTTCTATATATTAAAGCACCATTAAAGATGTGCATGTATCACAGCCAGTTGAAACATTTGGAGAGCTGCAATAAAGTTCAGGTAGGGACTTGGGCCTGCCATGGACTCCTGAGGGTAGAAATTAGTCTGGGCCCATCTTTGGGCCTGGACATGCCCCAGAAGCAAAGAGGCCCAGGGATGGTTAGAAATTGATCCCCGGGCCTCATCTCCATACTCGAAGCAAGTTGCTATCCCCTCCCTAAATTTCTCCACTGCCCTCTCTTCAACCCTCAAGTGTCAGCACTCTCGCCTCTGAGTCAGAAGGTTGTGGATTCAAGTCCCACTCCAGAGACTAGTCCCACAGACTAGCCTGACGGTCATTTTCACAGAATCATGCCTTTCAGCCAATGTCCCAAACTCGTCCATCACCTTCCCTGGGTATGTCCTGTCCCACCGGCAGGGCAGATCCACCAGGGGTGGCGGCACAGTGGTATACAGTCGAGAAGGAGTGGCCCCGGGGGTCCTCAGCATTGACTCCGGACCCCATGAAGTCTCATGGCTTCAGGTCAAGCATGGGCAAGGAAACCTCCTGCTGATTACCACCTACCACCCTCCCTCAGCTGATGAATCAGTACTCCTCCGTGTTGAACACCACTTGGAAGAAGCACTGAGGGTAGCAAGGGCACAGAATGTACTCTGGGTGGGGGACTTCACTGTCCATCATCAAGAGTGGCTCGGTAGCACCACTACTGATTGAGCTGGCCGAGTCCTGAAGGACATAACTGCCAGTCTGGGCCTGCGACAGGTGGTGAGAGAACCAACACAAGGGAAAAAACAACTTGACCTCGTCCTCACCAATCTACCTGTCGCACAGGCATCTGTCCATGACAGTATTGGTAGCAGTGACCACCGCACAGTCATTGTGGAAACGAAGTCCCATCTTCACACTGAGGACACCCTGTTGTGTGGCACTAACACCGTGCTAAATGGGATAGATTCAGAACAGATCTAGCAGCTCAAAACTGGGCATCCATGAGGCGCTGTGGGCCATCAGCAGCAGCAGAATTGTATTCCACCACAATCTGTAACCTCATGGCCTGGCATATCCCTCACTCTACCATTACCATCAAGCCAGGGGACCAACCCTGGTTCAATAAGGAGTGTAGAAAAGCATGCCAGGAGCAGCACCAGGCGTACCTAAAAATTAGGTGCCAACCTGGGGAAGCTGCAACACAGGACTACATCCATGCTAAAAAGCGGAAGCAGTATGCTATAGACAGGGCTAAGCGATCCCACAATCAACGGATCAGATCAAAGCTCTGCAATCCTGCCACATCCAGTCGTGAATGGTGGTGGACCATTCAACAACTAACAGGAGGAAGAGGCTCCATGAATATCCCCATCCTCAATGATGGTGGAGCCCAGCACGTGAGTGCAAAAGACAAGGCTGAAGCGTTTGCAACCATCTTCAGCCAGAAGTGCCGAGTGGATGATCCATATCGGCCTGCTCCTGAGGTCCCCACCATCACAGAAGCCAGTCTTCAGCCAATTCGATTCACTCCACGTGATATCAAGAAACGGCTGAGCGCACTGGATACAGCAAAGGCTATGGGCCCCGACAACATCCCGGCTATCGTGCTGAAGACTTGTGCTCCAGAACTAGCCGCGCCTCTGGCCAAGCTGTTCCAGTACAGCTACAACACTGGCATCTATCCGACAATGTGGAAAACTGCCCAGGTATCTCCTGTCCACAAAAAGCAGGACAAATCCAACCCAGCCAATTACCGCCCCATCAGACTACTCTCAATCATCAGCAAAGTGATGGAAGGTGTCATTGAAAGTGCTATCAAGCGGCACTTACTCACCAATAACCTGCTCACGGATGCCCAGTTTGGGTTCCGCCAAGACCACTCGGCTCCTGACCTCATTACAGCCTTGGTCCAAACATGGACAAAGGAGCTGAATTCCAGAGGTGAGGTGAGAGTGACTGCCCTTGACATCAAGGCAGCATTTGACCGAGTGTGGCATCAAGGAGCCCTCGTAAAACTGAAGTCAATGGGAATCGGGGGGGAAAATGCTCCACTGGCTGGAGTCATACCTAGCACAAAGGAAGATGGTTGTGGTGGTTGGAGGTCAATCATCACAGCCCCAGGACATCGCTGCAGGAGTTCCTCAGGGCAGTGTGCTTGGCCCAACCATCTTCAGCTGCTTCATCGATGACCTTCCCTCCAACATAAGGTCAGAAATGGGGATGTTCTCTGATGACTGCACAGTGTTCAGCGCCATTCACAACTCCTCAGATAATGAAGCAGTCCATGCCCGCATGCAACAAGACCAGGACGACGTTCAGGCTTGGGCTGATAAGTGGCAGGTAACATTCGCGCCACAGAAGTGCCAGGCAATAGCAAGTGCAAGTCTAACCACCTCCCCTTGACATTCAACGGTATTACCATTGCCGAATCTCCCACCATCAACATCCTGGGGGTCACCATTAACCAGAAACTTAACTGGACCAGCCACATAAATACTGTAGCAACAAGAGCAGGTCAGAGGCTAGGTATTCTGTGGCGAGTGTCTCACCTCCTGACTTCCCAAATCCTTTCTACCATCTACAAGGCACAAGTAAGGAGTGCGATGGAATACTCTCCACTTGCCTGGATGAGTGCAGCTCTAACAACACTGAAGAAGCTCGACACCATCCAGGACAAAGCAGCCCGCTTGATTGGCACCCCATCTATCACCTTAAACATTCACTCCCTCCATCACCGGCGTACCGTGGCTGCAGTGTGTACCATCTACAAGGTGCACTGCAGCAACTCGCCAAGGCTTCTTCGGCAGCACTTCCCAAACCCGCGACCTCTTCCACCTAGAAGGACAAGGGCAGCAGGCACATGGGAACACCATCACCTCCAAGTTGCCCTCCAAGTCACGCACCATCCTGACTTAGAAGTATATCGCCATTCCTTCATCGTCGCTGGGTCAAAATCCTGGAACTCCCTCCCTAACAGCACTGTGGGAGTACCTTCACCACACGGACTGCAGCGGTTCAAGAAGGCAGCTCACCACCACCTTCTCGAGGGCAATTAGGCATGGGCAATAAATGCTGGCCTTGCCAGCAACGCCCACATCCCATAAACTAATTTAAAAAAAAATCAACATAACAAAAACAGATTATCTGGTCATTATCACATTGCTGTTTGTGGAGCTTGCTGTGCGCAAATTGGCTGCCGCGTTTCCTACATTACAACAGTGACTGCACTTCAAAAGTACTTCATTGGCTGTAAAGCACTTGGAAACCTCCTGAGGTTGTGAAAAGCGCTACATAAATGCAAGTCTTTCGATTTATTTTTCTCCTCTAAGCCCACGTGTTTGACTATACTTTTGATCTCCCATGCTTTTGGCTCGGGGTCCTTCTTTTTTGATGAGATGTTTTTCCTACATTGAAGGTGCTATATAAATGCAAATTATTGTTGCTGTTGAGATGGGGGGGGTGGGTTATGAGAGAAAGGACTGAAATTACTTGTTACAAAGATGCATAAAACATAAACACAGTGCGATGACAGCCTTTTTGGGCATATTTCATGTGAACTAATACAAATTGCTGGGACTTTATTGGCCATTAGTCTCTTTACAGGTGGCCTTTAACATTAATTTCACTGTAATGTAAACCTGGATAGTGTAAAGGATACCATTTTTTCATGGGTATCTTTCGATCCTTCTATCTTTTTGTTTTTAGGAGTTTAATTACAGAAGAGCGGATGGGTGGGGGCACCTCTGCTGCTGCTGAAGAAACCAAATCCTACCTGCCTCCTACAAAACCCTTCCTGCTGCAGTCTTTCGCCTTAAGTAATGACTTCTTTGCAGGACTTTTGAAGCCAGTATTTTGGCTTCAGTTTCAATGAAGCCTTGAGGCTCTGAGACTGTTGCAGCCCTATTAGTGCTATTTGTACTTTGAACCTGGTGCTCAGTAAGGCCTGACATTCTCTAATTGGCTTCCCAGGCAGAAGTGCCACGATGGTGATGAAGTGCTATGTGGAAATTCTTAGCAGATGGGGAGAGGTACACAAATTTGCGTATTGTGCACGCAAACGTGCTGCTGAGCTTAAACGTGACTTGCGACCCAAGATATCGCCGTTTCATGTTGCCGGTTTGTGTTGATGTTGTGGGTAAACTGTTGCAATTCTCGGAGGGTTCCAAAGCACTTCTGTTTAATACAGACGCATCGCTCCTTTAGTATCTAGTTCTGTGCACCGTCAGCTGGTAAATGATCTTGCATGCAAGAAAAATAAGCTTCCAAGTGGATGCTTTTGCACTCACTGAGAGAGTCCACCTTGATCACCATGGAGGGAACATTAGCAGCCCGTGTCCCCAGATCATTATGTCACGCTAATTGCTGTTGGTTGAAATTCCAGACAAATCTCACCATTTTGTATTACAAGTAACTCCCCCGCCCCCGCCCCCCCCCCAACTCCACCATCAAAGTGCAAGATACTAACACAGAACCCTTCTGTTTAATTGCTTGTAAAAAGCTGTTTTTTTTAAATCCTAATTACACAAGTCCCCCCTCCCCCCCCCCCCCCCTAGGTTTGCATGGTGCTGCTGTGTTTTGGAGTTTCAGAGGCAGACTTGAGTCTGTGATTCAAGAAACAGCAAGTTACTGATTTCAGCATTAGTTTAGGGAAAGATCCCAGTGGAAGACAGGCACATCTCATAGAATTAATGCCCTCATTGTCTTTAAAAGCATAGCTCGGCACCCTATTAAATTAAGTGGCTCAGTCTCTGAGTTGGTTCAAGTCCCACTCCAGAGACTTGAGCAGAGACTTGACCAAGATAATCCAAGCTAACAGTTCAGTACAGTACTGAGGGAGTGCTGTGCTGTCGGAGGTGCCGTCCTTCAGATGAGGCGTTAAACCGAGGCCCCGTCTGCCCTCTCCGGTGGATGTAAAAGATCCCGTGACACTATTTCGAAGAAGAGCAGGGGAGTTCTCCCTGGTGTCCTGGCCAATATTTATCCCTCAACCAACATTATCTGCTCATTATAACATTGTTCCCACCTTTCTGTCCGTCTGTCGTCTTCTCCCTTCTACAGGCTTTGGGTTTTTAATATCCAAACTTCCTGATTTACCTTGTCTTCTGTTTCATTCTTCAACCTTTTAGTAAATTTGCACTATTGGCATTGGCCCTTTGCTTTGGATTCTCAATTTTTTTTTAAGAAAAAGAAGGGAAATCAATCGAAGTCTTTCATTGAAGAATTTAAGATGAAGAGTGGCAGTGGCTGGAGTCTGAGAGCAGATCACCGACCCATCCTGTCAGTGAGCGAATGGCACACAGCTTGGGAGGCCTAAAGCATGATGGCAAAAATCAGACGTTAATCAATTCAGCGGCAAAGGCGTCTCGTATAATTAGCAGCAATATCCTAAGTGAAGTAGCAACAGAGGGTTGTTGATTTCTGTGAAGCACAAAATGACTTTTCTCAGCAGAAAGCATCAAGTTTGAGAATTGATTTGTATTTTCGACTTGAAGTGATAAAAAAATAAATTAAAGCTAGCGATTAGATTTTCCAGATGTTCTTTGCATTAAATGAAAACAATCGTGGGTCTGGGCTTTAATTAGGACTAAAGAAAAGAAATGGATCTGGGGAGTATTGTGCGATATTAATCTAGCCTGAACAATGCAGATACCCCAGACCTCTTGGGAAGTATCTTCGTTTCAATCGTGTATCATGCTTGCCATGCAGACCAGAAATGTTGAAGCTCTGCTCATTTATGTATACTATAACCGCCATGCAGCATTTTAAAACCAATTTCGGCAGTGTTGCACTGACCTGTATTAATGAGCTCCTTAAACACAGCACAGTGCGAGGTTCAGCGTGTGAGTTTGAACACTTTATACCATCGCTGCATTGCTCAGGCTGCTTGATTTATTTCCATGTATGGCTATAACAAAATACATGTTCAAACGGCACCAGCTGAGGCAGACCAACGATGCCACAGAGGAACAGCAAAACAATCAACAACAACTTTAATTAATCTGAAAGCTTTAAAATCAACATAAGGTCATAACGTTGCGAAGGAATGAGGCACAGGAGCTTTCTATTGTTGAGGAACTTGTGCCCTTTCCAGATGTGTGCCGTATGATATAATTTTGTTGCCTCGTGGGGACAGAAGTAGCCTATTTAGTAGCTCGAGTGGGTCATATTTTTTGATTGGTGAAGAAGTAATAATGAAGCGACCAACTTGCGTAGTATTTTTGCTGCTTTGTAATCAATGTTCCCTCTCTCTCTCTCTCTCTCTCCTTTTGTGCACGATCCCTCTAAATGTGCTGTCTTGTCCTGATGAGCTGATGAGTAGCCTGCGCGGGTCCTCCTGATCGATGCGCGGCCACGCACCCGCGCAGCTTAGTGGGAACGTTGTTTGTAATGCAGAACAATTTTCCTGATATCGCGGCATCGTTATCACACCGCAAAAAAAAATGCACTGGGAAGGGTGGAGAGACGGTCATGAAAGGCCCCGATTTTTTTTTTAGCTGGAGGGGGGGGGGGGGACAGTTTTGAGCGGGTGATGTCAGTTCAAAACTCACCCGCTGTAGCCAAACCCGAGGCCCCAGGGGTATTTTAACTCCCGGGCCCCGTTTTAAAATGCCGCCGTCTGACTTCCCACCTGTTTGGGGGGCGGGCGGGATGTGGCACAAATGTTTAATTATCTACTTGCACCCACTTGCAGAAACCCCATTCCGAACAGACTGATGCAGTGAAGCACAAAATATCAAAGAGCTGGAAACACTCAGCAGGTCAGTCAGCATCTGAAGAGATGAGTCGGCGATTCGGGTTTTTTTGAATGAAGAGTCCAGATCCAGAGCCTGAACCCATCTGGTTTTCTCTTCCCCCACAGATGCTGCTTAGTGTTTCCAGCATTTTCTGTTTCTTGTCTCAGATTTCCAGTACTCGGCAGCTTTTTGTTTTACTTTTTGTTGTCGTGGTTATTCCAACAGCGCACGTCAACCCAAGCACCCCACCTACCCGCCCCTTCGACCACCGTCTGCCCCACCTGTGACAGAGACTGTAGGTCACCTGAGAACTCATTTTTAGTGTGGAAACAAGTCATCCTCGGCTCCGAGGGACTGCCGAAGAGAGAGATTCCAACAGATAGACCCAGCATCAAAACAGACTTGCGACCAATTTTCCTTTTAAGCTGCGCGGCCGTGCAGCTCTCACGCAGCCGGTTCACGGGAAAAACCGCGCACGCTTTGAATTTTGAATGGGCTGCACGGCCTACCCAAAAATAAAAATTAAATGCGACATTGTTCTGCCTTCATTTGGTTTGACCATGAATTAGATAAATTAAGGGTTATTGATTCTCTACAGTCTGTTTTCTGTCTTGTGGTGTTGAGAGATTGTTGTGGGGTTACTGGAAAATGTTCTCTAGCTCGGGAAGAGAGGTCTTGTTTAGAAAGCCCGTCAATGTTGTATAAAAGGCAAAATCTTTTTTTAATAAAACAAGCCAGTACTGTGTCAAAACACACGCAGGCCCTTTATCCTTTTCCTTATCCTCGTTGCCCCTACCAACACCACATCAAACACGTTGGCCTTAATTTCCGCAGGGGTCCGATTCTTCTGCCTGTCTCCTGTTTTGTTCCAACGGGATCCCGAGAGAACCCTGCCGAAATATCACGGGAACCTTCCCAAACCACCCTTAATTTTGGCCATTATAGGTCGAGTAAGGCAGTACTGTACTTCCTTGTTGAGCCCGGTTTTACGTTGACCATATTCCAGTTGCATTTTAAATCTTTCTGTGCTATTGGGGGCGATTTTCTCAGCCCCGAGGAGGCGGGTATGGAGGCGGGACTGCCGGGAAAATGGCAGAATTTGGGGGCGGGTGGCAAATCCGCCCCCAACCCGCCTCCATGCCATCTTCCCAGGAGGCGGGTTGCTGTCCCGCGCTGGGTCCCGTCTCCTTGGCGGTGGGAAGGGATTAAAGCCTATTAACTGCCTGTTAACAGGTAGTTAACGGGCAGAAAATAGGATTATCTCGTTTTTGCCCTCAAGTGCGGGTTTACCGGCGGCTCCAAAACCCGCCAGCTCAGCGAGGCGAGTACTGGAACTGCGGGGGTCGGGGGGGTGCAAAAGTGTGGTGTGAAGGTAAGTGATGGGTGCAAGAGTGTAGAGGTGAGTATCTGAGGTAAATCCTAAGTGGTTTTTAAAAGTGTACTTACCTTTGTTTCTTCCTGCAGTCGGTTTCTATGCGGAGAGTCTCGCACCTCCGTGTTGCAGATGAGAGATGTCCATTGCATTCTCAGATGCAACAAACATCTCATTTCTGTAACAGAAAGAAGATTGATGAGGTCTTGTATGCAAGACCTCATCAAACTGCAGAGATTGTCACTGTTTGACAGCTTCACAGACGTTGACGTGCTCTGCAACCGGCTTTCCCTTAATTAGCCTGCTAAGCCCGCCGGGCGGGCTTAACAAGGTCAATCAAGGGAAAATAGCGTGGGTTGGCCACAACTCGATGGAGGCGAGACTGAAACACGACAAGCAGCAGTCCCGCCTCCAACGCGCCTCCATTCACAAAATCGCCCCAATTGTGTTTAGTCGAGTTACAACAGGATTTCCCACACGCTATCTTACTCTATCTCCACACCTGCTGTATGCCAACTTTCTCCAGTACGATCTTTAGCAGTCTTTCCAGCTGTATTCTCAGCTGCCTTTTTGACTAGCTTCACAAATCGATAAGCTAATATTCTCGGCCTTGGATCAAATTGATTAGTTGCTATTTCTGGATTTTTTTTCTTTCTTTTTAAAATTAAGTTTAAAAAGCAACATATAATATATGAAGGAAAATATTAAATGGTACCAATAAATGGTTTCTGAGCATATGATGTGTTGGTGCGTGGTGTGTGCTGAGCTGTAAGCAGCCATGGGGTGCTGCAGTTATGATCTGGATTGCGCGACCTGGAATAGTGATGGAAGCAGATTCAATAGTAACTTTCAAATGGGAATTGGATAAATACTTGAAAAGGAAACATTTGCAGGGCTGTGGGGAAAGAGCAGGGGAGTGGGACTAATTGAATAGCTCTTTCAAAGAGCCAGCACAGGCACGATGGGCATCCTTCTGTGTTGTATGATTCTATGATTCAGCTCACCTCAGTGTCCGTGACTATTTCTAGGGAGGGTGGAAAGAATCAGCCAGAGTTCCTGGTATTCAGTGAACCCTGCTAGGAATCCCTGTGGGTGACCGGTGCTCATCTGCGATGGTCGCTATTGTCAGGAACATACCGACAACCCCCCTGAGCCTTGCACATCAAGAATGGCCACCTGAGCAAGGTATCAAAGCAACGCCATACTTTAGAGGGTGCGGTAAAGTTTTCAATGTTAATAGATCCAGCATTCATCAGACTCGTGCGTAAGGTCCGATTGTTGTGATGTGTGAAGATAGTCTTGTTGAAATGCAGGGGGAAAAAAAATTACAAATGTTACAATGGTCATTATCCCATTGTCTGCCGAGTTGCAAAGATTATTAACTTGGTTTGCTTGACTTCTTCAAGGGTGCTTGCTGACTTTCAAAGGAGGTCAGAGGGATTAAAATCCCGTTTCTGGTTGCTAGTCTTTAGCTTGGGCTCCATGAGCATTTGAGGGTCACATAATCCAGATACCGAAAGATACAACTTGAGACGACAACCAGCCCTACCGCTCTCAACCTCCTCCACTGCCTCTGTGTTGTCAGACTGCTTGTCCGACATCTTGTCTTGGAAGAGCCTCATTTTCTTCCAGTTTTTCCAGTTTCAGCCCCTGCCACAAACTCCGTACCCTTGCCACCAATTCCATTACAACCTCTGCATCCTATCTGACGCCAAGCTGAGCTTCCGATCCCTTATCTTCTCCATCACAAATACCACATACGTCCACCTCTGTAACATAACCGACTTCAATCCCTACCTCAGCCCATCTGCTGCTGGAACCCTCATGCCTTTGTCCCCTACAGACTCGACTATTCCGATGCTCTTCTGGCCAGCCTCCCATCCACCACACACCATAAACTTCAGCTCATTCATAATTCTGCTACCCATATCCTGATCCATTCATACATCACCCCTGATTTATTTGTCCTACATTAGCTTCTGGTTCAAATTTAAAAGTCTCACTCTTGTGTTTAAATCCCTTCATGGCCTCTTCTCTCCCTATCTCCGTAACCTCCTCCAGTCCTACAACCCCCTCCCCCAGAACTCTGCGTTCATCTGACTCTAGCCTCTTCTGCATCCCCCATTCCCTTTGCCCCAATTTTGGTGGCCGTCTTCAGCCATCTAGGTCCTACTGCTCTGTAATTCCCTCCATGAAACACTCTGCCTCTCCACCTCCCTCTCCTTCTTTAAGACCATCCTTAAAACTCACCACTGACTAAACTTTTGTCACCTTCCCTAATATCTCGTTCTTTTGACTTGGCGTCCATTTTTGTCTGATTATGACCCTGTAAAGCACCTTGGTGGATTTTTTTTCTATGTTAAGGTGCTATATAAATGGAAGTTGCTGTTGTTGTGACTTCATGTTGTGTACCAAGGAGTAAGAGAAGACTTATCTGATTTATCCAAAGAGACTTTAAGAGCAGAAGACCGCATTTAGAGAAGGGTATATTAACCCCTTGTGTTTCCATTTCTCTTATCCAAGTATTGTGCGCCTTAGTATTTTGTTTGTGTTTGTTTCTGTGAATCATTTTGAATTAAAAATAAATGTGGCCTGCAGTTTAGTCTGACTAAAGAGGCCTGGGCCCTAAGCGCTGGAATTCCCTCCCTTATCCTCGCCGCCTCTCCACATTTACTCTCCTCCTTTAAGACGCTCCATAAAACCTACCACACCTGTCCCAATATCTCCTTATGTGGCTTGTGTCAAATTTTGTTTGATAATCGCTCCTGTGAAGCCCCTTGGGGCGTTTTAGAGTCATCGAGTGATACAGCACAGAAAGAGGCCCTTCGGCCCATCGTGTCTGCGCCGGCCATCAAGCCCTGTCTATTTTAATCCCATTTTCCAGCACTTGGCCCGTAGCCTTGTATGCTATGGCGTTTCAAGTGCTCATCTAAATGCTTCTTGAATGTTGTGAGGGTTCCTGCCTCTACCACCCTTTCAGGCAGTGAGTTCCAGATTCCAACCACCCTCTGGGTGAAAAAGTTTTTCCTCAAATCCCCTCTAAACCTCCTGCCCCTTACCTTGAAACTATGCCCCCTGGTTATTGACCCCTCTACTAAGGGGAAAAGTTCCTTTCTTTCTACCCTGTCTATGCCCCTCATAATTTTGTACACCTCAATCAGGTCCCCCCTCAGCCTTCTCTGCTCTAAGGAAAACAACCCCAGCCTGTCCAGTCTCTCTTCATAGCTGAAGCGCTCCAGCCCAGGTAACATCCTGGTGAATCTCCTCTGCACCCTCTCCAATGCAATCACATCCTTCCTATAGTGTGGCAACCAGAACTGCACACAGTATTCCAGCTGTGGCCTAACTAGCGTTTTGTACAGCTCCATCATAACCTCCCTGCTCTTGCCTTCATTAGCCGAGGCATAGAATGTAAGTATCCCATATGCCTTTTTAACCACCTTATCTACCTGTCCTGCTGCCTGCAGAGATCTATGTACATGCACGCCAAGGTCCCTCTGATCCTCTGCCCTTCCTAGGGTCCTACCATTCATTGTTAGTCCTCCCAAAATGCATCACCTCACACTTTTCAGGGTTAAATTCCATTTGTCACTGTTCTGCCCATCTGACCAACCAGTCTATATCGTCCTGTAGCCTGAGGCTTCCCTCCTCGCTATTTACCACCCCACCAATTTTCGTGTCATCTGCAAACTTACTGAACATACCTCCTACATTCATCTCTAAATCATTAATGTACAGTACAAACCGCAAAGGACCCAGCACCGATCCCTGCGGTACACCACTGGACACAGGCTTCCAGTCACAGAAACAACCTTCGACCATCACCCTCTGTCTCCTGCCACTAAGCCAATTTTGGATCCAATGTGCCAAATTGCCCTGGATCCCATGGGCTTTTATCTTCTTGACCAGTCTCCCATGCGGGACTTTGTCAAAAGCCTTACTGACGTCCATGTAGACCACATCAACTGCACTACCCTCATCCACACACCTAGTCACCCCCTCAAAAATGGTAAAGGCGCTATATAAATGCAATTTGTTGTTGTTGTTGTAATATTTTCTGCCTGCAGAACTGACCAGAGACATAGTGGACATCTGACATATTCTCCAGTAAGCAGTATACCACAATTGGGGTTGTTAGATCTGGCCTTCACTACCTCAGAACGACATATAATAAAGAAGTAGATTTTAGTTTGCTTATGGAAAGTGTCTTCAAGTAGTTTATACAGAAATGTATAAAACCTGCCTAAAGGAAAGGCGGGGTATAGGGAGGGTGAAACAAAATGTACATCTAACCGTTTTATTCTAATTAGTCTTTTGCCCCCCCCCCCCCCCCCCAGCTTCCATTGCATTTTTTTTTCTACGCCTGCCATACGGTCTCTGACCCAGGTAACCAATCTTGAGGGAACCTAAACAGCGAGTATCAGTAACTACTTGATCGAGGAGGGCATCACAGCTGGCCCAATCCTGCCCTCACCTGATGTTCACGTGGTTTTTACCTTTTTAAGCATGGCCAATGACAGTGATCGGGAGTGGGAACTGAAACTGATTGATTGCTCCACTTGCCCCAGCTCAGAATGGTGCAGAGGTCACCTGTAGCTTCCCCCCCCCCCCCCCCCCCCCGCCCAACAGTCTCAGCTGAGATGGACTAACTCTGCATAGTTTGAATTTGGGAATCTTCCTGATCTACTACTTAAAATGTACCTTTTTCTCTCTGATGTGTCACAACTGTTGACACCGTGTATTGCAGTGGATAGATTGATCATTATAATTTAAAAACCACTCCCAGTCCCTCCAGGTGAACATGGAGAAGTTAAACCTGTCCATCTGTCACGCCTCCATATTCATTGATAATAGATGAATTACTTGGCTTCATCAGCACATTAATAAGCAATAAAAAAAACTAAGGGGTGCGAAATTCGGTTACGTCCCGTTTGGGAGTGGTAACCGAGTTAAGGCCGGACATTTAGCGCCCGGCGTGGAAGTACCGCCCCGGCCGCTAAATTCAGCTTGCCGCCCTGCGCAATGTTGGGCGCTCCGCTTCCTGGTGGGGCGGTAACTGAGGCGATGTCGGCACGATTGGCAGCGGAGGCTCCGCGGAGCGCTGCCGCGTTTCAACGCCCCTCCTCTTCAGTTAAAGGGGAGGGCCATTGCGCACTCTGCAGGGCCTCCGATGGCCCACACTAGGCCACCAGGGCGGCGTGGTGCCGCGGTCGCAGCCTGGTGCAGGGCTGCGCGATGGCGGCCAGGACCACGCCACGGCCCACCACGGAGGGCCGAGCTGGAGGTCGGCCAAAAAAAGAACATGGCGGCGCAGGTCGCGGCCGCACTTCTCCTTTAAATACCGCCCCGCGAGCGGAGGTTGGCCCAGTTTGCGACCTGCGAGGCTGGCGCTGACACCGCCCACGGTGACCTCGTGGGGCATAGCCGAACTTTTGCCGCAGGGCGGTAAGGGGGCGCTAAGGGGTTGCGGCACACAGCGATGATGTCATCGCCGGTCCGGGGCGCAACGCTATCAGCAACGCCCCGCCAAATTTCTCGGGAGGTGCTTTTTGCCCACCCCCCACCCCACCGGGCAATAGCCCTTTGCGCCCCGTTAGCGCCCCCCGGAGCCACAAAGGAGCCAAATTTCTAGCCCTAAGTGTTTTGCCCTGAGGAAGTTAAACTGAAGACCAGAATGTCTAGCTGCCATCACTTTACACAGCAGAAAGTTTTCTTGTAGTGATCACAGAGCCAAAGGGGGGGAAAAATGATAGAAGTATTGAATTTTCTGAATTTGATGCACTGTTTCAAAATATGAAAAATACTTGCTGCAGCAACTCCCTGTCCACTGATTATATCACCCCCTCCCAAGAGGAAACACAAATTGCATTTTTAAGCACCAGCTTCAACAGCACACATTCTTCTTGTATCAATAGATTGTGAATGTGACCCTGTTTCTTTCTGCCAGAAAAATTAATCATCATTTAGTGGCTGCCTAAGGTCACTCAGAAAGGTTTCAGATACATCTCTGTACAATGTGAATTGGCATATCAAATGACCAGCTTTTTAAAAAGAATAGCAATCCTGAGTTCTATTCAATGGTTTTATTGTGGCTTCCAAACTGTGGTTGTTCATGCTGAGAAATGGGACCTTTTCCATTCTAAGCACCCATATCAGCATCAAGCATTCCCAGGTCAGGTACAGCCCAGTTCAATATAGAGCAAAGCTCTCTCTTCTCAGGCCCAACCTCAGAAAACCACCCAGACAGCTCCATTCCCTACATCAACATATTTTACATAAGAGTATTAACACAATATTCTTTTGTTTCTCTTTCCTTCTCCCCGCCCAAACTGTGCTGTAACATATCATGGCCTTGTGTTATTCAGAACCATTGTATTTGCTTGAAATTGGCGCAGTGGGTGTGTCTACCACTTAGTAATGCACAGACGCCTACAAATCAGGAAAACCCCTGATTTCTACCCCTGGTCTGTGTCAGCTGTGGCTCAGTGGTAACACTCTCGCCTCTGAGTCAGAAGGTGGTGCGTTGAAGTCCCACCCCAGAGACTTGAGCGCGAAATCTAGGCTGACACTCCAGGGCAGTACTGAGGGAATACTGCAGAGGTGTCGTCTTTCGGATAAGACGTTAAACGAGACCCCGTCTGCCCCCTCAGGTGGACATTATTTTGAAGAAGAGCAGGGAGTTCTCCCTGGTGTCCTGGTCAATATTTATCCCTCAACTAACATCAATAAAAACAGATTATCTGGTCATTATCACATTGCTGTTTGTGGGAGCTTGCTGTGCGCAAATTGGCTGCCGCGTTTCCTACATTACAACAGCGACTACACTTCAAAAAGTACCTAATTGGCTGTAAAGCATTTTAGGACCTCCTGAGGTCGTGAAAGGCACTACATAAGTGCAAGTCTTCTTTCGTTCTTTCTTGCTCTTCAGTATCTCCACAGCTGAAGATGGGCAAAATTTGTTAGGATTTTTTTGCTTCTGATCCCCTACTTGAAGTGATCATATGTAGATGTCAGGTGAGGGCAGGATTCAGTTAAGCTGTGATGGATCCTATGATCTCTCATTTCAGGCTCACACACAGGTACAGTTGGGTAGTGGTTGTGGTACTGGAGTAGCAAGAGGTCATGAGCAATGTTCCCTCTAATTTATTTTTTCGTGTGCGGTCCCTTTAAATTTGCTGTGCGACCGTGCGTGCGCGGTATCTCTTCCAGTTTGTGAGCAGCCTGCGCGGGACCTCTGGATTGATGCTCGCCCGCGCACCTTGGGGAGAACGTTGATTATGAGTATACATCTCGGCATGGCAAGTTGTGCAGTTGAATTCAATAAATCTGGTAACACCAGGAAAAATGGCCATGAAAGCTGCTGGATTGTCATCATAACCCAACTGGCTCACTTAGTTCCTTGAGGCAAAGGGACCTGCCCCCCCTACCTGGTCTGACCTACATGTGACTCCAATCCCACATCACGTGGTTGACTTTTATAATGCTTTCTGAAATGGCCTAGCAAGCCACTCGGTTGTAACAAACTGAGTTGTAACAAAATTCCTTCAAGCAGGCAGCCACCACCTTCTCAGGCAGCTAGAATAAGTGAAGCCTTTCCAGTGTTGCCCACATTCCCAAGAACAAATTTAAAAATACCTGAAGAATGGTCACTTGGGCAAGATAACAGACAGTCACCCCCAGGGTTCTAACTCTACCCAAAAAGATTAGGGATTCAATGGGGAAAATTGGAGGACAGGAAGAAAGTAAGATCTGAACTACTGTGTGTTCTTGGAACTGGTCATTATCCCATTGCTGTTTGTGGGAGCTTGCTGTGTGCAATTGGCTGCCGCGTTTCCTACATTACAACAGTGACTCCACTTCAAAATTACTTCATTGGCTGTAAAGCGCTTTGTGACGTCCTGAGGTCGTGAAAGGCACTATATAAATACAAGTCTTTCTTTCTTTCAATTTATAGCACTTCAAGAGATATGTTAATATAAGGTTTACAGTAATGACCCTGTTTGTTACTGCTTCAAGTAAATGTGATTTTCAGCAAACGTTACACCAAAAAATAACCTTATACTTGCCACAATTGCTGCACAGTTTTCTTTTTCAATGGTGTTATCATGGCCCTATGACCTGCCTTACTACTTGTACTTTATTAGTATGCATATGATGTCAATTCTGTAGAAGTGAGCTTTCTTTTTTCATAAATAAGAACAGTATCTGAAAAGATCATTCTCAGCCTCCAGCTCACCACGGGGGACAGCTACCTCTGGGCGCTGTGTGTAACTAAATGGTAAACCCATTCCTTGTAACATCCATACAGCATAGAGCAAAATTCCTCCTCTTCCACCTCCCCACCACGCGCACACTCCAGCTGGTTAAGGCCTCATTCTGTACCGAACCTTTTTTCTGAACCATTCTGTCCATCATGTGCTGAGCCCATATATGTCAATCCATATGTCTGCTGCATAAAAATTACAGTGTATATGGCCTGCCTTACTTGCTGTACTTTATTGGTATGTATATGATGTCAATTCTCATTTAAGTTTGTTTGCAATCCTTCAGATACTTGCAGTTATACTGAAAGCTGCATACTTTGACTGTTCTGCCTGAATAGCTATCCATCAGTCTCCTCGCTCAAGTGCTATTCCTTTTTTTGGCTTCTAGCCCTAGCACCATCGCAAACCAGTATGGTTGCTTTCGTAAACACTGGCTGAACCCTCTCTCTCTCTTAGGAGGCTAGGTCTTTCAGAGTGATGCATTGGATGAGTGCAGAGGGCTTTTCCACTGTTTGGCATGAATTGCAGCCCTTTGTGTTTATGGAAATGTTCGTGTTCGGTAACAGAGTGTGTTTTGTTTGGGAAAAGTGCTAATTTATAGAGTGCAGAACTCATTTGTTAAGTTATTCTCTGTGATGTATTGTAGGTTACTAAGCTACAAGCAGTCGGCGATGGTGCAGTAGCTGTGAGCTGCTGGCTAATAGCTGGCAGATAGCAGAGGGAGCTCGAAGAAATATTTCACTGTGACTACCATACATTGATATTTGTTATTGTTAATCACTAAACTGCTGAAGTATTAGAGTGCTTGGCGGAGCTCCATTAAATTGTTCCTCACTTAAAAGTGTTCTATCATTAATTAATGCTCTACTTGCCTTTGCATTGAAAAGGACATTGAACCTTCTGGTTCTGGGCTTGCATGCATAATTAATTGTTATTACCAACATAAAAACCCATATAACAAAGATCGTTGCCAATTTTTTTACATGAGTACAGAGGAATGAGTCTTCATTGTGACAAAGATTCTGCGTTGCTGTTACCATTACAGAATTCCAAATTTAAAATAAAATCACTCCAGTTTAATCCTCTAGAAATCACAGTTGAACTTATATAGAACATAGAACAGTACAGCACAGTACAGGCCCTTCGGCCCTCGATGTTGTGCCGAGCATTGTCCGAGACCAAGATCAAGCTATCACACTCCCTATCACTCTGGTGTGCTCCATGTGCTTATCCAATAACCGCTTGAAAGTTCCTAAAGTGTCCGACTCCACTATCACAGCAGGCAGTCCATTCCACACCCCAACCACTCTGAGTAAAGAATCTACCTCGGACATCCCTTCTATATCTCCCCCCATGCATCTTATAGTTATGCCCCCTTGTAACAGCTGCCTCTACCCGAGGAAATAGTCTCTGAACATCCACTCTATCTATCCCCCTCATCATCTTATAAACCTCTATTAAGTCGCCTCTCATCCTCCTCCGCTCTAAAGAGAAAAGCCCCAACTCCCTCAATCTTTCCTCATAAGACCTCCCCCCCCAAACCAGGCAGCATCCTGGTAAATCTCCTTTGCACTCTTTCCAATGCTTCCACGTCCTTCCTATAGTGAGGTGACCAGAACTGCACACAATATTCCAAATGTGGTCTCACCAAGGTCCTGTACAGTTGCAGCATAACCTCACGGTTCTTAAACTCAAACCCTCTGTTAATAAACGCCAACACACCATAGGCCTTCTTTACTGCTCTATCCACTTGAGTGGCAACCTTCAGAGATCTGTGGATATGAACCCCCAGATCCCTCTGCTCCTCCACGTTCCTCAGAACCCTGCCGTTGACCCTGTAATCCTTATTCAAATTTGCCCTACCAAAATGAATCACCTCGCACTTATCAGGGTTAAATTCCATCTGCCATTTTTCGGCCCAGCTCTGCATCCTATCAATGTCTCTTTGCAGCCTACAACTGCCCTCCACCTCATCCACTACTCCACCAATCTTGGTGTCATCAGCAAATTTACTGATCCACCCTTCAGTCCCCTCCTCCAAGTCATTGATAAAAATCACAAGCAGCAGAGGACCCAGCACCGACCCCTGTGGCACACCGCTGGTAACTGGTCTCCAGTCCGAAAATGTTCCATCCACCACCACCCTCTGCCTTCCATGAGATAGCCAGTTACTTATCCAATCGGCCAAATTTCCCTCTATCCCACAACTCCTTACTTTCTTCATGAGACGACCATGGGGAACCTTATCAAACGCCTTACTAAAATCCATGTATACGACATCAACTGCTCTACCTTCATCTACACACTTAGTTACCTCCTCAAAGAATTCAATCAAATTTGTTAGGCAAGACT
The DNA here is from genome assembly GCA_030390025.1 of Squalus acanthias. Lineage (NCBI taxonomy): Eukaryota > Metazoa > Chordata > Chondrichthyes > Squaliformes > Squalidae > Squalus > Squalus acanthias. The sequence goes on from CM059425.1 coordinate 250,092,139, forward strand.
TACCCTTCACGAATCCGTGTTGACTATCCCTGATTAAGTTGCCCCTTTCCAAATGGTCATAAATCCTATCCCTCAGGACCTTTTCCATTATCTTACCAACCACCGAAGTAAGACTAACCGGCCTATAATTACCAGGGTCATTCCTATTTCCTTTCTTGAAGAGAGGAACAACATTCGCCACTCTCCAGTCCTCTGGCACCATCCCCGTGGACAGTGAGGACCCAAAGATCAAAGCCAGAGGCTCTGCAATCTCCTCCCTTGCCTCCCAAAGAATCCTAGGATATATCCCATCTGGCCCAGGGGACTTATCGACCCTCAGGTTCTTCAAAATTGCTAAAACATCTTCCCTCAGAACATCTACCACCTCCAGCCTATCCACCTTTATCACACTCTCATCCTCAAGAACATGGCCCCTCTCCTCGGTGAACACTGACGAAAAGTATTCATTCATCACCTCTCCTATCTCTTCTGACTCCATGCACAAGTTCCCACTACTGTCCTTGACCGGCCCTACCCTCACCCTGGTCATTCTTTTATTTCTCACATAAGAGTAAAAAGCCTTGGGGTTTTTCTTGATCCGACCCGCCAAGGACTTCTCATGCCCCCTCCTAGCTCTCCTAAGCTCTTTTTTTAGCTCATTCCTTGCTACCTTGTACCCCTCAATCGACCCAACTGAACCTTGTTTTCTCATCCTTACATACGCTTCCTTTTTCCTCTTGACTAGACATTCAACCTCTTTTGTGAACCATGGTTCTCTCACTCGGCCATTTCCTCCCTGCCTGACAGGGACATACCTATCAAGGACACGCAGTAATTGCTCCTTGAAAAAGCTCCACTTTTCGTTTGTGCCTTTCCCTGATAGTTTCTGTTCCCATCTTGTACTCCCTAATTCTTGCCTAATCGCATCATAATTACCCCTCCCCCAATTATAAACCCTGCCCTGCCGTATGGCCCTATCCCTCTCCATTGCAATAGTGAAAGTTACCGAATTGTGGTCACTATCTCCAAAGTGCTCTCCCACATACAAATCAATCACTTGGCCCGGTTCATTACCCAGTACCAAATCCAACGTGGCCCCACCTCTTGTCGGCCTATCCACATATTGTGTCAGGAAACCCTCCTGCACACACTGTGCAAAAACTATCCCATCCGAACTGTTTGACCTATAAAGGTTCCATATAGAACCTTGGTTAGACCACACTTTGACTACTGTGCTCAGTTCTGGTCTCCATATTGTAAAAAGGAGATCTAGGCACTGGAGAAGGTGCAAAAACGATTTACAAGGATGATACCAGAACTGAGAGGTTATAACTATATCGGGAAAGACTGAACAGGCTGGGGCTCTTTTTCTCTCAAAGATAAGGTTGAGAGGTCACCTGATAGAGGCCTTTAAAATTATGAAAGGTTTGATAGGGTAGATATAGAGAAGATATTTCCACTTGTGAGTCCAAAACAAGGGGTCATAAATATAAGATAGCCGCTGATAAATCCAATAGGGAATTCAGGAGAAACTTCTTTACTCAGGAAGTGGTTAGAATGTGGAACTTGCTACCACAAGGAGTGGTTGAAGCGAACAGCGCAGATGCATTTAAGGAGAAGCTATATAAGCACTTGAGGGGATTTTTGGGGACTCTGAGCCGAGACTAGTCCTGTTCTCACTCCTCACCCAGCATCCACATATATACGTTTTCCAGCAAACTTCACTGGATACCTATCAAGAGCTGGACATCTTGCTAATTTCTCCCCCCGCCCTCCTCCTCCCCCCCGAGGTCACACAACTCAACAAAGATTGGGAGTCAAACCAATGACGTCCGATTCTGTGTGGCTTTAGAACCACACTACAAGCTGCATTTATTCACCAAGCCATTGGAGCTCTCGTTTCAGTTTATTCACACTAATAAATAGATTCCAGTTATTCCTGATGGAGGTAATCACTTTGTAACTGAAGTCACACATAGGTACAATGGAATAAAACATCCTGCCACAATATGCATTTCTTTAACCAGCATGTGATGGCATTTAAAGTGGCGACATCTTTTGTAAACAATCGGTAGCCTGCACCCCATTCTAACCCATCCTGATACTGTAGATTTAACGTTACACTAATATCTCAGTCAGATAGTTAACAAGCTTATACTGGTTGTTCTTGACTACAGCATAACAAATACGCCTCGGTCAAATCACTTACTTGAGTACTGCTCTTTTGCCCCCCACCTCCATTACAGCTGAGGCAGTTTCTTGTTCATTTGACTACTATTTGCTTTCATCAGTGCTCTGTTTGTGTTTCCCGTTTACAGATGGGTCAGGCGCTGTGGAGGGTTGCAAGGAACCAGCAGCTGCAACACCGACGATACAGTGAGGAAGGCTACTATCTTGGGGAGCATGACCGGAGGCTCGCTGCTGCGAATCGCAGGCAGGCCCAGGTTGGGATTGACATGTACCACATTCTGAGAGTCGGCAGATCGAAGGAAGAGCACAGGTTCCCAGACCTGGAACTATTGCCCCCGGAGCTTAGCTTAACCATTCTCTCGTACCTGAATGCGACTGACCTCTGCCTGGCTTCATGTGTCTGGCAGGACTTGGCTAACGATGATGTCCTCTGGCAAGGGTGAGTGCCGTTCTGTGCTGTCACTCATAGCCCTGCCCGTGTGGAAACTCAAAGCTTTGTTGCTAGAAAGTGAGGGATAGCTTTGTGAAGCGCAGTCCAACAGATAGGAGTCCGCTTAATGTCTGCAGTCAAAACTGAGGCAAAGTCCTAGAAAAATTCTTTGTAAACCAAGAACAGAAGTTCTCTCGATTTTTCTGAGCTGTGTCTAACAGTGAGTAACGTGATAATCGGAGTATCCTAACCACCATAGATACCAACTCAATACACGACAACAATAGAGTTTTACAACTCGTAAAAATAATTAGATCATCCCAGTCATTTTAGAGGAACTACTTTAACTTAAGAGTTGTAATCTTATAACGTGCCAGTTGTAATGTTATAATATCTGCCACTGAACTGTCCTTCATGCTATTTCATGTTAATCTTTTTCATACATTTTAGTGAAATTATCTCTACTGCCTAAAGGGTTAGCATTATGTTAGTCACAAATTCAGTTACAATGCGGTAGAATTCTACTTTCCCAAACTGCTCCTACTGTTGTTGCTATAGAAATTATGATTATGAAGAGGATTATTTCCTCAGTCAGAAGATTCATGCGATTGCAGACACAAGCGCAGCAGATGTTCTATGTCTAATCAGATTTAGACTCGATCGTGCCAGCACATTTGCAGTTGTTCCCCTGGCAGCTCAATTAGTATTTGTGTCACATGGTTTGATACTTGGCCACAAAGTCTGCAAAAATCCCAGGCTTCCATTTCTGGCCTATATAACAAAATAGGTCTCGCTGTCCCCGGAGAAAACTCGGGTTCCTGCCCTGAGTCACTACACATTGATTCCTTGGTAGAACGTATCATGTGTGGATGCTGAGTGAAGACAGGACTAGGCTCGGCTCTGAGTCCCCTAAAGTCAAATAGCCTCCATAAATTGAATGATTAGGCCCAAACATGAAAAATAGCCACTATGGCATGGTGCCGGAGGAAACCATCCTATTCTTTTTATAACAACAACATTAAGAACTTTTTGGGAATGTAGAATTCTGCAATAATGTAATTCAATATGTGACTGATATAACCCTTGAGGAGGGGAGAAAATGAGAAGTAACTGCAGGAAATACAGCTGCTCTGAAGAAACATGTCTTTACTAGGCTAGCTTATTGTTAATGCCAAAACAGTCTTTTAAGAAACAATAAGACAATTACCAGAGAACAATAGAAGTTTACAGCACAGAAAGGCCATTCGACCCATAGGCTCCGATATTTGCGGGGAGGGTGCGGGTGAGGCCAAAAATGGCTGAAGAACCTGGCAAGGCCGGGGCCTCAGAGGTCCTGCCGAACTTAACGGCAGATCCTTATTAACATCTTGTAGGTTCATCTCCCGCCTGGTAGATGGCGAAATTGGCAGCCTGGCCAGCGGGCAGGAGGAATAGCTAGCAGCAGGAGGCTGCAGCTATATGGAGAGGGAAGGGTTCCTTGATTGGGTTAGGGGGAGCTCATCAAGTGAGGCTGGGGTGGGGGTGGGTCATCAATCGGGGTTGGGGGGGCGGCTGGCGATCGGGGCTGGGGGAGGCCGAAGGCTTCCTTGAGGGGTCTGGGGGGAAGCATTCCTGTTCCTCCTGGCCCACAAGGAGAGCTATAAGAGGCACTTACCTTGGAGGGATGATAGTCTCCCTTTCACTGTTGGGTTTTCCAACCTCTGGGAAACCCGTGCAGCAGCAGTAAATTTCAAATCTGGCACCCAATTGCACTGAGAGCGGGATTTAAATATGTTAATTAAGTGTCCCGCCTATCCACGGTGGGACACTCGGAGGCTCCGATATCCGCCGCTGTAAAAAAGGCGGGTTGGGGTCGCATTGTGCATATTTCACTTTAAACCCCCCCAACCCCCTCCAGCCCGTTGTGGGGACGCGACTGTCGAGGCCATTGTGTCTGTTCTGTCTTTGCTAGAGCAATCCAAAGCTAATCCAGTTGCCATGCTGTTCATGATGTTATTAAATGTTATTTAACCATGTTACTGAAGACTTCATGTAAAACTTGTGAGGGTTTCTATCTGTAATTATTTTAAATGTGCAAATGAAAATTCATCCATTGAAAGTTAAGCATTTTAAATAAAGTGTAAAATAAAAACAGAAAATGCTGGAAATACTCAGCAGGTCAGGCAGCATCTGTGGAGAGAGAAACAGAGTTAACGTTTCAGGTCGATGACCCTTCGTCAGAACTAAATAAAGTGTATTTGGTTTATATAAAACTTGTGAAATGAGTTGCCTAATTATGAATATCAAAAATACAGAACTACTTAACTAAAAGGTATGCTTTATAGATAATTTGAAGAGTTTCAATAGTTTTACATTTCTATTTTAGTACAGTACTGTTACTGTACTGAAAGGATCAATCCAAGATGGTTTTGTTTAAATGAAGACAAAATCATCTTCCATCTATAGTCTAAGATAGCATGAAGAGGAATTGAACGGTGGATGTGTCAAATATCTTGCGCCTTAGTCATGAATATTATTAAAGATACAGCAGAAGGGGGGGTGGAATAATCAACTTTATTTATCATGAAACCTGAGAACATTACATGGGTTTCTGTTCATTTTAAATGATGGTTGCGTCTCTATGTTAGCATTGAATCTGTGTAAATTCAGACTGGGAACTCTGCTTGAACAGAACCAAAAAAAAAAAAGTGATGAGTGAAAAGCAAGTGTTGATAAACTACCAACAGGCAGCATGGATTTTGTTTCAGGTTGTGCAAGTCCACCTGGGGTCACTGTTCCATATACTATCGAGACCATCCTTCACATTTTAACTACAGGAAACTCTACCTGCAACTAGATGAAGGCAGCCTTACCTTCAATGCTAATCCTCATGAGGTAATTCAATGCCACCTGCCCATGTTACAGTACAATGTAAAATTTCACCGTGTCATTTGTGAAGGTTTCTGTTTGTAATCCGTAGCGCCTCTTGCACTTGAATGGGGATAAACTGGTCAACTGCCAGAACTTTACTGGTTTGTGTGAAATCTGCTAATTCACTGAGGCTCATATAATGGCCTAGAAACTCGATGGCCCGATTTTCAGGCGCAAAATGGACGCCTACGCGCCCATTACGCACCGGTAGTGTGCCGCCAGCCTACTGGTAAAGACAGAAAAAGAGACGTCCTTGGCTCGCGCGTGAAACAGGCCCTTTCCACATGTAAAAGCAAAATACTGCGGGTGCTGGAAATCTGAAACAAAAACAGAAAATGCTGGAAATACTCAGCAGGTCAGGCAGCATCCTGGAGAGAGAGAGAGAGAGAGAAACAGAGTTAACGTTTCAGGTCGATGAACTTTCGTCAGAGCAGAGCAGTTCTGACGAAAGGTAATCGACCTGAAACATTAACTCCGTTTCCCTTTCCATATGTAAATAGGGGGCCTCACACCTGTTTGAGGCCCCCTTTGCAAAATTTGGCTGCCCTGAACGGGCCGGCTACATCCAGGAAAACATGGTCTGCATGTGGCCTAACCAGTGGTCCTTAAAGGGCCTGCTGGTGGTCGCCACCAAAACAGTAAGTGGTTTTAAAAATACTTAGCCTGGAGGTGCAGGAGTGTTCCTCTGGGATTCATTGCAGTGCCAAAGGCTGTTGCCGGTCCCCGCTTGGCCTCTCCTGGATCGCCAATCCCGATCACCCCCCCCCCCCCCCCCCCCACCGATTGCTTTCCCTCCCCTCGTGACCTACCTGCCGGCGACGGAGCGGCCAAAAATGGAAATCCTCTTTGCCGGTGAGCTGCCTGGGGACGCCCTACATGTAAGTGAGGCCCGAAGGCCAATATCAGATGTGCCTCGGGCCTGCCCTTTCCAGAGCAGGGATTGTTCCCGGCGCTCCGTTCGCTAGGCCAATGTTCTTGTATTCTTAAGTTAACTAAATATTAATAACAACAATATGCTGAAAGTGCCGCAATAAATGTGGTCTGTATTTTATAACTAAAACCATATTTCTTTTATACTGTGTTTTGATTTCATTTATGCCATTTAAAGTATCAATTTATGCTGAATAAACATTTTACATCATAAAAATAGCAGTGTAAATGCATTTCAGCTCTTGTAATGGGATGTATAAATGTTTCACCATTCATTTATTCTACAGTTTATGGCTTAAAAATGTTTTTTCTCTCAAACTAGGAGTGATGCAAAATTATGCTCCTGAGAGGTTTGAGATGTGTTCATACTCCATATGCAGTTTTTATATGTTTATAAAGTTGTATCTGAAGAATTGTGAAAATTAGATAGATTTGGTATGACGCCATATACCACTGGACAAGTTAAACTGTACAACCAATAGATCAAAGGTGCTTAACCGCCGGCATGGACTGGTTAGGCCGAATGGCCTGTTTCTCTGCTGTATATCCTGTGTAACCCTTCAAATAATTTTTTGGATTGGTGCCATTTGACACCACCTCCCCGTGATGTACTTTGCCACTGACCATTATGTATTGTTCCCTCTGGAAGTGAAAATCATATATTCTCGTAATCCTCTGTAGACTTGTGCCGAGTCTCAGTGTAAAATCAGTGTTGACTAAATGAAAGCTTGCTCTATGATTATAGGCCACAGTCAGTACTTAACTGTCAACCGCAATTTTGTAGCTTGTTTCTGTCACGCTTCCAGAGATGTAAAGCAACAGCAGCTTCTTCAAGTGGGGAAAAGTGCAAAGAACGATCATGCTGAGTTTTACTAAACACAAGAAATAAAGGTTGCCGAGAAAAGTGAAGCAATAGGCACTACAAAAATTTTAATGCGTATGATTTCAGTTAGCAACCGTTCTTGTTTGTGAATTTGGGATTCACCACAACATCCACACTGCGATATGCAAGGTTCCCGTTGATGTGAAGCAGCTGTGAATTAGGTGTAAAAGGGACACCGAAAAGGAGAACGAGCAATACGTTCAAAGGCCTGATACTTTGGTGCAGAAGCAGACTCGTTTCATCTTAAGCAGGGTTAACTTGTCTCTGGCTTTGTGTCTTTGTCCTTTTACCTGGCTCCCACACCAGCCAAAGGCAGTGACCTCCAGGGTTGCAAAATGATGCCATGGAACCACTCAACCAGGAAGAATTGGAACTGGGCCAGTTGGATTCATGAGCCATTAGTATGTGGGTAAACAACCCCTAAGTAGTACTTTTCCGAAATGAGACAGTTGTGCCATTGGAGGTATGAGGTTTACTACAGACTGCTTGCTGTGTTGAATGAAGTGGATTTTTTTTTTTTTGCATTCCTTACTGCTGCTACTGTTGAGGCAGGGCAGGAATGATTAGCCACTGAAAATACAGCTTTATTCTTTAACTATCAGAAAGAACTACTGGTGCGCATTAATGGGATAAGCTGGTGGTACGTCACTCGATGCTGAAATGCCTGTGTATGGATAATGCCAGTTAAAGTGCCCTGTATCACAGTCATAATAAGCTACACAGTACAAACTAGCAGACTTCCTCTGCAGAGCATGCATTCATCATGTGAAAGGACACTCAGTTAAGAAATTAAGCTACTTGATTGCAAAGTGGCGAGAATGGATTCACAACTGGAGCAGTATAGTACCTGGACTGGAGTGCTCAGATTGCCGGCCGGCAGAAATTGCAACACTGCGAACAGCTGTTGCAAGAACTATTGCAATAATTTTGATTTTTAGCTGATTTATTTTTGGACTTTGGAATTTATACAGGAAGACTAACATTTGCAAAAGGATAGAGAGCCATGGCACCCAGTTCCAGCCAACTTGAAGTTTAAAAATCTTGTGTGCCTCCTATTCTCTAAAGAAAACATTCGCAAGCACAGCTGTGCAACATTTAATGGAAAGGATTTATGTATAGTTTTAGGGCATTGGTTTGTATTCCATGTTGTGTCCTGGTACCCTGATCTTTTGAAGGATAGCTTTAACCCAAATTAGACAAGGCCCATGCAGTAGCCAATATAGCTCCCTTCATCACATTCCTGTGATAGAAATGCCAGGCCACTTGGAAGACTTTTAGTTTTTCCATAGATCTTAATTTTGTTCCTAAATGATCTCCTTCCCATTTGAGGCATGGAACAGAGCCTATCAAAAACAAAATCCTTCCCAATTATGTGCGCCCTAACTAAACCAGAGCTGTGGGTGAGTTAGTAACAAAGCAAAGGAAGGTTCAACAATTGTGATGGGCATTTTGTTTTTTTTTTAATACTGGGTGAAACAAAAATGTTAAGAGCTGGAGATAACTAACCAAGACATGTGACTCATACGTTTGACCCAGATTGTAAGATCTTTCAAGGGTTATATGCTTCACGTGGAGCACTGGTAATTTCACACTGTCCCCTAGTACATATAGCTGCTGAATGGGCCGCAGCCCATTCAGCCTGCCCAGCTTCTGACATCATCATGCTGTGCTTGATTGCTTTTTTTTTAACACCACGGCATAATAATGACAGCCACCGAGAATACCATTTATTTGTAAAGTGTCCTGGTGCAAAGATTTTGCTGATTCACAGTGTTAAAACATGTTTTTTTTTCTCCAATTCAGGCTTCATCCACTCCTGACTCCCTATTCTGAATGAAAGTTGTGGGGGGGGGGGGGGTTTACAAAGAAAAATGACCAGGCTGGAGTGAATCTCTTTTGGGATTAAAAAGTAGGAAAGACAGCAGCAGAGTCCAGGCTGCCGACCTGCCAGATTTTGCCCATCTGTGCTGTCTGCAGTTTGTAAAATGAACTGAAGTGGGGTTTTTTTTCCCCTTCTGGATTTTAGATTCGAACAAAACAAGGTTCATCAAGCATTTCTTGATGAACACGGTAAGGCCTTTTGAGGAATTGAAAGGCATGCTGATGGTTGCTGCAAGCACCTGAGAGGGAGACCTTGCATTTATATAGTGCTCTTCATAACCTCGGAGCATCCCAAGTGCTTCAGAGCCAATGGATTACTTTTGAAGGATGGTCACTTGTTCTTTGAGCAGCCAATTTGTGCTCAGCAAAGTTTCATAAATAACAAGGAGCTGAATGCCCAGTTAATCTATTGTGGTGGTGTTGGTTGAAGGGTAAATGTCTGCCACAACACCGGAAGAACTCCCTACCATTCTTTGAAAAAGTTCCATGAGATCTTTTACTGCCACCTGAACAGGCAGACAGGCTCTCGATCTGTACTCAACATTGAGGAAGGACAGACAAAAAGGAAAAGGAGGTGGCGTAGCGCTGTTAATAAGGGATGAGATGGGTACGGTAGAGATAAAAGATCTTGGCTCGGCAGACCGGGATAAGAACATAAGAACATAAGAAATAGGAGCAGGAGTAGGCCAATCGGCCCCTCGAGCCTGCTCCGCCATTCAATAGGATCATGGCTGATCTGATCCTAACCTCAAATCTAAAGAACACAAGAAGTAGGAGCAGGACCCGGCCACTCAGCCCCTGGGCCCGCTCCGCCACCCACAGGGCCCTGACCGATCCGAACTCAGCCTCATGTCCAATTTCCTGCCCGCTCACCGTAACCCCTAATTCCCTTTACCTCTACGAAACTATCTATTTCTGTTTTAAATTTATTTAATGATGTAGCTTCCACAGCTTCCTGGGGCAGCAAATTCCACAGACCTACTACCCTCTGAGTGAAGAAGTTTCTCCTCATCTCAGTTTTGAAAGAGCAGCCCCTTATTCTAAGATTATGCCCCCTAGTTCTAGTTTCACCCATCCTTGGGAACATCCTTACCGCATCCACCCGATCAAGCCCCTTCACAATCTTATATGTTTCAATAAGATCGCCTCTCATTCTTCTGAACTCCAATGAGTAGAGTCCCAATCTACTCAACCTCTCCTCATATGTCCACCCCCTCATCCCCGGGATTAACCGAGTGAACCTTCTTTGTACTGCCTCGAGAGCAAGTATGTCTTTTCTTAAGTATGGACACCAAAACTGTAGGCAGTATGTAGTGCAGTGATGTAGAACTGGAATCAGTTTGGGTGGAGCTAAGAAACAGCAAAGGGCGGAAAACATTTGTGGGAGTTGTGTATAGGCCACCAAACAGTAGTGGTAATGTAGGGCACAGTATCAATCAAGAAATTAGAAGTGCACGTAACAAGGGCAATATGGTAATCATGGGGGACTTTAATCTACATATTGACTGGGCAAATCAAATTACCACTAATGGTGTGGAGGACGAATTCTTGGAATGCATGCGAGATGGTTTCCTGGATCAGTATGTGGAGGAACCAACCAGGGAACAGGCTATTCTGGATCTGGTACTGCGTAATGAGAAAGGGCTAATCAATAATTTTGTGGTAAAGGGGCCTTTAGGGACAAGTGACCATAATATGATTGAATTTTACATTAAGCTTGAGAGTGATGTAGTCCAATCTGAAACTAAGGTCTTCAATCTAAACAGAGGAAACTACAAGGGTATGAGGGACAAGTTGGCCATGGTAGATTGGGAGACTACACTAAAAGGTATGAAGGTGGACATACAATGGCTAACATTCAAGGAAATAATGCATAATTTGCAACAAACATATATTCCTCTAGGGCATAAAAACCCAAAAGGAAAAGTAATCCAACCATGGCTAACAAAAGAAATTAAAGCTAGTATTAAGTCAAAGGAGGAAGCTTATAAAGTTGCCAGAAAAAGCGGTCAGCCTGAGGATTGGGATCTTTTTAGAAATCAGCAAAGGGGGACCAAGAAATTGATAAAGAAAGGGAAAATGGAATATGAGCACAAATTAGCGAAAAATATAAAAACGGATTGTAAAAGCTTCCATAGGTATGTGAAAAGGAAAAGACTGGTAAAGGTAAATGTAGGTCCTTTGCAGTCAGAGACGGGAGAATTTATAATGGGGAATGAGGAAATGGCAGAGAAATTAAATAAATACTTTGTTTCTGTCTTCATGGAGGAAGACACAAAAAACCTCCCAGAAATACGAGAAAACCAAGGGTGTGGCGAAAATGAGGAACTTAAAGACATTATTATTAGTAAAAAAAACAGTACTAGCAAAATTAATGGGACTAAAAGTCGATAAATCCCAAGGACCGGATGACCTACATCCTAGGGTTTTGAAAGAGGTGGCCATTGGGATAGTGGACGCATTGGTTGTCATCATCCAAAATTCTATAGATTCTGGAACGGTTCTTGCAGATTGGAGGATAGCAAATGTAACCCCGCTACAGGAAACTCTCTTTTAACCGGCACCCAAATAACCGGAAATCTCTCTTAACCGGCAAAATTCTTGAGTAGGTAACCGGGGTTTTCCTTCATCTCTCCTTTAAAAATAACTTTAAAAAAAACCCCGAGGCGTTTGCCTTGTATCGGAGCGTGTAGATTGGGAGGGGAATGTGCAGCCCGCGTAGGCAGCGGACACGACAGATGGTCAGCTGGCGGTCCCCGGGGAGACGGAGCTCCGAATGCAGGCGCATGTCAATGTGTACAGGGCTCTCGTACGTTGGGAGATATAACTCTCCGTTATCCGGACTTTTTGATTAACCGGCACCACGCAGGTCCCGTCGGTGCCGGTTAATAAAGAGTTTCCTGTATTTAAGAAAGGAGGGAGAGAGAAAATGGGGAACTACAGACCTGTTAGCCTCACATCAGTAGTTGGGAAAATGCTGGAATCTATTATAAAGGATGCAATAACTGGGCACTTAGAAACTAATAGTAAGATTAGGCATAGTCAGCATGGATTTATGAAAGGGAAATCCTGTTTAACAAACCTATTGGAGTTCTTTGAGGATGTAACTAGTGGAGTAGACAAAGGGGAACCGGTAGATGTGGTGTATTTGGATTTTCAGAAGACCTTCGATAAGGTCCCACGCAAGAGGTCGGTGAACAAAATTGGGGGTAATATACTAGCATGGATTGAGAATTGGTTAACAGACAGAAAAACGGGTCTTTTTCAGGATGGCAGGCTGTGACTAGTGGGGTACCGCAAGGATCGGTGCTTGGGCCCCAGCTATTCACAATCTATATTAATGATTTGGATGAGGGGACTAAATGTAACATTTCCAAATTTACTGATGATACAAAGCTAGGTGGCACTGGCAGTTGTGAAGAGGCTTTAAGGGGATCTCGACAGGCTCAGTGAGTGGGCGAGAACATGGCAGATGGATAAATGTGAAGTTATCCACTTTGGTAGAAAAAACAAAGGCAGAGTATTTCCTAAATGGTGAAAGGTTGGGGAATGCAGATGCTCAAAGGGACCTGGGTGTCCTTGTACATGAGTCATTGAAAGCGAATGTGCAGGTGCAGCAAGCCATTAGGAAGGCAAATATATGCTGGCCTTCATTACAAGAGGATTTGAGTACAGGAGTAAAGAAGTCTTACTCCAATTATATAGGGCCTTGGTGAGACCACACCTGGAGTACTGTGTACAATTTTGGTCTCCTTACCTAAGGAAGGATATACTTGCCATAGAGGGAGTGCAACGAAGGTTCACGAGATTGATTCCTGGGATGGCGGAACTGTCGTATGAGAAGAGATTGACTAAACTAGGCCTGTATTCTCTTGAATTCAGAAGAATGAGAGGGGATCTCATTGAAGCATACAAAATTATTACAGGGCTTGATAGGATGGATGCTGGGAGAATGTTTCCCTGGGCTGGGGAGTCTAGAATCAGGGGCCACAGCCACAAGATAAAGGGTAGGCCATTCAGGACTGAGATGAGAAGAAATTTCTTCACACAGAGGGTGGTGAATCTTTGGAATTCTCTACCCCAGAGGGCTGTGGAGGCTCAGTCATTGGGTATATTCAAGACCGAGATCGATAGATTTCTGATTAGTAAGGGCATCAAGGGATATGGCGATAGGACTGGTGAATGGAGTTGAGGCAGAAGATCAGCCATGATCTCGTTGAATGGCGGAACAGGCTCGAAGGGCCTACTCCTGCTCCTACTTCTTATGTTCTTATCTAATGGGGGCAATTTTAACCCTCCTCGCTCAACAGAAAACTGGCGAGTGGGCAGTTAACATCGCCCCGCCTCTCACCTGTCCGAAAGCCGCCATGATCGCAACATCTGCAATTTTAACCTACTCTCCTGAGCAGGCATCAAGTCACATGGCCGGAGCCCAACAGGGTCCTTCTTTACATAGGCGCGTTGCGGCCCGATGACATAATTGAGACCCGATTGTAGTTTTAACTCGGGCCTGAGCGGGGAATCCACCTGGAATTAAAATCGGGGCCTCCAGCATACCCGGAGTACAACACTGAAGTGTCCGCCTAGATTATGTGCTGGAGTGGGCTTGAACCCAAACCTTCTGCTGCAGAGTTGATAGCAAAAAAAAAAATGCATTTCTACTTATGGCCCAAATTAGAATTTTCCCACAGCTATTTATTATATTTCTCATCTCTGACATTTGCCTTCCTTGGTGTGATATTTTCATGGTTCCCACAGTTCAGAAGCCATCATGTTCCACATAGCATTTGATCATCTTCATCTGTGCCATTCTACTTGTGCAGTGGTAATATCCTGGGTGAACGTGCAGAGGGTTCCTCTTGGGGCTATCCACAAGGCAACTACCTAATTTGCAAGCTTGTCACTAATCTTTATGATCTGGATGTGGCCGCTCAGGATGATGGGTGCCACAGCTTCAGTGCTGTGCTCCAAGCTGCCTAGAATATCTAAATCCACAGAGCCTACCTACAGCTCTCTGCTCTTTTGATATGCTTAATTTGTAAATGTTGCTGGCAAATAACTCCACCGCTTTTACGGAATGTTTATTTATCATGTTAAGAGAAACATTTTAGCAGTTTTATAATGTTTAAACACATATTACAGAATATGTATTTCCTTATAGGGAATAGGCTACATTTTTCGCAAAGGCATACTGGACAATGTTCCGAAGGAAATTGCAAAGTTTATTTTCTACACAAGAACACTAAATTGGAAGAAACTTCGAATTTATTTAGATGACAGGTAACATTCTTATAAATATATCTGATCCCAAATCAGAGGGTATTCAGAGTTAACCACGTAATGTGGGAATAGGAGTCTCATATCGGCCAGGCCGGGTACCCAGTATGGCCTATCTGCAGCTCCAGTCCCACACCAACGCTCTTGACTATTAACTGCTCCCTGAAGCTGCAGTAGCCTAGTAAGTCACTCAGTTGTATCAAACCGCTACACTGCAGTGCTCCAAGAAGAGGCCCACTGCCACCTTCTCAAGGCAACTAGGGATGGGCAATAAATTCCGGCCTTGCCAGCGACTCCTACATCCCGAGAATGAATGTAAAAAAAAAAAAGAAGAATCGTGAGGCTGATCCCTGGTATTAGGGAACTAAGTTGTGAGGAAAGACTGAGGGGAAAAACTGCCTGCAAGAGTTGCTGAACGTCAGTCGGGAGAAGAAACCCTGATTGATTTTCGATCCAGCATACTGAGGCCATTTTGTAGCCCCTAAGCACTGGCTATCTCAGCACCAGGAGTTGAACCTGGAACGTTCCTGGTCTGTATGGCTCAGCAGATACATTAAATGAGGCTCTGGGTGGGTTTAGATGACCTTTTCAACCATAGATGTAAGATGGACCCTGGGAAATTACTTGTCTTGCCAGTTTTTAGGTTTTCAGCTCACATACCGTAATGCTATTTACAATAATAAAGATATTCTAAGTTGGATTAAGAAATAATGGGGGCGAGGAAGGAAAATGTAGTGAGTAACAAGTTTCTTTTAATTTAAAAAGTTTTGTTTGATTTTGTTGGTTTGAGTGAATATTACAGTAATGAAACTACTCGCTATCATATTGTGTGCCATCTCCACCAGCGGCCTGCCCATCGTCACTTCCACTCAAATATTCCCGTACACCGTCTCATCATTTCAGCTTTGGCCTTCGACATGGTCCTTTCCCAGCTGAGACCCATTCTTCCTGAGCATATTGATCCTCAGTCATTATAATAAACACTCTTATCTATCAATATTTCACCTTCGCGAGCTCTGTTGCTGCGCACAAGCCGCTCAACTCTTCAGCGTTGGTCACTTTATCCTCCCAGCTGATACCCAGACGCTTCCTTGCACAGTACACGCCAAAAGCATCCAACCTCTGGTTCTGTACCATCACCAACGTCCAGCTTTCTGCATCATATTGAAGTGCTGACTGGGCACTAGCTTTATACACTCTCTCTTCCATATCTGTTGATATGTCTCTTCCCCCTCCAGAATGGTTTCCACAGTTCATCAATAAACACCAACAGTTAAAGCACCTTATATCTTCATCTATTTCTCACTTCTTTCTTTGCCAGGTTATACAACCTCTTTCACCACCTTCAGCATCCATTCTCTTCAGTATTCCTTCATTCTTCTGTGCTTTTTTTTCATGTATTGAGAGTATATTGTATTTTTTGAGTCCCTTAAAAGGTTTTAGTCTTCCTTTTACCTCTTTTTAGCTTTCTGCCGTCAGTGTGTTTACTTCTCATTGCCCTGTTCATGATGCAGTCCATTACAACATGGAGTAGATGTAGCCCTGAAAGTCTCGTATTTTCACTTTGAATCATTCTGATATATTCCTTTCAATCATTTCTTCCCTCATATTAAGCCTTTGTTCCCTCATACATTATCATTAGCACTTTGGCTTTCTCAGCTGCTCTACAAAGTTCACAAACACCATTTTTTTTTTACACTGACACACCTACTTAAAGTTTGCAGACTTTTTTTTTCATACTCCCGGTGCTTTTCATCTCGGTGTGAACATCTGATCAGCACATCCACATACTGCAGCCTTCCATCGGTGTATCCCTGCTTCCCGTTCAGGAGCACTGTCGCAAAGGCCTTTCCTGGCACACAAGCGGAACGGTGCCTCTGAAATTCTTACACTCCTCTCTGTCCCACTTCTCACATTATTTCCCACCAGGCTCCAAACCTGACGTACTTTATCCACACTGTTCTGAGGACACTGATGAGCTCTTTCACCACTGCAGCTCCTGAAAGAGAAACTATTTCATCTGGTGGGGGGAAGTCCAGAGCAAGGGGGTATAACCTTAAAATTAGAGCTAGGCCTATTCGGGGTGATGTCAGGAAGCACTTCTTCACACAAAGGGTAGTGGAAATCTGGAACGCTCGTTTCCCCCACCCCAAAAAAACTATTGAGGCCAGGCCAGTTGAAAATTTTGAAACTGAGATTGATAGATTTTTGTTCGGCAAGGGTATTAAGGGTAACAGAACCCAGGCAGGTAGATGGAGTTAAGATACAGATCAGCCATGATCTAATTGTATGGTGTAACAGGCTCGAGGGGCTGAATGGCCTACTCTTATTCCTATGTTCCTGCCTTCAGTTACTTCAGCAGTAATTCTGCTCACGCTCCTGCGTTTACTGTCTCTTCTGCTTCCTCTACCTTAATTTCTCTCACTGAGCATCTCTTTTTTTTTGCTAACTCAGCCAGCTAGCTCTCCAGTCCTGATGCCAGCAATTGTCTGAGCTGACGGAGGTATATATAATTTACTTTTGTGACTCTAAATCACAAAAGCTTTGTGATTGATAGAATGTTTCTCTTACCACTGCGAACCTTTTACTTTCTCTAGGAGGGACGTGTTAGATGAGCTTGTGACGCTGCACAATTTCAGCAACCAGTTCCTACCTAATGCACTAAGAGAGTTCTTTCGGCACATCCATGCTCCTGAAGAACGCGGCGAGTACCTGGAGACTCTAATCACCAAATTCTCGCACCGATTCTGTGCTTGTAACCCCGCTGTGACCAGAGATCTTGGCCTGAGCCCAGGTAATAACCTCCTTTGACCTTTTACAACCTATCTTCTTAACCTGTAGAGCCGCGTCGGACTTTGCAAAGGCCAGGACCGAAGAATTTAGCTTGAATTCCTGCAGAGATTGTATAAACATGATCTCTTCAGCTCGTTGCAGCTCCTGAGTGTTTTTGGGAATTTGGCCCAGCAATTCATTAATGAAAGAAAAGAATGCGCGAGAGTGCAGGATGCAGATGACATTTTTGCAATCTCGGAAACAAGGAAAAGGCACTCGAGCTTGCTGCTTTAGTTTGTTAAACTTTGCCTTATTGGAGAAACTGAGCATGATGTATGTATATTTTTCCAGGACAGAGTTAAGAGTGATTAAGCTTTCTGACAATTTAACCAGCATTCACTGAAGTATTTATGTATCATAAGGAAGTCGGGTAAAGCAAGTTATACTATTTTATAGAGTGTTGAATCTATACCAATAGTGGCACAAATCATACTAAATAACCAACTGCATGGACAGCTCAGATGTGTAATCCGATTCTTACTCTGTGCTTGCACTGCACGAACCAGTTAGTTGCCAGCGCCCAAATTGTGTTGCCACCTAGGAGGGAGCTCTGCACATGTGTGTTGGACTCGGAGCTCTCCAGCTGGGGAGGACGGCTCCCTGTAGGTAAATATTTAATGGGTTGCGGGTGCAGACGCAGAGTGCCCGCTTTGTTGTCCATGCAACATTCAAAAGATCCTGAAGTAAATTTATAAAGTGCTCGAGAAAGTGCCCAATAGTTGCACTCCGCACAGTATCAAGCTCAACCGATACTTAGTGTGTTCTGAAACCTAATCAGGACTTGCATCTGGAGTTATGTTACCATTTGTCTGGCAATGTGCAACCAGAATTCCTTCACGTCACTGCAAATGTGGCAGTAGCCCCATTAGATCACGTTTGTTATCGTCTTCTAAATTAAACTGCGAGTCTGAAACCCAAAGGACAGCCCAATTGCAATTTGTTACATTGTTTAGAGCATAGCATTTTGACATGAATATACTCAGTCAACTTAAAATAGTAACAGCGAGCAGTTAAATACGTAGGGAAAATGGACAGAATTTTCTGAGGCTCCAGGTCACTGGTGGGACCTCGCACACCGTGGACAGCTTCTCGGGCAATCGTGAATGCGTTGCCCAAGCCTCAGACAATTCTGCCCTTCGTGTGGAAGGACCAGAAGGTACAAGCTGTCAGCTCAACTGAAGTCATGGGACTAATTTGTTGACAACAGAGCCAAGTAGTAACATTACTAATGTAATTGCTAAGTTTAAAAAAAAATTATTGATTAAACCTGCGATGTCTAACACTGGCATGGCATTAATCTAACGATTTAATTCAGTGTAAAATTGAGAAAAGATGTTCAGATTCTGCACTGAGCAATATCTTGAGATTTTTCTTTTGTCAATAATCTTCAAAATCTCGTGTGGAGCATAAACACCGGCATAGACCAGTTGGGCCAAATGGCCTGTTTATGCGCTGTAAATTCTATGTAAAATCAGCCCAGAGAGGTTAAAGCCACCCTGGATTAAGTGCTTTTAATTCTATTTCACATTTTCCAGATTGCAACAGTTCAAACCATGGCATTAATCTGCCATGACATTTACCATCAGTTTTTTTTTTTAAAAAGGCAACAAAAATAGAATAATGCTGGTTCCCAGAACTCCTGATGTGTGTTATGAATTGCATCACTGGTTAGAATGATTTTTTATGGCATGAATGTTGCCTGCCAGCCGTCAGTCCAGGATGTTGTCCAGGTTCCTACTGGAGGCTGACGTGAGCTGTTTAATATCCGAGAAGTTATGAATGGAGCTGGACACTGTGGGCTCACTTCTAGCCTTATGATGGCAGGAAGATTGTTGATGAAGCATCTGAAGATGTTTGAGCTGATGACGCTGTCCTGACGAACTTCCTGCATCGATGTCCTGGGGCTACAACGATTGGCCTCTGGCAACCTCCACTCTCTTCCTGTATGTCAAGTATGGCTCCGGCCACTGGAGGGTTTTTCCCTTGACCCTCATTGACCTCCGCTTTGCTAGGTGCCTTGGTGTCGTATTCGGTTGAGTGCTGCCTTGACGTTAAAGACAGTCGCCCTCACCTTTCCTCTGGCATTCAGCTCTTGCATCCATGGCTCAGAATTTGATGCTTCTCGGGGTTCCAATGATGATAAACTGCTTTAACATAATAACATAAGAATTAGGAGCAGGAGTAAGCCATACGGCCCCGCTCCGCCATTCAATAAGATCATGGCTAATCTTCGACCTCAACTCCACTTTCCTGCCCTATCCCCATATCCCTTAATTCCTCTGGAGTCCAAACTCTATCTATCTCGCCCTTGAATATACTCAATGACTGAGCATCCACAGCACTTTGGGGCAGAGAATTCCAAAGATTCACAACCCTTTATCATTATCCCTTTAGCTTATGCCATCATTTCAAGCCACCTGTGATACGATGTAAAAATAATTCAAGAAATACAGATACTTGTATTTATGTAGCACCTTAATCGTGTTATTGGAATGTCTCAAAGCACTTCACATAATGAATTACCCTCGGAGTGTGGTGACTGTTGTTATGTAGAAAATGTCTATACCATGAGTCACATTTTGTACTGTTACTTATGTTTTTCTTTTAAGATTTTGATCAAGGGAAAATTTGCAGGGCTATGAGGAAAGGCCAGGGGAGTGGGACTAATTGGCTAGCTCTTTCAAAGAGCCGGCACAGGCAAGATGGGCCAAATGGCTTCCTTTTGTGTTGTATGATTCTATGTTGCTGAATTTGGATGAGCTAAACCTCCCTCAGGTGTGTGTGTACATGTGAAGATACATAAGGCTCAATTCCTCACTCCTAGTGGGGGAACAGCGCTCACAAGGAGTGCATCCCAGGCACGCAGCCCATGATATTTTGCACACTAAAAGGTTCGATGTAAAATCACGCACTGTGAACCTTCGATTTTCCACGATGCCCTCCTTGTGAGCATTGCTCCCCCACTGGGAGTGTGGAATATTTCCTGTAGAGTTTATTTAAAACACTTTAAAACATCTCGTATGTAACGCCTTCAGCTGCCTAAGCTCTGGAATTCCCTCCCTAAACCTCTCTGCCTCTCTACCTCTTTTAAGACGCTCCTTAAAACCTACCTCTTCGACCAAGCTTTTGGTCACCTGCCCTAATATCTCCTTATGACTTGGTGTCAAATTTTGTTTGCTAACGATTCTGTGAAGCGCTTTGGAACATTTTACTACATTAAAGGCAATATTTCAATGCAATTATTGTTGTATAAAAGGTAGGTACTGTATAACATTAATCAGGGCTAGAGTGCTCTCCTGGACTAGTTTAGATCGCCTAAAGGGGTCAGAGAAGAATTTTCCAGAATTCTTTCCCTAATTGGCCTGGGATTTTATCTCTTTTTTTGCCTCTCCCAGGAGATTGCATGGCTTTTGGCTGGGGCGGTCACTGTATATTTTTGTGATGCACAAGGCATTGCAGTTGTGTGTGAGACAGGCTGGATGGACCAGACACTTGCCTTCTGTATGATGCGATCCCTGCCCCAGTCAAGAACCGCTCCCGCTCCCTCTTGAAGGCAGTACGGAGAGTCCGCGCCCACCGCACCAGCCGGCCATGTATTCCAGAGGCTCACTACTCTCTGGGAAAAGAAGAACTGCCCAACATCCAGCCTATTCCTACTCTTGCATAGTTTAAACAAAAGTGCCAAAATATATTTTTTTTTAAGTTCTGTTGAAAGTTGGAGTTATTTTTAAAGTGTCAGTAAGATAAATAACTGGAATCCTATTGAATGAATGCATTATTAGATCTGGCTTCCACTGCCAGTGTGAACAGGTGGCATCTGTCGATTAAATGGAAAAATCTGCCTTCGTCTAAAATGCTTCTGTAGAGATCCAGCTGTCCAACATTGTCAGTAGCAAGACAGCAATTCTGTATAATTAGGGTAATCCTATCTAATACTGCATTGTTGCATAAATTGACTGCAAGTTCTGTTTCTTTCATGCAGATGCTGTTTACGTACTTTGCTATTCTTTGATCCTTCTTTCCATCGATTTGAATAGCCCGCATGTGAAGAACAAGATGTCTAAGCGGGAATTCATCCGGAACACTCGTCGTGCTGCCCACAATATTAGTGAGGATTTTGTAGGACATCTATATGACAATATCTACCTTGTTGGTCACGTGGCTGCCTAAAAGCACCATTAACAACACTTACAGAACATTAGGGTCAAACCGATAAAAGTTGCACAATGAAGTATATTGACCTTTTTGTAAACACGAGGATTATTTTAGTGCTGGCCATTGTAACCTCTGTGTACAATCAAATCCTTTTTGTTTCCATCTTGCCATTGTTAGCACTTTGGTAACTGAATACCTGTTTGCGTTTTTATATTATTTAGTTATCATGAGTTGCACATAGTCGTGCCAATGGTCTGACGCAGCAGTTTGGGAAATAGATTAATCTAAAACTGGCGTAAAAGTACAAGGGCTACAAAAGCATTAGAAATTGGTGGTTGGGTTTACAAATTAAGTGGGACTATTAACCCCCTAACCTTTCCCCCCCCCCCTTTTTTTAATGCATGTGATGTGTGTAAATATTGCAAAATAAGAGAGATTTATAATCATATAATTATTTTATTGTGAAGTATTTTAACTAAAAGATTTTTCTCTGTACAAATTAGGTGACTATTTTCTCTTTATTGAATTTGAACTTTTATGTTGCAGAAGCAAAAAAAAAAGCACTTTGTTATGCGGTCTTTGACGTATGAGGTGGTTCAAACACCAATACTTTTTCTATGGGTTGATCTCCTACCCAGATTGTAGCTATAAAAGATCTATTTTCACATTTAGTACCCAGTCATGAAAGAACACTATTTTAACTGTTATCAAAACATCTTTGAAACTATTATCAAGTTATGTGTGCTGGTTTAAAGGATGTATGAATGATTAACTTTGTAACTTTTATGAAATCCTATTTAATACTTTTTCAAAGTATCATCTTTCCTCTGCTTTCTTTTCTTCTACTCTTTTTAAACATCTACTTTGATTTATCTTAGCTTTTCATGTTTCGATAGGAAGCCCTATTTTGATGGGAAGTTGTCTTGAGGTGTTTGGCATGCTGGGAAATCGAGTAGTTCATTCGAACCAATCTCGTGTGGTAGTGCTTAAACCAGTTATTATTTAAGCTGGTTCTTGTTGGCTGCAAGAAAATCACTTGTTCTCTTAAGTTTTTGAAAAGATGCGTGCTCCAGACTCCCCAGTTTTAATGCGTGAGTAACCGAACCATACAGGGTCACAAAGGGTTCCACACTTGACACCTGGTCTGTGCTGCGTTAACCGTTCTCAGCCGTGGTGTCAGTCAATGTTTCCTCTAATTTTTTTGGGGGGGCCGCACAGCTACTTTAATGGGCTGTGCGGCTCATTCAAAATTCCGCGCCTGCGCGGTTTTTCCCCATTTTTAAAAGCCGGTGAGCCGACTGCGCAGGACCTCCAGAGCAGCTTAAAGGGAACATTGGTGTCAGTGTGAGCATTAACATTGGCCTTAAGTTAGCAAGGGGAAAATCAGCCAGCATTTCCATGACTGGTGCAGCCCAGCGATTCTTGCAATACACGCACCTGAATGTTGGGTGAGGACAGGGTCAGACTTGGCTGTGGTGCCCCACGCAGTCAAATAGCCTGCCTGCAGTCGCAGTCAAGCCTTGCACATATATAATGGCTGCATGAGCAGGGCACCAGAAGGTAGCCATCGTTCATGGAACCCATACTTCCGCATGGAATCAATGCGAGGAGAGGAGAGATTTGTTGGAAGAAGAGAAAAACTCTGGTTTTGAAAATATTTGCTAGTGAGAAAAGTTGAAGTCTGGTTTCTAAAGATCAAGTTTTATCAAACGAGGGGTGCAGCAGAAACGTCAAACAAACATGCATTACAGAAATCCCTATGCTAAAATGTTTGTTGCTCCTGTATCAGTCTTTAAATGTCTTCCATTAACAACATGTGCACGCAAGGCAAGACAATCCTACAGTCACTTGAAGGAGGAAGACAAAATGTAATTTAGGGATTTTACAAGTAGAGTGGATCAGATATTTACCACCTGGATTTTAGTTCCTGCACATGTCACTGGTAAATATTCCATAGAGGAGTGATTTATGTAGTGCAGAGTTACATGATTTAAGAAAAACACATACACTCAGACGGGATAAGGGTCCAAAATGGTCTTTCTTTAATTGCTCCTCTGTAATGGGCTGGGAATGGTTTCTGTTTTCTTTCCATGTGATATGTTTCCAGTTCCATAATGAGAACCCAATATCATTCTAGCGTTCCAGTGGCCTCCTGAGTATTTATCATTAGTGCACTTTACAGATTAAAGTAGATAAATTAGTGTTTTGATGCATGAAAGACACAGTGCACCAACAGACTAATGGAAAGATAATATTTAGGGTAGTGTATTTGGCTAACACACCATACTTTCTCTGGGACTAGGGGTTTCTACCTAGCCCAAACTAGTGGAGCGTATGTCTTTTGGTTGGCTGAATGGGTTCTATGTGAGGCGGGCTTTGGCAGCCTCAAACCTTGTCCTTAATGAGCACAGGCCTACAGCTCAAAATGGCCACCATCCAGCCCACATTGGGCAATAACTTGGCAATATCACTCGGATGTGTCGGGAAAACTGACTGCAGGAATGGGGAAAGACTCACAACGATGAGGTAGGGCAGCTGTTGTAAGGTTAGAGAAAAAGCTCATCGGGACTTTATTTTATTCTGAACTAGGAGTGCTTTTTACAAAAATTGGAGGGGGAAGAATAATTTGGTTCATCATCGGTACACTCACCTTGATGAGCCTAAAATGTTTTAAAGGTATGTAACTTTCCCTGGTAATTTTAAAATTCAGACAAAATCGTTCCTTGAGCTCTATGGATTACAGTGCCCGCTGATCACATCAGCGTAAGGGTTGAATTGAAAAGGCAAATGGTAGAAGATGTCAACTGACACAACGTATTCGCCTTGAGAAGTAGCGATGGTGGAAGATGGTTGATGTTTTGCAAAGCCCTTACCTATATAATCCCATTGGCCAAAAACACTGATCTGAGAATGCTCTGCATCAGCCATGGGAGTGGGACTTTCAGGGGAGTCACTAAAACCAGGATTCGTAGTGACCTGGTTTCTCATTGTAGAAATGCAAAAAAAAAACTCAAAGGATAACTGAAAATGTTCGTTAAGCCACTTCTTAAATTTTAAACTGACTTCTCGCTTAAATAGAAGCAAATTTATAATCAAAACATAGGATGATCTTTTCAGTACTGTTTACAGACTCTTTAAAAAAAAAGTTAATATAAATGTTGCTGTAAATAAAGTTTATTTTAGTTGAATTGTAAGAAGGTAATTGCTCTTTTGCACAGGGATTCATTGTAGAATTAGCTATTATTTAAATATTATGTATATATAAGTTATTCTAAATTTGTCTCTGACATTTGCTGCTATCATGTATTACAGGTAGCAGCTTTTGAAAATCTAGCCCCTGGGTACAAAATAAGAGTCGTGGGGAGAGGGGTGGTAATCTCTTTTTTAGGTTATTTTTTAAATATAGCTTTAGTTACCCTTGAATAAGTTTAGATTTTAAATAATCTTTTGTTGATAGATTGTATATAACCTTGCCATAAGGTCAGTTTTGTATTAGGGGCATAGGAATGCTGGACGAAAAAAGACCCACGGTCCATCGAGTTCGCCTTCTACCATCCTGGTAGTTGCGTGATACAACGATAATGGAGTTGTTGACCAATCACGGCAATAAGTCTACCAATCAGTCTACAACGGACCTAGACATGACACGAGAAAAAAAAAAAACCAGTGGTGGAGCGCTTTGGGAACCATAGGCCCAAAGTCACCTGTTCCTCCCAAGCATATTCTTCCACTCGATGATCAATGTTGTGTTTTGGAGAAGACTTTGGCCAAAGATTCCCACTCTGCGCTTGCCAGCTTCTGATTTCCCATCCATTAAAATAACTCTGAGGAAATTTATGGGCTGGTGAACACAAGCCTTGCTGTGTGCGCACGACGTGTAGCGAAATAGTCAATGTCTTTATACAGAATACATTTACAATTTTTCTACACATGGCATACACACAGGAAAACGTTCCTGCCACAATTTTGACTCTCATAGGATTGGCTGTAATCGAATAGAGAAAGGACTGGTCATTCATTTTATCAATAATGTAAACAGGGTTTTACTCCTATCGTCCCGTTGAAAGGCTGTTATGGCACTGTTGTGCCTTGTGGTAGAGAAGTTTAGCTTTCTGTTTTATTTTGAAGTTTGGTAAAAGACTCTTAAATTAACTTTCAATGACTTAAGTTGAAGTGAAATCAACCCTAACTGAAAACTGCTGGTGAACTGACAGATCCAAAAAATTAACTACAAATTGCATTGTGTTCCCCAAAAATATTGAACAAAACACATAGAACAGGGAACCCCAGTCCATTATTATTGATTCCATCCTCATCGTACTTGGAGTAGAAGCAGTGTGAAATGCCCTAGAATGCTGCATGTCCTGGTGCCGTATGGCCAGTCAGAAATAATAAACCCATTAATTTCACCACAGTTCTAGTTGGGAGTTGAATTTCCTGTTTTATAGCTTCATTTTGCTGGTATATGCGAGATTCAGGGTTCAGCAATACCGACTACAATGCAGGGAATGCTATTTTTTTTTTTAACAGGCATATAAATTTTAAACTAAGCGTAACCATCTCCAATCCTCATTTTATACTCATGCACTGAAAGCTACTGCATTCATTTAAAATCTACTGCATCTTTTTAGTGGAATGTTTTGAGAAACTAATTAGGTGGGGTTTTTGTTTTTACTTTTACCCTAGAAATTTCCACATTGAATTGATTGCACATACTTTCCACTTTTTGCGGCTTCTTTTTTTTAAATCAAATCTGCTGTGATCTTACTATTAACAGAGGACCTTATTGCGACATAAAGAGGTGTTCTCTGTTTCAGTATGTTTTTCGATTCATTATAACCAATGTGCTGTTTCATGGTTTTACTGAAAATGATAAGAAAAAAGTGGAGAGCTTCCATATGCAACCAGCTGGGCAGGAAATCTGATCATCAGGCAGCAGTGGAGTTTGCAGATTTTACTATATGATTAACAGTAACAGGAAGGGGGTGAAAAAGCTGAATTTGTATTTGAGACATAGGCTGCAACAAAATTAATTTTTAAATCCCATGCGTTATTACAGAGCACCATTTCTTCAACAATCCTCTATAGACTGGAAGTTATTCATAAAATGAATGTGCATACTATTCACTTTTTGAAAAATCATACGTATTAAAGGTACAGCGGTACGCAAACTTACTTTTTTAATTAGCCTTTTGTATCAAAAAATTACTATTTTAATATTTTATACTGCTTTGTATTTGAGCGGCAATAAACCATTCATGTGTTTTGATATTCGATTGGAGATATTTATTGTATGTCGATGGTTAGTCGCGTGCTCTGAAGAAATAGATTTACTCGCATTGCAAACCCTGTTCTTGTGGGCTTCAAGTAATTTTTATTCGCACCTTTCGAAGTTGACTTATGAGAAGTTGTGGGGAAGACTTTGCACTGGATATAGCAAAATCATAGACTTTTTTTATATATATATATATAAATGGTTATGATATTTGTTAGAAGTATCATACCCAGAGGAAACTTTCCTCCAGAGTGGAATATTTTACTTTCTGTTTCCCACCCTCCCCATCAAATTTATTTAAAATCTGCAGTTTTATGCCAGAGAAGATTGAAGTTGCCTGAATCTTATGAGGCCTCTTCAAGCATGTGCATTTTCAATGTGGGTGCATTCGCCAATACCTACAGACTGACGTAAAGATCTTTGACTCAAGGCAATGAATTTTTAGGAAATAAAAAAAAACGACTGGAAGGATGCTTAATTTAATGGCATTAAATGTTTAAGGTTTTTTATACCTCCTGTCAATTATGATCTGTACTTTGAGGTTTATAACTTTTATTAAAAACAACTTGTCAAATTGATATTTTGTTTTCTGTGTGGTACAAAAATACCTTGCATTCAGCAGCAACAGTCAAACTACGGAGCGTTATTTCTGCATGTTTACAAAGGAATTTTAATTACTTTGAACTTTTAACAATAAGAATATTGGAGAGAATTACTTTGATAAAATGTTCAAGGATATTCAAACTTGTTTAGCAACTTCACTATGCAACTAGTGCTTTTACTTTATATTGTGAAGTGTCTATAATAAATATGGTGTTCCATGTTTTGTATAAAATTACTAAAAAGAAAACATCCCTACAAAAGTGGAATAATGATATATAGGTCTCATTCTTCTGCAATATATTAATTTTCTTTTAAACTTGCTCATTTTGAATAATTTTAAGATGCACGTTTAATGTTTATTGGCAAAATACATTTTGGTTTAATGTCAACATCGACAACAACTTGTATTTCTATAACGTCTAACATAGTAAAACTGCCCAAGGCACTTCACTGGAGCAATTATCAAAAAATTTGACAACAAGGAGATATTGGGGCAGATGAGAGGTAGGTTTTAAGGAGCGTCTTAAAGGAGGAGAGAGAGGTAGAGAGGTTTAGTGAGGAAATTCCAGAGCTTCGGGCCTTGGCAGCTGAAGGCACGGCCACCAATGGTGGAGCGATTTAAAATCGGGGATGCTCAAGAGGCCAGAATTAGAGGAGTGCCGATATCTCGGAGGGTTGTGGGGCTGGAGGAGATTACAGTGGAGAGGCGAGGCCAAGGAGAGATTTGAAAACAAGGACGTCCCACCATGTACCTTCACTAATATAGAAATTAGCACACAGAATTAAAATGTTTCAATAGAAGGAGAAACATTTGTTGTCGAAACAAAATCTATTCGGTTAAAGAGTCTGTAAGTTACTTTTGATAAAGAGACAAGCTATCTATCTTGGCTTTAATGGGGTAACGACAGATAAGATGCTGTACGGTTTCTTGGGTCAAATATTATGCATTGTACTGCTGAGCACAATTTGTCAAGTTGCACCTAATTAAAGATGATCTTGAAGTGGTTAATCTATCCTAGTGTATGCCTTTTATTATGTGCTATTCCAATAGCCATAATCTTGCTAAGAATAATAGGACATTTGAGCTCAACGAATCCCATACGATATACAAAAACAGAGGATCACCGAAGAATGGGATATCAAATTACCCAGGAATTTATTAAAGTTTTCTCAACGTAAAGTTGTCGTCTTCCCACCGCACAAAACGCATTTAAGGTCTGAATTCCACCAGTGGTCAGTTTGTGATTCCTTTTAAACTGAGACAGGGAATTAAAAGCTGTTCCGAGTGACTTTTAACTCCTTTAATAGAAAGACCAACTACAATTTCTGTATGGAGCCAGCCTATTCCACCTGTGGCGGTAACCCTCAGCAATCCAGCCCTCCCAGCCAACTCGCTCCTATTTGCCCTTGTATTATTTGCTGATTTGTACGGTTTGAAATTATTGGGCCTGGAGTTTTGGAAAGGACTGCTTTTAGATTGAATTTAAACTTTATATGTGACCCTGCCCCCCGAGGCATATGGTAGACACCTAGGCATGACAAAAGCTTGAACACACCCCAGTCTAGAGTACGTTGCAGCTTTAAAGCTTATCAGGAGAACTGCTTCATTTTATAGGAATAATACTGCTTTAATCCTTACTCATTGAAAAATGTGAGATAGGTCATTTGCATTGAAATGCTCATTGAAAAATGTGAGATAGATTATTTGCATTGAAATGTTCAACAAATTTGCACACTTTGCAATCAAAGTGCAGATATGCTATATGGTGTGATATCAGTAGGTCATTTTTTTTCTTGAAGGAGGAGATAGTTGTATGTTTATAGTATCTAGCAAGAAAAGTAGGTACAATGTTAATTTAAAAAAATATTTATATTTTTTTTAAAAATGTAGGAGCTTCCTAGTTGGAGGCAGGCATACTGCACCTAACCGTTGCAAGTAGTCTTGCATTTTGCACTGATTTGTCATTTGGTGCACTGTGCTCTAAATAATGTAAATTTGATTGAAGGGATAATTACTAGTCCTAGCCCTTTTCGGGCTACCCCAGATCAGGCGTATTCCCCAGATGTTCACCTTCAACTAAAGTTAGAGATAGTCGAATCCTAGAGATGCTTAATTGGGTCTAAAGGTTCAGACTATCTCTCCCTAAAGGAAAGAAACGGCCTGAAGATGTTACCGTCCTCCATTTAGCACTTTTAATAAGTTTAACTAGACTGTAACCTTCCGGATATTACGAGGGTCCGGAAAACCCCTCAGAATTCTGCAACTCCTCACAGAAGAGTGTATAGAAATTGAGTTTGCGAGTTTGATACAGAAGTACTCTGTGAGACAATTCTAAAAATATATAGATTTATTAAAGAACCGACATGTAGTTAACAGCTGGTGAGTCTATCATAACTTTAACAGTTCAAAATACAAATAGCTTACATTTCTTATCAGAGATCCTTATTCTCAAATCTTAACTTCGTTACATTTCCACTCTTCTACTTATTCTTAATCCAGAATATCCACCAAAATCAAACAAAAGTACCTTTTGATCCCCGAGACTCAGAGTTAAAAACTTACAGAGCCTGCCTCTGAAGTTGAGAATCGCTTTGCCCCTTCCAGCGACTTCTGACTTCCTATCTGAAAGCTCCATATTTTATACTCTTTTTGCAGTGGCATATTCTTTGAAGTTTTCTGTTGATGTAAGCTAATTATCTCCAGTCATATCTCTGTTGACTTCTTTCTAATCTTACTGTCAGTTCAGCTGTTAACTTTCAGAATCCTGTCTCTATCTTTAGGTGTTTGAAAGTTATCATAAAAATGGTTATGACAGATTTATCTATTTGATGCTATTCTTACGAGGTCTTCCATTCAATTTTTAAATCACCTCTGCTGGTTGTAACAGAGACTCCTGTCTCCTTGTGTTCCAAGTTTAACACACAAACAATGTGATTGCTTGGTACATCTATTGATATAATATTTACAAAGTCTTCTGTTTGTACCTTTTACTATATGTAAATCAAAAACACTTCAATCGAGTACTTGATTGTTTCCCAGCCATCTTAGTTGGTTGTATTACAAACTTATGTTTCCTGTCTTTCATTTGATGTAACTTTTACAAAGACATATGGTTTTTTTAATGTTCTGTGCTTCTGTTCGAAGTGTTAGTTTTTAACACTTTAAACTGGGTATAGCTATTGTGTTGGTTCCAAACTGCAGACTCCTTGGAACCTACAACCCTCTGTTTCAATGAGGCCATTGTCTCAGTATTTACAACCATTTCCCATTTCATAAGCTTGTATGGTGTTTACAGGTTTGTGACTCATCTTATCTCAGAAGCCTGTATTTACAGCTTTGTGTCATTGAGGCTTTTAGATTTTTAAACCCAGTTTGTCATATTTTAATAAAGTCTGAATTCTGCTCGTAGGATGGTGTATTTTTCTGAAATATGGCTCATTCCTTTACATGATTACCAGAATTTGAGCATAAAAAGTATTGATGTAGGAGGGTGGCATTTCCTGTGGAGGTGTAATGGGGAAGTTACACCTAAAATTAAGCCCATTTGTGTGGCCATTTTGTTTTTATACATGCCAATCTCGTTAAGAACATAACATAAGAATTAGGAGCCGGAATAGGCCATTCTACTTCAACTATACCTTCCTGCACTATTCTTATATCCATTGATTGCATTAGTATGCAAAAATCTATCGCCCTCTGTCTTGAATATACTCAATGACCGAGCCTCCACAATCCTCTGGGGTAGGGTGACTATATGTCCCCGTTTTCCAGGGACAGTCCCCGCATGAGGAACTGTGTCCCGGACAAACAACATCCCCAGAAGAGTCCCCGGTTCAGGAAACTCGTCCCTGAATACGTAACATACACCAGAATGTAAAAAATGGACGTAATGAGCAGACATCAGCGTAAACAATCGGGGTCCAAGAAAAGCACCGAACTTGCACCCTATATTCCTTCTTTAAGTCTGAAAATTAAAGTTTAAAGCCATCTAACCATCATTCATGCACATTGGGCACAATGGGGTCGAGTTTCCACTAGTTATAGCCCCACAATCCGGGCAGAATCGACCAAACCAGCGTAAAGGATTGGGGAAATTTGAATGTGAGTTACGCCCAAAACCACATATGCTCGAGTTTTCCCACAATCTTTTACTCTGGTTCAAAATTAAATTCCCTGAATCAGGCCCTGCCCACAAAACTGGCCACACCCACCCCAGGTCAAAATTGCAAGATTGCGCTGGTTCTGGAAGGCTCTTCAAATTATGCTCATTTTCTTAGATGCACAGGCGCATTTAAAAAAAAAATTCATATCAAAAAATATTTAATTTACTAAGAAATCGACTAGTCTATGCCAACGAAACTATTAAATGGTTTAGTCTAGATTTTTTTAATGTCATTTTCAGTGATTTTACATCAGGATACTCACATAAATGCTTACCTTGGGTGGTAAACCCATTTTCAGCTGTATTAATAAAACTGCACCAGGTTACCACTCTTAAATACATTAAGGAATAATTGTTAATGGAAAGAAAAATAAAGAAACGATTGTGTTCGATTACGTTGCCTGATTGTGCTACTTCATGGAAGATTTTACATTTGTGAATTAAACCTGAACTGTAACCTAATTAGTGCAATTTCACGCGCATTTAGTGTGCAATTTCCCGATTCCGCCCAAAGCAGAAACTCTACCCCGACCTGTTTAAGAACATGCAATCATTGAAGCTTTTCAATTTTTATTGTGACTTATACTGATCCCATAACAATACATTCAAAGAAACAAAAAATACAGTGTAGCTCTCAGTGAGCAGTAATTTTAAAATTCGCTCCAAAAAAAAGTAACAAAACACCAGAAAAATTACTTCCGGCTGTGCCTAAAATTCTGGGCGTAATTTTACACCTATTTTGACCAGCATAATTGCAGGAAATTCGTCTGCACAGCTCTTTAGCATGGGGCAAGGGCAAAGCCAAAGCCATTATAATGCGGGGATGCAGCAGGGCACAGGGATCGGTAGACGGACATAAAAGATCGAGGAAATTTGGGCGCAGCTGTTAACACATTTGCGCCCGAGATTCCTCCACTTTTTGCGCCGGGTATTTGCTTTATGTGTCTCTGGGCACAAAATACACAGGAAATTTCACCCTATGTCTCCCCCGATATGGAAGGGTGAGGTTGCACGTATCAGATCAGTTGATCACTGAATGGCTTCCGCAAGCTGAAGTCTAGCATCCTGCGGGAGGAACTCCACAGAGGCTGAAATGTGATGATCCGTGGTCGAATAAATATATCCGAGCAGTGACTTACATCTGCAGGTCTACACGATGGGTTTAAGTTAAAAATAGTAACAGGAAATGCTGGAAATACTCAGCAGGTATTTAAGTTAAAAACTAGTTTACTCGATGTGGCAGATGTCGGTTTTGGAAAGACTAAATATATCCTTTTGCCCTACAGGTGATTCTTTAGATTAGTACCTAAACTAAATCGTTAACTATTTAGGAGAAAGGTGACTGATGGCAAATTTAACTTCCAGGGAAAAATAAGGATGCAACACCAAATATTCCAAGTCACAAACTCTAATGTCCCAACAAGCATTATAAGAGGCTTGATAAAGACTTTTTGTTATTAGTGATCAGAGAGATACACTGTAATACCCCAGTCCATCTATATGCTCTTTTCTATCTTGATGGTAAATGAGAGATTTCCATCACTTTTCACAGCTTTGCTATGTTCTCGGGACTGAGATTGCTTTGGACTCCAGCACATCTTTGTGCTGAGATGGGACCCGCTCTTTTTGCTTCGGGAAGATCCTCCCCTTCCTTTCCGGTACATGTTGCTGCCCGTTTGGGAATAAAGTGACGACCGTGCGCACTGGAAATTGAGTGCGTTGCTTGCTGGCGCCCCAGAATAAACTAAAAGGTTACAATCCACTGCCGGATAAAGTGCAGATTGTAACAGTTCCAAATCAGTCGAATCTAAAATCAATGCAAGAATTTACATGCAAAGATTTACCTTCAGATTGATGATCACGCCCTTTATCCAGCTTCATTTTTCACATAATAAAGTAATCCGATTTTTTTTGGTCCTCTTCCCTTTCAACTATGATTGATTCGACTTAAATTGTCACTTGTATTCCCTATCTCAATTGCCTGGGGAGGGTTTGGAAGTTCCAGGCAAAATAAGAACCCAACACCAAATAATCCCAGTCACAAACTCTACAGTGTACACAGTGAAAAATATCGATAAGGAAACGATTGCAATTAATCCTGAGGATCAATCTCCCTTCTCAACT
The DNA here is from genome assembly GCA_030390025.1 of Squalus acanthias. Classification (NCBI taxonomy): domain Eukaryota; kingdom Metazoa; phylum Chordata; class Chondrichthyes; order Squaliformes; family Squalidae; genus Squalus; species Squalus acanthias. The sequence goes on from CM059425.1 coordinate 250,125,771, forward strand.
CACGTTTCACCGTGCCTTTGGAATGACGTCACTCCTGCTTTGAAATAACTCCCGGCTATTTCTTGCGGTTAATTTGACCCAGACTCTTCAAATGTCTACGCATTAAATGTGTTTTATTTGTTTTTTTTTAAATAATCCCCTATTTCATTTTCTTTAATAATAGGTGATTCATCGCTTGATTGAACTTGCAGTGATTACTTCACGATGGTTAATGTTTCAGCGAGACTGTCATCCCGCAGCGGCCACGGTTGGAACACACAGCTCTGTCTAACAGGACAGTCTCCGCGCCCCCTGTGGGGCTACACTGCAGCATCATGCACTGTCCTGGATTGATGGTCCGCTTGCATTCCTTTCTAAATGCTACCAGGGTGGCCTGTAAATATAAAATTCAACTAAAAGAATTACTATATATGCATCAAGGGGTATGGGGAGAGAGCGGGGATATGGTATTGAGATAGAGGATCAGCCATGATCATATTGAATGGCGGAGCAGGCTCGAAGGGCCGAATGGCCTACTCCTGCTCCTATTTTTCTATGTTTCTATGTTAATAATCCTTAAGGTTTTGGGGCTATTGAGCCCCCCCCCCCCCCCCACACACACACACACATCCCCAAAAGGCACGAGAAACACGATTCAGGTCTTGCTGCATGTAAATGACTAAATCCACAAAGCCGCAGTACATTGGGTGTCAGTTTTGGTAATCTGACTTTGCGATTGTTAATGAACTAAGGGTTTCTTTTTTTTTACACTATTGCCATAAAATGCCTGCTTCTAAAAGTTCAGAACCTAGAACTGCTGCGCATGGTTGCTCTTTCGCGTTAACTAGTCAAACTAACTTTCTGCTAATCCCTCCAAAGTTCTCTGCCGCCACACAAGCCGAGTTCGCTGTTCATTACTCGTGCTAAGAAATTTCATTTCGTTTGTTTTATTCGGAAATCTGTGGCTCCCCCCCCCCCCCCCCCCAAAAAAAAGAAATTGAATAAAGAGAAGTTTTATTCAGTGTTGCATGAATCCGCTTCCACTAGTTCAAGATTTGCATTTATTGAGAGCTTCGCCACACCTTTGAGAAACGGATCACTCGCCTTGAAGTACATTGACCTCTGCTATGTGGGCAAGTTGAACAGCGGAGCCTCATTTAAACCACTTCTCTGGGTTTGAAGTATATATTTATATATGAATATATAAATGATGCCAATGCGTCCTCCGAGAAAATAAACCGACTGGAGAACATGCTTGACATGTAGATTTTATTTAATAAAACAAATGAAATTTTGCTTTCCATAAAATGCAAGTCAGAAATAAATTCTACAAAACCCGAACATTGAAAGAAACACTCGGCCGTTGCAATAGGTTGTTCATGTCCTACTGCCGCAGTTCAATGTATTTATCACATCCATTAGAAATAAGCATTAAAAAAAAAATCCCAATTAATTGTCCGAGGAAGGGAAGGAGTGTAAAAATGACCTCTCGCCAATCTTCCTAATACGCTGTAAGGCGAGTAGGAGAAATACGGTACATCCGAGGAGATTGTCGGGGAGTTAGAGAAGGTTTTCTCACTCGAACGGCTGAGAAGTGCCAAAACGGAGGAAGGTAAGTTTGCGGCCCATGATTAATGAGACTTGTGTCAGACTCACAGGCCTGACACTGCAGTTTGTCAACACAACGGCTTGGGGAAATCGCGACGCCACACTGTCGCCCGGATCTGCCTCTTTCGGAATAAAATTGCAGGCACATTATGGCTGGTTTAGCGCATCTTCTAAATAAAAGCCTATCGCTCGCCGTCGCGTGTGATCGCGCGGAGCCTTTAAAGGCAGCCCCCGCGCGTTGTATTGATGCAGAGATTATTTTGTTGCTGCTTCTCCCAATGTTGCCCAGTCAAAACAAATGACCTCGGCATTGAAGCAACTTTAGAAAGGTCACAGTCTATCAACTCCATTCAAATAATTCTATTTCACACATGTTTTTTAAAAAAAACACGAATACGAGACAAATGTTCACTTTAACAACAAATTAACCATATCGGTGATTCAATAAGCATGTCTGGAGGATATAGTCGGTGCAGTTGGTTGTATTAACTATTGCTGATCAGTGACTCCACAGCTTCTGACTCGTGTGTCTCTTGCTATTGTCCCGTTTCCCATCACTTCTCAAATGGTATAAACGGGCTCATTTTCCAGGCAGATCAATTGAAATAAAATGCTTGCATTAAAACGATAAATGTCAGAAGCGAGTATCTCAGCGAAAAGCAGGGTTCGAAATCTTCGTCCTCTGCTTTTCATTTAAAATCATTCTTTTAACGTTTAAAAACAAATTCTAAGTTAAAAATCCTCTTTTAAAATTTTTGGTAAAAGAGATCAGCCCTATCTGAAGCCAAAAATGACACGTAATATATTTGATTTTTGCAAATAATAATGCAAAATGTTGGAATCTTTATTTTTGCAATATAATAATATATTAAATTTCACTCTCCAGTCTGCACGCCACTATAGCTCAGTTTAGACTGGGATGATTTTTTCCCCCCGCTGAATATTAAGTGCCTGAGGAGGACACACACTTTATTGGGCACATTCTGGCTACACTTCCAGCTGCTTCGTTTGCTGGGAAATAGAACACGCGCGTTGATTGTGTGTTTGGGATTAACGTTTGTGTAAAAAGCGCGCAATGAATGGCAGAAATTTGTTTCCGCCGGACCAAGTATCCGCTTGTCACACTGTTTGACCGTGTTCGGAGCGATTCAAGCTTTTTTTTGGGCGGTGACATCCCCTTCACCCGAATCTTTGTATTAACCTCCACAAATTCTGCACTGCACTCACTCTTTACCTTGTGCGCAGTCAAAACATCGAAGTCCAACGACCAGCGAAAACCTAAAACACGTGGAAACCAGTTGCCCTGCGTACAACAACAACTTGCATTTATATAGCGCCGTTATTGTAGTAAAACGACCCGAGGTGTTTCACAGGAGCGTTATCGAACAACATTTGATACCGAGACACATAAGGAGACATTAGTGCTGATGACCAAAAGCTTGGTCAAAGAGATAGGTTTTAAGGAGCCTCTTAAAGGAGGTGAGAGAGAGGTAGAGAGGTGGAGAGGTTTAGGGAGGGAATTCCAGACCTTAGGGCCTCCGCAACAGAAGGCACTGCGGCCAATGGTGGAGCGATTATAATCAGGGATGCTCAAGAGGCCAGAATTGGTGGAGGGCACTAGGGCAGATATCTGGGGGGGGGGTGGGGGGTGGGCGTTGTGGGGCTGGAGGAGATTACAGAGATAGGGAGGGGCGAGGCCATGGAGGGATTTGAAAACAAGGATGAGAATTTTGAAATCCAGGTGTTGCTTAACCTGGAGCCAATGTAGGTCAGCGAGCACAGGGGTGATGGGTGAACAGGACTTGGTGTGAGTTAGTACAGGGGCAGCCGAGTTTGGATGACCTCAAGTTTATTGAGGGTAGAACTTGGGAGGCCAGCCAGGAATGCATTCTTGGCCGTAACAATTACATGGCAGAATCCAGAGAGATGGCCTGGAGTAAAATGAGATATTTCTCCCAAGTCTCTTTTTTATTAAAACATATATTAAGAGGATTTGATTGACATTTCTTTGAGCCGAAACTTGAGTACATCGAGGGGAAAATATGCTTATGTAGTTGCTCGATTCCAGCATTGTATTGTGCTTCTTTTTATGGGCCAGATGCAACTCACTGAATTTTTTTATATATATATAAAGAATTTCCCCTATAAACATGCACTTGCAATATGAGTATTGCGAGTGTGCAATCATTCTGTGCTCACATTTCACTTCTTTCTGGTACCTGTTTACCAGGAGATTGAAAACAATTGCTAGTAAATCCCATCTGGAACACATTAAGCGTGCTATTACATTATTTTACTTCTCATTAAACCTACTCAAAGTTAGAATTCGTTCACAGATGCTACAGTTAAATGGTTATGAAGCGAACTGGGGGTTTGAGCGTGATTCCTTTGCATTAGAGTATAGTTTTTTTCCATACTGTACTTTGGGGGTGGGGGGGGGGGGGGGAAGAGGGAGTTGTTCTCTGAGAACATGCAACAGCAGGGGTCGTGTGCTGGAGAACATTATTTGGGTTTATTCGCCTAACAACATGGACATTGTCTAATGGAGATGTGCTCACATTGGTGGAGGTGAAGAGGGGGGAAATATCAGCTCATGCTGAAAAAATCGTAAGTGGAAATGCATGAGATACACAGCAAGTCTCTTAGCATCTGTGCAGAGGAAAGACGGGTTAACATTTCGCCCATAGACCCCTCATCATAACTGGAAGCCAGGTCTATACCCGAAATATGAACCTATCTTTGCGTGCAGATGCCAGAAGACGCACTGTCGATATCTGGCATTTACTCAGGGACGGGAAGGGAAGATTGTTCGTGCATTGATGTAGGGGCAATGGCGAAGCTGTTCTTTATAAGTGTGTTTATCATTTCGAAAAGGTCAGAGAGGAAATATTTGCCCAGACTGCAAAGGCTGGAAGTCTAAAATAAAATAAAGAGGGTTGAAAATGGTTGAAAAGCAAAGTTGGAAATATTCGTCCTCTGCTTTTAATAAAAATTATTTTGACTCTTCAAAAATTATTATTTTAAGACAATTATATCGTTTTAAAAAATACTTGGTAGGCGAGATCAGCCCTCTCCGAAGTCAAAATTAATATATTTCACTTTTAAATTATATTAAAATAATAAAATATTTTCAGTGTCATTCTGTAGTTGTCCGAATGCTGGGAACCGTCCGATTAATGGGCAAACGAGTTGGATACTGGTATTTATTCATTACTAAAAGCAAGCAAACATGCCAATATTTGTAAGTGCTGCACACGTACTACAGGGAAAGTTAAAGACGGAATGACCTCGTAAATAACCTTACAGTTCTCGTTCACACAGTCTGTATTACACTGTCCTTCCTTGACCATCCTTATCAACACCTCCCTCCCCCCCCCCCCAAAAAAAATGCAACAAATGTGAAACGATACAGCTCCGAGCTAAAACATGCCTTCAAAGGGTGGCGAGGGGGGAAAGCAATGATTTATGCTCCGGGGTGGATTGGCAGATTTATCACCAGCGCCCAGCGCCATTACCTGAAGCCTCGCTGGGATATTTATTTGTGCTCCTCCCACTTTGCTTTTAATACCACGCACGGACAAATAAACCAGATCTTTGCTCCATTGTCATGTGTGCCAGAAACAGGCAGGAGATGCCGCACTGGACATAAGGTAAATCCTCCCCAGTCGGTGCACGCGTGAAAGACAGGGACCGTTACACTTACAGGACCTCCAACTGACAGACAGCAACCGAGCCAGACGCTTGTTGCGAAGAATATTGCTGTTTGGGGAAGATTTGGTTTCCTCCCTCCCCTGGAGCTGGATTTTGTGAATAAAACACTTGCATATTTCAATTACTACCTTTTGCTGTTTAAACTAATAGATGTATTCCAAACAGTGTCATCAATTTCATGATGTTACTATACATGCGTTTAATATCGATTTGTTAATCAGAAACGGATTTTTCAGCACACACCCGTCAACATCTGGGGCGCTTTGTTCCATTAAAGACTCCTATATGTATATATATATATATATCGCCTCTACTCGCCCCGAACTGTTAAACAGAACTGTAGCCGTTTGCTGTTCTACAATTAGCCCCGCTCAAATGGCTGTGTTTTTTTTTACATGAAACTTGCCGAAGCACTGCTAGTTGATTTGGATGTTGTCTTCATGCGAGTGAGACAGAGAGAGAGAGACAGAGAGAGAGAGCTGTGTGCCTCCAGCGAGTTATCTCGCATTTTCAGCCGGCTTTACCGTTTACCCGCAGCTCCCTCCTCGTTATATTCTATCTGAGGCCCGCCCGCTTGCAAACTAACTATTGTCGACAAAGCAACTCCCGTCAAAATAACCTCACCTTACCATTCGCTATAAGTATTTTTTTCTCTTTTCCCCCCGACCTTATCTCTGAAGACACTGGCCCATTGTATTATTTCCCATTTTATTACAGATAACTCAAGAAGTATTTAAATACACCGATTCTGCCGTGTCATTTTCCATGGATTGGGAAATTGCTCATCCGTAAAATATATGACACCACAACAGATAGTTTGGTGAAATGAGTGAAAGTTGTATTGTGTGAACAGTACTTTACAACCAAATTTTTATCTTTTCTGAGTGATTAAATAGGCGTAGATATGATTTCAATTCCCTTAACTCAAGATGCCAGGTACACTATTAGTGTTTAACCTGCCTTTATTTGGCGAGAATGGCCAAATCTACAAAAACGAAATGATGTAAGTAAATGTTTTACGGCTTTCAATATTGTTTTAATTGATGATGTATCTTTTGAACCTAATATCATTGGGATTTAGGTAAGTAGAATTTGAACACAATTGGGAATGGACAGACATGTGAGGGCCGGCACTAGATAACTCTCAGAGCCCTGAACACAGAGCCTGCGGCCATCGAACAGCCCGAATAAGATCCATTGGGGCTGATAACACAGGGCTGTTCTTTCGTGTGCCAGTCTTTAGCTAAACGCGCAGTATTTATAATTCCTTTTTTTTAAAGACCAGACAAACTTGAACAGATAGATGGAGGGAATAATCACCTTAGGTCACTGCTGCGGACAATAAATAGTTTCTTTCGTGGCGATATTTCTCAATATTGAAACATACATCTACAGATTTAAAAAGATGCTTTGCAATGTAATGCTGCAATATCTGATTAATGGGCGAGAACATTCAATCCATTGTATGATGGAGGACTGAATGCCTGAGGAAACTGCAATAAAATATTAAACGCTCCACTCAGACTCACACTTCTATGTATATTTCAACTAAGTTGAGAAACTCTTCCTTCGACTTCAATTTCAGTTTGAGCAAGTCCAAAGTCTGCGTCAGTGGTCAAGACACGAATTCATAAAAATCGTTCCAAGTTTTTTGGAAGCTATCCACCCTGCCACGTTTTAGTTATTGGCCCGAGTTTCATATGCCTTACGAAACGTCACTGAATTTTTCAACCGACACCATGCATGTCACGTTTAGCAAGCGGATCTTTGAATGGTGCAGAGGGAAAGGTGAATCTGTGGTTGCAACGATGCAACGCTGCACTGGTTTCCGTGCGTCATATATGCCCGCTGACACTTTAATCAGACATAAACAGTTTACATTGCAGAGTGTGTTTTGTCAGAAGTGCAGTCACATTTTGCTGTTAAATAGCAACACGCAAGGTCACAGGACCCAAGACGAGACGGGACCAACAGTGGCAAGGCGTGTTCATTTCCTCCATCATCCTCTTCAAGCTTGAGTGGAAACGAAACTCGAAAAATAGAGATGGCTATTAGTCATTTATCGGCCAATCGCACCCCCACCCTCCTTTTCAATTTTATTTGCCCCCTCTCTCTCTCTCTCTGTGTCGTAGCTGAAATAACTTTTCAGTGACTAGCAATCGGCATCACATACTCCAGTCGTGAACGCTCGTCTACCCTAAGCTGGCAAACACGGGCTGAATGCAGGGCTACCCATTACCATACCGATTTGAAATATAATGTACTTCGTGTGTAAATATAATCACATTTAATATGTCAATGTTTAGCGTCTGTCAATTTAGGGGGAAAATATCACGTGTCTGACAGTATAATCTAAGGCACATAATACTTCAATTAAATCCCTTGTTTTCATTGGCGTGTCCTCCTGTGGTACTTGAAATCCAATGCCACAGATTTTGGGATCAGTCGAAGGTAATAACTCGTCCACTCGCTATAACTTCAACATCAATCCTTTTATGGTAATTCATGAATTCTTACACAATTCAAAGAGGCTCTCAAATTGCTTCTCCCTAGCCATCGTAATATTGCTGAAATCATTCATGGAAAATCCAGCTTGTTATTTCCCCCCCCCCCCTCCCATGATACGGGTCTAGGTTATTGGACTATTTTTTTTTAGCAGTAATTTTGAACCCACGGACTAGATTTATTTACGCTGGAAGTCTCACGCGAAAGATCACTGAATAAAAACGCCAAAAACCAGATGGCAAGGCAGGAGGGAGATTCGGGATCAAGGCGTCGGAGACACTCGCCGACTCAACAATCTCCCCTCAGCCGCTGAAGGAGGTTGCCCTGTTTAATCATTTCCCCTGACAGCAGCAAACTACTGTCATAACCGTCCCCTGGCTCAGCAACTGTACCAGGCTGAAGCTACACAGCCCTCTCTGCTAAGCCCGAAAACCTACTCAGTTAAAACAGCCAGGAATGTATTTAAAATCGACAAGGGAACGCGGAGTCAGGATTGGCGAACGATTTTAAGACCAGAAATGACTGATTGTCATCTTAACCTGGAATGGTATTCTCCTGTCGCTATTTTAACCGAGGTGTGAGCTCATTTAAAATTAGAGTTAAAATAACGGGCACACAAATATCTTTCTACCTTAATAACCCCAAATAGCTATATTTCATAATTAGATATTTCAACATTGTGTAGAAATCAGTATTATTTAGCCAAATGTTTTCAAATATGCAGCAAGGAATAAAACAACAACAACAACTTGTATTTATATAGCGCCTTTAACGTAGTAAAACGTCCCAAGGCGCTTCACAGGAGTGTTATAAGAGCAAAAATTTGACACGAGCCACTTGGGCCAGAAATTCGGCTCTTGTCGGGTGAGTACGCGCTGTGTACTCACCCGTAAGGCCACCTGAAGTGCCGGTTTCCCGCATGCACTGCGCATGCGCGGGAAACTGGAACTTCCGTTCCCCTGAAGGGAGGGGTTCAGAGGTGGAACGCGTGCGCCGGAGAGGCTGCGCGCACGCAGCGAACTTCAGGTTTTTTTTCAGGTTTCTCCGTGAGGGTAAGTATGGAGAAGCTGCACTTTTAAAAAGGAGGTGCAAGGCCTGTTTTTAACAAGGTAAGTGGTTAATTAATTACAATTTAGACATTTTTTCAACAGGTTTATCTTTTTTAGATACTTTAAAGAAAGGTAAGTTTATTTTTAGCACCGTTAAAAAGTATAATTAATTTTTTCAAAAAATTTAAATTTTTGTTTAAAGTCGTTAATTTATGTAACTTATAGTTATTTTAAAAATGTGATTTAAAAAAAAATTATTTGAAGTTTAAGTGTGGTTTTGGGGCCGATCTCTATTCATAGATTTGACAGGTCTTCCTGTCAAATCTATGAATGAAAATTCCCTGCTCCGATTGGCTCTCCATGGCCCACGTGCTCCTAGGGGACGCTTCGAACTAACTGCGCCCCTGGGATACGCAAGCACTGCGTGCCGGCAGCTGCAGGAGGCCCAGGACCCGAATTCCTCGTGGGCCCAAAGCACAACTGCAGGCGCGGTGGGCAAGTACGCGCGCGATGCTTGCACCCGCAGGAAGCCTGAAAGCTGAATTTCTGGCCCAAGGAGAAATTAGGGCAGGCTTCGTCAATGAGGTAGGTTTTAAGGAGAGTCTTAAAGGAGGAGAGAGAGGTAGCGAGGCAGAGAGGTTTAGGGAGGGGATTCCAGAGCTTGGGGCCTCGGCAACAGAAGGCACGGCCACCAATGGTTGAGTGACTATGATGCGGAGATGCCGGTGTTGGACTGGGGTGGACAAAATTGAGAGGTCGCACAACACCAGGTTATAGTCCAACAGTTTTATTTGAAATCACAAGCTTTCGGAGCTATCGATTGCTCCTTCACCTGAGGAAGGAGCAATCGATAGCTCCGAAAGCTTGTGATTTCAAATAAAACTGTTGGACTATAACCTGGTGTTGTGCGACCTCTCAATTGAGTGACTATAATCAGGGATGCTCAAGAGGGCAGAATTAGAGGAGCGCAGATATCTCAGGGGGTTGTGGGGCTGAAGGAGATTACAGAGATAGGGAGGGGCGAGGCCATGGAGGGATTTGAAAACAAGGATGACAATTTTGAAATCGAGGCGCTGCTTAACCGGAAGCAAATGTAGGTCAGCGAGCACAGGGGTGATGGGCGAACGGGACTTGGTACTGAATGATAGAAGATCACAACACAGAAGGAGATCATTGGGCCATCCTGTCTGAGTGGGCTCTTAGAGCAACCCTGTCCATATCTTCCTCAGCTACACTTTTCCCTTGAAAGAAGCAGTGATCCCTGTGGCAAAACATTTTGGGCTAGAAATTCATTATAGCCCAGGAATGGGCGGTATAATTGGAAAAGTTGGAGAATTAGCGCCAGGCGCTAATGCTTTAAACTACACGCAAAATTCATGCTCACTGCTCAAAGAAATGATTGGAGCGCTGATTCAAGTCTTTAAGCGCAAACTCATTGGCGTTATACTCAAAGAGTGGACCAATATCAGGTGCAGTCTAATCGCAAGTCATGATTGCCACTGGCTTTTTCCTAAAGGGGAGGATCATTGATGCTGCAGAACTTCATTCTCAGCATTGCTGGTTGTGCAGCTGCCTCAGCAAGCAGCAGCAGCAGGTCAAGGAGAAGGAGCCGGAGGACTGAAGCACCTGTACTCATGGCAGATCCACGTCCCAGGGAGAGAGCCCGCAGATTTTCAGACCAAGCATTGGAGGCGTTGGTGTTCGCTGTGGAGAGACAGAGGGTGGTGCTCTACCCGACAAGTGGCAGGAGACCCTCACCAGAAGCGCAGCAGGTCTCGGGCAGCACTGTGGTCCCCAGGACCCACACACAGTGCAGGAAGAAATTTAACCACCTCACTCGGATGGTCAGGGTGAGTCAATGCCTCAACAATTGCTACATACCACCGTCTGCACACATTGCCCAAAGCACCACACCCCCAGCACTCACCCACCAACAGTCTCCACCTACCAACACTCACACCCACATCTCACACCTTGCACACAATGACAGCTATTCAACTATGGCAGTCACATCACCAAAGCACATTGCTCCACACTCACTCATACACTTTCCTTTCTCTTGCAGGCCAAGGTGGCTCACAACAGGAGCGAGCAGGAGCGCATAGGTGGGGGACAAGCCGACACCCAACCACTGTCTGCGCTGGAGAATAGAGTACTGGAGATTATTGGGCACCAGGTGGTGGGTGCCGTGGCCACCGGCGACATTGACCCCCCTTGGGGACAATAACGGTATGTTCATCCCGACTCCTTCTTTTCACATCCCACTTCCCCCTCACCCCACAAGCGTTTCGCACTTTCCAATTAATCATGCTGTATGCATGCACTTCTCCCTTCCTGCCCCCCTCCCTCACCTTATCCTGACTCTTGTGCCTTTATGCTTTCAGATAATGAGCAAGCACCTGAGCAGCCTATCCCTGAGGGCACCGTAGAGCGAGGCGGGAGAAGAGGAGGACGAAGAACACACCGTGTCACTGCATGTCTCACCTGCAGGCACCAGCTCAGATACTGGCACTATGCGTTCTTTAGAGGCTAGTATAGTAGTGGGATCTGCACAGGGTGAGGCACCGAGGACGAGTGGGCTGCAGCAAGGCCAGGGGGAAAGGGTAGCTCAGGGGCCAGCTCCCCGGAGGGCAAGTTCTGCTGCACAGGACTCAGATGAGGGCCTCAATGGGGAGGCGTTTAGAAGAAGGGTGATGGGCATGCACACGGAGATGATAGGTGCAACGGCAAGGGTGCTCGAGAGCCTCTCGGCAATGATAAGGAACGTGGAGGAGTCCACCTCCAACACTGCACAAGGCTCTGCGCACACCATGGAGTCCATCATTTCTAGTCTGCAAAGGATGGTAGACTCCCAGAGAGACCGTGGCGACCCAGACCTGATGCCACATGTGATGGGCGATCTGGCAGCTTCTATTGCAGCACAGGTGGAAGTGAGGCAACATCTAGTGCTGTAATGGAGTCTATGCTTGGTGGCATCCAATCTCAGACTGCTCTCATGCAGTCTCAGCTAGATGTCTCATGATAGCAAGCTCTGACTGTTGCTATCGTGGCTGGGTCTACCACCGTCGACTGGGGCTTTCACTGGTGTCGCAGCAGGCCACCAATCTGTGCTCCAGCAGATTGGTGGGGATGATGAGGTGCTGCCCTGGGGGAGTGGCAGTGGGTCAGTGGAGCAGGAAGCTGCTGTCCTCTCTCAGGATGACAGCATTCCTCCTCCCACCACTGCCACTCTGCCATTGCCCTTGTCGCTGCCTGTCATCCAGCCATCCCAGACTGCTGCCGCCCATGCTGAGGTGGAGCAGTCTACAGTCGGGCCTTTCAGGCCCAGAGCTGGTTGAGGGCGTCCTGCAAGTCTATCTGAAGTCTCCCGCATGGACACTCAGCAGCCTTCCACCAGCCGTGCTGCAGCCACTGGGCCAACACTTCATCGGAGCACTAGAGTAGGCAAAGGCACAGTAACGCGAGGAACTAAAGGATGTGGTGAGCAACGGGGATCTGGGGTTTAATTCATTCGAACCACAGTCTGATGAGGTCGTCACGGACCGTCCTTCCGGAAGGCCCATTGAGTGGCTGCCTCCTCCTTTGCTCCTGTTCCTCCTTCTCGTCGTCCTCCTCATCTTCCTCTTCCTCCTCCTCCTCCTCTTCTTCCTCTCCCTCTTCCTCCTCCTGAGGTGATCCCGCTATGCCTGGTGGCAAGGGCTGGGTCCTCATGATGGCCAAGTTGTGCAGAATGCGGCAGACCACCACAAAATGGGACACCCACTCAGCCGAGTACTGGAGGGCTCCTCCTGAGTGGTCAAGGCAGTGGAACCATTGCTTCAACAGGCCGATGGTTTGCTCGATGATGTTCCTGGTGGCGGCATGGCTCTCATTATATGAGGGCTGGGCAGGAGTGTTGGGGTTGCGGAGGGAAGTCATGAGCCAGGTGGAGAGTGGATAGCCCTTGTCTCCGACCAGCCAGCCGTGAGCTTGATGTGGTGGCTGGAAGAGTGCTGGCACACCAGTTTGGCACAGGATGAAGGCATCGTGGCTGCTGCCAGGATACTGGGCATTGACATTGAGGATTCGTTGTCTGCGGTCACACACCAACTGCACATTAAGTGAGTGGTAGCCTTTGCGGTTATGGAAGATCTCAGGATTGTTATGCGGTGCCCGCAAAGCCACGTGGGTGCAGTCAATGGCGCCCTGCACCGTGGGGAATCCCGCTATCCTGGCAAAGCCACATGCACGCTCGTCCTGCTTCTCTCTTGTGATGGGGAAGAAAATGTAGTCCCTTCTCCTACTGTAGAGAGCTTCTGTGACCTCCCGGATACAGCAATGGACGGCGAACTGCGAGATGTTAGCCACGTCTCCTGTTGCAGACTGGAAGGATCTGCTGGCGAAGAAATTGAGGGCGACAGTGACCTTGACTGCCACTGAGAGAGCCGTGGTCACCTTGATCTGAGGCTGGAGGTCTGGTTGCAGGAGGTGGCAGTGTTCTGTGACCACCTCCTTGGTGAAACAGAGCCTTCTAATACACTGCTCCTCGCTTAATTGGAGGTAGAAGTGCTCTCGGAATACCGTCAGAGGGTAAGGCCTCCTGTTGAGAGCCCTGATGGCCCTCCTCCTCCCTCTGGCCACATGTTCCAGTCTTTCTCGCTGCCTCCGCTCCATCTGCCATAGATCCTGGAGGGCGAGGTCGACTACCAGTACAGCCCCTATTAGTGTAACCAAATGTCGCAGTTTGATTTTTTTAAAGAATAATTGTAACTACTTTTTAGTTGCCACAACACTCCTGATACTAAATAACCTTGAAATGATGGAATGAGACTGTTGCACGATGTGAAACTGACACGAAAGCACTGAAACTCCACTAACCTACAGCTGCGACTCATTATTGATGATCTCTTTAAATAACATCCCTGGAGCTGCCTTCCTGCTGCTTCCCGTCAGCTTTCCCTGCCGCTGTTTACTCTGGGCGCTAAGGTAGGTGGTGACAATCAATTTCGCAGATCGGGTGGCCAGTGAGCATTGCACACTCACTGACGTCACGATCCACCTGGCGTTGAGGCTCCCGGCGATAGCTGTTAGCGACGGTGCTGCGGGGGGGGGGGGAGGGGGGATTTGGCGTGCGCCTTTGGATTTGCCTTGCCCCGGTGATAATGCTCTTGTACCCGTTAGTGCCATCTGCTGGCGCTAACGCTAAGGTACCGAACTTTTCCCCCTCTACACTCTCATAGCCCTCTGTGTAAAAACATTTCTCCTAAACTTTCTCCTCACTACGTTTAGTGACAAATTTAAATTGATGACCTCTCATCACTGTCTCCCCAACCAGGTGGAATATTCTTTCCCTATTCACTCCGTCAAAATCCTTCGTAAATTTTAAAACCTTTATTAAATCTTTAAAAAAATATTCTGCTCCAGTAGAAATAATCCCATTATCTCACATCTTTCATCATAACTATAGTTTGCAATCTTTGGCATTATTTTGGTAAATCCGCATTATATACTCTCAATGGGCTGGATTTTGATACTGGGGCGGGTTGGGGTCATGTCATCCACTTTTTGTGTTATCCACCCGACTGCAATTGGATGTGGGAGATTGATGCAATTTTCACCTAATTGGGCAATTGAGTTCCAGCATGTGGGAACCCATGAACCAATTAGTGTTTTCAGTCTGAAAGTCGCCTCTGATGATGTCATCATTGCTGCTGCATTGAAGGTCTTCAAAGACTGCCTGGCCTTTGCTGTGAGAGGACCTGGATGCAAAATGAGCAGCAGCAGTCCTAAGTCTGCTCCCAGATATTTTTACACCACCACTCCCAGATATGTCTCCTCTCAATCCATATATACACATAGCCATCCATATATGCATCCCCATAGCCAGCCAGCCAGCCAACCAAATGTGCTCCCCGCCAGGCTTCACATTCGTGGTTCAGAACAGGCGTGCTTCACGTAGAAAAAGGGTTAAAATCACAAAGGCCTTTCAAAATGGCATTATAGAGGCAATTTAGTGCTTGTTAAGGGCCTTAACAGCCTATCCCGCCTCTTAGAGGCGGGATGGAGTCGGGACCAGCAGACACGATTTAATTAAAATTGTGTGGAGGTGGGATGGAGGCGGACTTGTGCCCGCCCGCCAGTTTTTGCATATTTAACCCCCCACACGCCTCCAAACCCACCTCCACGGGTCAATGAAAATCCAGCCGAATGGCTTTAATGTTGCCTAGCATAGATGCATTTAAGAGGAAGCTGGATAAGTACATGAGGGAGACAGGAATAAAAGAATACGCAGATCAGGTGAGATGAAGTAGAGTGGGAGGAGGATCGTGTGGAGAATAAACACCAGCACAGACCAGTTGGGCCGAATGGCCTGTTTCTGTGCTGTAAGTTCCATGTAATGTCCTTTCTATAATGAGGTCCTCAAAATCACACATAGTTCTATGCAAATATAGCCTAAGCACTGCATTGTATAAATTTACCATTATCTCTTCACATTTGCACTCTATGCCCTCTATTAATAAAGCCATAATGCTATTGGCTGCTTTTATGGCTTTATCTACCTCACCCTTTCAGGGAATTATATATTTGAACCCCTAGAACTCTCTATTCATCCACACCCTTTAGCGTATTTTCATTGAACGTTTGCTCCCATGCCTTGTTTTTCCTCCCAAAATGCATTACCTCCCAATTCTCCATATTAAAATGCATCGGCGTTCTGCCTATCTCTGTAATCTCATTCGAGATCTCTGCGCTCCTCCAATTCTGGTTTCTTGTGCCTTCCACGATTTTCATCGCTCCACCATTGGCGGCCGCGCCTTCAGCTGCCTGGTCCCTCAGCTCTGGAATTCCTTCCCTAAACCTCTCCGCCTCTCTCTCTCTTCCTTTAAGGCACCCCTTGAAACCTACCTCTTTGACCATTCTTTTGGTCACCTGTCCTAATACCTCCTTATGTGGCTCGGTGTCAAAATGTGTTTGATAATCGCTCCTGTGAAGCGCCTTGGGACGTTTTACTACGTTAAAGGCGCTATATAAATACAAGTTGTTGTTGTTGTCTGCCCATTCTGTTAGCCTGGCTATGCCTCCCAGAAGTCTTTTACAGCCCTCCTTGCTGTTCCCCCTACCCTATTTTTGTGTCACCAGCAACGTTAGATATCATGCTCCCTATGTTCAGTCCAAGTTATCTATAGATACTGAGAACAAAGGTGGACCCAGAAGTGATAGTTGTGAGAAATCACTTTGAACCCTTCTCCAATCTGCGAAACACCCATTAGCCTTAACACTTGGCTTCCTGCTGGTCAACTAGTTTTCTATCATGCTGCTACATTTTCTCTTTTATCAAAGGCCTGGATTTTTATAACAGCTTTTCAAATCCATATCTGAAATTCCATATACACACGTTCCATTTATATACCCAATCAGCTACTTCTTCAAAAAACTGAGAATCATAGAATCATACAGCACAGAAGGAGGCCATTTGGCCCATCGTGCCAGTGCCGGCTCTTTGAAAGAGCGCTCCAATTAGTCCCACTCCCCTGCTCTTGCCCCATAGCCCTACAATTAATTCCCTTTGAAAGCTACTATTGAATCTGCTTCCACCACCCTTTCAGGCGGTGCATTCCAGAGGATAACAGCTTGCTGCATAAAACATTCTCCTCATCCCCACTCTGTTACATTCTGTTAAATTTATACAGCACCTTATTATGTCCTCAGGGCCTCCCAAAGTGTTTCACAGCCAATAAATTATTTTTGAAAATGCAACGATTGTTGTCGGCTCCCGGTTAAGCAACGCCTCGATTTCAAAATTCTCATCATTGTTTTCAAATCCCTCCATGGCCTCGCCCCTCCCTATCTCTGTAACCTCCTCCAGCCCCACAACCGCCCCCCCCCGCCCCTGCCCCAAGATATCTGCGCTCCTCTAATTCTGTCCTCTTGAGCATCCCTGATTATAATCGTTCAACCATCGCTGGCCGTGCCTTCTGTTGCCTAGGTCCTAAGCTCTGGAATTCCCTGCCTAAACCTCTCCGCCTCGCTACCTCTCTTTCCTCCTATAAGACGCTCCTTAAAACCTACCTCTTTGACCAAGCTTTTGGTCACCTGCCCTAATTTCTCCTTATGTGGCTCGGTGTCAAATTTCTTTTGTCTAATAATACTCCTGTGACGTGCCTTGGGACGTTTTACTACGTTAAAGGCGCTATATAAATACAAGTTGTTGTTATGTAGTCAAAATCTGTGTTCAGGCGAGATCCCATAAACAGCTAATGAGATGAATGACCGGTCACTCTGTTTTTGGTGGTGTTGATTGAGGGAAGAACGTTGGCCAAGGCACTGGCAGAACCTCCAGCACTTCTTCAGATAATGCCATGGGATCTTTTATGTCCACCTGAACAAGCAGATGGGGCCACAATTTAAAATCTCATCTGAAAGCCGGCTTCTCTGACCATGAAGTAACGATGAAGTTGATTATTTGATAGATTATTGCACTCCCTCAACAATGATTTACTGCTCATGCCCACCTCCCGGGTAACTGGCGTTAACTTACCTCACAAAGACTGATAAAGAGCACAAGGTGAATTCTTTTTGTTCGAGTATTCAACAGAAACTTGCATTTATATAGCGCCTTTAACGTAGTGAAACATCCCAAGGCGCTTCACAGGAACGCAATCAGACCAAAATTGACACTGAGACAAAGAAGGAGATATTAGGATGGGTGACTAAAAGCTTGGTCAAAGAGGTAGGTTTTAAGGAGCATCTTAAAGAAGCAGAAAGATGTGGAGAGGTTTATAGAGAGAATGTCAGAGGTTAGGGCCTGGATGGCTGGGGGCACGGCCGCCAATGGTGGAGTGAATGGAGTGGGGGATGCACAAGTGGCCCAGAGTCCATGCTTTATTATTTTCAGGTTATGTCTTGGAAAGATTCCTTGTATCGTATATAATTGTATCAAAGTTTGGGAATTCAGTTCAAACTGTAAAGCATTTCAGTCAGAGCTTCAGACTGTGGTGTTATATCACCGATTCATCTATAAAGTGCACAAAGGATGCTTTATCAGGTTCAGTTCACGCTTGAAAAAAAACCTCGGCCCGGAATTTGTGGTGGGTAATAACGGCGAACTAACAGCGTTCGCTGTTCTTACCTCTTTGAAATTGAACGCAACTTCAGGATTTAATGCACGTGGAAATCCTGAAGTTGCGGTCAGTCATTCACTGCTCCGACACTGGCTGCGCTGTGGAACTCCCCCCGACCCCCTACATAGCCGGCAATCGGTGTAATCAGGGAAATCAGTGGAACTGACGAAAACTTGGGCTTTTCCGCAGTAATATCGCTGTGAAATACCCCGTTAAATGTTAGACCTTGTTGGATTTGGCGTAACTAGGGTTGTGACAGATTGCAAGGCTGCTAAACAAATGTTGTGGCCCTGAAAAACTCATTTTAATTTTGTGGAGTGTCTCCACGAATTTCTCCATTATGATAAAAATTACAATTTTTAAGAAACTTAAAAAAAAATTATATTTTTTAAAAGTTTGCTCGTCTTTATTTCAGGTTCACATATTCCCCACGTGAGACCCCCAAATCTTTGTTTTGCTCACGGTAACATTTGCAAAAAAAGTTTGAAGAAAAGCAGCTTCTTTATTTCCTGCTTCCCTGTCTGTGAGAATTCTGCAATGTGATTGGCTACTTAGACTGCTTGTTGACGTCGTAACAGCATCGCACTAGGGATTCCCCACTGCACTGCGCTGAAATCATCTGCGGGTCGCAAAAGGCAAGCATCTCGCCACAGGGATCGCGAGATCTTTGTGGGCAGCTTTCTTCGCCTTTGCTTCGCCGCTGACCGCAAATTCCGGGCCTTAATCTATAAGCAGCATAGTCACAGTGGCACCGTGTCCCCGTAGCCGCGAGGAATTCTGTATTTTATTCTGGGAGGAATACCAGGTGCAGCAAAGGAGTCCTCAAGACTGTTAGATCTACGGGGCTTCCATTGGCACCAACAAAATGGCTACCGAGATTGCAAGGCTTTCCGTAGGAAATAGACAAGATCACGTAACTCTCCAACAATTCTGGAGAACCTCGAATCAAACAGACTATGTGGTGTTATAATTTTACAAAAGTCAGCTCTTTTTAAAAATGCTGGAAAACACTCAGCAGGCCAGGCAGCATCTGTGGAGAGAACAAAAGACTTACATTTATATAGCGCCTTGCGCGACCACTGGAGGTCCAAAAGCACATAACAGCCAACAAAGTACTTTTTTTTGGAGTGTAATGTGGGAAACGCGGCAGCCAATTTGCGCACAGCAAGCTCCCACAAACAGCAACGTGATAATGACTGGATAATCTGTTTTCAGTGATGTTGTTTGAGGGATAAATATTGGCCCAGGACACCGGGGATAACTCCCCTGCTCTTCTTCGAAATAGTGGCCTCGGGATCTTTTACGTCCACCTGAGGGAGTAGACGGGACCTCGGTTTAACGTTTCATCCGAAAGACGGCACCTCCGACAGTGCAGCGCTCCCTCAGCACTGGCACTAGAGTGTCAGCCTAGCTTTATGTGCTCAAGTCCCTGAAGTGGGACTTGCGGTCAGCAGCAAAGCAAAGGTGTTCGCCGCCGGCCCCGAAGAAAGCTGCCCACAGAGATCTCGCGATCCCTGTGGCGAGACCTTTGCCTTTTTCGACGCGCAGATGATTTCAGCACAGTGCGGTGGGGAATCTTGAAGTGGGACTCTGAACCCACAACCTTCTGACTCAGGGGCGAGTGTGCTACCCACTGAGCCACAGCTGACACTTGCATTTATATAGCGCCTTTCACAGCCTCAGGACGTCCCAAAGTACTTTACAGCCAATGAAGTACATTTGAAGCGTAGTTACTGTTGTATTGTAAGAGAGGAAGGTAGAGTTAATGCTTCAGGTCTTATGAAGCCTGAGCTGGTGAGAGTTTCCAGCATTTTCAGTTTTTTTTTCCAACATCTTGAGTAATTTGCTTTTTCGGCACTTTGGTGCTTTATGTTGGCACTAATATTTTCATATATTTTGGACTCCTAGGATACGTTGTGGTTCTGACCACATACATTGCCAGTCTATACACAGGTTTCAGATCACAAGCAAAAGCACCTTTGGCATTTTTCCTGTGCTGTAAGATCATATTGCTCATTTACAAACTTGATATCAGAATCACAGCTTGTGCTACTCACGCCAGCACTATGTAATATTTTACCTAAACGGTAAAGTTTACTCTTTATTTTCCTTTTCTATAAATCACAAGGGCAGCTTAGTAATGAATAGCTTTAGTCCTGATGCTGTTATAGAACAGCACTGGTGTCACACGAGTGAGGTGGCATCAAAGGATGCAATACCATCTTGCTGGAACTCCCCAGATTATTCCGATCTCAGCTGTGGCTCAGTGGGTCGCATCCTCACCTCTGCGTCAGGCAGTTAGAAAGAAAGACTTGCATTTATATAGCGCCTTTCACGACCACCAGACATCCTGAAGCGCTTTACAGCCAATTAAGTACTTTTTGAAGTGTAGTCACTGCTGTAATGTGGGAAACGCGCAGCCAATTTGCACACAGCAAGCTCCCGCAAACAGCAATGTGATAATGGCCAGATAATCTGTTTTTGGTGATGTTGATTGAGGGATAAATATTGGCCAGGATACCGGGGATAACTCCCCTGCTCTTCTTCGAAATAGTGCCATAGGCCGGAATCTTACCGGCGTTGTGAGGGCGAGTTTGGAGGCGGGTCTGCTGTCAAAATGGCAGTGATTGAGAGCGGGCGGAAGTCTGCTCTGAACCTGCCTCCTTGTTAATTTCCCAAGTGCTGGCTCTGCCTGCGGTTTGCAGACCCGGCACTAAGTGACGGGTCAGGCAATTGAGATACTTAAGAAGCTGCTTAAAGATATTTAAGTAGTATTTTACCAGGTCCTAATGATTTTTCCATGTTTTTTACAAGGTTCCCGGCACTCGGGAATCACGTCAGGTAAGTGTGTCGGGTTCTCAATGACTCTGCATTGCTGTGAATAGTTGACAGCTGCAAAAGTAGTATAAAAGCTACCATTTCACAACTGTTCAATTTCCAATCTTAGGAGCTTGAGCCTTCAGGATTTGGAATACACTTTACAACTTTATGGAGGTTTGAAGTCTTTGGAGCAAACTCTCTAGCCAGTGTCACCTCCTTGGAGCAACCTCTCTCACCATTGACAGATCGTTTCTGTCATCTCAACTTCAGCTGCCATCCATTCCATCAGCATCGGTGCCCTTGAAACTCTCTCACCTTGGTCCTCAGAATCCCACCACGATCAGCCCCAACACCAGCATCACCAGGCACACCAGCAGCACCAACAACAACACCAACCATCTCTGCAATCACCTGATGCTGCACAGGACACAGGGCATCAGCATCTGAGCCATTCCTTTCACACTCATCACCATTGCGGGGGGTACCGTTATGTCTCACCATTCACTGCAACTCACTCAGCCACTTCCAAAGGTGCACACAAATCTGTCCAAGAAGGCAAAGTGTTGAAAATAAAGATTTCAATGTTTGACAACACATTAACAGAAACTTTACATGAACATTGGTGATAACACCCTGTGTGGAGTTTGCACATTCTCCCCGTGTCTGCGTGGGTTTCCTCCGGGTGCTCCGGTTTCCTCCCACCGTCCAAAGATGTGCGGGTTAGGTTGATTTGGCTATGATAAATTGACCCTTAGTGTTAGGGGGATTAAATACGTGGGGTTACGGGGATAGGGTGGGATATGTGTCGGTGCAGGCTCGATGGGCCGAAATGGCCTCTATCTGCACTGTGGTGATTCTGTGATTCTGTGAACACCCAACTGCCTACCCTTGTGTGTTGTTAGTTGGTATGATTGGACAAGGATGATGGTGAGTGTGAGGGGTGGCTAGTGAGATGGAGAAGTGATAATGTATATAGAGAGGGGTGGGTGGAGATGCAAGGTAGGTTGGTGTGAGTAAGGATGTGCAGGAGTAGGGTAGGGAAGGCAGAGTGATGGGGATGTGATGAGTGGCACAGCAGGATGAGGTTGAGTGGGCTTTGCAGTAACGTTTCGAGATCTACTGAGATCATCGAAAGGTTTGCACCACTGCAGCCTGGTCCTCCTGACGACATCCTTGCTTGTGCCCTCCTGTGCAATGTGCAACCAGGCTGCGTTGGTCTCCTGGAGAGGTCTCTTCCGCCCATGGGAAGGGAAGAGAACCTCCCTGCGTGCTGTGACTCCCTCCATAAGCATATGGAGGGAGTCATGGGAGAGCCTGGGTGCAGGCCTGTACCTCTGTGCAGTGCTTGTCAGTGTTTGCAGCACCTCAATGCTGCAGAATACTGACAGCACAAATGTCAAAATGAATGGAGCCATGGTCCCTTTAAGGAAACCGGTTGATGACGTGTCATCAAATGACGCCATCAGACCCGCTTCCTTTTAATTGGCCGGGAACCTCGCAGGGCGGGCTTAACAAGCCCAATCAATGGAAAATCATGTCGGAGGCCCGGATCGACACTGCTGCGGGGTTGGGGCTCGCCAAGGACGTCGCCCATCATGGGCCTGCCGAGGTTGGTAAAATCCAGCCCACCTGAGAAAGCAGACCTCGGTTTTACATCTCATCCGAAAGACGGCACCTCCGACAGTGCAGCACTCCCTCAGCACTGCCCTGGAGTGTCAGCACAGATTTTTGTGCTCAAGTCTCTGGAGTGGGACTATGAACCCACAACCTTCTGACTCAGAGGAGAGTGTGCTGCCCACTGAGCCACAGCTGACACTAGGGGTCAAGTCCCACTCCTGAGGCTTGAGCAGCCAAATCTAGGCACACACTTCAGTGCTGCACTGTTGGAGGTGCTATCTTTTGGATGAGGCCCTATCTTCCCCCTCAGGTGGTTGTAAAAGATACCATGGTGCTATTTTGAGTTCTCCCCCAGTGTCCTGGGCCAATAGATATCCCTCAACCAACATCACTAAAACTGATTATCTGGTCATTATCACATTGCTGTTTGTGGGAGCTTGCTGTGCACAAATTGGCTGCCGTGTTGCCTACATCGCAACAGTGACTACACTTTTTTTTCCATATATGGGATGTGAGCATCGCTGGCAAGGCCAGCATTTGTTGCCCATCCCTAATTGCCCTCGAGAAGGTGGTGGTGAGCCGCCTTCTTGAACCGCTGCAGTCCGTGTGGTGAAGGTACTCCCACAGTGCTGTTAGGGAGTGAGTTCCAGGATTTTGACCCAGCGACGATGAAGGATCGGCGATATACTTCTAAGTCAGGATGGTGCGTGACTTGGAGGGGAACTTGGAGGTGGTGGTGTTCCCATGCACCTGCTGCCCTTGTCCTTCTAGGTGGTAGAGGTCGCGGGTTTGGGAGGTGCTGTTGGAGAAGCCTTGGCGAGTTGCCGCAGTACATCTTGTAGATGGCGCACACTGCAGCCACGGTGCGCCGGTGGTGGAGGGAGTGAATGTTTAAGACTTCATTGGCTGTAAAGTGCCGTGGGATGTCCTGTGGGTCTGAAAGACACTATATAAACACAAGTCTTTCAAAGTGGTACTCTGTTTTCTTCTGCTGTCTGGTGTGTGCCACTGTACATCTCTGTATGCACACACAAAGTGGTGGGCCAGCGTTTGCAAGGTGCAAGACAACCTCTGCTTGTGGCCTGCTGGCCGTGCATTCAGTTTTCTGACACGAGTACGAGGAGGATGACGTGTCGGTCAGTGGGTTGAGTGGCAGGCGTTCACATTGCTCCACTGCACACTGCTCCAGCTACATCACTTTCTGAGGCTCTGACCTGATGCAGCACAGAGGCGCCCACTGCTAGATCAATCTGTACAACCTGGTGATATGCCACGAGTTCGGCGCCAGATTAACACTGATACCAGCATAAATCCAACACCAAATCGGTAATATAACAACAATCATAAAAGCGGTATTAGGGCAGCACGTAATTCTCCCCATAAATCCACTTTTTTTTATTTGCTTTCTTGTATAAATCAGAAAATGAAGTTGTTTTATCTGCCTGAAGCGGTTTTGCTACATATTTTGAGACAAATCTTTGAACTGCCGTCTTCCTTTATTAAATTGCTTCAAGAGATTTTCCAGGTGCTGGGCGGAAGACTGGGATATTTAAAAAAAAAAGGCTTTTCTTGTTTCATACATAAAATCCAAAGTATATTTAAAAAGCATAATGATGCAGGCTGTCAGAGGTAATATTGCTTCGCTCGGCAAACACAGACGATGTTTAGAAAGCATTAAAAGGGGAAGGTGCAAGGGGTAACATCCCAGTTGTGTTCATGGTGCTGTGAACTGCTTTGATTGTCACTTCCAATTTTCAATCAAACAGCCACAATATGCAGCAGGTAAGAATCACGTCACTTTCATTTTCTCAAAAGAATTATTCAGGGTGACCCACGGTACAAGAAAATCGCAATAAGTAGGTGATTCATCAGCCCGATCCCAAATTTAGTTTCCAATTTCCATTCTGAGGGAATGGGGCTGATGTATCTGCGCTGTCTCCTTTTCTGACAGAGCAACTGAATCAATTTATTGACAAATCTTAAAGCTTTGAAAATAATCAGTACAATTGTGCAATACTTTGTTAAACACACCCACCTCCCCCCTGAAAAAAAAAATTCCCTGGCTTGCAGGTTGGCGTAAACATTTTAAAAATTCATGTTCAGTTAAAGGAGGCTAAATTCAAAATCGGTAAATCTATTTAATTTGGATGTTTTAATTTCAGCAAGAGCTCGTCTGCAGAATAAAATGATGCATAAAACAACACTATGTCGACAGCATGGCATTCGAATGTTTCTCATTTCAGTGGTTACAGGAGTATAACATCTTCACGGTGATATTCAACAAAGCTCAAGATGGAAAACTTTGAATATATGTGTATAAAATTTGAATTTTTGCACTTTAGGATACTATAACCTGGAAGTCGGCAAGTTATGCCAAAAGTTACGCCCGTTCTGAGGCTGATATTGCGTCGTAATTTCCTGCCTATCTCATTAGCATACGCCAGAATGTAAAACCCGTCGTAAACCAGCAGGGAGCAGTTGTAACCAATCAGGTCCCGAGGAAAGGGGCATTGTTCTTCACTATGTATCGAAGAAAATTGCAATTTTAAATCATGAACCCATCAATTATGCATATTAAGCACAACATGTTGAATCGTGAAACTTCTTCAATTGTTAATGTAACAAATCTGACGCTGTGATGACGTGTTCAAAGATGCGGAAAATACAGTGCAGGGCTCAGTGTAGGAGAAATAAAACAAATTGGCTTAAAATATCACAATAAAACAGCAGAAAAATGACTTTGAGTCCTGCTGCGTCTAAAGTTTTGGGAGCTTATTTCCATTCAAAACGGGTGTAGATACAGGAATCTCGGATTCTCTGGTCTTCTGAATGGCGGGGTGGGACTATGTTAATGAACAGAAGAAGGTTTCGGCGGAGTGTTTCACTGAATCGGCACAAAATGATTGAGGAGATTCGGCTGCAGTGTAAAAAAACAGGCGTAATTCATTTATGCCCGAATTTCCTCCATCTTTTACACTGAAAATTGGCATAACCTTTTACTTGCACGTGCAAGTTCCGAGGAAATTTCCGGGCCTGTATTTCAAGTCAACGTTACTAGATCTTAATCAACTCATGTAAAGAGTTTTATTTGGTGGTGTTGGCTGAGGAGAGCGTGTTGACCAGGGCACTGAGAGAACTCCCTGCCTTCTTTGAATAGTATTGAGAGGTCGCACAACACCAGGTTATAGTCCAACAGTTTTATTTTAAATCACAAGCTTTCGGAGTTACAACTCCTCCTCACTTCACCCGACGAAGGAGTTGTAACTCCGAAAGCTTGTGATTTAAAATAAAACTGTTAAATTAAATCATCCTGACTATCTGCCGAGGTGTGATAAAGTTAATTAAGTCAGCCAGGAAGGTACCACATCAAAAGACATAGCAAGATACAACTGAGACAATGAGGTGAAGTCACAGGGGTTCTAACGTGTCAAAAGCTGCCGTCTGTATGTAAAACGAAAAGCTTTAAAAAAAAAATTTACTTTTTTACTGGGAAAATTTTTACTTTTTTACTGGGAATCACATCTGTGAACAAGCTAACGACGACTCGAGTCCGGATCACGTCATGTATCGTGACATAAACCCAAGATCCCGATTGAGACCGTCTTCATGAGTGCGGAACTTGGCTATCAGTTTCTGCTCGATGATTTTGCGTTGTCGTGTGTTTCTAAGGTTGCCTTGGAGAACGCTTACCCGCAGATCCGAGGCTGAATGTCCTTGACTGCTGAAGTGTTCCCCGACTGGGAGGTAACAATCCTGCCTGGCGATTGTTGCGCGGTGCTCGTTCATACGTTGTCTCAGTGTCTGCATGGTCTCGCCGATGTACCATTGAATAGTGCCATTGCTTCTTCAACAGACACACAAGTGACTGGAAGAGGCAGCTAGAAACAACAACAGAAAACGCTGGAAAAACTCAGCAGGCCAGGCAACATCCGTGGAGAGAGAAACAGAGTTAACGTTTCAGGTCGAAAACCCTTCGTCAGAACTGAGAAAAAAGCAGGAAATGAAACAGATAAAAAAGCAAGGGGGAGGAATAAAAGAACAAAAGGGGTGGTCTATGGTAAGTAGAGACATTAAGAGATGCTCAAGGCAAGACGAGATGGTAATAGGACAGGTTAAGAAACAAAAGGTGGCTCAGAAGTGTGAAGTGTGAAATGCTCCACGGATGTTGCCTGGCCTGCTGAGTTTTTCCAGCGTTTTCTGTTGTTGTTTCAATTTTTCAGCATCCGCAGTATTTTGCTATCGTATTAGAGGCAGCTAGAACCTCAGTTTAACTTCTCATCCATAAGTTAGTGTCCATGAAAGGAGAATCACTCCTCCAAAGGTTTTCTTGTCTTCAGTGTTGAAGCTGGATTACTTCAGAATGTCTTCAAATTCTTGGCAAACGGTGAAATCGCAAAAAATAAATCTCCCATACGTTATCTAGCTTTTCCTTTACCAATTTAATTGTTGTGTAATTCTTGCAGAGCAGAGCTAAAGCTGTTTGCTATCCAAAAAGAAATTTATTACCTGGAATCTTTTTGGTGAGTGAGATTAAATGGTGCAGTGGGGCAGAATAGAAGACTGTCACACCGGGAATCTGGATCAGTAAGTCCTCAGCTTCAAATCCCTCCTAATGCTCTGGCCTTATATCCGCTCCCACATTCTTCAGTCTCTGACTCTGGCCTTGTGTGCAACCCCCCCTCTCTTCGCCTTGCCATTGATAGCAGAGCCTGCAGATGCCTTGACCCTACTCTCTGGAAATCCCTTCCTCCACCCCCTTGCCCTCTCCTCTTCTCTTGCCCTCTTTAAAAACCTTCTCAACACCTCAAAAACCATCTTTTCAATCAAGTTATTAGTCTTTCTCTCCATGGTTCATTCCCTCAACAATTTCGATTATTTTTCTCCTTCCCTCACCTCTTCCCCCATGAAGTTGGAAAAGATCACTTGTCTAAAGAAAGACTTGCATTCATATAGCGCCTTTCACGACCTCAGAACGTCCCAAAGCACTTTACAGCCAATCAAGTACTTTTGAAGTGTAGTCACTGTTGTAAGTAAACACCTTTAACTGATCATTGCTGCCTTCATATTAATTTTTATAAATATTACTACAGTTTAGTTATCGTAGCCTTGAAATTATACCCTGTGAATATTAGCTTAGGAACGGTTAGCGTGTCCATATTAAATTCATTTGCCGCTATTGTAACAGTGATGTTAACCCATTTATTTTAAGAGGAAAATTAACTCCGTTGAATATTCAAAAAAGCATAATTTCAAGGCCTACATCAAATGTGTGTGTAATAAACTTGAAACAAAATAGCGCCAAATCTAAATCAATATAAGTCATAAACCAATTTCTGTAACAACAAATCTTTTTCAAAATTTCAAATCGCTAATGAAAATGTTTCTGAGTGGAACTGTGCTTGGCTTTCTACTCTTTAGTTACTAATCTCGTCCGGGGTCTATTTCAGATTTCGGCTGCTTTCCTTCTCCAAAGGCTTAAAAGTACTCAATGAACACGTAGCGAATTGCTTATGACTGGAAAAATCCAAAAGCAACTCGTTAGCTCCGATCTGCTATTCCAAACAAACTTGCTGTTTGCACCCCTCTCTCCTTGGAAACCTTCCTTGCATAAGATAAGATTTGGCCAGCGTATTTTACCCATGACAGTCATCATTTACAGTTAGAAATCTGCACCTTGGCCTTCCTTTTTAAATTTTGTTATTGTTTCTTACACAAGCACTGGCCTCTAATAAACTATA
The DNA here is from genome assembly GCA_030390025.1 of Squalus acanthias. NCBI lineage: Eukaryota > Metazoa > Chordata > Chondrichthyes > Squaliformes > Squalidae > Squalus > Squalus acanthias. Next base: position 250,153,899 of record CM059425.1, read on the forward strand.
CTCACCCACCCTCCCCCCCAAAAAAGCTCTTTGTATTAAGGTGATTTTTTTGTAACCAGCACTTAAAATACAAGGAGCAAATGAAAAGAAAACAGGGTCAAAAAAGCTCCTAAAATAGGTGCGAGTAGATGCCCTGTCTCCAGCACGCTTTGTAACAAAATGCTGGATTTACATCTTTGTTACACAGCAGAATTTTGTTGGTGTGACTGATGTGTTGAGCCAGTGATGGCATTTTGAAATCTTAGCTTCTGAAAACAAGTAACCCTTGCCTGAAAATTGTTCTGCATAATGTCACGCAACAAATGCTGATTGCGGCCGTATCGATGTCTTTTGTCCACCATTTTAAGGGAGGTGTCAAAATGGCAGACAAGGGGAGCTTGATATCAATGCATTAAGCGTTCGTGGAATAACGTCCAGGCTTGCAGTGGAGAGAAATATCTTTTGGCGTTTTGAGGCACAAAAAATCTAATCGGATGCACGAAGGCGTGTCGCAGCACGAGGATCTCCATTTTCAGGCACCGGCTTGGCAGCATGTCCATAACATTAACAGCAAATTTAAATATTAACGACCTGCAACGTGATGGGTGGAGACAAAGTGTTGAGTTTCACTTTTGTTGCTTAAAAGCACAACAGGACTGAGAGCTGAGCCACTCCTCAGCACAGCTGCAATCATTCTTAAGAGATAAATAGAGGCACGCTGGAAATACACAGCAGGCCCATCACATAGCTTTCATATCATTCAACAACAGATTTAAAATACTAATGATCTATAACATCGTGGGAAGGACATAAAGAGCTGGACTGGCCTCCTTCTGTGCTGTATCATTCGATGATTCCACGAGTTGGGGGGAAAAGTACTGAACGCTGGAAATCGGAAATGATGACAGAAAATGCTCCTTAATTATAAACAGTGCTTTGATTTTTCCCTTACCCATTATAAAGGGGAGGCTGTGTTACTGATAGCATGCGCTTATATTGTCGCTAATTTCTAAAACAAACAGCGATGGTTGCAATCAGTAAAAAAAAATATGGAATGCAGGATTATGTAGGTGTCAGTTGATGAAAGGAAAATGGGTGATTAAAAGGTAGCTTAAATGTTATTTATGATGCATATATGCAGCTCCAGAAGCATAACAGTATATCACCAATGGCAGGAAGCTTGGTATGTGCACTTCAAAGGACACGAGTCTGTTGTACTCACATTAGTCCAATTTAGAATGAGTCCAGTACACTTATGCAGACTAATAGTGAAAGAGTGAAGTCAACCACCCCTAGCGCTCAAAGACTGGGTTAACTCATGTCTCAATCTTTAACTCAATGATCATGCAGAGTTTTACTACCTGAGCTAGTTTAGCTTTAAGCGGCGCGCCTTGATTCTTGGGCTTGGAGTTCGCTGCAACGGCCGATATTGGTGACACACGCCGTAAGTCATACTCCCCGATCCTCTGCTCCCCGGAACTCACGCCTTAATTTGCTGGAAAAATAATTGGAATACGCCGCAGTGAGCGTGGCGGTGGATTGGGAACGACGCGGCCAATGTCTGATACCCATCCAAGGTACAACTGTACAGGGCGTTGGTGAGACCACACCTGGAGTACTGCATACAGTTTTGGTCCCTTCATTTAAGGAGGGATATACTTGCATTGGAGGCAGTTCAGAGAAGGTTCACTCGGTTAATTCCTGAGATGAAGGGGTTGTCTTATGAAGAAAGGTTGAGCAGGTTGGGCCTATACTCATTGGAGTTTAGAAGAATGAGAGGGGATCTTATTGAAACATATAAGATTCTGAGGGGGCTCGACAGGGTAGATGCAGAGAGATGTTTCCCCTCGTGGGGAAATCTAGAACTAAAAGAAAGAAAGACTTGCATTTATATAGCGCCTTTCACGACCACCGGACGTCTCAAAGCGCTTTACAGTCAATGAAGTACTTTTTTGAAGTGGAGTCACTGTTGTAATGTGGGAAACACGGCAGCCAATTTGCGCACAGCAAGCTCCCACAAACAACAATGTAATAATGACCAGATAATCTGTTTTTGTTATGTTGGTTGAGGGATAAATAAACTAGGGGGCATAGTCTCAGAATAAGGGGTCGCCTATTTAAGACGGAGATGAGGAGAAATTTGTTCTCTCAGAGGGTCGTGAATCTTTGGAACTCTTTACCCCAGAGAGCTGTGGAAGCTGAGTCAGTAAATATATTCAAGGCTGAGATAGACAGATTTTTGAACAACAGGGGAGTCGAGGGTTATGGGGAGCGGGCGGGAAAGTGGAGTTGAGGCCAAAATCAGATCAGCCATGATCTCATTAAATGGCGGAGCAGGCTCGAGGGGCCGAATGGCCTGCTCCTGCTCCTATGTTCTTATGTATCTGGGGCCCGATACAGAGCGGAAGAACAGGTTATTTAACGGGGACGCCTTTCGGAGCAATGACTCCGATCTGATAATGTGGGGATGGGCCGCAGTATGTACGGCATGTATGATTGATGAGTTTGTGCTGAAACCACAGTGAAAATATAAATCGGGGATGAGAAGCACCGTATGCATAGGGTTGTCTCCTGAACTGTGTGCGATCCCCAGCCACATTTCATTCCACGCTTAGTGCACCAGCTCAATAAACATTAACATTAAAATAATATCAGTCGAGGGAAAATCAGAACATGACTGGCTGTCAAAACACTTATTTTTATCACTTAATTGAGGTTTAGGATTCCAATGAAGCTCCTGGAACAAGTCCTACCCTCAGGCCACCGGCTGAGCGATTGAATACTTTACTGATTCTGAGCCCTCCAGCCCCGATCGGTAACTGTCTGTGTGGCTGTGGTGATCACAGTGACGTTAATTCAGCAAACTCGATCTTGCCATTGATTTTAATGAGGGTGGGGGCGGGGGGGGGCTATGATGATTCGCTGTTAAAATGTTTTCGGCGGGGTTCTCTGTGGAGCAGCCCAAAAGTCCCAGCAAATGACGGCGTGGGGTACGTAATGATGTAAGTCACTCATGCCGGAATTTCCTGCACCGTAAGAATGGCGTACGGCGTAGCTACGCCATTACTAGGTTGCAAGTTTTCAGCAAATTCAGGCCCGACGTTTTATTTCCCCGATGGGGTAAGTTTTCAGCCTCACCGCGTGGGCAGTAACCTGGTGGAACAGACTGCCCGCCCGTTATAGAACCCCTCTGATTTTCATTCCACTGACTATTACTGAAATAACTATTGGAGGAGTTCCACAACAAGCGAGCGATCCGCTCTGCCAGATTACCGCCCTTGCAATGGACAAACATTTACCCCGCCATCTTTGGAGGAGATTTATCCTGATTTTAGTCCATTTGCTCATATTTCAGTTTTCTTCTTGAGTGAAATTTGAATGAAAAGTTGAGTTTGTGGTTCTCATATTTTCCCTCTTGTCTTTTCATGACCATTTTTTACTAAAATGAATGAGGTTTCAAACAATACTGTTTTGCATAATTCACAAGAAATACTGAAGGAGTATGTTAAACTGGGGCCTGAATGTCAACCGAGACATTATTCGTCTGTTAAAGCTTTCAACGTCTATTCCAATAATTGTTGACAGTACAAATGTGCACTCAACTGGGGAAGAGGTGGAGCAGTGAGTTAATGCTGTGTTCAAGTCCCAAAGGAAACTATTGTTCCATTTGCCTTTGGAAACGTGAGCACATAAAGCAAGCCTACAACATAAACTAGTTCCATGATGTATGTCCATTTATTCACATACAACATGGGACAGAAGTTGGACACTTGGGACGCGATCTTGCCAGCCCTGGGGAGGCGGGTATGGAGGCGGGACTGCCGGGAAAATGGCAGAATTTGGGGGTGGGTGCCCAACCCGCCTCCGTGCCATCTTGCCAGGAGGCGGGTAGCCGACCCGCGCCGGGTCCTGTCTCCTTGGAGGCGGGAAGGGGATTACAGCCACTTAACTGCCTGTTAACAGGTAGTTAACAGGCAGATAAGAGGATTATCCCCATTTTACCCACACAAGTGCGGGCTTCCCGAAGGCTACGAACCCCGCCAGAGTCACCGAGGCGAGCAGTGGGTCTGCGGGGGTCGGAGGGGTGCAAAAGTGCTCTGTGAAGGTAAGTGATGGGTGCAAGTGTGGAGAGGTGAGTATGTGAGGTAAGTGGAAAGTGTTAGAAAAAGTTTACTTACCTTTGTTTCTTCCTGCAGGCTTCAAGAGTTGGGTATGCGGAGAGTCTCGCACCTCCGCGGCAGAGATGACAGATGGCCGTTGCATTCTCCAATGCAGCAACCATCCAATTTCTGCTAAAGAAAGAGGTTTGTTGAGTCTTGAATTCAAGAACTCATCAAACTACATAGAATGTCACTGTTTGACAGCTTCACAGAGCTGTCAAACGATGACAATTCATCTGTCAAAAAATTTTGACAGATGAAACGTCATACACTGACGTTCTCTGTAACTGGCTTCCCCTTTCCCTTTCCCTTAATTGGCCTGCTAAGTTCGCTGGAGGCGGGACATCGACCCGCCAAGCAGCAGTCCCGCCTCCAACGCGCCCCCATTGACAAAATCGCCCCCTTGGTGAACACTGCATGTGTTCCTAAACTTTTAACATCTCAACACTTCTTTGCTGCTTGCAGGACAAGATGGCGTCTAACAGATGGGAACAGACCCAAACAGGAGGAGGGCCCTGTAATCTGAAAGCCTTAAGTTCCTTCAAACAGGCCATTCTAGATGCCTTGGGGCTAGAGAACACTGCATGAGTAGGCCAGAGGGCTTCCCAAAGCCGAGGGCTAATGCCATTCTTTTCCAGTTTTTCTTGCTCTCCTTTCAAGCAAAGATCAGTCCACGGGTCAATCTGACATCTGATGTGGGAAAACATTCCTTGCGAAAATCGGACTTTACAGTCACATGAGAACCCCCAACCTGTATTAAATTGGAGATGAATCATAGATGAACGATTGTCAAACCATTATTATCATCATCATTCTTTCTCTCCTAACTCAATCACTTACATGGACATCAGCACATGACCACAATACATACTCTAGTTATGTAAGCATTGATTGAATGGGTGCTTTGCAGTCAGCATTCCAACATATGTTCCTCTTTTGTTCCCATAAGGGACCCCACCCCAGATAGCCAACAACCCAGCATCGCAATATAACTTGCATCAAGCACTGAACCCGTAGCAAGCACCAGCGTTGGAACATCCACCCCAGGGGATTTAGAAGGTCAGTTTCTGTGAGGTGCGCCAGGGGAGTCTCAGAGCATGAGTGAAGAGGAGCATACAGCGGTGGCAGAGGAAAATCAGGAGCCTGCTGGCCAAAGGACCAGCTCTCAACCCTTCCTCCGCCACAGAGATCTGTGACTTAGGCCACATGAGGCCTGCATTTAGAAGTAGGCTGCCTCCTGAGCATCAGTGGTTTTTTTTCTGTCAGAGAGTGTGCCAAACACTATGCAAGGCGTGGTGGTGACAATGGGGGAGCCCAATACCTGCATCTGTGCAGTTGTGCATGACCATTTGTCTTGAAATGCAGTCCACCAAGGAATGTGTGACAACTTCAGGGACACCTTCATTGGAACTACCAGTGACAGAGGTACTGTGCACAACGGGAGAATTTCTCCTGGGTGCTCGTAGGCTCCAGTCTCCAAACAGCTGACTTATGCAGCTTTAAAATCCTGGGGATCGTGGCGGAGAGAAACACTTCGTAGGCCTTAATTGCCCTCATTGATGGTTAGAAGGCTGCTCCCATACAGATCATTAGACAAGCTGAGGCAGGGTCCAGCAGGCATGGGCGTGGTCAGAGCAGGTACAGATGACGATGCTGTCTCTTGGGGTGATACCACAAGCAGACTATCCAGCTACACCACTCAAGTGATAGTACACGTGTTTGAACATGGCAGTACTAGGCAGTCACCGCAGCAGCACATGTCGTGGACATAGGAACAGCAGTAGGCCAATCAGCCCCTCGAGCCTGTTCCACCATTCAATTAGATCGTGGCTGATCTGCATGTTAACTCCATCCACCCGCCTTGGTTCCATAACCCTTAATACCCCTCGTCTACCAAAAACCTACCAATCACAGTTCTGACAGTTTCAATTGACCCCCCCAGCCTTCACAGCCTTTTAGGGGAGAGAGTTCCAGATTTCCACTACCCTTTGTATGCAGAATTGCTCCCTGACATCAGTCAGAAGGTTGTGGGTTTGAACCCCTCTCCAGGGATTTGAGCACAAAAAATCTAGGTTGTCAGTCCAGTGCAGTACCGAGGGAGTGCTGCACTGTCGGAGGTGCCTTTTTTTGGATGAGACGTTAAACCCTCTCAGGTGGACGTAAAAGATCCCATGGCGCTATTTCGAAGAAGAGCAGGGGAGTTCTCACTGGTGTCCTGGGCCAATATTTATCCCTCAATCAACATCACTAAAACAAATTATCTGTTCATTATCACATTGCTGTTTGTGGGAGCTTGCTGTGTGCAAATTGGCTGCCGCGTTTCCTACATTACAGCAGTGACTGCATTTCAAAAAAGTACTTCATTGGCTGTAAAGTGCTTTGGGACTTTGCTATATAAGTGCAAGTCTTTCTATTTTTCTTTATCATCCCTGAACGGCCTAGCTCTAATTTTAAGGTTGTTCTGGACTCCTCCACCAGAGGAAACAGCTTCTCTCTATCTACCCTACCATGCAGTGATAGTTGATTTAGTGCAGAGGTCAATGTTGGTGAAGGTATATAGTCCCATTGCATCACTGATGTGTGGGGAGGACTGTTCATTTATTGATGGATGTTCCACTTAGCTCAACATCACATGTATGACAGCTGAGCCTATGACGCTTGCTGCCTGCAAGGATGTTTCAGCAGGGCTAGCTCCTGGCTCATTGTACTGGTTTTGGTCTGCCATTGTCCGCAGTTCTGTTCCTATGTTCGTAAGTCGATTACATCGGCTGCTGCGGCGACTGCCTGGTGTTGCCATGTTCTAACACGTGTACTTGAGTGGTGTCGCTGGGTAGTCTGCTTGTGGCATCACCCCGAGAGACAGCAGCGTCATCTGTACCTGCTCTGACCAGGCCCATGCTTGCTGGACACTTCTCCTGCACCTGCTCCTTTTTAGGCCTCTACGGATGGAAAGGTTGTGCAGCACACAGCAAAATGCAGGCTTGCATTGTAAGCTGTGGCTCAGTTGGTAGCACTGTTTGGGCTGGAGTTTGATACTGGGGCGGGTTGGGGTCGTGTCATCCACTTTTCGTGTTATCCACCCGACTGCAATTGAATGTGGGAGATTGATGCGATTTTCACCTAATTAGGCAATTGAGTTCCAGCATGTGGGAACCCATGACCCAATTAGTGTTTTCAGTCTGAAAGTCGCCTCTGATGATGTCATTATTGCTGCTGCATTGAAGGTCTTCAGAGACTGCCTGGCCTTTGCTGTGAGAGGACCTGAAGGCAAAATGAGCAGCAGCAGCCCTAGCTTTGCTCCCACATATTTTCCCTATTACTACTACTACTCCGTTGTAATAGTGGACCTGCAGCTGATAGTCAGCTTTCGAAATGTGTTACCGCCAGGTTTCACATTCGTGGTTCAGAACAGGCGTGCTTCAAGTAGAACAAGGGTTAAAATCACAAAGGCCTTTCAAAATGGCATTATAGAGCCAATTTAGTGCTTGTTAAGGGCCTTAACAGCCTATCCCGCCTCTTAAAGGCGGGACGGAGTCGGGACCAGCAGACACGATTTAATGAAAATTGCGTGGAGGCGGGATGGAGGCGGACTTGTGCCCGCCCGCCAGTTTTTGCAATTTTAACACCCCACACGCCTCCAAACCCACCTCCACGGGTCAATGAAAATCCAGCTCTTTGCCCCTGAATCTAGAAGGTTGTAGGTTCACGTCCCACTCCAGAGACTTTGAGTACAAAAATCTAGGCTGATATTCCAGTGTAGTACTGAGGGAATGCTGCACGGTCGGAGGTGCCGTCTTTCAGATGAGGCCCTGTCTGCTCTCTCAGGTGGACATCAAAGATCCCATGGCACTATTTCGAAGAAGAGCAGGGGAGTTATCCATGGTGTCCTGGCCAATATTTATCCCTTGATCAACATCACAAGGAACAGATTATCTGGTCATTATCACATTACTGTTTGTGGGAGCTTGCTGTGTGTAAATTGGCTGCCGCGTTTCCTACATTGCAGCAGCGACTGTACTTCATTGGCTGTAAAGTGCTTTGGGACGTCCTGAGGTTGTGAAAGGCACTTTATAAATGCAAGTCTTTCTTTTTCTTTTTTAAGATTGTCCCTTATCTGTCCAGGCATCTGAAGCATTACTTCAAGGTGCCTATAGTATGTTGGATAATGATACCGACGGCTGTATTGTTGTGGCTGTATCTTTGAACAGCTGTTGTTGGTGGCTGCCCCAATACTGTCATGAGTTGAAGGTTGTCTTGGTTTCCTAGGAGTCATCCTTTCATTCTGATTTCTCCTTCAAATACCCCAGGAAAGAGAATTGCTTTAAAATGGTGGGGTGAAGGGTTTTTCCAAATTCACAAAAGGCCAGAATTGGAGAAGCCAGAGTTAGAAACAAAGAAACATAGAAAAATAGGAGCAGGAGTAGGCCAGTCGGCCCTTCGAGCCTGCTCCGCCATTCAATATGATCATGGCTGATCCTCTATCTCAATACCATATTCCCGCTCTCTCCCCATACCCCTTGATGCCTTTTGTGTCTAGAAATCTATTTATCTCCTTCTTAAATATATTCAGTGAATTGACCTCCACAGCCTTCTGTGGTAGAGAATTCCACAGGTTCACCACCCTCTGAGTGAAGAAATTTCTCCTCATCTCAGTCCTAAATGTCCTACCCTGTATCCTGAGACTGTGACCCCTCATTCTAGACCCCCCAGCCAGGGGAAACATCCTCCCTGCATCCAGTCTGTCTAGTCCTGTCAGAATTTTATACGTTTTAATGAGGTCCCCTCTCATTCTTCTAAACTCTAGTGAATACAGGCCTAGTCGACCCAATCTCTCCTCATGCGACAGTCCTGTCATCCCAGGAATCAGCCTGGTGAACCTTCACTGCACTCCCTCTATGGCAAATATATCCTTTCTTAGGTAAGGAGACCAAAACTGCACACAGTACTCCAGGTATGGTCTCATCAAGGCCCTGTATGACTGTAGTAAGACATCCTTGCTCCTGTACTCAATTCTCTTGCAATGAAGGCCAACATACCATTTGCCTTCCTAACTGCTTGCTGCACCTGCATGTTTGCTTTCAGTGACTGGTGTACAAGGACACCCAGGTCCCTTTGTACATCAACATTTCCCAATCTATCACCATTTAAATAATACTCTGCCTTTCTGTTTTTCCTACCGAAGTGGATAACTTCACATTTATCCACGTTATACTGCATCTGCCATGTATTTGCCCACTCACTCAACTTGTCTAAATTGCCTTGAAGCCTCTTTGCATCCTCCTCACAACTCACAATCCCACCTAGTTTTGTGTCGTCAGCAAACTTGGAAATATTACATTTGGCTCCCTCATCCAAATCATTGATATATATTGTAAATAGCTGGGACCCAAGCACTAATCCCTGCGGTACCCCACTAGTCACCGCCTGCCACCCTGAAAAAGACCCATTTATTCTTACTCTCTGTTTCCTGTCTGTTAACCAATTTTCAATCCATGCCAGTATATTACCCCCAATCCCATGTGCTTCAATTTTGCACACTAACCTCTTATGTGGGACTTTATCAAAAGCCTTCTGAAAATCCAAATACATCACATCCACTGGTTCTCTCTTATCTATTCTACTAGTTACATCCTCAAAAAACTCCAGTAGGTTTGTCAAACATGATTTCCCTTTCATAAATCCATGTTGACTTTGTCTAATCCCGTTGATATTTTCTAAGTGTCCTGTTATCACATCCTTTATAATAGACTCTAGCATTTTCCCTACTACTGATGTTAGGCTAACCGGTCTGTAGTTCCCTGTTTTCTCTCTCCCTCCTTTTTTAAATAGTTGGGTTACATTTGCCACCCTCCAATCTGCAGGAACTGTTCCATAATCTATAGAATTTTGGAAGATGACAACCAATGCATCCCCTATTTCCATGGCTACCTCTTTTAATACCCTGGGATGCAGATTATCAGGCCCTGGGGATTTATCGGCTTTCAGTTCCATTAATTTCTCGAGCACTATTTTTTTACTAATACTAATTTCCTTTAATTCCTCCTTCTCACTGGACCCTTGGTTCCCTAGCATTTCTGGGAAGTTATTTGTGTCCTCTTCCATGAAGACAGAAACAAAGTATTTGTTTAATTGCTCTGCCATTTCCTTGTTCCCCATTATAAATTCTCCTGTTTCTGACTGTAAGGGGCCTACATTTGTCTTCACGAATCTTTTTCTATTTTCCATACTTTCTTTTTCTTTTTACATACTTAGTTCTCAGAGGGTTGTAGGGCTGGAGATGATTAAAGAGACAGGGACGAGACCATGAAGGGATTTGAACATGAGGACGAGAATTTTAAAGTTCAGGCCTTGGGTGATCAAGAGTCAATGCAGGTCAGAAAGCACAAGGGTGAAGGGTGAGTGGGACTTTGTGCAGATATGATATGAGTACCAGAGTTTTGGATGAGCTAAAGTTGATGGAGGGTGGAGGATGAGAGGCCAGCAAGGAGAGCATTGGAGTAGTTAAGTCTGGAGGTGACAACGGATTGGATGAGGGTTTCAGCAGCAGATGGGCTGAGGGAGGGGCGGAGAAAGGCATTGTTACGGAGGTGGAAGTATATGGGGTCGGAAGCTCAGCTCAGGGTCAAATAGGACGCCAAGGTTGTGAATGGTCTGGTTCAACTTGAGACAGTGGCTGGGGATGGGATGAAATTGGTGGCATGGATACCGACTTTATGGTGGGGGCCGAAAACAATTATTTTGGTCTTCGCAATATTTACCTGCATACAGTCGCAGAAAAAAAAATGCCAGAATGCTGGACATAAGCGATCCTTCAGATAATCTGTTTGCGTGATGTTGATTGAGGGATAAATATTGGCCAGGATTACATTACAACAGTGACTACGCTTCAAAAAGTACTTCATTGGCTGTAAAAGTGCTTTGGGACGTCCGGTGGTCGTGAAAGGCGCTATAGAAATGCAAGTCTTTCTTTTTCTTTTCTTTCAAACAGAGCTTGCATTGTTTTACGTGATATTTCTGTGCTTGTATGTGTACCTGCATGGAATCAATTGTACTACCCCTGAATTTGGGCTAGACTTGCGGCTTCATCTTTCCCTACACAAATCACTAAAAGTAGCGACACAGGTTAACAAGGCCATAAAAAAAAGCAAACCAAACACTAGGGTTTATTTCCAGAGGGATAGAATTGAAAAGTAGGGAAGTTATGCTAAACCTGTATCGAACCTTGGTTAGACCACACTTGGAGTACTGCGTACAGTTCTGGTCACCATATTATAAAAAGGATTTAGAAGCACTGGAGAGGGTGCAGAGAAGATTTACAAGGATGATACCAGAAATGCGAAGGTACACCTATCAGGAAAGGATGAACAGGCTGGGTCTCCTTTCTCTTGAAAAAAGAAGGCTGAGGGGTGACGTAATAGAGGTCTTTAAAATTATGAAAAATTTTGATAGAGTGGATACAGAGAGAATGTTTCCACTTGTGGGGAAGAGCATAACTAGAGGCCATCAATATAAGATAGTCACCAAGAAATCAAATAGGGAATTCAGAAGAAACTTCTTTACTCAGAGAGTGGTGAGAATGTGGAACTCGCTACCACAGGGAGTGGTTGAGGCGAATAGTATAGATGCATTTAAGGGGTGGTTAGATAAGCATATGAGGGAGAAGGGAATAGAGGGTTATGCTGATAGAGTTAGTTGAGGAAAGACGGGAGGAGGCTTGAGTGGAGCATAAACGCCGGCATGGGCCGAATGACCTGTTTCTGTGCTGCATATCCTATGTAATCCTATGTGCTTCTTCCATGGTCTTTTATGTAAGTTGAAGATGGTCCCTGGCAATCGGAAAAGATCGGGGCTTGGTGGGTGGGGGGTTGGCCAATCGCGGTAGTGAGGAGAGGTCGTGATCGGCAGGAGATTTGCTTGAGGGGCCGGGGGAGGCACTCCTGTTCCTCCTGGCTCACATGGTGTGCTATAAAAAGCGCTTACCTGCTGGATTCCGGCTGCTCCCACCTCCCTTTCGCTGTCGGGTTTCCCGAGCCGTTAAATTTAAATCAGGCTCCCAACTGCAGTGTAGGAGCCTGATTTAAATACAATAACGAGGTGTCCCGCCTTTCCACGGCCGGACACAGACACGCCATGTGACCCGCCGCTGTAAAAATGGCGGCAGGCGTATACGCGGCGGGTTGGGGCTGCGATTGTTGATTTTTAACCGGGCAGGAGAGGGTCGGGCGGGGTGGCAGGTTAAAATTCCCCCCTTTATTTCTGATCGAATTGTTTCAGCCGTATCAAACTCACCGCATCACCGATTTTATTCTCATGAGAAGTAAAATCGCACAATATTCACAGCGTTAGCGCAAGGGGCCTTGGACTGCAGCTTCAAGGGCAAGTTCTTGCTGCAGGCCCGCTTCCATTAAACGTCCTGGTCAGTTAGCCTAGTGCAAGACCAAATGCGGTTACACAATTACTGCAAAAGTCAGCGCTGGAACAGTTAACCAGTAATAGCAGCTGAAGGCTTTAGTAATGATGATAAATGGCATGTTTGTTACGATGCGGATGTAAAAAATTCCCTTGGCCCTATTACCTTGGCACTATTTGAAGAAAAGAAGGGGAGTTCTTCCCCCAAGTCCTGGCCAATGTTTATCTCTCGACCAACATCACTAAGATGATCTGGTCATTATCATGTTGCTGTTTGTGGGACCTTGCTGTGCGCAAATTGGTGGCCACGTTTCCTACATTATGACAGCGACTATACTTCAAAAGTACTTCATTGGCTTTGGGACGTCCTGGGGTCGTGAAAGCTGCTACATTCTTTCTAATGTCACTTAGCGGTTAAACCAGACTGTTCACAGCCTTGGTGTTGTATTTGACCCTGAGATGAGCTTCCGACCACCTATCCACGGCATAGCTAACACCGCCTATTTCCACCTCCGTAACATCGCCCGTCTCCACCCCTGCCTCAGCTCATCTGCTGCTGAAACTCTCATCCATGCCTTTGTTACCTCTAGACTCGACTATTCCAACGCACTCCTGGCCGGCCTCCCATCTTCCATCCTCCATAAACTTAAGGTCATCCAAAACTCTGCTGCCTGTATCCTAACTTGCACCAAGTCCCGTTCGCCCATCACCCCTGTGCTCGCTGACCTACATTGGCTCCCAGTTAAGCAGCGCCTCGATTTCAAAATTCTCATCCTTGTTTTCAAATCCCTCCATGGCCTCACCCCTCCCTATCTCTGCAATCTCCTCCAGCCCTACAAACCTCTGAGATATCTGGGTTACTCCAATTCTGGCCTCTTGAACATCACCATTTTAATTGCTCCACCATTGGTGGCCGTGCCGTCAGCTGCCGAGGCCCTAAGCGCTGGAATTCCCTCCCTAAACCTCGCTACCTCTCTTTCCTCCTTTAAGACACTCCTTAAAACCTACCTCTCATCTGCCCTAATATCACCGTATGTGGCTCGGTGTCAAATTTTATTTGATAATCGCTCCTGTGAAGCGCCTTGGGATGTTTTACTGTGTTAAAGGCGCTGTATAAATACAAGTTGTTGTTGTTGTTGAGCATTTGCTGGGTTCTCTCATGTCCTGTTGTAAATTGTGCTATTCTTGATGCTTAGGATTGAATGCTTGAAGCGCAGAAGCAAACAAATTAGGGAAAATGCGCGTAGCATATATCGCGTGCTTTGGAACGTCCTGTGGTCATGGAAGGCGCTATATTAAATGCAAGTCTTTCTTTCGTATAAATGTAACAAGGAGTTTAACAGAATACATTCAGAACCAAATGTGGAGTATTTACATCGACAGTACATTGAGGAAACTCAGCCTGAGGGAGGCAGTTCTTCTGCGATTCTGCCTGATTACAGGCCAGATCATGGGGGAAACAGTGGGAAAAAGGGGTACTGTGGCCTACCACAACATTACGGCCCCAACTGTAATTTTGCTTCTCCCCCCCTTGCTGGGACATCCACTGCCCGTGCTTTCCCTAACTGCCGCATGCATGTGGCAGTGGGGAGGGGACTTAGGGCCAGGGCACCCGGTGGATTTTCCTTCCTTCCATCCATGTTCGCACCATTTGCCGGGTCAACCTTGGGAAGGTGGTGGGGGCAACATCTCTGAAGTGTCCCTATGGGCAGAGAGGGCCTTGTAGAGATCCTCTTCCCCCACAGCACACTTAGCTGCACAAAGCCCCAGTCTGGGCTAAGGCCCTGATCGCTACATCTATTGTAATCTTTGGGGCGCTTTAAGGTCCCTCGCCGTATCTTCTGGTGCTTCAGTGATATTCCCGGAGCAGCACTACTCCCAGCGTTCTCCGTCTTTTGCACTGGTGGGTTCCCTCCTGACGGCAGGAATCTTGCTGGGGAGCCCGCTGTGCACGTAATGAGCCCTGACCCAGGAAGATGAGTCGGGGCTGCAGTGGATAGGGCGGGATGGGCGGATTGTCCTGCCCCACCGGATGTTTGCCTCGAAGAGTAGACCCCCCCACCCTCCACCCTCCCAAAAACTCAGACTATTTTTCAAATACAATGTAGAACGCAGGAACGGGAGGAGGCCATTCAGCTCCTCCAGCCTGTTCCGCCATTCAATTAGATCTGGGCTGATCTGTACCTCAACCCCACTTTTACCCATGATGTGGAGATGCCGGTGTTGGACTGGGGTGGACAAATGTGAGAAGTCGCACAACACCAGGTTATAGTCCAACAGCTTTATTTGAAATCACAAGCTTTCGGAGAGCTGCTCCTTCGTCAGTGTTCTCTGACTATATATGCTGTGCCTATATGCATCTCTTCACTTCACCTGACGAAGGAGCAGCGCTCCGAAAGCTTGTGATTTCAAATAAAGCTGTTGGACTATAACCTGGTGTTGTGCGACTTCTCACATTTGTCCACTTTTACCCGCCTTTGCTCCATATCCCTTGATACCGCGACAAAAATCTCAGTCTTGAAAGCTTCAAGTGACCCAGCATCCACAGCTTTTTTTGGGGGGGGAGAGTTCCCGATTTCCACTACCCATTCCACGTGCGTCCTGACTTCACGCCTGAATGGCCTTGGCCGCAATTTTACGACCGTGCCCCCCCCCCCCTTGTTCTCGAAATACTGCTGCAGCCCTCAAAGGGTTAACGAAAGCATTCGGTCCGGAGAGATTATAAGCTGACGACGGTCCCGAGTAACATCTGGCAATCTTGTGCGCCCATTAAGGATACAAGGCTTAGCAGTCACGATATTTGTTTATCGAGTCAGAAGTGCAATATTGGAGCGAGCTGCCAACAAGGTCTTGGATCAAGCACCAGTAGTACGACAAGCGCAGTCTCCCAGCGCTCTGAGAACTGAGTCAGCTCCTCTGGCCTTTGGGCTAAAATAATATTCAGTGGCTCCAGCCTCAAGCCTGTTTAATGCATCTGTCCAGAAGCCCATAATTACTCGGTCAACATTACCCGGCCAGTATCCAACAGTCAGACTTATTTCTTAACTCTCAGAGATGATTTTTTTTTTGTGATGCCGTTTGATCTTTAGGTAAAATGTTCGCGGGGGAGAACTCAAGATGGAGCGACGTTTTGGAAACATTTAATTTAAAGTGTTTATCGCGGAATTGAAACAAGGCAAAGACGCATTTTGCGTCAGTCAGGCTCGGTTGGGGGGAGTAGAGAAATAACTCTGCGGCCCTTCCAAGTTATTTTATCCGACGCCAATTTTGACCCGAGTGGTGTTTCTCATATAATTGTGGCAGCCATGCCTCGTAAGTAAACGAATTATAATTTTATGGGTGCATTGGTAATGTGGCCGCACGGAATATTAAATTCTGTTCTAGGAACTGAAGCATGCCTTGTGCTCACCAGCCCAGCTTAAACACAACCACTGAACTGGGGCTACAAATGTTTTGAGGGTGGGTGTTCTTCTCAAACCCTTATTACTCTGATTGCTGCTGCCTGATGAGTTATCCATCTTGTAGTTACAGCAGGTCAAAGCCTGGGCATTTCCCACAGGCCCCCACAAGGCCATCCCGACCCTACTGACAAAGTGCAGGTTAGGCGTCTACTGAACTCCGGAGAGAGAGAGAGCGCGAGTGGGGGAAAAAAGAAAGAAATTCTAACCGTCTATCCACGTTATTGGCTCCAGCTTTTTTTCTTTCTGCTGAGGTGAGTTACAGCTTCTTAAATACCGCGTCTAAGGTCTGTATCAGGGCACATAAATCAGGAGATTTCGCATCGGTTTTTACCTTTCATTATAAATTGACCTCGTTCTTGAACTCAATGATTTGGTGCAAATCCCAAGCAAACAGGTTGGGGTGTTGAAGAATCTGCTGACTTCAGACTTCAGTACGTCTTGCATCCAGTCCTTGCAGCTAGGCACACCAGTAACTGCTGATGGCACTCATAATAAGAATGACACTAAAGAGGTGAATGATGATAGACAGACTCCAAATGTAGATTCACTTCTCAACTCAACAAAAAGGAAATGCACTATTTACTCCAATATAAGACCAGCTATCTCTGTAACCTCCTCCAGCCCTACAACCCTCCGAGATCTCTGCGTTCCTCCAATTCTGGTCTCTTGCACATTCCCGATTTCCTTCGCCCCCTCCTCCAGCCCTACAACCCTCCGAGATCTCTGCGTTCCTCCAATTCTGGTCTCTTGCACATTCCCGATTTCCTTCGCCCCATCATTGGCGGCCGTGCCTTCAGCTGTCTAGGCCCGAAGCTCATGGTTTCCCTCCCTAAACTTCTCCGCTTCTCTACCTCTCTCTCCTCCTTTTAAGATGCTCCTTTAAAACTTACCGCTTTGACCAATCTTTTGGTCACCTGTCTTAATATCTCCTCATCTGGCTCGGTGTCAAATTTTGTCTGATAATCGCTCCTGTAAAGCGCCTTGGGACACTAAAGGCGCAATATAAATGCAAGTTACTGTTGTTGTCGAAATACATGTCCCTGCTTGGCGTTAAAGATGTGGGGGAGGGGGGTCACCTGGCCGATTCCCCTCATAGAGAAGCCATTTCATGAAAGACAGCGGGCGCAAAAGCATCACCATCCCAGTCCATTCCCATCAGCGATTGCAGGCAGGTGATGTGTTCATTCTCCGGCGGATTGATATTTAAATGGCAACTTATGATTTGAAATCAGAGACCGCCCAAAGGGATAAATGATTTGAAATCAGAGACCGCCCAAAGGGATAAATGCAGGGAGAGGAGGTTTAAAATCATCAGTGTGAACTGCTGGACTGATGTCGGGAGGGAGAGCCACCATTTAAATAGCAGAGGAGCAGGGCAGTGGCTGATAGCGGTGAGCTGGGTGAAATGAGAAGGAACAGAGGGAAAATGTACTTGTGGATAACGCAAAAGTGGCAACTTCTGGTGGAGAGAAGCTTTGTAACATTGCCCCTCATCAGTGTCAAACATGGCTCAGTTGCTAGCACGCTTGCCTCTGAATCAGAAGGCTGTGGGTTCAAAGCCAACTTGAGCCCATCACTTAGGCCAACACTCCACTGCAGTACTGAACGAGCACTGCAGTGTCGAAGGTGCCGTCTTTTGGATGAGACTTTAAACCGAGGCCCCGTCTGCTCTCTCAGGTGGATGTAAAAGACCCCATGGCACTAATCAAATAAGAGCAGGGGAGTTTTCCAATATTTATCCCTCAACCAATACCGAGAACAGATTATCTGGTCATTTGTTTCATTGCTGTTTGTGGGAGCTTGCTGTGCACAAATTGGCTGCCGTGTTGCCCGATATTACAGCAGACATTGCTTCAAAAGTACTTCATTGGCTGTAAAGTGCTTTGGGACGTTGTGAGGTCGTGAAAGGTGCTATAGAAATGCGAGTCTTTCTTTCTTTTGATAGAAGAATCATGGATTGCTTTTAGTGTTTTTGGATGGGCTTTTTGAGGGGAGTCACTATATACGGTAAGGGATCCTGTAACTGGCAAATGCAGCCTGGGACAAAAACACATTCAAAAACCATACGCAAGGCCATCCTAAAAGAGAATTCCAGCTATTTGGCCGTGTCTAAGTATGAATTGTCTTCATGTAATACACTTTCTAGGGTTCCTTGACCTTTGCCATTTGGACAGGCCTCTTCCAAACAGTTGAGTAAGTGGGTCATCAGCCACAAATGTGAGCAAACAGCCCTATTTTATCACTGGGAACAACTGTTGGATGCAACTCTTAACCATACCGATGTTCCAGCTATTTCAGAAAACTGAAGCTGCTCTGTGGAAATACTCGAACAAGCGCCAGCTCGGAGTCTGACTGGAGCAGACGCCAGACGTTGTTTATTTAATGGTAATCAACTTAGTAAATTCGGAATTTACTAGAATTAATTATGATAAATTTACTGTCTAAAGGGGAACAGAGGGCACCCTTCTTGGCCAGGACTGCTGCACAGCGGAAAAGGGTTAAATTAACTCTTTAAATGCTTAATTAGCTCTTTGTACTTGGCAACACGCCAAAACCCTTTTGATCATCTTTTGGGCAATTCTGAGCAATGTATTAGAACCGTGACAAGCAACGGAAGAAGAAATGGATCTGCACCTGAATGCAAACTTTCCCAAGGATTTACAGCAGATTTCCTGACCAGGATGAGGGCAATGGAAGAACCCAATAAACTGCAGACAGGGGAAAGTTCACCTGAGTGCAATGAAAATAAGGACAAAGTGAGTAACTGGTGTAAAATAATACAATCAAAAGGTAGCGTAACCTGACGGAAATGTCATAAAAGGTGTTTTAATGTGCACCTTTTAGCTTCTTTGGTGATCCTCTTACTCCTGTGCAATGGATGTACCACTGGGTTTGCAAGCAACTCATAAACAACTAATATTTTGAGAAATGAAAGTTTTTTACGTTATTTTATCTGCAAACCCTAAGAGTTACCTCTGTAGTCCACATGCATCTCCAACAATGGCTTATCTTCCGGCCACAGACCGTTACCTCTGAAGTCCCCGAAGGATCTATCCTTAGGACCCTTGTCTTCCTCATCTATATGCTGCCCATTGGCAACATCATCGGCAGACATGGGGTTAACTTCTACATGTATGCTGCTCACATCCAGCTCTACCTCTCCACCAGCTCTCTTGACCCCTCTACTGCCTTTGTGTTGTCAGATTACCAGTGCTATCAAGCGGCACTTACTCACCAATAACCTGCTCACTGCTGCCCAGTTTGGGTTCCGCCAAGACAACTCGGCTCCCGACCTCATTACAGTCTTGGTCCAAACATGGACAAAGGAGCTGAATTCCAGAGGTGAGGTGAGAGTGACTGCCCTTGACATCAAGGCAGCATTTGACCGAGTCTGGCATCAAGGAGCCCTAGTAAAACTGAAGTCAATGGGAATCGGGGGGAAAACTCTCCACTGGCTGGAGTCATATCTAGCACAAAGGAAGATGATTGTGGTGGTTGGAGGTCAATCATCACAGTCCCAGGACATCACTGCAGGAGTTCCTCAGGGCAGTGTCCTAGGCCCAACCATCTTCAGCTGCTTCATCAATGACCTTCCCTTCAACATAAGGTCAGAAATGGGGATGTTCGCTGATGACTGCACAGTGTTCAGCACCATTCACAACTCCTCAGATAATGAAGCAGTCCATGCTCGCATGCAGCAAGACCTGGACGACGTTCAGGCTTGGGCTGATAAGTGGCAGGTAAAAATCGCGTAATTTAAGTGCCAGGCAATGACTATCTCCAACAAGCGAGAGTCTAACCACCACCCCTTGACATTCAACAGCATTACCATCGCCGAATCCCCCACCGTCAACATCCTGGGGCTCACCATTGACCAGAAACTTAACTGGACCAGCCACATAAATACTGTGGCAACAAGAGCAGGTCAGAGGCTAGGTATTCTGCGGCGGGTGTCTCACCTCCTGACTCCCCAAAGCCTTTCCACCATCTACAAGGCACAAGTAAGGATTGTGATAGAATACTCTCCACTTGCCTGGATGAGTGCAGCTCCAACAACACTCAAGAAGCTCGACACCATCCAGGACAAAGCAGCCCGCTTGATTTGCACCCCATCCATTCACCCCATAAACATTCACTCCCTCCACCACTGGCGCATCGCGGCTGCAGTGTGTACCATCTGCAAAATTCACTGCAGTAACTCGCCAAGGCTTCTTCAGCAGCACCTCCCAAACCCGCGACCTCTACCACCTAGAAGGACAAGGGCAGCAGGCGCATGGGAACACCACCACCTCCAAGTTCCCCTCCAAGTCACACACCATCCTGACTTAGCAATATATCGCCGATCTTTCATCGTCGCTGGGTCAAAATCCTGGAACTCCCTCCCTAACAGCACTGTGGGAGTACCTTCACCACACGGACTGCAGCGGTTCAAGGTGGCGGCTCACCACCACCTTCTCGAGGGCAATTAGGGATGGGCAATAAATGCTGGCCTTGCCAGCGACGCCCACATCCCATGAACAAATTAAAAAGACTGCTTGTATGATATCTAGTCTTGGATGAACTGCAATTTCCTCTGGTTAAACATTGGGAAGACCAAAGCCATCGTCCCCGGCCCCACCATTAACTCTGTATCCTTGCAACAGATTCCATCCCCCTTCCCGGCTCTTATCTCAGGCTGAACCAGACCGTTTGCAACTTCAGCAACCAATTCGACCCTGAGCTATGCTTCTGACCGCAAATCCTTTCCATTACAAAGACTGCTTACTTCCGCCTTCAATAACATCGCCCTCTTCCTCCCCTACCTCAGCCTACCTGCTGCTGGAACCCTCATCCATGCCTTTATCACCTCCAGACTCAATTATTCTAATACAAAAAGAAAATACTGCAGATGCTGGAAATCTGAAATAAAAACAGAAAATGCTGGAGATACTCAGCAGGTCAGGCAGCATCTGTGAAGAGAGAAACAGAGTTAATGTTTCAGGTCGATGACCTTTCATCAGAACTGGAAAAAAGCAGGAAATGGAACAGATTTTTAAGCAAGTGTAGAGGCTGGGAAAGAGGGGAGGGGATGAAAGAACAAAAGGGAAGGTCTGTGATAGGATAGAAGGCGGAAGAGGTTAGACATTAAGAGATATTCAAGGCAAAAGGAATGATAATGGGACAGGTTAAGAAACAAAGGATGGCTCTAGATGAAGTGTAAATTGCGCTGGCAGAATGAAAGACAGCTACCATGTGGGAGAGAAGAAAAAAAGACAAAGAGTGTGGAAAATATATATATATATATGTTGAGTCCAGAAGGCTGTAAAGTGCCTAATCGAAAGATGAGGTGCTGTTCCTCGAGCTTACGCTGAGCTTCCGTGGAACAATGCAAGAGGCCGAAGACGGTGAGGTCTGAGTGGGAGTGGAGCGGAGAATTAAAGTGACAGGCGACCGGAAGCTCGGGGTCCCCCTTACGGACTGAACGGAGGTGTTCCGCAAAGCGGTCACCCAATCTGCGTTTGGTCCGTAATGCTGTCCTTTATACTCTTTTATACGCCAAGTTTCATAACCTTCCCACACCAAGTGACAGGGCTTGATGGCCAGTGCAGACACGATGGGCCGAAGGGCCTCTTTTTGTGCTGTATAACTCTATGACTCTAAGTCCCACTCACCTATCACCCGTGTCCTCGCTGGTCCTGCCCAGTCTCCAATTTAAAATTCTCATCCAATTGTTTAAACCCCTTCATGGCCTTGCCCCTCCCTGTCTCCATAACATCCTCCAGCCCTACAATCTCCCTCCCCCCAAAATTTCTGTTCCTCCAACAATTGGTGCATACCCCCCTCCCTCCACCCCAGCATTGGCAGCCGTGCCTTCAACCACCTAGGCCCCACGCTCTGACCACCGTCTCACCACCTTCCTCTACTGCTTAAAACCCACCTCACCCTTCCTAATATCAGCGTCCATTATTTTTTTGATTATGCCTCTGCGAAGTACCTGGGGACATTATTCTGTGTTAAAGGCGCTAAATAAATGCACGTCGTTGTTGTAATTTTAATTTTTCAAGGTCAAGATTCACTGGAACTGTTTGAGACGATCCCAACTCATGTTCTCACAGAATGCTTTCAAACTGGGTCCGAACTCAGGTCCACAAGGTGAAAGAATAGTGCGCCAGCTCACTGTGCCGTGCAATCCATCTGCCCTCTGAACTATTCATATCATCAAATACCAGGACATCACCTTGGGAGATTTCAAAGGGTATATTTTCCACTCGCTCACTCCTGGTGGAGCATTCCCTGCTGGAAATATGCAGTCCGAAAATTTACCCTCGTATCCTGTAGAATCATGGGAATGTAATGCCTGGAATGTTGCTGAATGACGTAAAATATCATTTGAGGCCTGGGAGTTCTATCTGGAAAATTCTACCCAATGATTGTTCAGCTGCCCTGGGAGATCAGGTAAAATCGAGGAGACTGTGACGGTGAAAAATATATGCGGTCTGTTGGAGACCACTCCCTTCTCACTCTGTATATTCTTACAACAACAACTTGTATTTATATAGCGCCTTTAACGTAGTAAAACGTCCCAAGGCGCTTCACAGGAATATTATAAGATAAAAAATTTGACACCGAGCCACATAAGGAGAAATTAGGGCAGGTGACCAAAAGCTTGGTCAAAGAGGTAGGTTTTAAGGAGCGTCTTAAAGGAGGAAAGAGAGGTAGAGAGGCGGAGAGGTTTAGGCAGGGAATTCCAGAGCTTAGGGCTTAGGCAACTGAAGGCACGGCCACCAATGGTTGAGTGATTTTAATGAGGGATGCTCAAGAGGGCAGAATTATAGGAGCGCAGATATCTCGGGGGTTGTGGGGCTGAAGGAGATTACAGAGATTGGGAGGGGCGAGGCCATGGAGGGATTTGAAAACAAGGGCGAGAATTTTGAAATCGAGGCGTTGCTTAACTGGGAGCCAATGTAGGTCAGCGAGCACAGGGGTGATGGGTGAATGGGACTTGGTGCAAGTTAGGACACAGGCAGCCAAGTTTTGGATGACCTCAAGTTTAAGTAGGGTAGAACGTGGGAGGCCAGCCAGGAATGTGTTGGAATAGTCAAGTCTAGAGGTAACAAAGGCATGGATGAGGGTTTCAGCAGCGGATGAGCTGAGGCAAAGACGGAGATGGGCGATGTTACAGAGGTGGAAATAGGCGGTCTTAGTTATGCCGTGGACATGTGGTCGGAAGCTCATTTCAGGGTCACATATGACACCAAGGTTGCAAACAGTTTGGCAGATGTTAGGGAGAGGGATGGAGTCGGTGGTTAGGGAGTGGAATTTGTGGCGGGGACTGAAAACAATGGCTTCAGTCTTCCCAATATTTAATTGGTGAAAATTTCTGCTCATCCAGAAGTGGATGTCGGACAAGCAGTCTGACTATTTAGAGACCGTGGAGGGGTCGAGAAAAGTGGTGGTGAGGTAGAGCTGGGTGTCATCAGCGTATATGTGGAAACTGACGCTGTGTCTTAAGTAAGCTGTATGCTTCAAGTCTCTTACTTTTGGATATCAGAAAATAGTACATTCAGCAACAACAGCTTGCATTAATATAGCGCCTTTAACATAGTAAAACATCCAAAGGCAGTTCTCAGGAACCAAATCAAACCAAATGTGACACCGAGCCACATACGGAGTTATTAGGGCAGGTGACCCAAAGCTTGGTCAAAGAGGTAGGTTTTAAGGTGCTTCTTAAAGGAGGACAGTGAGGTAGAGAAGCGGAGAAGTTTAGGATGAGAATTACAGAGCTTGGGGCCTAGGCACAGCCGCCAATGGTGGAGTGATGAAAATCGGGGATGGGCAAGATGCCTGATTTGGAGGAGCGCAGAATTCTTGGAGGACTGCAGGTGGTTACAGAGATAGGAGGGGTGTTTGATTTAATGGAGAAACAGTAAGTGGTGTATGTTTTCTGCCCTGCGAAAACAGAAAATTATTAACATTTTGTTATTTTAATGTCCAGTGCTTGATGATGGTTGTTAAGGGTTTGTTTATGGATATAATGCCAATTGGTGCTTTTTTTTAAATCACTGTGCCTGTTGCTCCTGACCTACATTGGAGTTTGTGCTGCAGTATAGGTTAACATGTGGGCCAGTATTACAGTTGCAGTATGTGCTGCAGGTGACAAAGTGCAGAGCAAAATGACCAGATAATTAGAGATGTATGAAGGATGTTTGGCTCATCTTAATTCAGAAGCCATGCAAAAAGACTTTACAGTCCCCACCCCCTGCCCCCATTCCCTCCACAACTGCTGCATCTAGTTATATCTTAAATAATTTCAGGGTTTCTGCCTCCACTATTCTTACATAGGATTACACAGGATATACAGCACAGAAACAGGCCATTCAGCCCAACCAGTCCATGCCAGTGTTTATGCTCCACTCAAGCCTCCTCCCGTCTTTCCTCATCTAACTCTATCAGCATAACCCTCTATTCCTTTCTCCCTTATCTACATTCTCACCACTCTCTGGGGAAAGAAGTTTCTTCTGAATTCCCTATTGGATGTCTTGGTGACTATCTTATATTGATGGCCTTCAGTTATGCTCCTCCCCACAAGTGGAAACATTCTCTCTCTATCCACTCTTATCAGAACCTTTCATAATTTTAAAGACCTCTATTAGGTCACCCCTCAGCCTTTTTTCAAGAGAAATGAGACCCAGCCTGTTCATCCTTTCCTGATATGTATACCCTCGCATTTCTGGTATCATCCTTGTAAATCTTCTCTGCACCCTCTCCAGTGGCTCTATATCCTTTTTATAATATCGCGACCAGAACTGTACGCAGTACTCCAAGTGTGGTCTAACCAAGGTTCGATACAGGTTTAGCATAACTTCTCTACTTTTCAATTCTATCCCTCTAGAAATAAACCCTTTTTTATGGCCTTGTTAACCTGTGTTGCTACTTTTGGGGGGGTCTAGAACGAGGGGTCACAGTCTCAGGATACGGGGTAGGACATTTAGGACTGAGATGTGGAGAAATGTCTTCACTCAGAGGGTGGTGAACCTGTGGAATTCTCTACCACAGAAGGCTGTGGAGGCCAAGTCACTGAATATATTTAAGAAGGAGATAGATAGATTTCTAGACACAAAAGGCATCAAGGGGTATGAGGAGAGAGCGGGAATATGGTATTGAGATAGAGGATCAGCCATGATCATATTGAATGGCGGAGCAGGCTCGAAGGGGCCGAATGGCCTACTCCTGCTCCTATTTGTCTATGTTTCAGTGATTTGTGTATTTGTACTCCGAGATCCCTTTGCTCTTCTACCCCACTTAGATTCGTACTTTCCAATTAATATGTGACCTCCCTAGTTTTCTTACCAAAATGTAATACATCACATTTATCTGTGGTGAATTTCATTTGCCAATTATATGCCCATTCTTCAAGTTTATTAATGTCTTCTTGTAATTTATTGCAGTCCTCCTCAGTATTGACTACCCTGCCCAATTTGGTGTCATCTGCTAATTTAGAAATTGTGTTTTTGATACCAAGGTCTAAATCGTTAGTATAAATTGTGAACAATAGTGGGCCCAGCACTGATCCTTGTGGAACACCACTTCCCACCTTCTGCTACTCTGAATAGCTACCCTTTTACCCCGACACTCTGCTTTCTGTCTTGAAGCCAGCAAGCTATCCATTCTATCTGTAAATCTGTTCCAAGTGTCGAGCAATCTCTGCGATAACAGCCTCCTGATATCGATCCAAAAGTTACCTTTTAACAGTCTGAACCTGAGTCCCCTTGTCTTACTCCCACTGTAATATTCCAGATTAACCCTTTCCATACCATTTACTATCTTATATACCTCTGTAAGATCACCTCTCGGTCGTCTCCTTTCAGGTTTGAAAAGCCCAAGTTTCTCCAGTCTTTCCTCATGACTCTGATCAGCCTCGTGGTGCCTCTGTACTACTTTTGGTGCTTGGATGTCTTTCTTGTGTCTCGTTATCCCAAACTGGACACAGTGCTTGAGGTGTGCTCAGTGCAGTACAGTTTGGTCATGGCTTTCTCTGGCTTGTATTCTATTGCTTTGTCAATGTAGGTCAACATTCTATTGCCTTTGTTAATTGCTGCTCTGTATTGATTGGGCATGTACTAGGACTCCCAGATCCCTCTCAACGTCATTCGTAGCTATTTCATCACCATTCAAGGAGTGAAGGCTTCGTAAATCCCTCACAGCCACCTGCACTGACTACCTCCAGTCCCTAATGGAGCGGTAGTGCGTGCAGAGTATGCAGTTGACTGATGATCAGCAGGCACCAGTGCAAGAGGAGGACGAGGAGGGACAAAACATCTGTAGGCTGAGGAAGAAACGCCACTAGCAGCACAAGAACAGCTGCAGCAAGTGATTTGCAGTGCTGTCACCTGAGCTAATGCATTGGGGAGTGCGGTTAGCGAGGATTGCAATGATATCTGTCCCAACTGCGTGGTCACTGTTGCTCTGAGTTATGCCAATGATTCATCAACGTGACTGTGAGCTGTTGTCTCTTGTGATTACAGAACAGACAAAGGCAGGATGACGTTTTAATTAGTGCCAATATTTACTAAGACGTGGAATACTGTAGCAGTCTGTCTGCTTTTCCTAAGTGTCTCTGTGCTTTTGATGGAGTTTATGTGCAGAACTGTGATATGCGAAAAAGTGCATTTTTGTGCAAAGATTTGCCTGTAACCTTACGGAACTAGGGACCACCAAGTGAATGGCAGTGTTCCCTCTAATATTTTTTCCGTGCGTGGTCCCTTTAATTGGCTGCGCAGCCCATTCAAATTTTCGTGCATGTGCAGTTTCTTCCATGTAAAAGCTGGTGAGCGACCTGTGTGTGACCTCCAGACCGCTGTGCGGCCACGTAGCTTATTGGGAACGCTGGCGAATGGGTGGAATGAAAAGTGTGAGTGTGTGCGGTCATGTTCTTGTGGTTCTCCTCATACCTGTGGTTGCTAATCCACTCCAGAGACTTGGGCAAAAAAATCTAGGCTGACACTCCAGTGCAGTACTGAGGGAGCGCTGCACTGTCGGAAGGGCAGTCTGTCAGATAAGACGTTAAACCGAGGCCCCGTCTGCCCTCTCGGGGGACGTAATAGATCCCCACGGCACTATTGGAAGAAGAGCAGGGGAGTTATCCCCGGTGTCCTGGCCAATATTTATCCCTCAACCAACATCACTAAAACAGAATGTCTGGTCATTATCACATTGCTGTTTGTGGGACCTTGCTGAGCGTGAATTAGCTGCTGCGTTGCTAACAATGCAACAGTGACTACACTTCAAAAATATTTCATTTGCTATAAAGTGCTTTGGGATGTCCTGAGGGCATGAATGGCGCTATATGAATGCAAGTCTTTCTTTCTTATCTCCACATGCTGTGGTCCCAGGGATGTATCAGGGGCTGGTGACTGTGAAATGCCCTTATATATGTCTGGCAAAACAGACCTTCCGTCTCTAGCTGTGAGCGATTCTAATGCACCAGCAACAGCCCTCTGGGATGTTGTCACCCCTTCATCTAAAGGACTGGAGTGTACTCCACGGACACTTGTGTTGAGCTTGCCACTCGCACACAACTGCTACCAACCTGTGAGCAACTAGCAAACACTGTGCACGGCCCTGCTCACTGATCTGCTGGAAGACAGAATGGTGTGGCTATTTGAGCAACTGCTGAGAAGTCCTCAGTCTTGCCCCTCTTAAGATTACTCTCACCCAAGAGTCCCGTAGCAGTAGTGTGAGCATCCATGTGAGATGCAAAACACTGTTGTCCACCATTGAGGTTACTACAGCATGCTGCCACAGTGACTGACATTTTCTGCAATGATGCAGGAGTAATTCTCCCAAACCCGCGACCTCTACCACCTCGAAGGACAAGAGCAGCAGGTGCAAGGGAACACCATCACCTCCAAGTTCCCCTCCAAGTCACACACCATCCTGACTTGGACATATATCGCCGATCCTTCATCGTCGCTGGGTCAAAATCCTGAATGTCCTATCTAACAGCACTGTGGGAGTACCTTCACTAGATGGACTGCAGTGGTTCAAGAAGTACCACATATTAGGCTTGTTAGTAAAATTGAAGCCCATGGGATAAAAAGGTCAGTAGCAGCATGGATACAAAATTGGCTAAGGGATAGAAAACAGAGCGTTGTGCTGAATGGTTGTTTTTTGGACTGGAGGGAGGTATATAGTGGAGTTCCCCAAGTTTCAGTACTGGGACCACTGCTGTTTTTGATATACATTAATGACTTAGACTTGGGGGTACAGGGCACAGTTTCAAAATTTGCGGATGACAAGAAACTTGAAAGTGTAGTAAACACTGAGGAAGATAGTAATAGACTTCAAGAGGACACAGAGAGGCTGGTGGAGTGGATGGACACATGGCAGATGAAATTCAATGCAGAGAAGTGTGGGGTGATACATTTTGGTAGGAGAAATGAGGAGAGACAATACACACTAAATGGTACAATTTTTAAAGGTGGTGCAAGAAGAGGGAGACCTCGGGGTACTTGTGCACAAATCTTTGAAGGTGGCAGGACAGGTTAACAAAGCAGTTAATAAAGCAAATGGGATCCTGGGCTATAAATAGAGGCAGAGAGTACAAAAGCCAGGAAGTTATGCTAAACCTGTATAAAACACTAGTTCGGCCCCAGCTGGAGTATTGTGTCCAATTCTGGGCACCGCACTTTAGGAAGGATGTGAAGGCTTTGGAGAGGGTACAGGAGAGATTTACTCGATGGTTCCAGGGATGAGGGATTACAGTTATGTGGATAGACTGGAGAATCTGGGGTTGTTCTCCTTGGAGCAGAGAAGGCTAAGAGGAGATTTGATAGAGGTGTTCAAAATCATGAAGGGTTTAGATAGAGTAAATAAAGAGAAACTGTTTCCAATTGCTGGAGGGTCGATAACCAGAGGGCACAGATTTAAGGTGATTGGCAAAAGAACCAGAGGCGACATGAGGAAAAACTTTTTTACACAACAAATGGTTAGGATTTGGAATGCACTACCTGATACGGTGGTGGATACAGATTCAATAGTAGCCTTCAAAAGGGAATTGGATAAATACTTGAAGGAGAAAAACTTGCAGGGATATGGGGAAAGAGCGGGGGAGTGGGACTAACTGGATCGCTCTTCGAAAGAGCCAACACAGACTCGATGGGCCGAATGGCCTCCTTCTGTGCTGTACTATTCTATGATTCGAGGATTCTATAAGGCGGCTCACCACCACCTTCTCAAGGGCGAATAGGGATGAGCAATAAATGCCGGCTTTGCTAGCAATGCCCACATCACACGAATGAATTTTTTAATAAAATCTTCCTCAATTACCTTATTTAAGTCGTTCAAGCTGCTTGAGATGCTGAACACAGTATCAGATAAGCCAGATGTTGCTGTACTGGGTTCTGCATGGAGCCAAATTAAGTGGATCCACCATGAACATAAGCCAGCTCAAGTAGTCCACTGAGGGCCTTGCTTCCTCCGACATGTCTAGAAAGGGTTTGCAGCTGGGTCCTCTTTTAGCACTTACAAGCCTCTTGGAAGACTCCTGTGGAGTAAACCTCTCACTAATCGCGCTGTTACCTTCGCTGAGTGAAGCCTGCTGTGCTTCCCTACGCTGCTAAAGTGTATTGGGGAAGAGGCAAATGCTTCTCCTGCTGCTGTTCTTCTTGTCCCTGGGATCCACCAGCGACTGGACTACTGGAAAAAGAACCGGGGGCCAGGGGGGGGGAAATGAGGAGAATTTATTTCACGCAACGAGGTGTTATGATCTGGAATGCACTGCCTGAAAGGGTGCTGGAAGCAGATTCAATAGTAACGGTAGCATAGTGGTTATGTTACTGGAACTAGTAATTCAGAGGCCATGTTAGATGTGAGTTCAAATCCGTATCACGGCAGCCAGGGAATTTAAATTCAGTTAATTGAATAAATCTGGAAAAAAAAAAGCTAGTGACCATGAAACTACCGGATTGTTGTAAACCCATCTGGTTCACTAATGTCCTTTTAGGGAAGGAAATCTGCCATCCTTACCCGGTCTGGCCTATATGTGACTCCAGACCCATAGCAATATGGTTAACTGCCCTCTGAAATGGCCCAGCAAGCCACTCAGTGATGGGCAATAAATGCTGGCCTTGCCAGTGATGCCCGCATCCCCTGAATGAAGAAGAAAAAAAAGTAACTTTCAAAAGGGGAATTGGATAAATACTTGAATGGAGAAATTTGCAAGGCTATGGGGAAAGGGCAGGGGAGGGGGACTAATTGGATAGCACTTTCAAAGAGCTGGCACAGGCATGATGGGCCGAATGGCCTCCTTCTGTGCTGTTTCATTCTATACATACTTCACCTGTGAATGTGGCACTCGGTACATCAGCGAGCATTCTAATATCACCGTGCAGTCATGGCAGCGCATGCTGTCTGAATGTATTTTATAACAGCCTGGATGCTGTGATACTTGCCACACTCAGGACACGCCACGTTTATAGGCATTCACATAACATCATTGGGTTGCTTGACTCCCTCCTCAGGGGACTTATTCCCAGAAGGATCTTGCGGTTGATAAACTCCAGTCGGCAGGCCTCCCAACACATCGGGTCAGACTCTTCTGCCAGAGTTATCCCCCTCCAGCACTCACCCCTACCCCAAATATTTTAGCAGCACGGAATCATAGCATAGGGCAGCCTCAAATTCATTTTATGTGGTGCGTCTGAGCCAGTCTCCACTTGGCGTGGGCCACTTTCAACAGAAGTTATTAAAATAGAAATAGATAAACCATATTGGCACCTAGTGGTTAGTGGCACTCTCGACTGAGTCAGAAGGTTGTGGGTCAACTCCCGCTCCAGAGGCTTGAGTGCATATTCTATGCTGACACTCAGTGCAGTACTGAGGAATTGCCATTAAACAGCCTTGCTCCTGATGTGGATGTTATGACAGAGGGAAAGTCATTCATGAAGTAGTTGGAGATGATTGGGCCAAGGACACTGCCCTGTCAAACTCCAGCAGCAGTGTTCCAGGACTGCAGGAATTGGCCTCTAACAACCGCAACCATATCACTCTGTGTAAGGTGTGATTCCAGTCACTGGAGAGAACTAAATTGGCTGGACATTGGCATCTATGAAGTTAGGGGCTTTAAGCTCTCTTGGCTGAAGACACTTCTGCAAATATTTCACCCTTGTCTATTGCACTCAGATATTGGTCTTCATTATGACTGGGGATGGGAATATTCAGGGAGCCTCCTCCTCCCATTAGTTTTTTTTTTCGCTTATGGGATCTGGGCGTCGCTGGCAAGGCCAGCATTTATTGCCCATCCCTAATTGCCCTTGAGAAGGTGGTGGTGAGCCGCCTTCTTGAACCGCTGCAGTCCGTGTGGTGAAGGTACTCCCACAGTGCTGTTAGGGAGGGAGTTCCAGGATTTTGACCCAGCGACGATAAAGGATCGGCGATATACTTCTAAGTCAGGATGGTGTGTGACTTGGAGGGGGACTTGGAGGTGGTGGTGTTCCCATGAGCCTGCCGCCCTTGTCCTTCTAGGTAGAAGAGGTTGCGGGTTTGGGAGGTGCTGCCGAAGAAGCCTTGGCGAGTTGCTGCAGTGCATCTTGTAGATGGTCCACACTGCAGCCATGGTATACCAGTGGTGGAGGGAATGAATGTTTAAGGTGGTGGATGAGGTGCCAATCAAGCGGGCTTCTTTGTCCTGGATGGTGTCGAGCTTCTTCAGTGTTGTTGGAGCTGAACTCATCCAGGCAAGTGGAGAATATTCCATCACACTCCTTACTTGTGCCTTGTAGATGGTGGAAAGGCTTAATTATCCACCATCGTTCTCGACTGGATGTGGTAGGATTACAGAGATGTAATCGCTTGATTGGTGGGACTGGTTAGCTCTGTCTGTTGTCTGTAGCTTTTGGAGTTTAGTGTATATTTTAAGGTATGCCTGGTGTTGCTCTGCCACAGTCCTCTACATTCCCCATTGATCTTCAGGCTTGATGGTGATGGAGGAGCGAGGGATGTCTATCCTGCCAATGGGACAGGATATACCGGATATACCCAGGGATAGTGATGGAAGAGTCTGGGATGTTGACTGATAGATACCATTCTGTGAGTACAACTATCTTCGGCTGTTGCTTGATTAGTCTGTGCGACACATCTCCCAACCAGTCCCCAAATGTTGGCGAGGAGGACTTTGCAGGGTCAACTGGGGCCGGACTGCCTGAGGCTCGTTCTGAGCTGTTGCTGATATGTCCGTCTGAAACATTTCTAAATTATTCTATTTTATAATGGTTGTTTAACAGCTGTGTTGCTTTCTCAGCCGCTCCAGAGGCCATTAACCATGTAGTGTGGGATTCGAATTATGAGTAGGCTAGACCTGGTGGGGGGACAAATTATTTTCCCTGAAGGCTATTAGTGAACCAATTGGGTTTTTAACAACAATCCGACAGCTTTCATGGTCATTGTCTGGTGCTAGCCAACAAATTAGCCGATTTATTGAATTCAATTTCACAATGACCTCTGGATTGCTAGTCTCGTACCCTAATCACCAGGCTTCCGTACTCCCAGGTCAAAGGTGGTGTAGCTTCAAGTAATACCAAGTACTCTCCACAACCTCTACACTATCCCTTCACAGCAACCTTACTGCACCCGCGCAACACTTCTCACGCTTTGGTTACCTCCAGACTCGACTATTCCGACGCTCTCCTGGCCGGCGTTCCATCTTCCACCGTTTGTAAACTTGAGCTCATCCAAAACTCTGCTGCCCCGAATCCTAACCTGCACCGAGTCCCATAACCCCAGCGCTCGCTGACCTACGTTGGAACCCGGTCCAGCAATGCCTCGAATTTAAAATTCTCATCCTGGTTTTCAAATCCCTCCATGGCCTCGCCCCCTCCCTCCTCCAGTCCCACAACCCCTCCCCCCCCCCATCCAGATCTCTGCGTCCCTCCAATTCTGGCCTCCTGTGCGTCCCCAATTTCCTTTTGCCCCACCAGTGACGGCCGTGCCCTCAGCTGCCTAGGCCCTAAGCTGGGGAATTCCCACCCTAAACCTCTCTGCCTCTCTACCTCACTTTAAGACGCTCCTTAAAACCTATCTCTTTGACCAAGCTCTTAATCACTTGTCCCTAATATCTCCTTACGTAGCTCGGTGTCAAATTTAGTCAGATAAACGTTCCTGTGAAGCGCCTTGCGACATTTTATTACGTTAAAGGCTCCTGTATAAATGCAAGTGGTTGTTATCCTTTTGGACTGTCCAAGGTAAACTATTAATTTAATAGCAATTAGAGCAGAATGTGTGTCATGAGCTCATGTACACTGTTGAGACTAGACAATCCCATTTCACAAGACCTTTCGAGCTGGCAGAGAGACAAGTTGCATCCCATCAGCCGACTCGAGATCAAACCCAAGTTCCAGGCCGAGACTGGTTGCATCACCCGATCCTTTAAATTTCACTTCTAACTATAACTTAACGGAAGGCATGTTTCTTCTCAGTGTTATTGAAGTTTATTTTAAAGGTGGAAGGTCGTGAGGGTAAAATGTTCTGCAGAGCACATTTCCTTTTTTTTTTATATAAATACACATGATAAGTAAGACCGCGATAATGCCATTGGCACTACGATGATGTAATCGCGACCGCCGCTACTAATTTATGTTTTTTTTATCTTGGTTTTAATCAAATCTAAGATTGAGAAAAAATAAATGATTGAAAAGCTTTTGGATTGACTGCGTCAATGCCAACTTGAGTCAGCCAGGCAGTGTAAGAGTGGAGGACTAAATAATTAACTGTGTGCACAGGACTAGAACACAGGATTAGCAGACACAGCACCAAGCGCAGCAGTTTTTGGGGCTTGTTTTCTGCACCCTGTAAGTGATCATGTGGAAGTGTGTTTGAAGCTTGTGCTGAAGTAATACTTGCATTTCATAGAGTTATACAGCACAGAAAGAGGCCCTTCAGCCCATCGTGTCTGCGCCGGCCATCCAGCCCTGTCTATTCTAATCCCATGAAGCACAGAAGATCAAGAGGTGGTCCAATTGAGGTGTTTAAGAATGACCTTGAATGCACAGTGACATAAGAAAACTACTAGGCACTTGGTCTAAGCGTTAAACAAAGCTTTAATCAACTGTTTTACAACATGGAGGTCTGGTTGTGTCCTTCACTAGTTCTTGTTGAGGAATGTCCTGCACAAGCTGGGCCCATGCCCGAGTATTTATACTCTCCCTGGACAGCACCACCTGCAGGCCGCCCAGTATTACTTCATACATGAATGACAAGATTCATGTCACACAGCACAGAAGATGAGTACAGGAGTTGATAGGGTAGATGGAGAGAAACTATTCCCTCTGGTGGGTGGAGTCCAGAACAAGGGGGCACAACCTTAAAATTAGAGCCAGGCCATTCAGGGGTGATGTCTGGACGCACTTCTTCATGCAAAGGGCAGTGGAGATCTCTCCCCCAAAATGTTGTTGAGGCTGGGGGGTCAATTGAAAATGTCAAAACTGAGATTGATAGATTTTTGTTGGGTATTAAGGGATATTGAACCAAGACGGGTAAATGGAGTTAAGATACAGATCAGCCATGATCTGATTGAATGGCGGAACAGGCTCGAGGGGCTGAGTGGCCTGCTCCTGCTCCTATGTTTACAGATTAAAGTGAATAATGCCATATGTGTATAAAAAAATATACGTCTAGTTTTCAGATTTGCCAAGTTTGCCACAGTCTGATTGGAAACGGGCTTTGTCTGGGCATTAGACACACAGCACGTACCTAATGCCACTTGACCCTATACTTAGCACAGCAGTAGACACAAGTCCTTACCATCTGGGAAAGTAATTCCGAGTCTCTGCCCAGGCTATTTTTCTGCATGGTGCTATGATCTGATTATTTAAATATTCACTGCCAATGGAAATCAAGTGTTTATGTATCTGAAGGGCCATTGAAACCTTTCTATGAGTTTGTTTTAATACTGCTCTGTGACTTAATACAGAAAATCAGGAATAGCAACTGCTTGCTGACTGAAATAATACAGCAAGAAGACTCATTAAACCCCTGGGATGGAAAGAACATAACAGGATACTTTGGCACCTGACGTCAACGTGACAGTAAGCTTAGCCTGCTCCCTAAGATCAACCCCAGTGCCGATCAGTAAGGCCTATTCCTGGGCTTCGTTCCCGTGTGTTGTCTCACAGAGTAGGTCTTAATATTATGTTAAGGCATAATTTCACCCAGAATCAAAAGCCTTGTGGAAAGTGTCCTGTTGAAGGCTCAGTGTGTTTATCTGCCTCTGGGTTAGGGAAGGAAAGTTTAGTCATGGGTCCCAATCCCAATCACTAATCGATGACCTGTGCTAACGGTGTGCATAGGTGAATGGAATTAGATTCAGTTATTATATTCCTTGTGGGTGAATAGGCTTTTGCAACAAGTGTGGAGGAGTCCACATCCACCATGCGCGAGGTCCTGATGCACCGTATTGAAAGTATGCGGTCATCCTCGGAGCGGTTGGCGGCTCCAGGGTCATCTGCTGCGCAGCCCTCACAGCTGTGTCCTTGTTAGCAGCCTTCGGTTCCCTCATGAATGCTTAGACTACTGTAATACAGGCTCTTGGACAGACTCCGTTGACAGGCTTCCAGAAGACATAAAGGAAAAGGAAGAACTTGCATTTATATAGCGCCTTTCACAGGATGTCTCAAAGCGCTTAACAGCCAACAAAGTACTTTTCTGAAGTGTAGTCACTGTTGTAATGTAGGGAAACACAACAGCCAATTTTCACACAGCAAGCTCCCACAAACAACAATGCGATAAGGACCAGACAATCCAATTTGTAACAATGTTGGTTGAGGGATAAATATTGGCCAGGACACTGGGACAACTCCCAGTGAAACAGCCGCTTGGTTTAACATCTCATCTGAAAGATAACAGGCTGGATTTTGAATGACCCATGGAGTCGGGTTTGGAGGCGTGCGGGGGGTTAAATTTGCGGGGTCGAGGTTTCCGACCCCATCCCGACTCCATCCCGCCTCCACGCAATTTTGACATAATCAGTCGCGGGGTTCCCGACTCCGTCCCGCCTTCAAGAGGCGGGAGAGGCCATTAAAGCCCTTAACAAGCTCTAAATTGGCTCTGTAATGCCATTTTGAAATGCTGTAGCTAGTTTAACCCTCTTCTGACGTGAAGCACGCCTGGTGTGAAACACTCCAGTGAAACCTGGCGGGAGCACAAGTGGATAGCTGACTATCGGCTGCAGGTGCACTATTACAACGGAGATATGATGAAGGTAGTAGTAGTATTAGGTCTGAACGCCGCCTCTGATGCTGCTGCATTGAATGTCTTCAGAGACTGCCTGGGAGGACTTGCTTCGCAAAAAAATTCTCTCTCTCTCTCTCCCTTTCCTCTACAGCACCTCCCCCCATTTTTGCATCCAGGTCCACCCACATCAAAAGCCAGGCAGGTCCTCTCTCACCAACAGTCTCTGAGACTAGCCAGTCAGCAGTGATGACATCATCAGAGGCGGCTTTCAGACTGAAAACACTAATTAGTTCATGGGTTCCCACATGCTCCAACTCAATTGCCCAATTAAGTGAAAATTGCATCAGGCATCCACATTAATCTGGAGTCGGGGGGGAAACACGAAATGCGGATTACACGACCCCAACCCGACCCCAAGACAAAATCCAGGCCAACACCTCCGACAGTGCAGGACTCCCTCAGTAGGAGCACTGGAATGCTAGTCTAGATTATGTGCTCATGTCACTGGAGTGAGACTTGAACCCATGACTTTCATGACTCAGAGGCAAGCATGCTACCACTAAGCGAAGGCTGATACTTGACAAGGGTTTCCAAACTGCAACCTATGTGCTGCAAGCAGCCCCATAGCCCCTGGCAATCCATGCCTTGAAGCCCAACTAATTGCGCTTATATTTCTTACTCGATGATTGTTCCCTGTTTGCATTTCCTGAGCCTGTAGGTCTGGAGAGGATGGCTTTTGGCCCTGTTGCCTCATAAATGGATAAATGGTGGCACTACCACTGTGCTAAATGGGATAGATTCAGAACAGATCTAGCAGCTCAAAACTGGGCATCCATGAGGCGCTGTGGGCCATCAGCAGCAGCAGAATTGTATTCCACCACAATCTGTAACCTAATGGCCCGGCATATCCCTCACTCTACCATTACCACCAAGCTAGGGGACCAACCCTGGTTCAATAAGGAGCGTAGAAGAGCATGCCAGGAGCAGCACCAGGCGTACCTAAAAATGCAGTGCCAACCTGGGGAAGCTGCAACACAGGACTACATGCATGCTAAAAAGCGGAAGCAGCATGCTATAGACGGGGCTAAGCGATCCCACAATCAACGGATCAGATCAAAGCTCTGCAGTCCTGCCACATCCAGTCGTGAATGGTGGTGGACCATTAAACAACTAACGGCAGGAGGAGGCTCCATGAATATCCCCATCCTCAATGATGATGGAGCATAGCACGTGAGTGCAAAAGACAAGGCTGAAGCGTTTGCAACCATCTTCAGCCAGAAGTGCCGAGTGAATGATCCATATCGGCCTCCTCCATGGTCCCCACCATCACAGAAGCCAGTCTTCAGCCAATTCGATTCACTCCACGTGATATCAAGAAATGGCTGAGCGCACTGGATACAGCAAAGGCTATGGGCCCCGACAACATCCCGGCTATCGTGCTGAAGGCTTGTGCTCCAGAACTAGCCGTGCCTCTAGCCAAGTTGTTCCAGTACAGCTATAACACTGGCGTCTATCTGACAATGTGGAAAACTGCCCAGGTATGTCCTGTCCACAAAAAGCAGGACAAATCCAATCCGGCTAATTACCGCCCCATCAGTCTACTCTCAATCATCAGCAAAGTGATGGAAGGTCTCATCGACAGTGCTATCAAGCGGCACTTACTCACCAATAACCTGCTCACGGATGCCCAGTTTGGGTTCCGCCAAGACCACTCGGCTACAGACCTCATTACAGCCTTGGTCCAAACATGGACAAAGGAGCTGAATTACAGAGGTGAGGTGAGAGTGACTGCACTTGACATCAAGGCAGCATTTGACCAAGTGTGGCATCAAGGAGCCCTAGTAAAATTGAAGTCAATGGGAATCGGGGGGAAAACTCTCCACTGGCTGGAGTCATACCTAGCACAAAGGAAGATGGTTGTGGTGATTGAAGGTCAATCATCACAGCCCCAGGACATCGCTGCAGGAGTTCCTCAGGGCAATGTCCTAGGCCCAACCATCTTCAGCTATTTCATCAATGACCTTCCCTACAACATAAGGTCAGAAATGGGGATGTTCGCTGATGACTGCACAGTGTTCAGTGTCATTCGCAACTCCTCAGATAATGAAGCAGTCCATGCCCGCATGCAACAAGACCTGGACGACGTTCAGGCTTGGGCTGATAAGGGGTAGGTAACATTCGCGCCACAGAAGTGTAAGGCAATGACTATCTCCAACAAGCGAGAGTCTAACAACCGCCCCTTGACATTCAATGGCATTACCATCGCCGAACCTCCCACCATCAACATCCTGGGGGTCACCATTGACCAGAAACTTAACTGGACCAGCCACATAAATACTGTGGCAACAAGAGCAGGTCAGAGGTTAGGTATTCTGCGGCGAGTGTCTCACCTCCTGACTCCCCAAAGCCTTTCCACCATCTACAAGGCACAAGTAAGGAGTGTGATGGAATACGCTCCACTTGCCTGGATGAGTGCAGCTCCAACATCACTCAAGAAGCTCAACACCATACAGGACAAAGCAGCCCGCTTGATTGGCACCCCATCAACCATCTTAAACATTCACTCCCCTCCACCACCGGCGCACCGTGGCTGGAGTGTGTACCATCTACAAGATGCACTGCAGCAACTTGCCAAGGCTTCTTCGGCAGCATCCCATAAAAAAAACGAACAAAAAAAAAATCCTGCATCAGAACAGCAAGATTGGTTAAAATGAGCAATTTCAGGCATATTAATATTAATCTAGGCTGATTAATAGGGACAGAGCTTGAGCACTGAGCTTGGGGACAGAGCTGGGAGAACGCACTCGGAGTAGATCGCCAGCAGAGTGGAAGAATTTGGTGAGGTGGAGAGGAGGAATTCACTGGTAGGTATAAGGTAAGTTAGGTAAGTAATCATCAGAATGGAATTTAACTTTGTCTTGTAACATAAAAGAAACTGCACGGTCAGTGGCAGTTAGCAGTTAACAGCTATCCACTGCGGTTGCTTGATTAGGTGGTAAAAGCTGTGAGCTAGAAGCTAATTAAGCAGTTGTAACTTGTTTGACTCTCCAAAGGTGTATATATTAGGCACTAGTTTGCAAAAGCACAGAGCTTGAGGACAGAGATGGGAAGATGCAATCAGAGTAGATCGCAAGCAGAGTGGAAAAATTTGGTGCGAGCAGGAATCGGTGGAGAGGAAGAAGGCGGTTGAGACATCTAACTGAAAAGGAGGAGTGGAGCCACAGAACCCAAGGACTCTAAGTTAATAGGCACGAGAGCAGACCTGCGGGAGAGTGAGAGGAGTGGCCGCAAATAAAGGTAGGCCCGAGAGCCCAGAGCCCAGAGGGAGTGCGAGCGTCAGGGAGCGAGGTAAAAAACCTAAAGTGACGTCAGCGCAAGTGAAGGAGCTGATTGGTGAG
Organism: Squalus acanthias; assembly: GCA_030390025.1. Taxonomy (NCBI): domain Eukaryota; kingdom Metazoa; phylum Chordata; class Chondrichthyes; order Squaliformes; family Squalidae; genus Squalus; species Squalus acanthias. Next base: position 250,193,511 of record CM059425.1, read on the forward strand.
TAGCTGGTGATTGTTTGTTTTTTAAGTCTTGTGTTTATTTCTGTTAGGTTAGTTAATACCAGTACTGAATACTGGTGAGGGTGATGGTTCCTCTGGGGAGTACAGCCAGAGCCAAGTCCACGGCACCACGGGTGGCTCAGCTGTACGGGGGGGAAGAGAAAGATCGGGAAAGCAATAGTGATAGGAGATTCAATAGTTAGGGGAATAGACAGGCTTTTGTGCGGCCGCAGACGTGACTCCAGGATGGTATGCTGCCTCCCTGGTTCCAGGGTCAAGGATGTCACTGAGTGGCTGCAGAACATTCTGAGGGGGGAGGGTGAACAGCCAGAGGTCGTGGTCCATATCGGTATCAACGACATAGGTAGAAAGAGGGATGAGGTCCTGCAAGCAGATTTTAGGGAGCTAGGAAAGAGATTAAAAAGCAGGACTTCAAAGGTACTCCCAGTGCCACGAGCTAGTGAGTATAGAAATAGGAGGATAGAGCAGATGAATGCGTGCATGGAGAGATGGTGCAGGAGGGAGGGCTTTAGATCCCTGGGACACTGGGACCAGTCCTGGGGAGGTGAGACTTGTACAGGCTGGACGGGTTGCACCTCAACAGAGCTTGGACCAATGGCGTCACGGGGGGCGGGGGGGGGGGGGTGTTGCTTGTGTTGTTAGGGAGAGTTTAAACTAATTTGGCAGGGGGATGGGCACCAGGGTGTAGCATTAGAAAGGAGAAACAAGGTGCACAAAGGATTGGGAGAGACAGATAGCACTAGAGTAAGAAATAGTACGGTATTAGGTGGGGACAGACTAAGAGAGAAAACAAGAAGGTCTAAGATAGCTTTACAGTGCATATGTGTGAATGCACAAAGTGTGGGAAACAAGGTTGGTGAGCTGCAGGCGCAAATAGCCACATGGGAATATGATATCGTGGCGATAATGGAGACCTGGCTCAAAAAAGGACAGAATTGGGTACTAAATATTCCTGAATATAAGGTGTTCAGGAAAGATAGGGAAGGAAAGAAAGGAGGTGGGGTGGCAGTATTGATTAAGGAGAATATTACAGTGCTGGAGAGAGAGGATGTCCTGGAGGGGTCAAGGACAGAATCTATTTGGTTAGAGTTAAGAAGTAATAGAGGTGCCATTACACTACTAGGTGTATTCTATACCAGTGGGAAGGATATAGAGGAGAAAATTTGCAGGGAAATTACATAGAGGTGCAAGAACTATAGAGTAGTGATAGTGGGGGACTTCAACTATCCTAATATATCATGATGTGGAGATGCCGGCGTTGGACTGGGGTGGACAAAATTGAGAAGTCGCACAACACCAGGTTATAGTCCAACAGATTTATTTAATTTTACAAGCTTTCGGAACAGTTCGCTCCTTCGTCAGGTAAGTTAGCAGTGAGAGAATCTCCCAGAATTCACAATTTAAGCACAGACAAAATATATTCAAATCTTTCCTACATCAAAGAGCACAGCCAAGACAATGAGATGTGTCCCAGGGGGTCCAACGTGTCAAACCACCTGCTGGCTGCATATCCTGTCAATCTGTGTAGGTTCTTGTGTTAGTCTTTTTTTAAAAAAACACCTGGGAAGACCGGCCATGATGTCAAGTCACGTTCTGTATCGTGACATGAACCCGATATCGCGATTGAGGCCATCCTCATGAGTGCGGAACTTGGCTATCAGTTTCTGCTCTATGATTTTGCGCTGTCGTGTATCTCGAAGGCCGCCTTGGAGAACGCTTACCCGCATATCCGAGGCTGAATGCCCCTGGCTGCTGAAGTGACAGGATATGCAGCCAGCAGGTGGTTTGACACGTTGGACCCCCTGGGACACATCTCATTGTCTTGGCTGTGCTCTTTGATGTAGGAAAGATTTGAATATATTTTGTCTGTGCTTAAATTGTGAATTCTGGGAGATTCTCTCACTGCTAACTTACCTGACGAAGGAGCGAACTGTTCCGAAAGCTTGTAAAATTAAATAAATCTGTTGGACTATAACCTGGTGTTGTGCGACTTCTCAATGTTATCCTAATATAGGCTGGGATAGTAATAGTGTAAAGGGCAGAGAGGGGGAAGAATTTCTGACGTATGTTCAGGAGAACTTTCTTGATCAGTATGTTGCCAGCCCAATGAGGAAGGAGGCATTGCTGGATCTGGTTCTGGGAAATGAGGTGGGTCAAGGGGAGCAAGTGTCAGTCGGGGAGCATATCGGAACAGTGATCATAGTATTGTAAGGTTTAGATTAGCTATGGAAAAGGACAGGGAGCAATCTAGAGTAAAAATACTTAATTGGAGGAAGGCCAATTTCAGTGGGCTGAGAACGGATCTGGCCCGGGTAAATGGAAATCAAAGATTGCCAGGCAGAACTATAATCAAACAATGGGCTGCCTTTAAAGAGGAGATGGTTCGGTTACAGTTGAGGTACATTCCCACAAGGGGGAATGGTAGGGCAACCAAAGTCTGAGCTCCATAGATGATGAAAGAGATAGAGAATAAGATGAAGCAGAAAAAGTTTGACAGATGTCAGGTTGAGAATACAAGTGAGAACCAGGCTGAATATAGAAAGTTCAGAGGGGAAGTTAAAAAGGAAATAAGAGGGGCAAAGTGAGAGTATGAGAATAGACTGGCAGCTACCATAAAATGGAATCCAGAAGTCTTCTATAGGCATATAAATAATAAACGGGTAGTAAGTGAAGGGGTGGGGCCATTTAGAGGGTGCGGAATTCTTAAAGTGCATCCAGGAGAGCTTTTTGAGCCAGCATGTAGAAAGTCCTACAAGAGAGGGGCGGTACTGGACCTAATTCTAGGGAATGTGGCCGGGCAAGTGGTAGAAGTGTCAGTTGGAGAGCATTTTGGTGACAGTGACCATAATTCGGTGAGATTTAAGGTAGTCACGGAAAAGGACAAAGATGGACTGGAAATAAAGGTTCTAAATTGGGGGAAGGCCGATTTTAATATGATAAGGCAGGATCTGGCCAAAGTGGACTGGGATCAGCTACTTGTAGGAAAATCCACATCAGAGCAGTGGGAGTCTTTCAGAAAGGAAATAGAGAGAGTACAACAGCAACATGTTCCCGTAAAGGTCAAGGGTGGGGCCAACAAGCCCAGGGAACCCTGGATGTCAAGGGATATACAAGAATGGATGAGGAAAAAAAGGGAGGCTTTTGGCAGATACAAAAAACTAAAAACAGTGGAAGCCCTAGAGGAGTATAGAAAGTGCAGACGGGGTACTTAAAAAAGAAATTAGGAGAGTGAAGAGGGGGCATGAAAAAACACTGGCGGGCAAAATAAAGGAAAATCCCAAGGTGTTTTATAAGTATATTAAGGGCAAGAGGATAACCAGGGAAAGAGTAGGGCCCATTAGGGACCAAAGTGGCAATCTGTGTGTAGAGCCGGAAGATGCAGGTGAGGTTTTAAATGAATATTTTGCATCTGTGTTCACTATGGAGAAGGATGATGTAGGCGTAGAAATCAGGCAGGGGGATTGTCATATACTTGAACAAATTAGTATTGAGAGGGAAGAGGTACTAGCGGTTTTAGCGGGCTTAAAAGTGGTTAAATCTCCAGGCCCTGACGAGATGTATCCCAGGCTGCTGTGTGAGGCAAGGGAGGAGATTGCAGGGGCTCTGACACAAATTTTCGGAACCTCTCTGGCCACAGGGGAGGTGCCAGAGGACTGGAGAACAGCTAACATAGTACCATTATTCAAGAAGGGTAGTAGGGATAAACCAGGGAATTACAGGCCAGTGAGCCTAACATCAGTGGTAAGGAAATTATTTGAAAAAATTCTGAGGGACAGAATTAGTCTCCACTTGGAGAGGCAAGGATTAATCAAGGATAGTCAGCATGGCTTTGTCAGGGGGAGATCATGTCTAACCAATTTGATTGAATTTTTCGAGGGGGTGACTTGATGTGTGGATGAGGGTAGTGCAGTTGATGTAGTCTACATGGACTTCAGTAAGGCTTTTGACAAAGTCCCACATTGGAGACTGGTCAAGAAGGTAAGAGCCCATGGGATCCAGGGCAATTTGGCACATTGAATCCAAAATTGGCTTAGTGGCAGGAGTCAGAGGGTGATGGTCGAAGGTTGTTTTTGTGACTGGAAGCCTGTGTCCAGTGGTGTACCGCAGGGATCGGTGCTGGGTCCTTTGCTGTTTGTAGTGTACATTAATGATTTAAATATGAAAGTAGGGGGTATGATCAGTAAGTTCGCAGATGACATGAAAATTGGTGGAGTGGTAAATAGCGAGGAGGGAAGCCTCAGGCTACAGGACGATATAGACGGGTTGGTCAGATGGGCAGAACAGTGGCAAATGGAATTTAACCCTGAAAAGTGTGAGGTGATGCATTTTGGGAGGACTAACAAGGCAAGGGAATACACAATGAATGGTAGGACCCTAGGAAGGACAGAGGATCAGAGGGACCTTGGTGTGCATGTACATAGATCCCTGAAGGCAGCAGGACAGGTAGATAAGGTGGTTAAAAAGGCATATGGGATACTTGCCTTCATTAGCCGAGGCATAGAATATAAGAGCAGGGAGGTTATGATGGAGCTGTACAAAACATTGGTTAGGCCACAGCTGGAATACTGTGTGCAGTTCTGTTCACCACACTATAGGAGGGATGTGATTGCATTGGAGAGGGTGCGGAGGAGATTCACCAGGATGTTACCTGGGCTGGAGCGCTTCAGCTATGAAGAGAGACTGGACAGGCTGGGGTTGTTTTCCTTCGAGCAGAGAAGGCTGAGGGGGGAACCTGATTGAGGTGTACAAAATTATGAGGGGCATAGATAGGGTAGATAGAAAGGAACTTTTCCCCTTAGTAGAGGGGTCAATAACCAGTGGGCACAGTTTCAAGGTAAGGGGCAGGAGGTTTAGAGGGGATTTGAGGAAAAACCTTTTCACCCAGAGGGTGGTTGGAATCTGGAACTCACTGCCTGAAAGGGTGGTAGAGGCAGGAACTCTCACAACATTCAAGAAGCATTTAGATGAGCATTTGAAACGCCATAGCATACAAGGCTACGGACCAAGTGCTGGAAAATGGGATTAGAATAGACAGGGCTTGATGGCCGGTGTGGACACGATGGGCTGAAGGGCCTCTTTCTGTGCTGTGTAACTCTATGGGTGAGATATTTGGTATCGCCCCGTTTGGGGCGCAATTCTCGGCCGGGCGCAAAGTTTAGCGCCTGCCGCTATTGTCGCCTCCGACTGCAAACTTGGCTTCTATTGCCCCTGGAGGTGATTGGAGCGCTAATTCAGGCGCTACACACCTCTCTTAAGGCGCTAACGCCGTGGAGCAAGGCGCTACCTCAGAGTGCTGGCGAAGCTCATGTGATGTCAGTCAGCAATGGAACACAGACATACTGGCGCTGGCCAGTTCTTAAAGGGGAGAGTTGATCTTGCTCTCCATCCAAACCCTGCTCATTGCAGCCTTGAATCTTGGCCTGGAGAGACCTGTACATCAAATCTGCTGGAAGGAACAATGGAGAGGCCCAGGGAAAGAGCTCATAATGCAGCCCCCATAGTCTTCTAAACCGATGCAAGGAAGATCAAATCAAAATGAACCTGCAAAGTGCTGCTCTGTACCCAAAGCTCCTCAACACAGCTTTGAATATCTCCAGAAGTCTCTCTCTCTCTCAGAATGTGTGGTGCAAAAATGTTGCCGACAAAAAAAGGCAGGAAGCATTCGCCTTTAAATAGCGCTCCCCTTGTCCCTTCCCGACTGCAAAACGCTCCCCTCAACCTGTCGTTGCTAGCGGCAGGCGGTAAGGCAGGGGGCGCCACTCAATATCCGGTCCGGGGCGTTGCGCACTCGACTGACTTCATGATCTGCGGGCGCAGGAGATCATGGCAGTAGTGTTTAGCGCTAAGGCGCTAACGGGAGGCGCAAACCAACCAAATTTTTCCCCCTATGACTCTATTTAGGGACCAAAAAGGAGATCTACACATGGAGGCAGAGGGCATGGCTGAGGTACTAAATGAATACTTTGCATCTGTCTTTACCAAGGCAGAAGATGCTGCCAAAGACATATTGAAAGAGGAGATAGTTGAGATACTGGATGGGATAAAAATTGATAAAGAGGAGGTACTAGAAAGGCTGACTGTACTTAAAGTAGATAAGTCACCAGGACTGGATGGGATGCATCCTAGGATGCTGAGCGAAATAAAAATGGAAATTGCGGAGGTACTGGCCATAGGCCTGGAGAATTGCAAATATTACACCCTTGTTCAAAAAAGGGTGTAAGGATAAACCCAGCAACTACAGGCCAGTCAGTTTAACCTCGGTAGTGGGGAAGTTTTTAGAAATGATAAAGATTTACCAGACTGATACCTGGGATGGCAGGAATGACGTATGATGAGAGATTGGGTCGATTAGGCTTATATTCGCTAGAGTTTCGAAGAATGAGAGGGGATCTCATTGAAACTTATAAAATTCTAACAGGACTAGACAGACTAGATGCAGGAAGGATGTTCCCGATGGCGGGGGAGTCCAGAACCAGAGGTCACAGTCTAAGGATAAGGAGTAAGCCATTTAGGACTGAGATGAGGAGGAATTTCTTCACCCAGAGAGTGGTGAACCTGTGGAATTCTCTACCACAGAAGGCAGTTGAGGCCAATTCATTAAATATATTCAAGAAGGAGATAAATATATTTCTTAAGGCTAAAGGGATCAAGGGATATGGGGAGAAAGCAGGGACAGGGTACTGAATTTGGATGATCAGCCATGATCTCATTAAATGGCGGAGCAGGCTCGAGGGGCCAAATGGCCTACTCCTGCTCTTATCTTCTATGCTTCTATGATAATCAGGGACAAAATTAAGTTACTTGGACAAGTGTGGATTAATTAAGGAAACCAGCATGGATTTGTTAAAGGCAAATTGTGTTTAACTAACTTGATTGAGTTTTTTGATGAGGTACAGAGAGGGTTGATGAGGGCAATGCGGTTGATGTGGTACATGGACTTCCAAAAGCCGTCTGATAAAGTGCCACATAATAGGCTTGCCAGCAAAGCTGAAGCCCATGGAATAAAAGAGACAGTGGCAGCATGGATACGAAATTGGCTAAGTGACAGGAAACAGAGAGTAGTGGTGAATGGTTGTTTATCGGACTGGAGGAAGGTATATAGTGGTGTTTCCCAGGGGTCGGTTCTAGGACCACTACTTTTCTTGATATATATTAATGACTTGGACTTGGGTGTACAGGGTGCAATTTCTAAATTTGCAGATGACACAAAACTTGGAAGTATAGTGAACAGTGAGGAGGATAGTGATGGACTTCAGGAGGACATAGACAGGCTGGTGGAATGGGTAGACATGTGGCAGATGAAATTCAATGCAGAAAAGTGTGAAGTGATACATTTTGGTAGGAAGAACGAGGAGAGGCAATATAAACTAAAGGGTACAATTCTAAAGAGGCTGCATGAACAGAGAGACCTGGAGAGATATGTGCACAAATCGTTGAAGGTGGCAGGGCAGGTTGAGAAAGCAGTTAAAAAAGCTTATGGGATCCTGGGCTTCATAAATAGAGACATAGGGCTAGAAATTCATTATAGCCCAGGAATGGGCGGTATCATTAGAAAAGTTTGAGAATTAGTGCCAGGCGCTAATGCTTTAGGCTGCATGCAAAATACATTCTCACTGCTCAAAGAAATGATTGGAGTGCTAATTCAAGTCTTAAAGGGTGGACCAATAATGGGTGCAGCCGAATCGCAAGTCATGATTGCCGCAGGCTTTTCCCAGTACTTAAAGGGGAGGTTCATTGATGCTGCAGCACCTCATTCTCAGCATTGCTGGCTGTGCAGCTCCCTCAGCAAGGAGAAGCACAACAAGGAGAAGAAGCCGAAGGACTGAGGCAGGTGTGCTCATGGCAGATCCACCTCAGTCGGGTGGTCAGGGTGATTGAATGCTTCAACAAATGCTACATACCACCATCAGTACCAGAAGCTTCACACACTGCGCAAAGCACCATAACCCCAGCGCTCACCCACCAACAATCTCTACCTACCAACACTCACACCCACATCTCACACCTTGCACACAATGACAGCAATTCAACTATGGCAGGCACAAGGGTCATTAATTATTAGAATGAATGTGATATGTGTGATGTGTTTATGCATAAATTTATTAATGGAGTTTGCAATATTTTGTGGTCTCTCTCATTTCACCTTTGCACCCAGGAGGACACTGTGATATGGCATGACACAGGGGTGGTATGATGGGCATGTGGTGAGCAAAAGGGATCTGGGGTTTAAGTCATCCTGGTGTGTGGCTGGAGGTCTGTTTGGAGGAGGTGGCAGAGTTCTGTGACCACCACCTTGGTGATGCGGAGCCAGCTAATATACTGCTCGTTGCTTAATTGAAGGTAGGAGAAGTGTTGTTGGAATACCCTTGGAGGGTAAGGCCTCCTGCTGTGAGCCCTGATGTCCCTCCTCATCCCTCTGCACACATGTTCCTGTATTTCTCGCTGCCTATGCTCCCTCCGCCGTAGATCCTGGAGGGCAAGGTGGCATGCCAGTACAGCCCCCATTAATGTTGCCAAGTATAGCAGTTTGAATCTTTGAACAATAAATGTAGCTACTTTGTAGTTGCCAAAACACTGCTGATATAAAGGAAGCTTGAAATTACTCATAGTAACTGTTCTAGTGGGTGAAAATGATAACAAACCACTGAATCTAACCGGCCCTGACAGCTGAGAGTGATTAATGCTGATGCCTTTAAATAACGTCACTGGAGCCAGCTTCCTGGAACTGCACACCAGCTCTCCCTGTTGCTGTCTGGTCGAGGCACTAAGGTAAGTGGCGACAATGAATTTTCCAGATTGGGTGGCCAGTGAGCGTTGCACGCTCACTGACGTCACGATTTGCATGGCGTTGAAGTCCCCAGTGGTACCTCATACCGACGGCACGGTGGGGGGGGGGGTGGGGGCTGGGGTAGCTAGATTTGCCGTGCATTGCTGGATTCATCTCGCCCCAGCGCTACTGCATCAGTGCTCTGTTACTGTCATCTGCTGGTGCTAATGGCAGATGCTAAGGTACTGAAGTTTTCCCCCACAGAGTACAAAAACAAGGAAGTTACGATGAACCTTTATAAAGCACTGGTTTGGCCTCAACTGGAGTATTGTGTCCAATTCTGGGCTCCGCACTTTAGGAAGGATGTGAATCCCTTAGAGAGGGTGCAGCAAAGATTTACAAGAACGGTTCCAGGGATGAGGGACTTCAGTTATGTGGATAGACTGGAGAAGCTGGGGTTGTTCTCCTTAGAGCAGTGATGTTTGAGAAGATCGAGTGTAATAGTTTGCTGACGATACAAAGCTAGGCGGGAAAGTAAGCTGTGAGGAGGATGCAAAGAGGCTGCAAATAAATATAGACCGGATAAGTGAGTGGGCAAGAAGGTGGCAGATGGAGTATAATGTGGGGAAGTGTGAAATTATCTACTTGGAAAATCACAGAAAGTTAACATGCAGGTACAGCAAGCAATTAGGAAATAATGGTTACTAGCCTTTATTGTAAGGGGGTTGGAGTATAAGAGTAAGGAGGTCTTGCTGAAATTATCTATGGCTTTGGAGAGACCACACCTGGAGTACTGGTCCTCTGTCCCATCCTCTGTCATCGAATTACAGTATGCAGACGACGCTTGCGTCTGCACACACTCTGAGGCCGAACTCCAAACCATGGTCAACACCTTCACCGAAGCGTACGAGAGCATAGGCCTTACACTAAACATCCGTAAGACAAAGGTCCTCTACCAACCTGCCCCCGCCTCACAGTACTGCTCCCCGATTATCAAAATCCATGATGAGGCCTTGGACAACGTGGACCACTTTCCATACCTCAGGAGCCTACTGTCAACAAGGGCAGACATCGATGACAATGTCCAACACCGGCTTCAGTGTGCCAGTGCAGCCTTCGGTCGCCTGAGAAAGAGAATGTTTGAAGACCAGGACCTCAAACCCAGCACTAAGCTCATGATCTACAGAGCAGCAGTGATACCCGCCCTGCTGTATGCTTCAGAGACATGGACCATGTACAGCAGGCACCTCAAAGCACTGTAGAGGTACCACCAACACTGCCTCCGCAAGATCCTGCAAATCCATTGGCAGGATAGGTGCACCAACGTCAGTGTTCTCACTCAGGCCAACATCCCCAGCATCGAAGCTTTGACCACACTTGATCAGCTCCGATGGACGGGCCACATCGTCCACATGCCCGATATGAGACTCCCAAAACAAGCGCTCTACTCGGAGCTCCGACACAGCAAGAGAGCCCCAGGTGGGCAGAGGAAACGCTTCAAGGACACCCTCAAAGCCTCCTTGAAAAAGTGCAACATCCCCACCGACACCTGGGAATCCCTGGCCCAAGACCGCACAAAGTGAAGGAGAAGCATCCGGGAAGGCGGCGAACACCGCGAGTCTCTTCGCCAGGAGCAAGCGGAAGCCAAGTGCGAACAATGGAAGGAGCGCAGGTCAACCCAAGCACCCCACCCACTCGCCCCTTCAACCTCCGTCTGCCCCACCTGTGACAGAGACTGTAGGTCCCGCATTGGACTCATCAGTCACCTGAGAACTAATTTTTAGTGTGGAAGCAAGTCATCCTTGGTTCCGAGGGACTGACTAAGAAGAAGGATAGACTGGAGAAGCTGGGGTTGTTCTCCTTAGAGCAGTGATGTTTGAGAAGATCGAGTGTAATAGTTTGCTGACGATACAAAGCTAGGAGGGAAAGTAAGCTGTGAGGAGGACGCAAAGAAGCTGCAAATAGATATAGACCGGATAAGTGAGTGGGCAAGAAGGTGGCAGATGGAGTATAATGTGGGGAAGTGTGAAATTATCCACTTGGAAAATCACAGAACATTAACTTGCAGGTACAGCAAGCAATTAGGAAGGCAAATGGTTACTAGCCTTTATTGCAAGGGGGTTGGAGTATAAGAGTAAGGAGTTCCTCCTGAAATTATCTATGGCTTTGGTGAGATGACACCTGGAGTATTGTGTACAGTTTTGCTCTCCTTACCTAAGGAAGGATATACATGCCTTAGAGAGGGTGCAGCGAAGGTTCACTAGATTGATTCCTGGGATGAGAGGGCTGTCCTATGAGGAGAGATTGTGTAGAATGGGCCTGTACTCACTGGGGTTTAGAAGAATGAGAGGTGATCTCATTGAAAAGTATAAAATTCTTAGATGCTAAAATGCTGTTTCCTGACTGAAGAGTCTAGAACCAGGGGTTATAGTCTCACGATAAGGGGTCGGCCATTTAAAAGTGAGATGAGGAGAAATTTCTCCACTCGGAGGGTGGTGAATCTTTGGAATTCTCTTCCCCAGAGGGCTGTGGATGCTCAGTCGATGAGTATTTTCAAGACAGAGATCGAGAGATTTTTGGGCACCAAGGGAATCAATTGATATGGGGATAGGCCGGGAAGGTGGAGTTGATGTCGAAGTTCAGCCAGGATCTTACTAAATGGCGGAGCAGGCTCGAGGGGCCTTATGGCCTACTCCAGCTCCTGTTTCTTATGTTCTTACATCTTCAATCTCTCTGACAGCAGACTGAGTCACCACTAGGTTGGGCAAGGCTTGATATGAATTGTGAAGCTGCTTTATTCCACAGTAAGATGAAGGTACAGAACATCAGTTACAATCGGCTTTACTTATTTCCATCTATGCAACTTGTCTTTGCGTAATAATATAAAAAGAATGAACATGCCACACCACCCCACTGCAGTGTGCTCTGTTGCTTGACTTAAAGCTAATTTCCTAACTCTGCCCCCCTGTGTTCCAGCCTTCGCACAGCCCTTTACTGTTTGGCTGCTTCCAAGCTTTGTATCTTTTCCTATTTTAGGAGCCCTGATGGCCCTCTCCCACCAGGGGGCAGAATCCACCAGTCCAGCTTGGTAACGAGCCCTGCTGAGCACAGATGAGTAGCATTGACAGAGGAGCCAAAGGTGTTCCATCCAAAGCTTTTTTCCAGTTCTGACGAAGGGTCATCGACCTGAAAGGTGAACTCTTGTTTCTCTCTCTCTCCACAGATGCTGCCTGACCTGCTGAGTATTTCCAGCATTTTCTTGTTTTTATTTCAGATTTCCAGCATCCGCAGCATTTTGCTTTTTGTATTCGTGTGAATGATCTCTGGCATGTCGAGCTATCTTTCATTGTCCCCAGGAGTCTGATCCAGACACCCAGTCTGAAACCTAATCTGCATCAGCCAGCCCTGCTGTCCTGTGTATTTAACCCCGACAACAATAACAACAACTTGTATTTATATAGCGCCTTTAACGTAGTAAAACGTCCCAAGGCGCTGCACAGGAATATTTTAAGACAAAAAATTTGACACCGATCCACATAAGGATAAATTAGGGCAGGTGACCAAAAGCTTGGTCAAAGAGGTAGGTTTTAAGGAGCGTCTTAAAGGAGGAAAGAGAGGTAGTGAGGCGGAATGGTTTAGGCAGGAAATTCCAGAGCTTAGGGCCTAGGCAACAGAAGGCACGGCCACCAATGGTTGAGCGATTATAATCAGGGATGCTCAAGAGGCCAGAATTAGAGGAGCACAGATATCTCGGGGGGTTGTGGGGCTGAAGGAGATTACAGAGATAGGGAGGGGTGAGGCCATGGAGGGATTTGAAAACAAGGATGAGAATTTTGAAATCGAGGCGCTGCTTAACTGGGAGCCAATGTAGGTCAGCGAGCACAGGGGTGATGGGCGAACGGGACTTGGTGTGAGTTAGGACACGGGTAGCCGAGTTTTGGATGACCTCAAGTTTACGTAGGGTGGAATGTGGGAGGCCAGCCAGGAGTGCATTGGAATAGTCAAGTCTAGGGGTAACAAAGGCATGGATGAGGGTTTCAGCAGTGGATGAGCTGAGGCAGGGGCAGAGACGGGCGATGTTACGGAGGTGGAAGTAGGCGGCCTTTGTTATGCTGCGGATATGTGGTCGGAAGCTCATTTCAGGGTCAAATATGACACCAAGGTTGCGAACAGTGTGGTTCAGCCTCAGGCAGATGTTAGGGAGAGAGATGGAGTCAGTGGCTAGGGAACGGAGTTTGTGACTGGGACCGAAAACAATGGCTTCGGTCTTCTCAATATTTAATTGAAGAAAATTTTTGCTCATCTAGAACTGTATGTCGTTATCCCTAGTTAAACTTAATTCAATTCCAAGGCAACAATCCCACCACTCAGGCGGAATGTTGCTTTGCGATTCAGCTAAAGTTTCCCAAATGTGGGAGTGCTGCACTGTCAGAGGTGCCGTCATTCGGCTGAGGTGTTAAACTGCCCTCTCAGGTGGATGTAAAAAATCCCATGGCACTATTTTAAAGAAGAGCAGGGGAGTTCTGTCTGATATCCTGGCCAATATTTATCCCTCACCCAACACCACTGAAAACCAGACTGAGAGGTGAGAGTCTGACCACCGAGGCAAGGTTGACACATGCATCCTGTCAGTGGTGTGTGTCTCAGCTCCTCACTCTGTACTGAAACACAGAAGGTTAGTATGCAGGTACAGCAGGTGATCAGGAAGGCCAATGGAATCTTGGCTTTTATTGCAAGGGGGATGGAGTATAAAAGCAGGGAAGTCTTGCTTCAGCTATACAGGGTACTGGTGAGGCCACACCTGGAATACTGCGTACAGTTTTGGTTTCCATATTTAAGAAAAGATATACTTGCTCTAGAGGCAGTTCAGAGAAGGTTCACTCGGTTGATTCCGGAGATGAGGGGGTTGACTTATGAGGAAAGGTTGAGTAGGTTGGGCCTCTACTCATTGGAATACAGAAGAATGAGAGGCGATCTTATCGAAACATATAAGATTGTGAGAGGGCTTGATAGGGTGGATGCGGGGAGGATGTTTCCACTGATGGGTGAGACTAGAACTAGGGGGCATAATCTTAGAATAAGGGGCTGCCGTTTGAAAACTGAGATGAGGAGAAACTTCTTCACTCAGAGGGTAGTAAATCTATGGAATTTGCTACCTCAGAGAGCTGTGGAAGCTGCGACATTAAATAAATTTAAAACGGAGATAGACAGTTTCCTAGCTGATAAGGGAATTAAGGGTTATGGGGAGCGGGCAGGGAAGTGGGCGTGAGTCTAGGTTCGGATCAGCCATGATCCTATTGAATGGCGGAGCAGGCCCGAAGGGTCGTATGGCCGACTCCTGCTCCTACTTCTTATGTTCTTATGTACTGCAGTGAAACTCCTACGCTCCAAACAACACTGCTTCCCAAATTACTCTAAGTTTTGATATTTATTCATAAATAAGAATAGAAAATCAAAGTACGAAATAAAAATAAGGGCAGAATGTTTGACTTTAAAATGGGGACAAAATGACATCTGGGGCGCCCAGCTATGCCCCGCCCTCTAACCGCTCGTCACCTGAAGACTGCACTTAATCTTCTTTACCTGGGGATAATTTTGACTTTGGCCGATAGTGTCAAATGGCCGGTATCGGATCAGTCGCCCGTTATATCTCTCTCTCTCGATATTCAAATGAAAATCAGGAGAAGTGTATAACGGGCGGCTGATCTGATATCGCCTATTCTACACCATCGGCCAAAGTCCAAAATGTCCCGGCCCCTCCCTCCCCACCCTGTGCAACAGATCGACTAATACGTATATAGAATCTGGTGTCTAGCGTACATTCATCACAAAAGTGGTAAAATGCAGGTCAATGAGTGAGCATTCTGGGTGATTCTGCCATCTGCTACTTCCAACAGGGAGCAGTCCTCACAGGACGTGCATCTCCTGGCCGTGCGTGTCCGTGCTTTTCCATCCATGATCGTTAATGAAGAGAAAATCAACAGCTGTCCACCTGCGATTTCTCGGTACGTGCTCCCTGTGACCGCCACTCCTTGCTGGGAGCACCAGAAAGCACAATCACCATTATCTTGTGTGTGAGTTCGGCTGAGCTGGTGGCATTCAACTCTGGGCCAGAAGGCAGAGTGTTCATACTAGGAGCATTAAGGTATAATCTAAGCTGACACCACAGCCTAGTAATGAGGGAGTGCTGTATTGATAAAGGTGTCGTTCGTTGGATTAGACGTTAATCCAAGGTTCACTCTGTCTGTTCCGATGGTTCAGGTGGCTGTTAAAGACCCCATGGCTATTTGAGGACACCCTCAAAGCCTCCTTGAAAAAGTGCAACATCCCCACCGACACCTGGGAATCCCTGGCCCAAGACCGCACCAAGTGGAGCACAAGCGTCCGGGAAGGTGCCGAACACCTCGAGTCTCTTCGCTGGGAGCAAGCGGAAGCCAAGCGCAGGCAGCGGAAGGAGTGCACGTCAACCCAAGCACCCCACCCACCCGCCCCTTCAACCACCGTCTGCCCCACCTGTGACAGAGACTGTAGGTCCTGCATTGGACTCATCAGTCACCTGAGAACTCATTTTTAGTGTGGAAGCAGGTCATCCTCGGCCTAAGAATAAGATTGGAAGAAGAGCAGGAAGTTCTCCAGGTGTCTGGAACAGCATTCCTCCCTCAACCAGTCCCACCAACTAAAACCACCAATTTAATTTAATTGATCATTCATCTAATTCTTATTTGCAGTGAGAAAAATGGTTTCTGCTCTTCATTGTATGTGAAGGGCTAAGAGGTGAATATGAGCGATGTATTAGGACACTATAATAATGCAAGCCTTTCTTGGAACAAAATGATGTGGAAGGAGTTCTAAGGCTCTTTGTTCTTTGCAATTTCTCTGTGCTGTTCTGCAAAATTGTGGGAAATATCTGCAATAAATCGTCTGATCTATCCAGCAATTTTTAAAAAATACGCATCGTCCGACTCAACAGATGACACAAGTAGGGGAAAAACATTGCCTGAGATCCAGAGTTTCCTGAACTGCATGTGCAAGCTCTCCGTGCACATGTTCTGTGTCACAAGAAGTCAGATTTGCCCTGTCACCCATACTCCATTTATTCTGCTTAGTTTCACAAAAAATTTCTAAAAATGTCAGACTATCCAAGTCTAGTAGTTGCGTTTACAAATCAGTGCCAAACAACAGACACGGGGCCGCATTCCCACTGCACTGCTCAGATGCATGCGGTTTGTTAATTAGCTCTAAAAATAACATGGGAATATCACACTTAAAAAAGTGTACTCGTGCAGTTCTACCTCCCACATTTTTTTTTATTTGTTCCTTGGAAGTGGGCGTCGCTGGCAAGGCCAGCATTTATTGCCCATGCCTAATTGCCCTTGAGAAGGTGGGGGGAGCTGCCTTCTTGAACCTCTGCAGTCTGATTATTATTTTTCGTAGCAGTTGAGTGGCTTGCTAGGCCTTTTCAGAGGGGCAGTTAAGAGTCAACCACATTGCTGTGGGTCTGGAGTCACCTATAGGCCAGACCGGGTAAGGACGGTAGATTTCCTCCCCTAAAGGACATTAGCGAACCAGATGGGTTTTTACAACAATCCGATAGTTTCATGGTCACCATTACTGACACTAGCTTTTTATTCCAGATTTATTTAATTAGTTGAATTTAAAATCTCCAGCTGCCGTGGTGCGATTTGAACTCGTGTCTCATGAGATCATTAGGCCAGTAACAAAACCACAATACTACCGTTCTCTAGAACAGAAGGAAAAGATTTTGACCTTGAAGTTACACTACCCGATACCTGAGTGTACGGACATTGAATGCATCGATATAAAATTCCTTTTATTTTAACGCAGGTGTTACATAAACGAGTTAACAACTTAATTGTCATAGCAGACAAAGGAATATCATACAATTGCGTTAAATGCTTCATGCTAGCATTAGGAACAGGAGCAGGCCATTCAGCCCCTTGAGCCTGTTCTGCCATTCAATTAAATCATGGCTAATCCGTATCTTAACTCCATTTACCCGCCTCGGTTCCATAACCCTTAATATACTTACTTTAAAATCTATCAATCTCAGTTTTGAAATTTTCAATTGACCCCCCCCCAACCTCAACAGCTTTTTGGGGGAGAGAGTTCCAGATTTCCACTACCCTTTGTGTGAAGAAGTGCTTCCTGACCTCACCCCCTGAACGGCCTGGCTCTAATTTTAAGGTTATGCTCCCTTGTTGCACAGCATAATTTCAAGGCTTTCATTTCCATTCAGACAATATTGCCAGGAGCTATTAAAGGCTGAACAGAGTTTACTTGGCGAGGCAGAGTTTCTGCAATAACTATGGGATTCTAAATGGACTGTTTTATATATCTTTATTTACCCATCGTGAGGCCACTTGGGGTAATTCACTGTCAGTCACATTTGTTTGCACTCTGCACTCAAGCAAGAGCCTCTTCCTGGCTCCTATTCAGGCGGGTACATTTCATTCTGGGTGTTGCGACATAAGTTTTTATATTTAGTGAAGTTTTGTAATGGAGATTGCACTTAAGCCAAGATAACTTGTTATTTGTAAGATCAAGTCCAACTTCAATACATGATGTTTTGAATTCTGGAAGAAAGTGGTATTGAAAGGTCAAAGGTCAGCAGTCACATGGCTGTCTTGGTAATGCTGTTATAGCGCAGCGAGTGTACATTGCCCTTTCCACTTCCTTCTTGTTCCTCATTTTGATTGGAACAATACACAGCCGATCCAAGCGTAGATTTACAGTGCACTAAACCACTTCCTGCTCACGGGCTTGATAGGGAATTCAACTCGATCCATGCATAAGACTAAGGGAATACTTCAGAATGGATCATCAGATGTAACTGAACAGAACTTACTAGTAACATTAATGAATCTGCCAAGTCCAAAGCCATCACAAGATCATTACGGATGAGGAAAGCTATTTGGTCCATCCTAGTTCATCCATCCAGAGTCTAACATTCCCTCATTGTAGCATCCAATTGTTTCTTGAATGGTTCCAGGGTTTTTGCCTCCACAACGATGTCTGTTCCACACATTGAGCACTGTTCACATGAAGAAGAATTTCCTGGTATCTGTCCTAAAGTTAACCGTTCACTAGTTTGAACCTAACTCCCCTTGTCCTACTCATACAGTTCGATATTGGTGCAGTTGGTTGCATTCTCTCCTCAGGGTCAGAAGATTCTGTGTTTGAGCCCCACAGCATAATTTGAGCAAACAATTTAGGTGCTTCTTTAAAGCAGCTTGGGCCATTTTACTATGTAAACACACGTTGATGCTGTTACACTTTTGGAGTGCTGCACTTTCAGATGTGCCACCCTTCAGGTGAGACATTAAACTGAAGCCCTACCAGCATGCTCAGGTGGATCTTAAAAGGTTGTGTTGTGAAGACCGTCTTCTTCTTCTTCTTTCGTATGGTAGTAGCAAAGCAAATGAAATGTCAATATCTAAGTCAGATATCCAGGCCAAAGCCTCCGGTGTAACAGCGTGGATATCTTGTAGGCTGCCTGCGAATTTCCTCTGAGGGCAGTGCTCAATGATATGCTCCAGGGTCTGATTAGGAGCTACACAGTCACATGATGGAGATGCTTCCATCTATGGAGAAGGTGGCAGCATCTACCGTGACTGGTTCTGATGGGTGTCCACTGTTTGCGAGGAAGGTTTGATCCTTCAGGCCGTACTGTGAAGACAGTAGGGTTGGTATTTGGAAATCAGGTGGACTGAAGGATATGCTTCACCTGAACTGATCCTGCAGTGTGAAATCTCCCCTACCTGGAGTGTTCCCTGTGCTGTAGGAGCATGACTCTTTGAGGAACATAGAAACAGGAGGAGGCCATTCAGCCCCCTCGAGCCTGCCCTACCATTCAATTAGATCATGGATGATCCGTACTTCAACTCCTTTAAGTCTCAGGATACGAAGTAGGACATTTAGGACTGAGAGGAGGAGAAATTTCTTCACTCAGAGGGTGGTGAACCTGTGGAATTCTCTACCACAGAAGGCTGTGGTGGCCAAGTCGCTGAATATATTTAAGAAGGAGATAGATAGATTTCTAGATGCAAAAGGCGTCAAGGGGTATGGGGAGAGAGCGGGAATATGGTATTGAGATAGAGGATCAGCCATGATCATATTGAATGGCGGAGCAGGCTCGAAGGGCCGAATGGCCTACTCCTGCTCCTATTTTTCTATGTTTCTATGTTTAACCCAACTTTGCTCCATATCCTTTGATACCCTTACCTAACAAAAATCTATCGATCTCGATCTTGAAAGCTCCTAGCATCCATAACCTTTTAGGGGAGAGAGTTCCAGACTTCTACCACCTTTTGTATGAAAAAGTGCGTGCTGATTTCCCTCCTAAATGACCTAGCTCTAATTTTAAGATTCTGGATTTGTCCACCAGAGGAAATCATTTCTTTGTATCTACCCTAGTTGTGATGCTCAACTTCTCCCCCGCCCAAACTATGGTGCTGAAAATGATTGTCGAGTGATGAGCATGCCCGAAGCTTAGGATTATAAGGTGTTTTCTGTATAATTGGTAAGTGCTGATGAAATCCTTTTTGGGATCTGAGCTCAGAAGTGGAAGAGACCTGAACTGCCATCAATAAGGGCCGTAACATGCATGCTTGCTACGGGACTCAGAGCATGCTTTAGTGACTGTGTCATTTAGACATGGGGCAAGCCGATTCATCTCCCTCGAACTCAGACTCAGTAGCTCCTCTGAGCCAGTATAAAAGCTATTTAAAAATAACAATTATTTGAAATAAAGGAGTCTTTATCTTTTTTTTTCAGGCGTTTAAAAAAAAATTATTAGAAGAATCCATCGTTGAAGACATTTACAACATCGTGATTGTTCCATTATACCGTACAATAATTCCTTTACTAGTTGTTTGCTTCAGCAATTAAAGTATAATTTCTCTCCTATGAATTTTTTTCTTTTTAAGCGCACTATCCTGATCGAAGCACAATGCTGACCCAATTCTCCTGCTTTTATTGCGCAAGCTCTTGAGGCATGCAGCCAGTTGACTTCAGGAACATATTTTAGATATTTGATTACATTCTTGGACAAAATATGCCTTTTTTTTGTGATTGTGGAGCTGTCATTATTCGGGGCCAAGTAATAGGGCTGAGTCAGTTCAGTCGGCAGTAATCTCGCCTCTGAGTCAAAAGGCTGTGCGTTCGAATCCCATGCCAGAGACTTGAGCACAAAACGTAGGCTGAACCTCCAGTGCAGTGCTGAGAGAACCCTGCACTGTTGGAGGTGCCGTCTATTTGCTAAACCGAGGCCCCGTCTGTCCTCGCAGGTGGCTGTAAAAGATCCCATGGCACTACTTCAAAGAAGAGCAGAGCAGTTCTACCCAGTATCCCTCAACCAACACCTAAAAAAACCCAGATTATCTGGTCATTATCACATTGCTGTTTGTGGGAGCTTGCTGTGCGCAAATTGGCTGCTGCCTTTCCTACATCACAACAGCGACCACACTTCAAAAAGTACTTCATTGGCTGTAAAGTGCTTTGGGACATACTGAGGTCGTGAAAGACACTATATCAATGCAAGTTTTTTTCTTTCTTTGCAAGCTCGACACCCTCCAGGACAAAGCAGCCCGCTTGATTGGCACCCTATCCACCACCTTAAACATTCACTCCCTCCACCACCGGTGTACCGTGGATGCAGTGTGGACCATCTACAAGATGCAC
This sequence comes from Squalus acanthias, assembly GCA_030390025.1. NCBI lineage: Eukaryota > Metazoa > Chordata > Chondrichthyes > Squaliformes > Squalidae > Squalus > Squalus acanthias. The sequence continues at coordinate 250,213,996 of CM059425.1, forward strand.
TGCAGCAACTCGCCAAGGCTTCTTCGGCAGCACCTCCCAAACCCGTGACCTCTTCCACCTAGAAGGACAAGGGCGGCAGGCGCATGGGACCACCACCACCTCCAAGTTCCCCTCCAAGTCACACACCATCCTGACTTAGAAGTATATCGGCCGTTCCTTCATCGTCGCTGGGTCAAAATCCTGGAACTCCCTACCCAACAGCACTGTGGGAGTATCTTCACCACACGGACTGCAGCGGTTCAAGGCGGTGGCTCACCACCACCTTCTCAAGGGCAATTAGGGGTGGGTAATAAATGCTGGCCTTGCCAGCGACACCCACATCCCATAAACGAATTAAAAAAAAGTTAACCGATTGGTTGAGAGGGCCCCAGAAAACCGCAGGAGCAAGGCCTCAGCAGCTTAGTGATGTCAACTGAATTCAAATGAAGGCCTATGACTCCCTCTTTGGGCCAAATAAAATCACAAGCCACGGCAACAATTGGAAAGAGCAAGATGGTTTGTGTTGATTGAAGACTAGGAGAAATGACTAGGATTAAGGCTGCATGTTTTTCCACAGAGTGCAGTTTTCGAATGCCCCTGAGGTTCTGGGAAGTCGGAGTGCCCCTCTCCAGATTTTGTAGATGCAAGCAATAAAAATAGAAATTGCTTGGAACTGCAGGTCTGTCAACATCGGGAAAAGGAAAAGACCAAGTTCATCAGAACTTTGAACTTCGGTGGGGGGGGCGGGGGGCGGAAAACAGGCAGTATCGTTTGTGGGTCATGGGTTCAAATTCCTCTCCACAAAATCTAGGCTGAAACTCCCCAGTGCGGTTCTGAGGGAGCGCTGCACTGTTGGAAGTGCCGTCTCTAGGATGAGTCGTTAAACCGAGGTCTCGTCTGCCCTCCAAGGTCGATGTAAAAGGTCCCTTGGCGCTATTTTGAAGAAGAGCAGGGGAGTTCTCCCCAGTGTCCTGGGCCAATGTTTATCCTCAACCAATATCACTAAAAAACAGATGACCTGGCCATTATCACATTGCTGTTTGTGGATGCTTGCTGTGCGCAAATTAGCATCCCGGTTTCTCATATTACAACAGTGACCACACTTCAAAAGTACTTCATTGGCTGTAAAGTGCTTTGTGAACGGCGCTATATAAATGCAATCCTTTTTTTATCTTCTCCTTCGTAACCCAGAGGCAGGGATGCCAATTGTAGCACTCCATCTTATTCCCCACTTGTGTGTTTTACAGCGATCTTAATGCAATGCACAAACCTTCCTGGCAAATGAGCTGTGTAATTATCAGATTTAATTTACAAACTCGCACGTTAAAGGATTCACATGAAATTCCTTTGCCCATTATTTTACTGAAGGTGTTAACCCATTAAAATCAATTAATACCTTTGTTAAAATGGTGAAACCCATTAACACGTTTGCTGTTAATATCGCACTTCCCGATTTCAAGCCAATTATTTCCTGATCCCATTGTTTGAGAGATGGTTTGCTGGATAACAGTGAAAGGTGGCATTGTGAGAGTTACTCAGCTCAGGATTTACAACTGGGAAAGGGAACTGTGGGTGCCTCAAAGCACTGGAGAGGTACCACCAACGCTGCCTCCGCAAGATCCTGCAAATCCATTGGCAGGATAGGCGCACCATCGTCAGTGTTCTCGCTCAGGCCAACATCCCCAGCATCGAAGCTATAACCACACTCGATCAGCTCCGATGGACGGGTCACATCGTCTGCATGCCCGATACGAGACTCCCAAAACAAGCGCTCTACTCGGAGCTCTGACATGGCAAGAGAGCCCCAGGTGGGCAGAGGAAACGCTTCAAGGACACCCTCAAAGCCTCCTTGAAAAAGTGCAACATCCCCACCGACACCTGGGAATCCCTGGCCCAAGACCGCACAAAGTGGAGGAGAAGCATCCGGGAAGGCGCCGAACACCTCGAGTCTCTTCGCCGGGAGCAAGCGGAAGCCAAGCGCAAACAACAAAAGGAGTGCACGTCAACCCAAGCACCCCACCCACCCGGCCCTTCAACCACCGTCTGCCCCACCTGTGACAGAGACTGTAGGTCCCGCATTGGACTCATCAGTCACCTGAGAACTAATTTTTAGTGTGGAAGCAAGTCATCCTCGGATCCGAGGGACTGCCTAAGAAGAAGAAGAAGCAGAGTGTAGTGGGTATATGGACTGCTAATACAGAGCATGTGAGCTCAAATCCCACCGTGGCTTTTTGAAAGGAAAAAAAGTGGCCATGAAGCTGTCAGATTGTCCTAAAAACCCAACTGGTTCACTAATGTCCTTTAGGGAAGGAAACCTGCCATCCTTACCCAGTGTGGCCAATACCTGACTCCAGTCCTACACCAATGCGATTGACTCTGAACAGCCCTTTGAAGTGGCTGTATCAAACCACAACAACAACAACAACTTGTATTTATATAGCGCATTTAACGTAGTAAAATGTCCCAAGTTCACAGGAGCGTAATAAAACACAATTTGACACCAAGCCACATAAGGAGAAATTAGGGCAGGTGACCAAAAGCTTGGTCAAAGAGGTAGGTTTTAAGGAGCGTCTTAAAGGAGGAAAGAGAGGCAGAGAGGTGCAGAGGTTTAGAGAGGGAATTCCAGAGCTTAGGGCCTTGGCAGCTGAAGGCACGGCCACCAATGGTTGAGCGATTATAATCAGGGATGCTCAAGCGGCCAGAATTAGAGGAGCGCAGATATGTCGGAGGATTGTGGGGCTGAAGGAGATTACAGTGATAGGGAGGGGCGAGGCCCTGGAGGGATTTGAAAACAAAGATGAGAATTTTAAAATCGAGGCGATGCTTAACCGGGAGCCAATGTAGGTCAGCGAGCACAGGGGTGATGGGTGAACGGGACTTGGTGCGAGTTAGGACACGGGCAGCAGAGTTTTGGATGACCTCAAGGTTACGGAACATAGAACGTGGGAGGCCAGCCAGGAGTGCATTGGAATAGTCAAGTCTAGAGGGTTACAGCAGCAGATGAGCTGAGGCAGGGGCGGAATCGGGTGATGTCGAGGAGGTGGAAATAGGCGGTCTTAGTGATGGCGCGACTGCCTTCTCAGAGCGACCTGGGATGGGCACTAAATGCCTGCCCTGCCAGCGACGCCCACATCCCAAGAATGAATTTTAAAAATCCCACGGGTTATGGTGCTTTTCGATTGTTCAACACACAATTCGGTCTAAGCTGTGCAAAGATGTACAGCATTATTACAAGGGTTTTAAAAATGTGTTCACAAAATATCGCTGCAATTAAGAGCCATGTTAAACTTGCTGCTAGCACAGAAAATTATGTGTTAACGGCTCCTGAATAAAACTTTGGGGTGGACTCTGTAGACTCAGCCTTCTCCTGCCAGAAATACACAATTACCGTTTTCGCTGTTTATGTTTCAGTCATTTTCATGATCTTTTAATTCAGTTTGCTCTTACCAAGGCTTTATTTTGCAGTCTTATTGAGATTTTATTTTCAGTCAGAGAATGGCGTTAACTGGCTCAAATATACATGTTTTGTAACTAGACACACCTACCGGTAAAATTGCCCAAGGCCTGAGCGCCACCAGCATGGCCCAACGCACAGGAGGCAGCTTAACAGACAATTCCAGGCACACGCGCTGTGTGCCAGTGTGACAGAGTCTCAGAAAATCTGTCCCTCCTTAGAGCCAATGAAGTACTTTTGAAATAAAGACAGAAAATGCTGGAAACACTCACAGGTCAGACAGCATCTGTGGAGAGAGAAACAGAGTCAACGTTTCACGTCGTTGACCTTTCGTCAGAACTGGAAAAAGTTACAGATGTAATAGATTTTAAGCAAGTGCAGAGGCAGGGGAAGGGGAGGAAAGAACAAAAGGGAAGGTCTGTGATAGGGTGGAAGGCAGGAGAGATTAAATGACAAAAGAGATGACGGTGCGAGGCAAAAGGGGGTGGGAATGGGACAAAGAAGTACTTTTGAAGTGTAGTCACTGTGGTAATGCAGGAAACATGGCAGCCAATTTGCACACAGCAAGCTCCCACAAACAGCAATGTGATAATGGCCAGATAATCTGCTTTTTAGTGATGTTGGTTGAGGGATGAATATTGGCCAGGACGCCGGGGAGAACTCCCTCTCTCTTCTTTGAAATAGTGCCATTGGGATCTTTTACGTCCACCTGAGAGGACATAGGGAGCCTCGTTTTACCGTCTCATCAAAAAGAGTAGGACTTGAAAACCACAACCTTCGGACACAAAAGCTAGAGTGCTACACACTGAGCCATGGTTTATAACCTCTCACCGATGCCTTTTGTCATCATCGAGCTTCAAGCTAAACATACAGCCGGATGAGGGGGCGCAGGTTCAAACGAGCGAAAGGCAATTTGAGGACAGGTGTCAAGTCGTCCTTCACACAAAAGGTGACCCAACGCTTGGAATGGACTTCTGGGTTGGGTAGTGGAGGCCAAAACCCTGGAATCATTGAAGAAACTTTTGGATTGTGCGATGGAGTCTTTCCTGAATGTATGAGGTAAGATTGGGGCAGTGAGGTCCTCACCCACATCGAGGTGTGATCTTGTGATAACTGTTTAAATCACCAGACTGCAAGAGTAAACCTGTGGTACTGTAGTAGTGGAAAATTTAAGATTTTTGGAATCAGATCACACCTCTGGTTAACCAATGGTTTTAAAAAAATGACATATTAATTTCAGAACTGTCCACCAAAATGAGAAATCAAAGCTACTTGAACTAATTAGTATATCACAACTCTACATATCAGCTATAAAATAATCTCGAACCATTTGAAAAACATCTGGTCATTATGTACAACAACAGTGTAAGGGCTAAAAATTGAGTCGCGCCCCATTTGGGGCGCTAACCTCGCCGGGGCGCTACATTTAGTGCCCCGAAAAAATTAGCGCCCCCGCACCGGAACTTGAGTGGTTGCGTCCCAAGAGGGAAGCGGGGCGCTACTGGAAGCACCCCGCATCCCTCTTGGGGTGCTGCGAGGGAATATCCTGGCGCTACGTGCCGCAGCGCCAGGCGCTGCGGCACGTCGCACCGCGGTACTGTAGGCCTTCCTCCCCTTCTTAAAGGGGAGGGGCCCTGCACAGCGCGAACCGGGGCCCAGCTGGGCCCCCAGGGATCGGGAGTGCCGGCAAAAGAGCCCGGCACTCAAGAGAAGTGCCGGGCTCTTGGAGCGCAGCCGGCACTTCACGGTGGGGGGGCTTCACGGGGGCCGGGGACAGCAACGGGGGCAGGTGCTGGCAGGCGGCCAGCAACAAAAATGGCCGCCTGCCACCTCCCCTTTAAATATCGCCGCCCCGGCCGCACGTACGCCCCCCTGAACCCGTCGGACATAGCGTCTGGCGGTAAGTCAGGGGGCGCGACCGAAGATCGCGGCTGGAGCGCGAGCGGGGTGCTGCGCACGGCGATGACGTCATCGCCGGTGGCGCAGCGCCACAGGGCGCTACCGGCTGGCGCTGCCGCTAACCTCCCGCTGAATTTTGCGGGAGGCATGGGCGGCGCTGCGCCCGGGCGTTAGCTGCTTTGCGCCCCATTAGCGCCCTCTTAAGGCGCTAACGGGAGGCGCAAGCAGCTGAATTTTTCCCCCTAAATGTTTTAGTGAAATTTCCTTCTTGAGGGGATTGACAGGGTAGATGCTGAGAGGTTGTTTCCCCTGGGTGGAGTGTCTAGAACTAGGGGGCATAGTCTCAGGATGCGGGATCTGCCATTTAAGACTGAGATGAGGAGGAATTTCTTCACTCAGTGGGTTGTGAATCTTTGCAATTCTCTGCCCCAGAGGGCTGTGGATGCTGAGTCTTTGAGTATATTCAAGGCTGAGATCGATAGATTTTTGGACTCTCGGGGAATCAAGGGATATGGGGATCGGGTGGGAAAGTGGAGTTGAGGTCGAAGATCAGCCATGATCTTATTGAATGGCGGAGCAGGTTGGAGGGGCCGTATGGCCGACTCCTGCTCCTAATTCTTATGTTCTTTTATGCTTCCATTTTTACCAGCATGCTTATTCAGAATGGTTTTGCTAGAGATAGTGAACACCAGCAAGTCTTCACTGAAGCATTTGTAAACACAATGGCCAGACAAATTCTGACACTCAATGGGTTAGGAAAATTTGCAGGGATATGGAGAAATAGCGGGGGAGTGGGACTAATTATGAAGGGTTTTGATAGAGTAGACAGGGAGAAATTGTTTCCAATGTCAGGAGGTTCAGTAAACAGAGGACACAGATTTAAAATAATTGCCAAAAGAAGCAGAGGGGAGATGAAGAGATATTTTTTTACGCAGCGAGTTGTTGTGATCTGGAATGCGCTGCCTGAAAGGGTGGTGTCAGCAGATTCAACAGTAACTTTCAAAAGGGAATTGGGTAAATACTGGAAGGGGAAAATTTAGCAGGGCGATAGGGAAAGAGCAGGGGAGTGGGACTAATTGGATAGCTCTTTCAAAGAGCCGGCACAGGCATATCAAGTATATACTGTATCTAATTCTCTTTTGAAAGTTACTATTGAATCTGTTTCCACCACCCTTTCCAGGCAATGCATTCCAGATCACAACAACTTCACGCCGTTTGCTGGTGTAATCTCAGTATTTGCAGTACGGAGATTGCACAGGCACTAAAATTAACTCAGGTCACAGCGTAAAAATAGAACATGGAGCTGCCGAATTCTGTACGTAAATTCCAGTATAATGTGCGCCTTTCAACAATGATTACTGTGCAGGCTGCAGGTCCCCGTCTGAGGAATAGTGGAACGCTCCCCCGTCAACCTGACGGTTTAAGAGGATATTTCATTCATTAACTGGATGGGGAACAAAAGGATTTATTGGAAATGACGGGGTCTTACTGATCTTTCAATAATTTACTTTTCACAATTTATTGGAAATTGATCGCACAACAATCTAATTTTAAGGATGTATTGGAAATTGATCGCACAACGATCTAATTTTAAGGATATATTGGAAATTGATCGCACAACAATCTAATTTTAAGGATATATTGGAAATTGATCTCGCAATGATCTAATTTTTAGGATATATTGGAAATTGATCGCACAACGATCTAATTTTAAGGATTTATTGGAAATTGATCGCACATCGATCTAATTTTAAGGATATATTGGAAATTGATCGCACAACAATCTAATTTTAAGGATATATTGGAAATTGATCTCGCAACGATCTAATTTTAAGGATATATTGGAAATTGATCGCACAACGATCTAATTTTAAGGATTTATTGGAAATTGATCTCGCAATGATCCAATTTTATTGGATTATTTTCAATCGTTTCAAAAATTGGATCACATTACAGCTGCCTTCACAGTTCTGCTTGCTGTTATAAAGTTGGTACTTTAGGGAGCGGGGTGGGGGGGGGGGGGGGTGGTGGGCAAATTCACACTAATTTAAATGATAGAAAACTGAAGCCTCCTGCTCCCAAATCGTCACACATATTTGCCATGCCAACATTGAAAGAGAAGCCTTTAAGGTTCAGAATTTCAGTTGTGTCAGAGACACAGTATCAAATGGGGCCTGGAAGTGTCAGGCTGGTGATTGGCCTGTAGAGAGGAGCAGCTCCTTATCACACCGCTCCTTGATACAAAGCGACTGATGTTTACGGTTCCCCCCCCCCCCATTAACACAGACGTCTTACAAATCGAGGATACCACACAGGGTTCCAGTGTCACAAGCCATTTGTGTATGATGCGTCCGGCCATTCGGGCTCCTCTCAGACAATCAATTATGTCGGAGCTCCTTGAGTTTGCCCCGCTGGTATTCTGTTTATACATTGCTGATAAGAGATGCGAAACATTTCTTCAGCTGCGGAGATTAAACACAAAGCGTTGCAGATGCCGAAAACCTGAATTAAAAATAAAGACGCAACATGCTGGCAGCAGTCAGTATAAATTAATATAAGCTAAGCTTGCCAGGTAGGCACTTGCAACTTGAATGTGTCTCTTCACTTTTCAGGTGCTGCGTATTGCCGGTGTTTGTTGTAACATTTAAAAAAGTAAGTGATTGTCTGCAAGGAGAGAGGGGAAAAAAAGCAGTGTGTGCTAACTCAGCTGACTGGAATGTTGTGGAGACAGAAAGAGCAGCTGATACTGTACAGCTCAGTCGTTCTCTATACTTCAAAAAAAAGAAAGAACTTGCATTTATATAGCGCCTTTCACGACGTCCCAAAGCTCTTTACAACCAATGAAGTACATTTAAAGCGTAGTCGCTGTTGTAATGTAGGAAACGTGGCAGCCAATTTGCGCACAGCAAGCTCCCACAAACAGCAATGCGATAATAACCAGATAATCTGTTTTTGTTATGTTGATTGAGGGATAAATATTGGCCCAGGACACCGGGGATAACTCCACTGCTCTTCTTCAAAATAGTGCCATGGGATCTTTTACGTCCACCCAAGAGGGCAGACGGGGCCTCGGTTTAACGTCTCATCCGAAAGACGGCACCTCCGACAGTGCAGCACTCCCTCAGCACCGCACTGGAGCGCCCACCCAGAATTTAGTGCTCAAGTCTCTGGAGTGGGACCTGAACCCACAACCTCCTGACTCAGAGACGAGAGTGCTGCCCACTGAGCCACAGCTGACACACTGGATTGCTTGCATCGGGATCCTTGTGATGAGCGAATCTCAGTAGTGATTGCTCGGGGACTCGGGGCATGCAGTCCGGAGCTGTCACTGAGGAGATTCACATCGGTTCTATTAGCCAGCGTTAGGGTTGCCAACCCTCCAAGATTGCCCCTGGAGTCTCCAGGAATCCGAGATTCATCTCCACAGCGCTGCTGCGAGCAAAATCCGGGAGAAAAAGTCACCGGGGCATTGAAACGATTGAATTTAAAAACATTTCTTTGAACACTTTCGTTTATTAGTTATGAAAATTTTGGAGATGGCGGGGTGGAGGGGAAGGCTGTTTTACTGGGCGGGGCGGTTGGAAGTGAGCAGTCATGTGGTGAAACCTCCAGGAATAGGTCTGACCAGAGTTGGTCACCCTAGCTGACGATTGGTTGGGATATCAAAAATCTTCACTGAGCGTTGTGTTGCACTGTTAATTTAGGGGAAAGGTAATGGCCCAGAAATTGATCTCGCTCTGTTCCCGCGGGGGTAAGCCTTCCCCGCGATGTCTCACCTCGCTTATGCTTTTTCTGATCCAGCTCGCACGAACTTGATGTTCCAGACATCAGCTGTGCTGGGCTTGCGTATCCCAGCGGCGTAGTGAATTCGTGCGAGCTGTGGGATCACGTGACTCAGTTAGAGCCAATGGCAGCACACCATCTTCCATTCATAAGTCTCACAGCATGGCTGTGAGACTTATGAATCTTACACCCCCCCAAAATAACAGCTAAACCTCAATTAAATTTAAAAAAAAAACCATCACATTAATAAAATAAGTATAGTTAATTAAATTAACCATTTTAAATAAAAAATTAAATTTTTGAAAAAATTTAAAATCTTTTAAAAAGTTATAAAAATAAACTTACCTGTCTTTAAAGTCTATAAAAAAGATATACCTGTAAAAAAAAATTCAAAAAAATACTTAATTCACTACTTACCTTCTTAAAAGCGGGTCTTACTCCTCCTTTTTACATTTCCAAAATCTTCCCTACTTACCTGCGCGTCCAAAGCATGAAGTGCACAGCGTGCGCGCAGCCTGTAGCGCGCACGCGATGCACCCAGGCCCCGCCCCCTTTTCGGAAGAGCAATTGCCGGTTTTCAGCGCATGCGCAGGGCATGCAGAAAACCGGCAATTGGAGTGGGAATACGCGAGAGTACGCAGTGCGTACTCTCGCGTCCCGGGATCAATTTTCGGCCCATAGTAGTGGTTATGTTAGACTCATAATCCAGAGGTCTGGACTAATGATCTCAGAGATATGAGTTCATAATCCCACCATGGCCAGCAGCAGGGGCTTGGGGATTGATGGCTGTGTCACCAGCAACTGAATTAAACATACTCCTTGCGCCAGTGCAGGCCACAGGACAGACGCTAGTTAAAAAAAATAATAATAATCCCGTTGGTCCTCGCTCCCAGCCCCTGTGCTGAGTTTGGGATTGCTGAAGGCAGTTTATGGAATGAGATAGTTGTGTCTCGTGTTTCAATCGTCTTTTCCCCCTTCGCTTTGAAGGGGTTTTTTTCTCTGCTCATTTTATAGCCCAATTGATTATTCCAGCCTGCTCACAGTCGTTCCACGTTATGAAGTAGAATCACCGAGAGCACAGACAGTGCACAAGCACAATCTCTTATTAACTCCTTAAATACATCAACATCCAAGGACTGTGTCAGCGTCTGAGTGTGTGGTGGTTTGTTGGAATGAGAAGTTTTTAGCCTCATGTAGCTCAGGCCAGCTGCCACTAGGTGGCAGGAGTTCCTCCCTGAGCTGCTCCAGGATACAAGCCTGGAGTGGGTCTGTTCACCGCACACCCATCCATCTCTCCCCATTCGCGGTCAGAGCAAGTCTCCTGATTTAAAAGGAGACATAATACTCGCCCCAGAGAATCACCCGCAAGAAGGAAACATGGTGCAAGGCAGAAACAAGTGCGGTTCCATCATTTACCTCCCAAAATGGATCATTCGTTATGTGCAGTCCTTGTTTTTTTTATGGGATGTGGGCGTCGCTGGCAAGGCCAGCATTTATTGCCCATCCCTAGTTGCCCTGAGAAGGTGGTGGTGAGCTGCCTTCTTGAACCGCTGCAGTCCGTGTGGTGAAGGTACTCCCACAGTGCTGTTAGGGAGGGAGTTCCAGGATTTTGACCCAGCGACGATGAAGGATCGACGATATAGTTCTAAGTCAGGATGGTGTGTGACTTAGAGTGAAACTTGGAGGTGGTGGTGTTCCCCTGCGCCTGCTGCCCTTGTCCTTCTAGGTGGAAGAGGTCGCGGGTTTGGGAGGTGCTGCCGAAGAAGCCTTGGTGCGCCGGTGGTGGAGGGAGTGAATGTTTAAGGTGGTGGATGGGGTGCCGATCAAGCGGGCTGCTTTGTCCTGGATGGTGGTGAGTGTTCTTGAGTGTTGTTGGAGCAGTTGTCGATGCGATGTGTTCCGTGGTCTGGGACTCGTGGCCACAGTCGCACTTCGGGTCGTCCCTCATCTTCCACTTGTGGAGCAGGTGGCCGCAGCGTTCGTGCCCCGCGCGGATTGGGCTGAGCGCCGTCCACTGTCTGCGAGGGAGGGCGAAGCCAGGGACCGCTGTGCTGTTGGGTCAGCGATGAGCTGTTGGTTCTTTATGTTGCGTGCGTCCCACGATTCCGTCCATCTGGATAGCGGGTCGACACCAGCTGCGTGAATATTGGCTGCTGTTTCCCAGAATGGCCGGCGCGATTTTAAGCGCTTTCGTGGTGGGTTTTTTCCCAAGTCTTCGTGAATGGGAAGGTCGGTGCTGCTCCTGATTTGTTCCATCTCACGGAGCACGGTGTGGCAGGCGGGGACAGCGCCGAGAGCCGCTCAGTTGGAGCGTCCCTGACACCATCCTTATGGCGATGTTTAGCTGCACGCCCACGATCTTTGTGGGGCGGCTGCAGGACCAGGAGGCAGAGCAGCGTTCTGCAGCACAGCAGACGCGGGCCACTGTCGCAGTTACTATAGCAACAGGCACATTTTGGGCAAATTTACATTCGATTTGTCAGATAACTTAATTTATGTTCAGGAAGTTTTAAAATGAATTATAATTTTTTTAAACACATATGAAGTCAGCTAGCTTACCAGGTATTTATTTATTTATTTATTCACATATTTAGTTTTCCTCCTTGGTGAATGATTCCACAGGTGTCAGGCAACTCCCTGTACTTTGCCTCAGGAAAGGTAGCATAGGGGTAATATGATAAGGACTAATAATCCTGAGGCCCTGGATTAATGATTCTGGTAGTACGTGAGTTCAAATCCCACCACAGCAGTTGGGGAATTTGAATTCAGTTAATTAATAAATCTGGAATTTAAAAAAAGCTAGTATCAGTAATGGTGACCATGGGAACTACCGGATTGACGTAAAAACCCATCTGGTTCACTAATGTCCTTTCGGAAAGGAAATCTGCCGTCCTTACCTGGTCTGGCCTAGATGTGACTCCAGACCCACAGCAATGTGGTTGACTTTGAAATGGCCTAACAAGCCACTCAGTTGTTATGAACTGCAGTGGTTCAAGAAGGCAGCACCTTCTCAAGGGCAATTAGGGATGGGCAATAAATGCTGGCCTTACCAGTGATGCCCACATCCCATGAACAAATTTTTTTTAAAAAGCGAGCCTAAACAGTGAGTGTTACCAGGCTATTGAACTGCAGGGGCATCACAACCTAGCCTGATCTTATCCTCCTCACCCTTGCATTCACACACCTGCACTTCCAGTCAGGGGTTGCTGCATAGATTTTTCAGATTTCAAGCAGTTTTAAAATGAATTATGCTGTCTGTTTACCAGATAGTTATTTATTTATTCACATCTTTATTTCTCGTCCTTTGCTAAACTCCGTCCTGTAGTGTCAGCCGTGGCTCAGTGGGTAGCACCCTCACCATCTTCTCTATCTCCCGCGTCATCCAAGGAGCCCTTAGAGGCTAAAATACTCAATGACTACTTTCTATCGTTGTTTACTAAGGAGGTGGATGCTGACAAAATATCGGTAGAAGTGGAAAAGGTAGAAGCAATGGAAGGGGTGAAAATTGATAGACAGGATGTACTAGAAAGGCTGGGTATGCTTAGAGTGGACAAGTCGCCTGGTCCAGATGGCTTGCATCCCAGGTTGCTAAGGGAGTTGGGGGAGGAGATAGTGGAAGTGCTTGCCATAATTTTCCAATCTTCCCTAGATGCAGGGGAGGTGTCTGAGGATTGGAAAGTGGCAAATGTGACACCATTGTTCAAGAAAGGGTGCAAGGACAATCCTAGTAACTACAGGCTAGTTTAACATCAGTGGTGGGTAAAGTTTTAGAAACAATAATCAAGGAAAAACTTAACGGGCACTTGGAGAGGTTTAAGCTAATTAAGGAGAGCCAACACTGATTTGTAAAAGGCAGATCATGTTTGACTAATCTAATTGAATTTTTTGATGAAGTAACAGGGAGGATTGATGACGGGAATGCAATGGATGTTGTCTACATGGATTTTCGGAAGGTGTTTGACAAAGTATCACATAGAAGGCTTGTTAACAAAATTGAGGCTCATGGAATAGGTGGGTCAGTGGCAGCTTGGATAAGGAATTGGCTTAAGGACAGAAAACAGCGAGTTGTGGTAAATGGCTGTTTTTCAGACTGAAGGATGGTAGACAGTGGTGTTCCCCAAGGGTCAGTGCTGGGGCCACTGCTTTTTTTGATATATATAAGTGACCTGGATATTGGAATACAAAGTAGAATTTCTAAATTTGCCGATGACACCAAACTTGGGGGGGGGGTGGTGGTAGCAAACAGTGAGGAGGATACCAATCAACTGCAGCAGGACATTGAAAGGCTATCAGAATGGGCAGACAAGTGGCAGATGGAATTTAACACAGAGAAGTGAGAGGTGATGCATTTTGGCAGAAGGAACAGAAAGAGACAATATACACTTAATGGTACAGTTTTAAAGAGTGTGCAGGGACAGAGGGATCTGGGAGTTAATGTGCCTAGGTCCCTGAAGGTGGCAGGACATATTGAGAGAGTGGTTAACAAAGCATATGGGATCTTGGGCTTCATAAATAGAGGTATTGAGTACAAAAGTAGAGAAGTTATGCTGAACCTTTATAAAGCGCTGGTTAGGCCACAACTGGAATATTGCGTCTAGTTCTGGTCACCACAGATTAGAGTCATAGGGGAGAAATTCTGTATCGCCCCATTTGGGGTGCAATTATCGGCCGGGCGCAAAGATTAGCACCTGGTGCTAATTATTGCCTCCGACTGCAAACTTGGCTTTTATCGCCCCTGGAGGTGATTGGAGCGCTAAATCAGGCGCTACACACCTGTCTTAAGGCGCAAAGGCTGAGGAGCGAGGCGCTACCTCAGAGCGCTGGCGAAGCTCATGTGATGTCAGTCAGCAATGGAACACAGACACAATGGCACCGGCCAGTTCTAAAAGGGGAGGGTAGATCTTGCTCTCCATCCACATCCTGCTCATTGCAGCCTTGAATCTTGGCCTGGAGAGACCTGTACATCAAATCTGCTGGAAAGAAAAATGGAAAGGCTAGCGGAATTGTGGAACTCTCTCCCCCCCATATCTATTGAGGCTGGGGGTCAATTGAAAACTTCAAAAATGAGATTGGTAGATTTTTGTTAGGCAAGAATTTTAAGGGATGTGGAACCAAGGCGGGTAAATGAAGTTAACATACAGGTCAGCCATGCTTGAATTGAATGGCAGAACAGACGCGAGGGGCTGAAAGGCCTCCTCCAGTTCCTATGTTGATCAAGGGATATTGATCAAAGACAGGTAAATGGATTTGAGGTGCAGAGCAGCCATGGTCTAATTGAATGCTGGAGCAGGCTCGAGGGGCTGAATGGCCTACTCCTGTTGCTTTAAATGCATGCAATTACTTCACATAATTGGTAGAAGGCAAACAATCCCATCACTGCCCATCACCCACGCACCCTGTGCTCTGGGTCGTAACCACATGGAAACCTGTTATTGCTTTCTAGCGAAACAAGTCAGTGTAACTTAAGTAAAAAGTCCAAAGGTTTTACCAAATATGGTTTCAAGCTCAGGCCCTTTTAATTGGACGGGTCAAACCGTGACATCACAGAGTAAGCATCACACTGAGATGAGACATCACAATAGCTTTGTAAAGTAGATAAATGTCAGGCAAGACGTGATACAACCAGTTTTAGTCAAGGAAAGGGAGCTGCACTAACTGCTGATCTGTCGAGGACTGAATGCGGTCGGCTCGAACATCTGAACAGCTTTGCTTTGTGAAGACAACACGAGCAATTGAAACATCATCAACCAGCGGCGTGGACAGAACTTCGTGAACTTTGAAAGGTTTGTCTTAACCTGTTCATCTTGTATAATTAGTGAAAGTCATAATGAGCAATATGAACAGTTTATCAGATACAGTAATATTGATGCACAGTCGGGTGGAATAGTTCAGTTTGTTATTGGTAGTTATTCCATAGCGTTACTCATAGGTAGTCTGGGTCCCGGAGCCTGGTTACTGAGCCCCACTCGCAGCTCCTCACTGACCGGCTCCTCCCAGTTTAATGCTATTTACTGACTGACTAACTGTGTTTGGAGCTGTAGTTCCAGCTTGCATCATTCCCTGTGAAAGTCAGAGTGAGTAACAGCAAAATCCGTGCAGATATAAAGGCTCAAATCCTGGAAACTGAAACCAGGTCAGTACATGCTGGTTGTTCTGATCAGCTTGTCCTGGACCTGGGGATAGTCTGTGGGACAGCTCAGCCCGACCATTTAAAAAGTCAAGAGTGTCCCTCTTGAAAGCGTTGATTGGTGTTGAATGAACGAGACTAAATAAGAGGAGAGGCTGACAGGGAGATGCGGGGAGAATGTTTCCACTGATGGGTGAGACGAGAACTAGGGGGCATAATCTTAGAATAAGGGGCTGCCATTTCAAAACTGAGATGAGGAGAAACTTCTTCACTCAGAGGGTAGTAAATCTATGGAATTTGCTACCTCAGAGAGCTGTGGAAGCTGCGACATTAAATAAATTTAAAACGGAGATAGACAGTTTCCTAGCTGATAAGGGAATGAAGGGTTATGGGGAGCGGGCAGGGAAGTGGACGTGAGTCTAGGTTCGGATCAGCCATGATCCTATTGAATGGCGGAGCAGGCCCGAAGGGTCGTATGGCCGACTCCTGCTCCTACTTCTTATGTTCTTATAGTCTGTGGGACAGCTCAGCCCGACCATTTAAAAAGTCGAGAGCGTCCCTCTTGAAAGCGTTGATTGGTGTTGAATGAACGGGACTAAATAAGAGGAGAGGCTGACAGGGAGAGAGCACAACTTGAGAGCTCAGGGTTAAGACTCGAAGAATGTTCCTCCTGGGCAGTAATGCCACTGGAGCTGCCTTGACCGAACTTGGTACCTGCCCACACAGCTCGACGCTGGCCCAGGTGTTGACTTTTTAAAGGGAATTTGTTAAATACTTTTACAGGTTATATGGTTTACTACACGAGGGAAGCTATAAAATGCCCGTCGTTCTCCTTGTTGCAATCCAGTGATTTTTGTAATTTCTTCTGCCACAGGTAAACGGTTAGTGTCAGGACGAGTGAGAGGAAATGGACGGTTTCATCAAACTACCAACAGACTAAAGTTGTGAGTAACAAAACCACAAAGACAACTGGATCACACATCCTGACCAAAATCACATCAATGCCAGCAGAGATACCACACTAAAATACCCCTCACGCCCATCCCTCCGTGTCCCATCCATTTCTTTAGTATCAACTGTGCATCTTTTAATTTCTTTATTTGACGGCCAATAACAGATCCATTTAAACGCGCAGCCAATGATTGGAGATGGTGTTAAACCAACTCTTTCCCTTCTGGCACGTTGCTTTCCCATTTTTAAACATTTCCCATGCCCCTCTCCCTCCTCCCTAGTTCTCCCCTGGGCTGGACCTTCACGTCCAGCCCTCAGGTCCCCGCATCGGCATCAAGCACCAACCCTGCTCCAACTCCAGGCTCAGTTCAGCATTGCTCGGGGTTAACTGCACTGGCACTGGATAGGGCCCAGTCCATACAGTCATCTCCGACCGATGTCGACCGGTGGTCCAAGCTGGGACTGAACAGGAAAGTCTCAAGGGTGGACGCTCCGGTTGTTGCCCCGATGGTGTGGAGTGGGACAAGCTGGTTAAAGCCAATCCATCCCAGTCAACAGCATCGGGTGAAACCCCGGTACCACTTGTACCGAGGCCTCCCAGGATAGAGGAAGAGTCCTCCTCTGGCACCAGCTGGTTCGGAGGTGTCCGTGCCTACTGGTGCCAGAATCAGGCTGGTTCCCCCAAGCGCCGCCAGCTACTGTTGGTGTGTCCTTCACCAGAGGCATCCGTCCCCTCTGGTGACACCAACGCAGCCCCGGGACATTGGTCTCCAGTTGGCGCCAGCTCATTTGGGGGCACCACCCTCGGTGGACTCGACCCTACACAGGGTCACCTATGCTGCGGGTGATGTCCACTTTGGTGAGTGCAGCCGCAGATCTCCATTTGTAGATCTGTGGCACCCACCCACCACTGTGGACCCACCTTTAGCCGCTCCCTACGACACTCGAGAGGCACTCCCAGGGAGGGTGCGTGCGCTCCAGAAACCAAACTGGGAGCCTGAGTCGACCACGGCTTCCGTGCGTTGAGGCTTTTCCATGTATTCAAAACAAGGGTGACTTCGAGTCTGAAACTGTGAGTTCCGGAAGTCCCATCACTTGTGGGGGTTGAGTCTTTACCTGGGGTTTTGCAAAGGCCTCAGGCATCGACCTTTGTTGGATTCCCCCTCCCAATTTCCAAGGCGGTTTGGGCGGACTTGATAGGCGCGCCCCAGTTATGGCCAAGGTAGACAGCCCCGCCACCCTGCCTCATAACTTAAGGTTCGCTGGTACAGCTGGCGAACTTCAGTCGTGAAAGCCTCAGAAGGAAGGGAACTGCCCAGGAAACTAGTCCTGTTTCACCCAACAGAATCCAAATGGTGGGACATGTGGGTCTGGCGGACATTCCTGCAGGGTTTGGCGCATATCCCTAATTCCCTGCCACCACATCCACTGGGGGGCTGGCTTCACTGACCAGTAGGTGAGTTGAGGGAGCAATCCCTGCCAGAGAGGACCACCTTCAGAGAGCATCTGCTGCAGTAGCAGGCTGTGTGGGTGCTCTCAATGTAGGAGCAGGATCTATCGCCCAGTGGATCTTGCATCACCACTTAGTTTGTCCTCACACCTTGGGGATCCTTCAGGTACTGCAGATGCCCATTGGTGCCGAGGGCTTCTTTGGCGAGCAAGTGGAGGAGCTGCTGTAGCAGAACCTTCAGGCATTCCCGAATTGACACACAAGGGTGGGGGGGCACTGCTCACTTTGTAGCTTAGCCCACCCCATCTATAGGCCCCTTCCACTCGCCAACACCAGTCCACTCACCACTACCAATCCATTCCAGTCCACTCACCACCTATCCACTCACCATAACCAACGCACTCACCATCACCAATCCACTCACCACCACCATCCACTCACCACCACCAATCCATTCACCTCCACCAGCCTATTCAAGGCTTTATCCGGAGCACAATGTCCTTTGTATCTTGCGAGCCCGTCATTCCAGATTAGGACCTGGAATGCAGGTAGTTCGCAACAAGTAACCTTCGAGACCCTGTCCAGCTCCACCTCCCCCAGCAGTGATCATGCCTGGATAGCCCACCTCAGAGTTGTGTTGGTGGGCTATTTCCAGTACTTCCCTGTGGAAGTGGATCACTCTGGATGCTTGGGTCCAGGAGCGAGTGATAGTCATCCAGAAGGCTCTACTGATGGGGATATTTCTCCAGTTGAGCCTTCTGGGTGACCATCACTCTGCCAGTAATGTATCCACAGGTCTCCTTTGTCGCAGCATCTGAACTAGAGCTGGTGGTCCTGGGAGCACAGTGTTCTCCAGACATTGGTGCTACAGCCATCAGGCTCTTCAGCTAATGCTTTGACATATGGGTGGGAGCCACATTCAGGAGGAATGGTCTTCTCGGCCAGTGATTTCACTTGGCATTTCAACAGGCTCGGGGTGTGAACGGTATAATAGGACATTTCCACTTTCAGACTCGGTGCGGGGTAAGTCAGTGTGTCTGCAGACAGACAATATGACAAGGGTCCGGTAAGTCAACAAACAGGGTGGGACCCTCCTTCCTGGGTCCCTCTGTCAAGATGATGCATTGCTTCCCATTGGTGCTTGAACGACGGGGTGACACTCTTGGTGCCACATTTGGCCCGGGGAGGACAACACAACAGTCGGCGCACTCAGCTGCTCTGTAGTCCACCCTAACTAGTGGATGATCCACACTGAGGTAGTCCAGAACATCTTCAGGACTTGGGGGGGGGTTACTAGGTCGATCGACTTGCTCGCATCACCGGATAATCACCAATCTGCTGGAGGACCTCAGGCAGTCAGGGCGGAGGCCCGGCAGTCTTGCGTTCTTTTGTTTCTGGATTCTGTTGCTCAGGGTTGCCTGATCTCCAGGATGCTCCAGGAAATTGCAGCAGGTGGTGGTTCTGGTTAACCCTTTAGTTACCTCACAAACCGTGCTTCAGGGACACCCGGGTGTTGAATACACACTTTGATTTCAGGAGCCCACGGGAGAAATCCAAGTTATTTTTAGAGTATAGAGGACCCTACTTTTTGTAGGGAATTTTTCATTCTGACATCCTCCACACACTGCTGGACACTGTCCAACTGGTACTCAGGGTGAGACGGGCAGACCGTACCTGCAAGCGAACAGACTCTCCGGCTCCCAGGACAAATAGATCAAAGTGGGTGTTATTCACGGGCACCAGCGCCTGATCCAAACAGTAAGCTGAACCGTCAGGATCTGGATTTGGATCCTGCCAGCTTCTGATTGGTGGCCTGGCAGTTGAGCTGGAATGCCCGTCAGATTACCAGCTGTGCGGCACTCATGGATAATGCTCACTTTATTGTGTCTGTCCTGGTCATTGAAGCCTCTGTTCCCATACAAGTACCTCCACCCTCCTCGTCCTCAGTACTACTTGGTTAGTCGCCAGCAGTGTGTGCAGAATGCCTGAATGAAGATCACAGCTCTCTTGTCAGCTGTTCCCGTGTCAGCTGTTCCCTTGTAAGCTCCTCTTCATTCTTCGAGTGACGCGGCATTTGCCACCCACCTGGTTTGTCTCTTGGGTCTAGTGGGGAGTGTTGGTATGTCTTTTCCTCATTCTGGGTTGTCTTTGGGTGTCAACAAACTGGGTTCTGGGGTGTGCTAAAAGTTAACACTGCACGGGAGTCGGGGCGGGAGGGGAAAAACAAGTGGGTGTGCCCTTCAAAGATAGGACATCTTAACAAAATGTCTTAAGAGGGAAGGTCACGCCTTAAGAGATTTTCCCCAGGCAAATTGTGCCGATGCATCCCAGTAATTAGATCCACATTCCACCCCCCAATTTGGCCTGTCAATGTTTAGGAACGGATGTTCCCAGCAAATTAAACGGTGTCACAGTTAGCACTTTAAAGAAAAGATTGGTACAGAACTAGACTGGAGATTGTTGGACTGTGTTCAATTGATGTTAGCAGAGTCGAAGTGGAAAAGTAATTGTCTTAGAATTTGGGCCTGAATGATCTCCTGGACGAGTTTCGATCGCCTAAGGGGGTCGGAGAGGAATTTCCCAGATTTTTTTCCCAAATTGGCCTCGGTTTTTATGTCTGGTTTTTCGCCTCTCCCAGGAGATCACATGGTCTTGGGTGGGGTGGGGGGTTTATATATTGCGATGGACAAGTCTGGATGGACCAGAGAGTCTTTTCCTGTCCGTGATATTTTGTATATCACAAGTCATGTTTCAATAACTGAAATGTGAGAAGTTTAACATCTGAAAATAAACGTGGATTGAAAATGAACAAACTTACTGTGTGTCTCTTGATTTGTGCACGGATCATTGAAGGGAACAGAAAGGGGAAGAGATGAGTTCTGCCATGGGGGATTGCAGACTGGAGATTGTCCCTGGGCTCAGTCACTGACTGGGTGAACTCTCTGAGCCACACACTAGGCTGGACCCAGATTGATTCCCCAGTCTGCACATACAAACTATCAGGCCCATCAAGCTCACCCCATCCAGTAGACAGTATGACCTCACACGCTGCCGTCCCCCCTACCAGTTACGCTATCTCTGAAAACAGACAAAGAAACATGGCCAATTCAGGAAAAACCTCTGGCCAATTGCTCTCCAACTCCCGACACATGACAATCTAAACTAACCACTAACTCTCGCTGTAACTGGCAATGTCCTCTCAGGGACTGGTCAATTCACCTTTAAAGAGCTGTAGTGACCCCACCCTCACCACATGTTGCACACGTTTGTTCCAGAGGGTGATGACCCTGTGACAAGTCATAGAATCATGCAGCACAGAAGGAGGCCATTCGGCCCATCGTGCCTCTGCCAGCTCTTTGAATGCACTATCCAATTAGCTCCACTCTCCTGCTCTTTCCCCGTAGCCCAGCAAATTTTTCCTTTTCAAGTATTTACCCAATTCCCTTCTGAAAGTTACAGTGGATGGAATTATAAGTTGGTGGAATTCTGACATGTGATCCCCAAAGTTCCAGGAACTAAATTGCCAAATCCCCTGTCAGTAAAAACTGGATTGGGCTTATTCAGTCACTAAAGCACCAGTGGCACTTTCAAAGTCCCAGGCCACGTCAAGGAACTCCTCCAAACACAATTAAACAACAAAGTTGTGAATTGGTACAAAAATAAATACTAGTGGGGAGGGGCTGGGGGTGAAGAATTGAGTGGGGGAAACAAGACAACACTTGGCATGTACTGAGGCAGAGTCGTGTGTTGGGTTTCCAACTCTGCAGGATGTCACGGAGTCTCCAGGAATTTAATAATCTGGATTTTTTTTTTACTTGTTCATGTGATGTGGGCGTCGCTGGCAAGGCCAGCATTTATTGCCCATCCCTAATTGCCCTCGAGAAGGTGGTGGTGAGCCGCGGCAGTCCGTGAGGTGAAGGGACTCCCACAGTAGCAGTTTGGTACAACTGAGCGACTTGCTCGGCCATTTCAGAGGGCAGTTAAAGAGTCAACCACATTGTTGTGGTTCTGGAGTCACATATAAGCCAGGCCCCCGGGTAAGGACGGCAGGTTTCCTTCCCTAAAGGACAGTAGTGAACAAGATGGGATTTTAACACAATCCAATAGTTTCATGGTCATCATTACTGATGGTAGCTTTTTATTCCAGATTTGTTTAAGTGACTGAATTTAAATTCCCCAGCTGCCTGTGGTGGGATTTGAACTCATGTCTCACAGATTGTTGAATCTAAGTCTGTCCCTGGATTGCTAGTCTGGTAACATAACCACTATGCTACCATTCCCAATTACAGTTGTGAGCACACCTGGGATAAAAGTCAACAGGGCATTAAAGAAAATGATTTTTTTTTTCCATTTTCTTTGACCACTTTCGTTCATTTACAAAAATACTGGAGACGAGGGAAAAAGGCGGTTGGATCCAGCAGGTCACGTGACGAAAGCTCCAGGAATACGTCCAACCAGAGATGGCGACCCGAGTTGTGTGACTCACGCCATTTATATACCACGACAAGATAAAATAAGAATAGCACGCGTTGATAATTGTGGGTGGCACCAAGACACACACGTGCAGAATGTGAAACCTGTTGAATAATCACTGACTACTGAGGCACAAGTGGGTCTAAATAACACTTTAACAAACAGAATGGCTGCACATTAATGGCACAGTAATTAGCTCGGGATATAATAGGCTTTATTTTGGAAGTACTTAACTCCCAAACTCTCAGTGCCACATGGCTTGCCAAGAAACGTCTCAATTTCTCTGCTCCCCTCTCTCACTCCAACCTACCTCCCTCTGAACTTGCAGCACTCTATTCTCTCAGATCCAACCCCGACATTGTCATTAAACCTGCTGACAAGGGTGGTGCTGTTGTTGTTTGGCGTACCGACCTCTACCTAGCGGAAGCTGAACGCCAACTCTCCGACACCTCCTCCTACCTCCACCTGGACCATGACCCCACTACCGAAAATCAAGCCACCATTTCCAAGACTGTCACTGACCTCATCTCCTCTGGAGACCTTCCCCCCACAGCCGCCAACCTCATAGTTCCCCAACCCCGCACAGCCCGCTTCTACCTCCTTCCCAAGATCCACAAACAGGACTGCCCTGGTAGACACATCGTTTCAGCCTGTTCTTGCCCCACGGAACTTATCTCTTCCTATTTCGACTCTATTTTTTCTCCCCTTGTCCAGTCACTTCCCACCTACATCCGCGACTCTTCCGACGCCCTCCGTCACTTTAACAGTTTCCAGTTTCCCGGCCCCAACCGCCTCCTTTTCACTATGGACATACAATCCCTCTACACCTCCATCCCCCCCACCAGGATGGCCTGAGGGCGCTCCGCTTCTTCCTTGAACAGAGGCCCAACCAGTCCCCATCCACCACCACCCTCCTCCGCCTGGCTGAACTTGTTCTCACATTGAACAACTTCTCCTTTGACTCCACCCATTTCCTCCAAATCAAAGGTGTTGCTATGGGTACCCGCATGGGTCCTAGCTATGCCTGCCTTTTCGTGGGATATGTGGAACACTCTTTTTTCCAGTCCTACTCGGGTCCCCTCCCTCACCTCTTTTTCTGGTACATTGATGACTGTATCAGTGCCGTCTCCTGCTCTCGCCCTGAACTAGAAAATTTCATTCACTATGCTTTCAATTTCCACCCTGCCCTCACCTTCACATGGTCCATCTCCGACTGTTCCCTTCCCTTCCTCAACTTCTCCGTCTCCATCTCTGGGGATAGGTTATTGACTAACATTCACTACAAGCCCACTGACTCCCACAGCTACCTGGACTACACTTCCTCCCACCCCGCCTCCTGTAAGGACTCTATTCCATTCTCCCAGTTTCTCCGTCTCCGCCGCATCTGCTCCGACGATGCCACCTTCCATACCAGTGCTTCAGACATGTCTTCCTTTTTCCTCAACCGAGGATTCCCCTCTACCGTGGTTGACACGGCCCTCGACCGTGTCCGTTCTATCTCCCGCACTTCTGGCCTTACCCCTGCCCCTCCCTCCCAGAACCACGATAGAGTTTCCCTTGTCCTCACCTTTCACCCCACCAGCCTCCACATTCAATGGATCATCCTCTGCCATTTCCGCCACCTCCAGCGTGATCCCACCACCAAACGCATCTTCCCTTCACCTCCCCTTTCAGCATTCCGCAGGGACCGCTCCCTCCGCGACATCCTAGTCCACTCCTCTACCACCCCCAGCACCCCTTCCCCTTCGCCCGGCACCTTCCCGTGCAAGCGCAGGAGATGCAACACCTGCCCTTACTCTTCCCACTGTCCAGGGCCCCAAACACCCCTTCCAGGTGAAACAGCGATTTACTTGTACTTCCTGCAATTTAGTATCCTGTATTCGCTGCTCACGATGTGGTCTCCTCTACATTGGGGAGACCAAACGCAGATTGGGTGACCGCTTTGCGGAACACCTCTGTTCAGTCCGTAAGGGGGACCCCGAGCTCCCGGTGGCCTGTCACTTTAATTCACCGCTTCACTCCCACTCTGACCTCACCGTCCTCGGCCTATTACACTGTTCCATGGAAGCTCAGCGTAAGCTCGAGGAACAGCACCTCATCTTTCGTTTAGGCACCCTACAGCCCTCTGGACTCAACATCGAGTTCAACAATTTCAGATCATAACCCCGGCCCCTATCACATATATATATATATATATAACCTTGGCCCCTATCACACATATATATTTTTATATTTTATTTTTTTATCCACCCTTTTGTTTGGCCTTTTTTTCCCTCCCAGAAGCTGGCAGCTGTCCTTCATTCTGCCAGCCCAGTTCACACTTCATCTAGCCTCAACCTGTCACATTAACACCTCCCCTCGCTTTGATTATCTCTTTATGTCTCTTAATCTCTCCTGGTTTCTATCCCACCACTGACCTTGCCTTTTGTTCTTTCATCCCCTCCCCCTTTTCCCAGCATTATACTTGCTTTAAATCTATTTCATTTCTTGC
Source organism: Squalus acanthias (assembly GCA_030390025.1). Taxonomy (NCBI): domain Eukaryota; kingdom Metazoa; phylum Chordata; class Chondrichthyes; order Squaliformes; family Squalidae; genus Squalus; species Squalus acanthias. The sequence continues at coordinate 250,238,603 of CM059425.1, forward strand.
TTTTTTCCAGTTCTGACGAAAGGTCTTCGACCTGAAACGTTAACTCTGTTTCTCTCTCCACGGATGCTGCCTGACCTGCTGAGTTTTTCCAGCGTTTTCTGTTGTTATTTTGGATCTTCTTTCAATCACAGGTGTTAGAAGTCACAACCAATCAGCACAATGTTAACCCTTCGCTCCCCGGAAGTTTAAAGAACTTTCATTTTCAATTGACATTGAGAATGACTATTTTGGGAACCGCCTCCCTGGTTTAGCGCCAGGATTCTCATCAGATAACCTGGGTTTATAACGTACTGTTCACATCGTTAGTGCCCCGAGGCACTTTAGAGAGTAGAATGAAATGCCAAATAGTAATACTAAGAAAGAAGCAATGGACACAAGTACACTGCACCTTCACTGGACAGCTGCTGACGATAACCTTCAATCCGCCCTCGCAACAGATGGCAAGCCAGCTCCTTCTTCAAGGTGAGAAATGACCCTGGATGATAATCCTGAGATTTATTCTCCTTTTTGTTTCTTATCCTGTTCCCGACATTAAATTACTTGGTTTTATTACCCCATCGTCTTCTATTTGCAAACGTGAGCTATTGGAGCTTGATAGGCAAACATGCTCACATGTGTCGCCTATATACACACAAACAAATTGATATTTTATTTAAACAGTGAGGATATTGCACTGTGAGATCCAATCCATGTGCTGCCATCAAAAATGGGTGAATAGTTTAGGGTCTGGTCATTACAAGGACAATGTTGAAGGATAAAGGACCGACTGAAAGGTTGGTGCTGAATTTCGCAAAGACCAACTTTCCAATGTTGATACCAGGTAAACAAGGCAATTTTGATTTATGCCCTCCAATTTCTCAGTGGTGCATCCAGAACTTGCATTGATAGACCTTTCACAACATCAGGATATCCCAAAGCACTTTACAGCCAATGAAGCACTTTCTTAAAGTGTAATCGCTGCTGCAATGTAGGAAACGCAGCAGCCAATTTGTGCACAGCAAGCTCCCACAAATAGAAATGAAATAATGACCAGATAATCTGTTTTTTTTAGTGATGATGGTTGAGGGATAAATGTTGGCCCCGGAGAACTCCCCTAGTCTTCTTCGAAATAGTGGCCATGGGATCTTTTAAGTCCACCTGAGAGGACAGACGGAGCCTCGGTTTAACGTCTCATCTGAAGGACGACACCTCCGACAGTGCAGCACTCCCTCAATACAGCACTGAAGTGTCAGCTTAGAGTACGTGCTACCACTGAACCATGCAGCACCTAAATCAAACAGCTAGATGATTTTAAAAGCACAGGATAATGGAACAAGAAACCTGAATGGGTTTCAAGAAGGAACTAGACAGGTTCTTATCAACAAATGGGATTCAGGGTTATTAGAAACGCACCAAGGGAATACAGTGGATAGGTGGGCTCATAAAACATAAGACATAGGAGCAGGAGTCGGTCATTCAGCCCCTCGAGCCTGCTCCGCCATTCAATAAGATCATAACTGATCTGATCTTTGCCTCAACTCCAATTCCCTGCCCGCTCCCCATAACCCTTGACTCCCTTATCGTTCAAAAATCTGTCTATCTCCACCTTAAATATATTCAATGACCCAGCCTCCACAGCTCTCTGGGGAAGAGAATTCCAAAGATTCACGACCCTCTGAGAGAAGAAATTCCTCCTCATTTCTGTTTTAAAAGGGTGCCCCCTTATTCTGAAATTATGCCCCCTAGTTCTAGATTCCCCCACGAGGGGAAACATCCTGTCTGCATCTACCCTGTCAAGCCCCTTCAGAATCTTATATATTTCAATAAAATCCTCTCTCATTCTTCTGAACTCCAATGAGTATAGGCCCAACCTGCTCAACCTTTATTCATAAGATAACCCCTTCATCTCCGGAATCAACCTCGTGAACCTTCTCTGAACTGCCTCCAATGCAAGTATATCCTTCCTTAAATAAGGAGACCAAAACTGTACGCAGTAGTCCAGGTGTGGTCTCATCAACAGTTGTAACAGGACTTCCCTACTTTTACACACCATTCCCTTTGCAATAAAGGCCAAAACTCCATTTGCCTTCCTAATTACTTGCTGTACCTGCATGCTAACTTTTTGTGATTCATGTACAAGGACACCCAGATCCCTCTGTACCTCAGCATTTTGTAATCTCTCCCCATTTAAATAATAATTTGCTTTCTTATTTTTCCTACCAAACTGGATAAGTGTGTACCATCTACAAGATGCACTGCAACAACTCGCCAAGGCTTCTTCAACAGCACCTCCCAAACCCGCGACCTCTGCCACCTAGAAGGACAAGTGCAGCAGGTGCATGGGAACACCATCATCTCCAAGTTCCCCTCCAAGTCACACACCATCCTGACTTGGAAATATATTGGCCGTTCCTTCATCGTCGCCGGGTCAAAATCCTGGAACTCCCTCCCTAACAGCACTGTGGGAGTACATTCACCACACGGACTGCAGTGGTTCAAGAAGGCGGCTCACCACCATCTTCTCAAGCGCAATTAGGGATGGGCAATAAATGCTGGCCTTGCCAGCGACGCCCACATCCCAGGAAAGAATTAAGAAAAAGTCCAAATACAATTTAAAACAAAATTGGAGCAGGGTTAGATCAATGTGGTGCAGCGCCTCGAATCATAGAATTTTACAACGTAGAAGGAAGCCATTTGGCCCATCATGCCAACTCCATGCGTACCAGCTCCACAGAGGAGCTTAGTCCCATTTCCCTGCTCTTTACTCATACATTTTGCATTTTCCTTTAGTAAATATTTAATCACTAAGATGTCTCAGTTGTTTCTCAGTGGACAGCACTCTCTCTCGCCTTTGAGTCAGAAGGTTGTGGGCTCAAGTCCCACTCCAGAGACTTGAGCACAAAAATCCAGGTTGACACTCCAGTGCAGTACTGAGTGAGTGCTGCACTGTCGGAGGTGCCGTCTTTCAGATGAGACATTAAACCAAGGCCCCGTTGCAACTCTCTTGCCCGGTCAGGCCTATATGTGACTCCAGACCCACAGCAATGTGGTTGACTCTTAACTGCCCTCTGAAATGGTGGCTCACCACCTTCTCAATAAATGCTGGCCTTGCCAGCGACGCCCACATCCCAGGAATTAATAAAAAAAAGATGATCTGGTGATTAGCTGTTTGTGGGAGCTTGCTGTGCGCAGATTCGCTGCCGCGGTTCCTACATTACAACAGTGTCTGCACTTCACTTCAAAAAGTGCTGGGATGTCCTGAGGTTGAGAAAGGTGCCATATAAATGCAAGTTTCTTCTCCCTAATGAGTCAGTGGGGCGATGCTCTCCCGTGGTGCGATGATGAGTTAAATGGTGCAGCAAAGCCTGATACTCAATCCACCCTTGCATGAGGTCAGAGGATCTTAACCAGGGCGGATTGGAGGAGGTGCTACAATGGACCTCAGTATCCCTGGGTGAAAAACATAAGAACTAGGAATGGGCCATTCGGCCCCTCGCGCCTGCCTCGCCATTCAGTAAGATCATGGCTGATCTGTTCTTGGGCTCAACTCCACTTTTCCCGCCCACTCCCCATAACCCTTGACTCTCCCCATAGCTCAGAAATCTCAGCATTGAATATATTCACTGACTCCTCCTCCACAGCTCTCTGGGGTAGAGAATTCAACAGATACACGACCCTCTGAGAGAAGAAATTCCTCCTCATCTCCGTCTTAAATGGGCGACCCCTTATCCTGAGACTATGCCCCCTAGTTCTAGATTCCCCCACGAGGGGAAGCATCCTCTCAGCATCTACCCTGTCAAGCCCCCCTCAGAATCTTATATGTTTCAATAAGATCACCTCTCACTCTTCTAAACTCCAATGAGTATAGGCCCAACCTGCTCAACCTTTCCTCATAAGACAACCCCTTCATCCCAGGAATCAACCGAGTGAATCGTCTCTGAACAGCCTCCAATGCAAGTATATCCTTCATTAAATACGGTGAGCAAAACTGTGTGCAGAAGGAGGAGACAAATCAGCTGTGGTTTCCACTCATGGTCTCCTTCAGGTTTTCCCGAAGACATTGGCTGTGAACCAGGATTGCCAACACTCCAGGAGTGAAGGACTAATCTCCAGGATACTGTGCTGCGAGGAGGACAACCCAGGAGTAAAACTGTGGGTTTTATTTTTAACTTTCTTTGAACACTTTTGCTTCTTAGCAATGGAAATACTGGAGATCGAAGGCTGTTTGACTGACGGGCAAGAATCCTCCAATCGGGTAACCAAGAGAGTGTCCACTTCGCGATTGGCCATGGGAAGGCGGGGCTCCGCGAGGGTGGACGTGTTGGGCGACCAATGGCGGGAGGGTGGTTGTAATGTAGGAAACGCGGCGTGATAATGACCAGATAATCTGTTTTAGTGATGTTGGTTGAGGGATAAATATTGGCCCGGGACACCGGGGCGAACTCCACTGCTCTTCTTCAAAAAGTGCCATGGGATCTTTTATATCCACCTGAGAGAGCAGACGGGGCCTCGGATAAACATCGTATCTGAAAGTCGGCACCTTTGACAGTGCAGCACCGCCTCAGTATGGCAGTGGGAGTGTCAGCCTGGATTATGTGCTCAAGTCTCTGGAGTGGGACTTGAACCCACAACCTTCTGATTTCGAGGCGGGAGTGAGCCATGACTGGGGTTGTGCTTAGTGCAAGGTGTTTGGAGTGTTGCCACTTGATTGACATACATTCAGAAACTAAGAGGGCAATTGTAACCTAACTCATTGGCCTACTGACTTCAATGAACAGTAAAATCGGGCAGAGTGTGAAATCAGCGATGCACCTGATCCCGTCAGAGTCCCGACAGATGGGTTTGGCTAATATTGGCCCCTAAAGATCACTCGCACTCAACAGCTTGCATTTATGTCGTGCCTTTAACATGGAAAATGTCCCAAAATTTCCTTACGGGATTGTGGTGGGGGGGCGGGGGGCGCGGTGTTTAGAATATAAATCAAATGAATGGACGTTGGGCTGTGGAGCAAGGGTTAGGAGAAGTGACTGGGAGATGGGGTTTCGAGAAGGTTTCTGTGGGTGGAGAGGCGGAGCGGTTTAGCGAGAGATTTGCAGAGTCCAGATCATGAGGGGTCTGGACAGAGTAGATAGAGAGAAACTGTCCCATTGGTGGAAGGGTCGAGAACCAGAGGACACAGATTTAAGGTAATTGTCAAAAGAACCAAAGGCGACATGAGGGAAAACTTTTTTACGCAGCGAGTGGTTATGATCTGGAATGCGCTGCCTGAAAGGGTGGTGGAGGCAGACTCAATTGTGGCTTTCAAAAGGGAATTGGATAAGTACCTGAAGGAAAAAATTTTGTCGGTCTACGGGGAAAGGGCGGGGGAGTGGGACGAGCTGAAGTGCTCTTGCAGAGAGCCGGCACGGGCTCAAGAGGCCGAATGGGGAGTGTTACTTGAAGGGTTGACGGTGGATAGGCAATCGCAAACATTTAAAGATCGCATGGATGAACTACAGAATTTGTTCATTCCTGTTTGGCATAAAAATATGACAGTAAGCTTGCGGAGAACATAAAAACTGACTGTAAAAGCTTCTATAGATATGTGAAGAGAAAAAGATTGGTGAAGTCAAGCGTAGGTCCCTTGCAGTCAGAATCACGGGAATTTATAGTGGGGAACAAAGAAATGGCAGTCCAATTAAATACATACTTCGGTTCTATCTTCACAAAGGAGGACACTAATAAACTCCCAGAGATGTCCGGGAACATAGGGTCTAATGAGAGGGAGGAATTGAATGAAATCAGTATTTGTAGGGAAATGGTGTTAGGGAAATTGACGGGATTGAAGGCCGATAAATCCCCAGGGCTTGATAATCTACATCCTAGGGTACTGAAGGAAGTGGTACTAGAAATAGTAGATGCATTGCTGGTCATTTTCCAAAATTCTATAGACTCTGGAACAGTTCCCATGGATTGGAGGATAGCTAATGTAACCCCACTATTTAAAAAAGGTGGTAGAGAGAAAACGGGGAATTATAGACCAGTAAGCCTGACATCGGTAATGGGAAAAATGGTAGAGTCCATTATAAAAGATGTAATAGCAGAGCACTTGGAAAACATTGACAGGATCGGACAAAGTCAACATGGATTTACAAAAGGTAAATCATGCTTGACTAATCTACTGGAATTTTTTGAGGATGTAACTGGTAGAATAGATAAGGGAGAACTAGTGGATGTGGTGCATTTGGACTTTCAGAAGGCTTTCGATAAGGTCCTGCATAAGAGATTAGCGTGCAAAGTTAAAGCACATGGGATTGGGGATAAGGTACTGACTTGGATAGAGAACTGGTTGGCAGACAGGAAGCAAAGAGTTGGAATAAATGGCTCTTTTTCCGAGTGGCAGGCAGTGACTGGTGGGGTACCGCAGGGATCGGTGCTAGGACCCCAGCTATTCACAATATATATTTATGATCTAGACGAGGGAACGAGATGTAATATCTCCAAGTTTGCAGACGACACAAAGCTGGGTGGGCGTGTGTGCTGTGAGGAGGATGCAGAGAAACTCCAGTATGATTCGGACAGGTTGGGTGATTGGGCAGATGCATGGCAGATGCAGTATAATGTGGATAAATGCGAGGTTATCCACTTTGGTGGCAAAAACAGGAAGACAGATTATTATCTGAACGGCAATAGATTGGGAAAAGGGGAAGTGCAACGAGACCTGGGTGTCCTTGTGCACCAGTCGCTGAAGGTAAGCATGCAGGTGCAGCAGGCGGTTAAGGCGGCAAATGGTATGTTGGCCTTCATAGTGAGAGGATTCGAGTACAGGAGCAAGAATGTCTTGCTGCAGTTGTACAGGGCCTTGGTGAGACCACACCTTGAGTATTGTGTGCAGTTTTGGTCGCCTTATCTGAGGAAGGATGTTCTTGCCATGTAGGGAGTGCAGCAAAGATTCACCAGACTGATACCTGGGATGGCAGGAATGACGTATGAAGAGAGATTGGTTCGATTAGGCTTATATTCGCTAGAGTTTAGAAGAATGAGAGGGATCTCATTGAAACTTATAAAATTCTAACAGGACTAGACAGACTAGATGCAGGAAGAATGTTCCCGATGGCGGGGGAGTCCAGAACCAGGGGGTCACAGTCTAAGGATAAGGGGTAAGCCATTTAGGACTGAGATGAGGAGGAATTTCTTCACCTAGAGAGTGGTGAACCTGTGGAATTCTCTACCACAGAAGGCAGTTGAGGCCAATTCATTAAATATATTCAAGAAGGAGTTAGATATATTTCTTAAGGCTAAAGGGATCAAGGGATATGGGGAACATAAGAACATAAGAACATAAGAACATAAGAATTAGGAGCAGGAGTAGGCCAATCGGCCCGTCGCCCCTGCTCTGCCATTCAATAAGATCATGGCTGGTGAGGTCAGCATTTATTGTTCATCCCTAATTGCCTTTGAGAAGGTGGTGGTGAGCCGCCATCTTCTTGAACCGCTGCAGTCCGTGTGGTGAAGGTGCTCCCAGAGTGCTGTTCGGGATTTTGACCCAGCGACGATGAAGGAACGGCAATAAATTTCCAAGTGAGGATGGTGTGTGACTTGGAGGGGAACTTGCAGGTGGTGGTGTTCCCATGCGCCTGCTGCCCTTGTCCTTCTAGGTGGAAGAGGTTGCGGGTCTGGGAGGTGCTGTGGAAGAAGCCTTGGCAAGTTGCTTCAGTGTATCTTGTAGATGGTAATTAATATAATTAATTAATATATAATATAACATAATATAATGTAATGGAGTTAAGATACAGATCAGCCATGATCTCATTGAATGGCGGAACAGGATCGAGGGGCTGCATGGCCTACTCCTGTTCCTATGTAATGTAATGTAATAAAATATAATAAAATGTAACATTATCAGGGACGATAGCATCATGGTTATGTTACTGGACTAGTAATCCAGAGACATGAGTTAAAAATCCCATCACGGCAGCTGGGGAATATAAATTCACGTTTTAAATAAGTCTGGAATAAAAAGCTCGTATCAGTAATGGTGACCATGAAACTACCGGATTGTTGTAAAAAGCCCATCTAGTTCACTAATGTACTTTAGGGAAGGAAATCTGCCGTCCTTACCCGGTCTGGCTCCAGACCCAAAGCAACATGGTTGACTCTTAACTGCCCTCTGAGATGGCCTAGCAAGCCATTCAGACGTATCAAAAAAAACTGCTATGATGGGACTGCAGCGGTTCAAGAAGGCGGCTCACCACCACCTTCTCAAGGGCAATTAGGGATGGGCAATAAATGTTGGTCTTGCCAGCGACGCCCACATCCCATAAACGAAGAAATAAAAATGTAATTAATTAAATATAATTAATGTAATATAAAAGCCTTATCTCATGCACCTTCAGCTTATAATGTGAAATAATAATATTCCAAAGCACGCACTCAAGTTTTTTACCTGGAACCTGAAACAGCTATTAATGCTTAATAGAGTCATAGGGGGAAAAATTCAGTTGGTTGCGCCTCCCGTTAGCGCCTTAGGAGGGCGCTAATGGGGCACAAAGCAACTAGCGCCCGGGCGTGGCGATGTTTGCGCCACTCGCGTAATTAACTAGACATTTTGCGGCGGCGCTAAACAATACCGCCACGATCTACTGCGCCGGCAGATCGTGACGTTAGTCGAGTGAGCAACGCCCCGGTAGCGCCCCGGAGCGGATATTGAGTGGCGCCCCCTGGCTTACCGCCTGCCGCTAGCAACGACAGGTTGAGGGGAACGTTTTGCAGTCAGGAAGGGACTGCGGGAGCGCTATTTAAAGGCGACCGCTTCCTGCCTTTTTTTGTTGGTGACATTTTTGAACCACGCATTCTGAGAGAGAGAGAGAGACTTCTGGAGAGATTCAACGCTGTGTGAAGGAATTTTGGGTACTGAGCAGCACTTTGCAGGTTCATTTTTGATAAGTCCTTCCTTGTATCGATTTAGAAGAGACTGTGGGGGTTGCACTCGGAGCTCTTTCCCTCTCCATTGTTCTTTCCAGTAGATTTGATGTACAGGTCTCTCCAGGCCGAGATTCAAGTCTGCAATGAGCAGGATGTGGATGGAAAGCAATATCAAACCTCACCTTTAAGAACTGGCCGGCGCCATTGTGTCTGTGTTCCATTGCTGACTGACATCACATGAGCTTCGCCAGCGCTCTGAGTTAGCGCCTCGCTCCTCGGCCTTTGCGCCTTAAGACAGATGTGTCGTGCCTGAGTTAGCGCTCCAATCCCCTACAGGTGTGATAAAAGTCAAGTTTGCAGTCGGAGGCGATAATTAGCGCCAGGCACTAATCTTTGCGCCCGGCCGATAATTGCGCCCCAAACGGGGCGATACCGAATTTCTTCCCCTAGAGTTATACAGCACAGAAAGAGGCCCTTCGGCCCATCGTGTCCGCGCCGGCCATCAAGCTCTGTCTATTCTAATCCCATTTTCCAGCACTTGGTCCGTAGCCTTGTATACTATGGCATTTCAAGTGCTCATCTAAATGCTTCTTGAATGTTGTGACGTTTGCTGCCTCTACCACCCTTTCAGGCAGTGAGTTCCAGATTCCACCCACCCTCTGGGTGAAATAGTTTTTCCTCAAATCCCCTCTAAACCTCCTGCCCCTTAACTTGAAACTATGCCCCCTGGTTATTGACCCCTTTCCCAAGGGGAAAAGTTCCTTTCCATCTACCCTATCTATGCCCCTCATAATTTTGTACACCTCAATCAGTTCCCCCCTCAGCATTCTCTGCTCTAAGGAAAACAACCCCAGCCTGTCCAGTCTCTCTTCATAGCTGAAGCGCTGCAGCCCAGGTAACATCCTGGTGAATCTCCTCTGCACCCTCTCCAATGCAATCACATCCTTCCTATAGTGTGGTGTCCAGAAATGCACACAGTATTCCAGCTGTGGTCTAACTAATGTTTTGTACAGCTCCATCATAACCTCCCTGCTATTATATTCTATGCCTCGGCTAATGAAGGCAAGTATCCCATATGCCTTTTTAACCACCTTATCTAACTGTCCTGCTGCCTTCAGGGATATATGTACATGCACACCAAGGTCCCTCTGATCCTCTGTCCTTCCTAAGATCCTACCATTCATTGTGTATTCATTTGCTTTGTTTGTCCTCCCAAAATGCATCACCTCACACTTTTCAGGGTTAAACTCCATTTGCCACTGTTCTGCCCATCTAACCATCCCGTCTATATCGTCCTGTAGCCTGAGTCTTCCCTCCTCGCTATTTACCACTCCACCAATTTTCGTGTCATCTGCGAACTTACTGATCATACCTCCTACATTCATATCTAAATCATTAATGTACACTACAAACAGCAAAGGACCCAGCACCGATCCCTGCGGTACACCACTGGACACAGGGTGCTAGTCACAAAAACAATCTTCGACCATCACCCTCTGCCTCCTGCCACTAAGCCAATTTGGGATCCAATGTGCCAAATTGCCCTGGATCCCATTGGCTCTTACCTTCTTGACCAGTCTCCCATGCGGGACTTTGTCAAAAGCCTTACTGAAGTCCATGTAGACTACATCAACTGCACTACCCTCATCCACACACCTAGTTACCCCCGCGAAAAATTCAATCAAATTGGTCAGACATGATCTCCCCCTGACAAAGCCATGCTGACTATCCCTAATTAATCCCTGCCTCTCCAAGTGGAGATTAATTCTGTCCCTCAGAATTTTTTCCAATGATTTCCCTGGCATGTAATTCCCTGGTTTATCCCTACTACCCTTCTTGAATAATGGTACTACGTTAGCTGTTCTCCAGTCCTCTGGCACCTCCCCTGTGGCCAGAGAGGTTCTGAAAATTTGTGTCAGAGCCCCTGCAATCTCCTCCCTTGCCTCACACAGCAGCCTGGGATACATCCCGTTAGGGCCTGGGGATTTATCCACTTTTAAGCCCGCTAAAACCGCTAGTACCTCCTCCCTCTCAATACTAATTTGTTCAGGTATATGACAATCCCCCTGCCTGATTTCTATGCTTACATCACCTTTTCCATAGTGAACACAGATGCAAAATATTCATTTAAAACCTCACCTACATCTTCCGGCTCTACACACAGAGTGCCACTTTGGTCCCTAATGTGCCCTATTCTTTCCCTGGTTATCCTCTTGCCCTTAACATACTTATAAAACACCTTGGGATTTTCCTTTATTTTGCCCGCCAGTGTTTTTTCATGCCCCCTCTTCGATCTCCTCATTTCTTTTTTAAGTACCCCGCTGCACTTTCTATACTCCTCTAGGGCTTCCACTGTTTTTAGTCCTTTGTATCTGCCAAAAGCCTCCCTTTTTTTCCTAATACATTCTTATATATCCCTTGACATCCAGGGTTCCCTGGGCTTGTTGATCCGACCTTTACGGGAACATGTTGGCATTGTACTCTCTATTTCCTTTCTGAAAGACTCCCATTGTTCTGATGTGGATTTTCCTACAAGTACAGGAAACTCTTTATTAATCGGCACCGACGGACCGGCGTGGTGCCGGTTGATCAAAAAGTCCGGATTACAGAGAGGTATACTTACCAAGGTACGAGAGCCCCGTACACGGCCACAGGTGCAGGAGCCCCGGTCACATTAAAGAATTTTCTTTTGAGTAGCCAGAATAAAATTTTAAACTACACGTTTTTTGATTTAAAAAGTACTATGTACAAACCTTAACCTTTGGTCTCAAACAGTTACACGGCCACTAATATATAGTAAAACTTACCTGAACCTACTCCTGAATTTTGCCGGTTAAGAGAGATTTCCGGATATTTAGGTGTCGGTTAAAAGAAAGTTTCCTGTAGCTGATCCCAGTCCATTTTGGCCAGATCCTGCCTTATCATATTAAAATCGGCCTTCCCCCAATTTAGAACCTTTATTTCTGGTCCATCTTTGTCCTTTTCCGTGACTACCTTAAATCTCACCGAATTATGATCACTGTCACCAAAATGCTCTCCTACTGACACTTCTACCACTTGCCCGGCTACATTCCCTCGAATTAGGTCCAGTACCGCCCCTTCTCTCATAGGACTTTCTACATGCTGGCTCAAAAAGCTCTCCTGGATGCACTTTAAGAATTCCGCACCCTCTAAGCCATTCACACTCTGACTATCCCAGTCAATATTGGGGAAGTTAAAATCTCCTACTATTATTACCCTATTATTTCTACACTTCTCTGAGATTTGCCTACATATCTGTTCCTCTATCTCCCCCTGACTGTTTGGGGGCCTATAGTACACTCCCAGCAAACTGCTTGCCCCCTTTTTGTTTTTAAGTTCTACCCATATGGCCTCATTAGAGGAACCTGCTAAGATATCATCCCTCCTTACAGCAGTAATTGACTCCTTGATTAATATTGCGACACCCCCTCCTCTTTTACACCCCCCTCTGTCTCGTCTGAAGATTCTATACCCCGGAATATTGAGCTGCCAGTCCTGCCCCTCCCTCAACCATGTCTCTGTGATAGCAACAATATCATACTCCCATGTGTTCATCAACACCTTCAATTACTTGCAAGACTCCTTGCATTAAAATAAATGCCATCCAGCCTTGCCATACTCCTTTGTGCCGTTACATATTTGCTCTGCCTTCCAGGCTGACTTGTTTTTTCCTCTATATTTGGCTGTGCATCACCCCTACTATAGCTCCACTCCGTATCCGATCCCCCTGCCAAGTTATTTTAACCCCCCCCCAACAGTATTAGCAAACCTTGTAAAGGAATGAGCCATACCTATTCAGAAAAATACACCATCCTATGAACAGTATTCTGACTTTATTAAAATATGACAAACTGGGTTAAAAAATCTAAAAGCCTCAACGACACAAAGCTGTAAGTATAGGCTTCTGAGATAAGATGAGTCACAAAGCTGTAAACACCATGCAAGCTTTTGAAATGGGAATTGGTTGTAAATAGTAAAACAATGGCCCTATTGAAGAAGCAAAGAGGAGGTTCCAAGAAGTCTGCAGTTTGGAACCAACACAATAGCTATACCCAGTTTAAAGTGTTAAAAACTAACACTTCGAACAGAAACACAGAACATTAAAAAACCATGTGTCTTTGTAAAAGTAACATCAAATGAAAGACAGGAAACATAAGTCTGTAATACAACCAATTGGAGTAGCTAGGAAAACAATTATGTACTCGGTTGAAGTGTTTATAATTTACATGTTGTAAAAAGGTACAAACAGAAGACTTTGTAAATATTACATCAATAGATGCATCAAGTAATCACATGGTTTTTGTATTGAACTTGGAGCAGTTAGGAGACGCGAAGTCTGGCTTACAAGCAGCTAAAGTGATTTAAGAATTCAGTAGAAAACCTTCGTAAGAATGGCATCAAATAGATAAATCTGTTATAACCATTTTTATGATAAGTTTTGACACACCTACACAGCTGACATAATTCTTAATGCAACAGCTGAACTGACAGTAAGATTAGAAAGAAGTCAACAGAAATATGACTGCAGATAATTAGCTTACATCAGCAGAAAACTTCAAAGAATATACCACTGAAAAAGAGTATAAAATATAGAGCTTTCAGATAGAAAGTCAGAAGTCGCTGGAAGGGGCAAGTGATTCTCAACTTCAGAGGCAGGCTCTGTAAGTTTTTAACTCTTTGAGTCTCGGGGATGAAAAGGTACTTTTATTTGATTCTGGTGGATATCTTGGATTAAGAATAAGTACGAAGTGTGGAAAGGTAATGAAGTTAAGATTTGAGAATAAGGATCTCTGATAAGAAATGTAAGCTATTTGTATTTTGAACTGTTAAAGTTGCGATTGAATCACCAACTGTTAGCTGCATGTCGGTTCTTTAATAAATCTATATATTTTTAGAATTGTCTCACACAGTATTTCTGTATCAAACTCGCAAACTCAATTTCTGTACACTCTTTTGTGAGGAGTTGCAGAATTCTGGGGGGGGGGGGGGTGGTTTCCGGACCCTCATAATATCCGGAAGGTTACAGTCTAGTTAAACTTATTAAAAGTGCTATCTGGAGGGCAGTAACATCTTCAAGTCGTTCCTTTCCTTTAGGGAGAGATAGTCTGAACCTTTAGACCCAATTAAGCGCCTCTAGGATTCGGCTATCTCTAACTTTAGTTGAAGGTGAACGTCTGGGGAATACGCCTGATCTGGGGTAGCCAGAAAAGGGCGAGGACTAGTAATTATCCCTTCAACCTCCCCGCAAGGATGTTGGTCCCGTTCCGGTTCAGGTGCAACCCGTCCGACTTGTACTGGTCCCACCTTCCCCAGAAGCAGACCCAGTGATCCAGGAAACTAAAGCCCTCCCTCCTGCACCAACTCTTTAGCCATGCATTCATCTGCTCTATCCTCCTATTCCTATACTCACTAGCATGTGGCACCAGGAGTAATCCAGAGATTACAATCGTTGAGGTCTTGCTTTTTAATCTGCTACCTAGCTCCCTAAATTCTTGTTGCAGGACCTCATCCCTCTTTCTACCCATGTCGTTGGTACCAATGTGAACCACGACCTCTGATTGTTCGCGCTCCCCCTTCAGAATGCCCTGCAGCCATTCAGTGACATCCTTGACCCTGGCACCAGGGAGGCAACATACCATCCTTGAGTCACGTCTGCGGCCACAGCAACGTCTATCTGTTCCCCTTACGATAGAATCCCCTATCACTATTGCTCTCCCATTCTTTTTCCTCCCCTCCTGTGCAGCTGAGGCACTCGTAGTGCCATGGACTTGGCTCTTGCTGCATTCCCCTGAGAAACCATCTCTCCCAGCAATATCCAAAACGGAAAATCTGTTGGAGAGGGAGATGGACCTAGGGGACTCCTGCACTACCTTCCTAGTTCTTTTACTCTGTCTGGCAGTCACCCATTCTCTGTCTGCCTGTGCACTCTTTACCTGCGGTGTGACCACCTTGTTAAAAGTGCTATCCATGAAGATCTCAGCTTCGCGGATGCTCCACAGTGACTCCAGCCGCAGCTCCAGCTCCGAGATGCAGATTTCGAGTAGCTGCAGCTGGAGACACTTCCTGCACATGTGTTCGCCCTGGACACCTAAAGTGTCCCTGACTTCCCACATAGCACAAGAGAAGCACTCCACACTGCCGAGCTGCCCTGCCATGTCCTACCCTTAATTTACTCCCTTTACTTCCTTTAAATTAAAGAATATTAAATACACTAGGGACCTTACTTCCCTTTAAACACTGCTTACTCTAAACTAGAGACCTTACTTTGACTTTAACAACTGGACTGTAGAAATACTCACCAGGTCCTACTTACCAATCAGCTCCTTCCCTGGTTGTGACGTCACTTTAGCGGTTTCGCAGTTGTTGCTGTTTGACTGCTCCCGCTCTCGGACTCTTTCCTTGGTGTACAGTAAGAACCAATTCCTACAGGGTGAAAAGTTAGGAAAAACAAAGGCGAAGCAAGGGAGCTCCTGGGTGATGTACTGGGGATGAGCGGGCTGCAGCAAGGCCAGGGGGAAAGGGTAGCTCCCAGGCGACTTCCCGCATGAGTTCTGCTGCACAGGACTCAGATGAGGACCTCAATGGGGAGGTGTTCACAAGAAGGGTGACAGGTGATGATAGGTGCAATGCTAAGGGTGCCTGAGAACCTCTTGGCAATGGTAAGGAGCGTGGAGGAGTCCGCCTCCCACATTGCACAAGGCTCTGCACACACCATGGAACCCATCATTTTCAGTCTGAAGTGGATGGTAGACTCCCAGAGAGACTGTGCAGATCCAGACCTCATGGCGCATGTCATGGGCAATGTGGCAGATTCCGTTACAGCACAGGTGGAAGCGACGCAATGTCTTAGTGCTGTAATGCAGTCAATGGTTGCTGCCATCGAATCTCAGACTGCTCTCATGCAGTCTCAGCTTGATGCCACACAAGGTCTGACTGCTGCCATCGTCGCTGGGTCCACCACAGTCCACTGGGGTCTCATGGTGTCGCAGCAGGCCACCAATCTGTGCTCCAACAGATTGCTAGGGATGATGAGGTGTTGCCCCGGGGGAGTGACAGTGGGTCAGTGGAGCAGGAACCTGCTGTCCTCTCTCAGGATGACAGCATTCCTGATCCCACCACTGCCACTCCACCATTGCCCTTGTTGCTGCCTGTCATCCAGCCAGCTCAGACTAACACCGCCCATGATGAGGTGGTGCAGTCTACAGCCAGGCCTTCCAGGCCCAGAGCTGGTCGAGGGCGTCCTGCAAGGCCAACTGTAGTCTCTGGCACCGACACTCAGCAGCCTTCCACCAGCCCTGCTGCAGCCACTGGGGAGACACTACGCAGGAGCAGCAGATTACAAAAAGGCATTGTAACGAGGGGAAGTAAGGGTTTTCACAAGGGTGATTAGTTCATTTTGTTGTTATATATATGTGGTTACTGATTTTGGATAAATTTATTATTGCAATGTTGCAGAAATGGTGATCTGT
Source organism: Squalus acanthias (assembly GCA_030390025.1). NCBI lineage: Eukaryota > Metazoa > Chordata > Chondrichthyes > Squaliformes > Squalidae > Squalus > Squalus acanthias. The sequence goes on from CM059425.1 coordinate 250,254,976, forward strand.
CTCATTTCAGCTTTTGGGTGAGGCATGGAAGGAAAAATTGATGGATTGATGGGGACGGGCTGAGCAACTGGGAAGTGGCATCGAAATCATCGGAACCGCAGTCTGATGAGGCGGTCACGGTCCCTTACACAAGGCCTATGGAGTGGCTGATTCCTCTGTCGCTGTTGTTCGTGCTCCTCCTCCTCGTCCTTGTCCTCGTCCTCCTCGCCCTCCTCCTCCTCCTCCTGAGGTGATCCCGCTATGCCTGGTGGCAATGGCTGGGCCCTCATGATGGCCAAGTTGTGGAGCATGCAGCAGACCACGACGAAAAGGGACACCCACTCAGCCGAGTACTGGAGGGCTCCTCCTGTGTGGTCAAGGCAGCGGAACCGTTGCTTGAGCACTCCGATGGTCTGCTCGATGATGTTTCTGGTGGCGGCATGTTTCTCATTGTATGAGTGCTGGGTTTGCGGAGGGGAGTCATGAGCCAGGTGGAGACCGGATAGCCCTTGTCTCCCAGCAGCCAGCCATGAGCTTGATATGGTGGCTGGAACAGATCTGGCGCAGGATGAAGGCATTGTGGCTGCTGCCTGGATAGCGGGCATTGACGGTGAGGACTTGCAGTGTGTGGTCGCACACCAACTGCACATTAAGTGAGTGGTCGCCTTTGCGGTTACGGAATACCTCAGGATTGTTATGTGGTGCCCGCAAAGCGACGTGGGTGCAGTCAATGGCGCCCTGCATCATGGGGAAGCCCACTATCCTTGGCAAAGCCACATGCACGCTCGTCCTGCTTCTCTCTGGTAATAGGGAAGGAAATGTAGTCGCTTCTACTTCTGTAGAGAGCACCTGTGACCTCGCGATGCAGCAATGGATGGCGAACTTCGATATGTTAGATATGTCTCCTGTTGCAGACTGGAAGGATCCGCTGGCGTAGAAATTGAGGGCGACGGTGACCTTGACTGCCACTGAGAGACGTGGTGCTCCTGATGTGAGGCTCGAGGTCTGGCTGCAGGAGGTGGCAGAGCTCTGTGACCATGTCCTTGGTGAAGCGGAGCCTTCTAAGACAGTGTTCCTCAGTGAGATTGATGCAGGAGAAATGCTGCCGGAATACCCTGGGAGGGTAAGGCCTCCTGTTGAGACCCCTGTTGGCCCTCCTCCCTCTGGCTACGTTTTGCAATCTTTCTCTCTGCCTCCGCTGCCTCTGATGTTGGCGCTGGAGGGCGAGGTCCAGTGCCAGTACAGCCCCCATTGAAGTATGGAAATGTTGCACTTTAAAATCTCACCTAACTGAAACTGAATAATTTTTCTGAGGCAGAAGAGTCCTTCAAGTGAAAAACACTGAAATTGCTCAAAACGCCTGTTTGCCTACGTCAAACTGACATAGTCTTTGCCGACTAAAAAAAACGGAAGTTAACGCCTTTATATAGCGCTCCTCCAGCGCTCATCTGACTGCATACCGCCTCCTCTACCTGTCATTGCTAACGGCAGGTGCAAAGGCAGGGGGTGAGAGTGAATTTCTGAGATGGGGCGCTGCATAGCCAGATGACGTCACGATGTCCGGGCACAGGAGGTCGTGGCGCTAGTGGTTACCACCGCTGCAAACCTCCACCTCTATTTCGCGGGCGTCGGTACTATCGCCGCGCCTGGTCACTAAGCGGGTAGCGCCCCGTTAACGCCCCCCGGAGGCACTAACGGGAGGCGCGAAGGTACCGAATTTCTCACCCTATGTGAATGGGTAAAACTGCGGCAAATGGAGTTCAATGTAGGTAAATGTGAGGTCATTAACTTTGGACCTAAAAAGGATAGAACAGGGTACTTTCTAAATAGAGAAAAACTAGAAACAGTGGAGGTCCAAAGAGCCTTGGCAGTCCATATACACAGATCATTCAAATGCCAAGGACAGGTATAAAAAATAATCAAAAAGGCAAATGGAATGCTGGCCTTTATATCTAGAGGACAAGAATACAAGTGCATAGAAGTCATGCTACAGCTATACAAAACCCTGGTTAGACAATACCTGGAGTACAGAGAGCAGTTCCGGGCACCACACCTCAGGAAGGATATACTGGCCGTTCAGGGAGTGCAGCGTAGGTTTACCAGAATGATACCTGGATTCCAAGGGTTAAATTACGAGAAGAGATGATACAAACTCGGGTTCTATTCCCTAGAATTTAGAAGGTTAAGGGGTGATTTGGTCGAAGTTTCAAGATATTAAGGGGAACTGATAGGGTAGATAGAGAGATTCCGCTGGTTGGGAATCTAGGACTAGGGGGCATACTCTAAAATTTAGAGCCAGGCCTTTCAGGAGTGGTTAGGAAACACTTCTACACACAAAAGGTGGTAGAGGTTTGGAACTCTCTTCCGCAAAAGGAAATTGATGCTAGATCAATTGTTAAATCTGAGTTTGATGAACTAAAGGTATTAAGGGATGTGAGACAAAGGTGCATATAAGGAGTTAGGTCACTGATCAACCATAATCTAAGTGAATGGCGGAACAGGCTCAAGGGGCTGAATGGCCTACTCCTGTTCCTATGGTCCTGCACACTGCTCCCAACACACTATTGTCCTGCACACTGCTCCCAACACACTATTGTCCTGCACACTGCTCCCAACACACTATTGTCCTGCACACTGCTCCCAACACACTATTGTCCTGCACACTGCTCCCAACTCACTATTGTCCTGCACACTGCTCCCAACACACTATTGTCCTGCAGACTGCTCCCAACACACTATTGTCCTGCACACTGCTCCCAACACACTATTGTCCTGCACACTGCTCCCAACACACTATTGTCCTGCACACTGCTCCCAACACACTATTGTCCTGCACACTGCTCCCAACACACTATTGTCCTGCACACTGCTCCCAACACACTATTGTCCTGCACACTGCTCCCAACTCACTATTGTCCTGCACACTGCTCCCAACACACTATTGTCCTGCACACTGCTCCCAACACACTATTGTCCTGCACACTGCTCCCAACACACTATTGTCCTGCACACTGCTCCCAACACACTATTGTCCTGCACACTGCTCCCAACACACTATTGTCCTGCACACTGCTCCCAACACACTATTGTCCTGCACACTGCTCCCAACACACTATTGTCCTGCACACTGCTCCCAACTCACTATTGTCCTGCACACTGCTCCCAACACACTATTGTCCTGCAGACTGCTCCCAACTCACTATTGTCCTGCACCCTGCTCCCAACTCACTATTGTCCTGCACACTGCTCCCAACACAGTATTGTCCTGCACACTGCTCCCAACACACTATTGTTCTGCACACTGCTCCCAACGCACTATTGTCCTGCACACTGCTCCCAACGCACTATTGTTCTGCACACTGCTCCCAACACACTATTGTCCTGCACACTGCTCCCAACACACTATTGTCCTGCACACTGCTCCCAACACACTATTGTCCTGCACACTGCTCCCAACGCACTATTGTCCTGCACACTGCTCCCAACACACTATTGTCCTGCACACTGCTCCCAACACACTATTGTCCTGCACACTGCTCCCAACACACTATTGTCCTGCACACTGCTCCAAACGCACTATTGTCCTGCACACTGCTCACAACTCACTACTGTCCTGCACACTGCTCCCAACACAGTATTGTTCTGCACACTGCTCCCAACACACTATTGTCCTGCACACTGCTCCCAACACACTATTGTCCTGCACACTCACGTATGGCCTGGGGTCAAGCAAGGCTGTGTCATCGCACCAACGCTCTTCTCGATCTTCCTTGCTGCAATGCTCCATCTCACCCTCAGTAAGCTCCCCGCTGGAGTGGAGCTAATATAATGAACAAATGGGAAACTGTTCAACCTCCGCCGCCTCCAGTCCAGATCCAAGGTCGTCCCAACCTCTGTCGTTGAATTACAGTATGCAGACGACGCTTGCATCTGTGCACACTCGGAGGTCGAACTCCAAACCATCGTCAACACCTTCACCGAAGCGTACGAGAGCATGGGCCTTACACTAAACATCTGTAAGACAAAGGTCTTCTACCAACCTGCGCCCGCCACACACTACTGCCCCCCGATTATCAAAATCCACGACGAGGCCTTGGACAACGTGGACCACTTTCCATACCTCGGGAGCCTACTGTCAACAAGGGCAGATGTCAATGACGAAGTCCAACACCGCCGTCAGTGTGCTAGGGAATCCTTCGGTTGCCTGAGGAAGAGAGTGTTTGAAGACCAGGACCTAAAACCCGGCATCAAGCTCATGGTCTACAGAGCAGCAGTGATACCCGCCCTCCTGTACGCCTCAGAGACATGGACCATGTACAGCAGGCAACTCACAGCACTGGAGAGGTACCACCAACGCTGCCTCTGCAAGATACTCCAAATTCATTGGCAGGATAGGCACACTAATGTCAGTGTTCTCGCTCAGGCCAACATCCCCAGCATGTAAGCTTTGACCACGCTCGAACAGCTCCGATGGACGGGCCACATCGTCCGCATGCCCAATACGAGACTCCCAAAACAAGCGCTCTACTCAGAGCTCCGACACGGCAAGAGAGCCCCAGGTGGGCAGAGGAAACGTTTCAAGGACACTCTCAAAGCCTCCTTGAAAAAGTGCAACATCCCCACCGACACCTGGGAATCCCTGGCCCAAGACCGCACAAAGTGGAGGAGAAGCATCCGGGAAGGCACTGAACACCTCGAGTCTCTTCGTCGGGAGCAAGCGGAAGCCAAGCGCAAACAGCGGAAGGAGAGCACTCAATCCAAGCACCGCACCCACCCGCCCCTTCAACCTCCGTCTGTCCCACCTGTGACAGACTGGCGGTCCCGCATTGGACTCATCAGTTACCTGAGAAACCATTTTTAATGTGGAAGCAAGTCATCCTCGGTTCCGAGGGACTGCCTAAGAAGAAGAAGAAGGTCCTTCGCACTGCACCCAACTCACTATTGTCCTTCACACTGCTGCCAACACACTATTGTCCTGCAAATTTCTCCGAACACACTATTGTCCTGCACACTGCTCCCAACACACTATTGTCCTTCACACTGCTCCCAACACACTATTGTCCTGCACACTGCTCCCAACACACTATTGTCCTTCACACTGCTGCCAACACACTATTGTCCTGCACACTGCTCCCAACACACTATTGTCCTGCACACTGCTCCCAACACACTATTGTCCTGCACACTGCTCCCAACTCACTATTGTCCTGCACACTGCTCCCAACACACTATTGTCCTGCACACTGCTCCCAACACACTATTGTCCTGCACACTGCTCCCAACACACTATTGTTCTGCACACTGCTCCCAACTCACTATTGTCCTGCACACTGCTCCCAACACACTATTGTCCTGCACACTGCTCCCAACACACTATTGTCCTGCACACTGCTCCCAACACACTATTGTCCTGCACACTGCTCCCAACACACTATTGTCCTGCACACTGCTCCCAACACACTATTGTCCTGCACACTGCTCCCAACACACTATTGTCCTGCACACTGCTCCCAACACACTATTGTCCTGCACACTGCTCCCAACTCACTATTGTCCTGCACACTGCTCCCAACACACTATTGTCCTGCAGACTGCTCCCAACTCACTATTGTCCTGCACCCTGCTCCCAACTCACTATTGTCCTGCACACTGCTCCCAACACAGTATTGTCCTGCACACTGCTCCCAACACACTATTGTTCTGCACACTGCTCCCAACGCACTATTGTCCTGCACACTGCTCCCAACGCACTATTGTTCTGCACACTGCTCCCAACACACTATTGTCCTGCACACTGCTCCCAACACACTATTGTCCTGCACACTGCTCCCAACACACTATTGTCCTGCACACTGCTCCCAACACACTATTGTCCTGCACACTGCTCCCAACTCACTATTGTCCTGCACACTGCTCCCAACACACTATTGTCCTGCAGACTGCTCCCAACTCACTATTGTCCTGCACACTGCTCCCAACTCACTATTGTCCTGCACACTGCTCCCAACACACTATTGTCCTGCACACTGCTCCCAACACACTATTGTCTGCACACTGCTCCCAACTCACTATTGTCCTGCACACTGCTCCCAACGCACTATTGTCCTGCACACTGCTCCCAACACACTATTGTCCTGCACACTGCTCCCAACACACTATTGTCCTGCACACTGCTCCCAACACACTATTGTCCTGCACACTGCTCCCAACTCACTATTGTCCTGCACACTGCTCCCAACACACTATTGTCCTGCACACTGCTCCCAACACACTATTGTCCTGCACACTGCTCCCAACACACTATTGTCCTGCACACTGCTCCAAACTCACTATTGTCCTGCACACTGCTCACAACTCACTATTGTCCTGCACACTGCTCCCAACACACTATTGTCTGCACACTGCTCCCAACACACTATTGTCCTGCACACTGCTCCCAACACACTATTGTCCTGCACACTCACGTATGGCCTGGGGTCAAGCAAGGCTGTGTCATCGCACCAACGCTCTTCTCGATCTTCCTTGCTGCAATGCTCCATCTCACCCTCAGTAAGCTCCCCGCTGGAGTGGAGCTAATATAATGAACAAATGGGAAACTGTTCAACCTCCGCCGCCTCCAGTCCAGATCCAAGGTCGTCCCAACCTCTGTCGTTGAATTACAGTATGCAGACGACGCTTGCATCTGTGCACACTCGGAGGTCGAACTCCAAACCATCGTCAACACCTTCACCGAAGCGTACGAGAGCATGGGCCTTACACTAAACATCTGTAAGACAAAGGTCTTCTACCAACCTGCGCCCGCCACACACTACTGCCCCCCGATTATCAAAATCCACGACGAGGCCTTGGACAACGTGGACCACTTTCCATACCTCGGGAGCCTACTGTCAACAAGGGCAGATGTCAATGACGAAGTCCAACACCGCCGTCAGTGTGCTAGGGAATCCTTCGGTTGCCTGAGGAAGAGAGTGTTTGAAGACCAGGACCTAAAACCCGGCATCAAGCTCATGGTCTACAGAGCAGCAGTGATACCCGCCCTCCTGTACGCCTCAGAGACATGGACCATGTACAGCAGGCAACTCACAGCACTGGAGAGGTACCACCAACGCTGCCTCTGCAAGATACTCCAAATTCATTGGCAGGATAGGCACACTAATGTCAGTGTTCTCGCTCAGGCCAACATCCCCAGCATGTAAGCTTTGACCACGCTCGAACAGCTCCGATGGACGGGCCACATCGTCCGCATGCCCAATACGAGACTCCCAAAACAAGCGCTCTACTCAGAGCTCCGACACGGCAAGAGAGCCCCAGGTGGGCAGAGGAAACGTTTCAAGGACACTCTCAAAGCCTCCTTGAAAAAGTGCAACATCCCCACCGACACCTGGGAATCCCTGGCCCAAGACCGCACAAAGTGGAGGAGAAGCATCCGGGAAGGCACTGAACACCTCGAGTCTCTTCGTCGGGAGCAAGCGGAAGCCAAGCGCAAACAGCGGAAGGAGAGCACTCAATCCAAGCACCGCACCCACCCGCCCCTTCAACCTCCGTCTGTCCCACCTGTGACAGACTGGCGGTCCCGCATTGGACTCATCAGTTACCTGAGAAACCATTTTTAATGTGGAAGCAAGTCATCCTCGGTTCCGAGGGACTGCCTAAGAAGAAGAAGAAGGTCCTTCGCACTGCACCCAACTCACTATTGTCCTTCACACTGCTGCCAACACACTATTGTCCTGCAAATTTCTCCGAACACACTATTGTCCTGCACACTGCTCCCAACACACTATTGTCCTTCACACTGCTCCCAACACACTATTGTCCTGCACACTGCTCCCAACACACTATTGTCCTGCACACTGCTGCCAACACACTATTGTCCTGCACACTGCTCCCAACACACTATTGTCCTGCACACTGCTCCCAACACACTATTGTCCTGCACACTGCTCCCAACTCACTATTGTCCTGCACACTGCTCCCAACACACTATTGTCCTGCACACTGCTCCCAACACACTATTGTCCTGCACACTGCTCCCAACACACTATTGTCTGCACACTGCTCCCAACACACTATTGTCTGCACACTGCTCCCAACACACTATTGTCCTGCACACTGCTCCCAACACACTATTGTCTGCACACTGCTCACAACTCACTACTGTCCTGCACACTGCTCCCAACACACTATTGTCCTGCACACTGCTCCCAACACACTATTGTCCTGCACACTGCTCCCAACACACTATTGTTCTGCACACTGCTCCCAACACACTATTGTCTGCACACTGCTCCCAACACACTATTGTCCTGCACACTGCTCCCAACACACTATTGTTCTGCACACTGCTCACAACTCACTACTGTCCTGCACACTGCTCCCAACACACTATTGTCCTGCACAATGTTCCCAACACACTATTGTTCTGCACTCTGCTCCCAACACACTATTGTCCTGCACACTGCTCCCAACACACTATTACCCTGCACACTGCTCCCAACACACTATTGTCCTGCACACTGCTCCCAACACACTATTGTCCTGCTCACTGCTCCCAACACACTATTGTCCTGCTCACTGCTCCCAACACACTATTGTTCTGCACACTGCTCCCAACACACTATCATCCTGCACACTGCTCCCAACACACTATCGTCCTGCTCACTGCTCCCAACACACTATTGTCCTGCACACTGCTCCCAACACACTATTGTCCTGCACACTGCTCCCAACACACTATTGTCCTGCACACTGCTCCCAACTCACTATTGTCCTGCACACTGCTCCCAACACACTATTGTCCTGCAGACTGCTCCCAACTCACTATTGTCCTGCACACTGCTCCCAACTCACTATTGTCCTGCACACTGCTCCCAACACACTATTGTCCTGCACACTGCTCCCAACACACTATTGTCAGCACACTGCTCCCAACACACTATTGTCCTGCACACTGCTCCCAACACACTATTGTCCTGCACACTGCTCCCAACACACTATTGTCCTGCACACTGCTCCCAACACACTATTGTCCTGCACACTGCTCCCAACACACTATTGTCCTGCACACTGCTCCCAACACACTATTGTCCTGCACACTGCTCCCAACTCACTATTGTCCTGCACACTGCTCCCAACACACTATTGTCCTGCAGACTGCTCCCAACTCACTATTGTCCTGCACACTGCTCCCAACTCACTATTGTCCTGCACACTGCTCCCAACACACTATTGTCCTGCACACTGCTCCCAACACACTATTGTCCTGCACACTGCTCCCAACACACTATTGTCCTGCACACTGCTCCCAACACACTATTGTCTGCACACTGCTCCCAACACACTATTGTCCTGCACACTGCTCCCAACACACTATTGTCCTGCACACTGCTCCCAACACACTATTGTCCTGCACACTGCTCCCAACTCACTATTGTCCTGCACACTGCTCCCAACACACTATTGTCCTGCACACTGCTCCCAACACACTATTGTCCTGCACACTGCTCCCAACACACTATTGTCCTGCACACTGCTCCCAACGCACTATTGTCCTGCACACTGCTCACAACTCACTACTGTCCTGCACACTGCTCCCAACACACTATTGTCTGCACACTGCTCCCAACACACTATTGTCCTGCACACTGCTCCCAACACACTATTGTCCTGCACACTCACGTATGGCCTGGGGTCAAGCAAGGCTGTGTCATCGCACCAACGCTCTTCTCGATCTTCCTTGCTGCAATGCTCCATCTCACCCTCAGTAAGCTCCCCGCTGGAGTGGAGCTAATATAATGAACAAATGGGAAACTGTTCAACCTCCGCCGCCTCCAGTCCAGATCCAAGGTCGTCCCAACCTCTGTCGTTGAATTACAGTATGCAGACGACACTTGCATCTGTGCACACTCGGAGGTCGAACTCCAAACTATCGTCAAGACCTTCACCGAAGCGTACGAGAGCATGGGCCTTACACTAAACATCTGTAAGACAAAGGTCTTCTACCAACCTGCGCCCGCCACACACTACTGCCCCCCGATTATCAAAATCCACGACGAGGCCTTGGACAACGTGGACCACTTTCCATACCTCGGGAGCCTACTGTCAACAAGGGCAGATGTCAATGACGAAGTCCAACACCGCCGTCAGTGTGCTAGGGAATCCTTCGGTTGCCTGAGGAAGAGAGTGTTTGAAGACCAGGACCTAAAACCCGGCATCAAGCTCATGGTCTACAGAGCAGCAGTGATACCCGCCCTCCTGTACGCCTCAGAGACATGGACCATGTACAGCAGGCAACTCACAGCACTGGAGAGGTACCACCAACGCTGCCTCTGCAAGATACTCCAAATTCATTGGCAGGATAGGCACACTAATGTCAGTGTTCTCGCTCAGGCCAACATCCCCAGCATGTAAGCTTTGACCACGCTCGAACAGCTCCGATGGACGGGCCACATCGTCCGCATGCCCAATACGAGACTCCCAAAACAAGCGCTCTACTCAGAGCTCCGACACGGCAAGAGAGCCCCAGGTGGGCAGAGGAAACGTTTCAAGGACACTCTCAAAGCCTCCTTGAAAAAGTGCAACATCCCCACCGACACCTGGGAATCCCTGGCCCAAGACCGCACAAAGTGGAGGAGAAGCATCCGGGAAGGCACTGAACACCTCGAGTCTCTTCGTCGGGAGCAAGCGGAAGCCAAGCGCAAACAGCGGAAGGAGAGCACTCAATCCAAGCACCGCACCCACCCGCCCCTTCAACCTCCGTCTGTCCCACCTGTGACAGACTGGCGGTCCCGCATTGGACTCATCAGTTACCTGAGAAACCATTTTTAATGTGGAAGCAAGTCATCCTCGGTTCCGAGGGACTGCCTAAGAAGAAGAAGAAGGTCCTTCGCACTGCACCCAACTCACTATTGTCCTTCACACTGCTGCCAACACACTATTGTCCTGCAAATTTCTCCGAACACACTATTGTCCTGCACACTGCTCCCAACACACTATTGTCCTTCACACTGCTCCCAACACACTATTGTCCTGCACACTGCTCCCAACACACTATTGTCCTTCACACTGCTGCCAACACACTATTGTCCTGCACACTGCTCCCAACACACTATTGTCCTGCACACTGCTCCCAACACACTATTGTCCTGCACACTGCTCCCAACTCACTATTGTCCTGCACACTGCTCCCAACACACTATTGTCCTGCACACTGCTCCCAACACACTATTGTCCTGCACACTGCTCCCAACACACTATTGTTCTGCACACTGCTCCCAACACACTATTGTTCTGCACACTGCTCCCAACACACTATTGTCCTGCACACTGCTCCCAACACACTATTGTTCTGCACACTGCTCACAACTCACTACTGTCCTGCACACTGCTCCCAACACACTATTGTCCTGCACACTGCTCCCAACACACTATTGTCCTGCACACTGCTCCCAACACACTATTGTTCTGCACACTGCTCCCAACACACTATTGTTCTGCACACTGCTCCCAACACACTATTGTCCTGCACACTGCTCCCAACACACTATTGTTCTGCACACTGCTCACAACTCACTACTGTCCTGCACACTGCTCCCAACACACTATTGTCCTGCACAATGTTCCCAACACACTATTGTTCTGCACTCTGCTCCCAACACACTATTGTCCTGCACACTGCTCCCAACACACTATTACCCTGCACACTGCTCCCAACACACTATTGTCCTGCTCACTGCTCCCAACACACTATTGTCCTGCTCACTGCTCCCAACACACTATTGTCCTGCTCACTGCTCCCAACACACTATTGTTCTGCACACTGCTCCCAACACACTATCATCCTGCACACTGCTCCCAACACACTATCGTCCTGCTCACTGCTCCCAACACACTATCGTCCTTCACACTGCTGCCAATTCACAAATGTCCTGCACACTTATCGCAACAAATTATTTTCCTTCAAACTGCTCCCAACTCACTATTTTCCTGCACATTGCTCCCAACTCACTATTGTCCTGCACACTGCTCCCAACACACTATTGTCCTGCACAATGCTCCCTACACACTATTGTTATGCACACTGCTCCCAACACACTATTGTCCTGCAAACTGCTCCCAACACATTATTGTCCTGCACACTGCTCTCAACACACTAGTGACCTGCACACTGCTCCCAACACATTATTGTCCTGCACACTGCTCTCAACACACTAGTGACCTGCACACTGCTCTCAACACACTATTGTCCTGCACACTGCTCCCAACACATTATTGTCCTGCACACTGCTCTCAACACACTAGTGACCTGCACACAGCTACCAACACATGTAGGCTTCGCAAAGTCCCCCAGAAACTCGAATAGAACCCTAAAGGGGGTGCTTTTTGGATCTTAACACGAATTTGGAATGTTGGGACCGAAATGAAGGAATTTGAGGTCAAAACCTCAGTTTTGAAGAACATTTTGACAGGATCAAGGAAGAAAAAAAAGCCCTGAGGAAAATGACTTTGGATGATTAAAAAGGGCCATTGGGTAAACCTGCAGTCACAGAAACACAGGCTGTGGGATGTAGGGGGTGGTAATGGGGTCAGCCTTCACCTTCTGACTCAGTGAGTGGTTCGAATCGCTCCCACGCCCCTGGTTCCTAGACTTTGGACTTATTTAGGGGTTGTGAACAAAAAATTCAGTAGACAACAGGTTCTGATGAAAGAATTTTGACTTTATTAAAAGAAAAAGGTAACAAACTTAAAACACACTTAATACTTAAACACAGGTTGGGGAACACGCGGTACAGGCGAGGGAAAATTACAATATACCAAACAAAAAAACCTTATCCCTCCCAAAGATCCCACTATCTAGCTAGGTGTTTGGTTTCAGGAGATCAGGGATAATGCTCACCAACGAATCCTTGACAGGATTTTAGAGTCTTTTGATTAAAAGATTTTGTAAGGCCCTTGTTGCTGCGAGGTGTCCGATGGTCACTGAGGCAGTCGCTCTGGTTTCTTCTTGCATCAGTTTGTGGAGTTGTTGGCGTTCCTTTCCTCCTCCTCCTCGTGGCTTGTGGTGTCTTTTGCTGGAGCAGGGCTGAGAGAGAGAGAGAGAGAGAGAGAGCTGTTCCAGTGTTGTCAGCGAGTCCAAAAGAGAGAGAGTCTTGGGACAGGCTCCAATTATATTGTCTTTTTCATGCCCAAAACCCCTTACTAAAACGGTTTCCTTTAGGTTTCAAATGCCCTGTTTAGTCCATTGTCTAGTTTTGGCGGGCTTGCCAGTTCCGATGGCTTTAACGTAGTGTTAAATATGTCCTGATCGTTTTCAGATTTAGGCAAAGCCTTATCTACGTGCCAAATCTCATCCCTATTGTCCTAGGTCTATTGTCGGTCTTTTAAATCTGTCCTGTCGACACCTGGTTGATTGGTTCTTGATGAAGTGAATCGGGTTGCTTAATGTTTTATTGATTTCAAAAGAGGTCTTGGATTATTCATATTTCGATGTGTTGTGAGGCTTTTGGGTTTTGTCTCTTCCTCCTTGATAGGAAGGCAGTGTAAACACACTGCCAGACAGCTTAATACACTGCCTGGCCATGCCCCTCTGCAGCCTGTGTGTCTGTGAAAGGTGTCTTTCCCAACAGTAAGATTCGAAAAGTCATTTTCCTCAGGGTTTTCTTCTTGTGATCTTTAAAAATGTCCAAAACTGAGGGTTTTACCTCAGATGACTTCACTTAGGGTTCTGTTCGAGTTTCTGGGGGATTTTGCGAAGCTTACATCCCCCACTTTGATACTAAAACTGAATTAGTATCATTAACAGGTGAACAAAATTTCTGATCCCCGAAAACCAACCTTCCCCTGTATTACCTAAACTAAAAACCCAAACATACATTCCCCTTTTAAAAGTGGTGTTTCAGGTACATACAGGTAAGAATCGATCTTTATTTCACATCCAAGCACGGAGAGGGTCCGACACCCCTGCACAGCTTGGAAAAACACATCATACACATCATAAAAATGACACAACACACATACAATTTTTTTTTATTAAAAGACAAAATCAAGGTTCGTTCCATCCCTGGCCATAGCCTTTATTTTGATACACTTCCCAAGTCCCTTCGTGTCTGGAACGGAGCTCCCCGTCCCTTCCCCTGCACTTTGTACACAGCAGGTAGAGAACTATTCCGAGCTGGCAGACCACCAAAAGATGGGAAGCCATCCTGATCCAGGAAGGCACCTCTATATTCTCGAAAATTTCCCACCAGGGTGGAACTACTATATCCAAAATCTCTGCCCCTATTTCAACTGTTTTCTGTTCCAGGGTGTAGAAATGTTTTTGTGAAATCTCTACAGCTTTAAGTAGGATGGTAAGATGTTCGGGTAGAGGGGGAATTTTATATCCAATGTAAGTCACATACTTTTGCAGGTTTGTGATGTTTTCTGTTACAGTAAGGTGAACAGTGGAGGGTTCAGGAATGGGGACAATCCGTTCCTGGGCCACTTGAACTTCTGCCTCGGGTTTAAAGCGGAAACTGCTGTCACTTACCGGACACCAGAAGTGTCCATGCTGGTAGTGGGACGCACCTGTGGTGACACAATATGTCCCACCCCCTATACATGCTACCTGTGGGGAAACATGGCTGTGTGCCATTACCTCCATGGTACAGTTGATAGGTCGTGCGCCAGCAGCTTTAAACCCGCACTGTGGTTTAGAATAGGCGTTCAAGTGCTGGGGACACAGTATTATGTGTGAACCCCGGCTCCAGCACCCGGAGAGGTCAGTACCTATCATGGCGTGCTCCCACTTTATGACATAAGGTGGGACCGCTGTAAAACGGATGTGTGCACCCCCTTGAATGACTCCAATGTTCTCCACCCTGTATACCGGTACGGGTTGGGCTGTCCCACTCATGACCGGCATTCTCACTACTATTCCCATGATAGTGTGATTGGAACGCCCACAATCTATTGGGACAGGGTAGGCTTCAGAGGCTAGACGAAATTGTCATGGGCTCAGAGAATTACTAAACGGGTGGAGGGCTGCGAGGTGCTTGTTGCTGATCCAGGAGGGGACTAAACCTTGCTTTAAATCCTCCAGGTTGCTACAGCCCTCGCCCAGCAACCATGCCCCATACAGCACACGTACCTCATTCTGTGCAGCCTGATCCGATGCATTCCTATCCTCCCGTATGAGTGCATTTACTGTTTTGGCATGCCTTTCCAATTCTGCAATAATTTCCTTTAAATGAACCGTCATAGCTTGGTCCTCATGTAGCTCCGAGCCTACCACTGTGTTCCCATCCTTCAGGATCTTTCTTAACTGGGTTTTTAAACCATTTATCTGTGTCTGTAATTCCATGTCATCCAGGCTATTTATTACAAAGGATCCTGTACTATAGGCAGTGAAAACATAATTCCAGGCTCCCCTTCTTTGTCTACCCGTGCCCATAGGGTTCTCAGGGTGTATTCTGTATAGCTCTACTTTGTCTATATTGGCAAAATTAAATTCGTAAAAACATTTCCTTCAGCAGGGCCTGGTACAGCTGCTCCGTCTCCTTAGGACACCACTCAGGTAAGTATACCTCGGTAAGGTTTAATATTACTGAAGCTACTGCATAGTGTACCCCCTGGTATAGTACCTTTTCGGTTGGTACTAGGACTAACCCATTCCCTGGTCCCTTGGTGGTGGTAGGGCACTTTTCTTCCAGGGTTTTCGGTACCTGGGTCGTGGGTAGGGTCTTTCGGGTGTGTGCCACGAGTTCAGTGGCATTAACTGGGACCGGAATGTGTGGGACCACGCACCCATGCAGGCTAGAATCCCACCCTATCCCCTCCCCGGCATCTTGCCATTGGCTGGAGAAGATGATGGATACCCCTGTGGGGCAGGCTTCCTCTGATCCCCACATACAAACATAGACTCCCTGTTCCAACTCCCACCACTTATCCCAACACACACTCACTCCCCCTTGGGTCCCTATGATTGTCCGGTAGGTGTCGTTCCCTAATCTTTCCCAGTCAGCTGTATGGTCCCCTGCGTCCCTGCTCAGCTTCCTGAGCCACCACCACCTATTCAGGGGAATTCGTCCCTTACAGGTAAGGCACACACGCTTCCCCTCGGTGACACTGACCCTTGTGGCAACGACCTGTATTCTGGGGCATGGGAGGGAGGCCTCCCCGTACGTGAACCCGGGCTGGTTGGAGTATTTAGTAGAGTTGGACCCCAGCCACCCTGGCCACCTTCCCTCGTGGAAGTAGATGGCGAGCTCCCCCACTCCCCGCTCGCCACCCCCTGCAGTGACAACTGGTGCTCTCTCTCCTGAGCACCCATAGATGTGGGAGTCCTCCACGTCACCTCGGTCACCGATGCTCACCCCTACCAGGGCGAGCAGGAGCAGAAACCTTGTCATTCCGAAGTCCTTTCTGTAGGGGCACACACAAAACATATATCCATGTCCCAGAAAGGTTCTCTGGCTGGATAATTAATCAAGCCCTTAAACTTAAAAACTCTACAAACAACTAAACTAATGATAACCCAGAACTACCAAAACTGCAATTACTTAAAACCGAAAATTCTGTACATTTGCCGCCCATCTTCGGACGGCCAGGTTAAATCCTATTTAGTCTCTGCCTTATGTGGCCTCTGGATGGCTTGTACACCTGGGTGTAGTGCGGCCTGTACCGCCGGACCCAGAAGGCCTTCCTCAAAACCGCTGGGGGTATCTTAACATCCCAGCTGCGTCCTGTGCTGCAGAACACTACCCCCTTTGGTGTGGCTGCAGCGCCCTCGTTCATATCTGTGGGCTCCTCCCAGCCTGAGGCTGCAGGCGGGGGACCCTTCTCTCTCTCTTCTCCCAGTACTACCTCTCCTGTGAAACCCTCACTGTTGGAGGCTGTAGGCTGGGAATCCCCAACTTTAGAACGCTCCCTGCTCTTGGGCGCTCTTTTTCGGGTTGCAACCCTCTTTGGGTGGGACCCTCTAAACAGATACACCTGTGGCCACAGTAGCCTTTGCTGTGGTGTGCGGGGAGACCTTCTTAGGGCTCTGGCCACTGGGGGTGTGCTTGAGTCCTACATAATCGGTGGAGTGTTCTCTCCTGTGAAACAACACACTGTTCCTCCCGCTGCAGCTTGTGCGTCTGCCACAGCTGCGGCTGGCTGCGGATTTCTAACTTGGGGGCAGTCCACCTTTTCCGGCTGTTCCCTTTTAGGTTTAAACAGTTTGCATTGGTTGATGTGAAACCACTTTGTACGGCGGGGCATCTTTATGGCATAGACCATGGGGCTTGCCTTGTCTACAATGTTGTAGGGCCCCATGTACAATGGTTCGAAACTCCCTACCCGGGCAAAATTTCTCACCATGACCTGATCTCCAACCTCCCACTCGTGGTGCTTGCGGGGTTCCAGCAGCAATCGGTTACCCCGATGCTGTTTTCCCATGTTACTCGCAGCCTGCCAGTGGACCTGTTTAAGGTGGTCCAACAGATTCCTGACGAATCTGTCCCGGTTCACCTCCCTGAGCTGCCCTTCCGTGAGCACTGGGGCTAGCACATGGGTGGGGGTCCGCATAATCCTGCCAGTCATGAGCTGGTGTGGGGAATACCCCGTGCTTTTTGACTGGCTGGCCCGGATCCCCATTAGGACCAACGGTAAGGCTTCTACCCACTTTTTGGGTGAGTCTCCCATCTCCTTTCGCAGCCTTTCTTTGATGGTACGGTTTAAACACTCCACAATCCCTGATGACTGTGGGTTGTGGGCGACGTGCCATTTCCCTTCTATGCCGAGTACCCTGAGGGTCTCTTGCATGACCTGCCCAGTAAAGTGACTCCCCTGGTCTGACTCCACATACTGTGGGAGCCCCCATCGTGAGAACACTTCCCTGACCAGGATCCTGGCTGTACCCAAAGCGGTAGCTGTTCGACATGGAAAAGCTTCCACCCACTTTGAGAACACATCCACCAGGACTAGGCAGTATTTGTAGCCTCCCTGAGCGGTGGGTAGGGGCCCGATGTAGTCGACCTGGATCGACTGCCATGGTCCCTCTACCCTCCTGATGTGTCCCATAGATACCTTCCTTTTCTGGGGGTCAGGGTTGTTAGCAGCACACACCAGACAGCCTGCACAGAACTCGCGGACATCCTCCCTCAGTCCTGGCCTGTTCCACCCACTGCCAGGTGGTCTCAGGCCCGGGATGCCCCGCTCCTGGACCCTCATGGGCCAGTTGGAGGAATTCCCTTTGGTGCTGCTGCGGCACTACCCATTGTTACCCCCTGAACAGCATGCCTTCTTTGTGGGTGATGGCTGCTGCGCCGTATGGGCCCTCTACCTTCTCCCCTCTAGCCAGCGTTTCCAGGACAGTTTTTAGGATGGGATCCTGTGCCTGGACCATCTTTAGGTCCGGGGTCAATGCTACCCCTGCACTCCCTTGGGTCCCTCCTCTGCCTCTGATTGCTGCTACCGGGTTTGATCCATATGTATTGGCGCCCTCTTTGGCCAGCATGTCGGCTTGGTGATTGCCCTCTGCGCGGGGCTCTACCTTGGAATGGGCGTTCACCTTTTGGATGTAGACCCTACCTTCCTCCCCTACTGCCCTCATGATTTTCTCCAACAGAGGCTTGATGGCCAGGGTTCTCCCATCAGCGGAGGTGTATCCACGACGGGACCAGATGGCCAGGTACTCTGTACACGAATTGCATGTGAACATGCTGTCCGAGCAAATCGTGTATGGGGTAGGGAATTCCTCGGGGTGTGTGACTACATACACCACCGCAGCAGTTCAGCCTGCGGGGCACTCATGGTGCTGGGGAGCTTGATTGCCAGAGCAATGTCTGCCTCTGGGTCATAAATCCCACACCCTGTGAGTCGTTTGCCAGCTGATACTGTGCTTGAACTGTCCACATAGATTTCGCGGCTTGTGGGGTGTATCCCAGCTCACAAACCTATGTTGACTTCCCATACCCCTTCAATGGAACACCGGTGGGCTGTCCCTGAGTAAATCATGTTGGCTGCGAGCTTTGGCTTGCAGAGACCTTTTACCCTCAGATCCATTTGAGAGAGAAGCAGGGTCCAGCGAGCAATGCGGGCACTGCTCACTGTCCCATCTTTAATTCTCCCATCCAAGAGCATCTGGGTGGGCGTGTGGTGAGTGAGGAGTGTGATGGGAGAGGTGCCTGTGAAGATCAATGATCTTTTCACAGCCCAGTGAGTGGCTAGGAGGTGCCTCTCACAGTTGGAGTAGCTCCTCTCCACATCAGTGAGTATTCTGGAGGAGTAAACCACTGGTCTCAGCTTGCCATGCCCCTCTCGGAGCAGCACGGCACTCAGACTGTCCCCACTGGCTGCTACCTCCAGGAAAAACTCTTCCCCTCCATCAATGGCCCCTAGAGCCGGTGCGGTCTGCAGATCTCTCTTGAGTTTCACAAAGGCAGCCTCGCAACCCTCATCCCAAACCCACTCCACTCCCTTGTGTAGGAGTCGGAGCAGAGAGGCTGCTGTGGCTGCGTAATCCTCAATGAAATCTCTGCAGTACCCAGTTAGCCCTAGAAAAGACCTTACTCCTGTAACTGTGTTGGGGGCTGGTAACTCCTGAACTGCTTCCCTTCTAGCTTTGTCAATGGCCCTCTCCCCTGCTCGCACAGCCAGGCCCAGGAATTTGACTTCCCGCTGGCCAATCTGCGCCTTCTTGGGGTTTACTTTAAAGCCCTCTTGCCTGAGCAGTTCCAGCAGTTCTGCCAGAAGGGGACCATGTTCCTCTCCCTCATCGGTAAAGAGGAGTAGGTCGTCCACATACTGGACCAGCTGATGGGGCCTGCTGAGCCCTTCAAGCAATTCGCCATACATTGGTGAAAAATGCTTGGGCTGTTGTGGAAGCCCTGGGGCAGACAGTTCCATGTGTACTGTTGGCCTTTAAATGTAAAGGCAAAATTGTACTGATCCTCTCTCCTTAGAGGGATGGACCAGAACCCGTTGGAAATATCCAGCACTGTAAAGGTGGTCGCAGATGCTGGGATACTTCCAATGAGGTCGGCTACGGCTGCAACCGTGGGGGCACAGGCGGGGATGTTTCGATTGAGTACTCGATAGTCTACAGTGGAACCTCCAGGAGTTGTCTGGTTTTCCAACTGGCCACAGTGGGGAGTTCACGTGGGTAACTATAGGTCTCAATACATAGAAACATAGAAACATAGAAAATAGGTACAGGAGTAGACCATTCGGTCCTTCGAGCCTGCACCGCCATTCAATGCATTCATGGCTGAACATGCTACCTCAGTACCCCATTCCTGCTTTCTCGCCATACCCCTTGATCCCCCTGCTTGACTAAAGAAGTCAAAGCCATTTCCAAGTCTGTCTCAGCTTCCCTGGGGAAGTTATACTGCTCTTGTGGGCGGTTCGTGGGGTCCCCACTCACACTAACCTCGACCCCGGTTACCCTCCCACAGTCGTGCTTGTGAGTGGCAAATGCTGCGAGGTTTTCCTGCACAAATGCCTGGTACTCCATTGGAGTGTTACTGACCATGAGTTCGAGGTCGTAACCCTCCTTTGGTTTTACTGTTGCACAAGGTCCCCTTGCCTTGTGCCTCTGGGATGAGTGCTTCCTCACTACCCTTTTGGGTACATGCTCCCCATAGACAGTGGTTCCTTAAATCCACTAAAATCCTGTGGCCTGTGATAAAGTCGGCCCCCAGGATCCCCTTCCCTTCTTGCTCCCACTTCATTAGGACACAGGTCCACTTGGTGTGGAGCGTTCCCAAATGAATGGACAGCGGGATGGCGAATGAGCCAGCCTGCTCGTTACCTGTGAATCCCACTAAGCTGTACGGGACCCCGTTAGACAGAGGTGAGGTGGCTGTGTTATCTGAATAAATGAGGGTGCTCGAAGCTCCTGTGTCTAACAGATAGGTCCCTTCTACCTTTTCTACCTCCATCTTAACATGCGGTCTCTTCCAGGCATCATACTCGAGGGGACACAGGTAAACCGGCTGTGCTAGCTCTAGTCATGCCTCTGGGTTGGGTGGGGCAGATGGGATTAGAGCGCCACTGGCTGTAGCCACCTTCCCTGGGCCATCAAACAGGACTCTGATGGCCGCTACTATTGTGTCCAGTGTGGGGGAAGAGGTCGGTGCCTCTACTTTTGGGGCAGGAGTTGGGGACTTCTTTGCTAGGCTATCCTTCCAGGGATTCCTACAGTCCTTTCTCCAGTGCCCAGTCTTCCCGCACCCGAAGCAGCTACGCTTCGTGTCGGAAGGTTTATCACCTTCCTGGTGCCACTCCTTCTTATCCTGACTGGGCTTTATCTCATGCACCTTCCCTTTCGGTGGGGTGTCTTCAGCTCCCCTACCGTTCCGGTAGGCTAGGGTCAGTTGCCTGACCACTGCCTCCTCGGTGACCCAGGGGTCTTTCGGGTCAAACCAAAGTTCAGCCTTGGTTTTTATTTGTGGCAAGCTGTTTGCCACTAGGCTATGGAGCCAGTGGGCCAGCTCGTCCCTGTTCAGGTTAGCTCGATCGAGATCCCCATTACAAGCACCCTTGTACACCGGCCACAGTCTGTCTGCGAAAGCCTATGGGGTCTTCCCTGCGAGCTGCACTGTTTTCTCCACCCGGGAGAAAGGACTTCCCTCATTCATTCCCATGGCCTCTAAAACTTCCTCTCTGACGGCAGCATATCCATTCTGTCCTCTCTTGCTCTCAGTAGAGAGGGACTGGTATAGTTTGCCATCTAATGAGAACAGGAGCATTTTTGCCATCTCGGCATCATCATAGTCATTGATGCCTGCTGCCTGTTCCACCTCCATGAAGTGGACTGAGGGGTCTTCCTTTTGGGTAAGTTTACTCAGGTGGCTTACCATAGCCCTAAGCTGTTGTGTACCGTGGGGAGCCAGGAATTGATTTTCAAGGGGTCCCTGACCTCCACCACCGGCGGGCGGGCCAAACTTTTGCTGTCGTGCTGGGCACATTGGCCCTGGCTCCGACTTCTCCTGCATCGGTTTTCCCCCCTCTCCCTGCTGCCAGACCGAGTCAAAACACGGTGCCACAGGTGCTGGTGTGCACTCCCTGTCAGCCTCACAGATTGTCTGCCCCTCCTGCTGCCTAACCAAGCTTCTCCTTGGCACCACAGGTGGTGGTCGAACAGTCTCCCCTTGCTCTTCCAGGTCTACCTGGGCTGCACCCGGGCTTATCAGGCATAGCATGCCTTTTGTCTTGGACAGAGCAAGGTTCAGACTCTCAATCTGCTTCTGACAGGGGCCGTGGTCCCCTACCTCAAACTCCCTTGTACTGGCTACTCTGTAAGCTGCCTGAACATCATTTAACTTCTCTGTGAGTTCCCTTAATTGCTTGGCAAGGCGGGTGTTCTCTTCCCACAATGCCAGTTCACTACTTTTGGCTTCGGTGGCCTGACACTGGAGGTATCCCTTACTGGCACGGTGTTCCTCCAGCATCTGTGACTGTTCCTGATCTTTTGTGCTGAGCTCTGCTAACAACATCTCCCCTGCTATAGCTCTGGCACGGGACAGTTGGCTTTCTTTCTTTAGCTCTTCTTTGAGAGCCTGAATGCGCTTCCCCATAAGCTGCATTTGTTTCTGGGAGCAGACCAACCATATGGCTTTCTCCACAGACTTATTGTATTCCTTGCTCTCAGTCCATGCAGCTGCAGCGTCCATAGGACGTTCAGCATGCAACAGCCTGAGGACCCATTTCTTGGTGATATTGACCTTTTTATATACATAGGATGATATCCTCTCTTCCATTTTTGTTCTCTCCTCAAAACCAGCATTTACTGCTTCACAACCCTTTCGCCAAAGTCCTGCCACGGTCGCCATTATGTAGGGGGTGGTAATGGGGTCAGCCTTCGCCTTCTAGACTTTGGACTTATTTAGGGGTTGTGAACAAAAAATGCAGTAGACAACAGGTTCTGATGAAAGAATTTTGACTTTATTAAAAGAAAAAGGTAACAAACTTAAAACACACTTAATACTTAAACACAGGTTGGGGAACACACGGTACAGGCGAGGGAAAATGACAATATACCAAACAAAAACCTTATCCCTCCCAAAGATCCCACTATCTAGCTAGGTTTTTGGTTTCAGGAGATCAGGGATAATGCTCACCAACGAATCCTTGACAGGATTTTAGAGTCTTTTGATTAAAAGATTTTGTAAGGCCCTTGTTGCTGCGAGGTGTCCGATGATCACTGAGGCGGTCGCTCTGGTTTCTTCTTGCGTCTGTTTGTGGAGTTGTTGGCGTTTCTTTCCTTCTCCTCGTGGCTTGTGGTGTCTTTTGCTGGAGCAGGGCTGAGAGAGAGAGAGAGAGAGAGAGAGAGAGCTGTTCCAGTGTTGTCAGCGAGTCCAAAAGAGAGAGAGTCTTGGGACAGGCTCCAATTATATTGTCTTTTTCACGCCCAAAACCCCTTACTAAAACGGTTTCCTTTAGGTTTCAAATGAGCCCTGTATAGTCCATTGTCTAGTTTTGGCGGGCTTGCCAGTTCCGATAGCTTTAACTTAGTGTTAAACATGTCCTGGTCGTTTTCAGATTTAGGCAAAGCCTTATCTATGCACCAAATCTCATCCCTATTGTCCTAGGTCTATTGGCGGGCTTTTAAATCTGTCCTGTGGATACCTGGTTGATTGGTTCTTGATGAAGTGAATCGGGTTGCTTAATGTTTTATTGATTTCAAAAGAGGTCTTGGATTATTCATATTTCTATGTGTTGTGAGGCTTTTGAGTTTTGTCTCTTCCTCCTTGATAGGAAGGCAGTGTAATACACTGCCTGGCCACGCCCCTCTGCAGCCTATGTGTCTGTGAAAGGTGTCTTTCCCAACAGTAAGATTCATAAAGTCATTTTCTCAGGGCTTTCTTCTTGTGATCTTTAAAAATGTCCAAAACTGAGGATTTTACCTCAAATCACTTCACTTAGGGTTCTGTTCGAGTTTCTGGGGGATTTTGCGAAGCCTACAGGGAAGGGGTGTGGTGAGGCAGTGGACAGCTTTTGAGTATTGGGACCAAATCAAGCTGTCTGGGAGATGTTTGCACTGCAATCCAACCAAGGAGGAAGAGCCTCATCCAAAACATCACAAACACATTTAAAAATGAATAAACCAAGACCCCTTTTGAAATCCCCAGGTCCAGACAGGATACTGGAAGTCTGAAAACAATTCCTAACAAATAAAACTGCCAGTACACAGTTTCATAGCCTAGCATCCCATCAAAAACCGATTAGCCAAGTATCGACAGGAACAGTTTAACAAGCCCGCCAAAACCTAAGACAAAAAAAGTGAGATTTGGCACGTAGATAGAGGCCCAGTCTCAATGGAAGACATCGGTAGCCATCAGGACAAGTTAACACAAAGTTAAAGTCATCAGACTTAACGAGCCCGCCAAAACCTAAGACAAAAGAAACTAGATTTGGCGTGAAGATAAGCAGGCCTCAACTGAAACCTAAATCACTTTAATGCGAAATCGATTAGTAAAACAGTTTTGGTGCGAAGAACACAATAGACCTGAACAGTATAATTGAGGGCCTAATCCCCCAAGAAAGATGCACAGGTTCAACACACACGACACGAGGGCGACACCAGAGCCAAGCAACAAGGAACGAGTCACAAGAACAACCTTCGGAAGGCAGGCAGGCCTAAAGCCACGGGCAAGAAGACATGAGGAACCCGAGAGACACTGTGGTGGTGCCTGTTCAAGCCGTACGGTTTGTTACAACACTATACTAAAAGTTAGTTCAAGGCTGTCCAGAGAGGCAGTTTAAAGTTAGTAATAGTACCGAGGCACGCAAGGACAACACGCCACAGAAAGGGGGGGTCATCGACGGACCCGACTGGGAAAAAGGTTCCCAAACGCCTCGCAGCAACCAAGGCCCCACGAGCCAACCAAATCAACGCCACCGACCAACCAGGTGCGAACCAGGCCGCCGCGACCACCGAAAGACCAACACCAGGAAAACCTGAAGACACGCAAGTTTCCACACTACAAACTATTCCTGACTTACCCCTGGGTAAGATTTTCCCTTGAAAAACTATAAACCCTACCTCTAACGAAGAAAATTGGGTACTCACCTGATATAATCCAATACGCACCTTACCGCATCAGCGGACAGACCCAAACTGACCTGGAGTGCAGCTGAAGTCTTCCACCACGTCTGGGGTACGGCAGGCCCCAACAACCAAAAACCCCAGTGAACCCCGAAATCGCGAAATACCTCAACTGTCAAGAACTGTCAAGGAGTGGTGAGCATTATCCCTGGTCCTCTGGAATCAAACCTAGCTAGGCAGTGGGATTGGGAGGGATAAGGGGTTTTGTATACTATATTTCTCCCTCACCTGTACCGTGTGTTCCCCAACCTGTGTTTAAGTATTCTGTGTGTTTTAAGATTGTTTGTGTTGTATTTACCTTTTCTTGAATAAAAGTTAAAGTTCTTTCATCAACACCGGTTGTCTACTGCACCTTTGTTCACGACCCCGAAATAAGTCCAAGGTCTAGAACCAGGGGAGTGGGAATAATGCGAACCATTCACTGAAGTCAGAGGTGAAGCTGACCCTACCACACCACCTCCTACACACACTATTATCCTGTACACTGCTCTCAAAACACTATGGTCCTGCACACTGCTCCCAATACAATATGGTCCTGCACACTGCTCCCAACACACTATTGTGCTGCACACTGCTCCCAACACACTATTGTCCTGCACACTGCTCTCAACACACTATTGTCCTGCACACTGCTCCCAACACAATATTGTCCTGCACACTGCTCCCAACTCACTATTGTCCTGCACACTGCTCCCAACTCACTATTGTCCTGCACACTGCTCCCAACTCACTATGGACCTGCACACTGCTCCCAATACAATATGGTCCTGCACACTGCTCCCAACACACTATTGTCCTGCACACTGCTCCCAACTCACTATTGTCCTGCACAATGTTCCCAACTCACTATTGTCCTGCACACTGCTCCCAACTCACTATGGACCTGCACACTGCTCCCAATACAATATGGTCCTGCACACTGCTCCCAACACACTATTGTCCTGCACACTGCTCCCAACTCACTATTGTCCTGCACACAGCTCCCAACACACTATTGTCCTGCACACTGCACCCAACACACTATTGTCCTCCACACTGCTCCCAACACACTATTGTCCTGCACACTGCTCCCAACACACTATTGTCCTGCACACTGCTCCCAACACACTATTGCCCTGCACACTGCTCCCAACACACTATTGTCCTGCACACTGCTCCCAACTCACTATTGTCCTGCACACTGCTCCCAACACACTATTGTCCTGCACACTGCTCCCAACACACTATTACCCTGCACACTGCTCCCAACACACTATTGTCCTGCACACTGCTCCCAACACACTATTGTCCTGCACACTGCTCTCAACGCACTATTGTCCTGCACACTGCTCCCAACACACTATTGTCCTGCACACTGCTCCCAACACACTATTGTCTTTCAGACTTCTCCCAATCACTATTGTCCTGCACGCTTCTGCCAACACACTATTGTCCTTCCCACTGCTCCCAACTCACTATTTTCCTGCACTCTGCTCCCAACACACTATTGTCTTTCAGACTTCTCCCAATCACTATTGTCCTGCTCACTGCTCACAACTCACTATTGTCCTGCACACTGCTCCCAAATCACTATTGTCCTGCACACTGCTCCCAACACACTATTGTCTTTCAGACTTCTCCCAATCACTATTGTCCTGCACACTGCTCCCAACACACTATTGTCCTGCACACTGCTCCCAACTCACTATTTTCCTGCACACTGCTCCCAACACACTATTGTCTTTCAGACTTCTCCCAATCACTATTGTCCTGCACGCTTCTCCCAACACACTATTGTCCTTCCCACTGCTCCCAACTCACTATTTTCCTGCACTCTGCTCCCAACACACTATTGTCTTTCAGACTTCTCCCAATCACTATTGTCCTGCTCACTGCTCACAACTCACTATTGTCCTGCACACTGCTCCCAACACACTATTGTCCTGCACACTGCTCCCAACACACTATTGTCCTGCACACTGCTCCCAACACACTATAAGAACATAAGAACATAAGAAATAGGAGCAGGAGTAGGCCAATCGGCCCCTCGAGCCTGCTCCGCCATTCAATAAGATCATGGCTGATCTGATCCTAACCGCCAATCTACTATCTATCACAGAACCATCTCCTGCATCTAACAGAATTGCACACACGAAATAGGAGCAGAATCAGGCTACACAGTCCCTGGGCCCGCTCCACTACCCACAGGGCCATGACCGATCCGAACCTAGACTCATGTCCAAATTCCTGCCCGCTCCCCGTAACCCTTAATGCCCTTTACTTCTAGGAAACTGTCTATTTCTGTTTTAAATTTAATTAATGTTGTAGCTTCTACAGCTTTTTGTGGCAGCATATTCCATGGACCTACCACCCTCTGAGTGAAGTAGTTCCTCCTCATCTCAGTTTTGAAAGAGCAGCCCCTTATTCTAAGACTATGTCCCCTAGTTCTCGTCTCACCCGTCATCGGGAACATCCTCCCCGCATCCATCCGATCCAACCCCTTCACAATCTTATATGTTTCAATAAGATCGCCTCTCATTCTTCTGAACTCCAATGAGTAGAGTCCCAATCTACCCAACCTCTCCTCATATGACCACCCCCTCATCCCCGGGATTAACCGAGTGAACCTTTTTTGCACTGCCTCGAGAGCAAGGATGTCTTTCCTTAAGTAAGGACACCAAAACTGTATGCAGTATTCCAGGTGCGGTCTCACCAATACCTTGTACAACTGAAGCAATACCTCCCTATTTTTATATTCTATCCCCCTAGCAATGAAAGCCAACATTCCATTTGCCTTCTTAATCACTTGCTGCACCTGCATACTAACCTTTTGAGTTTCGTGCACCAGGACCCCCAGATCCCTTTGCACTTCAGTACTCTCCAGTTTCTTGCCATTAAGATAATAAATTGCTCTAGGATTTTTCCTGCCAAAGTGCATCACCTCACACTTTCCAGTGTTGTATTCCATCTGCCAAATCTCTGCCCACTTACTTAGCCTGTCTATGTCCCCTTGCAGGTTTTTTATGTCCTCCTCACTCACTACTTTCCCTCCCATCTTTGTATCATCTGCAAATTTTGATATGTTACACTTGGTCCCTTCCTCCAAATCGTTAATATAGATTGTGAAGAGTTGGGGACCCAGCACTGACCCCTGTGGAACACCACTAGTTACTGATTGCCAGTCTGAGAATGAACCATTTATCCCAACTCTTTGCTTTCTGTTAGATAGCCAATCCTCTATCCATGCCAGAATATTACCCCCAATCCCGTGATTTTTTACCTTAAGCAATAATCTTTTGTGTGGCACCTTGTCAAATGCCTTTTGGAAGTCTAAATACACTACGTCCACTGGTTCCCCTTTATCCACTCTATATGTTACTTCCTCAAAGAACTCCAGCAAATTTGTCAAACATGACTTCCCCTTCGTAAAACCATGCTGACTTTGTCCTATTAAATTATGATTATCCAAATGTCCTGTTACTGTTTCCTTAATAATGGACTCCAAAATTTTACCTACCACAGATGTTACTGCACACTGCTCCCAACACACTATTGCCCTGCACACTGCTCCCAACACACTATTGTCCTGCACACTGCTCCCAACACACTATTGTCCTGCACACTGCTCCCAACACACTATTGTCCTGCACACTGCTCCCAACACACTATTGCCCTGCACACTGCTCCCAACACACTATTGTCCTGCACACTGCTCCCAACACACTATTGTCCTGCACACTGCTCCCAACACACTATTGTCCTGCACACTGCTCCCAACACACTATTACCCTGCACACTGCTCCCAACACACTATTGTCCTGCACACTGCTCTCAACGCACTATTGTCCTGCACACTGCTCCCAACACACTATTGTCCTGCACACTGCTCCCAACTCACTATTGTCCTGCACACTGCTCCCAACACACTATTGTCTTTCAGACTTCTCCCAATCACTATTGTCCTGCACGCTTCTCCCAACACACTATTGTCCTTCCCACTGCTCCCAACTCACTATTTTCCTGCACTCTGCTCCCAACACACTATTGTCTTTCAGACTTCTCCCAATCACTATTGTCCTGCTCACTGCTTACAACTCACTATTGTCCTGCACACTGCTCCCAAATCACTATTGTCCTGCACACTGCTCCCAACACACTATTGTCTTTCAGACTTCTCCCAATCACTATTGTCCTGTACACTGCTCCCAACACACTATTGTCCTTCACACTGTTACCAACAAAATATCATCTTGCACACTGCTCCCAACATATTATTATACCGCACCATGGTCCCAAAACACTGTTGTCCTGCACATTGCTCCAAGCACACCATTTTCCTGCACACTGCTCCCTGTGCAGTCAGAGACGGGATAATTTATAATGGGGAATGTGGAAATGGCAGAGAAATGAAATAAATACTTTGTTTCTGTCTTCACGGAGGAAGACACAAAAAACCTCCCAGAAATACGAGAAAACCAAGGGAGTGGCGAGAATGAGGAACTTAATGAAATTATTATTAGTAAAAAAACAGTACTAGCAAAGTTAATGGGACTAAAAGTCGATAAATTCCAAGGACCGGATGACCTACATCCTAGGGTTTTGAAAGAGGTGGCCATTGGGATAGTGGAAGCATTGGTTATCATCTTCCAAAATTCTATAGATTCTGGAATGGTTCCTGCAGATTGGAGGATAGCAAATGTAACCCCACTATTTAAGAAAGGAGGGAGAGAGACAACGGGGAACTACAGACCTGTTAGCCTCATATCAGTAGTTGGGAAAATGCTGGAATCTATTATAAAGGATGCAATAACTGGGCACTTAGAAACTAATAGTAAGATTGGGCAGAGTCAACATGGATTTATGAAAGGGAAATCCTGTTTGACAAACCTATTGGAGTTCTTTGAGGACGTAACTAGTGGAGTAGACAAAGGGGAACCGGTAGATATGGTGTATTTGGATTTTCAGAAGGCCTTCGATAAGGTCCCACACAAGAGGTTGGTGAACAAAATTAGGGCACGTGGAATTGGGGGTAATATACTCGCATGGATTGAGAATTGGTTAACAGACAGAAAACAAAGAGTAGGGATAAGCGTGTCTTTTTCAGGATGGCAGGCTGTGACTAGTGGGGTACTGCAAGGATCGGTGCTTGGGCCCCAGATATTCACAATCTATATCAATGATTTGGATGAGGGGACTAAATGTAACATTTCCAAATTTGCTGATGATACAAAGCTAGGTGGCAGTGTCAGTTGTGAAGAGGATGTGAAGAGGCTTCAAGGGGATCTCGACCAGGCTCAGTGAGTGGGTGAGAACATGGCAGATGGAATATAATGTGGATAAATGTGAAGTTATCCACTTTGGTAGAAAAAACAGAAAGGCAGAGTATTTCCTAAATGGTGAAAGATTGGGGAATGCAGATGCTCAAAGGGACCTGGGTGTCCTTGTACATGAGTCACTGAAAGTGAATGTGCAGGTGCAGCAATCCATTAGGAAGACAAATGGTATGCTGGCCTTCATTACAAGAGGATTTGAGTACAGCAGTAAATAAGTCTTACTCCAATTATATAGGGCTTTGGTGAGACCACACCTGGAGTACTGTGTAGAATTTTGGTCTCCTTACCTAAGGAAGGATACACTTGCCATAGAGGGAGTGCAACGAAGGTTCACAAGATTGATTCCTGGGAAGGCGGGACTGTCGTATGAAAGAGATTGTGTAAACTAGGCCTATATTCTCTTGAATTTGTGAAGCGGAGATGCCGGTGTTGGACTGGGGTGGACAAAAATGCGAAGTCGCACAACACCAGGTTATAGTCCAACAGTTTTATTTAAAATTACGAGCTTTCGGAGCGCTGCTCCTTCTTCAGGTACAAGTACAGTGAGGGAATACAAATCAGCAGTATATATACACAGAGAGCAATTTGTCTGCAGAGATACTATCTGTTAGGAAGGCATTACATCAAAGACACATCAGAGTACAGCTAAGACAATTAGGTGGGTCACAGGGGGTCCAACGTGTCAAATGTTGCCGTCTGCAGTTGAGCTTTTAACTTTTTTTTGGGTTTTTTTGTGTGTTTTTTTTAAAACTGGAAAGACAGACAATGATGTCGAGTCACGTTCTGTAGCGTGACATGAACCCAAGATCCCTATTGAGGCCGTCCTCATGGGTGCGGAACTTGGCTATCAGTTTCTGCTCGATGATTTTGCATTGTCGTGTGTCTCAAAGGCCGCCTTGGAGAACGCTAACCCGCAGATCCGAGGCTGAATGTCCTTGACTGCTGAAGTGTTCCCCGACTGGGAGGTAACAATCCTGCCTGGCGATTGTTGCACGGTGTCCGTTCATATGTTGTCGCAGTGTCTGCATGGTCTCGCCGATGTACCATGCTCCGGGGCATCCTTTCCTGCAACGTATGAGGTAGACAACGTTGGCCGAGTCACATGAATATGTACCATGTACCTGGTGGGTAGTGTCCTCACGTGTGATGATGGTATCTGTGTTGATGATCTGGCATGTCTTGCAGAGGTTGCCGTGGCAGGGTTGTGTGGTGTCGTGGTTGCTGTTCTCCTGACAGCTGGGTAATTTGCTGTGAATGATGGTACTTTTGAGGTTACTTTTGTTGTACTCTGATGTGTCTTTGATGTAATGCCTTCCTAACAGATTGTATCTCTGCAGACAAATTGCTCTCTGTGTATATATACTGCCGATTTGTATTCCCTCACTGTACTTGTACCTGAAGAAGGAGCAGCGCTCCGAAAGCTCGTAATTTTAAATAAAACTGTTGGACTATAACCTGGTGTTGTGCGACTTCTCTCTCTTGAATTCAGAAGAATGAGATGGGATCTCTTTGAAGCATACAAAATTATTACAGGGCTTGATAGGGTAGAGGCTGGGAGAATGTTTCCCTTGGCTGGGGAGTCTAGAACCAAGGGCCACAGCCTTAGGATAAAGGGTAGACCATTCAGGACTGAGATGAGAAGAAATTTTTTCACATAGAGGCTGGTGATTCTTTGGAATTCTCTACCCCAGAGGGCTGTGGAGGCTTAGTCATTGGGTATATTCAAAACAGAAGTCGATAGATTTCTGACTTTTAAGGGCATCAAGGGATATGGCGATAGGGCCGGTGAATGGAGTTGAGGCAGAAGATCAGCCATGATCTCATTGAATGGCGGTGCAGGCTCGAAGGGCCGAATGGCCAACTCCTGCTCCTATTTCTTATGTTCTTATGTTCTTACACGGCTGCCAACACACTATTATCCTGCACACTGCTCCCAACACCCTATTGTCCTGCACACTGCTCCCAAATCAACATTGTCCATCACACTGTGGCCCAACACACTATTGTCCTGCACACTGCTTCCAACACTCCATTGTCCTTCACACTGCTTCCAATTCACTATTGTCCCGCACACCTATCGCAACTCACTATTGTTCTTCACACTGCTGCCAATTCATAAATGTCCTGCGCACTTATAGCAACAAACTATTTTCCTTCACACTGCTCCCAACTCACTATTTTCCTGCACACTGGTCCCAACATACTATTGTCTTTCAGACTTCTCCCAATCACTATTGTCCTTCACGCTTCTCACAACACACTATAGTCCTGCACACTGCTTCCAACACACAATTGTCCTCCACAATTCCCCAAAACACTATTGTCCTGTACACTGCTACCAATGCACGGTTGTTCTGCACACTGCTCCCAACTCACTATTGTCCTGCACACTGCTCCGAACACACTATTGTCCTGCACACTGCTCACAACACACTATTGTCCTTCAAACTGCTCCCAACACACTATTGTCCTGCACAATTCCCCAACACACTATTGACCTGCAGACTGCTTGCAACACACTATTGTCCTGCACACATCTCCCAACACACTATTTTCCTGCACACTGCTCCCAACACACTATTGACCTGCACGCTTCTCACAACACACTATTGTCCTGCACACTGCTCCCAACACACTATTGTCCTGCACCCTTCTCACAACTCACTATTGTCCTGCACACTGCTACCAACACAATAGTGTCAGCACAATTCTCCCAACACACTATTACCCTGCACACTGCTCCCAAAATAACATTATCCTGCACACTGCTCCCAACACACCATTATCCTGCGCAATTCCCCAACACACTATTGTCCTGCACAATTCTACTAACACCCTATTTTCCTGAACACTGCTCTCAACACACTATTGTCCTTGAAACTGCTGCCAACAAACTAATGTCCTGCACAATTCCCCAACACTCTATTGACCTGCAGACTGCTTGCAACACACTATTATCCTGCACACATCTCCCAACACACTATTTTCCTGCACACTGCTCCCAACACACTATTGTCCTGCACGCTTCTCGGAACATACTATTGTCCAGCACACTGCTCCCAACACACTATTGTCCTGCACCCTTCTCACAACTCACTATTGTCCTGCACACTGCTACCAACACAATATTGTCCTGCACACTGCTCCCAACTCACTATTGCCCAGCTTCAATTCCCCAACACACTATTGTCCTGCACACTGCTCCCAACACACTATTGTCCTGCACACTGCTACCAACACACTATTGTCCTTCAAACTGCTCCCAACACACTATTGTCCTGCACGCTTCTCACAACTCACTATTGTCCTGCACACTGCTCCGAACACACTATTGTCCTGCACACTGCTCACAACACACTATTGTCCTGCACACTGCTCCCAACACACTATTGTCCTCACACTGCTCCCAACACACTATTGTCCTCACACTGCTCCCAACACACTATTGTCCTGCACACTGCTCCCAACACACTATTGTCCTGCACACTGCTCCCAACACACTATTGTCCTGCACACTGCTCCCAACACACTATTGTCCTGCACACTGCTCCCAACACACTATTGTCCTGCACACTGCTCCCAACACACTATTGTCCTGCACACTGCTCCCAACACACTATTGTCCTGCACACTGCTCCCAACACACTATTGTCCTGCACACTGCTCCCAACACACTATTGTCCTGCACACTGCTCCCAACACACTATTTCCTGCACACTGCTCCCAACACACTATTGTCCTGCACACTGCTCCCAACTCACTATTGTCCTGCACACTGCTCCAACACACTATTGTCCTGCACAATTGTCCCAACACACTACTGACCTGCATACTGCTTGCAACAAACTATTGTCATGCACACTTCTCCTAACACACTATTATCCTGCACACTTCTCCCAACACACTATTGTCATGCACACTGCTCTCAACACCCTATTGTCCTGCACACTGCTCCCAACGCACAATTGTCTTGCACACTGCTCCCAACTCACTATTGCCCAGCTTCAATTCCCCAACACACTATTGTCCTGCACACTGCTCCCAACACACTATTGTCCTGCACACTGCTACCAACACACTATTGTCCTTCAAACTGCTCCCAACACACTATTGTCCTGCACGCTTCTCACAACTCACTATTGTCCTGCACACTGCTCTGAACACACTATTGTCCTGCACACTGCTCACAACACACTATTGTCCTTCAAACTGCTCCCAACTCACTATTGTCCTGCACACTGCTCACAACACACTATTGTCCTTGAAACTGCTGCCAACACACTATTGTCCTGCACAATTCCCCAACACTCTATTGACCTGCAGACTGCTTGCAACACACTATTATCCTGCACACATCTCCCAACACACTATTTTCCTGCACACTGCTCCCAACACACTATTGTCCTGCACGCTTCTCGCAACATACTATTGTCCAGCACACTGCTCCCAACACACTATTGTCCTGCACCCTTCTCACAACTCACTATTGTCCTGCACACTGCTACCAACACAATATTGTCAGCACAATTCTCCCAACACACTATTACCCTGCACACTGCTCCCAAAATAACATTATCCTGCACACTGCTCCCA
Source organism: Squalus acanthias (assembly GCA_030390025.1). Classification (NCBI taxonomy): domain Eukaryota; kingdom Metazoa; phylum Chordata; class Chondrichthyes; order Squaliformes; family Squalidae; genus Squalus; species Squalus acanthias. The sequence goes on from CM059425.1 coordinate 250,289,929, forward strand.
ACACACCATTATCCTGCGCAATTCCCTAACACACTATTGTCCTGCACAATTCTACTAACACACTATTTTCCTGAACACTGCTATCAACACACTATTATCCTGCACACTTCTCCCAACACACTATTGTCGTGCACACTGCTCCCAACACCCTATTGTCCTGCACACTGCTCCCAACGCACAATTGTCTTGCACACTGCTCCCAACTCACTATTGTCCAGCTTCAATTCCCCAACACACTATTGTCCTGCACACTGCTCCCAACACACTATTGTCCTGCACACGGCTCCCAACACACTATTGTCCTGCACACTGCTTGCAACACACTATTGTCCTGCACACTGCTCCCAACACACTATTGTCCTGCACACTGCTCCCAACACACTATTGTCCTGCACACTGCTTGCAACACACTATTGTCCTGCACACTGCTCCCAACACACTATTGTCCTGAACACTGCTCCCAACACACAATTGTCTTGCTCAATTCTCCCAACACTCTTACGATAGCAAAATACTGCAGATGCTGGAAATCCAAAATAACAGCAGAAAATGCTGGAAAGACTCAGCAGGCCAGGCAGCATCCGTGGAGAGAGAAACAGAGTTAACGTTTCAGGTCGAAGGCCTTTCATCAGAACTGGAGACAGCAGGAAATCAAATAGATTTAAAGCAAGGATAAAGCTGGGAAAAGGGGGAGGGGATAAAAGAACAAAAGGAGAGATTAAGAGACATTAAGAGACATTCAAGGCAAGAGGTGGTGTTAATGTGACAGGTTAAGGCTGAAAGAAGTGTGAAATGCAATGGCAGATGAAGGACAGCTGCCAGCTTCTAGGAGGAAAAAAAAAGGGGGGGGTGCAAATGAAAGGGTGGATGAGAAAATAAAATATAAATGTGATGGGGCTAAGGTCACATTTATATTTTATTTTCTCATCCACCCTTTCATTTGCACCCCCCCCTTTTTTTTCCTCCTAGAAGCTGGCAGCTGTCCTTCATTCTGCCATTGCATTTCACACTTCTTTCAGCCTTAACCTGTCACATTAACACCACCTCTTGCCTTGAATATCTCTTAATGTCTCTTAATCTCTCCTTTTGTTCTTTTATCCCCCCCCCCCTTTTCCAAGCTTTATCCTTGCTTTAAATCTATTTGATTTCCTGGTGTCTCCAGTTCTGATAAAAGGTCTCGACCTGATACGTTAACTCTGTTTCTCTCTCCACAGGATGCTGCCTCGACTGCTTAGTTTTCCAACATTTTCTGTTGTTATCTCCCAACACTCTATTGTCCTGCACACTTCTCCCAGCACACTATTGTCCTGCACATGTCTCCCAACACACTAATGTCCTGCACACTTATCCCAACACACTATTGTCCTGAGCACTGCTCCCAACTCACTATTGTCCTGCACAGTGCTCCCAATGCACTATTGTCCTGCACATTGCTGCCAACACACTATTGTCCTGCACACTGCCTCAACACACTGTTGTCCTGCACACTGCTCCGAACACACTATTGTCCTGCACACTGCTCACAACATACTATTGTCCTTCAAACTGCTTCCAGCACACTATTGTCCTGCACGCTTCTCGCAACACACTATTGACCTGCACGCTTCTCACAACTCACTATTGTCCTGCACACTGCTCCCAACACACTATTGTCCAGCACACTGCTCACAACACAATATTGTCAGCACAATTCTCCCAACACAGTATTACCCTGCACAATTCTCCCAACAAACATTGTCCTGCACACTGCTCTGAACACACTATTGTCCTGCACACTGCTCCCAACACTCTATTGTCCTTCAAACTGCTCCCAACACACTATTGTCCTGCACGCTTCTCACAACTCACTATTGTCCTGCACACTGCTCCGAACACACTATTGTCCAGCACACTGCTCACAACACACTATTGCCCTTCAAACTGCTCCCAACACACTATTGTCCTGCACGCTTCTCACAACTCACTATTGTCCTGCACACTGCTCCGAACACACTATTGTCCAGCACACTGCTCACAACACACTATTGTCCTTCAAACTGCTCCCAACACACTATTGTCCTGCACGCTTCTCACAACTCACTATTGTCCTGCACACTGTTCCGAACACACTATTGTCCTGCACAATTGTACCAACACACTCTGGTCCTGCACACTGCTCCCAACACACTATTGTCCTGCACATTGCTGCCAACACACTATTGTCCTGCACACTGCTCTCAACACACTATTGTCCTCCACACTTCTCCCAACACACTATTGACCTGCACACTGCTCCCAACACACAATTGTCCAGCACAATTCCCCAACACCCTATTGTCCTGCACACTGCTCCCAACAAACTATTGTGCTGCACACTGCTCGGAACACACTATTGTTCTGCACTCTTCGACCAACACACTATTCTCTTGCACATGTCTCCCAACACACTATTTTTCTGCACATGTCTCCCAGCACAGTTTTTTCCTGCACAATTACCCAACACACTACTGACCTGCACACTGCACCCAACACATTTTTTTCCTTAACACTGCTCCCAACACACCATTGTCCTGCACTCTGCTCCCAAATCACTATTTTCCTGCACACTGCTCCCAACACACTATTGTCCTGCACACTGCTCCCAACACACTATTGTTCTGCACACTTCTCCCAAAACACTATTGTCCTGCACATGTCTCCCTAAACAGTTTTTTCCTGCACAATTACCCAACACACTAATGTCCTGCACACTGGTCCCAACACATTTGTTTCCTTAACACTGCTCCCAACACACTAATGTCCTGCACACTTCTCCCAACACACTATTATCCTGTACACTTCTCCCAGAACACTATTGTCCTGCACACTGCTCCAAATACAATATTGTTTTGCACACTACTCTCAACTCGCTGTTGTCCTGCACAATTACCCAACACACTATTGTCCTGCACACTGCACCCAACTCACTATTGTCCTGCACACTTCTGCCAACACACTATTGTCCTGCACAATTCTCCAACACACTATTGTCCTTCACACTGCTCCCAACACACTATTGTCCTGCACACTTCTCCCAACACACTATTGTCCTACACAATGCTCCCAACTCACTATTGTCCTGCACACTGCTTCCAACACACTATTGTCCTGCACACTTCTCCCAACACACTATTGTCCTACACAATGCTCCCAACTCACTATTGTCCTGCACACTGCTTCCAACGCACTGTTTTCCTGCACTCTTCTCCCAACACACTATTGTTCTGCACAATTACCCAACACACTACTGATCTGCACACTGCTTGCAACACACTATTGTCCTGCACACTGCTCCCAACACACTATTATCCTGCACACTGCTTCCAACACATTTTTTCCTGAACACTGCTCCCATCACACTAATGTCCTGCACACTGCTCCCAACACACCATTGTCCTGTACTCTGCACCCAAATCACTATTTTCCTGCACACTTCTCCGACCACACTATTGTCCTGCACACTGCTCCCAACACACTATTGTCCTGCTCACATCTCCAAACACACTATTGTCCTGCACAAATCTACCAAAACACTATTATCCTGCACACTGCTCCCAACACACTATTGTCCTGCACACTGCTCCCTACTGCTCACTATTGTCCTGCACACTGACCAAACACATTTTTTTCCTGAACACTGCTCCCAACACACTAATGTCCTGCACATTTCTCCCAACACACTATTATCCTGCATACTTCTCCCAGCACACTATTGTCCTGCACAATGCTCCCAACACACAATGGTCTTGCACACTACTCCCAACTCACTATTGTCCTGCACAATTCCACAACAAACTACTGTCCTGCACACTGCTCCCAAAACACTATTATCCTGCACACTGATCCCAACACACTCTTGTCCTACACACTGCTCGCAATAAGGTTCTAAATAATGGTGCTAAATTGGGGGAAGGCCGATTTTAATATGATAAGGCAGGATCTGGCCAAAGTGGACTGGGATCAGCTACTTGTAGGAAAATCCACATCAGAGCTGTGGGAGTCTTTCAGACAGGAAATAGAGAGAGTACAACGGCAACATGTTCCCGTAAAGGTCAAGGGTGGGACCAACAAACCCAGGGAACCCTGGATGTCAAGGGATATACGAGAATGGATTAGGAAAAAAAGGGAGGCTTTTGGCAGATACAAAGGACTAAAAACAGTGGAAACCCTAGAGGAGTATAGAAAGTGCAGGGGTGTACTTAAAAAAGAAATTAGGAGAGCGAAGAGGGGGCATGAAATAACACTGGCGGGCAAAATAAAGGAAAATCCCAAGGTGTTTTATAAGTATATTAAGGGCAAGAGGTTAACCAGGGAAAGAGTAGGGCCCATTCGCGACCAAAGTGGCAATCTGTGTGAAGAGCCAGAAGATGCAGGTGGGATTTTAAATGAATATTTTGCATCTGTGTTCACTATGGATAGAAATCAGGCAAGGGGATTGTGATATACAAATTAGTATTGAGAGGGAGGAGTTACTAACGGTTTTAGCGGGCTTAAAAGTGGATAAATCCCCAGGCCCAGATGAGATATATCCCAGGCTGCTGTGGGAGGCATGGGAGGAGATTGCAGGGGCTCTGACACAAATTTTCAGAACCTCTCTGGCCACAGGGGAGGTGCCAGAGGACTGGAGAACAGCTCACATAGTACCATTATTCAAGAAGGGTAGTAGGGATAAACCAGGGAATTACAGGCCAGTGAGCCTAACATCAGTGGTAGGGAAATTATTGGAAAAAATTCTGAGGGACAGAATTAGTCTCCACTTGGAGAGGCAAGGATTAATCAAGGATAGTCAGCATGGCTTTGTCAGGGGGAGATCATGTCAAACCAATTTGATTGAATTTTTCGAGGGGGTGACTAGGTGTGTGGATGAGGGTAGTGCAGTTGATGTGGTCTACATGGACTTCAGTAAGGCTTTTGACAAAGTCCCGCATGGGAGACTGGTCAAGAACGTAAGAGCCCATGGGATCCAGGACAACTTCGCACATTGGATCCATAATTTGCTTAGTGGCAGGAGGCAGAGGGTGATGGTCGAAGGTTGTTTTTGTGACTGGAAGCCTGTGTCCAGTGGTGTACCGCAGGGATCGGTGCTGGGTCCTTTGCTGTTTGTAGTGTACATTAATGATTTAGATATGAATGTAGGAGGTATGATCAGTAATTTCGCAGATGACATGAACATTGGTGGAGTGGTAAATAGCGAGGAGGGAAGCCTTAGGCTACAGGACGATATAGACGGGTTGGTCAGATGGGCAGAACAGTGGCAAATGGAATTTAACCCTGAAAAGTGTGAGGTGATGCATTTTGGGAGGACTAACAAGGCAAGGGAATACACAATGAATGGTAGGACCCTAGGAAGGACAGAGGATCAGAGTGACCTTGGTGTGCATGTACATAGATCCCTGAAGGCAGCAGGACAGGTAGATAAGGTGGTTAAAAAGGCATATGGGATACTTGCCTTCATTAGCCGAGGCATAGAATTTAAGAGCAGGGAGGTTATGATGGAGCTGTACAAAATGCTAGTTAGGCCACAGCTAGAATACTGTGTGCAGTTCTGGTTGCCACACTATAGGAAGGATGTGATTGCATTGGAGAGGGTGCAGAGGAGATTCACCAGGATGTTACCTGGGCTGCAGCGCTTCAGCTATGAAGAGAGACTGGACAGGCTGGGGTTGTTTTCCTTAGAGCAGAGAAGGCTAAGGGGGGACCTGATTGAGGTGTGCAAAATTATGAGGGGCACAGATAGGGTAGATAGAAAGGAACATTACCCCTTAGTAGAGGGGTCAATAACCAGGGGGCATAGTTTCAAGGTAAGGGGCAGGAGGTTTAGAGGGGATTTGAGGAAAAACTTTTTCACCCAGAGGGTGGTTGGAATCTGGAACTCACTGTCTGAAAGGGTGGTAGAGGCATGAACCCTCACAACATTCAAGAAGCATTTAGATGAGCACTTGAAACGCCATAGCATACAAGGCTGTGGACCAAGTGCTGGTAAATGGGATTAGATTAGACAGGGCTTGATGGCCGGCGCGGACACGATGGGCCAGAGGGCCTCTTTCTGTGCTGTATAACTCTATGGGGGAATAATTAGGTCGCGCCCCGTTTGGGGCGCAAATATCGTCTGGACGCAAATATTAGCGCCTGGCGCTAATTATCGCCACTGACTGGAAACTTCACTTTTATCGCCCCTGGAGGTGAGTGGAGCGCTAAATCAGGCGCTGCACACCTGTCTGAAGGCGCAAAGGCCGAGCAGTGAGGCGCTAACTCAGCGCGCGAGCGCAGCGCAGGTGCTGCCAGTTAGCGAGGGAACACAGACACACTGGCGCCGGCCACTTCTTAAAGCGGGGGGGGCCAACTTGCTCCCCAGCCACACCCTGCTCATTGCTGCCTTGAATCTCGGCCTGGAGAGACCTGTGAATCCATTTTGCTGCCAAGCATGGAGAGGGTGAGAGAACGAGCTCAGCGCTTCATCGAGCGGGCCTTGGATGCTCTGGTTGGCGCGGTGGAGCGCAGAAGATGTATACTCTTCCCTGAGAGTGGCAGGAGGCCTTTGCCACGCGAGTACAGAAGAGTGTGGAGGGAGGTGGCTCAGAGCGTCTCCTCCAGGAGCATGGTGCCCAGGACCCATGTTCAATGCCGCAAAAAGTTCAACGACCTCACTCGGGTCGTCAGGGTGAGTGGCTTTTTCTCAATACCTCTCCATCCCTCCATCTCAACCTCACTCTATGGCCAGAGGGTCTTAAAACCCCAATGAAAAACACTCATCCAACACCTATGGCCCTTTCATGAAACACACACACACATTCCACACTTTGCATACAGTAAGGGCTATTCACCTATGGGAGGCACATCAGGGAAGACCATGGCTGTATACAGTAAGGGCTATTCACCTATGGGAGGCACATCAGGCAAGACCATGGCTGTATAGAGTAAGGGCTATTCACCTATGGGAGGCACATCAGGCAAGACCATGGCTGTATACAGTAAGGGCTATTCACCTATGGGAGGCACATCAGGCAAGACCATGGCTGTATACAGTAAGGGCTATTCACCTATGGGAGGCACATCAGGCAAGACCATGGCTGTATATTTACTCAGATGCTGTCCTTTTTCTTGCAGGCCAAGCTGGCGCATAATAGGAGACAGCAGCAACGGACAGGTGGAGGGCGGCCTCAGCTGCAACCCCTCAGCGATCTTGAGGAGCGCGTCCACAGGATTGTGGCAAGCCGGGTGATCGGTCCCGTCGCCACTGGAGACGCCGACCCCGTTCTGGACAGCAATGGTAAGGTCATCACCTTTTTGTCCTCTGTCCTTCCACTTGTCCCTCACAACACCAGCCTTTGACACTTTCAATCCAACTTGCTAACTCGCTGCACTTATTCCTCCCTTACTGCCACCCTGTCCTCACGCTAAAGCCACTCTTGTACCTCCCTGCTTTCAGATGGTGATTCACCAGCTGAGGAGATGGGCCCTGAAGCTGCCACTGGGAGTGAAGCTGCAGCCGAGGAGGAAGAGGAAGCCGGAGCATCAGTGCCACCCTCTCCCGAGGAAGCCCATGCCCACACTGGGAACACGCCTTCCCTGGAGGGGAGCAGGGGGGAAGGGTCTGATGAGGGTGAAGCTCCAGGACCCAGCGGGCTGCAGCAACGCCATGGGGGCAGGGAAGAACGGGGGCCTTCTCCCCAGAGGGAGAGTATGCCAGACACTCCTACTGCAATGGACGCAGAGGAGGAGCGGCTGATCGCAGAAATGAACACCCAGGCGGCGGGCATGCACACTGAGCTCATGGGTGCAGTGGGAAGGGTGCCCGAATGCATTGAGTCACTGGCAAGGAGTGTGGAGCACTTCGCTGTAGCACAGGCAGATGCCACACTAACGCTTAGTGCTGCAATTCAGTCACTGACTGCCGTGATCCCATCTCTGACTGCTCTCATGCAGACTCAGATTGAGGCCACGCGAGCACTGACTGCTGCCAACCTCGATGGTTCGTTCACATGTCCCCGGGGCTCTCACCGCGCCGCAGCAGGCCAGCAATCTGTGCTCCAGCAGATTGCTCTGGATGCTGAAGTGCTGCCCCGTGGGAGTGCCAGTGTGTCGGGCGAGCAGGGAGTTGCTGTCCTCTCTCACGATGACAGCATTCCTGTTGCCAACACTGTCACTTCTCCACTGCACTTGCCACCGCCTGTAGGACAGACTGCTGCCGCCCATGCAGAGTTGGTGCAGTCTGCAGCCGGGCCCTCCAGGCCCAGAACTGGTCGAGGCCGTCCTTCAGGGGCATCTGCAGTGTCAGGGTCTGACAATCAGCAGCCTTCCACCAGCCTTGCTGCAGCCACTGAGGTCCCATTACGGAGGAGCAGTAGGGTTAGAAGGGGGGAAGTACGCAAGGGAAGGAGATCACCCTCGAAGGGCAAAAAGTAGGAGTTGTGACAAAATGCTGGTCATTTTTTTATTAAAGGCCGAGGTTCGTGGTCCAACTTTTGTCTAGTGTTTTGGACATTATCTCCAGGTTGTGAGAACCAGTTATGTTAATGACTGTTTTTCTGTGTTTATTTCTATGAGTTTGTCATGAGGAAATGACACACACAGAGTTTGTAAAATAAATAAGTTTTTGTATTCAAAATATACATGGTTGGTGTTTGGAATCATTGGTGCCTTGGCCGGCTTAGGGGTTGCGTGCTGGGTTCATTGATGTTCTTAGCAATGGCAGAAGCCATTTCCACAGCAGGGGGCCTAGAAGCGGCTTGCTATCAGCCGTTGACGGACGGCCCTTGCAGTTTGACCATTGTGGGCCGCCCTCCCGCCTTGGTGCTGCTGATGATCATCCTCCTCGTCCTCTTCCTCCTCTTCCTCCTCCTCCTCTGGTGGTGCTCCAAGGCCTGGTGGCATTGGCTGGGTCATGACGATTGCCATGTTATGCAACATGCAGCACACAACTACGAAGTTGGATACTCGCTCAGGCGAGTACTGCAGGGCTCCTCCAGAATGGTCGAGACAGCGGAACCGTTGCTTCAGCACGCCGATTGTGCGCTCAATGATGTTCCTGGTAGCTTGATGGCTCTCATTGTACCGCAGCTCAGCAGGGGTGTTGGACGTACGGAGCGGTGTCATCAGCCAGGTGCTCAATGGATACCCCTTGTCCCCGAGAAGCCAACCGACTGGCTGATGCGGTGCCTCGAAAAGTTCTGCCACAGTAGTCTGGCGCAGGATGAAAGCATCGTGGCAGCTGCCAGGATAGTGGGCATTGACAGCGAGTATCAGCTGTCTGTGGTCACAGACCAACTGAATATTCAAGGAATGGAACCCCTTTCTGTTCCGAAATTCCTCGGCATTCTCATGTGGAGCACGCAAAGCCACATGCGTGTAGTCAATGGCGCCCTGCACCATGGGGAAGCCCGCTATCCTCGCAAAGCCCAGAGCGCGGTCACGCTGCTTGTCTGGGGTCATGGGGAAAGAGATGAACTCTCGTCTCCTTTTAAAGAGGGCATTTGTGACCTGCCGGATGCAGCAATGCACCGCGAACTGGGAGATATTGGCGAGGTCCCCAGCAGCAGCTTGAAATGAGCCAATAGCATAGAAGTTGAGAGCCACTGTGATCTTCACTGCCACCGACACAGACGTCCTGGACCTCAGTTGAGGCTGCAGATCTGGCTGCAGCAGTTGGCAGGGCTCAGTGACCACCTCCTTGCTGAATCGCAGCCTTCGCAAACACAGCTCCTCAGACATATGAATGTAGGAGAGCTGTTCACGATATACCCTGGGAGGGTAAGCTCTCCTGTACAGACGCCTGTTGGCCCTCCTCCGTCTGGCCATCATTGCCACTCTCTCTCTGCGTCTCTGTGTCCTCCGATTCAGCTGGAGCAGGACGACGCCCCCAATCAGTGCAGCCCCCATAGTATCTTTGCAAGCATATTATGAAGGACAGCAACCAAAGTACCAGCGAAGTTAGGATCAGTAGGCAAAACTACCTCACAAAGCGTTGACTCAATGCAGAAGTCTCTCTTTCTCTCTCTCCGAATCTCTCTCTCTCTCTCAGAACGAGTGGTGCAAAAATGTCCACCACAGAAAAAGACAGGAAGAGGCCCCCTTTAAATAGCGCCCCCCCCAGCCCCACAGCGATTGATAGCGTTCCAGTCTTCCGGTCGTTGGATGCGCCAGGCGGTAAGGCAGGGGGCGCCACTGAATTTCCGCTCCGGGGTGCCACAAGGGCGTTGCACCATGGAATGACGTCACAATCTGCGCGCGCAGGTGGTCGCAGCGGTAAGGTTTAGTGCCGCCGCACAATGTCTAGTTAAGTTCCCGAGCGGCGCAAACATCGCTGCGCCCGGGCGCTAGCGGCTTTGCGCCCCATTAGCGCCCTCTTAAGGCGCTAATGGGAGGCGCAACCAACTGAACTTTTACCCCTATGACTCTATAACTAACACACTATTGTCCTGCACACTGCTCCCAACACACCATTATCCTGCACACTGCTCCAACACACCATTATCCTGCAAAATGCTGCAACACACCATTATCCTGCACTCTGCTCCCAAAACACTATTTTCCTGCACACTTCTCTGAACACACTATTGCCCTGCACACTGCCCCCAATTCTCTGTTGTCCTGCACACTGCTCCCAACACACTATTGTCCTGCACACTGCTCCCAACACACTATTTTCCTGCACAATTCCCCAACACACTATTGTCCTGCACACTTCTCCCAACACACTATTGTCCTGCACAATTCCCCAACACACTACTGTCCTGCACACTGCTCCCAACTCACTATTGTCCTGCACACTGCTCCCAACACACTATTGTCCTGCACACTGCTCCCAAAACACTATTTTCCTGCACACTTCTCTGAACACACTATTGCCCTGCACACTGCCCCCAATTCTCTGTTGTCCTGCACACTGCTCCCAACACACTATTGTCCTGCACACTGCTCCCAACACACTATTGTCCTGCACACTGCTCCCAACACACTATTGTCCTGCACACTGCTCCCAACACATTATTGTTCTCCACACTGCTCCCAACTCACTATTGTCCTACACACTGCTCCCAACACACTATTGCCCTGCACAATTCTCCCAACACACTATTGTCCTGCACAAATGTACCAAAACCCTATTATCCTGCACACTTCTCCCAACTCACTATTGTCCTGCTCACTGCTCCCAACTCACTATTATTCAGCACAATGCTCCCCACAAACTATTGTCCTGCACATTGCTCCCAACACACTACTGTCCTGCACACTGCTCCCAACACACTATTGTCCTGCACACTGCTCCCAACACACTATTTTCCTGCTCTCTGCTCCCAACTCACTATTGTCCTACACACTGCTCCCAACACATTATTGTCCTACACACTGCTCCCAACACACTATTGTCCTGCACAATTTTCCAACACACTACTGACCTGCACACTGCTCCCAACACACTAATGTCCTGCACACTTCTCCCAACACAATATTATGCTGCACACTTCTCCCAGCACACTATTGTCCCGCAAACTGATCCCAACACACTATTGTCCTGCACACTGCTCTCAACACACTATTGTCCTGCACACTGATCCCAACACACTATTGTCCTGCACACTGCTCTCAACACACTATTGTCCTGCACACTGACCCCAACACACTATTGTCCTGCACACTGCTCTCAACACACCATTGTCCAGCACACTGCTCTCAACACACTATTGTCCTGCACACTGCCCCCAACACACTATTATACTGCACTCTGCTCCCAAAACATATGACTCTATGGGGTAAAAATTCAGTTGGTTGCGCCTCCCGTTAGCGCCTTAAGAGGGTGCTAATGGGGCGCAAAGCCGCTAACGCCCGGGCGCAGCGATGTTTGCGCCGCTCGGGAACTTAACTAGAGATTGTGCGGCAGCGCTAAACCTTACCGCTGCAACCACCTGCGCGCGCAGATTGTGACGTCATTCCATGGTGCAACGCCCTTGTGGCGCCCCGGAGCGGAAATTGAGTGGCGCCCCCTGCCTTACCGCCTGGCGCATCCAACGACCGGAAGACTGGAACGCTATCAATCGCTGTGGGGCTGGGGGGGGGCGCTATTTAAAGGGGGCCTCTTCCTGTCTTTTTCTGTGGTGGACATTTTTGCACCACTCGTTCTGAGAGAGAGAGAGAGATTCGGAGAGAGAGAAAGAGAGACTTCTGCATTGACTCAACGCTTTGTGAGGTAGTTTTGCCTACTGATCCTAACTTCGCTAGTACTTTAGTTGCTGTCCTTCATTACTTTGCTTGCAAAGAGACTATGGGGGCTGCACTGATTGGGGGCGTCGTCCTGCTCCAGCTGAATCGGAGGACACAGAGACGCAGAGAGAGAGTGGCAATGATGGCCAGACTGAGGAGGGCCAACAGGCGTATGTACAGGAGAGCTTACCCTCCCAGGGTATATCGTGAACAGCTCTCCTACCTTCATATGTCTGAGGAGCTGTGTTTGCGAAGGCTGCGATTCAGCAAGGAGGTGGTCACTGAGCTCTGCCACCTGCTGCAGCCAGATCTGCAGCCTCAACTGAGGTCCAGGACGTCTCTGTCGGTGGCAGTGAAGGTCACAGTGGCTCTCAACTTCTACGCTACTGGCTCATTTCAAGCTGCTGCTGGGGACCTCGCCAATATCTCCCAGTTCGCGGTGCATTGCTGCATCCGGCAGGTCACAAATGCCCTCTTTAAAAGGAGACGAGAGTTCATCTCTTTCCCCATGACCCCAGACAAGCAGCGTGACCACGCTCTGGGCTTTGTGAGGGTAGCGGGCTTCCCCATGGTGCAGGGCACCATTGACTGCACGCATGTGGCTTTGCGTGCTCCGCATGAGAATGCCGAGGAATTCCGGAACAGAAAGGGGTTCCATTCCTTGAATGTTCAGTTGGTCTGTGACCACAGACAGCTGATACTCGCTGTCAATGCCCACTATCCTGGCAGCTGCCACGATGCTTTTATCCTGCGCCAGACTACTGTGGCAGAACTTTTCGAGGCACCGCATCAGCCAGTTGGTTGGCTTCTCGGGGACAAGGGGTATGCATTGAGCACCTGGCTGATGACACCGCTCCGTACGCCCAACACCCCTGCTGAGCTGCGGTACAATGAGAGCCATGAAGCTGCCAGGAACATAATTGAGCACACAATCGGCGTGCTGAAGCAACGGTTCCGCTGTCTCGACCATTCTGGAGGAGCCCTGCAGTACTCGCCTGAGCGAGTATCCAACTTCGTAGTTGTGTGCTGCATGTTGCATAACATGGCAATCCTCAGGACCCAGCCAATGCCACCAGGCCTTGGAGCACCACCAGAGGAGGAGGAGGAAGAGGAGGAAGAGGACGAGGAGGATGATCATCAGCAGCACCAAGGCGGGAGGGCGGCCCACAATGGTCAAACTGCAAGGGCCGTCCGTCAACGGCTAATAGCAAGCCGCTTCTAGGGCCCCTGCTGTGGAAATGGCTTCTGCCATTGCTAACAACATCAATGAACCCAGCACGCAACCCCTAAGCCGGCCAAGGCACCAATAATTCCAACCACCAACCATGTATATTTTGAATACAGAAACTTATTTATTTTACAAACTCTGTGTGTGTCAATTCCTCATGACAAACTCATAGAAATAAACACAAAAAAACAGTCAATAACATAACTGGTTCTCACAACCTGGAGATAATGTCCAAAACACTAAACAAAAGTTGGACCATGAACCTCGACCTTTAATAAAAAAATGACCAGCATTTTGTCACACCTCCTACTTTTTGCCCTTCGAGGGTGATCTCCTTCCCTTGCGCACTTCCCCCCTTCTAACCCTACTGCTCCTCCGTAATGGGACCTCAGTGGCTGCAGCAAGGCTGGTGGAAGGCTGCTGCTCGTCAGACCCTGACACTGCAGATGCCCCTGAAGGACGGCCTCGACCAGTTCTGGGCCTGGAGGGCCCGGCTGCAGACTGCACCAACTCTGCATGGGCGGCAGCAGTCTGTCCTACAGGCGGTGGCGAGTGCAGTGGAGAAGTGACAGTGTTGGCAGCAGGAATGCTGTCATCGTGAGAGAGGACAGCAACTCCCTGCTCGCCCGACACACTGGCACTCCCACGGGGCAGCACTTCAGCATCGGAGCAATCTGCTGGAGAACAGATTGCTGGCCTGCTGCGGCGCGGTGACAGCCCCGGGGACATGTGAACGAACCATTGAGGTTGGCAGCAGTCTGTGCTCGCGTGGCCTCAATCTGAGTCTGCATGAGAGCAGTCAGAGATGGGATCACGGCAGCCAGTGACTGAATTGCAGCACTAAGCGTTAGTGTGGCATCCGCCTGTGCTACAGCGAAGTGCTCCACACTCCTTGCCAGTGACTCAATGCATTCGGGCACCCTTCCCACTGCACCCATGAGCTCAGTGTGCATGCCCACCGCCTGGGTGTTCATTTCTGCGATCAGCCGCTCCTCCTCTGCGTCCATTGCAGTAGGAGTGTCTGGCATACTCTCCCTCTGGGGAGAAGGCCCCCGTTCTTCCCTACCCCCATGGCGTTGCTGCAGCCCGCTGGGTCCTGGAGCTTCACCCTCATCAGACCCTTCCCCCCTGCTCCCCTCCAGGGAAGGCGTGTTCCCAGTGTGGGCATGGGCTTCCTCGGGAGAGGGTGGCACAGATGCTCCGGCTTCCTCTTCCTCCTCGGCTGCAGCTTCACTCCCAGTGGCAGCTTCAGGGCCCGTCTCCTCAGCTGGTGAATCACCATCTGAAAGCAGGGAGGTACAAGAGTGGCTTTAGCGTGAGGACAGGGTGGCAGTAAGGGAGGAATAAGTGCAGCGAGTTAGCAAGTTGGATTGAAAGTGTCAAAGGCTGGTGTTGTGAGGGACAAGTGGAAGGACAGAGGACAAAAAGGTGATGACCTTACCATTGCTGTCCAGAACGGGGTCGGCGTCTCCAGTGGCGACGGGACCGATCACCCGGCTTGCCACAATCCTGTGGACGCGCTCCTCAAGATCGCTGAGGGGTTGCAGCTGAGGCCGCCCTCCACCTGTCCGTTGCTGCTGTCTCCGATTATGCGCCAGCTTGGCCTGTAAGAAAAAGGACAGCATCTGAGTAAATATACAGCCATGGTCTTGCCTGATGTGCCTCCCATAGGTGAATAGCCCTTACTGTATGCAGCCATGGTCTTGCCTGATGTGCCTCCCATAGGTGAATAGCCCTTACTGTATGCAGCCATGGTCTTGCCTGATGTGCCTCCCATAGGTGAATAGCCCTTACTGTATGCAAAGTGTGGAATGTGTGTGTGTGTTTCATGAAAGGGCCATAGGTGTTGGATGAGTGTTGTGCATTGGGGTTTTAAGACCCTCTGGCCATAGAGTGAGGTTGAGATGGAGGGATGGAGAGGTATTGAGAAAAAGCCACTCACCCTGACGACCCGAGTGAGGTCGTTGAACTTTTTGCGGCATTGAGTATGGATCCTGGGCACCATGCTCCTGGAGGAGACGCTCTGAGCCACCTCCCTCCACACTCTTCTGAACTCGCGTGGCAAAGGCCTCCTGCCACTCTCAGGGAAGAGTATACATCTTCTGCGCTCCACCGCGCCAACCAGAGCATCCAAGGCCCGCTCGGTGAAGCGATGAGCTCGTTCTCTCACCCTCTCCATCCTTGGCAGCAAAATGGATTCACAGGTCTCTCCAGGCCGAGATTCAAGGCTGCAATGAGCAGGGTGTGGCTGGGGAGCAAGTTGGCCCCCCCCGCTTTAAGAAGTGGCCGGCGCCAGTGTGTCTGTGTTCCCTCGCTAACTGGCAGCAGCTGCGCTGCGCTCGCGCGCTGAGTTAGCGCCTCACTGCTCGGCCTTTGCGCCTTAAGACAGGTGTGCAGCGCCTGATTTAGCGCTCCACTCACCTCCCGGGGTGGTAAAAGTGAAGTTTCCAGTCAGTGGCGATAATTAGCGCCAGGCGCTAATATTTGCGTCCAGACGATATTTGCGCCCCAAGTGGGGCGCGACCTAATTTTTCCCCCTATAACTCTGTGGGGGAAAAATTCAGTTGGATTGCGCCTCCGTTAAGAGGGCGCTAATGGGGCGCAAAGCAACTAGCGCCCTTTCGCGGCAATGTTTGCGCCGCTCACGAAATTAACTAGACATTTTGCGGCGGCGCTAATCACTACCACCACGATCTCCTGCGCTGGCCGATCGTGACGTCAGTCGAGAGTGCAATGCCCCGGTAGCGCCCCGGACCGGATATTGAGTGGCGCCCCCTGCCTTACCGCCTGCCGCTAGCAACGACAGGTTGAGGGGATCGTTTTGCAGTCAGGAAGGGACTGGGGGAGCGCTATTTAAAGGCGACCACTTCCTGCCTTCTTTTGTCGGCAAAATTTTTACTCGACACATTCTGAGTGAGAGAGAGAGACTGCAGGAGATATTCAAAGCTGTGTTGAGGAATTTTGGGTACTGAGCAGCACTTTGCAGGTTCTTTCTGGTTTGATCTTCCTTGCATCGATTTAGAAGAGAATATGGGGGCTGCAGTCTGAGCTCTTTCCCTGGACCTCTCCATTGTTCTTTCCAGCAGATTTGACGTACAGGTCTCTCCAGGCCGAGATTCAAGGCTGCAATGAGCAGGATGTGGATGGAGAGCAAGATCAACCCTCCCCTTTAAGAACTGGCCGGGGCCATTGTGTCTGTGTTCCATTGCTGACTGACATCACATGAGCTTCGCCAGCGCTCTGAGGTAGCGCCTCGCTCCTCGGCCTTTGCGCCTTAAGACAGGTGTGTAGCGCCTGATTTAGCGCTCCAATCACCTCCAGGGGCGATAAAAGCCAAGTTTGCAGTCGGAGGCGATAATTAGCGCCAGGCGCTAAACTTTGCGCCCGGCCGATAATCGCGCCCCAAACGGGGCGATACAGAATTTCTCCCCCTATGACTCCACACACTATTGTCCTGCACACTGCTCCCAACTCACTATTGCCCTGCACACTGCTTAAAACACAATAGTGTCCTGCACACTGCTCCCAACTCACTATTGCACTGCACACTTCTCCCAACTCACTATTGTCCTGCCCACTGCTCCCTACACACTATTGTCCTGCACACTTCTCCCTACACACTACTTTCCAGCACACTGCTCCCTACACACTGCTCCCAACACACTATTGTCCTTCACACTGCTCCCAACTCACTATTGTCCTGCACACTGCCCCAACTCACTATTGTCCTGCACACTGCTCCGAACTTACTATTGCCCTGCACACTGCTCACAACACAATAGTGTCCTGCACACTGCTCCCTACTCACTATTGTACTGCACACTTCTCCCAACTCACTATTGTCCTGCACACTTCTCCCAACACACTATTGTCCTGCACACTGCTCCCAACACACTATTTCCCTGCCCACTGCTCCCAACTCACTATTGTCCTGCACACTTCTCCCAACACACTATTGTCCTGCACACTTCTCCCTACACACTACTTCCCTGCACACTGCTCCCTACACACTATTTTCCTGCCCACTGCTCCCAACTCACTACTGTCCTGCACACGGCTCCTGACACACTATTGTCCTGCACATGTCTCCCAACACAGTATTGTCCTGCACAATTTTCTAACACACTACTGACCTGCACCCTGCTTGCAACATACTATTGTCTTGCACACTGCTCCCAACACACTATTGTCCTGCACACTTCTCCCAACACACTATTGTCCTGCACACTGCTCCCAACACATTTTTTCCCTGAACACTGCTCCCAACACACTAATGTCCTGCATACTTCTCCCAACACACTATTATCCTGCACACTGCCCCAACGCACAATTGTCCTGCACACGTCTCCCAACACACTATTGTCCTTCATACTGCTCCCAACACACTATTGTCCTGTACACTCCTCCCAACTCACTATTGTCATACACACGTCTCCCAATACAGTATTTTCCTGCACACTTCTGCCAGCACACTATTTTCCTGCACAGTTTCTAATACTAACCCTCGACTTAATATATTAATTTAGGGGACGTATAGAGGTGTGCAAGTGTGGTGCCGGCCTCATCGTCACACCATGCTGCTCCCTTTTAAATGGGGGAATTTTACACGGGTGATGCTGCAGCCTCCTGTGAATAAAAGCTGTGCATTACCTGATTAGAAATCTGTGCTCTGTCTTCATGAGCTGGGTGTCTGTACTTGCTGTATTCCTTTGCAATGATTAGCGCCAATCGTGTGTTTTGATCCTGTTCCCCCGCCACCCCACCGGAAACTGAGGATAGCGTTAGATATAATAAGAGCAGGAATCAGCAATCAGTATGTTCCTGGGAGATATTCTTTGAGGTACTGGCTTACACAGGCAGTTGCTGTTAACCTACAGCGCTGAAAGGAATCGCCTGCTCTGTGTTCTGTTACCCATGTACTTCTTAAAAAAATTGAGGAAATAAGAGCCCCGCACAGAAATCCTACCCGGTTGATTTTATTTGCTTGACTATCTCCTGCGGCCTTGCCAACTGCCAATGTTCCGGTGCAACTTCCTCTCTGCACAGATGCACAGGCAAACCCAGAGCCTGCCTCCCCCTCCCACTTCCGCTCCCACCGTCCCTGGCAACAGGTAGATAAATCTCCCTAAACAGAACCCGCACTGCTTCCGATCGTAAGGCCCTACGATTCCAAACTCTACGGTGCACTAACGAGGGTGTGGGACTTGAAATTACATAAGGACATAGGAATGTGTGTTGCTGTCAATCTGGCCCAGCCCAAAGTTCACAACATACCATGCTATACTCCAAGGGTTTTCCTCAGGCTTTTTGTCTCTCTGGGACTGATAGGGATATACCCTGGAGCACCAGGGCCAAATATAACATTTGCACCTATGTCCCCATTAATCATAGAATCATAGAATGATACTTCACAGAAGGAGTCCACTCGGACAATCGTGCCTGTGCCAGCGCTTTGAAAGAGCTCTCCAATTAGTCCCACTCCCCTGCTCTTTCCCCATAGTCCTGCAAATCTTTCCTTTTCAAGTATTTATCCAATTTCCTTTTGAATGTTACTATTGAATCAGCTTCCACCGCCCTTTCAGGCAGTGCATTCCACCTCATAACAACTTGCTGTGTAAAAAAGGTTTTTCCTCAACTTCCCCCTGGTTCTATTGCCAATTATCTTCAATCTGTTACCGTCCCTTCTGCTACTGGACACAGTTTCTCCTTACTTACACTATCAAAACCCTTCAGGATTTTGAACACCTCCATCAAATCTCCCCATAACCTTCTGTGCCCTAAGGGGAATAACCCCAGTGTAATATGTGTGGGTAGAACAAATGAAGGACATAGACAGGATGAGTTGCTGGTCAAGGTGCTTTACTAGGCCAGAGCGAACTGAGCATGCTCATACTAAACCATGTGACAAACCATGGGCTAATACATTTCACTGCTTTCCCCCTAAAAACGTGCGTAGTACTGGACCATTCTAAGGAAAGATCTTAACTCAGACACGTTATGTGGCTTTGGAGCATTGATGACAACATCAGCCTTTTCCTTCACTGGTTGCAAGCCACTTGCATCAACTTTCAGACCAAGGTACACAACCTCGGGCTGCACAAAAGCACATTTGCTCCTTTTCAATTTGGCATTGTGGGAATTCAACCTTTGAAGCACTAAATCTAACACTTCTAGATTTTCTTCCTCGCTGCTTGTTGCGATCAGCACATTGTCTTGATTGCGTAAGTAATTTGGAATTTCTTGCAAAATCTTATCCATTGTAGCCTGGAAGACTTTGGGGGAGGACTTTACACCATACGGCAGCTTGGTGTACGAGTACAGTCCCTTGTGTGTGTTGATAGTGAGATACTGTTGACTCTGAGCTTGGAGCTGGGTTTGAGGTCCTGGTCTTCAAACACCCTCTTCCTCAGGCGACCAAAGGCTGCACTGGCACATTGAAGGCGGTGTTGGACTTCGGCATCGACGTCTGCCCTTGTTGACAGTAGGCTCCTGAGGTATGGAAAGTGGTTCACGTTGTCCAAGGCCTTGTCGTGGATTTTGATAATCGGGGGGGCAGTACTGTGTGGTGGGGGTAGGTTGGTAGAGGACCTTTGTCTTACGGATGTTTAGAGTAAGGCCCATGCTCTCGTAAGCTTCGGTGAAGGTGTTGATGATGGTTTGGAGTTCGACCTCCGAGTGTGCGCAGACGCAAGCATCGTCTGCATACTGTAATTCGACGACAGAGGATGGGACGGCCTTGGATCTGGACTGGAGGCGACGGAAGTTGAAGTTTCCTGTTTGTTCTGTAAATTAGCTCCACTCCAGCGGGGAGCTTACTGAGAGCAGTAGTGATATCTGTCCTCCTGTATGTCTCAGAGACATGGACCATGTACAACAGGCACCTCAAAGCACTGGAGAGGTACCACCAACGCTGCCTTCGCAAGATCCTGCAAATCCATTGGCAGGAGAGGTTACACCAACGTCAGCCTTCTTGCTCAGGCCAACATCTCCAGCATTGAAGCTTTGACCACGCTCGTTCAGCTCCGATGGACGGGCCACATCGTCCGCATGTCCGATACGAGACTCCCAAAACAAGTGCTCTACTCAGAGCTCCGACACAGCAAGAGAGCCCCAGGTGGGCAGAGGAAACGCTTCTAGGACACCCTCAAAGTCTCCTTGAAAAAGTGCAACATCCCCACTGACACCTGGGAATCCCTGGCCCAAGACCGCTCAAAGTGGAGGAGAAGCATCCGGGAAGGCGCTGAACACCTCGAGTCTCTTCACTGGGAGCAAGCAGAAGCCAAGCGCAAACAGCGGAAGGAGCGCATGTCAACCCAAGCATCCCACCCACCCGCGCCTTCAACCGTCTGCCCCACCTGTGACAGAGACTGTAGGTCCCACATTGGACTCATCAGTCACCTGAGAAACCATTTTTAACATGGAAGCAAGTCATCCTCGGTTCCGAGGGACTGCCTAAGAAGCGACTGTTGACTCTCTTTGTCAACATTCAGCTGAGTGTAAGTGTGCGACAGGTCAAGCTTGGCGAAAACCTTTGACCCAGAGAGAGCTGCATACAAATCTTGCGATGTAGGTAATGGGTACTGCTCATCGTCAACTGCTTGGTTGATAGTAACTTTGTAGTCACCGCACCAGCGTACAGTTTTGTCTGCTTTGGGCGCTATCACAATTGGGGTAGCCTATTCACTTTTGTTAGTTTTTACTAGCACTCTGTTCTCTCTCAATTTCGCTAGCTCTTCCTCCACCAGAAATTGAGAGAGAACGGAGTGCTACGGACCAAGTGCTGGAAAATGGGATTAGAATAGACAGGGCTTGATGGCCGGCGCGGACACGATGGGCCGAAGGAACTCTTTCTGTGCTGTATAACTCTATGGGGGAAAAATTCAGTTGGTTGCGCCTCCCGTTAGCGCCTTACGAGGGCGCTAATGGGGCGCAAAGCATCTAGCGCCCGGGCGCGGCGAAGTTTGCGCCGCTCGCGAAATTAACTAGACATTTTGCGGCGGCGCTAAACACTACCGCCACGATCTCCTGCGCCGGCAGATCATGACGTCACTCGAGTGTGCAACGCCCCGGTATCGCCCCGGAGCGGATATTGAGTGGCGTCCCCTGCCTTACCGCCTGACGCTAGCAACGACAGGTTGAGGGGAGCGTTCTGCAGTCATGAAGGGAAAGGGGGAGCGCTATTTAAAGGTGACCGCTTCCTGCCTTTTATTGTTGGTGCCATTTTTGAAGTACGCATTCTGAGAGAGAGAGAGAGAGACTTCTGGAGAGATTCAACGTTGTTTGAAGGAGTTTTGGGTACTGAGCAGCACTTTGCAGGTTCATTTTGATTTTCCATTCCTTGTATTGATTTAGCAGAGACTGTGGGGGCTGCACTCTGAGCTCTTTGCCTGGTACTCTCTATTGTTCTTTCCAGCACATTTGATGTGCAAGTCTCTCCAGGCCGAGATTCAAGGCTGCAATGAGTAGGATGTGGATGGAAAGCAAGATTAACCATCCCCTTTAAGAACTGGCCCGTGCCATTGTGTGTGTGTTCCATTGCTGACTGACATCACATGAGCTTCGCCAGCGCTCTGAGGTAGCGCCTCACTCCTCGGCCTTTGCGCTTTAAGACAGGTGTGCAGCGCCTGATTTAGCGCTCCACTCACCTCCCGGGGCGTTAAAAGTGAAGTTTCCAGTCAGTGGCGATAATTAGCGCCAGGCGCTAATTTTTGCGCCCGGACGATATTTGCGCCCCAAACGGGGCGCGACTGAATTTTTCCCCCTATGACTCTATGGGGGAAAAATTCAGCTGCTTGCGCCTCCCGTTAGCGCCTTAAGAGGGCGCTAATGGGGCGTAAAGCAGCTAACGCCCGGGCGCAGCGCCGCCCACGCCTCCCGAAAAATTTAGTGGGAGGTTAGCGGCGGCGGCAGCCGGTAGCGCCCTGTGGCGCTGCGCCGCCGGCGATGACGTCATCGCCATGCGCAGCACCCCGCTCGCGCCCCGGCTGTGATCTTCAGTCGCGCCCCCTGATTTACCGCCAGACGCTATGTCCGACGGGTTCAGGGAGGCGTACGTGCGGCCGGGGCGGCGATATTTAAAGCGGAGGTGGCAGGCGGCCATTTTTGTTGCTGGCCGCCTGCCAGCACCTGCCCCCGGCCCCCGTGAAGCCCCCCCACCATGAAGTGCCGGCTGCGCTCCAAGAGCCCGGCACTTCTCTTGAGTGCCGGGCTCTTTTGCCGGCACTCCCGATCCCTGGGGGCCCAGCTGGGCCCCGGTTCGTGCTGCGCAGTGTCCCTCCCCTTTAAGAAGGGGAGGAAGGCCTGCAATACCGCGGCGCGACGTGCCGCAGCGCGTGGCGCTGCGGCACGTAGCGCCAGGATATTCACTCGCAGCGCCCCAAGAGGGATGCGGGCTGCTTCCAGTTGCGCCCCGCTTCCCTCTTGGGGCGCAACCACTGAAGTTCCGGCGCGGGGCCGCTAATTTTTTCGGGGCGCTAAAAGTCGCGCCCCGGCGAGGTTAGCGCCCCAAATGGGGCGCGACTCAATTTTTACCCCTATGACTCTATTAAGCATTAATAGCTGTTTCAGGTTCCAGGTAAAATACTTGAGTGCGTGCTTTGGAATATTATTATTTCACATTATAAGCTGAAGGTGCATGAGATAAGGCTTTTATATTACATTCATTATATTAAATTAATTACATTTTTATTTCTTCGTTTATGGGATGTGGGCGTCACTGGCAAGACCAACATTTATTGCCCATCCCTAATTGCCCTTGAGAAGGTGGTGGTGAGCCGCCTTCTTGAACCGCTGCAGTCCATCGTAGCAGTTTTTTTTGATACGTCTGAATGGCTTGCTAGGCCATCTCAGAGGGCAGTTAAGAGTCAACCACATTGCTGTGGGTCTGGAGCCAGACCAGGTAAGGATGGCAGATTTTCTTCCCTGAAGGACATTAGTGAACTAGATTGGCTTTTTACAACAATCCGGTAGTTTCATGGTCACCATTACTGATACTAGCTTTTTATTCCAGATTTATTTAATTAGTGAATTTAAATTCCCCAACTGCCGTGCTGGGATTTTTAACTCATGTCTCTGGATTATTAGTTCAGTAACATAACCATGATGCTATCGTTCCTGATAATGTTACATTTTATTATATTTTATTACATTACATTACACAGGAGTAGGCCATTCAGCCCCTCGATCCTGCTCCGCCATTCAATGAGATCATGGCTGATCTGTATCTTAACTCCATTACATTATATTATGTTATTTTATATATTAATTAATTATATTATTTACCATCTACAAGATACACTGAAGCAACTTGGCAAGGCTTCTTCCACAGCACCTCCCAGACCCGCAACCTCTTCCACCTAGAAGGACAAGGGCAGCAGGCGCATGGGAACACCACCACCTGCAAGTTCCCCTCCAAGTCACACACCATCCTGACTTGGAAATTTATTGCCGTTCCTTCATTGTCGATGGGTCAAAATCCCTAACAGCACTCTGGGAGCACCTTCACCACACGGACTGCAGCGGTTCAAGACGGCGGCTCACCACCACCTTCTCAAGGGTAATTAGGGATGGACAATAAATGCTGGCCTCACCAGTGACGCCCACATCCGTGAATGGATAAAAAAAAAATTCATTACATTACATGATATTACATTATATATTATACCAACAGATTATTCCAATCACTTCAAAGGTTTATAATTGCGTGAAGTGGCTTGAGATGTTTTGAGGTGAGGCACTATATAAGTGTAAGTATTATCTATCCATGTACAACTTCAACATCACGCTTAAAAATGTTAAAACTATGTAAAAAAAAGGAAAGCCAGGCATTTTATGTTTTTTTCTCACCCGGAGACGGAAATTTACAAGCACCTTCCAATCTGCAATTAGACCTTTGCGGTCTTTATGGGACGGGCCAGCTTAAATACAAGTCTACCTTAGCGGCAGTATAATACCTGGTCCATTGCATGGTATAACACACCAGTCATTATAAAAGCAGCATATCATCCAATGCACCATGAGCAACGCCACAGAACCTACACTAAAATGTGTATACGTGCCTTCTACAATGATGAATCATCCAACGTTTCATGACCCAGGTCACCTGAGATCTGCTATCCCTCCGATCTAATGGCTTTCCAGCATGTTAATGGAGCATCGTGCAGCCCTTGCTGAAATACATTGGCTTCCATTGAAGATCCTCGTCCTTATCTTCTAATCTCGCCACACCCGATTACTGCAAACTTCTCCAGCTTTACATCTGCTGCCACACCCTTCGGTCCCTCTGACTGACCTTTGGTGTCTCTCCTCCCTTCTCCCCACAACTGGTGGCTGTGCCTTCAGCCACCTGGGCCCCGCTCTTTGCAAATCCCTCGCTAATCCCCTCTGCCTCGCCACCCACAGAAACCTTCTCGAAACCCAATCTCCTAGTCACTTCTCCTAACCCTTGCTCCACGGCCCAACGTCAATTCGTTTGATTTGTAGAATCATAGAATGGTAACAGCACAGAAACATAGAAACATAGAAACATAGAAGATAGGAGCAGGAGTAGGCCATTTGGCCCCTTGAGCCTGTTCCGCCATTTAATGAGATCATGGCTGATCATCCAAATTCAGTACCCTGTCCCTGCTTTCACCCCATATCCCTTGGTCCCTTTAGCCTTAAGAAATATATCTAACTCTTTCTTGAACATATTTAATGAATTGGCCTCAACTTCCTTCTATGGTAGAGAATTCCACAGGTTCACCACTCTCTAGGTGAAGAAATTCCTCCTCATCTCAGTCCTAAATGGCTTACTCCTTATCCTTAGACTGTGACCCCTGGTTCTGGACTCCCCCGCCATCGGGAACATCCTTCCTGCTTCTAGTCTGTCTAGTCCTGTTAGAATTTTATAAGTTTCAATGAGATCTCCTCTCATTCTTCAGAACTCTTGTGAATATAAGCCTAATCGACCCAATCTCTCTTCATACGTCAGTCCTGCCATCCCAGGTATCAGTCTGGTGAATCTTCGCTGCACTCCCTCCATGGCAAGAACATCCTTCCTCAGATAAGGCGACCAAAACTGCACACAATACTCAAGGTGTGGTCTCACCAAGACCCTGTACAACTGCAGCAAGACATCCTTGCTCCTATACTCGAATCCTCTCACTATGAAGGCCAACATACCATTTGCCTTCTTAACCACCTGCTGCACCTGCATGCTTACCTTCAGCGACTGGTGCACAAGGACACCCAGGTCTCGTTGCACTTCCCTTCTCCCAATCTATTGCCATTCAGATAATAATCTGTCTTCCTATTTTTGCCACCAAAGTGGATAACCTCGCATTTATCCACATTATACTGCATCTGCCATGCATCTGCCCAATCACCCAGTTACATCCTCAAAAATTTCCAGTAGATTAGTCAAGTATGATTTACCTTTTGTAAATCCATGTTGACTTTGTCCAATCCTGTCACTGTTTTCTAAGTGCTCTGCTATTACATCTTTTATAATGGACTCTCGCATTTTCCCCATTACCGATGTCAGGCTTACCAGTCTATAATTCCCCGTTTTCTCTCTACCGCCTTTTTTAAATAGTGGGGTTACATTAGCTACCCTCCAATCCATGGGAACTGTTCCAGAGTCTATAGAATTTTGGAAGAGGACCAGCAATGCATCTACTATTTCTAGGGCCACTTCCTTAAGTACCCTAGGATGTAGATTATCAGGCCCTGGGGATTTATTGGCCTTCAATCCCGTCAATTTCCCAAACACCATTTCCCTACGAATGCTGATTTCATTCAATTCCTCCCTCTCATTAGACCCTATGTTCCCCCACATCTCTGGGAGGTTATTTGTGTCCTCCTTTGTGAAGACAGAACCAAAGTATGTATTTAATTGGTCTGCCATTTCTTTGTTCCCCATTATAAATTCCCCTGATTCTGACTGCAAGGGACCTACGCTTGATATCACCAATCTTTTTCTCTTCACAAATCTATAGAAGCTTTTACAATCCGTTTTTTTGTTCCCTGCCAGCTTACTCTCATATTCTATTTTCCCGCTCTTAATTAATCCCTTTGTCCTCATTTGCTGAATCCTAAACTGCTCCCAATCCTCAGGTATGCTCTCCCTAATTTCCCTTGTTAGCCACGGTTGAGTCACCTTTTTTGTTTTATTTTTATGCCAAACAGGGATGAACAAATTCTGTCGTTCATCCATGCGATCTTTAAATGTTTGCCATTGCCTATCCACCGTCAACCCTTTAAGTAACGCTCCCCATTCGGCCCGTCAAGCCCGTGCCGTCTCTCTGCAAGAGCACTTCAGCTAGTTCCACTCCCCCGCCCTTTCCCCGTAGCCCTGCAAATTTTTTTCCTTCAGGTACTTATTCAATTCCCTTTTGAAAGCCTCGATTGAATCTGCCTCCACCACCCTTTCAGGCAGCGCATTCCAGATCATAACCACTCGCTGCGTAAAAAAGTTTTCTCTCATGTCGCCTTTGGTTCGTTTGACAATCACCTTAAATCTGTGTCCTCTGGTTCTCGACCCTTCCACCAATGGGAACAGTTTCTCTCTATCTACTCTGTCCAGACCCCTCATGATCTAGACTCTGCAAATCTCTCGCTAAACCCCTCCGCCTCTCCACCCACAGAAACCTTCTCGAAACCCCAGCTCCCAGTCACTTCTCCTAACCCTTGCTCCACAGCCCAACGTCCATTCGTTTGATTTATATTCTAAACACCGCGCCCCCCGCCCCCCCACCACAATCCCGTAAAGCAATTTGGGACATTTTCCATGTTAAAGGCACGACATAAATGCAAGCTGTTGAGTGCGAGTGATCGTTCGGGGGCAATATTAGCCAAACCCATCTGTCGGGACTCTGACGGGATCAGGTGCATCGCTGATTTCACACTCTGCCTGATTTTACTGTTCATTGAAGTCAGTAGGCCAATGAGTTAGGTTACAATTGACCTCTTAGTTTCTGAATGTATGTCAATCAAGTGGCAACACTCACAAACACCTTGCACGAAGCACAACCCCAGCCGTGGCTCACTCCCACCTCGAAATCAGAAGGTTGTGGGTTCAAGTCCCACTCCAGAGACTTGAGCACATAATCCAGGCTGACACTCCTAGTGCCGTACTGAGGCGGTGCTGCACTGTCAAAGGTGCCGACTTTCAGATACGATGTTTATCCGAGGCCCCATCTGCTCTCTCAGGTGGATATAAAAGATCCCATGGCACTTTTTGAAGAAGAGCAGTGGAGTTCTCCCCGGTGTCCCGGGCCAATATTTATCCCTCAACCAACATCACTAAAACAGATTATCTGGTCATTATATCGCCGCGTTTTCCACATTACAACAGTGACTACACCTCAAAAAAAGTACTTCATTGGCTGTAAAGCACTTTGGGACGTCCTGAGGTCATGAAAGGGGCTGTAGAAATGCAAGTTCTTTCTTTCTTATAGCTTACGTAGGGTTATACTGTTTTTAGATTTTGCAAATTGTAAAGCCTACACTAAAACTGTAGCGACTAAGCTATTCACACAAGTGGAATCCATTTTGTTAACCATTTTAAACTCCTGTTGCCCCTTGTGTTGTCTCAGCGATAGATTCACCTTTCATAGCAACCGAAGCCAAAGCAATTTCTACTTACAAAGTTGTCGAGTTTGTTGCAAGGCAGTCTATGGTCGTAGCTTCCTTGTGTACCAGTGCAGTCTGCAGTTTAGGGGTTGCGCTATCTATTGCTGTGTTTTACAATGGATCCAGTTCCTCAACTTTTAAACAAATAGCACAAGGGTTTGAAGAACGGACGGTAGTGTGAGTCACCCACAGGTACAAAGGTCTCACTTTGTCTTGCAAATACAGGCTTTTTCTGGAGAACTTAGATGGATGTCAGATGGTTATTGCTTTGCAAACTTATTAAAGAAAGACTTATCACAAATTGGGATGCAAAGTAACTGCAAACAGAATTTGTCGTGCTCGGAAAGAATGCTCGCAGGTAACCCGCCCTATACCTGAGAGAGGCAAGGTGAAAATTGGTATATCCAAAGCGGATGCTGGAAATCTGAAATAAAAACAGAAAATGCTGCAGACGCTCTTTAAAATCTCTGCGCTCCTCCAATTCTGGCCTCTTGCGCACCCCCGATTTTAATTGCTCCACCATTGGTGGCCTTGCCTTCAGCTGCCTGGGCCCTAAGCTCTGGAATTCCCTCCCTAAGCCTCTCCACCTCTCTCTCCTCCTTTAAGACACTCCTTAAAACCAACCTCTTTGACCAAGCTTTTGGTCACCTGTCCTAATATCTCCTTATGTGGCTCGGTGTCAAATTTTGTCTGATAATCGCTCCTGTGAAGCACCTTGGGACGTTTTATTACGTTAAAGGCGTTATACAAATGCAAGTTGTTGTTGAACAGCTCAGTGGGTCGGGCAACATCTGTGGGGATAGAAACGGAATCAACACTTCCGGCCGATGGCCTTTGTGTTCTGATGAAAGGTCATCGACCTGAAGCGTTAACTCGAGCTTTCTCTCTCTCCACAGATGCTGCCTGACCTGCTGAGTGCTTTCAGCATTTTCTGTTTTTATTTTATGAAAATTAATATGTCATTCTGGTGTTTGTGTCTGTGGGTTTCACCAGCTCCCACCTGCCTCACTAATACCATATTCATAGAAATTACAGCACTGCACAGGCCATTCGACCAATCGTTGCTGTGCCTTTGCTAGCTCTTCACGGGAGCTATCTACTCATTTCCTGACATGAATCTTGTCATTCATGGAAAATGACTTATGAAATAATACTGGGCGGCCTGCTGGTGGCGCTGTCCAGGGAGAGTATAAATACTCGGGCACGGGCCCAGCTTGCGCAGGACATTCTTAACAGGAACCAGGAAGGACACAACTAGACCTCCATGTTGTAAAACAGTTTTAACGCTTAGACCAAGTGCCTAGTAGTTTTCTTACGTAATTTCCCTACCCCTTTCTCTGTATAATGTTTCTCATTCATTCTCGTGGGCGTCGCTGGCAAGGCCGGCATTTATTGTCCATCCCCGAGTTGTCCTGGGAAGGTGGTGGTGG
This sequence comes from Squalus acanthias, assembly GCA_030390025.1. Lineage (NCBI taxonomy): Eukaryota > Metazoa > Chordata > Chondrichthyes > Squaliformes > Squalidae > Squalus > Squalus acanthias. The sequence goes on from CM059425.1 coordinate 250,319,419, forward strand.
GCCTTCTTCTCGCACCGCTGCAGATTCTATGCGGCAGTTTATGATACAACTGAGCGTCTCGCTCGGCCAGTTCAGAGGGGCAGTTAAGAGTTAACCACGTTGGCGGGGGACTGGAGTCACTTATAGGCCCAGACCAGGCAAGGACGGCAGGGGCAACAAGGTGGCATAGTGTTTAGCACTGTTGCCTCACAGCGCCAGGGACCCGGGTTCGAATCCGGCCACGGGTGACTGTCTGTGTGGAGTTTGCACATTCTCCCCGTGTCTGTGTGGGTTTCCTCCGGGTGCTCCGGTTTCCTCCCACAGTCCAAAGATGTGCAGGTTAGGTTGATGTGGCTATGATAAATTGACCCTTAGTGTTAGGGGGATTAAATACGTGGGGTTACGGGGATAGGGTGGGATATGTGTCGGTGCAGGCTCGATGGGCCGAAATGGCCTCTATCCGCACTGTGGGGATTCTGTGATTCTGTGAAAAGGCTGCAACAGGAAATGGGATCAACCTCTGTAAAGACAGTTTGGGTATTGGAGTAAATCAAATTGTCTGGGGAACTGTGTGACCTCACTCAGCCCCTATCAGACATTAACATCCTAACAATCGACCCACGGAGGAGCAGTCCCCACCCAAAACACAGGACCCATCCAAAACATGCATAATGCAAATCACCTCGCCAACCTACATAGAAATCTTGGGCTCAGACAGGAGACTCGAATCCTGAGTATAGCTATGACAATTAACTAGGAGCTCAACAGCTCATTGAATAATCAGTACAGCATCCCGAAACCATTTTACACATTTCTAATCAAGTTACCATTAACGAGCCTGCCCAAATCAAACAATAAACCGGGACTGATTTGGCGCGCAGATTAGAAGGCCCCTCAAAGTATAATTGAAGGCCTGTTTTCTCAAGAAGACAGTTCTCTCTAGAAGCAACACACAAGAAGAAACCGGAGCAGCGAGACGGGGCAGCATTCTACCGTACACCCAAGTTCAACAGCTTCAGTGACCCAGGACATCATCGGACACATCGCGGCAACAAGAGCCTTACAAAACTACCAACAAAATATTACCACCAACCAACCTGGTAATATCGAGCCACCGCGACCAAAGAAAAACAACTCAGGAGAAAACTGAAGATTCGAAAGTTTTCCACTCTACAATCTATTCCTGACTTACCCCCGGGTAAGATTTTTACTTAAAAGGAACTCTTAACCCTATCTCTACAGAAGGAAAGTGGGTACTCACCCCATAAATCCAAAACGCACCCTACCGCATCAGCGGACTCGCGAAGACTGAACGGCAGTCGAAGTCCTCTACCGCGTCCGGGATACGGCAGACACCGACCAACACATCCAGCGAACCCCGAAACCGCGAACCAGCTCAACTGTCAAGGATTCGTTTGGTGAGCATTATCCCTGGTCCTCTAGAGTTCAACTTAGCTAGGAAGTGGAATCGGGAGGGGTGAGGTATTCTCTACTGTATTTCCCTCTTATGTATTAAAATGTTCCCCATTTTTATTAGAGCATAAGATTGTTGTGTTGTATTTTCTCTCTTGAATAAAGATCAAAGTTTCTTGCACCAAAACCAGTTGTCTGCTGCACTTTTGTCACAACCCCCAAATAAGCCCAAGGTCTAGAATCAAGGGATTGGGAGCGATTCGAACCGCCCATAAGTCAGTGGTGAGGCTAACCCACATCACCACCCCCTACAGCTTTGCTGCACCATTTAACTCATCATCGCACCACGGGAGAGCATCGCCCCACTGACTCATTAGGGAGAAGAAACTTGCATTTATATGGCACCTTTCTCAACCTCAGGACATCCCAGCACTTTTTGAAGTGAAGTGCAGACACTGTTGTAATGTAGGAACCTGCGGCAGCGAATCTGCGCACAGCAAGCTCCCACAAACAGCTAATGACCAGATCATCTTTTTTTAATTCATTCCTGGGATGTGGGGGTCGCTGGCAAGGCCAGCATTTATTGAGAAGGTGGTGAGCCACCATTTCAGAGGGCAGTTAAGAGTCAACCACATTGCTGTGGTTCTGGAGTCACATATAGGCCTGACCGGGTAAGAGAGTTGCGACGGGGCCTCGGTTTAATGTCTCATCTGAAAGACGGCACCTCCGACAGTGCAGCACTCACTCAGTACTGCACTGGAGTGTCAACCTGGCTTTTTGTGCTCAAGTCTCTGGAGTGGGGCTTGAACCCACAACCTTCTGACTCAAAGGCGAGAGAGAGTGCTGTCCACTGAGAAACAACTGAGACATCTTAGTGATTAAATATTTACTAAAGGAAAATGCAAAATGTATGAGTAAAGAGCAGGGAAATGGGACTAAGCTCCTCTGTGGAGCTGGTACGCATGGAGTTGGCATGATGGGCCAAATGGCTTCCTTCTACGCTGTAAAATTCTATGATTCGAGGCGCTGCACCACATTGATCTAACTCTGCTCCAATTTTGTTTTAAATTGTATTTGGACTTTTTCTTAATTCTTTCCTGGGATGTGGGCGTCGCTGGCAGGGCCAGCATTTTTTGCCCATCCCTAATTGCCCTTGAGAAGGTGGTGGTGAGCCGCCTTCTTGAACCGCTGCAGTCAGTGTGGTGAAGGTACTCCCACAGTGTTGTTAGGGAGGGAGTTCCAGGATTTTGACCCAGCGACGATGAAGGAACGGCCGATATATTTCCAAGTCAGGATGGTGTGTGACTTGGAAGGGAACTTGGAGGTGATGGTGTTCCCATTCGCCTGCTGCTCTTGTCCTTCAAGGTGGCAGAGCTCGCGGGTTTGGGAGGTGCTGTCGAAGAAGCCTTGGCGAGTTGTTGCAGTGCATCTTGTAGATGGTACACACTTATCCACTTTGGTAGGAAAAATAAAAAAGCAAATTATTATTTAACTGGTGAGAGATTACAAAATGCTGAGGTACAGAGGGATCTGGGGGTCTTTGTACATGAATCACAAAAAGTTGGCATGCAGGTTCAGCAAGTAATTAGGAAGGCAAATGGAGTGTTGGCATTTATTGCAAAGGGAATGGAGTGTAAAAGTAGGGAAGTCCTGTTACAACTGTACAGGGCATTGGTGAGACCACACCTGGAGTACTGCGTACAGTTTTGGTCTCCTTATTTAAGGAAGGATATACTTCCATTGGAGGCAGTTCAGAGAAGGTTCACGAGGTTGATTCCGGAGATGAAGGGGTTATCTTATGAATAAAGGTTGAGCAGGTTGGGCCTATACTCATTGGAGTTTAGAAGAATGAGAGGTGATCTTATTGAAACATATAAGATTCTGAAGGGGCTCAACAAGGTAGATGCAGAGAGGATGTTTCCCCTCATGGGGGAATCTAGAACTAGGGGGCATAATTTCAGTATAAATCGGAAATGAGGAGGAATTTCTTCTCTCAGAGGTCGTGAATCTTTGGAATTCTCTTCCCCAGAGAGCTGTGGAGGCTGTGTCATTGAATATATTTAAGGTGGAGATAGACAGATTTTTGAATGATAAGGGAGTCAAGGGTTATGGGGAGCGGGCGGGGAAGTGAAGTTGAGGCCAAGATCAGATCAGTTATCTTATTGAATGGCGGAGAAGGCTCGAGGGGCCAAATGACCGACTCCTGCTCCTACGTCTTATGTTCTTATGTCTTATGAGCCCACCTATCCACTGTATTCCCTTGGTGCATTTCTAATAACCCTGAATCCCATTTGTTGATAAGAACCTGTCTAGTTCCTTCTTGAAACCCATTCAGGTTTCTTGTTCCATTATCCTGTGCTTTTAAAATCATCTAGCTGTTTGATTTAGGTGCCTGCATGGTTCAGTGGTAGCACGTACTCTAAGCTGACACTTCAGTGCCGTACTGAGGGAGTGCTGCACTGTCGGAGGTGTCGTCCTTCATATGAGACGTTAAACCGAGGCTCCGTCTGTCCTCTCAGGTGGACTTAAAAGATCCCATGGCCACTATTTCGAAGAAGACTAGGGGAGTTCTCCGGGGCCAACATTTATCCCTCAACCATCATCACTAAAAAAAACAGATTATCTGGTCATTATTTCATTGCTATTTGTGGGAGCTTGCTGTGTGCAAATTGGCTGCTGCGTTTCCTACATTGCAGCAGCGATTACACTTTAAGAAAGTGCTTCATTGGCTGTAAAGTGCTTTGGGATATCCTGATGTTGTGAAAGGTCTATCAATGCAAATTCTGGATGCACCACTGAGAAATTAGAGGGCATAAATCAAAATTGCTTTGTTTACCTGGTATCAACATTGGAAAGTTGGTCTTTGCTAAATTCAGCACCAACCTTTCAGTCGGTCCTTTATCCTTCAACATTGTCCTTGTAATGACCAGACCCTAAACTATTCACCCATTTTTGATGGCAGCACATGGATTGGATCTCGCAGTGCAATAACCTCACTGTTTAAAAAAATATCAATTTGTTTGTGTGTATATAGGCGACACATGTGAGCATGTTTGCCTATCAAGCTCCAATAGCTCACGTTTGCAAATAGAAGACGATGGGGTAATAAAACCAAGTAATTTAATGTCGGGAGCAGGATCAGATACAAAAAGGAGAGGAAATCTCAGGATTATCATCCAGGGTCATTTCTCACCTTGAAGAAGGAGCTGGCTTGCCATCTGTTGCGAGGGCGGATTGAAGGTTATCGTCAGCAGCTGTCCAGTGAAGGTGCAGTGTTACTTGTGTCCATTGCTTCTTTCTTAGTATTACTATGTGGCGTCTCATTCTACTCTCTAAAGTGCCTCGGGGCACTAACGATGTGAACAGTACGTTATAAACCCAGGTTATCTGGTGAGAATCCTGGAGCTAAACCAGGGAGGCGGTTCCCAAAATAGTCATTCTCAATGTCAATTGAAAATGAAAGTTCTTTAAACTTCCGGGAAGCGAAGGGTTAACACTGTGCTGATTGGTTGTGACTTCTAACACCTGTGATTGAAAGAAGATCGAGTTGTTTCTTGGCAAGCCGTGTGGCACTGAGAGTTTGGGAGTTAAGTACTTCCGAAATAAAGCCTATTATATCCCGAGTTAATTACTGTGCCATTAATGTGCAGCCATTCTGTTTGTTAAAGTGTTATTTAGACCCACTTGTGTCTCAGTAGTCACTGATTATTCAACAGGTTTCACATTCTGCACGTGTGTGTCTTGGTGCCACCCACAATTATCAACGCGTGCTATTCTTATTTTATCTTGTTGTGGTATATAAATGGCGTGAGCCGCACAACTCGGGTCGCCACCTCTGGTTGGACGTATTCCTGGAGCTTTCGTCACGTGACCTGCTGGATCCAACCGCCTTTTTCCCCCATCTCCAATATTTTTATAAATGAACGAAAGTGGTCAAAGAAAATGGAAAAAAAAAATCATTTTCTTTAATGCCCTGTTGACTTTTATCCCAGGTTTGCTCACAACTGCAATTGGGAATGGTAGCATAGTGGTTATGTTACCAGACTAGCAATCCATGGACAGACTTAGATTAAACAATCTGTGAGACGTGAGTTCAAATCCCACCACAGGCAGCTGGGGAATTTAAATTCAGTCACTTAAACAAATCTGGAGTAAAAAGCTACCATCAGTAATGATAACCATGAAACTATTGGATTGTGTTAAAATCCATCTTGTTCACTACTGTCCTTATGGAAGGAAACCTGCCGTCCTTACCCGGGCCTGGCTTATATGTGACTCCTGAACCACAACAATGTGGTTGACTCTTTAACTGCCCTCTGAAATGGCCGAGCAAGTCGCTCAGTTGTACCAAACTGCTACTGTGGGAGTACCTTCACCTCACGGACTGCCGCGGCTCACCACCACCTTCTCGAGGGCAATTAGGGATGGGTAATAAATGCTGGCCTTGCCAGTGACGCCCACATCACATGAACAAGTAAAAAAAAAATCCAGATTATTAAATTCCTGGAGACTCCGTGACATCCTGCAGAGTTGGAAACCCAACACACGACTCTGCCTCAGTACATGCCAAGTGTTGTCTTGTTTCCCCCACTCAATTCTTCACCCCCAGCCCCTCCCCACTAGTATTTGTTTTTGTACCAATTCACAACTTTGTTGTTTAATTGTGTTTGGAGGAGTTCCTTGACATGGCCTGGGACTTTGAAAGTGCCACTGGTGCTTTAGTGACTGAATAAGCCCAATCCAGTTTTTACTGACAGGGGATTTGGCGATTTAGTTACTGGAACTTTGGGGATCACATGACAGAATTCCACCAATTTATAATTCCATCCACTGTAACTTTCAGAAGGGAATTGGGAATTGGGCACAGGCACGATGGGCCGAATGGCCTCCTTCTGTGCTGCATGATTCTATGACTTGTCACAGGGTCATCACCCTCTGGAACAAACGTGTGCAACATGTGGTGAGGGTGGGGTCACTACAGCTCTTTATAGGGCATCTTGACCAGTCCCTGAGAGGACATTGCCAGTTACAGCGAGAGTTAGTGGTTAGTTTAGATTGTCATGTGTCGGGAGTTGGAGAGCAATTGGCCAGAGGTTTTTCCTGAATTGGCCATGTTTCTTTGTCTGTTTTCAGAGATAGTGTAACTGGTAGGGGGGACGGCAGCGTGTGAGGTCATACTGTCTACTGGATGGGGTGAGCTTGATGGGCCTGATAGTCTGTATGTTTGTATGTGCAGACTGGGGAATCAATCTGGGTCCAGCCTAGTGTGTGGCTCAGAGAGTTCACCCAGTCAGTGACTGAGCCCAGGGACAATCCCCAGTCTGCAATCCCCCATGGCAGAATTCATCTCTTCCCCTTTCTGTTCCCTTCAAAGATCCATGCACAAATCAGGAGACACACAGTAAGTTTGTTCATTTTCAATCCACGTTTATTTTCAGATTTTAAACTTCTCACATTTCAGTTATTGAAACATGACTTGTGATATACGAAATATCACGGACAGGAAAAGACTCTCTGGTCCATCCAGCCTTGTCCATCGCAATATATAAACCCCCCACCCCACCCAAGACCATGTGATCTCCTGGGAGAGGCGAAAAACCAGACATAAAAACCCAGGCCAATTTGGGAAAAAAATCTGGGAAATTCCTCTCCGACCCCCTTAGGCGATCGAAACTCGTCCAGGAGATCATTCAGGCCCAAATAAGTCCATGCATTCTAAGACAATTACTTTTCCACTTCGACTCTGCTAACATCAATTGAACACAGTCCAACAATCTCCAGTCTAGTTCTGTACCAATCTTTTCTTTAAAGTGCTAACTGTGACACCGTTTAATTTGCTGGGAACATCCGTTCCTAAACATTGACAGGCCAAATTGGGGGGTGGAATGTGGATCTAATTACTGGGATGCATCGGCACAATTTGCCTGGGGAAAATCTCTCAAGGCATGACCTTCCCTCAAGACATTTTGTTAAGATGTCCTAACTTTGAAGGGCACACCCACTTGTTTTTCCCCTCCCTCCCCGACTCCCGTGCAGTGTTAACTTTTAGCACACCCCAGAACCCAGTTTGTTGACACCCAAAGACAACCCAGAATGAGAATTAGACATACCAACACTCCCCACTAGACCCAAGAGACAAACCAGGTGGGTGGCAAATGCCGCGTCACTCGAAGAATGAAGAGGAGCTTACAAGGGAACAGCTGACACGGGAACAGCTGACAAGGGAGCTGTGATCTTCATTCAGGCATTCTGCACACACTGCTGGCGACTAACCAAGTAGTACTGAGGACGAGGAGGGTGGAGGTACTTGTATGGGAACAGAGGCTTCAATGACCAGGACAGACACAATAAAGTGAGCATTACCCATGAGTCCCGCACTGCTGGTATATCCTAATCTGACGGGCATTCCAGCTCAACTGCCAGGCCACCAATCAGAAGCTGGCAGGATCCAAATCCAGATCCTGACGGTTCAGCTTACTGTTTGGATCTGGCGCTGGCACCTGTGAATAACACCCACTTTGATCTATTTGTCCTGGGAGCCGGAGAGTCTGTTCGCTTGCAGGTACGGTCCGCCCGTCTCACCCTGAGTACCAGTTGGACAGTGTCCAGCAGTGTGTGGAGGTGTCAGAATGAAAAATTCCCTATAAAAAGGTAGGGTCCTCTATACTCTAAAAATGACTTGGATTTCTCCCGTGGGCTCCTGAAATCAAAGTGTGTATTCAACACCCGGGTGTCCCTGAAGCACGGTTTGTGAGGTAACTAAAGGGTTAACCAGAACCACCACCTGCTGCAATTTCCTGGAACATCCTGGAGATCAGGCAACCCTGAGCAACAGAATCCAGAAACAAAAGAACGCAAGACTGCCGGGCCTCCGCCCTGACTGCCTGAGGTCCTCCAGCAGATTGGTGATTATCCGGTGATGCGAGCAAGTCGATCGACCTGGTAACCCCCCCAAGTCCTGAAGATGTTCTGGACTACCTCAGTGTGGATCATCCACTAGTTAGGGTGGACTACAGAGCAGCTGAGTGCACCGACTGTTGTGTTGTCCTCCCCGGGCCAAATGTGGCACCAAGAGTGTCACCCCGTCGTTCAAGCACCAATGGGAAGCAATGCATCATCTTGACAGAGGGACCCAGGAAGGAGGGTCCCACCCTGTTTGTTGACTTACCGGACCCTTGTCATATTGTCTGTCTGCAGACACACTGACTTACCCCGCACCGAGTCTGAAAGTGGAAATGTCCTATTATACCGTTCACACCCCGAGCCTGTTGAAATGCCAAGTGAAATCACTGGCCGAGAAGACCATTCCTCCTGAATGTGGCTCCCACCCATATGTCAAAGCATTAGCTGAAGAGCCTGATGGCTGTAGCACCAATGTCTGGAGAACACTGTGCTCCCAGGACCACCAGCTCTAGTTCAGATGTTGCGACAAAGGAGACCTGTGGATACATTACTGGCAGAGTGATGGTCATCCAGAAGGCTCAACTGGAGAAATATCCCCAACAGTTGAGCCTTCTGGATGACGATCACTCGCTCTCAGTGTGGATGGTAGGAGGCCTGCCAGTATTGCCCACCTAGTAGATGGTTCCTCTGATGGTCAAACCAAACCACGTTGTGAAAAACATGAGGCTCAAGATGCAAATGCAGAGGATTCTCACTACTTCTGGTCTCCCGGACCCAAGCATCCAGAGTGATTCACTTCCACAGGGAAGTACTGGAAATAGCCCACCCACACAACTCTGAGGTGGGCTATCCAGGCATGATCACTGCTGGGGGAGGTGGAGCTGGACAGGGTCTCGAAGGTTACTTGTTGCGAACTACCTGCATTCGAGGTCCTAATCTGGAATGATGGGCTCGCAAGATACAAAGGACATCGTGCTCCGGATAAAGCCTTGAATAGGCTGGTGGAGGTGAATGGATTGGTGGTGGTGAGTGGATGGTGGTGGTGGATGGATTGGTGATGGTGAGTGCGTTGGTGATGGTGAGTGGATAGGTGGTGAGTGGACTGGAATGGATTGGTAGTGGTGAGTGGACTGGTGTTGGCGAGTGGAAGGGGCCTATAGATGGGGTGGGCTAAGCTACAAAGTGAGCAGTGCCCCCCCCACCCTTGTGTGTCAATTCGGGAATGCCTGAAGGTTCTACTACAGCAGCTCCTCCACTTGCTCGCCAAAGAAGCCCTCGGCACCAATGGGCATCTGCAGTACCTGACGGATCCACAAGGTGTGAGGACAAACTAAGTGGCGATGCAAGATCCACTGGACGATAGATCCTGCTCCTACATTGAGAGCACCCAGACAGCCTGCTGCTGCAGCAGATGCTCTCTGAAGGTGGTCCTCTCTGGCAGGGATTGCTCCCTCAACTCACCTGCTGGTCAGTGAAGCCAGCCCCAGTGGATTTGGTGGCAGGGAATTAGGGATATGCGCCAAACCCTGCAGGAAGGTCCGCCAGACCCACATGTCCCACCATTTGGATTCTAGTGGGTGGAACAGGACTAGTTTCCTGGGCCGTTCCCTTCCTTCTGAGGCTTTCACGACTGAAGTTCGCCAGCTGTACCAGCGAACCTTAAGTTATGAGGCAGGGTGGCGGGGCTGTCTACCTTGGCCATAACTGGGGCGCGCCTATCAAGTCCGCCCAAACCGCCTTGGAAATTGGGAGGGGGAATCCAACAAAGGTCGATGCCTGAGGCCTTTGCAAAACCCCAGGTAAAGACTCAACCCCCACAAGTGATGGGACTTCCGGAACTCACAGTTTCAGACTCGAAGTCATCCTTGTTTTGAATACATGGAAAATCCTCAACGCACGGAAGCCGTGACGACTCAGGCTCCCAGTTTGGTTTCTGGAGCGCACGCACCCTCCCTGGGAGTGCCTCTCGAGTGTCGTAGGGAGCGGCTAAAGGTGGGTCCACAGTGGTGGGTGGGTGCCACAGATCTACAAATGGAGATCTGCGGCTGCACTCACCAAAGTGGACATCACCCGCAGCATAGGTGACCCTGTGTAGGGTCGAGTCCACCGAGGGTGGTGCCCCCAAATGAGCTGGCGCCAACTGGAGACCAATGTCCCGGGGCTGCGTTGGTGTCACCAGAGGGGACGGATGCCTCTGGTGAAGGACACACCAACAGTAGCTGGCGGCGCTTGGGGGAACCAGCCTGATTCTGGCACCAGTAGGCACGGACACCTCCGAACCAGCTGGTGCCAGAGGAGGACTCTTCCTCTATCCTGGGAGGCCTCGGTACAAGTGGTACCGGGGTTTCACCCGATGCTGTTGACTGGGATGGATTGGCTTTAACCAGCTCGTCCCACTCCACACCATCGGGGCAACAACCGGAGCGTCCACCCTTGAGACTTTCCTGTTCAGTCCCAGATTGGACCACCGGTCGACATCGGTCGGAGATGACTGTATGGACTGGGCCCTATCCAGTGCCAGTGCAGTTAACCCCGAGCAATGCCGAACTGAGCCTGGAGTTGGAGCAGGGTTGGTGCTTGATGCCGATGCGGGGACCTGAGGGCTGGACGTGAAGGTCCAGCCCAGGGGAGAACTAGGGAGGAGGGCGAGGGGCGTGGGAAATTTTTTAAAATGGGAAAGCAACGTGCCAGAAGGGAAAGAGTTGGTTTAACACCATCTCCAATCATTGGCTGCGCGTTTAAATGGATCTGTTATTGGCCGTCAAATAAAGAAATTAAAAGATGCACAGTTGATACTAAAGAAATGGATGGGACACGGAGGGATGGGCGTGAGGGGTATTTTAGCGTGGTATCTCTGCTGGCATTGATGTGATTTTGGTCAGGATGTGTGATCCAGTTGTCTTTGTGGTTTTGTTACTCACAACTTTAGTCTGTTGGTAGTTTGATGAAACCGTCCATTTCCTCTCACTCGTCCTGACACTAACCGTGTACCTGTGGCAGAAGAAATTACAAAAATCACTGGATTGCAACAAGGACAACGACGGGCATTTTATAGCTTCCCTCGTGTAGTAAACCATATAACCTGTAAAAGTATTTATCAAATTCCCTTTAAAAAGTCAACCCCTGGGCCAGCGTTGAGCTGTGTGGGCAGGTACCAAGCTCGGTCAAGGCAGCTCCAGTGGCATTACTGCCCAGGAGCAACATTCTTCGAGTCTTAACCCTGAGCTCTCAAGTACTGGTGAACACTTTGAGAAACTGATTATTCAGTTGTTCTCTCTCCCTGTCAACCTCTCCTCTTATTTAGTCCCGTTCATTCAACACCAATCAACGCTTTCAAGAGGGACTTTTTAAATGGTTGGGCTGAGCTGTCCCACAGAGTATCCCCGGGTCCAGGACAAGCTGATCAGAACAACCAGCATGTACTGACCTGGTTTCAGTTTCCAGGATTTGAGCCTTTATATCTGCATGGATTTTGCTATTACTCACTCTGACTTTCACGGGGAATGATACAAGCTGGAACTACAGCTCCAAACACAGTTAGTCACAGTCAGTAAATAGCTGTCTACATTTACAGAGCAGGGAGTGAGCATTAAACTGGGAGGAGCCGGTCAGTGAAGAGCTGAGAGTGGGGCTCAGTAACCATCAGTAACCAGGCTCCGGGACCCAGACTACCTATGAGTAACGCTATGGAAGAACTGCAAATAACAAACTGAACTATTCCACCCGACTGTGCATCAATATTACTGTATCTGATAAACTGTTCATATTGCTCATTATGACTTCCACTAATAATACAAGATAAACAGGTTAAGACAAACCTTTCAAAGTTCACAAAGTTCTGTCCACGCCGCTGGTTTTGATGTTTCAATTGCTCGTGTTGTCTTCACAAAGCAAAGCTGTTCAGATGTTCGAGCCGACCGCATTCAGTCCTAGACAGATCAGCCAGTTAGTCAGAGTCAGTGCAGCTCCCTTTCCTTCACTTAAACTGGTTGTATCACCTCTTGCCTCACATTTATCTACTTTACAAAGCTATTGTGATGCCTCATCTCAGTGTGATGCACAGTGTGAGGGTGAGGCTTACTCTGTGATGTCACGGTTTGACCCGTCCAATTAAATGGGCCTCACCTTGAAACCATATTTGGTAAAAAACCTTTGGGCTTTACTTAAGTTACACTGACTTGTTTCGCTAGAAAGCAATAACAGGTTTCCATGTGGTTACGACCCAGAGCACAGGGTGCGTGGGCAATGGGCAGTGATGAGATTGTTTACCTTCTACCAATTATGTTAAGTAATTGCATACATTTAAAGCAACAGGAGTAGGCCATTCAGCCCCTCGAGCCTGCTCCAGCATTCAATTAGACCATGGCTGCTCTGCACCTCAAATACATTTACCTGTCTTTGATCAATATCCCTTGATCAACTTAGGAACAGGAGGAGGCCTTTCAGCCCCTCGCGTCTGTTCTGCCATTCTATTCAAGCATGGCTGACCTGTATGTTAACTCCATTTACCCATTTGGTTCCACATCCCTTAAAATTCTTGCCTAACAAAAATCTACCAATCTCATTTTTGAAGTTTTCAATTGACCCCCAGCCTCAATAGATATGGGGGGAGAGAGTTCCACAATTCCGCTAGCCTTTGGGAGAAGAAGTGCTTCCTGACATCACCCCTGACCAGGCTAACTCTAATTTTAAGCTCATGCCCCTTTGTTCTGGATTTCCCCGCCAGAGGAAATAGTTTTTATCGATCTACCCTACCAACTCTTTGAACATCTTAAACACCTCAATTATATCACCGTTTAATATTCTATACTTGAGGGAATACAAGCCCGGTCTCTGCAACCTGTCCTCATAATTTAACCCTCTGGAAGTCCACACATACAAGATCTAGAGACACTCCCTTGTCCAAGTTACTGACCTCCTCCGAAAGGTTATTAGATCAGTCAGACATGACCGGCCCTTCACAAATCCATGCTGACTCTCATTGACTACCTATGAGCAATGGCATGGGAGCTCTACCAATGAAAGTGGTTGTCTACATTTAAAGATCAGGGAGTGAGCACCAAAATCAAGGGCTGGGAGGAGCCGGTCAGTGAGGGTCAACAGTGAGGAGCTGAGAGTGGGGCTCAGTCACCATCAGTAACCAGGCTCCCGGCCCCAGACTACCTGTGAGCAACGCCATGGAAGATCTACCAATAACAATGAACTATTCCACCCGACTGTGCACCAATATTACTGTATCTGTTAAACTGTTCATATTGCTCGCTGCGACTTTCACTAATAATACATGATCAACAGGTTAAGACAAACCTTTCCAAGTTCACCAGCTTCTGTCCAATCTGCTGGTTGATGATGTTTTCATTGTTCGTGTTCCCTTCACAAAGCAAAGAACATAAGAACATAAGACGTAGGAGCAGGAGTAGGTCATTTAGCCCCTCGAGCCTGCTCCGCCATTCAATAAGATCATGACTGATCTAATCTTGGCCTCAACTCCACTTCCCTGCCCGCTCCCCATAACCCTTGACTCCCTTATCGTTCAAAAATCTGTCTATCTCCACCTTAAATATATTCAATGACCCAGCCTCCACAGCTCTCTGGGGAAGAGAATTCCAAAGATTCACGACCCTCTGAGAGAAGATATTCCTCCTCATTTCCGATTTAAAAGGGTGCCCCCTTATTCTGAAATTATGCCCCCTAGTTCTAGATTCCCACACGAGGGGAAACATCCTCTCTGCATCTACCCTGTCAAGCCCCTTCAGAATCTTATATGTTTCAATAAGATCTCCTCTCATTCTTCTAAACTCCAATGAGTATAGGCCCAACCTGCTCAACCTTTCTTCATCAGACACCCCCTCTTTCATCTCCGGAATCAACCTCGTGAACCTTCTCTGAACTGCCTCCAATGCAAGTATATCCTCCCTTAAATAAGGAGACCAAAACTGTACACAGCACTCCAGGTGTGGTCTTACCAACGCCCTGTACAGTTGTAACAGAACTTCCCTACTTTTATTCTCCATTCCCTTTGCAATAAAGGCCAAGAGGAAGGCAGATTATTATCTGAACGGAAATAGATTGGGAAAAGGGGAAGCGCAACGAGACCTGGGTGTCCTTGTGCACCAGTCGCTGAAGGTAAGCATGCAGGTGCAGCAGGCGGTTAAGAAGGCAAATGGTATGTTGGCCTTCATAGCGAGAGGATTCGAGTACAGGAGCAAAGATGTCTTGCTGCAGTTGTACAGGGCCTTGGTGAGACCACACCTTGAGTATTGCGTGCAGTTTTGGTCGCCTTATCTGAGGAAGGATGTTCTTGCCATGGAGAGAGTGCAGCGAAGATTCACCAGACTGATACCTGGGATGGCAGGAATGACGTATGAAGAGAGATTGGGTCGATTGGGCTTGTATTCGCTAGAGTTTAGAAGAATGAGAGGGGATCTCATTGAAACTTATAAAATTCTAACAGGACTAGACAGACTCGATGCAGGAAGGATGTTCCCGATGGTGGGGGAGTCCAGAACCAGGGGTCACAGTCTAAGGATAAGGGGTAAGCCATTTAGGACAGAGATGAGGAGGAATTTCTTCACCCAGAGAGTGGTGAACCTGTGGAATTCTCTACCACAGAAGACAGTCGAGTCCAATTCATTAAATATATTCAAGAAGGAGTTAAATATATTTCTTAAGTCTAAGGGGATCAAGAGATATGGGGAGAAAGCAGGGACAGGGTACTGAATTTGGATGATCAGCCATGATCGCATTGAATGGCGAAGCAAGCTGGAGGGGCCGAATGGCCTACTCCTGCTCCTATCTTCTATGTTTCTATGTTTCTATGTTACATTCTATTTGCGTTCCTAATTACTTGCTGTACCTGCATGCTAGCTTTTTGTGATTCATGTACAAGGACCCCCAGATCCCTCTGTACCTCAGCATTTTGTAATCTCTCTCCATTTAAATAATTTGCTTTTTTATTTTTCCTACCAAATTGGATAACCTCGCATTTCCCACATTAAACTCCAACTGCCAGATTTTTGCCCACTCACTTAGCCTATCTATATCCCTTTGGAGATTCTTTGCGCCTTCAATACAATTTGCTTTCCAACCTATCTTTGTATCATCAGCAAATTTGGCTACATTACACTCAATCCCTTCATCCAAGTCATTAATGTAGATTGTAAATAGTTGAGGCCCCAGCACTGATCCCTACGGCACCCCACTACTTACAGTTTGCCAACCTGAAAATGACCCATTTATCCCGACTCTCTGTTTTCTGTTAGTTAGCCAATCCTCTATCCATGCTAATACATTACCCCCAACCCCGTGAGCTCTTATCTTGTGCAGTAACCTTTTATGTGGCACCCTATCGAATGCCTTCTGGAAATCCAAATACACGACATCTACTGGTTCCCAGTTGTTCAGATGTTCTAGCCGACTGCATTCACTCCTAGACAGATCAGCCAGTTAGTCACAGTCAGTGAAGCTCCCTTTCCTTCACTTAAACTAGTTGTGCCTGCCTCACATTGACCCAGTTTACAAAGCTATTGTGATGTCTGATCTCAGTGTGATGCGCAGCATGAGGGTAAGGCTTGCTCTGTGATGTTACAGTTTGACCCATCCAGTTAAAGGGACCTTACCTTGATGAAACACCCTATAGGCAGAGCATTCCAGATCATAGTAACTCACAGCGTAATAAAAATTCTCCTCATTTCCCCCCCTGATTCTTTTGCCAATTATCTTAAATCTGTGTGCTTTAGTTACTGACCCCTCCTGCCAATGAAAACAGTTTCACCTCATCTACTCTCTCAAATCCCCTGATAATTTTGAACACTTCTATTAAATCTCCCCTTCACCTTCTGTGCTCTAAGGAGAACAATCGCAGCTTCTCTAGTCTCTCCACAACTGAAGTTCTTCTGGGATCATTCTCTTAAATCCCTGTCCCATCTCCAAAGCCTTTGTTGCTCCAAATATTAACTGATTTTCTAGGTATTTGAAGGAGACGAGGGCTCCAAGTTATTGCAGTATTTTGCTAAGGGATGGAGAGCTAAAGACTAATCAAACACTTTATGGCTGCCCTTGGGTCTGACTGGCAGAAGTGTGTGTAGCCAAAAAAAAAGACCATAAGAACACAAGAATTAGGAGTAAGAGTAGGCCATAGGGCCCTCCAGCCTGGTGTGGTCTCACCAGGGCCCTATATAATTGCAGTGAGACATCTTTACTCTTATACTCAAATCCTCTTGTAATAAAGGCCAACATACCATTTGCTTTCCTAATTGCTTGCTGTACCTGCCTGTTAACTTTCAGCGATTTGTGTACAAGGACACCCAGGTCCCTCTGTACCTCAGCATTTTGTTATCTCTCCCCATTTAAATAATAATTTGCTAACTTTCCCACCCAACTTTGTATCATCAGCAAATTTGGCTACATTACACTCAGTCCCTTCATCCAAGTCAAAAATATAGATTGTAAATAGTTGAGACCCCAGCACTGATGCCTCACATTGAACCAGTGTAGGGAGTTGTGTTTTTGTGTCAGTTTTACCTCTGACTTCTGAGCAGTTCGAATCGCTCCCACTCCCTTGGTTCTAGACCTTGGACTTATTTGAGGGTTGTGATACAAAGGTGCAGCAGACAACTGAGTTTGATGAAAGAACTTCAATCTTTATTAAAAGGTAAGACACAAATAATGACACTCTTATCACTCTAAAGGTGGGGAACACTTCGGTACAAGCGAGGGAAATGACAGTAGAACAATGGCCCGAAAATTAGACCTAATACGGGAGAGTACGCACTGTGTACTCTCGCGTATTAGGTCCCAAAGTGCCGGTTTCCTGCATGCACTGCGCATGCGCGGGAAACCGTCACTTCGGGTATTGCGAAGGGGGCGGTTCCTAAGTGAACCATGTGCGCGCTACAGGTTGTGCGCACGCAGCGCACTTAGGTTTTTTTTTCAGGTTTGAACGCGCAGGTAAGTGTTGACGATTTTACACATAAAGAAAGCAGGCGTAAGACCACCTTTTAACAAGGTAAGTAGTTAATTAAGTATTATTTTAAATTTTTTTCAACAGGTTTATCTTTTTTAGAGACTTTAAAGAAAGGTAAGTTTATTTTTATAACTTTTAAAAAGAATTTAAATTTTTTCAAAAATTTAAATTTTTGTTTAAAGTGGTTAATTTATTTAACTATAGTTATTTTATTAATGTGATGGCTTTTTTAAAATTTAATTGAGGTTTAGCTGTTCTTTTGGGGGCTTGTTGTATTCATAGTTTTGACAGCTCTTCCTGTCAAAACTATGAATGAAAGATGGTGTGCTGCCATTGGCTCTAACTGGCCCACGTGATCCCAGAGGTAGCATCGAACTAACTGCGCCTCTGGGACACGCACACACTGCGCACCGGCACCAGGGAGAGGCCCAGGAACTGAAGTTCGTGTGGGCCAAAACCATAAAGGTAGGCGCGGAGTGCGATATCGCGGGGGATCCTTACCCCCGCGGCAACCATCGAAATCCAATTTCTGGGCCATTACTTCATTCCTCCCAACCCCACTTCACTAGCTAAGTTTGGTTTTGTAGGACCAGGAATAATGCTCACCAATCCTTTGACATTTGGGCTAAATCGCGGTTTTGGGGTTCGCTGTTTATGGCGGTTAGTGTCTGCCGTACCCCGTACGCAGTAGAGGACTTCACCTGGGTCTCTGGTCAGTCTTCGCGAGTCCGCTGATGCGGTAGGATGTCGTTATGGATTTATCTGGTGAGTACCCAATTTCTTTGGTTCAGCAGTAGGGCTTAGAGTCTTTGGGGAAAATCTTACCCAGGGGTAAGTCAGGAGTAGTTTGTAGTGTGGAAACTTTGCGATTCTTCGAGTTTTCTTCCCTGGAGTTGGTCTTTGTTGGTCGTGGTGGCCTGCGATTACCCGGTCAGTTGGGGGTAATGCGCGGTTGTTGGTTTCGTGAGGCCTTTGGTTTCCGCAATCGCTTTAGGCCTTGGTTGGTGTGTCGGTCGACCTCGTGGAGCCGTTGGTGACTGGTTGCTGCTTGTTGCTCCGGATGGCTGTGTTGGGGCCGTGGTTGGAGGTCCGTCGAGGTGGTATTTTCGCGAGCTGGACTTAGGTGTGTCTGAGTGGTGAGCGATGCCGACTCGCTTCCAGCTCGGGCCTTCTTCTTCTTGGTCTCTCCTCTTCTCGCTGGCTCTCCTTCCTTCTTCTCTCTCCTGCTTCTTCTCGTGTGTGCTTGGTGGGCCTTCAATTATACAGAATTGAAGTGGTCTTATCTACCCGCCAAATCTGTTTAGTTCATTGTCTAGTTTTGGCGGGCTCGTAAATTGGTAACGATTTACTAGCACGTTAACTGGGTTTTAACAGGCCTTCAATCTGACCCATTGAATATGGTCTTATCTATCCGCCAAATCTGTTCAGTTCATTGTCTGAATTGGCGGGCCTGCTACCAGTAACTGCTCTGTAAGTGTCAAATGGGTTTTTGGGATGGTTTGCATCCTGTCGATTTTCTTGGCTGATTGCTGGTGATGGGTTTGTGTTTTGGGTTCCTAGGCTGATCTATAGCCTTGTCCTGGGTGCTCTGTATTATGCATGTTTCTTGATGGGCCTTGTAATCGGTTTGATGGGACCTATTGTTTTGGGTGGGGCTGTCTTCTCCTAGGATAGCAAAATACTGCGGATGCTGGAAATCTGAAATAACAACAGAAAATGCTGGAAAAACTCAGCTGTTAACCCTGGCTGCCACATGATGCGCCAGGTTGACACTATCCCACACCAGCACCATGAAGCATCCCTTTAATGTCCAAGCCATTCCATGCACACTCATCACTATAGCGGAGGGGGGAGCGGGGGGGGGCGGGTGGAGGGGGGTGTTATGACTGAACAATCACTGGAACTCAGTAAGACACTTCTCAATGTGCGCTCAGATCTGTCCAATAAGGGGCAGTGTTGGAAAAATAGATTTCACTGTATGACAACACATTGCCAGATGCTTCACATGGACATTGGCTAAACCTCTCATGTGCCAACCCTTGTGTGTTGTTAGTTGGTATGCTTGCAGTAGGATGAGGGTGAGTGTGAGGGGTGGTTAGTGAGGTGGGGAAGTGATAATGTAGATAGAGAGGGATGGGTGGAGGTGCAAGGTAAGTTGGTGTGAGTAAGGATGTGCAGGAGAAGGGTATGGAAGGCAGAGTGATGGGGATGTGTTGAGAGGCACAGCAGGGTGAGTTTGAGTGTGGCTTTGCAGTAACGTTTCGTGATCCACTGAGAACTTTGAAAGGTTGACGCCACTGCAGGCAGGGACCGCTGACGACATCCCTGCTTTGGCCCTTCTGTGCAATGTGCAACCAGTCTGCGTTGGTGTCCAAGGGAGGTCTCTTCCGCCCTTGGAAGGGAAGAGAACTTCCCTGCGTGCTGTGACTCCCACCATAAGCATATGGAGGGAGTCATTGGAGAGCCTGGGTGCTGGCGTCCACCTTTGTACAGTGCTTGTCAGTGTTTGCAGCACCTCAATGCTATAGAGCACTGACAGAACAACTGTCAAACTCAATGTGGCCGTGGTCCCTTTAAGGAAACCGGCTGATGACACGTCTTCAAATGATGTCATCAGACCCGCTTCCTGTTAATTTGCCGGGAAGCCCGCAGGGCGGGCTTAACAAGGCCAATCAAGGGAAAATCCCTTTGACAGAGCGACTGCAGCCAGGATCGTGAATGGAACCCGGAAACCAGCTCTCCCGCCACCATCCCGACACCACTGATAAAATCGCGGCCAAAGTATTTGTTTAATTTCTCTGGTATTTCCTTGTTCCCCATTATAATTTCTCCTGTCTCAGCCTGTAAGGGACCCACATTTACTTTCGCTAAACTTTTCCTTTTTACATTCCTATAGAAGCTTTTACAGTCTGTTTTTATGTCTCTCGCTAGTTTATTCTCATATTCTATTTTCCCTTTCTTTATCAGTTTCTTGGTCCTCCACTAAAATCCACCCAATCCTCAGGCTTACTACGATAGCAAAATACTGCGGATGCTGGAAATCCGAAATAACAACAGAAAACGCTGGAAAAACTCAGCAGGCCAGGCAGCATCCGTGGAGAGAGAAAGAGAGTTAACGTTTCAGGTCGATGACCTTTCATCAGAACTTCTGATGTTCTGATGAAAGGTCATCGACCTGAAACGTTAACTCTCTTTCTCTCCCCTCAGGCTTACTACTCTTTTTGGCAACATTATAAGCCTCTTCCTTTGATCTAATACTATCTTTAACTTCTCTTGTTAGCCATGGTTGGAACACTTTTCCTGTGGGGTTTTTGTGCCTTAAAGGAATGTATATTTGTTGTAAATTATGTATTAATTTTTTTAATGCTAGCCATTATTTGTCTACCGTCATACCTTTCAATGTAGTTCCCAATCTACCTTAGCCAACTTGCCCCTCATACCTACGTAGTTTGCTTTGTTTAGATTTAAGACCCTAGTTTCGGATTTAACTAAATCACTTTCAAACTCAATATAAAATTCTATCATATTATGGTCACACTTCCCTAAAGGCACCTTTACTACAAGGGATTTAAAACAGGAATTTAGGGAGCTAGGTTGGAAGCTGAGAGCCAGTACAAACCATGTTGTAATTTCTGGTTTGTTGCCGGTGCCACGTGCTAGCGAGTTGAGGAACAGGGAGAGAGTGCAGATAAACACGTGGCTGCAGGGATGGTGTAGGGGGGAGGGTTTCAGTTATGTGGATAATTGGAGCACATTCTGGGGAAGGTGGGACCTGTACAAACAGGACGGTTTGCACCTGAACCAGAGGGGCACCAATATCCTGGGAGGGAAATTTGCTACAGCTCTTCGGGGGGGTTTAAACTAATTTGTCAGGGGGATGGGAAAAAGGGCTGTAGTCCACGAGCCAGTGGTGAGTGTAGGGAGGTACTGAGGAGGGTATCAAGGTACATACCGGCAGACAGGAAGATGGCTTGAAGTGTGTCTACTTCAATGCAAGGAGCATCCGGAATAAGGTAGGAGAACTTAGAGCGTGGATTGGTACTTGGGACTACGATGTGGTGGCCATTACGGAGACATGGTTAGAACAGGGACAGGAATGGTTGTTGGAAGTTCCGGGGTATAGATGTTTCAGTAAGAGTAGGGAAGTTGGTAAGAAAGGTAGAGGAGTAGCATTGTTAATCAAGGATAGTTTAACAGCGGCAGAAAGGCAGCTCGAGGGGGATCTGCCGTCTGAGGTAATATGGGCTGAAGTTAGAAATAGGAAAGGAGCGGTCACGTTGTTAGGAGTTTTCTACAGGCCCCCAAATAGTAATAGAGATGTGGAGGAAGAAATTGCAAAGCAGATTATGAATAGGTGTGGAGGTCACAGAGTAGTTGTCATGGGTGACTTCAACTTTCCAAATATTGATTGGAACCTTTATAGGTCAAACAGTTCGGATGGGATAGTTTTTGCACAGTGTGTGCAGGAGGGTTTCCTGACACAATATGTGGATAGGCCGACAAGAGGTGGGGCCACGTTGGATTTGGTACTGGGTAATGAACCGGGCCAAGTGTTTGATTTGTATGTGGGAGAGCACTTTGGAGATAGTGACCACAATTCGGTAACTTTCACTATTGCAATGGAGAGGGATAGGGCCATACGGCAGGGCAGGGTTTATAATTGGGGGAGGGGTAATTATGATGCGATTAGGCAAGAATTAGGGAGTATAAAATGGGAACAGAAACTATCAGGGAAAGGCACAAACGAAAAGTGGAGCTTTTTCATGGAGCAATTACTGCGTGTCCTTGATAGGTATGTCCCTGTCAGGCAGGGAGGAAATGGCCGAGTGAGAGAACCATGGTTCACAAAAGAGGTTGAATGTCTAGTCAAGAGGAAAAAGGAAGCGTATGTAAGGATGAGAAAACAAGGTTCAGTTGGGTCGATTGAGGGGTACAAGGTAGCAAGGAATGAGCTAAAAAAAGAGCTTAGGAGAGCTAGGAGGGGGCATGAGAAGTCCTTGGCGGGTCGGATCAAGAAAAACCCCAAGGCTTTTTACTCTTATGTGAGAAATAAAAGAATGACCAGGGTGAGGGTAGGGCCGGTCAAGGACAGTAGTGGGAACTTGTGCATGGAGTCAGAAGAGATAGGAGAGGTGATGAATGAATACTTTTCGTCAGTGTTCACCGAGGAGAGGGGCCATGTTCTTGAGGATGAGAGTGTGATAAAGGTGGATAGGCTGGAGGTGGTAGATGTTCTGAGGGAAGATGTTTTAGCAATTTTGAAGAACCTGAGGGTCGATAAGTCCCCTGGGCCAGATGGGATATATCCTAGGATTCTTTGGGAGGCAAGGGAGGAGATTGCAGAGCCTCTGGCTTTGATCTTTGGGTCCTCACTGTCCACGGGGATGGTGCCAGAGGACTGGAGAGTGGCGAATGTTGTTCCTCTCTTCAAGAAAGGAAATAGGAATGACCCTGGTAATTATAGGCCGGTTAGTCTTACTTCGGTGGTTGGTAAGATAATGGAAAAGGTCCTGAGGGATAGGATTTATGACCATTTGGAAAGGGGCAACTTAATCAGGGATAGTCAACACGGATTCGTGAAGGGTAAGTCTTGCCTAACAAATTTGATTGAATTCTTTGAGGAGGTAACTAAGTGTGTAGATGAAGGTAGAGCAGTTGATGTCGTATACATGGATTTTAGTAAGGCGTTTGATAAGGTTCCCCATGGTCGTCTCATGAAGAAAGTAAGGAGTTGTGGGATAGAGGGAAATTTGGCCGATTGGATAAGTAACTGGCTATCTCATAGAAGGCAGAGGGTGGTGGTGGATGGAACATTTTCGGACTGGAGACCAGTTACCAGCGGTGTGCCACAGGGGTCGGTGCTGGGTCCTCTGCTGTTTGTGATTTTTATCAATGACTTGGAGGAGGGGACTGAAGGGTGGATCAGTAAATTTGCTGATGACACCAAGATTGGTGGAGTAGTGGATGAGGTGGAGGGCAGTTGTAGGCTGCAAAGAGACATTGATAGGATGCAGAGCTGGGCCGAAAAACGGCAGATGGAATTTAACCCTGATAAGTGCGAGGTGACGTAATAAAGACTCACTACGCACTTGAACATAAAGCAAGGCTTTAATCAACTTGTAACAAAACATGGAGGTCTAGTTAGCAGTCACTAGCTTCCTGTTTCCAGATTGTCTCTGCCCAAGGTGGGCCCATGCCTGAGTATTTATACTCCCTGGACGGCGCCCCAGCTGGCCGCCCAGTAGTACTTCCTGAGTTGTTACTTGCGATTTATGACATTCTTCCTCCCTAAAAGGTTTGGAAGTCCAGTCTTCCTTTAACGGACTAGGCGGACCAGAAATAGCCGCAGACGTTTAGCTCTCTGCTTGTGACTGGAAGGCACGTCTCCCCGGACCGTGTCCTGGTCCCTGGGTCGCTTGGCCCGTACCGGTAAGTCAGTAGAGTCCGCGTCATCTTGATCATCCTGTGGAGGACTGGGAATATCATGACTCCGGGTGCGGGTCCCCACAGGTGCTGAGCTGGCCTCATCCCGGGTCGTGGCTGGAGATTGTCCGGCGTCCTGGTTTCGGGTGGCCATCCTACGGGGAGCGTCCAGCTCCCTGAGTTGATCTGGTAGCGTGCCGAGCATTGTCCGAGACCAAGATGTTCTATGTTATTAATTAACCCTTTCTCATTGCACAATACTAGATCTAAAATAGCCTGTTCCCTAGTTGGTTCCTCAACATACTGATCTAGAAAACTATCTTGCATACATTCCATGAATTTGTCCTCCACACTATTACTGCAAATTTGGTTTGCCCAGTCTATATGTAGATTAAAGACCCCATGATTACTGTATTAACCTTGTTACATGTGCCTCTAATTTCCTGATTTATACCCTGCCCTACATTACAACTAATATTTGGGGGCCTATAAACAACTCCCACCAATGTTTTCTGCCGCTTGCTGTTTCTTAGCTCCACCCAAACGGATTCTACTTCTTGATTTTCGGAGCTAAGATCCTTTCATTCTACTGTCTTTATCCCATCCTTTATTATCAGGGCCACTCGTCCTCCTTTTCTACTTTGTCTATCTCTTCTAAAAGTTAAGTATCCTAGATATTTCTATCTTCTACATCAACACCACTTTCATGCTCTATCCCCAAATCACTTGATTCCCTTAGTGTCCATAAATCTATCATTACAACAGTGACTACACTCCAAAAGTACTTCATTGACTGTAAAGCGCTCTGAGACGTCCGGTGGTCGTGAAAGGCGCTATATAAATGCAAGTCTTTTTTTTCTTTCTTTATCGATCTAAGCCTTGAATATACTCAAAGATTCAACATCCACAGCCATTTGTGGTAGAGAATTCCAAAGATTCACAACCCACTGAGTGAAGAAATTCCTCCTCATCTCAGTCCTAAATGGCCGACCCCTTATCCTGAGACTATGCCCCCTGGTTCTAAACTCTCCAGCCAGGGGAAACAACCTCTCAGCATCTACCCTGTCAAGACCTCTAAGAATTTTATACATTTCAATGAGGTGAAGATTGCTGGTGTCTGTGATATATGTGGGTCGAACTATTGAAGGACAGAGACGCGATGAGCTGCTCGTCAAGGTGCTTGTTTACTAGGCCAGAGTGAACTGAGCATGCTCAGACTAAACCATGTGGTAAACCATGTGATAATACATTACACTGCTTTCCCCTTGAAAAAAGTTGTTGTATTCCCCTCTCAAATACAACAAAACTTTGGTCTCACCTTTCCCAGCATTACGTGTACCACATAACAAAAACTGCTGGCTTTTTTTTCTTTGAAATAAACTACAAATCCAGTTTAATAACAGGTTTGCGGAGCCTTCCTGATCTCCTTACTGAAGGTTTTGGTGTTGAACCAATTTTCTGGCTATTTTGTTTTGGTTCTGAACTCAAAGAAGTAGGTACCACCACTCTGTTTCCCCACTTGATATACAACCTTGCTCACAAGACAATTCAGTACGACGGTTATGGAATAGTTTCAACTCTGTGTCCAGACACTGCTCAGTCCATCCATTCAAGGTGTTTTCATACACTCTTTTCAGTACTGAGTCCTTTTGAGTCTCACCTGCAATCTCAGTTGCATTCACGGGAAAGTCTTTGTCAACTGCACCTAACGTGAAAATCTCACCTTCACTCCCAACACATGAGTCTTCATGTGGCAACCTGGACAAGGCTTCTGCAATTGTGATTTGCTTTGGAGTGCGATATTCAATCGTAGAATCATAGAATCATAGAAGATAGGAGCAGGAGTAGGCCATTCGGCCCCTCTAGCCTGCTCCGCCATTCAATGCGATCATGGCTGATCATTCAAATTCAGTACCCTGTCCCTGCTTTCTACCCATAGCCCTTGATCCCTTGATCCCTTTAGCATTAAGAAATATATCCAACTCCTTCTTGAATCTATATAATGAATTGGCCTCTACTGCCTTCTGTGCAGAGAATTCCACAGGTTCACCACTCTCTGGGTGAAGAAATTCCTCCTCATTTCTGTCCTAAATGGCTTACCCCTTATCCTTAGACTGTGACCCCTGGTTCTGGACTCCCCAACCATCGGGAACATCCTTCCTGCATCTAGTTTGTCCTGTCCTGTCAGAATTTTATATGTTTCAATGAGATCCCCTCTCATTCTTCTATACTCCAGCGAGTATAAGCCCAATCGACCCAATCTCTCCTCATATATCATTCCTGCCATCCCAGGTATCAGCCTTGTGAATCTTCGCTGAACTCCTTCCATGGCAAGAACATCCTTCCTCAGATAAGGCGACCAAAACTGCACACAGTACTCAAGGTGTGGTCTCACCAAGGCCCTGTACAACTGCAGCAAGACATCCTTGTTCCTGTACTCAAACCCTCTCGCTATGAAGGCCAACATACCATTTGCCTTCTTAACCGCCTGCTGCACCTGCATGCTTTCCTTCAGCGACTGGTGCACAAGGACACCCAGGTCTCGTTGCACTTCCCCTTCTCCCAATCTATTGCCATTCAGATAATAATCTGCCTTTCTGTTTTTGACACCAATCGTGTAGTCACATTGTGACAACAACACTGCCCAATGTTGCATTTTGATGCGGTCATTGCAGGGATGGTAGATTTGGGCCCCAATATTGCTCGGAGCGGTTTGTGATCGGTTATCAGTGTAAACTTTCTGCCGATCAGGAACTGTTGGAATCTATTGATTCCAAACACTATGGCGAGTGCTTACTTTTCAATTTGCACGTAGTTTCTTTCGCTCTTTGTGAGGTTTCGTGATGCGAACGCGATTTGTTTCTCTTGGCTGTCATCCATTACGTGGCTTATGACAGCTCCTACACCATAGCTAGAAGCATCACACGCTAACTTAAGCTCACGCTCTGTGTCGTAGTGCACAAGTAGAGCATCTCTAGAGAGACTTCTATTACAAGCGTCATAAGCTTCCTGTTGCGCTTTCATCCATTTCCTCTGGACATCCTTCTTGAGGAGCTCGTGCAATGGAGCTAATGTGGTCGCTAACTCAGGTAAGAAACATGCGTAGTACTGGACAATTCCAAGGAAAGATCTTAACTCACGTCCTGTGGCTTAGGAGCATTGATGACAGCATCAACCTTTTCCTTCACTAGTTGCAAGCCATTTGCATCAACTTTCAGACAAGGATAATCAGGGATAGTCAGCATGGCTTTGTCAGGGGGAGATCATGTCTAACCAATTTGATTGAATTTTTCAAGGGGGTGACTCGGTGTGTGGATGAGGGTAGTGCAGTTGATGTAGTCTACATGGACTTCAGTAAGGCTTTTGACAAAGTCCCGCATAGGAGACTGGTCAAGAAGGTAAGAGCCCATGGGATCCAGGGCAATTTGGCACATTGGATCCAAAATTGGCTTAGTGGCAGGAGGCAGAGGGTGATGGTCGAAGGTTGTTTTTGTGACTGGATGCCTGTGTCCAGTGGTCTACTGCAGGGATCGGTGCTGGGTCCTTTGCTATTTGTAGTGTACATTAATGATTTAGATATGAATGTAGGAGGTATGATCAGTAAGTTCACAGATGACACGAAAATTGGTGGAATGGTAAATAGCGAGGAGGGAAGCCTCAGGCCACAGGACGATATAGACGGGTTGGTTAGATGGGCAGAACAGTGGCAAATGGAATTTAACCCTGAAAAGTGTGAGGTGATGCATTTTGGGAGGACTAACAAGGCAAGGGAAAACACAATGAATGGTAGGACCCTAGGAAGGACAGAGGATCAGAGGGACCTTGGTGTGCATGTACATAGATCCCTGAAGGCAGCAGGACAGGTAGATAAGGTGGTTAAAAAGGCATATGGGATACTTGCCTTCATTAGCCGAGGCATAGAATATAAGAGCAGGGAGGTTATGATGGAGCTGTACAAAATGCTAGTTAGGCCACAGCTGGAATACTGTGTGCAGTTCTGTTCACCACACTATAGGAGGGATGTGGTTGCATTGGAGAGGGTGCAGAGGAGATTCACCAGGATGTTACCTGGGCTGCAGCACCTCAGCTATGAAGAGAGACTGGACAGGCTGGGGTTGTTTTCCTTAGAGCAGAGAAGGCTGAGTGGGGACCTGATTGAGTTGTACAAAAGTATGAGGGGCATAGATAGGGTAGAAAGAAAGGAACTTTTCCCCTTAGTAGAGGGGTCAATAACCAGGGGGCATAGTTTCAAGGTAAGGGGCAGGAGGTTTAGAGGGGATTTGAGGAAAAACTTTTTCACCCAGAGGGTGGTTGGAATCTGGAACTCACTGCTTGAAAGGGTGGTAGAGGCAGGAACCCTCACAACATTCAAGAAGCATTTAGATGAGCACTTGAAACGCCATAGCATACAAGGCTACGGACCAAGTGCTGGAAAATGGGATTAGAATAGACAGGGCTTGATGGCCGGCGCGGACACGATGGGCCGAAGGGCCTCTTTCTGTGCTGTATAACTCTATGGGGGAAAAATTCAGTTGGTTGCGCCTCCCGTTAGCGCCTTAAATGGGCGCTAATGGGGCGTTAAGGCGCTAACGCCCGGGCGCAGCGCTGTTTGCGCCGCTCGAGAACTTAACTTGAGATTGTGCGGCGGCGCTAAAACTTACCGCTGCGACCACCTGCGCGCGCAGATTGTGACGTCATTCTGTGGTGCAACGCCCTTGGGGCGCCCCGGAGCGGAAATTGAGTGGCGCCCCCTGCCTTACCGCCTGGCGCTTCCAACGACCGGAAGACTGGAACGTTATCAATCGGTCTGGGGCTGGGGGGGGCGCTATTTAAAGGGGGCCTCTTCCTGTCTTTTTCTGTGGTCGACATTTATGCACCACTCGTTCTGAGAGAGAGAGAGAGATT
The DNA here is from genome assembly GCA_030390025.1 of Squalus acanthias. Lineage (NCBI taxonomy): Eukaryota > Metazoa > Chordata > Chondrichthyes > Squaliformes > Squalidae > Squalus > Squalus acanthias. The sequence goes on from CM059425.1 coordinate 250,348,007, forward strand.
CGGAGAGAGAGAGAGAGAGACTTCTACATTGACTCAACGCTTTGTGAGGTAGTTTTGCCTAGTTCATCCTAACTTTGCTGCTACTTTCGTTGCTGTACCTCATTACTTTTCTGGCAAAGAGAAGATGGGGGCTGCAATGATTGGGGGCGTCGTCCTGCTCCAGCTCAATCGGAGCAGAGTGAGACGCAGACAGAGAGTGGCAATGATGGCCAGACGGAGGAGGCCCATCAGGCGCATGTACAGGAGAGCTTACCCTCCCAGGGTATATCGTGAACAGCTCTCCTACATCCACATGTCCGAGGAGCTGTGTTTGCGAAGGCTGCGATTCAGCAAGGAGGTGGTCACTGAGCTCTGCCACCTGCTGCAGCCAGATCTGCAGCCTCAGCTGAGGTCCAGGACGTCTCTGTCGGTGGCAGTGAAGGTCACAGTGGCCTTGAACTTCTACGCCACTGGCTCATTCCAAGCTGCTGTTGGGGACCTCGCCAATATCTCCCAGTTTGCGGTGCATCGCTGCATTCGGCAGGTCACCAATGCCCTCTTCACAAGGAGACGAGACTTCATCTCCTTCCCTATGACCCCAGACAAGCAGCATGACCGTGCTATGGGCTTTGCGAGGGTAGCGGGCTTCCCCATGGTGCAGGGCGCCATTGACTGCACGCATGTGGCTTTGCGTGCTCCGCGAGAGAATGCAGAGGAGTTCAGGAACAGAAAGGGGTTCCATTCCTTGAATGTGCAGTTGGTCTGTGACCACAGACAGGTGATTCTCGCTGTCAATGCCCACTATCCGGGCAGCTGCCACGATGCTTTCATCCTGCGCCAGAGTACTGTGGCAGAAATTTTCGAGACACCGCATCAGCCAGTTGGTTGGCTTCTGGGGGACAAGGGGTACGCATTGAGCACCTGGCTGATGACACCGCTCCGTGCGCCAAACACCCCTGCTGAGCTGCGGTACCAGGAAAGCCAACAAGCAACGAGGAACATTATTGAGCGCACAATCGGCGTGCTCAAACAACGATTCCGCTGTCTGGACCATTCCGGAGGAGCCCTGCAGTACTCGCCTGAGCAAGTTTCCAAATTCGTAGTGGTGTGCTGCATGTTGCACAACATGGCAATCCTCAGGACGCAGCCAATGCCACCAGGCCTTGCAGCACCACAAGAGGAGGAGGAGGAAGAGGAGGAACAGGCCGAGGACGATGATCAGCAGCAGCACCAAGGCAGGAGGGCGGCCCACAATGGTCAAACTGCAAGGGCCGTCCGTCAACGACTAATAGCAAGCCGCTTCTAGGACCCCTGCCAGTGCTACAAACACGAATCAACCCAGCACGCAACCCCTAAGCCGGCCAAGGCACCAATAATTCCAACCACCAGCCATGTATATTTTGAATACAGAAACTTATTTATTGTACAAACTCTGTGTGTGTCAATTCCTCATGACAAACTCATAGAAATAAACACCAAAAAACAGTCAATAACATAACTGGTTCTCACAACCTGGAGATAATGTCCAAAACACTAAACAAAAGTTGGGCCATGAACCTCGGCCTTTAATAAAAAAATGACCAGCATTTTGGCACACATCCTACTTTTTGCCCTTCGAGGGTGATCTCCTTCCCTTGCGCACTTCCCCCCTTCTAACCCTACTGCTCCTCCGTAATGGGACCTCAGTGGCTGCAGCAAGGCTGGTGGAAGGCTGCTGCTTGTCAGACCCTGACACTGCAGATGCCCCTGAAGGCCGGCCTCGACCACTTCTGGGCCTGGAGGGCCCGGCTGCAGACTGCACCAACTCTGCATGGGCGGCAGCAGTCTGTCCTACAGGCGGTGGCAAGTGCAGTGGAGAAGTGACAGTGTTGGCAGCAGGAATGCTGTCATCGTGAGAGAGGACAGCAACTCCCTGCTCGCCCGACACACTGGCACTCCCACGGGGCAGCACTTCAGCATCCGGAGCAATTTGCCTGAGAACAGATTGCTGGCCTGCTGCGGCGCGGTGACAGCCCCGGGGACATGTGCACGAACCATCGAGGATGGCAGCAGTCAGTGCTCGCGTGGCCTCAATCTGAGTCTGCATGAGAGCAGGCTCAGATGGGTTCCTGGCAGCCAGTGACTGAATTGCAGCAGTAAGCTTTAGTGTGGCATCCGCCTGTGCTACAGCGAAGTGCTCCACACTCCTTGCCAGTGCCTCAATGCATTCGGGCACCCTTCCCACTGCACCCATGAGCTCAGTGTGCATGACCACCGCCTGGCTGTTCATTTCTGCAATCATCCGCTCCTCCTCTGCGTCCATTGCATTAGGAGTGTCTGGCATACTCTCCCTCTGGGGAGAAGGCTCCCGTTCTTCCCTCCCCCCCCCATGGCGTTGCTGCAGCCCGCTGGGTCCTGGAACGTCACCATCATCAGCCCCTTCCCCCCTGCTCCCCCGTTCTTCCCTCCCCCCCCCATGGCGTTGCTGCAGGCCGCTGGGTCCTGGAACTTCACCATCATCAGCCCCTTCCCCCCTGCTCCCCCGTTCTTCCCTCCCCCCCCCATGGCGTTGCTGCAGGCCGCTGGGTCCTGGAACTTCACCATCATCAGCCCCTTCCCCCCTGCTCCCCTCCGGGGAAGGCGTGTTCCCAGTGTGGCCATGGGCTTCCTCGGGAGAGGGTGGCACTGATGCTCCGGCTTCCTCTTCCTCCTCAGCTGCAGCATCACTCCCAGTGGCAGCTTCAGGGACCATCTCCTCAGCTGGTGAATCACCATCTGAAAGCAGGGAGGTACAAGAGTGGCTTTAGCGTGAGGACAGGGTGGCAGTAAGGGAGGAATAAGTGCAGCGAGTTAGCAAGTTGGATTGAAAGTGTCAAAGGCTGGTATTGTGAGGGACAAGTGGAAGGACAGAGGACAAAAAGGTGATGACCTTACCATTGCTGTCCACAACGGGGTCGGCGTCTCCAGTGGCGACGGGACCGATCACCCGGCTTGCCACAATCCTGTGGACGCGCTCCTCCAGATCGCTGAGGGGTTGCAGCTGAAGCCGCCCTCCACCCGTCCGTTGCTGCTGTCTCCGATTATGAGCCAGCTTAGCCTGCAAGAAAAAGGACAGCATCTGAGTCAATATACAGCCATGGTCTTGCCTGATGTGCCTCCCATAGGTGAATAGCCCTTACAATATGCAGCCATGGTCTTGCCTGATGTGCCTCCCATAGGTGAATAGCCCTTACAATATGCAGCCATGGTCTTGCCTGATGTGCCTCCCATAGGTGAATAGCCCTTACTGTATGCAAAGTGTGGAATGTGTGTGTGTGTTTGATGAAAGGGCCATAGGTGTTGGATGAGTGTTGTGCATTGGGGTTTTAAGACCCTCTGGCCATAGAGTGAGGTTGAGATGGAGGGATGGAGAGGTATTGAGAAAAAGCCACTCACCCTGACGACCCGAGTGAGGTCGTTGAACTTCTTGCGGCATTGAACATGGGTCCTGGGCACCATGCTCCTGGAGGAGACGCTCTGAGCCACCTCCCTCCACACTCTTCTGAACTCGCGTGGCAAAGGCCTCCTGCCACTCTCTGGGAACAGCATGCATCGTCTGCGCTCCACTGCGTCAACCAGAGCATCCAAGGCCCGCTCGGTGAAGCGATGAGCGCGTTCTCTCACCCTCTCCATTCTTGGCAGCAAAATGGATTACAGGTCTCTCCAGGCTGAGATTCAAGGCTGCAATGAGCAGGGTGTGGCTGGGGAGCAAGTGGCCCCCCCCGCTTTAAGAAGTGTCCGGCGTCAGTGTGTCTGTGTTCCCGCGCTAACTGGCAGCAGCTGCGCTGCGCTCGTGCGCTGAGTTAGCGCCTCACTCCTAGGCCTTTGCGCCTTAAGAGAGGTGTGCAGCGCCTAATTTAGCGCTCCACTTACCTCCCGGGGCGGTAAAAGTGAAGTTTCCTGTCAGTGCCGATAATTAGCGCCAGGCGCTAATATTTGCGCGCGGACGATATTTGCGCCCCAAATGGGGCGCGACCTAATTTCTACCCCATACTCTAACCTCGGGCTGCACAAAAGCACATTTTTGCTCCTTTTCAATTTGACATTGTGGGAATTCAACCTTTGAAGCACTATATCTAACACTTCTAGATTTTCTTCCTCGCTGCTTGTTGCGATCAGCATATCGTCTTGATTGCATAAGCAATTTGGAACTCCTTGCAAAATCTTATTCATCGTAGCCTGGAAGATTTGCGGGGTGGACTTTACACCATCCGGCAGCTTGGTGTATGAGTACAGTCCCTTTTGTGTGTTGATGGTGAGATACTGTTGACTCTCTTTGTCAACATTCAGCTGAGCGTAAGCGTGCGACAGGTCAAGCTTGGAGAAAACCTTTGACCCAGAGAGTGCTGCATACAAATCTTGTGATGTAGGTAACGGGTACTGCTCATCGTCAACTGCTTGGTTGATAGTAACTTTGTAGTCACCGCACAAGTGTTCAGTTTTGTTTGCTTTGGGCACTACCACAATCGGGATAGCCCATTCACTTTTGTCAGTTTTTACTAGCACTCCGTTCTCTCTCAGTTTCTCAAGCTCTTCCTCTACCTGACTTTTCAACGCATAGGGGACCGGCCTTGCCTTACAATAGACTGGCTTCGCGTTGGACTTGATGTGGATATGCTCGTCATACCCAGTGATGCCCTCATAACTGTCTGAGAACATGCTTTTATACTTGTTCAGCATTGTGTCGAGTCACTTCTGAAGCATCTACACTGAAGACGTTTTTCCAGTCTAGTTTTAACTTTCTCAACCAGTCTTTGCCCATGAGGGTTGGCCTGTTGTTGTAGCTCGCTACAATAATAGGCAGCTTTACTGACTGGCCATTGTGCTGACCTGTACATTTCATTTCTCCACATGTCTCTAGGAGTTCTCCGGAGTAGGTTTTTAACTCAATGGTACGCTTTCATTGGTATTTGATTAAACTTACTCTCATATGTATCCATACTCATGACAGAGCTGTGTCAATATACATATCAATATATTGGTCATTGATCAAAAGTTTTGTGCGGAAGTCTTTCTCACGACTCCTTGCGTTGTGCTAGTGGCATAGATACTGTAGATGCCTAGTTCTTCAACATCAGGTGTGTTCACTTCAATATTGTGAATTCCTCCCTTTTGTTGTCGCTGCTTTGCATTGCCACTAGAATGGTTCTTACTTCTTGCTTTCTATCTCGCTCTGCAAGCTGTTGAAATATGGCCTTGCTTCTGGTCGTGAAAACATTTTACATTTCTGTATTGGCAGGACTGTGGTGAGTGATTTCCATTGCAGCAATAACAATTCACTGAACTGCTCTCACCGACATGCTTTTGACCCGGTCTCACAACTTTAGGTTCAGCGGTGGCTTTGTGACTGTAGACCTCAGCTGCACTAGTCAGTTGAGTTGGACGGAGCTCCCTAGCATTCTTAGACACCATCTCCATAGATAGGGCAATTTTGCATGCTGTGTCAAACGTTAGGTTCAGAGTGTTCAGTAACTTGGACTGTGTGCGCTCATCCACCAGTCCACACACAAACTTATCTCGCAATGCACGATCCAAAAATGTGCTGAAGTTACAATGCAAAGACAGGTTCTTAAGAGCTACAATGTACTCACTGATGGTTTCACTTTGTTTTTGGTTTCTGGTACCAAACTTATAGCTCTCTGCTATCTCTAATGGCTTTGTGTCGAAATGGTCCTCGAGTTTCTCGACAATGTCTTCAAACGACACATCCTTCGCTTTCCCTGGCGCAAGTAGGTTTGTCAATGTTCCGTAGACATCTGGCCCGTTCTGTATTAGAAAAGTTGCTTTTTTATGTTCATGAATTACTTTATTTTGAGCTTGAACATTCTCCTCTGCACCTTCCGTCTCAATAATGTTATTGGCCTTAAAAAACATCTCCATCCACTCAATGTAAGAACTGAATGGTTCACGAGCTCGATCATACATGCCGAGGCATCCAATGAATCCTGTAGGCGTGGCCATGATTGTCCTGATCCCGTTGAACAGTGACTCAGCACGCTACCTGTGTACCTGTGAGAATCAATGCCGCTGTTGCTGTGTATACATACACGCGAAGGTGAAGCACAGACGATTCTGCATCAGCATTGACAGTAAAACATCGTGAAAATTCAGTTTTGGTGTCACAAATTCACCTTAAACCTTTCCACTCGAAGGTTGAACACTGTCCTTTCATGATCCCTAAAAATGGCTTTGGGATCCCATTCTCGTCGCCAAAAATGTAATATATGTGGGTAAAACAAATGAAGGACAGAGACACGATGAGTTGCTACTCAAGGTGCTTGCTTTACTAGGCCAGAGCGAACTGAGCATGCGCATACTAAACCATGTGACAAACCATGTGATAATACATCACACCCAGCTTCTCGGGCACACCTTGGCGCACCATCTTGACGTCTGGCGGAGGCGGGGGTCCCCAATGGAGGGCTCTCTATGCGGGAGTCCTCCCTTTATCTATTGGGGACTTGGCCTGGAGGGTGTTGCACGGAGCAGTCCCGTGCAATAAGGTATTAAGTAGGTTCACGGACTCCCAGGCCGCCTGCCTTTTCTGCGGCCTGGAGGTGTCCGTGTTCCATGTATATGTTGAATGTGAGAGGTTGCAGCCCCTCTTCCATTATTTGAAAGGGCTGCTCCTCGATTTTTGGCTGCACTTCAGTCCCACGCTCCTGATCTTTGGTCACCCGGTGCGGAGGGGAGCGGGCAAGTCGGGGGACCTCCTCGTAGGACTGCTCTGGGCCTGGCCAAAGTGGCCATCAACTGGTCCATCAGCGGGTGGTCGAGGGGGTCATTCGGCCCGACTGCCTGCCTCTCTTCCGCGGCCACGTTCGTGCCCAGGTGGCCCTGGAGACGGAGCACGCATTGTCCGCCGGCACGCTCGAGGCCTTCCGCGACCGGTGGGCACCGCAGGGACTGGAGTGCATTATCACCCCCGGTAACCAAATTTTAATTTAAATTGTTAAGTTTTCTTTAATGGTTTTTTAGTTACAGTTTATTTGATTTTTGTGTGCACCAAAAAAGTACACCCAGCTTCTCCAGTCTCTCCACATAACTGAAGTCCCTCATCGCTGGTATCATTCTAGTGAATCTCTTCTGCACCTTCTCTAAGGCCTTAACATCCTTCCTAAATTTTTGGGAATTGGCCACAATACGGAGTTGGGACCTAACCAGTATCTCATAAATGTTTAGCATAACTGAATTGCATACTCTATGCCTCTATTTATAAAGCCAAGGGTCCCATGTGCCTTTTTAACATCCTTCTCAACTTGTCCTGCCACTATCAAAGATTTGTGTACATACACCCCCAGGTCTCCCTGTTCCTGCACCCCCTTTAAAATTGTGCCATTTAGGTTATATTCTTCCTACCAAAATGTATCAGCCTAGATTAATGTTAATACGCCTGAAATTGCTCATTTTAACCGATCTGGGTGTTCCGATTAAGGATTTATCCATTTATGAGGTAACTCCACCAGAAGCCGTCCTCTCCAAGCCCACAGGCCCATGAAATGCAAACAGGGATCAACCACTGAGCAAGAAATATAAGCGCAATTAGTTGTGAGTTGCCTGGGTGTCAAGGCCCGGATTGCCAGGGGCTGCATGCAGCACATGGGTTGCAGTTTGGACACTACTGTCAAATGTCAGCCGTGGCTTAGTGGTAGCGCTCTTGCCTCTGAGTTATAAAGGTTGCGGATTCAAGTTCCACTCCAGAGACTTGAGCACAGAACTCTAGGCTGACACTCCAGTCCAGCACTGAGGGAGTGCTGCACTGTCGGAGGTTCCGTCTTTCAGATGAGACGTTAAACTGAGGCCCTGTCTGCTCTCTCAGGTGGATGTAAGCAGTCCCATGGCACTATTTGAAGAAGAGCAGGGGTGTCCTGGCCAATATTTATCCCTCAATCAACATCACCAAAACAGATTATCTGGTCATTATCACATTGCTGTTTGTGGGAGCTTGCTGTGCACAAATTGGCTTCTGTGCTTCCTACATTACAACAGTGACTCCACTTCAAAACATAGTACTTCATTGGCTGTAAAATGCTTTGGGACGTCCTGAGGTCATGAAAGGTGCAATGTAAATGCAAGTTCCATCTTTTGTAACCCTCAATTATTTCTTTCAGCAAACAACTTAATATCTCAATGCTGGATCAGGTGCTGGTAATCTGAAATAAAACCTGGAAATGCTGGAATCTCTCAGCAGGTCAGGCAGCATCTGTGGAGAGAGGAAGGTTGGGGTAAGGTTTCAGGTCGATGACCTTTCGTTATGTGACCATTTGTCTCTGTCTTAAATCTGCCGACAGTATCTGCCTTCATGGTGCAAAATCCCTCTGTCCAGTTTTTTAATTGAGAGGTCGCACAACACCAGGTTATAGTCCAACAGTTTTATTTGAAATCACAAGCTTTCGGAGCTATCGATTTGCTCCTTCCTCAGGTGAAGTAAATTAGATACAGAATCGCCAAAGCATATATAGATAGAAAACAAAGCATGTGTACTTTACAATTGCAGACCAATAAATTAAATCATCCTGACTATCTGCCGAGGTGTGATAAAGTTAATTAAGTCAGCCAGGAAGGTACCACATCAAAGACATAGCAAGATACAACTGAGACAATGAGGTGTAGTCGCAGGGGTTCTAACGTGTCAAAAGCTGCCGTCTGTATGTAAAACGAAAAGCTTTAACATTTTTTTACTTTTTTACTGGGAAAATTTTTACTTTTTTACTGGGAATCACATCTGTGAACAAGCTAACGACGACTCGAGTCCGGATCACGTCATGTATCGTGACATAAACCCAAGATCCCGATTGAGACCGTCTTCATGAGTGCGGAACTTGGCTATCAGTTTCTGCTCGATGATTTTGCGTTGTCGTGTGTTTCTAAGGTTGCCTTGGAGAACGCTTACCCGCAGATCCGAGGCTGAATGTCCTTGACTGCTGAAGTGTTCCCCGACTGGGAGGTAACAATCCTGCCTGGCGATTGTTGCGCGGTGCTCGTTCATACGTTGTCTCAGTGTCTGCATGGTCTCGCCGATGTACCATGCCGCGGTGCATTCTTTCCTGCAACGTATGAGGTAGACAACGCTGGCCGAGTCACATGAGTATGTACCATGTACCTGGTGGGTAGTGTCCTCACGTGTGATGGTGGTATCTGTGTTGATGATCTGGCATGTCTTGCAGAGTTTGCCATGGCAGGGTTGTGTGGTGTCGTGGTCGCTGTTATCCTGAAAGCTGGGTAATTTGCTGCGAACGATGGTACTTCTGAGGTTAGGCGGCTGTTTGAAGGCAAGTAGTGGAGGCGTGGGGATGGCCTTAGCGAGGTGTTTGTCGTCATCGATGACATGTTGAAGGCTGCGAAGAACATGGCGTAGTTTCTCCGCTCCGGGGAAGTACTGGACGACGTAGGGTACCCTGTTGGTTGTGTCCCGTGTTTGCCTTCTGAGGAGGTCTATGCGATTTTTCGCTGTGGCCCGTCGGAACTGTCGATCGATGAGTCGAGCGTCATATCCCGTTCTTACGAGGGCGTTTTTCAGCGTCCGTAGGTGTCCATCGCGTTCCTCCTCGTCTGAGCAGATCCTGTGTATTCGCAGGGCTTGTCCATAGGGGATGGCTTCTTTTTTAATGGCAGCGTTAACCTATTTACTTCAAAGGGAATAAAACCTCCACTAAGTAGCGGACAGAGGAATTTTATACATTAAGCATTAAGCATCCGTACACCAATATTACACAGAGGAATTGCAAGGCATTGTTGGTGTCGAAATCAGGAAGGGAACTGGCTATGAAGCAACGGCTGCTGGGAGACATCTGTAACCGTCTTATAAAAAAGGTGAAGATCGTTTTCAGTAGGAGTTACTAGAAAAGACGTGCGCCTAGAATTTCCTGCAGGGGGATGGGTTCTACCATGCGTCAGTTGCAAGGTCGCTGGTAAACAGCCCTTTACGTCATACCCACCCCACCACCCACCCACCACAGAAATTCTACCCGATTTAAATTCTGCCGACGGTTAGTCAGAAGGAACGGCGGCCAGAATCCTCTGCTTCCTTTTCCCTTTATTCATTCTCAGGATGCGGGCACCACTGGCAAGGCCGACATTTATTGCCCATCCTTCTTCGCCCTGAGAAGGTCAACTGAGTGGCTGGCTAGTCCACTTCAGAGGGCAGTTAAGTGTCAGCCACGTCTGTGAGGGACTGGGGTCACGTACAGGCCAAACCGGGTGAGAACAGCAGGTTTCCTTCTGAATTCAAATTCTTAAGCTGTCATGATGGGATTTGAACTCTCGTTCTACTGGATTACTAGTCCAGTAACATCACCCCATGTGCTAACGTACCCCGCTATCAGTCATTCTTTGTCCGCCAATGTACAATTTCCTTTTGTTCGCTTTAAAAGGAGGTTGTTGAGCAGAAAAGTGGAAAAACCCCACCCAGTATATATTCTTACCTGTGTTTGTTGTGACAAGCTGAGAGAGATTACAGCGCCACACCTGGAGAGTGTAAGAATAACAGGTGTTCCAGCAATATGTTTTGTTAGGAGGTTACAGCGCCATCCTCTGGAAGAGGCAAGAATAACAGGCACTACCATTGCCATTTACAGCATGACTCATTTTGATTAGTGCGTGCCACCCATCTCAGTGAATTGGCGTCGTGACACACCAAAGAAAGCTCATGGATCTTAATATATAATATAGATATTTCTAATTTTGCATTTATATGAATCAGATTCCTATAATACTGGACTAATGAAACCTGGACTGTAACATTATTCCAAATACATGGGGAAAAAAAGTATTCTAAAGCAGCTTAGACCGCAAGGGAAAATAGTGAGTAATTTATTTAAATTAAAATATACAAAAAAAGACAGATTTCTGTTTAAAAATAAAAACCGTCTTCTAAAATGCCTTTATTTGAAATGTAGGCATTTGCATGTCACAGGCATCCTCGTATGATTCAACCCTTTCTTCTGAACATATTGCAATTATGCTCTTAAAAATCTAAAAGTTTACAATTTTACAAAACATTTGCTTTGCATGTGTCATATATCACGTTTTGTCAGTTTGAAAATGCTTCACTGTAAATCCCTCACAAGTTCATGCCTATCATTGAACTCCCCCTACTTATGTCTCTCTACTAAGTACTTGTGGCTAGTTAGATATTTTCTACATTACAGCATTGCAATATCAAAGGGCATGTTACTCATGGCATAGAAAATTAAATGGAAGTCTTTTAGCTTATGAAGGAGGATTGATTGTGTGTACCTTCCGAATGATGCTGACATTTTTAAAGGGATGTTATCTTCGCGAGAAAGCTTTTGGCAATGTTTTTTGGAGGGGTCCAGAAGGGCCAAGTGCCATTTCATCTCGATGGTGTTATGCCTGGGTCAGCACAATTAAGTGTTTGTGCGCGGTTTATGTTCCTCTCGCAAACACTTGCAAACAGAGAGGAGGTGTGTGCCAAACACTTTCCATGCCCCTTTAACACCAGTCCCAGATGATGTCCTGTGGCTACAAAACAAAATAAAACAACAAAATGCAACTCGCATTTTCTCAGTGCCCATCCCGGAGGGGAATGTCTCCAAGCAGCTAGTGGTGGAAGACAGTGGCCCAGAAATTGGCCTCTCCGGCTTGCCGCGGGGGTAAGGATCGCGCGCGATCTTACCTACCGCGCCTGCCGTTCTGTTTCGGGCCCACACGAACTTCGGGTCCCGGGCCTCTCCCTGGTGCCGGCGCGCAGTGTGTGCGTGTCCCAGGGGCGCAGTTAGTTCGATGCGACCTCTGGGATCACGTGGGCAATGGAGAGCCAATGGCAGCACACTATCTTTCATTCATAGATTTGACAGGAGAATTGTCAAAACTATGAATACAAATTGCCCCCAAAAGAACAGCTAAACCTCAATTAAATTTAAAAAAAAAACATCACATTAATAAAATAACTATAGTTAAATAAATTAACCACTTTAAACAAAAATTTAAATTTTTGAAAAAATTTAAATTCTTTTTTAAAGTTATAAAAATAAACTTACCTTTCTTTAAAGTCTCTAAAAAAGATAAACCTGTTGAAAAAAATTTAAAATAATACTTAATTAACTACTTACCTAGTTAAAAGGGGGTCTTACGCCTCCTTTTTTCATGTGTAAAATCTTCCATACTTACCTTCGCGTTCAAACCTGAAAAAAAACCTAAGTGTGCTGCGTGCGCACGCGGTTCACTTAGGAACCGCCCCCTTAGCAAAACCAGAAGTGCCGGTTTCCCGCGCATGCGCAGTGCATGCAGGAAACCGGCACTTCGGGACCGAATACGGGTGAGTACACAGTGCGTACTCTCCCGTATTCGGCCGAATTTCTGGGCCAGTATTTACATAACAAGTGGCACTGACCCCATACATGGCAAAGGTCACAGACTGTCCAATTGGGCTGACAGGTTGTATCTTCTGGTGCTGAGCAATATCATTGAATGCATAGTTCATAGCTGTCTCAGTGGGTAATGCTCTTGGCACTGTGTCTCGAAGTTCGTGGGTTCATAATCCCAGAGACTTGAGCAACTCCAGAGGCTTGAGCACAAAATCTAGGCTGACACTCCCTGTGCCATACTGAGGGAGTGCTGCGCTGTTGGAGGGTGCTGTCTTTTGGATGAGATGTTAAACCGAGGCCCCGCCTGCCCCCTCAGGTGGACATAAAAGATCCCATGACACTATTTTTAAGAAGAGCAGGGGAGTTCTCCCCGGTGTCCTGGGCCAATATTTATCACTCAACCAACATCACTAAAACAGATTAGTTGGTCATTATCACTGTGAGACATAACGTCAGTGGTCTCGCTCAGGCCAACATTCCCAGCATCGAAGCTTTGACCATGCTCGATCAGCTCCGATGGATGAGTCACATTGTCCGCATGCCCAATACGAGACTCCCAAAACAAGCGCTCTACTCGGAGCTCCGACACGGCAAGAGAGCCCCAGGTGGGCAGAGGAAATGCTTCAAGGACACCCTCATAGCCTCCTTGAAAAAGTGCAACATCCCTACCGACACCTGGGAATCCCTGGCCCAAGACCGCACAAAGTGGAGGAGAAGCATCCGGGAAGGCGCCGAACACCTCGAGTCTCTTCGCCGGGAGCAAGCGGAAGCCAAGCGCAGGCAACGCAAGGAGCGCACGTCAACCCAAGCACCCCACCCACCCGCCCCTTTAACCACCGTCTGCACCACCTGTGACAGAGACTGTAGGTCCCGCATTGGACTCATCAGTCACCTGAGAACTCATTTTTAATGTGGAAGCAAGTCATCCTCGGTTCCGAGGGACCGCCTAGGAAGGGGAAGAAGGAGACATAATGGGACCTTGCTGTGCGCAAATTGGCTGCCGCATTTCCTACATTATACTTTTGACTACGCTTCAAAAGTACTTCATTGGCTGTAAAGCGCTTGGGGACATTGTGAAAGACACTATTTCAATGCAAGACTTTTTAAAATATTTGATATATAGTTTACTCCTATGGAGGTGGAGTAGAATCTGATACAGTCTAGAGTCGCAGTTCGATGATCTCTGTAGCTCTGACATGTGGCAATCGGTCTTTTTAACTTTGGTAATGCATTTTTAATCAGCAAAATAATAATAATAAATAAAACTTCCTAATTGGAACCAGCATCCTTTTTTAATGAAACAATATTTTCAGCGGTTGAGGTTTTGGAAAATCATCTGGACCACTTTTTTTATTTCCCATGATCTCACATTCCAGGGCAAAGATTCTGACCCAGATGTTGTGACCATCCTCTGGTTAGAATTCAAGATTCCATCTTTTTTATTTTACTCCGTCTTGTGGGGAAAGCTGCTCTTACGGCTTGTTTAGAACGACCGCTTGTTCTTCTGTTGGTTTTTGCAGTTTGAAAATGTTTATGAAAGAGTAAAATGCTATTGTCAAATAACCCAGAAATGTACCCCTGCCAGTTTGGCTGGTTTACGATGCTCCTGCCCAGCTGTTGCAATATAACTGCAGAACTGTCAAGAGGAAACCTCTGTGAGGTTGGTCCCAGAAGATTATGAGGGAATTACAAAAAAAAAACACCTCAAGAAAATGATGGTACTATCAGTAATTTAAGCAATTTTTTTTTTAAAAGGATCTTTTCATTCAGTAGTTTAAGTAAAAATCCTTATTTTAAAGAATGAACTGCGTGGGGTATAATCATGTAATGGTTAAATTACTGGACTCGAAATCCAGAGGTTCCAGACTAATAATCATGCACTTGAAGTGTTGTAATCTACAAGGCTACGGACCAAGAGCTGGAAAGTGGGATTAGGCTGATAGCTCGGCCGGCACAGGACACGATGGGCCGAATGGCCTCCTTCTGTGCCGTAAACTTCTATGATTCTATGCAACATGAGTTCAAATGCCAGTGTTGCAGTTGGAGAATTTGAATAAAATTTCTGCCGTGATCTATTAGAACGGTGGAACAGGCTCGAGGGGCTGAATGGCCTCCTCCTGTCCCTATATACCTTTGGCCTTTCGACAGGCTTTGCCTCACACAGTTTAAGGACGTAATGTTGATCCATTCAAAAGATCGAGGGTCAGCCATTTGAGATTTCGGCGGTGCTTTGGTCTAACTCTGTAAGTGTTTTCAGGTGCAATGTCGCTTTTCTTTGCCAGGCTATACAAGTGTAAGTGCCTTTGCTAACGGGATCCATAAATGTTAAGAATTGAACGTAATTCTTCTTGGGGGGGAAAAAAAATTCCTGTCTCCTCAAAGCCCTGTCTAGCGTCTCCAAATTCAGTTCAATTTCTGAGAAGCAGTTCACGTGAATTATTTCAGTGATTTTCATGGGCCATTGCAACCCTTTATGTGATTAAATGTATAGCAAATAACCTCCAACTTTCTGGGAAGGCTGCGCTGAGGCAAAGTTCACATCACGAAGATCTGCTACTTCACACTTGTTAGTCAAACCTGCTACTATTATTCCACACGCCACTTAACTCAAAAAAATATCGACGTTAAATCAAGGATAAATTGAATGACGATCGATTACTTTTCTCACCAAATATCAGTGAAATTATTCTCAGATGTTTTTTTTTCTCCAATTGATATTTAGTTTCTTCCGTCCCTTTGTTAAGATTCTAAAAATTGCGAGATTCTGGTTAATTTTTGACGCGCAATTTTTGCACAGTCACACATCAATGGAGCGTGTAATTATCCGATAATAACTGATAAATTCAACCCAGAAAAGATAAAGCAAATACAAAATAATGCTGGTCCCCATACTAAATTCAAACGCAAGTTCTGAAGGAATGGGAAACAAAGCTGAAGACATCTCTTTCATTCATATTTTCAGAGTTCCCAATCATTCTCTCAGTTCTGTTCTTTAGCTCCATACTCGAGCAGTTTGCTTAGAGCTATACATTGGCTTGCGTCGCCAGTCGTCGAACAGACTGCTCGTTTAGTAAATACTCTGCGGGTCGAGTGCAAAGAGAGTTGCAGAAAATATTCTGCGTTGAGAAATTAATTTTCATGCCGTGTTCTCCTCACAATCGCCTAATGGAGTTCCCGGCAACAAACCTCGAATTTCTTCCTGCGCGCATCCAGTTAAAGGTTTGTGCAATAATTGTGAAAACAAACTCCACCGTTCGGAAACCGCACAGCTTCAATAGGATTAAATGTGCCGCACGCTCTTTAAAACATCCCCTGATTTAGCAATACGGGTTTTTTTTTGTGTGTTATAAACATTTAAGGTTTCAGAAACATGAAAGAGCGCTAGGATTTGAGTTCTTTTGAAGTTTATGCCTCCGTCTGTGTGTTTTAGTGCAAATTAACAACAAACCTCTTTGTACTTACCCCCTATTTACAGTGTTGGGGCCACCCAACAGCTGAAGCCAGGTTCTGGGCCGCCAATTCTTTATGGAAACAGTGAGTACGGACACAACAAATGGAGCTAGCCGTATCTTATTTTTTTTACTTGGGTTACAGAACAACAGTATGTCCTGTCCTTGTCCCAAGAGGCCTATTAGAAGATACTAGAATCTGGTGCAGTTCAAAATAAAAGGCCTGCGAGTTAGGCCAAAACACCCTCAGGTCATTGTGTTTGTTTTTTTCTCAAAGGAGATTATATTGTTTAGCATTTTTTTTTAAATTCAAAACCTCCGCCCCACCCCCCCAAAAAAAAACTGTCTTTTATCGAGCAGGAGCATCAAAGTTTGCCAAATTCTGTCACACACACACAAAAAAAGGCAGCTTTAAAATCTGAAATAGATTGTGGACAGCTGTCACTATCTGAGGTAAAATGATGACTTAATGTTGATTAACCAAGTAAGCCTTTGAAGTGGCTGTGTCAGGAGCCCACAGTATGTCTGAACTGATCACTATCAGTCTCTCTCTAATGGGCCACTTGGTGCCATGGGCTCTTTTCTCCGAGCCAGTTAAGGTAGATACAGGAGTAGCTTTAAAAAGGCCTTCCCATTCACAGGCCTTAGATGTCTTTTCCTTTACTGAGTTTTAATATCTGAGAATAAGCAGATGCAGCTCTCTCTTTTCGGTGGTTAACTACAAAGGGGCAAGGCTTTGACTTTTCTCTCTCTTCTCGATCGCAGTAATATTTCTTTTCAGGCAAAAAAAAAATATAGAGAGAACGGTTGTTTTATGCTACCGGGCCTAAAAAGGAAAAAACAATTATTTTTTTTCTCTCTCAGCGATTGATTTTAACTGAAAGAAATTAAATAATTGTTAATATTGTTTTATTTAATGGCACCAATGCTCAAGAGTGCAAAGCAATTTCCTCCTCTTTTTTGTTAGGCGCGATGGTTATTATTAGGGTTGCCCGATGTAAAACTCTGTAACACGCTCAGCTCCAGAGGCCACTGCAGCTTTCAGTGTTTCCTCTGCGGCCTAAAACGTACTCTGGAGCTAATCCTTCACACAAAAAAAAATCCTTTCAGAAAAAAAACCACAGAACGCGGCTATCGTTCTTCCGAAGCAGAATATTCTCAAGAATTCTCTTGCCGCAGTCAACGGACATGGGGCATTTCTAAATCGATTAATAATCGGATATTGTTTGTCGAGTTGTACAAAGCCTCGCAATTAATGACTGCCGAAACTCAGTTTTACCACCCCCGAGTTTTACTTTTGAATAATATCAGGTCTTGCTGCCTGTTTATGTACTCGTGCTCCTCAAAGGTTGACCGATGTGCAGTGATGCCTAGAACTGTGTTACAGTAATCTGGGAACCCATTTTCAACAGATTGAGTTACACTGGGAGTCATATTGCTGAATTTCAGTATTTCGGATGTCCGTGAGTGATGCTAAATGATGACTCCTATTGTTGTAGTTTTTGGGTTAGAGGGAAGATCATTCACATCTAAGGTTCTGTTTCCCATTGGTTGCCTAAAATCCATATTCAGGCCATTAATATTCAGGTTGTCAAGATTTTGAAGAAAAAAAATGAATGGATTTTCTTTGCCCAGTTTCTGGGATTTTAAGAGAGAAAGACTTGCTTTTATATAGCGCCTTACACGACTTCAGGACAATCCCAAAGTGCTTTACAGCCAGTGAAGTACTTTTGGAGTGTAGTCACTGCTGTAATGTAGGAAACGCGGCTGCCAATTTGCGCACAGCAAGCTCCCACAAACAGCAATGTGATAATGACCATACCATCTGTTTTTTTTTGTTCAGCTTCCCATAATTCCAAGCATTTCCTGTTTGTGCCGCTATGTTTAGGTCAAAGTGCGACGGAATTGATAAATGATGTTTTATCACAAATATTTACGGTAAAGCCACATTTCTGGCCAGCTTCATATTTACTGGAAAAAAATAACAAGAAAGATGAGAGATTCATTAAAAACAATTATTATGGATTAAACAGTGCAGATCGCAGCAGGTTTTATTGCTAGCATTGATTAACACTATTAAACAAAAATAAAGATTCAGTCAAACCCATATAAGTCGGTTCATTTTATTGATCATAAATGTATTTAACCAATTCTTAGCTTATTTGGCCCATTGCCAAAGATATAAATGAGATGCCCTCAATGGCACAGAGTATTTTAAACAGGCTAATACCTTGATTCAAAGAATGGATAAAGTAATTTAATAAGAATTGTTAGGCGTTCGTCTGCTACTTGATGAGCTCAGTTTGAAGGTATTGGCATCTGTTCAAGAGATCTAAGCGTCTGAAGTTAATAAGAGGATGGTTTTAAAATACAGCCGATCTGTTGGATCTTTGGGGTATATTCAGTGGACTCCACGTACGAGCGCTTAATGCACTTGTTCTGGTTTCCTCTGTGCGCTATTTTGAGGCCACTATGAACCAGTTCATTTTAAATGGGTTAGTAACTGCTTGAAACTAACGCACAGAGCAAGGCAGTCGGGGTGTTAGGCATTCGTGTATTAACTGCTCCTTCAAACTATTCACTGTCCAGCGGAGTGCCTTGATATACCTTCATTTTTAATGATTTCGGTTTCGTACCCAGCACGCAGCGCAAGAGGGGACCTGAGCAGCGCTGATTCTGGTAAAAAAAAAACGTAACCTGAAAGTCTCGGCATCAGAGCGTCTTTTATGAATGAAATATTTACGAAGCTTTTGTGTTTTAAACATTTTTTTTAATGTTCTGCCTATTTCAGTCGATGAGTTGGATATTTCTGAGCAGTGTTGACGTTATTGGTCGATGTGTTTGGACAGGCGTCCGAGCTGAAATAACAGACACAGGGAATACTGAATCACCTCTGGGTTCACGGCAATCAGTTAGTAAAAGAAAGACTTGCATTTCTATAGCGCCTTTCACGACCACCGGATGTCTCAAAGTGCTTTACAGCCAATGAAGTACTTTTGAAGTGTAGTCACTGCTGTAATGTGGGAAACACGACAGACAATTTGCGCACAGCAAGTTCCCACAAACAGCAATGTGATAATGACCAGATCATCTGTTTTTTAGTGATGTTGATTGAGGGATAAATATTGGCCCAGGACACCAGGGATAACTCCCCTGCTCTTCTTTGAAATAGTGCCATGGGATCTTTCACGTCCTCCTGAGAGAGCAGACGGGGCTTCAATTTAACTTCTCATCCGAAAGACGGCACCTCCGACAGTGCAGCACTCCCTCAGCACTGCACTCCAAAGGGTCCTCGACCCGAAACGGTGACTCTGTTTCTCTCTCCACAGATGCTGCCTGACCTGCTGAGTGTTTCCAGCATTTTTCTGTTGTTATTTCAGATTTCCAACATCCGTAGTATTTTGCTATTGTAAGTTATTAATGGCAATTCAGTTTCCGAATAGTTGGGTTCAGCTTATTCCTCGGGGCCAGTATCTCAACACCATCAGAAACATAGGGATTAGAATGACACAAATTAATCAAAAGGCAAAATAAATCTTTCATAAAAGCAGAAAATTTTAGAAACGCGCATGCAGTCTGGAGAGAGAAAAGACAGGTTAACATTACAGGTGGAACTCAGCTTCACCTCCTGAAATCTTCAGGTACTGACAGACCTGCTGTGTATTGCTAGCATTTTCTGGTTTGATTGAAAGATGTTAATGTTCTTCATACGTTACTTACAACTGTGTGCGGTAGATTTTGGCTTCATGCAATAGCGTAAAGCGGGTGATAGCGAGTCGGCAGCGTGTTTCACATCTCTCCCGATCTTTGTTTCCATAGAAGTCCATGAGAATAAAAATCGGGAGAGAGATATAAAGCGGGCTTCCGATTCGCTACCACTCGTTTTACACGATCGCACAAAGTCATAATTACCCCTTGAACTTTTAAAAGGACCGGCTCGTCAAATCTGAAATGTTTCTTTCTTGTACTCTTGACGCCAGTTCTGATACCGAGGGGGTAAACTTCCTGCGCGCAATAAATGAGGGAGACCTGTCAGCCGCAGCATGGCAAAATTCTAAAAAGCACGAGCTCCGGTAGCAATTTGGCAGCTCGCTCCCGCCGACTGTAATCTTTCTTTCTTTTCATTGCAAGTCAGTAAAGGAAAGGGAGAGAATTAGTTCGGTCCGGTTTGGGAATTCATGGGGGTGAAATTGTTCCCAGTTGTAGCTGGAAAGGACGCGTTGCAGTGTTGGTGTGAAAATCCTACGCTTGCTATTTGAATTGCATTCACTAACCTGCTCATTTTACAACCAGTGGACTGCCCGGCTACATAACGAAAGTAACTTCACTGTATGAGGAGCCCTTTAGGATGAGCGTGAGAGGATTAATGCAAGTCTTTCTTTCAAAGTCTTTCTTTAATATGATCTGTTAGTTACAAATATGACTGGGGAGCAATTTCACCCAGTTAGATTCACAGAACTGATGGGGGGGAAGGAAACTTGAATGAAAAAGTTTATTCACGTCCCTCAATATAAGTTGCAGAATGTCCCTCATTCTGCCAGCATTTCACACTTCACACTTCTGAGCCACCTTTTGTTTCTTAACCTGTCCTATTACCATCTCGTCTTGCCTTGAGCATCTCTTAATGTCTCTACTTACCATAGACCACCCCCTTTTGTTCTTTTATTCCTCCCCCCAGCCTCCCCCTTGCTTTTTTATCTGTTTCATTTCCTGCTTTTTTCTCAGTTCTGACGAAGGGTTTCGACCTGAAACGTTAAAGCTGTTTCTCTCTCCACGGATGTTGCCTGGCCTGCTGAGTTTTTCCAGCGTTTTCTGTTGTTGTTTCAATTTTCCAGCATCCGCAGTATTTTGCTATCGTATTAATGGTATTGTGTTTGATAAGAGAACAAAAAACTGGATAAAGCCAGTTAAAATCTGTAACAACAGACGCTGGCAGTCACAGGTATTTAATAAACTTTTGGAACAAATTACTGGCACTTAGTTCGAATGTGCTATTGTTTCACACAGTCTCCCATTAAACCGAGGTCTTCGAATTAGTTCTCACCTCAACGTACATAAAGGGCAATGAGCCATTATATCGCTTCTTTGCGGTTTCCACAGACTCATGTGGGGCTAAATACACTGGCAAAAGGCTCTCACAAAGTGGAAGGCTTTGTTCTTGAGTCACTTATTCCAGCTGGGCGTTCAAAAAAAAAGGAAAGTATTTGTTGGATCAGGCCACTGGCTTTTCTATTCGGTCAGCCAACTAAATGATTTCAATTGGACGGCATGATTGAGAAGATGAACCTCAGGTCTCTCTTAGCCCATCAAAGGGTTTGGCGGATTGGTGAAAACTGCTTGTCATCAACAGCCGTGGTTTCAAATTCATTGGCAGCTTTTTCCGCCTCCCTGTATATAGGAACATACCAACATAGGAACATGGGGTGGGCCATTCAGCCCCTCGAGCCTGCTCGGCCATTAGAGCTGTGTCAGCTGTGGCTCAGTGGGTAGCACTCTCTCACCTCTGAATCAGAAGGCTGTGGGTTCGAAGTCTCCACTCCAGAGACTTGAGCATAAAATCTAGGCTGGCACTCCAGTGCAGTACTGAGAGAGTGCTGTATTGTTGGAGATGCCCTCTTTCAGATGAGATGCTAAACTGTAGGTCCTGTCGACCCTCTCAAGTGGATATTAAAGATCCCCAGTGTCCTGGCCAATATTTATCCCTCAACCAATATCACTAAAACAGATAATCTGGTCATAGTCATGTTGCTGTTTGTGGGAGCTTGCTGTGCGCAAATTGGCTGCTGTGCTTCCTACATTACAACAATGACCACACTTCAAAAGTACTTCATTGGCTGCAAAGTACTCAGGCACATCCTGAGGTCGTGGAAGGCGCTATAGAAATGGAAGTCTTTCTTTTCTTTCTCTAGGCTCAGATGAAGGCCCTATTTGATCCAATATACCAAATACCCCACCCCCAACCTCCACCATCTCCCCATTATAGCCTGAACACCCAACACCTCTATTTTAACAGCTCATCCGAATGATACCACCCTCTGCGGCACTCCCTCCCCACTACACTGGAATGTCGGTCTAGATTATGCAATCAAGTCCTGACGCGGGAGCGCGAGATCCCAGCACCTTGGGACCTCAGAGGTGTGAGCGCTATCAACTCAGCAGCGCCGACACTCCTGTGGGACTCGTCCACTTGCCCAGCGACCTTCTTTTAGATTTCGGATTGCAGAGCTCAGAAATAAAAGGGCAGCTGCTCACTCGCAATGTACTGAATGTGTCAGCCCATGACACGCATCAATTTTTACTGCTACAAAGCAAATTGTGCATTGCATCAACGTGTGCATTTTATAATCTGGATGCTCACAATTGCCTATTATATACACGTGCGTACCCGTGTAAGTAGAATGACGGCACTTAGTCTAGGCGTGCTCAGTTTTTTGCTGGATTGTATTTGGACCCATTCTCTGATAGTGTATCAGTACCAGGTTCATCACACTCATACCGGGGACCTCATGACCTGCAGTGAGAGTCTGGAATTTGAGTGTTTAGGTCAATTCTTGGGAAGCTTGAGAACAGCACAGCCAGTCATCACTTGTAATTGTTGAAATGGGTTTCTCAGACACAGAGCAAGAAAGGCTTAGTTATCGGTGAACATATTGTGGGTAGTAATGCTGGTGACCTCCTTGTAGACAACAGAATCAATCAATCACAGAATGTTACAGCACTGAAGGAGGCCATTCGGCCTGTTGAGCCTGTGCAGGCTCTTTGAAAGAGCTCTCCAATTAGTCCCACACCCAGGCTTATTCCCCATAACTCTGAACTTTAGTCCTCTTCAAGTAAATATCCAGTAGCACTTTGAAAGTTCCGGTGGAATCTGCTTCCACCACTCGTTCAGGTAGTGCATTCCAGATATCAGCAACCGACTGCGTGAAAACATTTCTCCTCATTTCCCCTCTAGTTCTTTTGCCAATCATTTTAAATCTGTGACACCTGGTTACTGAACCGCTGTGTTTACACTGCCACTAACACATAGAGACAAGAGGGAATCTCCCCGCTGTGTTTACAGTGTCACTAACACACACACACAGACCAGAGGGAATCTCCCCGCTGTGTTTACAGTGTCACTAACACACACACACAGACCAGAGGGAATCTTCCCGCTGTGTTTACAGTGTCACTAACAAACACACAGAGACCAGAGGGAATCTCCCCGCTGTGTTTACAGTGTCACTAACACACACACACACACAGAGACCAGAGGGAATCTCCCCGCTGTGTTTACAGTGTCACTAACACACACACACAGACCAGAGGGAATCTCCCCGCTGTGTTTACAGTGTCACTAACACACACACACAGACCAGAGGGAATCTCCCCGCTGTGTTTACAGTGTCACTAACACACACACAGACCAGAGGGAATCTCCCCGCTGTGTTTACAGTGTCACTAACACACACACACAGACCAGAGGGAATCTCCCCGCTGTGATTACAGTGTCACTAACACACACACACAGATTAGAGGGAATCTCCCCGCTGTGATTACAGTGTCACTAACACACCCACAGACCAGAGGGAATCTCCCCGCAGTGTTTACAGTGTCACTAACACACACACACAGATTAGAGGGAATCTCCCCGCTGTGATTACAGTGTCACTAACACACCCACAGACCAGAGGGAATCTCCCCGCAGTGTTTACAGTGTCACTAATACACACACAGAGCAGAGGGAATCTCCCCGCTGTGTTTACAGTGTCACTAACACACCCACAGACCAGAGAGAATCTCCCCGCTGTGTTTACAGTGTCACTAACACACACACACAGAGCAGAGGGAATCTTCCTGCTGTGTTTACAGTGTCAGTAACACATATTCAGACCAGAGGGAATCACCCCGCTGTGTTTACAGTGTCACTAACACACCCACAGACCAGAGGGAATCTCCCCGCTGTGATTACAGTGTCACGAACACACCCACAGACCAGAGGGAATCTCCCCGCTGTGTTTACAGTGTCACTAACACACACACACAGACCAGAGAGAATCTTCCCGCTGTGTTTACAGTGTCACTAACACACACAGACCAGAGGGAATCTCCCCGCTGTGTTTACACTGTCACTAACACACACACACAGACCAGAGGGAATCTCCCCGCTGTGTTTACAGTGTCACTAACATACACACACAGACCAGAGGGAATCTCCCCGCTGTGTTTACAGTGTTACTAACACACACAGACCAGAGGGAATCTCCCCGCTGTGTTTACAGTGTCACTAACACACACAGACCTGAGGGAATATCCCCGCTGTGATTACAGTGTCACTAACACACACACACACACACAGACAAGAGGGAATCACCTCGCTGTGTTTACAGTGTCACTAACACACACACACAGATTAGAGGGAATCTCCCCGCTGTGATTACAGTGTCACTAACACACCCACAGACCAGAGGGAATCTCCCCGCTGTGATTACAGTGTCACTAACACACACACACAGACCAGAGGGAATCTCACCGCTGTGTTTACAGTGTCACTAACACACACACACACAGATCAGAGGGAATCTCCCCGCTGTGTTTACAGTGTCACTAACACACACACACAGACCAGAGGGAATCTCCCCGCTGTGTTTACAATGTCACTAACACACACACACAGACCAGAGGGAATCTCCCCGCTGTATTTACAGTGTCACTAACACACACAGACCAGAGGGAATCTCCCCGCTGTGTTTACAGTGTCACTAACACACACACAGACCAGAGGGAATCTCCCCGCTGTGTTTACAGTGTCACTAACACACACACACAGACCAGAGGGAATCTCCCCGCTGTGATTACAGTGTCACTAACACACACACAGACCAGAGGGAATCTCCCCGCTGTGTTTACAGTGTCACGAACACACAAACACAGACCATAGGGAATCTCCCCGCTGTGTTTACAGTGTCACTAACACACACACACACAGACCAGAGGGAATCTCCCCGCTGTGTTTACAGTGTCACTAACACACACACACACAGACCAGAGGGAATCTCCTCGCTGTCTTTACAGTGTCACTAACACATACACAGACCAGAGGGAATCTCCCCGCTGTGTTAACAGTGTCACTAATACACACACTGAGACCAGATGGAATCTCCCCGCTGTGTTTAGAGTGTCAGTAGGAATCACACACAGACCAGAGGGAATCTCCCCGTTGTGTTTAGAGTGTCACTAACACATGCACAGACCAGAGGGAATCTCCCCGCTGTGTTAACAGTGTCACTAATACACACACTGAGACCAGATGGAATCTCCCCGCTGTGTTTAGAGTGTCAGTAGGAATCACACACAGAGCAGAGGGAATCTCCCCGCTGTGTTTACAGTGTCACTAACACACACATACACACAGGCTAGAGGGAATCTCCCCGCTGTAATTACAGTGTCACTAACACACACACAGACCAGAGGGAATCTCCCCGCTGTGTTTACAGTGTCACTAACACATACACAGACCAGAGGGAATCTCCCCACTGTAATTACAGTGTCACTAACACACACACAGACCAGAGGGAATCTCCCCGCTGTGTTTACAGTGTCACTAACACACACACACAGAGCAGAGGGAATCTTCCCGCTGTGTTTACAGTGTCACTAACACACACACACAGAGCAGAGGGAATCTCCCCGCTGTGTTTACAGTGTCACTAACACACCCACAGACCAGAGAGAATCTCCCCGCTGTGTTTACAGTGTCACTAACACACACACACAGACAAGAGGGAATCACCTCGCTGTGTTTACAGTGTCACTAACACACACACACAGATTAGCGGGAATCTCCCCGCTGTGATTACAGTGTCACTAACACACCCACAGACCAGAGGGAATCTCCCCGCTGTGTTTACAGTGTCACTAACACACACACACAGACCAGAGGGAATCTCCCCGCTGTGTTTACAGTGTCACTAACACACACACACAGACCAGAGGGAATTACCTCGCTGTGTTTGCAGTGTCACTAACACACACACGCAGACCAGAGGGAATCTCCCCGCTGTGATTACAGTGTCACTAACAGACAGACACAGACCAGAGGGAATCTCCCCGCTGTGATTACAGTGTCACTAACACACACACACAGATTAGAGGGAATCTCCCCGCTGTGATTACAGTGTCACTAACACACCCACAGACCATCGGGGGAAGGCACCAGCAGCCAGGCTCATGGCACCATGACTGGCTCTGTTGCAAAGAAGGGAGGGAAAAAGAGTGGCAGGGCTATAGTAATAGGGGATTCGATTGTAAGGGGAATAGATAGGGGTTTCTGTGGTCGCGACCGAGACTCCAGGATGGTATGTTGCCTCCCTGGTGCAAGGGTCAAGGATGTCTCGGCGCGGGTGCAGAACATTCTGGAAGGGGAGGGGGAACAGCCAGTTGTCGTGATACATGTTGGTACCAACGACGTAGCTAAAAAAAGGGAAGAGGTCCTACAAGTAGAATTTAGGGAGTTAGGAGCCAAGCTAAAAAGTAGGACCTCGAAGGTAGTAATCTCTGGATTACTACCAGTGCCACGTGCTAGTAAGAGTACAGAGAACAGGATAGTTAGGCTAAATACGTGGCTTGAGCAGTGGTGTAAGAGGGAGGGTTTTAAATTTTTGAGGCATTGGAACCAGTTTTGTGGTAGGTGTGACCTATACAAAAGGGACGGTCTACACCTGTGCAAAGATGGAACTGATGTTCTCGGGGTAATTTTTGATAAAGCAGTTCGGGAGCATTTAAACTAGTATGGCAGGGGGCTAGAAACCTATGTAGTGAAATAGAGGAAAGTGAAAGGCAGACAGAAATAAATGGTAAAAGGGTGAGGAACAAAAAACAAAGGGCCAAACTAATTCATAAAAAATGTGTGCATAAAAAAAGCCTGAGGGTTTTATACCTTAATGCGAGAAGCATCAGGAACAAGGTAGATGAATTAGCTGTGGAAATAGAGGTTAATAATTATGATCTAATTGGGATTACGGAAACATGGTTGCAGGGTGAGCAGGGCTGGGAGCTTAACATACAGGGGTATTCAGTATTTAGGAAGGATCGACAAAAAAGAAAGGGAGGAGGGGTAGCATTGCTGGTAAAAGAGGGGATAAATGCAATTGAAAGGAAGGATATTAACTCAGTTAATACAGAATCTATATGGGTGGAGCTAAGAAATAGCGAGGGGCGAAAAACATTAATAGGAGTGGTATATAGGCCTCCAAATAGTAAAATAGAGGTTGGGGAGGGCATCACGAGGGAAATTAGAGAAGCGTGCAATAAGAGCACAGCTGTCATCATAGGTGACTTTAACTTACATATAGATTGGACTAGCCTAATCAGTAAAAATAATGAGGAGGAGGAATTCCTTGAGTGTTTAAGGGATGGTTATCTGGATCAATATGTCGAGGAACCAACTCGGGAACAGGCTATATTGGACTGGGTACTGTGCAATGAGAAGGGACTAATTAGTAATCTTGTTGTACGGGGACCCTTGGGTCAGAGCGATCATAACATGATCGATTTCTCACTCGAAATGGAGAGCGAAGAAATTGACTCAGAGACTAAGGTCCTGAATTTAAACAAGGGGAATTATGATGCCATTAGACGGGAACTGAGTAGGTCTGATTGGACAACGTTCCTGGGAGGACTGGAGGTAGATAAACAATGGCAAGCATTTAAAGATAGAATGACAAAATTGCAAAAATTGTTTATACCAATCTGGCATAAAAGGAAATCTAAAAAGGTGACTCAACCGTGGATAACAGGGGAAATTAGAGACAGCATAAAATCCAAAGATAGGGCGTATAAAATAGCCAAAAAAAGCGCCAGAGCGGAAGATTGGGAACAGTTTAAGATAGAGCAAAGGAGGACAAAGGGCTTAATCAAGAGGGGCAAAATAGCTTACGAAAGCAAGCTGGCGGAAAATATAAAAACTAACTCCAAAAGCTTTTATAAGTATATCAAGAGGAAAAGACTGGTGAAAACCAAAGTTGGTCCATTGCAGTCAGATACGGGGGAATATATAACGGGAAATAAGGAAATGGCAGACCAACTAAATGCATACTTTGGGTCAGTCTTTACGAAGGAAGACACAAAAAACCTCCCTGGGATATCGGGAAAAATAGGGACATTGGCAAAGGAGGAACTGACGCAAATCAATATCTCTAAGGATATGGTGTTAAGGAAGCTAAAGGGATTGAAGGCGGACAAATCCCCAGGGCCTGATAACATGCATCCTAGGGTACTGAAGGAGGTGGCCCTAGAGATAGCGAATGCACTAAGTATGATTTTTCAGAATTCATTAGACTCGGGAACAGTGCCCATGGATTGGAGGGTAGCTAACGTTACCCCACTATTCAAAAAGGGGGGTAGGGAAAAAGCAGGTAATTACAGACCTGTAAGCCTTACATCAGTTGTGGGCAAAATGCTGGAGTCCATCATTAAGGATGAAATAGCGGAGCACTTAGCAAATGGGGACAGGATAGGACAGAGTCAACATGGATTTACAAAGGGTAAATCGTGCTTGACTAATCTATTGGAATTTTTTGAGGGAGTAACTGGTAAAATAGATGGGGGAGAGCCAGTAGATGTGGTGTACCTGGACTTCCAAAAGGCCTTCGACAAGGTCCCACATAAAAGATTAGCATGGAAAATTGAAGCTCATGGGATAAAGGGGAAAGTATTGACGTGGATAGAGAACTGGCTGTCAGATAGAAAACAGAGAGTTGGAATAAACGGCTCATTTTCTGAATGGCAGGCAGTAACAAGTGGGGTATCACAGGGATCTGTCCTGGGTCCCCAGCTGTTCACAATTTACATTAATGACCTGGATCAGGGAGTCGGATGCAGCATTTCCAAATTTGCAGACGACACTAAACTAGGAGGGGGGGTGGGCTCAGAGGAGGAGACCAGGAAGCTCCAGAGCGATTTGGACAGACTGGGTGATTGGGCGGATAAATGGCAGATGCACTATAATGTGGACAAGTGCGAAGTTATCCACCTTGGGTGCAGGAATGGGAGGGCAAATTATTATTTAAATGGCAATAAATTGGGAGAGGGGGAAGTACAGAGAGACCTGGGTGTTCTTGTACACCAGTCACTGAAGGCAAGCATGCAGGTGCAACAGGCGGTCAAGAAGGCAAACGGTATGCTGGCCTTCATAGCAAAAGGGTTGGAATACAGGAACAGGGATACCTTGCTGCAGCTGTACAGGGCACTGGTGAGACCACACCTCGAGTACTGTGTACAGTTTTGGTCGCCTCATCTGAGGAAAGATGTTCTTGCCATGGAGGGGGTGCAGCGGCGATTCACCAGGCTGATACCAGGAATGGCGGGATTGACCTATGAGGAGAGACTATGTAGTTTAGGGATGTACACACTGGAGTTTAGAAGATTGAGAGGGGACCTCATAGAAGTGTATAAAATTCTGACAGGTCTAGACAGACTAGATGCAGAAGGAATGTTTCCCTTGGCGGGTGAGAACAGAACTAGAGGACATAATTTAAGGATAAGGGCTAAACCATTTAGGACAGAAATGAGGGGGAATTTCTTCACTCAGAGGGTGGTGAACCTGTGGAACTCATTGCCACAGAGGGCAGTGTACGCCAGCTCATTAAATATATTTAAGAGGGAATTAGATATATTTCTACAGGCAAAAGGGGTTAAGGGTTACGGAGAGAAGGCGGGGACGGGATACTGAATTGGAGGATCAGCCATGATCTCATTAAATGGCGGAGCAGGCTCGAAGGGCCGGATGGCCTACTCCTGCTCCTATCTTCTATGTATCTATGTATCTATGTACCAGAGGGAATCTCCCCGCTGTGTTTACAGTGTCACTAACACACACACACAGACCAGAGGGAATCTCCCCGCTGTGATTACAGTGTCACTAACACACACACACAGATTAGAGGGAATCTCCCCGCTGTGATTACAGTGTCACTAACACACCCACAGACCAGAGGGAATCTCCCCGCAGTGTTTACAGTGTCACTAACACACACACACAGATTAGAGGGAATCTCCCCGCTGTGATTACAGTGTCACTAACACACACACACAGATTAGAGGGAATCTCCCCGCTGTGATTACAGTGTCACTAACACACCCACAGACCAGAGGGAATCTCCCCGCTGTGTTTACAGTGTCACTAACACACACACACAGACCAACAGGAATCACCTCGCTGTGTTTACAGTGTCACTAATACACACACAGACCAGAGGGAATCTTCCCGCTGTGTTTACAGTGTCACTAATACACACACAGACCAGAGGGAATCTTCCCGCTGTGTTTACAGTGTCACTAACACACACACACAGAGCAGAGGGAATCTCCCCGCTGTGATTACAGTGTCACTAACACACCCACAGACCAGAGGGAATCTCCCCGCTGTGTTTACAGTGTCACTAACACACACACACAGACCAACAGGAATCACCTCGCTGTGTTTACAGTGTCACTAACACACACACACAGACCAGAGAGAATCTTCCCGCTGTGTTTACAGTGTCACTAACACACACACACAGACCAGAGGGAATCTCTCCGCTGTGTTTACAGTGTCACTAACACACACACACAGACCAGAGGGAATCACCTCGCTGTGTTTACAGTGTCACTAACACACACACACAGCTTAGAGGGAATCTCCCCGCTGTGATTACAGTGTCACTAACACACCCACAGACCAGAGGGAATCTCCCCGCTGTGTTTACAGTGTCACTAATACACACACAGACCAGAGGGAATCTCCCCGCTGTGTTTACAGTGTCACTGACAGACACACACAGACCAGAGGGAATCTCCCCGCTGTGTTTAAAGTGTCAGTAACACACACACACAGACCAGAGGGAATCTCCCCGCTGTGTTTACAGTGTCACTGACACACACAGACCAGAGGGAATCTCCCCGCTGTGTTTACAGTGTCACTAACACACACACACAGACCAGAGGGAATCTGCCCGCTGTGTTTACAGTGTCACTAACACACACACACAGGCTAGAGGGATTCTCCCTGCTGTGTTTACAGTGTCACTAACACACACACACACACAGACCAGAGGGAATCTCCCTGCTGTGTTTACAGTTTCACTAACACACACACACGGACCAGAGGGAATCTCCCCGCTGTGTTTACAGTGTCACTAACACACACACACAGACCAGAGGGAATCTCCCCGCTGTGTTTACAGTGTCACTAACACACACACAGACCAGAGGGAATCTCCCCGCTGTGTTTACAGTGTCACTGACACACACACACAGACCAGAGGGAATCTCCCCGCTGTGTTTACAGTGTCACTAACACACACACAGAGACCAGAGTGAATATGCACACTGTGTTTACACTGTTAATACCACTCACACAGACCAGAGGGAATCTCCCCGCTGTGTTTACAGTGTCACTAACACACACAGACCAGTGGGAATCTCCATGCTGTGTTTACACTGTTACTAACATACACACAAAGACCAGAGGGAATTTCCCCGCTGTGTTTACAGTGTCACTAACACACACAGAGAGACCAGAGGGAATCTCCCCGCTGTGTTTACAGTGTCACGAACACACACACACAGACCAGAGGGAATCTCCCCGCTGTGATTACAGTGTCACTAACACACACACACAGATTAGAGGGAATCTTCCCGCTGTGTTTACAGTGTCACTAACACACCCACAGACCAGAGGGAATCTCCCCGCTGTGTTTACAGTGTCACTAACACACACACACAGACCAGAGGGAATCTCCCCGCTGTGATTACAGTGTCACTAACACACACACACAGATTAGAGGGAATCTCCCCGCTGTGATTACAGTGTCACTAACACACCCACTGACCAGAGGGAATCTCCCCGCAGTGTTTACAGTGTCACTAATACACACACAGACTAGAGGGAATCTTCCCGCTGTGTTTACAGTGTCACTAACACACACACACAGAGCAGAGGGAATCTCCCCGCTGTGTTTACTGTGTCACTAACACACCCACAGACCAGAGGGAATCTCCCCGCTGTGTTTACAGTGTCACTAACACACACACACAGACCAACAGGAATCACCTCGCTGTGTTTACAGTGTCACTAACACACACACACAGACCAGAGAGAATCTTCCCGCTGTGTTTACAGTGTCACTAACACACACACACAGACCAGAGGGAATCTCCCCGCTGTGTTTACAGTGTCACTAACACACACACACAGACCAGAGGGAATCTCCCCGCTGTGATTACAGTGTCACTAACACACCCACAGACCAGAGGGAATCTCCCCGCTGTGTTTACAGTGTCACTAACACACACACACAGACCAGAGGGAATCTCTCCGCTGTGTTTACAGTGTCACTAACACACACACACAGATTAGAGGGAATCTCCCCGCTGTGATTACAGTGTCACTAACACACCCACAGACCAGAGGGAATCTCCCCGCAGTGTTTACAGTGTCACTAATACACACACAGACCAGAGGGAATCTCCCCGCAGTGTTTGCAGTGTCACTAATACACACACAGACCAGAGGGAATCTCCCCGCAGTGTTTACAGTGTCACTGACAGACACACACAGACCAGAGGGAATCTCCCCGCTGTGTTTAAAGTGTCAGTAACACACACACACAGACCAGAGGGAATCTCCCCGCTGTGTTTACACTGTCACTGACACACACAGACCAGAGGGACTCTCCCCGCTGTGTTTGCAGTGTCACTAACACACACACAGACCAGAGGGAATCTCCCCGCTGTGTTTACAGTGTCACTCACACACACACTGACCAGAGGGAATCTCCCCGCTGTGTTTACAGTGTCACTCACACACACACTGACCAGAGGGAATCTCCCCGCTGTGTTTACAGTGTCACTAACACACACACACACACAGACCAGAGGGAATCTCCTCGCTGTGTTTACAGTGTCACTAACACACACACACAGACCAGAGGGAATCTCCCCGCTGTGTTTACAGTGTCACTAACACACACACAGACCAGAGGGAATCTCCCCGCTGTGTTTACAGTGTCACTAACACACACACAGACCAGAGGGAATCTCCCCGCTGTGTTTACAGTGTCACTAACACACACACACAGACCAGAGGGAATCTCCCCGCTGTGTTTACAGTGTCACTAACACACACACACAGACCAGAAGGAATCTCCCCGCTATGTTTACAGTGTCACTAACACACACAGACCAGAGGGAATCAGCCCCCTGTGTTTACAGTGTCACTAACACACACACACAGAGCAGAGGAAATCTTCCCGCTGTGGCGGATCGCCACCTACACGGGCGCAATCCACTTTTCCGTCCGTGGACAATAAATTGGGCACTTTGGGGTAAAAATTCAGTTGGTTGCGCCTCCCGTTAGCGCCTTAAATGGGCGCTAATGGGGCGTTAAGGCGCTAACGCCTGGGCGCAGCGCTGTTTGCGCCGCTCGAGAACTTAACTTGAGATTGTGCGGCGGCGCTAAAACTTACCGCTGCGACCACCTGCGCGCGCAGATTGTGACGTCATTCTGTGGTGCAACGCCCTTGGGGCGCCCCGGAGCGGAAATTGAGTGGCGCCCCCTGCCTTACCGCCTGGCGCTTCCAACGACCGGAAGACTGGAACGTTATCAATCGGTCTGGGGCTGGGGGGGGCGCTATTTAAAGGGGGCCTCTTCCTGTCTTTTTCTGTGGTCGACATTTATGCACCACTCGTTCTGAGAGAGAGAGAGAGATTCGGAGAGAGAGAGAGAGAGACTTCTACATTGACTCAACGCTTTGTGAGGTAGTTTTGCCTAGTTCATCCTAACTTTGCTGCTACTTTCGTTGCTGTACCTCATTACTTTTCTGGCAAAGAGAAGATGGGGGCTGCAATGATTGGGGGCGTCGTCCTGCTCCAGCTCAATCGGAGCAGAGTGAGACGCAGACAGAGAGTGGCAATGATGGCCAGACGGAGGAGGCCCATCAGGCGCATGTACAGGAGAGCTTACCCTCCCAGGGTATATCGTGAACAGCTCTCCTACATCCACATGTCCGAGGAGCTGTGTTTGCGAAGGCTGCGATTCAGCAAGGAGGTGGTCACTGAGCTCTGCCACCTGCTGCAGCCAGATCTGCAGCCTCAGCTGAGGTCCAGGACGTCTCTGTCGGTGGCAGTGAAGGTCACAGTGGCCTTGAACTTCTACGCCACTGGCTCATTCCAAGCTGCTGTTGGGGACCTCGCCAATATCTCCCAGTTTGCGGTGCATCGCTGCATTCGGCAGGTCACCAATGCCCTCTTCACAAGGAGACGAGACTTCATCTCCTTCCCTATGACCCCAGACAAGCAGCATGACCGTGCTATGGGCTTTGCGAGGGTAGCGGGCTTCCCCATGGTGCAGGGCGCCATTGACTGCACGCATGTGGCTTTGCGTGCTCCGCGAGAGAATGCAGAGGAGTTCCGGAACAGAAAGGGGTTCCATTCCTTGAATGTGCAGTTGGTCTGTGACCACAGACAGGTGATTCTCGCTGTCAATGCCCACTATCCGGGCAGCTGCCACGATGCTTTCATCCTGCGCCAGAGTACTGTGGCAGAAATTTTCGAGGCACCGCATCAGCCAGTTGGTTGGCTTCTGGGGGACAAGGGGTACGCATTGAGCACCTGGCTGATGACACCGCTCCGTGCGCCAAACACCCCTGCTGAGCTGCGGTACCAGGAAAGCCAACAAGCAACGAGGAACATTATTGAGCGCACAATCGGCGTGCTCAAACAACGATTCCGCTGTCTGGACCATTCCGGAGGAGCCCTGCAGTACTCGCCTGAGCAAGTTTCCAAATTCGTAGTGGTGTGCTGCATGTTGCACAACATGGCAATCCTCAGGACGCAGCCAATGCCACCAGGCCTTGCAGCACCACAAGAGGAGGAGGAGGAAGAGGAGGAACAGGCCGAGGACGATGATCAGCAGCAGCACCAAGGCAGGAGCGCGGCCCACAATGGTCAAACTGCAAGGGCCGTCCGTCAACGACTAATAGCAAGCCGCTTCTAGGACCCCTGCCAGTGCTACAAACACGAATCAACCCAGCACGCAACCCCTAAGCCGGCCAAGGCACCAATAATTCCAACCACCAGCCATGTATATTTTGAATACAGAAACTTATTTATTGTACAAACTCTGTGTGTGTCAATTCCTCATGAGAAACTCATAGAAATAAACACCAAAAAACAGTCAATAACATAACTGGTTCTCACAACCTGGAGATAATGTCCAAAACACTAAACAAAAGTTGGGCCATGAACCTCGGCCTTTAATAAAAAAATGACCAGCATTTTGGCACACATCCTACTTTTTGCCCTTCGAGGGTGATCTCCTTCCCTTGCGCACTTCCCCCCTTCTAACCCTACTGCTCCTCCGTAATGGGACCTCAGTGGCTGCAGCAAGGCTGGTGGAAGGCTGCTGCTTGTCAGACCCTGACACTGCAGATGCCCCTGAAGGCCGGCCTCGACCACTTCTGGGC
The DNA here is from genome assembly GCA_030390025.1 of Squalus acanthias. Classification (NCBI taxonomy): domain Eukaryota; kingdom Metazoa; phylum Chordata; class Chondrichthyes; order Squaliformes; family Squalidae; genus Squalus; species Squalus acanthias. The sequence goes on from CM059425.1 coordinate 250,383,269, forward strand.
CTGGAGGGCCCGGCTGCAGACTGCACCAACTCTGCATGGGCGGCAGCAGTCTGTCCTACAGGCGGTGGCAAGTGCAGTGGAGAAGTGACAGTGTTGGCAGCAGGAATGCTGTCATCGTGAGAGAGGACAGCAACTCCCTGCTCGCCCGACACACTGGCACTCCCACGGGGCAGCACTTCAGCATCCGGAGCAATTTGCCTGAGAACAGATTGCTGGCCTGCTGCGGCGCGGTGACAGCCCCGGGGACATGTGCACGAACCATCGAGGATGGCAGCAGTCAGTGCTCGCGTGGCCTCAATCTGAGTCTGCATGAGAGCAGGCTCAGATAGGTTCCTGGCAGCCAGTGACTGAATTGCAGCAGTAAGCTTTAGTGTGGCATCCGCCTGTGCTACAGCGAAGTGCTCCACACTCCTTGCCAGTGCCTCAATGCATTCGGGCACCCTTCCCACTGCACCCATGAGCTCAGTGTGCATGACCACCGCCTGGCTGTTCATTTCTGCAATCATCCGCTCCTCCTCTGCGTCCATTGCATTAGGAGTGTCTGGCATACTCTCCCTCTGGGGAGAAGGCTCCCGTTCTTCCCTCCCCCCCCCATGGCGTTGCTGCAGCCCGCTGGGTCCTGGAACTTCACCATCATCAGCCCCTTCCCCCCTGCTCCCCCGTTCTTCCCTCCCCCCCCCATGGCGTTGCTGCAGCCCGCTGGGTCCTGGAACTTCACCATCATCAGCCCCTTCCCCCCTGCTCCCCTCCGGGGAAGGCGTGTTCCCAGTGTGGCCATGGGCTTCCTCGGGAGAGGGTGGCACTGATGCTCCGGCTTCCTCCTCAGCTGCAGCATCACTCCCAGTGGCAGCTTCAGGGACCATCTCCTCAGCTGGTGAATCACCATCTGAAAGCAGGGAGGTACAAGAGTGGCTTTAGCGTGAGGACAGGGTGGCAGTAAGGGAGGAATAAGTGCAGCGAGTTAGCAAGTTGGATTGAAAGTGTCAAAGGCTGGTATTGTGAGGGACAAGTGGAAGGACAGAGGACAAAAAGGTGATGACCTTACCATTGCTGTCCACAACGGGGTCGGCGTCTCCAGTGGCGACGGGACCGATCACCCGGCTTGCCACAATCCTGTGGACGCGCTCCTCCAGATCGCTGAGGGGTTGCAGCTGAAGCCGCCCTCCACCCGTCCGTTGCTGCTGTCTCCGATTATGAGCCAGCTTAGCCTGCAAGAAAAAGGACAGCATCTGAGTCAATATACAGCCATGGTCTTGCCTGATGTGCCTCCCATAGGTGAATAGCCCTTACAATATGCAGCCATGGTCTTGCCTGATGTGCCTCCCATAGGTGAATAGCCCTTACTGTATGCAAAGTGTGGAATGTGTGTGTGTGTTTGATGAAAGGGCCATAGGTGTTGGATGAGTGTTGTGCATTGGGGTTTTAAGACCCTCTGGCCATAGAGTGAGGTTGAGATGGAGGGATGGAGAGGTATTGAGAAAAAGCCACTCACCCTGACGACCCGAGTGAGGTCGTTGAACTTCTTGCGGCACTGGACATGGGTCCTGGGCACCATGCTCCTGGAGGAGACGCTCTGAGCCACCTCCCTCCACACTCTTCTGAACTCGCGTGGCAAAGGCCTCCTGCCACTCTCTGGGAACAGCATGCATCGTCTGCGCTCCACTGCGTCAACCAGAGCATCCAAGGCCCGCTCGGTGAAGCGATGAGCGCGTTCTCTCACCCTCTCCATTCTTGGCAGCAAAATGGATTACAGGTCTCTCCAGGCTGAGATTCAAGGCTGCAATGAGCAGGGTGTGGCTGGGGAGCAAGTGGCCCCCCCCGCTTTAAGAAGTGTCCGGCGTCAGTGTGTCTGTGTTCCCGCGCTAACTGGCAGCAGCTGCGCTGCGCTCGTGCGCTGAGTTAGCGCCTCACTCCTAGGCCTTTGCGCCTTAAGAGAGGTGTGCAGCGCCTAATTTAGCGCTCCACTCACCTCCCGGGGCGGTAAAAGTGAAGTTTCCTGTCAGTGCCGATAATTAGCGCCAGGCGCTAATATTTGCGCGCGGATGATATTTGCGCCCCAAATGGGGCGCGACCTAATTTCTACCCCTTTGACTTTAAGGCTCCTTGCCTTGAAGGCAGGAGAAAAGGAGTGGGCGTGGCTTCAGAGTTTTGAGATCAGTTTGTTAGCAGCCATTTTACCAGGCAGATGTGATTAAAAGTTTTGTGTTCCACACATGGACTCGGCCTTAATTCGTGTTTCGCGGCAGCCACAACATTGGTGACCCCGACGCTCAGAACGTATTCCGAGCACTGCAATGGCGGACACAAACGCAGTTTCCGTGAAACTGCCGGAGTTTTGGGAAAACCAGCCCGAAGCCTGGTTTCTCCAAGCCGAGTCCCGATTCTGGCTGCAACGCATCACCACAGATGGGACGAAGTACGACTACCTCGTCACATCACTCGGTAGCTCCACAGTTACAAAGGTCTGGACAGCGCTGCAGAACCCACCAGAGGAGGGCAAGTATGCACATCTTAAGGCCGCGCTCCTTAAAACATTTACGACCTCGACATACCAGCGAAACTGCCATCTCCTCGACCTTCCAGGCCTCGGTGATGCCTCACCGTCAGACCTCCTCTCCCACATGCTCTCCCTCACCGACGAGAGCCCACCCGGATCCCTCTTCCGCACGCTGTTCATCCGCCAGCTACCTCTCAGCATCCGCCCAGCGATCGTGGCGTCCGGCCTCACGGACCTGGAAGCCCTGGCCGATGAGGCCGACAAGCTGCTGTCCGCTCACTCCAGCCGTGACGTCACTCCGGACCTGGCAGCTACTGCCTGGGCGCGCCCCTCACCGGCCACCACGCGGCCACAAGGCCCAGCCACCGGGCTCACGGGGCCTTCGCGCCCCACTAACCAGGACCACTGTTACTACCACGCACGTTTCGGCGCCAGGGCACAACGGTGCACACCTCCCTGCTCTTTCAAATCCGCCCCCGTACCAGCCCCTGCGATGGCCGTGGGCCACGCTGGCTCCCTGCTGTACGTCACGGATGACAAACCCGGCCGTCGGTTCCTGTGTGACACTGGAGCTCAGCACAGCATCATCCCGGCCTCCTCCCTCGACATCCAAAAGGGCAAACGAGGACCGGCGCTGGCTGCTGCTAACGGCTCGGACATCCGGACGTACGGCACCCGCACAGTCACCCTCGACCTCGCTGGTCGCCGCTACCGATGGGAGTTCATCACTGCCAAGGTGCTCTCCCCTCTCATCGGCACGGATTTCCTGTGCACCCACGGCCTACTGGTAGACATCCCTCGACACCGCCTCATGGACATGAACACCATGTCCCCCATCCTGGGCGCCATGGCCCCCCGTCAACCCGCCGACATGGCATCACAGTGCCACGCCCGGGCCACGGATGACTACTCGGCACTCCTGGCCGAATTCCCGGACCTTACCAATCCGACCTTCTCCGCGGAGGCCGCCAAACACGGGGTGGAACACTTCATCCCCACCACAGGCCCCCCAGTGTACGCCCACGCCCGCAGGCTGGACCCGGCCAAACTGGATATCGCGCAGACCGAGTTTGCCACCATGGAACAGCTCGGCATCATCCGCCGCTCCAACAGTCCCTGGGCCTCCCCACTCCACATCGCCCCCAAACCAGGCGGGGGTTGGCGCCCCTGCGGGGATTACCGCCGCCTCAACGACGCCACCACCCCTGATCGGTACCCCGTGCCGCACATCCAGGACTTCTCGGCTAGACTGGCCGGCCGCTCAGTCTTTTCCAAGGTCGACCTGGTGCGCGGCTACCACCAAGTCCCCGTCCACCCCGCGGACGTCCTCAAGACGGCCGTAATCACCCCATTCGGCCTTTTCGAGTTCCTGCGGATGCCCTTCGGCCTCAAAAACGCGGCCCAGGCATTCCAACGGCTCATGGACTCGGTCCTTCGGGACCTGAAGTTCCTGTTCGTCTACCTGGACGACATCCTGGTAGCCAGTTCCTCCAAGCAGGAACACCTCGAACACCTTCGCATCCTGTTTGGGCGCCTCAGCGACCATGGGCTCATCCTCAGCTCAGCCAAATGCCAGTTCGGCCTGGACAAGATTGACTTCCTCGGCCACCACATCACCCATGCTGGGGCCATTCCCCTGCCCACCAAGGTGCAGGCCGTCCAACAATTTCCCTGCCCCACCACCATCAAAGGCCTCCAGGAGTTCCTCGGGATGGTGAATTTCTACAACCGCTTCATCCCCAAAGCGGCGTCCCTCATGAGGCCCCTGTATGAAGCCCTCTGGGGCAGGAGCGACAAGATGGCGGTCGAATGGACGGCAGACGCGTCAGCCGCCTTCGAATCCACCAAGACCGCGCTCGTCAACGTCACCCTGCTCGCGCACCCACGGCCCAATGCCAGGGTAGCGCTCACCACGGACTCCTCCGACCACGCGGTCGGCGCCGTGTATGAGCAGTGGGTCGACGGCGCCTGGCAACCACTTGCCTTCTTCAGCCGCCAACTACGCCTCCCGGAGGTCAAGTACAGCACCTTCGACCGCGAGCTCCTCGCGCTGTTCCTGGCGGTCCGCCATTTTCGTTTTTTGCTGGAGGGCCACCCCTTCACTGCGTTTGTCGACCACAAGCCCCTGACATTCGCAATGGCAAAAACAACCGACCCCTGGTCCGTCAGGCAGCAGCGCCAGCTCGCGGCAGTGTCCGAGTTCATCACGGACATCCAACACGTCTCCGGCCGAGACAATGTGGTAGCCAACTGCCTCTCCCACCCCACCATCCACGCCGCACACCTGGCAGTCGACTACGCTCAACTCGCAGCAGACCAGATCACCGACCCTGATCTGCTCTCCGCACCTACCAACCTACCAGGCTACGCCTGGCCGACGTCGCCTGTGGCCCGACCGCAGTCACGGTCAAGTGCGACATATCCCTATGTCAACCTCGGCCCGTCGTCCCAGCGTCCTGGTGCCGCCGGGTATTCGAGATTCTCCACAACCTCTCCCACCCCGGCGCCCGCGCATCCATCAAATTGGTAGCCAACCGCTTTGTCTGGCGCGGCCTTCGCAAGGATGTGCGTACTTGGGCCAACTCCTGCCTAGCCTGCCAACGGGCCAAGGTACAGCAACACACGAAAGCACCCCTCGAGGAGTTTACCGTCCCTTCGCGGAGATTCGACCACATCCACGTGGACATCGTCGGGCCCCTGCCGCCGTCGCAAGGCCACACGCACTTGCTGACGATCGTTGACCGCAGCACGCGCTGGCCCGAGGCAATTCCACTCTCCTCTACCACCACCGCCGACATCGCCAGAGCCTTCGTCAGCACCTGGGTCACACGGTTCGGCCTCCCCTCCGACATGACGTCGGACAGAGGTCCGCAATTTACCTCTGGACTATGGACCGCCGTCGCACGCAATCTCGGGGTGACCATTCACCGCACCACAGCGTACCACCCCCAAGCCAACGGACTGTGTGAGCGGTTCCACAGATCCTTGAAGGCATCTCTTCGAGCCAGCCTCCAGGACGGAGCCTGGACCGACCGACTTCCGTGGGTCCTCCTCGGCCTGCGCACCGCGGTTAAAGAAGACCTCCACGCATCGGCAGCAGAGCTCGTGTACGGTCAGCTGCTGCGCGTACCCAGCGAGTTCCTGCCCACAGCCACGACACCCTGGTCAGCCGACCAGCAACGCCACGACTTCGCCTCACCGGCGCTACAGTTGGCCCCGGTGCCCATTGCCCGACACGGCGAATCCACCTCACATGTCCCACTAAGCCTGCACCAGGCACGGTTCGTTTTCGTCTGGCACGACGCCCACCGCGGACCCCTTCAACCCCCGTACGATGGGCCCTACAAGGTGCTACAGGCTGGGGACAAATTTTTCACCCTGCAAGTGGGCGACAGGACCGAAAAAGTGTCGGTTGATCGACTCAAGCCAGCACACTCGGAGCCCGGTGAGCAGGTCCCTGTAGCTCATCCACCGCCACGTGGCCGACCTGCCCTTAAGCCGATTCACCCGGCTGCTCCATGCCCGGCCGTTCCACGTCCACCGGCGTCCTACAAGAGCTGCTCCAGCCGGCCCATCAGACCGCCGCACCGTCTCGTCCACAGCTCCTAAGAGGATTCTGGGGGGAGCTGTGTGGTGGATCGCCACTTAAACGGGCGCAATCCACTTTTCCGTCCATGGACAATAAATCGGGCACCTTGCCTTTAAGGCACCTTGCCTTTAAGGCAGGAGAAAAGGAGTGGGCGTGGCCTCAGAGTTTTCAGATGAGTTGGTTAGCAGCCATTTTACCAGGCAGATGTGATTAAAAGCTTTGTGTTCCACACATGGACTCGGCCTTAATTCATGTTTCGCGGCAGCCACAACACCGCTGTGTTTACACTGTCACTAACATACACACACAGACCAGAGCGAATCTCCCCGCTGTATTTACAGTGTCACTAACACACACACAGACCAGAGGGAATCTCCCCGCTGTGTTTACAGTGTCACTAACACACACACAGACCAGAGGGAATCTCCCCGCTGTGTTTACAGTGTCACTAACACACACACACAGACCAGAGGGAATCTCCCTGCTGTGTTTACAGTGTCACTAACACACACTGACACAGCCCAGAGGGAATCTCCCCGCTGTGTTTACAGTGTCACTAACACACACAGAGAGACCAGAAGGAATCTCCCAGCTGTGTTTACAGTGTCACTAACACACACACACACAGATCAGAGGGAATCTCCTCGCTGTGTTTACAGTGTCAGCAACACACACATAGACCAGAGGGAATCTCCCCGCTGTGTTTACAGTGTCACTAACACACACACACAGACCAGAGGGAATCTCCCCGCTGTGTTTACAGTGTCACTAACACACACACACAGACCAGAGTGAATCTTCCCGCTGTGTTTACAGTGTCACTAACACACACACAGAGACCAGAGGGAATCTCCCCGCTGTGTTTACAGTGTCACTAACACACACACACAGACCAGAGTGAATCTTCCCGCTGTGTTTACAGTGTCACTAACACACACACACAGACCAGAGGGAATCTCCCCGCTGTGTTTACAGTGTCACTAACACACACACACAGACCAGAGGGAATCTCCCCGCTGTGTTTACAGTGTCACTAACACACACAAACAGACCAGAAGGACTCTCCCCGCTGTGTTTACAGTGTCACTAACACACACACACAGACCAGAGGGAATCTGCCCACTGTTTTTGGGGGGGAGGTGCGACCATTACAAACTGGACGGTTTGCACCTGGGCAGGACGGGAACTGATATCCTAGGGGGAGTGTTTGCTTGTGCTGTTGGGGAGGGTTTAAACTATAATTGCAGGATATGGGAACCTGTGCAGGGAGACAGAGGAAAGGGAAGCAAGGATATAAACAATAGACAGGAAGGAGAATAGCAAAAGTGGAAGGCAGAGAAATCAAGGGTGTAAATGAAACAGGGCCACAGTAAATAATAATTCTAAAAGGACTAAGAGTGTTAAAAAATCAAGCCTGAAGGCTTCGTGTCTTAATGCGAGGAGCATTCGTAATAAGGTGGATGAATTAGCTGCGCAAAAAATGTAAACGGATATGATATAATTGGGATTACGGAGACATGGCTACAGGATGACCAAGTCTGGGAATTCAACATCCAGGGGTATTCTATATTCAGGAAGGACAGGAAAAAAGGAAAAAGAGGTGGTGTAGCATTGCTAGTTAAAGAGGAGATTAACACAATAGTATAGAAGGATATTAGCTCTGATGATGTGGAATCTGTATGGGCAGAGCTGAGAAATACCAAGGGGCAGAAAACGTTCGTGGGAGATGTATACAGACTGCCAAACAATAATGCTGAGGTTGGGGATGGCATTAAATGGGAAATTAGAGACGCGTGCAATAAGGGCACAGCAGTTATCATGGGTGACTGTAATCTACATATAGATTGGGCTGACCAAATTAGTAACAATACTGTGGAGGAGGAATTCCTAGAGTGTATACGGGATGGTTTCCTGGACCAATATGTCGAGGAACCAACTAGAGATCAGGCCATCTTAGACTGGGTATTATGTAATGAGAAAGGATTAATTAGCAATCTTGTTTTGCGAGGCCCCTTGGGGTGGAGCGATCATAATATGATAGAATTCTTCATTAAAATGGAGAGTGAAGTAGTTGACTCAGAGACTAGGGTCCTGAATTTAAATAAAGGAAACTACGATGGTATGAGGCACGAGTTGGCTAGGATGGATTGGGTAACATTACTTAAAGGGTTGACGGTGGATAGGCAATGGCAAACATTTAAAGATCGCATGGATGAACTACAGAATTTGTTCATCCCTGTTTGGCATAAAAATAAAACAAAAAAGGTGACTCAACCGTGGCTAACAAGGGAAATTAGGGATAGCATAAGATCCAAGGAGAGGACATATAATTTGGCCAGAAAAAGCAGCAAACCTGAGGATTGGGAGCAGTTTAGGATTCAGCAAAGGAGGACAAAGGGATTAATTAAGAGGGGGAAAATAGATTACGAGAGTAAGCTTGCAGGGAACATAAAAACTGACTGTAAAAGCTTCTATAGATATGTGAAGAGAAAAAGATTGGTGAAGTCAAGTGTAGGTCCCTTGCAGTCAGAATCAGGGAAATTTATAATGGGGGAACAAAGAAATGGTAGACCAATTAAATACATACTTTGGTTCTGTCTTCACAAAGGAGGACACAAATAACCTCCCAGAGATGTTGGGGAACATAGGGTCTAATGAGAGGGAGGAATTGAATGAAATCAGTATTTGTAGGGAAATGGTGTTAGGGAAATTGATGGGATTGAAGGCCGATAAATTCCCAGGGCCTGATAATCTGCATCCTAGGGTACTTAAGGAAGTGGCCCTAGAAATAGTAGATGCATTGCTGGTCATCTTCCAAAATTCTATAGACTCTGGCACAGTTCCCATGGATTGGAGGATAGCTAATGTAACCCCACTATTTAAAAAAGGTGGTAGAGTGAAAACAGGGAATTATAGACCAGTAAGTCTGACATCGGTAGTGGGGAAAATCCTAGAGTTCATTATAAAAGATGTAATCGCAGAGCACTTGGAAAACAGTGACAGGATCGGACAAAGTCAACATGGATTTACAAAAGGTAAATCATGCTTGACTAATCTACTGGAATTTTTTGAGGATGTAACTGGTAGAATAGATAAGGGAGAACCAGTGGATGTGGTGTATTTGGACTTTCAGAAGGTTTTCGATAAGGTCCCGCATAAGAGATTGGCGTGCAAAGTTAAAGCACATGGGATTGGGGATAAGGTACTGACTTGGATAGAGAACTGGTTGGCAGACAGGAAGCAAAGAGTTGGAATAAACGAGTCTTTTTCCGAGTGGCAGGCAGTGACTAGTGGGGTACCACAGGGATCGGTGCTCGGACCCCAGCTATTCACAATATATATAAATGATCTAGACAAGGGAACTAGATGTAATATCTCCAAGTTTGCAGATGACACAAAGCTGGGTGGGCGTGTGTGCTGTGAGGAGGATGCAGAGAAACTCCAGTATGATTTGGACAGGTTGGGTGATTGGGCAGATGCATGGCAAATGCAGTATAATGTGGATAAATGCGAGGTTATCCACTTCGGTGGCAAAAACAGGAAGACAGATTATTATCTGAACTGCAATAGATTGGGAAAAGGGGAAGTGCAACGAGATCTGGGTGTCCTTGTGCACCAGTCGCTGAAGGTAAGCTTGCAAGTGCAGCAGGCGGTTAAGAAGGCAAATGGTATGTTGGCCTTCATAGCGAGAGGATTCGAGTACAGGAGCAAGGATGTCTTGCTGCAGTTGTACAGGGCCTTGGTGAGACCACACCTTGAGTATTGTGTGCAGTTTTGGTCACCTTATCTGAGGAAGGAAGTTCTTGCCATGGAGAGAGTGCAGCAAAGATTCACCAGACTGATACCTGGGATGGCAGGAATGACATATGAGGAGAGATTGGGTCGATTAGGCTTATAATCGCTAGAGTTTCAAAGAATGAGAGGGGATCTCATTGAAACTTATCAAATTGTAACAGGACTAGTCAGAGTAGATGTAGGAAGGATGTTCCCGATGGCGGGGTAGTCCAGAACCAGGGGTCACAGTCTAAGGATAAGGGGTAAACCATTTAGGACTGTGATGAGGAGGAATTTCTTCACCCAGAGAGTGGTGAACCTGTGGAATTCTCTACCACAGAAGGCAGTTGAGGCCAATTCATTAAATATATTCAAGAAGGAGACAGATATATTTCTTATGGCTAAAGGGATCTAGGGATATGGGGAGAAAGCAGGGACAGGGTACTGAATTTGGATGATCAACCATGATCGCATTGAATGGTGGAGCAGGCTCGAGGGGCCGAATCGCCAAGTCCTGCTCCTATCTTCTATGCTATTCTATGCTATGCACACACAGAGACCAGGGGGAATCTCCCCGCTGTAATTACAGTGTCACTTACACACACACACACACACCAAAGGGAATCTCCCCGCTGTGTTTTCAGTGTCACTAATACCCACGCACAGGCCAGAGGGAATCTGCCTGCTGTATTTACAGTGTCACTAACACACACGCACAGGCCAGAGGGAATCTCCCCGCTGTGTTTACAGTGTCACTAACACACACAGACCAGAGGGAATCTCCCCGCTGTGTTTACAGTGTCACTAACACACACACACAGACCAAAGGGAATCTTCCCGCTGTGTTTACAGTGTCACTAACGCACACACACAGACCAGAGGGAATCTCTCCGCTGTGTTTACAGTGTCACTAACACACACAGACCATAGGGAATCTCCCCGCTCTGATTACAGTGTCACTAACACACATCTGAGGAAGGATTTTCTTGCCATGGAGGGAGTGCAGCGAAGATTCACCAGACTGAAACCTGGGATGGCAGGAATGACGTATGAAGAGAGATTGGGCTGATTAGGCTTATATTCGCTTGAGTTTAGAAGAATGAGAGGGGATCTCATTGAAACTTGTAAAATTCTAACTGGAGTAGACAGACTAGATGCAGGAAGGATGTTCCCAATGGCGGGGGAGTCCAGAATCAGAGGTCACAGTCTAAGGATAAGGGGTAAGCCATTTAGGACTGAGATGCGGAGGAATTTCTTCACCCAGAGAGTGGTGAACCTGTGGAATTCTCGACCACAGAAGGCAGTTGAGGCCAATTCATTAAATATATTCAAGAAGGAGACAAATATATTTCTTATGGCTAAAGGGATCTAGGGATATGGGGAGAAAGCAGGGACAGGGTACTGAATTTGGATGATCAGCCGTGATCGCATTGAATGGCGGAGCAGGCTCGAGGGGCCGAATGGCCAAGTCCTGCTCCTATCTTCTATGCTATTCTATGCTATGCACACACAGAGACCAGGGGGAATCTCCCCGCTGTAATTACAGTGTCACTTACACACACACACACACCAAAGGAAATCTCCCCGCTGTGTTTTCAGTGTCACTAACACACACACACAGACCAGAGGGAATCTCCCCGCTGTGTTTACAATGTCACTAACACACATGCAGAACAGAGGGAATCTCCCCGCTGTGTTTACAGTGTCAGTAACACGCAGAGAGATCAGAGGGAAACTCCCCGCTGTGGTTACAGTGTCACTAACACACACTCACAGACCAGAGGGATTATCCCCACTGTGTTTACAGTGTCACTAACACACACTCACAGAACAAAGGGAATATCCCCACTGTGTTTACAGTGTCACTAACACACACTCACAGACCAGAGAGAATCTCCACGCTGTGTTTACAGTGTCACTAACACACACTCACAGACCAGAGGGAATCTCCACGCTGTGTTTACAGTGTCACTAACACACACTCACAGACCAGAGTGAATCTCCCCGCGGTGTTTACAGTGTCACTAACACACATCTGAGGAAGGATTTTCTTGCCATGGAGGGAGTGCAGCGAAGATTCACCAGACCGAAACCTGGGATGGCAGGAATGACGTATGAAGAGAGATTGGGCTGATTAGGCTTATATTCGCTGGAGTTTAGAAGAATGAGAGGGGATCTCATTGAAACTTGTAAAATTCTAACTGGAGTAGACAGACTAGATACAGGAAGGATGTTCCCGATGGCGGGGGAGTCCAGAATCAGAGGTCACAGTCTAAGGATAAGGGGTAAGCCATTTAGGAAAAAGTTGAGGAGGAATTTCTTCACCCAGAGAGTGGTGAACCTGTGGAATTCTCGACCACAGAAGGCAGTTGAGGCCAATTCAATAAATATATTCAAGAAGGAGACAGAAATATTTCTTATGGCTAAAGAGATCATGGGATATGGGGAGAAAGCAGGGACAGGGTACTGAATTTGGATGATCACCGTGATCGCATTGAATGGTGGAGCAGGCTCGAGGGGCTGAATGGCCAAGTCCTGCTCCTATCTTCTATGCTATTCTATGCTATGCACACACAGAGACCAGGGGGAATATCCCCGCTGTGTTTACAGTGTCACTAACACACACAGACCAGAGGGAATCTCACCGCTGTGTTTACAGGGTCACTAACACACACAGACCAGAGGGAATCTTACCGCTGTGGTTACAGTGTCACTAACACACACTTACACAGACCAGAGGGAATCGCCCTGCTGTTTTTAATGTGTCACTCACACTCACACAGACCAGAGGGAATCTCCCCGCTGTGTTTAATGTGTCACTCACACTCACACAGACCAGAGGGAATCTCCCCGCTGTGTTTACAGTGTCACTAACACACACTTACACAGACCAGAGGGAATCGCCCTGCTGTTTTTAATGTGTCACTCACACTCACACAGACACCAGAGGGAATCTCCCCGCTGTGTTTACAGTGTCACTAACACACACACAGACCAGAGGGAATCTCCCCGCTGTGTTTACAGTGTCACTAACACACACATACAGACCCGAGGGAATCTCCCCGCTGTAATTACAGTGTCACTAACACACACAGACCAGAGGGAATCTCACCGCTGTGTTTACAGGGTCACTAACACACACAGACCGGAGGGAATCTTCACGCTGTGTTTACAGTGTCACTAACACACACAGACCAGAGGGAATCTCCCCGCTGTGATTACAGTGTCACTAACACACACACACAGACCAGAGGGAATATCCCCACTGTGTTTACAGTTTCACTCACACACACACACAGACCAGAGGGAATCTCCCCGCTGTGTTTACAGTGTCACTAACACACACACACAGACCAGAGGGTTTCTCCCCACTGTGTTTACAGTTTCACTCACACACACACACAGACCAGAGGGAAACTCCCCGCTGTGTTTACAGTGTCACTAACACACACTCACAGACCAGAGGGAATATCCCCACTGTGTTTACAGTGTCACTAACACACACACACAGACCAGAGGGAATATCCCCACTGTGTTTACAGTGTCACTAACACACACTCACAGAACAAAGGGAATCTCCCCACTGTGTTTACAGTGTCACTAACACACACTCACAGACCAGAGGGAATATCCCCACTGTGTTTACAGTGTCACTAACACACACACACAGACCAGAGGGAATATCCCCACTGTGTTTACAGTGTCACTAACACACACTCACAGAACAAAGGGAATATCCCCACTGTGTTTACAGTGTCACTAACACACACTCACAGACCAGAGGGAATCTCCACGCTGTGTTTACAGTGTCACTAACACACACTCACAGACCAGAGGGAATCTCCCCGCTGTGTTTACAGTGTCACTAACACACACACACAGACCAGAGGGTTTCTCCCCACTGTGTTTACAGTGTCACTAACACACACACACAGACCAGAGGGAAACTCCCCGCTGTGGTTACAGTGTCACTAACACACACTCACAGACCAGAGGGAATATCCCCACTGTGTTTACAGTGTCACTAACACACACTCACAGACCAGAGGGAATATCCCCACTGTGTTTACAGTGTCACTAACACACACTCACAGAACAAAGGGAATATCCCCACTGTGTTTACAGTGTCACTAACACACACTCACAGACCAGAGGGAATCTCCACGCTGTGTTTACAGTGTCACTAACACACACTCACAGACCAGAGGGAATCTCCACGCTGTGTTTACAGTGTCACTAACACACACTCACAGACCAGAGGGAATATCCCCACTGTGTTTACAGTGTCACTAACACACACTCACAGACCAGAGTGAATCTCCCGGCGGTGTTTACAGTGTCACTAACACACATCTGAGGAAGGATTTTCTTGCCATGGAGGGAGTGCAGCGAAGATTCACCAGACTGAAACCTGGGATGGCAGGAATGACGTATGAAGAGAGATTGGGCTGATTAGGCTTATATTCGCTGGAGTTTAGAAGAATGAGAGGGGATCTCATTGAAACTTGTAAAATTCTAACTGGAGTAGACAGACTAGATGCAGGAAGGATGTTCCCGATGGCGGGGGAGTCCAGAATCAGAGGTCACAGTCTAAGGATAAGGGGTAAGCCATTTAGGACTGAGATGAGGAGGAATTTCTTCACCCAGAGAGTGGTGAACCTGTGGAATTCTCGACCACAGAAGGCAGTTGAGGCCAATTCAATAAATATATTCAAGAAGGAGACAGATATATTTCTTATGGCTAAAGGGATCAAGGGATATGGGGAGAAAGCAGGGACAGGGTACTGAATTTGGATGATCAGCCGTGATCGCATTGAATGGTGGAGCAGGCTCGAGGGGCTGAATGGCCAAGTCCTGCTCCTATCTTCTATGCTATTCTATGCTATGCACACACAGAGACCAGGGGGAATATCCCCGCTGTGTTTACAGTGTCACTAACACACACAGACCAGAGGGAATCTTACCGCTGTGTTTACAGTGTCACTAACACACACTTACACAGACCAGAGGGAATCGCCCTGCTGTTTTTAATGTGTCACTCACACTCACACAGACACCAGAGGGAATCTCCCCGCTGTGTTTACAGTGTCACTAACACACACACAGACCAGAGGGAATCTCCCCGCTGTGTTTACAGTGTCACTAACACACACATACAGACCCGAGGGAATCTCCCCGCTGTAATTACAGTGTCACTAACACACACAGACCAGAGGGAATCTTCCCGCTGTGTTTACAGGGTCACTAACACACACAGACCAAAGGGAATCTTCCCGCTGTGTTTACAGTGTCACTAACACACACACACAGACCAGTGTGAATATCTCCGCTGTGTTTACAGTGTTACTAACACACACAGACCAGAGGGATTCTCCCCACTGTGTTTACAGTTTCACTCACACACACACACAGACCAGAGGGAAACTCCCCGCTGTGGTTACAGTGTCACTAACACACACACACAGACCAGAGGGAATATCCCCACTGTGTCTACAGTGTCACTAACACACACTCACAGACCAGAGGGAATATCCCCACTGTGTTTACAGTGTCACTAACACACACTCACAGACCAGAGGGAATATCCCCGCTGTGGTTACAGTGTCACTAACACACACTCACAGACCAGGGGGAATATCCCCACTGTGTTTACAGTGTCACTAACACACACACACACACAGACCAGAGGGAATCTCCCCGTTGTGTTTACAGTGTCACTAACACACACACATACACAGACCAGAGGGAATCTCCCCGTTGTGTTTACAGTGTCACTAACACACTCAGACCAGAGGGAATCTCCCCGCTGTGTTTAGTGTCAGTAACACACACACACACAGACCAGAGATATCAGTAACAAACAATGACCAGAGAAATCTTTTCACTGTGTTTACGATATCAATAACGCACAGAGATTCATGCTCATTTTTTTGCAGGTTATGTGGAGTTGCTGTTGGTCAGCATATTACATATTTGGTCCAAGTCTACCCCCCATCTCCTTCTTTGAGGTGGGGCACAATTTGTAAATTCATGAATTTCTGTTATCAGTCCTCAAACTCAGCAATTCTACTTTGCTGCATTTGTCCCCAACAAATAACATTGACGTGCAAGTTAAAAATAGTGTTTTCAATGGCACGTTCGGAGCAGAGTCGATGGGCTGAATTTTGCCAGCACTCAGACGGCGGGTTTGGAGGCGGGTCCACTGTCAAAATCAAAATGATTGACAGCGGGTTGGGAACCCGCTCCGAACCCGCCTCCAGGTAAGTTTCCAAAGTGTTGGGTCTGCGATTTCAGAACAGACCCGACACCAAGCGGCGGGGGAGGCATTTAAGTTACTTAACTGCTTTTTAAATACTATTTTGCCAGCCTTTTTCTATTTTCCCACATTTTTAACGGGGCTCACGTTGTTCGGAGATCACTTCAGGTAAGTAGGTCGGCTTCTCTGTGTCTCCCCATTGCTGTGAATAGGTGACAGCTTCAAAAGTGGTATGAAAGCTACCATTTCACAGCTGTTCACTTTCCAATGACAGAAGCTTGAGCCTTCAGGACTTGGAAGACACGTTTGAGCTGTATGCAGTTTGGAAGTGTTTGGAGTAAACTCTCTATCCACTGTCACCTCCTTGGAGCAAGCTCTCTCACCATTGACAGATCGCTTCTGTCATCTCAACTTCAGCTGCCATCTATTCCAGCAACATCGGTGCTCTTTAAAAAATCTCACCTTTGTCCTCTGAATCCCTCCACGATCAGCCCCAACACCAACATCACCAACAACAACACCAACCTTCTCCGCAATCACCTGATGCTGCACAGGACAGAGGGCATCAGCACCCGACCACATTGCTGCCCGGGAGACCAGCGATGGCATCACCATGACCAGATTTAGTTCACTTGACGCTGTACACCCTGGCTGCCACATGAAGCACCAGGTTAACACCACCCCACACCATCACCATAAAGCATCCCCACAATGACCAAGCCATTCCTTTCACACTCATCACCATTGCGGGAGGTACTGTTATGTCTCACCATTTACTGCAACTCACTCAGCCACTTCCAAAGGTGCACACAAATCTGTCCAAGAATGCAATGTGTTGAAAATAAAGGTTTCAGTGTTTGACAACACATTAACAGAAAATGTACATGAACATTGCATAAAACACCCAAGTGCCTACCCTTGTATGTTGTTAGTTGGTATGATTACACTAGGATGAGGGTGAGTGAGAGGGGTGCCTAGTGAGATGGGGAAGTGATAATGTAGATAGAGAGGGATGGGTGGAGGTGCAAGGTAAGTTGGTGTGAGTAAGGATGTGCAGGAGTAGGGTAGGGAAGGCAGAGTGATGGGGATGTGATGAGTGGTACAGCAGGATGAGGTTGAGTGTGGCTTTGCAGTAACGTTTCGTGATCTACTGAGATCATTGAAAGGTTTGCGCCACTGCAGCCTGGTCCTCCTGACGACCTCCCTGCTTGTGCCCTCCTGTGTAATGTGCAACCAGGCTGCGTTGGTGTCCTGGGGAGGTCTCTTCGGCCCATGGGAAGGGAAGAGAACCTCCCTGCATGCTGTGACGCCCTCCATAAGCATCTGGAGGGAGTCACGGGAGAGCCTGGGTGCAGCCGTGCACCTTTGTGCAGTGCTTGTCAGTGTTTGCAGCACCTCAATGCTGCAGAACACTGACAGCACAACTGTCAAGAGCAATGTGGACATGGTCCCTTTAAGGAAACCGGCTGATGACGCGTCATCAAATGACATCATCAAACCCGCTTCCTCTTAGTTGGCTGGGAACCCCGCAGGGCGGACTTCACAGGCCCTATTCACGGAATATTAACCGGAACTCGCCAACTACCTCTCCCGCCACGATCCCACCTCCACTTGGAAAATCCAGCCCAAAATGATTTTATGAAAGGGAAACCGTGTTTGACAAATCTGTTAAAATTTATTGAAGGTGCAACTAGTAGGCTGGATAAGGGGGAACCAGTGGATGTAGTGTATTTGGATTTTCAAAAGCATTCGATAAGGTGCCACACAAGAGGTTATTATACAAAATTAGGGCTCATGGTATTGGGGGTAATATATTAGCATGGATTGAGGATTGGTTAATGGACAGAAAACAGAGAGTAGGAATAAATGGGACTTTTTCAGGTTGGCAGGCTGTAACTAGCGGGGTACCGCAAGGATCAGTGCTTGGGCCTCAGCTATTTACAATCTATATTAATGACTTAGATGAAGGGACTGAGTGTAACATATCCAAGTTTGCTGATGATACAAAGTTAGGTGGGAAAGTAAGCTGTGAGGAGGACACAAAGAGGCTGCAGAGAGATATAGACAGGTTGACTGAGTGGGCAAGAACATCGCAAATGGAATACAATGTGGGGAAGTGTGAAGTTATCCACTTTGGTAGGAAAAACAAAAAAGCAGAATATTTTTTGAATACTGAGAGACTGGGAGATGTTCGCATTCAGAGGGACCTGGGTGTCCTTGTACATGAATCACAGAAAGTTAACATGTAGGTACAGCAAGCAATTAGGAAAGTAAATGGTATGTTAGCTTTTGTTACAAAGGGTTTAGAGTATAACAGTAAAGAAGTCTTACTTCAATTATACAGGGCATTGGTGAGGCCACACCTGGAGTACTGTGTACAGTTCTGGTCTCCTTACCTAAGGAAAGACATACTTGCCTTAGAGGGAGTGCAACAAAGGTTCACTAGACTGGTTCCTGGGATGAGGGGATTGCCCTATGAGGAGAGATTGAGTAGACTAGGCCTATATTCCTTAGCGTTTAGAAGAATGAGAGGTGGTCTAATTGAAACATAGAAAATTCTTAAGGGGGCTGACAGGGTTAATGCTGGGAAAATGTTTCCCCTGGCTGGGGAATCTAGAACACGGGGTCACAGCCACGGAATAAGGGGACGGCCATTTAGGACTGAGATGAGGAGAAATTTCTTCACTCAAAGGGTTGTGAATATTTTGAATTCTCTACCCCAGAGAGCTGTGGATGCTCAGTCGTTGAGCATATTCAAGGCAGAGGTCGATACATTTCTGGGAACGAAGGGTATTAAGGGATATGGGGATAGTGCGGGAAGGTAGAGTTGAGGTAGAAGATCAGACATGATCTTATTGAATGGCGAGCAGGCTCGAAGGGCCAAATGGCCGACTTCAGCTCTTATTTCTTATGTTCTTATGTTCTTATCACAGCTAACAGGCAGTCAGACTGCTAGTAGCCCAGGTGAGATCTTCTAAATTGCATATTGCACATGTAGCCATATTGGTAACATTAGAAATGACTATGTGGAGTTATGATTAATCACTTGGTGTGCAACCAACTCCACTCCCTACCCCTGTAACCTTCTCTAGCTCATTTCCTAGCTCGCACCATCAGTTCTTCTAATGCTGATGTACTGAACCCTTATGAGGGAAAGTTGCAAAAGCTCGGCTTGTAGTTGAGAAGGTTGCGGGGTGATCTAATTGAGGTACTTAAAATGATAACGGGATTCGATAGGGTAGATACAGAGAAATTAATTCATCTGCTTGCGAGAATCCAGAACAAGGGGGGAAATAATCTTAAAATTCAAGCTAGGCCATTCAGGAGTGAAAACATTATTCACACAAATGACAGTGGATATCTGGAACTCTCCCCTCCAATAGGTTGTGGATGCTGGGACAATTGAAATTTTCAAGACTGAGATAGATTTTTTGGGGGTAAGGGTATCTAGGGATATGGAGCAAACGCTATGGGTAAGTAGTGTTGAGGTGCAGATCAGCCATGATCTAATTGAATGGCGGAGCAGGCTCGAGGGGCTGAATGGTCTTACTCCTGTTCCTAATGTTCCTATGAAGACATCTCAAGAATGAACAGACCGGCAGGATTATGTGAAATGTCTTGGAGGAGGAGATGTGTAATATAAGTAGTTTGCCCAGAAGGTAATGATTCCAACCCTAATACCATCATGTCCACTTGAAGTCTGCACTATGACTTTGAGGAGTGCTATCTCATTTATCAGCATGCTCTGTTAATTGCTTCTCAGTTCTCAAGTTCAGATGAATCTCAACAGTCTATTCAGCTCGTTACCCATCTTGTCATGAGACAAGCCAGATTCCTCCCAGAATAAGTTAACTTATCGCAGTGAGTATTGACACCACTGTGTCAGCCAATGAGTTGGAGGCAGGGTGTGAGTTACAGTCAACAGAGTCTATTTTACAGCAAACAGAGCCTCTTTCCTCAGCAAACAGCAAACAGAGTCTATTTAAACAGAGTCTCTATGAACTACAGCAAACAGAACCCATGACCAAAACTGCAGCAAAGTCTCCCGATAAAAGCAGGATTATTTCTCCAGCAAAATGCAGTCAGTGGAGGATAGTTACATAATACAAATTATGTGCGTAAAATCAATCCCAGTCACTTAGAGCAGTTGCGGTCTCCAGGCATGGGGAATTACCCAATCATCATCATCTCCATTCTGGCCAGGACTTGTGGTGTCACCATATGCAGCCTTATTTTATAAGCCCTCACAACTCTGCCTGGCACTATGCTTTCTGTACATGAAGCAACTGATAAGAGAGCAACAGCTAACTTTCTGTGCAGCATCTATCTGCATTTAGCATATTTCCACTTGCGGGGGAGTCGGTAACCAGAGGACACAGATTGAAGGTAATTGGCAAAAGGGCCAGTGGGGGAGATGAGGAAAGATTTTTTTACGCAGTGAATGCACTGCCTGGAAGGGGGTTGGAAGCAGATGCGACAGTAGCTTTCAAAAGGGAATTGGATAAATACTTGAAAAGGAAAAATTTGCAGGGCTGTGGGGAAGGAACGGGTGAAGTGGGACTAATTGGAGAGCTCGTTCAAAAAGCCGACGCAGGCACGATGGGCCGAATGGGCTCCTTTTGCGCTGTAAGACTCTGTGGTATTGTACTTCACTGGCTGCTATTTCTGTCTTAATGATGGAAATGTAAGGGTAAGTTAATACTAAATTATATTACTAAAAAGCAGCTGCACAGTATGGCAGATGACCAAACTTGAGAATTATTTTCACATGTGCAACCTTTAAAGTCAGCCTGGAAAGAACTGTGACTTGTTATTGTTGCATTTACAACTGTATTTGCAACCTGACTCGTACAGCCCGTTGAAACAATTTGATATCTTGTTTAAATTGGCAACTGCACCATGATTACATCTTCCTGTTTTCCTTGCCCCCATCTAGATTTACTTGTGACGCGCTAGATGGCAGGAGATTTTTTTTTGTTGAAGTGAAGCATAATGTTTGGTCAATTAAATATAATTTCATCATTACAGCCCCAGCTGTTTATCATTCGTGACATAATTTTGCTCCGAGCTGAGGAATGGGGTTTGGAGCCAAGCCAGGGTTCGGGAGAAGAGGGCTGCCGGTACCACAGGGAGGGCAGCTAAGGCTTGAGAAGAGGTTGCCAAAGGACGGTCGGTATGTAGGGATGGCAGGTGGAATCTGAGGTCTCTGTAACATCGCCCATCTCCGCCCCTGCCTCAGCCCATTTGCTGGAACCCTCATCCATGCTTTTGTGACCGTCCGGACTTGACCATTCCAATGCTCTCCTGGCTGACCTCTCACCTTGCACTCTCCCATAAACTTGAGCTCATCCAAAACTCTGCTGCCCGTAATCCTAGCTGGCACTGAGTCCCGCTCACCCATGTCCCTGTGCTCGCTGACTTGCATTGGCTCCTGGTCCAGCAACGCCTTGATTTTAGAGTTCTCATCCTTGTGTTCAAATCCCTCCATGGCCTCGCCCCTCCCTATCTCTGTAACCTCCTCCAGCCCTAAAACTATCTGAGATCTCTGCGCTCCTCCAATTCTGGCCTCTTGCGCATCCCCGCTTTGCTTCGCTCCACCATTGGTGACCGTGCCTTCAGCTGTCTTGGCCCTAAGCTCTGGAATTCCCTCCCTATAACTCTCTGCCTCTCCCTGCTCTCCCCGCCTTTAAGTTGCTCCTTAAAACCTATCTCTTTGACCAGGCTTTTGGTCACCTCTCCTAATATCTCCTTAGGTGGCTTGGTGTCAAATTTTGACTGATAATGGTCCTGTGAAGCGCCTTGGGAGGTTTTGCTACTTTAAAGGCACTATATAAATGCAAGGTGTTGTTGTTGTAGTATTAGGGAAGGATAGTAAGGGTGTCTGGGAGGAAGATGCACAGGAAGGACAGGAGGATCAGAGAGTGGTCATACTATCTACCAGCGGCCTGTCCTATATTGCGCTGTGGCTATACTGCCTCTGGGATCTGGTGATTCTAGTTCCATTGCAGTTCCACATGAACCAGTTCATATAATTGACAGCAGTTAAATACTTCTTTAAAAAATTGGTCTTGGGTTGTGGGCTTCACTGGCATTTATTGCCCATCCCTAGTTGCCCTGAGGAGGTGGTGGTGGACGTTCCCCTTCAATTGATGCAGTCCTTGTGGTGACGGTGCTCCTACGATAGTGTTAGGTAAGGAATTCCAGGATTTTGATTTCCCTCACCAACGACGATAAAGGAACGACGATATAAGTCCAGGCCAGGACGGTGTGTGACTTGGAGGGGAACTTGGAGGTGATGGTGTTCCCATGACATTGATCCTCTGGTCCCTTTCGGTGGCAGAGACTGCAAAGTAGGGAGATGCTTTTGAAGTAAACTTGATGAGTTGCTGCAGTGCGTTCTGTAAACCAATCAAACCCAGTAACTCCAAGATCACATCCTACGCACACAATCATTACAATGGCACCATGGCATTACATGTAGTCCTCTCCTTTATACCATTGCACTCAGCCATAAAAACTTACACATCAGTGTGAATAAACTCAGCGACGTCCGATGGTATGACCCGTGGATTGGCAGTCTGACTATAGTGCTCCATGATCCCACCGCTGACTCCAGTCTCCATGTCTCTACAGATGCCATCCATATCAAGAATAAATAGGTTGCAGTCTCAATAAAATTACCACAAGATCACACGATTGGTGCAGGCAAAGATGGTCCTTCACCCAATTGGTCTCAACCTCCCACAGTACCAACCTACCAGCTTCCCACGATGGCATCCAGCTGTTTCGTAAATGAGTCCAATGTCCTGGCCTCTACCACCTTTCCTGGCAGCTCATTCCAGCTGTTGTTCACCCTCTTTGTGAAGAAATGTTGCCTATCATTTGTCCTAAAATTTGCCCTTTACAACCCTGGACCTGTACCGTCTTGTGCTGTGGCTCTGGTATACCTGCAACCACTCGATTGAACCATGAAAAGAACTGACCCTTCTCCTTCCAACATAAGAAAAATGGATAGGCGTGCCCAGGCCCCCTTCCCTAACACTACCTGCACTCCTCTCAGCCACTTCAACATGTACCAAGATGTCTTAAGGAGGTATGTGAAATCAGGAAACACTTTTACACACTACAGGTAGTAGAAATCTTGAAACTCGCTCCTCCAAAAAGCTGTGGATGCTGGGTCAATTGAAATTTTCAAGACTGAGATTGATTGATTCGGGTAAGGGTATCAAGGGATATGAAACAAAGGCAGTGAAATAGAATTGAGGTACAGATCTGCCGTGATCGAATTGAATGGTGGAACAGGTTCGAGGGGCTGAATGGCCTGCTACTATTTCTCTGCCCTAACTCTCAGCTGGGAGCACTCCTTATAATAGCCAATAAAGCACATTTACAAAAATCCCGGGGATATCGCCAAGCCCACGCCGACACTGGCACGGAAAAATAGTCTCCACTGCTTCTGACCAGCTGGAGCACAGAGCAGGAGGTCTCCTACCTCACAGTGGCCATCCGTTTAACACAAACTGTGGTTAAATCCTCCAAGAGAATCCACGCACCATCCACAGCAGCAGTCGTCCCCTCTCAAAGAACAATGCCAGACATCCAGTTTGCAATGCATGGGGATCTCCTATCACCCATCCAGCATCCGAACACCACCAACTGTCATATATCCCCAGTGTACAGACTCGAGGGATACCCCTGGAGGGCGTGATGCTCTGATACACAATATAGTCTATTGACGTCACTGAACAGCTCATCCTCAGTGATTTCAATCTGCAACTCAGCTCACCTTGTCCTCTCTCCTCTCTCCAATCAGAATGTCGCCCCGCTACAGCAGTGAAATGACCCTAATCGAAGCTCTGTGAGTATCTCTTTGACGTGTGCATATTATAGGCAGTATGTTAGGTCTTTCTTCTTCCTGTTTAGATCAGTATAGTTAAGCTCTACCTCACTACCTCTTCCCTCCACGGTCTCTAAATTGTCAGACTGCTTGTCCGACATACAGTTCTGGATGAGCAAAAATTTTCTCCAATTAAATATTGGGAAGACCAAAGCCATTGTTTTCGGTCCCCGCCACAAACTCCGTTCCCTAGCCACTGACTCCATCCCTCTCCCTAACATCTGTCTGAGGCTGAACCACACTGTTCGCAACCTTGGTGTCATATTTGACCCTGAAATGAGCTTCCGACCACATATCTGCGGTATAACTAAGACCGCCTACTTCCACCTCCATAACATCGCCCGTCTCCGCCCTTGCCTCAGCTCATCCGCCGCTGAAACCCTCATCCATGCCTTTGTTAGCTCTAGACTTGACTATTCCAACGCACTCCTGGCTGGCCTCCCACATTCTACCCTATGTAAACTTGAGGTCATCCAAAACTCGGCTGCCCGTGTCCTAACTCTCACCAAGTCCCCTTTGCCCATCACCCCTGTGCTCGCTGACTTACATTGGCTCCAGGTTAAGCAGCGCCTCGATTTCAAAATTCTCATCCTTGTTTTCAAATCCCTCCCTCCCCTCGGCCCTCCCTAGCTCTGTAATCTCATCCAGCCCCACAACCCCCCGAGATATCTGCGCTCCTCTAATTCTGCCCTCTTGAGCATCCCTGATTATAATCGCTCAACCTTTGGTGGCCGTGCCTTCTGTTGCCTGGGCCCCAAGCTCTGGAATTCCCTGCCTAAACCTTTCCGCCTCGCTACCTCTCTTTCCTCCTTTAAGACACTCCTTAAAACCTACCTCTTTGACCAAGCTTTTGGTCACCTGCCCTAATTTATCCTTATGTGGCTCGATGTCAAATTTTTTGTCTTAAAATACTCTGTGCAGCGCCTTGGGACGTTTTACTACGTTAAAGGCGCTGTATAAATACAAGTTGTTGTCGTTGTTGTTTCACTACTCCTTGCGTATGTAAGAACATAAGAGTAGCAGTAGGCCATTCAGCCACTCGAGCCTGTTCCGCCATTCAATTAGCTCAAGGCTGATCTGTATCTTAACTCCATTTACCCGCATTGGTTCCATAACCCTTAATGTCCTTGCGTAACAAAAATCTATCAAAAGCGAAATACTGCGGATGCTGGAAATCTGAAATAAAAACAGGGAATGCTGGAAGTACTCAGCAGGTGAGGTGGTGTTTGCAGAGCGAGAAACATTTCAGGTCGATGACCTTTAATCAGAGCTAGAATGGCTCCATGAATGGCCTACTCCTGTTCCTATGTTCCTACATATGCAAGAATCTATCAATCTCAGTTTTGACATTTTCAATTGACCTAGCCTCAACAGCTTTTTGGGGGAGAGTTAAATAGAATTACATAGAATTTACAGCACACAAACAGGACATTCGGCCAAACCGGTCTATGCCGGCATTTATGCTCCACCCACACCTCTTCATCTAACCCTATCAGCATAACCTCCTATTCCTTTCTCCCTCATGTGCTTTCCCTTAAATGCAACTATACTATTCGCCTCAACTACTCTATGTAGTTCCATATTCTCACCACTCTCTGGCTGTTTTTCAGACTGGAGGATGGTAGACAGTGGTGTTCCCCAAGGGTCAGTGCTGGGGCCACTGCTTTTTTTGATATATATATAAAAGACTAGGATATTGGAATACAGAGTAGAATTTCTAAATTGGCCGATGACACCAAACTTGGGGGTGTGGCAAACAGTGAAGATGATACCAATCGACTGCAACAGGACATAGATAGACTAGCAGAATGGGCAGACAAGTAGCAGATGGAATTTAATACAGAGAAGTGTGAGGTGATGCATTTTGGCAGAAGGAACAGGGAGAGGCAATATACACTTAATGGCACAGTTTTAAAGAGTGTGCAGGGACAGAGGGACCTGGGAGTTATAGGTCCCTGAAGGTGGCAGGACATATTAAGAGAGTGGTTAGCAAATCATATGGGATCTTGGGCTTCATAAATAGAGGTATTGAGTACAAAAGCAGAGAAGTTATGCTGAACCTTTATAAAGCGCTGGTTAGGCCACAACTGGAGTATTGCATCCAGTTCTGGTCACCACACTTTAGGAAGGATGTGAAGGCCCTTGAGAGGGTGCAGAGGAGATTTACCAGAATGGTTCTGGGGATGGGGGATCTTAGCTACAAGGACAGGTTGGAGAAGCTGGATTTGTTTTCATTAGAGCAAAGGAGGTTGAGGGGTGATTTGATAGAGGTGTACAAGATTATGATGGGTTTGGATAGACTAGACAAAGAAAGGCTGTTCCCACTAGTTGATGGTACAAGGACTAGGGACACAGATTTAAGGTTTTGGGCAAGAGATACAGGGGGGACGTGAGGAAAAACTTTTTTACATAAAAGCGGACTGTAAAAGCTTCTACAAGTATGTAAAAAGAAAAAGATTAGTGAAGACAAATGTAGGTCCCTTACAGTCAGAAACGGGAGAATTTATAATGGGGAACAAGGAAATGGCAGAGCAATTAAACAAATACTTTGGTTCTATCTTCATGGAAGAGAACGCAAGTAACTTCCCAAAAATGCTAAGGAACCAAGGGTCTAGTGAGAAGGAGGAATTAAAGGAAATTAGTATTAGTAGAAAAATAGTGCTGGAGAAATTAATGGGACTGAAAGCCAATAAATTCCCAGGGTCTGATAATCTGCATCCCAGAGTACTGAAAGAGGTAGCCATGGAAATAATGGATGCATTGGTTGTCATCTTCCAAAATTCTATAGATTATGGAACAGTTCCTGCAGATTGGAGGGTGGCAAATGTAATCCCACTATTTAAAAAAGGAGGGAGAGAGAAAACAGGGAACTACAGACGAGCCTAACATCATTAGTAGGGAAAATGCTAGAGTCTATTATAAAGGAAGTGATAACAGGACATTTAGAAAATATCAATGGGATTAGACAAAGTCAACATGGATTTATGAAAGAGAAATCGTGTTTGACAAACCTACTGGAGTTTTTTGAGGATGTAACTGGTAGAATAGATAAGGGAGAACCAGTGGATGTGGTGTATATGGATTTTCAGAAGGCCTTTGATAAAATCCCACATAAGAGGTTAGTGTGCAAAATTAAAGCACATGGGATTGGGGGTAACATACTGGCATGGATTGAAAATTGGTTAACAGACAGGAAACAGAGAGTAGGAATAAATGGGTCTTTTTCGGGGTGCCAGGCGGTGACTAGTGGGGTACCGCAGGGATCAGTGCTTGGGCCCCAGCTATTCACAATATATATCAATGATTTGGATGAGGGAACCAAATGTAATGGCCCAGAAATTGATCTCGCTCTGTTCCCGCGGGGATAAGGCTTTCCCGCGATCTCTCACCTCGCTTGTGCTTTTTCAGATCCAGCTCGCACGAACTTCATGTTCTAGAGATCAGCTGGGCAGTGCTTGCGTATCCCAGCGGCGTAGTGAATTCGTGCGAGCTGTGGGATCACGTGACTCAGTTAGAGCCAATGGCAGCACACCATCTTCCATTCATAAGTTTCACAGCACGGCTGTGAAATCTATGAATCTTACACCCCCCCAAAATAACAGCTAAACCTCAATTAAATTAAAAAAAAACCATCACATTAATAAAATAAGTATAGTTAATTAAATTAACCATTTTAAATAAAAAATTAAATTTTTGAAAAATTTAAAATCTTTTAAAAAGTTATAAAAATAAACTTACCTGTCTTTAAAGTCTCTAAAAAAGATATACCTGTTAAAAAAATTCAAAAAATACTTAATTCACTACTTACCTTCTTAAAAGTGGGTCTTACTCCTCCTTTTTACATTTCCAAAATCTTCCGTACTTACCTGCGCGTCCAAAGCATGAAGTGCACAGCGTGCGCGCAGCCTGTAGCGCGCACGCGATGCACCGAGGACCCGCCCCCTTTTCAGAAGAGCAATTGCCGGTTTTCAGCGCATGCGCAGGGCATGCAGAAAACCGGCAATTGGAGTGGGAATACGCGAGAGTACGCAGTGCGTACTCTCGCGTCCCGGGATCAATTTTCGGCCCAATATTTCCAAGTTTGCTGACGACACGAAACTAGGTGGGATTGTGAGTTGTGAGGAGGATGCAAAGAGTCTTCAAGGCGATTTAGACAAGTTGAGTGAGTGGGCAAATACATGGCAGATGCAGTATAACGTGGATAAATGTGAAGTTATCCACTTCGGTAGGAAAAACAGAAAGGCAGAGTATTATTTAAATGGTGATAGATTGGGAAATGTTGATGTACAAAGGGACCTGGGTGTTCTTGTACACCAGTCCCTGAAAGCAAACATGCAGGTGCAGTAAGCAGTTAGGAAGGCAAATGGTATGTTGGCCTTCATTGCAAGAGGATTAGAGTACAGGAGCAAGGATGTCTTACTACAGTTATACAGGGCCTTGGTGAGACCACACCTGGAGTACTGTGTGCAGTTTTGGTCTCCTTACCTAAGAAAGGATATACTTGCCATAGAGGGAGTGCAGCGAAGGTTCACCAGACTGATTCCTGGGATGGCAGGACTGTCATATGGGGAGAGATTGGGTCGACTAGGCCTGTATTCACTAGAGTTTAAAAGAATGAGAGGGCATCTCGTGGAAACGTATAAAATTCTGACAGGGCTAGACAGACTGGATGCAGGGAGGATGTTTCCCCTGGCTGGGGGTTCTAGAACGAGGGGTCACAGTCTCAGGATACGGGGTAGGACATTTAGGACTGAGATGAGGAGAAATTTCTTCACTCAGAGGGTGGTGAACCTGTGGAATTCTCTGCTACAGAAGGCTGTGGAGGCCAAGTCACTGAATATATTTAAGAAGGAGATAGATAGATTTCTAGACACAAAAGGCATCAAGGGGTATGGGGAGAGAGCGGGAATATGGTATTGAGATAGAGGATCAGCCATGATCATATTGAATGGCGGAGCAGGCGCGAAGGGCCGAATGGCCTACTCCTGCTCCTATTTTTCTATGTTTCTATGTTCTATGTTTCTACGCAGCGAGTGGTGAGAACCTGGAACTTGCTGCCGACGGAAGTGGTGGAAGCGGAGACAATCAATGTTTTCAAGGGGAGACTGGATAGGCATTTGAGGGAAATAAACTTGCAGGGCTACGGGGATAGAGCGGGGGGAATGGGACTGACTGGATTGCTCTGAAGAGAGCCGGCACGGACTCGATGGGCCGAATGGCCTCCTTCTGTGCCGTTATGACTCTATGACTCTCTGACTCTATGAGTAAAGAAGTTTCTCCTGAATTCCCTATTGGATTTATTGGTGACCATCTTATATTTATGGCCCCTAGAGTGTTACAAGACATGCTGTGTCTGCATATGTTACTGAGTGAGCACTACTATCAACATTGTCTGCTGATTGTGGCCTGCAATTGCTATCACCAGACAAAAGGTACAGCCTGATAAATTTGTGCCATTGAGTTTTTAATTCACACAAAGGATGTATGGATTGAAATTGAACTGTGCAGTATTAGTAACAAGTGCACGAACATGTTCCTAAGCAATTCTTTTGCTTGATATTTTCACAAAGACGTTAACCCGTTTAAAATGCCTGAAAGAGTGGTAGAGGCAGAAACCCTCGTCACATTTAAAAAGTACTTGGATATGCACTTGAGGTGCTGTAACCTACAAGGCTACGGACCAAGAGCTGGAAAGTGGGATTAGGCTGGATCGCTGTTTTTCGGCCAGCACAGACACGATGGGCCGAATGGCCTCCTTCTGTACCGTAATTTCTATGATTCTATGAAAATCCATGCCTCCATTCGTGAACAAAGAGATTTCACATGAGCGAACCTCTTGATACAAATTTCAATGCAAAAGTGTTTTTATTAATGTGCAGGGGAGTGGGACTAATTGGATAGCTCTCTCAAAGTGCTGGCATCGGCATGAAGGGCCGAATGGCCTCCTTCTATGCTGTCTGATTCTACAATTCTACATGTCAGAACCTAACCGCTTCAAACTGTATTTGCAATTTGCAAAAAATTGATCACAGGGTTAACCCAAACCTCAGAAGGCCACACCCTACTGCAGCAGCGTGACATAACCATTTCCCACACCGCCCAACCTTATTTATGGCCTCTCTGAGCGAGCTTGCCCAATTAGTGCCACATTATGGGTAGTTTTGTGCTGTTGACCTGTGTCCATTGGGAACTGTGATCAGACTGTCTAAACGCATTTCACTTAGGATCCTTGACAGCTGTTGAAGATTGAGGAGACTTTCATCCCATCGCTCTGGGCCGGCTTTGAATCCTGGCCCCCACCCCCGCCCCCACCCCCACCCCGGAGACAGAAGGGCAGTGTTGTTAAACATTGTGCCGCCTTAGTTGGTCTCCCCCAGGTAAATCCCACCTAAGTGCAAGGACAGCAATTCCAGACATCGGACACTCTGGAAGTAGATCGGCGGAGCAGATAAATTCAAGTTGGAACCAGAACAAATGACGTGAGCAAGAATACGGAAATATCATATGTGAAAGGATGAACGTCATGGCGTAAGGATCTATGAAGTTGTCGATTAACAATACACGGGGGGTGAAATGGTGATGTGCAATATTAATGAAATGAGCACTTAACACGTTTGGATGAAATTCCTGACTCGGTTATTTTGTTACAGGCATTCTTTCATTTTGTGTGTTAGCCAGTGGCTCAGTTGGTAGCACACTCGCCTCTGAGTCAGAAGGTTGTGGAGTCAAGTCCTACTCCAGAGACTTGAGCGCAAAAAAATCTAGGCTGACATTCCAGTGCAGTGCTGAGGGAGCGCTGCACTGTCGGAGGTGCTGCCTTTCGGATGAGACGTTAAACCGAGGCCTCAGGTGGACGTAAAAGATCCCATGGCACTATTTCAAAGAAGACCAGGGGAGTTATCCCTGGTGTTCTGGCCAATATTTATCTCTCAACCAACATCTCTAAAGCAGATTATCTGGTCATTATCATATCGCTATTTGTGGGAGCTTGCTGTGTGCAAATTGGCTGCCACGTTTCCTGCATTACAACTGTGACTACACTTCAAAAAAGTACTTCATTGGCTGTAAAGCGCTTTGGGACGTCCAGTGGTCGTGAAAGGCGCTATATAAATGCAAGTCTTTCTTTTTTTTTCCTCCTTACACTCTACCATTGATCAGAGAGGCTGAAGGCTACCTGCTAAAGTCTCTGTTAAAATAACAGACAAATATGAATGCATTAAGTGTTCATACGTTAATATTGAGCAGCACGAATTCACCTCAATAAGAACTGGGGAGCAACAACAATATCAACGACTTTCATTTATACACCGTCTTCTCCTTTCCAGAGACTTGAGCACCTAATGCAGGCTGACACTCCAGTGCAGTGCTGAGGGAGTTGTATATCTGCTTTTGGTGTTGTTGTTGCACTGTCAGAGGTGCTGTCTTTTGGGTGAGACGTTAAAGTTACAGTTCAGAGAAGGTTCACTAGGTTGATTCCTGAGATGGGGGGGGTGGGGGGGTGGTGTCGTCTTATGAGGAAAGGTTGAGCAGGTTGGGCCTATACTCATTGGAGTTTAGAAGAATACGAGGTGATCTTATTGAAACATATAAGATTCTGAGGGGGCTTTGACAGGGTAGGTGCAGAGAGGATGTTTCCCCTCGTGGGGAATCTAGAACTAGGGGGCATAGTTTCAGAATAAGGGGTTGCCCATTTAAAACGGAGATGAGGAGGAATTTCTTCTCTCAGAGGGTCGTGAATCTTTGGAATTTTCTACCCCAGAGAGCTGTGGAGGCTGGGTCATTGAATATATTTAAGGTGGAGATGGACAGATTTTTGAACTATAGGGGAGTCAAGGATTATGGCGAGCGGGCAGGGAAGTGGAGTTGATGCCAAGCTCAGATCAGCCATGATCTCATTGAATGGCGGAGCAGGCTCAAGGGGCTGAATGGCCTACTCCTGCTCCTATTTCTTATGTTCTTATAAACGGAGCTCCCGTCTGCCCTCTCGGGTGGATGTAAAAGATCCCATGGCACTATTTGAAGAAGAGTAGGGGAGTTCTCCTCGGTGTCCTTGCCAACATTTATACCTCAACCAACATCATTAAAAATTAGATTATCTGTTCATTAGCACATTGCTGTTTGTGGTACCTTGCTGTGTGTAAATTGGCTGCCGCATTACCTACATTATAACAGTGACAACACTTCAAAAATTCTTTATTGGCTATAAAGCGCTTTGGGATGTTCTGAGGTTGAGAAAGACACTATATAAATACAAGTTCTTTCTTTCTTTAATGTAGCAAAATGTCCCAAAGGGCTTCACAATTGGGGCCAGACCTGAGAGGGACTAGGAGGGAAATTAATAGAGATAACCGAAGGTGCGGTCCAAGAGATACTTTTTAGCAATTGTTTTGAAGGTGGAGGGAGATGTAGAAGAGAGTCTCTGGGTATTGGGGGCAAGATGGCGGATTGCCATCTGTTGGATTGGTGGAGCAGAGGGTAAGGGAATGCACGGTATACCAGAGTTAGAAAAGCAGGGAAGGAGTGTTGGAGAATCTTCCAAAGATAGGGAAGGGCAAGTCTGTGGAGAGATTTTTAGGCAAGGGACGAACATTTGGAAGTTACTGCCCTGAGGGAGGGGCAGTTAATGGAGGTTGGCAAGGGTAGGGGTGATAGGTTACAGGGACATTGTGTGGGAGAGGATGTGGGGAGGGCAGTTGTTAATGAATTGGAGGTTATGTTGGGGGGAGCTGGAGGGCCAGCAAGGAAGAGTTTGAGGTGACAAAGACATGAATGAGGATTTAATTGGCAGTGGAAATGAGATAGGGATGGAGGTGAGTGATATTTTGGAGCTGGAAGTAGGTGGTCATGGTTAATCATGTGGAGTTTGAAACTCAGTTCAGAGTTGAGCAGGACACTGAGCCTCAATGGGCCTCTGGGAAGGGGGATGAGATCAAGGGTTATGGTATGGATTTTCTGCCAAGGGATGAACAAAATGGCCTTGCCTAAAGGGTTCTGGCTGATCCATACCCAGCGCTGTAGCACAACAAGTCGGGGCTGCAGTATTCAGAGATGATAGATTCCAAATCTTAGCCATACTATCATGTGGAGATGTGGAGTGGGGATCAGTTATCTCCCTGTAGGAAAGGGGAGAAAATCAGGAAACCAGCATCTTCCAGCAGCTGGTTAGAGGTGCATGAGTGAAGTCCTAGCAGCGGTTGGCTAGCCCGTGAGTGGGGCAAGGAGAACTGGGCGGGTAGGGGAGAGAGAGGGTGAGATAAAACAAACTATGGAAAATCCCCTCAAAGAACCATAAAAGGGAAAAGAAAAATGTATATCTGGTCCTTCTATTAATATACAACATATATATGTATAGCACAACAGAGCAACACTCGAATCAATTAGTGCAATATTGGCACAGCAAATTTGGCTACTTGAGAAAAAGGAATATAACTTTGAAAAAGAGTGCAGTGCAACAATTGTGGTATGTACCTGAATATAGTAAATACTCAAGACAAAACTGGAGAGTTAGGAGCATTGAGAACTTTGGACTATTATGATATAGTAACTGTAATGGAGAAATAGCATAGGTTTGGACAGGATTTAGATTCATGGTTACAGCTTTTTCAGGAGAGATAAGGTGGGTAATTAGGGCAAGGGTGGGGAGGGGTGGCAATGGGCAATGTTAGTGAAGGATCCTGTGATATCTTGAGACACAGCATATATATTCAACAGCACGGGTAAGAACTGTACTGCATATGGCTTCGGGGACTTCGACAATACTATTCGTGGTGAAAAACATTTCTAGCTGCTCCACGTACACTCCGAAAGTCTCTCGGTCACGATGGAACTCACCCAAGCACCCTATTATTCCCATAGGCCCGGCCATCTGGACTCTGACAACGTCGACAGTTCAGCCATGTGTTCTTGAAATTTACCTCAGATTTTTAAGTTTTTCTGCAA
Source organism: Squalus acanthias (assembly GCA_030390025.1). Lineage (NCBI taxonomy): Eukaryota > Metazoa > Chordata > Chondrichthyes > Squaliformes > Squalidae > Squalus > Squalus acanthias. The sequence goes on from CM059425.1 coordinate 250,417,221, forward strand.
AACAAAGAACCTCGAACAGTCCCTCCGTCGGTTGGCAGGATTATCCTCCAACAAAAATTTCCGCAATCGCATCCTCATCGCCAATTCTGTGATATCTTGAGAAACAGCATATATATACAACAGCACAACATGGCTTCCGGTAAGAACTGTACTGCATATGGCTTTATTATTATTTACATCAGTAGTCCACCAGGTGGCTCTATTATAGATCCTTTCACAGCACTAGTACTGAAGCATGCTTGTAGGGAGTTGCATGAAGACAGAATCCATCTGGATAGAGTTAGGGGAAACAGTACAATTCTCAGTATGCATTAAAGACCACCAAACAGTTGGGATAAGTTAGTAGAGGAAATCTGTCAACAATTCAGAGAGATCTGTAAGAACAACAGGGGCAATAATATTAGGTGATTTTAATTATCTCAAGATAGTCTGGGTGAAGTAAACGCATGTGGTCAAAGTGCAGAATGCTTTTCATAATGCATCCAAGACTGTTACCTAGAATAATATGTTTCTAGTCCAACAAGGAGAGATGCATTGCTTGATTTAGTTCAGGGAAATATAAATCGGGCCATGAACTGATGTAAGAGTTGGGGAACAATTTGGAAATAGCGACCACAACATAGTTGGGTTCAATGTAAGAATAGAAACGAATAATGCAAAGGTGCTGGACTGGACAAAGTCAACGCTCGGTGAGATAAGAAAGGATCTGTTCCAAATTAATGGGCAGAAAAAATACCAAAGAATGACATAGAATTTACAGCACAGAAACAGGTCATTCGGCCCACAATTCTGTGCCAGAGTTTATGCTCCACATGAGCCTCCTCCAACCTTACTTCATCTCACCCTATCAACATATCCTTCTATTCCTTTCTCCCTCATGTACTTATCTAGCTTTCCCTTAAATTCATCTTTGCTATTCGCCTCCACTATTCCATGAGGCAGCGAGTTCCTGTGTAGCGAGAACAATTGATCAGCGATGGAAAATCTTCAAATATGAGATGGATAGAATAGCAAATAAATACATTCCTATATGGTGAAAGGGAGGTGCAGCAAAGGATAGAGTTCTGTGGCTAAACAGAGAGATTAAAGCTAAACTGAAACTTAAAGAGGTGGCATATGATAAAGTTAGGGCTAACAATACAAAAGATAATCATGAGGAACCCTGCTGTCTGTATCCTAACTCACACCAAGTCCCGTTCACCCATCACCCCTGTGCTCACTGATCTTCATTGGCTGCTGGTCTGATAACGCCCCTCCATGGCCTCGCCCCTCCCTCTCTCTGTAACCTCCTCCAGCCCCACAACGCTCTGAGACCTCTGTGCTCATCCAATTCTACCCTCTACTGCATCCCTGATTTTAATCGCTCCACCACTGGCGGCCGTGCCTTCAGCTGCCTAGGCTCTAAGCTCTGGAATTCCCTTCCTAAAACTCTCCGACTCTCTACCTCTCTTTCCTTTTTTTTAATTCGCTTATAGGATCTGGGCGTCACTGGCAAGGCCGGCATTTATTGCCCATCCCTAGTTGCCCTTGAGAAGGTGGGCTGAGCCACCTTCTTGAACCGCTGCAGTCCGTGTGGTGAAGGTACTCCCACAGTGCTGTTAGGGAGGGAGTTCCAGGATTTTGACCCAGCGATGATGAAGGAACGGCGATATACTTCCAAGTCAGGATGGTGTGTGACTTGGAGGGGAACTTGGAGGTGGTGGTGTTCCCATGCGCCTGCTGCCCTTGTCCTTCTAGGTGGAAGAGGCCGCGGGTTTGGGAGGTGCTGCTGAAGAAGCCTTGGCGAGTTGCTGCAATGCATCTTGTAGATGGTACACACTGCAGCCACGGTACGCCGGTGGTGGAGGGAGTGAATGTTTAAGGTGGTGGATGGGGTACCAATCAAACGGGCTGCTTTGTCTTGGATGGTATCGGCTTCTTGAGTGTTGTTGGAGCTGCACTCATCCAGGCAAGTGGAGAATATTCCATCACACTCCTTACTTGTGCCTTGTAGATGGTGGAAAGGCTTTGGGGAGTCAGGAGGTGAGATACTCGCCACAGAATACCCAGCCTCTGACCTGCTCTTGTTACCACAGTATTTATGTGGCTGGCCCAGTTAAGTTTCTGGTCAATGGTGACCCCCAGGATGTTGAGGGTGAAGGATTCGGTGAGGGTAATGCCGTTGAATGTCAAGGGGCGGTGGTTAGATTCCTTTAAGATACTCCTTAAAACCTACCTCTTTGACCAAGCTTTTGGTCACCTGTCCTAATATCTCCTTATGTGACTCAGTATCAAATTTTGTTTGGTAACGCCAACCCTCCGATCCCTGACACCATCTGCCCGATTCCCCACGATCCCCAACACTGAACCTCCCCGAATATCGACTCCCCCCACATCGCTGCCCCTCCTGGCATGCAACCCCGTGCTCCCCGACCCCGAACCCCGCGATCCACGTCCTCGCACCCCCGATTCCCGAGACTGAACCCCCGATCCACGGTTCCTCATTGCCTCGTCTCCCCCGATTCCCGGTCCCTCGTTGCCTGGTCTCCCCCAATCCCCTCATTGCCTTGACTCCGATCCCCGGTCCTTCGTTCCCTCGTCCTCCGATCCACGGTCTCTCATTGTCTTGTCTCCATCAATCCCCTCGTTGCCTTGTCCCCCGATCCCCACTCCCTCATTGTCTTGTTTCCATTGATCCCCTCGTTGCCTCGTCCCCCGATCCCCATTCCCTCATTTCTTGTCTCCCCTGATCCCTGATTTTGCCTGGGTTGAAACTGACGCGAGAATTTTTTTTTTTTGTTCATTCCTGGGATGTGGGCGTCGCTGGCAAGACCAGCATTTATTGCCCATCCCTAATTGCCCTTGAGAAGGTGGTGGTGAGCCGCCTTCTTGAGCCGCTGCAGTCCGTGTGGTGAAGGTACTCCCACAGTGCTGTTAGGGAGGGAGTTCCAAGATTTTGACCCAGCGACGATGAAGGAATGGCGATATATTTCCAAGTCAGGATGGTGTGTGACTTGGAGGGGAACTTGGAGGTGATGGTGTCCCCATGCGCCTGCTGCCCTTGTCCTTCTAGGTGGTCGGTGGACGAAGTTGTGTCATCTATCACATCAGTGGTTAAATCTGCGTCACTTGTGTGAGATACGCAGAGCTTGACCTATGAGCCCCTTGTTGACATATGACCAAAAGAAAGAAAAAGGAAAGAATTTGCATTTATATAGCACCTCTCATGACCTCAGGATGCCCCAAAGCACTTTGCAGCCAATGAAGTACTGCTTGAAGTGTAGTCACTGTTGTAATAGAGCTGCTATAGAGGTCAAAGAAACTATTTCGGCAGCTCCCACCTCTCCTGCTGGAGGCACCAATGAATCCCTCATTCAGTGTTGTTGTTGTTGCGAAGTAAGAGAACTCACAGCGAAATAGACAATCTTAAAAATAAATCAACATTAAAAATAATTTGATCCTGAGTTCGGACAGCCTCGGGTTGTACACGTGGGTTGAAAGGAAGAGAGCGCTTGACTTCCACTGGAGATTGTGCTCCTCTTCGTACCTCCTCCAGAAACCTGTTGGTGTTCTAGACCCGGGTCTGCGTTCTGACATCTTTGCAAGTGGCCAGCTTTCAGAGAGCAGGCCAGCTGGCAGACTGCGAGGTGCTACATTGCAGCTGATCGGGGTAATTAACAGCCTCGGCTCTCGGTGGGCGACAGCAGGCTGAGAGGCCCTGCCCCAAGGGTCACACCTGTCCCCGTCTTGCTTTGCTTCTGATGGAGCCGTGAAAGCCAGATACAGGCCAGAGTGGTGCCCACGGACCCGTTTCAAGGGGAGAATCAGTGGGGTTTCTGGGAGCTCGGGGAGAGATATCAAAACGTTAAAATCCTAAAAGAAGTTTCATGGTAAACTTAATTGTGATTTACACTCAAGGTGGATACTCAACAGTATCCAGCTGTGTTACCTTTCAGTACTACATAAATCGGGCTCTCAACGATGATCAAGGATCTTACGACCTTATTTGAAGCTTATTCGGAGGTATAAAAGAAAGAAAGGAAGAAAGATTTGCATTTATATAATGCCGTGTCAGCCATGGCTTCAAAGAAGACCAGGGGCGTTATCCCTGGTGTTCTGCCCAATATTTATCCCTCAACCAACATCTCTAAAGCAGATTATCTGGTCATTATCACATTGCTGTTTGTGGGAGCTTGCTGTGTGCAAATTGGCTGCCGCGTTTCCTACATTACAACAGTGACTCCACTTCAAAAAGTATTTCATTGGCTGCAAAGCGCTTTGCGACATCCTGAGGTCGTGTTCCGAGTGTTGTCGCTCAGGCAACATCCCCAGCATTGAAGCTTTGACCACGCTCGATCAGCTCCGATGGATGGGTCACATCATCCGCATGCCCGATACGAGACTCCCAAAACAAGCGCTCTACTCGGAGCTCCGACACGGCAAGAGAGCCCCAGGTGGGCAGAGGAAACGCTTCAAGGACACCCTCAAAGCCTCCTTGAAAAAGTGCAACATCCCCACCGACACCTGGGAATCCCTGGCCCAAGACTGCACAAAGTGGAGGAGAAGCATCCGGGAAGGCGTCGAACACTTCGAGTCTCTTCGCCAGGAGCAAGCGGAAGCCAAGCGCAAACAGCGGAAGGAGCACACGTCAACCCAAGCACCCCACCCACCCGCCCCTTCAACCACCGTCTGCCCACCTGTGACAGAGACTGTAGGTCCCGCATTGGACTCATCAGTCACATCAGAGCTCATTTTTAGTGTGGAAGCAAGTCATCTTGGTTCTGAGGGACTGCCTAAGAAGAAGAATATCAATGCAAGTCTTTCTTTCACGACCTCAGGACGTCCCAAAGTGCTTTAAAATCAACAAAGTACTTTTGACGTGTCGTCACTGTTGTAATGTAGCAAATGCGGCAGCTGATTGCGCACAGCAAGGTTCCACAAACAGCAATGTGATAATCTGTTTTGGTGATGTTAGTTGAGGGATAAATATTGACCAGGACACTGGGGAGAACTCCCCTGATCTTCTTCGAAATAGTGCCATGGGATCTTTTACGTTCACCTGGGAGAGCAGACGGGGCCTCGGTTTAACGTCTCATCTGAAAGACGGCACCTCCGGCACTGCAGCACTCCCTCAGTACTGCACTGGAGCGTCAGCCTAGATCTTAGTGCTCAAGTATCTGAGCCTCCAACCTTCTGACTCAGTGCTACCAACTGAGCCACAGCTGACACAGTGGGCTGGATTTTGTCTTGGGGTCCGTTGTAATAGTGGGCCTGCAGCCGACAGTCAGCTATCCACTTGTGCTCCCGCCAGGTTTCACTGGAGTGTTTCACACCAGGCGTGCTTCACGTCAGAAAAGGGTTAAACTAGCTACAGCGTTTCAAAATGGCATTACAGAGCCAATTTAGAGCTTGTTAAGGGCTTTAATGGCCTCTCCCGCCTCTTGAAGGCGGGACGGAGTCGGGAACCCCGCGACTGATTATGTCAAAATTGCGTGGAGGTGGCATGGAGTCGGGATGGGGTCGGAAACCCCGACCCCGCAAATTTAACCCCCCGCACGCCTCCAAACCCGACTCCATGGGTCATTCAAAATCCAGCCCAGTAAGTTTATAATGTTCTTTGGAGGCCCAGTGGAAGTGCCTGGGTACTTCTGTGTTCTTTTAAAATGATCTGCTGGCCGTTTTCAGTAGTACCTAAACAGTGCAATGTTACCTGCTGCAGATGGTCTCACCTCTCTAGCTTTAGGGCATTCGGGACTCAGATGGTTGACCTGGCTCCCGAGTTACACGACTACTTTCATTACAATGCACACCCAAAACCACATTGCGTCAATGCGAAGGTGGTGACACAATTGAAACTTTATAGTTATTTAAATTATTTTATCGTATAGTCACATATTAAGTATCCCAGTAACGTACCACAAAAGAAACCGTTGATGGTTAATGGTGCTATTGGTGCTTTGGTCACCTTAGTGTCCTTCCTGTGACGTGATTCCTCCAGATACTGGCACTGAAACAGTAACCAGGAAGTGACACCAGCAGAATACTAACAGATCGTGTTGTAAAGTTTATGAAGAAAGGATGGCTGGGAATGTATTTGAAGACAGCAGTACAACTTCGGAGTTGACATGACATTCATAAATCACGAGCGCTTCACTCTTAGGATTTATGACATTATCATTACCCTTTGGTGATGTCACGACCTTATGGCTCACCTCCAGCCTATGTTATTTTATATCAATGCACTTGGAATTCACAATGGTAATATTAGTGCTCTCCTACTCTCCCTTTTGAAGCGATCCAAATTAATTAAGAATCGCCTCCCAATAGCATTGAAATTCCTAAAATATCCAAGTGAAAAGAAAGAACTTGTATTTCTACAGCACCTTTCACAACCTCAGGATGTCCCAAAGCGCTTTACAACCAATGAAGTAATTTGGAAGTGCCGTCACTATTGTGATGTAGGAAACTCGGCAACCAATTTGTGCACAGTAAGGTCCCACAAACAGCAATGAAATAAATGACCAGATAATCTGTTTTAGGTGTTGGTTGAGGGATAAATGTTGGCCAAGATACTGGGAGAACTACCCTGCTCTTCTTCAAATAGTGCTCTGGGATCGTTTATGTCCATCTGAGAGGGTAGACACGGTTTAACATCTCATCCGAAAGACGGCACCTCCGACAGTGCAACATCAGCACTAAAAGCAGATATACAACTCAAAGTGATTCAAATTCAATGAATTAACGTCGAAGTGTAGTGGCTTGTTGCGTTGGTAAACACACCAGCCAGTTTGCACACAGCGAGGTCCCACAAACACAGTGGCCAGTATATCTGCTTTTGGTGCTGCTGTTTGAGGGAGGAATGTTAGCCAGTTCACCGAGAGAATTCCCTTCATTCAAAGTGTCAGCGTCTCCCACATTGCAGCACTTCCTCAGCAATGCACTGGAGCAGCGGCCTAGATTATGGAGCGGGGCTGAAAACTACGACCATTTACCGCAGAGACCAAGAGTGCTCGCAACTGAGCCAAGCTGGCACTCAGAGCTGATCAAGTGCAAAAGACATGCTTTGGGAAACCATTTTATATTTCGGATGTACAAACATGAGAGGAAAATGGCGTCAACAGAAGGGAGGTTTATTGTGCAATGAAGCCCTGCTACGGTCATTATTGATAGAGTAGACACAGAAAGAGTGTTTCCACTTGTGGGGAAGAGCAAAACTAGAGGCCATCAATATAAGATAGTCACTGACATGAATCTTGTCATTCATGTGGAAATGACTTATGAAATAATACTGGGCGGCCTGCTGGTGGCGCTGTCCAGGGAGAGTATAAATACTCGGGCATGGGCCCAGCTTGCTCAGGACATTCTTTAACAGGAACTAGAAAGGACACAACTAGATCTCCATGTTGAAAAACAGTTGATTGAAGCTTTGGTTAACGCTTAGACCAAGTGCCGAGTAGTTTTCTTACATCAGTCACCAAGAAATCAAATCGGGAATTCAGAAGAAACTTCTTTACCCAGAGAGTGGTGAGAATGTGGAACTCGCTACCCACAGGGAGTGGTTGAAGCGAATAGTACAGATGCATTTAAGGGGAGGCTGGATAAGCAGATGAGGGAGAAGGGAATAGAGGGTTATGCTGATAGATTTAGGTGAGGAAAGACAGGAGAAGGTTCGAGTGGAGCATAAACGCCCGGCATGGGCTGGTTGGGCCGAATGGCCTGTTTCTGTGCCGTATATCCTGTGTAATCCTATAAACGTGTGACCAAGTTGATACCAATTCTAATGTATTTCTATGAATGACACATCTTATCTTGGGAAGGATCAGTTCCTGCTGAAGATCTGGTGTAACACTGTCTTGGATTAACACTGACGGTCATTCCGCAATCTGTGTAACACGGATTGACGTGCGCATGGTTAACCGCGCCATCCTCTGTTACCCTTCACTCACATTAGTGCCGGAGACAAAGCACGTGCAAGGGTTTGCTACCTGCCAACAGTTACATCTAGCTGCTGTAAGTCAAGCTTTCATGACGTTGGAAGGGGATACGGTGCGGAGCTGTTGCCAGTTTGAAATGCTCCTCTCTTTTATTGGCTAGTGTTGGAGTCTCTGCTCATTAGTTTTGATTGTCATTATTTATGTACATGCCTGCTCTTGCTCCTGTGTGGCTCACTGGGGTGGTTCTTCTTGTCAGGAGCAATCAAAGCAACACGGAGAAAGTTAAAACAGGCGGAAAGCAGAAAAGCGTGTCTCGTTAGAACCAGGTTCTGTGTCATTTTGCTTCTCAGACTGATGTATATATATATATATATATATATATATTTAAATGTTAGCCAGTTCATCGGGAGGATTCCCTTCATTCAGAGTTCAACATTCTCCTGCAATGCAGCACTCCCTCAGCAATGCATTGGAGTGGAGTACAGGAAACTCTTTGGTATCCGGCACCGACGGGACCGGGATGGTGCCGGTTGATTAAAAATTCCGGATAACGGAGAGGTATATCTACCGATGCTATTTTTAACAAACAAAAATAAAAAAATCAAGAAATGTGCAGTATAATTGGGTACTCCCCGACAGAATGTTGTGTTAAATGGATGGTGGAAGATGCTTGATTAAATACAGTAATGCCAGTTGAGGGTAATCCATAACTCTTTAATTACTTAACAGTAAAACAAAACTTATAAACGACTGTATACTGTAGTTTTCGGAGTATGAATTCTGCCAGTTATTAGAGAGTTCCGGATATTTAGGTGCCGTTTAAACGAGAGTTTCCTGTATATATTTTTTTTCCCACTAGCAGAAGGTTCAGTAACAACAGGACACAGATTTAAGATAATTGGCAAAAGAATCAGAGGCAAGCTGAGGAGAAAGTTGTTATGAACTGAAATGCACTGTCTGAAAGGGCGGTGGAAGAAGATTCAATAATGACTTTTGAAAGGGAATTGGAGAAATACCTGAAGGGGGAAAATATTACAGGGCTATGGGAAAAGAGAAGGAGAGTGGGACTAATTGAGCTCTTTCACAAGAGCTGGCACAGGCATGAATGGTCTCCTTCTGTGCTGTATCATTCCCTGATTCTGTTTACTTCGGGATGGCATTTGTTTAACGCGCCCATTTTAGACCAAAGTTATACTGCACTAACCCGTTGGAGACCAGCAGCCATGGAGAGCGGACCCTGGCCGCAAGGCCCGTGTTTTTGCTGCAGGCTGTGAATTGCACAGCGCCCGCCAGGAGAAAGCTCCGCGTTCATGTTACTGGACCAGTAATCCAGAGGCCTGGACTAATGATCCAGAGACGTGAGTTCAAATCCCACCACGGCAGCTGAGGAATTTAAATTCAGTTAATTAAATAAATCTGGAATAAAAAGCTAAAATCAGTAATGGTGACCATGAAACTGTGGGATTGTCGTAAAAACCCATCTGGTTCACTAATGTCCTTTAGGGAAGGAAATCTGCTGTCTTTACCTGGTCTGGCCTCTATGTGACTCCAGACCCACAGCAATGTGGTTGACTCTTAACTGCCCTCTGAAATGGCCGAGCAAGCCCCTCATTTGGGTGGTGGGAGGATTCAGAAAAGGGTAAATTCAAAAGCAGTAAGAGAAATGTCAAGGCTATAGAGCAGAGTAGTGATCTGGGTAAAGATAAGCAGAGTGGGTCAGGAAGGGACAGAAATATTAATAAAGGTAATAGGGCACCAGTGACTAAAGTGACATCAGGGAAAAATAGAAAAAAGTTAAAGCTAAAGGTACTATATCTGCATGCATGAAGCATTCGCAACAAAATAGATGAATTAATAGCACAGATAGAAATAAATGGGTTTGATTTAATAGCCATTACAGAGACATGGTTGCAGAGTGACCAAGGTTGGGAACTAAGTATTCCAGGATATTTGACTTTTAGAAGAGGCAGGCAGAATGGAAAAGGAGGGGGCGGTAGCCCTGATAATGAAGGAGGGGATAAAGACAGTAGAGAGAAAGGATCTTGGTTCGGAAAAACAAAATGTAGAATCAGTTTGGGTGGAGCTAAGAAACAACAAGGGGCAGAAAACACTAGTGGGAGTTGTTTATAGGCCCCCCAACAGTAGTTGTAGTGTCGGGCAGAGTATAAATCAGGAAATTAGAGATGCATGTAACAAGGGTAATACAGCAATCATGGGGGACTTTAACTTTCATATGGACTGGGCAAATCAAATTTGCAGTAATAGTGCAGAGGAAGAGTTCATGGAATGCATTCAAGATAGTTTTCTAGATCAGTAAATCGAGCATCCTACTAGGGAATTGGCTATTTTAGATCTAGTATTGTGCAATGAGACAGAGTTAATAAATAACCTTGTAATAAAGGAGCCTCTGGGGAGCAGAAATCATCATATGATAGAATTTTATGTTGCGTTTGACAGTGATTTAGATAAGTCCGAAACTAGGGTCCTAAATCTGAACAAAGCAAACTGCATAGGAATGAGAGGCGAGTTGGCTAAGGTAGGTTGGGAAGCTAGATTAAAAGATATGACAGTTCCTCTCTTCTTCTTAGGCAGTCCCTCGGAACCGAGGATGACTTGCTTCCACACTAAAAATGAGGTCGCAGGTGACTGATGAGTCCAATGCGGGACCTACAGTCTCTGTCACAGGTGGGGCAGATGGTGGTTGAAGGGGCGAGTGAGTGGGGTGCTTGGGTTGACGTGCGCTCCTTCCGCTGTTTGCGCTTGGCTTCCGCTTGCTCCCGGCGAAGAGACTCGAGGTGTTCGGCGCCTTCCCGGATGCTTCTCCTCCACTTTGTACGGTCTTGGGCCAGGGATTCCCAGGTGTCAGTGGGGATGTTGTACTTTTTCAAGGAGGCTTTGAGGGTGTCCTTGAAGCGTTTCCTCTGCCCACCTGGGGCTCTCTTGCCGTGTCGGAGCTCCAAGAAGAGCGATTGTTTTGGGAGTCTCGTATCGGGCATGCGGACGATGTGGCCCGTCCATCGGAGCTGATCAAGCGTGGTCAAAGCTTCGATGCTGGGGATGTTGGCCTGAGCGAGAACACTGAAGTTGGTGCGCCTATCCTGCCAATGGATTTGCAGGATCTTGCGGCGGTAGCGTTGGTGGTACCTCTCCAGTGCTTTGAGGTGCCTGCTGTACATGGTCCATGTCTCTGAAGCATACAGGAGGGCGGGCATCACTACTGCTCTGTAGACCATGAGCTTGGTGCTGGGTTTGAGGTCCTGGTCTTCAAACACTCTCATCCTCAGGCGACCGAAGGCTGCACTGGCACACTGAAGGCGGTGTTGGACTTTGTCATCGACGTCTGCCCTTGTTGACAGTAGGCTCCCGAGGTATGGAAAGTGGTCCACGTTGTCCAAGGCCTCGTCATGTATTTTGATAATCGGGGAACAGTACTGTGTGGCGGGGGCAGATTGGTAGAGGACCTTTGTCTTACGGATGTTTAGTGTAAGGCCCATGCTCTCGTACGCTTCGGTGAAGGTGTTGACGATGGTTTGGAGTTCGGCCTCAGAGTGTGCGCAGACGCAAGCATCGTCTGCATACTGTAATTCGATGACAGAGGATGGGACAACCTTGGATCTGGAGTGGAGGCGACGGAGGTTGAACAATTTCCCGTTTGTTCTGTAAATTAGCTCCACTCCAGCGGGGAGCTTACTGAGGGTGAGATGGAGCATTGCAGCCAGGAAAATCGAGAAGAGCGTTGGTGCGATGACACAGCCTTGCTTGACCCCAGTCCGTACGTGAATTGGATCTCTGGTGGATCCGTTGGTCAGGATCACGGCTTGCATGTCATCGTGTAGCAGGCGGAGGATGGTGACAAACTTTTGAGGGCAGCCGAATTTGAGGAGGACACTCCATAATCCCTCACGGTTGACGGTGTTGAAGGTCTTTGTGAGGTCAAAGAAGGCCATGTGCAGCGGCTGGTGCTGTTCCCTGCATTTCTCTTGTAATTGGCACGCGGTGAAGATCATGTCCATTGTACCCCTTAGTGAGCAGAATCTGCATTGCGACTCTGGGAGGAGCTCTTCAGCCACTGGGAGAAGGCGATTGAGGAGGATTCTTGCAATGACTTTCCCTGTGGCAGACAGCAGGGAGACTCCTCTGTATTTACCGCAATCGGACTTGTCACCTTTCTTGAAGATGGTCACGATTACGGCATCTCTGAGATCCCCTGGCATGCTCTCCTCCTTCCAAATAAGAGAAATTAGTTCATTTATTCGCGCCAATAGTGCTTCTCCGCCATGTTTTAGCGCCTCGGCGGGGATTCCATCTGCTCCTGTGGCCTTGTTCTTCAGTTTTCGAATGGCCTTTTCAACCTCATGCTGGGCTGGGGTTGTGCTGAGGTGGTGGCGGGTAGCATGCTGCGGGATGGAGTTGAGGACACTCGCGTCGAAGACAGAGTCTCGGTTAAGGAGATCTTCAAAGTGCTCCTTCCAGCGGGCACTGACTGCCACTCTGTCATCGATGAGTACCTCTCCGTTCTTGGCCCGCAGTGGGGTAGGACCTTGGGTGCTTGGGCCGTAGGTGGTCTTGACTGCGCTAAAGAATCCACGCACGACGTGGTTGTCGGCTAGCTGCTGATCTCCTGCGCTTTCTCCACTCACCATCTGGTCTTTAGATCGCGAGTTTTTTGTTGGACCTCGGCCTTCAGGCGTCTGTAGAGCTGCTTTCTTGCTCTCGAGTTCTGTTGCTGTTTCCAGATCAGGAATGCCTTGCGCTTGCGGCTTATTAGCTCCTGGATCTCCTGGTCGTTCTCGTCGAACCAGTCTTGGTGTTTCCTGGTCGAGTGACCGAGCGTCTCTTCACAGGTGCTGATTATGGAGGCCTTGAGTGCATACGAGGCGCTGTGGACACTCTGTGTCTCTGAATCACTGGGAGTCGTCAGGTTGGTTGTGAGGCTCAGGGTCGAGGGGCCATATGGCCTACTCCTGCTCTTATTTCTTATGTTCTTAATGGACAGAAAACAGAGAGTAGGAATAAACGGGTCATTTTCGGGTTGGCAGGCTGTAACTAGTGGAGTACCGCAAGGATCAGTGCTTGGGCCTCAGCTATTTACAATCTATATCAATGATTTAGCCATTCACCACCAGATCTGGCTGGAACACATAAAGCATTATCGGGTCCTGCTCTCATCTGCCAAAATTGCTCACTATTCCAGAATCATTCTGGAATCCAAAGATCAACCCTGGCTCCTATTCTCTACTGCGAACCATCTTCTTAAACCCTTCCACCCTCACCTCTGACAACACGTGTAAGGAGCTCATGGAATTCTTTGTCTCTACGATTGAGACCAGCCGTTCAGCTGCCTCTGCCATTTCCCTTCCTTCCCCTAGCCCACCGTGCAAAACTTCCTCTAAGGTTCCCCCCTGCCATAGCCCTGAACTCACATCTTTCTCCAGTTTCTCTCCGATCTCCCCTCATGACCTCTCCACGCTCATCTTGTCCATGAGACCCACTTCCTGCTCCCTCGACTCTATTCACACCAAACTGCTGACCAGCCAATTTCCTTTTCTGGCTCCCATGTTAGCTGATATTGTTAATGGTTCTCTCTCCTCAGGTACTGTCCCCCTCTCTCTCAAATCTGCCGTCATCACCCCTCTCCTCCAAATACCAACCCTTGACCCCTCGGTCCTTGCAAACTACCGCCCCACCTCCAACCGCCCTTTCCTCTCCAAAGTCCTGGAATGTGTTGTCGTCTCCCAAATCCGTGCCCATCTTTCCCGCAATTCCATTTTTTAATCCCTCCAATCCGGTTTCCGCCCTTGCCACAGTACCGAAACGGCAATCTTTAAAGTCACAAATGACATCCTTTGTGATTGTGACAATGGTAAACTATCCCTCCTCGTCCTTCTCGACTTGTCTACAGCCTTTGACACAGTTGATCACTCCATCCTTCTCCAAAGCCTCTCCACTGTCGTCCAGCTGGGTGGGACTGCACTCGCCTGGTTCCATTCTTATCTATCTAATCATAGTCATAGAATCGTCTGCAACGGCTTCTCTTCCTGCTCCCGCATCATTACCTCTGGGGTCCCCCAAGGATCTATCCTTGGCCCCCTCCTATTTCTCATCTACATGCTGCCCCTCGGCGATATCATGCGAAAACACAGCGTCAGTTTCCACATGCAAGCTGACGACACCCGGCTCTACCTCACCACCACTTCATCAACCCCTCCATAGTCTCTAAATTGTCAGACTGCTTGTCTGACATACAGTTCTGGATGAGCAGAAATTTTCTTCAATTAAATATTGGGAAAATTGAAGCCATAGCTTTCGGTCCCCGCCACAAACTCCGTTCCCTAGCCACTGACTCCATCCCTCTCCCTAACATCTGTCTGAGGCTGAACCACACTGTTCGCAACCTTGGTGTCATATTTGACCCTGAAATGAGCTTCCGACCACATATCCGCAGCATAATTAAGATCGCCTATTTCTACCTCCGTAACATCGCCCGTCTCCGCCCTTGCCTCAGCTCATCCGCTGCTGAAACCCTCATCCATATCTTTGTTACCTCTAGACTTGACTATTCCAACGCACTCCTGGCTGGCCTCCCACATTCTACCCTACGTAAACTTTGAGGTCATCCAAAACTCAGCTGCCCGTGTCCTAACTCGCACCAAGTCCCGTTCACCCATCACCCCTGTGCTCGCTGACCTACATTGGCTCCCGGTTAAGCAGTGCCTTGATTTCAAAATTCTCATCCTTGTTTTCAAATCCCTCCATGGCCTCGCCCCTCCCTATCCCTATAATCTCCTTCAGCCCCACAACCCCCCGAGATATCTGCGCTCCTCTAATTCTGGCCTCTTGAACATCCCTGATTATAATCGCTCAACCATTGGTGGCCGTGCCTTCTGTTGCCTAGGCCCTAAGCTCTGGAATTCCCTGCCTAAACCTTTCCGCCTCGCTACCTCTCTTTCCGCCTTTAAGACGGTCCTTAAAACCTACATCTTTGACCAAGCTTTTGTTCACCTGCCCTAATTTCTCCTTATGTGGCTCGGTGTCAAATTTTTTGTCTTTTAATATTCCTGTGAAGCGCCTTGGAACTTTTTACTACATTTAAGGTGCTATATAAATACAAGTTGTTGTTGTTGATTTGGATGAGGGGACCAAATGTAATATATCCAAGTTTGCTGATGATAAAAGCTAGGTGGGAATGTAAGTTGTGAGGGGGATGCAAAGAGGCTGCAAGGGTATATAGATAGGTTAAGCGAGTGGGCAAGAACATGGCAGATGGAATATAATGTGGAGAAATGTGAAGTTATCGACTTTGGTAGGAAAAATAGAAAAGCAGAGTATTTTTTAAATGATGAGAGATTGAGAAATGTTGGTGTTCAGACGGACCTGGGTGTCCTTGTACACGAATTGCTGAAAGTAAATATGCAGGTACAACAAACAATTAGGAAAGCAAATGGTATGTTGGCCTTTATTACAAAAGGATTTGAGTATAAGAGTAAAGACGTCTTACTGCAATTATATAGGGCCCTGGTGAGACCACACTTGGAGTATTGTGTACAGTTTTGGTCTCCTTACCTAAGGAAGGATATACTTGTCATAGAGGGAGTGTAACGAAGGTTCACCAGACTGGTTCCTGGGATGGGGGGATTGTCCTATGAGGAGAGATTGAGTAGACTAGGCCTATATTCTCTGGAGTTTAGAAGAATGAGAGGTGATCTCATTGAAACATATAAAATTCCTACAGGGCTTGACAGGGTAGATGCAGGGAGGATGTTTCCCCTGGCTGGGGCATCTAGAACCAGGGGTCACAGTCTCAGAATAAGGGGTCGGCCATTTAGGACTGAGATGAGGAGAAATTTCTTCACTCAAAGGGTTGTGAATCTTTGGAATTCAATACCTCAGAGGGCTGTGGATGCTCAGTCATTGAGTATATTCAAGACAGAGATCGATAGAGTTTTGGATATTAAGGGTATCAAGGGATATGGGGATAGTGCAGGAATGTGGAGTTGAGTTAGAAGATCAGCCATGATCTTATTGAATGGCAGAGCAGGCTCGAAGGGCTGAATGGCCTACTCCTGCTCCTATTTCTTATGTTCTTATGTTCTTATAAACTGCGACAGAAAACAATAATAAGAATAAAACCGGACGGACCACCCGACATCGACCTCGGCACCTACTTTGGACACGACAACGGCACACCCAGCCCAGTCAACTCTGCAAAGTCCTCCTCACTAATATCTGGGGACTTGTGTCAAAATTGGGAGAGCTGTCACACAGACTAGTCAAGCAACAGCCTGACATAGTCATACTCACAGAATCATACCTTTCAGCCAATGTCCCAGACTCCTCAATCACCACCGGCAGGACAGATCCACCAGGGGTGGCGGCACAGTGGTATACAGTCGGGAACGAGTGGCCCTGGGAGTCCTCAACATTGACTCCAGACCCCATGAAGTCTCATGGCCTCAAGTCAAGCATGGGCAAGGAAACCTCCTGCTGATTACCACCTACCGCCCTCCCTCAGCTGATGAATCAGTATTCCTTCATGTTGAACACCACTTGGGAGAAGCACTGAGAGTAGCAAGGGTGCAGAATGTACTCTGGGTGGGGGACTTCTATGTCCATCACCAAGAGTGGCTCGGTAGCATCACTACTGACCGAGCTGGCCGAGTCCTGAAGGACATAGCTGCCACTCTGGGCCTGCGACAGGTGGTGAGAGAACCAACAAGAGGGAAAAATCCACTTGACCTCATCCTCACCAATCTACCTGTCGCAGATGCATCTGTCCATGACAGTATTGGTAGCAGTGACCACCGCACTGTCATTGTGGAGACCAAGTCCTGTCTTCACACTGAGGACACCCTCCATCGTGTTGTGTGGCACTACCACTGTGCTAAATGGGATAGATTCAGAACAGATCTAGCAGCTCAAAACTGGGCATCCATGAGGCACTGCATGAGGAAGCCCTCATGCACCACTCAAAGCTGGCACTGTGTAGAGCACAGCTGCAGTGCTGCGTGATACGTTGTTTAAAAAGTACTTGAGCATTTTGGAACTGCTGAGCCCCAAATGAATGGGGTGTGTGGAGCTCTGGGTCTAAGGTGCAAACACACACACACATTAATTGGTTCCTGGGATGTGGGCGTCGCTGGCAATGCCAGCATTTATTGCCCATCCCTAGTTGCCCTTGAGAAGGTGGTGGTGAGCCACCTTCTTGAACCGTTGCAGTCCTTGTGGTGAAGGTACTCCCACAGTGCTGTTAGGGAGGGAGTTCCAGGATTTTGACCCAGCGACGATGAAGGAATGGCCGATATATTTCCAAGTCAGGATGGTGTGTGACTTAGAGAGGAACTTGGAGGTGGTGGTGTTCCCATGCGCCTGCTGCCCTTGTCCTTCTAGGTGGTAGAGGTCACAGGTTTGGGAGATGCTGCTGAAGAAGCCTTGGCGAGTTGCTGCGGTGCATCTTGTAGATGGTACACACTGCATCCACGGTACGCCGGTGGTGGAGGGAGTGAATGTTGAAGGTGGGAGGATGGGGTGCCAATCAAGCGGGCTGCTTTGTCCTGTATGGTGTCGAGCTTCTTGAGTGTTGTTGGAGCTGCATTCATCCAGGTAAGAGGAGAGTATTCCATCGCACTCCTTACTTGTGCCTTGTAGGTGGTGGAAAGACTTTGGGGAGTCAGGAGGTGAGACACTCGCCGCAGAATACCCAGCCTCTGACCTGCTCTTGCAGCCACAGTATTTATGTGGCTGGTCCAGTTAAGTTTCCATTCAATGGTAACACCCAGGATCTTGATGGTGGGGGTTTCGGCAATGGTAATGCCGTTGAATGTCAAGGGGCGGTGGTTAGACTCTCTCTTGTTGGAGCTAGTCATTGCCTGGCACTTAAGTGGCGTGAATGTTACTTGCCACTTATCAGCCCAAGCCTGAATGTTGTCCAGGTCTTGCTGCATGCAGGCATGGACTGCTTCATTATCTGGGGAGTTGCGAATGGAACTGAACACTGTGCAATCATCAGCGAACATCCCCACTTCTGACCTTATGATGGAGGAAAGATCATTGATGCAGCAGCTGAAGATGGCTGGGCCTAAGAGCCAGATTATGGCTGATCTGTGACCTAACTCCACATACCCCTCTTTGCCCCATATCCCTTAACACCTCTGGTTAACAAAAATCGATCAATCTCAGATTTAAAATTAACAATTGACCTAGCATCAATTGCCAGTTGCATAAGAAAGTTCCAAACTTCTACCACCCTTTGTGTGTAGAAGTGTTTCCTAACTTCACTCCTGAAAGATTGAAGGGATAATTACAAGTCCTAGCCCTTTTCGGACTACCCTAGATCAGGCGTATTCCCCAGACATTCACCTTCAACTAAAGTTAAAGATAGCCGAATTCTATAAGACGCTTAATTGGGTCTAAAGGTCAGACTAGCTCTCCCTAAAGGAAAGGAACGACATGAAGATGTTACCGTCTTCTGGATAGCACTTTTAATAAGTTTAACTAGACTGTAACCTTCCGGATATTATGAGGGTCCGGAATACCCCCCAGAATTCTGCCACTCCTTTGAGTATACAGAAATTGAGTTCGCGGGTTTATACAGAAATACTCTGTGAGACAATTCTAAAAATATATAGATTTATTAAAGAACCGACATTCAGTTAACAGCTGATAAGTCAATCGCGACTTTAATAGTTCAAAATATAAATAGCTTACATTTTCTTATTCTCAGAGATCCTTATTCTCAAATCTTAACTTTGTTACATTTCCACACTTCTACTTATTTCTTAATCCAGAATATCCACCAAAATAAAATACCTTGATTACCCGAAACTCAAAGTTAAAAACTTACAGAGCGTGCCTGCGAAGTTGAGAAATGCTTGCCCCGTTCAGCGACTTCTGACTTTTCATCTGAAAAGCTCTTATTTTTATACTCTTTTTTAGTGGTATTTTCTTTGACGTATTCTGCTGATGTAAGCTAATTGTCTCTAGTGATACACTATTGAATTGTTTTCTATTCTTACTGTCGTTTCAACTGTTGCAACCAGACTTGTGTCTCTACCTTTAGGTGTTTCAAAAACTTATCATTTTTATGGTTATTATTGATTTATCTATTTGATGCTATTCTTAGGAAATCTTTCTATTGAATTTCTAATATCACTTAACTACTTGTAAGCCAGACGTCGTGTCTCCTAACTATTCCATTTTCAATACAAACACAATGTAATTGCTTGGTGTCATCTCTTGATATTATATTTTCAAAGCCTTCCTATTTGTACCTTTTACAACTTGTAAACACTTCATCTAGGGTGTTCCATGCATTTCTTATTTACTTCAATTGGTTGTATTAAGAACCATGTCTCCTGTTTCTAAGTTTAACATAAAACTATTTTACGGCAGGTATTTCTTTTACTTGATGTCATTTTTTCAAAGGCACTTGGATTTTTTAATGTTCTGTGCACCTGTTTGACGTGTTAGATTTCGACACTTTACTTGGGTCATTCCATTGTGTTGGTTCCAATGTTCAGACATAGAGGAACCTCCAGCCTGCTGTTTCAATAGGGCAATGTCTTTGTATTTACAAACATTTCCCATTTCAAAGCTTGTGATGTTTACAACTTTGTTAACAACTGATCTTTATCTCAGAAGCCTGTATTTCTGCTTTACGGCTTGTGTCGCTGAGGCTTTCAGATTTTTAACCCCAGTTTGTCATGTTTTAATATTATCAAATCTGTTTATAGGATGATGTATTTCTTGGAATATGGCTATTTCCTTCACAAGATCTGGCTCTAATTTTTACACTATTCCCCATAGTCCTAGACTCCCCAACCAGCAGAAATAGTTTCTCTCTATCTACCCTATCAGTTTCCCTTAATACCTTGAAAACTTCGATCAAATCACCCCTTTAACTTCTAAATTCCAGGTT
The DNA here is from genome assembly GCA_030390025.1 of Squalus acanthias. NCBI lineage: Eukaryota > Metazoa > Chordata > Chondrichthyes > Squaliformes > Squalidae > Squalus > Squalus acanthias. Next base: position 250,437,048 of record CM059425.1, read on the forward strand.
TGTCTAATGCCTCCTCATAATTTAACCCTTGGAGTCCAGGTATCATTCTGGTAAGTCAACGCTGCACTCCCTTTGTGTTTAATGTAATGCAGTTTCCATGCAATCAAAATGTTGAGTCTAACAAAAATCAAGTTGTTGAAGAATCTAAATGACATATGTCTGGGCAGTAACAATGTGAATCCACTACAAAGAAATGGCTCACAACTGAGAACTAATTGGGACAATCTCTCTCAGACCTCTTCAGGGTGGCCACTGTGAGAGATGCAGATACCATCCTGGTGCAATAAGGGATGTCCGTCTGAGATTTGATGTCCTGGCCGATATTTATCCCTCAACCAACATCACTAAAACAGACGATCTGGTCATTTATCTCATTGTGGTTTGTGGGAGCTTGCTGTGTGCAAATTGGCTGCTGTGTTTCCTACATTACAACAGTGACTACGCTTCAAAAGTACTTTGGGATTTCCTGATGTTGTGAAAGGCTCTATATAAATCCAAGTTCTTTCTTAATTTGGAGCTAAGGTGCAGAATGGGGCAGGTTTATTTTCCTCCCTCGGAAAGCCACAGCAGATCTTTTGCTGGTGGCGTTACTGTAAATCTCTGGGCCTGCCCAAATCCTGCCCACATTCCCCTCACAGCTGGTGGCACAGTGCCACACTTGCTTTATACGTGTAATCCAGGCTGGTCCAGTAGACGCTACGCTCCGCGGGTTTTTTTTCCTTGACTGCAGCGGCTTGCAACACCCAGACAAGCCCAGACAAGCGGCGAATGTTATTTTTTTTTTTAATTTTAAAGGGAAACTCCAGGCGCCAAACGACTTGCGTTTTAATGCGCAGAACACTCCTTCAATATCTAGGCCCTCACACTAATTAATTTTTATCATTTCCTGTATGCAGTAAAAACCAGTTCTAAAGTGGAGACTTTTCCACTTACTGAGTGGAGTGATTGGCAGCTGTTTGAGATATGATTAGTAGCCCTTTTGTCACTGATTCATGACGGTACACTGCTGGCTGAGGGCGGCGTGGAAATGTAAGTTTTGTGCGCTTTTGCTTTTTAAGTGCTTTTATTTTTTTTCTTTTGCCAGAGTACGAGATGGTCATTAACACAGCCAAAGTCACTCTTCTGTTTAATAACCAGTAAAAGCTGTTGAAACCCGTGCAATCTCCTAATTAAAAAAAAAAGCCCTCCCATGTTGATGTTTACAGCTTCCTTGTGTACCCTAGGCAGCAAGAGCAAAACAAAAAACCAGCATGAAGTCCTCATCTGGTGACAATGCAGGGAAAGGAGATATGAGCAACGCAGTCAGTCCTCTGTCGGTCATGCTTCCAGTTGCAACGAACATTTGGGTGGGTAAATGTTACCGACCTGCTGCCTTTTAGATCTGAGTTCTGGGACCTCACTGGTGCTGAAGAAAGAAAGAAAGCTTCCAGCTGGCTTCTACTGTTGATGCAAAGTTGAATTACATAGAATTTTACAGCACGGAAACAGCCCAACAGATCCATGCCAGTGTTTATGCTCCACACCAGCCTCCTCCCACCCCTCTTCATCTCACCCTATCCTTCTATTCCTTTCTCCCTCATGTACTTATCTAACTTTCCCCTTAAAAACATCTACATTATTCGCCTAAACCATTCCAGGTGGTAGCAAGTTCCACATTCTCACCGTAGAATGATATAATCATATTACTCTCCGTTACTAACAGCAGGATAATGCAGCCCATCTATGGAGATATGGGGACACTTTAGCCTCCAATCTGATCAATACAACAGTGCCTGGTGCTCTCACTGGGTGCAAGAGGTCGAAGGTGCTACAAGTGCAAACGCTGTCATTCCTTCGTGAGTGCAAACTTCTCTCAAATTGTCAGTTATTTTATCCTGAGACGCAGAATATACAACAGGCCAAAGTTCATGCACCAGCAAGAATTGTTTTTACCTCATTTGACACTTTTTCCCAAAACTTATTTCATAAGAACATAAGAAGTGGGAGCAGGAGTAGGCCTGCTCCGCCATTCAATAGGATCATGGCTGAAATTCTACATCAACTCCACTTTCCCATCCTATCCCCAACTCCTTTGATTCCCTTAGTGCCCCAAAACCAACAATCTTGGTCTTGAATATACTCAACGACTGTGCATCCACAACCCTCTGAGTGAAGAAATTTCTCCTCATCTCAGTCCTAAATGGCCGACCCCTTATTCTGAGACTATGACCCCCTAGTTCGAGACTCTCCAGCCAAGGGAAACAGCCTCTCAGCATCTACCCTGTCAATCCCTCTTAGAATTTTATATGTTCAATGAGATCACCTCTCATTCTTCTAAACTCCAGGAAATATAGGCCCATTCTACTTCATCAGCTCTGAAAGAAAGAAAAAAAGAAAGACTTGCATTTATATAGCGCCTTTCACAACCTCAGGACATCCCAAAGTGCTTTACAGCCAATGGAGTACTTTTTGAAGTGTAGTCAGTGTTGTAATGCAGGAAACATGGCAGCCAATTTGCACACAGCAAGCTCCCACAAACAGCAACATAATAATGCCTTCTGTTGCCTAGGCCCTAAGCTCTGGAATTTCCTGTCTAAACCTCTCCGCCTCGCTACCTCTCCTTCCTCCTTTAAGACGCTCTTTAAAAGCCACCTCTTTGACCAAGCTTTTGGTCACCTGCCCTAATTTATCCTAATGTGGCTCGGTGTCAAATTTTTTGTCTTATAATACTCCTGTGCAGCGCCTTGGGACGCTTTACTACAGTTAAAGGCGCTAGATAAATACAAGTTGTTGTTGTTGTTGTTGTAATGACCAGGTAATCTGTTTAATAATCAGATAAAGAGTAAAAGAGAGCGAGCGTCTGTAATGGCAGTGCCTGAACTAACAAATCGAATAGTGCAAGCAAATTACTGAGCACAGGTAGGATACAGTTCAGGCTCATTCCCTATATGTTCTACTCATACTCAATCCAAAGCTTCCATGAGTAAGCCCGCACTATCCATGAAGTAATTGTTGAGGTACTAACGGATGGGCCTTTTAAATGTTGTATAAATACACGGGTGCAGCCGCATGCTGAATAGATCCTTTCCATGAATGACAGCAGGACTCATGATTTTATCACTGTTGGGTTGTGAGGCTCTTTTCAGATTTATCGGATTCTGCTTGCACCTTCCTGTTGCAGTAAATATAGTTAAAGGTACAGAGGTGATCGGAACAAAGTGGTTGTCGTAGCCAAGGGAAAATGATTCAGATTGCCTAAGATAAGTTAGATAGCACCTTAGTGAAAAGTAAACTGAGAATAGATAAATTACTCAAATAATCGGTTGAAATAATCTACGGGTAATGGCAAAAAAGCATCGGGATCAATCAACACAACAATACAATCCTTTTACTGTTGTAAAAAGATCCCCAAGTGCTTCGCAGATGTGTAGTCAAGCAAAAAGGGACTCCGAGCTAAACAGCGAGATGTTGGCGGGGGTGACCAAAAGCTTTTTTTTGTTTGTGTGTTCTTTTCTTCTCTCCCACGTGGCAGCTGTCTTTCATTCTGCCAGCGCAATTTACACTTCATCTAGAGCCATCCTTTGTTTCTTAACCTGACCCATTACCATCTCCTTTTGCCTTGAATATCTCTGAATGGGGGAAAAATTCAGTTGGTTGCGCCTCCCGTTAGCGCCTTAAGAGGGCGCTAATGGGGCGCAAAGCAGCTAGCGCCCGGGCGCGGCGAAGTTTGCGTCGCTCGCGAAATTAACTAGACATTTTGCGGCGGCGCTAAACACTACCGCCACGATCTCCTGCGCCGGCAGATCGTGACGTCAGTCGAGTGCGCAACGCCCCGGTAACGCCCCGGAGCGGAAATTGAGTAGCGCCCCCTGCCTTACCACCTGACGCTAGCAACGACAGGTTGAGGGGAGCGTTCTGCAGTCATGAAGGGAAAGGGGGAGCGCTATTTAAAGGTGACCGCTTCCTGCCTTTTATTCTTGGTGCCATTTTTGAACTATGCATTCTGAGAGAGAGAGAGAGAGACTTCTGGAGAGATTCAACGTTGTGTGAAGGAGTTTTGGGTACTGAGCAGCACTTTGCAGGTTCATTTTGATCTGCCATTCCTTGTATCGATTTAGAAGAGTCTGTGGGGGCTGCACTCTGAGCTCTTTGCCTGGTACTCTCCATTGTTCTTTCCAGCAGATTTGATGTGCAGGTCTCTCCAGGCCGAGATTCAAGGCTGCAATGAGCAGGATGTGGATGGAAAGCGAGATTAACCATCTCCTTTAAGAACTGGCCCGGGCCATTGTGTGTGTGTTCCATTGCTGACTGACATCACATGAGCTTCGCCAGCGCTCTGAAAGGTAGCGCCTCGCTCCTCGGCCTTTGCGCCTTAAGACAGGTGTGAAGCGCCTGATTTAGCGCTCCAATCACCTCCAGGGGCAATAAAAGTCAAGTTTGCAGTCGGTGGCGATAATTAGCGCCAGGCGCTAATCTTTTCGCCCGGCCGATATTTGCGCCCCAAACGGGGCGCGACTGAATTTTTCCCCCAATGTCTCTTAACTTCTCCTGCCTTCTATCCTATCACAGACTTTCCCTTTTGTTCTTTCATCCCCTCCCCCCTTTCCCAGCCCCGACACTTGCTTAAAAATCTGTTCCATTTCCTGCTTTTTTCCAGTTCTGACGAAAGGTCATCGACCTGAAACGTTAACTCTGTTTCTCTCTCCACAGATGCTGCCTGACCTGCTGAGTATCTCCAGCATTTTCTGTTTTTATTTCAGATTTCCAGCATCTGCAGTATTTTCTTTTTGTGACCAAAAGCTTGGTTGAAGAGGTGGATTTGAAGAAGCGTCTTCATGGAGGAAAGGGAGATAAGAGAGGCGGAGGGATTTAGGGAGGGAATCCAAAGTGTGACCGCCTAACCTAATTCTGTTCTCACTCAGAGACATTTTTCCCAAAAGCCACAGAGCAGCAATACTGGTTGATTTATTTCCCTTCCTGATTGCAGTACTCTTGCACCACATGGGCTGAGGCAGGTAAGTCAGCACAGACTTGGGATCGAACCTGCAATCTTTTGGTCTATAGGGTTTCAGCTACACAATACTTTTACCAGCTGAGGCATCAGGGGAGCTTGATGTTGCTGCGTGTTATTCCAGGAGTAAGAAAGAATCCTGGGACTGACACCGTGCTGTGAGTGATAGCTTATGAACACCTTTGTATGAAATTCCTTTGTCCATTATATTAATGCAGGTGTTAATCTGTTTCAAATTGAATGGTTAACACCTCTGCTATAATAATGTATGAAGGAATTTTGTTTGGATGTGTTAAGCATTTTGATGGTCTTATCGCACAGCATGATTTCCAGACCGCTAGTCGGTCCACTGTGGCGATGAAAAGGGGGAGTCAAGACCAAGTGCAGTAAGAAAGAAAGACTTGCGTTTATATAGCGCCTTTCAAGACCACCGGACGTCTCAAAGCGCTTTACAGCCAATGAAGTACTTTTTGAAATGTAGTCACTGTTGTTATTAGGAAACTCAGGTGAAGTGCGGCTAGAGAGGCGAGGGGGGATAATCGGATCAGGGCAATTCGGTCCCCATTTTAAAGCCATGGTTTCTATCCTTTGATTTGATCATTTATAATGAAATGGAAAAACTTCACAGCGATTATTGGGGAGAAGAGTAGTAGAGTCTGGAGCACAGGAGTTTCCCTGCATAATGGCTGAGAAACTGGGAGATGCAATACTGAGGCGTTACTGTGCCACCACTGGCAGGAGGGTGTAATTACAGTGTGACGAGTTTACATAGGTGGTTCATATTATAAATGTGGACATACGAATGTATGAGGGAAATAGTTGAAGGGAAGTGAACACAAACAGAAAGGGAACAAAGTTGGACCTCGTTACACCCGTATTCTGGGTAGAAAATGGGTGCAAAGAGGTTCAATTTAGGGGAACAAACTCCCGCGGCCGATTAGTGTCAGAAACACGGCTGACACCATATTGGTTTGAGTGCTGTAGAGTTGCCCCTGGCGTGCAGCGAAAACAGGTCCCCCCTTTAACATTCCTAATAAGCGGCCTAATGCCTGTTATAGGACCAAAACCAGAAATTGGTTTGCACTGAGTCATCGAGCCTGCTATGCTCAGGATTATTGCGGCCTAACCACCGGTCTTTAAAGGCAGCGCTGGAAGCCACCGCCAAAACGGTAAACTTAAAAAAAAAATGGTTACTTGAATATGGAACCGGAAGGAGCAGGAGTGTTCCTCCTGGCTGATCATTAAAACCGCAGGCCGCTGCTAGCCACCACTTATCCTCACCCCACCCCCACCCCCCCCTCCCGATTGCCTCACCCCTCCCCTCCTCCAGGACTCAGCTCAGGTCCTCGGCCGGTGTCCCAGCCAGCTGAACCTGCTGCCTCTGGGGCTGCGACTGGTGCCCACAGCTCACCGTAACTATGCTAATGAGACCGGCGGGCCAATTTGTCGTGGTCCCTCCCCTTCGGCCACACGTGTAGCATGCGCTGCACCGGGATCGCACTCCGATTCGAGCGCAATCCAATTCCTAGGCCAAGATTTTTAACATATTCTAGATAATTGACAAACACTACATGTGTGAGTGTGTTATCCCTTGGTCTCCTTACCTAAGGAAGGATATACTTGCCTGAGAGAGAGTGCAACGAAGGTTCATTAGACTGTCTCCTGGGATGAGAGGATTTCCCTATGAGGAGAAATTGAGTAGACTAGGCCTATGTTCTCTAGAGTTTAGAAGAATGAGAGATGATCTCATTGAAACATATAAAATTCTTACAGGGCTTGACAGGGTAGATGCCGGGAGGATGTTTCCCCTGGCTGGGAAGTCTAGAACCAGGGCTCACAGTCTCAGATTAAGGGGTCGGCCATTTAGGCCTGAAATGAGGAGAAATTTCTTCACTCAGAGGGTGGTGAATCTTTGGAATTCTCTACCCCAGAGGGCTGTGGTGGCTCAGTCGTTGAGTATATTCAAGACAGAGATCGATAGATTTTTTGGGCACTAAGGGAATCAAGGGGTATGGGGATCGGGCAGGAAGGTGGAGTTGTGGTAGAAGATCAGCCATGATCTTATTGAATGGCGGAGCAGGCTCAAAGGGGCGAATGGCCTACTCCTGCTCCTATTTCTTATGTTCTTATTATCAGATTATCCTCACAAGTATTATAATTGTGATTATTTCCATTCATTGTCTTACCTTTATTACAAATGTATATATAAAATATATCCGGTAATTGAAAAACTTTATTCCTTTAACATCCTTTGTATGAGGGTGGAAGGCTCGATAGCAGTGTGATCTCACCAGTGCGATACCACTTTTTCACAGGACCACTTCCCACCATCCCATACCGTTAGGTGTCGGCCGTGGCTCAGTGGGCAGCACCCTCACCTCTGAGTCGGAAGGTTTTGGGTTCTAGTCCCACTCCAGGGACTTGAGCATAAAATTCACACTGACACTCCAGTGCATTACTGAAGGAGTGCTGCACTGTCGGAGGTGCCGTCATTCAGATGAGATGTTAAACCGAGGCCACGTCTGCTCTCTCAGGTGGACGTAAAAGATCCCATGGCACTCATTTCGAAGTAGGGCAGGGGAGTTCACCTGGTGTCCTGGCCAATATTTATCCCTCAACCATTCAGCGCTAAAGCAGATTATCTAATCATTATCACATTGCTGTTTGTGGGAGCTTGCTGTGCAAATTTGGCTGCTGTGTTTCCTACATTACAACTGAGATTACGCTTCAAAAGTACTTCATTGGCTGTGAAGCGCTTTGGGGCGTCCTGAGGCTGTGAAAGGCGCTATTTTTTCACACACCAAATAGCTAATGGGCATATTTTGGAAACGGCCCCCAGTGCAGAGTCTTGCTCGCCAGGAGTACAGACCGGAGAATCGTGGGAGTTAGCGCGGCCAATTTGCAGCACCTCCAATTATACAATCATTAAAACAGGCAGTCAAATTAGTCAGAAAATCGGGATTGCCGCAGATTGGCTGCATTGACCCCCATGCCTGATTCCCAGGTCACACTCCGTGTAGAGGGAGGTTCTCTGCCATCGGTCTTACTGTGGTTGCTGCTCTCCTCTGGAATCATAAATTCGTAGAATCATACAGCACAGAAGGAGGCCATTCGGCCCATCATACGAACATATGAATTAGGAGTAGGCCACTTGGCCCCTCGAGCCTGCTCTGCCATTCAATAAGATCATGGCTGATCCGATTACTGCACATTCCCGCCTACCCCCGATAACTTTTCACCCCCTTGCTTACCAAGAATCTATCTACCTCTGCCTTAAAAATATTCAAAGACTCTGCTTCCACCGCCCTCTGAGGAAGGGAGTTCCAAAGACTCACGACCCTCTATGAGAAAAATTGTCTCCTCATCTCTGTCTTAAATGGGCGACCCCTTATTTTTAAACAGTGACCCCTAGTTCTAGATTCTCCCACAAGAGGAAACATCCTCTCCACATCCACCCTGTCCAGACCCCTCAGGATCTTATACATTTCAATCAAGTCACCTCTTACTCTTCTAAACTCCAGCGGATACAAGCCTAGCCTGTCTAACTTTTCCTCATAAGACAACCCGCCCATTCCAGGTATTAGTCCAGTAAACCTTCTCTGAACTGCTTCCAACGCATTTACATCCTTCCTTAAATAAGGAGACCGATACTGTACACAGTACTCCAGATGTGGTCTCACCAATGCCCTGTATAACTGAAGCATAACCTCCCTACTTTTGTATTCAATTCCCCTCGCAATAACCGATAACATTCTATTAGCTTTCCTAATTACTTGCTGTACCTGCATAGTAACCTTTTGCGATTCATGCACTAGGACACCCAGATCCCTCTGCATCTCAGAGCTCTGTAATCTCTCACCATTTAGATAATATGCTTCTTTTTTATTCTTCCTGCCAAAATGGACAACTTCACATTTTCCCACATTATACTCCATTTGCCAAATCTTTGCCCACTCACTTCACCTATCTATATCCCTTTGTAGCCTCATTATGTTCTCTTCACAATTTACTTTCCTACCTATCTTTGTGTCATCAGCAAATTTAGCAACCATACCTTCGGTCCCTTCATCCAAGTCATTTATATAAATTGTAAAAAGTTGAGGCCCCAGCACTGATCCCTGTGGCACACCACTCGTTACATCTTGCTAATCAGAAAATGACCCATTTATGCCTACTCTCTGTTTCCTGTTAGCTAGCCAATCTTCTATCCATGCAAATATGTTACCCCCTACACCATGAGCTTTTATTTTCCACAATAACCTTTGATGTGGCGCCATATCAAATGCCTTCTGGAAATCTAAGTACAGTACATCCACCGGTTCCCCTTTATCCACAGCACATGTTATTTCCTCAAAGAACTCCAATAAATTGGTCAAACATGATTTCCCTTGCACAAAACCATGTTGACTCTGCCTGATTACTTTGAACTTTTCTAAGTGCCCAGCTATAACATCTTTAATAATAGCTTCTAACATCTTCCCTATGACAGATGTTAAGCTAACTGGCCTGTAGTTTCCTGCTTTCTGTCTCCCTCCCTTTTTGAATAAAGGAGTTACATTCGCTATTTTCCAATCTAATGGAACCTTCCCCGAATCTAGGGAATTTTGGAAAATTAAAACCAACGCATCAACTATCTCACTAGCCACTTCTTTTAAGACCCTAGGATGAAGTCCATCAGGACCCGGGGACTTGTCAGCCCGCAGCTCCAACAATTTGCTCAGTACCACTTCCCTGGTGATTAGAATTTTCTTGAGTTCCTCCCTCCCTCCATTTCCTGATTTACAGCTATTTCTGGGATGTTACTTGTATCCTCTATAGTCAATTCAATTGCCATCTCCTTATTTTCCATTATTAATTCCCCAGACTCACTTTTTATAGGACCAACGCTCACTTTGTTAACTCTTTTCTTTTTTAAATATCTATAGAAACTCTTATTATCATGCCGCTGCCGGCTCTTTGAACGAGCTTATCCAATTAGTCCTATATCCCCTGCTCTTTCCCCACAGCCCTGCAAACTCTTCCTTTTTAAGTGTATATCCAATTCCCTTTTGAAAATTACTATTGAATCTGCTTCCACCGCCCTTTCGGGCAGCGCATTCCAGATCATAACAAACTGCGTAAAAATAAATTCTCATCTCCCCTCTGGCTTTGTTGACAATTATCTTAAATCTGTGTCCTCCGGTTGCTGATCCTCCTGCCAGTGGGAGCAGTATCAAAACCCTTCATAATTTTGAACACCTCTATTAAATGTCCCCTTAATCATCTCTGCTCTAAGGAGAACAATCGCACCTTCTCTAGAGTAACAAGGAACAGCTACACTACAAAACACAGCTGCCCCATTGCAGCAAGACTTAACTGTAGTTAACCATGTGGAAATGCGACATAAAAATACCTCATAAATAACAAACCTGCTGCCTGTGAAATGTTTGCACACCCTGAACATTGAGCCACATCTACTGGAAGGCTGACCAATTCACTACGTACAACGCCATCCTCTATTACACGGTGCCCAAAAAAAAGATAGGTGTGTTTATTTTATTTTTCTTACGCTTATACTTTTCAAACTTTAACAACCGGCATTACGCAGAATGTAAAACGGATGCTGATTAGCTATCACCCATTTTATGCCTCTCCTAAAAGTTTGCCCGCAACTGATATTAGGCTAACTGCTCTATAGTTGCCCAGTTCATTCTTCTCTTCCTTCTTGAATAAGGGTGTTTTATTGGCTACTCTCCAATCTAATGGCACACTTTATATATTAATAACATTTTAAAATTGTGGTCAAAGCCTCTGCTATCACCTGTGTGATTTCTTTCGACAACCTCGGGCGCTGAGGATCCACGATAGACCATATGTTGTGACGTAAGAAAACTACTAGGCACTTGGTCTAAGCGTTAAACAAAGCTTTAATCAACTGTTTTTCAACATGGAGATCTAGTTGTGTCCTTCCCTAGTTCCTGTTGAGGAATGTCCTGAGCAAGCTGGGCCCATGCCCGAGTATTTATACTCTCCCTGGACAGCGCCACCAGCAGGCCGCCCAGTATTATTTCATAAGTCATTTCCACATGAATGACAAGATTCATGTCATGTTGCACTACACACACACCGGGAGGGTTCCCAGTGTCCCAATCCTCTGTGTCTAACTTACAAATGTAGCTTGCGTGAGCCTCAGCTTCCACTAGGGCCAAACTCCGACTAAGAATCAAATTCTGTTTACTCACTTCACGCAAGTGTTAATTATAGAAAGAAAGGTTCAGGTCTAACTCCACCTCAATGCTGAACTCACTCGAAGGTTGAGCTTCAACTAGAGGCCAATATCCATGCTGTTCTGGTTGTCCTTTATTCCACTGGCCTCTTGTAGCTCACGATTGGTCTCTTGCTACTTAGCCCAAATTTATACCGTCTTAACTTACACAATAGCCCAGCTACCACAGGAATGGACAACTAGAGAAGAGCTAATTAAACGTATTGGCCCTGAATTCGCGGTCAGCGGCGTAGCTAAGGGGTACGCCGCCGACATCCGAACGAAATCCGCACTTACTTTGTGCGAACCCCACTTCAAAGAGTTGCTTTGAAACGCTGCAGAGTTGTGTGCAGTGTAGTGCCCCACGGGTCCCAGGGCCGCACCATTGTGCTTATGCGAGCCTGGGATCATGTGGGGCGGTGCTTCTTTCACTTCCTGACTTCGAGCCAATCAGGAAACAGTGGAGATTGCTGATTTGCCCACAACTCATTTAAAATAATCTAGCAGCTAGAAATGCTATTTTATTAATAAATTACAATAATTGCAATAGCATTTAATACACAAACCAAGATTTCAACATTAATAGAATTCGATCAAACACTGAAAAGTCTTGAGATACTTTTTGCTAAAGGTGTCCTTAAAAACATAAAACTCGATTAGGATGCTTTTTATACAAAGCACGCAGCAGAATTAACATCGGCCCTTTAATTCTGGGCTGTGACAACATAGACCTATAATTACAGTCTTATCATCCTATCGAATTCGTTACTCCTCTATTAGACTAACTAACTTTTGTTTAATTTAAATAATCTAAAATCGAGAGTTTAAATGTCTGATATCATGAGGAAATCATGAAAGTGAATTAAATCCTATCTAAATAGAATTATTAAACCGAAAGTACAAAATGCTTTTGGGCAGCAAAGACGATGACACAAAAAGGCCCTGTCTTCAAACTTGAACAAATTAAAGTTTCTTTCAAAGTTTGTACCCACTCAGACTTGAACCATAGCCTCATTGTTATGGGCTGTAGCATAAACTTAATACGATTTTCTCACCCCCCAACCCCCTCCCCTTACACTGTGCAACAGGCTCGTGCGCCTGTTTGCACCAGACCTAAACATTTTCAGGGTAATTAATGTGCAGCAGGCCAACGTTTCGCCAGCACGTTGATTTGAATGAGGAGCTGAAACGTGCAGCGAAGCCAATGCAGTCAGAACTTGACTGAGAGCACGCCGTCATACTGACTGCGAATTCAGGGTCATTTTTAAAGGCTGTTCCCAACGTCGAGTGGGTCAATAATCATAGATTTAAAATCATTGGCAAAAGATCTAGAGGGGCGATGAGGAGACATTTTTTTCATTGAAAGAGTTGTCGGGGATCTGGAACACTCGACCTGAAAAGGTGGTGGAAGCTGATTCCATCAATAATTTGAAAAGGGAGTTGGATGGGTTCTCGAGGATGAGGAACTTACAGGGTTACGGGCAAAAAACGAGGATGTGGGACTGAGCACGACTGCTCTTCAAAGAGCCGGTACAGGTACGACGGGCCGAATGGCCTCCTTCTATGCAGTCTGATTCTATGACTCTAAATTGTCCCCGATTAAGTCGCTATTACTGCCGCAAACTGGTCCACTGCTAAAGCTGCCAAGCTCCAAGCAATGAACAGTTCAAATAAAGTAAATTAAACTCAAAATGCAATAAAAGAAATAAATGAAAATTTATGCCCCAATCATTCCCAATGAGGCTAAACTCTACTGGCCTTTTTCACTGCACTGGCTCATCGCAGTGTCCCACAGGATAGAAAATAACCCTGCAAGCGGCCAATCAGAACAAACCATACGTCCACAGTGGGTGCTAATGGGACAAGGTGCTTTTTGTCAACAAGTATTCAGGTATAACTTTTGGAGTACTGAGGGATGCAATGGGCTTTCACCTCTGCAACCTGAATTAGCGTTCAGCCCAGACCGATTGGTTAATGGTCGCCTCTCTCTGCCGGCTGTGAGCTCCTCACTGCGCACTAAGTTGGATGTAAAATATTCTGCAGCAGGGAAGAGCTGAGAATCTTCCCATTATCTTCACTAACATTCCTCCCTCAACCAACAATACCAAACACAGACCAACTAGTCATTCATTCATTCATTTTGCTGTTTGTGAGGCCTTGGTGTGTGTAAATTGGTTGCCACGTTTTCCTACGTAACAACGGTGACTGCACTTCAAAAGTAATTCATACGATGGCAAGAATTTGGCACATCTTTAGAATGCAATAAGATGCTGTGTACATGCATGCTCTTTCTTTTCTTTAGTGTGTGAAATGAGCTTGGGCAACAACAACATCTTGCATTTATACAGCACCTTTAATGTAGTAAAACATCCCAAGGCACTTCACAGAAGAATTATCAAACAACATCTGACACCGAACCACATAAGGAGATATTAGGACAGATGACCTAAAGCTCAGTGCGACTTAAAGGAGGAGAGAGTGGTGCAGAGGCGGAGAGGTGTAAGGAGGGAATTCCAGAGCTTAGGGCCAAGGCAGCTGAAGGCACGGCCGCCAACGGTGGAACGAAGGAAATCGGAGATGCACAAGGTGCCGGTATTGGAGGAGCGCAGAGATGTCGGAGGGTTGTAAGGCTGGAGGAGGCCACAGAGATCGGGAGGGGCGAGGCATGTGGAGGGTTTTGAAAACAAGGATGAAGTTTAAAAATCGACTCAGCCTCAAACCACTCTCCAGTGGGCATACCCCACAGCAGAAAACTACCTCCCCCTGCAATTTACACAAATTGGTACCAAATTGCCAATCACACTCAGAAGGTCATCAGGATGACTGGCATGGGAAGTGGAAAGATTCACACTGGAGCATTGGAAGAGACTCTTCTGAGACTTTATCTAAAGGTCCACTTGTACTGGCACCTTTAGTGTCAATACACATAGACAGAGTCACAGATCAGCCATGATCTAATTGAATGGCGGAACAGGCTCGAGGGGCTGAATAGCCTCCTCCTGTACTTATGTTCCTAGAAGTATAACTCTAGTCAAAGGTTACTAAGTAGAAGGAGCTAAACTCTGCAGCTGACTGTGTGTTGTTGACTTGTGAGTTCTTGATGCAGTCCCAGCATTGATCAGCACAAAACTTCTCCCCATAATATAAGCTTGGTTATATATTTTCATCGAATCAGAGAAATTACAGCACAGAATTCAACCCATCATGCATGTTCCAATTCTGGTTCTTCAAATGGAACTATGCACCCCGATCCCATTTCCCCGCAACCTTTCATATCCTTCCTTCTCAGATATTTGTTTATTTTCCAGATTTCTTTCGGAATATTTTCTTTTCAGTTGATCTTTCTCGCGGAAGGTTCTTACAATAAAAAAATTGACACGTGGATGACATCTAAAGCATCATTGAAAATAACCACATTTTTGGAGGCAAATTTCCTTGGCTTTTTCAGTGTAATAAAAAGAAAGACTTACATAGGATTACATAGAATATACGGCACAGAAACAGACCATTCGGCCCAGCCAGTCCATGCCGGCGTTTATGCTCCACTCGAGCCTCCTCCCGTCTTTCCGCATCTAACTCTATCAGCATAACCCTCTATTCCTTTCTCCCGCATATGCTTATCTAGCCTCCCCTTAAATGCATCTATACTACTTGCTTCAACTGAAAGGATATTTACTAGTCCTAGCCCCTTTAGGGCTACCCCGAATCAGGTGTATTTCTCAGACGTTCACTTTCAACTAAAGTTTGAGGTAGCTGAATCCTAAAGACGCTTAATTGGGCCTAAAGGTCCGGGCTATCTCTCCCTAAAGGAAAGGAACAACCCAAGAATGTTACCGTCTTCCAGATAGCATTTTTAATAAGTTTAGCTAGACTGTAACGTCCCGGATATTATGAGGGTCCGGAAAACTCCGTCAGAATTCTGCAACTCTTCACCAAAGAGTGTACAGAGATTGAGTTTGTGAGTTTTTGATACAGAAGACTTGTGAGACAATTCTAAAAATATATAGAGATTTATTAAAAGAACCGACATGTTGGTGAATCAGTCAATCGCAACTTTAACAATTTAACAATTCTAAAAAGAGAAAACATACGGGCCCAGAAATTCGCCTCTCCGGCTTGCCGCGGGGGTAAGGATCGCGCGCGCTCTTACCTACCGCGCCTGCCGTTGTGTTTTGGGCCCACGGGAACTTCAGCTCCTGGTCCTGCTCCAAGAGCCAGCGCGCAGTGCTTGCGTGTCCCAGGGACGTAGTTAGTGCGATGCGTCCCCTGGGATCATGTGGGCCATGGAGAGCCAATGGGAGCAGACCATCTTTCATTCATAGATTTGACAGGAGACCTGTCAAATCTGTGAATTGAAATCGGCCCCAAAAGAACAGCTAAACTTCAAATAATTTTTTTTAAAACCATCACATTTATAAAATAACTATAGTTAAATAAATTAATCACTTTAAACAAAAATTTAAATTTTTGAAAAATTAAAATACTTTTTAAAAGTGATAAAAATAAACTTACCTTTCTTTAAAGTATCTAAAAAAGATAAATCTGTTGAAAATTTGTTAAAATTATACTTAATTAACCACTTACCTTGTTGAAAACGGGTCTTGCGCCTCCTTCTTAATAGCGTAGTTTCTTCAATACTTACCCTCGCGTAGAAACCTGAAAAAAAATCTAGTTTGCTGCGTGCGCGCAGCCTCTACCGCATACGCGGTTCACCTAGGAACCGACCCCTTCACCATATCGAAGTGCATGCAGGAAACCAGCACTTCGGGACGCAGTACGGGTGAGTACGGATTATGTACTCACCCGGGAAGGGCCGAATTTTTGGCCCACGATCTTTTTAACAGAGAATCTTACTTTTAAATCTTAACTTCGCTACAGTATTACAGTTCTTAAAGTTCTCTTATACAGGATATCCATCAATATCAAATACCTTTGATCCCCGAGGTACAAAGAGTGGTAGACTACAGAGCCGCCTCTGAAGCCGAGAATCGCTTTGCCTGATTAAAGCGAGTTTGATATTCCATTTGAGAGTTCAATATTTATACCCTTTTCCAGTGGTATTTCCTTTAAGGTTTTCTGCTGATGCAAGTTAATTATCCATAGTCATTTTTCTGCCGACCTCTGCAACTCTTACTGCTACATCAGCCGAATCTTGTCTCATCTCCAGGTGTTCTAGGGTCACCATATAAAAATGGTGTGATGGGCAGGTGTTTTATGTCATCTTTACGAAGTTTAAATTAGAACACCTTATCCAGGGTGAACCATTGTTTTATTCCCAAAAGGTCAGCCTGTCGGAGCCATGCACCTTCTGTTTCAATAAGGTTATTTATTCAGGGTCAACAACTGTCTTATCTCAATAGCCAGAATTCTTTCATAGCTATTTCATAGTTAAGTTTCTAAATTTCCAAACCCAGTTTGACATGTTTTAATAAGGCCAGAACTCCTTCATAAGATAGTGCATTTTTCTGAATAGGTTATATGGCTTATTCCTTCACACAACCACTCCCTGTGGTAAACATTCTCACCACTCTCTGGGGAAAGAAATTCCTTCTGAATTCCCTATTTGATTTCTTGGTGACTAGCTTATATTGATGGCCTCTAGTTATGCTCTTCCCCACAAGTGGAAACACTCTCTCTGTATCCACTCTATCAAAACCTTTCATAATTTTAAAGACCTCTATTAGGTCACCCCTCAGCCTTCCTTTTTCAAGACAAAAGAGACCCAGCCTGTTCATCCTTTCCTGATATGTATACCCTCGCATTTCTGGTATCATCCTTGTAAATCTTCTCTGCACCCGCTGCAGTGCTTCTATATCCTTTTTATAATATGGCAACCAGAACTGTACGCAGTACTGTAAGTGTGGTCTAACCAAGGTTCGATACGGGTTTAGCATAACTTCCCTACTTTTCAATTCTATACCGCTAGAAATAAACCCTTGTGCTTGGTTTGCTTTTTTGATGGCCTTGTTAACCTGTGTCGCTACTTTTAGTGACATTTTATTTATTTATTTATTTAGTTTACATTTATATAGCGCCTTTCATAACCTCAGGACTTCCCAAAGCACTTTACAGCCAATGAAGTACTTTTGAAGTGTAGTCACTGTTGTAATGTGGGAAACGCAGCAGCCAATTTGCGCACAGCAAGCTCCCACAAACAGCAATGTGATAATAACCAGATCATCTGTATTTTTAGTGATGTTGGTTGATGTTGAATGATGTTAATAACACCTGCATTCAGGGCTGGTGGCACACTGTTAAAACCCCAGTTACACCTAATCCAACAAGATCTAATTTTTATTGGGATATTTAACAGTGATATTACCGCGGAAAAGCCGAAGTTTTCGTCAGTTTCACTGATTGCCTGCTGTTCGGGCGGGGGGGGGGGAGGGAGTTCCACAGCGCAGCCAGTGTCGGAGCAGTGAATGACTGACCGCAACTTCAGGATTTCCGTGTTCGGATGCGCATGCGCCAAATCCTGAAGTTGCAGTCAGGTTCAATGGGGTAATAACAGGGAACGCTGTTGGTTCGCCGTTATTACCCACCGCAAATTACGGGCCACAGAATCAGGCAGCGCAGAAGGAGGCCACTCGGCCCATCGTGCCTGTGCCGGCTCTTTTAAAGAGCTCTCCAATTAATTCCACTCCCCCCCTGCTCTTTCCCCTATTGGGGCAGTCGGAGGCTGCACTCTGCCTCGCGACTGCCCCCATAAAGGCCCTTGTAGAAACCCCCCTTGGCTGTAATCTAACACGTAGAGCGATCTGGGGGAGTGAAAGGTTTGAATTCAGAAAATAAAGAGCAAAAGGTGAGAGTCAATCAGTGTAGGAGGCCAGTTGCACAATACAGACTGAAAATATTAAAAATTGAGCATTGGTCACTGAAATTTTTGTTGTCCAAGTATCAGTTTACGAAGCTTGAAACTGGCGTAGGAAGTCTCTTTGTCTGCCCTCCTAAAATATTGGACAAAAGGTTTTCGAACGAATGTGCTAAGAGTTTGGATGTTAATATTTGCACAGCATAATTCTGAGGCCTTACAGATTAAAATTTCCCAAATGAATTTAACCGTAATGTTATTTAATGGGAAGAGTCGTGCCTTTTTGGGTTACAATAATCCGATTCCACCGGCAGTCTATTATCTGGTACACAAGGCTAGAACGCTGCAGATGAAGAAATATTGTTAAAGAGTAATGCGCGTCTGATTACCAGACTAACCCCCCATGGGCAATTTCCTAATTGCTGGAGGAAGCATTAATGTATGCTTAAATAAATATTGTTCAGGCTGTCCTCTTGATAGCTGCCAGTGATAAGAGGTTCGTTTGGCAATGATGTGCATACAGTACCCAGGGCCAGAGAGCAGCAAATGAAACAGGAAACAATAAATCACAAGTTGGAGCACTGATTGTCGTGACTAATTAGATCACGCGGCTCTTTCATTGCTCATTGTCTCCCTGTAACCCGATTTGCCAGCTACCAGCCTCTGTTAATTGCTGGCATTACGTAGTTCCAGCAAATGGCCATCTTCAGTCAAGACTGCCGGCAATCAAGTAGGACAAGGAGGGTAGTATATTATTCAGTACTTGTAGATGAACAGTGACGTTCTCCAGATACCTGCTCATGCGCCTTAATGCAGTTACCTTGATGTACTTTGAGATTAGGCTGGCCAAGCGGGATGGGGTTGCAAATTATGGCCCCCAACAATTGGATTTGTGAGTTGGCTGTCTTAAGTTGGAAAAGTGACACACGCGCGGAGAAAGAGATAGGGAAAAAAAGCAACAGAAACATCTGCCCTTTTATTGTATAAATATTGAGATCTCCGAGAATGTAAAATGAAGATCTCCAGTGGCCTGTTGTAAATGAGCCATTGGTTCTGCCGGGATTTCCTCTTTGAAGCTCAGTAACATTTGTATTGTTTGTCTCTTGCGGTTTTGTATTCTGTACAAACAAGAAAGATAGATTTTCATGACTGAAAAGATTCTCAATGATACCCTTTCTCATGGGTCTGAATGAGGCCATTATCAAACTCACTGGGGTAGATCTTGAGCTTGTGCAAAATTTCCTCCAACTAAATATTGCGAATACCAAAGCTATTGGCCGGAATTTTGCCGACCTGGGCGGGTCCGGTGTGGGCGGTGTCCGTGGGGTCGCGACCCCGCTGCTGGCTCCATCCCGCTGCTGAAAACGAACTTACCTTAATGGGGCCTATTAAGCCCCGCCCAGTGCGTTACCCGGCCCAATCAGATGGAGTGGATTTGGTGACGTCATTCATGACGCGTTTTCAGCCGGGATCTTTAAAGGGACCCTGGCCACATTAGATTTGACATTTAATCTAACATAGTGCAGTCAGTGCACTACAGCATTGGAGTGCTGCAAACACTGACAATGGCTGCACAGAGGCAGACAGCTGCACCCAGATTATCTGATTATGCTTATGGAGGGAGTCAGAGCATGCAGGGAGGTCCTCTTCCCTTCCCATGGGTGGAAGAGACCTCCCCAGGAAACCAAAACAGCCTGATTGCAGATTGCAGAGGAGGTCACAAGCGGGGATGTGGTCAGGAGGACCTGGGTGTGGTGCCGCAAACATTTCAATGATCTCATTACAGCAGGGAACATTAGTACAAAGCCACACTCAACTTCATCCTGCTGTGCCTCTCAGCACATCCCCATCACTCTGCCTCCCCTAGCCTACTCCTGCACATCCTTACTCACACCAACATACCTTGCACCTCCGCCAATCCCTCTCTCCCTATCTACATTATCACATCCCCATCTCACTAGCCACCCCTCACACTCGCCCTCATCCTAGTGCAATCATACCAACTAACAACACACAAGGGTAGCCATTTGGATGTTTTATCCAATGTTTATCTAAAGTTTCTGTTAATGTGGTGTCAAACATAAAAGTCTTTATTTCCAACACTTTCTGGTCCCGCCTCAGGTTGACAGACGTGGTTCCCGAGCTGCGTGAATCCCGTGGCCATGCAGGGAAATTAAAAAAGTAAGTAAAAAAAGACTCCTAAGTGCCTGTAAACTGCCTGATAATCATCTCAATTGGGTCGCCCGCCTCTGCCGGTCGAGTCGGCTCCGCGATTACAGACGTGCCTGGGGGAAAGGCGCGTGGGGGCGAGATGTTAAAAATAAAGACTTTCCCATCCGACCCACCACTGATCGCACCCGCTACCACCCCGGAAAATTCCGACCATTGTCTTCAGTCCCCGCCATAAGCTCCACTCCCTAGCCACTGTCAGCTGTGGCTCAGTTGGTCGCACTCTCACCTCTGAGTCAGAAGGTAGTGGGTTCAAGTCCCACTCAAAAATCTAGGCTGACACACCAGTGCAGTACTGAGGGAATGCCGCACTGTCAGAGGTGCTGTCTTTCAGATGAGACATTAAACTGAGGCCCCATTTGCCATCTCAGGTGGACGTAAAAGATCCCACACACTATTTGAAGAAGAGCAGTGGAGTTCTGCCTGGTGTCCTGGCCAATATTTATCCTTCAATCAACATCACTAAAAAAAAATTATCTGGTCATTATCACATTGCTGTTAGTGGGAGCTTGCTGTGCGGAAATTGGCTGCAGTGATTCCTACATTACAACAGTGACTAAACTTCAAAAAAGTACTTCATTGACTGTAAAGAGCTTTGGGACGTCCTGAGGTTGTGAAAGGTGCTATGTAAACGTAAGTCTTTCATTTTCTTTTCACTGACTCCATCGCTCTCCTTGGCCACTGTCTGTGGCTGAACCAAACTGTTCGCAACCGTGGCAGCTGACTTGACCCTGAGCTGAGCTTCCGACCCCATAGCCCCATCACCAAGACCGCCTACTTCCACCTCCGTAACATCTCCGCCGCAGCCTCAGCTCATCCGCTGCTGAAACCCCCACCCATGCCTTTGTTGCCTCTAGACTCGACTATTCCGACGCTCTCCTGGCCAGCCTCCCGCCTTGCACCCTCCGTAAACTTGAGCTCATGCGAAACTCTGCTGCCCGTGTCCGAACTCACACCACGTCCCGTTCACCCATCACTGTGCTCGCTGGCCTCGATTTTAAAAATTCTGATCCTTGTTTTCAAATTCTTCCATGGCCTCACCCTTCCCTATCTCAGTGGCCTCCTCCAATTCTGGCCTCTTGCACATCCCTGATTTTAATCGCTCCACCATTGGCGGCCGTGCCTTCAGCTGCCTGGGCCCTAAGCTCTGGAATTCCCTCCCTAAACATCTCGGCCTCTCTACCTCTCTCTCCTCTTTTAAGACGCTCCTTAAAACCTACCTCTTTGACCAAGCTTTTGGTCACCTGTCCTAATATCTCCTTATGTGGCTGGGTGTCAAAATTACTTTGATAGCGCTCCTGTGAAGCACCTTGGGACATTTTACTGGCCCAGAAATTCGCCTCTCCAGCTTTCCGCGGGGGTAAGGATCGCGCGCGCTCTTACCTACCGCGCCTGCCGCTGTGTTTTGGGCCCACGGGAACTTCAGCTCCTGGTCCTGCTCCAAGAGCCGGCGCGCAGTGCTTGCGTGTCCCAGGGACGTAGTTAGTGCGATGCGTCCCCTGGGATCACGTGGGCCATGGAGAGCCAATGGCAGCAGACCATCTTTCATTCATAGATTTGACAGGAAGACCTGGCAAATCTGTGAATTGAAATCGGCCCCAAAAGAACAGCTAAACTTCAAATAAATTTTTTTAAAACCATCACATTAATAAAATAACTATAGTTAAATAAATTAACCACTTTAAACAAAAATTTAAATTAAAAAAAAAATTAAAATACTTTTTAAAAGTGATAAAAATAAACTTACCTTTTTTTAAAGTATCTAAAAAAGATAAACATGTTGAATTTTTTTTTAAATTATACTTAATTAACCACTTACCTTGTTGAAAACGGGTCCTGCGCCTCCTTTTTATAAGCGTAGGTTCTTCACTACTTACCCTCCCAGAGAAACCTGAAAAAAACCCTAAGTTTGCTGCATGCGCGCAGCCTCTACCGCGCACGCGGTTCACCTAGGAACCGCCCCCTTCACCAGACCGGAAGTTCCGGTTTCCCGTGCATGCGCAGTGCATGCAGGAAACCGGCACTTCGGGACGCATTACGGGTGAGTACGCACTGAGTACTCACCCGGGAAGGGCTGAATTTTTGGCCCATTATGTTAAAGGAGCTTTATAAATGCAATTTGTTGTTGATAGTGTAAAACGGGTGATAGCAAGTTGGAATGGGTAGAAAAATCAGGAGAGATGTAAAACGGGCTACCGGCTCACTATCACCCGTTTTATACCATCTCACAAAGTCAAGATCTCAGAATCATAGAATCGTCCAGCACGGAAGCAGGCCATTCGGCCCATCATGCTCCTTTGAAGAGCGATCCAGTCAGTCCCACTCCCCCCGCTGTTCCCCATATCCCTGCAATTCTTTCTCCTTCAAGTATTTATCCAATTCCCTTTCTGGGCAAAGATAAATCAGTTCATGTAGAACTTTATGCCGGCTTGACTTTCCAGATCAATTCTTGGTCGATCTGCTAGATTCCTTCAATTCCAGAACCCAAACCGTATGCACTTCAGAGGAATGCAAAGGTGCACCATGTACAAGCATGGCCTTCGGAATGACCTCTGCCCCGCTCGGAGCTGCATCATTTAAAACAACAGGACTCGGGGCAGCAGAGTTTTGGATGAGCTCAAGTTTACGGAGGCTGCAAGGTGGGAGGCCGGCCAGGAGAGCGTCGGATTGGTCGAGCCAGGAGGTAAGAAAGGCACGGGATGGGGGTGGGGTGGGGAGAGGGGGAGTTTCGTACGTTTCGTGTCAGGTGGAAGAAACTTTCTGACTAAATTTAGCTTTGCTCGGATCATATAACAGGATTCTCCAAGGGCCGAGCCCAAACCTTCATCACAGTAGAACAGTTCCGAGGTTTCTAAGTATCGAGCTGAGGAAAGAGTGAAGCGACAATTGGCAGGCCGAGGGCAGCACTGTTTTTGTGCTTTAACTACTTGCATTGAAGACCACGGGAACGCTGGAGTCATTATTACACATGCGAATGGAGGGCACATATTTTTATTGAATAAATCACAGATGTCAACATTACAAGCTGGAAATGAATGATTCACTAATGGTTCAAACGCAGCAATTTGGATATATCTTGTTACATTCGCCGCAGCAGATCTCAGCTCTGTCCCGCATGACAAAGCTTTCAAGTATCAAGTATGGTTTCCATTTGCAGTTCTTTTTTTTTCTGCATCTGGCCGTCTAGGCCTCTGCTCAGGTGTGCCGTCCACTGGTAATG
Organism: Squalus acanthias; assembly: GCA_030390025.1. Taxonomy (NCBI): domain Eukaryota; kingdom Metazoa; phylum Chordata; class Chondrichthyes; order Squaliformes; family Squalidae; genus Squalus; species Squalus acanthias. The sequence goes on from CM059425.1 coordinate 250,460,542, forward strand.
AGCAAGTCCGCTGAAAGCTCAGTGAATTCTGAGGTACTTTATTGCTGCCTTTTAAGATTAGAGTCAGAGGAGCGGGGGGGTGGGGGGGGGGGGGGGAAAGACCTAATTTGGAAATCAATTAGCTGTGTGGGCTGATGAGGTGTCGGCCCAGCTCAAGTTCACACCTGCTGTCCTCCCATTATTGTCAAGATTATTGAAGGCCTTTGCATCCAGCTCTGCCTAAGTACATCTGGCGTACATATGTTTGCTATCCTCTGACAAAGGCAGGCACTCAAGGGTGTGTTTAAGGGTGGTGCTCTTTTCAGCTATTTTCCTATTTCCTTGGATTTCAGAATGGCAGCGTTTACAACCCATCTTTATTTCTCTTGCTCCCTGCCCCATTTTCTACCCCTCTGGACTTTGCATGATCCAAAAGTTTCACATGAGTACTCTACTCTTTGTTACACTGAAGCAGCGTGAGAGTGCGTTTGAATAAACATGCCTCTAACTATATATACACACACACACACATATATATATATATATATATAAACAACAACTTGCATTTATATAGCGCCCTTAAGATAGTAAAAAGACCCAAGCCGCTTCACAGGAGCGTTCTCAATAAAGTTTGACACCAAGCAACATGAGGAGATATTAGGACAGGTGACCAACAGCTTGGTTAAAGAGGTAGGTTTAAGGAGCGTCTTAAAAGAGAAGAGAGAGAGAGGTGAAGAGGCGGAGATGATTAGGGAGGGTATTCCAGAGCTTCGGGCCGCTGAAGGCACGGCCACCAATGGTGGAATGAAAGAAATTGGGGATGCGCAAGAGGCCAGAATTGGAGGAGTGCAGAGATCTTGGAGGGTTGTAGGGCTGGAGGAGGTTGTAGAGATAGGGAGGGGCGAGGCCATGGAGGGATTTGAAAACTAGGATGAGAATTTTAAAATCAAAGAGTTGCCGGACCGGGAGCCAATGTAGGTCAGCGAGCACAGGGGGTGATGGGTGAACGGGACTTGTGTACGTTATGATGCGGGAAAAGGCGTCAGCCATGGCTCAGTAATAGCACTCTTGCCTCTGAGTCAGACGATTGTGGGTTTAAGTCCCACTCCAGAGACTTGGGTCAGCCAGCGAGGATAGGGCTGATGGGTAAGCGGGATAGGATATGAGCAGCAGAGTTTTGGGTGAGCTGAAGTTTATGGAGTGTGGAGCATGGGAGGTGGCCAAGTCAGTATTGGAAGAGTTGAGTCTGGAAGAGACAAAGGCATGTATGAGGTTCTCAGCCCCAGATGGGTTGTGGCGGGGTGGAGTTGGGCGATGATACAGAGATGGAAGTAGGGAGTCTTTGTGGTGGAGAGGATGTGGGGTTAGAAGCTCAGCTTGGGGTCCAATAGGATGCTGAGCTTATGAACAATCTGGTTCAGTCTGAGACAGTGGACAGGGAAGGGGATGGAATTGGTGGCAAGGGTACAGAGTTTGTGGCGAGGCTTAAGATGATAGCTTTGATCTTCCCAATCAGGGAGGACTGGCTCTCCCGAAAGGAGGATTCTCACTGAAAAAAAGAGGGGGACTGATAATACAGTGCTATGGGACCCTTCATCAAGGCACTCGAGAAATATCACGTGCCCAATGCTTAATTGGAGGAAATTGCTGCTCATCCAAGACTGGGTGTTGGGAAAGCAGATTGACATCAGCAGTTGATAGGTTGATAGAAGTGGTGGAGCAGTAGAACTGGGTGTCGTTAGCACACATGTGGAAGCTAACCCCATGTTTGCAAATTATTTTTTCAAGGGGCAGCATGTAAGTGAGGAACAGGAGGGAGCCAAAGATGGATCCTTGGGGGACTTCTGAGGTAATGTTGCCGATGTAGGAAGAGAAGTCATTGCTGGAGAGGTTCTGGCTATGATCGAATAGATGAGTGGAACCAAACGAGGGCAGTTCCACTGAGCCAGACAACTGAGGAGGGTTGCTGGTGGAGGATGATGCGGTTGACTACATCAAATGTTGCAGTGAGGTCAAGGAAGATGAAGCGGGATAATGCGCCACAGTCATAGACACATAGGATGTAGTTTGTGACTTTGGTTAAGGCTGTTTCAGTGCTGTTACAGGGGCAGAAGCCTGATTAGAGAGATTCAAATATGGAGCTGCACGAAAGAAAGGCATGGGTTTGGGAGATGACACCGCGTTCATGGACTTTGGAGAGATCGTTTGCAAGAACAGATGGGTCAAGGTTGTTTTTTTTTTAGGAGGATGATGATAACAGCAGTTTTGAAAGAGAGGGGGACAGTACCTGAGGAGAGGGTGCTACTTATATTGTCATCCAGCATGGGGGTTTGGAATGGAAGTTGGGTGGTCCGAAGTTTAGTGGGAATAGGGCCAAGGGAGCAGGAGGTGGGTCTCATGGACAAGATAAGCTTGGAGGCAACATGAGGGGAGAGGATGAGAGTAACTAGAAAGGAATTCGGGTTCAAGCTAGGGTAGAGGGTGATCCTGGGGGAAGGTTTGGTTTGGTGGACAAGGGGAATGGAAGGAAACAGCTGAGGCAGCTAAATGGATGGTTTCAATCTTAGTGTCAAAGAAGTCCATGAGTTCCTTGCACTTGTTGCTGAAGGGGCAATGGGGGAGAGGTTTAAGGAGATGGTTTGCAGTTAAGAAAAGCAGCTGAACATTGTCTTTGTGTTCTAGGATGAACCTGTTGTAGTGAGTGGCTTTGGCAGAGACGACTGAGGCCCAATAGTGCCTGATGTGGTCTAGCCAGATGTGGTGATAGATGGCTAAGCCAGCTATGTGCTAGGTACATTCAAGTCTGTGTCCATTGGACTCAAGGGAACAAAGATGGGCCATTCCGGGGCAAACAACTGGGATGGAAGAGAGTAAAGGTTTTATTTGGGACAAGAGTATCAGAGGTGGAGGTGAGGGAGTGATTGAGCAAATTGACAACTGCAAAAGTATGTCAGTGAACAGACAGCCAAAGGCTAGGCAGTGAACTCAGAGGAGCTGAGATGGAAAATGAGATCACTGAGGATGAGGTGCTCAACGCAAAGGCTAAGAGAGGAAGGATATCTTGATGAAAAAAATCGGGGTCGGGTTAGGGGCCAGTAGAGAAAAAGGATTTTAAAGGAGAGGCGAGAAAGGTGGAAGAAGGTGAGGTACTTGAAGCAGGAGCTACTAGAGTACTGGGGTCATTGTGATTTGGTGATAAGAGCCACGCCACCACCACCACCACGGTTTGATTGGGGAAGGTGTTGGAAAATATAGTCAAGTGAGGAGGCTTGAGTAAGCTGACTCACTACCTACCCCGCGCGGAGTGCCAATGTCTGAGCTGGTGCCTGGGAGGGGTGGAACGGGGACGCCACATCCTCAGCAGGACTTTTCTCCTCTGAGGTGTCTTCTTCTGCAGCAGCCTCTTGCTGTTGAGAAGGATGTATAGGAAAGAGAAAAGGGAGAAGAGTTAGGGTGGGGGGATAGAAGCTGGACATTAGCAGGTGTAAGTCTTGAGAATGCAAGTTGAAGTTGCTAAGCTTGTTGCATATCTGTTGAGTTGAATGAAGAGATACAAGTAAGTATCAGACACCCTGCTTTGGTATGCTGCCCAGCATCTCCTTCCCTGATACTCACGACTCTGCCTGGGTCAGTGATCTCCAGGGCTTCTTGCTCCGCCTGTGTGAGGGCGAAGATGTTGGGGACTCCTCCACCTGTCTTAGAACATAAGAAACATAAGAACATAAGAAATAGAAGCAGGTGTAGGCCATATGGCCCATCGAGCCTGCTGCGCCATTCTCTAAGATCACGGGTGAACTTCTAATTCAACTCTAGTTTCCCGCCCGATCCCCATATCCATGGATTAACTTAGTGCCCAAAAATCTATCGATCTCAGTCTTGAATACACTCAACGACTGAGCATTCGCAACCATTTGGGGTAGAAAATTCCAAAGATTCACAACCCTCTGAGTAAAGAAATTCCTGCTCATCTCAGTCCTAAATAGCCGACGCCTTATCCTGAGACTGCAGAGTGCAGTTGGTGTAATATTTGTTAGTATCCCTTTACATGCTATAATCAGTGTAGGTAATTTGTAAAAAGACATTGGCCCGTATTTTCCGATGCTTAGGGGTGTGTACGGGCTGTGTACACACCAGTAGGGACAGCGGAAATGCCGGTTTCAGGCCTGCGAAGCGCATGCACTGAAAACCGGCATTTCTGATCTGTCAAGAATGCTCTTGACAGACCGCACGCCTGCCCTGGAGAAGGGCCTCTGCGGGTGGAGAGTTCCGCTTTCTGCAGAACCTCCGCCCGCTGAAAACCCTTAGAAATCTTACGCCTGGTAAAAGCAGGAGTAAGGCCTGCCTTTACCAGCATAAGAGTTGAAAAAAAGCAAAACAAAAACATTTTTTTCACTCATTTATAATTTAAAAAGACTGTTAAAAAAGGTAAGTTTATTTTTAGCCCCGTAAAAAACTTTAATTATTTTTTTCAAAAAATTAAATTTTTGTTTAAAATATTTAATTTAATGTAATTTTAACTCATTTTAAAAACGTGATGGTTTTTTAAAAATTTATTTAATGTTTTACTGTGTTTTTGGGGTGATCTCCATTCATATATTTGACGAGTCTATCTGTCAAGTGTATGAAGGGAGATTCCCTTCTTCTATTGGCTGGCCTGGCCCATGTGATCCCAGGGACGCTTGTGAACCACCTGCCGCCATGGGATACGTGGGCCCTGCGCATTTCGACTGTGGACAGGCCCAGCATCGGAAGTGTCCGGACCTCGGGAGTCCTCAGGTAAGTTCGTAGATTTTTTTCCGATAGGAGGCATCGCACGCAGGAAGCCTCCTATCGGAAATTATGGGCCACTGTTTGTAAATTTATACAGCTCCAGAGAGAATGATACTGAAACTCAATGGCCCGGAATTTGCGTTCGTTTCGCCTTTGAAACTGACGCCAACTTCAGGATTTAGCTCGTGCGCAGCCTAATGTGGAAATCCTGAAGTTGCGGTCAGTCATTCACGGCTCCTCCACAGGCCTTTGCTTCGCCGCTGACCGCAAATTCCGGGCCTATAAGAACAGGAACAGAAGTAGACCATTCAGCCCCTCGAACCTGTTCCGTCATTCAATTATGAGAAGTCGCACAACACCAGGTTATAGTCCAACAGTTTTATTTAAAATTACGAGCTTTCGGAGCTGCTGCCCCTTCGTCAGCTAGAGGTACAGCTCCGAAAGCTTGTGATTTTAAATAAAACTGTTGGACTATAACCTGGTGTTGTGCGACTTCTCATTTTTGTCCACCCCAGTCCAACACCGGCATCTCCTCATCGTGACCGTCATTCAATTAGATCATGGCTGATTTGTATCGTAGCTCCATCTACCCGCTTTGGTTCCGTAACCCTTAATACCCTTGCCAAACAAAAATCTATCAATCTCGGTTTTGAAATGTTTTCAATTGGCCCCCCAGCCTCAACAGCTTTTTGGGGGAGAGAGTTCCAGATTTCCACTACCCTTTATGTGATGAAGTGCTTCCTGACATCATCTCTGAATGGCCTAGCTCTAATTTTAAGGTTATGCCCCCTTGTTCTGGACTCCCTCCAACCAGAGGAAATAATTTCTCTCCATCTACCTCATTAACTCCTTTAATCATCTTAAACATTTCAATTAGATCACCCCTTAATCTTCCATACTCAAGGGAATACAAGCCTTGTCTATGCAACCTGTCATCATAATTTAACCCTTTTAGCTCAATACTTCCTAAAATCAATATTTTTATATCTAGCAATTTGTATATGTAATTTCTAACTAAGCATGTGTCTCACAGATTGGCAGGTATTAAAATCTGTTCTAAATGACTTTTAGCACCACATACTTAGTGCGCAGAGAATGATTGTGGAAAATGGCAGCTTGCCTTATCTTGCTCCGATCTATCCCTCGATGATTAGTTTAATTGGCGTTGCAGTCATTTCTGCGTTACTTCATTGTGGAAAATGTGAGTCGGCTGAATGTAATTAGGCCAAATGTAATGCTACTGTAACAAAATAAAAATTTCGATTTAAGCGGCCATCAGGTGATAATGTTACCAGAGGCAGAGCAGTTCTGGCCAAATACTTTTTAATTGGTTTAAAAACATGCACTCGACTTCTGTATGTGCGAGAGGTACTCCCTCTGACACATCTGTATGCAGCCCCTCGATTTGCATATCCCCAAACATGCCTCTGCACACATTCTTAATGAATCCCACCTTAATTCAACTGCAGAACGTCTGCACGTACACTGGATAGACAGAGCAGAGGGAAAATGTGCGTAAGAGTAACTTTAATGGTTAGGTCTGGGCCCAGACAGATGTTGGGATGTTATCAATTTACAGTTCAGTACGTATACTGTGTCATGTGGCAAAGATTCCAATCAGGCCACTTCAAAAAGACGGGCAGCAAAATCAGTTTTGATAGCGGACAGTTAAAATTGCCCCATGTGAGGTGCGCATTTTCACCTCTTCCCCTCAGAAGGTTCAGCGTTTCCCCTCAGAAATGAGCAGGTTTAGTTTTAAGTTAATTGGCAAAAGAACCAGAGGGGAGATGAGGAGAATATTTTTTAACGCAGCATATTGTTGCGATCTGGAATTCACCGATTGAAAGGGCGGTGGGAACAGATTCAATAATAACTTTCAAAAGGGGAATCGGATAAATACTTGAAAAGGAACGATTTGCAGGGCTGCTGGGAAAGAGCAGGAGGGAGTGTGGGACTAATTGGATCGCTCTTTCAAAAAACCGGCACAGGCACGATGGGCCGAATGGCCGACTCCTGCTCCTATTTTTCTATGTTTTTCTATGTTTCTAAATAAGGGACAGCATCCAGCCAGTGCCCATGATTAAAATTAAGTAGCAAGCTTTGATCCCTGTGTCCTTGTAGTTATTTATATCTTATAAATATATCATTTTGTAAATGGTTCACTGAAATGCAATGTCAATACTTTTTCATAGGGAAATGATTAGAGATGTAATCATTTCATAAATTCAACCGCATTGCAGAATGCCTTCAGATGCAGTGAATAGATCTATTAAAAAAAAGCACCAGGCAAGAAAAGGATCACAACATGAAAGCAGTCTGCCTCGCTGAAGCCAACAAAGTTTATCCTCAACACCTCTCTCGTATGCTGCCGATCTGATTTCTGTTTCCAAGTATTTGCCCTTAATGCTCCAGTCCCTTATTAAAGTACTGAGGCTGGTAGTAGTTTGAGCAGAAGAGAGGTGCTAGTGTTATCGGTGTTAGTGTACCAGAGGTTATGTTACACTAACAAGAACATCCCTACTCCATAGGTGACAGGAACCAGCTGCCGGTAAGTGTGTGTGCTTGCTTATGACAGGAGGTACCACTTAATGTAGAGGGGGGGGCGGGGGGGGTGGGGTATCTATGGAGATTGCATTTTCGAACAAGGTTCCCCCATCACAGCATGCATTGGAGCAGCCTATCAGTTTACAGCTGGTTGCACTCATAAAACTCGGCAAGAGAAAGGGAAGTCTGAACACCAACATGCATTTGCTTCTCCACATTTCCTAAAGAAAAAAAACTTGCATTTATATAGTGCCTTTCACATCCTCAGGACGACCCAAAGTGCCAATTTGCAGACAGCAAGAAGGTCCCACAAACAGCAATGTGAGAATGAACAGATAATCTGTCTTTTAGTGATGGCGGTTTAGGGATAAATATTGGCCCAGGACACCAGGGGAACACACCCATGCTCTTCTTTGAAATAGTGCCATGGGATCTTTTACATCCACCTGAGAGGGCAGATGGGACCTCAGTTAAACATCTCATCTGGAAGGCAGCACTTCTGACAGTGTAGTGCTCCCTCAGTACTGCCACTGGAGTGTCGGCCTGGATTACGCACTCAAGTCTCTGAAGTGGGACTTGAACCCATGACCTATCTTACTTCGAGGCAAGAGTGCCACCCACTGAGCCACGGCTGACTCTCACCATTACGAAAATATTCTGATTTGTCTTTCTTTGATCCACAATGATTGACCGCACACGTTCCCACAATGAACTCCATCTACCGTAGTTTTGCACACTCACTTAATTCATGGATTGAAAGCCTGAGGAGACGCTGGACCCCAAAGTCATGATGGCCGCAGTCTGAGCTGCCAGCGAAGCTGTCAGAGCTGTCACCAGAGGGTCCATCATTGTGGACCCCACTGCAGTGTTTATAGAGGTGACCACTCGCACCATGGTTGACTGCATGGTCTCAATGCCGTGCTGGGCAACCCCACACAAGCTAGAGCTGGACTCCATGCCATTGGCTCTTGGTCATTGCACACAAGTTCTCTGGCAGTCTGGCTATTGCACTTAAAAGGTCCTGGTGTATAGGGATCAGTCTATGAATGTAGGCTGCGCCCTCGAGATCTCAACTGTGCTCTCTGCAGCAAGGCTAAGGTCCGAGCACTCCCTCTGGCAAGCTTTTTTCCTGGGCATCCCATCCCTCTGCCTATGTTCCTGTGCTCTACTGCTCAGTGAGTCTCCCAGTGCGGACCCCTCTAGCCGATCCTCTAATGTACACGTAGTGCCAATCTCTGAGCTGGTGCTTGCTAAGGTACGGTCATCGTGAGTGCTGCCCTCTTCTAGCTCCTCAGCCTCTGGCCGCTCGACATTTCCTTGACCTGAAAGGGAAGAGAGGGACGGCAGGGTTAGCATTTAGTGTCAAGGATAAGCAAAGGCAGATGAGTGGCTACTGGAAGCAGCTGCATGTTGTGAGGAATAGAGTGTGAGGGTGAGATTTCAGCGAGAAGAGAAAGAGTGTGAGACACGTCCTCCAGCCTCACCACTTGCCACAGCCCCTGACGCAAGCCATCCCCACGATCTCCATGAGGTCCTTCTCGACTTGGGGAGGACCTGAATGGATGCTCTCCCTCCTCCTATCCTCGCCCCCCTCCCTGCTATTACTCGCATGCTTGCCCTGCAAGAAAGAAGGGAAAGTGTTAGTGGTCACCGAGTGAGATGGTTTGAGGATGTTCATGTTAAGGTAGAATACTGGTGCTGGTGTGGGAAGGGTGGCAGAGGTGTGAGGAGGTGAAGGCAGTAGTAGTGAGGAAAGAAAGAAAGACTTGCATTTATATAGCACCTTTCATGACCTCAGGACATCCCAAAGCACTTTACAGCAAATGAAGTACATTTTGAAGTGTCGTCACAGTTGTAATGTCAGAAACATGGCAGCCAATTTGCACACAGCAAGCTCCCACAAGCAGCAATGTGATAATGACCAGATAATCTGGGTTTTTTTAGTGATTGAGGGATAAATATTGGCCAGGACACAGGGGATAACTCCCCTGCTCTTCTTCAAAATAGTGCCATGGGATCTTTTACGTCCACCTGAGAGAGCAGACAGGGCCTCGGTTTAGGGTCTCATCCGAAAGGCGGCACATCCGACAGTGCAGCACTTCCTCAGTACCGCGCTGGGAGTGTCAGCCTAGATTTTTGTGCTCAAATCTTTGGCGTGGGACTAAAACGCAAGGTCACATGGAAAAGCTTTCAGCTCAGACCAAGCAGGTTGGCCGCAGAAAGCTTCACGTGGCGCAAAGTCTTAGGGGAAAGCACAATAGGCAGCAGCAGGTGTTAATTGTTGACAAGGCTGGAGCTATCACAGGCTTCCTTGCCATTGTCAAAGATTGGCTACCCATTCAATACCGATGGAGGGCTGCTGATCTAATGTAGTTATGTGAAGTGAAGTGGTCTATGACCTTTTCATAGAATCATAGAATAGTACAACACAGGAGGAGGCCATTCAGTCCATCGAATCTCTTTAGTAGAGCTATGTAATTAGTCCCAGTCCCTCGCTCTTTCCCCATATCCCTGCAATTATTTTCTCCTTCAAGTATTTATCCAATTCCCTTTTGAAGGCTACCATTGAGTCTGCCTCCACCACCCTATCAGGCAGTGCATTCCAGATCCTAGCCACTCATCGCCTCTGGTTCTTCTGCCAATCACCTTGAATCTGTGCCCTCTGGTTATCAATTTTGTATAGCATTGAAGGGGTATGGATCAAGGGCTGGATTGTCCTCTTCAGGGCTGGGCCTTCCACCAGCCCTTCCGAATCCCACCTTTATCCTGAGCCATTTCCCCCAGGCGGGGTCATTATCGATGCATGTCGGGCTTCCTCTTGGCTGCGAAATCCTGATGGTGCTGCAGTGTGCAATGTAAGGGTTCTCTCACGATCCCTGGGTTGCATTATTGTTTTCCAAGGTATTGTGCAGAAAAAGGTGCACACTGGATTATAGGGATGCTAAACCCAAGAAAATAATCCATTGCAAAACCCAGGATATGACACAAACATAGACTAGAGAACACAATTAACAAGCCTCATGACTGACGAGAGATTTGGATTCTATCCACCCCCCCTCCCCCCCCATCCCCCTGCAAACTAATGGAACAGATTCCCAGTGAAAGTCATCGGCGCTGACTGAGTCCATTAAGAAACTGGATAACCATCTGGTCAGGAATAGATCACAGGGATAGATGTTGACTGCGATGATATAACGCTCCAAGAGACGTAATGGTTCTTGTGCTCCCTGTGACTGGCAGAGAGAGGTTTTGGCTGTGGGAAGAAGTGGGTTGGGACTAAAACAATGGCGATCAGGAGATGGATAAGTATGACTCTGTAGAACAGGAAGTACTCATGCATAAGTTTTGTTGCGGAGATTAAATACGTGAGGTAGAGTCCATAATAGGGTAGATTGTACCTGGCTTGTGGAAGAACAGCTTGGTGGGCCTTTCTAGTTTCATGTTATGTTGCCTCCAATGAGGTTTGCTTGGTTATAAGTTGAAGGTCAGGAAGAAATGATGGGGGTAATTTTACACTTTGGCAAGGGTGGAAAACTGGCAGTAGTGGATCGGTCACCCATTATTCCATTAACTTCATCGGGAAGAAAAATTGGGTGGGGTGTATAACGGAGAGCTGATCCGCTACTGCCAGTAATGCACCCCGGTCGAAGATGAAAATTACCCCCAATATAGAACTTTACCTCAGGAGATTGAAACAAATGCTGGGTGGGGGGGTCCAAGTTAAAGTAGCATGTATATAATTAATGGAAAGAACATATCTGTGCTTCTAAGATTCTGATTAAGAAAGTGCTAAAATACTACAACTACAAAGTTGCTCTAGAAGATACTTAGCATACGGTAGGCTGACCATACGGCCCCATTTTCCAGGGACAGTCCTTGGATTAGATACTGTGTCCCAGGGCAAACAATGTCCCTGGCTCAGAAAACTCGACCCCGTATAGAGTCTTTGTTTTTTTAAACGCGAATGTACAGAAACCGCAGGGGGGAGATTCTTGGCCTGTTTCTGCCCGGTTTGAGCTGAGGAATGGATTCCAGGAGCCGGTTGAACGGAGGCGACGATGGTGACCCCGCCTTCCCACAATGCAGCGCGGTGGAGAAAAGGCCCCATCGATAGCTCGGGCCGCACTGCACTCTGGGGGATTGAGCCACCTGACCCTGTGTTTCGGCCAATAGTGACTGGCCGTAACTATTAATATGCATGGGAGAAGCTGAGGGCGCGGTGAGAGGACTACTTTAGCCTCAGATTAGTATGTTGCATCGTGTTTTTTTTTACTGAATAAGGCAAGTTCTAAATTCTCCCACCAGGAAGAGGTTTCTGAAAGCTGCTGGGACCTTAAATGGAAAATCTCAGTCTGGAACAGATTTAAAATTGAAAAATTATAATTAGTGTATTCGGGGACGAGTATAGATGGTACAGCACTAGTGCAACATCCCCACCGACACCTGGGAATCCCTGGCCCAAGACCGCACAAAGTGGAGGAGAAGCATCCGGGAAGGCGCCGAACACCTCGAGCCTCTTCGCCGGCAGCAAGCGGAAGCCAAGCGCAAACAGCAGAAGGAGCGCACGTCAACCCAAGCACCCCACCCCTTCAACCACTGCCCCACCTGTGACAGAGACTGTAGGTCCCGCATTGGACTCAACAGTCACATCAGAAATCATTTCTAGTGTGGAAGCAAGTCATCCTCGGTTCCGAGGGACTGCCTAAGAAGAAGAAGAAGACTATTGCCAGAACACATGCAAGATTCGAGATTCGGTGTAAAGTGAAAAATGGCGTTGTCTCTACACGTATTCCATTAGAAGAAGCGACAAAATCATCATGCTAGTTTTCTTGAAACGCGTTCTGGCTACTTTGCTGTCTTCCCACCCTGTGTGTCCCTAGATTCAGTTTAGAAAATATGGTCACCCTAGCATACAGGTGCATACTCCAAAATAGATCCTAGTGGTTGGCTAAATGGAGGGAATGTGAAGACCTGCCTCCAGACAGTCTCGAAATTGAACTCGTGCCAAGTTATAGACAGCTGGCCAGCTGTGACTGGGTTTACAATGCAACTTGCCAATCCCCAGTGAAATTCAGTAAGGACACGGCCTTGTAAAGTGGAGCACAATGGTAACGTGATGACACCAGTATATGTTAAACTCACATTCAGGAGACATCGCGGCCAATGTGAGATAACTTCACAACTACTGTAAAATGAGAAGTATCAGTGTGTCTGGGCTCCGTCACATTTTCAAGAGTCATTTGAGATGTTAAGTTGAAGGCCTGCCTGCCTTTTACAGTGGTGATGTTGAAGATCCCATCGCACTGTTCAAAGAAGAGCAGGTTATCTCCTCTCTCAACTCCTCCTCTCTCAACCAGAAACAGAGCAGATTAACTGGTCAATCGTAAAATTGATACAGATGAGGAAGGCCGTACATTCTATCTTAGATCATCCATCCAGAAAGGTTCTAGAGTTCCCCATCATAACATCCAACTGTTTCTCAAATGATTCCGAGATTCCATCCTACCTAGCCAGAAATCCATTCCATGTATTAATCAGTCTTCATGTAAATAAGAACACCTTGATAGAGGGTGGAGAATGATTGGCATGGACTGCCAAGGGAGGCAGTGGGGGCTGATCAAGAGAGAATATGGATAAGTAGTTGGAGTAAAGGTTAATAGAGGGGTATGAGTGGCTGCAGAGATAGTGGATGCATTGGTGGTGATCTTCCAAAATTCCCTTGATTCTGGAAATGTGGGGAAACGTGAGGTTATTCACTTTGGTAGGTCGAATAGAAAAACAGAATATTTTTTAAATGGTGAGAAACTATTAAATGTTGGTGTTCAGAGAGATTTAGGTGTCCTCGTACAGGAAACACAGAGTTAGCATGCAGGTACAGCAAGCAATTAGGAAGGCAAATGGCATGTTGGCCTTTATTACTAGGGGGTTAGAGTACAAGAGTAGGGAGGTCTTGCTACAATTGTAGGGGGCTTTGGTGAGACCACACTTGGACTATTGTGTACAGTTTTGGTCTCCTTATCTAAGGAAAGATATACTTGCCTTAGAGTCGGTTCAACAAAGGTTCACTAGACTAATCCCTGGGATGAGAGGGTTGTCCTATGAGGAGAGATTGAGTAGATTAGGCCTATACTCTTTGGAATTTAGAAGAATGAGAGGCGATCTTATTGAAATATATAAGATTCTGAGGGGGATTGACAGGGTAGATGCTGAGAGATTGTTTCCCATGGCTGGAGAGTCCAGAACTAGGGGGGCATAGTCTCAGGATAAGGGGTCGGCCTTTTAAGACGGAGATGAGGGGGAACTTCTTCACTCAGAGGGTTGTGAATCTTTGGAATTCTCTGCCCCAGAGGGCTGTGGATGCTGAATCGTTGAGTATATTCAAGGCTGAGATTGATAGATTTTTGGACTCTAGGGGAATCAAGGGATATGGGGATTGGGCAGGAAAGTGGAGCTGAGGTCATAGATCAGCCATGATCTTATTGAACGGGCTAGGCTTCGGCCATAAAATATGAGCTAGTTGAACGTCTCAGAGACTCCCCTTGTGGAATAAACGAACGCCTCATGACTCTACGGCTCACCCTAGCCCGGAACCAGTGCGCTACGGTCATCAGTGTGTACGCCCCAACACTGGAAGCCACAGATGAGACCAAAGAGGAATTCTACTCCAGCCTCGAACAATCCCTGTCCCGAGTCCCAACGGGCGACAAGCTGATCCTCCTTGGCGACTTCAACACCAGAGTTGGAAAGGACACAGACCTCTGGGGAGGTGTGATCGGCAGAGAGCGGGTAGGGAAAGCCAACTCCAACGGTACCCTCCTCCTGCCGAAATGCTTAGAACAAGGCCTTGTCATAACCAACATCTTGTTCCATCAGAGAGACAAGTGCAAGGCTTCATGGCAACACCCTCGGTCCAAGCACTGGCATCTGCTGGACTACGTCATCGTCCGAGGGAGGGACCGCAAGGACGTCCGCATCACCCGCGCCATGACAGGAACTGACGACTGCTGGACAGACCATCGCGTAATCTGCTCTGTCATTCCATCAACGTAGCCCCAAAACAGCGGCGGCAACAGAAACAATGCCGCAGGAAAATCAACGCTGGAGCACTCAAAGACCCTGCTAAGAAAGCCCTATTCAGCCTGCGCCTCACAACCAACCTGACGACTCCCAGTGATTCAGAGACACAGAGTGCCCACAGTGCCTGGTCTGCACTCAAGGCCTCCATAATCAGCACCTGTGAAGAGACGCTCGGTCACTCGATCAGGAAACACCAAGACTGGTTCGACGAGAACGACCAGGAGATCCAGGAGCTAATAAGCCGCAAGCGCAAGGCATTCCTGATCTGGAAACAGCAACAGAACTCGAGAGCAAGAAAGCAGCTCTACAGACGCCTGAAGGCCGAGGTCCAACAAAAAACTCGTGACCTAAAGAACAGATGGTGGGTGGAGAAAGCGCAGGAGATCCAGCAGCTAGCCGACAACCACGATGTGCGTGGATTCTTTAGCGCAGTCAAGACCACCTACAGCCCAAGCACCCAAGGCCCTACCCCACTGCGGGCCAAGAATGGAGAGGTACTCATCAAGGTCAGAGTGGCAGTCAGTGCCCACTGGAAGGAGCACTTCGAAGATCTCCTTAACCGAGACTCTGTCTTCGACGCGAGTGTCCTCAACTCCATCCCGCAGCATGCAAAGGCCTTCGACAGCGTCAACCGTGAGGTATTATGGAGTGTCCTCCTCAAATTCGGCCGCCCTCAAAAGTTTGTCACCATCCTCCACCTGCTTCATGACGACATGCAAGCCGTGATCCTGACCAACCGATCCACCACAGACCCAATTCACATAAGGGTCAAGCAAGGCTGTGTCATCGCACCAACACTCTTCTCGATCTTCCTGGCTGCAATGCTCCATCTCACCCTCAGTAAGCTCCCCGGTGGAGTGGAGCTAATCTAGAGAACAAACGGGAAACTGTTCAACCTCCGTCGCCTCCAGTCCAGATCCAAGGTCGTCCCATCCTCTGTCATCGAATTACAGTATGCAGACGCGCTTGCGTCTGCGCACAATCTGAGGCCGAACTTCAAACCATCGCCAACACCTTCACCAAAGCATACGAGAGCATGGGCCTTACACTAAACATCCTTAAGACAAAGGTCCTCTACCAACCTGCCCCTGCCCCTGCCACACAGTACTGCCCCCCGATTATCAAAATCCATGACAAGGGCTTGGACAACGTGGACCACTTTCCATACCTCGAGAGCCTACTGTCAACAAGGGCAGACGTTGATGACGAAGTCCAACACTGCCTTCAGTGTGCCAGTGCAGCCTTCGGTCGCCTGAGGAAGATGTGTTTGAAGACCAGGACCTCAAACTGGGCACCAAGCTCATGGTCTACAGAGAAATAGTGATACCTGCCCTCCTGTATGCTTCAGAGGCATGGACCATGTACAGCAGGCACCTCAAAGCACTGGAGAGGTACCACCAACACTGCCTCCGCAAGATCCTGCAAATCCATTGGCAGGATAGGCGCACCAACATCAGTGTTCTCGCTCAGGCCAATATCCCCAGCATCGAAGCTTTGACCACGCTCGATTAGCTCCGATGGATGGGCCACATTGTCCGCGTGCCCGATACGAGACTCCCAAAACAAGCGCTCTACTCGGAGCTCCGACACGGCAAGGGAGCCCCAGGTGGGCAGAGAAAACGCTTCAAGGACACCCTCAAAGCCTCCTTGAAAAAGTGCAACATCCCCACCGACAACTGGGAATCCCTGGCCCAAGACCGCACAAAGTGGAGGAGAAGCATCCGGGAAGGCGTCGAACACCTCGAGTCTCTTCGCCTGGAACAAGCGGAAGCCAAGCGCAAACAGCGCAAGGAGCGCACGTCAACCAGAGCACCCCACCCTCCCGCCCCTTCAACCACCATCTGCCCCACCTGTGACAGAGACTGTAGGTCCCGCATTGGACTCATCAGTCACCTGAGAACTCATTTTTAGCGTGGAAGCAAGTCACCCTCGGTTCCGAGGGACTGCCTAAGAAGTATTGAATGGCGGAGCAGGCTCGAGGGGCCCGTATGGCCTCCTCCTGCTCCTAATTTTTATGTTCTTATGCTTCATGTGATATGATATTTCATTGACAATGGGCTTGGCCAGATGGGCTGCAATGGTCTTTTTCAGTCCTGTACATTTCCATGTTCCTATGACAGTAAAGAAAGAAAGAATTGCATTTATAAAGCACTTTTGGGCATCCGTTGGTCGTGAAAGGCGCTATATAAATGCAAGTCTTTTTCTTTCTTTCTTTCAGTTTGAAGTAGTGATCTCGATTTATCTTTTCTGGACTTGTTTACTATCTTTACCTCTGTCAGGTCACCTCTCAGTTACCCCCTTTCAAGGCTGAAAAGCCCTAATTTTCTCAGTTGGCCCTCATAACTCAATCCTCTGTAGCTAAGGAACAATCTCTTGGTTCTTTTCTGAATTGCCTCCACGGCTTGAATGTCTCCCTTGTGTCTCATTGATCAGAACTGGACAGTACTCAAGGTGTGGTCTGATTAGAGCGTGTTGAGCATGACTGCCTTTGGCTTGTACTCTACTCTTTTGGCTATGTAGTTCAGCATTCTATTTCCTGAGTTGATGCTGCTCTGAAATGGTTGGACATGTCGAGCATCTACTAAAACCCTTTGCATCTCTCCAGTCATTTTACTGCTGTTTGCGAGGTTTTCTTGTGTGCAAAATGGCTGTTCTGTTTGCTTACATAACAACAGCCATTGTAATTCAAAGTAATTCATTGCAATGTGAGGCACTTTGAGACCTTTCTGTGAGATGTGATAAGGGGTGCTATATAAAGCTGATAGCATCAGTATGTGCAAAACTCACAATCAGGAGACATCACGGCCAATGCGACCTGATGGCTCAAAAACGACTGTAGAATGAGAACTATTCAGAACCTGAAGTAAATCACTTTCAATCCAATTTCACGGCGGTTCCTCTTTAATATTTTCCACTGTTTCCAGCTGCACTTGCCTTCTCAAACAAGAGTGATTGTTGCACGGCCTCAAACATTCAGGACCGTTTGGCCATGGCTAACAAAATATATGGAACATTTTAGATGATGAGCGTTTTATGTGAGAGTTAGGATGACTTTTGCATCTTACTAAATGAGTACACTAATGTTCCATGAACCCATATGAATGTGTCATGTTACGAACCTGGCAGAGCAATTCTGCGTGGGTCTCAGGGCAAATACAGACTGCTGCAAACATTGTGATCATTATTGGAACGCCTGCGAGGTTGAGTGTGAAAGTATATTGCGCGAGTGACAAATTTTGCCAGTGAAATATGTGCCTTTTTTTTCCCCACACTCGTGAAAATGAGTTTCAGTAAGTACTGGCTGTAAAGTCTTTCTATTTAAAATCCATTTGTAAAAAAAAAACAGAACAATGAGAATGGCACCTCGTGTGCATTTTTAACAGGCAAGTGATGAATTCTATTCTCATGAAATGAAATCCCAGCTTGTTGCATGGGCGACCTTAACATTTGCAGAGAGAATAAGACCCATTTAATGTTGCTGCAGTCCCTCTTTCGAGTGTCTCCGAAGGAGTGGGCCTACAGACCATAGTTTTTGCAAAGGAGGTGCTATTATGTTGTCAGTCAAGTGATAATGGTGAAGGCTGTTTGTTTAGACTATGTAGCTCTTCAGTTTAATTCACCCTGGCTCCAGCGTGACATGTTAAAACTGCTATCAACGGAAAATGCACATTTTCAAGAAAGACTTAAAACAACAGCAGCCTCAGTGAGCAGAAATTATCTCCTCTTAACTTAATTATCTCAAAGTATTTAAGCAGCAATCTGTTGAAAATTCTTTCCCTCACAAACCGCTTCTGCTGCTATTTTTTGCCCCTTGTTTCGGTGCCATGTAAGTTTACCTTAATGTGCACAGATCAAGATATATGTTCCTGACTTTAAACTCACATACCTCAGGCCATTAACCCGCAATGTGACGCCACAGAGTAATTGTGGCAAGAGTCTCCTGGTTCAGAGAAATGAGACTGTGCCACACTTTAAATTTCCCATGATGTGAATCAAACGACTGCAAAGTATTACACAGTAACTACAGCACGGAAACAGGCCATTCGGCCCAACAGGTCCATGCCGGTGTTTATGCTCCAGGCGAGCCTCCTCCCACCCTCCTTCTTCTCGCCCCATCAACATCTCCTTCTATTCCTTTCTCCCTCACGTGCTAATCTGGCTTCCCCTTAAGTGAATCTATGCTAGTGGCATCAACGAGTCCCTGTGCTAGCGAGTTCCACACTCTAACCCCTCTCTGGGTAATGAAGTTTCTCCTGAATTCCCTATTGGATTTACTAGGGACTATCTGATATTTATAGACACCTCGTTATGGTCTCGCCCGCAAGTGGAAACATCTAAAATTAATTATAGTTTATTTTTTTTTAAACTGAATTCAAATTCTCAAGCTGCCACCGGGGGGGGGGATTTGAACTCGCATTCTCTGGATTATTAGTCCAATAACATAACCGCCTCACTACATTGCCGTACCCTTATTTCCTGTTCTACGTGATCGTGTGAAAAAGCCTTTTGCTCGGTCTGGCTCTATTATTTTACTCCTCGTGGTATCTTACTGTGCCCAAAATGGCTGCCGCGCTGCCCGACGTCACAAAAATCATTGGACTTCAAAGTAACTCGTTGTACGCGCTTGTTCCCCTCCAAGTCACGCACCATCCTGACTTGGAAGTATATCGCCGATCCTTCATCGTCGCTGGGTCAAAATCCTGGAACTCCCTCCCTAACAGCACCGTGGGAGCACCTTCACCACACGGACTGCAGCGGTTCAAGAAGGCGGCTCACCACCACCTTCTCAAGGGGTAATTCGGGATGGGCAATAAATGCTGGCCTTGCCAGCGATGCCCACATCCCATAAGCGAGTAAAAAAAAAGACAATTCCCGAGAGCATGCTAGGTCTTAAGGTGATGAGACATAAATACAAGTCTTTTTTTTCACAGACTCTGATGAGCTATTGAACTAAAGTAAATGTGAATCTGGAAAGATTACAGCTTGCGTGCATTCTCATGGTTACATAGAGTCATAGGGGGAGAAATTCGGTATCGCCCCGTTTGGGGCGCAATTATCGGCCGGGCGCAAAGTTTAGCGCCTGGCGCTAATTATCGCCTCCGACTGCAAACTTGGCTTCTATCGCCCCTGGAGGTGATTGGAGCGCTAAATCAGGTGCTACACACCTCTCTTAAGGCGCTAACGCCGTGGAGCGAGGCGCTACCTCAGAGCGCTGGCGAAGCTCATGTGATGTCAGTCAGCAATGGAACACAGACACACTGGCGCCGGCCAGTTCTTAAAGGGGAGGGTCGATCTTGCTCTCCATCCAAACCCTGCTCATTGCAGCCTTGAATCTCGGCCTGGAGAGACCTGCACATCAAATCTGCTGGAAAGAACAATGGAGAGGCCCAGGGAAAGAGCTCAGAGTGCAGCCCCCCGAGTCTCTTCTAAATCGATGCAAGGAATGTCAAATCAAAATGAACCTGCAAAGTGCTGCTCAGTGCCCAAAACTCCTTAACACATCATTGAATATCTCCAGAAGTCTCTCTCTCTCACTCAGAATGCATGGTGCAAAAATGTCGCCGACAAAAAAAGGCAGGAAGCGGTTGCCTTTAAATAGCGCTCCCCCAGCCCCTTCCTGACTGCAAAACGCTCCCCTCAACCTGTCGTTGCTAGCGGCAGGCGGTAAGGCAGGGGACGCCACTCAATATCCGGTCCGGGGCGCTACCGGGAAGTTGCACGCTCGACTGATGTCACGATCTGCGGGCGCAAGAGATCGTGGCGGTACTGTTTAGCGCCGCCGCAAAATGTCTGGTCAATTTCACGAGCGGCGCAAATATCGCTGCGCCTGGGTGCTAGTTGCTTTGCACCCCATTAGCGCCCTCTTAAGGTGCTAACGGGAGGCGCAAACCAACTGAATTTTTCCCCCATAGAGTCATAACGGCACAGAAGGAGGCCATTCGGCCCATCGAGTCCGTGCAGGCTCTCTGTAGAGCAATCCAGTCAGTCCCATTCCCCCGCTCTATCCCCTTAGCCCTGCAAGTTTATTTCCCTCAAGTGCCTATCCAGTCTCCCCTTGAAAACATTGAGTGTCTCCGCTTCCACCACTTCCATCGGCAGCGAATTCCAGGTCATCACCACTCGCTGCGTAAAAAAGTTTTTCCTCACGTCCCCCCTGTATCTCTTGCCCAAAACCTTAAATCTGTGTCCCCTAGTCCTTGTACAATCAACTAGTGGGAACAGCCTTTCCCCGTCTAGCCTATCCAAACCCATCATAATCTCGTACACCTCTATCAACTCACCCCTCAACCTCCTTTGCTCTAATGAAAACAAATTCAGCTTCTCCAACCTGTAGCTAAGATCCCCCATCCCCGGAACCATTCTGGTAAATCTCCGCTGCACCCTCTCAAGGGCCTTCACATCCTTCCTAAAGTGTGGTGACCAGAACTGGACGCAATACTCCAATTGTGGCCTAACCAGCGCTTTATAAAGGTTCAGCATAACTTCTCTACTCTTGTACTCAATACCTCTATTTATGAAGCCCATATGCTTTTGGGATTCACATGTGTGAAGCCCATCTGCGAGCCTTCCTGTGCTCCTGCCATTGTCCGTATACAGACTTCTAAAAACAAAACCAGCCCCTAATTTGTTTCTCACGTCGGCCTCCATTCTATCCTCAATGCTTTAGCTCATTCACTAAGCGATAGCCGTCTGTAATTTTTCCACAAACAGTGGAGCTTTCTCAGGAATCTTCTACCATTTGTATTTTAGCAGTTTAGTGGAAGTTACTTCTTCATTTAGGCTCGTGCTGCTCTCGTCATTCCTGCTACATTTCGTTTGAAACTATAAACAACTTTTTGTGTCCATTTAAACCTGCGGATCCTGAAATCACCCAGTGGGCTGATAGCGTATGAGCGCGTAACAAATGAATCCGGAATTCCTTCCTCAGCCCAATTAAAGTAACCATGATGCGGAGATGCCGGTGTTGGACTGGGGTGGACAAAAGTGAGAAGTCGCACAACACCAGGTTACAGTCCAACAGCTTTATTTGAAATCTTCACCTGACGAAGGAGCAGCGCTCCGAAAGCTTGTGATTTCAAATAAAGCTGTTGGACTATAACCTGGTGTTGTGCGACTTCTCACAATTAAAGTAAATTGGCTAAGGCTTCTGATAAAATAGCGGAGAGTAATACATAAGAAGATAAGAAATAGGAGCAGGAGTCGGCCATTCGACCCCTCGAGCCTGCTCCGCCATTCAATAAGATCATGGCTGATCTGATCTTGGCCTCAACGCCACTTTCCCGCCCGCTCCCCATAACCCTTGACTCCCCTGTAGCTCAAACATCTGTCAATCTCCCCCTTGAATATATTCAATGACTCCGCCTCCACAGCTCTCTGGGGTAGAGAATTCCAAAGATTCACGACCCTCTGAGAGAAGAAATTCCTCCTCATCGCCGTTTTAAATGGGCGACCCCTTATTCTGAAACTATGCCCCCGCATTCTAGATTCCCCCCACGAGGGGAAACATCCTCTCTGCATCTACCTTGTCGAGCCCCCTCAGTATCTTATATGTTTCAATAAGATCACTTCTCATTCTTCTAAATTCCAATGAGTATAGGCCCAACCTGCTCAACCTTTCTTCATAAGACAACCACTTCATCTCAGGAATTAACCTAGTGAACCTTCTCTGAACTGCCTCCAATGCAAATATATCCCTCCTTAAATAAGGAGACCAAAACTGCACTGCATATATTAAAGGGGCCGAAATTCCCGGAGCCCAGCCATACCGCTTAAAGTTGATTCACTGTCGCTCGGTCCAAAATGGTTGCCAATGTTCACTGTAATCAAGAAGAAGACCCACCACCCCCTTCGCAAAAGCAAACAGGGATGGGCAATAAGTGCCAGCCTTCATAGCATCGCCCATGACCCGAGAATGAATTTTTTTTTAAACCGAGATCACCCCTCAACCTTCTAATCTCAAGGGATAACAAACCAAATTCATGCATCCAGTCTTCCCAATTTAACCGTTTAAGCCCTGGCATCATTCTGGTGCACCTGCACTGCACCACTTCCAGGGCCAATACCATCTTTCCTGAGGTGCGGTGCCCAAAACTGAACGCAGTGCTCCAGCTGGGGTCTGACCAAGACTCTGTACAACTGAAGCTTCACTTCCTCACTTCAGTATTCCAACCCCAACCGCGCTTGAGATAAAGGCCAAAATTCCATTAGCCTTTTCGATTACTTTTTCTACCCGTGCACAATGTTCCCTCTAATTTTATTTTCTTGGGCCGCCCGGCCCCTTTAACGGGCTGCGCGGACCATTCAAATTTCCGCGCATGCGCAGTTTTATCCATTTACAAGCCGGTGAGCCGGCTGCGCGGGACCTCCAGAGCGTTGCGTGGTCGCGTGGCTGCCAGTGTTCCCTGTCATTTTTTCTGGCCCTGCGCGGGCCATTTCAAAATACCGTGCAAGCCGGCTACGCGGGTTCCCTGGCGCTGCGTGGCCACGCAGCCTAAACCGAACATTGCCGGCCGCGAAGCTTATCTATGTTTCTATAAAGCAGGGACAGGGTACTGAGTTTGGATGATCAGCCATGATCGCATTGAATGGCGGAGCAGGCTCGAGGGGCCGAATGGCCTACTCCTGCTCCTATCTTCTATGTTTCTATGTTTCTATGTTAACGGGAACATTGCCTGGGCACTAGCCTTTAGTGATCTGTGCAAATGGACACCCAAGTCTCTTTCCTCTTCCACAGCTCCCACCTTAAGAAAATATTCCGGTTTTCCTTACTCGGATCAAAAGTGGTTGACCTCACACTTCCCCACATCTGCCATAGTTTTGCCCACTCACTTAATCTGTCTATATCCCTTTGCAACTTCCTGCTCCCATCTACAAAACTTACTGAGCCTCCTAACTTAGTGTCTTCTGCCGACTTGGATATACAACTGCCTATTCCTTCAACCAAGTCATTGATATACATGGTGAAAAGTACAGATCCCTGGGGAACACCACTTGTCACATCCCAGCAGGGAATCTTCCCACTATCCTTACTCTCTGCCTGCTACCTCCTAACCAATTAAAAATTCAAATGAGGATTACTAGTTTTTACAATGTGGAGTGGCTCCCTCACAAAGGGAACTTTGTGGGCGGGGCTACTACATTTTGTTTCCAGGGTGACAGTGCCCTCCCCCCTCTATGGTTTTCCACTTACGTTGCACAACGCAGCCTCTTCTGGTAGAGGGCAACCTAGATCTATTCCCCCCCCACCCCCCCGCCCCAGCAAAATGCCAAAGGCCTACTCCTCAAGACCCCGGCCCTTGACCCCTGACCCTGTGAACTTCGGCGGGGTCCACCCACACATTTACCGGCAAAAATGTGTGCGTAGAGATAGAAATGAAAGGAAATAAACAGCAATATGATTTTGAAGCCCTTGGGCTATGTTTTATTTGAGTAATAAAGAAAAATGAAAGAAAGAACTTGCATTTCTATAGCGCCTTTCAGGACCTCAGGACGTCCCAAAGCGCTTTACAGCCAATAAAGCACTTTTGAAGTGTAGTCACTGTTGCAATGTAGCAAATGCGGCAGACAAAATGCGCACAGCAAGGTCCCACAAACAGTAATGAGATAATGACCAGATAATCTGTTTTAGTGATGTTGGTTGAGGGATAAATATTGGCCAGGATACTGGAGATAACTCCCCCTGCTCTTCTTCAAAATAGTGCCGTGGGATCTTTTACGTTCACCTGAGAGAGCAGACGGGGCCTCGGTTTAACGTCTTTGCAGGGTGCCATGTAGCCACGAGTCTGGTTTGAATATGAAATCCTGCTGATGTCTTTACGTCTGCAGGTTGTACAAAAGGAGGGTCTGCGTGATGCGTGCTCAGGCAGACTTTTTCTGTGACTGCTGATTAGATCGCAGGTTGTTATGGCTCCTGTGAAAGCAGGGTTTTTTTTTGTTTCTGCCCCGGATTGTTGCGTCAGGTCACTCTGAGCTGGAACAAGCACCGGTTTTAATGGGAAAAATTAAAACTTCCGAGGAAAATCCACAGTTATCCTATAAAATCGGCAGTTTAGTGGCAACAGTTAAGCAAAGGTGCCAAAGGTGCCCTGGGCCAAAATGAGCAGAGTAACAAGCAGCAATAAATGCAACACCTTCTCATTCATTATCACCTCATTTTACACAACACAAATAAGGATACAGAACACTGCGAGTGGGCAGCCCAGCGGAGAATCTGCTGATTTCGAACAAACAAGAACACTGCTTTCATCTTTGGTGTCAGTCGGTGCTGCCCTTTCCCACTGGCCATCCCCATGATCGAATATGAACACAAATTGTATTATTGTGAATAACCTGGTGTCGCACTGTTAAAGTAACTGTATAATATACAGTGAATCAACTAGAATTGCTCGGCAAAGTGGCCGTCTAATACCATTAGGTGTGGTCAGCTTGCATTTTCTACTAATGTATAAAGAGCTGTCATTTGCACTCATCACACAAACTAATCCTCCTCAGCAAAGATATGAGAAAGAAAAGACTTAACATTTACATAGTGCCTTTCACGACCTCAGGACAGCCCAAAGTGCTTTAAAGCCAATGCAGTACTTCTGCACACAGAAAGCTCCCACAAACAACAATGTGGTAATGACCAGATAATCCGTTTCTTTTAGGGATGTTGGTTGAGGGATACATTTTGGTCAGGGCACCAGGGAGAACTCCCCTGCTCTTCTTCGAAATAGTGCCGTGGGATCTTTTATGTCCACCTGAGAGGGCAGACGGGGCCTCGGTTTAACGTCTCATCCGAAAGACAGCACCTCCGACAGTGCAGCGCTCCACTGGAGAGTCAGCCTAGATTTGTGCACTCAGGTCTCTTGAGTGGGACTTGAACCCACAACCTTCGGACTCTCGAGACGAGAGTGCTACCCACTGAACCGCAACTGGCAGCTGCACTGGGTATTTGAATTTATTTTGTTAAGGATATTGTAAAGAAACATTGGGCCAGAAATTCGGCTCTTGTCGGGTGAGTACGCGTTGTGTACTCACCCGTAAGGCCACCTGAAGTGCCGGTTTCCTGCATGCACTGCGCATGCGCGGGAAACCGGAACTTCCGTTCCCCTGCAGGGAGGGGTTCAGAAGTCGAACGCGTGCGCGGGAGAGGATGCGCGCACGCAGCGAACTTCAGGTTTTTTTTCAGGTTTCTCCGGGAAGGTAAGTATGAAGAAGCTACGCTTTTAAAAAGGAGGCGCAAGGCCTGTTTTTAACAAGGTAAGTGGTTAATTAATTACAATTTTAAAATTTTTCAACAGGTTTATCTTTTTTAGATACTTTAAAGAAAGGTAAGTTTATTTTTAGCACCGTTAAAAAGTATAATTAATTTTTTCAAAAATGTAAATTTTTGTTTAAAGTAGTTAATTTATTTAACTTATAGTTATGTTAAAAATGTGATTTAAAAAAATATTTATTTGAAGTTTAAGTGTGGTTTTGGGGCCGATCTCTATTCATAGATTTGACAGGTCTTCCTGTCAAATCTATGAATGAAAATGCCCTGCTAGGATTGGCTCTCCATGGCCCACGTGATCCCAGGGGATGCTTCGAACTAACTGCGCCCCTGGGATATACAAGCACTGCGCGCCGGCAGCTGGAGGAGGCCCAGGACCCGAAGTCCTCGTGGGCCCAAAGCACAACTGCAGGCGCGGTAGGCAAGTACGCGCGCGATGCTTGCACCCGCAGGAAGCCGGAAAGCCGAATTTCTGACCCAATATAAGCTATTACAGAGTATAAGAAGCAAGGAGAATAAATGGCAAGATGACTTACAACACTAATCGTAATCATTCAGCTGTGACATCTGAATTTGAATCTGAATCCAATCTAACTCAGAAGGGTTGGATAAAAGTGACCTGTAGGTTGGGTAATTTAATTCCATTTTTCGCCATTTGCCTTCAGGATGCGGGTGATGATGCCAAGTTTGTATTTATTGTCACACCCTAGTTACCTTGAGAAGATAATGGTGGGCCTCCTCATAGACATAGAAACATAGAAGATAGGAGCAGGAATTGGCCATTCGGCCCCTCGAGCCTGTTCCGCCATTTAATGAGATCATGGCTGATCATCCAAATTCAGTACCCTGTCCCTGCTTTCTCTCCATATCCCTTGATCCCTTTAGCCTTAAGAAATATATCTAACTCCTTCTTGAATATATTTAATGAATTGGCCTCAACTGCCTTCTGTGGGAGAGAATTCCACAGGTTCACCACTCTCTGGGTGAAGAAATTCCTCCTCATCTCAGTCCTAAATGGCTTACCCCTTATCCATAGACTGTGACCCCTGGTTCTGGACTCCCCCGCCATCGGGAACATCCTTCCTGCAACTAGTCTGTCTAGTCCTGTTAGAATTTTATAAGTTTCAATGAGATCCCCTCTTATTCTTCTAAACTCTAGCGAATATAAGCCAAATCGACCCAATCTCTCTTCGTACATCATTCCTGCCATCCCAGGTATCAGTCTGGTGAATCTTCGCTGCACTCCCTCCATGGCAAGAACATCCTTCCTCAGATAAGGCGACCAAAACTGCACACAATACTCAAGGTGTGGTCTCACCAAGGCCCTGTACAACTGCAACAAGACATCCTTGCTCCTATACTCGAATCCTCTCGCTATGAAGGCCAACATACCATTTGCCTTCTTAACCGCCTGCTGCACCTGCATGCTTACCTTCAGTGACTGGTGCACAAGGACTCCCAGGTCTCGTTGCACTTCCCCTTTTCCCAATCTATTGCCGTACAGATAATAATCTGTCTTCCTGTTTTTGCCACCAAAGTGGATAACCTCGCATTTATCCACATTATACTGCATCTGCCATGCATCCTCCTTGAAATACAATTGTTGATACAACAATGAGTGGCTTGCTTTAAGTCAACCACGTAGTGTAGGCCGGACAATCCAACAGCTTTCGTGGTCATTTTAGTCCTCTAGTGCTAGCCCACATACTGGCAGATTTAAAAAAAATTTTTTATTCGTTTATGGGATCTGGGCGTCGCTGGCAAGGCCAGCATTTATTGCCCATCCCTAATTGCCCTTGAGAAGGTGGTGGTGAGTCGCCTTCTTGAACCGCTGCAGTCCATGGGGCGAAGGTACTCCCACAGTGCTGTTAGGGAGGGAGTTCCAGGATTTTGACCCAGCAACGATGAAGGATCGGCGATATACTTCTAAGTCAGGATGGTGTGTGACTTGGAGGGGAACTTGGAGGTGGTGGTGTTCCCATGCACCTGCTGCCCTTGCCCTTCTAGGTGGAAGAGGTCGCGGGTTTGGGAGGTGCTACCGAAGAAGCCTTGGCGAGTTGCTCATTGAACTCAACCTCACAATTTAGCATGGAGATTAAATTCACAACCTCAGAGTTAACAACCTTGGCTCGGTGGCAGCACTCTGGCCTCTGGATCAGATGATCGCGTGTTCAAGCCGCACTCCAGAGACTTGAGCCCTACTGAGTGAGTGCAGCACTGGTGGAGGTGCCGTCTTTCAGATGAGATGTTAAACCAAAGCCCCA
Source organism: Squalus acanthias (assembly GCA_030390025.1). Classification (NCBI taxonomy): domain Eukaryota; kingdom Metazoa; phylum Chordata; class Chondrichthyes; order Squaliformes; family Squalidae; genus Squalus; species Squalus acanthias. The sequence continues at coordinate 250,488,430 of CM059425.1, forward strand.
TCTGCTCTGTAAAAGATTCTGTGGTACTATTTCGAAAAAGAGCAGGGGAGTTCTCCCTGATGTCCCTGGCCAACATTTATCCCTCAACCATCATCACTAAAACAGATGATCCGATCATTTATTTCATTGCTGTTTATGGGAGCTTGCTGTGCACAATTTGGCTGCCGCCTGTCAACAACAACAACTTGCATTATATAGCGTCTGTAACATAGTAAAACGTCCCAAGGCGCTTCACAGAAGTATTATAAGACAAAAAATTTGACACCGAGCCATATAAGGAGAAATTAGGGCAGATGGCCAAAAGCTTGATCAAAGAGGTAGGTTTTAAGGAGCGTCTTAAAGGAGGAAAGAGAAGTAGAGAGACAGAGAGGTTTAGGGAGGGAATTCCTGAGCTTAGGGCCCAGGCAGCAGAAAGCACGATTATAATCAGGGATCCTCAAGAGGGCAGAATTAGAGGAGCGCAGATATCTGACACTACAACAGTGACTACACTTCAAGAAGTACTTCATTGGCTATAAAGCACTTTGGGATGTCCTGAGGTCGTGAAAGGCACTATACAAATGCATGTTCTTTATGATTTTGATATAAATAGTCAACTGAGAAAATCTTCTCGCCAATATGTTGGAGAACAGCTAAGGTCATCCAAGCAGTAGCTTAAGCACACAAGGTTCAGCCAGAAAATCCTCCTCTATTATCCCTCCTTTGCATTCCATCTTGACGGCACTGCCCTCAATTGGGTCTGCTCTTAACTGCCCCAGTGCCCCAATCCAATGCCTCAAGATTCCATTCTTGGTTCCGCTTCTTTTCCTCAATCTACATGCTGCCATTAGGTGACATCATCTTTGCACATGGGTGTCAGTTTTTATCGTAACATAGTAACAGTTCCAGGCAGGAGAAGATCACCGATCGATCTAGTCCACCTATCCACAGCATGCAGTTGGTGAATTTCTAATAGCCCAGAATCCCATTTGCTGACAAGAATCTGTCTCGTTCCCTCATGAAGCCCATAAATGTTTTTTTTATTCATTCATTCAAGGCCAGTATTTATTGCCCATCCCTAATTGCTCTTGAGCACCATTTCAGAGGAGCAGTTAAGAGTCAACCGCATTGCTGTGGGTCTGGAGTCACATATAGGCCAGACCAAGTAAGGATGGCAGATTTCCTTCCCTAAAGGGCATTAGTGAACCAGATGGGTATTTATGACAATTCGGTAGTTTCATGGCCACCAGTACTGAGACTAGCTTTTTATTCCAGATTTTTTATTTAATTAACTGAATTTAAATTCCCCAGCTGCCGTGGTGGGATTTGAACTCACGTCTCCGGATCATTAGCCCAGACCACTGAGATTACTAGTCCAGTAACAGAACCACTATGCTACCGTACCCCTTGTTTCACCGTTCACCACCCTTTTAGTGAAAGTAGTTCCTCCTATAGTTCCTATTTTCTTTAATTCTCCTTAATTTGTAAATATGACCGTCAGGCTTACATTCTGTACACGGCAGAAATGCTTACTTGGATCCAATTTGTCCAAACCTCTCAACATTTTAAACTCGTCTATATATTTCCTCTCAGTCTTGTCTTTTCAAGACAGAAAAGACCCAGGGTAGTTAATCTTTCCTCAAACGTTATTCCCTTAAGCTCCAGGATCAAACGTGTAGCCTTCTCTGTACCCCTCCAATAACTGAACATCACCTTTGAAATCACCAGGGCCAAGTACAGTTTTCAAATGACCTCTCTGGATTTATATGTCGTACCCCTTGAAATGCATCCCAATATTCTGTTAATTTTTTTCACAGCGTTGGGACATTGTGCTAATGGTTTTATTGACCTTTCAAATACATTCCCATTGAGTACATAATCCCCATCTACCTTCCATTTGCCAAATACATAACCTTACATTTCCTTCTATTAAATTGCATCTGCCATTTCTCTGCCCATTTAGCGATTTTCCCCTTCCACTGATTGAGCCTGTCAAGATCCTTTTGAATTAGGGTGTATTGATATTCATCATTTGTCACTTCTCCCAATTTGTTATTATTTGTGTGTCAGCCATGGCTCAGTTGGTGGCACCCTCACCTAGAAAGTTGTTACTTCAAGTCCTACTCCAGAGACTTGAGCACAAAAATCTACACTGACACTCCAGTACAATACTGAGAGAGTGCTGCACTGTCGGTGGTGTCGTCCACTCTCTCAAGTGGATGTAAAAGATCCATGGCACTATTTTGAAGAAAAGCAGGGGAGTTATCCCTGGTGCCCTGGCCAATATTGATCCTTCAATCAACATCACTAAAAAAATATATTATCCGGTCATTATCACATATATCTGTGGGAGTTTGCTGCGTACAAATTGATTGCTGTGTTTCCTACATTAGAACAGTGACTACACTTCAAAAAAGTACTTCATTGGCTATAAAGCGTTTTGGGACGTACGGTGGTCGTGAAAGGTGCTATATAAATGCAAGTCTTTCTTTTTTATTTACAATAACCTTGACCCCCATGACAACCACTGTGCTATTTGACTGCATATTGACATCAAATCATGATTTGCAAGGACTTCTTTCAATTTAACATCAACAAGAGCAAAACCGTCTTGTTCAGTTCCCACAAAATACTCTGCCCTCGGCCCTCCGCCTCACCGGCTGCTCGCTCAGGCTATATCTGATGGTGCACAACTTCTGTATCCTTTTTAACGGTGAGCTTTAAATCCCAATCCTTCCCACCAACAAGACTAGCTATTTTCACCTTCACAACACTGCTTCCCCTACCTCTTCCTCATTGCTGCTGAAACCTTCATCCACACCTTTGTCACCTCAAGTATCAAATACTCCAAAGTTCCCCTCGCCAGCTCTCCCAGTTCCACCTCAGCTAAACGGCAATTCATCCAAAATTCTACCGCCCGCATCCTATCCTGTACTAAGTCTTGATTCTCCTATCACCCATTCACTCCCAACCTCCATCGTCACCCCATTGCTCAAAATCCTTGGCCTCATCGACCGGTCTCTCGATGACCTCGCCTCCACCTACCTCGGCAACTTCCTCGAACCCTTCATGCCAACACACACCATCTGCTCTTCTGACACTGGATTCCTTTACCTCACCCCCGCCCCTCCACCACCCCACCCACTCACCACTTTCTACTCCACCTTTGGTAGCAAAGCCATCAGCTATCTTGGCCCGATAATCTGGAACACTCTCCCGAATAAGTGGTATCACCTTGCTATCTAGGTGTCAGCCATGACTGGAAACTGGGCAGTAAAGGGTGCAGAAACGGTTTACATAGGAAACTAGTAAGGTTAAACCCTAGAGAACATTGAGTGTTTCTACACTAATATCTGATATGTAGTTCACATCTAGGTGTCAGCTATGGCTCAGTGGTAGCATTATTGCATCTGGGCCCAAAGGTTGTGGGTTCAAGCTCCCACTCCAGAGACTTAACCACAAAATCTAGGCTGACACTTCACTGCAGTACAGTGTCTGGCCAATATTTATCCATCAACCAACATCCCCAAAAAAGCAGATGATCTGGTCATTATCACATTGCCGTTTGTGGGACCTTGCTGTGTGCAAATTGGCTGCCGCGTTTCCTATTGTTCCTACAACAGCGATAGTACGTTAAAAATATTGGCTGTAAAGTGCTTTGGGACATCCTGAGGCCGTGAAAGGCGCTACTTAAATGCAAATGTTTCTTTCTTCTTCACCTCTCTCTCTCATCCTTCAAAAGCCTCTTCAAAACCTTCCTCTTTCTCCATGCCACCCTCCAGCTCTTTTCTGACCACTGCTCAGTATCTGGTTTCAGCTCTTGGGATGTGTAATTGCACTAAATTCATTGTTGCTGTTTGTTAATGTTGTTGCTATCTTCTGCTTTGGTCACGTGAGTTTAGAGGGTAACTTACAGGTTCCTTTATACATGGTTTGCTAGTGCTACCACTAACAAAGTCTATAATAAAGCCACTAAGGTTACAATAGCAGTTCAGTTTGAAAAAGGATAGCAACAGTTACAGGATATTATGTTTGTCGAGTGATTAAAGATGTCATTTTTGTATAATTATGAGCAATGATGAAGTGTTCCTTTTAAAAATATTCATCTTAATTTCACCGCGCATTTTGTCCAATTTTCCCACCAAAATGTCACGGAAGTTTATTCCTTAATAGTGGGGCTGTGTCTGTGACTCACATACCTAGCAGCGCAGTTAATCTTATCGACTTTCGCAAGACCCCGGCATTAAGCTGAAACGATTAATCTTCTATCCTCTGTCGGCAACAAGGTCTTGTAGTTTAGATAACAGGCAGACAGCAACCATGACATCATCACTTGAGACAGCATATGAAAAAAATGCCTGCATGAATGCCCTTGTAATAATTATTATCCAATATATGTTCACTGTAACAATAAAGAAATGGAACGATACGTTAAAGCATATATGCCATTAAAGCGATGAACCTTATCTAACCTTAATTTCCTTGTCTGCAGTTGTTTAAAGTTTCCCCTTTCTCGGTAGCCTCCCTCCCCTCCCTCTAATACTGCCTCTCACTGAGGAGCTTTCCTCAATCAGCCAGGAGAGTGGGACAGTCTGTGCTGGGAACATTTCCACGTCTGATGTCAGTCATCTGGTGCGCTTCTGCAGATAGCACTGCCTCCGTCAGTTTTTCCTTCTTCACCTCTAGGTAGCTCCACCATTGCCGGCTGTGCCTTCTGCTGCCTGGGCCCTAAGCTCTGGAATCCCTTCCTGAAACCTCTCCACCTCTCTACCTCACTCTCCTCCTTTAAAAGGCTCCTTAAAACCTACCTCCATCTGTCCTAATATCTCCTTGTGTGACTTGGTGCCAGTTTTTGCCTGATTACACTCTTGTGAAAAGCCTTGGGATGCTTTACCATGTTAAAGGTGCCATATAAGTGCAAGGTGTTGTTACACAGAAAAACATAGAAAAATAGGAGCAGGAGTCGGCCATTTGGCCCTTCGAGCCTGCTCCGCCATTCAATATGATCATGGCTGATCCTCCATCTCAATACCATATTCCCGCTCTCTCCTCATACCCATTGATGCCTTTTGTGTCTAGAAATCTATCTATCTCTTTCTTAAATATATTCAGTGACTTGGCCTCCACAGCCTTCCATGGTAGAGAATTCCACAGGTTCACCACCCTCTGAGTGAAGAAATTTCTCCTCATCTCAGTCCTAAATGTCCTACCCCGTATCCTGAGACTGTGACCTCTCGTTCTAGACCCCCCAGCCAGGGGAAACATCCTCCCTGCATCCAGTCTCTCTAGCCCTGTCAGAATTTTATACATTTCAATGAGATCCCCTCTCATTCTTCTAAACTCTAGTGAATACAGGCCTAGTCAACCCAATCTCTCCTCATACGACAGTCCTGCCATCGCAGGAATCAGTCTGGTGAACCTTCGCTGCACTCCCTCTATGACAAGTATATCCTTTCTTAGGTAAGGAGACCAAAACTGCACACAGTACTCCAGGTGTGGTTTCACCAAGGCCCTGTACAACTGTAGTAAGACATCCTTGCTCCTGTACTCAAATCCTCTTGCAATGAAGGCCAACATACCATTTGCCTTCCTAACTGCTTGCTGTACCTGCATGTTTGCTTTCAGTGACTGGTGTACAAGGATACCCAGGTCCCTTTGTACATCCCAATCTAGCACCATTTAAATAATACTCTACCTTTCTGTTTTTCCTACCGAAGTGGATAACTTAACATTTATCCACGTTATACTGCATCTGCCATGTATTTGCCCACTCACTCAACTTGTCCAAATTGCCTTGAAGCCTCTTTGCATCCTCCTCACAACTCACAATCCCACCTAGTTTCGTGTCATCAGCAAACTTGGAAATATTACATTTGGTTCCCTCATCCAAATCATTGATATATATTGTGAATAGCTGGGGCCCAAGCACTGATCCCTGTGGTACCCCACTAGTCACCGCCTGCCACCCTGTTGTTGATAGATAGAATGTAGTATTTATATTGCCCTTTATCAAATCTTCACTTCACACAATGCATTCCTTTTAGAGTGCAGTAACTGCTGTTATGTAATCAAACACAGCAGCCATTCTGCACCAGAAACATCCCAGGAACATCAACGAGATGAAAAGGCCATTCTGTGTTCTTAGCGGATTGAGATTCAGGGAGGAATGTTGATCAGCAGACTGCGAGGGCTCGCTGCCCTTTGAATAGTGCAAGGGGATATCACCTTACTAGGCAAAAAGGGACATTCGTTTAACATCTCATCCTAAAATGGTACCTCTGAAAATCCAGCATTCCCTCAGTACTGTACTGCAGTGTCATTGGCCCAAGTCCCAGCACTCAAACCCCAACAAATCCTCTGACCCAGAAGCGAGAGTTATATCAACTAAGCCATTTTCACACACTCACAAATAGACCATGTACAGCAGGCACCTCAAAGCACTGGAGAGGTACCACCAACACTGCCTCTGCAAGATCCTGCAAATCCATTGGCAGGATAGGCGCACCAACGTCAGTGTTCTCGCTCAGGCCAACATCCCCAACATTGAAGCTTTGACCACGCTCGATCAGCTCCGATGGACGGGCCACATCGTCCGCATGCCCGATACGAGACTGCCAAAACAAGCGCTCTACTCGGAGCTCCGACACGGCAGGAGAGCCCCAGGTGGGCAGAGGAAATGCTTCAAGGACACCCTCAAAGTCTCCTTGAAAAAGTGCAACATCTCCACCGACACCTGGGACTCCCTGGCCCAAGACTGCACAAAGTGGAGGAGAAGCATCCGGGAAGGTGCCGAACACCTCGAGTCTCTTCGCCGGGAGCAAGCGGAAGCCAAGCGCAAGCAGCAGAAGGAGCGCACGTCAACCCAAGCACCCCACCCACCCGCCCCTTCAACCACCGTCTGCTCCACCTGTGACAGAGACTGTAGGTCCCGCATTGGACTCGTCAGTCACCTGAGAACTCATTATTAGTGTGGAAGCAAGTAATCCTCGGTTCCGAGGGACGGCCTAAGAAGAAGACAAATAGAGTGTTGCTCGCACCTTCTCACTGCCTAATCAGGGACTGATGTACCTCATCTCCTGAGGGGACGTTGGGCTAAATGTTAGTTAAGAATGGGACTCAAAGCTCACGTCATTATGAGGCCGTCGCTTCTCTGTAAGAGTTACTGGCAGGACAATGCTCTTTGACATTTAATGCAAGTTTAGCTTCAGTTCTGATTTCATGTTTTTGCATTGATTGCTTGAACTGACTCATTGAACTCAGCTCTGAGAATTCTTACAGACTGACGACAAACGCAGACTCTCCCCCCTCCCCCGTCCCACACAAACCAGTCTTCAGTGCTGCTAGGGCCAATTTCCAATGCCTTATCTGAAAAGTTGTCTCCTTTCCAAATGATTAGCATGGCCAAGAGCCTAAAAGCTGTGTAAGTGTTAAACCGCCAAGATCACCATGCTTTGCTAATCCGATCGGCCTTGTAGCAGTTATGAAAAATGATATTTGCTACCAGAGGCATACATCAGCGGTGCCAGATAAAGTTAAGTCAAGACGACTTAATCCTTTGATCTGCAGAATCATCAGGCCCTCAATCCGCTCTGTAAACTGTAACGGTTTGGAGGATTAAGAACTAAACATAAAATAGAAATCTCGGAATATAGACAAAAAGATTAAGTATGAATAGGACTCAGAGGCAGGATATATATCATTACGGAGGCTTTTAGCACAAGATTCAGAAAGCCAACCCTCCTTGTGGCATTTTCTGCATATCTCACCAGTAAGGCATGTAGCCTCTCGGTGCATTTATGCAGAAATATGTGAGTTGGTTTCCAAATTTCACATACAAAATACGTAAAGCAGGATTACATATATTACAAAGTTTGTTGGACTGCTCAGTCTGTATTCCAACAACTATCAAAAATAAAAAATTATGGCATCATTTTTCATGCCCCTCGTCTTGTTTCTGAAGGCCCTGTTTATATACTGCGGTTGCACAGAAAGCTCGCGTCTTTCTTGATCGAACGAGGTTTCCACAATCCAACTGCTGTAGTCATCCACTCTGGAAACTTTAAATCAGACTTGAATGGAGGGGAATAAGGAGAAGCCAACACTGGCAGCTTTTTTCCCCCAAGGTAAGTGAACTGATTTAATTTAGAACTCTCTCATTTCAGAAACTATCCCTGCATTCAAAGTTTTTTTTATTCATTCATGGGATGTGGCCGTCGCTGACAAGGCCAGCATTTATTGCCCATCCCGAATTGCCCTTGAGAAGGTGGTGGTGAGCCGCCTTCTTGAACCGCTGCAGTCCATGTGGTGAAGGTACGCCCACAGTGCTGTTAGGGATTTTGACCCAGTGACGATGAAGGAACGGCGATATATTTCCAAGTCAGGATGGTGTGTGACTTGGAGGGGAACTTGGAGGTGGTGGTGTTCCCATGCGCCTGCTGCCCTTGTCCTTCTAGGTGGCAGAGGTCACGGGCGTGGGAGGTGCTGTCGAAGAAGCCTTGGCGAGTTGCTACAGTGCATCTCGTAGATGGTACACACTGCAGCCACGGTGTGCTGGTGGTGGAGGGAGTGAATGTTTAAGGTGGTGGATGGGGTGCCAATCAAGCGGGCTGCTTTGTCCTGGATGGTGTCGAGCTTCTTGTGTGGTTGGAACTGCATTCATCCAGGCAAGTGGAGAGTATTCCATCATACTTTTGACTTGTGCCTTGTAGATGGTTGAAAGGCTTTGGGGAGCCAGGAGGTGAGACACTCGCCGCAGAATACCCAACCTCTGACCTGCTCTTGTAGCCACAGTATTTATGTGGCTGGTCCAGTTAAGTTTCTGCAAATTTAGCTCTGCAAATAAAAAAAAATGCTGGAAATACACAGCAGGTCATCCAGCCTCTGTAAAGGGGAAAGACAGTATAGAACTGATGAAGTCTATACGCCCCTTTAATTTAAGTTCTCCTTTGTCCTTGCAGTTTGGATTATCCCGTCACTGATTTGCTCCAAGTCTTCCAAACATAACAATGGAAAAGCCAATACCCTGCAGAGAACATGTATCACGGAGTCTCCAAAGGACTCCTATCCCTAAAGGTAAATTAATCAAAACCTATTGGGCCGGAATTTGCGGTGGGTATTAACGGCAAACTAATAGTGTTCGCCGTTATTACCCCATTGAAACTGACCACAACTTCAGAATATAGCGCACACGCATCCTAACGTGGAAATCCTGAAGTTGCGGTCAGTCATTCACTGTTCCGACACTGGCTGCGCAGTGCGCGCCCCCCCAACCACCCCCCCCCCACACCCCACGCCCCCCCTCCCCCCCCACCCATCACACTAGCCGGCAATCTATGTAATTAGTGAAAATGAGGAAAACTTGGGTTTTTCTGCAGTACTATTGCTGTTAAATACCCCATTAAAAGTTAGACCTTGTTGGATTAGGTGTAACTCGGGTTTTTAATAGCTTATTGACTGCTAAACAAATGTTATGGCCTGAAAAACTCATGTTGATTTTGTGGAGTGTCAAATTTCTCCATTCTGATAAAAATTACAATTTTTAAAAAACTTAAAATTTTTTTTTATTTTTTTAAAGTTTGTTCATTATATTTCAGATTCTACCTTATCCCCCATGTGAGAGCCCCAATCGTTGTGTTGCTCTCTGCAACATGTTTAAAAAGTCGGGATAAAAGCAGGTTTATCATTTCCTGCTTCCCTGTCTGTGAGAATTCAGCATTTGTGATTGGCTGCTTGGACAGCTTGTTTACGTTTACAGTAGATCGCACTAGGGAATCCCCACTACACCGCGCTGAAATCACTTACGCGTCGAAAAAGGCAAAACTTCTCGCCACAGAGATCGCAGCTTTCTCCAGGGCCAGCGGCGAACGCCTTTGCTTTGCCGCTGACCGCAAATTCTGGGCCATAATTTTTGGGTGCTTGGAATTACATAGAGAAAAAGATCAGGTGGGGAGGATCACACGGGAGCAATAAAGCCCATCTGATTTTCCGGCCATTTCAACTAATGGGTGGAAAATCAGGTGGGCTCAGCTGAACTTCAACCTCCAAGCCAAATGAGAGGAGAATCTGCAACGGTGCCGAGATTATTTAATTTTGGTCAGTTTTCTCTCTTAGTGGAACATTGGGCGCGATCCTGCCAGCCCTGGGGAGGCGGGTATGGAGGCGGAACTGCTGGGAAAATGGCAGAATCTGGGAGCGGGTGCCCATCCCGCCCCCAACCCGCCTCCATGCCATCCTGCCAGGAGGCGGGTAGCCGACCCGCGCCGGGTCCCATCTCCTTGGAGGCGGGAAGGGGATTAGTGCCACTTATCTGCCTGTTAACAGGTAGTTTGTCGTGGCCCTTCAACCACCGTCTGCCCCATCTGTGACAGAGACTGTTGGTCCCGCATTGGACTCATCAGTCACCTGAGAACTCATTTTTAGTGTGGGAGCAAGTCATCTTCGGTTCCGAGGGACTGCCTAAGAAGAGAGAAGAGGATTATCCCCATTTTACCCACACAAGTGCGGGCTTCCCGAAGGCTGCGAACCCCGCCAGGGTCACCGTGGCGAGCAGTGGGTCTGTGGGGGTTGGAGGGGTGCAAAAGTGCGCTGTGAAGGTAAGTGATGGGTGCAAGTGTGGAGAGGTGAGTATGTGAGGTAAGTGGAAAGTGATAGAAAAAGTTTACTTACCTTTGTTTCTTCCTGCAGGCTTCAAGAGTTGGGGATGCGGAGAGTCTCGCACCTCCGCGGCAGAGATGACAGATGGCCGCTGCATTCTCAACAACCATCTAATTTCTACAAAAGAAAGAGGTTTGATGAGGTCTTGAATTCAAGAACTCATCAAACTACAGAGAATGTCAGTGTTTGACAGCTTCACAGAGCTGTCAAACAATGACAATTCATCTGTCAAATATGTTGATGTTCTCTGCAACCAGCTTATCAAGGTCAATCAAGGGAAAATAGCGTGGGTTGGCCAGAAGTTGATGGAGGCGGACTGAAACCCGACAAGTGGGAATCCCGCCTCCAAAAGCTCCCCATTGGCAAAATCCAGCCCATTATTCCCAGCAGCTTGAAGCTTCATGTTTCACGCTACATTCAATCATTTCTATCGTAACCTCTTAGCTATAAGTGTCAAATTGGCTCAGTTGGTCGGAAGATTAGGAACAGGAGTAGGCCATTCAGACCCTTGAGCCTGTTCCGCCATTCAATTAGATCATGGCTGATCTATACCGCAACTTCATTTACCCGCCTTTGATCAATATCCCTTGATACCCTTACCGAATACAAATCTGTCAATTTCAGTCTGGAAAGCTCCAATTGACCCCCAGCACCCACAGCCTTCGGGAGAGGGAATTCTAGATTTCCGCTACCCTTTGTGTGGAAAAGTGCTTCCTGATATCATTCCTGAATTATCCAGCTCTAATTTTAGGATTCTGCCCCCTTGTTCTGGATTCCCCCACCAGAGGACATAGCTTCTCTGTATCTCCCCTATCGAATCCATTTTATCATTTTAAACATCTCAATTAAGTAACTCCTCAGCTGTCTAAACTCAAGGGGATACCAGACAGGTTTACACAAACTGTCCTCGTAACTTAATCCTTTAAGCGCTGGTATTATTCTGGTGAATCTGGGCCGTACCACTTCCAAGGCCAATATTTCTTTCCTGAACTTCGGTGCCCAAAATGGAATACAGTACTCCAAATGAGGTCTGACCAAGGCTCTGTTCAACTGAAACATCACTTCCACCCCTTTGCATTCCAGCCTCATTGAGATAAAGGCCAGCATTCCATTCGCCTTTTTGATTACTTTTTTGTACCTGTGCAGCATCTTTTAGTGATTTGTGTACTTGGACATCCAATTCTCTTCCCTCCTCCACAATTTCTCGTCTCTCACCATTAAGAAAATATTCCAATTTGCCTTCCTTGGAACCAAAGTGGATGACTTCAAACATCCCAACATTGGACTCCATTTGTCACAGTTTTGCCCACTCACTTAATCTTTGTAACTTCCAGCTCCCAGCTACACAACTTCCCTGCCTCCTAAGGTTGTGTGATCAGCAAACTTGGATATACAACTCTCTATTCCTTCATCCAAGTCACTGATTATGTATGGTGAAATGCTGTGCCCCTCGTATAGATCCCTAGAGAACACCACTTGTCACATCTCACCAATCAGAGTATATTCCTTTTATCCCTACTCTATCTCCTATCAATTGCCAATCCATGTCACAAGGTTACCTCCACCTCTGTGCATTTTTATTTTTATTTTATTTTTGTTTAGAGAGAGTAGATAGAGAGAAACTGTTCCCATTGGCGGAAGGGTCGAGAACCAGAGGACACAGATTTAAGGTGACTGTCAGAAGAACCAAAGGCAGCATGAGGGAAAACTTTTTTACGCAGTGAGTGGTTAGGATCTGGAATGCACTGCCTGAGAGGGTGGTGGAGGCAGACTCAATCGTGGCTTTCAAAAGGGAATTGGATAAGTACCTGAATGAAAAAAATTGGAGGGCTACGGGGAAAGGGCGGGGGAGTGGGACTTGCTGAACTGCTCTTGCAGAGAGCCGGCACAGGCTCGACGGGCCAAATGGCCTCCTTCTGTGCTGTAACCATTCAATGATTCTATGACTCTATGATAATCTCTTGTGTGGAACTTGGTCAAATATCTTCTGGAAGACCGTATATATCACATCCATAGACACTCCCCTATCCACCTTATTAGTCATGATGTGGAGATGCCGGTGTTGGACTGGGGTGGACAAAAGTGAGAAGTCACACAACACCAGGTTATAGTCCAACAGTTTTATTTGAAATCACAAGCTTTCGGAGTGGCTGCTCCTTCGTCACCTTATTAGTGGCCTCCTTAAAAAATTCAACTAGATTAGTCAGACATGACTTACCTTCACAAATCTATTGTGCCTCTCTTTAATCAGCTTATACTTGTCCAAGTGTTCAGGCACTCTATGCCTGATGATAGATTTTACTAACTTCCCCAGAACTGACGATAAACACATTTAAAAAAAATTCATTCACAGGATGTGGGCATCGCTGACAAGACCAGCATTTATTGCCCATCCCTAATTACCCTTGAGAAGGTGGTGGTGAGCCGCCTTCTTGAACCGCTGCAGTCCATTTTACCTCTGCACAGTCTGCCCGATCCTCTGCTCTCTGAATTCTTTTATCCTGATGCTAACCCTCCTATCATTCTCAAGCCTTAGCCCTGTCCTTAGCAGTGGCTCAGTGGGTAGCACTCTCGCCTCTGAGTCAGAAGGTTGTGGGTTCATAGTCCCTGCTCCACAGACTTGAGCACAGAAACTAGGCTGACACCCCAGTACTGAGGGAGTGCTGCACTGTCAGAGGTGTCGTTTTTCAAATGAGGGGTTAAACTGAGGTCCTGTCTCCCCTCTCAGGTGGACGTAAAAGATCCTGTGGCACTATTCACAGAAGAGCAGGGGAGTTCTCCCTGGTGTTTTGGTCAACATTTATCCCTGAACCAACATCACTAAAACAGATTGTCTGGTCATTTACTTCATGGCTGTTACCTTTCAAGCTATTTCTACTTTCTTTTCCAAACTATTAGAAGTAGTTTTATTCATTTGCAGGATGTGAATGTCACTGGCAAGGCCAGCATTTATTGCCCATGCCTAATTGCCTTGCTAGGCCATTTCAGAGGCAGTTAAGAATCAACTCCAACATTGCTGTAGGTCTGGAGTCACATATGGGCCAGACCAGGTAAGGAGAGTAGATTTCCTTCCCTAAAGGATATTAATGAACCAGATGGGTTTTATACAACAATCCAGTAGTTACATGGTCACCATTACTGACACTAGCCTTTCATTAGAGATTTATTTATTAACTGAATTTAAATTCCCCAGCTGTCATGGTGGGATTTGAACGCACGTCTACACAGATCATTAGTCCAGGCCTACTGGATTACTAGTCCAGTAACATAACCACTATGCTACAATTCCCTTATAGTAGTTAATGTTTAAGTACTTAATATTTTGATCATTTGACTATCGACAAGCAATTGTTTGATCTTCAAAGGAGAAGACACCCATATAATCCACAGACTTTCATCTCTTGATCGCTAGTCTTCTATTTTTCCTAACTTATAAAAGTGGCGTGGAGATAGGAAATTTCTCTGAAGTTATTTTAATGTCCAATTATCATCAAGCATTGTGTCATTAAGTGTTTTGTGAGAAAAACTACAAGGATGTCCTTTTTAAAAAGCATTGGCTTTTTAATTCTTTTATAACTATTCAAAAAATTAAAAAACTCTGAATCTACACTATCGAGTCCTTTTTAACATCTTAATCACCTCGATCCGATCACCCCTCAATCTCCTATGCTCAAGGGAATACAAGCCACGTTTATGCAACCTGTCCTCATAATTTAACCCTCTAAGCCCCGGTATCATTCTGGTGAATCTGCGCTGCACCCCCTCCAAAGCCAATGGCCCGTATATTCCGATGCCTACGGGTGTGTACGGGCTGTGTACACACCCGTAGGGACATCGGAAATGCTGGTTTCAGGCATGCGAAGCGCATGCGCTGAAAACCGGTATTTCCGATCTGTCAAGAATGCTTTTGACAGATCGGATGCCTGCCCTGGAGAAGGGCCTCCGTGGGCGGATAGTTCTGCTTTCTGGAGAACCTCCGCCCACAGAAAACGCTTAGAAATCTTACGCCTGATAAAAGCAGGCATAAGGCCTGCTTTTACCAGCATAAGAGTTGAAAAAAGTTTTTAAAAAAATTTCACTCATTTATAATTTAAAAATACTTTTAAAAAAGGTAAGTTTATTTTTAGCTCCGTAAATTTTTGTTTAAAATATTTAATTTATTGTAATTTTAACTCATTTTAAAAACGTGATGGTTTTTAAAAAAATTATTTAATGCTTTACTGTGTTTTTGGAGTGATCTCCATTCATATATTTGACAGGTTTATCTGTCAAGTGTATGAAGGGAGATTCCCTTCTGTGATTGGCTCCCCATGGCCCACGTGATCCCAGGGACGCTGCGAACGACATGTGCCGCTGGGATACGTGGGCCCTGCGCATTTCGAGTTTGGAGAGGCCCAGGAGCGGAAGTGTACGCACCTGGGGAGCCCTCGGGTAAGTTCGTAGATTTTTTCCAGATCGGAGGCCTCCGCACGCAGGAAGCCTCCGATCGGAAAATACGAGCCAATATATCTTTCCTGAGGTGCGGTGCCCAGAACTGAATGCAGTGCTCCAGAAGGGGTCTGACCAAGGTTCTGTACAACTGGATGAATGTAGGGCAAAAAAACCCCCCAAAAGAACAACATTGGAAAGCATTCTCCGAACTGTGCCCCCACTAACTGATCACAGAATGGGCATTGATTGTAGTTGTGAGATAGTCCACAGACTGTTGTAGCTGGAAGTGAATGACCTGCATGATGAAAAAAGATAAAAATGACATCAAAAAACATGGTATGGGGCGACGACCAAATAAAAATTCTGATTGAACAGTAATACGTCACACTTTTCAGATTTGTCTCATTCTTTGGGATTTTTTTTTTTCGTATTATGGGATGTGGGCTTCGCTGGCAAGGCCAGCATTTATTGCCCATCCCAAATTGCCCTTGAGAAGGTGGTGGTGAGCCGTCTTCTTGAACCGCTGCAGTCCGTGTGGTAAAGGTACTTCTCTCTTCTTCTTAGGCAGTCCCTCGGAACCGAGGATGACTTGCTTCCACATTAAAAATGAGTTCTCAGGTGACTGATGAGTCCAATGCGGGACCTACAGTCTCTGTCACAGGTGGGGCAGACGGTGGTTGAAGGGGCTGGTGGGTGGGGTGCTTGGGTTGACGTGCGCGCCTTGCGCTGCCTGCGCTTGGCTTCCGCTTGCTCCCGACGAAGAGACTCGAGGTGTTCGGCGCCTTCCCGGATGCTTCTCCTCCACTTTGTGCGGTCTTGGGCCAGGGATTCCCAGGTGTCGGTGGGGATGTTACACTTTTTCAAGGAGGCTTTGAGGGTGTCCTTGAAGTGTTTCCTCTGCCCACCTGGGGCTCTCTTGCCGTGCCGGAGCTCCGAGTAGAGCGCTTGTTTTGGGAGTCTCGTATCGGGCATGCGGACAATGTTACCCATCCATCGGAGCTGATCAAGCGTGGTCAAAGCTTCGATGCTGGGGATGTTGGCCTGAGCAATAACACTGACGTTGGTGCGCCTATCCTGCCAATGGATTTGCAGGATCTTGCGGAGGCAGCGTTGGTGGTACCTCTCTAGTGCTTTGAGGTGCCTGCTGTACATGGTCCATGTCTCTGAGGCATACAGCAGGGCGGGTATCACTGCTGCTCTGTAGACCATGAGCTTAGTGCCCGGTTTGAGGTCCTGGTCTTCAAACACTCTCTTCCTCAGGCGACCGAAGGCTGCACTGGCACACTGAAGGCGGTGTTGGACTTCGTCGTCGACGTCTGCCCTTGTTGACAGTAGGCTCCCGAGGTATGGAAAGTGGTCCACGTTGTCCAAGGCCTTGTCGTGGATTTTGATAATCGGGGGGCAGTACTGTGTGGCGGGGGCAGGTTGGTAGAGGACCTTTGTCTTATGGATGTTTAGTGTAAGGCCCATGCTCTCGTACGCTTCGGTGAAGGTGTTGACGATGGTTTGGAGTTTGACCTCCGAGTGAGCGCAGACGCAAGCGTCGTCTGCATACTGTAATTCGACGACAGAGGATGGGACGACCTTGGATCTGGACTGCAGGCGACGGAGGTTGAACAGTTTCCCGTTTGTTCTGTAAATTAGCTCCACTCCAGTGGGGAGCTTACTGAGGGTGAGATGGAGCATTGCAGCAAGGAAGATCGAGAAGAGCGTTGGTGCGATGACACAGCCTTGCTTGACCCCGGTTCGTACGTGAATTGGGTCTGTGGTGGAACCGTTGGTCAGGATCACGGCTTGCTTGTCGTCGTAAAGCTGGCGGAGGATGGTGACAAACTTTTGAGGGCAGCCGAATTTGTGATGGACACTCCATAATCCCTCACGGTTGACAGTGTCGAAGGCCTTTGTGAGATCAAAGAAGGCCATGTACAGCGGTTGGTGCTGTTCCCTGCATTTCTCTTGTAATTGACGTGTGGTGAAGATCATGTCCATTGTGCCCCTTAGTGGGCAGAATCCGCATTGCGACTCTGGGAGGAGCTCTTCAGCCACTGGGAGAAGGCGATTGAGGAGGATTCTTGCGATGACTTTCCCTGTGGCAGACAGCAGGGAAACTCTTCTGTAATTACCGCAATCGGACTTGTCACCTTTCTTGAAGATGGTCACAATTACGGCATGTCTGAGATCTCCTGGCATGCTCTCCTCCTTCCATATAAGAGAAATTAGTTCATGAATTTGCGCCAGTAGTGCTTCTCCACCATGCTTTAGTGCCTCGGCGGGGATTCCATCTGCTCCTGAGGCCTTGTTGTTCTTCAGTTGTCAGATGGCCTTTTCAACCTCATGCCGGGCTGGGGTTGTGCTGAGATGGTGGCGGGTAGTATGCTGCGGGATGGAGTTGAGGACACTCGCGTCGAAGACAAAGTCGCGGTTAAGGAGATGTTCAAAGTGCTCCTTCCAGCGGGCACTGACTGCCTCTCTGTCCTTGATGAGTACCTCTCCGTTCTTGGCCCGCAGTGGGGTAGGGCCTTGGGTGCTTGGGCCGTAGATGGTCTTGACTGCGCTAAAGAATCCACGCACGTCGTGGTTGTCGGCTAGCTGCTGGATCTCCTGCACTTTCTCCACTCACCATCTGTTCTTTAGGTCGCAAATTTTTTGTTGGACCTCGGCCTTCAGACGTCTGTAGAGCTGCTTTCTTGCTCTCGAGTTCTGTTGCTGTTTCCAGATCAGGAATGCCTTGCGCTTGCGGCTTATTAGCTCCTGGATCTCCTGGTCGTTCTCGTTGAAACAGTCTTGGTGTTTCCTGGTCGAGTGACCGAGCGTCTCTTCACAGGTGCTGATTATGGAGGCCTCGAGTGCAGACCAGGCGCTGTGGGCACTCTGTGTCTCTGCATCACTGGGAGTCATCAGGTTGGTTGTGAGGCGCAGGCTGAATAGGGCTTTCTTAGCGGGGTCTTTGAGTGCTCCAGCGTTAATTTTCCTGCGGCATTGTTTCTGTTGCCGCCGCTGTTTTGGGGCTACATTGATGGAGATGACAGAGCGGATTAGGCGGTGGTCTGTCCAGCAGTCGTCAGCTCCTGTCATGGCGCGGGTACACCCACAGTGCTGTTAGGTAGAGAGTTCCAGGATTTTGACCCAGTGACGATGAAGGATCGGCGATATACTTCTAAGTCAGGATGGTGTGTGAATTGGAGGGGAACTTGGAGGTGGTGGTGTTCCCATGCGTCTGCTGCCCTTGTCCTTCTAGGTGGAAGAGGTCGCAGGTTTGGGAGGTGCTACCGAAGAAGCCTTGGCGAGTTGCTGCAGTGCATCTTGTAGATGGTACACACTGCAGCCACGGTACGCCGGTGGTGGAGAGAGTGAATGTTTAAGGTGGTAGATGTGGTGCCAATGAAGCGGGCTGCTTTGTCCTGGATGGTGTTGAGCTTCTAGAGTGTTGTTGGAGCTGCACTCATCCAGGCAAGTGGCGAGTATTCCATCACACTCCTTACTAGTGCCTTGTAGATGGTGGAAAGGCTTTGAGGAGTCAGGAGGTGAGACACTCGCCGCAGAATAACTAGCCTCTGACCTGCTCTTGTTGCCACAGTATTTATGTGGCTGGTCCAGTTAAGTTTCTGGTCAATGGTATCCCCCAGGATGTTGATGGTGGGGGATTCGGCGATGGTAATGCCATTGAATGTCAAGGGGCGGTGGGTGTGCCGTTGCCGTGTGCCATTGCTGTGTCCGTAGCTGGTGCCGAGGTCGATGCCGGGTGGTCCATCCGGTTTCATTTGTATCCACAATGCTGTATTAGCTGCTACTGGATCCCACAAAAATATTGTACTGCACATTCCCTAAAGATCTTTTACTTATCCTATACTAAAAAAAAAGAATTGTAAAGTATGTAAGAATCCTATGGGAGGTTAAATGGGATTCGGGGCCAATAAGGATTTGTGCTCTGTAACAGACACAATATGGGGATCATTCTCAAGGCCTTTAGTAAACAATGACACGGCCTCCACTTTTAACAATTCTTTAAACATCTCTTGAGCAAGACGTGCAGTTTCTTAATGGATCCTTTAAAAGCAGCGAGTCGATGCCATTTTGTACATGCATCAGTGTGAAAGATGTTTGGCTCTAATTCCAGCCCTCAAAAGGAAATTCTAAACAGATACATTCAATGCTTTAAAAGCATTGACACATTAATTTTCCTCAGCCACCTCACTTAGACTTCTGGCTCCACTGTGGCTGGGAGTCTCACTCACATGCCACATTAACAAAAACGATGTCAGAAGAATGATGTCGGATGGATACTGCGTACGAGGCCAAGCATTATTATGCGGGGCAATATATGACACTTGTTGTTCAGTTCGTTTACTATCTACCACAACAGATCTCCAAAAGGACTATACACAGAGTCAAACACTACTTTTCAACCACTTGTCTGTTAAAATATCTCTAAACACTTTATTTCTTTGTGGAACTGAATATAGAAACAGTCTTCAGGCGGCACTTGAATGTGTGGTTTATCGCTTATTCTTTCCAATGCACTCAAGAAATACGATCTTGAAGGATTTTAAACTGAGTGGCTAGCGATCCCGCATCATGTGAGCACGGATAACGCAGTAGACACGAACACGTGTGCCTGCCCGTTTATGCGTCAGATGTGAAACAGCAACTTACTTAGTGGCATGTTTTCTGTCACAGGCTCTGTGACACACAGGCCCGTGTGGCTTGGCTGCCGTCCTTATTTGAAGGACTAGTTCCCGTAGACCTGTGGCCACTTTGTCCGGAGTCAGAGCACAGCTGGGGCCTCCCGTTTCCATAAGTAATCTTACAAGCACAGCTAATGTACACAAACTATAATATCAGTCTGCAGCAGCTTGTCTGCTGTTTGCAAGTTGTTGCTGATAAACTTTCACATAACGGTCAGTGACACGGGAGAAAAGTAACAGCATTTGTAATTATTTTCTGAAGGCGAATTTCAATCTTCCAAGTTGGTAGATACATTGGTCGTATTATGTCATTAGCAGAGACCACTTAGATAGTCTGTGTTGTAACAACTCGGACTTGACATAACTCCAAACACTGAGGGGGTCATTCTGAGCAGACACACGTATATGTTTTCCTCCATTTTGTATATTTTTCTTCCCTCCTTTATGGTTCTGGCTCGCTGAATAGCATGCAACTTTTGTTGAGTAAGAGTATATAAACAGGGGAGCAAGGGGAAAGTTAAATAAGGTATTGGGTTGCATTGGCAGAGATAAGAGTGCTTTTTTTTTAATGTTGTATTGTTGGCTATGTAAAGCATTGTTTCGATCCCATGTGGAGTACTGTGCGCAGTTCTGGTCACCTAATCATAGGAAGGATATCGCTGCCCTTTAACCAGGGCCAGAGGTGAGCAGGAAAGGCACAAGGAAAAGTTAATGAAGCTGGGCTTGTTCTGTTTGGAAAAGAGACTTAGAAGTGACCTAACTGAAGTTTGGAAGATTATGAAAGGCTCGACAAGTTAATTGAGGCAAATTGGTCACTGTGGCAAAAGGTTCAAATACCAGAGGATAGAAGTTAAAAATTAGGAAGTTGAGGCAAGAAGGGAAATCAGGCAGAGCACTTTCATCCCAAAGGCAAATAGACTTGTGCAATATGTTACGAGGGAAGGACTTTGAAGCAGGTAATGTAAATGGGTCGAAGAGGAAATTAGATGTGTTTCTGGAGAAAGCAGAGGTTGAGGGATACAGTGAAAAGGCAGGAAGGTGGGGTTCAGATTGTTCAAAAAGGCAGCAGTAAAAGGCTATTTGGTCGAACAAGGAGGTTTGTTGGACCAAATGGCCTTTACCTATTCCTATAAATGCTTGTGTTCTTTTGACATCTTCTGAAGTACCATCACTGAATCTACCAGGTTCCATTAGGATAAATAATGTTACAACCTCATCCATTCAGAGACCCATGCCATTACTGTCATTCATCCCAAATACCTTCGTGGATTTCCATTCATTAACCATCATAAAGATGCACTGCTTTTTGTCTCAATCCCTTTGCTTCTGCTTACTGCTATTTCCTTTGTTTCTGTCTTTCTTTCTCACCGCTTCTTCTATTCTTTACTCTCTGTTTCTTTTCCTTTATTCCCCCCTTGCCTCCAATTCTTCCCACCTTGCTTCTCCTTGATTTGCTCTGAGTTCCTGCCATCCGGGCCATCCGTCAGTGGAATGAGCAAACATCTGATGTCTGAGAACTTTAATGGCTTTTAATCTTGCTAGACCTAGGCAATCATGGATTTTCCTTTCCCAGATTTGTTTTGTCCATTGGGAGTCTCATTAAAAATCAGACACAAATCAGCAGGAAATTAGGTGAGCAGAATATTCCAATTGGGACCGGAACAATGCCTTATCCAGCAACAATGCAACATCTTTTGATTTGCAGCTGCTAATGCAATCCAATACCTTATTTACCTAGCCTTGTCAGATTACTAACAAAAGAATAGCATTACCTAAATTCATTGTGTTGCAAGGGGGATAGAGTAGAAAAGTAGGGAAGTCTTGCTATAACTGTATAGGGCGCTGGTGAGATCACACTTAGAGTACTGCGTACAGTTTTGGTCTCCTTATTTAAGGAGGGATATACTTGCATTGGAGGCAGTTCAGAGAAGGTTCACTAGGTTGATTCCTGGGATGGAAGGGTTGTCTTATGAGGAAAGGTTGAGCCTATACTCATTGGAGTTTAGAAGAATGAGAGGTGATCTTATTGAAACATATAAGATTCTGAAGGGGTTGGACAGGGTAGATGCTGAGAGGATGTTTCCGCTCGTCAGGGAATCTAGAATGTGGGGACATAGTCTCAGAGATGAGGAGGAATTCCTTCTCTCAGAGGGTCGTGAATCTTTGGAATTCTTTACCCCAGAGAGCTGTGGAAGCTGAGTCATTGAATTTATTCAAGGCTGAGATAGACAGATTTTTGAGCAACAGGGGAGTCAAGGGTTATGGGGAGCGGGCGGGAAAGTGGAGTTGAGGCCAAAATCAGATCAGCCATGATCTTATTAAATGGCGGAGCAGGCTCGAGGGGCCGAATGGCCTGCTCCTGCTTCTTATGATCTTATGAATTGGGCACCTGTATTTTCAGAAGTAAAGCTTATTTTTGCTGCTGTATTTTTCTTGAAGTAGCTTGGAGTAACTTGCAGTGATGGTGATAATTCATAGTGGGATACTTAAGTAATGATGTTTCTGTGCAATAAGTTCTACTTTCCTCATAAGTGGTGTTATTTTATTTTTTAAATCTATATTGGCTCAGGAATTGCATCAAATTCAGATTGTTGTGAACTTTTTAAAAATTTATTCATTCATTCATGGGATGTGAACATCGCTGGCAAGGCCAGCATTTATTGCTCATCCCTAATTGCCCTTGAGAAGGTGATGGTGAGCCGTTATTTCAGAGGGGCAGTTAAGAGTCAACCACATTGCTGTGGGTCTGGAGTCACATACAGGCCAGACCAGGTAAGGACGGCAGATTTCCTTCCCTAAAGGACATTAGTGAACCAGATGGGTTTTTCCGACAATCCGGTAGTTTCTTGGTCACCATAACTGATTTTTTTAATTTTAATTTTTAATTATCTGAATTTAATTCCACAGCTGCCGTGGTGGGATTTGAACTCATGTTTAAGGATTATAGGGGAAAAATTCCGTATCGCCCCGTTTGGGGCGTCATTATCGGCCGTGCGCCAAGTTTAGCGCCTGCCGCTAATTATCGCCTCCGACTGCAAACTTGAATTTATCGCCCCTGGAGGTGATTGGAGCGCTAAATCAGGTGCTACACATCTGTCTTAAGGCGCAAAGGCCGAGGAGCGAGGCGCTACCTCAGAGCGCTGGCGAAGCTCGTGTGATGTCAGTCAGCAATGGAACACAGACACACTGGCACCGGCCAGTTCTTAAAGGGGAGGGTCGATCTTGCTCTCCATCCACACCCTGCTCATTGCAGCCTTGAATCTCGGCCTGGAGAGACCTGTACATCAAATCTGTTGGAAAGAACAATGGAGAGGCCCAGGGAAAGAGCTCAGACTGCAGCCCCCTATATTCTCTTTTAAATCGATGCAAGGAAGATCAAACCAGAAAGAACCTGCAAAGTGCTGCTCAGTACCCAAAACTCCTCAACACAGCTTTGAATATCTCCTGCAGTCTCTCTCTCTCACTCAGAATGCGTGGTGCAAAAATTTCGCCGACAAAAAAAGGCAGGAAGCGGTCGCCTTTAAATAGCGCTCCCCCAGTCCCTTCCTGACTGCAAAACGCTCCCCTCAACCTGTCGTTGCTAGCGGCAGGCAGTAAGGCAGGGGGCGCCATTCAATATCCAGTCTGGGGCGCTACCGGGGCGTTGCACTTTCGACTGACATCACGATCGACCGGCGCAGGAGATCGTAGTGGTAGTGTTTAGCGCCACCGCAAAATGTCTAGTTAATTTCGTGAGCGGCGCAAATATTGCCGCGCCTGGGCGCTAGTTGCTTTGCGCCCCATTAGCGCCCTCTTAAGGCGCTAACGGGAGGCGCAATCCAACTGAATTTTTCCCCCTATTGCTCCAGGCCTCTGGATGACTAGTCCAGTAACATAACCACTCTGCTTCCCCAAACCTGTCCTATTATGTGTCTTGTTTATGTCATTCATTGTTCAGAAATGAATTCTTTAAGATCAGTCATCATGTTAATTATTATTATTTTTATATAATTGATTGTTGTGCTGGTGGATGGATAGTTGGAGAAACAAGAACAGAGGAGTGACAGACAGGCCATGGAGAGAGGTAGAGCAGGGAGGAGAGTGACAGACAGGTCATGGCAAGTGGAGCAGGGAGGAGAGTAAGAGATAGGCATTGAGAGAAGTAAAGCTAGAGTGACAGACACAACATGGAGAGAGGTAGAACATAGAACATACGAAATAGGAGCAGGAGTCGACCATACGGCCCCTTGAGCCTGCTCCACCATTCAATGAGATCATGGCTGATCTTCAACCTCAACTCCACCTTCCCGCACTATCCCCATATCCCTTGATTCCCTCAGTGTCCAAAAATCTATCGATCTCAGCCTTGAATATAGTCAACGACTGAGACTCCTCAGGGCTAGAGCAGGGAGGAAAGTGAGAGACCAGCTAGAGTGGGTAAGGGAGTAAAAGAAACCACGGAAAGAATGAGATGATAGAAGAGTGAGAGAGAGATCACAGCAAAAATGACAATAGATGGGAGAGTGAGAAACAGCAAATAAAGGTTACAAGAGTACAGAGACAAGTTAAAAAAGAGACAATGGAAGAAAAATGGACAATTCACTTAAATTTAATATACCTTGACATTTGGCTGGGATTCATTTGATTTAACTCGTTTTTAATTCAATCGTACCTGCTCCCCTTCCCTGAATAATGTGAGCGGCTTAACAGCCAGGGACCAAGAGAGAGCCTGACCTTTCCAGGTGCAGCATATGAACCTTGGAGAATAGTTCCAGCAACAACCAAATAAAACCCCGCCAATAACTCCCTGGGTTCCAGCGAACATGTACAGTATAAACACCGTTCTCTGAACTGCAGGCAATTCCATAATAAGCCAAAAGCTTGGGAAAAAATGAATGGCCCTGAATTTCCACGCCGCCAGTCCCAATCTCCCACCATCACTTTGGCAGGAGATTGGCGGACTCCCAGAGAAATGGCGAAAGCAGCCGTTTTAGCCGTTGACACCGTCTTCAGCCAAACATCCGCTGAAGTTACAGCGGGAGATCGGGAGAGCCTCCTGCAGAAATTCAGGGCCATTGTCATTAAGATAAGTGAGGCACCAGGATATGGAGAGTGAATAAGTCTCCATTGGTTATTATTACCTGGGCTTCCAGGATTTTTACCAGTGATTTGGGAAGCTTATCTGTCCTTTTTTCTGTGAAAGCAGAATAACAGTAGACTTACCTCAAGTATAGAGAGGGTCGCTGTGTGTTGTAATCAGGAATGCTGGGACTGAATCAGTCAAATTCGATTCTTACTGCAGGGGATTCTGGATTTTTGCTGGTGTTCTAAGGGATCACATTCTGGGATTGTCCCAATGACTCCTTAAAAACTGAATTGGCCTCGGAAAGGATCCTATCTTCCCTGGTTGTTTCTCTGCCATTTTATTTGAGTTAACTCACTACCCGCTTCTTTCAACCAGCTATTTCAGAATTATTGATGGAGGGGGGAAATAAAGGACTCCAGATTATCATATCAGATTTGTCAGCTGTGGCTCAGTGGGTAGCACACTTGCCTCTGAGTTAGAAGGTTGTGCGTTCCTAGTTCCATTCCAGAGACTTGAGCACATAAAGCTAGGCTGATGCTCTAGTGCAGTGCTGAGGGAGTGCTGCACTGTCAGAGATGCCGTCTTTCAGATGTAGACGTTAAACCGAGGCCCCGTCTGCTGTCTCAGGTGGATGTAAAAGATCCCATGGCACAATTTTGAAGAAGAGCAGGGGAGTTATCCCCGGTGTCCTGTGCCAATATTTATCCCTCAACCAACATCGCTAAAACAGATTATCTGCTCATTATCACATTGCTGTTTGTGGGACCTTGCTGTGCGCAAATTGGCTGCTGCGTTACCCACATTACAACAGTGACTACACTTCAAAAAGTACTTCATTGGCTGTAAAGTGCTTTGAGACTTCCGGTGGTTGTGAGAGGCGCTATAATAGAAATGCAAGTCTTTCTTCATAGAATCATACAGCACAGAAGGAGTCCATTCAACCCATCGTTGAAAGAGCTACCCAATTAATTCATTGGCAGTAACTGATAAATAAAACTGCAGTTTGTTTTATTTTTTCAAAGAAATGGTTGGAAAAACAACCCCCTGTTCCTGGTTCTATAGCTTTAATCCTGAGATGGTTTATAAGGAGTAATTCCGTGATTCTGTGATAGGGAGCGGTAGCTGAGATGAGGAGGAACTACTTCACTCAGAGGGTGGTAGGTCCATGGAATATGCTGCCACAAAAAGCTGTAGAAGCTACATCATTAAATAAATTTAAAACAGAAATAGACAGTTTCCTAGAAGTAAAGGGCATTAAGGGTTACGGGGAGCGGGCAGGAATTTGGACATGAGTCTAGGTTCGGATCGGTCATGGCCCTGTGGGTAGTGGAGCGGGCCCAGGGACCGTGTAGCCTGATTCTGCTCCTATTTCGTGTGTGCAATTCTGTTAGATGCAGGAGATGGTTCTGTGATAGTAGATAGTAGATTGGCGGTTAGGATCAGATCAGCCATGATCTTATTGAATGGCGGAGCAGGCTCGAGGGGCCGATTGGCCTACTCCTGCTCCTATTTCTTATGTTCTTATGGAGGAGCAGCAATATATATCCAAGTCAGGATGGTGTGTGAATTGGAGGGGCACTTGGAGGCAATGGTGTTCCCACGAGTTGCTGCTCTTGTCCGTCTCGGTGGTACAGCAGACAGGTGCTGAGGCTTCCAGGCTGAGATGCTCCTCTGCTCTTCAATGGGGTCAGCAGCCAAAAATTCAGCGGATATCCCTGCTCTCCTGATCCATCCACCCAGTGTTTGTTCTTTGGATAATGTGAGCACCGTGGAATGTCGCACAATGAAGACATCATAACTGCTTGCTGGAAGGCCATTGATGTCCATGATGATGTTTCTGGCCCCGTTGGCTCTCTCAGGTAGATGTAAAAGGTTCCATGGCACTATTTTGAAGAAGAGCTGGGGAGTTCTCCCCAGAGTTCTGGCCAATATTTATCCCTCAACCAACATTACTAAATCAGATTATCTGGTCATTATCCCATTACTGCTCATGGGACCTTGCTATGTGCAAATTGGCTGCCGCGTTTCCTACATTACAACAGTGACTACACTTCAGAAGTACTTTGTTGGCTGTAAAGCGTTTTGGGACGTCCTGAGGTCATGAAAGATGTTATTGGAACATAGGAACACAGGAACAGGAGGAGACCATTCAGCCCCTCGAGCCTGGTCCGCCATTCAATGAGATCATGGCTGATCTGCGATCTAACTCCATATACCCGCCTTTGGCCCATATCTCATAATACCTTTGGTTAACAAAAAGCTATCAATCTCCGATTTAAAATTAACAATTGATCTAGCATCAATTGCCGTTTGCGGAAGAGAGTTCCAAACTTCTTCCACCCTTTGTGTGTAGAAGTGTTTCCTAATTTCACTCCTGAATGGCCTGGCTCTAATTTATAGACTACGCCCCCTAGTCCTAGACTCCCCAACTAGTGGAAATACTTTTCCTCTATCTACCCTATCTGTTCCCCTTAATATCCTGAAAACTTCGATCAGATCACCCCTTAACCTTCTAAATTCTAGGGAATACAACCCGAATTTGTGCAATCTCTCCTCGTAATTTAACCCATGAAGTCAGGTATCATTCTGGTAAACCTACGCTGCACTCCCTCCAAGGCCAGTATATCCTTCCTAAGGTGTGGTGCCCAGAACTGCTCACAGTACTCCAGGTGTGGTCTAACCAGTATAGCTGCACTATATCTTCTACCTCCTTGTACTCTAGTCTTCTAGATATAAAGGCCAGCATTCCATTAGCCTTTTGGGTTATTTTCTGTACCTGTTCGTGACATTTTAATGATCTATGTAGCTGAACCCCCATGAAATGCAAGTCTTTCTTTCTTTCCATTATCATATACCACCTGAACATCAATCGAGGGTGAACAATTTATCTTCATGACGAGTGTTCAGTTGAAATGAAGAGCGCTGATGTCTACAGGAGGGGGTTCAAGGCACCCAATGAAAGCTGTACATTCTGTCCAGCTGATGCCACAGGAGAAGTGAGGAAGGTGTTCTCCTTTACAAACAGTGGGTAATGAATCATAGAATCATAGAATGACACAGCACAGAAGGAGGCTATTCAGCCCATCATGCCTGTGCTGGCTCTTTGGTAGAGTAATCCAATTAATCCCACTCCCCCCTGCTCTTTCCCCGTAGCCCTGTCATTTTTTTTCCCTTCAAGTATTTATCCATTTCTCTTTTGAATGTTACTATTGAATCTGCTTCCACCACCCATTCAAGCAGCGCGTTCCAGATCACAACAACTCGCTGTGTAAAAAAAAATGTTTCCTCATGTCGCCTCTGGTTCTTTTGCCAATTGCCATGTCCTCTGGTTACTGACCCTTCAGCCACTTCTCCTTATTTACTCTATCAAGACCGTTCATGATTTTGAACACTTCCATCAAATCTCCTCTTAACCTTCTCTGCTCTGAGGAGAACTTGCTTGATTCATTTGTGCCATGCCAACCATCTGAAGGGGTGGCAATGGGGCGGTTCGGAAGGATCTTGTAGCATGAAATCATCATGTTGTGATAACCTTCCACAGGAAGAGCTGTGCCTGATCCAGAGGTTGTATGCAGGCCATTGTCCACCAGATGGCACAACTCTGTGTCAACCTATCTTCTGCAGCAGAGACGGTGAAGTCTTGTCTCCTCTGGCATCTCCAGGTACGTGCGAATGGGTCTATAAGAATATTTCCCAAGGTTGTTTTTGGAGCGGCTAAATTACCTAAGGGAATGCTGCACCTACTCTTCACAAACTCCTCGACCTCATGTCAATTATGCAATGCATTCCAATTTTTGTATGGTATAATTTGACTGCCAGTGGCAACTAAGATTAATATTTTATTTATTCTTGTATTTTTTATTAGTTCTCAGGAGGTGGGTGATGCTGCATTTATTGCCCATCTCTAGTTACCCCGAGAAAATGGTGGAAGGTTTTTTCTTTGATCGAGGGGGTTGTCCTATAAGGAGAGATTGAGTAGATTGGGCCTATACTCTCTGGAGTTTAGGAGAATGAGAGGTGATCTCATTGAAACATAAGATTTTGAGGGGGATTGACAGGGTAGATGCTGAGAGGTTGTTTCCCCTGGCTGGAGAGTCTAGAACTAGGGGACATGGTCTCAGGATAAGGGCTCGGCCTTTTAAGACTGAGATGAGGAGGGCTTTCTTCACTCAGAGGGTTGTGACTCTTTGGAATTCCCTACCCCAAAGGGCTGTGGATGCTGAATCGTTGAGTATATTCAAGACAGAGACAGATAGATTTTTGGACTCTAGGGAAATCAAGGGATATGGGGATCGGGCGGGAAAGTGGAGTTGAGGTCGAAGATCAGCCATGATCTTATTGAATGGTGGAGCAGGTTCGATACCCCTTCTCCTAATTTTTATGTTCTTATGTTCTTATACTACCGTCCTTGTAGTGATGGTGCTCTCATGATGGTGTTAGGGGGGGAATTCCAGGATTTTGACCTAGTGATAATGAAGATGCAATGATATATGTTCAAGTCAGGAGGGTGTGTGACTTGGAGGGTGATGTGGAGGTGATGGTGTTCCCAAAATATTGATGCTCTTGTTCTTCTGACTGGTAGAGGTCACGTAGCTGGGAGGTTCTGTTGATGCAACCTTAGTAAGTCTGTCCTGGCTGGTATCAAGCTACTTCAGTGTGAGTGCTGAGTATCCCATCACCCTCCTGACTTGAGCCATGTAGATGGCAGAGAGACTTTGAGGGGTCAGTAGGTGAATCATTTGTCTGCCCTGCTATTGTAGCCATGTTGTTGATATGTCTGGTCCAGTGAAGCTTCTGGTCAGTGAGACCCCCCCAGGATGGTGATGGTTGGCAACTTTAGATGGAGATGTCACTGATGGTCAGATGGAGAATGTTGAGACTTTCCATTTTTTTTATTTGTTCACAGGATGTGGGCGTCACTGGCAAGGCCAGCATTTATTGCCAATCCCTAATTGCCCTTGAGTGGCTTGCTAGACCATTTCAGGGGGCAGTTAAGAGTCAACCACATTGGAGATGTCATTGCCTGGAAATGTCATTATTTAATTTTTTTTAATTCATTCATGGGATGTGGGGGTCGCTGGCAAAGCCAGCATTTATTGTCCATCCCTAACTGCCTTTGAGAAGGTGGTGGTGAGCCGCCTGCTTGAACCTCTGCAGTCCTTGTGGTGAAGATGCTCCCACAGTGCTGTTAGGGACAAATTTCCAGGATTTTGACCCAGCGACGATGAAGGAATGGCGATATACTTCCATGTCAGGATGGTGTGTGACTTGGAGGGGAACTTGCAGGTGGTGGTGTTCCCATGCGCCTGCTACCCTTGTCCTTCTAGTTGGTAGAGGTCACGGGTTTGAGAGGTGCTGTCACACAAAAATTACCTGCCACATCTCTGTTAGTTCAAGCCTGAATGATGTCCAATTCCTGCTGTAGGCTGGCCAGGGCCTGCTTCACGATGAGAGGAGCTGTTAATGGAGGCAATTCACTGTGGAATCGTCAGAAAATAGCCCCTGACCTTATGAGAGAAGGAAGGTCATTGGCAAAGCAGCTGAAGATGGTTGAGCTGAGCTCCCTTCCCTGAGGAACACCAAAAATGGAGGTATACCCAACAGAACCAACTAATGCAAGCAGCAAAGTACAACAAGAGGGAAATAAAAAGTCTTAAAAAAAATTACCTGGATCAAAAAACCTATCTTCTGGCTTTAAGAATCCTATTTGAGCAGGCCAGGTGCCTGGACTCCTGTGCATTGTTGTTATGGGTGAGGCTGTCACACAAGGTGGTTGAGCAAGGTTGGGCATCTGAATTTTTGACCCTCCTTCCCACCTCCCACAGTGTACAAGGATCCATGTCGTTACCACAGGGACCTCGCAAACTTTGGGCTTAACTTTTCTTACTTAACAATGAATTGAAATAAAGGTCCCGATTTTTACTCCCCCACCCCACCGACTGGCAGAAGTTGGGCGGGAGGGCAGTTTAAATGAGGGGAAATGTCTTACCCGCTGTCATCCCACTGCCTTCCCGCCGGGTCCCCAAATTAATTTGGAGCAGGCGAGCAGGACACCCGCCCCAAACCGGCGTGGTTCTCTTTAAATAAGCTCATCGGGTCCTATTACAGCTCACCTGAATATCGGGGGACCAATCTCGTGGGACCCCGGCTCCGGCCTCCTGTCTGCAGTCTCCAGCTCCCGCCAGCCGGCCAGGCAGTGCGTCTAACTGGGTGCGAGCGGGACTCTGGTGAAAGTTAGGGTAATGAGGACCGGTCGGTACTCCACGTCCCCGGATTCCCCAGGGGCGCCGCCCGGCTCGGGGCTGGCCCCTCATCGTACCCGCCCTCCCCCGTTAAAGTCGGGGCCAAAGTGTTTGGATTTCAATTTGGCGTCATCAAAGTGATGAGCGATGCTATTGGGGGTGGGGGTGGGGCAATTAGGTGCTCTCTTTACACCGCGCCAATGGTTCTTCGCTCCCCCTTTGTAATAACACCCTCTACTGTACCAGTGGGAAATCTCTATTTCCATCTTCAGACATCCTTGTGGCCCCTTTAAAGCAATTTGTGTCAATTAGTGCCGAATTATAAGCAGCTTTGTACTGTTGACTTGAGTCCACTGGGGACTGGCTCAATTGCCCCAAACTCATTTCAGTTCGGACCCATAACCACTGCCAGAGAAAGAAGAATTTGTCTCATCAGTGCGAGCGGGGCTAGATTCAATTCCAGGACACAGACAGTGTTCGAACCCACTGCATCACCCAGTCCTCCCCGCCTACCACCCCACCCCCCCCCACCCCCCAACCACCCCTCCTAACCCAACTACCCCTCGAATGAAACAATCAATGTAGCGTATGTTTGGATAGATTTCAGACTGGACTTTTCCAGCTCATTTGCCTGCATTCTTCTTTTTTTTCGTGGTTGTTGCTTCTAAATGTTCTTGGAAACCTAAGAGCCCTTTAGTAATCTACCCACACTGGCATGTCGAGCTTAGTCAAGGATTTTCTCCTCAATTATCCCATTAAAGAACAACATTAATTCATTCCCCTGAGTTCAGCCCCAGTCCAAATCTAAGGTTTCGTCAGTGACTCCACCACCATTCCAACGCTGGCACCAGCTACCTTTTCTCACTGGAAGTGCTGGATTTCCATGCCAGAATGCTCACTATGTTTCCCACAGCACTAAAAAAAAATTCCCGTAAAGTGCAGCCGAATCCCTTAGGAAACATCTCTACTGACACATCAAGAGTATTTGGCATGCCGGGGTGTCAAAGTCAGGCCAATGATTTCAGCTCATATTAGGCCAGAAAAGTAACAAGGCCTTTTAATAACAAACGACTTCAGACAGCTACGTCAAAACAGAGGAATATAATTTGTCAGAAAAATGTCCTGAAACAGGCTGTTTTACATCGTAACTGTTTCCATATTCTGTGTATTTATGTGTGGTGTAGCACAATGATTAATAGACCTTGTTAGAAATAATGGTAAAACCCTTCAGTTAGGCCATCACTTTACAGATGAGAGATTTGGGTGTACTGAGTGCAAATCCAAATCCTTGCTCTCCTCACCCTCAGATAAAAATCTACGAAGCTGAGTCATGGATGGATTAAACCCCTCACTACTACGATATTAGGAAACCTGTATCGCTATTTTGTCTCGCCGGTGATCACATCTCAGCCCTCCTGAGGAATAGAGAGCCCGTGACAACACTTTCTGTGGTTAAAGTGATGTTATCCATCGGGTGTCTTCTCTCTTGGGTCCAAAGGTGTTTCGACATTACAGATAGGGTGCGATGATGCAAGGGTGGGAGGAGGCTCGTGCGGAGCATAAACACCGGGCGTAGACCTGTTGGGCCGAACGGCCTGTTAAATTGTGTTGTAAATTCTATGTAATCGCAGCAGTGCAGCTGACAGCAGGTACACAATTCTCCCTCTGGTATCTGCGTTGCACAGTTAAACGCTTCAATCTTCGGGGAACCGAAGGCATTGCAACCCCCTGAAAATGTGGGTCGGCGAACCTGCTGTAAGGGTGAGGGCGTCTCCTGCTGCAGAGTCAGCCCTCTGGATTTGCGTTCAAATTGGCCCAGAAATTTGATTCTCCGGCTTGCCGCGGGGGTAAGGATCTTGCGCGATATCACACTCCGCGCCGGCCGTTGTGTTTCGGGCCCACAGGAACTTCGGGTCCTGGGCCTCTCCCTAGTGCCGGCGCGCAGTGTGTGCGTGTCCCAGAGGCGCAGTTAGTGCGATGCGACCTCTGGGATCACGTGGGCCATGGAGAGCCAATGGCAGCACACCATCTTTCATTCATAGATTTGACAGGAGAACTGTCAAATCTATGAATACAAATTGCCCCCAAAAGAACAGCTAAACCTCAAATAAATTTTTTAAAAACCCATCACATTAATAAAATAACTATAGTTAAATAAATTAACCACTTTAAACAAAAATTTAAATTTTTGAAAAATTTTTTAATTCTTTTTAAAATTTATAAAAATAAACTTACCTTTCTTTAAAGTCTCTAAAAAAGGTAAACCTGTTGAAATTTTTTTTAAATTATACTTAATTAACTACTTACCTTGTTAAAAGGGGGTCTTACGCCTCCTTTTTATTTGTGTATAATCTTCCATATTTACCCTCGCGTTGAAACCTGAAAAAAAACCTAAGTGTGCTGCGTGCGCACAGCCTGTAGTGCGCACGCGGTTCACCTAGGAACCGCCCCCTTCGCCATACCGGAAGTGCCGGTTTCCCGCGCATGCGCAGTGCATGCAGGAAACCGGCACTTCGGGATCGAATACGGGTGAGTACACAGTGCGTACTCTCGCGTATTAGGCCGAATTTTTGGGCAATACCTTTACATTCACGTAACACAGCAGCGTTTCTAGTGCAGCGTTTGCTTGTGAAAGGACTTACGTTTATATAGCGCCTTTAATGACCTCAGGATGTCTCAAAGCACATTACAGCCAACTAAGTACATCTTGAAGTTTAGTCAGTGTTGTAATGTAGGAAACATGGCAGCCAATTTGTGCACAGCAAAGACCAGATAATCTGCTTTTAGTGATGTTGGTTACATAGAACATAGAACATAGAACAGTACAGCACAGTACAGGCCCTTCAGCCCTCGATGTTGTGCCGAGCATTGTCCGAGACCAAGATCAAGCTATCACACTCCCTATCACTCTGGTGTGCTCCATGTGCTTATCCAATAACCGCTTGAAAGTTCCTAAAGTGTCCGACTCCACTATCACAGCAGGCAGTCCATTCCACACCCCAACCACTCTCTGAGTAAAGAATCTACCTCGGACATCCCTTCTATATCTCCCCCCATGCACCTTATAGTTATGCCCCCTTGTAACAGCTGCCTCTACCCGAGGAAATAGTCTCTGAACATCCACTCTATCTATCCCCCTCATCATCTTATAAACCTCTATTAAGTCGCCTCTCATCCTCCTCCGCTCTAAAGAGAAAAGCCCCAACTCCCTCAATCTTTCCTCATAAGACCTCCCCCCCAAACCAGGCAGCATCCTGGTAAATCTCCTTTGCACTCTTTCCAATGCTTCCACGTCCTTCCTATAGTGAGGTGACCAGAACTGCACACAATATTCCAAATGTGGTCTCACCAAGGTCCTGTACAGTTGCAGCATAACCTCACGGTTCTTAAACTCAAACCCTCTGTTAATAAACGCCAACACACCATAGGCCTTCTTTACTGCTCTATCCACTTGAGTGGCAACCTTCAGAGATCTGTGGATATGAACCCCCAGATCCCTCTGCTCCTCCACATTCCTCAGAACCCTGCCGTTGACCCTGTAATCCTTATTCAAATTTGCCCTACCAAAATGAATCACCTCGCACTTATCAGGGTTAAATTCCATCTGCCATTTTTCGGCCCAGCTCTGCATCCTATCAATGTCTCTTTGCAGCCTACAACAGCCCTCCACCTCATCCACTGGTTGAGGGATAAATATTGGCCAGGACACCGGGGAGTACTCCCCTGCTCTTCTTTGAAATAGTGCAATGGGATCTTTTACACCCACCTGAGAGGGCAGACGGGTCCTCAGTTTAACGTCTCATCTGAAAGACTGCACCTCCAACAGTGCAGCACTCCCTCAGTACTGTACTGAACTGTCAGCCTGGATTTATGTGAGAAGTCGCACAACACCAGGTTATAGTCCAACAGTTTTATTTAAAATTACGAGCTTTCGGAGCTCTGCTCCTTCTTCAGGTACAGGTACAGTGAGGGAATACAAATCGATTACACAAATCGATTTGTATTCCCTCACTGTACCTGTACCTGACGAAGGAGCAGCGCTCCGAAAGCTCGTAATTTTAAGTAAAACTGTTGGACTATAACCTGGTGTTGTGCGACTTCTCATTTTTGCCCACCCCAGTCCAACACCGGCATCTCCGCATCATGGATTTATGTGCTCAAGTCTCTTGGAGTGGGACTTGAACCCACAACCATTCTGACTCAAAGGTGAGAGTGCTACACACTGAGCCACAGCTGACACCTAATGGAGGCATCGCTCCAGGCTCCACCTCGCAGTGCAGCCCCCACTACCCCCAGCCCCCCCACCCCTCAGTGACGCTTCCGACTTCTACCTCAAGATGCTGCTTGAAAGGACTGAAAGTTACTGCATGCTGTGCCCATGAATTCTCGTGCACTTGGGAAATCCTATCTGCATCAGCATTCAATCCCTTGGCGGCAGCTGGAAGCAAGATTTGGGAGCAGCTCTGGGGAGGTGAAGGGGGACGATAGGAGAGTGGCAGTAGAAATTGGGGAGGGAACTGAGGTGAAGTGGGGAAAGTGTCCCAAAATTGGAAGGAGCCAACAAAAGAATGCCAACCCTCAACTGAGAAAGGAGGGGAGTGGAGCGTCAGCAGGAATTGAGTGGTGGGCGGAGAGGAGAGTGCAACCATGAAATGAGGGAAAGAGAAGAGAGTGCCAGCGTAAACTGGAGGGTCGAGAGGAGAGTGCCAGGATGAACTGAGGGGTAAGAGGATTTGTGCCCTCCCATTACCGTCTCACCAGCTAGTGAGAACAAGCGGGCACTAGTTAGCTTGGCATAACCTTTCATAATTTTGAAGACTTCTTTCTGATCATCCCTTAACCTTCTCAGCTGCAGCAAAAAAGACCTAGGGGTAGAATCCTGTCCTCACTCCCTGGCAGTAAACCGACAGATCAAACCGCTGCCCTCTATAAAAACAAAAGAAAGAAGAAGGAAAGACTTGTATTTATATCATGCCTTTCATGAGCTCAGGACGTCGCCAATCGCTTTGCACCAATTAAGTACTTTTGGAATAAGAAACATAAGAAATAGGAGCAGGAATAGGCCACTAGGCCCCTCGAGCCTGCTCCGCCATTCAATAAGATCATGGCTGATCTTGGGCTCAAAGCCACTTCCCCACCCGCTCCCCATAACCCTTCACTCCCTTATCTTGCAAAAATCTGTCTATCTCCACCTTAAATGTATTTAATGACCCAGCCTCCACAGCTCTCTGGGGAAGAGAATTCCACAGATTTACGACCCTCTGAGAGAAGAAATTCCTCCTCATCTCAGTTCTAAAAGGGCGACCCTTATTCTGAAACGGTGGCCCCTGCGTTCTAGATTTCCCCACGAGGGGAAACATCCTCTCTGCATCTACCTTGTTGAGCCCCCTCAGTATCTTATATGTTTCAATAAGATCACCTCTCATTCTTCTAAATTCCAATGAGTATAGGCCCAGCCTGCTCAACCTTTCCTCATAAGTCAACCCCCTCATCTCTGGAATTAACCTAGTGAATCGTCTCTGAACTGCCTCCAATGCAAGTATATCCTTCCTTAAATAAGGAGACCAAAACTGTATGCAGTACTCAAGGTGTGGTCTCACCAATACCCTGTACAGTTGTAGCAGGACTTCCCTGCTTTTATACTCCAACCCTTTTGAAATAAAAGTGAGAAGTCGCACAACACCAGGTTATAGTCCAACAGTTTTATTTGAAATCACAAGCTTTCGGAGCTGCTGCCCCTTCGTCAGGTGAAGTGAAGGAATACGAATCGGCAAAGCATATATTTTGAAATAAAGGCCAACATTCCATTTGCCTTTTTGATTACTTGCTGTACCTGCATGCTAACTTTTTGTGTTTCATGCACAAGGACCCCCAGGTCTGATTCTCATTCCATTGATTTCAAGGGGAATTGCACCCTTAATCTTTTCACCACTTTGCCTCTTAACCTCTTTGCCCTGGTACCCCATGCCACCATTTATAAGACTCAAAATGCTATTGGCCTTTCTTTATCGTTTTATTTACAGGCACTTAATGTTCAAGTACAATATAATTGAACTCTTCAATCGCGTTACTCATCCAGTGTGTATGAGGTGGGACCACCCCATGCACTATTACAGGTTGATGAAGATTAGCAGCTCACCACCTAAATGAGTTACAGATGTAAAGAGAGGAGATTTGATAGGAGGTGTACAAAAATCATGAGGGGTCTAGACAGAGTAGATAGAGAGAAACTGTTCCGATTGGCGGAAGGGTCGAGAACCAGAGGACACAGATTTAAGGTGTTTGGCAAAAGAACCAAAGGCGACATGAGGAAAAACTTTTTTACTCAGCGAGTGGTTAGGATCTGGAATGCACTACCTGAAAGGGTGGTGGAGGCAGATTCAATCGTGGCTTTCAAAAGGAAATTGGATAAGTACCTGAAGGAAAAAAAATTTGCAGGGCTACGGGGAAAGGGCAGGGGGAGTGGGACTAGCTGAAGTGCTCTTGCAGAGAGCCGGCATGGGCTCGACGGGCTGAATGGCCACCTTCTGTGCTGTAACCATTCTATGATTCTATGATTCTAGGATCAGTCGAGACGAGAGAGAGTGAGTGACATGGGTGTCTGTGCCAGTGGTACCCCCTGCTAACATAGGGTGCAGCGCAGATTCACCAGAATGATACCGGGGCTGAAAGGATTAAATTATGACGAAGGGTCTTCGACCTGAAATGTTAATTCTGTTTCTCTCTCCACAGATGCTGCCTGACCTGCTGAGTACTTCCAGCATCTTCTGTTTTTATTTCAAATTATGACGACGTGTTGCATAGACGAGGCTTGTATTCCCTTGAGTATAGAAGATTAAGGGGTGAACTAATTGAGGTGTTTAAGATGATTAAAGATTTGATAGGGTAGATAGAAAGAAACTATTTTCGCTGGTAAAAAGTCCAGAACAAGGAGGCACAACCTTAAAATTAGAGCTAGGCTGTTCAGGGGTGATGTCTGGAAGCACTTCATCACACAGAGGACAGTGGAAATCTGGAACTCTCTCCCCCAAAAAGCTGTTGAGGCTGGGGGGACAATTGAAAATATCAAAGCTGAGGATCGCTAGATTTTTGTTGGGTAAGGGCATTAAGGATTACGGAACCAAGGCGGTTAGTTAAGATACAGATCAGCCATGATCTAATTGAATGGCAGAACAGGCTCGAGGGGCTGAGTGGCCTGCTCCAGCTCCAATGTTTCCTATGTTACACCACTAGGGGGCTAATAGCAATGCCTTCAGAGCAAAACATATGCTGGGATTTTCCTTTCCTCTTCTGCGCACGTCACTCCCCAATATTTTGACCTTTCATTTTAATGGGCGGAAAATTGCAGGCGGGCAAATTCAGAAGCAGAAACTTCCTGTTATCGTCCCTGTGGACATCCACTGCAAGGTGATATATTGGGATTGTTTTTCTCTCTCAGCTCCCTTTG
Organism: Squalus acanthias; assembly: GCA_030390025.1. Taxonomy (NCBI): domain Eukaryota; kingdom Metazoa; phylum Chordata; class Chondrichthyes; order Squaliformes; family Squalidae; genus Squalus; species Squalus acanthias. The sequence goes on from CM059425.1 coordinate 250,526,932, forward strand.
CCCGCACGTCATTACTTGAGGGGGGCAGTCACACAACCTGTTCCCAGTCCTCTCTCGCTGCTCTGTAACCGGCAGTGGCAAAGTTGACTGGCAGTTCCCCATGGTGCCTCACCTTCTGATTTCCTCTTACTCCTTGTGGGAGCTGCTCGGTGCCTCCCGAGAATGGCTTGAACGGGATCAAGAGCTCACCAGCTTGGATTTATTAGCTAGCTAGCTCCATTCAATGACAGTAACACAATACGCTCACAAGCAAAGTTTCACTTGTTCAAAGTCTAATCCTCCAAATAAGGTTAAGTACTTAAAAATCAGACAAACCTGATTTGGGGAAATTAATCTATCGAAGATACAGTTCTAGAGCTCAATCTTCCCGGGTCTGATCCAAATTCCCATTACAATTCACTGGTTTATGTACCTTTCTTGACTACAAATCACTGCTCTAAATGCCCATATAAGGCATGCAACTACCTCTGATATATGACCAATGGGTAAAGTGGTACAGTTATACTATTGATTGACATGGGTGAAGATAACTCAATCATCCAGTCATCTTTGTTTATAATTTTCTCAGCTTCCTTATCGCTTTCCTGAAGTCACTCTTTCAATTCTCAATGGGCTAGTGTCCAGCAGTGTTCTGGCTCATGGTCCATGCCATGATAAAGATGCAGGTGTTTACCACAAGTGAGGTCTTTCTTTCTCTCTCTCTTGTTCTCATGTGCTTTGGTACAGAGAAGCTTTCTGCCTGTCATACACTCTGTTTCACTATGTGCTGAAGCTGCATTTCAATCTTCTCTTACCCATGTCTCAAAACAGATTCACGGGAAAGAGCTTGTGTTCAAACACTATGGCCCAGAAATTTGACTCGGAGGCTTGCCACGGGGGTAAGGATCGCGCGCGATATCACACACCGCGCCGGCCGTTGTGTTTTGGGCCCACAGGAACTTCGGGTCCTGGGCCTCTCCCTAGTGTCGGCGCGCAGTGTGTGCGTGTCCCAGAGGCGCAGTTAGTGCGATGCGACCTCTGGGATCACGTGGGCCATGGAGAGCCAATGGCAGCAGACCATCTTTCATTCAGAGATTTGACAGGAGACCTGTCAAATCTGTGAATTGAAAGAGACCCCAAAAGAACAGCTAAACCTCAAATAATTTTTTTTAAAAACCATTACATTAATAAAATAACTATAGTTAAATAAATTAACCACTTTAAACAAAAATTTTAATTTTTGAAAAAATAAATTTTTTTTTTAAAGTTATAAAAATAAACTTACCTTTCTTTAAAGTCTCTAAAAAAGATAAACCTGTTGGAAAAAATTAAAAATTATACTTAATTAACTACTTACCTTGTTCAAAAGGGGTCTTACGCCTCCTTTTTACATGTGTATAATCTTCCATACTTACCCTCACGTTGAAACCTGAAAAAAAACCTAAGTGTGCTGCGTGCGCACAGCCTGTAGTGTGCACGCGGTTCACCTAGGAACCGCCCCCTTCACCATACCAGAAGTGCCGGTTTCCCGCGCATGCGCAGTGCATGCAGGAAACCAGCACTTCGGGATCGAATACGGGTGAGTACACAGTGCGTACTCTCCCGTATTCGGCCGAATTTTTGGGCCTATGCCATACCCTTCAATTTCAAGCAATGTACATCGAAACCCAACTGGTTCTGTACCAGTGTTTATGCTCCACACAAGCCTCCTCCCACCTTTCAAGTGTTCAGCTGTAGCTTAATAGATGCTGATCTCCAAAGTCAGAAATTTATTGCTAGCCAGTGCTTGTTTCCCTGCCGACACGGAAGATCTGGGTTGGGTTTGAACAGTGTAATTGACATTCAGAACAAGGGATGATACAATTTCTGACTCAGCTTAATGGGTGTTGACCAGACATTGACCCAGCAAGATTAGATGATCCAAAAAAGATCTATTCTGGTTGGGAAGATGTCCATTTTGACAAGCAAACCTGAGTTGTGTCTACTCCTATATATTTCCATCTACCTGGCGAAATACATGAGATTCAAAGCACTTTCGTTATTCCCCCAGCCCTCCTCTGGTGCTACTAGTCTTTACATTTCATTCATACTCAGGTCCCCCTGTGCCTTGCACAAGTCCTCTAGTTGAAAGAAAGAACTTGCATTTATATAGCGCCCTTCATGACCTCAGGACGTCTCAAAGCGCTTTACAGCCAATGGAGTACTTTTGAAGTGTAATCGCTGTTGTAATGTGGGAAACGCAGCAGCTAATTTATGCACAGCAAGCTCCCACAAACAATGCGATAATGTCCAGGTAGTCTGTTTTAGTGGTGTTGGTTGAGGGATAAATATTGGCCAGCACACCAGGAAGAACTCCACTGCTCTTCTTCGAAATAGTGCCATGGGATCTTTTTACGTCCACCTGAGAGAGCAGACGGGGCCTCGGTTTAATGTCTCGTCGGAAAGACAGTACCTCTGACAGTGCAGCACTCCCTCAGTACTGCACTGGAGTAGCTGAAAAAGTGGATAGTCTGTTCCACCTCTGATTTCCCATCTTCAGCATGCAGAAGGCTGAGATAATGATAGTTGCTGTGTGGAGAATTATAGATGCCCAGGCATCAAATAATCTGTTTTTGTGATGTTGGTTGAGGGATAAATATTGGCCAGGATACCAGGGATAACTCCCCTGCTCTTCTTCAAAATATATGGGATCTTTTACGTCCACCTGAGAGAGCAGACAGGGTCTCGGTTTAGTGTCTCATCCAAAAAATGGCACTTCTAATAGTGCAGCACTCCCTGAGTACTGCACTGGAGTGTCAGCCTAGATGTTTGTGCTCAGGTCTCCGGAGTGAGACTATGAACCCACAACCTTCTGACTCAGACGCAAGAGTGCTACCAACTGTGCCACGGCTAACACAGTAGAATGATATCATTCAATAATATGACTGATTGACAATTACATCACCAATTCATCAAGCAAGGAGGTACATGGCGTGACCAAATCTAAAATCTAAGATTTCTAAATTTATTGTTGGTTTAGCTAATGAATATTTTAAAGGCAGTTATACTTAATGTAAGAATTTTGTAAGATAGAAATTCTCACTCTCTGGGGGTAATTTTGACATTGGCCGATAGTGTAAAACAGGCAATATTGATTCAGCCGCTTGTTATACATCTCTCCCATCTTTCACTCTAGGTTTGACTTGTAATGTATTAAGAACACGCGAGAAATTAGGGATGGGAAAAGACCACATTAACTGTCCCATCATAGCATCCAATTGCATCTTGAATGACCCCAATGTTTTTGCCTTGATTATTGCTTGGTAGACATTTATCACTCTTTTGAGTAAAAATAAACAAAGTTAGATTCTTTCCATTGGTTTGAGATAAATTGAAAACACAAACCAAGATCTCAAGATAACCACCAGTTACAGAAGGGGGGAGATTAGGAGAAGCCTTTTCACGCAGAGTTATTGGAACATTGAAGCTGAAGCCTTGCCTTAAGTGGCAATCGATGATAAGTTGGTGAAAGCATTCAAAAAGGTACCAGATAATTAATGTTAAAGGGTATGGGAAGACAGCAAGAAAGTGGGGCTCTTTTGCTACCTTTTATAAATGCATGATTATTTCCCATGGTCTCCTCCCAATCTTTCCCCATCTGTTGATTCCCTAGTTTAGGGAACACTAAGGGGATGAATTCCCACATGGATTCTCCCACTCGTCTGCCGTGACTTCAGTCGAAAAGCCGTGGGAATCCTGGAAAAATGTTCCTTCCCGTAAACCTCATATAAAATATCAGACAAGAGCTATTAATATCTCATAATCCTGAACCCTCCCCCTCCCTCAACAGAATTCACCACTGTATCTTTTAAACTATGCAATAAATTTGAATTTCTCTAGTGTGCTACATCAGTCATAACCCGCAAATGTATTGCCAAATAAGTAAAATATAACACATCTGTCCTGAGGACTGACTCGGCTGAGTGTCTGATGATTGTATCTTTGCATTGTCAGGCCACTGACTCAGGCTTGTACGAAACAGCCGTCTGAGATGCATATTACCAAATATTCAGTTATCAGAGTGAAGAAATTCAAGGTGCAGCAGTCTGGCGCCTCAAGTCAGGGATAGGAAAGGTTACAGGATTGAAGAGCCATTTTGACTGCCTTGGGGAGGGGGAGGTTGGTGGGGGGTGGGAACTGAACCTGGGACTGACACCAGATGAGATATGGGTCCATATATTAATCTGGGGAATTATTGCATTTGAACACATGGGGGAAAAATTTGGTATCGCCCATTTTGGGGTGCTAATATCGGCCGGGCGCAAAGTTTAGCGCCCGCCGCTAATTATCGCCTCCAACTGCAAAATTCACCTCTATCGCCCCTGGAGGTGATTTGAGCGCTAAATCAAACACTACACTCCTCTCTTAAGGCGCAAACGTCAGGGAGCGAGGCACTACCTCAGAACGCTACCGAAGCTCAGGCGATGTCAGTTACCATGGAAGCCAGACAGACTGGCGCCGTCCAGTTCTTAAAGGGGAGGGGCCACCTTGCTGGCCAGCCACTCCCTGCTCATTGCAGCCTTGAATCTCGGCCTGGGGTGACCTCAAAAGCAATTGTGTTGGAAGCCCTAATGGACAGGCCCATGGATAGAGCTCGGCGCTTAGGAACCTCAAAAGTGGTGCTGAGCGCCAAAACTCCTTAGGACAGCATTAAAACCAAACATTTTGCCGACAAGAAAAGGCAGGAAGCGCCCGCCTTTAAATAGCGCTCCCCCAGCCCCTTCCCGACTTGAAAACGTTCCCCTCTACCTGTCGTTCCTAGCGGCAGGCGCTAAGGTGAGGGGCGCAACTCAATATCTGGTCTGGGGCGCTACCGGGGCGTTGCATGCTTGACTGACGTCACGATCTGCGGGCGCAGGAGATCGTGGCGGTAGTGTTTAGCGCCGCCGCAAAATGACTGGTCAATTTCGCGAGCAGCGCTAACATTGCCACGCCCAGGCGCTAGCTGCTTTGCACCCCGTTAGTGCCCGTTTAGGGTGCTAACGGGAGGCGCAAAGCAACCGAATTTTTCCCCCATGTTGTTTGCCTTACCAGTATTTTACAGAAAAAAAGCTACACGTGCTTGTATAATGCCTTCCTAACACCTTGAAACACTTCAAAGCGATTCCTACATTTAATTTTTTTTGAAGTGGATTAACAGAGAGAGATCTTTCTTCCTAAATTTAGAGACAGTCAGTTCAGCGAATGCTGGCTTATGAAAATTGAGCGCGACTTGTGTCAGGTGCTAAGTTTACATAATTTGTTGTCTTTGATGTAATAAGAGCTAGACGGATTAAATTGAATTTCACCAAAACTGTCTTCCGTCCTTTCATATATTAAAACATACCAACAATTGTTGGTCTACAATTGGCCTTGTCCCACTAAAGTCGTCTTCCAGAAGAGAGGAGACACGTACATAGGGGCATCTGTGAGACTGCGGTTTCCAGTTCACACGATGAGGGGTTTCATTGTTACGACTCCAGGGTCACATTATCACATGACTAGATACTGGGCAGTAAAGGTACTCGCTAGACTGTAGAGGACGCAGAAACTGCTTAGAGGGGAGGCGAGTGAGGCTGAACCCAAGAGAATGTCGAGTGTGTCTACACTAATATCTAAAATGTATATGACATCTCGGTGTCAGCTGTGGCTCAGTGGCAGGTTTGTGTGGGTTTAAGCCCTGCTCCAGAGACTTGAGCATGTAATCCAGGCAGACATTTCATTGCAGTACCAAGGAAGTGCAGCACTGTCAGAGGTGCTGTCTTTCAGATGAGGAACTAAATTGAGGCCCCATCTGCCCGCTCAGGTGGATATAAAAGATCCCACGGCACTATTTTGAAGACGAGCAGGGGAGTTATCCCTGGTGTCCTGACCAATATTTATCCCTCAATCAACACCACTAAAACAGATGTTCTGATCATTATCACATTGCTGTTTGTGGGAGCTTGCTGTGCTCAAATTAGCTGCTGGTTTTCCTACATTACAACATTACAACTACACTTCAAAAGTACTTCATTGGATGTAAAGTGTTTCGGGTTGTGAAAGGCGCTATTGAAATGCAAGTCTTTCTTTTAGTGCAGATCCAAAAGGTGTAGCATGCTCCTTTCCCTCATCACTAAGCAGCAGGAAGCTGGCGATAGACAGATTTTTGAACAGTAAGGGAGTGATGGGTTACGGGGAGCGGGCAGGGAAATGGAGCTGAGCCCAAGATCAGATCAGCCATGATCTCATTAAATGGCGGAGCAGGCTTGAGGGGCCGATTGGCCTACACCTGCTCCTATTTCTTATGGTCTTATGTTCTAATGAAGCGCTTTCACCTTCTGCCCAGGTGGGGCTGCTGCAGGATACACAGCACCTTATAGCCCGAGGAATTCCTCCCTGGCAGAATCCTGGATTTAAAAAAATGAACGCGGATCAGATTCTCCTTAGATTGGGCACTCTACTTGCAACGTATGGATTGGTTGGGATGACAGCGAAGGATCCGAAGCTGATTTATTGGACTCTTGAAATCTTTCTGTCAACACACTCACATGAAGATGGTGCTCAGGATGTAAATTATTCACATCGCCAAATATTTATTTAATCCGCATGAGCGTATTTATACTTTGGTGCCACTCAGCACTTTGATTTGTTATGACCGTGGATCATATTATTCAGAAAACAGTGGAAAGCCGGTCTATCCTGTTGTACTCCTGTAAACTGCACGGGCACCCTCTCGTAGGCAGCACACCGCCTTTTAAATGGGAACGGGATGACTGGGCACATCATTTGTTTTCATTAAAATTACAAAGCCTATTACTGTACTGGATTTGCCAATACTCTCGGGACTGAGAAAAGAAAAGTTATTGGTCGTATATGAAAGGGATGGTGTATGGGGGGAGCTCTTTCAATGTAAAGTGTTTCCTGTAGTGCTGTGACATAGAAAAATGGTTTAAAAATCTGCTCTCTGGTCGGAAATTTGCTTATCTTTATTGTTGACTTTCAGCCCTGCGGAAACCCAGTTTTTCACTCACTCCCAATACAGCCAGGGAGCCACTCACAGGTGATCAGCTATGTTGCGTGTGATTCCCATAGATATCTATCCTACAGACTCCTAATCGTTGGGCTAAATTAGCATGAGCCACACTCTCACGAGTTGCGCAGTTAATAGGAAGATTGGATTTGAGGGATTTGAAATCAGCTGCTGGAGTTAATAGTAGGCGTGCTATACATTCCAGGAAGCTCTCAGTATTGATTGTCAGTCTATGCCGAATGGGCAATGGTAGGGCTACTAACAATTGGGCTCAATGCCCCTGGGTTGAGGAAGGAGATAAATTGGCCAGGGCTCCCTGTCCTGATCGCTGTCCTGCAGTGTAAGTGTACACATACGGATATTAGCTGAAGACATACGAACATACGAAAATGATGGGCAGGAAAAGACCAGCTGGTCCATCAAGCCTGATAGAAAAAAAAAGAATGACTTGCCTTTCTATAGCACCTTTCACGACCTCAGGATGCTTTACAGCCACTGAAGTACTTTTGAAGTGTGGTCACTGTTGTAATGTAGGAAACGCGGCAGCCAATTTGCACACAGCAAGCTCCCCCAAACAGCAACGTGATAATGACCAGATCATCTGTTTTTTGCGATGTTGATTGAGGGATAAATATTGGCCAGGACACCGGGGAGAACTCCCCTGCTCTTCTTCGAAGTAGTGCCATGGAATCTTTTACATCCACTTGAGAGAGCAGACGGGGCCTTGGTTTAACGTCTCATCCAAAAGACAGCACCTCCGACAGTGCAGCACTCCCTCAGAACTGTACTGGAGTGTGAGGCTAGATTTCTGTGCTTAAGTCCCTGGAGTGGGACTTGAACCCACAACCTTCTGACTCAGAGGCAAAATTGCTACTGACTGAGCCACAGCTGACACAAACCCGCCCCATACTCTGGAGCATTATAACTAGACCATTCCTAACCCCGTACAGGTGTGTAATCTCCTTGGAGAGGCAAAGACACCCAAAGTAAAACCCAAGGCCAATAAGGGAAAAATAATCTGGAAAACTCTTCCCCAACACCCTCAGGTGATCAAAACCAGTCCCAGAAGATCACATTGACCATGCGACCAGGTCAGGTTCAGCCTCGGCTGTGAAGTCCCCATGGGCGAATAGCCTCACTGCCTAGCATCACTCATGAAAAATGACCACTGGGGTGCAGTGCCAGTGGATGACTCACAGGTGATCAGCTCTGTTGCGTTTACTGGTCATAAGAACATAAGAACATAAGAAATAGGAGCAGGAGTAGGCCAATCGGCCCCTCGAGCCTGCTCCGCCATTCAATAAGATCATGGCTGATCTGATCCTAACCTCCAATCTAAAGAACACAAGAAGTAGGAGCAGGACCCGGCCACTCAGCCCCTGGGCCCGCTCCGCCACCCACAGGGCCTTGACCGATCCGAACTCAGCCTCATATCCAATTTCCTGCCCGCTCCCCGTAACCCTTAATTCCCTTTACTTCTAGGAAACTATCTATTTCTGTTTTAAATTTATTTAATGATGTAGCTTCCACAGCTTCCTGGGGCAGCGAATTCCACAGACCCACTACCCTCTGAGTGAAGAAGTTTCTCCTCATCTCAGTTTTGAAAGAGCAGCCCCTTATTCTAAGATTATGCCCCCTAGTTCTAGTTTCACCCATCCTTGGGAACATCCTCACCGCGTCCACCCGATCAAGCCCCTTCACAATCTTATATGTTTCAATAAGATCGCCTCTCATTCTTCTGAACTCCAATGAGTAGAGTCCCAATCTACTCAACCTCTCCTGATAACCGCAGCAATGAATCATCATCGCCTTAGAGAGAGGACGATTGGGGAAAATTGGTGGAAAGGGGAGGGGGAAAAGAAAACCATATAAAAAGTCTGATACCTAATTAATATCTGCAGCCGCGCAAGGCAATGTGGCAAGAGTTTAATGAAAAGCCTCCTTCAGAGGCAGGGGCCAGAGGTCAGCGAAAGCTGACGGTGCAATCGCAACCTAAAGAATTCAGTAAACCATAAATGTACGTGCATCACTGGAGGAGCTGCTAAATCACAGACACTTCAAAGATGAACCATCTGCTAGAAAATACAGGATGCATCTCAGACTCAAAGTTGCCAAAAAAATAGAATTATTACGTGGGAAGGCCCTGAAACAGCAATTTACAACCTGGACTTGTCTCATTTATTTTAAAGAGCTTTAGCCCTTTTCAGTACTTGATCTCATTTCCTATTTGCGCAACCTGTTTTAACGTAATGCCTCTCAAGTATTGGAAAAATTAAGGATTGAATCAGTTTTTGAAGGACAGTCAGTGATTTTCCAGAATGATATTTTGTAGGGCATCGTTCCTGAGTACTACACACCCCAAAAGAGAGACATGCAAACGTGTGATTAGAAGATCATTTTCCCTTTCCCCCCCCCACCCCCACCCCTCCCCCAAGGGGAGGATTTGTTGGTCGGACTCCCAGTCAATGTTGTGTCGATTAACACCTTTAAGAAACAGCTGAGTGAGGTTCTCAGCTGATGCATTTAAGGGGAAGCTAGATAAGTACATGAGGGAGAAGGATATGTTGATAGGGTGAGATGAAGTAAGGAGGGAGGAGGCGCGTGTGGAGCATAAACACTGGCATAGACCAGTTGGGCCGAATGGCCTGTTTCTGTGCTGTAAATTCTATGTCATTCTATGTACTTAAGGGTTGTCTTGAGGATTGTAAGGTTAAGTACAGAGAAAAATGTTGTTTTGATCACAATGGTTCTTAAGCTGCTGGAGCTATGAAAATGCGACATCAAGGAAGGCAAACATACAAGGATATATAATGTAATATATAAGGTTAAAAAGCTATCTGAAGGTTGACTGATCCGCCTCAGGCAACGAGGCAAGAAAAGGCTTTGCAGAACTTTCAGGAAGTTAAATAAGTTGGATAGAACTCACAAAGATTGATTGCGCATGATGGGCCAAGAAGTCTTTTTCTCGATGCCTGCTTTCTTGTTAAACATGGCTCAGTGGGCAGCACTCTCGCCTCTGAGTCAGCTGGTTGCGGGTTCAAGTCTTACTCTAGGACTTGAGCACATAATCTAGGCAGAAAACTTCAGCGCAGCACTGGCCTCACCCCCCTCACTATCTCTGTAACCACCTCCAGCCCTAACCCTCTTTGTTCTCCGTGCTCCTCCAATTCGGGTCTCTTGCGCGTCCCCTATTTTAATCGCTCCACCATTGGCGGCCGTGCCTTCAGCTGCCTAGGCCCTGAACTCTGGAATGCCCTCCCTAAACCTCTCCGCCTCTCTATCTCATTCTCCTCCTGTAAGACGCTCCTTAAAACCTCCCTCTTTGACCAAGCATTTGGTCATCTGTCCTAATATCTCCTTAAGTGGCTCGGTGTCAAATTTTGTTTGATCACGCTCCTGTAATGCGCCTTGGGTCGTTTTACCAGGTCAAAGGTGCTATATAAATCTATGTTGTTGCTGCAATGCTGGAAGCGCCATTTTTCAGGTGAGTTGTCAAATTGAGACCCCATCTATCCTGTTCAGGTGGACATAAAGGAACAGAGGGGAGTTTTCGCAGTGTCCTGGCCAACATTCATCTCCTAACCCACATCACCAGTCATTCATCTGGAACATAGGAACAGGAGTAGGCCATTCAGCCCCTCGAGTCTGTTGCGCCATTCAATTAGATCTGAATACTGCTTGTGGGACTTTGGTGTGCATAAAATTGCCTCTCGCATTTGCCTATATAACAGTGAAGGCACTTCAAAGAGTAATTTATTGGCTGTGAAGCAGTTTGGAAATCCTGAGGATGTGAAAGGCACTATATAAATGCAAGTCTTTCTTTTTATTCGAATTACACATTGAATGTACCTCTACATGCAGAGCAACCAGAAGTCAAAGTGTTGATTGCACCCATCAGTATAAAAGAGTAAGAGGTGATCTAATTAAGGTGATTAAAGGATTTGATAGGGTAGATAGATAGGGTGGGCATGACCAGAACAAGAGGGCATAACCTTAAAATTAGAGCTAGACTGTTCAGGGATGATGTCAGGAAGCAGTTCTTCACACAAAGGGTAGTGGAAATCTGGAACTCTCCCCCCAAAAAGCTGTTGAGGCTGGGGGTCAATTAAAAACGTAAAAACGGAGATTTTTTTTTAATTCGTTCCTGGGATGTGTGTGGGCGTCGCTGACAAGGCCAGCATTTATTGCCCATCCCTAATTGCCCTTGAGAAGGTGGTGGTGAGCCGCCTTCTTGAACCGCTGCAGTCCGCGTGGTGAGGGTACTCCCACAGTGCTGTTAGGGAGGGAGTTCCAGGATTTTGACCCAGCAACGATGAAGGAACAGTGATATATTTCCAAGTCAGGATGGTGTGTGACTTGGAGGGGAACTTGGAGGTGGTGGTGTTCCCATGCGCCTGCTGCCCTTGTCCTTCTAGGTGGAAGAGGTCGTGGGTTTGGGAGGTGCTGCCTTAGAAGCCTTGGTGAGTTGCTGCAGTGCATCTTGTCGATGGTACACACAGCAGCCACGGTGCGCCGGTGGTGGAGGGAGTGAATGTTTAAGGTGGTGGATGGGGTGCCAATCAAGCGGGCTGCTTTGTCCTGGATGGTGTCGAGCTTCTTGAGTGTTGTTGGAGCTGCACTCATCCAGGCAAGTGGAGAGTATTCCATCACACTCCTTACTTGTGCCTTGTAGATGGTGGAAAGGCTTTGGGGAGTCAGGAGGTGAGATACTCACTGCAGAATACCTGGCCTCTGTCGTGCTCTTGTTGCCACAGTATTTATGTGGCTGGTCCAGTTAAGTTTCTGGTCAATGGCGACCCCCAGGATGTTGATGGTGGAGGATTCGGCGATGGTAATGCCGTTGAATGTCAAGGGGCGGTGGTTAGACTCTCGTTTGTTGGAGATAGTCATTGCCTGGCCCTACTGTGGCGCGAATGTTACCTGCCACTTATCAGCCCAAGCCTGAACGTCGTCCAGGTCTTGTTGCATGCGGGCATGGACTGCTTCGTTAACTGAGGAGTTGTGAATGGCACTGAACACTGTGCAGTCATCAGCGAACATCCCCATTTCTGACCTTATGTTGGAGGGAAGGTCATTGATGAAGCAGCTGAAGATGATTGGGCCTAGACACTGCACTGAGGAACTCCTGCAGCGATGTCCTGGGGCTGTGATGATTGACTTTCAACCACCACAACCATCTTCCTTTGTGCTAGGTATGACGCCAGCCAGCGGAGAGTTTTCCCCCTGATTCCCTTTGACTTCAGTTTTACTAGGGCTCCTTGATGCCACACTCGGTCAAATGCTGCCTTGATGTCAAAGGCAGTCACTCTCATCTCACCTCTGGAATTCAGCTCCTTTGTCCATGTTTGGACCAAGGCTGTAATGAGTCAGGAGCCGAGTGGTCTTGGCAGAAGCCAAACTGGGCATCAGTGAGCAGGTTATTGGAGAGTAAGTGCCGCATGATAGCACTGTTGATGACACCTTCCATCACTTTGCTGATGATTGAGAGTAGACTGATGGGGCGGTAATTGGCCAGATTGGATTTGTCCTGCTTTTTGTGGACAGGACATACCTGGGCAGTTTTCCATATTGTCGGATAGATGCCAGTGTTGTAGCTGTACTGGAACAGCTTGGCTAGAGGCAAGGCTAGTTCTGGAGCACAAGTCTTCAGCACCATAGCCGGGATGTTGTCGGGGCCCATAGCCTTTGCTGTATCCAGTGCGCTCAGCCATTTCTTGATATCACGTGGAGTGAATCGAATTGGCTGAAGACTGGCTTCTGTGATGGTGGGGACCATGGAGGAGGCCGATATGGATCATCCACTTGGTACTTCTGACTGAAGATGGTTGCAAACGCTTCAGCCTTGTCTTTTGCACTCACGTGCTGGGCTCCACCATCATGGAGGATAGGGATATTCAGGGAGCCTCCTCCTCCTGTTAGTTGTTTAATGGTCCACCACCATTCACGACTGGATGTGGCAGCACTGCAGAGCTTTGATCTGATCCGTTGATTGTGGGATCGCTTAGCCCTGTTTATAGCATGCTGCTTCCGCTTTTTAGCATGCATGTAGTCCTGTGTTGCACCTTCCCCAGGTTGGCACCGCATTTCTTGATATCACATGGACTGAATCAAATTGACTGAGGACTGGCTTCTGTGATGGTGGGGACCTCAGGAGTAGGCCGATACAGATCATCTGCTCGGCACTTCTGGCTGAAGTTGGTTGCAAACGCTTCAGCCTTGTCTTTTGCACTCGCGTCCTGGGCTCCGCCATCATTGAGGATGGGGATATTCATGGAGCCTCCTCCTCCCATTAGTTGTTTAATTGTCCACCACCATTCACGACTGGATGTGGCAGGACTGCAGAGCTTTGATCTGATCCGCTGATTGTGGATTGCTTAGCTCTGTCTATAGCATGCTGCTTCCACTGTTTAGCATGCATGTAGTCCTGTGTTGCAGCTTCCCCAGGTTGGCACTGCATTTTTAGGTACGCCTGGTGCTGCTCCTGGTATGCTCTTCTACACTCCTTATTGAACCAGGGTTGGTCCCCTGGCTTGGTGGTAATGGTAGAGTGAGGGATATGCCGGGCCATGAGGTTACAGATTGTGGTGGAATACAATTCTGCTGCTGCTGATGGCCCACAGCGCCTCATGGATGCCCAGTTTTCAGCTGCTCGATCTGTTCTGAATCTATCCCATTTAGCACGGTGGTAGTGCCACACAACATGATGGAGGTTGTCCTCAGTGTGAAGACGGGACTTCGTCTCCACAATGACTGTGCGGTGGTTACTGCTACCAATACTGTCATGAACAGATGCATCTGTGACAAGTAGATTGGTGAGGACGAGGTCAAGTAGGTTTTTTCCTCATGTTGGTTCTCTCACCACCTGTCGCAGGCCCAGACTGGCAGTTATGCCCATCAGGACTCGGCCAGCTCGGTCAGTAGTGGTGCTACTGAGCCACTCTTGGTGATGGACATTGAATTCCCCCACCCAGAGTTAATTCTGTGCTCTTGCTACTCTCAGTGCTTCTTCCAAGTGGTGTTCAACATGGAGGAGTACTGATTCATCAGCTGAGGGAGGGCGGTAGGTGGTAATCAGCAGGAGGTTTCCTTGCCCATGCTTGACCTGAAGCCATGAGACTTCACGGGGTCCGGAGTCAATGTTGAGGACTCCCAGAGCCACTCCTTCCCGACTGTATACCACTGTGCCGTCACCCCTGGTGAGTCTGTCCTGCCGGTGGACAGGACATACCCAGTGATGGTGATGGAGGAGTTTGGGACATTGGCTGAAAGGTATGATTCTGTGAGTATGACTATGTCAGGCTGCTGCTTGACTAGTCTGTGGGACAACTCTCCCAATTTTGGCACAAGTCCCCAGATGTTGGTGAGGAGGACTTTGCAGGGTCGACTGGGCTGGGTGTGCCTGTTGCCGTGTCCATAGCCACTATGCTACCGTTCCCTCTTGTTACAACTGAGTGGCTTGCTAGGCTATTTCAGAGGGCAGTTAAGTGTCAACCACACTGCTGTGGGTCTGGAGTCACATATAGGTCAGACCAGGTAAGGACATTAGTGAACCAGATGGGGTTTTATGACAATCCGATAGTTTCATGGTCACCATTACTGATACTTGATGGAGTTTTTGTTAGGTAAGGGCATTAAGAGGTACGGAACCAAGGCAGGTAGATGGAGTTGAGATACAGATCAGCCATGATCTAATTGATTGCCGGTACAGGCTCGGGGGCTGAATGGCCTAATCCTGGATCAAGTCATAGTCCATGAACATTTCCATTCTGACCTCCTCCAATGGAACGAGTATCAGCAACCTCAGCTTGGTTGACTGTGGGAAGGAAAACTAGTCATGCGGAATGCTTCAGAAAATGCTGCAGGATACTACCTAGCAAAGCCAACTGAAGATTGGCCAGGTATCTGTAGCCTGGACTACCCTGCTTACCTGATAAAGGAGTTAACTCGTTGGAAGGAAATAGGAAAAAGTTCTGATTGTACTTAATGGTGCCAAAGGACATTAAGGGTAATCAAGCAAATCCTCATCAATTTCAATAATTAACATCACGATAGAAGGTGGATAACATGGTTTAATAGCATGGAGATTCATCTTCCCCCCCCCGTTATTTGTCAGAAACTTTAAATGCAATTTGGATTTTTCGCTCACTCACATAAAATCCACAGGCTAAATTTCTTCACCCAAAGAGTGGTGAACCTGTGGAATTCTCTACCACAGAAGGCAGTTGAGGCCAACTCATTAAATATATTCAAGAAGGAGTTAGATATATTTCTTAAGGCTAAAGGGATCAGGGATATGGGGAGAAGGCAGGGACAGGGTACTGAATTTGGATGATCAGCCATGATCTCATTGAATGGCGGAGCAGGCTCGAGGGGCCGAATGGCCTGCTCCTGCTCCTATCTTCTATGATTCTGTAAATCCAGGCGGATTTTTAAGAGTAGACTTGAGGTACTGCAATTCTGTGAACTGCTGAAGATTGAAATATGAATTCTCATCAAGCGTTTGTAATATTTGCTTGCAGAATAACTACATAAAGTCGCTTTAAAAAATCCTGGATCCTTGATGAATGTTATCTGTCTGTGCTGTGTTATATCTTGCTGACGTCCTATTGGGCGCTTCCTAGCATTAACTTGGGGAACTAACGGCATTAGGCAAAGTGGCCTGGAAGATTTTGGCATCAAAGGGTTAGAGCGGATTTCAGTCCTTGTTTCTGTCTCTGGCAGTGTAAATGGTTGTTTTCCAGATTTCACTTATTAAATACAAAGGGAATGAAGTCTTCAGGAATTTCCTGCCGAGACAGAAAGGCAGAGAAAACGCTTACAATGAAGAGTGCCTGTCCACAGTTACATTGTAACATCACAAGAATTACCCCAACATGGTCCCACTTCTAGTCTTTCTAAAAAAAAATGTTAGTGATGGCAGCACTCCCGACCTCTGAGTCAGGAGGCTGTGGGTTCCAGTCCCAATCCATGAATCAATCTTTCAATCTTTCTTTCAATCTTTCTTTCTTTCAATCTTTCTTTCTTTCAATCTTTCTTTATTTCAATCTTTCTTTCTTTCAATCTTTCCTCCTTCCTTCTTTTCTCCCTTTCTTTCTTTCTTTCTTCCTTCTTTCCTTCCTTTCTTTCTTCCTTCCTTTCTTTCTTTTTTTCAACCTTTCAATTTTTCAATCTTTCTTCCTTTCTTCCTTCCTTTCTTTCTTCCTTCTTTTCTTCCTTTCTTTCTTCCTTCTTTTCTTCCTTTCTTTCTTCTTTCCTTCCTTCCTTTCTTTCTTTCTTCCTTCCTTTCTTTCTTCCTTCTTTCCTTCCTTCCTTTCTTTCTTTCTTCCTTCCTTTCTTTCTTCCTTCTTTCCTTCCTTCCTTTCTTTCTTTCTTCCTTCCTTTCTTTCTTTCTTCTTTCCTTCCTTCCTTTCTTTCTTTCTTCCTTCCTTTCTTTCTTCCTTCTTTCCTTCCTTCCTTTCTTTCTTTCTTTCTTTCTTCTTTCCTTCCTTCTTTTCTTCCTTTCTTTCTTCCTTCTTTCCTTCCTTCCTTCCTTCCTTTCTTCTTCTTTCTTTCTTTCTTTCTTTCTTTCTTTCCTTCCTTTCTTCCTTTCTTTCTTTCTGCTCACTGTTAACCTGTAAAGAATAGCCACTTGGACAAGGCGACATTGGGACTGCTGGCCACCGGGTAAATTTTGTGAGACTCCGCTCTTGCCACCGGAGCATTGCTCGACCGCATCTCGGATCAGAGAATGGGACTTGGCTCGACCAATGCAGCTTGTGGAGAACATACAGGGCTGACTATTTCTGAACTGCTGTCTATTCAGTTCCCTCACACTGTTGGTCTCAGTAATTCCCCCAAACCGGATGATTATTTCATCAGCACTCCACCGTTTGAATGAACCAACAGACCAATGAATTAAAAAAAAATCTAGGATATTAAATTTAATCAGAATTATTTGCAGCAGCTTTATTTTTACAAAAGGTTCTCATCAAATTTAGATTAAATAAAGGGGTGCTGCAATTGCTTTCTCAGCAGTGAGCATTCAAGTAATCGCTGAAATGATAAGGAACCAATCTCGTTTTTGTAGCTTTAAACTCGTCCTCCAGTGAATGGAAGATAAGAAACTGGTGATCATATATTTATTTTCAGTTAATGGAAGCTGAAACAATTTAGCTTCACTCCCACGCAGTAGAAGAGAGTTAGTTACAAACTGTGCCCTGTTGTTCAAGTCCTGCAAATGAAAGATGGCAAAGGGCTTGATCTTCCAATGTCTGCTTTTTTTTGCACAATCTTCAAACGGCTTACAGAGAAAGAAAGGCTTGTATTTATACAGCACATTATTACATGGCTCAGAAATGTCTTAAAGCACTTCACATACAGTGAATTACTTAGAAGCACAGCAACTTTGTTAGGTATTCAAAAGTAGCGACCATTTGGCGCACAGCAGGATTCCACAGGATTACATTGAGATGAAGCACTGTCTTTTTGATGCTAATGGTTGAGGAAGGAATTTTGACCAGGCTACTGGGAGAGCTCTTTTTCAGAGAGAGGCACGGGATCTTTAACATCCATGTAAACCGACAGAGAAAGGGCACTTGAAGGGCAGCATCTCTGACATCTTCCTCAGTGCTGCACTGGAGTATCGGTTTAAACTACGAGCTCATGGGTCTTGACCCCACAACCTTCTGACCCAGAGGCAAGAGGGCTGCCAACTGAGCCAAGCTGGCACAGGAGTGGCCCAGCTGCTATTTGCAAAGACTTGCAGCATATTTCAGAATCATAGATTGCTGCATGAGTCACCACGCTCAGACACACTGGGCTAATTACAGTACTGTCAGCCTTGGCTCAGTGGTAGCTCTCTTGGCTCTGATTCAGAAGGTTCTGAGTTAAAGCCCTGCTCCAGAGACTTGAGCATAAAATCTTCAATGCAGGACTGAGGGAGCGCTGCACTGTCCAAAGGTGTTAAACCCTGTTCCCACCTGCCCTCTCAGGTGGGCAGAAAAGATTCCGTGGCATTATTCAAAGAAGTGTAGGGGAGCTCTCTGGGTATCCTTGCCAACTTTTATCCCTCAACCAACATGACTAAAACAGATTATCCGGTCATTTATTTCATTGCTGTTTGTGGGTCCTTGCTGTGTGCAAGTTGGCTGCCGCATTTCCTACTTTACAACATTGACTACACTTTAACAAGTACTTCATTGGCTGTAAAAGCGCTCTGGGACATCCCGAGGTCGTGAAAGGCGCTATATAAATGCAAGCTCTTTCCTTTCTTTTTTTTACAAGGCTGCATTTGGCTCAATTATGGGCCAAGTACATAATGTTTGAATTGAAATCACTGGCGAGGAAAGGGAAAATGTCCTATTTAGCCGTGGTGGAGCAGAAAACCTTGCGAGAAAGTTAAATGGAAGTAACTTGGCAGTCTCTTTGGGTTATCACAAGTTCAACCTGGCAAAGTCTTGTTTCCACAGCTGACAATCTGCAGCAGTTAATGGTTTTTGGAAATTGCCTGCAGTGCAAAAGTTCATTTGGGAAGGTCTCCAGAAATGGTGGACCATATTAGTGTAATTAATTCGGAATTAAAGTGCACCTGTACAAATTGAAGTTGATGGAATATAGAGCAATGTATGAATTTTGTATGTCCAATTTATGTAACAAAACAAACCCATGCACATATTTTAAAACTATGTCCCATTTAATAGTTTAGCTTTTAAAAGAGAACTTCAACGATAGTTAAAATTGCCATAGAAGTGTGCCACTAAAGAAAGACTTACATTTATCTAGCGCCTTTCACGACCTCAGGACGCCCCAAAAACTCTTTACAGCCAATGAAATGCCACTGTAATGTAGGAAAGGCGGCAGCCAATCTGCAGCTAGGTTCCACAAACAACAATGTGATAATGGCCAGATAATCTCTCTTTTTTTAGTAATGTTGGTTGAGGGATACATATTGGTCAGGACAACAGTTAAAATGCAGATGAACATAGAATCTAGGAGCAGGAGTAGGCCATTCGGCCCGTCGAGCCTGCTCCACCATTCAATACGATCATGGCTGATCATTCAAATCCAGTACCCTGTCCCTGCTTTAATCCCCACAGTACACATATCCCACCCTACCCCCGTAACCCCACGTATTTAATTCCCCCTAAGATATCCCATCCTATCCCCATATATTTAATCCCCCCCTAACACTAAGGTTCAATTTATCATAGCCAAATCAACCTAACCCGCACATTTTTGGACTGTGGGAGGAAACCGGAGCACCCGGAGGAAACCCACGCAGACACGGGGAGAATGTGCAAACTCCACACAGACAGTCACCCGAGGTCAGATTCGAACCCGGGTCCCTGGCGCTGTGAGGCACCAGTGCTAACCACTATGCCACCGTGTTGCCCGAACTGCGCTGTCCAATTTATAAGTTGTAAGTAATTCATATTACTGTACTCAATGTATGTTATAGAATCACAGAATGTTACAGTGCAAGAGGCCATTCGGCCCATCGTACCAGAGTACGCTATCATTATAATGAACTTTTAAGTATTGTTACCAGGCAGCTGGGCTTTTGAACCAAGAGTTTTGTCTCTCTGGATACTTATTTCAAGAGGACAACCCTCTCTGTACTAATGGGGTGTAATCTAGTTATTATTGTGATATTTGTTACATTGGTGCAGGAGCTATCAACACGAGGTGTGGAGATGAAAAGCCACAGCAAAGCTTGAGGTCAATCAGGGGAGAATGATGGTGCGCACTGCAGCCAGAGATAGAAACCATGCAAAGGATCACGACAGGTAAGGGAAACGAAGAGAATACATGCAAACAGAGGTAGTAAAGAAAGACAATGAGAAAACAGAAATAAAAGCATTTCCAAGACATACTTGCTTAAAGGTTCACCAGACTGATTCCTGGGATGGGGGGGGTTGTCCTATGAGGAGAGATTAAGTAGACTAGGCCTATATTCTCCAGAGTTTAGAAGAATGAGAGGTGATCTCATTGAAACATACAAAATTCTTACAGGGCTTGGCAAGGTAGATGCAGGGAGGATGTTTCCCCTGGCTGGGGAGTCAAGAACCAGTGGTCACAGTCTCAGAATAAGGGGTTGTTCATTTAGGACTGAGATGAGGAGAAATTTCTTCAGTCAGAGGGTGGTGAATCTTTGGAATTCTCTACCCCAGAGGGCTGTGGAGGTTCAGTCGTTGAGTATATTCAGGACAGAGATGGATACGTTTTTGAATATTAAGGAAATCAAGGGATATGGGGGTAGTGCAGGAAAGTGGAGATGAGGTCGAAGATCAGCCATGATCTTATTGAATGGCCAAATATCCTACTCCTGTTCCTATTTCTTATGTTCTTATGTTCTCATAGGAGCATTAGGAACAGGAATATCGGCCCCTTGAGCCTGTTCCATCATTCAGTTAAATCATGGCTGATTTTATATCTCAACCCCATTGACCCGACTTTGGTCCAGATCCCTTGACACCCTCATTATGTCATTAGAAATCGATGGGAGTGCATTATGTCAACTGCAGGAGTAAGACTTTCACTTAGTTCCTACCTGGTGCACCCTCAGTTTGACAGCCACGGGCCAAGCGAGGGTCTATCTGCTGATCCTGGTGGCTCGTGAGTCTTAGAAATAGCCCGTGTAGGAAATATGAATCTTAACAAATAGAATGCTGATTTCTGGGCCACCAATGTGATATGAGCACTGTATAAAATAAGAGAAGAAAAAAAAAAGAAAGACTTGCATTTATATAGCGCCTTTCATGACCACCGGACGTCTGAAAGTGCTTTACAACCAATGAAGTACTTTTGAAGTGGAGTCACTGTTGTAATGTAGGAAACACGGCTGCCAATTTGCGCACAGCAAGATCCCACAGACAGCAATGTGATAATGACCAGATAATCTGTTTTTGTTATGTTGGTTGAGGGATAACTATTGGCCACGACACCGGGGATAACTCCCCTGCTCTTCTTTGAAATAGTACCATGGGATCTTTTACGTCCACCTGAGAGAGCAGACGGGGGCCTCGGTTTAACGTCTCATCCGAAAGATGGCACCTCCGACAGTGCAGCACTCCCTCAGCACTGCACTGAGAGCATCAGCCTAGCTTTATGTGCTCAAGTCCCTGGAGTGGGGACTTGAACCCACGAACATCTGGGCAGTCAGCTGGTGTGTCATCTCAATCATCTGAGTTTGTGTGTACAGATTTAGAACAAATAGCAAGCTCCGTGCATATTTATAATTCATCTACCCTCCATCCATTTTGTATGTATTTTGAAGGTAACTTTTATCTCTTGTGTTCATTCGCAAAGTCGAATCCAGTTCAAAATGTTAAGGCTGCGAGTCAAAATCAGCCACATCAGCACTCCCGCCTCCACTGATGCAGAGGAAGCAGCGAGGAAAGGTCTTACTTTAAAGCATTTTAAAAAATTCGTTCCTGGGATGTGGGCGTCGCTGGCAAGACCAGCATTTATTGCCCATCCCTAATTGCCCTTGAGAAGGTGGTGGTGAGACGCCTTCTTGAACCGCTGCAGTCCGTGTGGTGAAGGTGCTCCCACAGTGCTGTTAGGGAGGGAGTTCCATGACTTTGACCCAGTGACGATGAAGGATCGGCGATATATTTCCAAATCAGGATGATGTGTGACTTGGAGGGGAACTTGGAGGTGGTGGTGTTCCCATGCGCCTGCTGCCCTTGTCCTTCTAGATGGCAGAGGCCGCGGGTTTGGGAGGTGCTGCCGAAGAAGCCTTGGCGAGTTGCTGCAGTGCATCTTGTAGATGGTACACACTGCAGCCACGGTACGCCGGTGGTGGAGGGAGTGAGGGGGAAAAATTCAGTCGCGCCCCATTTGGGGCGCAAATATCGTCCGGGCGCAAAGATTAGCGCCTGGCGCTAATTATCGCCACTGACTGGAAACTTCACTTTTAACGCCCCGGGAGGTATTGGAGCGCTAAATCAGGCGCTGCACACCTGTCTTAAGGCGCAAAGGCCGAGGAGTGAGGCGCTAACTCAGAGCGCGTTCTTGCTGCTTGTCTGGGGTCATGGGGAAAGAGATGAACTCTCGTCTCCTTTTAAAGAGGGCATTTGTGACCTGATGGATGCAGCAATGCACCGCGAACTGGGAGATATTGGCGATGTCCCCAACAGCAGATTGAAATGAGCCAGTAGCATAAAAGTTCAGAGCCACTGTGACCTTCACTGCCACCGACAGAGACGTCCTGGACCTCAGTTGAGGCTGCAGATCTGGCTGCAGCAGGTGGCAGAGCTCAGTGACCACCTCCTTGCTGAAGCGCAGCCTTCGCAGACACTGCTCAACAGACATATGAATGTAGGAGAGCTGTTCACGATATACCCTGGGAGGGTAAGCTCTCCTGTACAGACGCCTGTTGGCCCTCCTCCGTCTGGCCATCATTGCCACTCTCTCTCTGCGTCTCTGTCTCCTCCGATTCAGCTGGCGCAGGACGACGCCCCCCATCAGTGCAGCCCCCATATCTCTTAGCAAGCAAAGTTATGAAGGCCAGAAACCAAAGTACCAGCAAAGTTAGGATGAGTAGCCAAAACTACCTCACACAGCGTTGACTCAATGCAGAAGTCTCTCTTTCTCTCTCTCCGAATCTCTCTCTCTCTCTCAGAACGAGTGGTGCAAAAATGTCAACCACAGAGAAAGACAGGAAGAGGCCCCCTTTAAATAGCGCCCCCCCCAGCCCCACAGCGATTGTTAGCGTTCCACTCTTCCGGTCGTTGGATGCGCCAGGTGGTAAGGATGGGGGCGCCACTGAAATTCTGCTCCGGGGCGCCACAAGGGCGTTGCACTCTCGTATGACGTCACAATCTGCGCGCACAGGAGATCGCGGCGATAAAGTTTAGCGCCGCCGCAAAATGTCTAGTTAAGTTCGCGAGCGGCGCAAACATCGCTGCGCCCAGGCGCTAGCTGCTTTGCGCCCCATTAGCGCCCTCTTAAGGCACTAACGGGAGGCGCAACCAACTGAATTTTTCCCCCTGAATGTTTAAGGTGGTGGATGGGGTGCCAATCAAGCGGGCTGCTTTGTCTTGGATGGTTTCGAGCTGCACTCATCCAGGCAAGTGGAGAGTATTCCATCACACTCCTGACTTGTGCCTTGCAAATAGTGGAAAGAATTTGAGGAGTCAGGAAGTGAGACACTCGCCGCAGAATACCCAGCCTCTGACCTGCTCTAGTAGCCACAGTATTTATGTGGCTGGTCCAGTTAAGTTTCTGGTCAATGGTGACCCCCAGGATGTTGATGATGGGGGGATTCGGCGATGGTAATGCCGTTGAATGTCAACGGGCGGTAGTTAGACGCTCTCTTGTTGGAGCAACTTATCCTAAACTGGATGTGTGGTTGGGCAAGTATCCCTACTACTGTATAAGGGTCCCTCAGCTGTATGTTGCTCATTTGCATAAATTATAAGGGTTCTTCCTGAGCTACTCAGGAAAAGAGAACTTTTAACCATGTGGCTCAGTGTCAAATATTGCCTGATAACGCTCCTGCAAAGCGCCTTGGGATGTTTTACTACATTAAAGGCGCTATATAAATGCAAGTTGTTGATGCAGATCTTGGAAAAAAAGCACTTGTCCTCTGAATTACATAGAATCACATAGAATTTACAGCACAGAAACAGACCATTCGGCCCAACTGGTCTGTGCTGGTGTTTATGCTCCACACAAGCGTCCTCTCACCCTACTTCATCTAACTCTATCAGCATATACTTCTATTCCTTTCTCCCTCATTTACTTATCTAGCTTCCTGATAACGGCATCTATGCTAATCGCCCCAACTCATCCATGTGGTAGCGAGTTCCACATTCTAACCACTCGCTTAGTAAAGAAGTTTCTCCTGAATTCCTGATTGGATTTATCAGTGATTATCTTATACTTATGGCCCCTAGTCTTGGACTCCCCCACAAGTGGAAACATCTTCTCTACGTCTACAATTAGAACCCAGGAGTTAAAACGTGCCTTAAGCCTAAATTTGATTGAGGTTGGGATAATGCCTCAAATAAATAGGAAGAACTTCAACAACAACAACTTGTATTTATACAGCGCCTTTAACGTAGTAAAACGTCCCAAGGCGCTTCACAGGAGCGTTATCAAACAAAATTTGACACCGAGCCACATAAGGGGAAATTAGGACAGGTGACCAAAAGATTGGCCAAAGAGGTAGGTTTTAAGGAGCGTCTTAAAGGAGGAAAGAGAGGCGGAGATGTTTAGGGAGGGAATTCCAGAGCTTAGGGCCTTGGCAGCTGAAGGCACGGCCACCAATGGTGGAGCGATTAAGATCAGGGATGCTCAAGAGGCCAGAATTAGAGGAGCGCAGATATCTCGAGGGGTTGTGGGGCTGGAGGAGATTACAGAGATGGGGAGGGGTACCAAAATGGCAATGTTTTGAATAAAGACAATGCCTGATAACGGGATGCCACCTTCTGAATTTTGGTTTAAATCTCATGAAGTAGTTTAAATGTTAATAACATGACAAGCAAATGTCCTTGAATGGGTAAGGGTTGAATAACAAACAGACAAGTGTGTCCTAATATAAATGCCCTGTTTATTCTGCAGCTGGGCTGAATGGAGATGCATTGCCTTTCAATTACCATTCTGGAGTTATTTAATCTAGATCATGCTGCTTAGAACAATATTTTTTTCAATTAAATGAAATTGACCTGAAATTGATAAGTAGATCCCTGGAGAAGTGATGCGGCGAACTTTAAACAGTCACCAAATGACACTGCTTGAAACTGATTTCTGTAGATGGAGAAAATAATAAAAAGTAATTGCAGGGTTGGACCATCTTTTTTCATTCATTTAGCAGGATGTTGTAAACGATAATGAATAGGAAATGGCTGGGCAAATGGCAAAATATAATCAATGAATAGGGAATCTGCTAGAGATCGGGTACCTGTGGGTTCAACGCTAATGGAATAAGGGAAATGGGTAATCTATTTATAGCATTGTTTACGTGATGCTAAAATTGTCTCGCGTGCAGCTGTTCCTCGTTCACTGCTCAGCAGCTGCACGGTTCCGTCTGGCTTGAGTTGCATTCACAGAGATGCTCAATGTGCTTTAAGGACCCCAGCAACGAACCACCACAGCCTCTGTGTCAGCTGTGGGCTCAGTGGGTAGCGCTCTCGCCTCTGAGCCAGAAGGTCGTGGGTTTGAGTCCCACTCCCTGGAACTTGAGCACAAAAATCCAGGCTAACACTCCAGTGCAGTGCTGAGGGAGCGCTGCACTGTCGGAGGTGCCGTCTTTCGGATGAGACAACAACAACAACAACTTGTATTTATATAGCGCCTTTAACGTAGTACGACGTCCCAAGGCGCTGCACAGGAGTATTTTAAGACAACAAATTTGTCACCGATCCACATAAGGATAAAATAGGGCAGGTGACCAAAAGCTGGGTCAAAGAGGTAGGTTTTAAGGAGCGTCTTAAAAGAAGAAAGAGAGGTAGAGAAGCGGAGAGGTTTTGGGAGGGAATTCCAGAGCTTGGGGCCTAGGCAACAGAAGGCACAGCCACCAAAGGTTGAGCGATTATAATCAGGTATGCTCAAGAGGGCAGAATTAGAGGAGCGCAGATATCTCGGGGGGTTGTTGGGCTGAAGGAGATTACAGAGATAGGGAGGGGCGAGGCCATGAAGGGATTTGAAAACAAGGATGAGAATTTTGAAATCGAAGCGCTGCTTAACCGGGAGCCAATGTAGGTCAGCGAGCACAGGGATGATGGGCGAACGGGACATGGAGACGTTAAACGAGGCCCCGTCTGAACATAGGAACAGGAGTAAGTCATTGAGCCCCTCAAGCCTGGTCTGCCATTAAATGAGATCATGGCTGATCTGTGACCTTACTCCATATAACTGCTCTCTCAGGTGGACGTAAAAGATCCCATTGACACTATTTCAAAGAAGAGCAGGGGAGTTATCCCCGGTGTCCTGGCCAATATTTATCCCTCAATCAACATAACAAAAACAGATGATCTGGTCATTATCACATTGCAGTTTGTGGGAGCTTGCTGTGTGCGAATTGGCTGCCGCGTTTCCTACATTACAACATTGACTACACTTCAAAAAGTACTTCATTGGCTGTAAAGCACTTTGGGACGTCCGGTGGTTGTGAAAGGCGCTGTATAAATGCAAGTCTTTCTTTCTGTCTGAGCAAGCTGGGGAGGTGGGGAGCCGGTTTGATAAGGGCCTTTGATTTATGGACCCGCCTGTCACTCAGTTCTCAGCCAAGCGAAGCAACGAATCAGCAGGGCCCGCTCTGTTATCACCCGGCATGGGTCTAGTGCAAGGGTTGTGCTCCTTTTGATAATACGTGACAGGAATACTGCCTGTTCTATTTAACGCTTTCCATTGCATCAACTCCGGAAACTTCTCCTCAGCGTTAGTACCCCATTTACAACTTTTAAAATGTCTTGCACAGAACACCTGCCAAGAATGATTAGTTTGTGATACTCCAAACTGGAAAAATAAATCTAAATGGGAGAAGTTTAGAAGAATGAGAGGCGATCTCATTGAAACATACAAAATTCTTAAAGGGCTTGACAGGGTAGATGCAGGGAGGATGTTTCCCCTGGCTGGGGAGTCTCGAACCAGGGGTCACAGTCTCAGGATAAGGGGTCGGCCATTTAGGACTGAGATGAGGAGAAATTTCTTCACTCAGAGGGTGGTGAATCTTTGGAATTCTCTACCCCAGAGGGTTGTGGAGGCTCAGTCGTTTCGTATATTCAAGGCAGAGGTCGATAGATTTTTGAATATTAAGGGAATCAAGGGATATGGGGATAGTGCAGGAAAGTGGAGATGAGGTAGAAGATCAGCCGTGATCTTATTGAATGGCGGAGCAGGCTCGAAGGGCCAATAGCCGACTCCTGCTCCTATTTCTTATGTTCCTCCTTTGCTTCTATTTCGGGGCCAATCCTTTGGTTGCAAATTGTTAAACAATTCAGATGTTACTGAGGTGCCCTTTGGCATCATTTTAACTGCAGCGTCTGATGCCCAGAAAGGTGCCAGGCAGTGACATAATAGTGCATCAAAGTCACTGTCTTGCCCGGCCCTCTTCTGTGATCCTGAGTCCCCACCTCTCACAGCCTCCAAGTACCCAACCTGGCATCTGGGGGAGCGCTGCACTATAGGAGGCGTCGGGTGCGATATTAAACTGAGGGCCTGTTTGCCTGCGCATGTGGCTGCAAAGCATCCCATGGCACCATTTCGAAGAAGAGTCGGGGAGCTCTCCTGGTGTTCTGGCTTGCAGTCATCCCTCAACGAACACCACCAAAATTGATTGGCTGATTATTTAATGATAGGAACATAGGAACACGGGAACAGGAGTAGGCCACTTAGCCCCTCGAACCTGTTCCGCCATTCAATGAGATCATGAGACTGGCTGCTTGTGGGATCTTGCTGTGTGCAAATTGACTGCTACGTTTGCCTGCAAAAACAACAGTGACTACACTTCAAAAAAAAAGGTAATTGATTGGCTGCTAAAATACTTTGGAAATCCTGAAGGTGGGCACAATATAAGTTTTTACTCTCTTGTCAGTCACTCATTTCAAAGTAATTCATTGTATGTGAGGCACTTTAAGATGTTTCTGAGAGATGTGTAAAGGCTTTATAAATGCAGGTTTTTCTTTCTTTTTTACCCTAATTTTCACAACAGCTGTCTGCAATCGTGACGGTGTCAGCAAAGCATGTGGATTCCCAGTCTGCATTCTTACTATCAGTTTGTAAATGGGTGTCTCAACTCACCAGGATCAGTGAAGAGTAAAGGATCTAATGACTTTGTGGCAATAAGAAATCCATGGTTAGTGCTCATTAAGGTGATGAATGAAAGTGTTGGAAATGGAACACTTTTCTACTTTGCCTCCAGGGACCGTACCCAAGCTTTTCCAGTTTAGTGGGTGGTTTTATGTTCCATAACAAGGCAGCTTCAGTCTCAGCTTGAGATGAATTCACCATTGCGTCTACTGTCTATGATTACTGCTCTTTATACGGTAGGTTCTTGTCTGATTAGAGCTGGAGGTACGGGGGGGGGGTAGATGCAGGACTTCGTACTGCTGTTCAATACCAAAAGGGCGCAGCCTTTTCAGATGGACCACCCGCTGGGGTAGTGCGCCGTGCACCGGTGAACTGTGCTACGGAATGGGAGCGCGTGGGTTCATACCGATGATTCTCCAGGTCACCGTCACAGGATTGGGGATGGCACTGAGCGGTGCTTCCTCAAAAGGAGCGAAGTGAAACTCCTTCTGATAAGTGGAAAGCTGTGATCCGGATCTGAAGTGTAAGTTCTGCCTCTGCAAATGGAACAGTTGTTGCCTCCAACTCTGTACCTTGGTTTGTCAAAATGTGGACTTGCCAGATGAAGTAGGTCAGGATCAGATTGGCCCTTTGTGTGTCCCACTTCCTTCAGCTACATTATACACAAGCAGCAGCTGCAATATTGCCACCGTCTGGCAACATCCAAGGCACCCGGCACTACAACATCTTTAGTAACTGCTGATTTAATTTACCATTTAGAACTGTTTGGACCCATTAGAACAGAGTTACTTCTGGTCTTTAAGGAAGCAAAGATGTATATCAGTGCCTGTCTATGAAAGGGTAAATCTATTATTTGAAATCCAATGGGGGAAAAATTCGGTATCGCCCCGTTTGGGGCGCAATTATCGGCTGTGCGCAAAGTTTAGCGCCTGGTGCTAAATATCGCCTCCGACTGCAAACTTGGCTTTTATCGCCCCTGGAGGTGATTGGAGCGCTAAATCAGGCGCTACACACCTGTCTTAAGGCGCAAAGGCCGAGGAGCGAGGCGCTACCTCAGAGCGCTGGCGAAGCTCATGTGATGTCAGTCAGCAATGGAACACAGACACAATGGCGCCGGCCAGTTCTTAAAGGGGAGGGTTGATCTTGCTCTCCATCCACATCCTGCTCATTGCAGCCTTGAATCTCGGCCTGGAGAGACCTGTACATCAAATCTGCTGGAAAGAACAATGGAGAGAACCAGGGAAAGAGCTCAGAGTGCAGACCCCACAGTCTCTTCTAAATAGATGCAAGGAAGGGCAAATCAAAATGAACCTGCAAAGTGCTGCTCAGTACCCAAAACTCCTTCACACAGCGTTGAATCTCTCCAGAAGTCTCCCTATCTCTCTCTCAGAATGCGTGGTGCAAAAATGTCACCAACAAAAAAAGGCAGGAAGCGTTCGCCTTTAAATAGCGCGCCCCCAGTCCCTTCCTGACTGCAAAACGCTCCCCTCAACCTGTCGTTGCTAGCGGCAGGCGGTAAGGCAGGGGGCGCCACTCAATATCCGCTCCGGGGCGCTACCGGGGTGTTGCGCACTCGACTGAAGTCACGATTTGCCGGCGCAGGAGATCGTGGCGGTAGTGTTTAGCCCCGCCGCAAAATGTCTGGTCAATTTCGCGAGAGGCGCAGATATCACCGCGCCCGGGCGCTAGTTGCTTTGCGCCCCATTAACGCCCTCTTAAGGCGCTAACGGGAGGTGCAAACCAACTGAATTTTTCCCCCCTGGTGTCTGTTGATTTTGTAATGTCTTTTTCGCAAGAGCACATGTAGGGTAAGGACAATTTGTGCATAGGTTTCATCAGATTTTTGTCTTCATCTCCTGAGCAGCACTCTAATGAAGCAGATAGCATGCCCTATTGAGAACCCATCTGATTTGGAAATCAAGGAAATTAAAATTGGGCAGGTTCTATAAAGGGCACGATATCCATTCTGCCAGATTACCGCAGAAGACGGAAATCAGTGCAGAACACCAATCAACAACACAAAGAGAAAGCTGAGCTATGTAGCCAAAAGTGTAGGATATAAGCCAGAAGTATATCACCGTTCCTTCATCGTCGCTGGGTCAAAATCCTGGAACTCCCTCCCTAACAGCTCTGTGGGAGTACCTTCACCACATGGACTGCAGCGGTTCAAGAAGGTGGCTCACCACCACCTTCTCAAGAGCAACTAGTGATGGGCAATAAATGCTGGCCTTGCCAGCGACGCCCAGATCCCATGAACGAATAAGAAGAAAATATAAGCCAGAAGAAGTCATTTTCAAACTGTATAGTGTTCTGATGAGATCCCACCTTGAACACAGTGTCCAGGTCTGGTCCCTGACACACATTCATGCCCTGGAAGAGTTAGGCAGATAGCCTAGAGAAACTTGGGCTTGTCATTGAGACTAATTGGAACCAATTGAGATGATCTTTTGTACACGTGGTAAATGGTATTGAAAAGGTAGCTTTCCACGAGAAAGTAGAATTGTCATGGTTCAGTTTGATGTAGTGTTCACAAGGGGACACAGGACAATCTAACAAAAGGCAAATATTGGACTGATGTCAAAATATTCTTCTTTACACAGAAATATGGAATGGCCTTAAGGTAGTTTAATGGAAGTGAAAGGGCTGAAATCACTTAGAAAAACAGGTGGATACTCTGATGAGTGGTTACAGGATTTCTCTGGATAGATACCCTTTACCCTGGATAGATAAATTATCACATTGCTGTTTGTGGGAGCTTGCTGTGTGCAAATTGGCTGCCGTGTTTCCTGCTTTACAACAGCGACTACACTTCAAAAAGTACTTCATTGGCTGTCAAGCCCTTTGGGATGTCCTGAGGTCGTGAAAGGTGCTATATAAATGCAAGTCTTTCATTCTTTCAGATGAGCTAGGATTGGTTGAATGGCCTTCCTCATTTTAATTTAGCTTGTGGTCCAACTAAATTAAACTATAATTCAAATCAAAGCTTTTGTTCTGGTTCTTTCCGTGATCTGGAAAGATGGCCTCTTTTTAACATGTTCAACAAGGAGTACTCTACTGTTTAAAAAGTAATATTTTTAAAACAATGTTAATAGATCGCCCATTCCATTCTCCCCTCCCCTACCTTGGCATTCCCTAACAAGGAATGGATGCCCAACCTGGCCTATTCCCCTTGGATTCTGAGGCAAATAGTTTACTTTAGGGAGACTATATACGTCATAATGTTACTGCTGTAATCCTGTAAGAGGAAGATTAAGTAGTGGGGTGTGGGTGCAGAGGGGTCAAGTTCCAGATTAATCTATTGGAGAATATTTGAAATGTCAGGAGCATCGACCCTGAAATGTCCATCAGGAAGGTGTAGTGTGCGAGTTGTAGGAAACCAGGACTATCAGTCCATCAGAGAAGTGTATGACTGACCTATAAAGGTTAGCTGGTGTGAACTGCTAGCATTAGAAGCTGCAGCTGAGGGTTAGATATCTTGATGGGTTAACAGTAGGGACATTTGGTTTGTACTGATAGCGATAGGGGACGTGGGAGGACATTCATGAAAGAGCAGGCAAATTCCATTGGGAGCACGCAGATTAGAAGCTCCCAGGTCTGTACTTCTCTCTCTCTATATATATATATATCCCTTCTTTCTGCTAGATGGCCCCCTTTGACAAACCCAGGGAGACTGCTGGAAAATACAGACCTTTGCTTATCAGTGTTCCTTTATCTTCAGCTCTGAACTCATCCAGCCTCGTATTTCCTGTGTTTTGCTTGCTTGCCAGCTTTGATCTGTTTATATTCCAAACATATTTCTGTTAATGACATGACTTGTTTTGGTCAGGGGTTGGGGGGGCAGGGGGGCGGTGGTGTGGGGGGTGTTGGGTGGGGGGAAACTATTATCTAGACAGTCAGTAAAAGACATTGTCAGACTGGTGATAGGTTTTCAAACTTTATTTTTTATTAGCTTTTCAACTATAGTTCCAGTTCAACGTTCAATGAAAGTACTGCTGGAAATAAATATTTGAACCGTGTCAAAGAAAGAAAGAAAGACTTGCATTTCTATAGCGACTTTCACGACCACCGGACGTCCCAAAGCGCTTTACAGACAATGAAGTACTATTTTGAAGTGCAGTCACTGTTGTAATGTGGGAAATGCGGCAGCCAATTTGTGCACGGTAAGCTCCCACACACAGCAATGTGATAATGACCAGATAATCTGTTTTCGTGATGTTAATTGAAGGATAAATATTGGCCAGGACTCCCCTGCTCTTCTTTGAAATAGTGCCGTGGGATCTTTTACATCCAACCCGAGAGAGCAGACGGGGGCCTCGGTTTAATGTCTTATCCGAAAGATTTCACCTCCGACAGTGCAGCGCCTCCCTCAGCACTGCATTGGAGTGTCAGCCTAGAGTTTTGTGCTCAAGTTTCTTGGAATGGGAACTTTGAACCCACAACCTTCTGACCCAGAGGCGAGGGTGCTACCCACTGAGCCACAGCTGACACTCAGACTGCAATATCCCCAGTGCGTTCCATCATATCTAGATTTGCCTCTCCTTCCCCCGGTGATACTAACCGTGCAAACATGACTGTATTCTTGCTCAAGTCATCCAAACCTGACAATGGGGCTGAAACATCCTTTCTCCGATCACCCAAATGTAAGTTGGGCAGTGCACGTTTAGCATGTGCCTGACTTGAACTTTGCAAAAACTTGGGCTGTTTTTTTCAGCTAATTTAAATAGCCTGGGCAAGCGCTAGCAGGAGATTCCAACTCGGATTCGGTCTTTGTTCAGAAGGTGAGTGGGGGTGGGGCGGGGGTGGGGTGGGCAGAGGAGGTTAGTAGACATGCAGCAATTGAAAGACCCGCAGAGGCATCATGGCCCAACACTATTTTATGGCTGCTATTTCTGTCAGCCCTTAGAACCACTTCCACCCACGCTGTGCAGCCCTGTTGCACCAAGTAGTTTGTAACCTAGACCTACCCATTATCGCAAAAGCTAAGTGAAGGTTGCTGGCTGCCCATTTAAAGATCCTTCAATGTCGAGGTGGCCAGTGTGCTCACTTCCACATCACTTAGATGTCATGTTTTTTTTATTCGCTTATGGGATCTGGGCGTCGCTGGCAAGGCCAGCATTTATTGCCCATCCCTAATTGCCCTTGAGAAGGTGGTGGTGAGCCACCTTCTTGAATGGCTGCAGTCCGTGTGGTGAAGGTACTCCCACAGTGCTGGTAGGGAGTAGGTTCCAGGATTTTGACCCAGCGACGATGAAGGAATGGCTGATATACTTCTAAGTCAGGATGGTGTGTGACTTGGAGGGGAACTTGGAGGTGGTGGTGTTCCCATGCGCCTGCTGCCCTTGTCCTTCTGGGTGGAAGAGGTCGCGGGTTTGGGAGGTGCTGCCGAAGAAGCCTTGGCAAGTTGCTGCAGTGCATCTTGTAGATGGTACACACTGCAGTCACGGTACGCCGGTGGTGGAGGGAGTGAATGTTTAAGGGGGTAGATGGGGTGCCAATCAAGCGGGCTGCTTTGTCCTGGATGGTGTCGAGCTTCTTGAGTGTTGTTGCAGCTGCACTCATCCACTTAAGTGAGGTCAGAGCTTCCAATGCCTGCCTATTTAGAAATAAAGAAAGAACGTGCATTTCTATAGCACCTTTCACGACCACCGGGCGTCCCAAAGCGCTTTACAGCCAGTGCAATACTTTTGAAGTGTAGTCACTGTGGTAATGTAGGAAAATGTGCCAACCAATTCGCGCACAGCAAGGTCCCACAAATAGCAATGAGATAAATGACCAGATAATCCGCTTTAGTGATGTTGGTTGAGGGTTAAATGTTGGCCAGGACACCAGGGGGAACTCCCTTGCTCTTCTTCAATAGTGCCATGGGATCTTTTACAACACCCTGAGACGGCAGACAGATCCGTGGTTTAACCTCTCATCCGAAAGTCGGCACCTCTCTCAGTACTCCACTCGGAGTGTCAGCCTGGATTATGTTGCTCAAGTCTCTGGAGCCCGCTTTGAATGTTTGAATGTGCTCCCTTGTATCTTGGTGATCAAAACTGAACAGCGTACTGCAATCCACCAGGAATCTGCTTCCTGTGGAGAAGAATTGCCTTGTCTGATATGTGCAGCAACAACAGAAATGAAGATTTCCTCTGGTTAGTGTTTCTAGTGAAAATACCAAAGGCAGGAAATATTCAGAGTGTATTGAGGATGGAAAGAAAAAAAGAAAGACTTACATTTCTATAGCGCCTTTCATGACCCCCAGACTTCTCAAAGCACTTTACAGCCAATTTAGTACTTTTGGAGTTAGTCACTGTTGTAATGTAGCAAACGCGGCAGCCAATTTGCACACAGCAAGCTCCCACAAACAGCAAAGACCAGATAATCTGTTTTTAGTGATGTTGATTGAGGGATAAATATTGGCCCAGGACGCTGGGGATAACTCCCCCGCTCTTCTTCGAAATAGTGCCACGGGATCTTTGGCGTCCACCTGAGGGAGCAGACGGGACCTCGGTTTAACGTCTCATCTGAAAGACGGCACCTTCGAGTGTCAGCCTAGATTTACGGGCTCAAGTCCCTGGAGCGGGACTTGAACCCACAACCTTCTGACTCAGAGGCAGAGAGTGCTACCCTCTGGGCCAGACTGACAGCTACCAGAGCAATTCTTACGGCCCCACCCTTGCCCCCACCCCATTATTAGGATTTAAGAAAATCATCATGGCTGCCAATACTTGGCAAATGAATCAGCGGACCTCATTAAACATAAATAAAAGGTCATAAATATAAGACAGTCACTAATAAATCTAATAGGGAATTCAGGAGAAACTTCTTTACCCAGAGAGTGGTTAGAATGTGTGGAACGCTCTACCACAGGGAGTGGTTGAGGATAAGGGCACAGATGCATTTAAGGGGAAGCTAGATAAACACAATGAGGGAGAAAAGAATAGGATATGCCGATAGGGTGAGATGAAGAAGGGTGGGAGGAGGCTGGTGAGGAGCATAAACACCTGCATAGACCAGTTGGGCCGAATGGCCTGTTTCTGTGCTGTCCCGATTGAAAGACCTCGGGCCTGGTGCAGTGCCTGACAATGTAAACCTTTGGTGAAATTTATCCCTTTATTGTTTATATTTCCGCCCCCTGCACCCCCCCTCCCCCCTCCCCCCGCCCGCTATCTCTTCTCTGACCTCCAGTTGACATGTTGCTGGCGATGTAACTCAACTACTGTTCAACGATAATGCACACAGAGCAAGAGATTAAACGAGGTCCTTGTCAACATAATAACATGGCTGGAGCGAAACAATTCAATTCACTCATATTTAAAAAACACACAATTAGATGCGGTAATATCTAATTTGTCACGGACCGCTGCGCTCAGGGCCCACAACAGTACCAGTGAGATGGAGAGCACTGATTAGAGAAAGTCAGGCACGGTTGATGTCCCCTCAGCTCATGAATCTTGTTTCCCGTAATCTGATTGCTCAGATAGTGGGACACAGTAATGCTCCGGAGCCTGCGAGCTGTCTTCAGCCATCCCCTGAGGGGACAAGTCCAAGATTTGTTTGTGTCCTCTTTTTTTTCCCTGCCCTTGCACACGACAGCTGACTCACCCCACCCCCTGCCGTGAAGCGTGGTTTGAAATCATGGCACAAAGCAAGAGGATGAATTAATTGCCGGGAGGATGAAAGGTCCATTCAGAAACTGACGACAACTTTCAAAAATGGAACCATCTCAAACACTCATCAGTGCGGAGGGACCGTGATTATGGTCTGCCCCCGTGAGAGGGTTGCCGGGGAGAGTATCCCTGCTGTGCCCCGAGAACCCTGATTCATTTCACTGGACTTTCAGCCTCGCATCTGTTTAAATGGCTCCGCTGATTCCAAAGGGTTTATACAATAATTTGGTTCCAGGGATTTTATCTGGGCCATAATGCTGGCGGATGGAAGGAGGTGGTGGTGGTGGGGGTTGGAGTTGAGAGGAAGAGAGATGGATGGAGAGAGGAGTCAATTGAGCTCCAATCCTCAACCTATTGAAACACAGTTTTTTTTTCCCGCTACTTCCACTTGTTTGCTTTTAACGACATCACCCGGACCTCGAACTCAACCAATCACGACTTGGCTCAGTGTGACACACTTACCTTTCAGTCAGGGAGCTGTAGCCTCAAGCCCCTATTATGGGCCTGAGCGTGTAATGTAGACTGACACTCCATTGTTGGAGGTACGGTCTTACAAGTGAGGTGTTGAACCACGACCCTTATCTACCTGTTCAAGGAAGGCACTATATGAAAAGTGGGGGACTTCTCCTAGTGTCCTAGGCTACATTTATCCCTCAGCCGACGCCATGATTAAAAACAGATTACTTGGTTGTTCATCTCTTACTGTTTGTGGGGTCTTGCTGTGCACAAACTGTGTGTCCAAACAACAGTGACTGCACTGTAAAAATAATTCGATGAAGTGATTTGGGACATCCTGAAGACATGAAAGATGCAAGATCCTTCTTCCTCCACTTCTACAGCATGGCTCCAATTGTTCTTTATTGTAATTTGACTTTAATTAAAGTCTGCCATCATTTTACCCCATTTCACAGTGAATAATCCCTTAACTTTAGACAAAAAGGCAATCTTCAAAAAATAGTTACACTCCTAACTCTGATCCAGTTAATCCCATGCGCACCCGTTCCCCAGTTAAGAAGATCCTGATTTACATACAGGTACATTGACACCTGCTCAGTGTCAGCACCTTGCTGCCAAATTCCATTAGCGTTGAATCATGTGACTACCAGGATGGCAGAAGGTGAACTCGATGGACCTTGGTCTGTCTTCATCTAGCAATTCCTATGTTCCTATGACAGGAACATTAAGGTGTAGCCACAGAGCAAACAGTTTTACACTTGTGTAAAGGTTCACACTTACTGTGGCCACTCTGATGAGATCATTAAACTTTTCATCGAACATGATGCCAAGGTTATTAACAGCTTGGCTCAGCCTGAGATGGTGGCCAGGGAGGAGGACAATGGCGAGGTTACTGAGTTTGTGGTGGGGGCCAAAGACGATGGCTTTGGTCTTCCCCATGTTAACTGGAGGAAGTTACAGTTCATCCAGGATCAGACGTTGGACTAGTGGTCTGACAGCATAGTGGCAATGGAGGGATCGAGGGAGGTGGTGGAAAGGTACAGCTGGGTGTTGCCACTCTACATGCGGAAACTGACCCCAATGGCTTTGAATGATGTCACCAAGGGGCAGCATGTTGATGAGGAAGAGGAGGGGGGGGGCGGGCAAAGATAAATCCTTGGGGGACTCCTGAGGTGATAGCACCCTGAATAAAAGCTTCTGCGAGAGATGCTGTAGCTGTGATTGTTTTAGGTAAGAGTGGAACCAAACGAGGGCAGGTGTGGGTCAAAGGCTGTAGAGAGCTTGAGGAGGACAACGACGAATAATCCACAAGGTCACAATCACAGAGACTGTCATTTGAGATTTAGATTAGGACCGTTGTGATGCTAATGGAAAAAAGAAAATCTGATTGCCGACAATCAAATAGGGAGTCCCAGGAGAGGTGGGCATGTATTGAAAAGACAATAACATTAAGAATCTTGGAAATGACAGGGAAATTGGAGATGGGGCAGTATTTAACTTGGACAGAGATGCCAAGAGTGGATTTTTTGAAGAGGGGGTGATGATGGCAGTTTTGAAAGGGAGGGTGACAGTGCCCCGTGGTGAGGGAATTGTTTACAATACTGGCAAATGTGGGGGCCAGGAAGGGAAGTTTGAATTTAGTGAGAATAGGGACAAGAAAGCAGGAGGTAGGTCTCATGGATAAGATGAGCTTGGAGAAGACGGTTGGCGGGGTGGGGGGGGGGGGGGGTTCGGAGGAGGATAATGGGGTAATGGGGAGAATATAGAGAGTGATGGGTGTTCAGGGCAAGAGTGGAGGTGGGACTGGGGGCAGGTTTGGCTTTGTTTGGCAAGAGGAAGGAGGAAACAGCAGAGGCAATTGAACATGTGATGTCTATCTTGGTGACAGAACATGAGGTGAGGGTGGAAGGGGGGCAGGGGAGAGGGGTTTATGGAGGTGATTGATAGTAAAGAAAAGGAGTCTGGGTTTATCTTTGCCCCCTCTCCAGAACATTTTAGCAGAGGAGAGCATGCCCGGCAGAGCTTGATGTGGTCAAGTTAGCTCTGGCAATGATGGCTTAACTAGTTGTGTACCAGAAACGCTCAAGTTTGCACCCTTTGAACATAAGAACATAAGAATTAGGAGCAGGAATAGGCCATACGGCCCCTCGAGCCTGCTCCGCCATTCAGTAAGATCATGGTTGATCTTCGGCCTCAACTCCGCTTTCCCGTCTGATCCCCATATCCCTTGATTTCCCTAGAGTCCAAAAATCTATCTATCTCAGCCTTGAATAGACTCAATGACTCAGCATCCACAGCCCTTTGGGGCAGAGAATTCCAAAGATTCACAACCCTCTGAGTGAAGAAATTCCTCCTCATCTCAGTCTTAAATGGCTGACCCCTTATCCTGAGACTATGCCCCCTAGTTCTAGACTCTCCAGCCAGGGGAAACAACCTCTCAGCATCTACCCTGTCAATCCCCTTCAGAATCTTATATGTTTCAATGAGATCACTTTGGACTTGAGGGAGCACAGATTGGGGTCATACCAGGAAGAAAGACCGGGATGGGAGACAGTGAACATTTTGCTGGGGCTGAGGCCATCCAAGATGGAGAAGAGGAAGTTGTTGAACAAATCAACAGCTGCCAAGTTATTGTGGTGAATGGAAGACCAAAGTCTAGGTAGTTCAGTGTTTGAGAATGTGGTTATAAACAATTTGGGGTAGAGTTCCTTTCCAGGGGTGGATGCAGAAGGAAGTGGGATTGAAGGAGAATAAGGGAATGTGGGTGATGAGGGATACGAGGAAGTGGTCAGAGATGAACTTTACAGTAAAGCTACAGTAAAGTAGCGAGACCACAGGAGATGGTGAGGTCAAAGAGAACACCATGAATATAGATAGGAAAATCTATATAGAGGGATAGGTTTACAGAGGACTGGAGAGTAGTGAATTAAGAGGGGAGAGGGCAATGGGAACTGAAATGCAGATTTAAATCACCGAGGAGGAGTCACCTTTGGAAGAGGCTGAAGGGGAAAAACAAAGGGAGGTTATCCCTGGGGAAAACTCAGGATGGGACTTGGGGAGATGGTAGACAATGAGTATTGTAAAGAAGAGGAGAGGGGCAGCACGCCACCAGCTGTCAGCCAACTTTCTGTCAAAGCCAGGATATCAATACGGTCAATCACAATAAGGCCATAGATGGCGAGGGCCTTGCCTGCAAGTGAGTTGACATTCTGGAGGGAAATGAGGAGAGGGGGTGGTGATCCTTGATCCAGCAGCAGAATCCAGAGGACCCGTGGTGGGTGGGGTGAGTGGAACAAGAGGGAGAATGGTGAAGTTAGTGCTTAACAGACACGCATTCTGAAAGAACATATTCTACAAGCTCTAGTTAGTTCAATGATTAGGATATAATAGGCATGAACATTCACTGCAGGAGTTCCTCAGGGCAGTGTCCTAGGCCCAACCATCTTCAGCTGCTTCATCAATGACCTTCCCTCCAACATAAGGTCAGAAATGGGGATGTTCGCTGATGACTGCACAGTGTTCAGTGCCATTCACAACTCCTCAGATAATGAAGCAGTCCATGCCCGCATGCAACAAGACCTGGACAACGTTCAGGCTTGGGCTGATAAATAGCAGGTAACACTCGCGCCACAGAAGTGCCAGGCAATGAATATCTCCGACAAGCGAGCATCTAGCCACTGCCCCTTGACATTCAATGGCATTACCATCGCCGAATCCCCCACCATCAACATCCTGAGGGTCACCATTGACCAGAAATTTAACTGGACCAGCCACATAGATATTGTGGCAACAAGAGCAGGTCAAAGGTTAGGTATTCTGCGGCAAGTGTCTCACCTCCTGACTCCCCAAAGCCTTTCTACCATCTACAAGGCACAAGTAAGGAGTATGATGGAATACTCTCCACTTGCCTGGATGAGTGCAGCTCCAACAACACTCAAGAAGCTCGACACCATACAGGACAAAGCAGCCTGCTTGATTGGCACCCCATCTACCACCTTAAACATTCACTCCCTCCACCACCGGCGTACCGTGGCTGCAGTGTGTACCATCTACAAGATGCACTGCAGCAACTCACCAAGGCTTCCTTGGCAGCACCTCCCAAACCCGCGACCTCTTCCACCTAGAAGGACAAGAGCAGCAGACGCATAGGAACACCACCACCTCCAAGTTCCCCTTCAAGTCACACACCATCCTGACTTAGAAGTATATTGCCGATCCTTCATCGTCGCTGGGACAAAATCCTGGAACCCCCTCCCTAACAGCACTGTGGGAGTACCTTCACCACACGGACTGCAGCCGTTCAAGAAGGCGGCTCACCACCACCTTCTCAAGGGCAATTAGGGATGGGCAATAAATGCTGGCCCTGCCAGCGATGCCCACATCCCATAAACGAATGAAAAAAACATTCAGAAAATTCAGACTTGAGGTTTGGATTCCACTGTGATTCCTACATTAGAACAGTGACTACACTTCAAAAAGTACTTCATTGGCTGTAAAGCGCTTTGGGAGGTGGTGAAAGGTGCTATAGAAATGCAAGTCTTTCTTTTTGTGGCTGAATTTAACAGACCATTCATATTGCAATGATGCTCAAGTTCCTTACCCACCCTCCTCGTAATATATGATAGTAGAGGGGAGGGGAAACTGTGCAGGTCACAATGTATCGTAACATTGTAAATGCTTTCAAGAAATTTTCTCCGGCTGTTAGTTTTAATGAAGCCAGAACTCTAAAAGAACTGCTGCATGAATTTGCTCGAAATATTAATCAGAGGAAATCTTCACAAACATATTTACAATGCCCTTGCATACAGCGACCAATGCAATGATCCCCCCATGGATCAGCTTCACATATACCGAGAGGTTGTGGCAAATATCTATCCCTCAACCAACATCAATAAAAAAACAGATGATCTGGTCATTATCCCATTGCTGTATGTGGGAGCTTGCTGGGCGCAAATTGGCTGCTGTGTTTCCTATTTTACAACAGTGACTACGCTTCGTAAGTACCTCATTGGCTGTAAAGCGCTTTAGGGTGTCCTAAGGTCATGTAATGCACTAAAAAAATGCAAGTTCTTTCTTTTTTTCTTTCCATGGAGCAGATTCACATATACCAAGAGACATCAGCATTTTCATAGTGCAAATTCAATGAACGTATCATCAGCATAAGGCATCTACCCCTCTTCATAGTATGTTTTCAGGGACCCAATCTTCTAGTGCTCTGCTGATAGCTCAGTGGATTAATGCAATACACATTTGTAGGTATTAGGAAACTTATCAGAAGTAGTAAAGGTCCCAGGTTCAGTCCCCAGTCCTGTGCTTAGTTATTTGATGATGCGGAGATGCCGGTGTTGGACTGGGGTGGACAAAAATGAGAAGCCGCACAACACCAGGTTATAGTCCAACAGTTTTATTTAAAATTACGAGCTTTCGGAGCTATCGCCCCTTCGTCAGGTAAAGGTACCTTCACCTGACGAAGGGGCAGCAGCTCCGAAAGCTCGTAATTTTAAATAAAACTGTTGGACTATAACCTGGTGTTGTGCGACTTCTCATTTTAGTTATTTGATGTCACCCATGGCAGTGATGGGCATGCTGCAGTCCTGCATTCGCTCAGCTGCATAAATTAGCCAAAGTTCCTGTTTCCCATTGCTGTCCAGTGGCCAAAGCTGTAAATGCATCTGTATGGACATCAAGTGAGGACAGGTTCCAAATCAAAATAAATTAAAGCTAGTATTACGG
This sequence comes from Squalus acanthias, assembly GCA_030390025.1. Classification (NCBI taxonomy): domain Eukaryota; kingdom Metazoa; phylum Chordata; class Chondrichthyes; order Squaliformes; family Squalidae; genus Squalus; species Squalus acanthias. The sequence continues at coordinate 250,568,521 of CM059425.1, forward strand.
TGGCATAGTGGTTAGCACTGGTACCTCACAGCACCAGGGACCCGGGTTTGAATCTGACCTCGGGTGACTGTCTGTGTGGAGTTTGCACATTCTCCCCGTGTCTGCGTGGCTTTCCTCCGGGTGCTCCGGTTTCCTCCCACAGTCCAAAAATGTGCGGGTTAGGTTGATTTGGCTATGATAAATTGACCCTTAGTGTTAGGGGGGGATTAAATATGTGGGGATAGGATGGGATATGTTAGGGGGAATTAAATACGTGGGGTTACAGGGGTAGGGTGGGATATGTGTACTGTGGGGATTAAAGCAGGGACAGGGTACTGGATTTGGATGATCAGCCATGATCGTATTGAATGGTGGAGCAGGCTCGACAGGCCAAATGGCCTACTCCTGCTCCTAGATTCTATGTTTCTATTAAGTTAAAGGAGGAAGCTTATAAAGTTGCCAGAAAAAGCGGTCAGCCTGAGGATTGGGATCTTTTTAGAAATCAGCAAAGGGGGGCCAAGAAATTGATAAAGAAAGGGAAAATGGAATATGAGCACAAACTAGCAAAAAATATAAAAACGGATTGTAAAAGCTTCTATAGGTATGTGAAAAGGAAAAGACTAGCGAAGGTAAATATAGGTCCTTTACAGTCAGAGACGGGAGAATTTATAATGAGGAAATGGCAAGAGAAATGAAATAAATACTTTGTTTCTGTCTTCACGGAGGAAGACACAAAAAAAACTCCCAGAAATACGAGAAAACCAAGGGTGTGGCGAGAATGAGGAACTTAAAGAAATTATTATTAGTAAAAAAACAGTACTAGCAAAATTAATGGGACTAAAAGTCGATAAATCCCAAGGACCGGATGACCTACATCCTAGGGTTTTGAAAGAGGTGGCCATTGGGATAGTGGACACATTGGTTGTCATCTTCCAAAATTCTATAGATTCTGGAACGGTTCGTGCAGATTGGAGGATAGCAAATGTAACCCCGCTATTTAAGAAAGGAGGGAGAGAGAAAATGGGGAACTACAGACCTGTTAGCCTCACATCAGTAGTTGGGAAAATGCTGGACTCTATTATAAAGGATGCAATAACTGGGCACTTAGAAACTAATAGTAAGATTGGGCAGAGTCAACATGGATTTATGAAAGGGAAATCCTGTTTAACAAACCTATTGGAGTTCTTTGAGGATGTAACTAATGGAATAGACAAAGGGGAACCGGTAGATGTGTATTTGGATTTTTAGAAGGCCTTCGATAAGGTCCCACACAAGAGGTTGGTGAACAAAATTAGGGTACATGGAATTGGGGGTAATATACTAGCATGGATTGAGAATTGGTTAACAGACAGAAAACAAAGAGTAGGGATAAACGGGTCTTTTTCAGGATGGCAGGCTGTGACTAGTGGGGTACCGCAAGGATCGGTGCTTGGGTCCCAGCTATTCACAATCTATATCAATGATTTGGATGAGGGGACTAAATGTATCATTTCCAAATTTGCTGATGATACAAAGCTAGGTGGTAGTGTTAGTTGTGAAGAGGATGTGAAGAGGCTTCAAGGGGATCGCGACAGGCTCAGTGAGTGAGCAAGAACATGGCAGATGGAATATAATGTGGATAAATGTGAAGTTATCCACTTTGGTAGAAAAAACAGAAAGGCAGAGTATTTCCTAAATGGTGAAAGATTGGGGTGTCCTTGTACATGAGTCACTGAAAGTGAATGTGCAGGTGCAACAAGCCATTAGGAAGGCAAATGGTATGCTGGCCTTCATTACAAGAGGATTTGAGTACAGAAGTAAAGAATTCTTACTCCAATTATATAGGGCCTTGGTGAGACCACACCTGGAGTACTGTGTACAATTTTGGTCTCCTTACCTAAGGAAGGTTATACTCGCCATAGAGGGAGTGCAACGAAGGTTCACGAGATTGATTCCTGGGATGGCGGGACTGTCGTATGAGAAAAGATTGAGTAAACTAGGCCTGTATTCTCTTGAATTCAGAAGAATGAGAGTGGATTGCATTGAAACATACAAAATTATTACAGGGCTTGATAGGGTGGATGCTGGGAGAATGTTTCCCTTTGCTGGGCAGTCTAGAACCTGGGGCCACAGCCTCAGGATAAAGGGTAGGCCATTCAGGACTGAGATGAGAAGAAATTTCTTCACACAGAGGGTGGTGAATCTTTGGAATTCTCTACCCCAGAGGCTCAGTCATTGGGTATATTCAAAACAGAAGTCGATAGATTTCTGACTAGTAAGGGCACCAAGGGATATAGCGATAAGGCCGGTGAATGGAGTTGAGGCAGAAGATCAGCCATGATCTCATTGAATGGCAGAGCAGGCTCGAAGGGCCGAATGGCCTACTCCTGCTCCTATTTCTTATGTTCTTATGGATCAGCTGTTACGTTCCTCTATGGTCAGGTAAAGAGCCGGCATTCACCACTTAGGCTCAAACAATGCATATTGGAGAGTGGCTGGAATGACCTGCTTTGAGAGAGGAGGGAACAAGACCAGGGAAAGAAATGTTGACTTTTGATTGCACGTGTATTTTGTGCTTTTCAAGAGATATCGGGAGCAGGAATTTTATCTATTTCAGGCATCTGTTGTCAGCGACAAGGATTCCCAGCTCAGTTGTTGCAGGGTTAAATGCAGAGTAACACTCTTTCCAATCTGTTGCAACAATGGATCTGAGCCCCACCTCAGAAGCATATCCATCATAATGTTACATATTCGATTCCCCACACCAGTCGCCTCGCACACCTTCTGAGTGAGATGGGTGCTGATTCAGGAGCAGCTTTAGGCTGTGACCCTATACCCGGTAGAAACTGGGTCACGAGTACCTAAACTCGTTTCACATTGGATCTTTGTAGACAGCAGACAAAGCAGACTTTCAACTCGTTAGTCTAAGCTGAGCTTCCAGAGTTATACCCATTGCAACTGACTCCCATGGGGAAAAAATTGCTTTGCGTGTTATAAAAGAAAGAAAGACTTGCATTTATATAGTGTCTTTCACAACAACCGGACTTCTCAAAGTGCTTTACAGCCAATGAAGTACTTTTTGAAGTGGAGTCACTGTTGTAATGTGGGAAACGCAGCAGCCAATTTACACACAGCAAACTCCCAGAAACAGCAATGTGAAAATGACCAGATAATCTGTTTTTGTAATGTTGGTTGAGGGATAAACATTGGCCAGGACACTGGGGATAACACCCCTGCTCTTCTTCGAAATAGTGCCATGGGGTCTTTTGCGTCCACCTGAGAGAGCAGACGGGGCCTCGGTTTAACGTCCCATCCAAAAGACGGCACTTCCGACAGTGCAGCGCTCCCTCAGCACTGCACTGGAGTGTCAGCCTAGCTTTATGTGCTCAAGTCCCTGGAGTGGGACTATGAACCCACAACCTTGTGTCTCAGAGGCAAGACTGCTACCCACTGAGCCACAGCTGACATGTTATAGGTAACATGGGCACTAAATGCACTTTAAGTTATAACAATATAGTGCATTAGTATTAAAGGAGCGGTCACTAACTTTGACCCGTGCTCCAATGATTGTTCCTGGGAGTAAATAAAATGTAACACATGTTAATGCACTGACTTTGTATTAATAGTGCTTTTGCTTGTTAAAGGTTTCTTAAGGAACAATTGAAGGCTTTGTCCCAAAATTCCTAACATTTGGCTTTTAACTGATAACGTCTGTTCACAGTTGGCATTAGACCAGTGGAAAGAGTAGGAAGGTGTGTAAAGGGACATCAAAGAGTCATATCCAGCATGTGGTGCAGAGGGGAACGGAGACAGTGAATGACTCAAAGATGAATGGAGTGGTAAGGACACTGCCGTAAACCATGGGCCACCCCAGTAGATGTGTATTCCACAATTCAAAAGCACCCAGGCAGATACCTAGGGCATGTGCTATTACTGACATCTAGGCTACCAGTTATGCTGCTGTGATACAACATATCTATGCATGAGAAAGCAAAGCTCAAGAATAGTGCCATGAAATACTGTTAAAATAACGTTGCCTTGCGAACGATTACAAATTGCATAGAATTACACAGAATTTACAGCACAGAAACAGGCCATTTGGCCCAACTGGTCTATGCCGGTGTTTGTGCACCACACGAGCCTCCTCCCACTCTACTTCATCCAACTTTATCAGCATATCCTTCAATTCCTTTCTCCCTCATGTACTTATCTAGCTTCTGCTTAAATGCACTTGTGCTATTCGCCTCAACCACTCCACGTGGTAGCGAGTTGCACATTCTAACCACTCTCTGGGTAAAGAATTTTCTCCTGAATTCCCTATTGGATTTATTGGTGACTATCTTATATTTATGACCCCAAGGTTTGGACTCCCCCACAGGTCACTGTGCTACTCACAAAACTGTTGGAATTTGCTAGACCGTTGACATGCAACCTGCTATGAGAACAACATGAGCTGGCACAGGCACGATGGGCCAAATGGCCTCCTTCTGTGCTGTATCATTCTATAATTAAATTTTAACCTTCTACACCAGAAAAACCTTCAAATTGTCATCCCAAAATGGATGCTTGGGCATCAGACGGTTTGTGATGTGGCTAAATGATCCTCTGAACTGAGCACATGAGTGGATTAGTTCAACGACGCTTGCTTTGTTACTTTTTCATTACTTCATAGAACCGTGTGGCACAGGAGGAGGCCATTCAGCCCTTCATGCCTGTGCCGGCTCTTTGAAAGAGCTATCCAATTAGTCCCACTCCCCCTGCTCTTTCCCCATCGCCCTGCAAATATTTCTACCTTCAAGTATTTAGCCAATTCCCTTTTGGAAGAAACTATTGAAACCACTTTCACCACCCTTTCAGACAGTGCATTCCAGATAATAACAACTCGCTGAGTAAAAAAATGCCTCCTCATCTACCCTCAATTTCTTTTGCCAATTACCTTAAATCTGTGTTCTCTGGTTACCGACCCTTCTGCCACTGGAAACAGTTTCTCCATATGTACTCTGTCAAAAAAAACCTTCATAATTTTGAACACATCTATTAAATCTCCCTTTAACCTTCTCTGCTCTAAGGAGAACAATCCCAGCTTCATTAGTCTCTCCTGAGCTCCCTCATCCCTGGTGCTGTTCTTTTAAATCTCCTCTGCACCCTCTCGAAGGCCTTGAATTCCCGCCTAAAGTGTGGTGCCCAGAATTGGACACAATACTGAAGTTGAGGCCTAGCCTGTGATTTATAAAGGTTTACCACAACTTCCTTGCTTTTGTACTCTATACCTCTATTTATAAATGATGCGGAGATGCCGGTGTTGGACTGGGGTGGACAAAAGTGAGAAGTCGCACAACACCAGATTATAGTCCAACAGCTTTATTTGAAATCACAAGCTTTCGGAGCGCTGCTCCTTCGTCAGGTGAAGGAGCAGCGCTCCGAAAGCTTGTGATTTCAAATAAAGCTGTTGGACTATAATCTGGTGTTGTGCGACTTCTCACTTCTATTTATAAACCCCAGGGTCCTGTATGATTTATTTAAACTTTTGCTTTTACTTCCAGTTACAAGTTTACAAATATCCTGATTATGTATTTGAGCTTAGAAGATATCTCCAATCTGATAGACATTACTTATTTGCACTTCCTGTGTTAAAATTTAGGAGGGGGAGGGGGGTGGGACGGCGAGGGATGGGAATGGGGCTGGCAGCTCCGCCTCCTGGCCCCGCAAAAATCAATTAAAAATAAAATTTGCATGCTCTGCCCATTTGTACCTTAAAATTACAATCGGGGTCCTACAACTGGTGTAGGACTACGATTTGCATTTTTTAAGCAGCATATGGGATACTTGCCTATGTTTAAAGTATTAACTTGAAAATTGAATCAGGTGGGCAAATGGGTGTCCAAGGTGCCCACCATAGAGTCATAGACTCAGAGAGTTATACAGCACAGAAAGAGGCCCTTCGGCCCATCGTGTCTGCGTCGGCCATCAAGCCCTGTCTATTCTAATCCCATTTTCCAGCACTTGGTCCGTAGCCTTGTATGCTATGGCGTTTCAAGTGCTCATCTAAATGCTTCTTGAAAGTTGTAAGGGTTCCTGCCTCTACCACCCTTTCAGGCAGTGAGTTCCAGATTCCAACCACCCTCTGGGTGACAAAGTTTCTCCTCAAATCCCCTCTAAACCTCCTGCCCTTTACCTTGAAACTATGCCCCCTGGTTATTGACCCCTCTACTAAGGGGAAAAGTACCTTTCTATCTACCCTATCTATGCCCCTCATAATTTTGTACACCTCAATCAGGTCCCCCCTCAGCCTTCTCTGCTCTAAGGAAAACAACCCCAGCCTGTCCAGTCTCTCTTCATAGCTGAAGCGCTCCAGCCCAGGTAACATCCTGGTGAATCTCCTCTGCGCCCTCTCCAATGCAATCACATCCTTCCTATAGTGCGGCGACCAGAACTGCACACAGTATTCCAGCTGTGGCCTAACTAGCGTTTTGTACAGCTCCATCATAACCTCCCTGCTCTTATATTCTATGCCTCGGCTAATGAAGGCAAGTATCCCATATGCCTTTTTAACCACCTTATCTACCTGTCCTGCTGCCTTCAGGGACCTATGTACATGCACACCAAGGTCCCTCCGATCCTCTGTCCTTCCTCGGGTCCTACCATTCATTGTGTATTCCCTTGCCTTGTTAGTCCTCCCAAAATGCATCACCAGTTTTTACTCTACCAGTCGCTCGTTTTCTCAGGCAGGAAACAGTTGGAAATCTCTCCCTCACACTCCTAACATCTTCCTTCTGTTGAGGCGTGTTCTGTAAAATCCATAGTGCCACTCGAGATGACTTAAATTTAACCCTATCTTCTCCATTTCTGTCAAAAGAAAAGAAAAAAAAGGAAAGACCTGCATTTATATAGCGCCTCTCACGACCTCAGGACTTGCCAAAGCGCTTTACAGCCAGTTAAGTACTTTTTGAGGTGTGATCAATCTTGTAAGTGTAATTCAACGGAAGTGGAAATCGGGCGGCCTCTACAGCAGGTGTCCGATCCACAAGGCAAAGTTTTGCGCCTGGGTAGGATGTTGAAAATCTAGCCCTGTAGCACTCATCTCCTGAGGGAAATTTCTGTCTGTAAGCTCCCTGATTCCCACAAGTCATTGAATAAAATTTCAGAATATTCATCCTTCCTCATGCTTACAACTTTGCATCCCTGGCCTGGTGTCGTCCACATATAGAAAGAAAGAACTTGCATTTATACAGCGCCTTTCACAACCTCAGGACGTCCCAAAGCGCTTTACGGCCTATGAAGTACTGTTTAAAGCGTATTCACTCTTGAAATGTAGGACATTCCTTCATGCTCACTCCAGCAGGAGAGTCCAACTGGATTATTTAATTATTGCAGCTCATCCCTATCCATATAACTTCCAACCCAGCTCTCCGTTGAAAGAGTTCAATGACCCAGTCTTACCTATTTTTACTGGAAGTCTCTGACACAGCTATGCTGTGGCAAGGAGCTTGGTGCAATCCATCGTGCCACGCGAGATGAGTTACATTTAAGCCTGTGCTTTCAAATTCTGTGCACATAGTCCAAGTCAAATAAGACACTGAGGTCTATGTCAATGAACTCCCTCAGTATTTTCAAGACGTGTCAGCCATGGCCCAGTTGGTAGCACCCTTGCCTCTGAGTCAGAAGGTTGTGGGTTCACAGTTCCACTCCAGAGACTTGAGCACAAAAATCTAGGCTGACACTCCAGTGCAGTGCTGAGGGAGTGCTGCACTGTCGGAGATGCCGTCTTTCGGATGAGACGTTAAACCGAGGCCCCGTCTGCTCTCTCAGGTGGATGTAAAAGATCCCACGACACCATTTCGAAGAAGAGCAGGGGAGTTATCCCCGGTGTCCTGGGCCAATAATTATCCCTCAATCAACATCACCAAAACAGATTATCTGGTCATTATTACATTGCTGTTTGTGGGAGCTTGCCGTGTGCAAATTGGCTGCTGCGTTTCCCACATTACAGCAGTGACTTCACTTCAAAAAGTACTTCATTGGCTGTAAAGTGCTTTGGGACGTCCGGTGGTCGTGAAAGACGCTATAGAAATGCAAGTCTTTATTTCTTTCTTACTTGATCTTTAATCTTCTTTCCTCCAGTGGGGGTGAATTTGGCCCTGTGTTTCCCCTTCTACAACTTAGAGCTCCCATAATCTTGGGATCCTCCTTGTGATAGGGAATACATGCGTTCTTTTATGATCGACCATTAAAAAACTTCCAACATTTATAAAAAAGAGCAATAAAAACAAAAAAATTGCTGGAAACACACAGCAGCTTAATCAGAGTCTGGAAAGGAATGGATTGGATGGGTAGAAGTCTGTGCGATGAGATATCTTGAGGAAAACAACAGCTGTTAAGACCTAGGAATGCATAAACGTGCCCTTGGGTTCGGTGGATCATATTGTTCTGCTCATAAGCTAAAACGGGCACTAGGGACTAATTTGAAATCCTGGAAATTTTTAAAATTTGTTCCTGGGATGTGGGCGTCACTGGCAAGGCCAACATTTATTGCCCATCCCTAATTGCCCTTGAGAAGGTGGTGGTGAGCTACCTTCTTGAACTACTGCAGTCTGTATCTGTTTTTTACAACAGAGTGGCTTGCTAGGCCATTTCAGAGGAGCAGTTAAGAGTCAACCACATTGCTGTGGGTCTGGAGTCACACATTCCCAGCATCGAAGCTTTGACCACGCTCGTATCAGCTCCTATGGACGGGTCACATCGTCCACATGCCCGATACGAGACTCCCAAAACAAGCGCTCTACTTGGAGCTCCGACGCAGAGGAAACGCTTCAAGGATACCCTCAAAGCCTCCTTGAAAAAGTGCAACATCCCCACCGACACCTGGGAATCCCTGGCCCAAGACCGCACAAAGTGGAGGAGAAGCATCCGGGAAGGCACCAAACACCTCGAGTCTCTTCGCTGGGAGCAGCGCACGTCAACCCAAGTACCCCACCCCTTCAACCACCATCTGCCCCACCTGTGACAGAGACTGTAGGACCCGCATTGGACGCATCAGTCACCTGAGAACTCATTTTTAGAGTGGAAGCAAGTCATCCTTGGTTCCGAGGGACTGCCTAAGAAGAGAAGAATAGGTCAGACCAGTAAGGATGGCAGATTTCCTTCCCTAAAGAACATTAGTGAACCAGATGGGTTTTTACAACAGTCCAGTAGTTTCATGGTCATCATTACTGATAGTAGCGTTTTATTCCAGATTTATTTAATTGTATTTAAATTCCCTAGTTTCTGTGGTGGGATCCGAACTCACATCTAACATGGATCATTAGCCCAGGCTTCAGGATTACTAGCCCAGTAACATTACCACTATGCTACTGTACCCTACTTGAGCAAGGTTGCAGCCAATGTTCCCTATAAGCTGCGCTTTGTTCTGCGCGGCCTGTTTCTTTTAATGGGCGGCCCCTTTAAATGTCTGCGCTTGCGCAGTATTTACACGGTAAAAGCCGGCGAGCGGTCTGCGCGGGACCTTTGAGATTACTCCGCGCACCTTAGGGGAATATTGATTGCAGCCATTACACCCCCATCACAATAACAACTTGCATTTGTACAGCACCTTTAACATCGAGAAAGATCCCAAGGCACTTCATAGCAGCAGAAGGAAAAAAATGGATTCTGGGTTTTATGGCAAGAGCTATAGAATATAAGAACATAAGAAATAGGAGCAGGAATAGGCCACTTGGCCCCTCGAGCCTGCTCCGCCTTTCAATCGGATCATGGCTGATCTAGGGCTCAAAGCCACTTCCCTGCCCACTCCCCATAACCCTTCACTCCCTTATCTTGCAAAAATCTGTCTAACTCCACCTTAAATGTATTTAATGACCCAGCCTCCACAGCTCTCTGGGGAAGAGAATTCCACAGATTTAAGACCTTCTGAGAGAAGAAATTCCTCCTCATCTCAGTTCTAAAAGGGCGACACTTTATTCTGAAACTATGCCCCCGAGTTCTAGATTTCCCCACAAGGGGAAACATCCTCTCTGCATCTACCTTGTTGAGCCCCCTCAGTATCTTATATGTTTCAATAAGATCACCTCTCATTCTTCTAAATTCCAATGAGTATAGGCCCAGCCTGCTCGACCTTTCTTCATAAGTCAACCCCCTCATCTCTGGAATCAACCTAGTGAATCGTCTCTGAACTGCCTCCAATGCAAGTATATCCTTCCTTAAATAAGGAGACCAAAACTGTACGCAGTACTGTAAGATTCTCAAAATTCACAGATACCCCAAAACTCGAAGACAAACCCTAAGGAAAAAGACTATGGACTCTTTTTCTAACTATTACAGGTGGTGAAATGGATTGGGCCTAACCGAAGGATATTTTAGTGCAAAAAACAAGATTTGGTATTTTAAAAGACATGTCTGGACTTGTAAGGCAGAAAAGGCTGTAAAGGAAGGTGGGATCAACCTCTGTAAAGACAGTTTGGATATTGGAGTTAATGGGAACTGTCTGGGGAACCGCATGACCTCGCTTGGAGTTAAATCGGCCCCTAGCAGACATTAACATCCGAACAATAGACCCACGGAAGAACAGCCCCCACCCAATTTACAGAACCCATTAAAGACATGCATAAACAGATCACTTCGGCTTACTCTTTAGAAATTCCTAGGCTCAGTCAAGAAACCCAAAACATAAGGACATTCAACTACAATTAAACAACAGATCGACAGGATGGAGCTATCCCAAAACCACTTCACACATTTACAAACCAGTTACTGTTAATGAGCCCTCCAAAATCTTACAATGATTTGATTTGGCATGCAGATAAGGAAGCTTCAATGGATATAATTAAAGGCCCGTTCTCAACAGTTCAAGTTCGAGTTCTCCAGTACAGGTACACAGTTCAACAGAAACAAGTTCAAGGAGACAAGCAGTTCAACAGTTACACAGCAGCAGGGAGTTCAGCAAGCAGTCCAGCAGAAGGCAGTTCCACAGTTCTGCAAGGAGGCAGTTCCACAGCTCTGAAGAAGACAGTTCAACAAGGCGAGGTGGCAACAGAAAGAAGTTCAACATAGAAGGCCAGCAGCTCCAGAAGCAGGCCGACACGCAAGAAGAAACCAGAGCGACCACCTCAGTGACCATCAGACACCTTGCGGCAACAAGGGCCTTACGAAACTTTTTACTTAAAAAGACTCTAAACCCTATCTCTAACGGAGGAAAAGTGGGTAGTCCAGCGAACCCCGAAACCGTGAACCAGCTCAACGGTCAAGGATTTGTTTGGTGAGCATTATCCCTGGTTTTCCAGAGTCCAACTTAGCTAGTAAAGTGGGATTGGGAGGGGTGAGGTATTCTTCTAATGTTATTTCCCTCGTTTGTACCGAAGTGTTCCCCACTTTTAGAGTGTTAAGAGTGTTTGTGTTGTGTTTTACTTTCTTGAATAAAGATCAAAGTTCTTGCATCAAAACCAGTTGTCTGCTGCACTTTTTGTCACAACCCCCAAATAAGTCAAGGTCTAGAACCAAGGGAATGGGAGCGATTCGAACCGCTCAGAAGTCAGAGGTGAAGCTGACACAAACCACCACCCCCTACAGTACTCAAGGTGTGGTCTCACCAAAACCCTGTACAGTTGTAGCAGGACGTCCCTGCTTTTATACTCCAACCCCCTTGCAATAAAGGCCAACATTCCATTTGCCTTTTTGAGTCAAGATGTAATGGTGAAGCTATATAAAATCTTAGTAAGACCACAGTCGGAGCACTGTGTGCAGTTTTGCATTCCACATTATTTAAATAAGCATTTACCATTAATAGTAGTCACCTGCTCCTTCAAATTATGCTTTGTTAACAAATCCTAGGTAACTCAATTTACTAAGATGCATTTTATTGATGTATTGTACCTTTCTTTGATTTGAGCTCAGCAATGTTTGTGGTTTGTTAACTAAATCCTGATGTTGACATTTTATCTCACTCCCATGTTAATCAACCAGTCCTGCCTTCAAAATCATTGGTCCAGAACTTATTACTAAATATTAACTGGACCAGGGAAGCTGAAGTAATTTGGCACTTCCACTTTTTGGATGTTTTTTTTCCATTCTATTCTCTTTTCCTCGACGCTTCTCTTATTTTTACTTTCACCTTCTTTTCCCTTACTCTTCTTCCCCTCGCTCATCCTCCATTTTCCCTTGTATCACTAGATTTCTGCCTAGGCTGGCTTAATGGCTTAATAGTAAGTATGGCTTAATAGAGCGATCAGCGACCTGGTGTTGTGCGACCTCTCAATTTAATAGAGCGAGACTAGGCATGTGCTCTGCTCCAGTACCAGGGCGAGATTCCTCTTTTAATGAGAAACAGGAGAGTGCCTGTTTTTTTGCTCCCTAATTAACGATCCACTCACAAAACTGCGTTCTCAGAAATCGCTCCTTTCAAAGCCACGAGCGCCCGCAATCTTGTTAGCAAGTCTCTAATCAGGGGACAAAAGCGGCATTTTGTTAAAAGAGCAAATTTCACCCCTTTGATTTGTACCGACAGATCTTACTATGGCGAAGGAACTGAATGCACATTCCGTAATTATTTAGTGCCAAGGATGCCCCCATGGCATTGTGCCGTCAGCGTTGCAATTGTGGAAGAGCTGTTTGGGCAGTCAGAAACCAAGGGTGGATGAAGAAAGATTATCCACTCACAATACCGTCACCCCACTTAAAGAGGCCTGAGAATAACAAATGTTCGATTTGACTCTGCATCGACATTTGGAAAGCAGGTTCTGTTCTCCACTCCCCCACTTACCACTTACGCACAATTAGAAAAATATCAAAGTGGGCATTTACCGACACCTTAGAGAACTCCAGATGGACAAACCTTCTGAATTACTATGTCTCATACTGTTTTTATTAAAACACTTATAACTGATGCATTAGGAGATTACATGTAACTGTTCTAATGCCCCGATTTTAAACGCTCAGGCCTGAGTTAAAATTACAGTCGGGTCTCAATGATGTCATCGGGCCGCAACATGCATATGTAAAGAAGGACCCTGTTGGGTCCGAGCGTGTGTCCTTGCTGCCTGCTCAGGAGAGCAGGTTAAAGTTGCAGATGTTGCGATCATGACGGCTTTCGGACAGGTGAGAGCCAGGGCGATTTTGACTGCCCACCCGCCAGGTTTCTGCTGAGCGAGTAGGGGTAAAAATCGCCCCTGATTCATAATAATGCTCAGGCTGATAAGCAAACAAATTGGCTACTGTTGCAGCAAATGGTTGGGAGTGAGCGTTCCTTACGATTTGGTTGTAATCTTTGCGATTGAATTTGTTCACCAGTCCTGGAGATCACTTGCTACATTGTTTGTTCCGTTTGCATCTGAGAAATGACTAGACTGCATCAGTTGACATCCTGTGCATCGTGCTGCCATCAGTTGGATGTTGGTCTCGCCAGGTAACTTGTTTTAGTTTGTAGGCAAATTCCAATGAACTGCAGCTTGGTGGTAGCAAGCTCACCTCTGAGTTAGAAAGTTGTGGGTTCAGATGACCTCAGGATGTCCCAAGCACTTTACAGCCAATGAATTACTTTTGAACACAAAAGCAAAATACTGCGGATGCTGGACTACTTCTGAAGTGTAGTCACTGTTGTAATGTAGGAAACGTGGCAGCCAATTTGCGCACAGCAAGCTCCCACACACAGGAATGTGATAATGACCTGATAATCTGTTTTTGCGATGTTGGTTGAGGGATAAATATTGACCACACACCGGGGATAACTCCCCTGCTCTTCTTCGAAATAGTGCCATGGGATCTGTTACATTCACCTGAGAAGGCAAACGAGGCCTCGGTTTAACATCACATCCGAAAGACGGTACCTCCGACACCTGAGACTTGAGCATATGATCTCGGCTGACACTCCCAGTGCAGTACTGAGGGAATGCTGCAGTGTCGGAGGTGCCGTCTTTCGGATGAGACGTTAAACCGAGGCCCCGTCTGCCCTCTCAGGTGGATATAATCGATCCCTCAAATTTATTCCTCAACCAACATTACTAAAAACAGATTAACTGGTCGTTATCACATTGTCGTGTGTGGGAGCTTGCTGTGCACAAGTTGGCTGCCGCGTTTTCGACACAAAAACAGTGACTACACTTCAAAAGTATTTAATTGGTTGTAAAGCGCTTTGGGATGTCCTGAGGTCATGAAAGGTGCTATAGAAATGCAAATTCTTTTTTCTTTAGTACAGACGTAATCAAGTGTCCACAACTTTATTTCTATTCTTAATAGCATGAAAATTGCTGACAGGCCTCTCGTTCACTGTGAGCTGCCATCTGAATGCTACCCAAGAATAATACTTTGATTGGTAGTGCATGTTTCTATGCCACAATGTGGGAAGCATGTGTAGATCCTGGGACTGAATCCAGTGGGACTGGGAATGTTTCTATCCGTGGATCTGAAATTTTAGCGATTATATCAGCAGTCACAGGACAGAATGTTAGCGCCCGCAATTTTAAATAAGAAAGAAGGAGAGAGCTCGGGGGGAGAAATTCGGTACCTCAGCGCCTCCCATTATCGCTTCCGGGGGGCGATAACGGGGCGCTAACGAATTACCGACCGGGCGCGGCGAAATGAACGACTCCTGCTGACTTGGCCGGGAGGCTTGCGGTGACGGTAACACTTTGCGCCACGATCTCCTGCGCCCGGAGATCGCGACGTCATCGCCGTGCGCATCGCCCCGGTAGCGCCCCGGACCCGAACTTCGGTTCCGCCCCCCTGCAGCGTCGCCGGCCGGCAACACCGACAGCTACGGCAGGCGTTGTCAGGGAGGCCGGGCGCTTCGGAGGCGCAAATAAAAGGGGATGTTGGCGCGGGTAGGAGAAAAATTTGAACAACGCTCCGAGTGATTTTTTTCGATTGCTCCTGGGCCGGGATCTATCAGCCCGGCACTCTGCTGGAGTGCACGGGGGCTGATCGAGCAGGATCGTGGCTGCCGTCGGGGACCAGTTAACTGGTCCCACTGCAGAGCCTGCAGCGATGGCCCTTCCCTTTAAGGGAGGGAAGGAGCCTCGGATCGCGTCAGCGCTGCACGGGACATTGCGCAGCGCTGCACCACCGCCGCCCCGCCTGCGTCCTTTAGCGCTCCAGAACAGAAGTGGAGCGCGTGATTTAGTGCTCCACTTCCTTCCTGGAGCGCAAACACCGAATTTTGAAAAAGCTGGGAATCATTAGCACCAAGTTTCCCAGCTTTCAAACGTTAGCGCCCCAAACAGGGCAATACCGAATTTCTCCCCCTTGTATTTATACAGCACCTTTCGCTTTCTCAGGACATCCCAAAGTGCTTCGCAGCCAATTAGTTACTTTTGAAGTGCAGTCACTGTTGTTATGTTGGCAAACACAGCAGCCAATCTGTGCACAGCCGGATCCCACAATCAGCATTACGATAAACAGATGGTTGAAGGATAAATGCTTGATACAACACTGGGAGAACTCCGATGCTCTTCTTCAAAAAATGCCATCTGTTTTTGGTAGTTGTGGTGGAGGAATGACATTTGGCCAGGACAGCAAGAGAACTCCCTACTCTTCTCCAACAAAATACTGTGGCAGCTTTTACAACCTCCTGAACAGGCAGACAGGGTGTAGGGGGTGGTGTTTTTGTGTCAGCTTTACCTCTGACTCCTGAGCGGTTCGAATCGCTCCCACTCCCTTGGTTCTAGACCTTGGACTTATTTGAGGGTTGTGATACAAAGGTGCAGCAGACAACTGAGTTTGATGAAAGAACTTCAATCTTTATTAAAAGGTAAGACACAACTAATAACACTCTTATCACTCTAAAGGTGGGGAACACTTTGGTACAAGCGAGGGAAATGACAGTAGAACAATACTTCACCCCTCCCAACCCCAATTCACTAGCTAAGTTAGGTTTTGAAGGACCAGGGATAATGCTCACCAATCCTTTGACAGTTGGGCTAAATCACGGTTTTGGGGTTCGCTGTTTATGGCAGTTAGTGTCTGCCGTACCCCATACGTGGTAGAGGACTTCACCTGGATCTCTGGTCAGTCTTCGCGAGTCCGCTGATGCGGTAGGATGTCGTTATGGATTTATCTGGTGAGTACCCAATTTCTTTGGTTCAGCAGTAGGGTTTAGAGTCTTTGGGGAAAATCTTACCCAGGGGTAAGTCAGGAGTAGTTTGTAGTGTGGAAACTTTGCGATTCTTCGGGTTTTCTTCCCTGGAGTTGGTCTTTGTTGGTCGCGGTGGCCTGCGATTACCCGGTCAGATGGGGGTAATGCGCGGTTGTTGGTTTCGTGAGGCCTTTGGTTTCCGCGATGGCTTTAGGCCTTGGTTGGTGTGTCGGTCGACCTCGTGGAGCCGTCGGTGACTGGTTGCTGCTTGTTGCTCTGGTGGCTGTGTTGGGGCCGTGGTTGGAGGTCCGTCGAGGTGGTGTTTTCGTGAGCTGGACTCAGGTGTGTCTGCGTGGTGAGTGATGCCGACTCGCTTCCAGCTCGGACCTTCTTCTTCTTGGTCTCTCCTCTTCTCACTGGCTCTCCTTCCTTCTTCTCTCTCCTGCTTCTCCTCGTGTGTGCTTGGTGGGCCTTCAATTATACAGAATTGAAGTGGTCTTATCTACCCGCCAAATCTGTTTAGTTCATTGTCTAGTTTTGGTGGGCTCGTAAATCGGTAACGATTTACTAGCACGTTAACTGGGTTTTAACAGGCCTTCAATCTGACCCATTGAATATGGCCTTATCTACCCGCCAAATCTGTTCAGTTCATTGTCTGAATTTGGTGGGCCTGTTACCAGTAACTGCTCTGTAAGTGTCAAATGGGTTTTTGGGATGGTTTGCATCCTGTCGATTTTCTTGGCTGATTGCTGGTGATGGGTTTTGTGTTTTGGGTTCCTAGGCTGATCTATAGCCCTAGTCCTGGGTGCTCTGTATTATGCATGTTTCTTGATGGGTCTTGTAATCGGTTTGATGGGACCTTTTGTTTTGGGTGGGGCTGTCTTCTCCTAGGGTCTATTGTCAAAATTGTAATGCGTGCTGGGGATTTGAGTGAGATCATCCCCGTTCCCCAGACATTGCAATTAACTGCAATACCCAAACTGCTTTTACAGAGGTCGACCTCACCTTCCTTCACAGCCTTTTCTCCCTTTACAGGCCCAGACATGTTTTTAAAATGCCAAAACTTGGTTTTTGGTCTTAAATTCCGTATGTTAGGCCCAAATGCATTTTTATCACTTTGAGGTAGTTCCAAAGTCCTTTTTCCTTAGGTTTTGGGGATCTGTAAATTTTGGAAACCTTACAAGGGCCTCGCTTTAAGATCTCGTCCAAAGAAAGGGGCACTTCTAACAATGCAGGACTTCCTCCTTACTGCTCTGAAGTGTCAGCTTAGATTACGTGTTACAAGTGCTGGAGTGGGGGCTTTGAACCCACGACTTCCGAGGCAAGAGTACTGCCACTGAGCCAAACAAAGAAAAATAACGAGAAATGCTCCCGTTCACGCTGCACGAATGCAGTGTGGATGTGGCGATGTGCGTGTTGCTGGCAAGGCCGGCACCTATTGCCCAACCCTAGTCGCCCTGAAACAGTTTGAGGCAACTGAGTGGCTCGCTCGGCCACTTCAGAGGGCAGTTCAGAGTCTACCACGTTGGTGTGGGACTGGAGTCACATATAGGCCAGACCGGGTAAGGATGGCAGGTTTCCCTGCCCTGTAGGACATGAGTGAACCGGTTGGGTTTTTGGCGACAATCTGCCAGCTTCATCGTTACTTTACAATTTACTGTCTTCAGGTAAGTTCCCCTTTAAATTCCTGCAGCAGCTCTGGTCAGTCAATTTCTGAGGCCAGTCCCGTGAGGTTTTGCTAAGCGGGTTGGGCGCTGGGCGGGACTTCCGGCCCACCCGGTTAAAAAAGCATCAGGGCCCTATTGACATATAGCAGGCGCCCACTGGGCAGGTACCTGCCTGCAGGTTTCAGTGCTACAGTTCAAATTCTGGGCGGCAGGTTGCCGGGGGGCAACTGGGCGGGATGTCAATTTTCGCAATTTTATTGGTTTACCCGCCCCGTCCCTGTCAGATGGCTAGGGTTAAATCGGGGGGGTGGGGGGGGGGCATCTACCTCTGATTCTCTGAACCGTGGTCCCATTGAATGAGATGCTCCGGAGTCTCGTCACACGAAAAAACATTTGCATTTATGTAGCACCTTTCAAGACCTCAGGACGTCCCAAAGCGCTTTACAGCCAATGAGGTACTTTTTGAAGCATAGTCACTGTTGTAATGTAGGGAAACGCGGCAACCAATTCGCGCACAGCAAGCTCCCACAAATGGGCAAAGTCATAACGACCAGATAATCTGTTTTTTTAGTGATGTTGTTTGAGGGATAAGTCTTGGCCCAGGACACCCTGTGTGCAGTTCTGGTCACCACACTATAGGAAGGATGTGATTGCATTGGAGAGGGTGCAGAGGAGATTCACCAGGATGTTACCTGGGCTGGAGCGCTTCAGCTATGAAGAGAGACTGGACAGGCTGGGGTTGTTTTCCTTAGAGCAGAGAATGCTGAGGGGGGACCTGATTGAGGTGTACAAAATTATGAGGGGCATAGATAGGGTAGATAGAAAGGAACTTTTCCCCTTAGTAGAGGGGTCAATAACCAGGGGGCATAGTTTCAAGGTAAGGGGCAGGACGTTTAGAGGGGATTTGAGGAAAAACCTTTTCACCCAGAGGGTGGTTGGAATTTGGAACTCACTGCCTGAAAGGGTGGTAGAGGCAGGAACCCTCACAACATTCAAGAAGCATTTAGATGAGCACTTGAAACGCCATAGCATACAAGGCTACGGACCAAGTGCTGGAAAATGGGATTAGAATAGACAGGGCTTGATGGCCGGCGTGGACACGATGGGCCGAAGGGCCTCTTTCTGTGCTGTATAACTCTATGACTCTATGACCCAGAAGAACTCTTCTGTTCTTCTTCTGGACGGTACCTTCAACAGTGCTGCAACCCCTAAGCACTGCACTGGAGCGCCAGCCTACATGTTGTACATCTCTTTAGTAATGAATCCTGAAATTTAAACAAATTACAGTGTACAAAAAATATAATCAATCAACATTTGATTCCTTTCTTCACCTTTAAGGTTCTGGCTCTCTCTGGAGTGCAGCAGGCAGCAGGCATGGGAAAACAGTGAGAGCCTTTGAGTATCAGTTACACTGATTCAAAGCCTTATCTATTATTGCAGCTATATTTTTCTTTTGATAATCGTGCGCGCATTGGTTCTAGAAGTAGTCATTTGTCACTTGAAGGACGTCACCGGTCGTTCTTATCTCCTTCTTTTCCTCTTCTTCAAATGGCTTTGATGACTTTCGAATCTGACCCAACGTTTTCACAGATTTCTCAAGATGAAGAATTTCTGGGCAGTCTAAAAAGGCGTCTCTGCTCCACAGAATGTCTTGGATTGTGGGCGTCAGGTTTTTAGGTTAAAAGCTGCACAAACCATGTCTGCAAGTAGATTTACCTGCCTGTGTGCAGGGTATATCTGAAATGTATATGATTAAAAAAAGGCAACTTGCGTTTATATAGCGCCTTTAACGTAATAAATCTTCCGAGGCGCTTCACAGGGGCGATTATCAAACAAAATTTGACACCGAGCCATGTAAGGATATATTAGGATAGGTCAAAGAGGTAGGTTTTAAGGAGCGTCTTAAAGGAGGAGAGAGAGGTAGAGAGGCGGGAGGTTTAGGGAGGGAATTCCAGAGCTTAGGGCCGAGGCAGCTGAAGGCACGGCCGCCAATGGTGGAGCGATTAAAATCGGGGATGCGCAAAAGGTCAAAATTGGAGGAATGCAGAGATCTCGGAGGGCTGTAGGGCTGGAAGAGGTTACAGAGATAGTGAGGGGCGAGGCCATGAAGGGATTTGAAAACTAGGATGAGAATTTTAAAATCAAGGTGTTGCCGGACCTTGAGCCAATGTAGGTTAGTGAACACAGGGGTGATGGGCGAACGGGACTTGGCGTGAGTTAGGACACTGGGCAGCTGAGTTTTAGATCACCTCAAGTTTACGTAGGGTAGAATGTGGGAGGCCAGCCAGGAGTGAGTTGGAATAGTCAAGTCTAGAGGTAACAAAGGCATGGATGAGGGTTTCAGCAGCGGATGAGCTGAGGCAGGGGCGGAGTCGGGCGATGTTATGGAGGTGGAAGTAGGCGGTCTTGGTGATAGCGCGGATATGTGGTCAGAAGCTCATCTTGTGGACAAATATGACACCAAGGTTGCGAGCGGTCTGGTTCAGCCTAAGACAGTTGACATGGAGAAGGATGGAATCAGTGGCTAGGGAACGGAGTTTGTGGTGGGGACCGTTGACAATGGCTTCAGTCTTCCCAATATTTAATTAGAGGAAATTTCTGCTCATCCAGTACTGGATGTCGGATAAGCAGTCTGACAATTTAAAGACCGTGGGTGTCGTCAGCTTACCTGTGGAGCCTGATATTGTGTTTTCGGACGATATCGCCAAGGAGCAGCATGTAGAAGGGAAATAGGATGGAGCCAAGGATAGGTCCTTGGGGGACTCCAGAGGTAACAGTGTGGGAGCGGAAAGAGAAGCCATTGCAGGAGATTCTCTGGCTACGACCGGATAGAGAAGAATGGAACCAGGTGAGGGCAAGTCCCAACCAGCTGGACGACAGATAAAGACTTTCCCTTAACTTGCTGG
Organism: Squalus acanthias; assembly: GCA_030390025.1. Lineage (NCBI taxonomy): Eukaryota > Metazoa > Chordata > Chondrichthyes > Squaliformes > Squalidae > Squalus > Squalus acanthias. Next base: position 250,589,109 of record CM059425.1, read on the forward strand.
ATACCAGCAAGCAATGGGACATAGTGGAGTGAGGTAAAATAAAGGCATCATTGAGATATTCACGTTGCTCAATTCTGTGCCGATGCTCACACGTGCTCTGAACATTGATTGAGCGTAATGCTTTGCAGTTCACGCATGAAGCAGTGCTGTTGACTGAAGCCCACAAAAGCCCTGGGGGGAAAAATTCAGTTGGTTGCGCCTCCCGTTAGCGCCTTAAGAGGGCGCTAATGGGGCGCAAAAGAGTCTAGCGCCCGGGCGCGGCGATGTTTGCGCCGCTCGCGAAATTAACTAGACATTTTGCGGTGGCGCTAAACACTACCGCCACGATCTCCTGCGCTGGCAGATCGTGACGTCAGTTGAGTGCGCAACGCCTCGGTATCGCCCCGGAGCGGATATTGAGTGGCGCCCCCTGCCTTACCGCCTGACGCTAGCAACGACAGGTTGAGGGGAGCATTTTGCAGTCAGGAAGGGACTGGGGGAGCGCTATTTAAAGGTGACCGCTTCCTGCCTTTTATTGTTGGTGACATTTTAGAACCACGCATTCTGAGAGAAAGAGAGAGAGACTTCTGGAGAGATTCAACGCTGTGTGAAGGAGTTTTGGGTACTGAGCAGCACTTTGCAGGTTCATTTTGATTTGCCCTTCCTTGTAACGATTTAGAAGAGACTGTGGGGTCTGCACTCTGAGCACTTTCCCTGGTACTCTTCATTGTTCTTTCCAGCAGATTTGATGTGCAGGTCTCTCCAGGCCGAGATTCAAGGCTGCAATGAGCAGGATGTGGATGGAAAGCAAGATCAACCCTCCCCTTTAAGAACTGGCCCGCGCCATTGTGTCTGTGTTCCATTGCTGACTGACATCACATGAGCTTCGCCAGCGCTCTGAGGTAGCGCCTCGCTCCTCGGCCTTTGTGCCTTAAGACAGGTGTGAAGCACCTGATTTAGCGCTCCAATCACCTCGAGGGGCGATAAAAGTCAAGTTTGCAGTCGGTGGCGATAATTAGCGGCAGGCGCTAATCTTTGCACCCGGCCGATAATTGCGCCCCAAATGGGGCGATACTGAATTTCTCCCCCCTGGTCTTTGGGGAAATTGTCATTTGGAAAAGCCCTTGTGCCCTCTTAAATTGCTCCCTCTTACTCAAGGGGAAAGTGATGGCAAGCAATAGTCACCAGCTTTATTCAGCTATGCAAATTGGCTGATGGCATCGCGCCCCTGGACAGTCCCTGAGGTGAAACAACTCAAGGCGACTGTTACCTTCATTACCAGTATTGTGGAATTATCGTGTCCCCTTGTTCAACTCTTTAGTTGTGCAACATATAACACAACTCAGTTCTGGCCTCTCTGGTCAATCCAAGCCTCCTCGTGTATTGCTCCTTTGTAAGGTTCATATCATTCCATCGGACCTAATATTTTCGGTTGGCTGAAAGGGCCCTTTGTCCTTTGATGTTGCCTGACTTCCTTGGGATCCTGCACTTCCTGTTCATTCACCAGCTCTTCCTCCAAGCAGAAAATGGGACCCTGAAAAGGACACCCATTGAATAAGGGAAATGGTAGCAAGTGATAAAAGCAATCCAGTAGGCCTGGACTAATGATCAGGAGATGCGAGTTCAAATCCCACCACAGCAGCATGGGGAATTTAAATTCAGTTAATTCAATAAATCAGGAATAAAAATCTAGTATCAGTAATGGTGACCATGAAACTAACGGATTGTCTTAAAAAACCCATCTGGTTCACTAATGTCCTTTAGGGAAGGAAATCTGCCGTCCTTACCCGGTCTGGCCTACATATGACTGACTCTTAACTGCCCCTCTGAAATGGCCTAGCAAGTCACTCAGTTGTGACTCACCTTCTCACGTGAAATTAGGGATGGGCAATAAATGCTGGCCTTGCCAGCGACGCCCACATCCTGTGAATGAATTACAAAACAGCCCTACTCCCACGCGCCAAAGGATAAACCATATGGCCAAGCACTGTAACTTTAAGTAACAGCGAGGAAATACAACCCTCATTTTCTGGCTTGTGGCTTTGGTCTTGGTGCATCTCAGTGCTGTGAGCAAGGAGAAAACCGGACCAGACGGGTTTGAGTGGGGGAGTTTTGAGAGCGATGGACATACAGCAGGGAGGCAATGATACATTTGAGAATCTTAGAGAGGAAAGGGAGCTTGAAGATGGGGCGGTATTGGAATTGGTTAAGGGTGACGATTTTTTGAGGACAGGGTGATGACAGCAGCTTTACACTGGAGTGGATCGTTGCCTGAGGAAAGGGAACCATTTCTGATGAAAGCTAGCTAGGGAGCCAAAAGGAGAAACTGAGTGTGGGGGTGGGGGGGTGGTCAAGGGGTCGCATGGAAGAAGTCACTCTGTTCTACTGGACACTGACTGGCCTGCCAGTGATACCGGTTCAGTACTTGCAGCTGGAATCTTAATCGGCATCGGTACACGGGTAGAATCTCCGCTTTGGGTGCAATCGGCGAACTGGACGCAATTTGTACCCAAACTTGTGCCTGTTTCTCAAGTTTCCGTTCAAACTCATTTGCATTTCACCGAACACAAAATCTGCCATGAACCAGCGTAATCAGGCAGCATTTTAAAACGTAATTTTGTTTTAAAAAATATTCCTTGATATATTTTGATGTAGATAGAGAAAAACTATTAAACATAGAAACATAGAAGATAGGAGCAGGAGTAGGCCATTCGGCCCCTCGAGCCTGCTCCGCCATTTAATGAGATCATGGTTGATCATCCAAATTCAGTACCCTGTCCCTGCTTTCTCCCCATATCCCTTGATCCCCTTAGCCTTAAGAAATATATCTAACTCCTTCTTGAATATATTTAATGAATTGGCCTCAACTGCCTTCTGTGGTAAAGAATTCCACAGGTTCACCACTCTCTGGGTGAAGAAATTCCTCCTCATCTCAGTCCTAAATGGCTTACCCCTTATCTTTAGACTGTGACCTCTGGTTCTGGACTCCCCCGCCATCGGGAACATCCTTCCTGCATCTAGTCTGTCTAGTCCTGTTAGAATTTTATAAGTTTCAATAAACCTGGGTCAATAACCAGAGGTCATAGATTTTAAATCATTGGCAAAAGATCTGGAGGGTGAAAATGAGGAGAATATTTTTTTCACTCGGAGAGTTGTCGGGATCGGGAACGCTCTACCTGAAAAGGTGGTGGAAGCTGATTCCATAAATAATTTTAAAAGGGAGTAATTCTGCCCTCTTGAGCATCCCTGAATATAATTGCTCAACCATTGGTGGCCGTGCCTTCTGTTGCCTGGGCCCTAAGCTCTGGAATTCCCTGCCTAAACCTCTCCGCCTCTCCACCTCTCTCTCCTCCTTTAAGACGCTCCTTAAAACCTACCTCTTTGACCAAGCTTTTGGTCACCTGCCCTAATTTCTCCTTATGTGGCTCGGTGTCAAATTTGTTTGTCTTACAACACTCCTGTGAAACGCCTTGGGACGTTTTACTACGTTAAAGGCGCTGTATAAATACAAGTTGTTGTTGTTGCTGTCGGGCAGGCACTTGAGGATGAGGAACTTACAGGGATACGGGAAGAAAGCGGGGGTTTGTGGGACTGAGCACGACTGCTCTTCCAAAGAGCCAGCACAGGCACGACGGGCCGAGTGGCCTCCTTCTGTGCTGTAGGTTTCTTTGATTCTATGATATTTAAGAGTGGTAACTCGGTGCAGTTTGATTAATACAGGTGAAAATGGGTTTAACACAAAAAAATAAACATTTTCAATCACAGTGTCACTCCACCACATGTGAGTAACTCAATTTTAAATGACTAAAAATGACTTAAAAAAAAAACTATACAGAACCATTTCCGAGTTATATTGGGGTACAATATCAGTTTTGTAGCAAATTAAAAAAAAAATTACATTCAAAAGCTTTTAAAACGTTCCTAGCGGTGTCCTTGTGCCCAAAAGATCCAGCTTAATTTTTAGAGCCTCCTCAAAGGCTTGCAAATGAGCGTAATTAGCGGACACGCGCCCCGTGATTAATTCGATCTGGGGGCGCGGCCAGTTTTGTGGACAGGGCTGGCTTCTAGCGCGGAAACTCAATTTGCACTGAATGTAATTTGCGCTTAAAGTTCGCCATCGTTTGCGCGGGTTACGCTGATTTCGGGCGAATTGCGCCGAAAGAAAAAAACAGCGCAACCGAACGGAAACCCTACCCCACTGTGTTTAACATATAAAGGACTCGTTGTGGGAGGGCGATCTGGAGCTCGGCCCTCCAGCCTACTTGAGACAGCTGCCTCCTTCACTTGCTCTTTGCCACTTGTACTGCGCGTTTCACCCAGCATTCCCTGCTCCGGTCCTAATTTTTACTGGCTGTATTTTGGGCACATCCTTGCCAGTGGCATGACGCAACCACATCTGCGTAATGGGACAGTAGCCATTTCTGACAGATTTCCGCCATCACATCGATGCACGCCATTTTCCGATGCTTGTGTGGGCCTGCCAAGTCCCCGTAGAGTTCACTTAAATTTACTTAAATGATGTCCAATAGCGTTGGCACACCACAATCCCAGAAGTTACACTTGCAATGCACCGGGGCAACTTCGAGTAAGATAAATGAGCTGTACCTGTTGCCAGTAACAGAGATTGATGCAAGTGAGGGACTTTTGAGCCTAAAGCTGGCAGAACCTTTGACAACGGATTACTGGAACTGGGAATGAGGTTTTTTTTTTAGCTTTTCACCTAGGGCAGTGCTGGACAGCCCCCTAACTGCCTCAGGGTCTATCAGATCCCAGGATATCTTTACCTTCACCCACAGTGAGAGATTCCGATGAGCGAGCATGGGTTTCCCAATTGGGGCTTCCTTTCTTTGTCATTGCAATGAAGTAGGAGGAGCAGGAGATGATGGAGCAAAGGAGAGTAAGGCAGCATATGAGGGGCAGACGCCCTTCAAGACAATGGCCCAGATTTTGCTGCCAAAGTAACGGCGAATTTAATGCACACGCCGTTATTAAACTGAGAATCGTCCAGCAACTTGTGGTGAGGAAGAGATACCCTGTGAATTGATAATCACCACAAGTTTCTGGATGATTTGTGCCGCTCGGCTGTTAGTCTCGTGAAAACGGCACTTCGCCCTCAACCTCCCCGTGAGAGTAAAGAAATTGCTGCATTTGCGCATTAATTGCCAATTAAACGTGCCGCAGAAAGTTAGGGCTGGTACTTAAGAGCGTAAGGACCCATTTAATTATGAGATTTATCATTCTGCAATGCCACTCAACCTCTCCAGTCCTGAAAGGAAACAACTTAAACTGTGGATTATCATTTCTGCAGGTAGTAAATTGTTGTTAGAGATTTTTTAACATTCTGCCTTTTTTTCTCTCTCTCTCTCAATCCAATCTTTCTTTCCCTCTCTTTATTTCTCTGTTTGTACCTGATTTGGCTCTACTTCACCCAATTTCCTTTTCCATTGTTCCTCTGTTCATGAGCTCGCACTTCCAGCAACTTGCACGGCAAAAATTTTTTCGAGCTGAAGTGTGAGGGAAAATGTCAAACTAACGGAGCACACCACGAGATGCCCCGTTCCCACAAATTCTGGGCCAATACCCCCAATTTACAAGCCACACATGAAGACCTTGATGAGGAACTCTATGTTAGAAGAATGGACTTAATCAAAGAGGCAACAGGAGAGCAGTGCACCTCATTGCAAGAATACTGGATGGATAAGATCATCTGTTTGGACAGCACTGCCTGTGGCTGTCAAGGTGACAACCGCACTCAATTTTTACACCAACAGGCCATTTCAAGACATAAATACTGTGGCTATAGAGCAGGGCAGAGGCTGGGTATTCTGCGGCGAGTGTCTCACCTCCTCACCCCTCAAAGTCTCTCCACCATCTACAAAGCACAAGTCAGGAGTGTGATGGAATACTCTCCACCTGCCTGGATGGGAACAGCTCCAACAACACTCAAGAAGCTCGACACCATCCAGGACAAAGCAGCCTGCTTGATCAGCAGCCCAATCACCACCTCAAATATCCACTCCCTCTACCACTGGTGCACCGTGGCTGCAGTGTGTTCTATCTACAAGATGCACCACAGAAATTCGCCAAGGCTTCTTCGACAGCACCTCCCTACCCTGCGGCCACTACCACCTAGAAGGACAAAGGGGAGCAGATGCATGGGAACACCACCACCTCCAAGTTCCCCTCCAAGTCGCACACCATCCTGACTTGGACAAATATCATTAGTCCTGCATCATCGCTGGGTCAAAATCCTGGAAACCCCTACCTATCAGCATCCTGGAAATCCCGACATTCAGCACACCAAGTACATCGATTCAAGAAGAAGGCCCACCACCACCTTCTCAGGGGCATCTGTGGATGGGCAATAAATGTCGGCCTTATCAACAACACCTACATTCCAAGAATGAGCTTTAGAAGAAGCAGCCATGGGGATCTGTGTAATATCATCTAGGGGGCTGTCTGGTATTATACTTGACAGATAACTGACATATCTATCCACGGAGCTGGGGAGTTGATCCATTTTGGCATGACAGCAAGGCAGCAGGGCTACAGGGTTATCCAGTTTCATCACATTGCTAGCATCCCGAGGTGCAATAGATGGCACGTGCATACTGCATCGGGCTCCGACAGTTAACCCCCTCAACTTTCCGAATAGAAATAGAGGTATCACTCGCCGAACACCCAGATTGCGTGTGGCAACGTGCAAAGAATCCTGCACATCAATGCAAAATCGATGCTACTGAACCACCAATGCGTATTTAAACAACCTGACCTCACAACTTATGGGGTGAGGGGGAAGGCAGTGAGGGTTCATCAACAGGCGCAGGTCCAGGCTCAGGGGTGCAATACTAGCATAAAATGGCTCCGTGGAATTTCGGGGCCTAACTCTAACTCGACTCCTTCCCCCTGGAGACAATGTTCCTGTGGCTGATATTTACGGCAGGTGGAAGAGTCGATGCAGTGTGGTGACTCCGGTCCTGTGAGATGCTGCTCCTCAGTCGGCCCCACAGGAACACGATGGGAAAAGCATCTGTTGGAATCTTCAAGACACTCCTTGGCATAAATTTCCAGCAGGAAATGATGTCGTGGTGCTGGGTACATTGTCTATTGGTGCTTTTCAGACTGGAGGGAATGGTGTATCCCAGGGGTTGGTATTAGGACCACTGCTATTTGAGATATATAATAATGAGCTGGGCTTTGGGCATACAGGGCATAATTTCAAACTTTGCAGATGACACAATACTCGGAAATGTAGTGAACAATGTGGAGGATAGTAACAGACTTCAGGAGGACATAGACAGACTGGTGAAATGGGCAGACACATGGCAGATGAAATTTAATCTTGAAAAGGTGGTGGGACAAGTTGAGAAGGCTTAAGAATGCATATGGGGTCCTTGGTTTTATTAATAGAGGAGTTGAGTACAAAAGCAAGGAAGTTGTGCTAAACATTTATAAAACACTGGTGTGGCCTCATCTGGACTTTGTGATCAATTCTGGGCGCCGCACTAGGAAGAATGTCAAGGCCCTGGATTGGGTGCAGTCGGCGGCTAGGGAACCGAGCTTATGGCGGGCACCGAAGACAATGGCTTCGGTCTTCCCAATAATTAATTGGAGAAAATTTCTGCTCATCCAGTATTGGATGTCAGACAAGCAATAACTTAGAGATCGTCGGCGGGGGGTCAAGAGAAGTGGTGGTAAAGAGATTTACTGGAATGGTACCAGGGATAAAAGACTTCACTTATGTGGAGAGACTGGAGAAGCTGGGGTTGTTCTCCTTAGAGCAGAGAAGGTTTGATAGAGGTTTTACAAAGGATTACATAGAATATACGGCACAGAAACAGGCCATTTGGGCCCAACCAGTCCATGCCGGCGTTTATGCTCCACTCGAGCCTCCTCCCGTCTTTCCTCATCTAACTCTATCAGCATAACCCTCTATTCCCTTCTCCCTCCTATGCTTATCTAGCCTCCCCTTAAATGCATCTGTGCTATTCACCTCAACTACTCCCTGCAGTAGTGAGTTCCACATTCTCACCACTCTCTGGGTAAAGAAGTTTCTTCTGAATTCCCTATTTGATTTCTTGGTGACTAGCTTATATTGATGGCCTCTAGTTTTGCTCTTCCCCACAAGTGGAAACACTCTTTCTGCATCTACTCTATCAAAACTTATCATAATTTTAAAGACATCTATTAGGTCACCCCTCAGCTTTCTCTTTTCAAGAGAAAAGAGACCCAGCCTGTTCATCCTTTCCTGATAGGTATACCCTCGCATTTCTGGTATCATCCTTGTAAATCTTTTTTTGCACCCTCTCCAGTGCTTCTATAGCCTTTTTATAATATGGCGACCAGAATTGTGCGCAGTACTCCAAGTGTGGTCTAACCAAGGTTTGGTACAAGTTTAGCATAACTTCTCTACTTTTCAATTCAGGTGTTCAAAATCGTGAAAGGGTTTGATAGAGTAGATAGGGAGAAACTGTTTCCAGTGGCAGATGGGTCAGTAACCAGAGGACACAGATTTAAGGTGGTTGGCAAAAGAACCAGAGACGACATGAGGAAACATTTCTTTACGCAGCGAGTTGCTAGGATCCTCCTCCAACACCTCTCCACCTTCAGCTGGGTGGGACTGCACTCGCCTGGTTCCATTCTTATCTATCTAATCGTAGCCAGAGAATCACCTGCAATGGCTTCTCTTCCTGCTCCCGCATCATTACCTCTGGTGCCCCTTAGCTCCCTCCTATGGCGACATCATCCGAGAACACAGCGTCAGTTTCCACATGTACGCTGACGACACCCAGGTCTACCTCGCCACCACTTCTCTCGACCCCTCCACGATCTCTAAATTGACAGACTGCTTGTCTGACATCCAGTACTGGATGGCAGAAATTTTCTCCAATTAAATATTGGGAAGACCGAAGCCATTGTCTTCAGTCCCCGCCACAAACTCCGTTCCCTAGCCACCAACTCCAGCACTCTCCCTAGCATCTATCTGAGGCTGAACCAGACCGTTTGCAACCTTGGTGTCATATTTGACCCTGAAATAAGCTTCTGATCACATATCTGTGGCATAACTAAGACCGCCTATTTCCACCTCCATATCATCACCCGTCTCCGCCCCTGCCTCAGCTCATCTGTTGCTGAAACCCTCATCCATGCCTTTGTTACCTCCAGGCTTGACTATTCCAACTCACTCCTGGCTGGCCTCCCACGTTCTACCCTACGTAAACTTGAGGTCATCCAAAACTCGGCTGCCCGTGTCCTAACTCGCACTAAGTCCCGTTCACCCATCACTCCTGTGCTCACTGACCTACATTGGCTCCCGGTTAAGCAACACCTTGAATTTAAAATTCTCATCCTTGTTTTCAAATTCCTCCATGGCCTCACCCTCCTTATCTCTGTTATCTCCTCCAGCCCCACAACCACCCACCCCGCCCCCCCCCACCCCCCGTCCACTGAGATATCTGCGCTCCTCTAATTCTGCCCTCTTGAGCATACCTGATTTCAATCGCTCCAACATTGGTGGCCGTACCTTCAGCTGCCTGGACCCTAAGCTCTGCAATTCCCTCACTAAACCTCTCCGCCTCTCTACCTCTCGTTCCTCCTTTAAAACGGTCTTTAAAACCTACCTCTTTGACCAAGCTTTTGGTCACCTGTCCTAATTTCTCCTCATGTGGCTCGGTATCAAATATTTTGTCTTATAATACTCCTGTGAAGTGCCTTGGGACGTTTTACTATGTTAAAGGCACTATATAAATCTCGGTTGTTGTCGTTGTTGATCTGGAATGCACTGCCTGACAGGGTGGTGGAAGCAGATTCAATAGTAACTTTCAAAAGGGAATTGGATAAATACTGGAAGGAAAAAATGTACATGGCTATGGAGAAAGAGCAGGGGAGTGGGACTAATTAGATAGCTCTACCAAAGAGCTGGCACAGGCAAGATGGTTGAAATGGCCTTCTTCTGTGCTGTATCATATACTCTGAGAATGTGTGAGGAAAGGTGCATTGCTTGAGGAAGGAGAAGTAGATTATAATGGGTTTGAATGGGTATGAGCCTGCAGTGTCAGCTTCCTCATCTGCATGCCCCTCTCTACAGTATCCAGGAATATGAGCTCCCTTGTACTAGTGGTAGAGAGAGTAGAAGGGTAGACGGGGCTTAGAAAACACACCAAATGAGTATGCAGCTGTTTGAGTGGAGTGTTTGCGTGAGTGTGTGCTTACGGGTGTATGCTCACATGTGTGTGCGCGCATGCATGTGTGAACGTGGGAGTGTATGTGTGTACACGTGCCTCTGCGTGTGTGTATGTGTATGCATGTATGTTCTTGTGTGTACGTGTGCGCGCGCGTGTGTTTGTGTGTTGCAGGCTTGACATTTATTTATGCTCTTGCAGATTTGCTTTAGCCAGTTTTGAGTTTGCAACGCAAGTTTAGTTCCTGTAGCGTCAGAATCTATCGATGCATAAATATGAATCAATTTTGTAATCGTTCGATGTTCCTTGCCACCCAAAGTGGCTGTGATGTCTCCGCCAAAGTAGATTCCTAAAATCTAGATGAGGAAGTTCGGAATTGCTTTTTTTTAAACTTTTTAAAAAGATGGATTTGAAGTCACGATCCAACTCAATACAAACGGCAGAGTTTATAAAGGTAACATTTTACCAAACAATGTAAGGGGATTGTAATAATCTACTTTGATTAAGCTGTACCTTTCACTGGATTGCACCAGTGCTTCAGCAGTTTCAAAAGAATGCATTTGCTTTTGCATAGCCTGCGGTCAATGTCAGTAAAATTTATAACCCCTCTCCCCAAAGCTGCGTGCTGCTGCTGAAATGTCTGACATGTATATTAGGTGGAGGGATACAGCAAAAACGACACTATAAATAGTCTTTTGAGTGTGTGCCTTACTGAAAATAGCAGCAAAAACAAATTGCATTGAAGAAACGCTATCAAATACACAATTTAATTCCTGCAGCGAGATTAGGACCAAAGATATATGATCCGGAAACTAAGCACCAAACAGTTAATAACCTTCTCCACTGGAGTTTTTGCTTAGAATCCCTGCAACCATACATCAATACCAGTGATGGGTGGAAAATCAGGTTGCTCTCATAATAGGAACATAGGAACAGGAGTAGACCATTCAGCCCCTCGAGCCTGTTCTGCCATTCAATGAGATCGTGGCTGATCTGTGACCTAACTCCATATACCCGCCTTTGCCCATATCCCTTAATACCTTTGGTTAACAAAAAGCTATCAATCTCCGATTTAAAATTAACAATTGATCTAGCATCAATTGCCGTTTGCGGAAGAGAGTTCCAAACTATTACCACACTTTGTGTGTAGAAGTGTTTCCTAATTTCACTCCTGAAAGGTCTGACTCTAATTTTTAGACTATGCCCCCCAGTCCTAGAATCCCCAACCAGCGGAAATCGTTTCTATCTATCTACCCTATCTGTTCCCCTTAATATCCTGAAAACTTCGATCAAATCACCCCTTAACCTTCCAAATTCCAGGATATACAACCCTAATTTGTGTAATCTCTCCTCGTAACTTAACCCTTGGAGTCCGGGTATTATTCTGGCAAACCTACGCTGCACTCCCTCCAAGGTCAATATATCCTTCCTAAGGTGTGGTGCCCAGAACTGCTCACAGTACTCCAGGTGTGGTCTAACCAGGGTTTTGTACAGCTGCAGCATAACTTGTACCCCATTGTATTCTAGCCCTCTAGATATACAGGCCAGCATTCCATTAGCCTTTTTGATTATTTTCTGTACCTGTCCATGACATTTTAAAGCAAAATCAAACGTGAACAGCCTGCAAGCTGGAGGTGCAAAAGTTGTGAAAGTTATAAAGGCAAATAACTCTGAACAGTTAAATGGATTAATAGTTCGAGACTTAAGAAAGATTAATAGTCAGAAACCTAGAAGGAGTAGTAATCTGACACTTAAGAAGGAGTGACAGTCTGTAAAGAATCAACATTTTAAAATGCTCTCTCAGAATATTACCCTGTTCTTTCTATTAGAGGGGCTTGAGTTTCTGCTTGTTTCCGCTAGTATTATCACCGCAATCCAGGCGGAATCGAATGAACAAGCGCAAAAGATCAAGGAATTTTAAACATAAATTGAAGGTTCAATTTGCCCGGATCAGACCCCTGCCCACAAAACTGGCCACGCCCCCCCAGGCCAAAATTGCAAGAGTGCGCCGATTGCGCTAGTTCAGGAATGCTCTTCAAATTGCGTTCATTTCCTTAGGTGCGTAGGCACGTTTTATGCAAATGAATTTTCGCGGAAACTTGAAGCCAAACGTAACCAGTGCAAATTCAAGTGCATAGTGGGCCCAATTTCCCGATTGCGCCCAAAGCGGAAACTCTAACCCCTGTGATGATTGGAGGGGAGATAGGCCAACAATTGGCAAATGCAGTTTAATGTTGATAAGTGTAAAGACATACGGGGAGAAATTGGGTACCTTTGCGCCTCCCGTTATCGCCTCCGGGGGGCGATAACGGGGCGCTAACCACTAACCGCCCGGGCCCGGTGAGAATATCGCCTCCCGCTAAATTCGGCGGGAGGTTTGCGGCGGCGGTATGGCGTTGCGCCCCGATCTCCTTCGCCCAGAGATCGTGACGTCATCGCGATGCGCATCGCCCCGGTAGCGCCCCGGACCCGAACTTCGGTTCCGCCCCCTGCAGCATTGCCGCGCGATGACACCGACAGCTGCAGGAGGTGATGATCGGGAGGCCGGGTGCTTCGGGGGTGAAAGTTAAAATAGTAACCTTTTGTGCTGAACTTAGTTGAATGCCTTTTTGAGATCTAGGTATATCACATCGTGAGACTTTCCACAGTCCATTTGGGATGTCACTTGATCCAAAAATACACGGAAATTGGTCAGGCAGGACCTTTCCCTTCTGAATCTATGTTGACTACCGTTGATTAGGTTGTTATTGTACAGTTAATCCTCAAGTTTATTCCTGATAATGAATTCCATTATTTCACATGGCATTCAAGTAAGACTAGTGGGTCTGTAATTACTTGCCTCTGCATGGTCACCCTATGTCCAGTCTCGTGGCATCTCCACAGTGTTCATCAAATCCCTCATAATCACTGTCAATGCTTCACAAATCTCCTCCCTTGCCACTCTTCGATAAATACCATCTATCCTTGGCGATATATTTTTTTTGAGATCTTTCGCCCTGTCTAGGACTTCCATCTCATCTATTTCAAAGACATTAAATTCCACTTACGAAATCGCCACTTAGGAAGGGCATATGGCTCATCTCCTCACTTGTGCATACGTCAAGGAAGCAATCATTCAGAAAATTTACCATCTGGTGTTCATTCTCTCTTTCAGCTCACACTGCTGCCATGGAAGCTCAGACAGCTGCCATCTTGGCTCTGGGAGCCAGTGTTGACAGGAACTTCCAGCGTATGATATCACTCCTGCCCTTGGCTGCCCGTGCTTGCAAACATCGCAGCACCACACCTACGCCGCCAATATGCAGTCTCCAGAGAATACAACCACTACACCAGCAAAGACATGCCGATCCAGGCTGACTTGAACAACCTACCACCAACCCGTCTCAAATCTAGAAGGCCATTTTGGACCTGTCGCCGAAGCCCTTCAGCGATCTCCCCTCAGCCTTGATGACCGATGGCGAAATGCTCGGAAGAACTGCGACATACAGAACGGATTCCTTATAGAGGACCCCACAGTACAACCTGCAGGATCAAACCTTCCTCGCAAACGGTGGACATCCATCAACTGCCTCAAAACCGGTCATGGTAGATGCTGCCACCTTCTCCATAGATGGAAGATTAAAGCATCCTCTTCATGCGACTGTGGAGCTCCCTGATCAGACCCTGGAGCACATCATTGAGCACTGCCCTCAGAGGAAATTCGCAGGCAGCCTACAAGATATCCACGCTGTGACACCGGAAGCTTTGGCCTGGATATCTGACTTAAATATTGACATTTCGTTTGCTTTGTTACTACCATACGAAAGAAGAAAAAGAAGACGACTCCTGCACACTGTTCCTTGTGCAGCGCCGTAGAAGTGATGAGGTGCAGTCCCAGGAGAGTGGCATGTAGCACACGACCACAAATCTGGAAACACAGTCAGGGCCAGACTGCAGAGCTCCTCCTGAACAGTCCAGAGAGCGGAAGTGTTGCTTGAGCCTGCTGACGGTCTGCTCGGTGGTTCTTGTTACAGGCCAGTTCTGTGGCTGTGCCCGAGTTCCTAACAGGTGTCATGTCTGGAGGGGATACCCCTTGTGGCCCGGTGTCCAGCCTGCGAGCTGATGGCCTGGTTGCATAGAGGATTGGCAGGGGATGAATGAATCATGACTGCTGCCAGGAAACCGGGCACAGGCCTGCACGAAGGGCTGCCTGTGGCCGCAAACAAGCTGGACATTTAGGGAGTGGAAGATGTGAAAGATGCCAGGCTGATGATGGGGAGCATGCAAGGCAATGTGGGTGCTGCCTGTAGCACCTATGACCCTAGGGAAGCCTGCAATGCAGGCAAAGCTTAGTTCTGTCCATATGTAATGTGATGTGGGTGTTCCTCCTGGTGTAGAGAGCCTCGGTGATCTCCCTGATACAGAGGTGCACTGCGAACTGGGAGCTGTCCTTGATGTCACCTGCTACGCCCTGGAAGACCCAGTGGCGTAAAAGTTAAGGACCACGGTGATCTTGACAGTCACAGGCAGTTTTGTCCATGCCTGGTTTGGGACTCCAGTTAAGGCTGCAGCAGTTGACATAGCTCGGTGACAGCGTCCTTGGTGAAGTGCAGGCTCCTCACACATTTCTCCACAGTAAAGTTGAGGTACGAGAAGACCCGCTGCGGGTATGGCCTCCTGTGCACTGCCCTCCTCCTCCTTCTTCTCCCAGCTGTTCCAGCTCGCTCCTATCTTCTTCGCTGCTCCCTCTGAGATTGCTGCGCTCCCCCAAATCTGGCCTCTTGCACATCCCACGATTTTCATCACTCTACCCATGTCGGCTGTGCCTTCAGCTGCTTAGGCCCTAAGCTCTGGTATTCCTTCCCTAAACCTCTCATAGAAACATAGAAACATAGAAAAATAGGAGCAGGAGTAGGCCATTCGGCCCTTCGAGCCTGCTCCACCATTCAATATGATCATGGCTGATCCTCTATCTCAATACCATATTCATGCTCTCTCCTCATACCCCTTGATGCCTTTTGTGTCTAGAAATCTATCTCTCTCCTCCTTTAAACCTACCTCTTTGACCAAGCTTTTGGTCACCTGTCCTAATATGTTCTTATGTCAGATTTTGTTCGACAATGCTCCTGTGAAGCGCCTTGGGATGTTTTACTATGTTAAAGGTGCTACATAAATGCATGTTATTGTTGCTCCAACTTGTCCTCCATTCCCAAAGGCAGACCTACCAGACCACCCATGACTGCAATAAAAGTCTTTCCACAGCAGTCAAAAGCCAGTCCAGCACCAGCACAAATTGTTAGCAGAAGTCAGAATTCAAATGTGGAAAACAGAAATCACCCAAGAAAAAAAAAATGCCCAGTTATAAACCAGCAGCCGAAGAGGACAAACCAGTAACTAACCTGTATGGGGTGGATGCGCTTGTTAAGTAGCGCTCGTGTGCCGAGTCCTTGCTGTCCACCCATCACTCCTGTGCTCGCTGACCTACATTGGCTCCCGGTTAAGCAACGCCTCGATTTCAAAATTCTCATCTTTGTTTTCAAATCCCTCCATGGCCTCGCCCCTCCCTATCTCTGTAATCTCCTCCAGCACCACAACCCCCCCGAGATATCTGCGCTCCTCTAATTCTGCTCTCTTGAGCATCCCTGATTATAATCGCTCCAACATTGGTGGCCTGTGCCTTCTGTTGCCTAGTCCCTAAGTTCTGGAATTCCCTCCCTAAACCTCTCCGTCTCGCTACCTCTCTTTCCTCCTTTAAGACGCTCCTTAAAACCTACCTCTTTGACCAAGCTTTTGGTCACCTGCCCTAATTTCTCCTAATGTGGCTCGGTGTCAAATTTTTTATCTTATAATACTCCTGTGAAGCGCCTTGGGACATTTTACTACGTTAAAGGTGCTATATAAATACACGTTGTTGTTGATGTTGTTGTCCGTTTTGCTAGGCGAGTTTATCACATGGTGAGTCATGCACTGGGGCAGACCAACTTCACAAAAGAGTCCTACAACAAGCATCGGACCCTTATTTAAATATTATAATGAGGCTTTTAAATGCTTCCAATACGTGCTTTGGAGACCTATAGAGCAGCCCAATCCAATATGGTGGACAGCGCACTTCCGGCACCATATGAGGCGAGCACAAGTTGCCTGCCATATTTGACCCTTAGGTGCCCGGTTATGCCTGAAAAACGGGCGCAGCACGATTGAATTTCTAGGCCAATACGTAGCTTTGCACCTCACGATAGCACTCTGAGCCACAGCTGCGTTAGAAGGTTGTGGGTTCAAGTCCCACGCTTGAGTACAAAACTTAGGCTGATACTTCAGTGCAGTGCTGAGGGAGTGCTGCACTGTCGGAGGTGCCGTCTTTTGGATGCGATCTCTCAGGTGGATGTAAAAGATCCCGTGACACTATTCGAAGAAGAGCAGGGGAGTTCTCCCCGGTGTCCTGGCAAATATTTATCCCTCAACAACATCAAGTAAACAGATTATCTGGTCATTATCACATTTCTGTTTTTGGGACCTTGCTCAGCGCAAATTGGCTCCCGCGTTTCCTACATTGTGCAGTACTGGTCAACAGACACATCAGCATCAGTATGAAATTCCACTGGAAACTATTTTAGCAAAGTGATGGAAGGTGTTGTCGACAGTGCTATCAAGCAGCAATTACCAGTAACCTGCTCACTGATGCTCAGTTTGGGTTCCACCAGGACCACTCGGCTCCAGACCTCATTGCAGCCTTGATCCAAACATGGACAAAAGAGCTGAATTCCAGAGATGAGGTGAAAGTAACTGCCCTTGACATCAAGGCAGCATTTGACCGAGTGTGGCATCAAGGAGCCCCAGTAAAATTGAAGTCAATGGGAATCAGGGGGAAAATTCTCCACTGGCTGGAGTCATACCTAGCACAAAGGAAGATGGTTGTGGTTATTGGAGGCCAATCATCTCAGCCCCAGGACATCGCTGCAGGAGTTCCTCAGGGCAGAGTCCTAGGCCCAACCATCTTCAGCTGCTTCATCAATGACCTTCCCTGCAACATAAGGTCAGAAGTGGGAATGTTCGCTGATGACTGCACAGTGTTCAGCTCCATTCGCAACTCCTCAGATAATGAAGCAGTCCATGCCCACATGCAGCAAGACCTGGACAACATTCAGGCTTGGGCTGATAAGTGGCAAGTAACATTCGCGCCACACAAGTGCCAGGCAATGACCATCTCCAACAAGAGAGCGTCTAACCACCGCCCTTTGACATTTAATGGCATTACCATCACTGAATCCCCCACCATCAACATCCTGGGGGGTCACCATTGACCAGAAACGTAACTGGATCAGTCACATAAATACTGTGGCAACAAGAGCAGGTTAGAGGCTGGGTATTCTGCGGCGAGTGTCTCACCTCCTGACTCCCCAAAGCCTTTCCACCATCTACAAAGGCAGAAGTCAGGAGCATGATGGAATAATCTCTACTTGCCTGGATGAGTGCAGCTCCAACAACACTCAAGAAGCTCGACACCATCCAGGTCAAAGCAGCCCGCTTGATTGGCACCCCATCCACCACCTTAAACATTTACTCCCTCCACCACCGGCGTACCGTGGCTGCAGTGTGTACCATCTACAAGACGCACTGCAGCAACTCGCCAAGGCTCCTTCGGCAGCACCTCCCAAACCAGCGACCTCTTCCACCTAGAAGGACAAGGGCAGCAGGCGCATGGGAACACCACCACCTCCAAGTTCCCCTCCAAGCCACACAGCATCCTGATTTGGAAATATATCGCCGATCCTTCATCGTCACTGGGTCAAAATCCTGGAACTCCCTCCCTAACAGCACTGTGGGAGTACCTTCACCACACGGACTGCAGTGGTTCATGAAGGCGGCTTACCTAAATGTGGAGCCGGCAAGAGTGCTTCTCCCGCTTTCCGCCCCTTC
Organism: Squalus acanthias; assembly: GCA_030390025.1. Classification (NCBI taxonomy): domain Eukaryota; kingdom Metazoa; phylum Chordata; class Chondrichthyes; order Squaliformes; family Squalidae; genus Squalus; species Squalus acanthias. Next base: position 250,607,165 of record CM059425.1, read on the forward strand.
TCCTCCGGTCGCCGTTAACTCCCACCTAGCCACCAATCATCCACCCCGGCCACTGATTGACACCCCCAGGCCCGAGGCCCGATCGCCCATCCATCCTCAATTACCGGAGGGTCTCTGCGACGCCACCAGCGGACCGATCCTCAGTGACGCTTCGCCAACAGCTCCGCGTAGCTCGCCGGCTCCGTGGAAATGAGGCCCGAAGCCCAACGTGGGGGTTGGTGGGGCCTCGGGCCTCACCATTCAGGCGCAGGGATTGTATCGGATTTCTAGGCCTATGTTGAAAAAGGGTAAAGTGCAGAGTTATTTCACTGGCATATTGAGCTCCACCGGAGGCATTATTTGTGAAAAATCATGGAAGGAACCGTTTTAACAAATCTTGTAATTAAAGGGCTGCGTGACTGCACTCAACGGTGAGATTTATAGCTCACGTCTGCCAAACAGCAAAATAAAATTACTTCAAGTGTTTCTGTCAGTCGCCCTTCTTTCCCCAGACAGATCTCAGCGATCCAATACATGCTGCAGTCCAATCCTGTATTAGATGAGGGGGGTCACATGCAGTGTTCCCTGTAATTTGTTTTTTTGCCGTCGCGCGGCCCCTTTAAGGGTGCATGCGCGGTATTTGTATTGAAAAGCCGGCAAGCCGGCTGCGCGGGTTACCCTGGAGCACGGCACAGCCGCGCAGCTTGCAGGGAACATTGACTGGGAGTGCCACCTAGATTATGTGCTTAAGTCTCTGGAGTGGGGCTGGAACACACAGCGTTCTGACTCAGAGACCTATCACTGAGCCCACGGCCGATACCCATGCTTATGATACCAGCGTGTTGTTTGTGGAACATAGTATCAGCGAATTTACAGCACAGGCGGATTCCGCTCGGCTCATTGTGCCCGTGCCAGTATAAGATCTTCAACGGGAGCCGTCTGGTCAAATTTCCTTTTTCACTGGAGCTACACAGTAATTGCGAGCTTGCAGGCCTAAAAACGGACCAAAACCTGTGCATGAGATTCGCCTAAAATTAAACCTTTTACAATCTGTTCGAAAAATAATGAATTCAGCATCACAAAGCGCAAAGATCATTATTTTAAACAAGGAACCTACCTAGAAAATAAATCAGTTCGTAAACCCTTATTTATTAATTAATCAGATAATTGCCAATCAAATATCTATTCAGAAATAACACGAGATTTTTTTTTTTTGGATAGGCGTTTGGATCCCCCAAACTAATACAAAAAAAAATGTTACAAGCTCAATTTAAGCCCCATATTAGCCTCGTTCAGTCTCAGAAGTGGGGCTTGCTTAACAAACTATAAAAAAATTGAACATCACTATAAAGCATATTTATGTCCCAGTCCCCTATGTACGTCGTTTGCTTGAGTCTATACACGGAAATAATTAGCACATTGTAAGGAACTCAGTGGCAGAATTTGTTCAGTTGGAAGCCACATGCTTCCTGTCATTAAACCTATATCATGTCCTTCCTTTTCTATTAAAATCCACCTCAGGTTCAGAAGTCAATCTTTAGCTAGGCCAGCGAGAAGCCATTAAAAAGGAAACGTCTGTCTTATGAAAGGGTTTCGGCTCGGCACTGCCAGTTCTGATTTAATACTGTATTAGGGGTGTTGAAAGATACAGGAGTACAAGTCTGCTTTTTTTTTTGTTGCATGATATAAGATAAGTATTATTAGCGAGCACACGTTTCAGGTCTCGGTTACCTGTTTTATACCTGAACGGAGAAGCAACGCATTTCATCAGTTCCGCGGACCATCTTCTGTTCCTTGTTTAATAGTCGGTAGCCGTTTTAAATCGGACTGCAAGACACTCTGGAAAAAGAAATAGCTATTATTGATTTTTTTTTTTTAATTATCCAAGCAACGATTGCCATTGCCAGTTTATCAATAACTTAAATCAGGAACGTGAGTCCTTGAGCGGTTGGTAGTCAGTGTTCTGGAGTATCATTTTTAAGAGAAATCGAAAGGAAAGCAAAGTATATAGCGGACCGAGTATGAAGCAAAAATGTCATGATCGGTGTGCAATTTAAAAGGGCCCCGTAACCTTTAAATGGCAGTAGGTGAAGGCCCTCGTGAAATAGATGTTGCCTCCTTTAAGTGTGGTGTGGAAGCCCATGCTTAAAAAAAAAAATCCCCCCTTCGCTGCCTCCTGCAATTACATTTCCGCAGGAGGAAGGAGAGCGAATTAGAAACAGGATAATCGGGCTTTAAATCATAGCTCCTAGCCGCCTTCGAGTGAGAGCGTAGAGTTTCCTTATAACATTGGTCTCATATTATCTGCTGTGACACCACAAAAGCACAGTAACTTGTCTGACCTTTCCTCAATAAAAAATCATTTTGTTCCGCCGTGCTATAAAACTGGTGCATTAGCCCACTAACTCCTTATGTCTACTTCAATTGATGCAGTTAAATTAATGTAAATACGCACTCAGGATCCCTTGGAAAGACCTAATAGCAACAGTCGCGAATCTGGCCAATAACTCCTTTCTTATAGGAGAGAATTCCACGAATATTTATTTACCTTTTTACCAGGAGATACCTCTGTTTCATATTTCAGGCATTGATAGCTGTCCAAAAAATATTTTGCAGACACGTTCAAAAACCTTTCACTGGCTCATCTGAAAACTGTGATAATCTTCAGTGGGTTTTTTTTGTGTGCAATTTAGATTATTAGGTTGAATCATATTAACCCTTGCTTTAGGTATGCTACTATGACCTCTCCCTTGATCACCACCGACGCTACTTCCTAATCAAAAGACAAGAGGTGCTCTCCTATTAGAATCAAAATGACTCTCTCCCCCCCCCCCTCCCCGCACCCCTTCCCTCCAGACAAATCCTCCCTCCATAACATTCTAACTTGCAACTCAGGCCGAGAACTAACAAAAGTGGCCCCTCAAGGTGACAGCTGTATCCACGCGGCGGTCAGCCCTGGGATGAGCTCGCGGCTTTCTGCACGGTGACCTGCACTATGGGGTGGACTGAGATTATGTTACCTTTTTAACTTAATGAAAACCATAGAATATTTCCATGTCTATTTGCCAGGTCTGCGGAAGTCCGGAACCTCATACCAATAACTTGTACTTATATAACGTCTTTTAATATAGTAAAAGGTCCCAAGGCACTTCACAGGACCGTTCTCAAAAAAAAATTTGACACCGAGCCACAGAAGGAGCTGTTAGGACAGATAGCCAAAATACTTGGTCAAAGAGGTAGGTTTTGAGGAGAGAGAGGTAGAGAGGCGGAGAGGTTTAGGGAGGGAATTCCAGAGCTAGGCAGCTGAAGGCACGGCGCCAATGGTGGAGCGGTTAAAATCAGGGATGCGCAAGAGGCCAGAATTGGCAAGACTGTAGTGCAAAGAATATAGTAGAATGCAGCATTCAGAAACATAACTATCACCACTTTTGTTATAGGCCCATCAGAGCGACACAGGTAATGATTGAACTAGGTAATTATATAGAAATGCTTTCAACTACTCTTCATTGATTTATATTATAGGCTAGTTCCTACATTACAACAGTGACTACACTTCAATAAGCACTTCATTGCCTGTAAAGCGCTTTGGGACGTCCTGAGGTCGTGAAAGGCGCTATAGAAATGCAAGACTTTCTTTCTTTTAGTTAATCTCCTGTGACGTTGCATGCGGGGAGTTAAGTCTAAATGTAGTCTTCAGGTAAGGCGGGGGTTAGAGGGTGGGGGATGATTGGACCAGGGCATGCAGACGTATATCAATCCCCATTTTAAAGTCATACATTTTGTTCTTATGTGCTTACATTATAAATTCCCATGTCCACATTTATAATGCTGCAGCACCTCTACTGGGGAGAAGGTGTCATTACAGTGTGACAAGTTTACATAGGCCGTTTCCATCATAACTGTGGACATAGGAGTTTATAATGAAAAAAATTGACAGGAAATGCATCCAGATGCAAGACCGAGTATAGTCTTCAGGTGAAGCAGGGTTAGAGGGCAGGACATAACTGTGCTCACTGACCTTGACATTGGCTCCTGGTCCAGTCACACCTCGAATTAAAAAATCTCATCCTTGTGTTCAAATCCCTCCATGGACCTGCCCCATCTTATCTCTGTGACCTCCTCCAGCTCTACAACCCTCCGAGAAATCTGCGCTCCTCCAATTCTGGTCTCTTGCGCATCCCCAATTTCCTTCGCCCCCCCACCACTGGTGGCCGTACCTTCAGCTGCCTGGGCCCTAAGCTCTGGAATTCCCCTGCTTAAACCTCTCCGCCTCGCTACCTCTCTCTCCTCCTTTAAGACGCTCCTTAAAACCTACCACTTTGACCAAGCTTTTGGTCACCTGCCATAATTTCTCCTTATGGGGTTCGGTGTCAAATTCTTTGTCTTATAGTACTCCTGTGACGCGCCTTGGGACGTTTTACTACATTAAAGGCGCTATATAAATACAAGTTGTTGTTGTTTACACCAGGCGTCCGCAGTTAAAATTGGCCCCGATATTTTTAATATATTATATATAAATATAAAGGTATTTTTTATAAATCTTTCACAAGTTCTTGATTTTTGGCTGTTATAAATAGGCAATACGGATTCCTTAATAATTGCATCTCTTTCTCTATGAAATATTAGCGATTCATTTTAATGTTAAATCAATGTCAAAGGTATTGAAAATAAAAGTTCTTTGTTAAAAGTCTGTCACTGGTGTTCTTGCACAGATATGTTCATTTGGTGAATGTGCAACATCAAGATTCATTAAATACATATAATCTGCTTGAAACCTAAAGGTTCAGTAATGTTTTTTTTTGTATAACTCAGCATCACCACCTTAAAAACAAGCTGGCTTATGTGATAAAAATTCAATTCATCATACGTGTGTTCAGCTTTGGAAAATACAATGTCACGGTCTGCACTTCTTATCTGAGAGAGAGAGAAAAAAAACGTGGCTACAGATTTTTCAAACAAATTTTGCTAAATTGTACCTGTCAAATAAAATTGCCGTGAGATACTGAGGTCGCCCAGCGTGATTGAGAGGCAGTTGTTAAAATACTAGGTAGGGTCTGGTGTGTGGCCTCATTAATGGAAAAATGCATAATTTTCCAGGACTGGGGACATTATGTGTGTCTGGGCATTAAGCAATTCTTAACCACACTGCCTAAAGCCATGGTATCAACAGCTTAAAGCTATTAGTAGAATCTTCTGAGACCTTTTTAGGATAGGCCGTGACCCAGCCGAGCCCATGGCGTCTGCAAGGTAGATCATCGCAACTCTTACCCCATCAATTTAACTCTCTGAAGCCAAGGCCCGGGCACTATGTGCTAACATCACATAGCCACAGATGTCAAGTGTCAGTCAAAATGACGAGGCTGACCTTTGACATTACCTGGCCCTGGAGGTTTTGCAGAGGTACTGTTTCTTTGCGAAGTACAGTTTCTTTTTTTTTTTATCTATCCAACATGTTTTTTCTCAGAGCGAAAGCTTAAAAAAGGGCAGTGAATTATTTCCTATGGGAAAGATTAGAAGACAGTTGCATTAGGACGAGGTGAGAGGTTCTCTCAGTTCGGGGAATGACTGGTTCTGTTGTCACGTGCCAATCTGCGATAAAAAATTAAAATTTCTCGCAAAGCTGTAAAACGAACAACAACAAAAAGGGATGTTCCTGAGGTATTTCATTCTGCTTTCCTTCCATTTCCTAGCGATAAGGTTTAGCTATCCACATTAGGATAAAAAGACATCGCAGCACAAATCACATTGTAGGATTTGCCTTGAACAATCATGTTTTAAATAAATGAACTATATGGAAACCACGCTGACAGAATAGGGAATTATTGCACAAATAAATAAAGAGAGAAAGAACTTGCATTTAGACAGCGCCTTGTCGTGTCCTCGCAACGTCTTAAAGTACTTACTTTTGAGGTGTAGTCACTGTTGTAATGCAGGCAAGTGCATCAGCCAATCTGCGGACAGCAAGCAGTGACACAAATAGCCAAATAATCTGTTTTGGGTGGCGTTGGTCGATGGAGGAACATCTCCCTGCTCTTCTTTGAACGGAGCTATGGGATCTTTTAGGACTACCTAGCAGGCCTTAGTTCAATACTTCACCCTGAGAGAGAGGGCACCGCTGACAGTGCAGCACCCCCCTCAGCACTGCACTGAAGCTTCAGCCTAAGTTATTGCGCTCAAGTGCTGGAGTGGGACTTCGAACCCACAACCTTCTGACTCAGAGGTGAGAACAGATTGAGTGACTGAAAAAGTTTGACGTGCCATTTGCTTGACTGGACAAAAATCCTTCATTTTAATAGTGTGACTTAAATTTAAGTGGTTCTTTGTTATTTGCACTCCAGTGATTGTAAAGTATATATAATTCTCAAATGGTCCGGCTTTATTGCGAACATCAAACTCTTTTTTTAGGATTCATTTTTCACTGCTGGAAAATGAAACAAAAAAGAAATATTTTTATGTAAAAAAAATTCAGAAACAGGGTAGGTACAGCACCTAAAATGCTTGCAGTGAACAAGTATAACTAACGGCCACAAAATTAGCAATAAAATATCGAGAAACAGAAAACAAAGTTATTTATGCATCCTAGAAAGAAAGAAGTGCAGTCACTATTGTAATGTGGGAAACGCGGCAGTCAATTTGCGCACAGCAAGCTCCCACAAACAGCAATGTGATAATGACCAGATACTCTGTTTGTTAGTGATGCTGCTTGAGTGATAAATATTGGCCAGGGCACCGGGGATTACGCCCCTGCTCTTCTTCGAAACAGTGCCGTGGGGATCTTTTACGTCCACCTGAGAGGGCAGAGAGGGCCTCGGTTTAACGTCTCATCAATACTAACCTGAATTCTGGATGGCTGCAGTTCTCCAGTTCAGTAATCAACAGTGCAGGTCAGGTTCCCAGTTTGTCCTACCCTTAGATTTGGTCTAAGTCCTCCTTTAACATTGTAATTCAGCGCCAACTTTTTTTAATAATACCACAGGGCAATCTTATCCCATCTCGTCTGCTCGTTCTATAGTACTGAGACTGATCTCCCTATTAGTATTCCTTCTATCGCATGAAACAGACAAGTGTTGAACACTTTAATCTGGCTGGCAGTGTTTGTTCAGAGCTTTCTCAGGCAGGCTTATCTCCTAAGGCCGAAAGAAAGTTTTACTGACCGTAACTTTTTTGTTGGGGGGGGGTGGGGGTGGTGGGTGAGTGGGGGGGCGGGTACAATGGTGGACGGCATCTTTTACATCCTTGAGTAGAAGTGAGCCGTTGTGTGTTTAGCCTTAAGTACTCACTCAAATCTGTGGAGCCTGTCTGCCAAATGGTATAAAATAGAACGATTTTACCTCAGTGGAGGACAAAGATAAACATTCGACAAATTACGAGATAACGTGTTTCTTAATGCTTCACATTTTTCAAATCGATAAGCTGTTAGAGGTGAACGGAGTGATTGCACTGGGGCTGGGTGGTGGAGTGGCCTTGAACACCATCCTTGAGCTGAGGATCTGTGTGCGTCACTTCGCCCCGCACTTGCTGAATGAAAGTTTCTTAATTTGAGGTAAAAGTGGGGGGGGGGAGGGGTGGAGGGGTGGGGGGAAATCACTGGTTCCTAGACCACGGCATAAAACTGCCCATAATTCAACAATAATTGGCACTAATTTGGCAATCTCGTTCAGAGAGGCCACAAGGACAGGCAGGATTGGGAAATGGAAAACGACGCGCTGGTGCAGTTGGTTAGGGTTAAGGCATGTTGCCGGGTTAATGCACAAGGAGCTTAACCCTCCATATAACCTATACTACAGCTGACCTGAAAGCGCTTGATGCTGACACTGGGTGTATTACGAGGAAAAATGTTGCATTCCTAAAAGAGCTAACATCTGTCACCTTAATGAACAAAAATAACTTCCCCTTGCCCCGCCAAAAAAAAACTTCTTGATTGCTGACTAGTGGATAAGTCTTCAGTCCTTTACCACTCTGATAATATTTCCATTAAAGCTTGGGGAAATGAAAATTGAGCTGTTTTATCTAGAAGTCCGAATTCCGTGCATTTTTGATTATTTCCACATGCATCTTCCACCACAAGGGTTGTTGCTGACTGGAAAGGTTGCTGATAATGGACCAGGAGGCAGGCACAGAAGGGCATGGCGATGTGATGGAATAGGCTGGTGTGATATTAGGACGCAGACAGTCTGACTCTAAAGACAAAGAGAAAGTGGGTATGGTAGCATAGTGGTTATGTTACTGGACTCGTAATCCAGAGGCAGCTGGGGAATTTAAATTCAGTTAATTAAATAAATCTGGAATTTAAAAAAACTAGTATCAGTAATGGTGACCATGAAACTATCAGATTGTCATAAAAATCCATCTGGTTCACTAATGTCCTTTAGGGAAGGAAATCTGCTGCCCTTACCCGGTCTGGCCTGTATGTTGACTGCAGACCCCACAGCAATGTGGTTGACTCTTAACTGCCCTCTGAAATGGCAGCTCACCACCAAGGGGAATTAGGGATGGGCAATAAATGCTGGCCTTGCCAACGATGCCCCCATCCCATGAACGAATAGGGAAAAAATTAGCATTTTGTCATCTGGGTGCCTGACGCACCTTAAAACTCATCTGTACGCTTAAGGGTCTCCAAACTGAGCTACTAAGAAAGACTTGCCTTTCTATAGCGCCTTTCACAACCTCAGGACTTTTGAAGTGGAGTCACTGTTGCGGTGTAGGAAATGCGGCAGACAATTTGCGCACAGCAAGGTCCCACAAAGAGCAATGTGATAATGACCAGATAATTTGTTTCAGTGATGTTAGTTGAAGGATAAAGATTGGCCCAGGACACCAGGGAGAACTCCCTTGCTCTTCTTCAAAATAGTGCCATGGGATGTTGTACGCCTACCCGAGAGGCCTTGGTTTAACGTCTCACCCAAAAGACAACACCTCCGACAATGCTGCGCTCCCTCAGTGCTGCACTGGAGAGTCAGCAGGGAATATGCTGCTCAAGTGAGACACGAGCCCACAACCTTCCAACTCAGAGGCGAGAGTGCTACCCATTGAGCCACAGTTAAGAAATCCATGTAAGTAAAGTTTCTATTTGCCCTATAATGGAGTGTGCACTCTTTCTCCATAAGAGGCACACCCCAATTTACTTAAATTAGGAGAGCGTAGGGGCAGGTTCGCAAAAGCCGAGACATAGTGGGGTAGAAATTGGACCTCGTCGTGCCCGATTTCTTTTGGGTAGAACGTGGGAGATCTGGGTGGAGCATGCTCTTTACGAGTTTACAGTAGTCTAACCAGCGGAGACCGCTCACAAAAAGGCAAGTAACATTTTTATACTTTCACTTCTGTGGAACCAGGGGAATCAGGAGTGTTCCTTTTGGCTTCTCAAAAATACTGCGGGCCGCTTGCGGACTGGAGCTCGGCTCCTCTGGTCCGCCTCAACCCCTTCCCAGAACCTACCTACGGGCTGAACCAGCCAACCATCCGAAAGCCCCTGCATTGGCATCCACAGCTCGCCAGTTTTATGCAGGTGAGACCCGAGGCCCAGTTTCCAGTGAGCCCGTGATGACATCTTTGTGCGTGCTGTTCCAAGCGCGACGCCCATTTTGTGCCGGTTACCAGCGCTAGTCCATTGACATGGGCTGCAAAATGTGCACAGGGGTCACTGCAGAAGTTGAGACAGCCAAATCTGCCAGTACAGAGCAGAGTTAAGCTTCACGCTGCTCATCCGGTCAGCGGCATCATAATCCATTAGGGCATTAGTTCTGCCAGGGTTATCTGGGAAACAAGTGGGAAGAATCCAAGCCCACAGTGACAGATCTAACCCATGAGGCCCTGTTAATGAGCCAGACTGGCTGGTCAATTATCAGCGGTGCCCTGGAATACTGCAGACCTGGCTGGCTCATAAATCAGATTTGCAGGTCTGACACAGAGGGCCGTCTCAGCTCCAATCTTCGATCGCCAAGTGTGTTTTTGGAGCAATCCTGATCCCGAAGAGAATGTGGTTAAACCCCGACAGGAAGGCTAGTCACTCGGCAACTGCCAAGCATGAGTTGTTTTTTTTCTGTTCATTCCCGGAATGTGGGCTTCGCTGTCAAGGCCGGCGATTGCCCATCCCTCGTTGCCCCGCGAAGGTGGTGGTGGGCCTTCCTCTTGAACCACTAGGAAGGGTATCGGCCATTCCTACACGTGACTCCAGTAACCCACGCAATGTGATTGATTCTTAATGCCCTCAGGGGCAACTAGGGATGGGCAATAAATGCCGGCCTTGCTTATGCCACCCACTTCCTGACAACAAATACTGAAAGAAACTTAATGAAGTGGAAGACCATCTATAAATGCTCATATTATATCATTACAATGAAGACCTGTATTATTCAAAGGATCTATGATCAGGTCGCTTTATAGAACACAGTCCATGTTACAGTATAACTGGAAACCTTAGAATAAGTGTGCTAGCATCCGTTCTGTCAGTTGTACCAGCATGCACTATTGGCTTGCGCTACAAGGCTCACTAATAATAAACACTCTAAATAACAATTCATTGATACCAGCAAAACAGGCCTCGTGTGCCACAGTTGCTGAGCTACTGAAATAGATATGCCACTTCCTCAGAGGCTGCGGAGAATAAAGAGATGCTCGACATCTTTCCTACAACATCTGCATCAGGAAAGTACATTCAGCCCCTCTTTTTGTCAAAGTTTGCCTGATTACGTTCCTGTGAGGCACCTTGGGGCATTTTACCATATTAAAGTCGCTCTCCCTAAATGTCTCCGCCTCTCTCATCTCCATTTAAGACGCTCCGTAAAACCTCCCTCTTTGACCAAGCTTATGGTCGCCTGTCCTAATGCCCCCTTCTTTGGCTTAGTGTTCATTTTTGTCTGATTACTCTCCCGTGAAGCGCCTTGGGACGTTTCATTTCGTTAAAGGCGCTATATGAATCCAAGTTGTTATTGTTGTTGATAATAAGAATTTGCAGCTAGAAATCCATCTGTATAACATCTAAAAATCTCTTACAAGAATATTTAAGTTAAATATCCAGGGACTTGAACACAAAAATCCAGGCTGATGCTCCAGTGCGGTGCTGAGGGAGTGCTCCACTGTCGGAGGTGCCGTCTTTCGGATGAGACGTTAAACCGAGGCCCCGTCTGCTCTCTCAGGTGGACATAAAAGATCCCATGGCACTATTTCGAAGAAGAGCAGGGGAGTTATCGCTGGTGTGCTGGCCAATATTTATCCCTCAATCAACATCACTAAAAAACAGATTATCTGGTCATTATCAGATTGCTGTTTGCGGGAGCTTACTGTGCGCACTTTGGCTGCCGCGTTTCCTACATTACAACAGTGACTACACTTCAAAAAGTACTTCATTAGCTGCAAAGCGCTTTGGGACGTCCGGTGGTCATGAAAGGCGCTATAGAAATGCAAGTCTTTTTCTTTTTAATTCTTTTACTTCTTTTGCCCGTCGAAGGTGCAATTGCCAGTCTACCTGTGCAAATCACTGGCACACCGTGCAACCCACACAGTTATTGGAAATAGGGATGTCCTGCTTCTGATCGTATATTCAAATACTGTCAGCACACGGCAAAAAAAAAACGAATTAAAAAAAAAATCAATTTTGAGTATTCTTGGAGCAAAGTTGTGTTTTGAAGTGAGAATTAATTGCAGGTGTTCAGCATTATTAACCATGTAGAAACCCGCCAATTAAATCAATAATTAGGCTTTGGGACAAACTGAACTAAGCCCCACAGTGATCCTCTGATACTTTTTAACTACTAAACCTGTGCACAATTAAAGTAGGGTTTAATTGCACTCTCTGCGAGAGACATGCTCAGTCACAAATCTTCCACGTGTATCTGTTGCATGTGAAACTCCTGTGATTTATGGAATTATTGTCATTCATTAGTAATCATTATAGTCGGGGCAAGTGATTTGGGGCAGTGGAACATCCTACGAGTTTCTACACTTACCAAGTTCAAAACAGTTTGCCCGAGTAATCCAATTCTGCATAAAAAGTCCCGGAGACACTGAAAATCGTTGCTGAGCATTAACAGAAAGTTTGCTGCAACTAATCACTCACCCTAATTAAAACGTAATGTAGAAGTTTTGCAGACTAGCTATGAGGGCACAAATTATAATGTAGAGCAAACTCCATAAGGGCAAGCAACAAACTTTAGCTTAAAAAGAAATTGAACCCTATCCAAATAGTAAAATGTCCCAAGGCGCATCACAGGAGCGTTATCAGACAGAGTTTGACACCGAGCCACATCAGGAGATATGAGGACATGTGACCAAAACATGGGTCAAAGAGGTAGGTTTTAAGGAGCGTCTTAAAGGAGGAGAGCAAGGCGGAGAAGCGGAGAGGTTTAGGGAGGGAATTCCAGAGCTTAGGGCCCAGAAAGCTGAAGGCACGGCCGCCAATGGTGGGATCAAGGAAGTCGGGGATGCTCAGGAGACCAGAGAAACATAGCCAGAAAGATGAAGCAGAAGGGTAAAGCATTCTTCAAGTATGTCAGGAGCAAACAAAGGGTGTATAGAGGGGTTAGCTCACTAGAAATCACAATGGGGAAGTGCTGTCTGAAGATAGAGAAATTTCTGAAGTATTTAATCGTTATTTTTCAATAGTGTTCACAGAATTTCGGTTACAGGTAGTCTGAAAAATGATTAAATCACAAGAGAGGACATGCTGGGGGAGGTTGTTGAAACTCAATGTAGATAAGACTCCGGTTCTGACACCATTCATTCCAGGGTTCTGGAGGAACTGGCTCAAATGATTGTGAGGCCTCTTGCAGATATTTTTCAAAGTTCATAAGAACATAAGAAATAGGAGCAGGTGTAGGCCATTCGGCCCTTCGAGCCTGCTTCGCCATTCAATAAGATCATGGCTGATCTTCGACCTCAACTCCACCAAAGTTCACTGGACTCAGGCCAAATCCCAGATGATTAGAAAATAACAAATGTGGCTTCCAACTTCAAAAAAGGGGCAAGGAATGAGCCATTAAATTATAGACCTGTAAGCCATACTTCCACTGTTGGGAATGTATAAGTATTATGAAGAATAATATCAGGGAGCATCTTGATAGGGTATGAGCTAGTCCTTGACAGTTAGCATGGTTTTAGGAGTGGGAGGTCATACTTGAATAATTAATTACATTTCTTTGAGGAGGTGACTCAGCTAGTCGATAGGGGAGAGACGGTTGATGTTATCTACCAAGTGGGCATTTGATACTGTCCCACATAATAGGCTACTGCATAAGGTCCAAGCCCATGGGATAGATGGGAATGTATTAAAATTGATTGGCAGATGGTTGGTTGGTAGCACATGGGCAGGTATCTGGTTGACAGCCAGTTACCAATGAAGTGCGACAAGGCTCAGTCTTGGGGCTGCTGTTGTTCATCACTTTTATAAATGATTTAGAGGAAGGAATTGTGCCTAAAAGTGTCCACATTTGGAGATGATACCAAATTGGGAGCAGTGACAGGCGATGAATATCACTGTGCGCAAACTCAGAATGATCTTGACAAGCTCCATCAGGGGGCAGAGAAATGGCAGCTGCAGTTTAATACAGGGAAATGTACGGTTATGAGGTTTGACAGACGGAAAGTTGATGTGGATTATGTGCTAAGCGAGAATTAATTTGGAGTATAAGAGGCAATAGAGAAATCTTGGGGGGGGAAATTCGGTTGGTTAGCGCCTCCCGTTAGCGCCTCCGGGGGGCGCTAATGGGGTGGTAGGAACTTAGCACCCGAGCATGGCAAGTTTAGCGCCGCTCGCGAAATTGACCAGACATTTTGCGGCGGCGCTAAACACTACCGCCACGATCTCCTGCGCCCGCAGATCGTGACGTCAGTTGAGCGTGCAACACCGCGGTAGCGCCCCAGACCAAATATTGAGTTGCGCCCCCTGCCTTTCCGCCTGCCGCTAGGAACGACAGGTAGAGGGGAACGTTTTCCAATCGGGAAGGGGCTGGGGGAGCGCAATTTAAAGGCAGCCGCTTTCTGCCGTTTCTTGTTGGCGAAATTTTTGTAACACACAGGTTGAGAGGGAGAGAGACGCCTGGAGAGATTCGACGCGGTGCGAAGGCGTTTTGGGTCCTGAGCACCACTTTGGAGGTTCATTTTCATTTCACCTTCCTTCCAGCGATTTCGAAGCTTCTATGGGGGCTGCACTAACTCAGGGTGTCGTTGTCCAGCTGCACAATCGGAGGCAGCAGAGGCGCAGAGAGAGAGAGTGGCAAACATGGCCAGAGGGAGGAGGGCCAACAGGCCTCTGCACAGGAGACCTTACCCTCCCAGGGTATTCAGGGAGCAATTCTCATACATTCATTTGTCTGAGGAGCAGTGTTTCCGCAGGCTGAGCTTCAGCAAGGAGGTGGTCACTGAGCTCTGCCACCTCCTGCAGCCAGAGCTGCAGCCTCAGCACAGGACCAGGACGTCTCTGTCGGTGGCAGTGAAGGTGACAGTGGCTCTGAATTTCTATGCCAGCGGCTCCTTTCAGGCTTCTACTGGGGACATAGCCAATATCTCCCAGTGCGCTGTCCATTGTTGCATCCGGGAGGTGACAAATGCTCTGTATAAGAGGACACGCCAGTACATCTCTTTCCCGATGACCCGGGGCAAACAGCGTGAATGCGCATGTGGCTTTGCTAGGATAGTGGGCTTTCCCATGGTACAGGGCGCCATTGACTGCACGCATGTGGCATTGCAGGCATCGCATGAAAATGCAGAGGTCTTCCGAAACTGCAATGGCTTCCACTTTTTAAATGTGCAGTTGGTCTGTGACCACACACAGCTGATACTCGCCGTCAATGCCCGCTATCCTGGCAGCAGCCACGATGCTTTCATCCTGCGCCAGACTGGTGTGCCAGACCTTTTCCAGGCACCGCATCACCCAAGTGGTTGGCTCCTCGGGGGCAAGGGTTATCCACTCTGCACCTGGCTGATGACACTGCTCCGTAACCCCAACACCCCTGCCGAGCTGCAGTATAATGAGAGCCGTAGCGCCACCAGGAACCTAATTCAGCAGACGATCGGCGTGCTGAAGCAACGGTTCCGCTGTCTGGACCACTCAGGAGGAGCCCTGCAGTACTCTCCTGAGCGAGTCGCCCTCTTCATTGTTGTGTGCTGCATGCTTCACAACCTGGCAATCCTGAGGACCCAGCCAATGCCACCAGGGATTGGTGCACCACCTGAGGAGGAGGAAGAGGGAGAGAAGGAGGAGGACGATGAGGAGGAGGATCAACAGCACCAACGTGGGAGGGAGGCGCACAATAATGTTGCCAGTGCAAGGGCCGTCCGTGAACGGCTCATAAGAAACCGTTTCTCGGCCCTTACTGAGCAGATGGCTTCTGGCATGGAGAAGCACATCATGGAAAGCATCCCGCACCCACTATTGCCGGGCAAAGCTGCAATTAGTCAAATGACCAAAAATTTAAATTTTTATTTAAAAAATGATTTATTTTACAAACTCTGTGTGTCATTTATTCAGGACAAACAATTAGAAACCAACACAACAAATCATGAACTAACAGAACTCGATGGAGATAAACGGCAAAACAGTAAACAAATGCAATCACACGAACCTCGACCTTTACCACAAACATTCCGCCCATTTATTTACACATCCTACTGGTGGCCCGTCGAGGGTGATCTCCATCCCCTGCGCACTTCCCCCCTTCCCACCCTACTGCTCCTCCGTAATGTGGCCCCAGTGGCTGCAGCAAGGCTGGCGGGAGGCTGCTCAATGTTGGATCCAGAGACTGCAGTTGGCCTTGAAGGACGCCCCCGACCAGCTCTGGGCCTGGAGGGCCCGACTGCAGACTGCACCAACTCTGCATGGGCGGCAGCAGTCTGGGCTGGCTGTGTTGCAGGCCGTGCCAAGTGCAATGGGGAAGTGGCAGTAGTGGGAGCAGGAATGCTGTCATCCTGAGCGAGGACAGCATCTTCCTGCTCGACCAACACACTGCCACTCCCACGGGGCAGTACCTCAGCATCCGGAGCAATCTGCTGGAGCACAGATTGCTGGCCTGCTGCAGTACTGTGAGATCCCCGAGGGACTGTGGGCGACCCAGCGAGGATGGCAGCAGTCAGCGCTTACGTGGCATCAATCTGAGACTGCATGAGAGCAGTCTGTGATTGGATGGCACCAGCCAATGACTCAATTGCAGCACTAAGCCGTTGCGTTGCGTCGGCCTGTGCTGCAATAGATGCTGCCACCTCACCCATTATATGCGGCATGGGCTCTGGGTCCCCACAGTCTCCCTGCAATTCCACCATCCTCTGCAACGAGGCAAAGATGGGTTCAAGGGTTTGCGCACAGATGACAGCTGTGCTGGCGGCGGATTCCTCCACACTCCTAGCCAGCCCATCCATGCTTTCGGGCACCCTTGCCATTGCACCCATGAGCTCAGTGTGCATGTTCAAGGCCTGGCTATTCATGGCCGCGATGTCGAGGTCCTCATCCGAGTCCTGTGCAGCAGAACTCACGCGCTTACTCACCCCCCGGGGAGATGGCCCCCGAGATTCCCTACCCCCGTTGCATTGCTGCAGCCCGCTGGGTCCAGGAGCTTTGCCCTCATCAGACCTTAACCCCCTGCTCCCCTCCAGGGAAGGCGTGGCCCCAGTGTCTGAATTGCCACCCTCGGGAGACGCAGGCGGTGAGGCTCCGGCTTCCTCTTCCTCCTTGTCTGGGGCGTCGCTGCCACTGGCAGGTTGAGGGACAGGCTGGTCAGCTGGTGGTTCACTATCTGAAAGCAGGAAGGTACAAGAGTGGCTTTAGCGTGAGGACAGGGGGGCAGGAAGGGAGCAAGGACTGGAGACAGTTAGCTGGATTGAAAGTGTAAAACGCTGGTGTTGTGAGGGGGAAGTGGTATGAGAGAGGAGAGAAAGCTGATGAGCATACCATTGCTGTCCCCAAGGGGGTCGACATCTCCAGCGGCCACGGCACCTATGACCTGGCTGGCAACGATCCTGTGCACTCTCACCTCCAAGTCGGTCAGGGGGTGTAGGTCAGCCAGTCCTCCTCCCGTGTGTTGCTGCTCCCGCCTGTTATGAGAGAGCTTGGCCTGCAAGAAAAAGGATGGCGCCTGAGTGAGTGTGCAGCCATGTACTTGCCTGATGTGCCTCCCATAGTTCAATAGCCCTTAATGTATGCAGCCATGTGTTTGCCTGATGTGCCTCCCATAGTTCAATAGCCCTTAATGTATGCAGCCATGTGTTTGCCTGATGTGCCTCCCATAGTTCAATAGCCCTTAATGTATGCAGCCATGTGTTTGCCTGATGTGCCTCCCATAGTTCAATAGCCCTTAATGTATGCAGCCATGTACTTGCCTGATGTGCCTCCCATAGTTGAATAGCCCTTAATGTGTGCAAGGTGTGGAATGTGCATGTGTCTTTTATGAGATGGCCACAGGTCTTGGATGAGTGCTGTGCATTTGGGTATTTAAACCCTCTGGGCACAGAGTGAAGTTGAGATGGAGGGATGTAGAGGTATTGAAAAGCAGTCACTCACCCTGACGACCCGAGTGAGGTCGTTGAACTTCTTCCTACACTGAGTGTGACTCCTCGGCACCAGGCTCCTTGAGGAGACGTGCTGAGCCACCTCCCTCCAGACTCTTCGGTACTCCCGGGGCAATGGCCTCCTGCCACTCTCTGGGTACAGCACTGCCCGTCGCCGCTCGACAGCGTCAACCAGAGCCACCAAGGCCTGGTCGCTAAAGCGACGAGCTCTCTCCCTGGGCCTATCCATCACTCCTCTCAGCGCAATGGTGGTAGCACCAGAGTCAACACTACAATGAGCAGGGTGCGGCTAGCCAGCA
The DNA here is from genome assembly GCA_030390025.1 of Squalus acanthias. Lineage (NCBI taxonomy): Eukaryota > Metazoa > Chordata > Chondrichthyes > Squaliformes > Squalidae > Squalus > Squalus acanthias. Next base: position 250,624,936 of record CM059425.1, read on the forward strand.
AGATGGCCCCTCCCCTTTAAGAACTGGATGGCGCCAGTGTGTCTGGGTTCCATTGGTAACTGGCATCTCCTGAGCTTCAGTAGCGTTCTGAGGTAGCGCCTCGCTCCCCAATGTTTGCGCCTTAAGAGAGGTGTGTAGCGCTTGATTTAGCGCTCAAATCACCTCCAGGGGCGATAGAGGCGAATTTTGCAGTCGGAGGCGATAATTAGCGCCGGGCGCTGAACTTTGCGCCCGGCCGATATTAGCGCCCCAAAATGGGCGATACCCAATTGAGTTTTAGTGAACAGGTCATGAAAGCCATCAGCACAATATTCTGAGGCTGTTAAAAAATCAAGCAGAATGTTGGGATGTATAGCAAGGGGTGTAATTTATAAATCCAGGGAGATTATTTTAAAACTGTATTTGGCCCTGGTGAGGCCTCATCTGGAGCACTACGTGCACTTTTGGTCTTCCTATTTCAAAGAGGATATTCAGTGATTGGAAGGGCTGGAGAAGAGCGGCATTGTTGGTCCCAGAACCTAAGGGATTGACGTTTGAGGAAAGATTGTCTACCCTGGGTCCTTTCTCTCTTGAAAAGAGAGGGAGTATGATAGAAGTGTTTAAAATAATGAAAGGTTTGGACAAATTGGATCCGTCTTTCGGCTGAGAGGTTAAACCGAGGCCCCGTCTGCTCTCTCAGGTGGACGTAAAAGATCCCATGGCACTATTTTGATGAAGAGCAGGGGAGTAATCCTCGGTGTCCTGGGCCAATATTTATCCCTCAATCAACATCACGAAAAAACCCAGATTATCTGGTCATTATCACATTGCTGTTTGTGGGAGCTTGCTGTGCGCAAATTGGCTGCCGCGTTTCCCACATGACAACAGTGACTACACTTGAAAAAGTACATCATTGGTTGTAAAGCACTTTGAGGCGTCCGGTGGTCATGAAAGGCGCTATATAAATGCAAGTCTTTCTTTTTCTTTAAGTAAGAATTTCTGCCATGTACAGACTGTAAGCACAAGAGGTCATATTATAAATTAAGGACAATAAAAGAAAATAGGATATGTGCGAAGAACATTTTTTTACTCAAAGTATGGTCAGTATGTGGAACCGATTAACAGCACGGGTGGGGAATAAGAAACCTTAATGGGCTTAAAGAATGAACGAGACAGATTCTTGTCAACAAATGGGATTCAGGCTTATTAGAAGTGCACCAAGTGAATACGGTGGATGGGTGAGCTAGATGGACTGAAGGTCTTCTCCTGCCTGAAATTGGGATTATATTAATAAAGTCCAAGGCTGGATTGTCCATTCAGAGGCAATAAAAAGTTCCCCAGCAGCAATATTGGGAGAAAACTCTGTCACTATTTTCCTTGTTTAATGTTACCAGGCAAAGTCCTGATGATTCTATTCGCTGAGATTATCCATGCAGGAATATCTTTATATTGGTGCTGTCTACTTTCTCTTCCATCCTCCACTGTAAAGCACACTCCCAGAGACCACCACACACACTGACACACTCCCAGAGACCACCACACACACTGACACACTCCCAGAGACCCCCACACACTGACACACTCCCAGAGACCCCCACACACACTGACACACTCCCAGAGACCCCCACACACACTGACACACTCCCAGAGACCCCCACACACACTGACACACTCCCAGAGACCGCACACACTGACACACTCCCAGAGACCCCCGCACACACTGACACACTCCCAGAGACCCCCACACACACTGACACACTCCCAGAGACCGCACACACTGACACACTCCCAGAGACCCCCGCACACACTGACACACTCCCAGAGACCACCACACACTGACACACTCCCAGAGACCACCACACACTGACACACTCCCAGAGACCCCCACACAAACTGACACACTCCCAGAGACCCCCACACACACTGACACACTCCCAGAGACCCCCACACACACTGACACACTCCCAGAGACCCCCACACACACTGACACACTCCCAGAGACCCCCACACACACTGACACACTCCCAGAGAACCTAACACAATGACACACTCTCAGAGACCCCCACACACACTGACACACTCCCAGAGACCACACACACTGACACACTCCCAGAGACCCCCACACACTGACACACTCCCAGAGACCACACACACTGACACACTCCCAGAGACCCCCACACACACTGACACACTCCCCAGAGACCCCCACACACACTGACACACTCCCAGAGACCCCCACACACTGACACACTCCTAGAGACCCCCACACACTGACACACTCCCAGAGACCCCCACACACACTGACACACCCCCAGAGACCACACACACTGACACACTCCCAGAGACCCCCACACACTGACACACTCCCAGAGACCCCCACACACACTGACACACTCCCAGAGACCCCCACACACTCTGACACACTCCCAGAGACCCCCACACACACTGACACACTCCCAGAGACCACACACACTGACACACTCCCAGAGACCCCCACACACTGACACACTCCCAGAGACCACCGCACACACTGACACACTCCCAGAGACCACCACACACTGACACACTCCCAGAGACCCCCACACACACTGACACACTCCCAGAGACCCCCACACACTGACACACTCCCAGAGACCCCACACACACTGACACACTCCCAGAGACCCCCACACACACTGACACACTCCCAGAGACCCCCACACACTGACACACTCCCAGAGACCCCCACACACACTGACACACTCCCAGAGACCCACACACACTGACACACTCCCAGAGACCCCCACACACACTGACACACTCCCAGAGACCACCACACACTGACACACTCCCAGAGACCCCCACACACACTGACACACTCCCAGAGACCCCCACACACACTGACACACTCCCAGAGACCCACACACACTGACACACTCCCAGAGACCACCACACACACTCACACACTCCCAGAGACCCCACACACACTGACACACTCCCAGAGACCCCACACACACTGACACACTCCCAGAGACCCCCACACACACTGACACACCCCCAGAGACCCCCACACACACTGACACACTCCCAGAGACCCCCACACACACTGACACACTCCCAGAGACCACCGCACACACTGACACACTCCCAGAGACCCCCACACACACTGACACACTCCCAGAGACCCCCACACACACTGACACACTCCCAGAGACCCCCACACACACTGACACACTCCCAGAGACCCCCACACACACTGACACACTCCCAGAGACCCCCACACACACTGACACACTCCCAGAGACCCCCACACACACTGACACACCCCCAGAGACCCCCACACACACTGACACACTCCCAGAGACCCCCACACACACTGACACACTCCCAGAGACCCACACACACTGACACACTCCCAGAGACCCACACACACACTGACACACTCCCCGAGACCCCCGCACACACTGACACACTCCCAGAGACCCCCACACACACTGACACACCCCCAGAGACCACACACACTGACACACTCCCAGAGACCACACACACTGACACACTCCCAGAGACCCCCACACACACTGACACACTCCCAGAGACCACCACACACACTGACACACTCCCAGAGACCACCACACACACTGACACACTCCCAGAGACCACACACACACTGACACACTCCCAGAGACCACCACACACACTGACACACCCCCAGAGACCCCCACACACACTGACACACTCCCAGAGACCCCCACACACACTGACACACTCCCAGAGACCCCCACACACACTGACACACTCCCAGAGACCCCCACACACACTGACACACTCCCAGAGACCCCCACACACACTGACACACTCCCAGAGACCCCCACACACACTGACACAATCCCAGAGACCCCCACACACACTGACACACTCCCCGAGACCCCCACACACTGACACACTCCCAGAGACCACCACACACTGACACACTCCCCGAGACCCCCACACACTGACACACTCCCAGAGACCCCCACACACACTGACACACTCCAGAGACCCCACACACACTGACACACTCCCAGAGACCCCCACACACACTGACACACTCCCAGAGACCCACACACACTGACACACTCCAGAGACCACACACTCTGACACAGCTCCCAGAGACCCCCACACACACTGACCACACTCCCCAGAGACCACCACACCACTGACACACTCCCAGAGACCCATCACACACACTGACACACTCCCAGAGACCACACACACTGACACGACCCCAGAGACCCCACACACACTGAGCACACTCCCAGAGACCCCACACACACTGACACACTCCCAGAGACCACCACACGCACTGACACACCCAGAGACCCCCACACACCACTGACACACTCCCCGAGACCCCCACACACACTGACACACTCCAGAGACCACCACACACTGACACACTCCCAGAGACCCCCCACACACACTGACACACTCCCAGAGACCCCCACACACACTGACACACTCCCAGAGGACCCCCACACACACTGACACACGCCCAGAGACCCCCCACACACACTGACACACTCCCAGAGACCCCCACACACACTGACACACTCCCAGAGACCCCCACACACACTGACACACTCCCAGAGACCCACCACACACTGACACACTCCCAGAGACCCCCACACACACTGACACACTCCCAGAGACCCCACCACACTGACACACTCCCAGAGACCCCACACACACTGACACACTCCCAGAGACCCCCACACACACTGACACACTCCCAGAGACCCCCACACACACTGACACACTCCCAGAGACCCCCACACACACTGACACACTCCCCAGAGACCCCCACACACACTGACACACTCCCAGAGACCCCCACACACACTGACACACTCCCAGAGACCACCACACACTGACACACTCCCAGAGACCCCACACACACTGACACACTCCCCGAGACCCACACACACTGACACACTCCAGAGACCCCCACACACACTGACACACTCCAGAGACCCACACACTGACACACTCCCAGAGACCCACACACACTGACACACTCCCAGAGACCCCCACACACACTGACACACTCCCAGAGACCCCCACACACACTGACACACTCCCAGAGACCCCCCACACACACTGACACACTCCCAGAGACCCCACACACACTGACACACTCCCAGAGACCACCACACACACTGACACACTCCCAGAGACCCCCACACACACTGACACACTCCCAGAGACCCCCACACACACTGACACACTCCCAGAGACCCCACACACACTACACACTCCCAGAGACCCCCACACACTGACACACTCCCAGAGACCCCAAACACAGCTGACACACCTCCCAGAGACCACACACACACTGACACACTCCAGAGACCCCACACACACTGACATCACTCCCAGAGACCCCCACACACACTGACACACTCCACCCCACACACAAGATCCACTCCCTGAGACCATCCCCCCACTGACAAACGTCCCAGAGACCCCCTCCGTCCCACACACACTGACACACTCCGAGACACACTGTCACACTCCCAGAGACCACCACACACCGACACACTCCAGAGACACCCACACACACTGACCACAACTCCCAGAGACACCCACACACACTGACACACTCCCAGAGACTCCCCACTACACACTGGACACACTCCCAGAGACCCCCACACACACTTGACACACTCCCAGAGACCCACACACACACTGACACACTCCCAGAGACCATCACACACACTGACACACTCCCAGAGACCCCCAGCACACACTGACACACTCCCAGAGACCCCACACACACTGACACCACTCCCAGAGACCACCACACACACTGACACACCCCAGAGACCACACACACTGACACACTCCCAGAGACCCCCACACACACTGACACACTCCCAGAACCACCACACACACTGACACACTCCCAGAGACCCCCACACACACTGACACACTCCCAGAGACCCCACACACACTGACACACTCCCAGAGACCCCCACACACACTGACACACTCCCAGAGACCCCCACACACACTGACACACTCCCAGAGACCCCCACACACACTGACACACTCCCAGAGACCCCACACACACTGACACACTCCCAGAGACCCCCACACACACTGACACACTCCCAGAGACCACACACACTGACACACTCCCAGAGACCCCACACACACTGACACACTCCCAGAGACCCCACACACACTGACACACTCCCAGAGACCCCACACACACTGACACACTCCCAGAGACCCCCACACACACTGACACACTCCCAGAGACCCCACACACACTGACACACTCCCAGAGACCCCCACACTCACTGACACACTCCCAGAGACCCCCACACACACTGACACACTCCCAGAGACCCCACACACTGACACACTCCCAGAGACCCCCACACACACTGACACACTCCCAGAGACCCCACACACACTGACACACTCCCAGAGACCCCACACACACTGACACACTCCCAGAGACCCCACACACACTGACACACTCCCAGAGACCACACACACTGACACACTCCCAGAGACCCCCACACACACTGACACACTCCCAGAGACCCACACACACTGACACACTCCCAGAGACCACCACACACACTGACACACTCCCAGAGACCCCCACACACACTGACACACTCCCAGAGACCCCCACCACTGACACACCCCATAGCCACACACTGACACACTCCCAGAGACCCCACACGACACACTCAGACACACCCACACTCCAGAGACCCCACACACACTGACACACTCCAGAGACCCCCACACACACTGACACACTCCCAGAGACCCCACACACACTGACACACTCCCAGAGACCCCACACACACTGACACACTCCCAGAGACCCCCACACACACTGACACACTCCCAGAGACCCCACACACACTGACACACTCCCAGAGACCCCCACACACACTGACACACTCCCAGAGACCCCCACACACACTGACACACTCCCAGAGACCCCACACACACTGACACACTCCCAGAGACCCCACACACACTGACACACTCCCAGAGACCCCACACACACTGACACACTCCCAGAGACCCCACACACACTGACACACTCCCAGAGACCCCCACACACACTGACACACTCCCAGAGACCCCACACACACTGACACACTCCCAGAGGACCCCCACACACACTGACCACACTCCCAGAGACCCCACACACACTGACACACTCCCAGAGACCCCCACACACACTGACACACTCCCAGAGACCACACACACCTGACACACTCCCAGAGACCCCCACACACACTGACACACTCCCAGAGACCCCACACACTGACACACTCCCAGAGACCCCCACACACACTGACACACTCCCAGAGACCCCCACACACACTGACACACTCCCAGAGACCCCCACACACACTGACACACCCCCAGAGACCCCCACACACACTGACACACTCCCAGAGACCCCCACACACACTGACACACTCCCAGAGACCACACACACTGACACACTCCCAGAGACCACCACACACACTGACACACTCCCAGAGACCCCCAACACACAGACACACTCCCAGAGACCCCACACACACTGACACACTCCCAGAGACCCCCCACACACTGACACACTCCCAGAGACCCCCACACACACTGACACACTCCCAGAGACCCCACACACACTGACACACTCCCAGAGACCCACACACACTGACACACTCCAGAGACCCCCACACACACTGACACACTCCCAGAGACCCCCACACACACTGACACACTCCCAGAGACCCCCACACACACTGACACACCCCCAGAGACCCCCACACACACTGACACACTCCCAGAGACCCACACACACTGACACACTCCCAGAGACCCCCACACACACTGACACACTCCCAGAGACCCCCACACACACTGACACACTCCCAGAGACCCCCACACACACTGACACACTCCCAGAGACCCCCACACACACTGACACACTCCCAGAGACCCCCACACACACTGACACACTCCCAGAGCCCACACACACTGACACACTCCCAGAGACCCCCACACACACTGACACACTCCCAGAGACCCCCACACACACTGACACACTCCCAGAGACCCCCACACACACTGACACACTCCCAGAGACCCCCACACACACTGACACACTCCCAGAGACCCCCACACACACTGACACACCCCCAGAGACCACCACACACACTGACACACTCCCAGAGACCCCCACACACACTGACACACTCCCAGAGACCCCCACACACACTGACACACTCCCAGAGACCCCCACACACACTGACACACTCCCAGAGACCCCCACACACACTGACACACTCCCAGAGACCCCCACACACACTGACACACTCCCAGAGACCCCCACACACACTGACACACCTCCCAGAGACCCCCACACACACTGACACACTCCCAGAGACCACACACACACTGACACACTCCCAGAGACCCCCACACACTGACACACTCCCAGAGACCCCCACACACACTGACACACTCCCAGAGACCACACACACTGACCACACTCCCAGAGACCCCCCACACACACTGACACACTCCCAGAGACCCCCACACACACTGACACACTCCCAGAGACCCCCACACACACTGACACACTCCCAGAGACCACACACACTGACACACTCCCAGAGACCCCACACACACTGACACACTCCCAGAGACCCCCACACACACTGACACACTCCCAGAGACCCCCACACACACTGACACACACCCAGAGACCCCCACACAGCACTGACACACTCCCAGAGACCCCCACACACACTGACACACACCCAGAGACCCCTCCACACACTGACACACTCCAGAGACCCCCACACACACTGACACACTCCCAGATGACCCCCCACACACACTGACACACTCCCAGAGACCCCACACAACACTGACACACTCCCAGAGACCCCACACACACTGACACACTCCCAGAGACCCCACACACACTGACACACTCCCAGAGACCCCCACACACACTGACACACTCCCAGAGACCCCCACACACACTGACACACTCCCAGAGACCCCCACACACACTGACACACTCCCAGAGACCACCACACACTGACACACCCACAGAGACCCCACACACACTGACACACCCCAGAGACCCCCCACACACTGACACACTCCCAGAGACCCCACACACACTGACACACTCCCAGAGACCCCACACACACTGACACACTCCCAGAGACCACACACACACTGACACACTCCCAGAGACCCCACACACACTGACACACTCCCAGAGACCCCCACACACTGACACACTCCCAGAGACCCCCACACACACTGACACATCTCCCAGAGACCCCCACACACTGACACACTCCCAGAGACCCCACACACACTGACACACTCCCAGAGACCCCCACACACACTGACACACTCCCAGAGACCCCCACACACACTGACACACTCCCAGAGACCCCCACACACACTGACACACTCCAGAGACCCCCACACACACTGACACACTCCCAGAGACCCCCACACACACTGACACACTCCAGAGACCCACACACACTGACACACTCCAGAGACCACACACACTGACACACTCCCAGAGACCCCCACACACACTGACACACTCCCCGAGACCCCCACACACACTGACACACTCCCAGAGACCACACACACTGACACACTCCCAGAGACCCACACACACTGACACACTCCCAGAGACCCCCACACACACTGACACACTCCCAGAGACCCCACACACACTGACACACTCCCAGAGACCCCCACACACACTGACACACTCCCAGAGACCCCCACACACACTGACACACTCCCAGAGACCCCACACACACTGACACACTCCCAGAGACCCCACACACACTGACACACTCCCAGAGACCACACACACTGACACACTCCCAGAGACCACACACACTGACACACTCCCAGAGACCCCCACACACACTGACACACTCCCAGAGACCCCCACACACACTGACACACTCCCAGAGACCCCCACACACACTGACACACTCCCAGAGACCCCCACACACACTGACACACTCCCAGAGACCCCCACACACACTGACACACTCCCAGAGACCCCCACACACTGACACACTCCCAGAGACCCCCACACACACTGACACACTCCCAGAGACCCCCACACACACTGACACAATCCCAGAGACCCCCACACACACTGACACACTCCCAGAGACCCCCACACACACTGACACACCCCCAGAGACCACACACACTGACACACTCCCAGAGACCACACACTGACACACTCCCAGAGACCCCCACACACACTGACACACTCCCAGAGACCCCCACACACACTGACACACTCCCAGAGACCCCCACACACACTGACACACCCCCAGAGACCCCCACACACACTGACACACTCCCAGAGACCACACACACTGACACACTCCCAGAGACCACACACACTGACACACTCCCAGAGACCCCCACACACTGACACACTCCCAGAGACCCCCACACACACTGACACACTCCCAGAGACCCCCACACACACTGACACACTCCCAGAGACCACCACACACACTGACACACCCCCAGAGACCCCCACACACACTGACACACTCCCAGAGACCCCCACACACACTGACACACTCCCAGAGACCCCCACACACACTGACACACTCCCAGAGACCCCCACACACACTGACACACCCCAGAGACCCCCACACACACTGACACACTCCCAGAGACCCCCACACACTGACACACTCCCAGAGACCACCACACACACTGACACACCCCCAGAGACCACACACACTGACACACTCCCCGAGTCCACCACACACACTGACACACTCCCAGAGACCACCACACACTGACACACTCCCAGAGACCACACACACTGACACACTCCCAGAGACCCCCACACACACTGACACACTCCCCGAGACCACCACACACACTGACACACTCCCAGAGACCCCCACACACACTGACACACTCCCAGAGACCACACACACACTGACACACTCCCAGAGACCCCCACACACCTGACACACTCCCCGAGACCCCAACACACTGAACACACTCCCTGAGACCCCACACACACTGACACACTCCCAGAGGACCACCACACACACTGACACACTCCCAGAGACCCCCACTCACACTGACACACTCCCAGAGACCCCCAACACACTGACACACACACCAGAGACCACAACACACTGACACACTCCCAGAGACCCCACACACATGCACACTGACACACTCCCAGAGACCCCCACACACTGACACACCTCCCAGAGACCACACACACCTGACAACACTCCCAGAGGGACCCCCACACCACTGACACATCCCCCGAAGGGACCCCCACACACACTAGACACACTCCCCGCGAACCCCCACACCACACTTGACAGCACTCCCCAGAACCCACACACAACTGACACACTCCCAGAAGACCCCCACACACACTGACACACTCACAGAGACCCCACTTCACACTGACACACTCCCAGAGACCACCCACCACCCACTGACAACACTCCCAGTGACCCCCCACAACACTGACACACTCCCAGAGACCCCCACACACACTGACACACTCCCAAGAGACCACACACACTGACACACTCCCAGAGACCACCACACACACTGACACACTCCCAGAGACCACACACACTGACACACTCCCAGAGACCCCCACACACACTGACACACACCCAGAGACCACCACACACACTGACACACTCCCAGAGACCACCACACACACTGACACACTCCCAGAGACCCCCACACACACTGACACACTCCCAGAGACCACCACACACACTGACACACTCCCAGAGACCCCCACACACACTGACACACTCCCAGAGACCACCACACACACTGACACACTCACAGAGACCAGACACAGACTGACACACTCCCAGAGACCACCGCACACACTGACACACTCCCAGAGACCCCCACACACACTGACACACTCCCAGAGACCCCCACACACACTGACACACCCCCAGAGACCACACACACACTGACACACCCCCAGAGACCCCCACACACACTGACACACTCCCAGAGACCCCCACACACACTGACACACTCCCAGAGACCCCCACACACACTGACACACTCCCAGAGACCCCCACACACACTGACACACTCCCAGAGACCCCCACACACACTGACACACTCCCAGAGACCCACCGCACACACATTGACACACACCCAGAGACCCCACACACACTGACACACTCCCAGAGACCCCCACACACTGACACACTCCCAAACCCCCACACACACTGACACACTCCCAAGACCCCCTCACACACTGACACACTCCCAGAGACCCCCACACACACTGACACACCCAGAGACCCCCCACACACTGACACACTCCCAGAGACCCCCACACACACTGACACACTCCCAGAGACCCCCACACTCACTGACACACTCCCAGAGACCCCCCACACACACTGACACACTCCCAGAGACCCCACACACACTGACACACTCCCAGAGACCCCACACACACTGACACACTCCAGAGACTCCCCACTACACTGGACACACTCCAAGACCCTCCACACACACTGACACACTCCCAGAGAACCCCCACACACTGACACACTCCCAGAGACCCCCACCACACTGACCGACACTCCAGAGACCACCACACACACTGACACACTCCCAGAGACCCACACACACTGACACACTCCCAGAGACCCCACACACACTGACACACTCCAGAGACCCCACACACTGACACACTCCCCGAGACCCCCACACACACTGACCACACTCCCAGAGACCCCACACACACTGACACACTCCCCAGAGACCCCCACACACACTGACCACACTCCCAGAGACCCCACACACACTGACACCCCCCAGAGACCCCCACACACTGACACACTCCCAGAGACCCCCAACACACACTGACACACTCCCCCGAGACCCCCACACACACTGACACACTCCCAGAGACCCCCACACACACGCAACACTCCCAGAGACCCCCACACACACTGACACACTCCCAGAGACCCCACACACACTGACAGCACTCCCAGAGACCCCCACACACTGACACACTCCCAGAGACCCCCCACACACACTGACACACTCCAGAGACCCACACACACTGACACACTCCCAGAGACCCCCACCACACTGACACACTCCCAGAGACCCCCACCACACTGACAACTCCCCAGAGACCCCCACACACCTGACACACTCCCAGAGAACCCCCACCACCACTGACACACTCCCAGAGACCACACACCTGACAACTCCCGAGACCCCACCACACTGACACACTCCCACGAGACCCCACACCACTGACACACTCCCAGAGACCACCACACACTGACACACTCCAGAGACCCCACACACACTGACACACTACCAGAGACCCCACACACTGACACACTCCCCGAGACCCCCACACACACTGACACACTCCCAGAGACCACCACACACACTGACACACTCCCAGAGACCCCCCACACACCATGCCACTCCCAGAGACCACACACACTGACACACTCCCAGAGACCCCCACACACTGACACACTCCCAGAGACCCCCACCACACTGACACACTCCCAGAGACCCCACACACTGACACACTCCCAGAGACCCCCACACACAGACTGACACACTCCCAGAGACCCCACCCACACTGACACACTCCCAGAGACCCCCACACTCACTGGACACACTCCCAGAGACCCCACACACACTGACACACTCCCAGAGACCCCAACACACACTGACACACTCCCAGAGACCCCCACACACACTGACACACTCCCAGAGACCCCCACACACACTGACACACTCCCAGAGACCACACACACTGACACACTCCCAGAGACCACACACACTGACACACTCCCAGAGACCCCCACACACACTGACACACTCCCAGAGACCCCCACACACTGACACACTCCCAGAGACCCCCACACACTGACACACTCCCAGAGACCACACACACTGACACACTCCCCGAGACCCCCACACACACTGACACACTCCCAGAGACCCCCACACACACTGACACACTCCCAGAGACCACCACACTGACACACTCCCAGAGACCCCCACACACACTGACACACTCCCAGAGACCCCCACACACTGACACACCCCCAGAGACCCCCACACACACTGACACACTCCCAGAGACCCCCACACACACTGACACACTCCCAGAGACCCCCACACACACTGACACACTCCCCGAGACCACACACACTGACACACTCCCAGAGACCCCCACACACTGACACACTCCCAGAGACCCCCACACACTGACACACTCCCAGAGACCCCCACACACTGACACACTCCCAGAGACCCCCACACACACTGACACACTCCCAGAGACCACACACACTGACACACTCCCAGAGACCCCCACACACACTGACACACTCCCAGAGACCCCCACACACACTGACACACTCCCAGAGACCACACACACTGACACACCCCCAGAGACCCCCACACACACTGACACACTCCCAGAGACCCCCACACACACTGACACACTCCCAGAGACCCCCCACACACTGACACACTCCCAGAGACCCCCACACACACTGACACACTCCCAGAGACCCCCACACAAACTGACACACTCCCAGAGACCACACACACTGACACACTCCCAGAGACCCCCACACACACTGACACACTCCCAGAGACCCCCACACTGACACACTCCCAGAGACCCCCACACACACTGACACACTCCCAGAGACCCCCACACACACTGACACACTCCAGAGACCCCCACACACACTGACACACTCCCAGAGACCACCACACACACTGACACACTCCCAGAGACCCCCACACACACTGACACACTCCCAGAGACCCCCACACACACTGACACACTCCCAGAGACCCCCACACACACTGACACACTCCCAGAGACCCCACACACACTGACACACTCCCCAGAGACCCCCACACACACTGACACACTCCCAGAGACCCCACACACACTGACACACTCCCAGAGACCCCACACACACTGACACACTCCCAGAGACCCCCACACACACTGACACACTCCCAGAGACCCCCGACACACACTGACACACTCCCAGAGACCCCCACACACTGACACACTCCCAGAGACCCCACACACACTGACACACTCCCAGAGACCCCACACACTGACACACTCCCAGAGGACCCCACACACACTGACACACTCCCAGAGACCCCCACACACTGACACACTCCCAGAGACCCCCACACACACTGACACACTCCCAGAGACCCCCACACACTGACACACTCCCCGAGACCCCCACACACACTGACACACTCCCAGAGACCCCCACACACACTGACACACTCCCAGAGACCACCACACACACTGACACACTCCCAGAGACCCCCACACACACTGACACACTCCCAGAGACCCCCACACACACTGACACACTCCCAGAGACCCCCACACACACTGACACACTCCCAGAGACCACACACACACTGACACACCCCCAGAGACCCCCACACACACTGACACACTCCCAGAGACCCCCACACACACTGACACACTCCCAGAGACCACCACACACACTGACACACTCCCAGAGACCACCACACACACTGACACACTCCCAGAGACCCCCACACACACTGACACACTCCCAGAGACCACACACACTGACACACTCCCAGAGACCCCCACACACACTGACACACTCCCAGAGACCCCCACACACTGACACACTCCCAGAGACCCCCACACACACTGACACACTCCCAGAGACCCCCACACACACTGACACACTCCCAGAGACCACCACACACACTGACACACTCCCAGAGACCCCCACACACACTGACACACTCCCAGAGACCCCCACACACACTGACACACTCCCAGAGACCCCCACACACTGACACACTCCCAGAGACCACACACACACTGACACACCCCCAGAGACCACACACACTGACACACTCCCAGAGACCCCCACACACACTGACACACTCCCAGAGACCACACACACACTGACACACCCCCAGAGACCCCCACACACACTGACACACCCCCAGAGACCCCCACACACACTGACACACCCCCAGAGACCCCCACACACACTGACACACTCCCAGAGACCACCACACACACTGACACACTCCCAGAGACCACACACACTGACACACTCCCAGAGACCCCCACACACACTGACACACTCCCAGAGACCCCCACACACACTGACACACTCCCAGAGACCACACACACACTGACACACTCCCAGAGACCCCCACACACACTGACACACCCCCAGAGACCCCCACACACACTGACACACTCCCAGAGACCCCCACACACTGACACACTCCCAGAGACCCCCACACACACTGACACACTCCCAGAGACCCCCACACACACTGACACACTCCCCGAGACCACACACACTGACACACTCCCAGAGACCCCCACACACACTGACACACTCCCAGAGACCCCCACACACACTGACACACTCCCAGAGACCCCCACACACACTGACACACTCCCAGAGACCACCACACACACTGACACACTCCCAGAGACCCCCACACACACTGACACACTCCCAGAGACCCCCACACACACTGACACACTCCCAGAGACCACACACACTGACACACTCCCAGAGACCCCCACACACACTGACACACTCCCAGAGACCACACACACACTGACACACTCCCAGAGACCCCCACACACTGACACACTCCCAGACACCCCACACACACTGACACACTCCCAGAGACCCCCACACACACTGACACACTCCCAGAGACCACACACACACTGACACACTCCCGAGACCCCCACACACACTGACACACTCCCAGAGACCACCACACACACTGACACACTCCCAGAGACCACACACACTGACACACCCCAGAGACCACACACACTGACACACTCCCAGAGACCCCCACACACACTGACACACTCCCAGAGACCCCCGCACACACTGACACACTCCCAGAGACCCCCACACACACTGACACACTCCCAGAGACCACCACACACTGACACACTCCCAGAGACCCCCACACACACTGACACACTCCCAGAGACCACCACACACACTGACACACTCCCAGAGACCACCACACACTGACACACTCCCAGAGACCCCCACACACACTGACACACTCCAAGAGACCCCCACACACACTGACACACTCCCCGAGACCCCCACACGCACTGACACACTCCCAGAGACCACCACACACACTGACACACTCCCAGAGACCCCCACACACACTGACACACTCCCAGAGACCACACACACACTGACACACTCCCAGAGACCACACACTGACACACTCCCAGAGACCCCCACACACACTGACACACTCCCAGAGACCACACACACTGACACACTCCCAGAGACCCCCACACACACTGACACACTCCCAGAGACCACACACTGACACACTCCCAGAGACCCCCACACACACTGACACACTCCCCGAGACCCCCACACACTGACACACTCCCAGAGACCACCACACACACTGACACACTCCCAGAGACCCCCACACACACTGACACACTCCCAGAGACCACCACACACACTGACACACTCCCAGAGACCACCACACACTGACACACTCCCAGAGACCACACACTGACACACTCCCGAGACCCCCACACACACTGACACACTCCCAGAGACCACACACACTGACACACTCCCAGAGACCACACACACTGACACACTCCCAGAGACCCCCACACACTGACACACTCCCAGAGACCCCCACACACACTGACACACTCCCAGAGACCCCCACACACACTGACACACTCCCCGAGACCACACACACTGACACACTCCCCGAGACCCCCACACACACTGACGCACTCCCAGAGACCCCCACACTCACTGACACACTCCCAGAGACCACCACACACACTGACACACTCCCAGAGACCCCCACACACACTGACACACTCCCAGAGACCACCACACACACTGACACACTCCCAGAGACCCACACACACTGACACACTCCCAGAGACCCCCACACACTGACACACTCCCAGAGACCCCCACACACACTGACACACTCCCAGAGACCCCCACACTGACACACTCCCAGAGACCCACACACACTGACACACTCCCAGAGACCCCCACACACACTGACACACTCCCAGAGACCCCCACACACACTGACACACTCCCAGAGACCCCACACACACTGACACACTCCCGAGACCCCACACACACTGACACACTCCCAGAG
Organism: Squalus acanthias; assembly: GCA_030390025.1. NCBI lineage: Eukaryota > Metazoa > Chordata > Chondrichthyes > Squaliformes > Squalidae > Squalus > Squalus acanthias. Next base: position 250,643,221 of record CM059425.1, read on the forward strand.
ACCCCCACACACACTGACACACTCCCAGAGACCCCCACACACACTGACACACTCCCAGAGACCACACACACACTGACACACTCCCAGAGACCACACACACTGACACACTCCCAGAGACCCCCACACACACTGACACACTCCCAGAGACCACACACACTGACACACTCCCAGAGACCCCACACACACTGACACACCCCAGAGACCCCACACACACTGACACACCCCAGAGACCCACACACACTGACACACTCCCAGAGACCCCACACACACTGACACACCCCCAGAGACCCCCACACACTGACACACTCCCAGAGACCACACACACTGACACACTCCCAGAGACCCCACACACACTGACACACTCCCAGAGACACACACACTGACACACTCCCAGAGACCCCACACACACTGACACACTCCCAGAGACCACTGACACACTCCCAGAGACCACACACACTGACACACTCCCAGAGACCCCCACACACACTGACACACTCCCAGAGACCCCCACACACACTGACACACTCCCAGAGACCACACACACTGACACACTCCCAGAGACCCCCACACACACTGACACACTCCCAGAGACCCCCACACACACTGACACACTCCCAGAGACCCCACACACACTGACACACTCCCAGAGACCCCCACACACACTGACACACTCCCAGAGACCCCCACACACTGACACACTCCCAGAGACCACACACACTGACACACTCCCAGAGACCCCCACACACACTGACACACTCCCAGAGACCACACACACTGACACACTCCCAGAGACCCCACACACACTGACACACTCCCAGAGACCACACACACTGACACACTCCCAGAGACCACACACACTGACACACTCCCAGAGACCCCACACACACTGACACACTCCCAGAGACCCCCACACACACTGACACACTCCCAGAGACCACACACACTGACACACTCCCAGAGACCCCACACACACTGACACACTCCCAGAGACCCCCACACACACTGACACACTCCCAGAGACCCCCACACACACTGACACACACCCAGAGACCCCCACACACACTGACACACTCCCAGAGACCCCCACACACTGACACACTCCCAGAGACCACCACACACACTGACACACTCCCAGAGACCCCCACACACTGACACACTCCCAGAGACCACCACACTGACACACTCCCAGAGACCACACACACACTGACACACACCCAGAGACCCCCACACACACTGACACACTCCCAGAGACCACACACACACTGACACACTCCCAGAGACCCCCACACACACTGACACACTCCCAGAGACCCCCACACACACTGACACACCCCCAGAGACCCCCACACACACTGACACACTCCCAGAGACCCCCACACACTGACACACCCCCAGAGACCCCCACACACACTGACACACTCCCAGAGACCCCCACACACACTGACACACTCCCAGAGACCCCCACACACACTGACACACTCCCAGAGACCCCCACACATACTGACACACTCCCAGAGACCACACACACTGACACACCCCCAGAGACCCCCACACACACTGACACACTCCCAGAGACCCCCACACACACTGACACACTCCCAGAGACCCCCACACACACTGACACACTCCCAGAGACCCCCACACACACTGACACACTCCCAGAGACCCCCACACACACTGACACACTCCCAGAGACCCCCACACACACTGACACACTCCCAGAGACCACCACACACACTGACACACTCCCAGAGACCACCACACACACTGACACACTCCCAGAGACCCCCACACACACTGACACACTCCCAGAGACCCCCACACACACTGACACACTCCCAGAGACCCCCACACACTGACACACTCCCAGAGACCCCCACACACACTGACACACTCCCAGAGACCCCCACACACACTGACACACTCCCCGAGACCCCCACACACACTGACACACTCCCAGAGACCCCCCACACTGACACACTCCCAGAGACCACACACACTGACACACTCCCAGAGACCCCCACACACACTGACACACTCCCAGAGACCCCCACACACACTGACACACTCCCAGAGACCCCCACACACTGACACACTCCCAGAGACCCCCACACACACTGACACACTCCCAGAGACCACCACACACTGACACACTCCCAGAGACCCCCACACACACTGACACACTCCCAGAGACCCCCACACACTGACACACCCCCAGAGACCCCCACACACACTGACACACTCCCAGAGACCCCCACACACACTGACACACTCCCAGAGACCCCCACACACACTGACACACTCCCAGAGACCACCACACACACTGACACACTCCCAGAGACCCCCACACACACTGACACACTCCCAGAGACCCCCACACACACTGACACACTCCCAGAGACCCCCACACACACTGACACACTCCCAGAGACCCCCACACACACTGACACACTCCCAGAGACCCACACACACACTGACACACTCCCAGAGACCCCACACACACTGACACACTCCCAGAGACCCCCACACACACTGACACACTCCCAGAGACCCCCACACACACTGACACACCCCCAGAGACCCCCACACACACTGACACACTCCCCGAGACCCCCACACACTGACACACTCCCAGAGACCACACACACTGACACACTCCCAGAGACCCCCACACACACTGACACACTCCCAGAGACCCCCACACACACTGACACACTCCCAGAGACCCCCACACACTGACACACTCCCAGAGACCACACACACTGACACACTCCCAGAGACCCCCACACACACTGACACACTCCCAGAGACCCCCACACACACTGACACACCCCAGAGACCACACACACTGACACACTCCCAGAGACCCCCACACACACTGACACACTCCCAGAGACCACACACACACTGACACACCCCCAGAGACCCCCACACACACTGACACACTCCCAGAGACCACACACACACTGACACACCCCCAGAGACCACCACACACTGACACACTCCCAGAGACCCCCACACACACTGACACACTCCAGAGAACCCCACACACTGACCACTCTCCCAGAGACCCCCACACACACTGACACACCCCAGAGACCACACACACTGACACACTCCAGAGACCCCCACACACACTGACACACTCCCAGAGACCCCCACACACACTGACACACTCCCAGAGACCACACACACTGACACACTCCAGAGACCCCCACACACACTGACACACTCCCAGAGACCCCACACACACTGACACACTCCCAGAGACCCCCCACACACACTGACACACTCCCAGAGACCCCACACACACTGACACACTCCCAGAGACCCCCACACACACTGACACACTCCCAGAGACCCCACACACACTGACACACTCCCAGAGACCCCCACACACTGACACACTCCCAGAGACCCCCACACACTGACACACTCCCAGAGACCCCCCACACACTGACACACTCCCAGAGACCCCACACACACTGACACACTCCCAGAGACCACCACACACACTGACACACTCCCAGAGACCCCCACACACACTGACACACTCACAGAGACCCCCACACACACTGACACACTCCCAGAGACCACACACACTGACACACTCACAGAGACCCCCACACACACTGACACACTCCCAGAGACCCCCACACACACTGACACACTCCCAGAGACCACACACACTGACACACTCCCAGAGACCCCCACACACACTGACACACTCCCAGAGACCCCCACACACACTGACACACTCCCAGAGACCACACACACTGACACACTCCCAGAGACCCCCACACACACTGACACACTCCCAGAGACCCCCACACACACTGACACACTCCCAGAGACCCCCACACACACTGACACACTCCCAGAGACCCCCACACACACTGACACACTCCCAGAGACCCCCACACACACACTGACACACTCCCAGAGACCCCCACACACACTGACACACCCCCAGAGACCACCACACACACTGACACACTCCCAGAGACCCCCACACACACTGACACACTCCCAGAGACCCCCACACACACTGACACACTCCCAGAGACCCCCACACACACTGACACACTCCCAGAGACCACCACACACTGACACACTCCCAGAGACCCCCGCACACACTGACACACTCCCAGAGACCCCCACACACACTGACACACTCCCAGAGACCACCACACACTGACACACTCCCAGAGACCCCCACACACACTGACACACTCCCAGAGACCACCACACACACTGACACACTCCCAGAGACCACCACACACTGACACACTCCCAGAGACCCCCACACACACTGACACACTCCAGAGACCCCCACACACACTGACACACTCCCCGAGACCCCCACACACACTGACACACTCCCAGAGACCACCACACACACTGACACACTCCCAGAGACCCCCACACACACTGACACACTCCCAGAGACCACACACACACTGACACACTCCCAGAGACCACACACTGACACACTCCCAGAGACCCCCACACACACTGACACACTCCCAGAGACCACACACTGACACACTCCCAGAGACCCCCACACACACTGACACACTCCCAGAGACCACACACTGACACACTCCCAGAGACCCCCACACACACTGACACACTCCCCGAGACCCCCACACGCACTGACACACTCCCAGAGACCACCACACACACTGACACACACCCAGAGACCCCCACACACACTGACACACTCCCAGAGACCACCACACACACTGACACACTCCCAGAGACCACCACACACTGACACACTCCCAGAGACCACACACTGACACACTCCCCGAGACCCCCACACACACTGACACACTCCCAGAGACCACACACACTGACACACTCCCAGAGACCACACACACTGACACACTCCCAGAGACCCCCACACACTGACACACTCCCAGAGACCCCCACACACACTGACACACTCCCAGAGACCCCCACACACACTGACACACTCCCGAGACCACACACACTGACACACTCCCCGAGACCCCCACACACACTGACACACTCCCAGAGACCCCCACACACACTGACACACTCCCAGAGACCACCACACACACTGACACACTCCCAGAGACCCCCACACACACTGACACACTCCCAGAGACCACCACACACACTGACACACTCCCAGAGACCCCCACACACACTGACACACTCCCAGAGACCCCCCCACACTGACACACTCCCAGAGACCCCCACACACACTGACACACTCCCAGAGACCCCCACACACTGACACACTCCCAGAGACCCCCACACACACTGACACACTCCCAGAGACCATCACACACACTGACACACTCCCAGAGACCCCCACACACACTGACACACTCCCCGAGACCCCCACACACACTGACACACTCCCAGAGACCCCCACACACACTGACACACTCCCCGAGACCCCCACACACACTGACACACTCCCAGAGACCACACACACTGACACACTCCCAGAGACCCCCACACACACTGACACACTCCCAGAGACCCCCACACACTGACACACCCCCAGAGACCACACACACACTGACACACTCCCAGAGACCCCCACACACTGACACACCCCCAGAGACCACACACACTGACACACTCCCAGAGACCCCCACACACACTGACACACCCCAGAGACCCCCACACACACTGACACACCCCCAGAGACCACACACACACTGACACACTCCCAGAGACCCCCACACACACTGACACACCCCCAGAGACCCCCACACACTGACACACTCCCAGAGACCACACACACTGACACACTCCCAGAGACCCCCACACACACTGACACACTCCCAGAGACCACCACACACTGACACACTCCCAGAGAACACACACACTGACACACTCCCAGAGACCCCCACACACACTGACACACTCCCAGAGACCACACACACTGACACACTCCCAGAGACCACACACACTGACACACTCCCAGAGACCCCCACACACACTGACACACTCCCAGAGACCCCCACACACACTGACACACCCCCAGAGACCCCCACACACACTGACACACTCCCAGAGACCCCCACACACACTGACACACTCCCAGAGACCACACACACTGACACACTCCCAGAGACCCCCACACACACTGACACACTCCCAGAGACCCCCACACACACTGACACACTCCCAGAGACCCCCACACACACTGACACACACCCAGAGACCCCCACACACACTGACACACTCCCAGAGACCACACACACTGACACACTCCCAGAGACCCACACACACTGACACACTCCCAGAGACCACCACACACACTGACACACTCCCAGAGACCACACACACACTGACACACTCCCAGAGACCCCCACACACACTGACACACTCCCAGAGACCACACACACACTGACACACTCCCAGAGACCCCCACACACACTGACACACTCCCAGAGACCCACACACACTGACACACTCCCAGAGACCACCACACACACTGACACACTCCCAGAGACCACACACACACTGACACACTCCCAGAGACCCCCACACACACTGACACACTCCCAGAGACCCCCACACACACTGACACACTCCCAGAGACCCACACACACTGACACACTCCCAGAGACCCCCACACACACTGACACACTCCCAGAGACCACACACACACTGACACACTCCCAGAGACCCCCACACACACTGACACACTCCCAGAGACCCCCACACACACTGACACACCCCCAGAGACCCCCACACACACTGACACACTCCCAGAGACCCCCACACACTGACACACCCCAGAGACCCCCACACACACTGACACACTCCCAGAGACCCCCACACACACTGACACACTCCCAGAGACCCCCACACACACTGACACACTCCCAGAGACCCCCACACACACTGACACACTCCCAGAGACCACACACACTGACACACTCCCAGAGACCCCCACACACACTGACACACTCCCAGAGACCACACACACTGACACACCCCCAGAGACCCCCACACACACTGACACACTCCCAGAGACCCCCACACACACTGACACACTCCCAGAGACCCCCACACACACTGACACACTCCCAGAGACCCCCACACACACTGACACACTCCCAGAGACCCCCACACACACTGACACACTCCCCGAGACCCCCACACACACTGACACACTCCCAGAGACCACCACACACACTGACACACTCCCAGAGACCACCACACACACTGACACACTCCCAGAGACCCCCACACACACTGACACACTCCCAGAGACCCCCACACACACTGACACACTCCCAGAGACCCCCACACACACTGACACACTCCCCGAGACCCCCACACACACTGACACACTCCCAGAGACCCCCACACACACTGACACACTCCCCGAGACCCCCACACACACTGACACACTCCCCGAGACCCCCCCACACTGACACACTCCCAGAGACCACACACACTGACACACTCCCAGAGACCCCCACACACACTGACACACTCCCAGAGACCCCCACACACACTGACACACTCCCAGAGACCCCCACACACTGACACACTCCCAGAGACCCCCACACACACTGACACACCCCAGAGACCACCACACACTGACACACTCCCAGAGACCCCCACACACACTGACACACTCCCAGAGACCCCCACACACTGACACACCCCAGAGACCCCCACACACACTGACACACTCCCAGAGACCCCCACACACACTGACACACTCCCCGAGACCCCCACACACACTGACACACTCCCAGAGACCACCACACACACTGACACACTCCCACAGACCCCCACACACACTGACACACTCCCAGAGACCCCCACACACACTGACACACTCCCAGAGACCCCCACACACACTGACACACTCCCAGAGACCCCCACACACACTGACACACTCCCAGAGACCCCCACACACACTGACACACTCCCAGAGACCCCCACACACTGACACACTCCCAGAGACCCCCACACACACTGACACACTCCCAGAGACCCCCACACACACTGACACACTCCCAGAGACCCCACACACACTGACACACTCCCAGAGACCCCCACACACACTGACACACTCCCAGAGACCCACACACACTGACACACTCCCAGAGACCCCCACACACACTGACACACTCCCAGAGACCCCCACAACACACTGACACACTCCCAGAGACCCCCACACACACTGACACACTCCCAGAGACCCCCACACACACTGACACACTCCCAGAGACCCCCACACACACTGACACACTCCCAGAGACCACACACACTGACACACTCCCAGAGACCCCCACACACACTGACACACTCCCAGAGACCCACACACACTGACACACTCCCAGAGACCCCACACACACTGACACACTCCCAGAGACCCCCACACACACTGACACACTCCCAGAGACCACCACACACACTGACACACTCCCAGAGACCCCCACACACACTGACACACTCCCAGAGACCCCCACACACTGACACACTCCCAGAGACCCACACACTGACACACTCCCAGAGACCCCACACACACTGACACACTCCCAGAGACCCCACACACACTGACACACTCCCAGAGACCACACACACACTGACACACTCCCAGAGAGCCCCCACACACACTGACACACTCCCAGAGACCCCACACACACTGACACACACCCAGAGCCACCACAACACACTGGACACACTCCAGAGACCCCCACACACACTGACACACTCCCAGAGACCACCACACACTGACACACTCCCAGAGACCACACCCACTGACACACCTCCCAGAGACCCCCCACACACACTGACACACTCCCAGAGACACACACACTGACACACTCCCAGAGACCCCCACACACACTGACACACTCCCAGAGACCCCCCACACACAGCTGACACACTCCCAGAGACCCCCACACACAGCAACACTGACACACACCCAGTAGAGACCCACCACCCACACTGACACACTCCCAGAGACCCCACACCCACTGACACACTCCCAGAGACCCACACACACTGACACACTCCCAGAGACCCCACACACACTGACACACTCCAGAGACCCCCACACACACTGACACACTCCCAGAGACCCCACACACACTGACACACTCCCAGAGACCCCCACACACACTGACACACTCCCAGAGACCACACACACTGACACACTCCCAGAGACCCCCACACACACTGACACACTCCCAGAGACCACCACACACACTGACACACTCCCAGAGACCACACACACTGACACACTCCCACAGACCCCCACACACACTGACACACTCCCAGAGACCACACACACTGACACACTCCCAGAGACCCCCACACACACTGACACACTCCCAGAGACCACACACACTGACACACTCCCAGAGACCCCCACACACACTGACACACTCCCAGAGACCACACTCACTGACACACCCCCAGAGACCCCCACACACACTGACACACTCCCAGAGACCCCCACACACACTGACACACTCCCAGAGACCACACACTGACACACTCCCAGAGACCACCACACACACTGACACACTCCCAGAGACCCCCACACACACTGACACACTCCCAGAGACCACACACACACACTGACACACTCCCAGAGACCCCCACACACACTGACACACTCCCAGAGACCCCCACACACACTGACACACTCCCAGAAACCACACACACTGACACAAACCCAGAGACCCCCACACACACTGACACACTCCCAGAGACCACACACACTGACACACTCCCAGAGACCCCCACACACACTGACACACTCCCAGAGACCCCCACACACACTGACACACTCCCAGAGACCCCCACACACACTGACACACTCCCAGAGACCCCCACACACTGACACACTCCCAGAGACCCCCACACACACTGACACACTCCCAGAGACCCCCACACACTGACACACTCCCAGAGACCCCCACACACTGACACACTCCCAGAGACCCCCACACACACTGACACACTCCCAGAGACCCCCACACACACTGACACACTCCCAGAGACCCCCACACACACTGACACACTCCCAGAGACCCCCCCACACACTGACACACTCCCAGAGACCACCACACACACTGACACACTCCCAGAGACCCCCACACACACTGACACACTCCCAGAGACCCCCACACACACTGACACACTCCCAGAGACCCCCGCACACACTGACACACTCCCAGAGACCCCCACACACTGACACACTCCCAGAGACCACACACTGACACACTCCCAGAGACCACCACACACACTGACACACCCCCAGAGACCCCCACACACACTGACACACTCCCAGAGACCCCCACACACTGACACACTCCCCGAGACCCCCACACACTGACACACTCCCAGAGACCACCACACACTGACACACTCCCAGAGACCCCCACACACACTGACACACTCCCAGAGACCACACACACTGACACACTCCCAGAGACCCCCACACACACTGACACACTCCCAGAGACCCCCACACACACTGACACACTCCCAGAGACCCCCACACACACTGACACACTCCCAGAGACCCCACACACACTGACACACTCCCAGAGACCCCCACACACTGACACACTCCCCAGAGACCACACACACACTGACACACTCCCAGAGACCACACACACTGACACACTCCCAGAGACCCCCACACACACTGACACACCCCAGAGACCCCCCACCACATGACACACTCCCGATGACCCCCACAACACTGACACACTCCAGAGGACCACACACACTGACACACTCCAGAGACCCCCACACACACTGACCAACTCCCAGAGACCCCCACACACACTGACACTCCCCCGAGACCACACACACTGACACACTCCCAGGAGACCCCCACACTGGACACTGACACACATGCACTCCAGGACCACACACACACTGAGCCCCAGGGACCCACACATGAGACTCCAGAGGCCACACACACTGACACTCCAGAGGACCACACACACACTGACACACCCAGAGACCCCCCACACACACTGACACACTCCCAGAGACCCCCACACACACTGACAGAGACAACTCATGACACACAGAGGACCCCCACACACACTGACACACTCCCAGAGACCACCACACACACTGACACACTCCCCAGAGACCACACAACACTGACAAAACCAGAGACACACACACTGAGACACTCCAGGCACACACCATGGACACACTCCCAGAGACCCCCCACACACACTGGACACACTCCCCGAGACCACACACACAGCTGACCACACTCCCAGAGACCCCCACACACACTGACACACCCCCAGAGACCCCACACACACTGACACACTCCCAGAGACCCCCCACACTGACACACCCCCAGAGACCCCCACACACACTGACACACTCCCAGAGACCCCCACACACACTGACACACTCCCAGAGACCACCACACACTGACACACTCCCAGAGACCCCCAAACACACTGACACACACCCAGAGACCCCCACACACACTGACACACTCCCAGAGACCCCCACACACACTGACACACTCCCAGAGACCACCACACACACTGACACACTCCCCGAGACCCCCACACACTGACACACTCCCAGAGACCCCCACACACACTGACACACTCCCAGAGACCACACACACTGACACACTCCCAGAGACCCCCACACACACTGACACACTCCCAGAGACCCCCACACACACTGACACACCCCCAGAGACCCCCACACACACTGACACACTCCCAGAGACCCCCACACACACTGACACACTCCCAGAGACCACACACACACTGACACACTCCCAGAGACCCCCACACACACTGACACACTCCCTGAGACCCCCACACACACTGACACACTCCCAGAGACCACACACACTGACACACTCCCAGAGACCCCCACACACACTGACACACCCCAGAGACCACACACACTGACACACTCCCAGAGACCCCCACACACACTGACACACTCCCAGAGACCACCGCACACACTGACACACTCCCAGAGACCCCCACACACACTGACACACTCCCAGAGACCCCCACACACACTGACACACCCCCAGAGACCCCCACACACACTCACACACTCCAGAGACCCCCACACACACTGACACACCCCCAGAGACCCCCACACACACTGACACACTCCCAGAGACCACACACACTGACACACTCCCAGAGACCACACACACACTGACACACTCCCAGAGACCCCCACACACACTGACACACTCCCAGAGACCCCCACACACACTGACACACTCCCAGAGACCACACACACTGACACACTCCCAGAGACCACACACACACTGACACACTCCCAGAGACCACACACACACTGACACACTCCCAGAGACCCCACACACACTGACACACTCCCAGAGACCCCACACACACTGACACACTCCCAGAGACCCCACACACACTGACACACTCCCAGAGACCCCCACACACACTGACACACTCCCAGAGACCCCACACACACTGACACACTCCCAGAGACCCCCACACACACTGACACACTCCCAGAGACCCCCACACACACTGACACACTCCCAGAGACCCCACACACACTGACACACTCCCAGAGACCCCCACACACTGACACACTCCCAGAGACCCCCACACACACTGACACACTCCCAGAGACCCCCACACACACTGACACACTCCAGAGACCCCCACACACACTGACACACTCCAGAGACCACACCACTGACACACTCCCGAGACCCACACACACTGACACACTCCCAGAGACCCCCACACACACTGACACACCTCCCAGAGACCCCCACACACACTGACACACTCCCAGAGACCCCCACACACACTGACACACTCCCAGAGACCCCACACACACTGACACACTCCCAGAGACCCCCACACACACTGACACACTCCCAGAGACCCCCACACACACTGACACACTCCCAGAGACCCCACACACACACTGACACACTCCCAGAGACCCACACACACTGACACACTCCCAGAGACCCCACACACTGACACACTCCCAGAGACCACCGCACACACTGACACACACCCAGAGACCCCCACACACACTGACACACCCCCAGAGACCCCCACACACACTGACACACTCCCAGAGACCCCCACACACACTGACACACCCCCAGAGACCCCCACACACACTGACACACCCCCAGAGACCCCCACACACACTGACACACTCCCAGAGACCCCCACACACACTGACACACTCCCAGAGACCCCCACACACACTGACACACCCCCAGAGACCCCCACACACACTGACACACTCCCAGAGACCCCCACACACACTGACACACTCCCAGAGACCCCCACACACACTGACACACCCCAGAGACCCCACACACACTGACACACTCCCAGAGACCCCCACACACACTGACACACTCCCAGAGACCACACACACTGACACACTCCCAGAGACCACACACACACTGACACACTCCCAGAGACCACACACACTGACACACTCCCAGAGACCCCCACACACACTGACACACTCCCAGAGACCCCCACACACACTGACACACTCCCAGAGACCCCCACACACACTGACACACTCCCAGAGATCACCACACACTGACACACTCCCTGAGACCCCCACACACACTGACACACTCCCAGAGACCACCACACACTCTGACACACTCCCAGAGACCCCCACACACACTGACACACTCCCAGAGATCACCACACACACTGACACACTCCCAGAGACCCCCACACACACTGACACACCCCCAGAGACCCCCACACACACTGACACACTCCCAGAGACCGCCACACACTGACACACTCCCAGAGACCCCCACACACACTGACACACTCCCAGAGACCCCCACACACACTGACACACTCCCAGAGACCCCCACACACTGACACACTCCCAGAGACCACCACACACACTGACACAGTCCCAGAGACCACACACACACTGACACACCCCCAGAGACCCCCACACACTGACACACTCCCAGAGACCACACACACTGACACACTCCCAGAGACCACCACACACAGACACACTCCCAGAGACCCCCACACACACTGACACACTCCCAGAGACCACCACACACTGACACACCCCCCGAGACCCCCACACACACTGACACACTCCCAGAGACCACACACTGACACACTCCCAGAGACCACCACTCACTGACACACTCCCAGAGACCCCCACACACACTGACACACTCCCAGAGACCCCCACACACACTGACACACTCCCAGAGACCACCACTCACTGACACACCCCAGAGACCCCCACACACACTGACACACTCCCTGAGACCCCCACACACACTGACACACTCCCAGAGACCACACACACTGACACACTCCCAGAGACCCCCACACACACTGACACACCCCAGAGACCACACACACTGACACACTCCCAGAGACCCCCACACACACTGACACACTCCCAGAGACCACCGCACACACTGACACACTCCCAGAGACCCCCACACACACTGACACACTCCCAGAGACCCCACACACACTGACACACTCCCAGAGACCCCCACACACACTGACACACTCCCAGAGACCACCACACACAGACACACTTCCCAGAGACCCCCACACACACGACACACCTCCCAGAGACCCCCCACACACGACACACTCCCAGAGACCACACACACTGACACACTCCCAGAGACCCCCACACACACTGACACACCCCAGAGACCACCCACACACTGACACACTCCCAGAGACCACACACACTGACACACTCCCAGCAGACCCCCACACACACTGACACACTCCCAGAGACCCCACACACACTGACACACTCCCAGAGACCCCCACACACACTGACACACTCCCAGAGACCCCACACACACTGACACACTCCCAGAGACCCCCACACACTGACACACCCCAGAGCCCACACACACTGACACACTCCCAGAGACCCCACACACACTGACACACTCCCAGAGACCCCACACCACACTGACACACTCCCAGAGACCCCACACACTGACACACTCCCAGAGACCACCACACAGCACTGACACTACTCCCAGAGACCCCCACACACTGACACACTCCCAGAGACCCCCACACACACTGACACACTCCCAGAGACCCCCACACACACTGACACACTCCCAGAGACCCCCACAACACGACTCCCAGAGACCCCCACACACACTGACACACTCCCAGAGACCCACACACACTGACACACTCCCAGAGACCCCACACACACTGACACACTCCCAGAGACCCCACACACACTGACACACTCCCAGAGACCCCACACACACTGACACACTCCCAGAGACCCCACACACACTGACACACTCCCAGAGACCCCCACACACACTGACACACACCCAGAGACCCCCACACACACTGACACACTCCCAGAGACCCCCACACACTGACACACTCCCAGAGACCACCACACACACTGACACACTCCCCAGAGACCCCACACACACTGACACACTCCCAGAGACCCCCACACACACCTGACACACTCCCAGAGACCCCCACACACACTGACACACTCCCAGAGACCCCCACACACACTGACACACCCCCAGAGACCCCCACACACACTGACACACTCCCAGAGACCCCCACACACACTGACACACTCCCAGAGACCCCCACACACACTGACACACTCCCAGAGACCCCCACACACACTGACACACTCCCAGAGACCCCCACACACACTGACACACTCCCAGAGACCACACACACTGACACACTCCCAGAGACCACACACACACTGACACACTCCCAGAGACCACACACACTGACACACTCCCAGAGACCCCCACACACACTGACACACTCCCAGAGACCCCCACACACACTGACACACTCCCAGAGACCCCCACACACACTGACACACTCCCAGAGATCACCACACACTGACACACTCCCTGAGACCCCCACACACACTGACACACTCCCAGAGACCACCACACACTCTGACACACTCCCAGAGACCCCCACACACACTGACACACTCCCAGAGATCACCACACACACTGACACACTCCCAGAGACCCCCACACACACTGACACACCCCCAGAGACCCCCACACACACTGACACACTCCCAGAGACCGCCACACACTGACACACTCCCAGAGACCCCCACACACACTGACACACTCCCAGAGACCCCACACACACTGACACACTCCCAGAGACCCCCACACACTGACACACTCCAGAGCCCCCACACACACTGACACACTCCCAGAGACCCCCACACACTGACACACTCCCAGAGATCCCCCACACACTGACACACTCCCAGAGACCACCACCACACTGACAACACTCCCAGAGACCACCACACACACTGACACACTCCCAGAGACCCCCACCACACACTGACACACTCCCAGAGACCCACCACACACACTGACACACTCCCAGAGACCACATCACACTGACACACTCCCAGAGACCCCCACACACACTGACACACTCCCAGAGACCCCCACACAACACTGACACACTCCCAGAGACCACACACTACTGACACACTCCCAGAGACCCCACACACACTGACACACTCCCAGAGACCCCCACACACACTGACACACTCCCAGAGACCACCACACACCTGAACACACTCCCAGAGACCCCACACACCACTGACACACTCCCAGAGACCCCCACACACACTGACACACTCCCAGAGACCCCCACACACACTGACACACTCCCAGAGACCCCCCACACGGTCACTGACACACTCCCTGAGACCCCCACACACACTGACACACTCCCAGAGACCCCCACACACACTGACACACTCCCAGAGACCACACACACACTGACACACTCCCAGAGACCACACACACTGACACACTCCCAGAGACCACACACACACTGACACACTCCCAGAGACCCCACACACACTGACACACTCCCAGAGACCACACACACTGACACACTCCCAGAGACCCCCACACACACTGACACACTCCCAGAGACCCCCACACACACTGACACACTCCCTGAGACCCCCACACACACTGACACACTCCCAGAGACCCCCACACACACTGACACACTCCCAGAGACCCCACACACACTGACACACTCCCAGAGACCACACACACTGACACACTCCCAGAGCCCCCACACACACTGACACACTCCCAGAGACCCCCACACACACTGACACAATCCCAGAGACCCCCACACACACTGACACACTCCCAGAGACCACACACACTGACACACTCCCAGAGACCCCCACACACACTGACACACTCCCAGAGACCACCGCACACACTGACACATTCCCTGAGACCCCCACACACACTGTCACACTCCCAGAGACCCGCACACACACTGACACACTCCCAGAGACCACCACACACACTGACACACTCCCAGAGACCCCCACACACACTGACACACTCCCAGAGACCACCACACACACTCCCAGAGACCCCCACACACACTGACACACTCCCAGAGACCCCCACACACACTGACACACTCCCAGAGACCACCACACACACTGACACACTCCCCGAGTCCACCACACACACTGACACACTCCCAGAGACCCCCACACACACTGACACACTCCCAGAGACCACCGCACACACTGACACACTCCCCGAGACCCCCACACACACTGTCACACTCCCAGAGACCCGCACACACACTGACACACTCCCAGAGACCACCACACACACTGACACACTCCCAGAGACCCCCACACACACTGACACACTCCCAGAGACCACCACACACACTCCCAGAGACCCCCACACACACTGACACACTCCCAGAGACCCCCACACACACTGACACACTCCCAGAGACCACCAGCACACACTGACACACTCCCCGAGACCCCACACACACTGACACACTCCCCAGAGACCCCCACACACACTGACACACTCCCAGAGACCCCCACACACACTGACACACTCCCAGAGACCCCACACACACTGCCACACTCCCAGAGACCCCCACACACACTGACACACTCCCAGAGACCCCCACACACACTGACACACTCCCAGAGACACCCACACACTGCACACACTGACACACCCCTAGAGACACCCCACACCACACACAGACACACTCCCAGAGACCCCCACACACACAGACACACTCCCAGAGACCCACACACACTGACACACTCCCAAGGACCCACACACACTGACACACTCCCAGAGACCCACACACACTGACACACTCCCCAGAGACCCCCACACACTGACACACTCCCAGAGACCCCCACACACACTGACACACTCCCAGAGACCACCAACTGACACACTCCCAGAGACCACCACACACCACTGACACACTCCCAGAGACACCACACACTGACACACTCCCCTGAGTCCACCACACACACTGACACACTCCCAGAGACCCCCACACACACTGACACACTCCCCGAGTCCACCACACACACTGACCCACTCCCAGAGACCCCCCACACACTGACACACTCCCAGAGACCCCCACACACACTGACACACTCCCAGAGACCCCCACACACACTGACACACTCCCAGAGTCCGCACACACTGACACACTCCCAGAGACCACACACACACTGACACACTCCCAGAGACCCCCACACACACTGACACACTCCCAGAGACCCCCACACACACTGACACACTCCCAGAGACCACACACACTGACACACTCCCAGAGTATCCTAATGACAGTTTCAATTCCCAGAGGGAAACGGTGCTCTCGCTGCACTAAACATGTATTAGCGAACAGTAACAGAATTAATGTTATTCAATAAATACGGAAAAATGCAGATATCTGCTGACAGTGGACAAAAATATGCTGACCTCGCAGAGTGATCTCCTGAAATGGCTCGGGCCCAGGGGCCCTAGTTTGGAAACCGCCAGCTTAGAGCGTGGCACGAGGAATGGCACTGTGACAGACGACTGTTCTGCTCATGCCCTTTTTGTGCCACGTGTCTTGCCATCCTTCCAATATGCCCCACGGAAGGCACTGGCTGAATGGCAATTTGCTTCTATTTTGAAAATCATTAGATTGCAGAATTTACTTTTTTTTTAAAAAAGATCTGAATTAAAACAGCATTGCTGCAACTGAAAACGAGATTGGTTTCAGCTGCATGTGGCACGTTAATAATCCCCTTATTTTACAACTTAATAAAGTGCGCAGTTGAACTGGGACAATTGCAACATGTTTCAGTTCAGATGGTAAAGGGAGTTAAATTTGATCAATGAATCTGTGCCATTGGTCATTATTTCCCTTCAAAACAGTGCCGTGTATTGTGGTGGGCCCATGTAAAAGGGTATTCATGAAAATGAGTTGCTGTCTATCTTCTGTCTGCTGTATTAATTGAAAGCCAAGAGACAGAGATACAGTACCACAGAAAAGACTATTTACAATTATTAGGAGCCATTACACACTGGACGGTCAGGCAGGGTCTCTAGGCTAAAGAAACAGGGGATTAGTTGTCTGGGCAATAATTGTCTATTTTGCCTGGAAGGGACCATCAAATTGCACCTATCTTTAGAAGCATGATTGCTCCGTTTAGCCTGCTTGTAAAAGAATCTTGCTTCTTTTAGTGCACCGCATATTCCACCCCCCCAAGTACTTCATTTATTTTCCTTAATTTAGGACCTCATGAATCCTCGTTGACGTGGCAAGTTGAGTTTGAAGGAATAATCGGACGCTCACACTGTGATCCCCGACTCGTTTGCCCAAAGGATAGGAAGACCCTTTGACAGTCCCGACCCGACTGAAAATTTATGGTTTGATTTGTTTTTTTGTTGCATCGCATCGGAAAAATCAAACGCGCGCTCCCTCGCCTCGTTCAATGAAACGCTGCTTGTGGTGCTTTTTTGTTTCAGCAGAATAAGAAGGTTGTCTGGAGCCGCGTCCTCGGCACTGAACATAACGCTTTCATTTCGGTTTCTGGGAACGTGCATTCCAAAGCGCTTAGCTTCGAGAGCAAAGAATGCTGAGTGACACCGCAACAATTCAGCCCATGACTCACGGAGGGGCACAGGATCAACAGACAAATGTGGGTCGAAAACGATGCCAATAATTAATTTTTCACTTTACAATAAACCCCCTCAGAGTCAAATGGGACCTACTGCTCACAACCTCGGGAGAAAAAAAAATTAAATCAACTAATAACCAAGGTCCACTTAACTCGCTTTCACTTAGGGAAAGCATCCTACCCACTGATAAATGATGATGAATGTCTATTAGCAAAGAATGCCCACTGTTAACCCTCCCCCCCACCCCCAACCCCACCACCCCCGCCCCGACTCCCAGAGTAATCAGCGGGAGGCACGCAACCTCAACATTAGACCGCTAATAGCTGGTTTGGAGGATGGCGGACAGGGCCAAGGATCTAGGGCTGCCCTGAAGTGAGTCATTGCTTTCAAACAAGGCCCCATGTCAGAGCTATCAGTCCTGTGGTGCTGTTTTCCCAGCTCATGATAAGCCTGTCTCTATCTAATCCAGGCCTGGCCCTATGATTTAACCTGACAACCACGACAATTGCTAGCCAAGAAAACATCCTGAATATCTACGTTGCAGAACAGATCGCTTATTCTTTTTTAAAGACAGTCGGATCATGCCAGTAGCGAACTGTTGGTTGCAGACACATTTCCTAATGTTAAGCTTTATGATGCATGTTAATGCTACGCACTTACTACAATAAGAAAAGTGGTTTGAATTATTTTTAGTTAAACAAAAAAATCGAACCTCTATTTGTGACTAAAAGAGAAAGATTTTGTTGCTTTGCGCCTCCCATTAGCGAGGGCGCTAACGGGGCCCAAAACAACTGGCGCCTGGGCGCGGTGCCGCTAACGTCGCGGTAGGCCAGCGGCGCTGCGCCGCTGGCGATACCGTCATCGCTGTGTGCAGCGCCCCGCTTGCGACCCGGCCGCGATCTTTGATAGCGCCCCCGACTCACCGCCGACGCTATGTCCGACAGGGTCAGGGAGGCCGACCTGCGGCCGGGGCGGCGCAAATTAAAGGGGCGGTGCCGGGCGGCCATTTTTACTGCTGGCCGCCTTCCAGCACCTGCCCCCGTTGCCATCCCCGGCCTCCTCTTCAGCACCCCACCCCCCCCGCGGAGTGCCGGCCGCGTTCTGTGAGCCCAGCACTTCTCTTGAAGTTAGCGCCCCAAAGGGGGCACGACCCAATTTTGCCCCCAGGCAAACATACTATTAATACTAGGGTTGATATTGCTTTGAAGTTACTACCTACCATGTGATCTTAAGCATCAAATTGAATAAAACAGCAAGACTTACTTCAGAATTTACTATCCCTTACTCCATAGCAACATAGGAACATTAAGAATACCGGCAATGTTGCCAAGTCGCAGTCGAGTCTCCGCGAACGCCAAGTGCTCCAAAAAATCCTCTCAAATATCCTGGAATGTTGCTGATCCCGAGTCCGAGTCCGCGAACGCCGATTTAGTCAGATGGGGTACTTTTCAAAAGTGCCACTACTCGGCCTCCTGGCGCTGTCGCAAGTCCGAAACATTGCAGTAGCATGAGTAGATTCTCCCGTGCTGCTTGGAGTCTCTTTGTTAAAAATAGCCTCGGTAGATATAACTCTCTGTTATCCGGTACTTTCGATAAACCGGCACCACGCCGGTCCCGTCGATGCCGGATAAACGAAAGTTTCCTGTACAAAGTATTTACAGTACAGAAACAGGCCATTCAGCCCAACTGGTCTAAGCCGGTATTTATGCTCCACACAAGCCTCCTCCCACCCTCCTTCATCTCACCCTATCAACATATCCTTCTATTCCTTTCTCCCTCATGTGCTTATCTAGATTCCCCTTAAATGCATCTACACTATTCGCCTCAACTACATGCTGTGGTAACCACTCTCTGGGTAAAGAAGTTTATCTTGAATTCCCTATTGGATTTATTAGTGACTATCTTATATTTATGGCCCCGAGTTCTGGTTTCGCTAGCAAGTGGAAACATCTTCTCTACGTCTACCCTATCAAACGCTTTCAAAATCTAGGAAACCTCAATCAGGTCACCCTCAGTCTTCTCTTTTCTAGAGAAAAGAGCCCCAGCCTGTTCAGTCTTTCCTGATAGGTATAACTTTTCAATTCTGGTATCATTTGAGTAAATCTTTTTTGCACCTTCTCCAGGGCCTCTATATCCTTTTTATAATATGGAGACCAGAACTGTTCACAGTACTCCAAGTGTGGTCCGACCAAGGTTCGATACAAGTTTAACATAACTACTCTGCTTTTCAATTCTATCCTTCTAGAAATGAACCCCAAGGCTTTGTTATGGCCTCATTAAACCAGTGTGGCTACTTTTAGTGATCTCTATATCTGTACCCCCAGATCCCTCTGTTCCTCTACCCCATTTGGACACTTAAGGGGCAAAATTGGGTTGTGCCCCTTTTGAGGCGTTAACTTAGCGCCCCCGCGCCCGAAATTCACTGGTAACGCCCCAAGAGGGAAGCGGGGTGCTACTGGAAGAGCCCCGCCTCCCTCTTGGGGCGCTGCGAGTGAATATTGTGGCGCGACGTGCCGCAGCGCCACGTGTGCTAGCATTACGTGCCGCGGTACTGCAGGCCTTCCTCCCCAGCTGGGCCACCAGGGATCGGGGTGCCGGCAAAATAGCCCGGCACTCAAGAGGAGTGCCAGGCTGACGGAGCACGGCCGGCACCCCGCGGGGGGGCTTCACAGGATGCCGGGGACGGCAGAGGGGGCAGGTGCTGGCAGGTGGCCTGCAACAAAAATGGCTGCCCGGCACCTCCCCTTTAATTTGCACCGCCCCGGCCGCAGGTAGGCCCCCCTGACCCTGTCGGACACAGCGTCCGGTGGTAAGTCAGGGGGCGCTAGCGAAGATCGCAGCCAGGGGCGCGAGCGGGGCGCTGCGCACAGCGATGATGCTATCGCCGGAGGCGCAGCGCCGCGGGGTGCTAACGGTTATCGCCGCCACTAACCTCCCGCTGAATTTCGCGGGGGGGCGTTAGCGGCGCCATGCCCGGGCGCTGGTTGCTTTGTGCCCCGTTAGCGCCCTCTTAGGGCGCTAATGGGAGGTGCAAATCAACTGAATTCACCCTCATTATTTTCCAAGGAACCTCCTTATTCTTCCTACCAAAACATATTACCTCGCACTATCTATATTGAAGTTCATTTGCCAATTATATGCCCAGTCTGAAGTTTATTAATATCGTCCTATATTTTGTCGCAGTCCTCCTCTGTATTAACTAAACCCCCAGTTTGGTGTCATCCACAAATTTTGAAATTGTGCTTCCGATTCCCGAGTCCAAATCATTTATGTAAATGGTGAACAACAGTGGTCCCAGCACCGGTCCTTGTGGAACACCACTTCCTACCTTTTGCAAAACCGAGTAACTACCTTTAACCCCCTACTCTCTGTTTTCTGTTTTGTAGCCAGCTTGCTATCCATTCAATTAGATCATGGCTGATTTGCACCTCAACTTCATTGACCTGCCTTTGCTCCATATCCCTTGATACCCTGACCTAGCAAAAATCTATAGATCCCAGTCCTGAAAGCTCCATTTGTCCCAGCATCCACAGCTTTTTAGGGGAGCGAGTTCCAAATTTCTACTATCCTTTGTGTGAAACGTGCTTCTTGATTTTGCTTCCCTTCTCCCCTGTTGTTCAACTGAATTTAAAGGTTGCTAAACGGTTAACACTGGAATGCCTGTGGTTAAGCTGTAGCTTTTAAGTACATTGGAGCTGTGGGTGCTTTGGCAGATCAAACATGGATAGCGACAGGGTAACGGAGAGCGGTTAAGCTCGATTCTTTCAGAGAAAGACAGAAAAACTTGCATTTCTATAGCACCTTTCACGACCTCAGGACATCCCAGAGTGCTTTACAGCCAATTAAGTACTTTTTGAAGTGGAGTCACTGTTGCAATGTAGGAAACACAGCAGACAATTTGCGCACAGCAAGCTCCCACAAACAGCAATGTGACAATGACCAGATAATCTGTTTTAGTGATGTTGATTGAGGAATAAATATCGGCCCCAGGTCGAACTCTCCTGTGCTTCTTCAACATGGTGCCATAGAATCTTTTACATTCACCTGAGAGAGCAGACAAGGACATGGCTGAACATCTCATCTGAAGAACCGCACCTCCAACAGTGTAGCACTCCCTCAGTGCTGCCACTACGGTATCAGCCTAGATTTATATGCTAGCAAAATACTGCAGATGCTGGAAATCCGAAATAACAACAGAAAACGCTGGAAAAACTCAGCAGGCGAGGCAGCATCCGTGGAGAGAGAAACAGAGTTAACGTTTCAGGTCGATGACCTTTCGTCAGAACTGGAAAGAGCCGGAAATCAAATAGATTTAAGGCCAGGATAAAGCTGGGAAAAGGGGGAGGGGATGAAAGAACAAAAGGGGAGATTAAGAGACATTAAGAGACATTACGAGATATGCAAGGCAAGAGGTGGTGTTAATGTGACAGGTTAAGGCTGAAAGAAGTGTGAAATCCACTGGCAGAATGAAGGACAGCTGCCAGCTTCTAGGAGGAAAAAAAAAGTGGGGGGGGGGGCAAATAAAAGGGTGGATGAAAAAATAAAATATAAATGTGATTGGAGCTAAGGTTATGATCTAAAATTGTTGAACTCGATATTGAGTCCAGAGGGCTGTAGCGTGCCTAAACGAAAGATGAGGTGCTGTTCCTCGAGCTTACGCTGCGCTTCCGTATAGATTTATATGCTCTAGTCTCCTGGCGTGGGATTTGAACCCTACAACCTTCTGACCCGAGGCAAGATGGCTACCAACTGAGCCACAACTGACACTGTAGGGCTGCTGCTGCTGCTGCTCTGGTTGAGATTAACCAACTCAGCGCCACATGATCCAACTTGTGAAAAGTGACCAATCCAATGATATGTAGCACCCACTTGCAGAAAGAAACGGCTTCTATGAGTGCAACAGGCCTTGCGATATTCCTTGGGGTTTACCCTAAGCTCTATCTCAATAAGCCTGCAACTTTTTTTTATGGGGAGGCCCAGTGTCCTGTCTTGGAGTAACAGACCGGGGATCAAACCTAGGGCCATCCTGGGTCTGTATGGCTCCAGTACTCAATTGGGGGTGGGGGGGTAGATTTTGATTTTGTGTGACGTTGTAAAATGGGCAATAGCGAATCGGCAGATGTTTTACACCTCTTCAATGCAAACGAAAATTGTGAGAGACATAAAACGGACTGCCGATTCACTATCGCCCGTTTTAAAGAAAGAAGGACTCGCGTTTATATACTGTCTTTCACGACCCAAAGCGTTTTTACAGCCAATGAAGTACTTTTGGAAATGCAGTCACTATTAGTAATGTAGGAAACGCAGTAGCCAATTTGCGCACAGCAAGCTCCCACAAACAGCAACGTGATAATGACCAGATAATCTGTTTTTGTTATGTTGATTGAGGGATAAATATTGGCCAGGACTCCCCTGCTCTTCTTCATAATAGTGCCATGGAATCTTTGATGTCCTCCTGAGAAAGCAGACGGGGCCTCAGTTTAACATCTCAACAGGAAGACATTGCATCACTCACTCAGTACTGCATTGGAGTATCAGCCTAGATTTTTGTGCTACAAGTCTCATAGAGTGAGAGTTGAACTTACAACTTTCTGATTTGAGAGGCAAGAGTGCTACCCACTGAGCCACTGGCTGACACTAGTGCACAAAGTCAAAATTACCCCCAACGTCTTTACCAGTTAAACAATTAGGAATGGAATCAGTCAAAATTCAGCTCTTCTTCAGGGAATGGAAAATGTATATCCGGAAAATATTGCTTTGAATTAAATTTGAAGACTAGGATAAGTGGTTACAGGTTTAAGCCAGTAAACGGTAACTTTATGACAACAACAGCAGCAACCTGTATTTATATAGCGCCTTTAACGTAGTAAAACATCTCAAGGAGCTTCACAGGAGCGATGGTCAACAAAATTTGACACCGAGCCACATAAGGAGATATTAGGACAGGGCTTGGTCAAAGAGGTAGGTTTTAAAGAGCGTCTTAAAGGAGGAGAGAGAGGTAGAGGTTTAGGGAGGGAATTCGGGAGCTTGGGGCCTTGGCAGCTGAAGGCATTGCCGACAGTAATGGAGCGCTGATATCAGAAAGGTCTTCTTCACACAAAGAGTGACCAACACATAGAATGGATTCCCAGATAGAGTCACAAAGTTGAAAACCCTGGAATTATTTAAAAGTCAATTGGATGCTGCAGTGGGGAGTGACTGTAGGGTCTTTCTGGTGGATGAATTTCAATGGGCCGAATGGTCTTTCGCGTCAGTAATTAGCTTGCAGTCTTCTGATCCTTACAGTTACAGCGACAACCTTGAACAGAACCATCCTGTGAATGGAAACTGTGAATGGAAACCTGTTGCTAATTTCTGTTCAGCGTTACAGGGTCGTAGGCTGTGTAAATGTGACATTAATGGTGAACCCACTGATAATATCTGCACAGCTCATGGGCCCAAAACCTGTCCAATTGAGACTCAGTTGCTGCTGATTCTTCGATGAAAAAGAAAAAGCTTGAATTTCTATGGCGCCTTTCACGACCTCAGGACGTCCCAAAGCGCTTTACAGCCAATGAAGTACTTTCTGAAGTGGAGTCACTGTTGTAATGTAGAAATATATTTTCTCATTGTATAAACATCACAACAGGACCCAACCTATTTACGCTTTCAATGTATTTTTCTGATTGTTTGCTTTCCTAAATGGCACTAATATTCTGGCAGAAGTACATTCTTGAGTGTTTAGGATACTGCAGCTAACCAGCCATCTTTGCTGCCCAAGTTCCCCTGATGAAAGAAGGCAGCCTCACCGTCCGCCTTTAATACTACTCATCCTAAAGCCCTGTGAGGGGGTAAAACTGCCTCTAGTCTCCAGCGACCAAAACTGTCCATAGATCACCCTGCAGCTTCGCTTCTGAACTGTCAGGCAGCCTGATAAGGTTTGATAGATTGGGGGAAACCTGGCTCCATAGTGACTCCAGCAGTCAGTTCCCCAGTGCAGGGGAGGGGCAGCGGTACTTACAAAAGTCAGTGATTTCTCATGGACGTCTATCTGTGCTTTTGTTGTGAATTTCCAAGCCACCGGGGGGGCCGGTGCTGAATCTGTAGATATCCCCTCTTTCACACCACTTTTATCAGCACTGATAACGCTCGTTTTTAAGACACAACAACAAGGAATAAGCAACCAAAACAAACCATTCAATAACAACGTGCTCAGATTTCGATGCATCTTTACATGCAATGATATATATTAAAAAAAGCTGCTTTCGGTGCAAAGCAATCTGATTTCTGGGAGGAAATGACTCATTCGAGCTCGCTCCTCTCACAATAGGTTACTTGACTCTTATCTGCAGCACTCATCAGATAATGAGCCTTTGAGCGGTCCGGGGGTTGGGGGGGGGTGGTGTGCGGGCGGATGGTGGG
Organism: Squalus acanthias; assembly: GCA_030390025.1. NCBI lineage: Eukaryota > Metazoa > Chordata > Chondrichthyes > Squaliformes > Squalidae > Squalus > Squalus acanthias. The sequence continues at coordinate 250,670,657 of CM059425.1, forward strand.
GGAGAAGGGGTGCCCGAAGCGGACACTTTTAGTAAAGCTGAAGGAGGATGTGAACTGAACGTGCTTGCACTGTCTGCACGTCCCTCCGCTCCGATCAAGTTCCGTGCCTGCTGTTGAGATACCATCCTGACAACACGCGTGCTCCTTGGCTCCTGCTTCCCTACGGAAGAACAAAAGGAAAAGTGCACTGGGTTTATAGCATGTTGTTTACGCGCTGGTAAAGATTCCGCTCTTGAGATTTTCTGCGGAGCATATTTTACAATGAAAATATGTTTAAAGTACAGCTGACTGGATCCACTCAGTGCCACTAAACAATGTCTTTAGTGTCAGTGAATCAAAAAAAAATTGTTTGCCAAACGGAAATTTCTTGCAAGCTGGAGATTCCTGACGGCACAGAGCTTACAATGGCCCTGGCTTTCCTATAAATAGGTCATGGGTCATGTCATTACATTGAGCATAACTGACCGCTGAGAAGGGTTCTACTGAACCCTCTTCCAAATGGTCTTGTGATTGCATAACCTCCAAGCCCAAAGGGTGGTCCGTGTGGTATTTGTAAAAACAAAATAAGTTGTTGCGATGCGGGGGTGACCCTGGGTGACCTCAGTTCAGGTGTCGTCACCTAAATGACCTTTTGGTGAAACAAAATAATCACCTGCAAAAAGACAAATCCCTTGGTTAAACCATGGGGCATGAGGCTCTGTAACAAGTGACAACTATTTTAGGTGACATATGTTAACCCCGAATGGAGTTTACGGTGGACAACTTTGTTCAAAAGGCCCAGGCCGAGCAAATACTCCACCAGTGCATCCTGACAGATCCCTAAACCATCGATCCTCTCTCAAGTGCATGCTTGACCCGCCCAAATAAACAGCTAAAGACAAAATAAGGGTCTGCTTACGCTCCAAACTTCAGTGTCAGCCGTGGCTCAGTGGGTAGCACCCTCGCCTCTGAGTCAGAAGGTTGTGTAGGTTCACAGTCCTGCTCCAGGGACTTGAGCACAAATCTAGGCTGACACGCCTAGTTGTTTTCACTTGGGGTTGTTTTCCTTAGAGCAGAGAAGGCTGAGGGGGGACCTGATTGAGGTGTACAAAATTATGAGGGGCGTAGATAGGGTAGATAGAAAGGAACTTTTCCCCTTAGTAGAGGGGTCAATAACCAGGGGGCATAGTTTCAAGGTAAGGGACAGGAGGTTTAGAGGGGATTTGAGGAAAAACTTTTTCACCCAGAGGGTGGTTGGAATCTGGAACTCACTGCCTGAAAGGGTGGTAGAGGCAGGAACCCTCACAACATTCAAGAAGTATTTAGATGAGCACTTGAAACGCCATAGCATGCAAGGCTACGGACCAAGTGCTGGAAAATGGGATAAGAATAGACAGGGCTTGATGGCCGGCGCGGACATGATGGGCCGAAGGGCCTCTTTCTGTGCTGTATAACTCTATGACTCACTGGGCTGGATTTTGTCTTGGGGTCGGGTTGGGGTTGTGTCATCTGCATTTTGTGTTCCCCCCCGACTCCAGATTAATGTGGATGAATGATGCAATTTTCACTTAATTGGGCAATTGAGTTCCAGCATGTGGGAACCCATGAACCAATTAGTGGTTTCAGTCTGAAAGTCGCCTCTGATGATGTCATCATTGCTGACTGCCTAGTCTCAGAGACTGTTGGTGAGAGAGGACCTGCCTGGCTTGCTTTTGATGTGAGTGTACCTGGATGCAAAAATGGGGGGGGGAGAGAGAGAGAGACAGAATGAGAATTTTTTTTGCAACCAAGTCCTCCCAGGCAGTCTCTGAAGACATTCAATGCAGCAGCATCAGAGGCAACTTTCAGACCTAATACTACTACTACCTTCATCACATCTCCGTTGTAATAGTGGACCTGCAGCTGATAGTCAGCTATCCACTTGTGCTCCCACCAGGTTTCACTGGAGTGTTTCACACCAGGCGTGCTTCACGTCAGAAAAGGGTTAAACTAGCTAAAATGTTTCAAAATGGCATTACAGAGCCAATTTAGAGCTTGTTAAGGGCTTTAATGGCCTCTCCCGCCTCTTGGAGGCGGGACGGAGTCAGGAACCCCGCGACTGATTTTGTCAAAATTGCGTGGAGGCGGGATGGGGTCGGAAACCCCGACCCCGCAACTTTAACCCCCCACACGCCTCCAAACCCGACTCCATGGGTCATTCAAAATCCAGCCCTATGACTCCAGTGCAGCACTGAGTGAGTGCTGCACTGTCGGTGGTGCCGCCTTTCAGATGAGACATTAAACCGAGGTCCTGTCTGCCCTCTCAGGTGGAGGTAAAAGATCCCATGGCACTATTTCAAAGAAGAGAAGGGGAGTTATCCCTGGTGTCCTAGTCAATATTTATCCCTAAAACAGATTATCTGGCCATGATCACATTGCTGCTGTGGGAGCTTGCTGTGTGCAATTTGGCTGCCGCGTTTCCTACATTACAACAGTGACTACTACTTCAAAAAGTACTTCATTGGCTGTAAAGCGCTTTGGCACATCCAGTGGTCATGAAAGGCGCTATATAAATGCAAGTCTTTCTTTCTTTCTAAAGTGGTTTCTGCTTTGAGCCAATGCTAAGTTTGTTGGATAAATCCGTAATCAGGGCCCAACCTGAGACACGGTGCAAAACCCCCCCTGGAGGAGATGACAGCAGGATATCAACGAGGCTTCACACTACATGGAGCGTAACTCCGGTGCAGTGTTAAACCAGGTTCAACAGTGCCTCGGGGAACTCTTGGACCTCCCAGATACCTTCTAAGCCTACCTGGGAGATCATTTAAATGTTTAGGCAGTGCAGACACTCCCAACCCGCACTCTCTAAACACTTATTAACTTTTAACATTCTGGGAGAGGAGCTTTATGGTCACACAAGGCAGAGCTCTCTCCGTGGCAGGAGAATCGGAATCGCAGCCAGGCAGTATAAAGGGCATAGCAGCTGCAGTATAAGTGACATATGCTCAGAAAATAATTACCCATGTTGTTAAGCAGTGGCTGAAAGATAAAATTACACACAAGTGTAAAATGTTCAGAAACAGCACGGAGCAATAATGCATCATAACTCACCAAATATGCATCGCGTCTGATATGCGATCCCTCTCTCACCTTTAGTCTTCAGTCTCCCTCCCATTGTTCTCTCTCACTCCCTTTTATCAATACTATTAGAAAGAAAGACTTGCATTTAGATAGCGCCTTTCACAACCTCAGGATGTCCCAAAGCACTTTACAGCCAATGAAGTATTTTTGAAGTTTAGTCACTGTTGAATTGCAGCAGCCAATTTGCGCACAGCAAGCTCCCACAAACAGCAACGTGATAATGACCAGATAATTTGCTTTAGTGATGTTGATTGAGGGATAAACATTGGCCAGGACACCGGAGAGAACTGCCCTGCTCTTCTCCGAAATAGTGCCATGGGATCTTTTACATCCACCTGAGAGAGCAGACGGGGCCTCGGTTTAACGTCTCATCTGAAAGACGGCACCTCCGACAGTGCAGCACTCCCTCAATAATGCACTGGCATGTCATCTTAGATTTCGTGCTCAAGTATTCGTACTTCATTGGATGTATAGCGTTTTGGGATGTCCTGAGGCCATGAAATGCGCTGTATAAATGCAAGTCGTTCTTTTCAAACTAGTTGCTTTGCCAGGGCGCGGCACCGCCAACGCCTCCCGTGAAATTCAGCGGGAGGTTAGCCGCAGCGATAACCGTTAGCGCCCTGTGGTGCTGCGCCTCCGGCGATTACGTCGTCGTCGTGCACAGCGCCCCGCTCGCGCCCCGGCCGCGATCTTCGGTAGCGCCCCCTGACTTACCGCCGAACGCTATGTCCGACAGGGTCCGGGGGGACTACCTGTGGCCAGGGCGGCGCGAATTAAAGAGGAGGTGTCGGGCGCCCATTTTTATTGCTGGCCGCGTGCCAGCACCTGCCCCCGGTGCTGTCCCCGGTCTCCTGTGCAGCCCCCCCACGGAGTGCCAGTTGCACTCTGTATGCCCGGCACTCCGAACCCTGGTGGCCCAGCTGGGCCCCGGGTCGCGCTGCGCTAGGCCCCTCTCCTTTAATAAGGGGAGGGTGGCCTGCAATACCGCGGCACAACTTGCCGACACTTGTGGCGCTGTAGCACATAGCGCTGTGATATTCACTCGCTGTGCCCCAAGAGGGAGGCGGGATGCTTCCAGTAACGCCCCGCCTCCCTCTTGGTGCGCCACCAGTGAATTTCGTTCGGGGTGCTAATTTTTTGGGGGCGCTAAAAGTAGCGCCCCGGCAGACTTAGCGCCCCAAAGGGGCGTAACCCAATTGTGCCCCCAATATGTTTGCTCTTGAAATCTACGTATTGCTCACATCATTGTTTTAGTTTTATTTTATTTATTAATTCATTCATTTTAGTTCTCCTTATTTTTTTTATTTGTTCCTGGGATGTGGGCGTCGCTGGCAAGGCCAGCACTTATTGCCCATCCCTAATTGCCCTCGAGAAGGTGGTGGGGAGCCGCCGCCTTGAACCGCTGCAGTCTGTGTGGTGAAGGTGCTCCCACAGTGCTGTTAGGGAGGGAGTTCCAGGATTTTGACCCAGCGACGATGAAGGAATGGCCGATATACTTCTTTGTCAGGATAGTGTGTGACCTGGAGGGGAACTTGGAGGTGGTGGTGTTCCCATGTGCCTGCTGCCCTTGTCCTTCTAGGGTTTGGGAGGAGCTGCCAAAGAAGCCTTGGCGAGTTGCTGCAGTGCATCTTGTAGATGGTCCACACTGCAGCCACGGTATGCCGGTGGTGGAGGGAGTGAATGTTTGAGGTGGTGGATGGGGTGCCGATCAAGCGGGCTGCTAAGCAACTAGCGCCAAAGTGCAGCGCCGCCACGCCTCCCGCGAAATTCAGCAGGAGGTTAGCAGCGGCACTAACCGTTAGCGCCCTGCGGCGCTGCGCTGCCGGCGATGATGTCATCGCCGTGCACAGCGTCCCGCTCGCGGCCCGGCCGCAAGCTTCGGTAGCGCCCCCTGACTTACCGGTGGACGCTATGTCCGACGGGGTCAGGGGGGCCTACCTGCGGCCAGGACGGCGCTATTTAAAGGCGAGGTGCTGGGCGGCCATTTTTATTGCTGGCCGCCTGCCAGCACCTGCCTCCGCTCCCGTCCCCGGCCTCCTTACCCGCCCCCCTGCGGAGTGCCGGCTGCGCTCCATGAGCCTGGCACTTCTCTTGAGTGCCGGGCTCTTTTGCCGGCACTCCCAATCCTCAGGGGCCCAGCTGGGCCCCGAGTCGTGCTGCGCAAGGCCCCTCCCCTTTAAGAAGGGGAGGAAGACCTGCAATACCGTGGCGCAATATTCCCTCGGAGCGCCCCAAGAGGCGGGGCTTCCAGTAGCGCCCCGCTTCCCTCTTGGGGCGCAACCACTCAATTTCGGTCGCGGGGGCGCTAAAAGTAGCGCCCTGGCAAAGTTAGCGCCCCAAGGGGGGCGCGACTCAATTTTTCGCCCATAAAACCTTAAATAACTACATTACTGATAAAAGGGACAAGCATAGGCTTTGCAAGAAAGGAAAGCTACCTTTTCTTGTTGTCATCTCTGCTAAGGTTAGATGTTCCATGACCCGTTGACTTCATCTTTTCCAGATTAACTTCTGCCTTCTCCTCGAGTGATCTGTTGTTTACCTGTTTGAGAAGCTCTGTCTTACATCTTGGTTTGGGGATTAGGTATATTCCCAAAATTCTCCTTTAAGTTTCACCCACCAGAGAAACATCTCTCTGTAAAGCAGTCCCACGCTCTCCAATACAGATATCATGCAGGGTCTCAATATTGGTGCAGTTGAACGTGCCTTTTTGTGTGACTTCCAACTCGGACTGGATCAGAATTTTGTTTACCGTGCCCAGAAGGTTTGTTCTTCCCATGCTCTTGATCGCAGGTCCTTAAATCAGCTTGTCAAATGCAAAGCTTTGATGACGAACAGTCTCACGGATCACAAGGGCACGATCACCAGGAACGAATTCCCAGCCATCTTTTTTGAGCATTCTGACATTCTCACGTTACAAATTTAAAGGTGCCTGAAGCTTCGGTTTTATTAATGATCCTATAACTTACCAAAGGGGCTGTCACTTAACAGTGACACCAGCAAAGTACACTTTACACCCTAATGACTGAAAGATTACACGAATAATGCACCCAGCTGTGCTTAAAGCACTACGGCACTTCAGGGGGCTGGACGTGGAGGCCTTCCTCTGCAGGTGGGAGGCGCCTATGGCACTGGAAGCCAACGCGCAGAGCTCATCCAGACCCCAGCTCCCATGACAATTAGGGGACCTGCCTATTATGTGCTTGGAGCACCTGAGCCCCTGTTTCTGGCCTCTTGCGCATCCCCAATTTCCATCGTTCCACCATTGGTGGCCGCGCCTTCAGCTGCCTGGGCCCTAAGCTCTGGAATGTCTTCCCTGAACCTCTCCGCCTCTCCGCCTCTCTCTTCCTTTAAGACGCTACCTCTTTGACCAAGCTTTTGGTCACCTGTCGCAATATCTCCTTATGTGGCTCGGTGTCAAATTGCGTTTGATAACGCGCCTGTGAAGCACCTTGGGACGTTTTACTAAGTTAAAAGTGCTGCATAAATGCAAGTTGTTGTTGTTCTCGTTGATGATGGGAGGCCAATTTAAAATAGACTTTAAAAGTAGAGTCCTGGTGCCCCCTCCCTTCCTCTAGGGCCACTTTTACTTACATGCCCCCTAAGAGGGCGCTAACGGGAGGCGCAAAGCAACTGAATTTTTCCCCCTATAGATTTAGTGACATATGTAACAGAGTGGCACTTTTACTTACTTCAAGAACAAAAATGTTCTCACCGCTTCTCCTCCCCTCCAATCCTGAAGAAGTTTACTGCTCACTGGCGTACAGTTCCAGGAGTGTGGCTAGCCCTCTGGTACCTTACCCAAGTGGCCATTATCTGTGTGTGACCCTTAGAAGGTCAGTAGGCTACTCAAACATGGGCAGTGAGGAGAGGGGCATCACAACTGAGGCCAATCCTCATTTTTTTTTTATTCGTTCCTGGGATGTGGGCGTCGCTGGCAAGGCCCATTTATTGCCCATCCCTAATTGCCCCCGAGAAGGTGGTGGTGAGCCACCTTCTTGAACCGCTGCAGTCCGCGTGGTGAAGGTACTCCCACAATGCTGTTAGGTAGGGAGTTCCAGGACTTTGACCAAGTGACTATGAAGGAACGGCCGATATACTTCCAAATCAGGATGGTGTGTGACTTGGAGGGGAACTTGGAGGTGATGGTGTTCCCATGTGCCTGCTGCCCTTGTCCTTCTAGGTGGTAGAGGTTGTGGGTTTGGGAGGTGCTGTCGAAGAAGCCTTGGCGAGTTGCTGCGGTGCATCTTCTAGATGGTACACACTGCAGCCACAGTATGCCGGTGGTGGAGGGAGTGAATGTTTAAGGTGGTGGATGGGGTGCCAATCAATCGAGCTGCTTTGTCCTGGATGGTATCGAGCTTCTTGAGTGTTGTTGGAGCTGCACTCATCCAGGCAAGTGGAGAGTATTCCATCACACTCCTGACTTGTGCCTTGTAGATAGTGGAAAGGCTTTGGGGATTCAGGAGGTGAGACACTCACCGCAGAATACCCAGCCTCTGACCTGCTCTTGTAGCCACAGTATTTATGTGGCTGGTCCAGTTAAGTTTCTGGTCTATGGTGACCCCCAAGATGTTGATGTTGGGGAATTTGGCGATGATAATGCCATTGAAAGTGAAGGGGTGGTGGTTAGACGCTCGCTTGTTGGAGATCGTCATTGCCTGGCACTTGTGTGGTGCGAATGTTACCTGCCACTTATCAGCCCAAGCCTGAATGTCGTCCAGTTCTTGCTGCATGCAGCGTGGACTGCTTCATTATCTGAGGAGTTGCAAATGGAACTAGACACTTTGCAGTCATCAGCGAACATCACCACTCTGACCTTATGATGGAGGGAAGGTCATTGATGAAGCAGCTGAAGATGGTTGGACCTAGGACACTGCTCTTCTTACCTGACATCCACACGTGTGCACTTTCATCAGGGTTTGCTGGATGGTGACCAGACATGGACTGCAATGCTGGCTTGTGCGGTCGGTGCGGACTCTCTGCACACCTTCAAGAGGGAACTGGACCCATTCTTGGCTGGGGCAGAGATCGCATCATGTAGAACGCAAGTGGATTAACACTTAACGTACGCACGGTCAATGTGATCTCCTGGACTGGTTTTCTTCACCTGAGAGGGTCGGAGAGGAATTCACTAGTTTTTTTTTCCCCTTATTGGCCCTGGGTTTTTGCCTCTCGCGGGAGATTACACGGCTATGGTGGGGGTGGGGAGTAGGAAGTATCTGGTCATCATGCTCTGGGCATCATGAGTTTGGGGCAGGCTTGATGGACCACCTGGTCGTTTCCTGCCCGTCATTTTTGTATGGTCAGATGGGATTTTTCCTCTTTAACCTAAGAGTGCCAGGGTGGGTAATTCTAACTTTGGGTGTGGAACAGGCGATATCGGATCAGCTGTCCGTTGTGATGTATAACGGTTGGCTGATCCGATATCGCCCAGTGTACATTATCGCCCAAAGTCAAAATTACTCCCTTGTGATTGGGGTCAATTTTGCACTTCTACCACCTCTCCAGCTGACATCAGCTAACTCGGGAATCTCCTTTTCTGTAAGGCTCAGCTACTCACTGTATAAATTCACTGAACAAGTCAGGAGTCGTAAGGCATGTTTGTCAGCAAGTGTCTGGTTCCTTTTTCATTTCATATAGTAGAAATTACAGCAATATTACGGAATGAACACTTAACGCCTGTAGATATCATCCCACCGGCTGCTATTTGAGCAGAAGCTTTAGCTCGTTTAAATTTAAACAGGACAATGCCTTCATTAAGTAGCCAACAATATTTTCTAGGCTCGCACTACAAGTGGCTAACTGCTTACCGCTGTCCCAGCAACAGTTTATTAATCAGTTTTAAGTGGAACTTTCCTGTATGGAAAAGTACAAAAGGAAGGAAGTGTGAGAATCTACTCCTACTTCAACTCACACTGCCATGTTTTTCCTCTCCAGTTTTTTTTAATGATTTCAATTGAATTGATGTTTCCACTTGTGGGGGAGTCCAAAACCAGGGGCCATAAATATAAGATAGTCGCTAATAAATCCAATAAGGAATTCAGGAGAAACTTCTTTACCCAGAGAGTGGTTCGAATGTGGAACTCGCTACCACAAGGGAGTGGTTGAGGCGAATAGTGTGGATGTCTTTAAGGGGAAGCTAGATAAGTACATGAGGGAGAAAGGAGTAGAAGGGTATTCAGATAGCGGGGAGGCTCGTGTGGAGGATAAATCCTGGCATAGAACAGTTGGGCCGAATGGCCTGTTTCTGTGCTGGAAATTCTGTGTAATTCTATGTACTTAAAGGGGTCATCTGCTGAGCACTTGCCGTGGTTTTTGTAAATGCTCGGCAAGGGCGAGGGGTGAAAGTAAAGTTGCCCAGAAATGGTCTGTAATATATTGAAGAATAAAAATATAACTTTGTTTTGTTACTTTTTAAGAAGCTGGAAATATAGTTCGTCAATAAAAGGTATTGATGTACCCTTGGGGTGTGCATGATATAACATTGTATGGCAATACGTTGGGCAATGACTCTCTAAGTATATCCTGAACGTATAGAACATTGCGATTTACTTCCTTTCTTCCTGACTGTCATTGCCTTTGAATTTGTGATGCTGTATGAGTCTTGCCAGATTATGGTGCAATTTAAATAAACTGTCACGCAAAATACCACAGTTGACAAACGACTGTGCTGCACAGGCCCTGACTAATTCAAAGTCAACCGCGGTCAGAATTACCACTGAGGAGAAAAAAAAAATCAAACATTTAAAATATAAATATAGAACACCAGGGCCCTGAAACCGGGTCAGCTATGAGTTCGAGTCTTGTTCTACTCAGTTGGTGATTTGAGCGATGTCAAGTGGGCAAGTGCTAAGCAAAGGCTACAGGAGTCTCGTAGCAAGGTAGGGTTGCCATCTCTGGTTGGACGTACCCCTGGAGGTTTCCTCACATGACCTCCCGCCTCCAACCACCCCGCCCAGCCAAACTGCCTTTTACGCGCCCCCCCCCCCCATTTAAAAAAAAAGAAAGACTTGCATTTATTTAGCGATCTCAGGACGTCACAAAGCGCTTTGCAGCCAATGAAGTACTTTTTTGGAGTGTAGTCACAGTGGTAATGTAGGAAACGCAGCAGCCAATCTGCGCACAGCAAGCTCCCACAAACAGCAATGCGATAATGACCAGATAATCTGCTTTGGTGGTGTTGATTGAGGGATAAATATTGGCCAGGACACCGGGGATAACTCCCCTGCTCTTCTTCGAAATAGTGCCATGGGATCTTTTACGTCTCATCCAAAAGACGACACCTCTGACAGAGCAGCACTCCCTCAGCACTGCACTGGAGTGTCAGCCTAGATTTTTGTGCTCAAGTCTCTGGAGTGGGATTTAAACCCACAACCTTCTGACTCAGAGGCGAGGGTGCTACCCACTGAGCCACAGCTGACAAACATCAGAGGGAAGGCCACGCTATGTCATTCTTATGTTATGTTGTTTGGATTCCCAATAATCCAGTATCATATTATAAAGGTAAAGCTAGATTTATTATGGTTGAAAACAATATTTATACACAACAATATTTAGGAGCTCACTGCTAGCTTACAAACTCCACCTTACAGACGGGTTGACTCGTCCACTCTACATCCAACCAGTTGCCCAATTGCAACAATTATCGCAGAACTTGCTGGTGTTAGGGAGCGTCTCTAAATTTGCATACTCAAAACAAATATATCTGGCACCTCCTAGTGGCTGGCTACAGGGTGCATTAGTGAAGAGTTGAGAATAAGCAACCTTTCAGATGCAGCTGTCAGGCAAGGCGGACAAAGAAAGAGGGGGCAGGAGCAGTATTAGCAACTTGCATCCAGGTAGCATGTATTTTCCTAATGTAAGTTTAAGACTAGAACTACCTTAGGTACTGTATATACTTTGCATTCATTCCGAGCTACTTTTAAATCAGTTCATCGTTAGTTAGCAATGTTGGCAGAGGTAAATCACAGAATCACAGAATCCCCACAGTGCAGATAGAGGCCATTTCGGCCCATCGAGGTAATCTTCTACAACCAGTGTAACTAATAGTTAGTTAGTGCTTCTGGTTCATATGGGAACATGTAGTTCCCTCGAGCTAGCTAGTAGTTACTTCGCACAAACTGAGAAAAAGGGAATATATAATTCTTCAGGCTAGTAAAATATTAGGAACCTCTTTATTGGTCTTGGAGGCAGTGAGACAATTTATTCCCTCTGGGCTAGCCAAGTTATAGACTCTGTCTTATGTTAAGCAGAGCAGGAAGGAACATTTCATTCTTCCTAGATAGAACAACTAGACCTAAGAGCTTGTAACTTCCAAATTTCTATTTTTGTTTATTTGTTTTTTCTCAATTAGCATGTAACTCAAGTAGCATGCTCTCGATGAAGCTGTCAGTAAATATTTGCCTCTATTAACAGTCTGACCATAATCATTTCACGGCTTTGACAATGGTTAGACAGCATGGCCGCAGTCATAGTTACAGATGCTTGGCAGTGATATCAGAAAAAACCCTTATTTTCTCCACAGTTTAACTTTATGAACTAAAGCCATATGCATGATGAGTGGACCTTAATGTTGCAGTCAAGGTTGCGCTGTGCTATAACCTTTGAACTAGTGTAATCAGGCCAAAAACAATGGCAAGTGAAGCAATACCAGAAAGCCTTCTTCGCAATTCCAAAGCTGTTCATGAACGTAATTGTGATCATTGCAACATAATTACATAGTCAGCTTCTTAACAATAACCTTACTCCAGCTCCCATTTATGAATGTGAATTGCTGACTTGCAAGTCAGAGATCTGCTAACAGGGGCGTTCCTCCTAAGTCAGGCATGGACTGCTCCAAATGTTGTGTACACATCTATAGCTAATTACATAACTAATGTATTTCATGCTCTTCCTGCTGTCAGAGTCGGACGGAATTTTGCCGACCTGGGCGGGTCCGGTGTGGGCGGTGTCCGTGGGGTCGCGACCCTGCTGCTGGCTCCATCCCGCTGCTGAAAACGAACTTACTTTAATTGGGCCTATTCAGCCCCGCCCAGCGCGTTACCCGGCCCAATGAGATGGAGCGGGTCTGGTGACGTTATTCATGATGCGTTTTCAGCCAGGATCTTTAAAGGGACCCTGGCCACCTTAGATTTGAAGGTTTATCTAACATAGTGCAGTCAGTGCACTACAGCATTGGAGTGCTGCAAACACTGACAATGGCTGCACAGAGGCAGAGGGCTGCACCCAGGCTCGCCAATAATTCCCTCCATGTGCTTCTGGAGGGAGTCAGAGCATGCAGGGAGGTCCTCTTCCTTTCCCTTCCAGGAGACCAACACAGCCTGGTTGCACATTGCACAGGAGGGCACAAGCAGGGATGTGGACAGGAGGACCTGGGTGCGGTGCCGCAAACCTTTCAATGATCTCTTTAGGTCAGGAAATGTTAGTACAAAGCCACACTCACCTTCATCCTCCTCTGCCTCTCATCACATAACCATCACACTGCCTTCCCTACCCTACTCCTGCACATCCTTACTCACACCAACATACCTTGCATGTCCACCCATCCCGCTCTCTCTATCTACATTATCACTTCCCCATCTCACTAGCCACCCCTCACACTCACCTTCATCCTAATGCAATCATACCAACTAACAATACACAAGGGTAGCCACTTGGGTGTTTTATCCAATATTTATGTCAAGTTTCTGTTAATGTGGTGTCAAACATAAAAATCTTTATTTTCAACACTTGGACAGATTTGTGTGCACCTTTGAAAGTGGCTTAGTGAGTTGCAGTGAATGGTGAGACATAACGATACCCCCCGCAATGGTGGTGAGTGTGAAAGAAATGGCTTGGTCATTGCAGGGATGCTTTATGGTGATGGTGTGGGGTGGTGCCAACCTGGCGCATCATGTGGCAGCCAGGGTGTACAGTGTAAAGATAACTAAATCTGGTCATGATGAGGCCATCCCTAGCCTCCTGGACAGCAATGTGCTCGGGTGCTGATGCCCTCTGTCCTGTGCAGCATCAGGTGATTGCGGAGAAGGTTGGTGGTAGTGTTGTTGGTGCTGGTGTGCCTGGTGCAGCTGGTGTTGGGGCTCATCGTGGTCCGATTCTGAGGACCAAGGTGAGACAGTGTAAACGGCACCCATGTTGATGGAATAGATGGCAGGTGAAGTAAAGATGATGGAAGCATTCTGTCAATGGTGAGAGAGTTCTTCCAATGAGGTGACACTGGATGGAGACTTTACTGGAAACACTTGCAGCCTGCAGAATCTGTGCTGGAAATGAACTGAGCAACAGCTTCTGCCTGAGGAAAGTGATCATCTGTCAGGTGGGAGCTTTTACTGTACATTTGATGCTGTCAAGTAATCAGCTGGAGCAATGGCCACGGAACTCCCGCCTCAGGTTGACAGACGTGGTTCCCGAGCTGCGTGAATCCCTTGCCCATGCAGGGAAATTTAAAAAGTAAGTGAAAAAAGGCTCTTAAGGCCTGTAAACTGCCTGATAATCATCTCAATTGGGTCGCCCGCCGCTGACGGTCGGATCAGCTCCCTGATGACAGACGCGCCTGGGAGAAAGGCGCGTGGGGGCGAGATGACAGCGTGTTCCCGACCCACTGTCAAAAATAACAACTTTCCTACCTGACTCGCCACCAATTGTGCCCACTACCACCCTGGAAAATTCCGGCCGTTAAGAGAGTAACTGAAAGATCTATTCTCAACTTTAACCTCTCTGACGACTACAAACCTGGACTATATCCCAAAAGATCAATTCACCATCGTCCTTTCTACGTTCAAAGGAGGGAACTGAGAAATACATATTACACTGCGTATGAAGATCTCATGGTACTTAGACAGGTGGCGACATAGCTTTGTGCTTCATGTCGCAAAATTAAGTTTCATGGAGATTAATCTCCCTCCACCAGTTAGTAACTTTGTCATCAATCGTCCTCAAAGAAGACAGACAGAATTTCATTCAATTTTTTTGCAGTGAGTTCTTTGGTGACTGATTAGACCTTTTTTTGCTCGGAATCAGAGTCCGCAGGTTGAACAGTGGATCCCGGATACACCAGGTTAGTACCTTAGTACTGTAGGGTATGACACAATCCTCCACCTGTTAGTAACTGAATGCTGTAGGGTATGACATGATCAGTAAAATCAGACAAATGCTGTTCCTGTGGTTGTTTGTAAAAATGCCAGGACACATTGCCTGAATCTCTCTGCCCCATCTGAGTCTTTCTCCCTCTGTCTGAGTCTTTCTCCCTCTGTCTGAATCTTTCTCCATCTGTCTGAGTCTTTCTCCCTCTGTCTGAATCTTTCTCCCTCTGTCTGAATCTTTCTCCATCTGTCTGAATCTCTCTCCCTCTGTCTGAATCTTTCTCCATCTGTCTGAATCTCTCTCTGTCGGAATCTCTCCCTCTGTCTAAATCTTTCTCCATCTGTCTGAATCTTTCTCCCTCTGTCTGAATCTCTCTCTGTCGGAATCTCTCCCTCTGTCTAAATCTTTCTCCATCTGTCTGAATCTCTCTCCCTCTGTCTGAATCGTTCTCCCTCTGTCTGAATCTTTCTCCCTCTGTCTGAATCGTTCTCCCTCTGTCTGAATCTCTCCCTCTGTCTGAATCTTTCTCCCTCTGTCTGAATCTTTCTCCCTCTGTCTGAATCTTTCTCCCTCTGTCTGAATCTTTCTCCCTCTGTCTGAATCTTTCTCCCTCTGTCTGAATCTCTCCCTCTGTCTGAATCTTTCTCCATCTGTCTGAATCTTTCTCCATCTGTCTGAATCTTTCTCCCTCTGTCTGAATCTTTCTCCCTCTGTCTGAATCTTTCTCCCTCTGTCTGAATCTCTCCTATCCCTGTCTATCTTTCTCCTCTGTCTGAATCTTCTCCATCTGTCTGAATCTTTCTCCCTCTGTCTGAATCTTTCTCCCTCTGTCTGAATCTTTCTCCCTCTGTCTGAATCTTTCTCCCTCTGTCTGAATCTTTCTCCCTGTCTGAATCGTTCTCCCTCTTTCTGAATCTTTCTCCATCTGTCTGAATCTCTCCCTCTGTCTGAATCTTTCTCCCTCTGTCTGAATTTCTCTCCATCTGTCTGAATCTTTCTCCATCTGTCTGAATTTCTCGCCATCTGTCTGAATCTCTTCTCCCTGTCTGAAATCTTTCTCCCTCTGTCTGAATCTTCTCTCCCTCTGTCTGAATCTTCTCTCCCTCTGTCTGAATCTTTCTCCCTCTGTCTGAATCTCTTTCTCCCTGTCTGAATCTTTCTCCCTCTGTCTGAATCTCTCTCCCTCTGTCTGAATCTTTCTCCCTCTGTCTGAATCTCTTCTCCCTGTCTGAATCTCTCTCCCTCTGTCTGAATCTTTCTCCCTCTGTCTGAATCTCTTCTCCCTGTCTGAATCTTTCTCCCTCTGTCTGAATCTTTCTCCCTCTGTCTGAATCTTTCTCCCTCTGTCTGAATCTCTCTCTCCCTGTCTGAATCTTTCTCCCTCTGTCTGAATCTTTCTCCCTCTGTCTGAATCTTTCTCCATCTGTCTGAATCTTTCTCCCTCTGTCTGAATCTTTCTCCATCTGTCTGAATCTTTCTCCCTCTGTCTGAATCTTTCTCCCTCTGTCTGAATCTCTCTCCCTCTGTCTGAATCTTTCTCCCTCTGTCTGAATCTCTCTCCCTCTGTCTGAATTTCTCTCCATCTGTCTGAATCTCTCCCTCTGTCTGAATCTTTCTCCCTCTGTCTGAATCTCTCTCCCCCTGTATCTCTTTCCCCCTGTCTGTATCTCTTTCCCTTTGTCTGAATCTCTCTCTCCCGACAACCTTATTTCAGCACTAGTATTAGAGTTAGGAATCAATGTATCTGCTTTGAAATTCCTCTCAGCCTGGGAATGCTGAAATGTTTATAAGCTAAAGCCATAACCAACTATTCCAAGTATTCCATACATTAGTGATGTTACCATTGATCAACTGGAAACAGGAAGTCTAATCCTGATTTGTGAGTGAATCAGCTTCAATCCTTCAGTTCTTATGCAGTGATCCAAAAGATTAAATAAAAAGCAGGCCATGGAACAGAAAGCGGGGAATTTCCTCTCAAAGGACTACCTCTGCTCCAGTAATATTTCTCCAGAAATAGTTGCAAAATGAATGCGAGTGAAATTGCTGTAGTAAAATGCACAGTATTAGTGCAAAGTTAGAAAATACAAACGCTGCGAGCTCTCCTGATGGATCAGTAGGTAAATGGATGGCCCAGTGTGGTACCAAGCATACAATGAGGTGTTCAAGGTCTGAACCGCAGCCTGTGCTGAGTTAGCTAACCTCAGCGAGTGTGGCAGTTGGGGAGTTGCATTTGGTTCTTTTTTAAAAAATATCTGTTCTCCAGATGTGGACAACACTGGCAAGACCACATTTATCGCCCAACCTACACGCCCTGTGAAGGTGGTGCTGGGCCTCGTCCTTGCCAGGCTGCAGTCCTTCTGGTGATGGTGCTCTTACAATGGTGTTAGTTAGGGAATTCCAAGATATTGGCCCAGCACTGACGAGGGAATGACAATACCTATCCAAGTCAGGATGGTGTGTGACTTGCTGGGGAACTTGGAGGGGATGGTGTTCCTAGAACACTGCTGATCTTGTCTTCTCAGTGGTAGAGGTCGCAGAGGAGGTAGGTGTTGTGAAAGGAACCTTGGTGAGTCCTGTGGCAGGAGTATCAGTCAAGCAGACTGCTCTGTCCTGGATGGTGTTGAGGGGCTTGAGTGTTGTTGTGGCTGCACCCATTCGGGTGAGTGGTGAGCATTCTTCACACTTCTGACTTGAGCCTTATAGATGGTGGAGAGGCTTTGAGAGGTCAAGCGCTGAGCCACTCTTCATAGAACACCCAGTCTCTATCTTGCTCTTGCAACCAAGGCATTGATATGGCTAGTTCCGTTACATTTCTGGTCAATAGTGACCCACAAGATGCTGGTGGTGACGCCGTTGAAGGTCAGGGAAATGGCTTGACTTCCTCTTGTTCAAGATGGTCATTACCTGGCATTTATATGGTGCGAATGTTACCTACTGCTTGTCAACTTAAGCCAGGCCCTGCTGAGGACTGGCATTGGCTGCTTCATTACTGAAGAGGTTGTGAATGGAGTTGAACACTGTAAAATCATTGGTGAACTGCCCCATTCTTGACCATGTGATGCAGGGAAAGTCATTGATGAAGTAGGTGAAGATGGTTGGGCCAGGGATGCTTCCCTGAGGAATTCTGGCAGCAGTGTCCTGGAGCTCGGTTGAATGGCCTGGGACAACCACAGCCATCTTCCTTTGTATGGGGTATGACTCTGGCCACTGCAGGGTTCTCTGTTTGATCCACATTGACAGTTGAGCTGGGACTCCTTGGTGCCATATTTGGTTGAATGATGCTTTGATGCTGAGGGCAGCTTCTCTGGCATTCAACTCTCGCATCCATCTCTGAATCAAGGCTGTGGTGAGGTCTGAAGCCAAGTAGTTCAGAACTGAGCATAGCCAAGCAGGTTATTGGTGTCACTTGATGGCACTTGATGACAATGACAATGTCCATCATTCTACCAATGATTGGGAGGAAACTGATAGAGTGGTAATTGGCCAGTTTAGATTTGTCCTGTTTTTTGTGGATAAGATACACCTGGATAATTTTCCACAGTGTCAGATCGGTGGCAGCCACAGTCATACGGGAACAGCTTGAGTAGGAAAGTCACGAGCTGTGATGCACAGCCCATGTTGTCAGGGCCCATAGCCTTTGTTGTATCCAATCTGCTTATTAATGTCACACAAAGTGAACCAAATTAGCTGTACACTGACATCTATTAACTGGGGACTTCAAGAGGAGGCCAAGTAGGATTGCTCACTCTACACCTTTGGCTAAAGACACTTGGAAACTCTTCAGCCTCATCCTTTCCACTTACATGCTGGGCTTCACCAGGGTTGAGAATGGGGATGCTCAATTAAGCCTCCTCCTCCTATTAACTGCCTGGTTGCCCACTACCATTCTCAACTGGATACGGTAGGCCAACAGAGTTTTGCTCTGATCCTTTGGTTGTGGGGCGACTTAGTTCTGTCTATAGCCTGCAGCTTTTGATGTTTAGCAGGCAGCGGCTCTGTGTATTAACTTCTCTAGGTTGGTACCTTATTCTAAGGAGTGCTTGGTGCTGCTCCTGGCATGCCCTTCTATACTCTGCATTGAACCAGGGATCTTCGGCTTGATGGCGATTAAGGAATGTGGGATGTGTCAGGTCATGAGGTTGCAACCTACCTGCTGCAAACATGTCTGTCTATGTTGGGTACCCAGTGCCCGATACGAGACTCCCAAAACAAGCGCTCTACTCGGAGCTCCTACACGGCAGGAGAGCCCCAGGTGGGCGGAGGAAACGCTTCAAGGACACCCTCAAAGCCTCCTTGAAAAAGTGCAACATCCCCACCGACACCTGGGAATCCCTGGCCCAAGACCGCACAAAGTGGAGGAGAAGCATCTGGGAAGGCGCCGAACACCTCGAGTCTCTTCGCCGGGAGCAAGCGGAAGCCAAGCGCAGGCAGCGCAAGGAGCGCACGTCAACCCAAGCACCCCACCCACCCGCCCCTTCAACCACCATCTGCCCCACCTGTGACAGAGACTGTAGGTTCCACATTGAACTCATCAGTCACCAGGGAACTCATTTTTAGCGTGGAAGCAAGTTATCCTCGGTTCCGAGGGACTGCCTAAGAGAGACCCAGTGTCAGCATCAGGCATAATCATTGAACCAGGTAGAGCATGGGCCACATGCAAAACAAGGTTCTCTCTATTTTGCATCGACAACCTGCCTTAATTCCAACCTCAAAAGAATACCTCGTATTGCACCCATAGATTTTTTATTTATCTTTCTGGCTATAAAGAATGACTTGCCTTTATATAGTACCTTTCACAACCTCAGGAAGTCCCAAAGCTCTTTACAGCCAATGAAGTACTTTTAAAGCGTAGTCACTGTTGTAATCTAGGACACACAGCAGCCAATTTGCTGAGCAGACAGGGCCTCAGTTCAACACCTCATCCGAAAGATAGCACTTTCGACAGTCCAGCACCCCCCTGGAGTGCTGGCCTAGATTTTTATGCTCAAGTCTCCTGGAGCGGGACTCTGAACCCGCAATCCTTTTGACTCAGAGCCAAGAGTACTACCCACTGAGCCAGTACATGTCCTAAGATCTTGTTTGTTCCTTTACTATGTTAATGGCGCTATATAAATGCAAGTTGCTGTTGTTGTTTACTGCTGCCGCGCACTGCAAACCACAATTATCCCTAGGTTCCTCTCGTAAAATCCGTAGGCCAGTTTATAGCATAGTTTATATTCCCACTGTCTATCCCTCTCGCCCTAGCCCATTATTTTTGTGCTTGTCCATATTAAATAAATTCTGCCACTTGCCAGCCCAACTTCAGAATCTGTCTAAATCCTTCTGTATTTGGTCCTCTTGTTATTTGGTTCAGGGTTTTAATGACCTTAATAAATATGATGAGGTTTGTGAATGTCTATGGCACCTGAATCCCTGGACTGAAGTTATACCTTTCGATTGTGCAATTTTGATTATGCATAATTCGAACTTGAACAGAAGAAAGAAAGAACTTGCATTTGTATAGCGCCTTTCACATCTCCGGATGGCCCGAAGCCCTTTACAGCCAAGGGAGTACTTTCGAAGTGTAGTCACTGTTGTAATGTCGGAAATGTACCTACATACATCGATATAAAAACATTATGAATGTATAAAAAAAGTTAAAACTAAAGTTATAGGGCAGAAGAAAATGCAAGTAAATATATTTGTGGAGGTGCCCTGTTGCTGAGGTGACCTTGACCATGGGAAATAATAACAAGCCGGGTGATGTTTCTGCTCCAGTAGCTCCGAGGTCAGGGAAATGGGATACGAGCCAGCGGTCAGAGGTGGAATGAAACAATCTGGAGGAACGTAGTTAAATCTGGTCCAGTTAGCATCAACGGTTCTTTCCCAGTTTTAAATACGCTTCACTTGTACTGAAAGGTCATCTTCAGTGACCACGCACTTTTCAACAGGGAGTCTTAAATTTTAACGAAGGAATATTTTTGTCCGTTTCCATTTTTGTTTTTTCACATTCTTTCTTCCGAAAGTGGGATACTGAAACCTGCGATGTAAATTTGATGAGATTTTAGCAGAGAATTGACTGGTTATTCACCTCATGCCTGTTTTGGGGACATTGCTGGTTCATGTGGTGGCCATATTTGCCTCCACAGCAGTCAGTGGACTCCAAAAATAGTTGACTGTGTGAAGTGCTTTGAGACATTTTGACTTGTTAGACACTACATAACCATATAAAGGCAACTATTATCATTTATTGTTCGAATCATTATGTTCTGTAATAATTTATTGGTATTTTGGTCTGATTTGGGTCGCTCGACCATTGGCGGCTGTGCCTTCAGCTGCTTGGGCCCTGGGTTTTGGAGTTCCCTCCCTAAACCTCTCCGCCTCTCTCTACCTCTCTTTCCTCCTTTGGGACGCTCCTTGAAACCTACCTCTTTGGCCAGGCTTTTGGTCATCTGCCCTAATATCTCCTTGTGTGGCTCGGTGTCAAATTTTGTTTTATAACGCTCCTGTGAAGCGCCTTGGGACGGCTTACTACGTTAAAGGCGCCATATAAATGCAAGTTGTTGTTGTTACTAAGCAATGTAAATTGTAAGAGTAAATTTAACCATTAAATCCATGGAGTAACAGTCTCCGGTGGATCCATATACGTCAAAGTTCACATACTTAACCTCCATTTTAGAATAGAAGAAAAGTATGTTTATAAAATGGTTAAAGGCCACTCAGCCTATTAAAGTTCAACTCTCCAATGCGAAATCTCTCTCATGAAACCTAGCTGTATTTTGAATGACCCCAGTGTTTTTGCCTCAACTACTTTGCTTGCTACACTGTAACACCATGGGGTCATGTTTCTGCTTACTTACCCGAGTAATATCAGCTCAATCCAGGCGGAATCGGCCGAACAAGCGAAAAAGAACAGGGCATTTTAAACGTGAGTTAAGGCCCCAAACCACTTACATTTGTGTATTCTGCGATCGTTTATGCTGGTTCGAGATACCATTGGAATGCTCTTTTTTTAAATAATTTTTGTTACAACTCAAGGCACTGCATTTTCAGGAAAAAAATAATAGAAACGCTGTTAAGGAGTCCAAGTGAATTTTAGTTGTTTGAACCGTTAAGACCCGTAGTTTCAACGCTATAATACAAAAGCTACAATGTCAGGGGTGGACGTTCTTTCTCTATTACAGTCCTGAGAACTAAAATTTGTATGATTCCGTCTTCATATAGAAATACATGCCCTGCCCACAAAACTGGCCACACCCCCAGGTCAAAATTGTGAGATTGCCCCAATTGTGCTGGTTCGGGAAGGCTCTTCAAGTTGTGCTCAGTTTCATAAGAACATATGAAATAGGAGCAGGAGTCGGCCATTCGGCCCTTCGAGCCTGCTCCGCTATTCAGTAAGATCATGGCTGATCTTCTACCTCATCTCCACTTTCCTGCACTATTCCCATATCCCTTGATTCCCTTAATATTCAAAAATCTATCGATCTGTCTTGAATATACTCAACGACTGAGCCTCCACAGCCCTCTGGGGTAGAGAATTCCAAAGATTCACCGCCCTCTGAGTGAAGAAATTTCTCCTCCTCTCAGTCCTAAATGGTCGACCCCTTATTCTGAGGCTGTGACCCCTGGTTCTAGACTCCCCAGCCAGGGGGAAACATCCTCCCTGCATCTACCCTGTCAATCCCAGTAAGAATTTTGTATGTTTCAATGAGATCACCTCTCATTCTTCGAAACTCTAGAGCATATAGGCCTAGTCTACTCAATCTCTCCTCATAGGACAATCCCCCCATCCCAGGAACCAGTCTGGTGAACCTTTGTTGCACTCCCTCTATGGCAAGTATATCCTTCCTTAGGTAAGGAGACCAAAACTGTCCACAATACTCCAGGTGTGATTTCACCAAGGCCCTATATAATTGCAGCAAGAAATCTTTACTCTTATACTCAAATCCTCTTGTAATAAAGGACAACATACCATTTGCTTTCCTAATTGCTTGCTGTACCTGCATGTTAACTTTCAGTGATTTCTTAGGTGCACAGGCACTAGGAGGCACATTTTAAAAGTTTTCTCACATCAAAAAATGATTTACTAAGATACTGACTAGTGCACACCAGTGAAACTATTAAATGGTTCAGTATAGGTTTTAAGTCATTTTCAGTGATTTTTGAATCGGTTTAGTCACAGGTGAAGGACTGGAGATCCTTATTAAAAATGTTAATTTTTTGTGATAAACCCATTTTCAGCTGTATTAATAAAACTGCACCAGGTTACCACCCTTAAATACATCAAGGAATACTTTTTAATGGAAAGAAAAAGAATAGGTGTATAAAATGATGAGGGGCCTAGATAGAATGGACAGGAAGGACCTATTTCCCTTAGCAGAAGGGTCAACAACCAGGGGGCATAGATTTAAAGTACGTGGTAGGGGTTTTAGAGGGGATTTATGGGGGGTTGGGGTCTGGAAGTCACTGCCTGAAAGGGTGGTAGAGGCAGAAACCCTCACCACATTTAAAAAGTACTTGGAGATGCTCTTGAAGTGTCGTAACCTACAGGGCTACGGACCAAGAGCTGGAAAGTGGGATTAGGCTAGATAGCTCTTTGTCGGCCAGCACGGACACGATGGGCCGAATGGCCTCCTTCTGTGCTGTAAATTTCTATGATTCTATGATTCTCTGAAACGATTACGTTCTATCACGCTGCCCGATTGCGCTGGTTCGTGGAAATTTTTACATTTGTGATTATGCAAATGAGTTTTAGCAGAAACTTGAAGCCTAACCTAACCAGCGCAGTTTCAAGCGCGTTTTGGGCACAATTTCTCAATTACGCCCAAAGCGGAAACTCTACCCCAGATCCTTCTTTAAGTAAAATAACTCTTCCTGATAGCTGTTTTTAAATATACCCCTCAAAACAGAAATGTTTCCTTAAACAAAATGCAAAATAAAAACTGCAGATGCTGCAAATCTGCAACAAGAACAGCAAATGCTGGACACGCTCTGTGAAGAGAGCAAACTAGTTAATGTTTGGGGTTTTTTGCTAAACGGATCACATCTGAAACATCTGCTCTCCCTGCAGATGCTGACTTGAGTGTTCTGCTTTTTGTTTAAGGAAGATTTTACAAAAATAATTCTGTTTAAACTAATATGCTAGTAATGAACAATTACGATGCATGTACTTTTCTGAGAAAAAATTATCAAACCCTTTTTTTATGATCTAAATTATCAAAAGCCTCATTCTGTGTGTAAAGGTGTTACATTTCATTTTATAAAATGACCAGAGAGTCAGTTTTAAATAGAGAGTTCCTTTCATTCAATCTCCTCCTACATATGTCGGGATGTGGGCGTCGCTGGAACGGCCAGCCTTTATTGCCCTTCCCGAGTTGCCCTTGATAAGGTTACAGGTGAGCCTCCTTCTTGATCCGCTGCAGTCCGTACCATGAAGGTGCTCCCACAGTCATCCAGGTGGTTTGTTTGGCGCAATTCACACTTCATCTAGAGCCATCCTTTGTTCCTCAACCTGTCCCATTTCCACCTCCTCTTGCCTTGAATATCTCTTAATGTCTCTCAATGTCTCTTAATCTCTCCTGCTTTCTATCCTATCACTGACCTTCCCTTTTGTTCTTTCATCCCCTCCCCCTTTTCCTAGCCCCTAAACTTGCTTTAAAATCTATTTCATTTCCTGCTTTTTTCCAGTTCTGACGAAAGGTCTTCGACCTGAAACTGTTAACTCTGTTTCTCTCTCCACGGATGCTGCCTGGCCTGCTGAGTTTTTCCAGCGTTTTCTGTTGTTATTTCGGATTTCCAGCATCCACAGTATTTTGCTATTGTGTTAGTGGTTTGTTTGGACACTGTGTGTCAGCCATGGCTCAGTTGGTAGCACCCTCGCCTCTGTTGGCTGAAGGTTGGGGGTTCAGGTCCCACACCAAGACTTGAGCATGAAAATTTACACTGACACTCTAGTGCAGTACTCTGAGGGAGTGCTGTACTGTTGTGTTAGATGCTGTCTTTCATATGAGACATTAAACTGAGGTCCTGTCTGCTCTTTCAGGTGGATGTAATTGATCCTACTAGCACTATCTTGAAGAAGAGCAGGGGAGTTATCCCTAGTGTCCTGACCAATATTTATCCCTCAATCAACATCACTAAAACAGATTATCCGATCATTATCACGTTGCTGTTTGTGGGAGCTTGCTGTGCGCAGATTGGCTGCCGCGTTTCCCACATTACAACAGTGAGTACACTTCAAAAAAAGAAGTATTTCATTGGCTGTAAAGCGCTTTGGGAGTTCCGGTGGTCGTGAAAGGCGCTATATATAAAGGCAAGTCTTTCTTTACTTATTATTTTTACAGACATTTTTCTCGTTGATTATTTCTTTTACCCTTTTGGCTTCTAATTACAGGAACTCCCCTTTTGACTACACTTCAAAAAAAAAAGTACTTCATTGGCTGTAAAGCGCTTTTGGGACGTCCAGTGGTCGTGAAAGGCGCTAGATAAATGCAAGTCTTTCTTTCTTTTGTAAGAAGAGCTGTTTATCTGCGGAGCAATCGCGGAATAAATAAAAGTAGCGTCGCTATATGGTGATAGTTTGAATTGATGAAATGGTTCTTGAAACCGGCCCGACACCATTTAGTCAAAAAACGGCCTACTGTATTGAGTTGTTTGTTCCCACAAGCAGAATATCTGGTTTCTTTTATGAGGACACAGCTATGTTAATTTGGTTTAGTGGTTTGTTTTGGGGTAAACAAACCTTTCACTAAATAAACACCCCAAATCCCTTTAACCAATTCCCTGGTGGCAATGACTGCCTGATTGGCAGCTTTGTTTTGCAAAAAGTGGTTCAGTTGGCTCGGACTGTTTAGTCTAGTGACTCGTATGGTGATGGAGTGTCTGCTGATAGCTAAATGGAGCTTGTGGTTAGGGAAGGGTCCTGTGTCATTTCTCCGCTGACAAGAGCCACAGAGTAATGCAGGCTGCACTTACATTGTCGAAATGTACCGTTTTCACCCAGCGATTGGGTCACGAACAGTTTAATCCCAAAGTATTTTGCAATGTGAACAGTAGGCCAGAAACAAAATGAATGGGCGCCTCTTAACTGTCAATGCAAATAACAACAGACCAGCCATTTTGGGAATGGCTTGCGATTAAGATCGCTAAATCGGACGTGCCAAAAGACTCATTTTTAACCCATATATCCATTTGAATAAGTGTAGAATAACGGTTACCCAAGAGGAATTTGCATGTCTCTAATTCAGTTAAGAGGATCGTACAGTAGCATAAGTCACAAGAGTGAAGTCAGGCTGGTTTAATAATGTGATCTGATTCCCAAGACTGTTTCACAGCCTTAAACTCCCTCCCCCTTTATAAGCTAGTGGTAGGACTTCCATCTCTGAGTAAGAAGGTTGTGGGTTCAAGCTCCACTCCAGAAGGTATAAACATAACCTAGGCTGCCTCTTAAACCCCGATTTTAAGCCCAACGGTGCTTGGGTAGAACACCCGTTTTACAGCCCGTCCGGTTTTAATTTCAATTGAAGTCAATGTAGAGTAAAATCGCGGTGTGTATCAAACGGGCGTCTGATCGAAACTGCCCCATCCCGCTGGGCATGTGCATTTCTGTGCGTCAATATAACAGGGGCAGCAAGCTCCGGCCTAAAATATTACAATTGTGGCAAGGCTGAATGACCCGGGGCTAGATTTTCACCTTGCCAGCCAGGTGTAAAACTGCTGTTGCTGATCAGTCGCACGTTATAGCAATCGGACGGTTTCTATAACGAGTTGCCGATCCGCAACGCCAGTTTCATGCCCGGATGACAAGATGAAAACCAACCCCGTCCTTTTAGCCTGTATGCTGTTGCCCAATGTTTGTGTGTGCAGAAACCCGACTACTCTTCACACCCATTTATCATGAGCAACCATTCAGCTGTATGTGGAAGTTCATGTAACGGGCATAGTAAGAACATCCAGTGACGGGTTTTCAGCCCATTTCTACACCTTTTTGCTTGATATTTTTTCTCCTTCTGCCACTTAAGTTCTCAGAAACTTTTATGCCAATTATTCCGATGTTTCCTTCCCCCCCCCCCACCACCTCATTAGTGAACCAGTAGGTTTCCCAATGGGAATCCCCTCAACCTCTGAGCTGTTTGGAGGAGGAAGAGGAGTTTCAATAGATTGATGCAAAGCATGTCAGACAGCAGCAGGGATGTTTCTGTGTCCACCCGGCCATACCCTCACACCCGCATTGGGCCAAGCGATAAGAGCTGACTTGTGGCGTTGGGGTGGGTCAGGCAGGCTGACGTCGGGAGTCAGGTCGGACGATGAACGCTAATTGCGAGACGGGTAGGATGGTGGGTTTGCAAAATCTCCACTTGGTGATTCCCACTAAGTTTTGCTCATTCCACAGCTGAATTGAACGCATTTTAATCAGTTCTCCTGGCTAGCTACAATTGTCCGTGCTTCAAAGGTGTAAAACAGCATCAATTCGGATCAGTCCCGATTTTCTGCATAAGTCACCAGCCACCATTTTGCTCGCTGGGTGAAGATGTGGATAATTTTTCTCTCTAAAAGCGCTCAATATACCTTTTTGTAGGTATTTTCCAAATTATTTAGACAGTATTTTCAATGACTCCAATACTTAAGCCCAATATTCCTTCATAAAGATTAGTATTGTACCTTCAGAAAGTTTAAATTTTGGAATGAGGATAGTCTTCCCCAAAGGACAAAAATGAGAAGTCGCACAACACCAGGTTATAGTCCAACAGTTTTATTTAAAATTACGAGCTTTCGGAGCTGCTGCTCCTTCGTCAGGTACAGTGAGGGAATACAAATCGATTACACCCCATAGGAAGTCAGTAACAAATGGCCTTAGTGCTTCTCTCATATATCAGTATCATTTTCAGTCGGCAGAACCCTTTAATGCATTTAACGGTATATTAGATATATATATATGTGTGTGTGTGTGTATATACATATATTTCTGCGCTTCTCCAATTCTGGCCTCTTGCACATTCCCGATTTTAATCGCCCCACCATTACCTAGGCCCTAAGCTCTGGAATTCCCTCCCCAAACCTCTCGATCTCTCTCTCCTCCTTTAAGACGCTCCTTAAAACCTACCTCTTTGACCCCCTGTTCTAATATCTCCTTATGTGGCTCAGTGTCAAATGTTGCTTGATAACGCTCCTGTGAAGCGCCCTGGGATGTTTTACTTCATTAAAGGTGCTATATAAATGCAAGTGGTTGCACATGTATGTATATATATATATATATAAATAGAAATGGCTAGTCAGTCAGAAGTTTATTCCTATATATATAAATATATTTATATTTATATATTATATATATATATATATTTTGCACAGTTCTCTTAACACAGGGCCATAACAAAGCCTTCTCAGTCCGTAACATACCCCTTTGAAAATGAATGCAGGTTTTGTGGTTTCATATCTCTAAAACGACTTCGGATAATATTTTAGCATTAATGATTTGCGTCTGATATTTACAGTCTCCAGCAGCCAATTTTTTTGAGGCTTCTGAGCTACTGTAAATATTCAGGTGAAAAGGATATTTGATCAGGTGTTTGTAAAATGGGGGTTGATCAAGAAAATAACATTCATCAAAGTCATAACTATAATAATGTATTGAACGGTGGAGTTTCACCATCGATCTCTTTTTAAATGTATTTTCTTTTCCCCAGTCTCTTTGCCTTACCTCGCCTTTGTAGAATTCAGCTCTTCCACGGATCACAGCAGCTCTCCAGTGCCTCACCCAACTGGCCAGTCTTTGGCCTGTGTGTAGTTGAAAGCCAGTGAGATCTTCAACCATGACCGCCGTTACATCCAAGCCCAATCTTCAGTGCAGCCGACATCCACACATTATCCTTCCACAAAGGGATCGCTAGTGACATCACCCATCACCCCTGTAATCACTGACCTACTTTGGCTCCCGATCCAGCAACACTTCAAATCCTCATCCTTGTGTTCAAATCCCTCCACGGCCACACCGCTCCCGATCCATGTAACCTCCTCCAGCCCTACAACCCTCCGAGATCTCTGCGTTCCTCCAACTCTGGCCTCTCGCCACTTCCTGCACCCCAACCATTGGCGGCCGTGCCTTCAGCTGCCTCGGCTCTAAGCTCTGGAATTCCCTCCCTAAACCTCTCGCTTCTCTACCGCTCCTTTAAGACGCTCCTTAAAACCTGTCACCTGTTCCAATGTCTCCTTATGTGGCTCGGTGTAAAAATATTGTCTGCTAACGCTCCTGTGAAGCGTCTTGGAGTAAGAAGGGTTGTGGGTTCATCGTCCCACTACAAAACACAAAATCTAGGCTGACACTTCAGTGCAGCACTCAGGGTGTTAAATGTTGCTGTGGTTGTAACAATCAGGAGCAACAACAGTGGTCGGTTTTCCAATGCCCAGGCTGCTACGGATGCTAATGCTGCTTGTAGCGCCTCTACAGTCACACCCTGGCGGAGATCAGCAAACGCAGCACTGATCTTCCTGGATGCCAGGGGCCTTCAAAGTCAGCACACCTCAGTGCTACACATAACAACAGAAAACGCTGGAAAAACTCAGCAGGCCAGGCAACATCCGTGGAGAGAGAAAGAGAGTTAACGTTTCAGGTCGAAACCCTTCGTCGGAACTGAGAGAGCAAGAAATAAACAGATAAAAATGCAAGGGGGAGGCTGGGGGGAGGAATAAAAGAACTACACATGCTGTGTTCACTGCACTGTGGTGGGAAATACATTACAAGGAGCTAAAGTTAACCGCAATTCCGTTGGCTTGCTTGACTTATTTTGTCTCTTCTTTAGACAGGGTCTGCTGATGATATCAGTGGGGGGAAAATAGCATGGAGACGTTATTAAGCCACACTGTGAAGAGGCCAAATGAATATCAACAGAGACCAAACACTAACCCAGGGAGCTGCAGTCATTACATCAGTTCGGCTGTGGATGTTAAAAGAAAACTCCAAGGAATTAATTAAGAATCCAGAACAAATCCTAGCTGTGATCCCTGAAGACGTTTGTGCTGACCTTCCAATGTAAACCTAGACTTTTGTCGTGTGATTTCTGTGTCAGCCGTGGCTCAGTTGGTAGCACTCTCTCCTCTGCGTTAGAAGGCTGTGGGTTCATAGTCCCACTCCAAAACACAAAATCTGGGCTGACACTTCAGTGCAGTACTCAGGGTGTTAAATGTTGTTGTGGTTGTAACAATCAGGAGCAACACAGTGCTGAGGGAGTGCTGCACTGTTGGAGGTGCCATCTTTCGGATGAAACGTTAAACCGAGGCCCCGTCTGCTCTCTCAGGTGGACGTAAAAGATCCCACGACACTATTTTGAAGAAGATCAGGGGAGTTATCTCCAGTATCCTGACCAATATTTATCCCTCAACCAACATCACTAAAACAGATTATCTGGTCATTATCACATTGCTGTTTGCGGGAGCTTGCTGTGCACAAATTGGCTGCCGCGTTTCCTACATTACAACAATGACTACACTTCAAAAATACTTCATTGGTTGTAAAGCACTTTGGGACGTCCTGAAGTCATGAAAGGTGCTATATAAATGAACGATTTTCTTCCCTTTTTTTAAGCACTCTCCACTGCCATCCTTTCCAGTACACAGGGCATTCCATTATGAAGCAGCTTGACATGCATTCGCTGCAATATGATGGCATGGGACCTGGCTCGCTCCCTTCTGTGCCAGTCTGTCTAAGAAACATGTCCCCAGGACTGCTTTAATTGATCATTGTCGGAAGCAGCAATTTTAATGCAGGCAATCTTAAGTGCTTAACAGTGTGGGAAAATAATCAAAACTGCTTTAAAAATGAGAAATAACAACAGAAAACGCTGGAAAAACTCAGCAGGCCAGGCAGCATCCGTGGAGAGAGAAAGAGAGTTAACGTTTCAGGTCGATGACCTTTCATCGACCTGAAACGTTAACTCTCTTTCTCTCTCCACGGATGCTGCCTGGCCTGCTGAGTTTTTCCAGCATTTTCTGTTGTTATTTCAGATTTCCAGCATCCGCAGTATTTTGCTATCGTTAAAAATGAGAAAGTTGTCCTCAACTCGTCTTGGCGCACGTGCCCTTTTATTTTGTCAGCTGGGTGTCTGGCAGGCATGAACAGCCATTAGCAGTCTTAAGAGCCTCCAGACCAAACTACTGAGAAACCTGCACAGGTAGAGCTTTTCACTTGATACGGATGCACACTTTGGGGGTAGATCTTGATTTTGTGCGATCGATAGTGTAAAATGGGTGACGGCAAGTGGGCAGGTTTTTATTCATGTTTGCAGCCAACTCATTATCACCCTTTTTATACTATCGCACAAAGTCAAGATCGACCTCTTTTGTCTTTGTTGGGGCATATCCCATTTACCCAAGTCTAGAGAAAATAGGTACAGGTTGACAACAGCCAAGAATGCGTGTCCCCCCCCCACCCCAGCAAGTGCCTATAGGGATATTGCTGATCATAATCTATCTTGGGAAACAAATGGACCTTCTCCCTCTTTTATTTGGGGTGTGTTTTGTGCTCATTGAGATAAAGGATATCAAGTGTTGGGGAGCTATAGAATCAGCACAGAAGCATAGAAACATAGAAGATAGGAGCAGGAGTAGGCCATTCGGCCCCTCGAGCCTGCTCCGTCATTTAATGAGATCGTGGCTGATCATCCAAATTCAGTACCCTGTCCCTGCTTTCTCCCCATATCCCTTGATCCCTTTAGCCTTAAGAAATATAACTATCTCCTTCTTGAATATATTTAATGAATTGGCCTCAACTGCCTTCTGTGGTAGAGAATTCCACAGGTTCACCACTCTCTGGGTGAAGAAATTCCTCCTCATCTCGTTCCTAAATGGCTTACCCCTTATCCTTAGACTGTGACCTCTGGTTCTGGACTCCCCCGCCATCGGGAACATCCTTCCTGCATCTAGTCTGTCTAGTCCTGTTAGAATTTTATAAATTTCAATGAGATCCCCTCTCATTCTTCTAAATTCTAGCGAATATAAGCCTAATCGACCCAATCTCTCTTCATACGTCATTCCTGCCATCCCAGGTATCAGTCTGGTAAATCTTCGCTGCACTCCCTCCATGGCAAGAACATCCTTTCTCAGATAAGGCGACCAAAACTGCACACAATACTCAAGGTGTGGTCTCACCAAGGCCTTGTACAACTGCAGCAAGACATCCTTGCTCCTGTACTCGAATCCTCTCGCTATGAAGGCCAACATACCATTTGCCTTCTTAACCGCCTGCTGCACCTGCATGCTTACCTTCAGCGACTGGTGCACAAGGACTCCCAGATCTCGTTGCACTTCCCCTTCTCCCAATCTATTGCCGTTCAGATAATAATCTGTCTTCCTGTTTTTGCCACCAAAGTGGATAACCTCGCATTTATCCACATTATACTGCATCTGCCATGCATCTGCTCAATCACCAAACCTGTCCAAATCATACTGGAGTTTCTCTGCATCCTCCTCACAGCACACACGCCCACCCAGCTTTGTGTTATCTGCAAACTTAGAGATATTACATCTAGTTCCCTCATCTAGATCATTAATATATATTGTGAATAGCTGGGGTCCTAGCACCGATCCCTGCGGTACCCCACTAGTCACTGCCTGCCACTCGGAAAAAGACCTGTTTATTCCAACTCTTTGCTTCCTGTCTGCCAACCAGTTCTCTATCCAAATCAGTACCTTACCCCCAATCCCATGTGCTTTAACTTTGCACGCTAATCTCTTATGCGGGACCTTATCGAAAGCCTTCTGAAAGTCCAAATACACCACATCCACTGGTTCTCCCTTATCTATTCTACCAGTTACATCCTCAAAAAATTCCAGTAGATTAGTCAGGCATGATTTACCTTTTGTAAATCCATGTTGACTTTGTCCGATCCTGTCACTGTTTTCCAAGTGCTCTGCTATTACATCTTTTATAATGCACTCTAGCATTTTGCCCACTACCAATGTCAGGCTTACCAGTCTATAATTCCCCGTTTTTTCTCTACCGCCTTTTTTAAATAGTGGGGTTACATTAGCTGCCCTCCAATCCATGGGAACTGTTCCAGAGTCTATAGAATTTTGAAAGATGACCAGCAATGCATCTACTATTTCTAGGGCCACTTCCTTAAGTACCCTAGGATGTAGATTATCAGGCCCTGGAGATTTATCGGCCTTCAATCCTATTAATTTCCCTAACACCATTTCCCTACAAATACTGATTTCATTCAATTCCTCCCTCTCATTCGACCCTATGTTCCCCGACATCTCTGGGAGGTTATTTGTGTCCTCCTTTGTGAAGACAGAACCAAAGTATGTATTTAATTGGTCTGCCATTTCTTTGTTCCCCATTGTAAATTCCCCTGCTTCTGACTGCAAGGGACCTACGCTTGACTTCACCAATCTTTTTCTCTTCACATATCTATGGAAGCTTTTACAGTCAGTTTTTATGTTCCTTGCAGGCTTACTCTCATATTCTATTTTCCCCCTCTTAATTAATCCCTTTGTCCTCCTTTGCTGAATCCTAAACTGTTCCCAATCCTCAGGTTTGCTGCTTTTTCTGGCAATTATCATATTGCTGTTTGTGGGAGCTTGCTGTGCGCAAATTGGCTGCCATGTTTCCTACATTACAACAGTGACTACACTTCAAAAGTACTTCATTGGCTGTGAAGCACTTTGGGATGTCCTGAGGTCGTGAAAGGTGCTATAGAAATGCAAGTCTCTTTTTTTTTCTTTCTTTATTCTTCCCTATTAATGTGTTCTAGCCATAATCTCAGAGGAGTACCCCTGCTGTAGTAAACATTTTTTTTTTCTATTTCCTACACTAGGCCATCTGAGTGAGAGTGCCAATTTTCTAGCAAGCTATGGTCAGTTTTGGTAATGCTGGCCCACACTCTCTAAGAACTAGGGGGACACCACTGTATACTTCCCTCCAGTCTGAAAAATAACCATTCACCACTACTATCTGCTTTCTGTCCCTCAGCCAATTTTGTATCCACGTTGCCACGGTCCCTTTAATCCCATGGCTTTATTTTTGCTAACAATTATGTGGTACTTTGTCAAATGCCTTTTGAAAGTCCATATACACAACATCAACCGCACTACCCTCATCAACCCTATCCATTACTTCATCAAAGAACTCGACCAAGTTAGTCAAACACGATTTGCCTTTAACAAATCCATGCTGACTTTTATTTATTAGCCCATACTTTTCCAAATGCCAATTAATTTTGTCTCGGACTATTGTCTCTAACGTTTTCCCCACCACTGACGTTAGACTGACAGGCCTGTAGTTGCCAGATTTATCCCGCTCTCCTAGATTCAAGAGACTAGAATCTGAAACACATCTGCAACCACTTTTTTTATCATTGTTAATGACTCCTATTAATAACAGTGACGCTCATCTGAAATATATTCCTCCCCTGTGGAACAGTTCTGTGAGATGATCTAAATAAAAATAGATTTAGTTGCAGTTTTGCCTGAAAGGAAGATAGTGGCATCTCTTGGAAGCACTCCAAAGCATTCCACACAGGAACAAATGACTTTGAAGAAAAGAAAGAAAGACTTGCATTTATATAGCGCCTTTCACGACCACCGGACGTCTCAAAGCGATTTACAGCCAATGAAGTACTTTTTGAAGTGGAGCCACTGTTGTAATGTGGGAAACGCAGCAGCCAATTTGCACACAGCAAGCTCCCACAAACAGCAATGTGATAATGACCAGATAATCTGGGTTTTTTTGTTAGCTGAGGAATAAATATTGGCCAGGACACCGGGGATAACTCTCCTGTTCTTCTTCAAAATAGTGCCATGGGATCTTTTATGTCCACCTGAGAGAACTTACGGGGCCTCGGTTTAACGTCTCATCTGAAAAACAGCACCTCTGACAGTGTAGCACTCCCTCAGTACTGCACTGGAGTGTCAGCCTAGCTTTCTGTGCTCAAGTCTCTGGAGTGGGACTTGAACCCACAACCTTCTGACTCAGAGGCGAGTGTGCTACCCACTGAGCCACAGGCTGACACTGCAGTGCAGCGACTGTTGTCCGGTTGGCAAATGCAGCAGCCAAATTTGCACAGAGCAAGAGCCCATTAACGCCGACTGGATGAATGGGCAGTTAATCTGTTCCGGTAGCTGTGGTTGAGGGAGGAATGCTGGTCTGGACATCGGTAAACTCCCTGCTTTCCTTCACATGGTGCCGAGGGATCTTTCATATCAACCTGAACCGCAGGAACGGGCAGGTGGATAGTTTAACGCCTCATCCGAAGGATGGCACCTGCGACAACGCTTCATTCTCGCAGCACTGCACTGGAGTGTCGGCCGAGTGTTGCACCGCAGTGGGGACTTGAGGTAATTTGATAATAAATGACAATGCAATTATTAAACACACTTGTGTATTTGCAACACTTTATGTCGGGGTAGTTGAAGGCTTGTTTCAAAGTGACTCGTGAAATAATTACCAACTGTTTCTGGGCAACTCATTCATCCCAGGTGTACAATATGTTTTCATTTGCATGCTCAGGCTGTTCAGAAAACTTGGCCCAGGCGAAGAATTCCAGTGGAAACGCACCAATCACATGATGAAAAATGTTTATATGCAGCGAGATCCAGAAGGAGTTCAATACTTAAAAAGGTTCTCTGAAACTATCGACTCGTTGCTTCACTACATGCTGCGGTGATTGGCATCTAGTGACTTGGCACAGAACGGAGACCTTAAACAATGATTAAGAATATCAGCGTTTTCTGTTGTTATTAAGAATATCATACTTACTTGTCCTCTACAATCCTCTTCACACCCCATGATCTGGAGCATAGACCTTGATAAAATCAAAACAGCTAATTATTTTAGATTGCATATGGAAGGGTATTCAGCTCATCCAAAGCTCTGCTGCCCGTATTCTGACTCGCACCAAGTCTCATTCACCCATTACGCACTGTGCTCACTGACCTGCTCCTGGTCCAGTAACACCTCAAATTTAAAATTCTCATCCTTGTGTTCAAATCCCTCTTTATCTCTGTAACCTCCTCCAGTCTGACAAGCCTCCGAGATCTTGCGCTCCTTCAATTTTGACCTTTTGCGCATCCCCCGATTTTCCTCCCCGCCTCTATTGGCGGCCGTGCCTTCAGTTGGCCGAGGCCCTAAGCTCTGGAATTCCCTCCCTAAACCTCTCCATCTCTCTACCTCTCTCTCTCTCTCTGCCTTTAAGATGGTCTTTAAAACCTACCTCTTTGACCAAGATCTCCTTATGTAGCTCTGTGCCAAATTTTGTCTGGTAACGGTCCTGTGAAGCACCTTGGGACGTTTAAAGGCACTATATGAATGCAAGTTGTTGTTGTTGCCGTACTTGTGATTTTGCTTAGAGTGTTTAATTAAAGTTTTCATAATAGGGAAGAAGAGAATGCCTTCAAAGAGACATTGCAAAACTGCTAAAATATTAGACATGTCAATGATTTGTACAAATTCACTCTGATCCTGTGTGTCGTTGAAGCAGCTTAATATACCTGAACTACACATTCCCCACTGCACTCAGTTTCCACATTCATCTTACATGGAAGATACAAAGATTGCCGTCTGCAAAGCTAAACATGTAACGTCATCTACTCTGCCTGAATGCCAACTTGACCTCGAGTTTAGGTTTGTTTCGAAACTGTTCAATGTGATTTACTTCACTTAATCCCAGTAAAGAAACTTATGTTTTGGCAGAAGACCAGAGAAGGATCCAAGTGAAGTACAATTTTTCAACTGCACACAAACCTGGCAGTTCCCAGCACAGCACGCTGGATTTTCCTGGGACCAAATGGAGGATTTTCAGACTTCGCTTATTGTCCACCATTAACTCGTTGGATCTTGAGGCTTGGTAATGATTTAGGTTGACTTTGAGAACTCATCAGCAATTCCTTAAAGGTTTTGCATTCTTCGATTTGATTTAACTTTCCTGAGGAATTTTCACATGAAAGAATAATGATGCTGTTTAAAGCTGTTCCAGAATGTATATTCCCAAGCCGTACTCCAACAGAGGGCAATCATATAGTTAAAGTATAAAGAAAAACACATGAATGGTGGGAATCTGAAGTAAAAGGAAAGTGTAGCGAAAAGATTCGAAATTCATAGCAGGTCAGCAAGCATAGGACCGGGCCATTCAACCCCTCGAGCCTGTTCCATCATTCAATTAGATCATGACTGATCTATATCTTAACTCCATCAACCCGCCTTGGTTCTGTAACCCTTAATACAGTTTCCGAACAAAAATCTGTCATTTTATCAAGCACCTGAAAGAGAAAGGGCGGGTTAATATTTTGGATTTAACCCTCGGTGATCAATACTAAGAAAGAAATGTTGGGAGTGGGGGGTGGTAATTGCATAAGATTTACAGGGCAGATTCAGCCCAACTGGTCCGTGCCGGTGTTTAGGCTCCACACGAGCCTCCTCCCACCCCTCTTCATCTCACCCTATCAGCATATCCCTCTATTCCTTTCTCCATCATGTACTTAACTAGCTTCCCCTTAAAGGCATCTGCGCTATTCGCCTCAACCACTCCCTGTGGTAGCGAGTTCCACATTCTCACCACTCTCTGAGCAAAGAAGTTTCGCCTGAATTCTTTATTGGATTTATTAGTGACTATCTTATATTTATGGCCCCCTAGTTTTTGGTGTCCCCCCACAAGTGGAAACATCTCCTCTACCCATACGCTTTTAACATCGGCAGCTGGGCAGCAATGTGCGGGGGGAGCGGATCTCATCCCGTTTCCATCCTGTTGACTTCAACGGGATGAAAATTGGACGAGTTCTGTAACGGGCGGGCGATCCGCTCTGCCGGATTACCGGCCAGGTGTTGAGGTTGAAAATGATCCCACCCCCCACCCCCACCACCCCCCCAGCCCTCCGAGCGTATATATATTTTTGAACTGGCTCTGCTCCTGTGCAAGCGTTTGATGGGCTTGTGTCAAATTGTGATGATGCTGGTGTTACCCAGTTTAAACGCCTGCAGTTAAAAGAACACTGCGGGACGGACGTCTGATTTTGTCAAGTGCTCGTGTGGGACCAGTGCTGCTCAGGAAATATACCCCAGAGTATCTTGCCTGAAATGCCCAAGGTGTAATAAGTAGTTACATTGAGAAGACCTGTTTAATAACAACAACAACATGCATTTATATAGCGACGTTAATGTGATTAAAAACATCCCGCACATAGAAACATAGAAAAATAGGAGCAGGAGTAGGCCATTCGGCCCTTCGAGCCTGCTCCGCCATTCAATATGATCATGGCTGATCCCCTATCTCAATACCATATTCCCGCTCTCTCCCCATACCCCTTGATGCTTTTTGCGTCTAGAAATCTATCTATCTCCCTCTTAAATATATTCAGTGACTTGGCCTCCACAGCCATCTGTGGTAGAGAATTCCACAGGTTCACCACCCTCTGAGTGAAGAAATTTCTCCTCATCTCAGTCCTAAATGTCCTATCCCGTATCCTGAGACTGTGACCCCTCGTTCTAGACCCCCCAGCCAGGGGAAACATCCTCCCTGCATCCAGTCTCTCTAGCCCTGTCAGAATTTTATACGTTTCAATGAGATCCCCTCTCATTCTTCTAAACTCTAGTGAATACAGGCCTGGTCGACCCAATCTCTCCTCATACGACAGTCCTGCCATCCCAGGAATCAGTCTGGTGAACCTTCGCTGCACTCCCTCTATGGCAAGTATATCCTTTCTTAGGTAAGGACACCAAAACTGCACACAGTACTCCAGGTGTGCTCTCAGCAAGGCCCTGTGCAACTGTAGTAAGATATCCTTGCTCCTGTACTCAAATCCTCTTGCAATGAAGGCCAACATACCATTTGCCTTCCTAACTGCTTGCTGCGCGAAGACAAAAGAGGTAGATCTTGACTTCAAAGCAGCGTAATCAGACAAATTTTGACACCAAGCCACAGGAACTGGGATTAAGTCCCAGTATCCGCAGCATTTTGCTTTTGCGTTAATGGGATTAAGTAGATAGCTCCAGTTGGAGATCTAGCACTGACGCAGGCACAGTGGGCCGAATGGCCTCCTTCTGTGCTCCAAGTTCTATGATTCTACGTATGATTCAACTTTTATTCGCAGTTTCTTGCTGTAAATAAATTGAAATAATGTTAAACAGAAAATGTTGACTCCAGAATGTTCTGGAACTTTTTTTAAACATTTACTGGTTTTATTTCAAGCTAACTTCAGAGCTTCTTCATTAAAAAGTGTTTGATAAACTTTTACCCATGTACTTATCAGCACTTGAGAAGACAATATAAATTGTATTAAAACATATAATTGCATCTGCTGTATATTGTGGTATCACAATGGCTTTTTTTTGGGGGCTATTCCACTCTCCAAGCACAAAAAAAACCCAGTTTGTCACTTTTTCATGAAGCCGATCTAAATTTTTTTATTTTCGGCCATTGAGCTACAAACTAACAGAAGAAACATTTGGCATAGGCTCACTTCCAACCCAACATGCATGACACTGGAATCACAAAGCGTAGTACAAATGATCCAATAAATTATAACAGAAAGACAGGGGGCGATTTTCCCAATGGAGGCGGGTTTCGGTTTGGGTGGGTTCCAAACCCGCCTCCGCTGAGAGGTGGGAAAAAATTTGCGATTTTCCCCTAATTGGCCAGTTGATTTCAGAGGTGTGGGTTGCCCTGGGCCAGTTAGCCTTTTGGGACTGAAACTCGCCTCTGCTGATGTCACTTACCCAGTTTCATTTAAGGGCTGCTTGTTGCCTTGGCTCATTCCACTGGTTTTTGGTCGATGCTGCACCACCTCCAAGCTGTTATCTCCTTGAAGAATGGCCAGCTCCAAGGCAACAGCCTCCCCGAAGTTCTCGGATGAGGCACTGGGTATGCTAGTTGAGGGGGCGAGAGCTAGCAGGGAGGTGCTCTTCCCCTCATCTGGGAGGAAGAGGCCTCCCAAAGAAATCAAGGCTGTGTGGGTCCAGCTGGCATGGGATATGACCTCCAGATCTGTGTGCAGATTGGGTGATTGGTTCTGTTTATTGATGAAATGCCATCCCTGTGGGAATGTATTAAAATTAGGTGATGGCAAACTGTTGGCGTGATGGCATCTATTATTTCGGCTTAGGCAACTCCACATTACGGGCTCCGCGACACTTGCGTGTCCATTGTCTATCATGTGTTAAGAAGGAGCCAAGCACATGTGCCACAATGGGCAACCTATGCAAATCTGGCCAGGATGAGTGCATTCCTTGCACGATGTGCTTCCATGCGCTGGCGCCTTCTGCCCTGTGCAGCACCAGGTGGGTGAGCAGGAGGTTAGGGCTCCTGCTGCTGTTGCTGCTGAGCTGCCTGGTTCTGCTGCTGCTGTGGCTGCTCCTCATCCGAATCTGAGCTCCATGGTGAAAGGAAATAAATGGTTCCCATGCTGCTGGCAGATGCCTCTGTTGGGGAAGCGCTCAGTCCAAGCGGGGAGAGGGTCTTCCAAGGAGGTCCCACAGTTGAGAGATAGAAGCTGCAGCACCTCCGACTTCGGTAGGCCTGCTAAAAGTGCTGAAAGGCCTTTGGAACAAAAGTTCTGCCACCTGCAACTGCTCCCTGATGAAAGCTCCATTTTAATGCTGGAGCTGCAGCTGTGAGGAGGCCACCCACTTGTCAACCCGCCAGGATTAGCTGGCGTGGTTTAGGAGGGTCGTGCAACAGGCTGAAAATGTGGTAAAATAACGAAGGCCTGTCAAAATAGGATTATAGAGGCCCTTAACTACTATTTAAGGATCTTAACTACCTCTCACGACTGATGGAGGCGGGACCGAATCGCACCCATCAAACCCGCCTCCGGCAAAATTGCGCGGAGGTGGTTTGGAGGCGGGTTCCGAACCCACCCTCAGTTTTTGCCATTTTGTCAACTGTCCCGCCTCCAAACCCGCCTCCTCGGGGCTGGGAAAATCGCCCCCAAAGACTTGCCTTTATATAGCGCCTTTCACGACCTCAGGATGTCCCGACGTGCTTTACAGCCAATCAAATACTTTTTGAAGCGTAGTCACTGTTGCAATGTAGGAAACGGGGCAGCCAATTTGCCCACAGCAAGCTCCCACAAACAGCAACGAGATAAATGACCAGCTCATCTGTTTTAGTGATGTGGGTTGAGGGATTAAATATTGGCCCAGGACACCGGGGAGAACTCCCCCTGCTCTTCTTCGAAATAGTAGATTCTGACAATAATATTGAATAGATTTCTACCATAACATTTCATCAGCAACCTTGCATTTGATACGATTGCACCTGCTCCCCAGTTTTCCGTAGTATGGGGCCTCAGGTTGTAATAGGTGCTATTCGTACGGTGAGGGAGTCAGAGCTCCTTTATTAGGAGTCTCCCCGTCTGTTTTGTTGCCATGGAAACTGATGTGGGGAGGGGGTGATTGACTCTGCCCGGTGTGCCCAGCAGCAGTAAACGTGTATTAAACCTCACCCAGTGTCATCTTTCTCATCTTGAAGCAGCAAAGCTAAACTCAAGAGCCCCAGTACTCAACTGATTAAAGCAGATTAAAACAATACATTATAAACGTTTTTTTTTGGGGGGGGGGGGGTTTCAATTCTGCAATTGTAAACCAAAGAGATTAAGAATTTTTATCTGAGTGCTGGTTAGCTGAGCAAGCATGTAATTTTCAATTTCAAAAACACACTGAATCCTACTTTAACTATTGGCTCCCGGTTAAGCAGCGCCTCGATTTCAAAATTCTCATCCTTGTTTTCAAATCCCTCCATGGCCTCGCCCCTCCCTATCTCTGTAATCTCCTTCAGCCCCACAACCCTCCTAGATATCTGCACTCCTCAAATTCTGCCCTCTTGAGCATCCCTGATTATAATCGCTCAACCTTTGATGGCCGTGCCTTCTGTTGTCTAGGCCCTAAGCTCTGGAATTCCCTACCTAAACCCGTCCGCCTCTCTACCTCTCTTTCCTCCTTTAAGACGCTCCTTAAAACCTACCTCTTTGACCAAGCTCTTGGTCACCTGCCCTAAGTTATCCTTATGTGGCTTAGTGTCAAATTTTTTGTCTTAAAATACTCCTGTGCAGCGCCTTGAGACATTTTACTACGTTAAAGGCGCTATATAAATACAAGTTGTTGTTGTTGTTGAAACATTTTTTTGCCGCAAAAAATGCGTATCTAATTATTTTCTCCAGAAATTTTTGAAACGCACCTAATTCACCTGGAAAATCAGATTCTGACAGAAATGGCGATCTTCTACCAATTACACATTCAATTTATTTTTGGAATCGGTTTGAATAATGCTACTTTTATTTTTATTTAAAAAAAGGTTTTAATCTGAACTTTGCAAAGGTATTCGTAAAAAAAAAAAATCAGAATCCTATTTACGGCACCATCTGAATTTAGTGCTATTTACAGAATATAACGCCTACCCACACACAATGATTCCTCGAGTCTCTTTGAAGTGCTGGATAAGACTGTGTTGTAGCAAAAGCCGACTGGCTTTTTATTTCTCGAATCCAGCCCAGGGATAGAGCCTGGGGGGGGGGTGCTTCACACGAGGGATCTTTCCTTCTAAACTTGCAGCTCATAGTCGCGGAGTCGTAAGGTAATCTTTGTATTGCATTAGGTCTTTCACAGTCGAGAATGCATAATATTGTTACCGGGGTCGTAATGGAAAGCAGTTACTTCACAAGATTTTCACCACGTTAGCAGGAAACGAGCCACAGTCTGCAATAGTAGACCTATCCTGAAATGGTCCTGATCCAGTTTACATGGAAACGGAAACCTTGTGACCGCAGCTTGCTTGAGCAGTGCGCTGTTTAAAGAACTGTCTTCATAGAAACCTATGCTTTCTTTTCCCCCCGATATTTTTGACAATCTATGTTCCCCTCTTCTGTGCATCATCGCTTTGGCACAATTCACATCACTGTATTGTTAAGCTGACTGCAACTGCGAGTTCAGCAGACACTTTTTCACAAAGGCAGCGTCCCTTTGAGTGAGGCTTACTGATTGACAAAACAACAGAAAACGCTGGAAAAACTCAGCAGGCCAGGCAGCATCCGTGGAGAGAGAAAGAGAGTTAACGTTTCAGGTCGATGACCTTTCGTCAGAACTGTTTACAAGTTCTGTTGACAAGTTGCCCTATATATATATATCTATATATCAAGAATTAGAACGTAAGAATTAGGAGCAGGAGTAGGCCATACGGCCCCTCGAGCCTGCTCCACCATTCAATAAGATCACGGCTGATCATCGACCTCAACTCCACTTTCCCCGCCTGATCTCCATATCCCTTGATTCCCATAAGAACATAAGAAGAAGTAATTGCGCAAGGAAAGTGTATATGAAAAATCGTGAGGGGGGAATATCTTTGCTGGTGTGAGACCGGCGAAATTCTGTGCAGTTGCTTATTGCAGAGGAACCTGTTACACTGCAACTATCACTCTGTACCGGTTTGTAACCACTATCATTAATAACCCCTCGCTGCTCTAATGCTTAGCATCTGGTAGGGTTTCTCTGATGCTAGCTAGAAGCAAGGTCTGGCTCCCAATACCTCAAATCTTCATCCTCAGGCACAAAATCTTTTACAGGTTTTGACTGTATTCTCACTGCCCAGGCAGCTGGGTTACAGAAACCCAGCAACATGTGTGCTGCTCTTTTATAAAATGCAAGCTTTTTTTTAAATCTCCCTCTCTCTCTCTCTCTCTCACACAAAATCTTTATGCGCAGGTAGGAATACAAAAAACATAACCCTTCCAAGCTGCCGTGTGCAAAAATAAAAAAGATTTACGGAAAAGAAACGCGAAAGAAACTGTTTCCACTGGCCGGGAGGGTCGGTAACCAGAGGACACAGATTTAAGATAATTGACAAAAGAACCAGGGGGAGAGGGGGGGCGGGGGGGGGGGAGATGGGGAGATGTTCTTTTTTACACAGCGAGTTGCCACGATCTGGAATGCACGGCCTGAAAGGGCGGTGGAAGCAGATTCGATAATAACTTTCAAAAGGGAATTGGATATATTCTTGAAAAGGAAAAACAAATTGCAGGGCTACGGGGAAAGGAACTAGTTGGACGGCTCTTTCAAAGGGCCGGCACAGGCACGATGGACCAAATGGCCTCCTTCTGTGCTGTGGGAGTCAGCCTCGGCTCAGTGGGTAGCACTCTCACCTCTGAGTCTGAAGGTTGTGGGTTCAAGTCCCACTCCAGAGACTTGAGCATAAAATCCAGGCTGAAGCTCCAGTGCAGTGCTGAGGGAGTGCTGCACTGTCGGAGGTGCCGTCTTTTGGATGAGACGTTAAACCGAGGCCCCGTCTGTCCTCTCAGGTGGACGTTAAAGATCCTACGGCACTATTTCAAAGAATTGCAGGGGGAGTCCTGGTCAATATTTGTCCCTCAACCAACATCACTAAAACAGATTATCTGGTCATTATTACATTGCTGTTTGTGGGAGCTTGCTGTGCACAAATTTGACTGCCGCAATTCTTACATTACAACAGTGACTACACTTCAAAAGTACTTCATTGG
Organism: Squalus acanthias; assembly: GCA_030390025.1. Taxonomy (NCBI): domain Eukaryota; kingdom Metazoa; phylum Chordata; class Chondrichthyes; order Squaliformes; family Squalidae; genus Squalus; species Squalus acanthias. The sequence goes on from CM059425.1 coordinate 250,714,289, forward strand.
CTGTAAAGCCCTTTGGGACATCCTGAAGTCATGAAAGGCGCTATATAAATGCAGGTCATTTTATGAATGTTGCAATGATTAATTAACAAGAATGCACCAGCATTCATTGTCAGGCACAGAACAAACACCAGCCCATCCTTCATATCAACTGGAGCTACAACATTTCATTGGCAACTATCATCGCAAAGAAAACTACGAATCAAATCAGTATAAGATGCACAGACGTCGATTTACATCTTTGGGGGTTGATACAATTATTGCAAAGCACGGAACCAGGGGAGAGATGAGGTGAAATATTTTTACACAGTTATGTTCTGCAATGCACTGGCTGAAAGGGTGGTGGAAGACAGTAACTTTCAAAAGGGGCATTGTATAAATAGTAGAAAAGGAAAAATTTGCAGGGCTATGGGGGGGGGGGAGGTGGGGGAAGAGCAGGGGAGAGTGAGAATAATTGGATAGCTCTTTCAAAGAGCCAGCACAGGCACGATGGGCTGAATGGCCTCCTTCTGTGCTACATCATTCTATGATTCTAGTTTTTTTTTGAGATTCACAAATGGCTTGTCCAGGACGCCCCACGACTGGGAAGAGAGCGGTTTGGCAAAGTCCAATGCCATTTGGAATCTTGCACAGAGGCCTTATGACAAGTGGAAGATCATGTGTTCTGAAGCTCTTCCCTAATGGTTGCAGTTAATAGCTTAGCAGCTGCTTGCATCTGGAGGCTATGCTTTAAGACCGTCACAGCTGCACTGCAATAAACAGCAAGAAGCTAACTCGGGCCGGCTCGCCAGTTTACATTCTTTTTTTCAAGATCTCTGAGTTAATTACGCTGTAATCTCGGTGGCTAATTCTATTTTATCAGTGTTTTGTTTATGCAACTGTAAGGCTGAATTGCAAACATATTTGAAAAAGAGATAAACTCGTAATCGGTTCGCAGTCTCAGTGAATTTAGCGGTCAGTCAGATCACAGCCCCCTTATTCTCTCACTGACCAAATTATTCAATAGTTTTTATTTTTATAATTCATTTCCTTGCCAAAGAAAAAGTAACAAATGATTCCACTTTTCGTACATTTCGATTCATAAATTCCTCGGATTAGGTTTTGAACTATTTGAATCAGTGTATAATTTTTTTTTTAAATCAATAAATAAACACTAGTGGGGTAATCTGTGCCCTGCATTAATTACTAGTGCTAACTGTTGTGGGGTTAAGTTGCGCCCAGCATTAATTACTGCTGCTAACTTTCCTGAAGTTCAGCTATCCGTCAGTGGGTGGCTGGTCACAAAACTGCTGTAAATCATCCATTTTAATTGTTGTGGGTCTCATGCAGTCTGGAACCAATTCTGAATTGTAGTTGCAAATTGGACCTCACACACATGGGCCCATCTAGTTCAAGGATGGCCCGGTGAATGAGAGCCAGGAACCTTTGGGCAGTTTACCTTTTCTATCCAATCAAACTCTTGGTATTGGTACAGGGTATCGGTGAGACCACACCTTGAGTACTGTGAACAGTTTTGGCCTCCTTATTTAAGAAAGGATATACTTGCATTGGAGGCAGTTCAGAGACGATTCACGAGGTTAATTCCAGAGATGAGGGGGTTGACTTATGAGGAAAGGTTGAGCAGGCTGGGCCTATACTCATTGGAATTTAGAAGAATGAGGGGTGATCTTATTGAAACATATAAGATACTGAGGGGGCACGACAAGGTAGATGCAGAGAGAATGTTTCCCCTCGTGAGGAAATCTGGAACGCGGGGGTACAGTTTCAGAATAAAGGGTCACCCTTTTAGAACTGAGATGAGGAGGAATTTCTTCTCTCAGAGGGTCGTAAATCTGTGGAATTCTCTGCCCCATAGAGCCGTGGAGGCTGGGTCATTAAATACATTTAAGGTGGAGATAGACAGATTTTTGCAAGATAAGGGAGTGAAGGGTTATGGGGAGCGGGCAGGGAAGTGGCTTTGAGCCCAAGATCAGCCATGATCTTATTGAATGGCGGAGCAGGCTCGAGGGGCCAAGTGGCCTATTCCTGCTCCTATTTCTTATGTTCTTATGTTCTCTTGTGCCAGAGAGAACAGCTGAGCAGCCTGCCAGGAGGTGCTCGGAAAGGACAGACTCCGAAAGGGCAATTTATCCTCTTCTGTAATACGAGTTCTGAAACACTTCAAGTTAAGATAGGTCACCAGATTTGATTGCCCAACACTCCACAGATGTACAGCAGGCCGGCCAAAACCCGCTGGCTGATCGAGAAGAGTCTCAATTTGCAGAAAAAAAAAGCCGTGCCATAGCTGTGCAAAATGGGGTTTAGCTTTAGAAACATGACATTAGAACAACAACTAGAAAAGAGAAGACTGAGGGGGTGACCTAATAGAGGTCTTTAACATTATGAAGGGGTTCGATAGGGTAGAAATAGAGAAGATGTTTCCACCTGTGGAGGAGTCCAAAACTAGGGGCCATAAATATAAGATAGTCACTAATAAATCCAATAAGGAATTCAGGAGAAACTTCTTTACCCAGAGAGTGGTTAGAATGCGGAACTCACTACCACAGGGAGCGGTTTAGGCGAATAGCATAGATGCATTTAAGGGGAAGCTAGATAAGTACATGAGGGAGAAAGCAATAGAAGGATATGTTGTTCAGGTGAGATGACGGAGGGTGGGAGGAGGCTCGTGTGGAGAATAAACACCGGCACAGACCTGCTAGGCCGAATGGCCTGTTTCTGTGCTGTAAAATTCTATGCGATTCTACGACAGAGCCGTTGCAAACCGTTCGCTTCAGTAGTCAAACCTTCAGATAAAATACTACACAAATGCTTAAAGTGATTGTCAAGTTCAATAGGTTGAGTGACCTCTGAGTATGATCACCGTGGGCATATTGTCATCGTCAAGCCTCTCGCTGATAGAAAACATTTGGTTTTCGAGATGTTGATTATTCCAAAGCGAGAAATTAGTTTTTTTTTTATCCAACTTCTTAGTTTTTAGCCTTTTAAACAAAAGAGAGAAGATTAAGCTTCTGGCTTCTTTTGAATCGCAGCCAATCCAAATTAAATTGGTTTTGGATCTATTTAGATTCGGAGTGTCCATTATTATTATTATTATTTTTTTTTGCCTTCATGGGCTCGTTAGGTGCACATTATGGAGCCGAATGGACTAAAATAGTTTAAATTATTATTCCTATTAATTTGCACACATCTCAAGAAAGAGAACAAAAAGCTTGCGTTCTTTAAATTTTTTTACTTTGCATAGTTCTGGTTTCTATTTTTGAAATGACTCTCATAGATGAGTCCCAGAACCCTAGGTCGCCGATTCAACTTTGTCAAGGGGCGGAAAATGGGTGGTAATGTTTGGGGGCCTCCACCAGAGTTGAATTTCACCCCCAGTGTTTTCATTTGCCCAGTTATTTAGGTAAATTCGGAATGGGCTCAGGGGATGAACAGAGAACCCTCTTCACTTTATTTCATCCACCATATCGTCTCACATGATCCTCCTTGTCTTTGCAATATGGAACAATGACACGACATTAGATTTTGACTCCAGCTTTAACTGCCAAATGAATTTATTGAACAGTAAAAGAACAAGTAAATAGCAGCACTGGGTTTAGGGGTGATTTGATCGAGGTTTATAACAATACCTTTAACATAGTAAAATGTCCCAAGATGCTTCACAGGAGTGTTATCAGTCATAATGAGATATTGGAGCAGATGTCAAAAATCTTGGTCAAAGAGATAGGCTTTAAGGAACATCTTATAGGAGGAGAGAGAGGTAGCGAGGCAGAGAGGTTCAGGGAGGGAATTCCAGAGCTTAGAGCCTGGGCAGCTGAAGGCACGGCCGCCAACGGTGGAGCAAGAATAATCGGGGATGCGCGAGAGGCCAGAATTGGAGATCTCGGAAGAATATATATCCATGTATTTTTACAGTAGTTGTTAAGTTTGAGGCCCAAATTCACTTGTGATTTTTTTTTGGCAAGTTTGGGTGAGCAGAACCACCATGTTTGCAGATGGATTCTGGGACGGGGCCCGTTTCTGTACTGTAATGGTAGCGCCATACTTTCTGCTGCAGTCCAAACACATCAGACCTCTTTTGCTTGACATGACCGTGGAAGTTTAAATAATATGAATGATTAACAAGCACGGCATAAGTGCACCCTTTCCTGTATGACAATGTTCTCTACGGATAACTGAGCAAGAACTAAATGCACATTTTCCTTCATTACAAGGAACTCAAAAGTGTACATGAATCATCCTACCCATGCCTCGCGCTGTGCTTTCCCTGGGTGTCTAAAGTACCCTCCTTTCACTTATTCTAGTGCTTCCCGTGTTTGAAAGCCAGCTTGAAAGTGCTGGCTAATCTGTCCACTACAACAACAACAACTTGCATTTATAAGAACATAAGAACATAAGAAATAGGAGCAGGAGTAGACCAATCGGCCCCTCGAGTCTGCTCCGCCATTCAATAAGATCATGGCTGATCTGATCCTAACCTCAAATCTAAAGGACACAAGAAGTAGGAGCAGGACCCGGCCACTCAGCCCCTGGGCCCGCTCCTCCACCCACAGGGCCTTGACCGATCCGAACTCAGCCTCATGTCCAATTTCCTGCCCGCTCACCGTAACCCCTAATACCCTTTACTTCTAGGAAACTATCTATTTCTGTTTTAAATTTATTTAATGATGTAGCTTCCACAGCTTCCTGGGGCAGCAAATTCCACAGACCTACTACCCTCTGAGTGAAGAAGTTTCTCCTCATCTCAGTTTTGAAAGAGCAGCCCCTTATTCTAAGATTATGCCCCCTAGTTCTAGTGCGCCTTTAACATAGTAAAACATCCCAAGGTGCTTCACAGGAGTGTCATCAAACAAAATTTGACACAAGCCACATAAAGAGATATTGGGACAGGTGACCAAAAGCATGGTCAAGGAGGTAGGTTTTAAGGAGCGTCTTAAAGGAGAAGAGAGGTAGAGAGATGGAGTGGTTTAGGGAGGGAATTCCATAGCGTAGGTCCTCGGCAACTGAAGGCACGGCCATAAATGGTGGAACGCTTAAAATCGGAGATGCTCAAGAGGCCAGAATTGGAGGAGGGCAGAGATCACGGAGGGTTATAGGGCTGGAGGAGGTTACAGAGATAGGGAGGGGGCGAGGCCAAGGAGGGATCTGAAAACAAGGATGAAAATTTTAAAATTGTGGCGTTGCCAGACCATGTAGGTCAGCGGGCACAAGAGTGATGGGTGAACGGGACTTGGCGCGAATTAGGATACGGGCAGCAGAGTTGCAGTCTGTGTTTCCATGAAGGCAAAGGGGCCAAATGGTCCCTGGCTCTTGTTAGCTAGGGGACAGTCGCAGACTCGAATGAATCTCCGACACACTCCATTGATGCCTACAATGAAGAAAAGTCTTCCCTGATGTTCCTGCCAATGAAAGCAGTTGACTCCAGAGCCACAGCTGCTGCACATCTCTGGTCACTTTCCTCAGTCCCTCCACATAGGTGTGATGCTCCTGCAGCATCCTTCTTTATCAGGCGGGCACCTAGGAGATCTGGGTTTCCTGACGCTGAAGCCATGGGCAGTCTTCTGCTTACGTATCCGCCGGGAAGGTGGCACATCTTCACCCGATCCCCGCTCCTGTGGCTACCTACAGGTGAAAGTATTTGAGGTGGCACATGAGAGCGAGATGCAACTACTGGGCTGTCAATATCGGGTAATGCCTCCAGGTCCCCAAGGTTGGATTTGGACCTTTGTACTTCCACATGCACAAGTCTATGTAGCACAAACTCTCACTACTATTAAAATGACAAAAATCCTCAAAATTGATTTTTGAATATTAAGGGAATCAAGGACTATGGGGATAGTGCAGGAAAGTGGAGATGTGGTAGAAGATCAGCCATGATCTTATTGAATGGCTCGAAAGGCCAAATGGCCTACTCCTGCTCCTATTTCTCATGTTCTTATGTTCAGTACTATATCTGTACAAACAATGGGGTTGTCAGGTAAATCAGGAGGAAATCAGGAGGAAATAGTAGGAAAGAAAGAAAGACTCGCATTTCTATAGCACCTTTCATGACCTCAGGAGTCCCAAAGCACTTTACAGCCAAGGAAGTACTTTTTGAAGTGTAGTCACCGTTGCAATGTAGGAAACATGGCAGCCAATTTGTGCACAATAAGCTCCCACAAACAGCAATGTGATAATGACCAGATCATCTGTTTTTTAGTGATGTTGATTGAGGGATAAATATTGGCCCAGGATACCAGGGATAACTCCCCTGCTCTTCTTCGATATAGTGCCATGGGATCTTTTACACCCACCTGAGAGAGCAGACGCCTCATTTTAACGCCTCATCCAAAAGATAGCACCTCTGACAGTGCAGCGCTCCCTCAGCACTGCACTGGAGTGTCAGCCTAGATTTTTGCACTCAAGCCTCAGGAGTGGGGACTTGGAACCCACAACCGTCTGACTCAGAGGCGAGAGTGCTACCCACTGAGCCAGAGCTGAGCGTTGAAGCTCTCATCTTTTTCCACTGAGAGTGAGTAGGACTTTTGAGCCTTCATTGAATTATAATGGTAACTTTGGAACTTTATTTGTGAAAAAATAAATATGTCAAGCCCCTAATTTTTCAATGGTTCTTTAATACCTGTTGAGTATACAATGTTTCTAAAATGTTTAGATTCATTCTGTGGCTTTACATCTACTATAAAAGACTGACCTTGTTACAACTTTGTAAGTGGGACTAGTGCCAATCCTAAGTAAGGTCGGTCTCTTCAGATCTGGTTCGCTCACCCTCTCTTTTCTTTCACTCTCTCCCCTCCTTGTTTTTCTCTCTGGTTGCTGAAGACTATGCTTCATCGCTGTCAGTTCCTTCTGCATGACTCTTTCAACACTGGCCTGCTCCGTATCAAAGCTGAACTTGTATCTTACATGCAGACAGATCACCAACACACACACACACATGTATTAATTCAACTGTTGCTGCTATTGCCTCACTACATTAACAGTTGCTACTGCTCCCACTATTACTAACGCGGCATTTTGAATAACTTTAAAGCTTTACTTTGTATTTTAAATAGTTGTGAAAAACTGCTAAAGTAAACAAACTTCTAATTTGTATTGTCTCTCTATCTCTGTATTGCCTCCCTACCTCTGTAATCTCCTTCAGCCCCACAACCACCCCCACCCACCCCCCGCCAAGATATCTGCGCTCCTCTAATTCTGTCCTCTTGAGCATCCCTGATTATAATCGCTCAACCTTTGGTGGCCGTGCCTTCTGTTGCCTAGGCCCTAAGCTCTGGAATTCCCTGCCTAAACCTCTCTGCCTCACTACCTCTCTTTCCTCTTTTAAGACGCTCCTTAAAACCTATATCTTTGACCAAGCTTTTGGTCACCTGCCCTAATTTCTCCTTATGTGGCTCGGTGTCAAATTTTTTGTCTTAAAATACCCCTTTCAAGTGTCTTGGGACGTTTTACTACGTTAAGGGCGCTATATAAATACAAGTTGTTGTTGTTGTTGTCTTGCACTCCAAGCTAATTCTTTGTTCAATGCACAATTCATTCAACCTTTTCACATTCGCAGTGATACACAGACATTTGCATTTATACAGCGCCTTTAATGCAGTAAAATGCCCCAAGGCGTTTCGCAGGAGCGTTATCAAACAAAGTGTGGACACCGAGCCACATAAGGAGGCTCAGTGGGTAGCACCCTCGCCTGTGAGTCAGGAGGTTGTGGGTTCAAGTCCCACTCCAGAGACTTGAGCACAAAAACCTAGCCTGACACGCCAGTGCAGCACTGAGGGAGCGCTGCCCTGCCAGAGGTGCCGTCTTTCGGATGAGACGTTAAACCGAGGCCCCGTCTGCTCTCTCAGGTGGATGTAAAAGATCCCACGGCACCCTTTCGAAGAAGAGCAGGGGAGTGATCCCCGGTGTCCCATGCCAATATTTATACCTCAACCAACATCACTAAAACAGATTATCTGGACATTATCACATTTCTGTTTGTGGGAGCTTGCTGTGCGCAATTTGGCTGCCGCATTTCCTACATTACAACAGTAACTACAATTTAAAAAGTACCTCATTGGCTGTGAAGTACTTTGGGACGGCCAGTAGTCGTGAACAGCACTATAGAAATGCAAGTCTTTCTTTCTTCTATTAGGCCAGGTGACCAAAAGCTTGGTCAAACAGATAGGTTTTAAGGAGCGTCTTAATGGAGGAGGGAGAGGTAGAGAGACAGAAAGGCTTAGAGAGAGAATTCCACAGATTAGGGCCTAGGCAGCTGAAGGCACGGCCGCCAATGGTGGGGCGATTGACACTGGGGATGTGCTAGAGGGCAGAATTGGAGGAGCGCAGAGCTCTCGGGGGGAGGTTGTGGGCTGGAGGAGGTTACAGAGATAGGGAGGGGGCGAGGGCCACGGAGGGATTTGAAAGCAAGGATGAGAATTTTTAACTTGCGGCGTTACTCGGGAAAAGTAATCATTCATTATTTTGTGCTCATCCTCCATTTCAAGCCTGTTTGCATCTCTTATGGGTCTCACCTCTTCTCCAACTGTCCACTGGGTGCTGTGGGGCTGAAAGAATGTTTCAGTCATGCTTAGCTTCAGCTTTGGATGCAGGGCAAATTGAACAAACGAAGGCTGTGGCCATAATTTTAACCAGAGAAACAACTTAAATATGGTAAATTTTGTGTAAGATAACATATGAACTGACTCAAGCATTGCCCGAAAGTGCACTTAGATTTTAGGGCTGTCAAACTAAAATCCCTTTTCTCTTGGTGTTAAATCGTATCTGATAATACATCAGTGCCAGTTACTGTACTACAGAAGCACTTGTAAATGATAATACATTTCTAAGTTTAAGTTTTTGGGGCGGAGGGAGTGGGGGGAGGGGCCACAGTTGACTCTTGGTTCCAAACGTCCTTCTCCAGTTGAATATAGTGAACTGGGTTTTCAATAACTCAGTGCTCCAATAGTTCAATATGAAAACTGATTCTCTGTGGGAGAATAAGAGGAGGCGTCATTGCTGGCTTCTTCTTTCTATTCCACCATTCTCCCCTCCCCTCCCCTCCCCTCCCCCGTATGAAGCCTTCTGCTGTTGCGCAATACTCCACCTGGTAAATCTCACCGAAAAGGCAAGTAATCAAGTTTGAATGTCAGTCAAGCCAAAGATTTGAACCCGTGACCCTCCGGGTTGTAAGGTCAAAACTCTTCTGCTTGAACTACAGGGTAACCCATAAGCAAAGACATTCGTTATACTTTGATAAAGACATTTGTCAGTTTGGCTCAGGTAGTAGCGCTCTTTGCTGTGAGTCAGACGGTTGCGGGTTCAATGCCCTTTCAGGACCTGAGTGCATAAGATCGGCTGACACTCTGTTGCGGTACTGTATTGTTGGAGGTACCGACCTTCACCTGAGCTGTTAGACCTGAGGCCCTGTGCCGCTGTTTCAGGTTGATATGAAAGATTCCCTGGCACTATTTAAAGAACAGCGGAGAGACCTCCCGGCGACCAGACCAACATTCCTCCCTCAACTAAAGAAGCTGGGATTGTTCTCCTTACGCCAGAGTAGGTTCAGGGGAGATTTAATAGAGCTGTTCAAAATTATGAGGAGTTTTGAGAGAGTAGACAGGGAGAAACTGTTCGTATTAGCAGAAGGGTTAGTAACCAGAGGACACAGATTTAAGGTAACTGGCAAAAGAGCCATGGGGATAATCATATCATAGAATCATAGAAATTTACGGCACAGAAGGAGGCTATTCGGCCCATCTTGTCCATGCCGGTGACAAAGAGCTATCCAGCCTGATCCCATTTTCCAGCACTGGGTCCGTAGCCTTGTAGGTTACGGCACTTCAAGTGCATATCCAAGTACTTTTTAAATGTGATGAGGGTTTCTGCCTCTACCACCCTTTCAGGCAGTGAGTTCCAGACCCCCACCACCCTCTGGGTGAAAAAATCCCCTCTAAACCTCCTACCAATTACTTTAAATCTATGCCCCCTGGTTATTGACCCTTCTGCTAAGGGAAATAGGTCCTTCCTATCCACTCTATCTAGGCCCCCCATAGTTTTATACACCTCAATTAGGTCTCCCCTCAGCCTCCTCTGTTCCAAAGAAAACAACCCCATCCTATCCAGTCTTTCCTCATAGCTAATATTCCCCAGCCCAGTCAACATCCTCGTAAATCTCCCCTGCACCCTCTCTAGCGCAATCACATCCTTCCTGTAATGTGGTGACCAGAATTGCTCGCAGTACTCTAGCTGAGGCCTAACTAGCGTTTTATACAGTTCAAGCATAACCTCCCTGCTCTTATACTCTATACCTCGGCTAAGAAAGGCAAGTATCCCATATGCCTTCTTAACCACCTTATCTACCTGTCCTGCTACCTTCAGGGATCTGTGGACATACACTCCAAGGTTCCCCTGATCCTCTGCACTTCTCAGTGTCCTACCATTTATAGTGTATTCCCTTGCCTTGTTAGCCCTCCCCAAATGCATTACCTCCCACTTCTCCGGATTGAATTCCATTTGCCACTGACCTGCCCACCTGACCAGTCCATTGATATCTTCTTGCAGTCTGCAGCTTTCTTCTTCATTATCAACCACACGGCCAACTTTTTGTATCATCTGCAAACTTCTTAATCATACTTCCTACATTCAAGTCCAAATCATTGATAATGAGGAGACTTTTTTTTACACAGCGAGTTGTTATGATCCAGAATCTTGATTAAGTGAGTGGGTAAAACAGTGGCAGACGGATTTCCACGCAGGTAAGTGTGAGGTCATTCATTTTGGACCAAGAAAGGATTGATCTGAGTATAGTGTCAGCTGTGGCTCAGTTGGTAGCACACTCGCCTCTGAGTCAGAAGGTTGTGGGTTCATCGTCCCACTCCAGGGACCTGAGCACATAAATCTAGGCTGACACTTCAGTGCAGTGCCGAGAGAGTGCCGCACTGTTGGAGGTGCCGTCTTTCGGATGAGATGTTAAACCGAGGCTCCGTCTGCCCTCTCAGGTGGACGTAAAAGATCCCATGGCACTATTTCGAAGAAGACCAGGGGAGCTATCCCCGGTGTCCTGGGCCAATATTTCTCCCTCAGCCAACAGGGAGATTTAGGGGTCCATGTACACAGATCACTAAAATGTAGCAGTCAGATATGAAAAATATTCAAAAGGGCTAATGGAATGTTAGCCTTTAGAACTAGAGGGCTAGAATACAAAGGGGAGGAACTTTTGCTGCAGCTATACACAGCCCTGGTTAGACCATATCTGGAGTACTGTGTACAGTTCTGGGCATCGCACCTTAGAAAGGATATATTGACCTTGGAAGGAGTGCAGCGCAGATTCACCAGAATGTTACCAGGGCTCCAAGGGTTAGATTATGAGGCGAGATTACATAAACTAGGCTTGTTTTCCCTGGAATATAGAAGGTTAAGGGGGGGATTTGATTGAGGTTTTTAGGATTTTGATAGGAATTGATAGGGTAGATTGAGAGAAACTTTTCCACTGGTGGGGGAGTCTAGGACAAGGGGACAAATCCTTAAAATCAGAGCCAGGCCCTTCAGGAGAGAAGTTAGGAAACACTTCTTCACGCAAAGTAACTCTCTCCCACAAAAAGCAGTAGATGCTAGCTCAATGAATAATTTTAAATCTGCAGTTGATAGATTTTTGCTCGCCAAAGGTATAAAAGGATCGGGAGGTGGATGGAGTTAGGATACAGATCAGCCATGATCTTATTGAATGGCAGAACAGGCTCGAGGGGCTGAATGGCCTACTCCTGTTCCTAGGCATTGCCTGAAAGGGTGGTGGAAGTAGATTCAATAGTAACTTTAAAAAGGGAATTGGATATATACTTGAAAAGGAAAAATTTGCAGGGCTATGGGGAAAGAGCAGGGGGAGTGGGACTAATTGGTTAGCTCTTTCAAAGAGCCAGCACAGGCACGATGGGCTGAATGGCCTCCTTCTGTGCTGTATCATTCTATGATTATACTCTATAACTAATATCACCAAAAACAGATTAACTGGAATTTCATTTTGTCTTTGTTTGTGGAATCTTTCTGTGGGGAAAATGTTTACCAGGTTTGCCTGTATAACAGTCACTGTACTTCAAAGTAGCCCATTGCATGTGAAGCACTCTGAAAGGTTGCTGAGAGATGTGATTAGATGCTATGTAAATGCAAGCCTTTCTTTCATTGCCTCCAGATTTCCTGTGTATAAAAACAAAACTGATTGTGTGTGTTCGAATAGGAGCTTTGCAGTCACGAGCCATTTCTTTATGAAAGCACAGCAATATATTCTTTCATAACATAAGAACATAAGAATTAGGAGCAGGAGTAGGCCATTTGGACCTTCGAGCCTGCTCCACAATTCAATAAGATCATGGCTGATCTTCGACCCCCAACTCCACTTCCTGCACTATCCCCATGTCCCTTGATTCCCTTAATATTCAAAAATGTATCGATCTCTGTCTTGAACATACTCAACGACTGAGCCTCCACAGCCCTCTGGGGTAGGGAATCCCAAAGATTCACCACCCTCTGAGTGAAGAAATTTCTCCTCATCTCAGTCCTAAATGGTCGACCCCTTATTCTGAGACTGTGACCCCTGGTTCTAGACTCCCCAGCCAAGAGAAACATCCTCTCTGCGTCTACCCTGCCAAGCCCTGTAAGAATTTTGTATGTTTCAATGAGATCACCTCTCATTCTTCTAAACTCTAGAGAATATAGGCCTAGTCTACTCAATCTCTCTTCATAGGACAATCCCCCCATCCCAGGAACCAGTATGGTGAACCTTCGTTGCACTCCCTTTATGGCAAGTATATCCTTCCTTCGGTAAGGAGACCAAAACTGTACACAATACTCCAGGTGTGGTCTCACCAGGGCCCTATATAACTGCAGTAAGACGTCTTTACTCTTATTGAGTCTTTTGCACAGAGAAGGTGCACTGGCATCCGTCTAAGAGTAAAAAATAATGGGGCCGATTTTTCTGACCTTTGCCCCTGGGGAATACAGTTCTCTGCGCACAGTCAGGAAAATGGGGGTTGGAGACCTGTTACACCGGGTGGTGTTTAAAATTATGACGGGATAGGATGGATTGGTTGGAAATGGGTGGTTTCCAAGTGGTTGAAGGTGTCTAGACTGAGGGGATTTAGGACAGAGGGCAGGAGAATGTGTTTTTTAATCAATTGGTTTGTGAGGCACTACCAGAGTTAGTGATTGAAGCAGAAACCATACAAACACACAAAAAATAAATAACTTACATTTATATAGCACCTTTCATGTCCTCATGATGGCACCGAAGTGCTTCAGAGCCAACAAAGTACTTTTGAAGCGTAGTCACTGTTGTAATGTGGAAATTAAAGAATAGGTTAGATAGCTGGTTGAAGAACAAGGGGATAGAGGTACATGGAAACAAGGCAGGCACATGGCATTAGCACTACTGCCCGTGTGCAGGATGAACATCAACATGGACTGGCTTCTGTGGTTTAACTTCTGGCCTCTTGCGTATCCCCGATTTTTCTTCGCTCCACCACTGGCGAAGGTGCCTTCAGCAGCCTAGGCCCTAAACGCTGGAATTCCCTCCCTAAGACTCTCCGCCTCCCTAACTCCATCTCCTCTTTTAAGAAGCTCCTTCAAAACCTGCCCCTTTGGGTGCTGGAAATCTGAAATAAAAACAGAAAATGCCAGAAATATTCAATAGGTCAGGCAGCATGTGTGGAGAGAGAAATAGACTTATCGTTTCAGGGCGATGGCCTTTCGTTAAAAAAGAATAACCCGCGTCGCGTCATTTCGTACTGCAGTGCGTCAAAGCCCCAGCATGGCCGACTGCTGGACTGCCCTGCTCATCTTCACATCCTCACATTATTCCCTTCTTTATCTTCTTTCACTATTCGGTTCAAAACTTGGTGACACAAGATCACAAAAAACGGAGTTACCATTCGGCCCATTTTTTAAAATTATTCGTTCATTGGATTTGAGCGTCGCTGGCAAGGCCAGCATTTATTAATGGGACTAAAAGTCGATAAATCCCAAGGACCGGATGACCTACATCCTAGGGTTTTGAAAGAAGTGGCCATTGCGATAGTGGACGCATTGGTTGTCATCTTCCAAAATTCTATAGATTCTGGAACGGTTCCTGCAGATTGGAGGATAGCAAATGTAACCCCGCTATTTAAGAAAGGAGGGAGAGAGAAAACAGGGAACTACAGATCTGTTAGCCTCACATCAGTAGTTGGGAAAATGCTGGAATCTATTATAAAGGATGCAATAACTGGGCACTTAGAAACTAATAGTAAGATTGGGCAGAGTCAACATGGATTTATGAAAGGGAAATCCTGTTTGACAAACCTATTGGAGTTCTTTGAGGATGTAACTAGTGGAGTAGACAAAGGGGAACCAGTAGATGTGGTGTATCTGGATTTTCAGAAGGCCTTCGATAAGGTCCCACACAAGAGGTTGGTGAACAAAATTAGGGCACATGGAATTGGGGGTAATATACTAGCACGGATTGAGAATTGGTTAACAGACAGAAAACAAAGAGTAGGGATAAACGGGTCTTTTTCAGGTTGGCAGGCTGTGACTAGTGGGGTACCGCAAGGATCGGTGCTTGGGCCCCAGCTATTCGCAATCTATATCAATGATTTGGATGAGGGGACTAAATGTAACATTACCAAATTTGCTGATGATACAAAGCTAGGTGGCAGTGTCAGTTGTGAAGAGGATGTGAAGAGGCTTCAAGGGGATCTCAACAGGCTCAGTGAGTGGGCGAGAACATGGCAGATGGAATATAATGTGGATAAATGTGAAGTTATCCACTTTGGTAGAAAAAACAGAAAGGCAGAGTATTTCCTAAATGGTGAAAGATTGGGGTGTCCTTGCACATGAGTCACTGAAAGTGAATGTGCAGGTGCAACAAGCCATTAGGATGGCAAATGGTATGCTGGCCTTCATTAAAAGAGGATTTGAGTACAGGAGTAAAGAAGTCTTACTCCAATTATATAGGGCCTTGGTGAGACCACACCTGGAGTACTGTGTACAATTTTGGTCTCCTTACCTAAGGAAGGATATACTTGCCATAGAGGGAATGCAACAAAGGTTCGCGTGATTGATTCCTGGGATGGTGGGACTGTCGTATGAGAAGAGATTGAGTGAACTAGGCCTGTATTCTCTTGAATTCAGAAGAATGAGAGGGGATCTCATTGAAGCATACAAAATTATTACAGGGCTTGATAGGGTGGATGCTGGGAGAATGTTTCCCTTGGCTGGGGAGTCTAGAACCATGGGCCACAGCCTCAGGATAAAGCGTAGGCCATTCAGGATTGAGATGAGAAGAAATTTCTTCACACAGAGGGTGGTGAATCTTTGGAATTCTCTACCCCAGAGGGCTGTGGAGGCTCAGTCATTGGGTATATTCAAAACAGAAGTCGATAGATTTCTGACTAGTAAGGCATCAAGGAATATGGCAATAGGGCCGGTGAATGGAGTTGAGGCAGAAGATCAGCCATGATCTCATTGAATGGCGGAGCAGGCTCAAAGGGCCGAATGGCCTACTCCTGCTCATATTTCTTATGTTCTTATTACCCATCCCTAATTGCCCTTGAGAAGGTGGTGGTGAGCCGCCTTCTTGAACCACTGCAGTCCGCGTGGTGAAGAGATGAAGGAATGGTGATATATTCCCAAGTCAGGATGGTGTGTAACTTGGATGGGAACTTGGAGGTGATGGTGTTCCCATGCGCCTGCTGCCCTTGTCCTTCTAAGCGATAGAAGTCTTAGCCTATCTGTCTAGGACTCCTAGAATATCCCCCGTTACTGCCTCTTGAATGAGACCATGCGTCTTGAAAGTCAGTTCCCAAATAATGATATCGCTGCCTCACAAGCAACTTCCTGACAGCAGTGCCCAGATTAGCTTCTCACCGGCTTGAACCTGTGGACCATTTTCCTGCTGGCAAATTAACCTGTCCATTACTTCCTGATTTACTTTGCCCTCCTCTTTTATTGTTTTCAACCTTGGTGGTTTCTTGACCCTTGAACCTTGGGCTTCGCAATAACGTAAAACTCTTTTCCTCGATGATGTGTAAAATATCCTCCTCAAGCATTTTCCCCCTTTCCGATCCGAAGGCAGCAGAGCTAGCACGGAGCGCATATGTATTTAACAAGCATGTGTTCTGCACGTCTGTTTTGCTTTATAGTGTTTAATGATGATTCTACCGCGAGCAGCCTGGCAAATAAAAACATATAATGAAATTTATTAAACTATTTGTTTTTATTATTTACAGGCGGCCTCCATGTGCAACTGCGCATTCCCACGCGACGTTAGCTTGACCCCATTTCCCAGATGTCCTGCAGTATAGTGACAGATAAAATGGGCTCACTGTTGTTCTTGATTGCCGTCAAGGGAAACTGGACCGGCCGAATTAGAGAACTTACTTTTTTAATAAATATTTATGTCTTCTAATTTTTAAATATTTTGGAAAGAAATGAGAGTACAAAACTCAAACCGTTCAAAAGAAAGACTTGCATTTATATAGCGCCTTTCACGACCTCAGGACATCCCAAAGCGCTTTACAGCCAATGAAGTACTTTTTGAATTCGGGCTCGATTTTGCCAGCCCTGGGGAGGCGGGTTTGGAGGCGGGACTGCCGGGAAAATGGCAGAATTTGGGGGCGGGTACCCATCCCACCCCCAACCCGCCTCCGTGCCATCTTGCCAGGAGGCGGGTAGCCGTCCCGCGCCGGGTCCTGTCTCCTTGGAGGCGGGAAATGGGATTACAGCCACTTAACTGCCTGTTAACAGGTAGTTAACAGGCAGATAAGAGGATTATCTCCATTTTGCCCACACAACTGCGGGCTTTCCGAAGGCTCCGAAACCCGCCAGGGTCATCGAGGCGAGCAGTGGGTCTGCGGGGGTCTGCGGGTGCAAAAGTGCGCTGTGAAGGTAAGTAATGGGTACAAGTGTGGAGAGGTGAGTATGTGAGGTAAGTGGAAAGTGTTAGAAAAAGTTTACTTACCTTTGTTTCTTCCTGCAGGCTTCAGTCGGTGGGTATGCGGAGAGTCTCGCACCTCCGCGTTGGAGATGACAGATAACCGTTGCATTCTCCAATGCAACAACTATCTAATTGTTGCAAAAGAAAGAGGTTTGATGAGGTCTTAAATTCAAGAACTCATCAAACTACAGAGAATGTCACTGTTTGACAGCTTCACAGAGCTGTCAAATGATGACAATTCATCTGTCAAAAATTTTTGACAGATGAAACGTCATACGTTGACGTTCTCTGTAACCGGCTTTCCCTTAATTGGCCTGCTGAGCCCGCTGGGTGGGCTTAACAAGGTCAATCAAGGGAAAATAGCGTGGGTTGGCCAGAAGTTGATGGAGGCGGGACTGAAACCCGACAAGTGGGAGTCCCGCCTCCAAAAGCTCCCCATTGGCCAAATCCAGCCCGTAGTCACTGTTGTAATGTAACACGGCAACCAATTTGAGCACAGCAAGGTCCCACAAACAGCATCATGATAATGACCAGATAATTTGTTTTTTTTAGTGATGGTGATTATGGGATAAATATTGGCCAGGACACAGGGGTAAAACTCCCCTGATCTTCTTCGAAATGGGATCTTTTACATCCACCTGAGAGGGCAGATAGGGCCTTGGTTTAACATCTCATCCAGAAGACAGCATCTCTGACAGAGCAGCATCTGGAGTGTCAGCCTAGATTTTTGTGCTCAAGTCTCTGGAGTGGGACTCTGAACCCACAACCTTCTAACTCAGAGGTGAGAGTGCTACCCACTGAGCCACAGCTGATACTTTGGAGTACAGCTTCATTAAACAATAGAAACAAAGCAAGCATGAATATCTCGAGGTGGGCAGATCTTACCATTATCAATGTGGTCACCCAGGGACAATTAGTCAAAATTCCAATGTCTTAACTCACTAGGCCCTGAATTTCCGTGGGGGCTCTCCTGATCTTCCACCATAATTTCGGCGGAAGATCAACAGAACCACAGAGAAATGGCATAAATGGCCATTTTTAAACCTTTACGTTGTTTCCTTGAACCCCTGCAGCAGTTCCAGGCATAGGACGTTAAGTTGCTTTCTCTCTATCTAAGAAAGAAAGGGGGAAAAAAGAACTAGCACCGTTCACGACCTCAGAAAGTCCCATAGCACTTTACAACCAATGGAGTACTTTTATGAAGTACAGGCTCTGCTATAATGTTGGAAACATGGCAGCCAATTAGTGTACAGCAAGCTCCCAAAAACAGCAATGTGATAATGACCAGATAATCTGTTTTTAGTGACGTTGATTGAAGGATAAATGTTGGCCGGGACACCGGGGATAACTCCCCTGCTCTTCTTCGAACAGTGCCATGGGATCATCTACATCCATCTGAGAGGGTAGACAGGGCCTCGGTTTAACGTCTCATCCAAAAGACAGCACCTCTGACAGGGCAGCACTCCCTCAGTATGGCAGTGGAGTTTCAGTGTAGATTATGTGCTCAAGTATCTAGACTTGAACCCACAACCTTCTGACTCAGAAGCTGAGAGTGCTACCACTGACCCACGGCTGACACCTCTAGCTAGCTAACTAACATTCAATGTATGCAATCTGCCCTATGCAAAGTGTCAGCTGTGGCTCAGTTGGTAGCACACTCACCTCTGAGTCAGAAGGTTGTGGGTTTGGGTCCCACTCCAGGGACTTGAGTGTGAAGGAATAAGCCATATTCAGAAAAATACACCATTCTATGAAAGAATTCTAGCCTTATTAAAACATGACAAACTAGGTCTGGAAATCTAGAAGCCTCAACAATCTAAAGCTGTAAACAGCATACAGGCTATTGAGATAAGATAAGTTGTTGACACTGAATCAATAACCTTATTGAAACAGGAGGCTGAAGGTTCCTGATAGTCTGAAGCCTTGGAAAGAACACAATGGTACACCCTGTTAAGGTGTCCTAAATTACACTTTGGAAAGAAACACAGAAAATTAAGAAACATATGCCTTCGTAAAAATGACATCAAATGAAACACAGGAGACACGATTCTGTGTTGCAACCAGCTGAGGTAACTAAGAAGACAATGGTGCACCCGGTTGAGGTGTTTTTAATTTACATGTCGTAAAAAGACACAAACAGAAGACCTTCGTAAGAATGACATCAAATAGATGCATCTGCTGTCACACCGTTTTTATGATAAGCTTCGAACAACTAGGGTAGAAACACAAGTCTGCATTGCTACCAGCTGAACTGACTGTAAGAATAGCAGGGGTCAGCAGAAAAATGACTAGAGATAATTAGCTTACATCAGCAGAAAACTTCAAAGGACATACCACTGAAAAAGGATATAAATATTGAACTTTCAAATGGGATGATAGTGTCGCTGTAAAGGGGCAAAGCAATTCTCAGGCTTCAGAGGCAAGCTCTGTAAGTCTACAACTTTTTCTACCTCGGGGATCAAAGGTATCAAAGGTATTTGATTTTGGTGGATATCCTGGAATAAAGACTAAGGGGGAGAAATTCAGTATCGCCCCATTTGGGGCGCAATTATCGGCCGGGCGCAAAGAGTAGCGCCTGGCGCTAATTATCGCCACCAACTGCAAACTTGACTTTTATCGCCCCTGGAGGTGATTGGAGCACTAAATCAGGCGCTTCACACCTGTCTTAAGGCGCAAAGGCCGAGGAGCGAGGCGCTACCTCAGAGCGCTGGCGAAGCTCATGTGATGTCAGTCAGCAATGGAACACACACACAATGGCATGGGCCAGTTCTTAAAGGGGATGGTTAATCCTGCTTTCCATCCACATCCTGCTCATTGCAGCCTTGAATCTCGGCCTGGAGAGACCTGCACATCAAATCTGCTGGAAAGAACAATGGAGAGTACCAGGGAAAGAGCTCAGAGTGAAGCCCCCACAGTCTCTTCTAAATTGATACAAGGAATGGCAAATCAAAATGAACCTGCAAAGTGCTGCTCAGTACCCAAAATTCCTTCACACAACGTTGAATCTCTCCAGAAGTCTCTCTCTCTCTCTCTCTCAGAATGCGTGGTTCAAAAATGGCACCAACAATAAAAGGCAGGAAGCGGTCACCTTTAAATAGCGCTCCCCCAGTCCCTTCATGACTGCAGAACGCTCCCCTCAACCTGTCGTTGCTAGCGTCAGGCGGTAAGGCAGGGGGCGCCACTCAATATCCGCTCCGGGGCGATACCGGGGCGTTGCGCACTCGACTGACGTCACGATCTGCTGGCGCAGGAGATTGTGGCGGTAGTGTTTAGTGCCGCTGCAAAGTGTCTAGTTAATTTCGCGAGCGGCGCAAACTTCGCCGCGCCTGGGCGCTAGATGCTTTGCGCCCCATTAGCGCCCTCTTAAGGCGCTAACGGGAGGCGCAACCAACTGAATTTTTCCCCCTAAGAACTGTAAAAATGTAACGAAGTTAAGATTTGAGAATAAGGATCTCTGATAATAGAATTGTAAGATTTCTGTTTTTGGAACTGTTAAAGTTGCGATAGAATCACCAACTGTAATTACATGTCGGTTCTTTAATAAATCTATATATTTTTAGAATTGTCTGACATAATACTTCAGTATCAAACTCGCGAACTCAATCTCTGTACGCTCTCTGGTGAGGAGTTGCAGAATTCTGGGGGAGTTTTCCGGACCCTCATAATATCCGGAACGTTACAGTCTAGCTAAACTTATTAAAAGTGCTATCTGGAGGATGGTAACATCTTCAGGTTGTTCCTTTCCTTTAGGGAGAGATAGTCTGGACCTTTAGACCCAATTAAGCGTCTTTAGGATTCAGCTACCTCAAACTTTAGTTGAAAGTGAACGTCTGGGGAATACGCCTGATCCAGGGTAGCCCTAAAGGGGCTAGGACTAGTAATAATCCCTTCATGAGCACATAAAGCTAGGCTGACACTCCAGTGCAGTACTGAGGGAGTGCTGTACTGTCGGAGGTGCCGTCTTTCGGATGAGACGCTAAACCGAGGCCCTGCCTGCCCTCTCAGGTGGACGTAAAAGATCCTATTTCGAAGAAGAGCAGGGGAGTTATCCCCGGTGTCCTGGCCAATGTTTATCCCTCAACCAACATAACAAAAACAGATTATCTGGTCATCATCACATTGCTGTTTGTGGGAGTTTGCTTTGCGCAAATTGGCTGCTGCGTTTCCCACATTACAACAGTGACTCCACTTCAAAAATATTTCATTGGCTGTAAAGCGCTTTGAGACGTCCGGTGGTGGTGAAAGGCGCTATATAAATGCAAGTCTTTCTTTCTTCTGGTAAATATATTAATTTTCCTAGATCATGTAAAACATATATTTCCCAGTACACGAACCTATTCAGATCAGAGAAGTTCACCTGACACACTGAAGAGAGACTATCAAATCCGCAGATCATCCCATATGGAAGGAAGACCACATAATTCACAGGGGTACCAAATGAATGATATCTATATATATCACTTTCTCCCAAGTGGGACATTGGGATAGCTGCCAGATTATATATATCGAACCAGCTATTTAAACAGAGCCCTGTGCGCCTAACTGATGGGCACCATTGCGCAGAGAATGAAATAAAACATTATGGGGGAAAAATTCAGTTGGTTGCGCCTCCCGTTAGCACCTTAAGAGGGCGCTAATGGGGCACAAAGCAACTAGCGCCCGGGCGCGGCGATGTTTGCTTCGCTCGCGAAATTAACTAGACATTTTGCGGCGGCGCTAAACAGTACCGCCACGATTTCCTGCGCCGGCAGATCGTGACGTCAGTCGAGTGCGCAACGCCCCGGTAGCGTCCCGGAGCGGATATTGAGTGGCGCCCCCTGTCTTACCGCCTGCCGCTAGCAACGACAGGTTGAGGGGAGCGTTTTGCAGTCAGGAAGGGACTGGGGGAGCGCTATTTAAAGGCGACCGCTTCCTGCCTTTTTTTGTTGACGACATTTTTGAACCACGCATTCTGAGAGAGAGAGAGAGAGACTTCTGGAGAGATTCAACGCTGTGTGAAGGAGTTTTGGGTACTGAGCAGCACTTTGCAGGTTCATTTTGATTTGCCCTTCCTTGTATCAATTTAGAAGAGTCTGTGGGGGCTGCACTCTGAGCTCTTTCCCTGGGACTCTCCATTGTTCTTTCCAGCAGATTTGATGTACAGATCTCTCCAGGCCGAGATTCAAGGCTGCTATGAGCAGGATGTGGATGGAAAGCAAGATCAACCCTTCCCTTTAAGAACTGGCCGGGGCCATTGTGTCTGTGTTCCATTGCTGACTGACATCACATGAGCTTCACCAGCGCTCTGAGTTAGCGCCTCGCTCCTCGGCCTTTGTGCCTTAAGACAGATGTGTAGCGCCTGATTTAGCGCTCCAATCACCTCCAAGGGCGATAAAAGTCAAGTTTGCAGTCGGAGGTGATAATTAGCGCCAGGCGCTAATCTTTGTGCCCGGCCAATAATTGCACCCCAAACGGGGCGACACTGAATTTTTCCCCCCTATGATTTTTTATTAATTCGGTCTGAACTGTCATGGGGTCTTTAAGATTTTTGCATCTAATGAATAAGATGTTTATTAAGTTACATTTCTATTCATGATTAATCTAATTTCTCTCATTGACCCCTGCCCACCCCTCACCCCACCCACCCCCCCGCCCCCACCCCCGCCTCACACTCCACCAAATTGGAGACGCTGCAGTTCAATGATGATTAACGATCATTTAATGTCAATGTCGACCTGTAACACTGTCAATAATCTTACATTAAGTGGGACAAGGATGTCACTTATTTCCCAGCCTGCTCCTCCATTCCATTAGATCATGGCTGATCTATACCTCAACTCCATTTGCTCCATTATGTCCGGTTCTGGTCACCCAGGTGCAAGGGAGAGCCCTGGAGGCGATTCAGAGAACAGCCACACGACCGAATACTAATTTTAGAGGACTGAAGTATGAGGAAAGACTGGAGAAACTTGGGCTTTCCATACTTGAAAGGAGGCAACTGGAAGGTGATCTTCTAGCGGTACGAAAGCTCGCAAGTGGAAAGGGAAAGAGAGAACCACTTCAGGTGAAGTTACGAGTGTACAACGAGAGGACGAGAGGTAAAAGGCAAATTTAGGATTGATATCGGAGAGTTCTTCATACAAAATGTGATCAGCCCATGCGACAGACTTCCAGGTAGACTGGTACAGGTGAAAATCTCAGCATCATTTAGGACACAATTAGAAGTTATGAAGGAGGGTTTCTGGATGGATGAGCTAAAATGGGCCAAATGGCCTTCCTCATCAGTATGTATCCTGCATTTGGCCAGTGCCTGGGTCCCTCATGGAGCCTTGCATTTTGACTTACAATGGGATCAGTTCACTTCTATCTTATAGAATCACAGATTCATACAGCTCAGAAGAAGGCAATTCGGCCCATCACGCCTGTGCAGGCTCTCTGAAAGAGCCATTCAATTCGTCCCGCTCCCCTGCTCTTTCCCCATAGCCCTGAAAATGTTTCCTTTTTAAGTATGTATCCAAATCCCTTCATAAAGTTATTGTTGAATCTGCCCCCACCACTCTTTCAGGCAGTGCCTTTCAGATCATAACAACACGTTGAGTAAAAAATGTTCTCCTTCTCTCACCCTTGGCTTTTTTGCCAATTATTTTAAATCTGTGTCCTCTGGTTACCAATCCTCCTGACACTGGAGACAGTTTCTCCCTGTCTACTCTATCAAAACCCCTCATGAGTTTGAACACCTCTATTAAATCTCCCCATAACCCCTTATTCACTCTAAGGAGAACAATTCCAGCTTCTTTGGGAATGTTCAATAAAGTTCCTGCTGCAAGTGCTCGCAGTGCGGAGGCTGGCGAAGAATACATAGGATTTACAGCACAGAAACAGGCCATTTAGCCCAACCAGTCCATGCCGGCGTTTATGTTCCATTCGAGCCTCCTCCTGTCTTTCCTCATCTAAATCTATCTGCGTAACCCTCTATTCCCTTCTCCCTCATATGCTTGTCTAGGCTCCCCTTAAATGCATCTATACTATTCACTTCAACCACTCCCTGTGGTAGCGAGTTCCACATTCTCACCACTCTCTGGGTAAAGAAGTTCCTTCTGAATTCCCTATTGGATTTCTTGGTGACTATCTTATATGAATGGCCTCTAATTATGCTCTTCCCCACAAGTGGAAACATTCTCTCTGTATCCACTCCATCAAAACCTTTCATAATTTTAAAGACCTCTATTAGGTCACCCCTCAGCCTTCTCTTTTCAAGAGAAAAGAGACCCAGCCTGTTCATCCTGTTGTAGTGGTAGGGGATAGTATCATTAGGGGGATAGATAGGGTTCTTTGCAGCCAAGAGCGAGAGTCCGGTGCCAGGGTTAAGGACATCTCCTCTGGGCTGGAGAGAAACTTGGAGTGGGAGGGGGAGGATCCAGTTGTCGTGGTCCATGTTGGTACCAATGACATAGATAGGACAAGGAAAGAGGTTCTGCTGAGGGAGTTTGAGCAGCTAGGGGCCAAATTAAAAAGCAGAACCTCGAGGGTAATAATCTCTGGATTACTACCTGAGCCACGAGCAAATTTGGCTAGGGTAAATAAAATCAGGGAGTTGAATGCGTGGCTCAAAGACTGGTGTGGGAAAAATGGGTTTTGCTTCTTGGGACACTGGCACCAGTACTGTGGCAGGAGAGAGCTGTTCCGTTGGGACGGACTTCACTTGGCCAGTGCTGGGACTAGTGTCCTGGCGAATCGAATAACTAGGGCTGTGGAGAGGGCTTTAAACTAATTAGTGGGAGGGAGGTTTCAAGAGAGCAAAAAATAAAAATGACAACAGAGAGGGTCATAGACATAGGTAGCAGTAGGGGAATCACAAATCAGAGCGTGGCAGGAAGGGACAGAGTGTGTGGAGTAAAAGGTAAAGTGGTAAAAAGTGAAAAAGCAGGAACTAAGTGCCACAAAGCATATCTGAAAGTTCTCTATCTGAATGCACGTAGCATTCGTAACAAAATAGACGAGTTAATGGCACAAATAACTACATATGGTTATGATATTGTGGCCATTACAGAAACATGGCTGCAGGGTGACAATGCCTGGGAATTAAACATACCAGGTTATTTAACGATCAGGAAGGACAGGCAGGAAGGAAGGGGAGGTGGGGTGGCTATGTTAATAAAGGAAGGAATCACTGTAATACAGAGTAATGATATTGGGTCAAAAAATCATGATAATGAAACAGTTTGGGTGGAGATTGGGGGTAATATTCTGGCATGGATAGAGGATTGGCTATCTAACAGAAAGCAAAGAGTTGGGATAAATGGTTCATTCTCAGACTGGCAATCAGTAACTAGTGGTGTTCCACAGGGGTCAGTGCTGGGTCCCCAACTCTTCACAATCTATATTAACGATTTGGAGGAAGGGACCAAGTGTAACATATCAAAATTTGCAGATGATACAAAGATGGGAGGGAAAGTAGTGAATGAGGAGGACATAAAAAACCTGCAAGGGGACATAGACAGGCTAAGTAAGTGGGCAGAGATTTGGCAGATGGAATACAACACTGGAAAGTGTGAGGTGATGCACTTTGGCAGGAAAAATCCTAGAGCAATTTATTATCTTAATGGCAAGAAACTGGAGAGTACTGAAGTGCAAAGGGATCTGGGGGTCCTGGTGCACGAAACTCAAAAGGTTAGTATGCAGGTGCAGCAAGTGATTAAGAAGGCAAATGGAATGTTGGCTTTCATTGCTAGGGGGATAGAATATAAAAATAGGGAGGTATTGCTTCAGTTGTACAAGGTATTGGTGAGACCGCACCTGGAATACTGCATACAGTTTTGGTGTCCTTACTTAAGGAAAGACATCCTTGCTCTCGAGGCAGTGCAAAAAAGGTTCATTCGGTTAATCCCGGGGATGAGGGGGTGGTCATATGAGGAGAGGTTGGGTAGATTGGGACTCTACTCATTGGAGTTCAGAAGAATGAGAGGCGATCTTATTGAAACATATAAGATTGTGAAGGGGTTGGATCGGGTGGATGCGGGGAGGATGTTCCCGATGACGGGTGAGACGAGAACTAGGGGACATAGTCTTAGAATAAGGGGCTGCTCTTTCAAAACTGAGATGAGGAGGAACTACTTCACTCAGAGGGTGGTAGGTCCATGGAATATGCTGCCACAAAAAGCTGTAGAAGCTACAACATTAATTAAATTTAAAACAGAAATAGACAGTTTCCTAGAAGTAAAGGGCATTAAGGGTTACGGGGAGCGGGCAGGAATTTGGACATGAGTCTAGGTTCGGATCGGTCATGGCCCTGTGGGTAGTGGAGCGGGCCCAGGGACTGTGTAGCCTGATTCTGCTCCTATTTCGTGTGTGCAATTCTGTTAGATGCAGGAGATGGTTCTGTGATAGATAGTAGATTGGCGGTTAGGATCAGATCAGCCATGATCTTATTGAATGGCGGAGCAGGCTCGAGGGGCCGATTGGCCTACTCCTGCTCCTATTTCTTATGTTCTTATGTTCTTATGTTCTTATGTTCTTATGTTCTTATAAGGAATAATAAGGGGGAAAAAACACTAGTGGGCGTAGTCTATAGGCCTCCGAACAGTTGCAACTCTGTTGGACGGAGTATCAATCAGGAAATAGTTGAGGCATGTAATAAGGGAACATCTATAATTATGGGGGATTTTAACTATCATATTAATTGGACAAATCAAATGGGGCAGGGCTGCCTTGAGGATGAGTTCATTGAGTGTATTAGGGATGGGTTTCTTGAGCAGTATGTAACTGAACCGACCAGGGGGCAAGCAACCTTAGATCTGGTCCTGTGTAACGAGACAGGATTAATTAAAAATGTCCTAGTAAAGGATCCCCTTGGAATGAATGACCATAACATGGTTGAATTCCATATTCAATTAGAGGGTGAGAAGGTTGGATCTCAAACAAGCGTGCTAAGCTTGAATAAAGGGGACTATGAAGGTATGCGAGCGGAATTGAGTAGAGTGGATTGGGAAAATAGATTAAAGGGTAAGACGACACATGATCAGTGGTGTACATTCAAGGAGTTATTTTACAACTTCCAAAAAAATATATTCCACTGAAAAGAAAAGGGTGTAAAAGAAAGGACAGTCATCCGTGGCTAAGTAAAGAAATTAAGGATAGTATTCGACTAAAAACAAGGGCATATAAGGTAGCGAAATCTAGTGGGAGGACAGAGGATTGGGAAAACTTTAAAAGGCAGCAAAAAGTAACAAAAAGATTGATTAAGAAAGGGAAGATAGATTATGAAAGTAAATTAGCAAAAAATATAAAAACAGATAGTAAGAGTTTTTATAGTTATACAAAAAGAAAAAGGGTGGCTAAAGTAAATGTTGGTCCCTTAGAGGATGAGACCGGGAAATTAATGGTGGGAAATATGGAGATGGCAAAAACACTGAATGAATATTTTGTATCAGTCTTTACAGTAGAGGACACTAAGAATATCCCAACACTGGACAAACAGGGGGCTATAGGGGGAGAGGAGCTAAACACGATCAAAATCACTAAGGAAGTGGTACTCGGTAAAATAATGGGACTCAAGGCGGATAAATCACCTGGACCTGATGGCTTACATCCTAGAGTCTTGAAGGAAGTGGCGGTAGGGATTGTAGATGCATTGGTAATAATTTTTCAAAACTCCCTGGATTCCGCTAAGGTCCCGGCAGACTGGAAAACTGCTAATGTAACACCCTTATTTAAAAAGGGCAGTAGACAGAAGGCTGGTAACTATAGACCGGTTAGCCTAACATCTGTGGTAGGTAAAATTTTGGAGTCCATTATTAAGGAAACAGTAACAGGACATTTGGATAATCATAATTTAATAGGACAAAGTCAGCATGGTTTTACGAAGGGGAAGTCATGTTTGACAAATTTGCTGGAGTTCTTTGAGGAAGTAACATATAGAGTGGATAAAGGGGAACCAGTGGACGTAGTGTATTTAGACTTCCAAAAGGCATTTGACAAGGTGCCACACAAAAGATTATTGCTTAAGGTAAAAAATCACGGGATTGGGGGTAATATTCTGGCATGGATAGAGGATTAGCTATCTAACAGAAAGCAAAGAGTTGGGATAAATGGTTCATTCTCAGACTGGCAATCAGTAACTAGTGGTGTTCCACAGGGGTCAGTGCTGGGTCCCCAACTCTTTACAATCTATATTAACGATTTGGAGGAAGGGACCAAGTGTAACATATCAAAATTTGCAGATGATACAAAGATGGGAGGGAAAGTAGTGAGTGAGGAGGACATAAAAAACCTGCAAGGGGACATAGACAGGCTAAGTAAGTGGGCAGAGATTTGGCAGATGGAATACAACACTGGAAGTGTGAGGTGATGCACTTTGGCAGGAAAAATCCTAGAGCAATTTATTATCTTAATGGCAAGAAACTGGAGAGTACTGAAGTGCAAAGGGATCTGGGGGTCCTGGTGCACGAAACTCAAAAGGTTAGTATGCAGGTGCAGCAAGTGATTAAGAAGGCAAATGGAATGTTGGCTTTCATTGCTAGGGGGATAGAATATAAAAATAGGGAGGTATTGCTTCAGTTGTACAAGGTATTGGTGAGACCGCACCTGGAATACTGCATACAGTTTGGGTGTCCTTACTTAAGGAAAGACATCCTTGCTCTCGAGGCAGTGCAAAAAAGGTTCACTCGGTTAATCCCGGGGATGAGGGGGTGGTCATATGAGGAGAGGTTGGGTAGATTGGGACTCTACTCATTGGAGTTCAGAAGAATGAGAGGCGATCTTATTGAAACATATAAGATTGTGAAGGGGTTGGATCGGGTGGATGCGGGGAGGATGTTCCCGATGACGGGTGAGACTAGAACTAGGGGACATAGTCTTAGAATAAGGGGCTGCTCTTTCAAAACTGAGATGAGGAGGAACTACTTCACTCAGAGGGTGGTAGGTCCATGGAATATGCTGCCACAAAAAGCTGTAGAAGCTACATCATTAAATAAATTTAAAACAGAAATAGACAGTTTCCTAGAAGTAAAGGGCATTAAGGGTTACGGGGAGCGGGCAGGAATTTGGACATGAGTCTAGGTTCGGATCCGGTCATGGCCCTGTGGGTAGTGGAGCGGGCCCAGGGACCGTGTAGCCTGATTCTGCTCCTATTTCATGTGTGCAATTCTGTTAGATGCAGGATATGGTTCTGTGATAGATAGTAGATTGGCGGTTAGGATCAGATCAGCCATGATCTTATTGAATGGCGGAGCAGGCTCGAGGGGCCGATTGGCCTACTCCTGCTCCTATTTCTTATGTTCTTATGTTCTTATCCTTCCCTGATAGCTACAGGGGAGTCAAGGGTTATGGGGAGCGGGCGGGAAAGTGGCGTTGAGGCCAAGATCAGATCAGCCATGATCATATTGAAAGGCGGGGCAGGCTCGAGGGGCTGAATGGCCTACTCCTGCTCCTATTTCTTATGTTCTTATGTTCTTATAGTAGGTATATCCTCGCATTTCTGGTATCATCCTTGTAAGGATCCTTGAATAGGATCGGGATCGGGTGAGACATCCTCCACAGTTGAATATTCACTGTCCAGTATCATGCACAAATGGTGGCCGCTTAGTGACCACCATCTGTGGAACCCTCGCTGGGTGAACAAGTTAAAGGGGGGCAGATTTTTCTGTTCCTTGGCCTCAGGCACTACGGTGTCAGTTGGGCACAGCAAATACAAGGCAACTGGGCAGGAAAGGGCCACGGGCCCAAAAGGTTGTCTGCCCAGCTTTCCCTGCATTCACTGCACCCAGGTGATCCAATAGCGCCCGGCTCAGCAACAGGAAATTCTGCACCATTAACGTCTTCAGGGAGAAAATTGAAAGAGAAAAAAAAATCGACGAGAGAGAGAGAGAAACAAAAGCTCTTGCATAAGAACATAGGAAATAGGAGCAGGAATAGGCCGTACGGCCCCTCAAGCCTGCTCCGCCATTCAGTAAGATCACGGCTGATCTTCTACCTCAACTCCACTTTCCTGCACTATCCCTTGATTCCCCGAGAGTCCAAAAATCTATCGATCTCAGTCTTGAATATCCTCAACGACTGAGCATCCACAGCCCTCTGGAGTAGAGAATTCCAAAGATTCACAACCCTCTGAGTGAAAAAAATTCTCTTCATCTCAGTCCTAAATGGCCAACCCATTATCTTGAGACTATGCCCCCTAGTTCTAGATTCTCCAACCAAGGGGAAACAACCTCTCAGCATCTACCCTGTCAAGCCCTCTAAGAATTTTGTATGTTTCAATGAGATCACCTCTTATTCTTCTAAACTCCAGAGTGTATAGGCCCATTCTACTCAATCTCTCCTCATAGGACAGCCCTCTCATCCCAGGAATCAATCTAGTGAACCTTCGTTGCACCGCCTCCAAGGCAAGTATATCCTTCCTTAGATAAGGAGACCAAACCAACTCTTGCGCGGTTATTTTATTTTTTCTTCTTCTCTCTGAGTAGCAGTTCCTCTTTATTGCTAACTTCTCAGTCTGACACCTCGGCAAGCTTGCACCCTGCAGTGGGTCTCAGGAATTAAAGGGTAATTATTCGGCATCAGTGCCAGCCACATGTGGCTTAAGCAAGCAACCAAGATGAAAGCCCAGCAAAATCAACTCCTCACATGTAATTGCATGGCAATGCACCCCATGCTAGGGACCGTCTCCGTGCTGTGATTTGTTTTCCCCAGCTCGGATAAATAGTTTACAAAGTAACCGATTATACCTCGCAGCCAGAGAGAGAGGGCAAACGCTGGGTATAAAGTGAGGCTAAATCCAGCCGACACTGACAGCTGAAGGCTGTTAATAGATTTTCATCTATGCGTAATGCGCACTAATTCCTAAAATATGGGCTCGGAGAAACCTGGGGAGAGTTTGTTTTACTACCTGTATTTTTAATTGTGCATTTGAAGGTGTAACTGAGTGGAAAACTGCTTTCACATCCGATGGGCATATATACCTTCATATAAATAGAACTAATATTTTCCACGGACGCATGGAGTGCTCAAAAGAGCATTAAAATTATGCCATTATGTACAAAATATACATAGACTAATTTATACCACACATGAACAGTGGCTTACTTCTCTCGGGAGTCCCTACTGGAACAACTTATCAATTCTACTTAATCATGTAGTACGAGATGGAAAATGTCTTGTGATCAGTGATTTGCTGGAAATGGTACCACATATGTTCTCTGAAAAGCAATGGTTCATCTCGCCACTGGGACCATTTCCTACGAGCAGCACTCCGACTTCATAGTGCAGACGTGGCTCAGTCACTTACGAGATGCAGCCCATCCGGCAATCCTATCTGCATAAGAACATAAGAAGATAAGAATTAGGAGCAGGAGTAGGTCATACAGCCCCTCGAGCCTGCTCCGCCATTCAATAAGATCATGGTTGATCTTCGATCTCAACTCCACTTTCCCGCCCGATTCCCATTTCCCCTGATTCCCCGAGAGTCCAAAAATCTATCTTTTTTTAAATTTGTTTTTATGGGATGTGGGCATCTCTGGCAAAGCCAGCATTTATTGCCCATCCCTAATTGCCCTTGAGTGGTGAGCCGCCTTCTTGAACTGCTGCAGTCCGTGTGGTGAAGGTACTCCCATAGTGCTGTAGGGAGTTCCAGGATTTTGACCCAGCGACGATGAAGGATCGACGATATACTTCTAAGTCAGGATGGTGTGTGACTTGGAGGAGAACTTGGAGGTGGTGGTGTTCCCATGCGTCTGCTGCCCTTGTCCTTCTAGATGGAAGAGGTAGCGGGTTTGGGAGGTGCTGCCGAAGAAGCCTTGGCGAGTTGCTGCAGTGTATCTTGTAGATGGTACACACTGCAGCCACAGTACGCCGGTGGTGGAGGGAGTGGATGTTTTAGGTGGTAGAGGGGGTGCCAATCAAGTGGGCTGCTTTGTCCTGAATGGTGTCGACTTCTTGAGTGTTGTTGGAGCTGCACTCATCCAGGCAAGTGGAGAGTATTCCATCACACTCCTTACTTGTGCCTTGTAGATGGTGGAAAGGCTTTGGGGAGTCAGGAGGTGAGACACTCTCCGCAGAATACCTATGTGAGAAGTCGCACAACACCAGGTTATAGTCCAACAGCTTTATTTGAAATCACAAGCTTTCGGAGCACTGCTCCGAAAGCTTGTGATTTCAAATAAAGCTGTTGGACTATAACCTGGTGTGGTGCGACTTCTCACATTTGTCCACCCCAGTCCAAAACCGGCATCTCCACATCATGGCAGAATACCTAGCCTCTGACCTGCTCTTGTTGCCACAGTATTTATGTGGCGGGTCCAGTTAAGTTTCTGGTCAATGGTAACCCCCAAGATGTTGATGGTGGGGGATTCGGTGATGGTAATGCCATTGAATGTCAAGGGGCGGTGTTTACACTCTCGCTTGTTGGAGATAGTCATTGCCTGGCACTTCTGTGGTGCGAATGTTACTGCCACTTATCAGCCCAAGCCTGAACGTCGTCCAGGTCTTGTTGCATGCAGGCATGGACTGCTTCATTATATGAGGAGTTGTGAATGGCATTGAACACTGTGCAGTCATCAGCGAACATTCCCATTCCCATATCTACCTCAGCCTTGAATATACTCAACAACTCAGCATCCACAGTACTTTCGGGTAGAGAATTCCAAAGATTCACAACCCTCTGAATGAAGAAATTCTCTCTAGATCACTTTCCATCTTATCGTTTTCCCAGCTGACCTGTCCTTCTCCATCTTACCTGGCTCTCCCTCAAGGCTGGTTCTTCTAACCTGAAGATCTCTCTCCAACCACCCCCCTATTCACCTGACTGATCTTTCCCTGTCCAGCTTTCGGCAATTCCTCCCTCCTAGTTCCCTCCAGTACCATGCTGTTTATTTTTTCCTGAACTGTACCTCTCCATTCACAGTTCTCCTTTCTGACCTGATCACAGCATTCCCTCCTAGCTCCACTTTACCACTTGGTTGTCTTGATTTTCCTCCCACTTGTTGTTATCCCCTAGTGTGTCCTTCGCCACCATACTAATTTCCTTTCCCTTGCCCCCAGCCTATAGTTCTCCTGCTTGCCAATATCCCCCAGCCTCTTCTGCTTAAGCCTGCCACTTTCCTGATGGTCTATTTTTCCAGTGCACTCCTTTTCCTCTTGATCTATCTGAGGCTCAGTGGTAGGGTCTCGCCTCTGAGTCAGAAGATCCCACTCCCGAGACCTGAGCAAAAAATCTAAGCTGACACTCCCAGTGCAGTACGGAGGGAGTGCTGCACTGTCGGAGGTGCCGTCCTTCGGATGAGATGTTAAACCGAGGCCCCAGTCTGCCATCTCAGGTGGACGTAAAGGATCCCATGGCACTATTTCGAAGCAGAGCAGGGGAGTTATCCCCAGTGTCCTGGCCAATATTTATCCCCCAATCAACATCACTAAAACAGGTTATCTGGTCATTATCGCTTTACTGTTTGAGGAAGCTTGCTGTGCGCAATTGGCTGCCCCGTTTCCTACATTACAACAGTGACTACACTTCAAAAGTATTTCATTGACTGTAAAGCACTGAGGGCATGAAAGGCGCTGTATAAGTGCAAGTCTTTCTTTCTAACACAAGCCTGATACCTGCTGCGTTCTGTGTTGTATTGTCTGGAATCCTTCTTCCTAAACAATGAAAGTGCAGTGTCAGCCTTGGCTCAGTGGCAGCCCTCTCAGCTCTAAGTCAGAAGGTCATGAGTTCAAGCTCCAGAATTTAAGCAAATAATCCAGGTTGATACTCCAGTACAGTTCTGCGGGAGTGGAAAGGTGTCACCTTTCAGACAAGATGTTAAAAAGAGGTCCCATCTACACTCTCAAGGTGGACATAAAAGATTCCATGGCACTATTTTAAAGAAGAACAAGGGAGTTCCCCCAGTGTCCTGGCCCACATTTATCCCTCAACCATCAGGAAAAAAAATGATTACAATGGTGACTACAGTTCAAGAAGTACTTCATTGGCTGTAAAGCGCTTTTGGACATCCTGAGGACATGAAAGGTGCTTTATAAATTCAAGTCTTTCTTTTTTTTTAGTTTTCCCCTCACACACTATGATGCTGAAAGAAGCATTAACGTTACAGTAAGAAAGATGCATAAATGTCAGGAGAATGCTTGTTATTGTGATATTGACCCTAAATTATAAAATAAATACTTAAAATACAGTTTTAAAGAGGAGGTACATAAAAGGTTGGCAGCGTTCAAAGTAGAAAACTAGATGCATCCTAGGTTGCTGAGGGAAGTAAGGGTGGAGATCGAGGAGGCTCTGGCCAGAATCTTCCAATTTTCCTTAGATATGGAAGTGGTGCCAGAGGACTGGATGATTGTTACACCCCTGTTCAAAAAGGGGGAGAGGGCTAAACCCGGCAACAACAGGCCAGTTGACTTTAAGGGAAAACTTTAAGAGGCAATAATCCGAGACCACCTAATAAGGCGTTCAGCAGTTACCAATAGCCTGCTGTAGAAATTGGTATTACATAGAATTACATAGAAAATACAGCACAGAAACAGGCCATTCGGCCCAACCAGTCCATGCCGGCGTTTATGCTCCACTCGAGCCTCCTCCCATCCTTCCTCCTCTAACTCTATCAGCATAACCCTCTATTCCCTTCTCCTCATATGCTTATCTAGCTTCCCCTTAAATGCATCTATACTATTCGCAACAACTACTCCCTGTGGTAGCGAGTTCCACATTCTCAGCACTCTCGGGTTAAAGATGTTTCTTCTCAATTCCTGATTTAATTTCTTGGTGACTATCTTATATTCATTGCCTTTAGTTTTGCTCTTCCCCACAAGTGGAAACACTCTCTGTGTGTCTACTCTATCAAAACCTTTCATAATTTTAAAGACCTCTATTTAGGTCTCCCCTCAGCCTTCTCTTTTCAAGAGAAAAGACACCCAGCCTGTTCATCATTTTATGATAGGTATAACCTTGCATTTCTGGTATCATCCTTGTAAATCTTTTTTGCACCTTCTCCAGTGCCTCCATATACTTTTTATAATATGGCAACCAGAACTGTACACAGTACTCCAAGTGTGGTCTAACCAAGGTACGATACAAGTTTAGCAAAACTTCTCTACTTTTCTATCCCTCTAGAAATAAACCCTAGTGCTTGGTTAGCTTTTTTTATGGCCATATTAACCTGCATTTCGACTTTTAGTGATTTGTCTATTTGTACTCCCAGATCCCCTTTGCTCCTCTACCCCATTTAGATTCTTATTTTCCAACCAATATGTGACCTGCTTAGTTTCTTACCAAAACGTAATACTTCACACTTCTCTGTGTTGAAATTCATTTGCCAATTATATGCCCATTCTTCAAGTTTATTAATGTCCTCCTCCAACTTGTTGCAGTCCTCCTCAGTATTGACTACCCCCCAGCCCCCCACCCACGCAATTTGTGTACCATCTACAAGATGCACTGCAGCAACTCGCCAAGGCTTCTTCAGCAGCACCTCCCAAACCCGCGACCTCTTCCACCTAGAAGGACAAGGGCAGCAGGCGCATGGGAACACCACCACCTCCAAGTTCCCCTCCAAGTCACACACCAGCCTGACTTAGAAGTATATCGCTGATCCTTCATCGTCGCTGGGTCAAAATCCTGGAACTCCCTCCCTAACAGCACTGTGGGAGTACCTTCACCACACGGACTGCAGCGGTTCAAGAAGACAGCTCACCTCCACCTTCTGTAGGGCAACTAGGAATGGGCAATAAATGCTGGCCTTGCCAGTGACGCCCACATCCCGTGAATGAATAGATTATTAGAAAAAGGCTGCCAGTGGCTGCCTTGTTGGCTTGAAGCAATTTGGTGATACTTGGTATTCTGCTGTCGCTATTTTAATATATTCAACTGTTCAGATGTTTTGCAACAATGCAACTTACAAGCAGCTTCTCAACGTTGTTCCCCAGCTGCTTCTGAGCCTTCCTCAGCTTTTGTTTTCAATTTGAAATGAGATTTTAAAACTCTCATCCTTGTTTTCAAATCTTTCCACGGCCTCGCCCCTCCCTATCTCTGCAATCTCCTCCAGCCCCTACAACCTTCCGAGATATCTGCGCTCCTCTAATTCTGGCCTCTTGCGCATCCCCCGATTTTAATCGCTCAACCATTGGTGGCCATGCCTTCAGCTGTCTAGGCCCTAAGCTCTGGAATTCCCTCCCTAAACCTCTCCGCCTCTCTACCTCTCTTTCCTCCTTTAAGACGCTCCTTAAAACCTACCTCTTTGACCAAGCTTTTGGTCACCTGCCCTAATTTCTCCTTATGTGGATCGGTGTCAAATTTTTAAATAACGCTGCTGTGAAGCACCCTGGGACTTTTTACTATGTTAAAGGCGCTATATAAATACAAGTTGTTGTTGTTGTTGTTGAAAGCAGCTCCCTTTTCAGGGTGACCAAAAGCCCTTCCACGAGGTGTTGGCAGAAGGTAACACGGTCCTGGCTCCCTATGGCGCTCCCATGGCTGTGCACTGAGAGCACTGAATATTTCTTAAAATTAGCTGTCCTCGCATTATGGTGCAGGGTCAACAGGAAGCACCACAGGCGCACACAGCACCCGAAGAGTTGCGGTCCCAGTCAGGCTGTGCCTGCGCCACACACTCGGCCCCCATGTTTTAATGTGGTCGAATCGCAGTGTAATCGGATCTATAAACACTTGAGTAATGAATTGGCAGTCCTCAGGCAATCTGAATGTAATCATGTAGCCCATGATCTGAACAAAGCCCAATCAGACCATCGACAGATGCATGCTTCCTCAGGACCCCCACCCCGCCCCCACCAGTATCAGGGACACCCTAGGAAGGGTAGAACTGCTTTGTACTCTTAACGCTAGTCCTCTCTCATCTACCAACGTATCTGCACAGGGCAATCACGATATGCTATTAAAGGCAATGTTTGGATGCGACAAGGTACTTACGGATAAGTGTGTGTACTGAAACTGTCTGAGTACGATTATGGGGTTAACGGTTCCAAGGCTTAGAGAGGGTGCAGAGGAGAGTTACCGGAATGATACCAGGGATGAGGGACTTCTGTTACGTGGAGAGACTAGAGAAGCTGGTTAAGGGGAGATTTAATAGAGGTGTTCAAAATTATGAAGGGTTTTGATAGAGTAAATAGGGAGAATTCCTTTCCACTGTTGGGAGGGTCGGTAACCAGAGGACCCTGATTTAATAAATAGTTGGCAAAAAAACCAGAAGAGAGACGAGGAGATTTTTTTTTATGCAGCAAGTTGTCATCATCTGGAATGAACTGCCTGAAAGGGTGATGGAGGCAGATTCAATAATAACCTTCAAAAGGAAATTGGATATATACTTGAAAAGGAAAAGTTTGCAGGGCTGTGGGGAAAGAGCAGGGGAGCGGGACTAATTGGATAGCCCTTTCAAAGAGCCGGCATAGGCACGACAAGCCGAATGGCCTCCTTCTGTGCTGTATGATTCTATGATTCATTAAAATGAAGAAATGGAAAATCACCCACAACATCTTACGATGCACTCCCGGTGAGCTCCGCTTCCTGCTAGGAGCACTGGATGGCGGAATTAGCTCTAACGAGTCACCTGTTAATGCCAAACATCGAGTGGAATAATTTCCACTAAGACCCCTCTAGAATACACAATGCAGTCCGTTGTACAAGGAGCTGTATGTGCTAAGATTGTGTAACATCAGACTGAGCCACGAAGAACGTTAATGTGACATTAGCCTTGCATGACCCAATACCGACACTGTAAGTATATTGCTGCAACAGTAGCTAAAGCAGCTAATTTAACTCATTTAAAATTTAAAATCATTTGATAAAGTAAAGAAGGAGGAACTGTTTCCACTGGCAGAAGGGTTGGTAGACCAAGGACACAGATTTAAGTACATGGCAAAAGAGCCGGAGGTGAGATGAAGATAATATTTTTTACGCAGCGAGTTGTTATGATCTGGACTGCACTGGCTGAAAGGGAAGCTGATTCAAATAGTAACTTTCAAAAGGGAATTGGATAAATACTTGAAGGGGAGAAGATTGCAGGACTATGGGGCAAGAGTAGGGGGAGTGGGACTAATTGGATACTCTTTCAAAGAGCCGGCACAGACAAGAGGAGCCAAATGACCTCCTTCTGTGCTGTATGATTCTATGATTCTATGAAGTGACACCCACTATTTGTAAAGGCGAGCACCTTCCGCACTTCTCCTGTGGAGAGGAGCCATCAGCTGCACAGAATGCACAGCTTTCATTGGGTGCCTTGATTCCCCTCCTGTGGCCATCAGAGCTCTTAATTTCAACTGAACACTCGCCATGAAGAGAAAGATTGATGTTCAGGGGGTTTGGATCTATGATCTATTTTAATAAGAGAAGTTTTCAAAAATCATCGTGTCGAGTAAGGGGGAAAAATTCGATTGCTTTGCGCCTCCCGTTAGCAGCGCTAACAGGCGCAAAGCCGCCAACGCCTCCCACGAAATTCAGCAGGAGGTTAGCGCCCCAGAGGGGGCGCGACTCAATTTTTCCCCCATAGACTTCAGGGGAGTCATGGGGGTGGGGGGAGGGGAGATGCCATTCACCCAGTATCCTGGACAACATTCCAACTGAAAACCTATACGAAGGAATTTTTAAAAATTCATTCACAAGATGTGGGCGTTAATGGCAAGGCCAGCATTTATTGCCCGTCCCTAATTGTCCTTGAGAAGCTGATGGTGCGCTGCCTTCTTGACATGAGTGGCTTGTTTCAGGGGGCAGTTAAGAGTCAACCACATTGTTGTGGATCTGGAGTCAAATATAGGCCAGACCAGGTAAGGGCAGCAGATTTCCTTCCCTAAAGGACATTAGTGAACCAGATGGGTTTATTACAACAATCCAGTAGTTGCATGGTCATTATTACCGACAATAGCTTTTTATTCCAGATTTTTATTTAATTAACTGAATTTAAATTCCCCAGCTGCTGTGGTGAGATTTGAATTTCCAAATCATTAGGCCAGGCTTTAACCACGAGGATTACTAGTCCAGTAACATAACCACTATGCTACCGTTCCCAATAAAATTGCTCGCCTGACTTTTGGTTTTCATCGCTGTTTGTAGAAAGTGGCTGTGGCAGAGTGGATGCCATGTTTGCCCACATAACAAAAGCAATCCATTGCGTGAAAGCGTTTTGAGAACTTTCGACATGAGAACAAACGCAGGAGCATTTACCTTAATGTACCCTTGACAGAGTAGACGCTGAGAGGTTATTTCCCCTAACTGGAGAGTCTAGAACCAGGGGTCACAGTCTCAGGATAAGGGGTCGGCCGTTTAGGACTGAGGAGAAATTTCTTCACTCAGAGGGTGGTGAATCTTTGGAATTCTCTACCCCAGAGGGCTGTGGAGGCTCAGTTGAGTATATTCAAGGCTGAGATTGATAGATTTTTGGACTCTAAGGGAATCAAGGGATATGGGGATAGGGCAGGAAAGTGGAGTTGAGGTCGAAGATCAGCTATGATCTTATTGAATGGCGGAGCAAGCTCGAGGGACCGCATGGCCTACTCCAGCTCCTATGTTCTTATGTTCTTATTTTCTGAGCCTACCTTCGGATCGGTTGGAGTGGCAGGCATATTGATGAGCCTATCACATGTGCCAGTGGTCCATGTGCTGACTAGTAATGCACAACTCTTTGTTATTTGTTCTTGGAATGCAGTGATGCTGGCAAAAGGCAGCATTGATTGTTCATCCCGAGTTACCCTCAGGGTATTAAGATTCAACCACATATTGTAGGACTGGAGTCTCATGTAGACCAGACCAGGTAGTGGTGGCACATTCACTTCCCTCAAGGAAGGAAATTGGTGAATCAGGTGGGTTTGCAATGACAATCTGGCAGCATTCATGGTTGTTCTTCCTGGTGCCAATGACCACATTGATTGAAATCAATTTCGCACTATACAATGGTGAGATTTGAACACATAACCTAGTTGCTAGTCTCGGATCATAACCGTACACTCCACTACTGTAACTTTCGGCATTCTGATTGGCTCACTAGTGGCCAAACTTATAACCCTAGCAGTGTAGCAGGAGCTGCACTCGACAAGAAAGTGATTTCAAATACACACACATAACATACAATCAATCAAAATTGACAGGCAGGATAAGACCGTAGAATCATGGAAATTTAGGGCACGGAAGGAGGCCATTCAACCCATCGTGTCTGTGCCGGCCGAAAAAGAGCTATCGAGCCTAATCCCACTTTCCAGCTCTTGGTCCATAGCCCTATAGATTACAGCACTTCAGGTGCATATCCAAGTACTTTTTAAATGTGATGAGGGGTTCTGCCTCTACCACCCTTTCAGGCAGTGAGTTCCAGACCCCCACCACCCTCTGGGTGAAAAAAGTTCTCCTCAACTCCCCTCTAATCCTCCTACCAATTACTTTAAATCAATGCCCCCTGGTTATTGACCTCTCTACTAATGGAAATAGATCCTTCCTATCCACTCTATCTAGGCCCCTCATAATTTTATACACCTCAATTAAGTCTCCCCTCAGCTTCCTCTGCTCCAAAGAAAACAAGCCCAGCCTATCCAATATTTCCTCATAGCTAAAATTCTCCAGTCTTGGCAACATCCTTGTAAATCTCCTCTGCACCCTCTCCAGTGCAATCACATCCTTCCTATAATGTGGTGACTAGAACTGTATGTAATACTCTAGCTGTGGCCTAACTAGTGTTTTATACAGGTCAAGCATAACCTCCCTGCTCTTATACTCTATGCCTCAGCTAAAAAAGGAAAGTATCCCGTATGCCTTCTTAACCAACTTTTCTACCTGTCCTGCTACCATCAGGGATCTGTGGACATGCACTCCAAGGTCCTTCTGTTCTTCTACACTTCTCAGTATCCTACCATTTATTGTGTATTCCCTTGCCTTGTTAGCCCTCCCCAAATGCATTACCTCACACTTCTCGGGATTGAATTCCATTTGCCACTTTTCTGCCCACCTGACCAGTCCATTGATATCTTCCTGCAGTCTACAGCTTTCTTCCTCACTATCAATCACACGGCCAATTTTTGTATCATCTGCAAACTTCTTAATCATGCCCCCTACATTGAAGTCTAAATCATTGATATATACCACAAAAAGCAAGGGACCTAGTACTGAGCCCTGCGGAGCCCCACTGAAAACAGCCTTCCAGTCACAAAAACACCCGTCGACCATTATCCTTTGCTTCCTGCCACTGAGCTAATTTTGGATCCAACTTGCTACTTTCCCTTGGATCCCATGGGCTTTTACTTTTCTGACCAGTCTGCCATGTGGGACCTTGTCAAAAGCCTTGCTAAAATCCATGTAGACTACATCAAACGCACTACCCTCATCGACCCTCCTTGATGCCTCCTCAAAAATGTTTATCAAGTTAGTCAGACACGACCTTCCCTTAACAAATCCATGCTGACGGTCCTTGATTAATCTGTGTCTTTCTAAATGACGATTAATACTGTCCCAATAATTTGCCCACTGCTGAGGTTAGGCTGACTGGCCTGTAATTACTCTGTCTATCCCTTTCTCCCTTTTTAAACAACAGTACAATGTCAGCAGTCCTCCAACCCTCTGGCACCACACCTGTAGCCAGAGAGGATTGGAAAATGATGGCCAGAGCCTCCGCTATTTCCTCCCTTGCTTCTTGTAACAGCCTGGGATACATTTCATCCGGGCCTGGCGATTTATCTACTTTCAAAGATGCTAAACCCCTGAATATTTCCTCTCTCACTATGTTTACCAGTTGGTCCATCAAGCCTGCCCCACTCCATTGATGATTGAAGCATTATGAGTCGACCATTCTTTGCGGAGCCCCACCTTCCCAGGTCAATTGGCAAGTGAAAATACTCTTCATCACCCAATTGGATGTTTCTTGACTGTCAGTCAAACAGCCCTTTTTCCCATCTCCAACATTTTTATAACTAATAAACAGAAATGTTGAAAGAAAATGGAAAAAAAAACCACACCTTTTTTTTAAACGCCCCTATGATTTTTCTCCAGGTTTGCTCGCATCAGTGTCCAGCAGATTTTAATCTTCAATACCAGGGGATTCCAGGCAACCCTACACGGCACTATTTCGAAGAAGAACAGGGGAGTTCTCCCCAGTGTCCAGGCCAATATTGATCCCTCAACCAACATCACTAAAACAGATTATCTGGTCATTCTCACATTGCTCTTTGTTGGACCTCGCTGAGCACAAATTGGCTGCTGCGTTTCCTTACATTTCAAGAGTGACTACACTTCAAAAGCAGCACTTCAATGGCTGGAAAGCACTTTGGGACGTCCTGAAGTCGTGAAAGGTGCTATATAAATGCAAGTCTTTCTTTCTTTGGGTGAATCCAACATAAAGTTGCCTCTGTGCACAAGGCTTACAGCATTTACACTTCTGATAGCACCTGTACTTTGAAACTGGAGAGGTACCACCAACGCTGCCTCCGCAAGATCCTGCAAATCCACTGGCAGGATAGGCGCACCAACGTCGGTGTTCTCGCTCAGGCCAACATCCCCGGCATCGAAGCTTTGACCACGCTCGATCAGCTCTGATGGACAGGCCACATCGTCTGCATACATGCCCGATACGAGACTCCCAAAGCAAGCGCTCTACTCTGAGCTCCTACACGGCAAGAGAGCCCCAGGTGGGCAGAGGAAACACTTCAAGGACACCCTCAAAGCCTCCTTGAAAAAGTGCAACATCCCCACCGACACCAGGGAATCCCTGGCCCAAGACCGCACAAAGTGAAGGAGAAGCATCCGGGAAGGCGGCGAACACGCGGAGCAAGCGGAAGCCAAGCGCAAACAGCGCAAGGAGCGCACGTCAACCCAAGCACCCCACCCACCCGCCCCTTCAACCACCGTCTGCCCCACCTGTGACAGAGACTGTAGGTCCCGCATTGGACTCATCAGTCACCTGAGAACTCATTTTTAGTGTGAAAGCAAGTCATCCTCGGTTCCGAGGGACTGCCGAAGAAGAAGAAGCACCTGTACTTTGAAATCCAGCCACGCAGAGTCGCTAACACTGCTATCGCTTCTTGCCTTGCATGCATGCTGGGTTACATCAAAGTATGAGCTGGAACTGATTCAGGCCTAGTTTACACTACCCCTACAGTGTTCTCACCCTGGTACAAAATCCATGGTGGGGAGAGAGGGGGGAAAAGGAGGAGGATGGCGTTTGCAAAAATGCGATCCAGGTGTGATGTGTTTACATGACGAGAGTTCACCAGAGTGGAAACCGCACTAGTTTCCATGGAGCATCAATCAAGCAACGTGGGCTTAGTGCCAACAAGGGATGAAATGTTCTCAGTGTGCTTTTAATGCACGGATCTAAACATTATGGCAAGCTGAGCGGGACTTGGCTAGTTCTCACCTTCCAAAAAAAAAGTCTACGTAGACATCAGTAAGAGAAAAAAAAAATGACTAATGCTGGAATTGTAAAATAAAAACAGAAAATTCTGGTAAAAACACAGCAGGCTCGGAAAAGAAGAAAGGCACGTTAACGTTTCGGGTGTAGGGGTCTTCGACAGAACTGATGGAAATTCAGACGAAATGTCCAGCTGGGCCCGTTCTTTTCTCTTTTCAGCTGCCGTCGGGCCTGCTGTGCCTTTCCAGAACTTTCCGTTTCTGAGTGGATTTATCGTTCTGAAATTGGCAATATCAAAAAATAAATACCACTGAAGAGAAGTGGGGGAGGGGGCAGGGGGTGGAGGGAGGGAGGCGGGGGGGGGGGGTGGAGGGAGGGAGTTGGGGGGGGTAGCGGTCCTGTCTCCAGTACTGGAAAACTGGTTAAAATTACACTTTAATTCTCCGCTCCACTCCCACTCTGATCTCTCCGTCCTCGGCCTCTTACACTGTTCCAACGAAACTCAACGTAAGCTCGAGGAACAACACCTCATCTTTCGATTAGGCACTTTACAGCCTTCTGGACTCAACATTGGGTTCAACAATTTCAGACCATAACCTCGGCCCCCATATTGTTTTTTCTCTCTCACATTGCCGCTGTTGATGATTCTGCCATTGCCATTTACACCTCATCTAGAGTAATCTTTTATTTCTTAACTTGTCCCATTACCATCTCCTCATCCCTTTTGTTTTTTAATCTCTTCTGACTTCCATCCTATCACAGACCTTCCCTTTTGTTCTTTCCTCCCCTCCCCACTCTCCCTGCCCCTACACTTGCTTAAAAACCTGTTACATCTCCAACTATTTCCAGTTCTGACGAAGGGTCATCGACCTGAACTGTTAATTCTGTTTCTCTCTCCACAGATGCTGCCTGACCTGCTGCGTATTTCCAGCATTCTCTCTTTTTATTTCAGATTTCCAACATCCGCAGTATTTTGCTTTTGTAAAATATTAAGAGACCAGTCTAGTAAAACAAAATAAATCCTGGAGGTTTGGCAGGCAAAGCTCCCTGCTGCAACACTTCAAAAAAAAAAAGCTTTTGATTCAAGAGCGAGAGGGGTAACGCACGCTTTTTAAAAAATTGTGCATTTCAATTAAGCCGTATAAAAGCCCCAAGAAAAGAAACACTGCAATTTTAAATACCGTTCCGCTAATCTACAACAGCCAGATACACAGTTGGGTAACATCTGGACCGTGCTGGTTTAAAAAAAAAGACTTTTTTTTACACAGTAGTATATTTAACAACTTATTATTAATCTGTGTGTTTTCCTACAGTCTTGAAGGGTAATAGATTGACCGGCAGATCTGTAACAGCCTGCCTGCCTGACATAGCTAACCTCCGGGCAGGCAGTGAGTTTTCACACCCAATGGTATTTTCACTACATTACTGTGGGCAATTAA
This sequence comes from Squalus acanthias, assembly GCA_030390025.1. Lineage (NCBI taxonomy): Eukaryota > Metazoa > Chordata > Chondrichthyes > Squaliformes > Squalidae > Squalus > Squalus acanthias. Next base: position 250,758,955 of record CM059425.1, read on the forward strand.
CATCCCAAACCTTTGCTGTAATTAACACCAAAAGAACAGCAAGGCGCTGGTGTTAAGAACTGAGCCCTTTGTGGAAGGTATTTTTTTTATCTTCTCCATTTCCCCAGCCCACTCCCCCACCGCCACCTCGCCCCTGCCCACACACTCCCCTCCAACACCAGCCAGGGCTCCCTCGACTGCGAACCATGCCTCCCATGCTGCCTTTGAAGGTGGATTTATACGTTCTCAGATACAAATCAAGCAAGCCGCAGAGCAGCGGGAGACTGTAAACAAACACAGCAAGTACCCGACGGATAAAAGAACCGAGTGGAGCCCCATGCTGCTAGCAATAAGGGGTTGGTGGTGGGGGGGGGGGGGGGCGGGGGGGCGTGGAACAGATGCACTTTGGAACAATATAATGCGGCTGCACAGTGTGCTTATTGTAAACACTGCACCAGGTGGGAGAGCAGATAGGGTAACCCCGGGCCCAATTCGACATGTGCTGCAGCATCAGCACAGAACTTCGCACCGAACTGTGAAATCAAATTGTTATATTTCTTCACACCAAGTTGCATTGAACTGCAGAACTATTATTTAAACGGAGGGCATAATTATTATCATTTCCCGTGCACTTAGAGCCCCGCCACCGTCACCGCCCCCCCCACCCCACCACCCCCAAAAGCAGCTATTTTCAATTGCGGCCTTAATGAGGTAGAGCCACACACAGCACTGTTCAGTAATGGGTCCATAGTACTTTCGGCTTGACAACGCTTAAAAAGTAATAATGGTGAAACACAGATATTTCCTGGGGCCTCCTCTCGATCGACCGCTGTAAATTCAGCAGAAGATCATCAGAACCCTCGGATAGACACGTAATGTGATTTAAATGAACCCATTGTAAAAAATTTTACAATCATAGAATGGCTACAGCACGGAAGAAGACCATTCGGCCCGTCGAGCCCGTGCTGGCTCTCTGCAAGAGCACTTCAGCTAGTCCCACTCCCCCCGCCCTTTCCCCGTAGTCCTGCAATTTTTTTTCCTTCGGGTACTTATCCAACTCCCTTTTGAAAGCCGTGATTGAGTCTGCCTCCACCACCCTTTCAGGCAGTGCATTCCAGATCCTAACCACTCGCTGAGTAAAAAAGTTTCTCCTCATGTCGCCTTTGGTTCTTCTGCCAACCACCTTAAATCGGTGTCCTCTGGTTCTCGACCCTTCCGCCAATGGGAACAGTTTCTCTCTATCTACTCTGTCCAGACCCCTCATGATTTTGAACAGTGATCAGAAACGAGGGTATCTGGCACACTATCACCATTATTATTATTGTTATTATTAGCCACATGTCACCTGATCTGTCTGGACCAAATCAAGCTCTATCGGGCCTCACTCTACACTGCCAAAACCACCCACTGCTCCAGGATCATCCTGGGAAGCAAATAACCCTCAGCTTCTTTTCTCCATTACCAAACATCTTCCTAAATGGCTCTCTCCTTCTTCTTCTCTTCTTCGCTTCTTCTACCCCCTTTTCCCTCACCTCCAACAACAAGTGCGAGGAGTTCATGGACTTCTTTGTCGCTAAGATTTAGATCATTCATTCAGCTGCCTCTGCTGCTTACCTCACGGGCTCCCCTCGGCCCTAGCCCTGAATCCATGTCTTTCTTTTATTTTTCTCATCTCCTATCAAGCCCTCTTCGAGCGCATCTTGTCCATGAGACCCGCCTCATGCCCCCTTGACCCTATTCCAACAAAACTGCTATCCAAATCCCCATCATGGCCCCTTGCTAGCTGATATTGTAAAAGATCCCCTCTCCTCAGGTACTGTAACCCACCCACCCCCCCCTCCTTTCAAAACCATTATCTTCTAACCCCTCTTTAAAAAAAAACTTTCAACCCCTCTGTCCTTACAAACTACTGCCCTGTTCCCAATCTCCCTCTCCTCTCCCAAGCCCTTGAACGTGCTGCCACCTCCCAAATCTGTGCCCATCTTTTCCGCAACTCCGTTTGGATCTTTCTGATCAGGTTTGCTCCCCTGCCACGGGACTGAAAAGGCCCTAACCAAAATCGCAAATGACGCCATTTTGGATTGTGACTGTGGTGCACTATCCCTCCTCACCCTCCTTGACCTCGCTGCAGTTTTTGACGCAGTCGGCCAATGTCTCGCCTCCATTGGCTGACTGAGTAGAACTGACTTCACTTGGTTTCACTCTTACCTCTCCGATGGTAGACGGAGCATCTCCAGCAATGCCTTCTCTTCCCGTCCACTCACTCTTACTCAGCAACGCAGAGCAGTAGGGGGTCTTAATACCACCTGAAAACGTGTCCCAATCTCTGATTATTATCCCCATAATTTGTATACAGCTGGAATTGTATCTCCAAGGGGAAAAGATAAGAACATAGGAACAGGAATAGGCTATTTAGCCCCTCGAGCCTGTTCTGCCATTCAGTAAGATCATGGCTGATCTGTGATCTAACTCCCTATACCCGCCTTTGGCCCATATCCCTTAATACCTTTGGTTAACAAAAAGCTATCAATCTCCGATTTAAAATTAATAATTGACCTTGCATCAATTGCCGTTTACGGAAGAGTGTTCCAAACTTCTACCACCCTTTGTGAGTAGAAGTGTTTCCTAATTTCACTCCTGAAGGGCCTGGCTCTAATTTTTAAACTATGCCCCCGAGTCCTAGACTCCCCAACTAGTGGAAATAGTTTCTCTCTATCTAACCCTATCAGTTCCCCTCAATACCTTGAAAACTTCGATCAAATCAGCCCTTAAACTTCTAAATTCTAAATTCCAGGGAATACAACCCTAGTTTGTTTAACCCTCGGATTCCAGGTATCATTCTGGCAAACCTACGCTGCACTCCCTCCAAGGCCAATATATCCTTCATAAGGTACGGTGCCAAGACTTCTCAAAGTACTCCAGGTGTGGTCTAACTAGGGCTTTGTAAGATTGCAGCTGTATCCTTCCATTGCATAGGGATGAGGTTTATATATTAATAATGGCCCAAAATTTGCGGTCGGAGGCTTCCCGCGGGCGGATGCCTCCGACCAGCAAAAAATCTACTAATTTACCTGGTGGTCCGGGAGGTACGGAGACTTGCGCTCCTGGGCCTCTCTGGGTACCCGGGGGTAGAGGTCCACGTATCCCAGGGGCGCATGTGGTTCACAAGTGCCCCTGGGATCACGTGGCCCGGCCCAACCAATGAAAGAAGGGTAATGAATCCCCATTCATAATTATCGGGATTCCGTACGTACCGAATCCCAATAAGTATGAATGGGGATCACTTAAAAAATACACGAACACATGAAATAAGTTTAAAAAATTACATATTTAAAATTAATTAAAATGCCATATTTTAAAGAAAATTTTAATTTTTTGAAATTTAAAAAAATATATTTTAACGGGGCTAAAAATAAACTTAGCTTATTGGACATGGATTTTAATGTATAAATGAGTGATAAAATTTTATTTTTCTATTTTTTTAAACTCTTACGCTGGTAAAAGCAGGCCCTATGCCTGCTTTTACCAGGCGTTAGAATTTCACGGGCGTTCGCCGGGCAGAAGTTGGGCAAACGGCGTAACTCTCCGCCCGTGGAGGCCCTTTTCCCGGGGATGCGGATCATCTGTCAAGAAGATTCTTGACTGCTCGCAAGTTCCGGGTTTTAGCGCATGTGCTTTGCATGCCTAAACCCGGAACTCGTGTGGCCCCCTACGGGCGCGTGCGCACCTCGTACGCACCCGTAGGGGTCGCAGATTACCGGCCCATTATAAATTTTCCCTATATTATTTCTTATCCCAGATGTCCCACCCTACTCCACCATTAGCATTTTATATTTCGGCCATTGGACCTGCTGAATATTCCAGTAGACAATGTTAAGTATTGAAGCGACGGGTTTTCTGTGGCAGATATATGGTAAATGTTTTTCAGGTGATATTAAGACCTCCCTACTGCTCTGCATTGCCGATTGTGCAAAATCCATCCTATAAGCACATGGAAATGTTGGTAGGATTCCAGAGTCCGGGTCCGGGGAATGCCTGGTCAGCAGAGAATTTCATGGGCTAGCATCAGCGATACATATGGACACACGGAACTGATGGGTAGGAAAAGACCAGTTGGTCCATCAAGCCTGCCCTGCACTCATGGTGGTCAGGACCTCATGACTAAACACTTCCTGCCAGCCCCACCTCCACCTCCTCCAACTATAGCCATGTAATCTCCTGGGAGAGGCAAAAAAAACGGAAAAATCTCAGGGCCAATAAGGGGAAAAAAAATACCCTGAAAAATTCCTTTTCGACCCTCTTAGGCGATCGAAATGAGTCCAGGAGATCACATGGACCATTTTTCATCTGTAAAGACACTTACCTTCTCTATAATGTGATCTCTGCCCCAGCCAAGAACCGGCCCAGCTCCCTCTTGAAGGCATGCAGAAAGTGAGTGCCCACCACACCAGCCGGCCATGTATTCCAGAGGCTCAGTAGGCTCAGTCCATTCCTACTCTTGCGTAGTTTAAGCTCAAGTCCCCCGGTCCTCCCTAATCTGTTAAACTGGAATAATCTATCCAAGAGGCACACTATCACCTCACCAATTTAACATGGAGACCTTCTGGAGCATGGTTAAGACGCGTTGCCACTCACAGGTTCAGGCAGCAGAAGGAGCCTGACGCCAAGCTTAGACAAGCTTTGTTCCACCAGCTTTTTTTTTTGTTCAAATGATTCAACTGAGTAATGATCTTGAAGCTCAGTCCAAACTGAAATAACTGAAAATCTAGAGCACTGCCATTCCTTCGGACTCCAAACACCAGCCACCAGTATACCAGGCAGATGTTTGAATCAGTTAGTTTTTGTCGGGTACCGGAAGCCCCATCTGTGTAGCACTTCTGTGATGGGCACACGAGGCAGTTGAGACAGAATTCGATCTCAGGAGATCCCTGGGATCATCGGATTTCTGTATCCATTGACATACAAAAGTGTTTTCCCTGACGCTGGTATAGTTAGAAAAAAAACATGTTTTCTGCAATAATGGCACTGCTTTCTTGTGGGTGGCTGACACTGTTCGAGTTGGGACAGGAGATTCTCCTGGTGCCTCTTCATATTTACAGGGTCCTCCAGACAGAAAAAGATTCACAACCACTGATGTAGAGAAACATCTCAAAGAGTCTAGAACCAGGGGTCACAGTCTCAGGATAAGGGGTCAGCCATTTAGGACTGAGATGAGGAGAAATTGATTCACTCGGAGGGTGGTGAATCTTTGGAATTCTCCATCCCAGAGGGCTGTGGGGGCTCAGTCATTGAGTATATTCAAGACAGCAGACAGAGGGAACCGCAGTGCAGCAACTGAAGAAGAAAGAGTCAAATTGGACCCCTCCGGAGGGTCGCTGCCCTAAGCTTGACATGTATGCTCAAGCTGTCAGGAAATGCATCAACGCCAGATTCATCAGCCGCACTCACAAGACAGTCCAGAATGTCACCCGAGCACAACGCAACGCCATCCACGCTCTCAAGACCAACCGCAACATCGTCATCAAACCAGCGGACAAAGGAGGAGCCATCGTCATTCAGAACAGAATGGACTATTGCAAAGAAGCATACTGACAACTGGACAACCAGGAACACTACAGACAGCTACCCGCAGATCCGACCAAAGAACACACTCGCCAACTCAATAGACTGATCAAGACCTTCGATCCAGACCTTCAAAACATCCTAAGCGCTCTCATCCCACGTACTCCCCGCGTAGGAGACTTTTACTGCCTCCCAAAGATACACAAAGCCAACACACCCGGACGTCCTATCGTATCAGGCAACAGAACCCTGTGTGAGAACGTCTCTGGGTACGTCGAGGGCATCCTGAAACCCATCGTACAGGGAACCCCCCAGCTTCTGTCGCGACACTACAGACTTTTTGCAGAAACTCAGCACCCATGGACCAGTTGAACCAGGAACACTCCTCGCCACGATGGACGTATCGGCACTCTACACCAATATGCCCCACGATGACGGCATCGCTGCGACAGCCTCAGTACTCAACACCAACAACAGCCAATCTCCAGACGCCATCCTACAACTCATCCGCTTCATCCTTGACCACAATGTCTTCACCTTCGACAACCAGTTTTTTACCCAAACACACGGAACAGCCATGGGGACCAAATTCGCACCCCAATACGCCAACATCTTCATGCACGAGTTCGAGCAAGACTTCTTCGCTGCACAGGACCTCCAACCAACGCTGTATACCAGATACATCGACGACATCTTCTTCCTTTGGACCCACGGCGAAGGATCACTGAAAGGACTACACGATAGCATCAACAGGTTCCATCCCACCATCAAACTCACCATGGACTACTCCTCAGAATTGGTTTCATTCTTGGACACACGAATCTCCATCAAAGACGGACGCCTCAGCACTTCACTCTACCGCAAGCCCACGGACAACCTCACGATGCTCCACTTCTCCAGCTTCCACCCTAACCACGTTAAAGAAGCCATCCCCTATGGACAAGCCCTGCGAATACACAGGATCTGCTCAGACGAGGAGGAACGCGATGGACACCTACGGACACTGAAAGACGCCCTCGTAAGAACGGGATATGACGCTCGACTCGTCGATCGACAGTTCCGACGGGCCACAGCGAAAAACCGCATAGACCTCCTCAGAAGGCGAACACGGGACAAAACCAACAGAGTACCCTACGTCGTCCAGTACTTCCCCGGAGCGGAGAAACTACGCCATGTTCTTCGCAGCCTTCAACATGTCATCGATGGCGACGAACACCTTGCTAAGGCCATCCCCACGCCTCCACTACTCGCCTTCAAGCAGCCGCCTAACCTCAAAAGTACCATCGTTCGCAGCAAATTACCCAGCTGTCAGGAGAACAGCGACCACGACACCACACAACCCTGCCACGGCAACCTCTGCAAGACATGCCAGATCATGAACACAGATACCGTCATCACACGTGAGGACACTACACACCAGGTACATGGTACATACTCATGTGACTCGGCCAACGTTGTCTACCTGATACGTTGCAGGAAATGATGCCCCAGAGCATGGTACATCGGCGAGACCATGCAGACACTGAGACAACGTATGAACGGACACCGCACAACAATCGCCAGGCAGGATGGTTGCCTCCCAGTCGGGGAACACTTCAGCAGTCAGGGGCATTCAGCCTCGGATCTGCAGGTTAGCGTTCTCCAAGGCGGCCTTCGAGACACACGACAACGCAAAATCATCGAGCAGAAACTGATAGCCAAGTTCCGCACTCATGAGGAGGGCCTCAATAGGGATATCGGGTTCATGTCACGCTACAGAACGTGACTTGACATCGTTGTCTGTCTTTCCAGTTTTAAAAAAACAAACACAAAAAAAACAAACCCCAAAAAACAAACCCAAAAAAGACGGAGAGAGAGGAAGGGATATGGAGAGAGATCTGCTGCAGACAGCAGGATTTGACACGTTGGACCCCCTGGGACACATCTCATTGTCTTGGCTGTGCTCTTGGTGTGTCTTTGATGTAAGGAAAGATTGTATCTCTGCATTTTCTGTGTTTATATTCTGTGAACTTTTGTAGATTCACTCATTGTAACTTTACCTGAAGAAGGGGCGATAGCTCCGAAAGCTTGTAATATTAAATAAATCTGTTGGACTATAACCTGGTGTTGTGCGACTTCTCATTTGAGTATATTCAAGACAGAGATCGATATATTTTTGGACAATACAGCCCCTGGGGAGGCGGATATGGAGACGGGACTGCTGGGAAAATGGCAGAATTTGGGGGCGGGTGCTCATCCCGCCCCCAACCCGCCTCCGTGCCATCTTCCCAGGAGGCGGGTAGCCGACCCGCGCCAGGTCCCGTCTCCTGGAGGCGGGAAGGGCATTACAGCCACTTAACTGCCTGTTAACAGGTAGTTAACAGGCAGATAAGAGGATTATCCCCATTTTTCCCACACAAGTGCGGGCTTCCCGAAGGCTGCGAACCCCGCCAGGGTCACCGAGGTGAGCAGTGGGTCTGTGGGGGTCTGTGGGGTGCAAAAGTGTGCTGTGAAGGTAAGTGATGGGTGCAAGTGTGGAGAGGTGAGTATGTGAGGTAAGTGGAAAGTGTTAGAAAAAGTTTACCTACCTTTGTTTCTTCCTGCAGGCTTCAAGAGTTGGGTATGCGGAGAGTCTCGTACCTCCACGGCAGAGATGACAGATGGCCGCTGCATTCTCCAATGCAACAACCATCTAATTTCTGCTAAAGCAAGAAGTTTGATGAGGTCTTGAATTCAAGAACTCATCAAACTACAGAGAATGTCAGTGTTTGACAGCTTCACAGAGCTGTCAAACGATGACAATTCATTTTTGACAGATGAAACGTCATACGCTGACCTTCTCTGTAACTGGCTTCCCCTTAATTGGCCTGCTAAGCCCACTGGGCGGGCTTAACAAGGTCAATCAAGGTAAAATAGCCTGTGTTGGCCAGAAGTCGATGGAGGCGGGACTGAAACACGACAAGTGGGAGTCCCGCCTCCAAAAGCAAAATCCAGCCCTAAGGGACTCAAAAGATGTGGGGATAGTGCAGGAAGGTGGAGTTGAGGTAGAAGATCTTATTGAATGGCGGAGCAGGCTTGAAGGGCCGAATGGCCGACTCCTGCTCCTATTTCTTATGTTCTTATGTTGTAATTCAACTCGAAAAATGGATGTAAACACAACTTGAATCCAACTTTTACTCTTAGAGCCAACAGTATACGCAAAAATAAGCCAGTAACTGGGAAATCATGCAGCAAGTCTACATACAATCATATAAGAGCTTGGTGGGTATAAGCCCAAAATTGTACTGCAAGGAAACTTTGGAACTTGAAAATTCGAAAAGATGGTTCAACATAGGTAACTTAACAGCCGTGTTTAGGAGGAATGGTTGGGAGAAGTGGCAGGAACTTCACATGACAGGAGCGCATCCGGAATATATAGGTCAATGTGCATTCATTCCTGATGCACACTCGCGTCACGCGATGCTCTAAATGATAAAATTTACCACAAAATCCGATGCCCCCACAGAGAAGCTCAAAGGAATCAGCCATAACTGCTTTCGTTTCTGCAGCATACAGCAATGATCGTTTGCAAGGTGCAGGGAAAGGGAACTAGATTTGTGTTCGAGTGTGTGAGCTGTGCGTCCACATTGTGTTTTGTGGGTGTATTTTTCTCTTCTGAGTGATGAACTTACGTGCGTTACTTCCCTGGGCATAGGTGTCAGCTGTGGTTCAGTGGGTCGCACTCGCGCCTCTGAGTCAGAAGGTCGAGGGTGCAAATCCCACTCCAGAGACATGAGCACAAAATCTAGGCTGACATTTCTGAGGGAGTTCTGCATTGTCAGCGGTGCTGTCTTTTGGGTGAGATATTAAACCGAGGCTCTGCCTGCCATCTCAGGTGGATGTAAAAGAGTCCATGGCACATTTTTGAAGAAGAGCAGGGGAGTTATCCCCGGTGTCCTGGCCAATATTTATCCCTCACCCAGCATCACTTAAAACAAACGATCTGATCATTATCACATTGTTGTTTGCGGGAGCTTGCTGTGCACAAATTAGCTGCCACATTTCCTACATTACAACACTGACTACACTTCAAATTGCGGAGATGCCGGTGTTGGACTGGGGTGGACAAAAGTGAGAAGTCGCACAACACCAGGTTATAGTCCAACAGCTTTATTTGAAATCACAAGCTTTCGGAGCGGCTGCTCCTTCGTCAGGTGAAGTGAAGAAATACAAATGGGCACAGCATATATAGACAGAGAACAATGCCTGTGCAGAGAACAATGCCAGACGACTACAGTTAATCTTTCTAACTGCCCTTTATCACACCTCGGCAGAGAGACAATCACGGCAATCAAATCCAACCAGGTCAGTCAGGAAGACATTACATCAAAGACGATAGCAAAATACAACAAAGACAATGAGGTGGGGTCACAGGGAGTCTAATGTGTCAGATGCTGCAGTCTGTATGGAAAACCAGAAACTTTAAACTTTTTACTTTTTTTACTGGAAATCACATCTGTGAACAAGCCAATGACGACTCGAGTCTGGATGACTCTACGTCAGGTGGGGTTACATGTAGCGTGACATGAACCCAAGATCCCGGTTGAGGCCGTCCTCATGAGTGCAGAACTTGGCTATCAGTTTCTGCTCGATGATTTTGCGTTGTCGTGTGTCTCGAAGGCTGCCTTGGAGAACGCTTACCCGAAGATCCGAGGCTGAATGTCCTTGACTGCTGAAGTGTTCCTCGACTGGGAGGTAACACTCCTGCCTGGCGATTGTTGCGCGGTGTCCGTTCATACGTTGTCGCAGTGTCTGCATGGTCTCGCCGATGTACCATGCTCCGGGGCATCCTTTCCTGCAACGTATGAGGTAGACAACGTTGGCCGAGTCACATGAATATGTACCATGTACCTGGTGGGTGGTGTCCTCACGTGTGATGATGGTATCTGTGTTGATGATCTGGCATGTCTTGCAGAGGTTGCCGTGGCAGGGTTGTGTGGTGTCGTGGTCGCTGTGCTCCTGAAAGCTGGGTAATTTGCTGCGAGCGATGGTACTTTTGAGGTTAGGCGGCTGTTTGAAGGCGAGTAGTGGAGGCGTGGGGATGGCCTTAGCGAGGTGTTCGTCGTCATCGCCAGTCAGGAGTGTTACCTTCCAGTCGGGGAACACTTCAGCAGTCAAGGACATTCAGCCTCGGATCTTCGGGTAAGCGTTCTCCAAGGCGGCCTTCGAGACACACGACAACGCAAAATCATCGAGCAGAAACTGATAGCCAAGTTCCGCACCCATGAGGACGGCTTCAAACGGGATCTTGGGTTCATGTCACGCTACATGTAACCCTACCTGATGTAGAGTCATCCAGACTCGAGTCGTCGTTGGCTTGTTCACAGATGTGATTTCCAGTAAAAAAAGTAAAAAGTTTAAAGTTTTTGGTTTTCCATACAGACTGCAGCATCTGACACATTAGACCCCCTGTGACCCCACCTCATTGTCTTTGTTGTATTTCGCTATCATCTTTGATGTAATGTCTTCCTGACTGACCTGGATGGATTTGATTGCCGTGATTGTCTCTCTGCCGAGGTGTGATAAAAGGCAGTTAGAAAGATTAACTGTAGTCGTCTGGCATTGTTCTCTGCACAGGCATTGTTCTCTGTCTATATATGCTGTGATGCGGAGATGCCGGTGTTGGACTGGGGTGGACAAAAGTGAGAAGTCGCACAACACCAGGTTATAGTCCAACAGTTTTATTCTTCACCTGACGAAGGAGCAGCCGCTCCGAAAGCTTGTGATTTCAAATAAAGCTGTTGGACTATAACCTGGTGTTGTGCGACTTCTCACTTTTGTACACTTCAAAAGTACTTCATTGGCTGTAAAGCGCTTTGGGACGCCCTGAGTTTGTGAAAGGCGCTATAGAAATGCAAGTCTCTCTTTTTCTTTTTAGACTCGGGATTATCACTAGATGAGTAAAGAAGGAGGTTAGAAGAATTTTTTTCACACTGAGGATTATTAGGACATTGAATGCTTCACCACAGGGGGCTATTGAGGCAGAGGTATATCATCTAAAAGGAAATAAACATTTGAAAAGGACCCGGTAGGGCAAGATAATGGGATTACATAGGTCGCTCGGCTGAAGAATTAGCACCAGCACAGGCATGGTGGACCAAATGACCCCCTTCTGTGCTGTTAATTCCTATGATTCCATGTATCCCATTACTATGTGCTCTCTTAATTGAAGAAGTACCACTGATGGATGGCTGCAGAGTCAAGTAGGGATACTGACCGAATCTGACACGAACCCAACCCTGTTGCACCTGTAGCAATGTCAGGGGTATGCTTTCCTGGAATAGCTGTGGGCTATAATGTTTTTTAAGTGGTTATTGGATTCCTGCTCTAATAAGGATTGCAATTAAAATACATTCTTACTTCCGTGGGGGAAAACAATGTAAATTACTTGTAGATACTACAAATTACTGTTTCCACTGGCAGGAGGGTCAGTAACCAGAGGACGCAGATTCAAGGTAATTGCCAAAAAAGCCAGAGGGGAAATGAGGAGAATTTATTTTACGCAGCGAGTTGTTGTGATCTGGAATGCACTGCCTGAAAGGGTCGTGGAAGCAGATTCAATAGTAACTTTCAAAAGGCAAAAGGATAAATACTTGAAAATGAAAAGTTTTCAGGGCTACGGAGAAATAGCGGGGTGGGGGTGGGAGGGGGCAGTGTGGGACTGATTGGATAGCTCTTTCAAAGAATCGGCTCAGGCACGATGTGCCGAATGGCCTCTTTCTGTGCTGAATGATTCTATGATTCTACTGCACGTAGCTCTGCTGATGGTAAGTCAGATGAGACGTTTTCATAATTACAGGAGTCAGCCGTGACTCAGTGGGTAGCACCCTTGCCTGTGAGTCAGAAGGTCATGGGTTCAAGTCCCACTCTAGAGACTTGAGCACAAACATCTAGGCTGACACTCCAGTGCAGTACTGAGGGAGGGCTGCACTGTCGGAGGTGCCGTCTTCCAGATGAGACGTTAAACTGAGGTGCATGTAAAAGATCCCACGGCACTATTTCGAAGAAGAGCAGGGGAGTTGTCCCCGGTGTCCTGGCCAATATTCATCCCTCAATAAACATCACTAAAAAACCAGATTATCTGGTCATTATCACATTGCTGTTTGTTAGATAGCTAGCCGTGGGTGGTAGCACTCTCAGCTTCTGGGTCAAAAGGTTGTGGGTTCAAATCCAGATACTTGAGCATGTTATCTACACTGAAACTCCACTGCAGTACTGAGGAAGTACTGTCAGAGGTGCTGTCTTTTGAATGCAACGTTAAACCGAGGCCCTGTCTGCCCTCGCAGGTGGATGTAACTGTTCCCATGACACTATTCAAAGAAGATCATGGGAATTCTCCCCAGTGTCCTGGCCAACATTTATCCCTCAATCAACATCACTAAAATAGATTTTCTGGGTCATTATCACATTGCTGTTTGTGGGAGCTTGCTGTGCGCAAATTGGCTGCCGCGTTTCCTACATTACAACAGCGACTACACTTCAAAAAGCACTTCATTGACTGTAAAGCACTTTGGGACATCTGGTAGTCGTGAAAGGCGCTATATAAATGCAAGTCATTCTTTTTTTTATTATCTATGTCTTATTTAACACAATGCATTATTCTACCCAAAGGTGGAGCTGTGTTTATGAGGCCTATCCCTTTAAGGTCACTAAGTATAATGTTGTAAGTAAACACATCTTGAGGGCAAGTAGAGTTTAATTGCTAGTTAGTACGGATTTTGCATATACATTTCTGGCACCAGGTCAGCATAATTTCTGATTAGACTAGATATTTCTCTCTTTTTTTTAATAAACTAAGGCGACCTGCAAGTCTTATTACATTTGTTGATATTTTTTAAATTCCACTCACAAAATAGAGGGTAAAATGGTCAACCAAGTGACCTTAGCATTAACCCACTGCCATTTCAACTTGTCCTCTCACTTCATTGGGCAGCAGGTCAGATTACCTGGTGCTGTAAAAAGCAGCAACAACAGTACTTGTCTCAGCGCACACATTAACAGCCAAGTCGAAAGTAAAATTGCACTTGAAACCGCGGAGCTGGTGGGAAACGGATCCTGAGCAATCTGGTGGACTGTTTGTTCGAAATTCCTCAGCGTGTCAAAAGTCAAATATGGGAAATGCGGCAATTGTACAAAAAAACAGCACGACCGCTAAAAATGCCCTGCGGCGAGAGAGAGAGAGAGAGAGAGTGAGAAACGTTAACACGCATGGAAAATCATGCTCCTTTGTCCCTTGATAAAATGTGGAGTTAAAGTTATATTCCTCCCTTATTCGGATAAATTGCCTGCCCTCTCAGCTTCGTAGGAGGAAGCCATTCGGACCATCACGCCTGTGCCGGTGCTAGTTCATCAACTGGAGATAATCCCATCTCCTTGCTCTTCAGATAGTGCGCCATGTATGGACACCAGAGAAAGCGGAAACTAAGGGTGTTTGACCTTTAATATGAGAGCAAGTCTTTGGCTTATTGGTAGCATTCCTGCCTCTGAAAGGAAGGCGCAGGGACCCGCTCCAGACGGTGCCAATGAGTTGAGACCAGAGTTCCGGCTCTGAATTCTTGGTTGACATCCAGTGGGATATTCGCATCCAGTGGGTGTGGGTGGCCCTCCTCCTCATTGTATGGGCTGTGGGAGGCTATAAAACCCTTCCGCCGTATAGGACTAACCACCCCACCAGCTGGTACAAAGGTGGTCACGGCCACGGAAGGAGCGTTCACGTTGCGGCCTGTTAATCAGCCTGCGAATCCCTCCACCGCCTCCCGTTGTTCTCCGAGTGAGGTGTGAAGCTATGAATACCATGACCTTTAATAGCCAGTATGTTGGTGACGCTGCTTTAAGAATGGTCTGGGATCGTTGCCATCCTTTCGGATGAGGTGTTAAATGGTGGTCCCATCTGTTCATGTGGACGTTAAGGATCCCAGTGTCCTGGCCAACATTCCAACACCACCAAAAATAGATGAATCTGTCATTAATTTATTGCTGTTGTGGGATCTTGCAGTCATGCAAAATGGCTGCCACTTTTGCCTGCGTATCAAGAATAGTCACCGCTCGTCGAAGTAATTCACTCTGTCGAGCAAAGTAAAGTGCTACATAAATATAAGTCATTTCTTTCGAACATGCTTAGGATAATTATATTTTAGTAGAGATGTTAACCCATTCATTTCAAACAGGTTAGCTGCTTCATTAAAATAGCAAGAGAACTTTCAGACAAGCGTATTCTACATCGTTAACCCACATGTTTTCAGTAGAATCGTAGAAATTTATGGCACAGAAGGAGGCCATTCGGCCCATCGTGTCTATCCAGCCTAATCCCACTTTCCAGCTCTTGGTCCGTAGCCTTGCAGGTTACGGCACTTCAAGTGCATATCCAAGTACTTTTTAAATGCGGTGAGGGTTTCTGCCTCTACCACCCTTTCAGGCAGTGAGTCCCAGACCCCCACCACCTTCTGGGTGAAAAACTTTCTCCTCAATTCCTCTCTAATCTTTCTACCAATTACTTTAAATCTATGCCCCCCTGGTCGAGATACAGTGGAGTCGGGGGAGGACTCCTGCTCCTCCTGGTTCCACAGCAATGTTTTTGAAAATTGTTTTTAACTCTTACCTTACGTTGGCGGCTGCTGCTTGGGTCCCATTGGCCACAGAAAATTCCGGAACGGGAGGCAGGAGGGGGAAGGGGCAATAACAGGCACTAGGCCCCCTCATTTACATATGTAGGCGACCAGCAAGGAGCTTCAGACATCCTAGGGGCACAGGATTTCGGTCCTCGAAATTGGGCTTCATCGCGCCCCTAAAACGTTCCCACCGAGGTTCAATTTCTACCCCACGGTTTTACTTCAAGCTTTCAAGAAGAAAGGCCAGGTTTATCATGCTCTCTTATGACGAGCATTTCATATCTCTTCACTCGGGTCGCCAATTCTGGTCGGACATATTCCTGGTGGTTTCATCACATGGCCTACCTCCTCCAACTGAGCCGCCCAGTCAAGCAGCCTTTCCCGCCGACCTCCCCCTCTCCCCACCATCGCCAATATATTTATAACCAATAAACTAAAGTGTTCAAAAGAAAATGGGCGAAATGAAGCACACACACCATTTTGTTTAATGCCCCTATGATCTTTAATGCTCACCGCGTTAACCTTGAATTCTGGAGAGTCCAGGGTAACCCTGGAGAATTGGCAATGCCGTGTCTCACGGAAAATTGAAAATTCAGATTAGTTTTCCACAACAACACTTGGTGGCAGCCCAGGGCAATCACATTATGAAGCAAATATGAATTCCGGAATTATCCGTGCCAGTTCCTCTTTAACACTCCCTGACTTGTTGCAGTCCTAAGATTGTATAGAGCTGTCTTCTCTCTCAGTGGCTTAACAGCAGTTTCCACAAGTGGACCTTGTCCCCTGTGACCCAGGTGATCATGGGCCAGAAATTCGGCTCTTGTCGGGTGAGTACGTGCTGTGTACTCACCCGTAAGGCCACCTGAAGTGCCAGTTTCCTGCATGCACTGTGCTTGCGCGGGAAACCAGAACTTCCGTTCCCCTGAAGGGAGGGGTTCAGAGGTGAACCGCGTGTGCGGGAGAGGCTGCGCGCACGCAGCAAACTTCAGGTTTTTTTTCATGTTTCTCCGGGAGGGTAAGTTTGGAGAAGCTGCACTTTTAAAAAGGAGGCGCAAGGCCTGTTTTTAACAAGGTAAATGGTTAATTAATTTCAATTTAAAAATTTTTTCAACAGGTTTATCTTTTTTAGATACTTTAAAGAAAGGTAAGTTTCTTTTTAGCACCGTTAAAAAGTATAATTAATTTTTTCAAAAATTTAAATTTTTGTTTAAAGTAGTTAATTTATTTAACTTACAGTTATTTTAAAACTGTGATATTTAAAAAAAAATTATTTGAAGTTTAAGTGTAGTTTTGGGGCCGATCTCTATTCATAGATTTGACAGGTCTTCCTGTCAAATCTATGAATGAAAATGCCCTGCTAGGATTGGCTCTCCATGGCCCACGTGATTCCAGGGGACGCTTCGAACTAACTGCGCCCCTGGGATACGCAAGCACAGCGCGCCGGCAGCTGCAGGAGGCCCAGGACCCGAAGTCCACGTGGGCCCAAAGCACAACTGCAGGCACGGTAGGGCAAGTACGCGCGCGATGCTTGTACCCGCAGGAAGCCGGAGAGCCGAATTTCTGGCCCAATATCTTTTCTATGATTTGTTCTTGTGGAGGTGTGTAACCGAAGGATTAACAGTTGCATCCTTCCAGAAATCATTCTTGCTGAAGAAAATGTAAGAACATAAGAGCAGGAGTAGGCCATACGGCCCCTCGAGCCTGCTGCGCCACTCAATAAGATCATGGCTGATCTTCGACCTCAACTGCGTTTTCCCGCCTGATCCCTATCTCCCTTGATTCCCTTAGAGTCCAAAAATCTATGGCTCTCAGCCTTGAATATACTCAACGACTGAGCCTCCACAGCCCCCTGGGGGCAGAGAATTCCAAAGATTCACCAGCCTC
Organism: Squalus acanthias; assembly: GCA_030390025.1. Taxonomy (NCBI): domain Eukaryota; kingdom Metazoa; phylum Chordata; class Chondrichthyes; order Squaliformes; family Squalidae; genus Squalus; species Squalus acanthias. Next base: position 250,776,006 of record CM059425.1, read on the forward strand.
TGAGTGAGCAAATTCCTCCTCTTCTCAAGTCTTAAATGGCCGGACTCCTTATCCTGAGACTATGCCCCCAGTTCTCGACTCTCCAGTCAGGGGAAACAGCCTCTCAGCATCTACCCTGTCAAAATGTAATCTTACATTACACCACTGACTGCTCCTCAATTTGATCGATGTTATCACACAGACCCAAGGGCCTCAGGATTTGATGTCCGCTTTGGCTCAGTTGTCGCATTCTTGCCTTTGAATGAAATGGGTCGTGGCTTCAAGTCCCACTCCAGAGACTTGAGCTCATAATCTAAACTGACACTTTCAGTCAGAGTTGCTGGCCTTTTGGATGAGATTTTAAACCGAGGCCCCATCTGCCCTCTGGGGCGGATGTAAACAACCCCTTGGTCCTATTTGAAGAAGAGCAGCGGCGTTCTCCCCGGTGTCTTGGCCAATATTTATCCCTCAATCAACACCATATCTGATCACTTATCTCATGGCTGTGTGTGTGTGCGTAAATCGGCTCCCTACATCACAGCAGTGACTATACTTCTGGCTGTTGAGCACCATGGGATGTCCTGAAGTCATAAAATGCATCATATAAATGCAAGTGCTTAAAGCAACTAATATTTATATTTACAATTAAATACTACTATGGAGCACAAAAAAGATCAGCAAATACTGAAGGTACAACCAATGTACACAATTTTTACAAGAACGTCTATAATGTGTCACTCCCGTCGATAATAACATCATCAGCAGAATATAAAAGTCTAACAATATTCAATGGGCCAAGTTTTGTACTTTGGCACAATAAATTCAGTCAGTTATGTGGTGAAGGTACTCCCACAGTGACTTCAGCTAAGGAGTGCCAGGATCTTTACCCAGCGACGCTGAAGGAATACCGATATATGTCTAAGTCAGACGGTATGTGACTTAGAGGAGAACTTGGAAGGTGGTGGTGGTGGTGGTTGTGGGTTTGGGAGGTGCCATCGAAGAAGCCTTGAATGGATAGTTCACACTGCAGCCACAGTGTACCAGTGGTGGAGGGAATGGATGCTTAAGGTGGAGGATTGCGTGCCGATGAAGCGGACTGCTTTGTCCTGGATGCTGTCCAGTGTCTAGTGTTGTTGCAGCTGCACCCAACCAGGCAAGTGCATAGTGTTCCATCACACTCCTGACCTGTGCCATGTAGGTGGTGGAAAGGCTTTGGGGAGTCAGGAGGTGAGCCACTCGCTGCAGAATACCCAGCCTCTGACCTGCTCTAGTAGCATTCACGCGTTGACCAGTTGAGTTTCTGTTCAAGGGTCAAAATGGTCACATATCAGCATATAAAGAAAAACGTTCATGTATATCACACCATATTAATGTATAATTTCCCAATAACAGGAATAGAGGACCAAGTACCAGAACTCAGAAGAACTTTTCACTTGTTTGAAACTCTTACCATTTCACCTCTTGCCTCTCAAAAATGAGACTGCTTGCAGGATCCTTTGAAGTTAGGATTTCCAGACACATTATAAAACACATATATTCGTTGTATCATGTGACTTCCAGGATGGTAAAAAGAAAAAAGGACTTGCATTTCTGCAGCGCCTGTCACAAAATCAGGACATCCCAAAGTGATTTGCAGCCAATTAAGTAATGTAGGAAATGCGGCAACCAATCTGTGCGCAGTAAGGTCCCACACACAGCAATGTGATAATGACCAGATAATCTGTTTTAGTGATGTTGGTTGAGGGATAAATATTGGCCAGGACACCGAGGAGAACTCCCCTGCTCTTCTTCAAAATAGTGCCATGGGATCTTTTACATCCACCTGAGAGGGCAGACAGTACCCCGGTTTAACGTCTTATCCATAAGATTGCGCCTCCGACAGTGCAGCACTCCCTCAGTACTGCACCGAAGTGTCAGCCTAGATTTTGTGCTCAAGTCTCTTGGAGTGGAATTTGAACTCACGATCTTCTGACTCAGAGGCGAGAGTGCTACCCACTGAGCCACGGCTGAAGGCAAACTAGATGGATCTTGATCTTTTTTGATCTAGAAATTCCTATGTTCCCATGATCTGAGCAGGTAGTGCTTGATAATAACACTGGATGCTAGTAAAATGTACAGCTTATCTTCTTCTTAGGCAGTCCCTCGGAGCCGAGGGTGACTTGCTTCCACATTAAAAATGAGTTCTCAGGTGACTGATGAGTCCAATGCGGGACCTACAGTCTCTGTCACAGGTGGGGCAGACGGTGGTTGAAGGGGCGGGTGGGTGGGGTGCTTGGGTTGACGTGCGCTCCTTCCGCTGTTTGTGCTTGGCTTCCGCTTGCTCCCGGCGAAGAGGCTCGAGGTGTTCGGCGCCTTCCCGGATGCTTCTCCTTCACTTTGTGCGATCTTGGGCCAGGGATTCCTAGGTGTCGGTGGGGATGTTGCACTTTTTCAAGGAGGCTTTGAGGGTGTCCTTGAAGCGTTTCCTCTGCCCACCTGGGGCTCTCTTGCCGTGCCGGAGCTCCGAGTAGAGTGCTTGTTTTGGGAGTCTCGTATCGGGCATGCGGACGATGTGGCCCGCCCATCGGAGCTGATCAAGCGTGGGCAAAGCTTCGATGCTGGGGATGTTGGCCTGAGCGAGAACACTGACGTTGGTGCGCCTATCCTGCCAATGGATTTACAGGATCTTGCGGAGGCAGCGTTGGTGGTACCTCTCCAGTGCTTTTAGGTGCCTGCTGTATATGGTCCATGTCTCTGAGGCATACAGCAGGGCGCAAGTGGGGGGCGGACAAATGGGCGCATCAGAGCAAGCTGGTGACAGAATAGTTTTTCATCTCTCTCTCATTGACATTGCATGAGTGACTGATCTTAGAAACATAGAAACTAGGAGCAGGAGTAGGCCATTCGGCCCGTCGAGCCTGCTCCACCATTCAATACGATCATGGCTGATCATCCAAATCCAGTACCCTGTCCCTGCTTTCTCACACAGAATCCCCATCGAGCCTGCACCGACACATATCCCACCCTATCCCCGTAACCCCACGTATTTAATTCCCCCTAACATATCCCATCCTATCCCCGTAACCCCACATATTTAATCCCCCCCTAACACTAAGGGTCAATTTATCATAGCCAAATCAACCTAACCCGCACATTTTTGGACTGTGGGAGGAAACCGGAGCACCCGGAGGAAACCCACGCAGACATGGGGAGAATGTGCAAACTCCACACAGACAGTCACCCGAGGCCAGATTCGAACCCGGGTCTCTGGCGCTGTGAGGCACCAGTGCTAACCACTATGCCACCGTGTTGCCCTTGATTCTAATGCTCTAACAGATTGACTTATGAGCATCTGCACAATTCAATGTGCATGCAACGTTTATCTCACATGTCTAACTCTTTCCTTTACTCCCCCACAGGACCATCGACAGCACCCCTCCCCACTGTCCAGGAGGAAAAGTCTGAGTCTCAAGACTCCTCAGAGGAAGCTGCAACCTCTGAGGGCGCAGCATCAGCAGAATTCAGCACACCCAGCACCAGGGCAGACACTCACACCTCGGTGGGACCCTCGGGACATAGAGTAGTGTTGTCACCTGGTGTATCACAACTCACAAGTGAGCATCAGCAGATGGTGGAGACAGGGACAGCAGTGGAGAGTCCTAGTTGGAGGGCGCAGGACTCTCCCAGCTCGGCTCAGCTGCATGTCGACCCTGTGCCTCCGGGTCCATCCAGAAGGAGAGCGGTGCTGGAACTCCGGGAACAGGTGCAGGAGTCTCTGGCAGGTTTTGTCTCCAGGGTCGCTGCAAGTGTGGAGCGGATAGAGGAGTCCATCGCGAACATGAGCAGAGCCTTTGTGGAGGCATTGGCGCATGAACGCATCACCACGGAAAGGATGGCAACCTCCGTGGAAAGGATGGCTACCGTAGAGGAGAGGATGGCTATGGTAGAGGAGAGGATGGCTACGGCCATGGAGGAGCTAAGTTGCGAGGGTCTTGAAAACATGGTCATTGTTCAGAATAGACTGACATCTCTGGAGGAGCGATGGTCAACTATTGAGCAGAGAAACCAGACCTTTATGGAAGTCCTCTGGAGTAGGACTGCTAGTGCAAAAACGGGTCCTCATGCCCCCCCTGAAGTGCAACAAGGTGCTCTCAAGCCACTTGCTAGCTCTGAAGTGGGGCTGACCCATGAGAGGGATGTTGGTGGCAGACAACAAGGAAGTGGGGGCTCCTCTCCAAGTGCTCACACGACCAAGCCACTGCAAAGCCCTCGGTCAGAGCCCCACCAGAGTCCTCACCCAACTGAGATGGGCGTCTCAGCCCCTGCACAGTCGCAGGAACAGCAGACTGTTGGCGAGCCCTCACAGGCTCGCAACCCCAAAGGTGTCGAGGTAGGAGCAGCATGAAAGTGAGCAAGGAGCCTCCACATCTGCTGAAGCCACAGGGGAAGCACCAAGTAGGAGCACGCATAAGAGGAAGATAAAGCACAAGAAGTCACAAGGGTAGTCACTTCGGTGTTCTGTTGTGTTTAATTCTGAAATGCCATCCGTGAATTTATGTGATAAAATGACTTGATGGCAAACTGTTGACGTTGTGGGACTTCCACATTGAGGGCTCAGGGCGACTTGGAAGCCGCAGGTTCTTGTCCATTGTCAATGGTGTGGTAAGAAGGTGCGAAGCAAATGTGTTTCATTGGGCAGCCTAAGCAAATCTGGCCAAGATCAGTGCATCCCTTGCATCTCGGGCAGCAATGGTCTCGTGTGCTGCTGCCGCTGGTTGATCCGCCTCCGCAAGCTGTTCGTTGTCGCCCTCCTCCTCCTCCTCCTCATCAGAGGAGGTTATGCGATGAGCCACTTGTACCTCAGGCAGCTGCAAGCCATGATGCTGTGCCATGTTGTGAAGTGCACAGCAGACCACGACGATTTTGGAGACCCTGGCTGCTGAGTACTGCAGGGCTCCACCTGATCTATCAAGGCATCTGAATCGCATCTTCAGCAAGCCGATGGTTTGCTCAATAATGGATCTGGTGGAAATGTGGCTGGAGTTGTAGCCCGTCTCAGCTTCGTTGGATGGCCTCCTGAGCGATGTCATTAGCCACGTCTTCAGGGGATAGCCCTTGTCTCCAAGTAGCCATCCGCAAAGTTGGTCTGGCGAACTGAAGAGCGGAGGCGCACTAGACTGGCGCAGTATGAACGAGTCATGGCAACTGCCAGGGTACTTGCGCAAACATGCAAAATTTCCTCATTGTGGTTATACACCAACTGCACATTGAGAGAGTGGAACCCCTTGCAGTTGACAAAAATACCTGGATTGTGATGGGATGCCTTAAGGGCCACATGTGTGCAGTCTACGACACCCTGAACCCTCGGAAAGCCTGCCATATTTGCAAACCCAACCGCACGCACGGTTACACTTGCTTGATCCTTGGAGAAGTTGATGTAATTGTGCGCGTTGGCAAAGAGGGCATCGGTTACCTGCGTGATGCAAGTGTGTGCGGCTGCCTCGGAGATGCCGCTGATGTCTGCTGTTGATCCCTGGAATGAGCCTGAAGCAAAAAAGTTGAGTGCAGTGGTGACTTTGACGGCCACTGGTAAGGGGTGTCCACCCACTCCTCTGGGCTCCAGGTCTTGCTGCAGCATTGCGCAGATGTCACCCACTACCTCTCGCGAAGTCTGAGCCGCCTTTGGCACTGCTGCTCAGACATGTTGAGGTAGCTCATCCTCTGTCTGTAAACCCTGTTTTGGGGGTATCTCCTGCGGCGACGTCCTTCCCTGCGCTGGCGCCTTCTGGCCTGTGCAGATTCAGGTGGGTGAGCAGCAGGTTGGCGCTCCTGTTGTTGCTTCTGCTGTTGGTGCTGCTGTTGTTCTGGGTTCTGCTGCTGCCACGGCTGGTCTTCGTCCGAATCTGAGGTCCAGGAGGAAAGGAAATAAATGGTTCCCATGCTGCAGGTATAACTCAGTTGAGGAAGCGCTCAGTCAAGGTGGAGAGAGGGGTTTCCCAGGAGGTCACACTGGAGATGGATCTCAGCTTCAAAACTTCCAAAATGAGTAGGCCTGCTGAAAGTTCTCCCAGACCTGAGAAAACAAAGTTCTGCCACTTGCAAATGATCATTGTTGAAAACTCCTTTTTAATGGTGGAGCTGCAGCTGTTAGTAAGCCATCCACTTGTGAGCCCGCCAGGATTAACTGGCGTGTTCCAGGGGAGACGTGCAGCACGGGGGAAATGTGTTAAACTCAGAAAGGCCTCTCAAAATGGCATTATAGAGGCACTTGAGTGGTTGTTAAGGGCCTTAAGGGCCTATCCCGCCTCTTGGAGGTGGGATCGAAACGGGGTCTGAAAGCCCGCTTTTGGGAAAGTTGCTCAGAGGCGGGTTGGAGGCGGGATCAGAGCCCGCCGCCATTTTTTGCAACTTTCCCACCTGACCCGCCTCCAAACCCGCCTCCTCGGGCCTGGCAAATTCCAGCCCGAAGTAACTTCCTTTACCGCCTAACAAAATCTGTTAATACCTTTATAACCCTAAATCCCTCTTCTCAAACGATATCAATCCAGCTTCTTTTAGATGTGTCAGTCACCACAAATCAACTACCTTCTCTGGGTGTTTGAAAGACTTGCATTTATATAGCGCCTTTCAGAATGTCCCAAAGCTCTTTACAGCCAATGAAGTACTTTTTAAAATGTAGTCACTGCTGTAATGTAGGAAACGCGGCAGCCAATTTGTACACAGCAAGCTCCCACAAACAGCAATGTGATAATGACCAGATAATCTGTTTTAGTGATGTTGGTTGAGGGATAAATATTGGATAACTCCCCTGCTTTTCTTTGAAATGGTGCCATGGGATCTTTTACGTCCACCTGAGAGGGCATCTGAAATATGGCACCTCCAACAGTGCAGCACTCCCTCAGAGCTGCACTGGAGTGTCAGCCTAGATTTTTGCGCTCAAGTCTCTAGAGTGGGACTTGAACCCACTCCAGAGACTTGAGCACAAAATTGTTCCAATCATCCACGACTCTGCTGAAAAATAGATTCTTAATCCTTAACCTTCCTCAAGATTTGTAAGTTTTGCCTGTGTCCTCTACACTCTTTGCCGAAGTTTGCTTCCTTTAAACTATCATTCATTTTTTAAAAAGTGAATGGGAAAGTCTAACAGCCACAGTTTGGGGTTCCATCTGAGGTGGTGACGGAACGTGAGTTTGACAGTCTTTACAATAACACAGGTTTTGAAAAGTTTAAAACTATCTTCAAACAAAATGATGAAGACCACATCTTCCGAACTTTTAAAAGACAAGGGGGGAGAAATTCAGTATCGCCCCATTTGGGGCGCAATTATCGGCCGGGCGCAAAGATTAGCGCCTGGCGCTAATTATCGCCACCGACGGCAAACTTGACTTTTAACGCCCCTGGAGGTGATTGGAGCGCTAAATCAGGCGCTACACACCTGTCTTAAGGCGCAAAGGCCGAGGAGCGAGGCGCTAACTCAGAGCGCGGTGCAGCGCAGGTGCTGTCAGTTAGCGATGGAACACAGACACACTGGCGCCGGACAGTTCTTAAAGGGGAGGGTCGATCTTGCACTCCAGCCACACCCTGCTCATTGGAGCCTTGAATCTCGGCCTGGAGAGACCTGTGCCTAAATCTTCCGTGGAGAGGGTGAGAGAACGAGCTCAGCGCTTCAGCGAGCGGGCCTTGGATGCTCTGGTTGGCGCGGTGGAGCGCAGAAGATCAATACTGTACCCAGAGAGTGGCAGGAGGCCTTTGCCGCGTGAGTACAGAAGAGTGTGGAGGGAGGTGGGTCAGAGCGTCTCCTGCAGGAGCATGGTGCCCAGGACCCATGTACAATGTCGGAAAAAGTTCAACGACCTCACTCGGGTCATCAGGGTGAGTGGCTTTTTTTCAATACCTCTCCATCCCTCCATCTCAACCTCACTCTATGGCCAGAGGGTCTTAAAACCCCAATGCACAACACTCATCCAACACCTATGGCCCTCTCATGAAACACACATGCACATTCCACACTATGCATACAGTAAGGGCTATTCACCTATGGGAGGCAAATCAGGCAAGACCATGGCTGCATACAGTAAGGGCTATTCACCTATGGGAGGCACATCAGGCAAGACCATGGCGGCATACAGTAAGGGCTATTCACCTATGGGAGGCACATCAGGCAAGACCATGGCTGTATATTTACTCAGACGCCATCCTTTTTCTTGCAGGCCAAGCTATCTCATAATAGGAGACAGCAGCAACGGACGGGTGGAGGGCGGCCTCAGCTGCAACCCCTCAGCGATCTTGAGGCGCGCGTCCACAGGATTGTGGCAAGCTGGGTGATCGGTCCCGTCGCCACTGGAGACGCCGACCCCGTTCTGGACAGCAATGGTAAGGTCATCACCTTTTTGTCCTCTGTCCTTCCACTTGTCCCTCACAACACCAGCCTTTGACACTTTCAATCCAACTTACTAAATCGCTGCACTCATTCCTCCCTTACTGCCACCCTGTCCTCATGCTAAAGCCACTCTTGTACCTCCCTGCTTTCAGATGGTGATTCACCAGCTGAGGAGACGGGCCTTCAAGCTGCCAGTGGGAGTGAAGCTGCAGGCGAGGAGGAAGATGAAGGCGGAGCATCAGTGCCACCCTCTCCCGAGGAAGCCCATGCCCACACTGGGAACACGCCTTCCCTGGAGGGGAGCAGGGGGGAAGGGTCTGATGAGGGTGAAGCTCCAGGACCCAGCGGGCTGCAGCAACGCGATGGGGGTAGGGAAGCTCAGGGGCCTTCTCCCCGGAGGGAGAGTAGGCCAGCGAGTCCTGCTGCACTGGACGCAGAGGAGGAGCGGCTCATCGCTGAAATGAACACCCAGGCGGTGGACATGCACACTGAGCTCATGGGTGCAGTGGGAAGGGTGCCCGAATGCATTGAATCACTGGCAAGGAGTGTGGAGCACTTCGCTGTAGCACAGGCGGATGCCACGCTAAAGCTTAGTGCTGCAATTCAGTCTCATAGAAACATAGAATCCAGGAGCAGGAGTAGGCCATTCGGCCCGTCGAGCCTGCTCCACCATTCAATACGATCATGGCTGATCATCCAAATCCAGTACCCTGTCCCTGCTTTAATCCCCACAGTACAGATATCCCACCCTACCCCCATAACCCCACGTATTTAATTCCCCCTAACATATCCTATCCTATCCCCATAACCCCACATATTTAATCCCCCCCTAACACTAAGGGTCAATTTATCATAGCCAAATCAACCTAACTCAGACTGCTGTCATGCAGACTCAGATTGAGGCCACGCGAGCACTGACTGCTGCCATCCTCGATGGTTCGGACACATTTCCCCGGGGCTCTCACCGCGCCGCAGCAGGCCAGCAATCTGTGCTCCAGCAGATTGCTCCGGATGCTGAAGTGCTGCCCCGTGGGAGTGCCAGTGTGTCGGTCGAGCAGGGAGTTGCTGTCCTCTCTCAAGATGACAGCATTCCTGCTGCCACCACTGTCACTTCTCCACTGCACTTGCCACCGCCTGTAGGACAGACTGCTGCCGCCCATGCAGAGTTGGTGCAGTCTGCAGCCGGGCCCTCCAGGCCCAGAGCTGGTCGAGGCCGTCCTTCAAGGGCATCTGCAGTCTCAGGTTATGAGAATCAGCAGCCTTCCACCAGCCTTGCTGCAGCCACTGGGCCCCCATTACGGAGGAGCAGTAGGGTGGGAAGGGGGGAAGTGCGCAAGGGAAAGAGATCACCCTCGAAGGGCAAAAAGTAGGAGGTGTGACAAAATGTTTGTCAATTTTTTATTAAAGGCCGAGGTTCGTGTTTAAACTTTTGTTTAGTGTTTTGGACATTATCTCCAGGTTGTGAGAACGAGTTATGTTAATGACTGTTTTTTTGTATTTCTTTCTATTAGTTTGTCATGAAGAAATGACACACACAGAGTTTGTAAAATAAATAAGTTTTTGTATTCAAAATGTACATGTTTGGTCTTTGGAATCATTACTGCCTTGGCCGGCTTAGGGGTTGCGGATTGGTTTCATTCATGCTGTTCTCAATGGCAGAAGCCATTTCCTCAGCAGGGGCCTAGAAGCGGCTTGCTATCAGCCGTTGACGGACGGCCCTTGCAGTTTCAACATTGTGGGCCGCCCTCCCGCCTTGGTGCTGCTGATGATCATCCTCCTCCTCCTCTTCCTCCTCTTCCTCCTCCTCCTCTGGTGGTGCTCCAAGGCCTGGTGGCATTGGCTGGGTCCTGAGGATTGCCATGTTATGCAGCATGCAGCACACAACTACGAAGTGGGAAACTCGCTCAGGCGAGTACTGCAGGGCTCCTCCAGAATGGTCTAGACAGCGGAACCGTTGCTTCAGCATGCCGATTGTGTGCTCAACGATGTTCCTGGTAGCTTGATGGCTCTCGTTGTACCGCAGCTCAGCAGGGGTGTTGGGCGTACGGAGCGGTGTCATCAGCCAGGTGCTCAGTGGATACCCCTTGTCCCCGAGAAGCCAACCAACTGGCTGATGCGGTGCCTCGAAAAGTTCTGCCACAGTAGTCTGGCGCAGGATGAAAGCATCGTGGCAGCTGCCAGGATAGTGGGCATTGACAGCGAGTATCAGCTGTCTGTGGTCACAGACCAACTGAACATTCAAGGAATGGAACCCCTTTCTGTTCCGGAAATCCTCGGCATTCACATGCGGAGCACGCAAAGCCACATGCATGCAGTCAATGGCGCCCTGCACCATGGGGAAGCCCGCTATCCTGGCAAAGCCCAGAGCGCGTTCATGCTGCTTGTCTAGGGTCATGATGAAAGAGATGTACTCTCGTCTCCTTTTAAAGAGGGCATTTGTGACGTGACGGATGCAGCAATGCACCGCGAACTGGGAGATATTGGCGATGTCCCCAGCAGCAGATTGAAATGAGCCAGTAGCATAAAAGTTCAGAGCCACTGTAATCTTCACTGCCACCGACAGAGACGTCCTGGACCTCAGTTGAGGCTGCAGATCTGGCTGCAGCAGGTGGCAGAGCTCAGTGACCACCTCCTTGCTGATGCGCAGCCTTCGCAAACACTGCTCCTCAGACATATGAATGTAGGAGAGCTGTTCACGATATACCCTGGGAGGGTAAGCTCTCCTGTACAGATGCCTGTTGGCCCTCCTCCGTCTGGCCATCATTGCCACTCTCTCTCTGCGTCTCTGTGTCCTCCGATTCAGCTGGCGCAGGACGACGCCCCCAATCAGTGCAGCCCCCAGAGTCTCTTAGCAAGCAAAGTTATGAAGGCCAAAAACCAAAGTACCTGCCAAGTTATGATCAGTAGCCAAAAGTACCTCACACAGCGTTGACTCAATGCAGAAGTCTCTCTTTCTCTCTCTCCGAATCTCTCTCTCTCTCAGAACGAGTGGTGCAAAAATGTCAACCACAGAGAAAGACAGGAAGAGGCCCCCTTTAAATAGCGCCCCCCCCCCAGCCCCACAGCGACTGATAGCGTTCCAGTCTTCCGGTCGTTGGATGCGCCAGGCGGAAAGGATGGGGGCGCCACTCAATTTCCGCTCCGGGACACCACAAGGGCGTTGCACCCTCGTATGACGTCAAGATCTGCGTGCGCAGGAGATCGCGGCGGTAAATTTTAGCGCCGCCGCAAAATGTCTAGTTAAGTTCGCGAGCGGCGCAAAGATCGCTGCGCCCAGACGCTAGCTGCTTTGCGCCCCATTAGCGCCCTCTTAAGGCGCTAACGGGAGGTGCAACCAACTGAATTTTTCCCCCAAGTGCTCTTGTGAAGACCTTGGTATTCATGCATTCCACTACCATCTTGGGTATGGAAATGGGAAAGTTTGGTTCTAAGCAAGATCTTTTGGCTCTTAATATCAATACACGTTTAATGCTATTAAGAGTAGACTAGTATTTATATTATTCTAAGATTGGTAACTTAACGTCCTTCAGTACATCTTAAGTAAAGTCAGAGAAGTTTCATATATAACAGGTCCCGAGCCATTGTTTTTTTAATTTGTTCATGAGATGTGGGCGTCGCTGGCAAGACCAGCATTTATTGTCCATCCCTAATTGCCCTTGAGAAGGTGGTGGTGGTGAGCCGCCTTCTTGAACTGCTGCAGTCCGTGTGGTGAAGGTGCTCCCACAGTGCTGTTAGGGAGGGAGTTCCAGGATTTTGACCCAGCGACGATGAAGGATCGGCGATATATTTCCAAGTCAGGATGGTGTGTGACCTTGGAGGAGAACTTGGAGGTGGTGGTGTTCCCATGCGCCTGCTGCCCTTGTCCTTCTCGGTGATAGAGGTCGCGGGTTTGGGAGGTGCTGCCGAAGAAGCCTTGGCGAGTTGTTGCTATATACTGTTATATACTGTTAAATGTTAATCATTGAACTTAACTCATTGTATTTTTGTAACTTCTTCATGTATGCAACAATTTTCAAACCTGTAAATTTAGATGGAGTTCTATGCAAAATGAAGGATCAGGAGTTCTTGTCACAAAGCACCTCCCTCACCCCCACGGCTATGTCCCACTCATTACAAAGGCATTGGCGCATTATGTTCAGAAGTCTTGGATCTTATTCTAATTTCCAGGTTAATGTTGCAATGGAAATTCCTTTCTGGTTTACCTTTGTTTGCTAGATGGATTATTTTAAGCGGATTAACACCTGCCTAAAAACAGCACACAGAGGAATATGTTACAAGAAGGAAGTGACCGTCCCTTGTAATGTACAGAAGGTAGAAATTGCATTATGTAGATGGTACAAAAATCCATTGGGTGTACGACCCATTCACAAAATATTAGCGCATTTGGATCAAAGGTGGTTGGGGGGGGTGGGGGTGGAATTGGCCAGCACCTCTTCTGCCCACCCCTCCTACATCACAGGAATAATTTGGGATCGTCTCTGAAGGGGCTTGTGAACTATCCCAGGAATCCCACCAGATAGACTTCTGATACTCCCAGCTGAGAGTAGGCATCGGTGACATTCTGGATCTCCAGTGGGCCCGTCAACCACTGAGGAATCGAACATTAATTGATCGCGGAGAAAACAATTACCATTTGATTCAGGGCTTGCCAGAGCTGGAGCATCTTCAATAGCCTTCAGTTGCCTCCAGCTGTCAGTCCGATAGGCCTCTTGTACTCGACTGCGGATATTCTGACTGGCCAGTGGGGTGAGCTCCCTATCGCGATACTATGGGCGCGGGCAACCACCTCTATTATTTAAATATCCTTCAAACCTGGGCCGGGTTACGGTGAGATCAAAGTAGCGGGCTGCAGTCCCGTGCCACCCGCGCATCCAGCAGCACTACGGTGCTGCAGAATTATTACCCTCAGATGCCAAGAAAAAAAGAAGAGAGAAAGACTTGCATTTTTATAGCACCTTTCACGACCTCAGGAAGACCCAAAGTTCTTTTGAAGTGTGGTCGCTGTCGTACTGTAGGAAGCACGGCAGCCAATTTACGCACAGCAAGCTCCCACAAACAGCAGTAAGGGCCTGGACATTAACGGGGTGAGTTACATAGACGGGGCAGGGGGAGGGCAGAGTTTTGGATGGGAATCCCCGCATGCTGAACTCCACAGTGTGCGTCTTTTGTACTTGACATTACAACAGTGACTACACTTCAAAAGTACTTCATTGGCTGTAAAGCGCTTTGAGACGTCCGGTGGTCGTGAAAGGCACTATATAAATGCAAGTCTTTCTTTCTTTCTTTCTTGACCGGTGAATGGAGTTGAGGCAAAAGATCAGCCATGATCTCATTGAATGGCGGAGCAGGCTCGAGGGGCCGAATGGCCTACTCCTGCTCTTATTTCTTATGTTCTTATGTTGACAGGTCCCCAGCCCAGAAGTCAGCCTGATTGACAGGCTTGGCTTCCAGTCGAGCGGGGATGGGATGGAGTCCAGAGCAGGCCGCAGGAGGAGGTAGGCCGATCCCCGGGTGGTGGTAGGCCAATCCCTGACCCCGGGGGCGGGGGGAGGGTCTGATCCCCAACCTGGGGAGGGGTCTGACCTCGGATGTCTTTGTATGGTGGGGTGGCCGGTGGTGCTGATGGTGGGGGTGAGCTTGGGTGACCGGGGCGAATCACTCCTGCTCCTCCTGGCCCACAAGCAGTGCTGCAAAGGCACTTGCCTTCTTCTCGCCTCCCTTCAGCTGCTGGGTTTCCTGAGGCCTGGGAAACCCAGCCGACCACTGTAAAACCTGCAAAGCAGGTTAAATCAGTGCCAGCCTCATTAAAATATTTAAATTGCCAAAGCCTCATTAAAATATTTAAATTGTCAACCCCCTGCGAGCGGGTTGGCTGCCCACCCTTTGGCCCCCCTCCTTTAAACCCAGAAGTGGGCAGGTTGGAGGTGGGTTGGGGTCAGATTTCAGATTTTTAAAATTTTAACATCTGACCCGACCCCAACCCACCTGTTTTCGTGTGTTAAAATTCAGCCCAAGGTAATGCCCAGATAATAAAAACAGAAAATGTTGGAGATATTCAGCAGGTCAGGCAGCATCTGTGAAGAGAGAAACAAAGTTAATGTTTAATGTCTCTTAACCTCTCCTGCCTTCTATCCTATCACAGACCTTCCCTTTTGTTCTTTCATCCCCTCCCCCCTTTCCCAGCCCCTACACTTGCTTAAAAATCTGTTCCATTTCCTGCTTTTTTCCAGTTCTGACGAAAGGTCATCGACCTGAAACGTTAACTCTGTTTCTCTCTCCACAGATGCTGCCTGACCTGCTGAGTATCTCCAGCATTTTCTGTTTTTATCAGATTTCCAGCATCTGCAGTATTTTCTTTTTGTATTAATGACCAGACAATCTGTTCTAGTGATGTTGGTTGAGGGATAAATATTGGCCCGGACTCCCCGGAGAACGCCCCTGCTCTTCTTCGAAATAGTGCCGTGGGATCTTTTCCGTCCACCTGAGAGGACAGATGAGGCCTCGGTGTAACGTCCCTAATGAAAGACGGCACCTCTGACAGTGCAGCACTCCCTGGAGTGTCAGCCTAGATTTTTGTGCTCAAGTCTCCGGAATGGGACTTAAACCCACAACTATCAGACTCATAGGTGAGAATGCTACCCACTGAGGACAGCTGACAGATAGCCAAGGCTGAAAGTGGTCACCAAAGCGCAACATTGTAAAGAGGGCCATTTTTTTACACTAGTAAGGAAGACGAGCACCATGGCATTGTAACCACAATGGGAGTATTTCCTCCGATTGCTGTTGGTAGCAAAATCGTTCACACATTATTTAAAACGCTTTTACAAGTATGCTGCGAATTCCGAATGTACAGCAACAAAAACTTGTATTTATATAGCGCCTTTAACATAGTAAAAAGTCCCAAGGCACGTCACAGGAGCATAATCCGATCTAAAATGACAACAAGCCAAAGAAGGAGACATTAGGACAGGTGACCAAAAGCTTGGTCAATGAGGTAGGTTTTAAGGAACGTCTTAAAGGAGGAGAGAGAGGCGGAGAGGTTTGAGGAGGGAATTCCAGAGCTTAGGGTCTAGACAGCAGAAGGCACGGCCACCAATGGTGGGGCAAAGGAAGTGGGGGATGCACAAGAGGCCAGAGCTGGAGGAATGCAGAGATCTCGGAGGGTTGTAGGGCTGGAGGAGGTTACAGAGATAGGGAGGGGCGAGGCCATGGAAGGATTTGAGCATGAGGATGAGAATTTTAAATTTGAGACGTTTGGTGGACCGGGAGCCAATTTAGATCAGCGAACACAGGGGTGATGGGTGATTAGGACTTGATGCCACTTTGGACATGGGCAACAGAGTTTTGGATGAGCTTAAGTTTATGACGGGTGGTAGGTTGGGAGGCCGGCCAGGAAAGCACTGGGCCAGTAGAGTGTGGAGGTAACAAAAGCATAGATGAGGGTTTCAGCAGCAGATGGGCTGAGGCTGGGGTGGTGACGGGTGATATTACGGAGTTAGAAGTACACCGCCTTCAGTGTGCCAGTGCAGCCTTCGGTCGCCTGAGGAAGAGAGTGTTTGAAGACCAGAACCTCAAACCCAGCACCAAGCTCATGGTCTACAGAGCAGTAGTGATTCCCGCCCTCCGGTATGCTTCAGAGACATGGACCATGTACAGCAGGCACCTCAAAGCACTGGAGAGCTACCACCAACGCTGCCTCCGCAAGATCCTGCAAATCCATTAGCAGGATAGGCGCACCAACTTCAGTGTTCTTGCTCAGGCCAACATCCCCAGCATCGAAGCTTTGACCATGCTCAATCAGCGCCGATGGGTGGGCCACATCGTCCGCATGCCCGATACGAGACTTCCAAAACAAGCACTCTACTCGGAGCTCCGACACGGCAAGAGAGCCCCAGGTGGGCAGAGGAAACGCTTCAAGGACACCCTCAAAGCCTCCTTGGAAAAAGTACAACATCCCCACCGACACCTGGGAATCCCTGGCCCAAGACCGCACAAAGTGGAGGAGAAGCATCCGGGAAGGCGCCAAACACCTCGAGTCTCTTCGCCGGGAGCAAGCGGAAGCCAAGCGCAAACAGCAGAAGGAGTGCACGTCAACCCAAGCACCCCACCCACCTGCCCCTTCAACCACCGTCTGCCCCACCTGTGACAGAGACTGTAGGTCCCGCATTGGACTCATCAGTCACCTGAGAACTCATTTTTAGTGTGGAAGCAAGTCATCCTCGGTTCCGAGGGACTGCCTAAGAAGAGAAGAAGTAGGCGGCCTTGGTGATGGAGAGGACATGGGTTTGGAAACTCATCTCCCAATGTAGGGAGTCTTGCTACTGATGTTGCTAACACAGAATGATCAGCGGAAATCTTCCCTCATGGTGTTAAGAGAGCAGACTGATAGCGTATTCAGAGCTACCAGGACTGCCAGTTCATTTCAACTGGAGACAGATATAGATGTTGCTGGAGGGCATCACATTCATCAATCTCGCCTACTTTCCTTGTGCTAATCAGTAACTTTCAACCCTACCCTTTTTTTAAAAAAGATGGGCACTTTCTCAAATTTAGTTGCCAGATTTTTTTTTAGCTCACACAAGTAACTGGGTAACTATTTATTTTGTAATGTTTGCATTATTCTAATAGTGGTCAGTTAATATCCTCTAAGTCATTGCTAACTGAAGCCAGAGAAACTGCTTTTCCCAGCCCCGGACTATATGTTCCCAAAACATGCGCGCACTAACTGCTGACAAGAACTAATGGTCTTTCCCATGGAACATCGCCGAGCAGTAAACTGCACCCACTTAGGAACTGCTTGTTGTCGCACATTAATCATAGTTTTACATCAATAAGTTACCTTCTGCAGCAACAGGCTATTCGGTAGAACGCTGCATTTACGGGTCAGTTGAATGAAGAGAATTGGCAACCTTTAGGAAGGCGCTTTGAACGTTCATCGTTTTAGACAACCTGTCGACACTGGGGGGGGAGGTGTTTGAAAACAATACTGAGAACGCGTTTCACACGTTTTGACGATTGGACAGCAGCCCATTCCGGCAGCAAAGAGACGACCGTCGAGTTTGACAGGCGAGGCTGCGGGCAGCTAACGGGCGCCTTGACGCAGCTCGCCCGCTCTTGGGCCTCAGGATCGTCGGTCGGCTGAGGCTCCCAGGCAGGTCCTCAGAGAGCGGGGGGCAGGTGACCCCTGGTGAGGCGTCCCCAGTATTTTCGTGCAGCCAGAAGAAGCCCGCCTGCTTCTTGCGGCGCCACGAAGAAAAACAATTTTGAAAAATTTTTTTTTCCCGTCCGTTTCCTGTTCGGAACGCCAGAACACGTGAGCGGAGGGTTCGTGCCACATGCTCCACCCAGGTGTCCCTAAAAGTTGCATTCGGAGTCCTAACTGTGTAATTAGGAACCTGATTTTCCCTACGGGAAAGAGGCAAGTGCTTCAGCCGCCCAATGCTAGGTCCCTGTGACAGTTTTCGCAGGTCCAGTTTCAGGGTTAACGAGGCAGTAAGATTGCCGACCCCACTTTTAGACCCTTACTGCCCCATTAACACCAATTTTCCAAAGTAAAACAAAAATCGGAAGAGGTGTATAACAGAGGGGGGGTCGATCCATTCTATATCTAATATATGAATCTGGTAAGCTATCAAATTATTTTCTGCTTTTCTGAACTTTTTTCCCCCTAGGAAGTGGTTGACTCTTAATTGCCACTCAGTAAGACCATAAGAACATAAGAATTAGGAGCAGGAGTAGGCCATACGGCCCCTCGAGCCTACTCCGTCATTCAATGAGATCATGGCTGATCTTCGACCTCAACTCCACTTTCCCGCCCGATCCCCATATCCCTTGATTCCCCAAGAGTCCAAAAATCTATCTATCTCAGCCTTGAAAATACTCAAAAATGAGAAGTCGCACAACACCAGGTTATAGTCCAACAGATTTATTTAATTTTACAAGCTTTCGAAGCAGTTCGCTCCTTCGTCAGGTAAGTTAGCAAACTTACCTGACGAAGGAGCGAACTGCTTCGAAAGCTTGTAAAATTAAATAAATCTGTTGGACTATAACCTGGTGTTGTGCGACTTCTCATTTTTGTCCACCCCAGTCCAACGCCGGCATCTCCACATCTTGAAAATACTCAACATTAAATGGGCAATAAATGCTGGCCTTGCCAGTGACGTCTGCATTTTGATGTTACTAAGTGGCAATTAAGAGTCATCCACATTGGTGTGGGACTGGAGTCACATACAGGCCAGACCAGGTAACGATGACAGGATTCCTTCCCTAAAGAACATCAGTGAACCAGTTGGGTTGTTACGACAATCCAACAGCTTCATGGTGACTTTTACAGATACCAGTTTTTTTATTTCAAGATTTTTTTTAAACTGATTTCAAATTCTCAAACTGCCGTGGTAACATTTGAACTGGCATTCTCTGGATTATTAGTCCAGGCCTCTGGATTACGAGACCAGAAAGATAACCACTACACTACCGTACCCTTGTTATGTAGCCACCTTGGAGGGTGTAGCAACTGACCCTGATCCTGGTGCTTACCGTGTCAGCCTTGACACAGTGATACCACTCTTGCCACGGAGTCAGAAGGTCATGGGTGCTCATTTTCCAAAAACATACATATACCGCTTTCAACAGCAAGCATGCATCATTACAGCTATTTTGACAGCTCTTTCGGCCACTATTTAGAGCATCCCTGATGTGATACAAACATCAGAACCATTGTTTGAGCGCACCACATGTCTGCTCAATGACGTTCCTACCTCTAAAATGTGCATCACTGTACGACCTTTTTTGAGAAGTCAAGGGGTCGCATAGCAGTGTTGCATGAGCCAGGTTTGGAGCAGGTAACCAATAGGTTTGTAGGGGAACTCTCTAACTTATCTTTACCTTGGAATAAGGGAGGAATCCCATTGTCCCCTTAAGATACGGACATCATAGACACTTCCTGGAAACTGTGCATTAATATGCAAAATTCATTGATAGTGATCAGAAACCATTTGGATGCGCATCGAGTGGTAAACCTTTCTGTTGATAATTGGCGTGAGATGTTGCATAAGTGGTTGAAGTTATTCTGGGGGTCCTGGTGCACGAAACTCAAAAGGTTAGTATGCAGGTGCAGCAAGTGATTAAGAAGGCAAATGGAATGTTGGCTTTCATTGCTAGGGGGATAGAATATAAAAATAGGGAGGTATTGCTTCAGTTGTACAAGGTATTGGTGAGACCGCACCTGGAATACTGCATACAGTTTTGGTGTCCTTACTTAAGGAAAGACATCCTTGCTCTCGAGGCAGTGCAAAAAAGGTTCACTCGGTTAATCCCGGGGATGAGGGGGTGGTCATATGAGGAGAGGTTGGGTAGATTGGGACTCTACTCATTGGAGTTCAGAAGAATGAGAGGCGATCTTATTGAAACATATAAGATTGTGAAGGGGTTGGATCGGGTGGATGCGGGGAGGATGTTCCCGATGACGGGTGAGACTAGAACTAGGGGACATAGTCTTAGAATAAGGGGCTGCTCTTTCAAAACTGAGATGAGGAGGAACTACTTCACTCAGAGGGTGGTAGGTCCATGGAATATGCTGCCACAAAAAGCTGTAGAAGCTACATCATTAAATAAATTTAAAACAGAAATAGACAGTTTCCTAGAAGTAAAGGGCATTAAGGGTTACGGGGAGCGGGCAGGAATTTGGACATGAGTCTAGGTTCGGATCGGTCATGGCCCTGTGGGTAGTGGAGCGGGCCCAGGGACCGTGTAGCCTGATTCTGCTCCTATTTCGTGTGTGCAATTCTGTTAGATGCAGGAGATGGTTCTGTGATAGTAGATTGGCGGTTAGGATCAGATCAGCCATGATCTTATTGAATGGCGGAGCAGGCTCGAGGGGCCGATTGGCCTACTCCTGCTCCTATTTCTTATGTTCTTATGTTCTTATTTGCACCTTCATACCACATCTTTCAGAAATGTCTATCGGCCGGCCCTGTTTGCTACTGCATATGGGGGGCTGGTTTTAATGTATTCACCAACAGGTTAAGACAGGACCTTTGAGACCTGAGGTAATGCTGATGACTGATGCTTACCGAGTCTCATCCCATTGCCTGGACAGAGCTTGCAGCAAAAAATGTGGAGTGCCAATCAACCTTTTTTTTTCACTACCAGCAGTGCAGTGCTGAGGTTGATCCTCAGTTTCAAGCCTGGCTTCAGGACATGGCTTTCTAGCTGAAGCATAGTGTCCTCATAAACTATTCCTTGCCGAGGTCAAAGCATGGTTGCCAGTGGCAGACACGCTGACTGGGGTAGCAGCGAATCTTGGTAGTCACCTTCCTAATGGCTCAGGTTCTCCTAGCTTTTCATTACCAATCACCCTCCCCCTCCTCTTCCTCCTCTCCCAACGCACTGCCGTGTGCTTTTTACAAAGTCTTCCGTTCTTCTCCCTATAGGATCCCTGCCGAATCTCCCTGCTGTTATAATGCAACCTTTATGGTGGACATCATTCATGTGAGAAGGTTAGTAGGTTCACCTTTAATTGGTGCATAACAGTCCCTTAACAAGAAAGAAAAGGCCTAAGCCAAATTTGTATATTAACGTGCAGTAATCCAGCTCAGGCCTGGGAATGAGTTTTAGGAATGTGGAAAAAAATGTACTAATACTCCACTAATGTTACCACGTCAAATTAATATTCATGAATGCACACTGAAGGAGTAATTACCCAACTTTGCACTCCCGGTGGAGACCCTCAGCTGTCAGAAGCACGTAGTGCGAATCGTGCTCACAACAACAGCAACTTGCATTTATATAGCGCCTTTAACGTAGTAAAACTTCCCAAGGCGCTTCACAGGAGCGTTATCAGACCAAACTTTACACCATGCCACATAAAGCGATATCAGGACAGGTGAGGTCAATGTCGTAGGTTTTAAGGAGAGACTTAAAGGAGGAAAGAGAGGTAGAAAGGCAGAGAGGTTTAGGGAGGGAAGTCCAGAGCTTAGGGCCTAAACGGCTGAAGTCACGGCCGCCAATGGTGAAGCAAAGGAAACCGGGGATGCGCAGGAGGCCAGAACTAGAGGAACACAGAGATCTCGGAGGGTTGTAGGGCTGGCGGAGGTTACAGAGATAGGGAGGGGCGAGACCGTGGAGTGATTTGAGCATGAGGATGAGAAGCACAATACACTGAAATCTTCGCTATACCCTACGATATGGGCAACGCTCCCCACTTGGAGCATAGAAACGGAAAACGACAAGTAAGCATTAGCTCGAATGCACAGAAAAATTTCACCCCAACCCGTCTTTGATTACTTCATATGTACATAACCTTTGATGGGGGAAATGGTTACCGTGGCAACTGGCTAACCTTAACCTGAATAAGAGAATTGAGACTATGGGACTATAAGGAAACTTCACAATAAACAGAGAGGAGAGAATGATGTAATGAAAGAAATTACTTCAGAATTTGCATTTTGGTCCCTCTTGAGGGCAATTTCAGTTCTTTTTCTAAACAGTTGCAACTCCCTTTGCCTTGCGGAAAAAGTTGCAAATTGTCACAAATTCTGTGCTTTCATAGTAACCGGCAATTTTAGTGGTGCAAGGTCTCTGTGGCATTACTCAAAAGCAAATGGGATATTAATAAGAACATAAGAAAATACAGAACGAGAAAAGACAATTTGGGATCGTCAACCCCTTTCCTTCCACAGGGACTTGTGCTATTTGGCCAGTCTTACTCTGCTCAATTTACTTAATCTCCTGAGTCAAAGTTCTGTCAAACTGTTGCCTAAGCCCAAGGACAACTAAGCAAAACTCCAGATGACCTGTCTAGCCTTACAGCCTAATTAATTGTGGGGGAAATTACTAGAATATGCGACTGTTTAAGGACTTGGACAAATTTAAGTTGATCAGAGAGATTCAGCGTGGATTTGTGAACGGTAAGTCATGTCTGACTAATCAAGTTTAAATTTTTGAGAAGGTCACTAACGTGGTGGATAAGGACGTGTCTATGGATGTTATCTATATGGACTTCCAGCAGGCATTTGATAAGCTGCCACCCAAGAAATTGTTAGCAAAAAGTGCACGGAATTTGAGGCAACCTTGCAGCATGGGATGGAAATCGCTTGCGAGGTCAGAAACCGAGAGTAGGAATAATGTTTAGGTACTCTGATTGGTGGGGTGTGACAAGTGGCGTTCTCCGGGGATCTGTGCTGAGGCCCCAGCTTTTCATCATATTTATCAATGACTTGGGTGAAGGAAGAGGACGTCCCAGAGCGCTTCACAGCCAATGAAGTACTTTTGAAATGTAGTCACTGTTGTAATGTAGGGAAACGGGTCAGCCAATTTGCGTACAGCAAGCTCCCACAAGCAACAATGGTCTCCATATTATAAAAAGGATCGAGAGGCACTGGAGAGGGTGCAGAGAAGATTTACAAGGATGATACCAGAAATGCGAGGGTACACCTATCAGGAAAGGATGAACAGGCTGGGTCTCTTTGCTCTTGAAAAGAGAAGGCTGAGGGGTGACCTAATAGAGGTCTTTAAAATTATGAAAGGTTTTGACAGAGTAGATACAGAGAGAGTGTTTCCACTTGTGGGGAAGAGCATAACTAGAGGCCATCAATATAAGATAGTCACCAAGAAATCCAAAAGGGAATTCAGAAGAAACTTCTTCACCCAGAGAGTGGTGAGAATGTGGAACTCGCTCCCACAGGGAGTGGTTGAAGCGAATAGTATAGATGCATTTAAGGGGAGATTAGACAAGCATACGAGGCAGAAGGGAATAGAGGGTTATGCCGATAGATTTAGATGAGGAAAGACGGGAGGAGGCTCGAGTGGAGCATAAACGCCGGCATGGACTGGTTGGGCCAAATGTCCTGTTTCTGTGCCGTATATCCTATGTAATCCTATGAATGACTAATTAAGTTGTTTTACTGGGGCTGTTTGAGGGATTAATGTTGGCCAGAACATCGGGAGAACTCCCTTGCTCTTCTATCAAATAGTGCCACGTGAGCTGAGGCCTTTGGTTTCAACATCTCTTCCAAAATACAGCACCTCCGACAGTGCAGCACTCCCTCAGTACTTCACTGGAGTGTCACCCAAGATTATATGGTCAAGTCTCTGGAGTGGGGCTTGAACCCACAACCATTCCGATTCAGAAGCAAGAGTGCTACCCGCTGAGCCATGGCTGACACAATTACGTCGCGTTAAGCTGCCTCGAGGATTTAATTTTCTCTGTGGGCTACTTTAATGCAGCCGTTAACCCATTTAAAGTAAATACACAGAGGCAAATAAACCCACCAACATTTTAAAATCTTTAATTGAGTAATAAATGTCTTTGGATAAATTAGATAATTTGCCGGTGAAGTGTACGAACCACGCTTATAACTTGATAGAAGAGCAAGGGAGTTCTCCCGATTTTCTGGCCAACATTAATCCCTCAACCAGCCCCAGTAAAACAACTTAATTAGTCATTCATAGGATTACATAGGATATACGGCACAGAAACAGGACATTCGGCCCAACCAGTCCATGCCGGCGTTTATACTCCACTCGAGCCTCCTCCCGTCTTCCTTCATCTAACTCATATGCTTATCCAGCCTCCCCTTAAATGCATCTAAACTATTCGCTTCAACCACGGCCTTAGGCTCCTTCACACCATTTCACAGGCCCCATCTGCTCTCTCAGGTGGACGTAAAAGATCCCACGTGCTATTTCAAAGAAGAGCAGGGGAGTTACCCCGGTGTCCTGCCCAATATTTATCCCTCAATCAACATAGCAAAAACAGATTATCTGGTCATTGCCACATTGCTGTTTGTGGGAGCTTGCTGTGTGCAAGTTGGCTGCCGCGTTTCCTACATTACACCAGCGACTAAATTTCAAAAGTACTTCATTGGCTGTTAAAGCACCTTGGGGCGTCCGGTGGTCGTGAAAGGCGCTATATAAATGCAAGTCTTTCTTTTCTTTTCTCCACTTGAGTTTTTAATCACAAGATCAAGATAAACGAGGAAGGCCGTTCAGCCCATTTTATCTCATCCATCCAGAAGAACCTACAGCTCCACTCACTTTAACATTGCCACCACTGAGCCACGGCCGAAAGGAAAGTTGTGGAAATGATTGCACAAGGATGGTGTTTTGAAATGGAAGGTAGCTGAATGGAATCAAGGTAAACAGAGCTAGAGCCTAGCTAACATATTGCTGTATGAATAGGAACCGTATGAAATTACTTTGCTATTTCGGCAGAAGGATTAAGCAATTTATTTTAAGTAGGCTAATATGTGTCTTAAGATAGCAAAGTAATTACTTGTGAACACATTAAGCATTCATCCAGTAATAACACAGAGTGGGTTTTCTCAGCTTATATATTTGCACCGTACTTTTCACATGTCAATTTAAAAAATCTCCGTGACAAAATAAAACTAAAACCATTCTTCCAGGAAGCAAAGAGCTTCACTGGCATATTTCACAAATCAGTTCTCTCAATTATGAAAATTCTCCAACGATGACCAGGTTCAACAACCTTTGTCTGTCAATCTTCTGGGGCCTTCCCCAAGGCCTCAAAGGAACTCGCAACAGCTTTCACTTGGCGAGAGTTTCGGTGAGGCGTTGCTGGGAAAAATACCTTCTCAAACCAGGAAATACTAACCGGACATTCAGTCCAATGCAGTCAGTGTCGGCGTTTACCCTCCATATTCCTAATCGCATTAACCCACTCTGTTCCCATATCCCATCAACCCCTTGTCCTACATACTGGGTGAATTGAATAAAGAAAAATAAGATTCAATAGAAGTCTTTTGATAGGATTCTGCGGCTTATTACAGACACAGATTTCAGTATTTTTGCGCCATTTACAAGGATTTATAGCAACGCAGTCAAATGACACTTTTAGCCTGACAGAATTCCAGCACTACTAACAATTGGTACCTGTAGAACTCTTCATCTGCTACCAATTTACATCACTAATTGTGGTCATTACTATCCCAATCACTGGTGAGCTTTTACCACGATAAATTTATCCGAAAAGCCAATGTGATACTAGGTGAAATATTACTGATTCACAACACTTCTGATTTTACAATAATTAAATGAACCAAATATTTCTTCACTGAGAACATTCCGAGTGACTCATGAGCGACACATGAGCAACCAAGGAAACCATGCTTATGAAGATTGGTCTCGGTTTACTATTTCCACTGAAATCATAAACACTCCCGGTCCAAAAGCCCCATGGTTCCACTCAGTGCAGTGCAGTGCAGCCCACCTCATGACCACCCAACTCAAAGGTTGCAGAACCTGTCCCCAATTCTGGAGATACTTGAGTAGCTAAGGTGGGCCGCCCAAGAGCACTTCAGAGACGCCCATCCCAATCTATCACGGTAAGGTGTAGCAGCCTCGAGAGTTCTCGAGACCCCTGCCAGGCCAAAGAACTATGACCAGGATCGGCAACCTTTGTCTGTCAATCTTCTGGGGCCTTCCCTAAGGAACAGCTTTCAGTTGGCGAGAGTTCAGGTGAGGCGTTACTGGGCAGAATTCCCAGGAAACTTCCCCAGATGCCTATTTAGCGGGGCAGGCAAAGACTCGTCCGCATTCTTCCCTCCTCCCCACCGCCCCCTGTAATAGAATTTAAAGTGGGCCCTGGATTGGGTTAGAATACTGGCAGAACTGGGTTCCAACCCAAAGTCCATCCCCCATTGAGAAATCCACCCAATTTAATCTCTGGCGCCCGATTGGAATTACAGGACCTTCAAAAAGAACACATTTTGCCAGAAATAACAAACGTACTCAAACACATTTATAACTTTGCTACACATAGCGACTCAGAGGAATTCTTGCCTGCATCAAGTCTACAGAGACATGAGCAGGAAAATAAAAAAACTACGACATGGACAACGAAAGGAGGGTTTGCTTTTCATTTTCCTCTAACTCCTAAATGATTTCCTCATTTGATTTAGTAAGATAAGAATGTACTGGACCGGATAAGACCGCTTGTCCGGTCCAAAAGTTGCAAAAAGTTAATTTCACATCCCTTAATTGCTTCTTTCACCAATATAATCCAGTTCCCTCTCAAATTTATTGACACGCTCCGTTTCCCTCGGCAGTCTGTTCCACACTTTCATCATCCTCTGTATGAAGGAGTTAAATATGAACTACCTGCTCACCTTCCCTCTTCTGAGCTTGAAATCTGTGCCCCCATTTACTGGGTTTGTGACTCAGTTAAACAATCAGCTGTGGTTTATGTGTACCCCCCCTTAGAAACTTGGACGCCTCAATAAAGTCTCCCTCGAGCCGGCTTGTTTCCAGTGGAAACCCTTGGTATCACAAGGGAAGGTATATTAGAAAGGACTAGGATGCACCAAGGCTACGGGCACTGACGATTACCACCCAACAGTGCTGTTGGAGTTGACTGAGGAGATTGCAAATCCCCTTTCAAAGTGCGTTGGGATTGGATAACACCCCAATTGATTGGAAAGTGACAAATGTAGCCCACATCTTTTAAAAGAAGAGAGGTGGGATGAACCTTCAAATTGCAGATCTTTGAGCCTTAGCTTGATTATGGGGAAAGTGTTTGAAGAAGGATCGCTGGAATGGCGGGATCTGAAAAGAGAGACCCAGCACCGGTTCAGAAGGGGCCGGTCATAGCTGACCAATTAACTGTTGCAGTTCGCTAACCAACGCGAGATGTTCCAAATGATCTGGACGGGCTCGTCAACGGGCAAGGGTGTGGAAGTTGGAATTCAAGCCTGACAATTGTACAGTGATGACACTAAGAAGAAGTGAGAGCATGGAGTGCACGTAATCCGACGACATGCTTGAGGTAAAAGAGCAGGGAAGAGATTTGGGTGGATGCCTCGCTCAAACTGTCAGTTTAACATTCACAGTGGTCAAGAAAGCAAACATAATGTTGAGCTGCTTAACAGACTTATAAGTCAAAGGAGATGACGTTGAAGTTATATTGGGCCTCAGTGAAACTGTATAATATCTGAAATATTGTGTTCAGTTTTGGTCTCTGTATTACAGAAAGGATGTAGAGTTATTGGAGTAAGGACAGAAGAGGAGGGTGGTGAGGGGGGCAGGGGTTACAAGGCTGATTCCTGAACTCGGAGGGATGCGTAATGAGGAAAAACTGTCTACGTTGGGACTTAACTCCCTGGAGAAGAAAATGATCGGAGGAGGCTTGATAGGTTTTTTTGGAGGAATGTTCTTCTATCGAGCACAGGATTCGAGGACTGGGAACACAGATTAAGTTAAAGGTGGTCAAAGGCAAGGAGGATCTCTTTTAGTTAGAGGATGATTGAAATTTAGATTACCTGTGGGAGTGGTGGACCAGAAAACCAAGGGAAGGTTTAAAAAGCACTAGAGAAATTCCTGTTCAGGAAGAGGATTCCTGCCTATTGGTTCTAGAATCATATAAGCTTGATGGGAGGTTTTGGAAGGCTAGGGTGGTTGGATCAACGGTTTTTGGATCAAAAGACTAACATGTTAGTATACATAAGAACATAAGAATTAGGAGCAGGCATAGGCCATATGGCCCCTCGAGCCTGCTCCGCCATTCATTAGGATCATGGCTGATCTACGACCTCAACTCCGCTTTCCCGCCCGATCCCCATATCCCTTGATTCCCCTAGAGTCCAAAAATCTATCTATCTCAGCCTTGAATAGACTCAACGACTCAGCATCCACAGCCCTCTGGGGCCGAGAATTCCAAAGTTCAGAACCCTCTGAATGAAGAAATTCCTCTTCATCTCAGTCTTAAATAGCCGACCCCTTATCCTGAGACTATGCCCCCTATAGTTCCAGACTCTCCAGCCAGGGGAATCTAATGAACCTACAACCCTCTCATCCCAGGAATCAATCTAGTGAACCCAGTGATATACATCACTGGGAAAACTCCCTTGTCTTCTAGTAGGGCCACGGGAACCTCCAGACCAGCACAATGGTGCCTTCATTAACTAAAGCTTACTAATTACTGAGAGTTCATTTGTCCATTCATGGCAACATGAGAAAGTATTCAATAATCTGTGGGTAAAGGTCCAACAAACCAGTTTTTTTTATTCGTTCATGGGATGTGGGCGACGCTGGCAAGGCCAGCATTTATTGCCCGTCCCGAATTGCCCTTGAGAAGGTGGTGGTGAGCCGCCGCCTTGAACCACTGCAGTCCGTGTGGTGAAGGTACTCCCACAGTGCTGTTAGGGGAGGGAGTTCCAGGATTTTAACCCAGCGACGATGAAGGATCGGTGATATATTTCTAAGTCAGGATGGTGTGTGACTTGGAGGGGAACTGCCCTTGTCCTTCTAGGTGGTAGAGGTCGCGGGTTTAAGTCAGACCCTCCAGATGTCTGAAGGCAATAGTGAAATATTATTTTTTGAGCAAGTAATTGCAATCCATGTTTACCATAGTTTTTTTTAAAGAATATTAATGAAGTAACATATTGTTGTATGCTTTCCGTTTGTCATTTTTTTCTTCTGACAAAGAAACTGCAAAAGCAGCCAACTATTAGTTTGGCAAGAGGTTTACAAAGCTACTGATCTTGCACAAATTACACAGATAATTTATCTGAGTTTGAGATCTCATATTGGTTATATTAACACTGGATGAAACCCAGATATGATACAGACACTCTCCATATTTGGGCCTTGAGTAGACACAGGAGGGACTTTACTTCAGTGTCCAACTTGGGCTCGGCTTCACTTCCCATCAATCATCCTCACTAATCTCCTTGGCCCTTCTAGTCTGTCGTTATAGAGTAGACTTTTTGGCCTCGATATTAACCGCCCCACGATGAGAGGGAGAGGGACAGGGGTGTGGTTAAAGAGTTAAAGACGGGGAACGCAAACCCATCCCGCCACGCACAGGCCCACCGCCTTTTTTACGGCGGCGGATATCGGGACATCCGAGAGTCCAACCGTGGATAGGTGGGACGCTTAATTAACATATTTAAATCGGGCTCCTGCAGTGCAATTGGGAGCGTGATTTAAAATTCACCGCTGCTGCGCGGGTTTCCCAGGGGTCGGGAAACCCGGCAGTGAAAGGGAGGCGGGAGCTGCCTGTTTCAGCACTCCTTGTGGGCCAGGAGGAGCAGAATTTCTCCCCCACTCCTCTCAAGGAAGCCTTCGGCCACCCCCGGCCCTGATTGTCAGCCTCCCTTCCCCACAGCCCTCCCGATCGCGGCCTCTATCCCCCCTCCCGATCGTGGGCTCTCTCTCCCCTCCCAATCTCTGCCTCTCTCCACCCCTCCCGATCCCGGCTTCTCCCCGCTCCTGATCTCAGCCTCTCACCCCCCCTTCCCAATCGCGGCCTCTATCCCACCTCTTGATCGCGGGCACTCTCTCCCCTCCCAATCTCTGCCTCCCTCCACCCCTCTCGATCCCGGCCTCTCTCCCCCCTCCTGATCGCGGGCACTCCCTCCTCCAATTGCCATGGACTGTTCCCGAGAGTCCCTGGCTGCAGCCTCCTGCCACTGGTGTTCCCTCCCACCCACCGGCCAGGCTGTTTATTTGGTCGGCTGCCGGGCGGGAAACAGAGCTAAAATATAATAATGCGGTCCAGCCGTTAAATGCGGCAGAACCTCTGCGTCCCCGGTTTTACCGGGTTCTTTGGCTGTTTTCGGCCTCCATGTAAATATCGGGGCCTTTATGTTTTGCCATGGAAGGAGTTCAGTGAAGATTCACAAGGCTGATACCTGGGATGGCAGGAATGACGTATGAGGAGAGATTGGGTCGATTGGGCTTATACTCGCTAGAGTTTAGAAGAGTGAGAGGGGATCTCATTGAAACTTATAAAATTCTGACAGGACAGGACAAACTAGATGCAGGAAGGATGTTCCCGATGGCGGGGGAGTCCAGAACCAGGGGTCACAGTCTAAGGATAAGGGGTAAGCCATTTAGAACTGAGATGAGGAGGAATTTCTTCACCCAGAGAGTGGTGAACCTGTGGAATTCTCTACCACAGAAGGCAGTTGAGGCCAACTCATTAAATAGATTCAAGAAAGAGTTGGATATATTTCTTAAGGCTAAAGGGATCAAGGGATATGGGGAGAAAGCAGGGACAGGTCTACTGAGTTTGGATGATCAGCCATGATCGCATTGAATGGCGGAGCAGGCTAGAGGGGCCGAATGGCCTACTCCTGCTCCTATCTTCTATGATTCTATGATTCTATGTTTTAAGAAACTGAACATATACCTCCATTTTTAATATCACAAGGAGGTCGATCGTAGTTAATCCATCCGGATGTATCCCACCACCATAGCATCCTGCTGCTTCATAAATTATTCTCGGTCTTTGCCAGCCGTGAAGTGCATTCCTCAACGTAATCATTCTTTGTGTGAAAAATCACCTGACATCAGCATTAAACTTCCATTTTGCTCATTTGAGCCTTTTCCTCTTGTGAAACTTTTATGGTTTAACCCGAAGTATTTGTTCTGCATCTATTTTTTCTATACTGTTTACTATCTTACCAAGTCTGCCCACTTCCACCTCCATAACATCGCCCGCCTCCGCCCATCAGTTGCTGAAACCCTCATCCATGCCTTTGTCCCCTCCAGACTCAACTACTCCAATGCTCTCCTGGCCGGCCTCCCATCTATCACCCTCCATAAACTTCCCATCCAAAACTGCAGCCCGTGTCCTAACTCGCACCAATTCCCACTCACCCTTCACCCCTGTGCTCGCTGACCTACACTGGCTCCCAGTTCACCAAAGCCTCAATTTTAAAATTCACATCCTTCTGTTCAAATCCTTCCACGGCCTCGCTCCTCCCTATCTCTATAACCTCCTCGAGCCCTCCGATTCTGGCCACTTGCTTACCCCCGATTTCCTTCACTCCACCATTGGTGGCTGTGCTTTCACCTGCCGAGGCCCTCAGTTCTGAAATTCCCTCCCTAAACCTCTCCGCCTCTCTACCTCTCTCTCCTCCTTTGCGTCACTCCTTAAAACCTACCTCTTTGACCAAGCTTTTGGTCACCTGTCCTAATATCTCTTTATGTGGCTCGGTGTCAAATTTTGTCTGATAACGCTCCTGTGAAGCGCCTTGGAATGTTTTACTACGTTGAAGGCACTATTTAAATACAAGGTATTGTTGCTACATACCTCTGTATAAGTTCCACTCTCAGTCACCTCTTTTCAAGTCTGACAAGACCAGGTTTCTCCAGGCGTTCCTCTTAACTCAGTCCTCAGATGTTAAGGATCTGCCTTGTGACTTGTCCCTACATTGCCTCCATGGTTTGACGGTCTCCCTTGTATCGCAGTGACCAGAAATGGACACAGCATCTAAGGCCTGGTCTGACCAGAACACTGTTTAGTTTCGCTATGACTGCCTCCTATTTTGGCTATATAATTTAGTATTCTATTTACTTTATAGATTGCTGATTAAGCACTGAGTCTATGAATACTTTTTTGGAAATTCATCCTTAGTTATTTGAACACCTGCTCAATGTTCTCCCTGTGTACAATACTTTATACTTCTATCCACATTGAATTTCATCTGTCCTTGTTTTATCTGGCATAGGAACAGGAGTAGGCCATTCAGCCATTCAGCCCTTCGAGCCTGTTCCACCATTCAATTAGATCTTAACTCAAATCTACCCGCCTTGGTTCTGTAACCCTTAATACCCTAGCCTAACAAAAATCGATCAATCTCAGTTTTGAAAGTTTCAACTGACTGCCGCTAGCTGTCGGGGGGCGGGGGGGGGGGGGAGAGTTCTAGATTTCCTGACTGACACTTTGTAATTTCTCTTCTGTATGTGATCCTAAGGAATTAAAATGCCATTGTTCCGAAATATGGTACAGTTCTAATCAGCCAAAATAAGTGACAATTACTGGCTGCTTCGCAATGTCTAATGTTGGTGCACTGACGTACTTTACGTTAGTGTGGTAGGATATAGGGCAGAGTAGGTAGGAAGAAACTATTTCCACTGGCAGTAGGGTCGGTAACCAGAGGACACAGATTCAAGATTGGCAAAAGAACAGGGGTTGGCGGGGAGCGGGGAGATGAGGTGAACTGGTGAATGTTCTTCCCTCAACGAATATCACTGATAAATGTTTTAACTGGTCATTTATCTCATTTACTGTTTTTATATTGTATATGCTGTCTGTATATCGGCTGCCATGTTTGTCTACATAACAACAGGGACTGCACTTCAAAAGAATTCATTAGCAATGAAGCACTACTGAGGAAGTAAATACTAAATTATATAAAGGCAAGAGACTTGAGTACAAAATCCAGGCTGACACTCCAGTGCGGTGCTGAGGGAGCGCTGCACTGTCGGAGGTGCCGTCTTTCGGATGAGACGTTAAACCGAGGCCCCGTCTGCTCTCTCAGGTGGACGTAAAAGATCCTGAGGCACTATTTCGAAGAAGAGCAGGGAGTTATCCCCGGTGCCCTGGCCAACATTTATCCCTCAATCAACATCACTAAAACAGATTACCTGGTCATTATCGCATCGTTGTTTGTGGGAGCTTGCTGTGCGCAAATTGGCTGCCGGGTTTCCCACATTACAACAGGGACTATGCTTCAAAAGTACTGCGTTGGCTGTAAAGCACTTTGAGACACCCTGTGGCCGTGAAAGGCGCTATAGAAATGCAAGTTCTTTCTTTCTTTTCTTTCTTCCACAGTGCGGTTCTCCCTCAGCACTGACACTGAAATGATTTTGCCCTCAAGTGATGTAGAGAGGCTGGAAAAAAAAACTAACACATTTCGCAAAACAAATATTTGAATCAGAATGAGGTGGAGTTGCCGCTTGTTTCCGCCAGTACTCTCGGCACAATCCGGGCAGAAACGACTGAACCAGCGCAACAGATTGGAGAATTTTAAACTTAAGTGAGTCACGCCCAAAACCACTCACGCTCGTGTTTTCCACCATCTTTTTTGCCGGTTCATGAATCAGGCCCCGCCCACAAAACTGGCCGCGCCCCCCCCCCCCCCACCGCCCCCCAGGTCAAAATTGCGAGATTTTGCCAACTGCGCTGGTTCGGGAAGGCTCTTCAAATGGCGTTCATTTTCTTCGGCGCACAGGCACGTTTTAAAAGTTTTTTCATGTCAAAAAAAGATTCAATTTACTAAGAAACTGACTAGTGCGCACCAGTGCAACTATTAAATCATAGAATCATAGAAAGTTACAGCACGGAAGGAGGCCATTTCGGCCCATCGTGTCTGCGCCGGCCGACAAAGAGCTATCCAGCCTAATCCCACTTCCCAGCTCTTGGTCCGTAGCCCTGCAGGTTAGAGCATCCCAAGTGCACATCCAAGTACTTTTTAAATGTGGTTAGGGTTCCTGCCTCTACCACCCTTTCAGGCAGTGAGCTCCAGACCCCCACAGCCCTCTGGGTGAAGAAATTTCCCCTCAAATCCCCTCTAAACCTTCCACCAATTATTTTAAATCTGTGCCCCCTGGTTTTTGACCCCTCTGCTAAATGGTTGCATGTAGTTTTTTAAAGTCATTTTCAGTGATTTTAAATCGGGTTGCTCGCAAGAGGAGGACCGGACACTCTTATTAAAAATGTGTATTTTTTGGTGATAAACCCATTTTCAGCTGTATTAATAAAACTCCACCAGGTTGCCGCTCTTTAATACATCAAGGGATTCTTTTTTACTGGATATTTTTTTTAAAAGAAACAATTACGTTCTGTTCAACTGGCTTGCGGAAGATTTTACATGTGTGATTATGCAAATACATTTTAGCGGAGACTTGAAGCCTAACCGAACCAGCGCAGTTTCAAGCGCATTTTTTAGCGCAATTTCCCCGATTGCGTCCAAAACAGAAACTCTACCCCCAATAAGCCTGACATTCAAAAGATTTATAGAACTTCTTCATTTTCCCGCACTAACTTGTGGGAAAAGTTAGCGAGAAAAGCAAAAACTCGGCTCTCCAGAAATGCCATGCTCGAGAAACTCAACATTGAAAGAATTAAAATGCTTAACTATGTTGGAGCTAATCTGAACAAACTGTGATTTTTAATGCCTCACAGACACAAAATGGCTCAGATGGTTTTTATTTCAAAAGCAAAAAATACCCTGCAGAGGGATACAAACTGTGAACTAATAACTAACTGGGGCTATACTTTTAAGTAAAGTAATAATCTCTGTGTAGTGAAAGTGTAACGTATTGCAGTCTGACTTAACCCTCTGAAGGCAGAAGATTCATTACTGTAATCATCAAAAATTATGTAGTAGAACATGTTTTCAACACATGGAAGTCGCAGCAGTTATTTTTCAAAGTAATGATGTCCACATGGTGAAAGAATGGCTAACAGTTTGAAGGAATAGTAGCCCAAGTAATATTTTGGTAGCCAGGTTACTCAAAATTTCAACTCCCCGCAGCAACAGAAGTAAAGAGTTGCTAGTCTTTCAGGAGAAATAAACATTGTCCTGGTTTTTTTTGAAGAGTTTTGTTAGAACGCAGGTGTGCAACTTGTTGAACCCTCGGTCTGAACGCTGTGGAATGCTGAGTCACAGGTTCAAGCCCCAGTATGTCTGAGCTGATGATCACTTGTTGCAGCATTGCCAACAATCTCAGAGGGCGTCCCGGGCATGGAGTAGGAGTCCTGAAGGGAAGCAGAGCTAAAAATAAAATCAGGGAGGAGTCGTTCGGCTCCGCTTCAGTGCCACCTCGAGTCTTCCACTCAGACGCTGCACTAGCACTCCCTTTGAGAATCGCAGAGTCTTAGCAATGCTGCAGTTACAACAGAGTGTAAAGGGGTCACAGAGTTAAGCTGTACAAAGGCTAGATCTAGGTTAGATGTCAGAAGGTGGTTCTTTTCCCAGAGACTAGTGGACCTCTGGATCAGGCTGCCCTCTCGTGCGGTGGACGCCGATTCGCTGAATTCCTTCAAGCGAGAGCTGGACCTGTTTCTGGTTGGGGCGGAGATCACCTCTTACAGTAGACAGGTACTGCAGGGAATTCAGGGCCAGAGTGATCTCCTGGACTAGTTTCGATCGCCCAGATGGGTGGGAGAGGAATTCCCCAGATTTTTCTCCCACATTGGTCTGGGTTTTTTAAATCTGGTTCTTCTGCCTCTCCCAGGAGATCGCATGGATTCGGGCGGGGTGGAGTGGAAATATTGTGATACACAAGGTATCGCAATTGTGTGGGACAGGCTCGGTGGACCGTCATTGTTCGTATGTTTAGATGTACGTACGATCCCGAGAAGAGGCCTAGTGCAAAATCTGGTGAGGACGTGCATCTCTCAGTAGTGGTATTTAATGGACGTGTTAACAATCAACTTCAACACACACATACAAAGAGGCTAGGACTGTAGGTATGGATTGTAACTTAATCGAAGAGTTCCAACCGTAGATTGTGATCAGGAGGCTTGTGATTTACAAGTGTTATCTGCACCCTGCGATTATATATACTATGTAATGGATATGTTTCCAATAACACTCAGCGTAATAAAACCCTCCAGTTTAGTTCACACGATGCCTTAGCATGAGTTCAAATTAGGTGATTCCATCACAGGAGTTTCTTATCTGTCTCCAGCCACCATGATACTTCCACCAGCATAAAAAAGGTAGCCCATTTAAAAATAGAATGAAGGAATTTTGACGATAATAAGAGTAAGACAGTGTGTTCCTAAGACGTGGGATATCTCAAGGTTCATGCAATAATGATAACCTCTTGTCATTTACAATGTCATTTGAACCACCCATTATGTCACCTCTCTATGACACAGTGTGTTATCCTGTCTGTGATCTGCTTTATTGACATAGTATGGAAATCTATATTTTTATCATATAATAAAAAGCGACTGGTTTATCAGTAGCTTCCTCTTGGTATAGAGTCATCTATTGCAACACTTACACCGTCCTCGCGAATCCCGGACGGCTCCCTATATTGGGCAAATGGCGCCAACCATTTTCCACTACCATAGGCGTCAATTACAAGCGTGCTAAATGCCACCGGCTATTTTGTGCATTTCAGTACTTCCCGACTTTTTAAAAGCTGGTTGCTTTTACGGCAGCATCCAATCGACATCTCACTTTGCAGCATAAGCAGGCAGATGTTAGAACCACAGAGACATAAACAGAACCAAGACATCGGAGCAGAGGATGACCTGATCTCACGTTAAATGTATCAGCTGATTGAAGCTGCTTGATCTCGCTACTTTCCGACTGCCTAACAACGGGAACCACTAATGGAGACTTCGAGCAGCTTCGACCAGCTGGTCAACATTTAACGTGAGATTGGGTCAACCACTGCTACGATGTCCGGGTTCCTTCAGAAGGATTTACCGTCCACCGTGTATGGCGGGCAAATCGCGCTGGCACGAAAGCACCCGCTATATACGGTGCGGACTGCTTTTCCATTTCACAGTAGGAGAGAGAATGAGATGAGGTTTGCAGTGAAAGCCCGCAAAGCACTAATGCAGTCACTCTAAAATTTTTAAGGGTCAAATTTTAACTCGGGAAGGGAATCAGGGGGGATGGGGCACGGACTGTAGGGAACCCCCCCTCCCCCACCACCACCCCGCCCGCGGAGAGATCAGCGTGAGTCCCGGGTCACTTAAACTCCCGGGCCTCATTTCAATATTCCAGGGCAGTCCCCTCCCCGAGGACCGGCGAGAGTGACGTCAGGGCCGACGGACTGGAGCAGACATCAATTCGGGAGCCCGAGGACACCGGAGACACAAGGGAACGGTCGGCAGCATGAAGGTAGTGCTGGGGAGAGGGGGACCGGGTGGTCTGAATGAGCATGTTGATGCAGGGAGGAGAAGCCGTGGTTGAGTACTCCGGCTCCTCCTGCCTCACAAGGATCCACATTAAAGTTAAATTTAAGTACTCACCTTCGTGTTGTCGGGTTTGGCGCCGTGCGGGCCTCCCGAGACCTTGACTTAAAATGGGTCGCCGCGCCGATGATGTCATCGTGCTGCGACATTTCCAGGTAAAGTAGGCCCCATCTGCTTGGGACGGTCAGCCCTCCCCCATGCCCGATCCGAGGTCAGTTGTGATGTTGGGTGGGGGGGAGGGCGAGAACATGTCGGGAACGTGATGTGATCCCTCTTCCCCCCCCACCCCCGCCCGTCATTTTAACAGCCGCACCCCCATCCCCCCCCGCCCCCCCCGCCCCCCCACCCCCCCGTCACCCGCACCATTCCCGCCAGGCCGGCAGAGTTACATTAGTTACCCTGTAGTGTCAGTGCAAAGCTGTTTCGTTTCGTACCTGCGCTGTTACAGTATGAATGCAGATTGAATCAAGAGTCAAGAGCCAGCTTGACACCGCAGCAAAGCAGCAAGAGATTGGATGGAGGAGGGAGTTACCCTCCACGTCACTTCAGAGTCACCTCCGGCCTTGACGCCCAACTCACACTGCACAAGTTTAGTGTTAGTGTGAAACGGACACCACTTTGCACTGACACTATACTTGTAGTGTGAATGAAACTAGGGCAGGAAGGGAGAGAGTGATTGGAAGATAGCTTTCCCGTGTTTGCTTTTGGAGACATGCTATATTGAATTTCTATTTCCCATGCTCTTCGACCCTTGTATTTTATCTGAGTGACTGGATTATTATTGCAAGTTTGCTTGGAGCTGTGAAACTGTTTCCATTAGCTATCACGTTAAGTGCGAGACTTTCACTCACTAACTGTTAATCCTTGCATGGATATTCTGTTTAGAGGTGGTTGCTGAAAACTTTTCCACTTCCTCTCCCTCTCCTTGTATCTACTCCATTTGAGTTCTACTTTTGAAACTTTGGCTTGTATTCTTTAGGCTAGCTTGCTTAGAATAGGTGGTTTCCTGACATGGGATGTTTAATTAATAACAACAAGCAAGGAGGCAGGAATATATCACCCATTATGGTAAGTGTATGACTTAAGAGTTCATTATTGTCATTCGGATCACTTGAGTTCCCGATAATTTTCTGATTTTCTTCAATAAAGGTGAAAAGATGAACCCAATTTAAGATTTAAAGCTGACTGACATACAAGTCAGCAAAAATGTGTGAGCGAGTTAGTGAATGTGAGTAAGAAAGACTGAACAGGCTGGGGCTCTTTTCTGTACAATAAAGGTCTATAATATTATGGGGTTCGATAGAGTAGACATAGAGAAGTTGTGTCCACTTGATGGGGAACCAAAACTCGAGGCCATAATATAAGATAGTCACTAATAAATCCAATACGGAATTCAGGAGAAACTTCTTTACCCAGAGAGTGGTTAGAATGTGGAACTCGCTACCACAGGGAGTGGTTGAGGCGAAAAGCACAGATGCATTTAAGGAGAAGCTGGATAATCACATGAGGGAGAAAGGAATAGAATGATTATGCTGGTAGTGTTAGGTGAAGAGGGTGGGAGGAGGCTTGTGTGGAGCATGAACACCGGCATGGACCAGTTGGGCCGAATAGCCTGTTTCTGCGCTGTACCCTCGATGTAATTCTATGTAAAGTGAGTAGGGTCACTTTTAACTGTTCACGCTGGGCAGTAAACAGGCAGCGGTCGGTCGACCGCCCATTTTACACTCCACCCGATTTTCCTTCCCCTTGAACCAAATGTAAAACGGGGAACGGTAGCATAGTGGTTATGTTACTGGATTAGTAATCCAGAGACTTGGACTAGTGATCCAGAGATGTGAGTTCAAATCCCACCATGGCAGCTGGGGAATTTAAATTCAGTTAATTAAACAGTATCAGTAATAGTGAGCATGAAACTATCAGATTGTTGTAAAAACCCATCTGGTTCACTAATGTCCTTACGGGAAGGAAATCTGCTGTCCTTACCTAGTCTGGCCTACATGTGACTCCAGCAATGTGGTTGACTCTTAACTGCCCTCTGAAATGGCCTAGCAAGCCACTAGAGTTGTACCAAACCGCTCTGACAAAGTCACTTTACCTTCACCATAGGGACTGCAGCGTTTCAAGAAGGCAGCTCACCACCACTTTCTCAAGGGCAATTAGGGATGGGCAATAAATGCTGGCCTTGTCAGCGATGCCCACATCCCAAGAATGAATTAAAAAAAGCTGGCCCACTGTCCATCCAATGGGAACAGTTAAACACCGACCCCAGCGAGTGAATGAATGTGTGAGGGAATGTGTGAGTGGCCGAATGTGAGTCAGTAGCGGGAATTTTGACTTAGTTGAGGAACAGATCAGTCATGATCTAACTGAATGGAGGAACAGGCTCGAATGGCCTACTCCTGTTCCGATGTTCCTATATTGTAAAACAGGTGATAGTGAATCGGCAGGTCAAGGGAAATAAAAATCGTGAGAGATGTAAAATGTGCTGCCGACTCGCTGTCAGATGTTTTACATTATCACGCAGAGTCAAAAACTACCTCAGTGAGTCAGTGAATGTGTGCGTGTGTGTGTGCGTGCATGTTTACGTGTATTCTCCTAGCTGGCCTCCCACATTCTCCCCTACGTAAACTTGAGGTCATCCAAAACTCGGCTGCCCGTGTCCTAACTCGCACCAAGTCCCGTTCGTCCATCACCCCTGTGCTCGCTGACCTACATTGGCTCCCGGTTAAGCAACGCCTCGATTTCAAAATTCTCATCCTTGTTTTCAAATCCCTCCATGGCCTCGCCCCTTCCTATCTCTAATCTCCTTCAGCCCCACAACCCCCCCCCCCCCGAGATATCTGCGCTCCTCTAATTCTTACCTCTTGAGCATCCCTGATTATAATCGCTCAACCATTGGTGGCCATGCCTTCTGTTGCCTGGGCCCTAAGCTCTGGAATTCCCTGCCTAAACCTCTCCGCCTCACTAACTCTCTTTCCTCCTTTAAGACGCTCCTTAAAACCTACCTCTTTGACCAAGCTTTTGGTCATCTGTCCTAATATCTCCTTATGTGGATCGGTGTCAAATTTTTTGTCTTATAATACTCCTGTGAAGCGCCTTGGGACGTTTTACTACATTAAAGGCGCTATATAAATACAAGTTGTTGCTGTTGTAAGTGAATAAATGTGAGTGAGTGAATGCAGCCAGGGTTTTATCTACTGTGATATCCAATCTTTATGATTCTGCGGTGATCTGAGGAGATTTACTGTACCTTCCGATCCGTTCTCTGGCCCCTCTGCGCTGGAGGACTGCAGCACAGTACAGATGTTGAAATAAGCCCCATGAGGCCAATGGATTAATTTCCTAAAGTAACAATCCTCTAATTCGGTTCCTGTTTCCCTGATGCCTGTAATGTCAGGTTATTCAGGAGACCAAAAACATCTTCCCCCAGCAGGTTATCTCGAGTATTTGCCAACCTGGGGCAGGGAGTAGAATTAAAGTAACTTCATGTGTTGTTGTTGCCTGTCAGGCGGGTTGGAATCTTGCTATAAAGAAAAGCATCCTGGTGACTTTTTTTTCCTTCTTTGTTATATTAAATCTCACTGCCTGAGGGAACACAGTGTCTTATGTTCTTTCATTTATATCCCCATCTGTGCTTTTTGCTGATTCATTTCCTCACTCGGCGTGTCTCTCGCTGCATCCCTTCCTCCACCCCGAACGCATGCTCCTTCACGCTCCCCAAAAAATACAAAATCGTGGCATAGCACAGCACAGAAAGAGGC
This sequence comes from Squalus acanthias, assembly GCA_030390025.1. Taxonomy (NCBI): domain Eukaryota; kingdom Metazoa; phylum Chordata; class Chondrichthyes; order Squaliformes; family Squalidae; genus Squalus; species Squalus acanthias. The sequence goes on from CM059425.1 coordinate 250,816,795, forward strand.
CATTCGGCCCATCGTGTCTGTGCCGGACCTTGGGAAGAGCCGTCCAATTAGTCCCACTACCCCCCTTGCTCTTGGCCGATCGCCCTGCAAATGTTTCCTTTTCGAGTTGTCGTTGCTAGCAAACCGTCTGACAAGGGTTTGACAGCTGGCAAAGCATAAAGTTCAACTGAAACTGTAGGTCAGGAGAAAAGCCTAAGAAAGGGTCAATTTAATCTTACCTCATCGGGATATTACAACCTGTTTTTCGTTCAGGGTTCTTCAAAAGGGGATTTTGAACTCTGTTAGTGGCAGCTTCGGAATGTCAGAATAATTGCCAATAAGGGTGCCAGGATGCCTAACTCGCGACCGTTAATTAAAATAGCCAGGTAAAGAAAGAAACAAAATGTAAAACAATAGCAAAATACTGCGGATGCTGGAAATCTGAAATAACAACAGAAAACGCTGGAAAAACTCAGCAGGCCAGGCAGCATCCGTGGAGAGAGAAACAGAGTTAACGTTTCAGGTCTGGGACCCTTCATCAGATTTCCAACAAAATGTAACTATATTTCTTGTGTGGTTTGATATCAATATTGAAGTTCATGCGCACTGTTGTGCCCAGCAGAGGACAGGCTGGGAGATTGATGGACGAGAACATCAATCATCCTTCAGTATGGCACTCAACCTGCAGTGATCCAGACTAAACTCAGCTGGGCAGGATACGGCACCGTCAATGATTAGAAAGAACAAAGAAAGACTTGCGTTTCTATCGCGTTTCTATATGTCCACTGCATCACAGAAAATGCCTGCTTCACATGTACAGGATGTCATGTAACACAAAAAAAAGGTATATTCATAGAAATCCCAGCGCTGGAGACTTCTCCCCCACGGGAGATCCAGCCCGTTGCACCTGTGCCCAAGCTAATTCTTTAACAGGATGCCATCTACTCTGATTCCATTTCCCTGGCTTTTCTCTATCTCCTTTCATATTCTTCCTTTTCAAGAAGTACCTAATTCACTTTTAAATGGTGTTATAGTCACTTTCTCAGTAGTCACTTCCAGTAAAGTTTCTAATGATGAGCCTGAATCTATGCCCCCTTGTTAATGACTCATTAAACAGTAGAAACAATTACACAGAATTACATAGGATATACGGCACGGAAACAGGACATTCGTCCCAACCAGTCCATGCCGGCGTTTATGCTCCACTCGAGCCTCCTCCCGTCTTTCCTCATCTAACTCTATCAGCATAACCCTCTATTCCCTTCTCCCTCATATGCTTGTCTAGCTTGATAGGGTGGACGCTGGGAGAATGTTTCCCTTGGCTGGGGAGTCTAGAACCAGGGGCCACAGCCTCAGGATAAAGGGTAGGCCATTCAGGACTGAGATGAGAAGAAATTTCTTCACACAGAGGGTGGTGAATCTTTGGAATTCTCTACCCCAGAGGGCTGTGGAGGCTCAGTCATTGGGTATATTCAAAACAGAAGTCGATAGATTTCTGACTAGTAAGGGCATCAAGGGATATGGCGATAGGGCCGGTGAATGGAGTTGAGGCAGAAGATCAGCTATGATCTCATTGAATGGCGGAGCAGGCTCGAAGGGCCGAATGGCCTACTCCTGCTCCTATTTCTTATGTTCTTATGTTCCCTTAAATACATCTATACTATTCGCCCCAACTACTCCCTGCGGTAGCGAGTTCCACATTCTCACCACTCTCTGGGTGAAAACGTTCCTTCTGAATTCCCTATTGGATTTTTTGGTGACTATCTTATTTTGATGGCCTCTAGTTTCGCTCTTCCCCACAAGTGGAAACACTCTCTCTGTATCTACTCTATCAAAACCTTTCAAAATTTTAAAGACCTCTATCAGCCTTCTGCCTGCTCATCCTTTCCTGATAGGTATAACCTCACAGTTCTGGTATCATCTTTCACTAATTACCTCCACCAAAATCTTTCATAAATTTGTAAATATCCGTCAACCTCATTTAACCTTTTCCATCCCAGAGAGATTTAGGGGGAAAATTCAGTTGGTTGTGCCTCCCGTTAGCGCCTTAAGAGGGCGCTAATGGGGTGCAAAGCATCTAGCGCCTGGGCGCGGCGATGTTTGCGCCGCTCGCGAAATTAACTAGACATTTTGCGGCAGTGCTAAACACTACCGCCACAATCTCCTGCGCCGGCAGATCGTGACGTCAGTCGAGTGCGCAACGCCCCGGTATCGCCCTGGAGCGGATATTGAGTGGCGCCCCCTGCCTTACCGCCTGCCGCTAGCAACGACAGGTTGAGGGGAGCGTTCTGCAGTCAGGAAGGGACTGGGGGAGCGCTATTTAAAGGCGACCGCGTCCTGCCTTTTATTGTTGGTGACATTTTTGAACCACGCATTCTGAGAGAGAGAGAGAGAGAGAGACTTCTAGAGAGATTCAACGCTGTGTGATGAGTTTTGGGTACTGAACAGCACTTTGCAGGTTCATTTTGATTTGCCCTTCCTTGTATCGATTTAGAAGAGACTGTGGGGGCTGCACTCTGAGCTCTTTCCCTGGGTCTCTCCATTGTTCTTTCCAGCAGATTTGATGTGCAGGTCTCTCCAGGCTGAGATTCAAGGCTGCAATGAGCAGGATGTGGATGGAAAGCAAGATCGACCCTCCCCTTTAAGAACTGGCCGGCGCCATTGGGTGTGTGTTCCATTGCTGACTGACATCACATGAGCTTCGCCAGTGCTCTGAGGTAGCGCCTCGCTCCTCGGCCTTTGCACCTTAAGACAGGTGTGTTGCGCCTGATTTAGCGCTCCCATCACCTCCAGGGGCGATAGAAGTCAAGTTTGCAGTCAGTGGCGATAATTAGCGCCAGGTGCAAATCTTTGCGCCCGGCCGATAATTGCGCCCCAAATGGGGCGAACACTGAATTTCTCCCCCTTAGTGTTGTCAGCCGTGGCTCAGTGCTGAGCACTCACACGTCTGAAGGTTGTGGGTTCAAGTCCCACTCCAGGTACCTGAGCAAAAAATCCAGTGCAGTACTGAGTGAGTGCTGTGTTGTGCTGTCAGAAAAGATGTTAAACCAAGATCCTATCTGCCCTCTCAGGTGGATGCAAAAGATCCTGTCGTAAGAATGAGCCTTACGCGTGGTGAACTTAAAGTAAGCTTTAATCAACTAAAAAGGTGCTACATACAAAAGAGGTCTTACTCTATGCCTCTCCAGGATCCAACTGATCAGTCCAGTATTTATCCTGGACTAATCACAGGAAGTGATGCAATAAAGTTCGAGTCACAGGAAGCTGTATTGTGTTACCACATTCTCCCCCCCCAAAAGATTAGGAGGCCGGGATGCTCCCTCCATTTCGTAGCCGCTGGACGAGGGAGAGCCGCACCCGTTTGGGTTCTCATAGCGGTAGAGGGCCCCTAGCCCGTTTACCCGCCGCGGGCCGTGGACCAGAGTCCGAGTGATCCAGCCCGCTCTGTGAGGGGTCAGGACGATCCTGACTGTGTACTGGTGCCCGAACGGGTGTCGGGCAGGGCTGTGGCAGATCCGTTTCCAAGCGTACGGTACGGGGTGGATCGTGGCTGCGCGTGCGAGCCCCGACGGGCTCATAGTCAGTCTGCCCCAGGTCGGCACGCTGGAGTGAGGTACCAGCCGGCGTCAGATCCAGATCGTGATGAGAGGCACCTGGCGAGCCCAGAGATGTGCCTGATACAATATCATCCCCTGGTGTCCCTCTATGTTTCGGCGGGCAGGGAGCCAGATCCCGCAATGACACGGTAGATTCCCGACCGTCAGGATACCGAATATAGGCGTAGGTAGGGTTGACGTCAGTGAGCTCAACTTCATCTACCAGGGGGTCATTCTTAGACGCCCGGACATATCTTCGGAGTAGCACTTGTCCCGGTGTAGTCAGCCACGACGGGAGAGATATCCCATAGGATGAGCGACGCTGAAATCGGAAGAACCGTTCATGAGGCGTCGTATTTGTGGCGGTCGAAAGGAGGGACCGTGTGGAGTGTAATGCGTCTGGAAGTACTGCTTCCCATTGCTGGTTGGGTAGGCCCCGAGATCTCAAAGCCAGACGTACCGCATTCCAGATGATAGCGTTAAAACGCTCGACTTGCCCATTCCCGACCAGATGATAAGGCGTCGTTCTGCTGGCAGCAATACCCCGTTCCGAGAGATAGGCCTTGAGTTCTCCTGACATAAAAGAAGGGCCCCGATCCGAATGAACATAGGATGCCATGCCACAGAAAGCAAAAACCTGCTCAAGGCAGCTGATAACCGTGGTCGTCAGCATATTGGGGCAGGGAAAGGCAAACGGAAAACGGGACTACTCATCGACCATGGTCAACAGATAAGTGTTGCGAGTTGAAGAGGGCAACGGCCCCTTAAAATCGATGCTAAGCCGTTGCATTGGCTGGGTCGCATGTATGAGTATACCACCCGAGGGGCGGAAAAACTGAGGTTTCAATTCCGCACAGACTCTGCAGTCCGAGCACATCTTCTTCACATCCCCGGTAGAGAATGGGAGATTTCGGGACCGCACGAAGTGTACTATGCGAGTAACGCCCGGATGACACAACCCATCATGGATGTCTACGAGCGTAGAGGGTGCCATGGCGGAGCAGAATGCTCGTGTGAGGGTATCCGGAGCCACATTCTCCTTGCCAGGTCGATAGTGGATGGTGTAACCAAAAGAGGCCAATTCCAGCCGCCAAAGCTGGATTTTATTATTTTAAATTTTGGTCCGTTTTCGATTATCGAGCATGAAGGCGACCGATCGCTGGTCCGTGATTAAGGTAAAGTGCTGGCGAGCTAGGAGATGACTCCACTTCCGTACTGTCTCTATGATGGCTGCAGCTTCTTTCTCGACTGGAGGATAATGTAGCTCAGCCCCTTGAAAAGTCCTGGACAAAAATGCCACCGGACGACCTTCCTGATTCAGAGTGGCCGAGATCGCCACCTCCGAGGCATCACACTCCACAACAAAAGGAAGACTCTCATCGATGGAGTGAAGAGCCACTTTCTCCAACTGTTTTTTCAGGTGATTAAAGGCTGCAACAGCCGCTGTGTCTAGTGGGAATGTGCTGGCCTTCAGCAGAGGTTGGATTCGGTCTGAGAAGTTAGGAATCCATTTAGCATAGTATGCAAACAGGCCGAGGGCCTGGCGCAAGGAGGCCGGATTCTTAGGTGGCGGGAGTTCTTGGAGTGGGCGAAGCCTTTCAGGGTCAGGTTTAATGATGCCATTGCCCACACAATAGCCAAGGATGTTGATGGTTGGTTGTGACTCAATGGATTTTGCCACATTTAATGTCAAATTACGGTGCTGGAGTGCATCCCAAAATCGTTGGAGATTGGCGTCATGTTCCTGCTGATTGCGACCTGCGACAGTAATATTGTCCAGATAAGGAACCGTATCCTTCAAGTCTTCCTGTTTGACCAGGTCATCCATTGCTCGCTGGAAGACAGCCACTCCATTAGTGACCCCAAAGGGGAGGCGACAAAATTGATACAGCCGTCCATTGGCTTCAAAGGCCGTATACTGCTTGTCTGAGACCTTCAAGGGTACCTGATGATAGGCACTTTTCAGATCAGATGTTGAGAACACCGTGTACTCAGCCAGTTTATTAACCATATCATCGATGCGCGGCAATGGGTATGCGTCCAAGTCCGTATATTGATTGATGGTCTGTGAATAGTCAATGCACAGCTGTTTCTTGTGAGGTTGTAGAGGGTTCTTAACAATAACGACCTGGGCGCGCCATGGCGACGAACAAGGCTCGATGATATCCTCTGCTAAAAGCCGAGAAATCTCAGCCGCAATAAAAGACTGGTCTTCCTGACTGAAACGTCGTGACTTTGTTATAATCGGTTTGCATCGAGGAGGGATACTGGTAAACAGTGAGGGTTCATCCAGTGAAGCTGCTGACAATGCACAGAATGGTAATCGAGGTCGTATATTAGAAATAGTGAGTTCAGGTTTGGATCCGCCGAACTCAATGGTGAGCTTCTTATGCTGCTTTTGAAAATCCAGCCCTAAGATAAGATCACTACATAAATCCTTGAGCACCGAAAGCCGGGTGGAGGGATACCTGTGACCATTAAGTGTTATTTCAACCATACAAAAGCCAGAAATTCTGGTATTAAGTGATGACTGAGCCATCGCAACTGCCTGGTCCGATGGGAAAACATGTAGCTTTAACCCTGCAACAATCTGTTCCCTAATGAAACTATCAGTGCTACCTGAGTCAATTAAGGCATCTAAAGTATGTCCATTAATTGATGCTTTTGTAGCTGCATGGAATAGGTTCTGAGGACAAGCAGCTGTAATTGGTGTCGTTGCACAAAGAGTGGCTGAAACTCTAGGTGTGTTTCTTCGAGAGGAAACCCGAGAGGAAGCACGATAGATGTTAGCCGGAACATCTTGATAGGCCCTTACCGGGGCAGTTCGGTAGGACTTAGCTTGATAAGCCCTCGTAGAGGCTCTAGATAGGCAAACCTTTGCAAAATGACCCTTTTTGTTGCAATGACTGCAAAACGCATTGCGAGCAGGGCAGAATTTCCGAGGGTGAAACTCATCACCACAAAAGAAGCATTTCTTAGATTGCCAAGAGGCTGCCACAGTGGGGTCATCATCCTTTTCATCAGTGAAGTCATCAGATTGATCGTCAGGGATAAAGACCTCCCTAATAGAGTTCACCTGTGGCCTCTTAAATTGCCTGACTGTAGTTAAGGCAGTAGACCGAGGTCTGGGCACTGTATAAAGGTCAGCATTTCTTTTTGCCAGATCTAGAGAGCAAGCCATGTCATAAGCTCTCTGAAGCTCAAGTGTCTTACTTTCCAGTAGACGCTGGCGTATAAATGGGGAGGCAAGCCCGCAGATGAAAGCATCACGGATCATTTCTTCACGGTACAGCTCAGCTGAGGCCGCCTGAAAGTTACAGTCCATACTAAGTCTGCGAAGCTCTTGGAGGAATTTATCAATGGATTCCTCCGGCCCTTGTTGGGCTGTAGCTAGTAGATGTCTGGCATAGACCTCATTCGGTGTCTTAGTATATAGTCTCTTAAGCGTCCGAATTGCCTCCTCGTAACTGTCCCATTCCTCCACATACTGAAATACATTCGGGGTGACACAGTTGATGAGTATCCGCAAATTTGAGTCATCATCAGCCTTGCAGTATTCAAGAAAATTGTCAAACGTGCGATACCAGTGTTTCCACACCTTACCGGCTGCTGGGGTGTTTGGGTCCAAGTCAAGACGCGATGGTTTAAGGATGTTTTCCATGATGGGTGATTCCCTGGAGCCTTAGTTCCGAGTTTGTCCAAAAAGTTTGAGTGCGAAGTTTTTCAAAGTTGATTAAATTGTCGTAAGAATGAGCCTTACGCGTGGTGAACTTAAAGTAAGCTTTAATCAACTAAAAAGGTGCTACATACAAAAGAGGTCTTACTCTATGCCTCTCCAGGATCCAACTGATCAGTCCCGTATTTATCCTGGACTAATCACAGGAAGTGATGCAATAAAGTTCGAGTCACAGGAAGCTGTATTGTGTTACCACAGATCCCACGGCACTATTTTGAAGAAGAGCAGGGGAGTTATTCCCGGTGTCCTGGCCAATATTTATCCCTCAACCAAAATCACTAAAAGCAGATTATCTGGTCAGTATCACATTGCTGTTGTGGGACCTTGCTGTGCGCAAATTGGATTTCCTCCATTACAACAGTCCCTTTACTTCAAAAGTACTTAATTGGCTGTAAAGTGCTTTAGGATGTCCTGAGGTCACGAAAGGCACTATATAAATGCAAGTCTTTCTTTTTTTTGAGCCTTTCTTCATATCGGTAACCTCTCATTCTCGGTGTCATTCCAGTGACTCCTCACTCTGCTCCTTGCATGTTTCCAATGTTCTTCCCACACGTCCTTGAACCTTTGGAACATAAATCCTTTTTGTTGTGTGTTATGTAATTGACTTCAAATTAATTGAAGAAAATACATTCCTTTTACAGGAGAAATGCGTTGGTCTCTTTATTCAGCAGGCATGTTCTAACATGTTGATGCCCCATTGCTCAGCCAGGAGTTAAGCAAATGAACAATGGTGGATAGGAAAAGACCCTCTGATCTCATCCAGCCTGTCCCACACAATGACATTGTTAGCTTCAGGACTAGGCTCCTACTGGTGGTTTTATATATTTAAAAAAATAAGTGCTAACCACACTCTCCGAAAACTGATATTGGTCATAAGCTTGAAAAGATCAGCTTCAGATATCGGTATCACTAACGGTCGTGTCAGCTTTACATTGTGTGTAATGTTCAGAATCCCCCCTCCATAGACCGATGATGGGTACACAACTAAAATGTTATTACCTGGCTTTACTATGTACAAACGATGACTGGGTTTCTGTGTAGCTGCGACATTTTCTGGTTTTAATTCCCCATACTCGTATCGTACGGCAGCTGCACATTGTTTCTTCAGCGGACGTGCACGGTGCTGCTTTGTCTCTCGGTGTTACACAAGTGAGCACCAGCTCCTCCATTGTCAACACCGCTTATCTCCCTCACATATGTCAGCCCCTCCGCTAGATTGCCATGACATTCTGTATGCTCTTCCTCCTCACTGCACCCTCGTTGCGTTGAAATCATTACTCATCTCCTTTGCTAACCGGTTATTTCTGACAGCCTCAAATCTATGGCACTCCTTACTTGGGCTCGGTCTTTTGATCCTCCTACCATCTACAGGTTTTTAAAACCCAGGGCTTGCTATCACCTAATGGACTTCCAGATTTGCCTCATCTTCTCTCCTCCTCCTTTCAACCTGGGTGTCAGTGTCAGCTGTGGCTCAGTGGGCAGCACTCTCGTCCCTGAGTCAGCAGGTTGTGGGATCATAGTCCCACTCCAGAGACTTGAGCACATAATGCAGGCTGCCGGTCCAAATTGTTTACCTGTGTAGAAACGGGAACTGCACTTCAACAGAATGAATTGGCTGTGAAGCATGACTGAGGGCGTAAATACTAAACTATACAAAGGCAAGACACTCGAGCACAAAATCCAAGCTGAAACTTCAGTACTGAGGGAGTGCTGCACTGTCGGAGGTGCTGTCTTTCAGATGAGAAGTTAAACTGAGGCCCCTTCTGCCCTCTCAGGTGGACGTAAAAGATCCCATGGCACTGTGTCGAAGAAAAGCAGGGGAGTTCTCCCAGTGTCTTATATTTATCACTCAACCAACATCACTAAAAACTGATTATGTGGTCATTATCATATTGTTTGTGGGACCTTGCTGTGCGCAAATTGGCTGCCGCGTTTCCCACATTACAACAGTGACTCCACTTCAAAAGTACTTCATTTGGCTATAAAGCACTTTGGGACATCCTGAGGTCGTGAAAGAAAGTGTTCAGTTCCATTCGCAACTCCTCAGATAATGAAGCAGTCCATGCCTGCATGCAGCAAGACCTGGACAACATTCAGGCTTGGGCTGATAAGTGGCAGGTAACATTCGCGCCACACAAGTGCCAGACAATGACTATCTCCAACAAGAGAGCGTCTAGTCACCGCCCCTTGACATTCAAAGGCATTACCATCGCCGAATCCCCCACCATCAACATCCTAGGGGTCACCATTGACCAGAAACTTAACTGGACCAGCCACATAAATACTGTAGCTACAAGAGCAGGTCAGAGGTTGGGTATTCTGCGACGAGTGTCTCACCTCCTGACTCCCCAAAGCCTTTCCACTATCTACAAGGCACAAGTCAGGAGTGTGATGGAATACTCTTCACTTGCCTGGATGAGTGCAGCTCCAACAACACTCAAGAAGCTCGACATCATCCAGGACAAAGCAGCCCACTTGATTGGCACCCCGTCCACCACCTTAAACATTCACTCCCTCCACCACCAGCGTACCGTGTCTGCAGTGTGTACCATCTACAAGATGCACTGCAGCAACTCGCCAAGGCTTCTTCAACAGCACCTCCCAAACCCGCGACCTCTACCACCTAGAAGGACAAGGGCAGCAGGCGCATGGGAACACCATCACCTGCAAGTTCCCCTCCCAGTCACACACCATCCTGACTTGGAAATATATCGCCGATCCTTCATCGTCGCTGGGTCAAAATCCTGGAACTCCCTCCCTAACAGCACTGTGGGAGTACCTTCACCACACGGACTGCAGTGGTTCAAAAAGGCGGCTCACCACCACCTTCCCAAGGGCAATTAGGGATGGGCAATAAATGCTGGCCTTGCCAGCGACGCCCACATCCCAGGAACGAATAAAAAAAAAATCAATGCAAGTCTTTCTTTTTCTTTCTTTTTGGGTCTTTCACTCAAGTTTCCCCTTTAACAAGCAGCACAAGGTGCGAGTGGAATGTTAGCTCTTACCCAGTGGTAGCAGCAATTCATAACATTGGGTATATTTTTCCCCTGCCTCTTTTTCGGTGAGCCTCAGGTTTTTTTTCTGGGTTACATCACTGGCTTTCCCCAGAGCTAACCTCTCGTTGAGATTTTTAATGTCTTCCATTTGAACCCACAAGTACAATTTATGTCAACATTAAAAAAAGGTTATAAAAATGACTTCATAAAAGAGGTTTACCAAACACACTGAGCTCTTTCTCAGACAAATTAGGTGCGCACAAACTGACTGGTCTAATTTGGAGCACTGCCACTTCCTCTTTCTAACTCTCCCCACGTCAGTCTTGGGTTGACTTTACATTTCTCGGCCTGTTAAGTAATTTGCGTTCTTTCTAGATTAAAAGCGCCAAGGGTACAGAAGTTGCCGTAATAAAACTGTAAATGGCTTTAAAAAGGGAAATGATCAGGATATGATTCTTACTCAAACTGTGCACAAAGGTCGTTTTTTTGTAAGACTAGGCCTTCAAATTACGCTGTCCGAATATTAGCTTAATTTTCTCTCCTGGCCGGCCTCCCATCCTCCATCCTACATAATCTTCAGCTCAGCCAACGTTCGACCGCCCGCATCCTCTCCTGAATCTAGTCCTGCTTACCTGTTGCCCCAGTCCTCGCGACACCCACATCGCAGGAACGAACAAATCTTGTGCCACTCTCCCCTTCCTTTTGCCCGCCAGTTGGCAGCCGTGTCTTCAGCTGCCGATACCCCACGCTCTGGAATTCCTACCCTAAGCTCCTCCACGGCCCCCTCCCCATTTAAGACCCTCCTTAAAATCCACATCTTCGACTAAGCCTTTGATCACCCCCTCTTACCATCTCCTTCTGAGGCTCGGACATTTTTCAACATTAAAGATGTTATGTAAACACAATTTTTATTCTTGTAACATATTCATGTAAAAGTCTTTTGTTTTCTACCTTAGTGAAAGTATCAATCCAATTAAATAGGCACTGCCACCATTAAACCAGCAAACAAAGCAACGTCGGATAAATGTGCTCGGTGGTTTTACACTGATCACTCAATCAGCATGATTGCAAGGTCTTAGAGACTTCAATATAATCCTATAAAAACAGACGCTACATTTCAGAGATTATAGGAGGAGTTTTCATTCTCCCCAGTTGGCAGGAAAGGAATGGGGGAAAAGTTAAAACAGATCAGCTCAATTTCCCGCTCCGATCCCGCCGATTCTCCATTTTAACACCATCTGATTTGGTGAACTGTGGCAGGGGCCTCAGTAATAAATACAAATCGGGGTCCCGTGACGTATATGGGTCCCGCAATGGCATTTCTGAGCAGGGCGCCCATCAGGTAAAGCTGTCGGGAATCCTGCGAGGCAGCTGAAGGTACGTGAGAAAAGTTTCCTCTGGGCCTTTGGAGTCCTGGGTTGCACCCACCCCCGCCCTCCCCGCCCCACCCCTTTCCTCAGCGGTGAAACCCTCGCAACACATTCCCCACCACCCCCACCACCCCCACACTATTAGACTGTTAGATTCAGGCTAAAATTAGTATTTAGGTTTATTTATCACTAAAAAACTACACCGAGTCAGCAGGACGCAGAAAGAAAGTAAAAGTTACAATACTAGACTCATATTATACATGTTGCAATCAAAGCAAGGAAAGAAGCATTCCAAAATCCTTGTAGATCTTTTCAGAAACTTCTGGGCATTACACGGGAGATGAGTCTTTCTTGGCAGACACAACAACAAAAACAACTTGTATTTATATAGCGCCTTTAACGTAGTAAAACGTCCCAAGGCAATGCACAGGAGTATTGTAAGACAAAAAATTTGACACCGAGCCATATAAGGAGAAATTAGGGCAGGTCAAAAGCTTGGTCAAAGAGGTAGGTTTTAAGGAGCGTCTTAAAGGAGGAGAGAGAGGTAGTGAGGCAGAGAGGTTTAGGCAGGGAATTCCAGAGCTTAGGGCCGAGGCAACAGAAGACACGGCCACCAAAGGTTGAGCGATTATAATCAGGGATGCTCAAGGGGGCAGAATTAGAGGAGTGCAGATATCTCAGGGGTTGTGGGGCTGGAGGAGATTACAGAGATAGGGAGGGGCGAGGCCATGGAGGAGTTTGAAAACCAGGATGAGAATTTTGAAATCGAGCCACTGCTGGAGAAAGATGCGAGTTCAGGGCTAGGGCAGGGGGGATCCTTAGAGGAAGTTTGGCCCGGTGGGCTAGGGGAAGGAAGGGAAGTGGCAGAGGCAGCTGATTGGATGGTCTCAATCTTGGAGACAAAGAAGTCCATGAGGTCCTCACACTTGTTGGAGGTGAGGGTGGAGGAGACAGGGGAGAGGCGTTTAAGAAGACGGTTAGCAGTAGAGAATAGAAGCCAGGGGTTATCTTTGCATTCCAGAATGATCCTGGAATAGTGATCAGTTTTGGCAAACGAGACTAGGACCTCATAATGTTTTATGTGGTCCAGGCAGATCTGCTGGTGAATGGCTAAACTAGTTGTCCGCCATATCCTTTCAAGTCTGCGTCCCTTGGACTTGAGGGAGCGAAGATGAGGGCCGTACCAGGAGGAACAGTCAGGGTGAGAGGGAGTAATTGTTTCAATAGGGACTAGGGCATCAAAGGTGGTGGTGAGGGTGTGGTTGAGCAGATCGGTAGCTGCAGAAATGTCCTGGTGAATGGAGGGCCAAAGGCTGGACAGTTGGGATTACGTATGCAGTTGTAAGTGAGTTGGGAGAGAGTTTTTTCCAGGGACGGACACAGAAGGAAGTAGCGTTGGAGGGGGGTGGGGGTGGGGGGAGAGCGATGTGAGTGGAGAGCGATACAAGGAAGTGGTCAGAGTTGGCCTTATCTGCGATTGACACGATGGGAGTAGCGGGGCCACGAGAGATGGCAAGATCAAGGGGGTGGCCGTGAACATGGGTTGGGAGTTTACAGGTGGGGGAGAGATTAAGGGAGGATATGAGGGTAGTGAACTCAGAGAAGGGACAGCATGATGAATTGAGATGGAAGGTTGAAATCACCGAGGATGAGAAGTCGCTCGGTGCAGGGGCTGAGAGAGGAAAGCAGTGAAGATATCTCGGTGATAAAGGTAGAATAGAAAGGTGACACCAGTAGAATAGGTGTCGCAAAGCAAGGGACTAAAAGTTACAGGACAGACCATAAATTTGATGTCAAGGTAGTCCCCTTCATAATCAGTTTACTGTTGACACCTGCTGGCCATTGAGATCAGCTCTTGCTCAGTTTTACAATGCACAACCTGAACTTCTCTTACAATCCATTGAACCGTAGAGCCATAGAGCTTTACAACACACAAGGTGGCCATTCAGCCCATCATCCCTGTGTTGGCTACTTGCTGTAGAAATCCAGCACTAATCTCATGACCCAACTCTCTCCTTATAGCTCTGCATCTTCCTCTGCTTCAAATGCTTATCCACTTTTCCCTTGAAGGATGCAATGGTCTCTGCCGAAACCATTCCCCGTGGCAAAGCATTCCATGCTCCAACAACTCTGTGGATAAAAACATTTCTTCTACCCTTCCGCCTCACTCTCTTAGGGACAATTTTAAATCGTTGACCTCTCATCAAGGATGTGTAGTTAACGAAATAATGAAAAAAGAGAAAGCAGCAAATCTGACAGAGATTATGGGCTGGATTTTGATACTGGGGCGGGTTGGGGTCGTGTTATCCACCCGACTGCAATTGGATGTGGGAGATTGATGCAATTTTCACCTAATTGGGCAATTGAGTTCCAGCATGTGGGAACCCATGACCCAATGAGTGTTTTCAGTCTGAAAGTCGCCTCTGATGATGTCATCATTGCTGCTGCATTGAACGTCTGCAAAGATTGCCTGGCCTTTGCTGTGAGAGGACCTGGATGCAAAATGAGCAGCAGCAGCCCTGAGAGAGAGAGAGAGAGAGAGAACCAGCAGCCCTAGGTCTGCTCCCAGATATTTTTCCTACTACTACTACTCCATTGTAATAGTGGACCTGTAGCTGATAGTCAGCTTTCGAAATGTGCTACCGCCAGGTTTCACATTCGTGGTTCAGAACAGGCGTGCTTCATGTAGATCAAGGGTTAAAATCACAAAGGCCTTTCAAAATAGCATTATAGAGCCAATTTAGTGCTTGTTAAGGGCCTTAACAGCCTATCCCGCCTCTTAAAGGCGGGACGGAGTCGGGACCAGCAGACACGATTTAATGAAAATTGCGTGGAGGCGGGATGGAGGCGGACTTGTGCCCGCCCGCCAGTTTTCGCAATTTTAACCCCCCACACGCCTCCAAACCCGCCTCCATGGGTCAATGAAAATCCAGCCCTATGTGATTAAACATGGTGTGGAGTGGCGGGGGGAGATAATATAATTTTCTAAGTTGAGCAGATTTTCTGCCCATTGATACAAACGGGTGGGAAATTTAGCCATAATCCCTAGCCAACCTTGCCAATAGAAAGCACTTCAGATTCCAATAATTCTTACAGACAAATATTAAAATGATACGCCGGGAATTTCCTTGGGGTTCCCCCGACTGACGACCATAACTTCAGCGGAAAATCAACAGAAGCCCCAGTTACGAATCCATCTGGAATTTCCGCCAATCTTCCGCCAATTGGGAGAACCTCCCGAGGGAAATTCCCGGCAAAAATGTTGGCAAAGTTTGAAGTTTTAAAGTGTACCTTTAATTGCAGAGAGCAGAAAAATGTTCTCCTCCGTCTTGTCAACGGACTATTCTGCAATTGAATAGGAAAAACTGCTACTCAGTTATGTAATGTAACGGCCTGAGTAAAGGGGTTGTTAATAATTGCTGAGTTGTGTTGCTTCTCAGATGTATAAAGGAAGAGTTATATCAAATTTCTGGACACAGGCAACACATTCCACACATTTCTATTCAACTGGAGCAGGTCTGGAACTGAAGGTAGATCCGGGCTGCGGAAGCTACTGAGACAGGGTTTTTCTCAGTTTGGTTTCAGGAGGGGCAAGCCAGGAGCAGGCCAAAGTCCTTTAAAAAAAAACACATTTCTGGCTCTGCAAGAAAGTTTTGCGGGATTTTGGTTCACCTCCCACAGGAAGACAGACTTTTTTGTTGCCACAGTTACATCATCACATGACCCCTATAGTGTCTGCCCTTAACCTAATCTGCCCCAGCGGGAACAGGGCTGGTTTGAGTCCAATGCCCATTTACCCGGTGCAGTTAATGGAGCGTAAAATCGGGTGGGGTGTAAAACAGGCGTCCGACACAAACCCCGCCCCATTCAAGCCAGGCGGGCTCCGGTTAAAATCGGGGCTTTAAAAATGTCAGCGGGCAGAAATGGGAGTGTTGGTAGGATCGTGCCGAGGGGCTAACACTCAACAAAACCCCAGGGGTCGAAGCACTATTTTAACAGTCATTCATGGTAAGCAGTGTAACGACTGTGAAAATAGCAAACACAAAAAATGTTAACCAACAATTAAAAATAGTGCACAGAAGAATTTCTACCTCATCCCCTTCACTCCTTGAGCCTGCTCGGAGTGCCTGGAGCACTAGTCATGGAGCTTTTTGTACCATTACAGATAAAACCTCCAGTGTCAATCATAATTAGTGTAGTGGTTATAGTAGTGACCTAGAAAGCCACAAGTTGTGAGTTCAAATCCTGCTATGGCAAGTAATTAGATTCTATCAACCTAGGGAAAGCTACCTCGATAGCTATTGAGTTGTCATAAAAGCTTGACTGTCCTTCAATGAAGGTGACCTACCACTCCTACATGATCTTGCCTATATGCACCTCCAGTCCCACACTACGGGCTGGATTTTCAATGACCCGTGGAGTCGGGTTTGGAGGCGTGTGGGGGGGTTAAAGTTGCGGATTCGGGGGTCTCGACCCCATCCCGACTCCATTCCGCCTCCACGCAATTTTGACAAAATCGGTCGCGGGGTTCCCGACTCCGTCCCGCCTCCAAGAGGCGGGAGAGGCCATTAAAGCCCTTAACAAGCCTTAAATTGGCTCTGTAATGCCATTTTGAAACGTTTTAGCTAGTTTAACCCTTTTCCGACGTGAAGTACGCCTGATGTGAAACACGCCAGTGAAACCTGGCGGGAGCACAAGTGGATAGCTGACTCTCAGCTGCAGGTCCACTATTACAACGGAGATGTGATGAAGGTAGTGGTAGTATTAGGTCTGAAAGTCGCCTCTGATGCTGCTGCATTCAATGTCTTCAGAGACTGCCTGGGAGGACTTGGTTGCAAAAAAAATTCTCTCTCTCTCTCTCTCTCTGAGATGCTGCTCATTTTGCATCCAGGTCCTCTCACAGCAAAGGCCAGGCAATCTCTGAGACCAGGCAGTCTCTGACCTGCAATGATGACATCATCAGAGGCGACTTTCAGACTGAAACCACTAATTGGTTCATGGGTTCCCACATGCTGGAACTCAATTGCCCAATTAAGTGAAAATTGCATCAATCTCCCACATCCAATTGCAGTCGGGTGGATAACACGAAATGCGGATGACACGACCCCAACCCGCCCCAGTATCAAAATCCAGCCCTACGTGATTGACTCTGAAGGTGGTGGGCCTTCTTCTCGAATTGCTGCAGTCTGTGTGACGAAGGTGCTCCCACAATGCTGTGAAGTCAAAAACTCTACGATTTTGACCCCGCAACGATGAAGGGACAGTGATATAGGCTCACGTCTGGAAGGTGTGTGACTTGGAGGTGATGGTGCTCCCGTGCACCTGCTGCACCTTGTCCTTCAAGGTGGCGGAGGCCGTAGTTTTGGGTAGTGCGGCCGAAGAAGCCGCGGTGAGTTGCTGCAGTGCATCAGGTAGACAGTGCACGGTGCGCTGGTGGTGAAGGGAGTGGAAGTTTAGCCCAGTAGATGAAGTGCCGACCAAGTGGACTTCTTTAACCTGGAGTGTTGCTGCAGCTGCACAAATCCAGGCAAGAAGATATCAATTCCACCCACTAGGAAATGCCAATTCATTGAAATTAAGCTGTTGAAATATCAGTATATGGGTTAATGCGTCTGTTAAAATAGCAGATGAAGGAATTTCATATGAATGCATTTAAAATGTCACGGGTGGATGAGGCACGATGAATTTCCAGCACAAATCTGGCCAGTTCCAATCAATGTTCCCCCTAAGGTGCGCGGCCGTACATCAATCGCGAGGTCTCGCGCAGGCCGCTCACCAGCCGCGCCCGCTGGAAGAGATACCATGCGTGTTAAAGGGCCCACACAGGGAAAAGCAATTAGAAAGACTTGCACTTATACAGCGCCTTTCACGACCACTGGACGTCTCAAAGCGCTTTACAGCCAATGAAGTACTTTTTGAAGTGGAGTCACTGTTGTAAGGCAGGAAACGCGGCAGCCAATTTGCACATAACAAGCTCCCACAAGCAATGTGATAATGACCCAGATAATATGTTTTTTTTTTGTCATGTTGATTGAGGGATAAATATTGGCCCCAGGACACCGGGGAAGAACTCCCCTGCTCTTCTTCGAAATAGTGCCATGGGATCTTTTACATCCACCCGAGAGAGCAGACGGGGCCTCGGTTTAACATCTCATCCAAAAGACAGCACTTCCGACAGTGCAGCACTCCCTCAGCGCTGCACTGCACTGGGAGTGTCAGCGTAGCTTTATGTGCTCAAGTCCCGGGAGTGGGACTATGAACCCACAACCTTCTGACTCAGAGGCGAGTGTGCTACCCACTGAGCCACAGCTGACACTAGAGGTAACATTGGCTCCAATAGCGTAAAAACTTAGCAAAGTAGTAAACTCATTCGAAGCTTTTCTTCTTCACCAAACAGCTCTACACGAGAGCATGGCTTCGATCTTAACCCCTCCATGATGGGCGGGAGAGGGTCGAGGGGGCAAAAAGTGTCAAATGAACGAAAGGCGACCCTAGCCCACCGCACACATGCTCGTTGCCGTTTGAACAGCGGCGGATGTCGGGGCGTCCGAGCGTTCCGCCTTGGAGAGGTGCGGACGCTTCATTAACGGATTAAAATCGGGGCTCCCACAGTACAATTGGGAGCCCGATTTAATATTCACCGCTGCTGCGCGGGTTTCCCAGGGGTTCGGGAAACCCGGCAGTGAAAGGGAAGCGGGAGCGGCCGACTCCACAAGGTTTTACAGCGCTCCTTTGTGGGCCAGGAGGATCAGGAGTTCTCCCTCACGGCCTTTCAGGGAAGCCTTCGGCCTCCCCCATTTCCGAGCGCGATGTCCGATTTCTTCCCCCCTCCCCCCCCCGCCCCAGCCTAAGTCGCGATGGATGACCTTCCCTCCCCGCCCGATTGCCGAGGGCCGTCCCCAAGGGTCTTCTGTCGCTGTTTTCCCTCCCGGCCACCAGCCAGGCTGTCAATTTGGCCGGTTGCCGGGCAGGAAATCGATTTAAAAATACCAGTTCTTCGGCCTATTACAGCCTTCCCTGCGCACTGCCCGCTTCCCCGTTAATATCGTGGCCCATATTTTTACTAAAGAGCTCGAGCCATGTCTGGGTCGGTTGTAGACTAATTGATAACGATTGATTACCATGATTAGTCAATAAGATGTATTATTGCTGTATCATGTGACGACCAGGATGGTAAAGTGTCCTCCTCAAATTCGGCTGCCCTCAAAAGTTTGTCACCATCCTTCGCCTGCTTCACGGTGACATGCAAGCCGTGATCCTGACCAACAGATCCACCACAGACCCAATTCACGTACGGACCAGGGTCAAGCAAGGCTGTGTCATCGCACCAACGCTCTTCTCGATTTTCCTGGCTGCAATGCTCCATCTCACCCTCAGTAAGCTCTCCGTTGGAGTGGAGCTGATTTACAGAACAAACGAGAAACTGTTCAACCTCCGTCACCTCCAGTCCAGATCCAAGGTCATCCCATCCTCTGTCGTCAAATTACAGTATGCAGATGACGCTTGCGTCTGCGCACACTTGGAGGTCGAACTCCAAACCATCGTCAACACTTTCACCGAAGCGTACGAGAGCATGGGCCTTACACTAAACATCCGCAAGACAAAGGTCCTCTAACAACCTGCCCCCGCCACACACTACTGCCCCCCGATTATCAAAATCCATGACAAGGGCTTGGACAACGTGGACCACTTTCCATACCTCGGGAGCCTACTGTCAACAAGGGCAGACGTCGATGACGAAGTCCAACACCGCCTTCAGTGTGCCAGTGCAGCCTTCGGTCACCTGAGGAAGAGAGTGTTTGAAGACCAGGACCTCAAACCCGGCAACAAGCTCATGGTCTACAGAGCAGTAGTGATACCCGCCCTCCTGTATGCCTCAGAGACACGGACCCTGTACAGCAGGCACCTCAAAGCACTGTAGAGGTACCAGCAATGTTGCCTCCGCAAGATCCTGCAAATCCATTGGCAGGATAGGCGCACCGACATCAGTGTTCTCGCTCAGGCCAACATCCTCAGCATCAAAGCTTTCACTACGCTCGATCAGCTCCGATGGATGGGTCACATCGTCTGCATGCCTGTTACGAGACTCCCAAAACAAGCGCTCTACTCGTAGCTCCGACACAGCAAGAGAGCCCCAGGTGGGCAGAGGAAACACTTCAAGGACAGCCTCAAAGCCTCCTTGAAAAAGTACAACATCCCCACTGACACCTGGGAATCCCTGGCCCAAGACCGCACAAAGTGGAGGAGAAGCATCCGGGAAGGCGCCGAACACCTCGAGTCTCTTCGCCGGGAGCAAGCGGAAGCCAAGCGCAAACAGCGGAAGGAGCGCACGTCAACCCAAGCACCCCACCCACCCGCCCCTTCAACCACCGTCTGTCCCACCTGTGACAGAGACTGTGGGCTGGATTTTCAATGACCCGTGGAGTCGGGTTTGGAGGCGTGTGGGGGGTTAAAGTTGCAGATTCGGGGGTCCCGACCCCATCCCGACTCCATTCCGCCTCCACGCAATTTTGACAAAATCGGTCGCGGGGTTCCCGACTCCGTCCCACCTCCAAGAGGCGGGAGAGGCCATTAAAGCCCTTAACAAGCCCTAAATTGGCTCTGTAATGCCATTTTGAAACGTTTTAGCTAGTTTAACCCTTTTCCGACGTGAAGTACGCCTGATGTGAAACACGCCAGTGAAACCTGGTGGGAGCACAAGTGGATAGCTGACTATCAGCTGCAGGTCCACTATTACAACGGAGATGTGATGAAGGTAGTAGTAGTATTGTGATGAAGGTAGTGGTAGTATTAGGTCTGAAAGTTGCCTCTGATGCTGCTGCATTGAAAGTCTTCAGAGACTGCCTGGGAGGACTTGGTTGCAAAAAAAATTCTCTCTCTCTCTCTCTCTCTCTCTCTGATGCTGCTCATTTTGCATCCAGGTCCTCTCACAGCAAAGGCCAGACAATCTCTGAGACCAGGCAATGATGGTCCCTGCAATAATGACATCATCAGAGGCGACTTTCAGACTGAAACCACTAATTGGTTCATGGGTTCCCACATGCTGGAACTCAATTGCCCAATTAAGTGAAAATTGCATCATTCATCCACATTAATCTGGAGTCGGTGGGGGGCAACACGAAATGTGGGTAACACGACCCCAACCCGACCCCAAGACAAAATCCAGCCCTGTAGGTCCCGCATTGGACTCATCAGTCACCTGAGAACTCGTTTTTAGTGTGGAAGCAAGTCATCCTCGGTTCCGAAGGACTGCCTAAGAGAGAAGAAGAAGAGGTAAAAGGCGAACTAGATGGACCTCTGACAATGTTCGGCCAGCATTTCCTAGGTTCCCCTGCGTAAGTTGGGAGGTTTCTGCTGCACAGTAACAGAAGTGATTGCACACATAGAGGGTTTTGTTGCTAAATTGAGATTTTCCTAATTGCAATTGAGCTATGGAGCCTAAATATTGTGCACTCCATGGGGTGCAGGTGCGGGGGGGTGGGGGGATAAATTTAACCTCAACTCGCCCGCCGGGAAACTGACGGGATCGGTTCGGCCTCTGGTTTTACACCCCGCCCCGATTGGCCGCCGCTCCAATCGATCGCGTCAGTTTACCACTGGGTGAGTTAGCTTAAAAATCACACCCCACATCTGGGTTAGTGAAATGTGGGACATATGCATTCAGTTAAATGGCACATTATCAGCTTGAGAAGTGTTAAAGGATCATTGTTGCAGTTGCTGAATGACTGACGGCTTTTTTC
Organism: Squalus acanthias; assembly: GCA_030390025.1. Lineage (NCBI taxonomy): Eukaryota > Metazoa > Chordata > Chondrichthyes > Squaliformes > Squalidae > Squalus > Squalus acanthias. The sequence goes on from CM059425.1 coordinate 250,838,212, forward strand.
CATGCTAAGTAAAGCCAGGTCTACATTACAGTAACTGGACTCCGAAAAGTACTTCATTGGCTGGAAAGCACTTTGGATCCTCTGAGGTCGTGAAGGGCGCTCTATAAATCCAAGTTCTTTCTTTAAGGTCTCAGGAAGTCCACGTTTTAGAATCGTGCATTCCCGTGATTTTGAAAACGCGCAGGAAAATGAGCATTTGTCCCTTTGTTTAACAGAGGAAAATATAAATTTGATGGATTAGCCTTTTACTGCCACTAGGTGCCTCTAGCATGAGTTCTGAGTATTCTATGCCGCTGACTTTTGAGATATATTTGCAGTACGACCAATAAACGACCAGGAAAGATGTGATTGCGCGAGAGAGGGTACAGAGGGGATTTACGAGGATGTTGCCTGGACTGGAGAATTTTAGCTATGAGGAAAGATTGGATAGGCTGGGGTTGTTTTCTTTGGAACAGAGGAGGCTGAGGGAAGACCTAATTGAGTTGTATAAAATTATGAGGGGCCTCGATAGAGTGGATAGGAAGGAACTGTTTCCCTTGGCAGAGGGAGTCAACAACCAGGGGACATAGATTTAAAGTAAAAGGTAGGAGGTTTAGAGGGGATTTGAGGGGAAATGTTTTCCCCCAGAGGGTGGTGGGGGTTTGGAACTCACTGCCTGGAAGGGTGGTAGAGGCAGAAACTCTCACCACATTTAAAAAGAACTTGGATATGCACTTGAAGTGCCGTAACCTACAAGGCTACGGACCAAGAGCTGGCAAGTGGGATTAGGCTGGATAGCTCTTTGTCAACTGGATCGGACACGATGGGCCGAATGGCCTCCTTCCATGCTGTAAATTTCTATGATTCTATGAATACATTTTTCTTTATACCAAGCATTTTCCCTTGCATTTGGTCCCTGATTTCCCCAGTATATTTCCCTGTGTGCATGCAAGTGCAAACATGCCAAGGAACAATATGGAAACAATTAAACTGTTTCCATACTTTCGTTGGTCTGTATCCAGTCATCTGTATCCAGAAAAAAATAATGATCTGAGTGAGGGCTGACCTGCATAGTATTCATATTGCTTATGATTTCTCACTGTCTATACTCATTTGCTGTGTTTCTCTCTCTCTCTCCACTTTCCATCTCTCTCTTTCTCTCCAATTTCTCCATTCTGTTATTCTCTTTTCTCTCTTTGTCCATGTCACAGCGTCAGCCGCGCATCAGTGGGTAGCACTCCCGCCTTATAAGTCAGAAGGTGGTGGGTTCAAGTCCCATGCCAGAGACTTGAGCACAAAATCCAGGCTGACGCTCCCAGTGCAGTGCTGAGGGAGTGCTGCACTGGCGGAGGTGCCGTCTTTCAGATGAGACGTGAAACCGAGGCCCCGTCTGCTCTCTCAGGTGGACGTAAAAGATCCCACTGCATTATTTCGAAGAAGAGCAGGGGAGTTATCCCCAGTGTCCAGGCGAATGTTTATCCCTCAACCAACATCACTATGAATTGATTATCTGGTCATTATCACATTGCTGTTTGTGGGAGCTTGCTGTGCGCAAATTGGCTCCTGCATTTCCTACATTACAACAGTGACTACACTTCAAAAAGTACTTCATTGGCTGTAAAGTGCTTTGGGATATCCTGAGGTCACGAAAGGCGTAAGTTCTTTCTTTCTTGTTACTACTTTCTGTTTCTCACTGTTGGCTGGTTTTCTTTTGTATCATTAATTTTCTCTCTTCCTTCTATCTGTCTCTCGTCTCTTTCCTGTTTTTCCATCTGTTTGTCTCATATTTTCTATAACTGCTCACTCTTACTGGTGCTACCTTCTATTTAGTTTCGCGCTTTCAGTCACCCGTTGTCACCCACGAGCCTGAAACAGGGGCGCTACGCAAATTCATTTCTCGGCGATTGACTCTCTTCCTGGAGCCATTAGGTACCTTGCCGAAGGGGCCATGGTTCATCTACAAGCCTTGACAGGGAACGTCAGCAGGTATCTGACTGTAGGGAGACAGAACAGCTGAGCTTGTTCCTGTCATCGCCAGCTTCCACACACACACACATGCACACACAACTTGAGTAGAGATTGCTGTACAGTGATTAAGAGCAGGAACACTGATCACATTTCCTTTTCTCTAACCAGGGTGGCATATCTAATTTAGCTTGGGTGGGAAGATCACACCTGGAAACCTCCCTTGCCTGTAGAGCTCAGAAACAGACGCTACGGCCCTGACTTCTGCCGTTGTATCTTCACTGGAAGTGCGAGGGAAACCCCGTTTAGGCAGAATGTCCGAGGAAATCCAGGGCCTGTATCAGCCATCTGTCTGAACTTCAAGATATCTCTTCTAATTAAAGCCAGTCATTTTTGGCAAATTGAAGATCCTCTCACGAGGGCTTCATTACATTTATTCACATGGTTATTTATTTGGTAACAATCTCTGTACAAGGTGAACAACTCCCACCAACTACTCAAACCGAGCCTGCATTCGGGCCTTGTCGACAACATCTTAGGCCTAAGTACCCCACGTAATTTACAAGAGATAATAAAGGTACAGAGTGAGATCAGCCAGCAGTGAGAAAAATCCGAAAAGTAGAAACAGAGACTGGACGTTGAAGACTGTGAGATAAAAGGTAATTCATTACAGTTGCAGACAAGCAGAGCTAAATCATGTCTCGTTTTAAATAACGATTATATGCCAGGTGATAAAGAGGGAGTGGGAGGAGTTTCGGACAATTCACACAGGAATTCACATACCAGACCCACCAGAGTAGGGCAAGGGGATGGGTCAGGAAAGTTTTTATATATCTGAGATTAAAATGGAAAAGGTGGAAAAAGATCTGTTCAAACTTGCCCACTTCTTGTTTACCGAAATACAGAGACTAGCGGCTTGCACTGATGTCATTTAATACCTTTCTTTTGAACCCCAAGACTGTGTCAGTATTTGCAGGGAGTCGCCAGCAGTGTGTCAGTATTTGTAGGGAGTCCCCAGCAGTGTGACAGTATTGGCTGGGAGTCCCCAGCAGTGTGTCAGTATTTGTAGGGAGTCCCCAGCAGTGTGTCAGTATTTGTAGGCAGTTCCCAGCAGTGTGTCAGTATTTGTAGGCAGTTCCCAGCAGTGCGTCAGTAATTGTCGGGAGTCCCCAGGAGTGTTATCAGTATTTGCAGGGAGTCCCCAGCAGTGTGTCGGTAATTGTAGGGAGTCCCCATAGAGTATCAGTATTTGCAGGGAGTCCGCAGGAGTGTGTCAGTATTTGAAGGGAGTCCCCAGGAGTGTGTCCGTATTTGTAGGGAGTCTCCGGGAGTGTATCGGTATTTACAGGGAGTCCCCAGGAGAGAATTAGTGTTGGTAGGGAGTCCGCAGCAGTGTGTCAGTATTTGCAGGGAATCCCCAGGAGTGTGTCAGTGTTTGTAGGGAGTCTGCAGGAGTGTATCGGTATTGGTAGGGAGTCCCCAGGAGTGAGTCAGTATTTATAGCGATTCCCCAGGAGTGTGTCAGTATTTGTAGGGAGCCCCAGCAGTGTGTCAGTATTGGTAGAGAGTCCGCAGCACTGTGTCGGTGTTTGTAGGGATTCCCCAGGAGTGTGTCAGTATTTGCAGGGAATCCCCAGGAGTGGGTCAGTGTTTGTAGGGAGTCTGCAGGAGTGTGTCCGTATTTGTAGGGAGTCTCCGGGAGTGTATCGGTATTTACAGGGAGTCCCCAGGAGAGAATTAGTGTTGGTAGGGAGTCCGCAGCAGTGTGTCAGTATTTGCAGGGAATCCCCAGGAGTGTGTCAGTGTTTGTAGGGAGTCTGCAGGAGTGTATCGGTATTGGTAGGGAGTCCCCAGGAGTGAGTCAGTATTTATAGCGATTCCCCAGGAGTGTGTCAGTATTTGTAGGGAGCCCCAGCAGTGTGTCAGTATTGGTAGAGAGTCCGCAGCACTGTGTCGGTGTTTGTAGGGATTACCCAGGAGTGTGTCAGTATTTGCAGGGAATCCCCAGGAGTGTGTCAGTGTTTGTAGGGAGTCTGCAGGAGGGTGTCAGTATTTGAAGGGAGTCGCCAGGGGTATATCGATATTTGAAGGGAGTCCCCAGGAGTCTATCGGTATTTGCAGGGAGTCCCCAGGAGTGTGTCAGTAGTTGTAGGGAATCCCCAGGGAGTCCCCGGGGGGGTGTCAGTATTTGTAGGGAGTCCCCAGGATTCTGTTGGTATTTGTAGCGAGTACCCCGGAGAGTGTCAGTGTTTCTAGGGAGTCCCCAGGAGTGTGTCATTATTTGAAGGGAGTCTCCAGGATTGTATAGGTATTGGTAGGGAGACCCCAGCAGTGTGTCAGTATTTGTAGGGAATCCCCAGGAGTGTGTCAGTATTTGTAGGGAATCCCCAGGAGTGTGTCAGTATTTGTAGGGAGCCCCCAGCAGTGTGTCAGTGTTCGTAGGGAGTCCCCATTAGTGTGTCAGTATTTGCAGGGAGACCCCAGGAGTGTGTCGGTATTGTAGGGAATCCTCAGCACTGTGTCGGTATTTGTAGGGAGTCCCCAGGAGTGTGTCAGTACTTGTAGGGAATCCCCAGGAGTGTGTCAGTATTTGTAGGGAATCCCAAGCAGTGTGTCAGTATTTGTAGGGAATCCCCAGGAGTGTGTCAGTATTTGTAGGGAATCCCCAGGAGTGGGTCAGTATTTGTAGGGAATCCCCAGGAGTGTGTCAGTATTTGTAGGGAATCCCCACGAGTGTGTCGGTATTTGTAGGGAATCCCCAGCAGTGTGTCGGTATTTGTAGGGAATCCCCAGCAGTGTGTCGGTATCTGTAGGGAGTCCCCAGCAGTGTGTCGGTATTTGTAGGGAATCCCCAGCAGTGTGTCGGTATCTGTAGGGAATCCCCAGCAGTGTGTCGGTATTTGTAGGGAATCCCCAGCAGTGTGTCGGTATTTGTAGGGAATCCCCAGCAGTGTGTCAGTATTTGTAGGGAGTCCCCGGCAGTGTGTCAGTGTTTGTAGGGAATCCCCAGCAGTGTGTCAGTATTTGCAGGGAATCCCCAGAGGTGTGTCAGTATTTGCAGGGAATCCCCAGCAGTGTGTCAGTATTTGTAGGGAGTCCCCGGCAGTGTGTCAGTGTTTGGAGGGAGTCCGCAGCACTGTGTCGGTGTTTGTAGGGATTCCCCAGGAGTGTGTCAGTATTTGCAGGGAATCCCCAGGAGTGGGTCAGTGTTTGTAGGGAGTCTGCAGGAGTGTGTCCGTATTTGTAGGGAGTCTCCGGGAGTGTATCGGTATTTACAGGGAGTCCCCAGGAGAGAATTAGTGTTGGTAGGGAGTCCGCAGCAGTGTGTCAGTATTTGCAGGGAATCCCCAGGAGTGTGTCAGTGTTTGTAGGGAGTCTGCAGGAGTGTATCGGTATTGGTAGGGAGTCCCCAGGAGTGAGTCAGTATTTATAGCGATTCCCCAGGAGTGTGTCAGTATTTGTAGGGAGCCCCAGCAGTGTGTCAGTATTGGTAGAGAGTCCGCAGCACTGTGTCGGTGTTTGTAGGGATTACCCAGGAGTGTGTCAGTATTTGCAGGGAATCCCCAGGAGTGTGTCAGTGTTTGTAGGGAGTCTGCAGGAGGGTGTCAGTATTTGAAGGGAGTCGCCAGGGGTATATCGATATTTGAAGGGAGTCCCCAGGAGTCTATCGGTATTTGCAGGGAGTCCCCAGGAGTGTGTCAGTAGTTGTAGGGAATCCCCAGGGAGTCCCCGGGGGGGTGTCAGTATTTGTAGGGAGTCCCCAGGATTCTGTTGGTATTTGTAGCGAGTACCCCGGAGAGTGTCAGTGTTTCTAGGGAGTCCCCAGGAGTGTGTCATTATTTGAAGGGAGTCTCCAGGATTGTATAGGTATTGGTAGGGAGACCCCAGCAGTGTGTCAGTATTTGTAGGGAATCCCCAGGAGTGTGTCAGTATTTGTAGGGAATCCCCAGGAGTGTGTCAGTATTTGTAGGGAGCCCCCAGCAGTGTGTCAGTGTTCGTAGGGAGTCCCCATTAGTGTGTCAGTATTTGCAGGGAGACCCCAGGAGTGTGTCGGTATTGTAGGGAATCCTCAGCACTGTGTCGGTATTTGTAGGGAGTCCCCAGGAGTGTGTCAGTACTTGTAGGGAATCCCCAGGAGTGTGTCAGTATTTGTAGGGAATCCCAAGCAGTGTGTCAGTATTTGTAGGGAATCCCCAGGAGTGTGTCAGTATTTGTAGGGAATCCCCAGGAGTGGGTCAGTATTTGTAGGGAATCCCCAGGAGTGTGTCAGTATTTGTAGGGAATCCCCACGAGTGTGTCGGTATTTGTAGGGAATCCCCAGCAGTGTGTCGGTATTTGTAGGGAATCCCCAGCAGTGTGTCGGTATCTGTAGGGAGTCCCCAGCAGTGTGTCGGTATTTGTAGGGAATCCCCAGCAGTGTGTCGGTATCTGTAGGGAATCCCCAGCAGTGTGTCGGTATTTGTAGGGAATCCCCAGCAGTGTGTCGGTATTTGTAGGGAATCCCCAGCAGTGTGTCAGTATTTGTAGGGAGTCCCCGGCAGTGTGTCAGTGTTTGTAGGGAATCCCCAGCAGTGTGTCAGTATTTGCAGGGAATCCCCAGAGGTGTGTCAGTATTTGCAGGGAATCCCCAGCAGTGTGTCAGTATTTGTAGGGAGTCCCCGGCAGTGTGTCAGTGTTTGGAGGGAGTCCCCGGCAGTGTGTCAGTGTTTGTAGGGAGTCCCCAGCAGTGTGTTGGTATTTGCAGGGAGTCCCCAGGAGTGTGTCATCATTTGCAGGGAATCCCCAGGAGTGTTTTGGTATTTCTAGGGAGTCCCCAGGAGTGTGTCAGTGTTTGCAGGGAGTCCCCAGGAGTGTGTCAGTATTTGTAGGGAGTCCCCAGGAGTGGGTCAGTATTTGTAGGGAGTCCCCAGCAGTGTGTCAGTAATTGTAGGGAATCCCCAGGAGTGGGTCAGTATTTGTAGGGAATCCCCAGCAGTGTGTCAGTATTTGTAGGGAATCCCCAGGAGTGTGTCAGTATTTGTAGGGAATCCCCAGCAGTGTGTCAGTATTTGTAGGGAGTCCCCAGGAGTGTGTCAGTGTTTGTAGGGAGTCCCCATTAGTGTGTCGGTATTTGCAGGGAATCCCCAGGAGTGTGTCAGTATTTGTAGGGAGTCCCCAGGAGTGGGTCAGTATTTGTAGGGAGTCCCCAGGAGTGGGTCAGTATTTGTAGGGCGTCCCCAGCAGTGTGTCAGTAATTGTAGGGAATCCCCAGGAGTGGGTCAGTATTTGTAGGGAATCCCCAGCAGTGTGTCAGTATTTGTAGGGAATCCCCAGGAGTGTGTCAGTATTTGTAGGGAATCCCCAGCAGTGTGTCGGTATTTGTAGGGAGTCCCCAGCAGTGTGTCGGTATTTGTAGGGAATCCCCAGCAGTGTGTCGGTATTTGTAGGGAATCCCCAGCAGTGTGTCGGTATTTGTAGGGAATCCCCAGCAGTGTTTCAGTATTTGTAGGGAGTCCCCAGCAGTGTTTCAGTATTTGTAGGGAGTCCCCGGCAGTGTGTCAGTATTTGTAGGGAATCCCCAGCAGTGTGTCAGTGTTTATAGGGAATCCCCAGCAGTGTGTCAGATTTTTGTAGGGAATCCCCAGCAGTGTTTTGGTATTTCTAGGGAGTCCCCAGGAGTGTTTCAGTGTTTGCAGGGAGTCCCCAGGAGTGTGTTAGTATTTATAGGGAGTCTCCAGGAGTGTGTCAATGTTTGTCGGGAGTCCCCAGGAGTTTGTCAGTATTTGCAGGGAGTCCCCAGGAATGTGTCAGTGTTTCTAGGGAGTCCCCAGGAGTGTGTCAGTGTTTCTAAGGAGTCCCCAGGAGTGTGTCAGTATTTGTAGGGAGTCCCCATTAGTGTGTCGGTATTTGCAGGGAATCCCCAGGAGTGTGTCCGTATTTGTAGGGAGTCCCCAGCAGTGTGTCGGTATTTGCAGGGAATCCTCAGGAGTGTGTCAGTATTTGTAGGGAATCCCCAGGAGTGTGTCAGTATTTGTAGGGAATCCCCAGGAGTGTGTCAGTATTTGTAGGGAGCCCCCAGCAGTGTGTCAGTGTTCGTAGGGAGTCCCCATTAGTGTGTCAGTATTTGCAGGGAGACCCCAGGAGTGTGTCGGTATTGTAGGGAATCCTCAGCACTGTGTCGGTATTTGTAGGGAGTCCCCAGGAGTGTGTCAGTACTTGTAGGGAATCCCCAGGAGTGTGTCAGTATTTGTAGGGAATCCCAAGCAGTGTGTCAGTATTTGTAGGGAATCCCCAGGAGTGTGTCAGTATTTGTAGGGAATCCCCAGGAGTGGGTCAGTATTTGTAGGGAATCCCCAGGAGTGTGTCAGTATTTGTAGGGAATCCCCACGAGTGTGTCGGTATTTGTAGGGAATCCCCAGCAGTGTGTCGGTATTTGTAGGGAATCCCCAGCAGTGTGTCGGTATCTGTAGGGAGTCCCCAGCAGTGTGTCGGTATTTGTAGGGAATCCCCAGCAGTGTGTCGGTATCTGTAGGGAATCCCCAGCAGTGTGTCGGTATTTGTAGGGAATCCCCAGCAGTGTGTCGGTATTTGTAGGGAATCCCCAGCAGTGTGTCAGTATTTGTAGGGAGTCCCCGGCAGTGTGTCAGTGTTTGTAGGGAATCCCCAGCAGTGTGTCAGTATTTGCAGGGAATCCCCAGAGGTGTGTCAGTATTTGCAGGGAATCCCCAGCAGTGTGTCAGTATTTGTAGGGAGTCCCCGGCAGTGTGTCAGTGTTTGGAGGGAGTCCCCGGCAGTGTGTCAGTGTTTGTAGGGAGTCCCCAGCAGTGTGTTGGTATTTGCAGGGAGTCCCCAGGAGTGTGTCATCATTTGCAGGGAATCCCCAGGAGTGTTTTGGTATTTCTAGGGAGTCCCCAGGAGTGTGTCAGTGTTTGCAGGGAGTCCCCAGGAGTGTGTCAGTATTTGTAGGGAGTCCCCAGGAGTGGGTCAGTATTTGTAGGGAGTCCCCAGCAGTGTGTCAGTAATTGTAGGGAATCCCCAGGAGTGGGTCAGTATTTGTAGGGAATCCCCAGCAGTGTGTCAGTATTTGTAGGGAATCCCCAGGAGTGTGTCAGTATTTGTAGGGAATCCCCAGCAGTGTGTCAGTATTTGTAGGGAGTCCCCAGGAGTGTGTCAGTGTTTGTAGGGAGTCCCCATTAGTGTGTCGGTATTTGCAGGGAATCCCCAGGAGTGTGTCAGTATTTGTAGGGAGTCCCCAGGAGTGGGTCAGTATTTGTAGGGAGTCCCCAGGAGTGGGTCAGTATTTGTAGGGCGTCCCCAGCAGTGTGTCAGTAATTGTAGGGAATCCCCAGGAGTGGGTCAGTATTTGTAGGGAATCCCCAGCAGTGTGTCAGTATTTGTAGGGAATCCCCAGGAGTGTGTCAGTATTTGTAGGGAATCCCCAGCAGTGTGTCGGTATTTGTAGGGAGTCCCCAGCAGTGTGTCGGTATTTGTAGGGAATCCCCAGCAGTGTGTCGGTATTTGTAGGGAATCCCCAGCAGTGTGTCGGTATTTGTAGGGAATCCCCAGCAGTGTTTCAGTATTTGTAGGGAGTCCCCAGCAGTGTTTCAGTATTTGTAGGGAGTCCCCGGCAGTGTGTCAGTATTTGTAGGGAATCCCCAGCAGTGTGTCAGTGTTTATAGGGAATCCCCAGCAGTGTGTCAGATTTTTGTAGGGAATCCCCAGCAGTGTTTTGGTATTTCTAGGGAGTCCCCAGGAGTGTTTCAGTGTTTGCAGGGAGTCCCCAGGAGTGTGTTAGTATTTATAGGGAGTCTCCAGGAGTGTGTCAATGTTTGTCGGGAGTCCCCAGGAGTTTGTCAGTATTTGCAGGGAGTCCCCAGGAATGTGTCAGTGTTTCTAGGGAGTCCCCAGGAGTGTGTCAGTGTTTCTAAGGAGTCCCCAGGAGTGTGTCAGTATTTGTAGGGAGTCCCCATTAGTGTGTCGGTATTTGCAGGGAATCCCCAGGAGTGTGTCCGTATTTGTAGGGAGTCCCCAGCAGTGTGTCGGTATTTGCAGGGAATCCTCAGGAGTGTGTCAGTATTTGTAGGGAGTCCCCAGCAGTGTGTCGGTATTTGCAGGGAGTCCCCAGGAGTGTGTCAGTATTTGCAGGGAATCCTCAGGAGTGTGTCAGTATTTGTAGGGAGTCCCCAGCAGTGTGTCGGTATTTGCAGGGAATCCCCAGGAGTGTGTCAATATTTGTCGGGTGTCCCCAGCAGTGTGTCGGTATTTGTAGGGAGTCCCCAGGAGTGTGTCGGTATTTGTAGGGAATCCCCAGGAGTGTGTCATTGTTTGTCGGGAGTCCCCAGGAGTGTGTCGGTATTTGTAGGGAATCCCCAGGAGCGTGTCAGTAGTTGTAGGGATTCTCCGGGGGTGTGTCAGTATTTGTAGGGAGTCCCCAGGAATCTGTTGGTATTTGTAGCGAGTACCCCGGAGAGTGTCAGTGTTTCTAGGGAGTCCCCAGGAGTGTGTCATTATTTGTAGAGTCCCCAGGAGTGTGTCAGTATTTGAAGGGAGTCTCCAGGAGTGTGTCAGTATTGGTAGGGTGTCCCCAGGAGAGTATCATTATTTGTAGGGAGCCCCCAGCAGTGTGTCAGTGTTCGTAGGGAGTCCCCAGGAGTGTGTCAGTATTTGCAGGGAGACCCCAGGAGTGTGTCGGCATCTGTAGGGAGTCTCCGGGGGTGTGTCAGCATTTGAAGGGAGTCCCCAGCAGTGTGTCAGTATTGGTATGGAGTCCCCAGGAGTGTGTCAGTATTTTTAGGGAGTCCCCGGCAGAGCGTAGGTATTTGTAGGGAGTCCCCAGCAGTGTGTCGGTATCTGTAGGGAATCCCCAGGAGTGTGTCAGTATTTGTAGAGTGTCCCCAGGAGTGTGTCAGTATTTGTAGGGAGTCCCCAGGAGTGTGTCAGTGTTTGTAGAGAGTCCCCAGGAGTGTGTCAGTGTTTGCAGGGAGTCCCCAGGAGAGTGTCAGTGTTTCTAGGGAGTCCCCAGGAGTGTGTCATTATTTGTAGAGTCCCCAGGAGTGTGTCAGTATTTGAAGGGAGTCTCCAGGATTGTATTGGTATTGGTAGGGAGACCCCAGCAGTGTGTCAGTATTTGTAGGGAATCCCGAGGAGTTTGTCAGTATTGGTAGGGTGTCCCCAGGAGTGTGTCAGTGTTCGTAGGGAGACCCCAGCAGTGTGTCGGCATCTGTAGGGAGTCCTCAGCACTGTGTCGGTATTTGTAGGGAGTCCCCAGCAGTGTGGCAGCATTTGTAGGGAGTCCCCAGCAGTGCATAGGTATTTGTAGGGAATCCCCAGCAGTGTGTCAGTATTTTTAGGGAGTCCCCAGCAGTGTGTCAGTATTTGTATGGAATCCCCAACAGTGTGTCAGGATTTGTAGGGAAACCCCAACAGTGTGTCAGTATTTGTAGGGAATCCCCAGGAGTGTGTCGGTATTTGCAGTGAGTCCCCAACAGTGTGTCAGTATTTGCATGGAGTCCCCAGGAGAGTATCATTATTTGTAGGGAGTCCCCGGCAGTGTGTCAGTATTTGTAGGGAGACCCGAGGAGTGGGTCGGTATTTGTATGAAGTGCCCGGAAGTGTGTCGATATTTGCAGGGAGTGCCCAGCAGTGTGTCGGTATATGTAGGGATTCTCCGGGGGGGTGTCAGTATTTGTACGGAGTCCCCAGGATTCTGTTGGTATTTGTAGCGAGTACTCCGCAGAGTGTCAGTGTTTCTAGGGAGTCCCCAGGAGTGTGTCAGTATTTGAAGGGAGTCTCGAGGATTGTATTGGTATTGGTAGGGAGACCCCAGCAGTGTGTCAGTATTTGTAGGGAATCCCCAGGAGTTTGTCAGTATTGGTAGGGTGTCCCCAGGAGAGTATCATTATTTGTAGGGAGCCCCCAGCAGTGTGTCAGTGTTCGTAGGGAGACCCCAGGAGTGTGTCAGTATTTGCAGGGAGACCCCAGGAGTGTGTCGGCATCTGTAGGGAATCCCCAGCAGTGTGTCAGTATTTTTAGGGAGTCCCCAGGAGTGTTTCAGTATTTGCTGGGTGTCCCCAGCAGTGTGTCAGTATTTGTAGGGAGTCCCCGGCAGTGTGTCAGTATTTGTAGGGAGACCCCAGGAGTGTTTCAGTGTTTGTAGGGAATCCCCAGCAGTGTGTCAGTGTTTGGAGGGAGTCCCCAGCAGTGTGTCAGTGTTTGTAGGGAATCCCCAGCAGTGTGTCAGTGTTTGTAGGGAATCCCCGGCAGTGTGTCATCATTTGCAGGGAATCCCCAGGAGTGTTTTGGTATTTCTAGGGAGTCCCCAGGAGTGTGTCAGTATTTGCAGGGAGTCCCCAGGAGTGTGTTAGTGTTTGCAGGGAGTCCCCAGGAGTGTGTCAGTATTTTTAGGGATTCCCCAGCAGTCTGTCAGTATTTGTAGGGAGTCCCCAGCAGTGTGTCAATGTTTGTCGGGAGTCCCCAGCAGTGTTTCAGCATTTGCAGGGAAACCCCAGGAATGTGTCAGTGTTTCTAGGGAGTCCCCAGGAGTGTGTCAGTGTTTCTAGGGAGTCCCCAGGAGTGTGTCAGTATTTGTAGGGAGTCCCCATTAGTGTGTCGGTATTTGCAGGGAATCCCCAGGAGTGTGTCAGTATTTGTAGGGAGTCCCCAGCAGTGTGTCGGTATTTGCAGGGAGTCCCCAGGAGTATGTCAGTATTTGTAGGGAGTCCCCGGCAGTGTGTCCGTATTTGTAGGGAATCCCCAGCAGTGTGTCAGTATTTGTAGGGAATCCCCAGGAGTGTGTCAGTATTTGTAGGGAAACCCCAGGAGTGTGTCCGTATTTGTAGGGAATCCCCAGGAGTGGGTCAGTATTTGTAGGGAATCCCCAGGAATGTGTCAGTATTTGTAGGGAGTCCCCAGGAGTGTGTCAGTATTTGTAGGGAATCCCCAGGAGTGTGTCAGTATTTGTAGGGAATCCCCAGCAGTGTGTCAGTATTTGTAGGGAATCCCCAGGAGTGTGTCAGTATTTGTAGGGAATCCCCAGGAATGTGTCAGTATTTGTAGGGAGTCCCCAGGAGTGTGCCAGTTTTTGTAGGGAATCCCCAGGAGTGTGTCAGTATTAGTAGGGAATCCCCAGGAGTGTGTCAGTATTTGTAGGGAATCCCCAGGAGTGTGTCAGTATTTGTAGGGAATCCCCAGCAGTGTGTCAGTATTTGTGGGGAGTCCCCAGGAATGTGTCAGTATTTGTAGGGAGTCCCCAGGTGTGTGTCAGTATTTGTAGGGAATCCCCAGGAGTGTGTCAGTATTTGTAGGGAATCCCCAGCAGTGTGTCAGTATTTGTAGGGAATCCCCAGGACTGTGTCAGTATTTGTAGGGAATCCCCAGGAGTGTGTCAGTATTTGTAGTGAGTCCCCAGGAGTGTGTCAGTATTTGTAGGGAATCCCCAGGAGTGTGTCAGTATTTGTAGGGAATCCCCAGCAGTGTGTCAGTATTTGTAGGGAATCCCCAGGAGTGTGTCGGTATCTGTAGGGAGTCCCCAGCAGTGTGTCGGTATTTGTAGGGAATCCCCAGCAGTGTGTCGGTATTTGTAGGGAATCCCCAGCAGTGTGTCGATATCTGTAGGGAATCCCCAGCAGTGTGTCGGTATTTGTAGGGAATCCCCAGCAGTGTGTCGGTATTTGTAGGGAATCCCCAGCAGTGTGTCAGTATTTGTAGGGAGTCCCCGGCAGTGTGTCAGTGTTTGTAGGGAATCCCCAGCAGTGTGTCAGTGTTTGTAGGGAGTCCCCAGCAGTGTGTCAGTATTTGTAGGGAGTCCCCGGCAGTGTGTCAGTATTTGTAGGGAATCCCCAGCAGTGTGTCAGTATTTGCAGCGAATCCCCAGAGGTGTGTCAGTATTTGCAGGGAATCCCCAGCAGTGTGTCAGTATTTGTAGGGAGTCCCCGGCAGTGTGTCAGTGTTTGGAGGGAGTCCCCGGCAGTGTGTCAGTGTTTGTAGGGAATCCCCAGCAGTGTGTCAGTGTTTGTAGGGAGTCCCCAGCAGTGTGTTGGTATTTGCAGGGAGTCCCCAGGTGTGTGTCATCATTTGCAGGGAATCCCCAGGAGTGTTTTGGTATTTCTAGGGAGTCCCCAGGAGTGTGTCAGTGTTTGCAGGGAGTCCCCAGGAGTGTGTCAGTATTTGTAGGGAGTCCCCAGGAGTGTGTCAGTGTTTGTAGGGAGTCCCCATTAGTGTGTCGGTATTTGCAGGGAATCCCCAGGAGTGTGTCAGTATTTGTAGGGAGTCCCCAGGAGTGGGTCAGTATTTGTAGGGAGTCCCCAGGAGTGGGTCAGTATTTGTAGGGAGTCCCCAGCAGTGTGTCAGTATTTGTAGTGAATCCCCAGGAGTGGGTCAGTATTTGTAGGGAATCCCCAGCAGTGTGTCAGTATTTGTAGGGAATCCCCAGGAGTGTGTCAGTATTTGTAGGGAATCCCCAGGAGTGTGTCCGTATTTGTAGGGAGTCCCCAGGAGTGGGTCAGTATTTGTAGGGAATCCCCAGGAGTGTGTCAGTATTTGTAGGGAATCCCCAGCAGTGTGTCGGTATTTGTAGGGAGTCCCCAGCAGTGTGTCGGTATTTTTAGGGAATCCCCAGCAGTGTGTCGGTATTTGTAGGGAATCCCCAGCAGTGTGTCGGTATCTGTAGGGAATCCCCAGCAGTGTGTCGGTATTTGTAGGGAATCCCCAGCAGTGTGTCGGTATTTGTAGGGAATCCCCAGCAGTGTTTCAGTATTTGTAGGGAGTCCCCGGCAGTGTGTCAGTGTTTGTAGGGAATCCCCAGCAGTGTGTCAGTGTTTGTAGGGACTCCCCAGCAGTGTGTCAGATTTTTGTAGGGAATCCCCAGCAGTGTGTTGGTATTTGCAGGGAGTCCCCAGGAGTGTGTCATCATTTGCAGGGAATCCCCAGGAGTGTTTTGGTATTTCTAGGGAGTCCCCAGGATTGTGTCAGTGTTTGCAGGGAGTCCCCAGGAGTGTGTTAGTATTTATAGGGAGTCTCCAGGAGTGTGTCAATGTTTGTCGGGAGTCCCCAGGAGTTTGTCAGTAGTTGCAGGGAGTCCCCAGGAATGCGTCAGTGTTTCTAGGGAGTCCCCAGGAGTGTGTCAGTGTTTCTAGGGAGAACCCAGGAGTGTGTCAGTATTTGTAGGGAGTCCCCATTAGTGTGTCGGTATTTGCAGGGAATCCCCAGGAGTGTGTCAGTATTGGTAGGGAGTCCCCAGCAGTGTGTCGGTATTTGCAGGGAATCCTCAGGAGTGTGTCAGTATTTGTAGGGAGTCCCCAGCAGTGTGTCGGTATTTGCAGGGAATCCTCAGGAGTGTGTCAGTATTTGTAGGGAGTCCCCAGCAGTGTGTCGGTATTTGCAGGGAATCCTCAGGAGTGTGTCAGTATTTGTCGGGTGTCCCCAGCAGTGTGTCGGTATTTGTAGGGATTCTCCGGGGGTGTGTCAGTATTTGTAGGGAGTCCCCAGGAATCTGTTGGTATTTGTAGCGAGTAGCCCGGAGAGTGTCAGTGTTTCTAGGGAGTCCCCAGGAGTGTGTCATTATTTGTAGAGTCCCCAGGAGTGTGTCAGTATTTGAAGGGAGTCTCCAGGAGTGTGTCAGTATTGGTAGGGTGTCCCCAGGAGAGTATCATTATTTGTAGGGAGCCCCCAGCAGTGTGTCAGTGTTCGTAGGGAGCCCCCAGGAGTGTGTCAGTATTTGCAGGGAGACCCCAGGAGTGTGTCGGCATCTGTAGGGAGTCTCCGGGGTGTGTCAGCATTTGAAGGGACTCCCCAGCAGTGTGTCAGTATTGGTATGGAGTCCCCAGGAGTGTGTCAGTATTTTTAGGGAGTCCCCGGCAGAGCGTAGGTATTTGTAGGGAGTCCCCAGCAGTGTGTCGGTAACTGTAGGGAATCCCCAGGAGTTTGTCAGTATTTGTAGGGAGTCCCCAGGAGTGTGTCAGTATTTGTAGGGAGTCCCCAGGAGTGTGTCAGTGTTTGTAGAGAGTCCCCAGGAGTGTGTCAGTGTTTGCAGGGAGTCCCCAGGAGAGTGTCAGTGTTTCTAGGGAGTCCCCAGGAGTGTGTCATTATTTGTAGAGTCCCCAGGAGTGTGTCAGTATTTGAAGGGAGTCTCCAGGATTGTATTGGTATTGGTAGGGAGACCCCAGCAGTGTGTCAGTATTTGTAGGGAATCCCGAGGAATTTGTCAGTATTGGTAGGGTTTCCCCAGGAGTGTGTCAGTGTTCGTAGGGAGACCCCAGCAGTGTGTCGGCATCTGTAGGGAGTCCTCAGCACTGTGTCGGTATTTGTAGGGAGTCCCCAGCAGTGTGTCAGTATTGGTAGGGAGTCCCCAGCACTGTGGCAGTATTTGTAGGGTGTCCCCGGCAGTGCATAGGTATTTGTAGGGAATCCCCAGCAGTGTGTCAGTATTTTTAGGGAGTCCCCAACAGTGTGTCAGTATTTGTATGGAATCCCCAACAGTGTGTCAGTATTTGTAGGGAAACCCCAACAGTGTGTCAGTATTTGTAGGGAATCCCCAGGAGTGTGTCGGTATTTGCAGTGAGTCCCCAACAGTGTGTCAGTATTTGCATGGAGTCCCCAGGAGAGTATCATTATTTGCAGGGAGTCCCCAGCAGTGTGTCAGTATTTGCAGGGAGTCTCCAGCAGTGTTTCAGTATTTGTAGGGAGACCCGAGGAGTGGGTCGGTATTTGTATGAAGTGCCCGGAAGTGTGTCGATATTTGCAGGGAGTGCCCAGCAGTGTGTCAGTAGTTGTAGGGATTCTCTGGGGGGGTGTCAGTATTTGTACGGAGTCCCCAGGATTCTGTTGGTATTTGTAGCGAGTACCCCGGAGAGTGTCAGTGTTTCTAGGGAGTCCCCAGGAGTGTGTCAGTATTTGAAGGGAGTCTCGAGGATTGTATTGGTATTGGTAGGGAGACCCCAGCAGTGTGTCAGTATTTGTAGGGAATCCCCAGGAGTTTGTCAGTATTGGTAGGGTGTCCCCAGGAGAGTATCATTATTTGTAGGGAGCCCCCAGCAGTGTGTCAGTGTTCGTAGGGAGTCCCCAGGAGTGTGTCAGTATTTGCAGGGAGACCCCAGGAGTGTGTCGGCATCTGTAGGGAATCCCCAGCAGTGTGTCGGTATTTTTAGGGAGTCCCCAGGAGTGTTTCAGTATTTGCTGGGTGTCCCCAGCAGTGTGTCAGTATTTGTAGGGAGTCCCCGGCAGTGTGTCACTATTTGTAGGGAGACCCCAGGAGTGTTTCAGTGTTTGTAGGGAATCCCCAGCAGTGTGTCAGTGTTTGGAGGGAGTCCCCAGCAGTGTGTCAGTGTTTGTAGGGAATCCCCAGCAGTGTGTCAGTGTTTGTAGGGAATCCCCGGCAGTGTGTTATCATTTGCAGGGAATCCCTAGGAGTGTTTTGGTATTTCTAGGGAGTCCCCAGGAGTATGTCAGTATTTGCAGGGAGTCCCCAGGAGTGTGTCAGTGTTTGCAGGGAGTCCCCAGGAGTGTGTCAGTATTTGTAGGGATTCCCCAGCAGTGTGTCAGTATTTGTAGGGAGTCCCCAGCAGTGTGTTGGTGTTTGTAGGGAGTCCCCAGGAGTGTGTCAATGTTTGTCGGGAGTCCCCAGGAGTTTGTCAGTATTTGTAGGGAGTCCCCAGCAGTGTTTCAGCATTTGCAGGGAAACCCCAGGAATGTGTCAGTGTTTCTAGGGAGTCCCCAGGAGTGTGTCAGTGTTTCTAGGGAGTCCCCAGGAGTGTGTCAGTATTTGTAGGGAGTCCCCATTAGTGTGTCGGTATTTGCAGGGAATCCCCAGGAGTGTGTCAGTATTTGTAGGGAGTCCCCAGCAGTGTGTCGGTATTTGCAGGGAGTCCCCAGGAGTATGTCAGTATTTGTAGGGAGTCCCCGGCAGTGTGTCGGTATTTGTAGGGAGTCCCCAGGAATGTGTCAGTATTTGTAGGGAGTCCCCAGGAGTGTGTCATTGTTTGTCGGGGTCCCCAGGAGTGTGTCATTGTTTGCACGGAGTCCCCAGCACTGTGTCAGTATTTGTAGGGAGTCCCCAGGTGTGTGTCAGTATTTGTCGGGAGTCTCCAGCAGTGTTTTAGTATTTCTAGGGAGTCCCCAGGAGTGTGTCAGTATTTGTAGGGAGTCTCTGGGGGTGTGTCAGTATTTGTAGGGAGTCCCCAGGAGTGTGTCAGTATTTGTAGGGAGTCCCCGGCAGTGTGTCCGTATTTGTAGGGAGTCCCCAGCAGTGTTTCAATATTTGTACAAAAATGAGAAGTCGCACAACACCAGGTTATAGTCCAACAGATTTATTTAAAATTACAAGCTTTCGGAGCTGTCGCCCCTTCTTCAGGTAAAGGTACATTGGGTGAATCTACAATATTACACAGTATATAAACACAGAAACTGCAGAGATACAATCTTTCAGGGAAGGTGTCCTTACATCAAAGACACACCAGAGCACAGCCAAGACAATGAGATGTGTCACAGGGGGTCCAACGTGTCAAATCCTGCTGTCTGCAGTTGAGCTTTTTTTTTTGTTGTTTTTTTTGGGTCAGTTTTTTTTAGTGTTTTTTTTTTAAAACTGGAAAGAGAGACAACGATGTCGAGTCACGTTCTGTAGCGTGACATGAACCCGATATCCCTATTGAGGCCGTCCTCATGGGTGCGGAACTTGGCTATCAGTTTCTGCTCGATGATTTTGCGTTATCGTGTGTCTCGAAGGCCGCCTTGGAGAACGCTAACCCGCAGATCCGAGGCTGAATGTCCTTGACTGCTGAAGTGTTCCCCGACTGGGAGGTAGCAATCCTGCCTGGCGATTGTTGCGCGGTGTCCGTTCATACGTTGTCTCAGTGTCTGCATGGTCTCGCCGATGTACCATGCTCTGGGGTATCCTTTCCTGCAACGTATCAGGTAGACAACGTTGGCCGAGTCACATGAGTATGTACCATGTACCTGGTGGGTAGTGTCCTCACGTGTGATGACGGTATCTGTGTTCATGATCTGGCATGTCTTGCAGAGGTTGCCGTGGCAGGGTTGTGTGGTGTCGTGGTCGCTGTTCTCCTGACAGCTGGGTAATTTGCTGCGAACGATGGTACTTTTGAGGTTAGGCGGCTGCTTGAAGGCGAGTAGTGGAGGCGTGGGGATGGCCTTAGCAAGGTGTTCGTCGTCATCGATGACATGTTGAAGGCTGCGAAGAACATGGCGTAGTTTCTCCGCTCAGGGGAAGTACTGGACGACGTAGGGTACTCTGTTAGTTGTGTCCCGTGTTCGCCTTCTGAGGAGGTCTATGCGGTTTTTCACTGTGGCCCGTCGGAACTGTCGATCGACGAGTCGAGCGTCATATCCCGTTCTTACGAGGGCGTCTTTCAGTGTCCGTAGGTGTCCATCGCGTTCCTGCTAAGGCCAAGTTCCGCACCCATGAGGACGGCCTCAATAGGGATATCAGGTTCATGTCACGCTACAGAACGTGACTCGACATCGTTGTCTGTCTTTCCAGTTTTTTTTTAAAAAAACATTAAAAAAAACAAACCCCCAAAAAAACAACAAAAAAAAAGCTCAACTGCAGACAGCAGGATTTGACACGTTGGACCCCCTGTGACACATCTCATTGTCTTGGCTGTGCTCTGGTGTGTCTTTGATGTAAGGACACCTTCCCTGAAAGATTGTATCTCTGCAGTTTCTGTGTTTATATACTGTGTAATATTGTAAATTCACTCACTGTACCTTTACCTGACGAAGGGGCGACAGCTCCGAAAGCTTGTAATTTTAAATAAATCTGTTGGACTATAACCTGGTGTTGTGCGACTTCTCATTTTTGTCCACCCCAGTCCAACACCGGCATCTCCGCATCATGATTAATATTTGTAGGGAGTCTCCGGGGGGGTGTCGGTATTTGCAGGGAGTCCCCAGGAGATTACTATTATTTGTAGGGAGTCCCCAACAGTGTGTCAGTGATTCTAGTGAGTCCCCAGGAGTGTGTCAGTATTTGTAGGGAGTCCCCAGCAGTTTGTCAGTGTTTGTAGGGATTCCCCAGCAGTGTGTCAGTATTTGCAGAGCGTCCCCAGGAGTGTGTCAGCATTTGAAGGGAGTCCCTAGGAGTCGATCGGTATTTGGAGGGATTCACCAGGAGTGTGTCAGTATTTGTAGGGAGTCTCCGGGGGGTGTCGGTATTTGCAGGGAGTCCCCAGGAGATTACTATTATTTGTAGGGAATCCCCAACAGTGTGTCAGTGATTCTAGGGAGTCCCCAGGAGTGTGTCAGTATTTGTAGGGAGTCCCCATTAGTGTGTCGGTATTTGTAGGGAGTCTCCGGTGGAGTGTCAGTATTTGTAGGGAATACCCAGGAGTGTGTCGGTATTTGTAGGGAATACCCAGGAGTGTGTCGGTATTTGTAGGGAGTCCCCAGGAGCATGTCACTATTTGTAGGGAGTCCCCAGCAGTGTGTCAGTATTTGTCGGGAGTCCCCAGGAGTGGGTCAGTGTTTGTAGGGAATCCCCAGCAGTGTGTCGGTATTTGTCGGGAGTCTCCGGGGGTGTGTCCGTGTTTGTAGGGAGTCCCCAGGAGTGTGTCAGTGTTTGTAGGGAGTCCCCAGGAGTGTTTTGGTATTTGTAGGGAGTCCCCAGGTGTGTGTCAGTGTTTGTAGGGAGTCCCCAGCAGTCTGTCAGTATTTGTAGGGAATCCCCAGGAGTGTGTCAGTGTTTCTACGGCGTCCCCAAGAGTGTGTCAGTATTTGTAGGGAGTCCCCAGGAGTGTGTCAGTGTTTGCAGGGAGTCCCCAGCAGTGTGTCAGTATTTTCAGTGAGTCCCCGGCAGTGTGTCAGTATTTGTAGGGAGTCCCCAGGAGTGTGTCAGTGTTTCTAGGGAGTCCCCAGGAGTGTGTCACTATTTGTAGGGAGGCCCCAGGAGTGTGTCAGTGTTTATAGGGAGACCCCAGCAGTGTTTCGGTATTTGTGGGGAGTCCCCAGGAGTGTGTCATTGTTTCTAGGGTGTCCCCAGCAGTGTGTCAGTATTTGCAGGGAATCCCCAGCACAGTGTCAGTATTGGTAGGGAGTCCCCAGGAGTGTGTCAGTGTTTGTAGGGAGTCCCCAGGAGTGTGTCAGTGTTTGTAGGGAGACCACAGGAATGTGTCGGTATTTGTAGGGAGTTCCCAGGAGTGTGTCAGTATTGGTAGGGAGGCCCCAGCAGTGTGTCGGCCTATGTACGGAGTCCCAAGGAGTGTGTCAGTATTTGTACGGAGTCCCCAGGTGTGTGTCAGTATTTGCAGGGAATCCCCAGCACAGTGTCAGTATTTGTAGGGAGTCCAGAGGAGTGTCTCAACATTTGTAGGGAGTCCCCAGGAGTGTGACAGTGTTTGTAGGGAGTCCTCAGGAGTGTGTCATTGTTTCAAGGGAGTCCCCAGGAGTGTGTCAGTATTTGTAGGGAGTCCCCAGGATTTGTCAGTGTTTGTAGCTTGTTCCCAGCAACAGAAATCTAGATTATTATCTGAACGGCAATAGATTGTGAGAAGGGAAAGTGCAACGAGACCTGGGTGTCCTTGTGCACCAGTCGCTGAAGGTAAGCATGCGTTTACAGCAGGCGGTTAAGAAGGCAAATGGTATGTTGGCCTTCATAGCGAGAGGGTTTGAGTACAGGAACAAGGATGTCTTGCTGCAGCTGTACAGGGCCTTGGTGAGACCACACCTTGAGTACTGTGTGCCGTTTTGGTCGCCTTATCTGAGGAAGGATGTTCTTGCCATGGAGGGTGTGCAGCGAAGATTCACCAGACTGATACCTGGGATGGCAGGAATGACGTACAAGGAGAGATTGGGTTGATTTGGCTTATACTCGCTGGAGTTTAGAAGAATGAGAGGAGATCTCATTGAAACTTATAAAATTCTAACAGGACTAGACAGACTGGATGCAGGAATGATGTTCCCGATGGCGGGTGAGTCCAGAACAAGAGGTCACAGTCTAAAGATAAGGGGTAAGCCATTTAGGACTGAGATGAGGAGGAATTTCTTCACTCAGAGAGTGGTGAACCTGTGGAATTCTCTACCACAGAAGGCAGTTGAGG
This sequence comes from Squalus acanthias, assembly GCA_030390025.1. Classification (NCBI taxonomy): domain Eukaryota; kingdom Metazoa; phylum Chordata; class Chondrichthyes; order Squaliformes; family Squalidae; genus Squalus; species Squalus acanthias. Next base: position 250,860,180 of record CM059425.1, read on the forward strand.
CCAAGTCAGTAAATATATTCAAGAAGGGGTTAGATATATTTCTTAAGGCTAAAGTATCAAGGGATATGGGGAGAAGGCAGGGACAGGGTACTGAGTTTGGATGATCAGCCATGATCTCATCGAATGGCGGAGCAGGCTCAAGGGGCCAAATGGCCTACTCCTGCTCCTATCTTCTATGTTTCTATGTTTCTATGTGTGTCAGTATTTGTCGGGAGACCCCAGGAGTGTGTCAGTGTTTGTAGCATGTTCCCAGCAGTGGGTCAGTTTTGTAGGGAGTTCCCAGGAGTGTGTCAGTATTTGTAGGGAGTCCCCAGGAGTGTGTCAGTATTTGCAGGGAATCCCCAGGAGTGTGTCAGTATTTGTAGGGAATCCCCAGCACAGTGTCAGTATTAGTAGGGAATCCCCAGGAGTGTGTCAGTATTTGTAGGAAGTCCCCAGGAGTGTGTCAGTGTTTGTAGGGAGTCCCCAGGAGTGTGTCAGTATTTGTAGGGAGTCCCCAGGAGTGTGTCAGTATTTGTAGGGAATCCCCAGCACAGTGTCAGTATTTGTAGGGAGTCCCCAGGAGTGTTTCAGTATTTGTAGGGAGTCCTCAGCAGTATTTCAGTATTTGAAGGGATTCTCCAGGAGTGTGTCAGTGTTTCTAAGGAGACCCCAGGAGTGTGTCAGTATTTGTAGGGAGTCCCCAGGAGTGTGTCATTGTTTCTAGGGAGTCCTCAGGAGTGTGTCAGTATTTATAGGGAATCCCCAGCACAGTGTCAGTATTTGTAGGGAGTCCCCAGGAGTGTTTCAGTATTTGTAGGGAGTCCTCAGCAGTATTTCAGTATTTGAAGGGATTCTCCAGGAGTGTGTCAGTATTAGTAGGGAGTCCCCAGGAGTGTGTCAGTATTAGTAGGGAGTCCCCAGGAGTGAGTCAGTATTTGTAGTTAGTCCCCAAGAGTGTGTCAGTATTTGTAGGGAGGCCCCAGGAGTGTGTCAGTATTTGTAGGGAATCCCCAGGAGGGTGTCAGTGTTTCTAGGGAGTCCCCAGGAGTGTGTCAGTATTTGTAGGGAGTCCCCAGGAGTGTGTCAGTGTTTCTCGGGAGTCCCCAGGAGTGTGACAGTGTTTGTAGGGAGTCCCCAGGATTTGTCAGTGTTTGTAGCTTGTTCCCAGCAACAGAAAGCCAGATTATTATCTGAACGGCAATAGATTGGGAGAAGAGGAAGTGCAACGAGACCTGGGTGTCCTTGTGCACCAGTCGCTGAAGGTAAGCATGCATTTACAGCAGGCGGTTAAGAAGGCAAATGGTATGTTGGCCTTCATAGCGAGAGGGTTTGAGTACAGGAACAAGGATGTCTTGCTGCAGCTGTGCAGGGCCTTGGTGATACCACACCTTGAGTATTGTGTGCAGTTTTGGTCGCCTTATCTGAGGAAGGATGTTCTTGCCATGGAGGGTGTGCAGCGAAGATTCACCAGACTGATACCTGGGATGGCAGGAATGATGTACGAGGAGAGATTGGGTTGATTTGGCTTATACTCGCTGGAGTTTAGAAGAATGAGAGGAGATCTCATTGAAACTTATAAAATTCTAACAGGACTAGACAGACTGGATGCAGGAATGATGTTCCCGATGGCGGGTGAGTCCAGAACAAGAGGTCACAGTCTAAAGATAAGGGGTAAGCCATTTAGGACAGAGATGAGGAGGAATTTCTTCACCCAGAGAGTGGTGAACCTGTGGAATTCTCTACCACAGAAGGCAGTTGAGGCCAAGTCAGTAAATATATTCAAGAAGGGGTTAGATATATTTCTTAAGGCTAAAGGTATCAAGGGATATGGAGAGAAGGCAGGGACAGGGTACTGAGTTTGGATGATCAGCCATGATCTCATCGAATGGCGGAGCAGGCTCAAGGGGCCAAATGGCCTACTCCTGCTCCTATCTTCTATGTTTCTATGTTTCTATGTGTGTCAGTATTTGTCAGGAGACCCCAGGAGTGTGTCAGTGTTTGTAGCATGTTCCCAGCAGTGGGTCAGTTTTGTAGGGAGTTCCAAGGAGTGTGTCAGTGTTTGTAGGGAGTCCCCAGGAGTGTGTCAGTATTTGTAGGGAGTCCCCAGGAGTGTGTCAGTATTTGTAGGGAGGCCCCAGGAGTGTGTCAGTATTTGCAGGGAATCCCCAGCACAGTGTCAGTATTGGTAGGGAATCCCCAGGAGTGTGTCAGTGTTTGTAGGAAGTCCCCAGGAGTGTGTCGGTATTTATAGGGAGTCCCCAGGAGTGTGTCAGTGTTTTCAGGGAGGCCCCAGGAGTGTCTCAGTGTTTGTAGGGAGTCCCCAGGAGTGTGTCGGTATTTATAGGGAGTCCCCAGGAGTGTGTCAGTGTTTGCAGGGAGGCCCCAGGAGTGTCTCAGTATTTATAGGGAGTCCCCAGGAGTGTGTCAGTGTTTGCAGGGAGGCCCCAGGAGTGTCTCAGTATTTGTAGGGAGTCCTCATCAGTGTGTCAGTGTTTGCAGGGAGGCCCCAGGAGTGTCTCAGTATTTGTAGGGAGTCCTCATCAGTGTGTCAGTAATTTTAGGGAGTCCCCAGCCATGTGTCGGTATTTGTACGGAGTTCCCAGGAATCTGTCGGTATTTGTAGCCAGTACCCAGGAGTGTGTCAGTGTTTGTAGGGTGTCCCCAGGGGTGTGTCAATATTTTCAGGGAGACCGCAGGAGTGTGTCAGTATTTGTGGGGAGTCCCCAGCCGTGTGTCGGTATTTGTGGGGAGTCCCCAGCAGTGTGTCCGTATCTGTAGGAAGCCGGCAGCAATGTGTTAGTATTTGCACGGAGTCCCCAGGAGTGGATCGGTATTTGTAGGCAGACCCCAGCAATGTGTCAGTGTTTGTAGTCAGTCACCAGCAGTTTTTCTGTATTTGTAGGGAGTCCCTAGATGTGTGTCAGTATATGTAGGAAGTCTCCAGGAGTGAGTCGGTATTTGTAGGGAGTCCCCAGGAATCTGTCGGTATTTGTAGTGAGACCCCATGGGTTTGGCGGTTTTTGTAGAGGGTCCCCAGGAGTGTGTCAGTATTTGTAGGGAGTTCCCAGGAATCTGTCGGTATTTGTAGGCAGTACCCAGGAGTGTGTCAGTATTTGTAGGGAGTCCCAAGGAGTGTATCAGTATTTGTAGGGAGTCCCCAGGGATGTGTCGGTATTTATGGGGGGAGTCCCCAGCAGTTTGTCTGTATTTGCAGGGAGTCCCCAGCAGTGTGTCAGTATTTGTTGGGAGACCCCAGGAATCTGTCGCTATTTGTAGGGGGCCCCCAGGAATGTGGCAGTATTTGCAGGGAATCCCAAGGAGTGTGTCCGTATTTGTAGTCAGTCCCCAGGAGTGTGTCAGTATTTGTAGGGAGTCCCCGGCAGTGTGTCAGTATTTGTAGGGAGTTCCCAGGAATCTGTCGGTATTTGTAGGCAGTAACCAGGAGTGTGTCAGTGTTTGCAGGGAGGCCCCAGGGATGTGTCAGTATTTATGGGGGGAGTCGCCAGCAGTTTGTATGCATTTGCAGGGAGTCCCCAGGAGTGTGTCCGTATTTGTAGTCAGTCCCCAGGAGTTTGTCAGTATTTGTAGGGAGTCCCCAGGAGTGTGTCAGTGTTTGTAGGGAATCCCCAAGAATCTGTCGGTATTTGTAGTGAGACCCCATGGGTTTGGCGGTTTTTGTAGAGGGTCCCCAGGAGTGTGTCAGTGTTTGCAGGGAGTCCCCAGAAGTGTGTCGGTATTTGCAGGGAGTCCCCAGAAGTGTTTCATTATTTGTAGGGAATCTCCAGCAGTGTTTCAGTATTTGTAGGCAGTCCCCAGGAATCTGTCGGTATTTGTAGGCAGTACCCAGGAGTGTGTCAGTATTGGAGGGAGTCCCCAGCAGTGTGTCAGTGTTTGTAGGGAGTCCCCAGGAGTATGTCAGTATTTGTAGGGAATCCCCACGAATGTGTCGGTATTTATGGGGGGAGTCCCCAGCAGTGTGTCAGTATTTGTTGGGAGACCCAAGGAATCTGTCGCTATTTGTAGGGGGCCCCCAGGAGTGTGTCAGTATTTGCAGGGAATCCCCAGGAATGTGTTGGTATTTATAGGGAGTCCCCAGGAGTGTGTCAGTATTTGCAGGGAATCCCCAGGAATCTGTCGCTATTTGTAGGGGGCCCCCAGGAGTGTGGCAGTATTTGCAGGGAGTCCCCAGGAGTGGGTCGGTATTTGTAGGGAGTCCCCAGCAGTGTGTCAGTATTTGCAGGGAGTCCCCAGGAGTGTGTCAGTGTTTGTAGGGAGTCCCCAGCAGTGTGTCAGTATTTGTAGGGAGTCCCCGGCAGTGTGTCAGTGTTTGTAGCGAGTCCCCGGCAGTGTGTCAGTGTTTGCAGGGAATCCCCAGGGATGTGTCGGTATTGATGGGGGAAGTCGCCAGCAGTTTGTATGCATTTGCAGGGAGTCCCCAGGAATGTGTCAGTGTTTGTAGGGAGTCCCCAGGAGTGTGTCAGTATTTGCAGGGAGTCCCCAGGAGTGTGTGATTGTTTGTAGGGAATCCCCAGGAGTGTTTCTGTATTTGTAGGGAGTTCCCAGGAATCTGTCGGTATTTGTAGGGATTGCCCAGGAGTGTGTCAGTATTTGCAGGGAATCCCAAGGAGTGTGTCAGTGTTTGTAGGAAGTCCCCGACAGTGTGTCGGTATTTGTAGGGAATCCCCGGCAGTGTGTCGGTATTTGTAGGGAATCCCCGGCAGTTTGTCAGTATTTGTTGGGAGACCCCAGGAATCTGTCGCTATTTGTAGGAAGTCCCCGGCAGTGTGTCAGTGTTTGTAGGGAGTCCCCAGCCATGTGTCGGTATTTGTAGGCAGGACCCAGGAGTGTGTCAGTGTTTGTAGGGAATCCCCATGAGTGTATCAGTATTTGTAGGGAGTCCCCGGCAGTGTGTCGGTATTTGTTGGGAGACCCCAGGAGTGTGTCAGTGTTTGCAGGGGGGAGTCCCCAGGAGTGTGTCAGTATTTGTAGGGAGTCCCCAGCAGTGTGTCAGTATTTGTAGGGAGTTCCCAGGAATCTGTCGGTATTTGTAGGCAGGACCCAGGAGTGTGTCAATATTTTCAGGGAGACCGCAGGAGTGTGTCAGTATTTGTGGGGAGTGCCCAGCAGTGTTTCAGTATTTGTAGGGAGTCCGCAGCAATGTGTCAGTATTTGCAGGGAGTGTGAGTGTTTGTAGGGAGTCCACAGCAATGGCCCAAAAATTAGTGTCTCTACGCGAGAGTACGCACTGTGTACTCTCGCGTATTCTGTCTCCAATTGCCGGTTTTCTGCATGCACTGCGCATGCACTGAAAACCGGCACTTGGTGAACTCAAAAGGGGGCGGTTCCTAGGTGAACCGCGTGCGCGCTACAGGCTGCGCGCACGCAGTGCACTTAGTGCTTTGAACGCGCAGGTAAGTATGGAAGATTTTGCACATAAAGAAAGGAGGCGTAAGACCCTCTTTTAACAAGGTAAGTAGTTAATTAAGTATTATTTTGAATTTTTTTCAACAGGTATATCTTTTTTAGAGACTTTAAAGAAAGGTAAGTTTATTTTTATAACTTTTAAAAAGATTTAAAAAATTTTCAAAAATTTAATTTTTTGTTTAAAGTGGTTAATTTATTTAACTATACTTATTTTATTAATGTGATGGCTTTTTTTTAAAATTTAATAAGGTTTAGCTGTTCTTTTGGGGGGGTATAGATTCATAGCTTCACAGCCCTTGCTGTGAAAACTATGAATGAAAGATGGTGTGCTGCCATTGGCTCTAACTGAATCACGTGATCCCAAAGCTCGCACGAATTAACTGCATCTGTGGGATACGCAAGCACTGCACAGCTGCAGTCTTGAAAGTAAAGTTCGTGTGAGCTCGGAATGAAAAGGCGCACAGTGAGATATCGCGGGGAAGCCTTACCCCCGCAGGAAGGCTCCGTCTTTAATTTCTGGGCCAATATGTCAGTATTTGCAGTAAGTCCCCAGGAGTGTGTGAGTGTTTGTAGGGAGTCCCCATGAGTGTGTCGGTATTTGAAGGGAGTCACAGGCAGTGTGTCAGTATTTTTAGTGAGTCTCCATCAGTGTGTCAGTATTTGTAGGGAGTCCCCAGCAGTGTTTCAGTATTTGTAGGGAGACCCCAGGAGTGTGTCAGTATTTTTAGTGAGTCTCCATCAGTGTGTCAGTATTTGTAGGGAGTTCCCAGCAGTGTTTCAGTATTTGTAGGGAGTCCCCAGGAATCTGTCGCTATTTGTAGGGGGCCCCCAGGAGTGTGTCAGTATTTGTAGGGAGTCCCCAGGAGTGTGTCAGTATTTGTAGGGATCCCCAGCAGTGTTTCTGTATTTGTCGGGAGTCCCCAGGAATCTGTCGGTATTTGTAGGGAGTCCCAGGAATGTGTCGGTATTTGTCGGGACTCTCCAGGAGAGTGTCAGTGTTTGCAGAGAGAGCCAAGGAGTGTGTCAGTATTTGTAGGGTGTCCCCAGGAGTGTTTCATTGTTTGAAGGGAGTCCCCAGCAGTGTGGCAGTATTTGTAGGGAGTCCCCAGCAGTGTGTCAGTGTCTGCAGGGAGTCCCCGGCAGTGTGTTAGTATTTGTAGGGAGTCCCCAGCAGTGTGTCAGTATTTGTAGGGAGTCCCCAGCAGTGTGTCAGTTTTTTAGTGTGTCCCCAGCAGTGTGTCAGTATTTGTAGGGAGTCCCCAGGAATCTGTCGGTATTTGCAGGGAGTCCCCAGGAGTGTGTCAGTATTTGCAGGGAGTCCCCAGGAGTGTGTCAGTATTTGCAGGGAGTCCCCAGGACTGTGTCAGTGTTTGTAGGGAGTCCCCAGCTGTGTGTTAGGGCTGGATTTTGTCTTGGGGTCGGGTTGGGGTCGTGTTACCCACATTTCGTGTTGCCCCCCCGACTCCAGATTAATGTGGATTAATGATGCGATTTTAACTTAATTGGCCAATTGAGTTCCAACATGTGGGAACCCATGGCCAATGAGTTATTCCAGTCTGAAAGTCACCTCCGATGACGTCATCATTGCTGCTGCATTTAAGTCTGCAACAAGCCTTGCTTCCTCTGCAGGCTGCCAAGCTTTTGGACCTCTATTCTAAAGGCACCTGCAGCAGGAATGGCCAGCCAACGGCCCAGGGCCGCTCCCAGATTTCATGACGTTGCCCTTCAGGCCTTGGTGGATGGAGCAAGAGCCAACAAGGAGGTGCTCTTCCCCTCCTCAGGGAGGAAGAAGCCTCCCCAGCAGACAAAGGCTGTGTGGATCCAGATCGCCCAGGTGGTCACCTCTTTATCTTTGACATGCAGAACCTGGATCCAGTGCAGGAAGAGGTTTCATGACCTTCTACGTACTGCTAAAGTGAGTATGAATTTCCCTTCCCCCTCAATCTGATCCCCATTGCCTCTCCTCACCAGCACTCAGCTTTAGCAACCTCTTCCTCCATATCCCACTTGACACTGACATCCATGCACCCTTACCCATTCCCTCTCCCTCTATGGTCACATTCACCTTACTATTCGACTATGCAGCCCTCACACTCCCTATCACTGTCATGCTTTGAAAACAACTTACAACACACAGGGAGGGCCCTTAGTCTCGCCAGCTCAATCCATCTTTGTCTCCTTCTAAGCATCTATGCTATGGACTCTCTACACTCACTCCTTCAATCTCACTCAAACTCCACTTGTCTCCCTCATTGCAGGAAAAGAGAGCTCACAATAAAAGGGAAAGAGCCAGGACAGGAGGAGGGCCACCCTCATTAGCCCAGCTCACCCCCTGGGAGGATGCGGTCCTGGAGATCGTGGGCGTCGAGGAGGAAACGCAAGTGGAGGCCGGACAGACGGGTGCAGCAGAGCAAGCTGGTGACTGAATAGTGTTCCATCTCTCTCATTGACATTGCATGAGTCGCTGATAATGAATCTGAAGCTCTAACAGATGGATTTATGATCATCTGCAATATGCAATGTGCATGTAACCTTGGCATCACATCTCTGACTCTTTCCTTTACTCCCCCACAGGACCATCGCAAGCACCCGTCCCCAATAGCCAGGAGGAGCAGCCTGAGCAGACAGACTCCTCAGAGGAAGCTGCAACCTCTGAGGGCGCAGCGTCAGCAGAACTAAGCGCACCCAGCACCAGCGCAGACACTCACACCTCGGTGGGACCCTCGGGACATAGAGTAGTGTTGTCATCTGGTGTATCACAGCTCACAAGTGAGCATCAGCAGATGGTGGAGATAGGGACAGCAGTGGAGAGTCCTAGTCGGAGGGCGCAGGACTCTCCTAGCTCGGCTCAGCTGTATGTCGACCCTCTGCCTCTGGGGCCATCCATAAGATCAGCGGTGCTGGGACTCCAGGAACAGATGCAGGAGTCTCTGACAGGTTTTGTCTCCAGGGTCGCTGCGAGTGTGGAGCGAATGGAGGAGTCCATAGCGAACATGAGCAGAGCCTTTGTGGAGTCATTGGCGCATGAACGCATCACCACGGAAAGGATGGCAACCTCCGTGGAAAGGATGGCTACAGTAGATGAGAGGATGGCTACGGCTATGGAGGAGATAAGTCGCCAGAGTGTAGAAAACATGGTCATTGTTCAGAATAGACTGACATCTCTTGAGGAGCGATGGTCATCTATTGAACAGAGAAACCAAACATAAGAACATAAGAACATAAGAAATAGGAGCAGGAGTAGGCCAATCGGCCCCTCGAGCCTGCTCCGCCATTCAATAAGATCATGGCTGATCTGATCCTAACCGCCAATCTACTATCTACTATCACAGAACCATCTCCTGCATCTAACAGAATTGCACACACGAAATAGGAGCAGAATCAGGCTACACGGTCCCTGGGCCCGCTCCACTACCCACAGGGCCATGACCGATCCGAACCTAGACTCATGTCCAAATTCCTGCCCGCTCCCCGTAACCCTTAATGCCCTTTACTTCTAGGAAACTGTCTATTTCTGTTTTAAATTTATTTAATGATGTAGCTTCTACAGCTTTTTGTGGCAGCATATTCCATGGACCTACCACCCTCTGAGTGAAGTAGTTCCTCCTCATCTCAGTTTTGAAAGAGCAGCCCCTTATTCTAAGACTATGTCCCCTAGTTCTAGTCTCACCCGTCATCGGGAACATCCTCCCCGCATCCACCCGATCCAACCCCTTCACAATCTTATATGTTTCAATAAGATCTCCTCTCATTCTTCTGAACTCCAATGAGTAGAGTCCCAATCTACCCAACCTCTCCTCATATGACCACCCCCTCATCCCCGGGATTAACCGAGTGAACCTTTTTTGCACTGCCTCGAGAGCAAGGATGTCTTTCCTTAAGTAAGGACACCAAAACTGTATGCAGTATTCCAGGTGCGGTCTCACCAATACCTTGTACAACTGAAGCAATACCTCCCTATTTTTATATTCTATCCCCCTAGCAATGAAAGCCAACATTCCATTTGCCTTCTTAATCACTTGCTGCACCTGCATACTAACCTTTTGAGTTTCATGCACCAGGACCCCCAGATCCCTTTGCACTTCAGTACTCTCCAGTTTCTTGCCATTAAGATAATAAATTGCTCTAGGATTTTTCCTGCCAAAGTGCATCACCTCACACTTTCCAGTGTTGTATTCCATCTGCCAAATCTCTGCCCACTTACTTAGCCTGTCTATGTCCCCTTGCAGGTTTTTTATGTCATCCTCACTCACTACTTTCCCTCCCATCTTTGTATCATCTGCAAATTTTGATATGTTACACTTGGTCCCTTCCTCCAAATCGTTAATATAGATTGTAAAGAGTTGGGGACCCAGCACTGACCCCTGTGGAACACCACTAGTTACTGATTGCCAGTCTGAGAATGAACCATTTATCCCAACTCTTTGCTTTCTGTTAGATAGCCAATCCTCTATCCATGCCAGAATATTACCCCCAATCCCGTGATTTTTTACCTTAAGCAATAATCTTTTGTGTGGCACCTTGTCAAATGCCTTTTGGAAGTCTAAATACACTACGTCCACTGGTTCCCCTTTATCCACTCTATATGTTACTTCCTCAAAGAACTCCAGCAAATTTGTCAAACATGACTTCCCCTTCGTAAAACCATGCTGACTTTGTCCTATTAAATTATGATTATCCAAATGTCCTGTTACTGTTTCCTTAATAATGGACTCCAAAATTTTCCCTACCACAGATGTTAGGCTAACCGGTCTATAGTTACCAGCCTTCTGTCTACTGCCCTTTTTAAATAAGGGTGTTACATTAGCAGTTTTCCAGTCTGCCGGGACCTTAGCGGAATCCAGGGAGTTTTGAAAAATTATTACCAATGCATCTACAATCCCTACCGCCACTTCCTTCAAGACTCTAGGATGTAAGCCATCAGGTCCAGGTGATTTATCCGCCTTGAGTCCCATTATTTTACCGAGTACCACTTCCTTAGTGATTTTGATCGTGTTTAGCTCCTCTCCCCCTATAGCCCCCTGTTTGTCCAGTGTTGGGATATTCTTAGTGTCCTCTACTGTAAAGACTGATACAAAATATTCATTCAGTGTTTTTGCCATCTCCATATTTCCCACCATTAATTTCCCGGTCTCATCCTCTAAGGGACCAACATTTACTTTAGCCACCCTTTTTCTTTTTATATAACTATAAAAACTCTTACTATCTGTTTTTATATTTTTTGCTAATTTACTTTCATAATCTATCTTCCCTTTCTTAATCAATCTTTTTGTTATTTTTTGCTGCCTTTTAAAGTTTTCCCAATCCTCTGTCCTGCCACTAGATTTCGCTACCTTATATGCCCTTGTTTTTAGTCGAATACTATCCTTAATTTCTTTACTTAGCCACGGATGACTGTCCTTTCTTTTACACCCTTTTCTTTTCAGTGGAATATATTTTTTTTGGAAGTTGTAAAATAACTCCTTGAATGTACACCACTGATCATGTGTCGTCTTACCCTTTAATCTATTTTCCCAATCCACTCTACTCAATTCCGCTCGCATACCTTCATAGTCTCCTTTATTCAAGCTTAGCACGCTTGTTTGAGATCCAACCTTCTCACCCTCTAATTGAATATGGAATTCAACCATGTTATGGTCACTCATTCCAAGGGGATCCTTTACTAGGACATTTTTAATTAATCCTGTCTCGTTACACAGGACCAGATCTAAGGTTGCTTGCCCCCTGGTCGGTTCAGTTACATACTGCTCAAGAAACCCATCCCTAATACACTCAATGAACTCATCCTCAAGGCAGCCCTGCCCCATTTGATTTGTCCAATTAATATGATAGTTAAAATCCCCCATAATTATAGATGTTCCCTTATTACATGCCTCAACTATTTCCTGATTGATACTCCGTCCAACAGAGTTGCAACTGTTCGGAGGCCTATAGACTACGCCCACTAGTGTTTTTTTCCCCTTATTATTCCTTATCTCCACCCAAACTGTTTCATTATCATGATTTTTTGACCCAATATCATTACTCTGTATTACAGTGATTCCTTCCTTTATTAACATAGCCACCCCACCTCCCCTTCCTTCCTGCCTGTCCTTCCTGATCGTTAAATAACCTGGTATGTTTAATTCCCAGGCATTGTCACCCTGCAGCCATGTTTCTGTAATGGCCACAATATCATAACCATATGTAGTTATTTGTGCCATTAACTCGTCTATTTTGTTACGAATGCTACGTGCATTCAGATAGAGAACTTTCAAATATGCTTTGTGGCACTTAGTTCCTGCTTTTTCACTTTTTACCACTTTACCTTTTACTCCACACACTCTGTCCCTTCCTGCCACGCTCTGATTTGTGATTCCCCTACTGCTACCTATGTCTATGACCCTCTCTGTTGTCATTTTTATTTTTTGCTCTCTTGAAACCTCCCCCCCACTAATTAGTTTAAAGCCCTCTCCACAGCCCTAGTTATTCGATTCGCCAGGACACTAGTCCCAGCACTGGCCAAGTGAAGTCCGTCCCAACGGAACAGCTCTCTCCTGCCCCAGTACTGGTGCCAGTGTCCCAAGAAGCAAAACCCATTTTTCCCACACCAGTCTTTGAGCCACGCATTCAACTCCCTGATTTTATTTACCCTAGCCAAATTTGCTCGTGGCTCAGGTAGTAATCCAGAGATTATTACCCTCGAGGTTCTGCTTTTTAATTTGGCCCCTAGCTGCTCAAACTCCCTCAGCAGAACCTCTTTCCTTGTCCTATCTATGTCATTGGTACCAACATGGACCACGACAACTGGATCCTCCCCCTCCCACTCCAAGTTTCTCTCCAGCCCAGAGGAGATGTCCTTAACCCTGGCACCGGGCAGGCAACACAGCCTTCGGGACTCTCGCTCTTGGCTGCAAAGAACCCTATCTATCCCCCTAATGATACTATCCCCTACCACTACAACATTTCTTTTTACTCCCCCCACTTGAATGGCCCCCCTTACCACGGTGCTGTGGCCAGGTTGCTCATCCTCCCTGCAGTCCCCGCTCCTATCCACACAGGGAGTAAGAGCCTCGAACCTGTTGGACAAGAGCAAGGGCTGCGGCTCCTCCAACACTACCTCCTGGATCCCTGTACCTGCCTCACTCGTAGTCACACCTTGCTGTCCCTGACCACGGGCTACTTCTGAATTAGTTACTCTAATTGGTGTGACTACCTCCTGAAACACGGAGTCCAGGTAACTCTCCCCCTCCCTGATGTGTCGCAGTGTTTGAAGCTCGGACTCCAGATCATCAACACGGAGCCGGAGTTCCTCGAGCAGCCAACACTTACTGCAAATGTGTTCACCGTGAACATCAATGGACTTCCAGTGCAGATACGGGTCCCCATGGCCCCCCTGATGTGCAGCAAGGTGCTCTCAAGCCACTTGCAAGCGCTGAGGTGGACCTGACCCATGAGAGGGATGTTGGTGGCACACAACAAGGAGGTGGGGGCTCCTCTCCAAGCGTTCACACTTCCATGCCACTGACAGGTCCTCGGTCAGAGCCCCACCAGAGTCCGCACCCAAGTGAGATCGGCATCTCAACCCCTGCCCAGCCGCAGGAGCAGCAGACTGTTGCCAAGCCCTCTCAGGTTCGCAACCCCAGAGGACGCCCGTCAAAGGAGTCGAGACAGGAGCAGCAACAAAGTGAGCAGGGGCCTCCACTTCTGCTGAAGCCACAGTGGAAGCACCACGTAGGAGCACACGTAAGAGAAAGAAACTGCACAAATATTCACAAGGGTAGTCACTTGGGTGAAGTTTGATGTGTATTGTTAAAAAGCCATCAGGTCTAAAGTTTAAATAAAAACTCTGATGGCTACAGCTGCAGTTGTGGCGTCTGTCATTTCGCTAATGGGACTTCCACAATGAGACCTTAGGATAACTTGCAATTGTCAGTATGGTGGTCACATTGTTAGGGATACGCTGGGTCTGGGCCATTGTCGTAGCTCTGGTAAGAAGCTGCGAGGCAAAAGTGCTTTCTTGTCTAGGCTAAGCAAATCTGGGCAAGATGAGTGCGTTCCTTGCATTCCGGGCAGCTATGGTCTCGCGTAATGCTGCTGCTGGTTGAGGGGCCTCTGCAAGTTATTCGTTCTCTCTCTCCTCCTCCTCCTCCTCCTCCTCCTCATCTGAGGAGGCTATGTGAGGAGCCACTTGGTCCTCCGGCATCTGTAAGCCACGACGCTGTGCCATGTTGTGAAGTGCACAGCAAACCACGATGATTCTGGAGACCCTGGCTGCTGAGTATTGCAGGGCTCCACCTGATCTATCCAGGCATCTGAAGCGCATCTTCAGCATACCGATGGTTTGCTCGATTATGGCTCTGGTGGAAATGTGGCTGGAGTTGTAGCTCTCCTCAGCTGCGTTGGATGGGCTCCTCAACGGCATCATTAGCCACGTCTTCAGGGGATAGCCCTTGTCTCCAAGTAGACATCCGTGAAGTTGGTCTAGCGGACTGAAGAGCGGAGGCACACTAGACTGGCGCAGTATGAAGGAGTCATGGCAACTGCCAGGGTACTTGGCACAAACATGCAGAACTTCTTTGTTGTGGTCACACACCAGCTGAACGTTGAGGGAGTGGAAGCCCTTGCGGTTGACAAAAATACCTGGATTGCGATGGGGTGCCTTAAGGGCCACATGTGTGCAGTCAACGACGCCCTGCAACCTTGGAAAGCCTGCCAGATTAGCTAATCCAACGGCATGCGCCGTGACACTTGCTCGATCCTTGGTGAAATGGATGTGATTGTGCGCGATGGCAAAGAGGGCATCGGTTACCTGCATGATGCAGGTGTGTGCGGCCACCAGGGAGATGCCGCAGATGTCTGCTGCTGATCCCTGGAATGAGCCTGAGGCAAACAAGTTGAGTGTGGTGGTGACTTTGACGGCCACTGGTAAGGGGCGTCCACCTGGTTCTCTGGGCTCCAGGTCTTGTTGCAGCATTGCGCAGATGTCACCCACTACCTCTCGCGAAAGTCGGAGCCGCCTTTGGCACTGCTGATCAGACATGTTGAGGTAGCTGACCCTCTGTTTGTAGACCCTGGTTGGGGGGTATCTCCTGCGCCGACGGCCTTCCATGCGCTTGCCCCTTCTGTCCTGTGCAGCTTCAGGTGGGTGAGCAGCAGCTTGGCGCTCCTGCTGTTGCTGCTGCTGCTGTTGGTGCTGCTGTCGTTCATGGTTCTGCTGGTGCCACGGCTGGTGTTCGTCCTCATTGGATATCCAGGAGGGAAGGAAATAAATGGCTCCCATGCCTCTGGTATATGCCTCAGTTGAGGAAGCGCTCAATGAGGGTGGCGAGAGGGGTTTCCCAGGAGCTCACACTGGAGATGGGTGTCAGGCTCCAAACTTCCAGAGCTGTGGTTATGCCTTCTAAAAGTTCCCCCAGACCTGTTACAACAAAGTCCTGCCACCTGCAATTGATGGCTGATCAAATCTCCTATTTAAAGGTTGAGCTGCAGCTGAGAGTCAGCAATCCACTTGTGCTCCCGCCAGGTTTCACTGGAGTGTTTCCCATCAGGCGTGCTTCACGTGGGAAAAGGGTTAAACTGCCTAAAATGGTTCAAAATGGCATTACTGAGCCACTTTAGGGATTGTTAAGAGCGTTAATGGCCTCTCGCGCCTCTTGGAGGCGGGATGGAGTCGGGAACCCCGCGACCCATTTTGTCAAAATTGCGTGGAGGCGTGTTGGAGTCGGGATGGGGTCGAGACCCCCGAATCTGCTACTTTAACCCCCCACACGCCTCCAAACCCAACTCTACTCGGTAAAATAATGGGACTCAAGGCGGATAAATCACCTGGACCTGATGGCTTACATCCTAGAGTCTTGAAGGAAGTGGCGGTAGGGATTGTAGATGCATTGGTAATAATTTTTCAAAACTCCCTGGATTCCGCTAAGGTCCCGGCAGACTGGAAAACTGCTAATGTAACACCCTTATTTAAAAAGGGCAGTAGACAGAAGGCTGGTAACTATAGACCGGTTAGCCTAACATCTGTGGTAGGGAAAATTTTGGAGTCCATTATTAAGGAAACAGTAACAGGACATTTGGATAATCATAATTTAATAGGACAAAGTCAGCATGGTTTTACGAAGGGGAAGTCATGTTTGACAAATTTGCTGGAGTTCTTTGAGGAAGTAACATATAGAGTGGATAAAGGGGAACCAGTGGACGTAGTGTATTTAGACTTCCAAAAGGCATTTGACAAGGTGCCACACAAAAGATTATTGCTTAAGGTAAAAAATCACGGGATTGGGGGTAATATTCTGGCATGGATAGAGGATTGGCTATCTAACAGAAAGCAAAGAGTTGGGATAAATGGTTCATTCTCAGACTGGCAATCAGTAACTAGTGGTGTTCCACAGGGGTCAGTGCTGGGTCCCCAACTCTTCACAATCTATATTAACGATTTGGAGGAAGGGACCAAGTGTAACATATCAAAATTTGCAGATGATACAAAGATGGGAGGGAAAGTAGTGAGTGAGGAGGACATAAAAAACCTGCAAGGGGACATAGACAGGCTAAGTAAGTGGGCAGAGATTTGGCAGATGGAATACAACACTGGAAAGTGTGAGGTGATGCACTTTGGCAGGAAAAATCCTAGAGCAATTTATTATCTTAATGGCAAGAAACTGGAGAGTACTGAAGTGCAAAGGGATCTGGGGGTCCTGGTGCACGAAACTCAAAAGGTTAGTATGCAGGTGCAGCAAGTGATTAAGAAGGCAAATGGAATGTTGGCTTTCATTGCTAGGGGGATAGAATATAAAAATAGGGAGGTATTGCTTCAGTTGTACAAGGTATTGGTGAGACCGCACCTGGAATACTGCATACAGTTTTGGTGTCCTTACTTAAGGAAAGACATCCTTGCTCTCGAGGCAGTGCAAAAAAGGTTCACTCGGTTAATCCCGGGGATGAGGGGGTGGTCATATGAGGAGAGGTTGGGTAGATTGGGACTCTACTCATTGGAGTTCAGAAGAATGAGAGGCGATCTTATTGAAACATATAAGATTGTGAAGGGGTTGGATCGGGTGGATGCGGGGAGGATGTTCCCGATGACGGGAGAGACGAGAACTAGGGGACATAGTCTTAGAATAAGGGGCTGCTCTTTCAAAACTGAGATGAGGAGGAACTACTTCACTCAGAGGGTGGTAGGTCCATGGAATATGCTGCCACAAAAAGCTGTAGAAGCTACAACATTAATTAAATTTAAAACAGAAATAGACAGTTTCCTAGAAGTAAAGGGCATTAAGGGTTACGGGGAGCGGGCAGGAATTTGGACATGAGTCTAGGTTCGGATCGGTCATGGCCCTGTGGGTAGTGGAGCGGGCCCAGGGACTGTGTAGCCTGATTCTGCTCCTATTTCGTGTGTGCAATTCTGTTAGATGCAGGAGATGGTTCTGTGATAGATAGTAGATTGGCGGTTAGGATCAGATCAGCCATGATCTTATTGAATGGCGGAGCAGGCTCGAGGGGCCGATTGGCCTACTCCTGCTCCTATTTCTTATGTTCTTATGTTCTTATGTACTACGGGTCATTCGAAATCCAGCCCTTAGTGTTTGTAGGGAGTCCCCAGCAGTGTGTCGGTATTTGTCGGGAGTGCCCAGCAGTGTGTCAGTATTTGTATGGAGTCCCCATTAATGGGTTGGTATTTGTAGGGAGTCCCTAGGAGTGTGTCAGTATTTGCAGGGAGTCGCCAGGAGTGTGTCAGTATTTGCAGGGAGTCCCCAGCAGTGTGACAGTAATTGAAGGGAATCCCCAGCAGTGTTTCAGTATTTGTAGGGGGTCCCCAGCAGTGTGTCAGTTTGGAAGGGAATCTCGAGCAGTGTGTCAGTATGTTTAGGGAATCCCCAGGCGTGTGTCAGTATTTGTAGGGGGTCCCCAGGAGTGTATCAGTTTTGTAGGGAATCCCCAGGAGTGTGTCAGTGTGTAGGGAGTCCCCAGAAGTGTGTCAGTATTTGTAGGAATTCCCCAGCAATGTTTCAGTATTTGTAGTGTGTCCCCATGAGTGTCTGGTGTTTGTAGGGAGTCCCCAGCAATGTTTCAGTATTTGTAGTGAGTCCCCATGAGTGTGTCGGTATGTGTAGGGAGTCCCCAGGAGTGTGTCAGTATTTGTAGGGAATCCCCAGCAATGTTTCTGTATTTGTAGGGAATCCCCATGAGTGTGTCGGTATGTGTAGGGAGTCCCCAGGAGTGTGTCAGTATTTGTAGGGATTCCCCAGCAATGTTTCAGTATTTGTAGTGAGTCCCCATGAGTGTGTCGGTATGTGTAGGGAGTCCCCAGGAGTGTGTCAGTATTTGTAGGGAATCCCCAGCAATGTTTCTGTATTTGTAGGGAATGCCCAGGCGGGTTTCATTGTTTGAAGGGAATCCCCAGCAGTCTGTTGGTATTTGTTGGGAGTCCCCAGGAGTGTGTCAGTATTTGTAGGGAGTCCCCAGGAATGTGTCAGTATTTGTAGGGAGTCCCCAGGAATGTGTCAGTATTTGTAGGGGGCCCCCAGGAGTGTGTCAGTATTTGTAGTTTGTCCCCAGCAGTGTGTCGCTATTTGTAGGGAGTCCCCAGGAGTGTGTCGGTATTTGTAGGGAGTCCCCAGGAGTGTGTCAGTATTTTTTAGGGAGTCCCCAGCAGTGTGTCATTATTTGTAGGGAGTCCCCAGGAGTGTTTCATTTTTTGAAGGGAGTCCCCAGCAGTCTGTCAGTATTTGTTGGGAGTCCGCAGGAATCTGTCGCAATTTGTAGGGGGCCCCCAGGAGTGTGGCAGTATTTGTAGGGAGTCCCCAGGAATGTGTCGGTATTTATGGGGGGAGTCCCCAGCAGTGTGTCCGCAAGATCCTGCAAATCCATTGGCAGTATAGGCGCACCAACGTCAGTGTTCTTGCTCAGGCCAACATCCCCAGCATCGAAGCTTTGACCACGCTCGATCAGCTCCGATGGATGGGTCACATTGTCCGCATGCCCGATACAAGACTCCCAAAACAAGCGCTCTACTCGGAGCTCCGGCACAGCATGAAAGCCCCAGGTGGGCAGAGGAAATGCTACAAGGACACCCTCAAAGCCTCCTTGAAAAAGTGTAACATCCCCACCGACACCTGGGAATCCCTGGCCCAAGACCGCACAAAGTGGAGGAGAAGCATCCGGGAAGGCGCCGAACACCTCGAGTCTCCTCGCTGGGAGCAAGCGGAAGCCAAGCGCAGGCAGCAAAAGGAGCGCACGTCAACCCAAGCACCCCACGCACCCGCCCCTTCAACCACCATCTGCCCCACCTGTGACAGAGACTGTAGGTCCCGCATTGGATTCATCAGTCACCTGCGAACTCATTTTTTAATGTGGAAGCAAGTCATCCTCGGTTCCGAGGGACTGCCTAATAAGAAGAAGAAGAAGAGTCAGTATTTGTAGGGAGTCCCCAGCAGTGTTTCAGTATTTGCAGGGAGTCCGCAGCAATATGTCAGTATTTGCAGGGAGTCCCCAGGAGTGTGTGAGTGTTTGTAGGGAGTCCCAAGGAATCTGTCGGTATTTGTAGGCAGTCCGCAGGAATGGGTCGGTATTTGTAGGGAGTCCCCAGGAGTGTGTCGGTTTTGTAGGCAGTTCCCAGCAGTGTCTCGGTATTTGTAGAGAGTCCCCAGCAGTGTGTCAGTATTTGTAGAGTGTCCCCAGAAGTGAGTCGGTATTGGCAGGGAGTCCCCAGGAGTGTGTCAGTATTTGTAGGGAGTCCCCAGGAAACTGTCGGTATTTGTAGGGAGTCCCCAGGAGTGTGTCAGTATTTGCAGGGAGTCCCCAGGAATCTGTCCGTATTTGTAGTGAGACCCCATGTGTGTGGCAGTATTAGTAGGGAGTCCCCAGGAGTGTGTCAGTATTAGTAGAGAGTCCTCAGGAGTGTGTCAGTATTAGTCGGGAGTCCCCAGGAGTGTGTCAGTATTAGTAGGGAGTCCCCAGGAGTGTGTCAGTATTAGTAGGGAGTCCCCAGGAGTGTGTCAGTATTTGCAGGGAGTCCCCAGGAGTGTGTCAGTATTTGCAGGGAGTCCCCAGCAGTGTGCCTGTATTTGTAGGGAATCCCCAGGAGTGTTTCAGTATTCGTAGGGAGTCCCCAGGAGTGTGTCAGTATTTGTAGGGGGCCCCCAGGAGTGTATCAGTATTTGTAGTTTGTCCCCAGCAGTGTGTCGCTATTTGTAGGGAGTCCCCAGGAGTGTGTCGGTATTTGTAGGGAGTCCCCAGGAGTGTGTCATTATTTGTAGGGAGTCCCCAGGAGTGTTTCATTTTTTGAAGGGAGTCCCCAGCAGTCTGTCAGTATTTGTTGGGAGTCCGCAGGAATCTGTCGCAATTTGTAGGGGGCCCCCAGGAGTGTGGCAGTATTTGTAGGGAGTCCCGAGGAATGTGTCGGTATTTATGGGGGGAGTCCCCAGCAGTGTGTCCGCAAGATCCTGCAAATCCATTGGCAGTATAGGCGCACCAACGTCAGTGTTCTTGCTCAGGCCAACATCCCCAGCATCGAAGCTTTGACCACGCTCGATCAGCTCCGATGGATGGGTCACATTGTCCGCATGCCCGATACAAGACTCCCAAAACAATCGCTCTACTCGGAGCTCCGGCACAGCATGAAAGCCTCAGGTGGGCAGAGGAAACGCTTCAAGGACACCCTCAAAGCCTCCTTGAAAAAGTGTAACATCCCCACTGACACCTGGGAATCCCTGGCACAAGACCGCACAAAGTGGAGGAGAAGCATCCGGGAAGGCGCCGAACACCTCGAGTCTCTTCGCCGGGAGCAAGCGGAAGCCAAGCGCAGGCAGCAAAAGGAGCGCACGTCAACCCAAGCACCCCACCCACCGGCCCCTTCAACCACCGTCTGCCCCACCTGTGACAGAGTCTGTAGGTCCCGCATTGGACTCATCAGTCACCTGCGAACTCATTTTTTAATGTGGAAGCAAGTCATCCTCGGTTCCGAGGGACTGCCTAAGAAGAAGAAGAAGAAGAGTCAGTATTTGTAGGGAGTCCCCAGGAGTGTGTCAGTATTTGTAGGCAGTCCCCAGCAGTGTTTCAGTATTTGTAGGGAGTCCCCAGCAGTGTGTCAGTATTTGTAGGGAGTCCCCAGGAATGTGTCGGTATTTATGGGGGGAGTCCCCAGCAGTGTGTCAGTATTTGTAGGGAGTCCCCAGGAGTGTGTGGTGTTTGTAGGGAGTCCCCATGAGTGTGTCGGTATGTGTAGGGAGTCCCCAGCAGTGTTTCTGTATTTGTAGGGAGTCCCCAGCAGTGTTTCTGTATTTGTAGGGAATCCCCAGCAGTGTTTCTGTATTTGTAGGGAGTCCCCAGGAATGTGTGGGTAATTGTAGCGAGTCCCCAGGCGGGTTTCATTGTTTGAAGGGAGTCCCCAGCAGTGTGTCAGTATTTGTTGATAGTCCCCAGGAATCTGTCGCTATTTGTAGGGAGTCCCCAGTAGTGTGACAGTATTTGCAGGGTGTCCACGGTAGTTTGTCAGTGTCTGTAGTTTGTCCCCAGGAGTATGTCAGTATTTGTAGTTTGTCCCCAGCAGTGTGTTATTATTTGTTGGGAGTCCCCAGGAGTGTTTCATTGTTTGAAGGGAGTCCCCAGCAGTCTGTCAGAATTTGTTGGGAGTCCGCAGGAATCTGTCGCAATTTGTAGGGGGCCCCCAGGAGTGTGGCAGTATTTGTAGGGAGTCCCCAGGAATGTGTCGGTATTTATGGGGGGAGTCCCCAGCAGTGTGTTCGCAAGATCCTGCAAATCCATTGGCAGTATAGGCGCACCAACGTCAGTGTTCTTGCTCAGGCCAACATCCCCAGCATCGAAGCTTTGACCACGCTCGATCAGCTCCGATGGACGGGTCACATTGTCCGCATGCCCGATACGAGACTCCCAAAACAAGCGCTCTACTCGGAGCTCCGGCACAGCATGAAAGCCCCAGGTGGGCAGAGGAAATGCTTCAAGGACACCCTCAAAGCCTCCTTGAAAAAGTGTAACATCCCCACCGACACCTGGGAATCCCTGGCCCAAGACCGCACAAAGTGGAGGAGAAGCATCCGGGAAGGCGCCGAACACCTCGAGTCTCTTCGCCGGGAGCAAGCGGAAGCCAAGCGCAAACAGCGGAAGGAGCGCACGTCAACCCAAGCACCCCACCCACCGGCCCCTTCAACCACCGTCTGCCCCACCTGTGACAGAGACTGTAGGTCCCGCATCGGACTCATCAGTCACCTGAGAACTCATTTTTAATGTGGAAGCAAGTCATCCTCGGTTCGAGGGACTGCCTAAGAAGAAGAAGAAGAAGAGTCAGTATTTGCAGGGAGTCCCCAGGAGTGTGTCAGTGTTTGTAGAGAGGCCCCAGGAGTGTGTCAGTATTTGTAGGAGGAGTCCCCAGCAGTGTGTCGGTATTTGCAGGGAGTCCCCAGCAGTGTTTCAGTATTTGTAGGTGGTCCCCAGCAGTGTGTCAGTATTTGCAGGGAATCCCCAGGAGTGTGTCAGTGTTTGTAGAGAGGCCCCAGGAGTGTGTCAGTGTTTGTAGGGAGTCCCCAGCAGTGTGTCAGTATTTGTAGGGAGTCCCCAGCAGTGTGTCAGTATTTGTAGGGAGTCCCCAGGAGTGTGTCAGGGCTGGATTTTGAAGTTGGAGTCGGGTTGGGTCGGGAATCACACATTCTGGCTTGTGAACCCGCCTCCATCGAGATGTGGCCAACCCACTGTATTTTCCCTTGATTGACCTTGTTGAGCCCGCCCAGTGGGCTCAGCAGGCCAATTAAGGGCCACCCGGCAACAGGTGACGTTAGAGACTGACATTTCATCTGTCAAGAGCTTTTGACAGATGAAATATCAGCGTTTGACAGCTCTGTGAAGCTGTCAAACACTCACAATATGATTTCTAACTTCAGTCCTTCCTTTCAGGCTGAGTTAGAAATCATTCCAGCACAGAAAACAGAAGGCTGCAGGTTTTGACAGAACCACGGCTTTCCTGCTTTCTGTGCCGGTGAGATTTCTAACTCCCGAGAACTGAAGGGCTGACACCTGCAGGAGGAAGTTAAGGTAAGTAAAACTTTTTCCAACACTTAGCACTTACCTTACACACTTACCTCTGCACACATGCACCCATCACTCACCTGCCCACCGGACATATCGACCCCTCCAACCCCTGCAGACCCACGGCCCGACCCGATAACTTGGAGTGGTTGCCACCTGTCGGGAAGCCCACACTTTTCTTTTGAAAATAGGGATCATGCAAAAAACTGCCTTTTAACTACCTGTTAACAGGCAGTTAATTGTCACTAATCCCTTCCCGCCTCGTGGAGTCGGGTCTCAGCACAGGTCGGGTACCTGCCGCCAGAGAAACTGGCATGGAGGCGGGTTGGAGTCAGGATGGGGTCGGGACCCCCGAATCTGCAACTTTAACCCCCCCCCCCCCGGCCTCCAAACCCGACTCCACGGTTCATTGAATATCCAGAAGTATTTGTAGGGAGTCCCCAGGAGTAAGTCAGTATTGGCAGGGTGTCCCCAGGAGTCTGTCAGTATTTGAAGGGAGTCCCCAGGAGTGTGTCAGTATTTGTAGGGAGTCCCCAGGAGTGTGTCAGTATTTGTAAGGTGTCCCCAGGAGTGTGTCTGTATTTGTAAGCATTCCCCAGCAGTATTTCTGTATTTGTAGAGTCCCCAGCTGTATGTCAATATTTGTAGGGAGTCCCCAGCAGTGTTTCAGCATTTGCATGGAGTCCCCAGGAGTGTGTCAGTGTTTGTAAGGAGTCCCCAGGACTGTGTCCGTATTTGTAGGCAATCCCCAGCAGTGTCTCGGTATTTATAGGGACTCCCAGCAGTGTGTCAGTATTTGCAGGAAGTCCCCAGCAGTGTGTCAGTGTTTGTAGGGAGTCCCCAGGACTGTGTCCGTATTTGTAGGGAGTCCCCAGGAATGTGTCGGTATTTGTAGGGAATCCCCAGCAGTGTGTCAGTATTTGTAGGGAGTCCCCAGCAGTGTGTCATTATTTGTAGGGAGTCCCCAGCAGTGTGTCAGTATTTGTAGGGAGTCCCCAGGAGTGTGTCAGTATTTGCTGGGAGTCCCCAGCAGTGTGTCAGTATTGTAGGGAGTACCCAGGAGTGTGTCGGTTTTGTAGGCAGTTCCCAGCAGTGTCTCGGTATTTGTAGAGAGTCCCCAGCAGTGTGTCAGTATTTGTAGAGTGTCCCCAGAAGTGAATCGGTATTGGCAGGGAGTCCCCAGGAGTGTGTCAGTTTTTGTAGGCAGTCCCCAGGAGTGTGTCAGTGTTTGTAGGGAGTCCCCAGGAGTGTGTCAGTGTTTGTAGGGAGTCCCCAGGAGTGTGTCAGTATTTGTAGGGACTCCCCAGGAGTATGTCAGTATTTGCAGGGAGTCCCCAGGAGTGTGTCAATGTTTGTAGGGAGTCCCCAGGAATCTGTCCGTATTTGTAGTGAGACCCCATGTGAGTGGCAGTATTTGTAGGGAGTCCCCAGGAGTGTGTCAGTATTTGTAGGGAGTTCCCAGCAGTGTGTCAGTATTTGTAGGGAGTCCCCAGGAGTGAGTCGCTATTTGTAGGGAGTCCCCAGGAGTGTGTCAGTATTTGTAGGGAATCCCCAGCAGTGTGTCAGTATTTGTAGGGAGTCCCCAGGAGTGTGTCAATGTTTGTAGGGAGTCCCCAGCAGTGTGTCAGTATTTGTAGAGTCCCCAGCAGAGTGTCGGTGGTTGTAGGGAGTCCCCAGGAATCTGTTGGTATTTGTATGGAGTCCCCAGCAGTGTGTCGGTATTTGCAGGGAATCCCCAACAGTGTTTCAGTATTAGTAGGCGGTCCCCAGAAGCGTGTCAGTATTTGCAGGGAATCCCCAGGATTGTGTCGGTGTTTGTAGTGAGTCCCCAGAAGTGTGTCGGTATTTGTAGGGAGTCCCCAGCAGAATGTCAGTATTTGTAGGGAGTCCCCAGGAACGTGTCAGTGTTTGCAGGCAGTCCCCAGCAGTGTGTCAGTATTTGTAGGGGGTCCCCAGGAATCTGTCGGTATTTGTAGGGAGTCCCCAGGAATGTGTCAGTATTTGTAGGGAGTCCCCAGGAATGTGTCAGTATTTGTAGGGAGTCCCCAGGAGTGTGTCATCATTTGCAGGGAGTCCTTAGCAGAATGTCATTATTTGCAAGGAATCCCCAGCAGTGTATCAGTATTTGTAGGAAGTCCCCAGGAATGTGTCGGTATTTGTAGGGAGTCCCCAGGAATGTGTCAGTGTTTGTAGGGAGTCCCCAGGAATGTGTCAGTATTTGTAGGGAGTCCCCAGGAGTGTTTCAGTATTTGCAGGGAGTCCCCAGGAGTGTGTCAGTATTTGTAGGGACTCCCCAGCCGTGTGTCGCTGTTTGTAGGGAGTCCCCAGGAATGTGCCAGTATTTTTAGGGAGTCCCCAGGAATGGGTCGGTATTTGTAGGGAGTCCCCAGCACTTTTTCTGTATTTGTAGGGAGTCCCCAGCAGTAGGTCAGTGTTTGTAGGGTGTCCTCAGGAGTGTTTCAGTATTTGTAAAGAGTCCCCAGCAGAATGTCAGTAATTGTAGGGAGGCCCCAGGAGTGAGTCAGTGTTTGCAGGGAGTCCCCAGGAATGTGTCGGTATTTGTCGGGAGTAATCAGGAGTGTGTCTGTATTTGCAGGGATTCCACAGGGGTGTGTTAGTATTTGTAGGGACTTCCCAGCACTGTTTCTGTATTTGTAGAGAGTCCCCAGCAGTGTGTCAGTATTTGTAGAGTCCCCAGCCGTGTGTCGGTGGTTGTAGGGAGTCACCAGGAATCTGTTGGTATTTGTATGGAGTCCCCAGCAGTGTGTCAGTGTTTGCAAATAGTCCCGAGGAGTGTGTCAGTGTTTATAGGAGGAGACCCCAGCTGTGTGTCGGTATTTGCAGGGAATCCCCAACAGTGTTTCAGTATTAGTAGGCGGTCCCCAGAAGCGTGTCAGTATTTACAGGGAATCCCCAGGATTGTGTCAGTGTTTGTAGCGAGTCCCCAGAAGTGTGTCGGTATTTGTAGGCAGTCCCCAGCAGTGTGTCAGTATTTGTAGAGAGGCCCCAGGAATGTGTTGGTATTTATAGGGAGTCCCCAGGAATGTTTCATTTTTTGAAGGGAGTCCCCGGCAGTGTGTCAGTATTTGTTGGGAGTCCGCAGGAATCTGTCGCTAATTATAGGGGGCCCCCAGGAGTGTGGCAGTATTTGTAGGGAGTCCCCAGGAATGTGTCGGTATTTATGGGGGAGTCCCCAGCAGTGTTTATGTATTTGCAGGGAGTCCCCAGCAGCGTGTAAGTATTTGTAGGGAATCCCCAGGAATGTGTCAGTATTTGTAGGGAGTCCCCAGCAGTGTTTATGTATTTGCAGGGAGTCCCCAGCAGTGTGTAAGTATTTGTAGGGAATCCCCAGGAGTGTGTCAGTATTTGTAGGGTGTCCCCAGCCGTGTGTCGGTATTTTTGGGGAGACCCCAGGAATGGGTCGATATTTGTATGGAGTACCCAGGAGTATGTCAGTATTTGTAAGGAATCCCCAGGAATGGGTCGGTATTTGTAGGGAGTCCCCAGGAACGTGTCAGTGTTTGCAGGCAGTCCCCAGGAGGGTGTCAGTATTTGTAGGGACTCCCCAGCCGTGTGTCGGTGTTTGTAGGGAGTCCCCATGTGTGTCGGTAATTGTAAGCAGTCCCCAGCAGAATGTCAGTAATTGTAGGGAGGCCCCAGGAATCTGTCGGTATTTGTAGGGAGTCCCCAGGGCTGTTTCAAGTATTAGTAGGGAGTCCCCAGGAATGGGTCGGTATTTGTAGGGAGTCCCCAGGTGTGTGTCAGTATTTGTAGGGCGTCCCCAGCTGTGTGTTGGTGTTTGTAGGGAGTCCCCGGGAATCTGTCCGTATTTGTAGGCAGTACCCAGGAGTGTGTCAGTATTTGTAGGGAGTCCCCATGTGTGTCGGTATTTGTAAGCAGTCCCCAGCAAGGTGTCGGTATTTGTAGAGAGGCCCCAGGAGCGTGTCAGTATTTACAGGGAATCCCCAGGAATGGGTCAGTATTTGTAGGGAGTCCCCAGGAATGGGTCAGTATTTACAGGAGGAGACCCCAGCAGTGTGTCGGTATTTGTAGGGAGTCCCCAGGAATGTGTTAGTATTTGTAGGGAGTCCCCAGGAGTGTTTCAGTATTTGTAGGCAGTCCCCAGGAGTGTGTCAGTATTTGTAGGGAGTCCCCAGGAATGTGTCGGTATTTGCAGGGAGTCCCCAGGAATGTGTCGGTATTTGTCGGGAGTAATCAGGAGTGTGTCTGTATTTGCAGGGATTCCACAGGGGTGTGTTAGTATTTGTAGGGACTCCCCAGCACTGTTTCTGTATTTGTAGAGAGTCCCCAGCAGTGTGTCAGTATTTGTAGAGTCCCCAGCCGTGTGTCGGTGGTTGTAGGGAGTCCCCAGGAATCTGTTGGTATTTGTATGGAGTCCCCAGCAGTGTGTCAGTGTTTGCAAATAGTCCCGAGGAGTGTGTCAGTGTTTATAGGAGGAGTCCCCAGCTGTGTGTCGGTATTTGCAGGGAATCCCCAACAGTGTTTCAGTATTAGTAGGCGGTCCCCAGAAGCGTGTCAGTATTTGCAGGGAATCCCCAGGATTGTGTCAGTGTTTGTAGCGAGTCCCCAGAAGTGTGTCGGTATTTGTAGGCAGTCCCCAGCAGGGTGTCGGTATTTGTAGGAAGTCCCCAGCAGTTTGTCAGTATTTGTAGAGAGGCCCCAGGAACGTGTCAGTATTTGCAGGCAGTCCCCAGGAGTGTGTCATTGTTTCTAGGGAGTCCCCAGGAGTGTGTCAGTGTTTGTAGGGCTCCCCAGCCGTGTGTCGGTGTTTGTAGGGAGTCCCCAGGAGGGTGTCAGTATTTGTAGGGCTCCCCAGCCGTGTGTCGGTGTTTGTAGGGAGTCCCCAGGAATCTGTCGGTATTTGTAAGGAGTAATCAGGAGTGTGTCAGTGTTCGCAGGGAGTCCACAGGAGTGTGTCAGTATTTGTAGGGAGTCCCCAGGAGTGTGTCAGTATTTGTAGGGAGTCCCCAGGAGTGTGTCAGTATTTGTAGGGAGTCCCCAGGAGTATGTCAGTGTTTGTAGGGAGTCCCCATGTGTGTCGGTAATTGTAAGCAGTCCCCAGCAGAATGTCAGTAATTGTAGGGAGGCCCCAGGAATCTGTCGGTATTTGTAGGGAGTCCCAGGGCTGTTTCAAGTATTAGTAGGGAGTCCCCAGGAATGGGTCGGTATTTGTAGGGAGTCCCCAGCAGTGTGTCAGTATTTGTAGGGCGTCCCCAGCCGTGTGTTGGTGTTTGTAGGGAGTCCCCGGGAATCTGTCCGTATTTGTAGGCAGTACCCAGGAGTGTGTCAGTATTTGTAGGGAGTCCCCATGTGTGTCGGTATTTGTAAGCAGTCCCCAGCAAGGTGTCGGTATTTGTAGAGAGGCCCCAGGAGCGTGTCAGTGTTTGTAGGGAGTCCCCAGG
This sequence comes from Squalus acanthias, assembly GCA_030390025.1. Classification (NCBI taxonomy): domain Eukaryota; kingdom Metazoa; phylum Chordata; class Chondrichthyes; order Squaliformes; family Squalidae; genus Squalus; species Squalus acanthias. The sequence continues at coordinate 250,888,028 of CM059425.1, forward strand.
AATGGGTCGGTATTTGTAGGGAGTCCCCAGCAGTGTTTATGTATTTGCAGGGAGTCCCCAGCAGTGTGTAAGTATTTGTAGGGAATCCCCAGGAGTGTGTCAGTATTTGTAGGGTGTCCCCAGCCGTGTGTCGGTATTTTTGGGGAGACCCCAGGAATGGGTCGATATTTGTATGGAGTACCCAGGAGTATGTCAGTATTTGTAAGGAATCCCCAGGAATGGGTCGGTATTTGTAGGGAGTCCCCAGGAGTGTGTCGGTATTTGCAGGGAGTCCCCAGGAGTGTGTCAGTATTTGTAGGGACTCCCCAGCCGTGTGTCGGTGTTTGTAGGGAGTCCCCATGTGTGTCGGTAATTGTAAGCAGTCCCCAGCAGAATGTCAGTAATTGTAGGGAGGCCCCAGGAATCTGTCGGTATTTGTAGGGAGTCCCCAGGGCTGTTTCAAGTATTAGTAGGGAGTCCCCAGGAATGGGTCGGTATTTGTAGGGAGTCCCCAGGTGTGTGTCAGTATTTGTAGGGCGTCCCCAGCTGTGTGTTGGTGTTTGTAGGGAGTCCCCGGGAATCTGTCCGTATTTGTAGGCAGTACCCAGGAGTGTGTCAGTATTTGTAGGGAGTCCCCATGTGTGTCGGTATTTGTAAGCAGTCCCCAGCAAGGTGTCGGTATTTGTAGAGAGGCCCCAGGAGCGTGTCAGTATTTACAGGGAATCCCCAGGAATGGGTCAGTATTTGTAGGGAGTCCCCAGGAATGGGTCAGTATTTACAGGAGGAGACCCCAGCAGTGTGTCGGTATTTGTAGGGAGTCCCCAGGAATGTGTTAGTATTTGTAGGGAGTCCCCAGGAGTGTGTCAGTATTTGTAGGCAGTCCCCAGGAGTGTGTCAGTATTTGTAGGGAGTCCCCAGGAATGTGTCGGTATTTGCAGGGAGTCCCCAGGAATGTGTCGGTATTTGTCGGGAGTAATCAGGAGTGTGTCTGTATTTGCAGGGATTCCACAGGGGTGTGTTAGTATTTGTAGGGACTCCCCAGCACTGTTTCTGTATTTGTAGAGAGTCCCCAGCAGTGTGTCAGTATTTGTAGAGTCCCCAGCCGTGTGTCGGTGGTTGTAGGGAGTCCCCAGGAATCTGTTGGTATTTGTATGGAGTCCCCAGCAGTGTGTCAGTGTTTGCAAATAGTCCCGAGGAGTGTGTCAGTGTTTATAGGAGGAGTCCCCAGCTGTGTGTCGGTATTTGCAGGGAATCCCCAACAGTGTTTCAGTATTAGTAGGCGGTCCCCAGAAGCGTGTCAGTATTTGCAGGGAATCCCCAGGATTGTGTCAGTGTTTGTAGCGAGTCCCCAGAAGTGTGTCGGTATTTGTAGGCAGTCCCCAGCAGGGTGTCGGTATTTGTAGGAAGTCCCCAGCAGTTTGTCAGTATTTGTAGAGAGGCCCCAGGAACGTGTCAGTATTTGCAGGCAGTCCCCAGGAGTGTGTCATTGTTTCTAGGGAGTCCCCAGGAGTGTGTCAGTGTTTGTAGGGCTCCCCAGCCGTGTGTCGGTGTTTGTAGGGAGTCCCCAGGAGGGTGTCAGTATTTGTAGGGCTCCCCAGCCGTGTGTCGGTGTTTGTAGGGAGTCCCCAGGAATCTGTCGGTATTTGTAAGGAGTAATCAGGAGTGTGTCAGTGTTCGCAGGGAGTCCACAGGAGTGTGTCAGTATTTGTAGGGAGTCCCCAGGAGTGTGTCAGTATTTGTAGGGAGTCCCCAGGAGTGTGTCAGTATTTGTAGGGAGTCCCCAGGAGTATGTCAGTGTTTGTAGGGAGTCCCCATGTGTGTCGGTAATTGTAAGCAGTCCCCAGCAGAATGTCAGTAATTGTAGGGAGGCCCCAGGAATCTGTCGGTATTTGTAGGGAGTCCCAGGGCTGTTTCAAGTATTAGTAGGGAGTCCCCAGGAATGGGTCGGTATTTGTAGGGAGTCCCCAGCAGTGTGTCAGTATTTGTAGGGCGTCCCCAGCCGTGTGTTGGTGTTTGTAGGGAGTCCCCGGGAATCTGTCCGTATTTGTAGGCAGTACCCAGGAGTGTGTCAGTATTTGTAGGGAGTCCCCATGTGTGTCGGTATTTGTAAGCAGTCCCCAGCAAGGTGTCGGTATTTGTAGAGAGGCCCCAGGAGCGTGTCAGTGTTTGTAGGGAGTCCCCAGGAATGGGTCGGTATTTGTAGGGAGTCCCCAGGAATGGGTCAGTATTTACAGGGAATCCCCAGCAGTGTGTCGGTATTTATAGGGAGTCCCCAGCAGTGTGTCAGAATTTGTAGGGGGTCCCCAGCAGTGTGTCAGTGTTTGTAGGGAGTCCCCAGGAATGTGTCTGTAGTTGTAGGTAGTCCCAGGCAATCTGTAAGTATTTGTAGGGAGTCCCCAGGAGTGTGTAAGTAATTGTAGGGAGTCCCCAGCCGTGTGTCGGTATTTGTAGGGAGTCCCCAGGAAACTGTTGGTATTTGTAGGGAGTACCCAGGAGTGTGTCAGTATTTGTAGGGAGTCCCCAGGAGTGTGTCAGTATTTGCAGGGAGTCCCCAGCAGTGTGTCAGTGTTTGCAGGGAGGCCCCAGTGGTGTGTCAGTATTTGCAGGGAGTCCCCAGCAGTGTGTCAGTATTTGCAGGGAGTCCCCAGGAGTGTATCAATGTTTGTAGGGAGTCCCCAGGACTGTTCGGTATTTGTAGGCAGTCCCCAGCAGTGTCTCTGTATTTCTAGGGAGTCCCCAGCAGTGTTTCTGTATTTGTAGTGAGTCCCCAGCAGTGTGTCAGTATTTCTACGGAGTCCCCAGTAGTGTGTCAGTAATTGTAGGGAGTCCCCGGTGTAGGGGGTGGTAATGGGGTAAGCCTTCGCTTTCTGACTCAGTGAGTGGTTCGAATCGCTCCCACACCCCTCTGGTTCCTAGACTTTGGACTTATTTAGGGGTTGTGAACAAAATTGCAGTAGACGACAGGTTCTGATGAAAGAATTTTACTTTATTAAAAGAAAAAAAAGGTAACAAACTTGAAACACACTTATTACTTAAACACGGATTGGGGAGCACACGGTACAAGCGAGGGAGAATGACAATATACCAAACAAAACCTTATCCCTCCCAAAGATCCCACTATCTAGTTAGGTTTTTGGTTTCAGGAGATCAGGGATAATGCTCACCAACGAATCCTTGACAGGATTTTAGGGTCTTTTGTTTAAAAGATTTCGTAAGGCCCTTGTTGCTGCAAGGTGTCCGATGGTCACTGAGGCAGTCGCTCTGGTTTCTTCTTGTGTGCTGGTCTGTTTGCTGGCCTTCTTCCTCGTGGCTTGTAGTGATTTTTGCTGGAGCACGGAGAGAGCTGTGTCAGCGTGGTCAGTGAGTCCGAAAAGAGAAAGAAGTTATGGGACAGGCTTTCAATTATACTGTTTCTTTTTCACGCCCAAAAACCCCTTACTAAAACGGATTCCTTAAGGTTGCAAATGAACCTTGCTTAGTCCATTGTCTAGTTTTGGCGGGCTTGCCAGTTCCGATGGCTTTAGCTCAGTGTTAAACATGTCCTGATCGTTTTCCGATTTAAACACAGCCTTATCTACGCGCCAAATCTCAACCCTATTGTCCTAGGTCTTTTGGCGGGCTTTTAAATCTGTTCTGTGGATACCTGGTTGATTGGTTTTTGATGAAGTACTGAATGTTTTATTGATTTCAGGCTTCTGGTATCCTGTTTGGGCCTGGGAATTTCAAAAGGGGGTCTTGGATTATTCATATTTCGATGTGTGTGTGAGTTTTCGGTTTGTCTCTTCCTCCTTGGTAGGATTTGCAGTGTAAACAATTCCCAGACAGCTTGATTGGGCCCCAATACCCAAATCTGTTCACTGCCTGGCCACGCCCCTCTGCAGCTTGTCTTGTGTCTGTGAAAAGGTGTCTCTCCCAACAGTAAGATTCAAAAGTCAGTTTCCTCAGGGTTTTTCTTCCCTGATCTTTCCAAAACTGAGGTTTTTACATCAAATCACTTCACTTAGGTCCCATCATCCCAAGTTTGTATGAAAGGTCCAAAAATCACTCCCTTTAGGGCTCTGTTCGAGTTTCTGGGGGATTTTGCGAAGCCTACACCGGCAGTGTGTCATTATTTGTAGGGAGTCCCCAGGAATGTGTTGGTATTTATAGGGAGTCCCCAGGAATGTTTCATTTTTTGAAGGGAGTCCCCGGCAGTGTGTCAGTATTTGTTGGGAGTCCGCAGGAATCTGTCGCTAATTATAGGGGGCCCCCAGGAGTGTGGCAGTATTTGTAGGGAGTCCCCAGGAATGTGTCGGTATTTATGGGGGAGTCCCCAGCAGTGTTTATGTATTTGCAGGGAGTCCCCAGCAGCGTGTAAGTATTTGTAGGGAATCCCCAGGAATGTGTCAGTATTTGTAGGGAGTCCCCAGCAGTGTTTATGTATTTGCAGGGAGTCCCCAGCAGTGTGTAAGTATTTGTAGGGAATCCCCAGGAGTGTGTCAGTATTTGTAGGGTGTCCCCAGCCGTGTGTCGGTATTTTTGGGGAGACCCCAGGAATGGGTCGATATTTGTATGGAGTACCCAGGAGTATGTCAGTATTTGTAAGGAATCCCCAGGAATGGGTCGGTATTTGTAGGGAGTCCCCAGGAGTGTGTCGGTATTTGCAGGGAGTCCCCAGGAGTGTGTCAGTATTTGTAGGGACTCCCCAGCCGTGTGTCGGTGTTTGTAGGGAGTCCCCATGTGTGTCGGTAATTGTAAGCAGTCCCCAGCAGAATGTCAGTAATTGTAGGGAGGCCCCAGGAATCTGTCGGTATTTGTAGGGAGTCCCCAGGGCTGTTTCAAGTATTAGTAGGGAGTCCCCAGGAATGGGTCGGTATTTGTAGGGAGTCCCCAGGTGTGTGTCAGTATTTGTAGGGCGTCCCCAGCTGTGTGTTGGTGTTTGTAGGGAGTCCCCGGGAATCTGTCCGTATTTGTAGGCAGTACCCAGGAGTGTGTCAGTATTTGTAGGGAGTCCCCATGTGTGTCGGTATTTGTAAGCAGTCCCCAGCAAGGTGTCGGTATTTGTAGAGAGGCCCCAGGAGCGTGTCAGTATTTACAGGGAATCCCCAGGAATGGGTCAGTATTTGTAGGGAGTCCCCAGGAATGGGTCAGTATTTACAGGAGGAGACCCCAGCAGTGTGTCGGTATTTGTAGGGAGTCCCCAGGAATGTGTTAGTATTTGTAGGGAGTCCCCAGGAGTGTTTCAGTATTTGTAGGCAGTCCCCAGGAGTGTGTCAGTATTTGTAGGGAGTCCCCAGGAATGTGTCGGTATTTGCAGGGAGTCCCCAGGAATGTGTCGGTATTTGTCGGGAGTAATCAGGAGTGTGTCTGTATTTGCAGGGATTCCACAGGGGTGTGTTAGTATTTGTAGGGACTCCCCAGCACTGTTTCTGTATTTGTAGAGAGTCCCCAGCAGTGTGTCAGTATTTGTAGAGTCCCCAGCCGTGTGTCGGTGGTTGTAGGGAGTCCCCAGGAATCTGTTGGTATTTGTATGGAGTCCCCAGCAGTGTGTCAGTGTTTGCAAATAGTCCCGAGGAGTGTGTCAGTGTTTATAGGAGGAGTCCCCAGCTGTGTGTCGGTATTTGCAGGGAATCCCCAACAGTGTTTCAGTATTAGTAGGCGGTCCCCAGAAGCGTGTCAGTATTTGCAGGGAATCCCCAGGATTGTGTCAGTGTTTGTAGCGAGTCCCCAGAAGTGTGTCGGTATTTGTAGGCAGTCCCCAGCAGGGTGTCGGTATTTGTAGGAAGTCCCCAGCAGTTTGTCAGTATTTGTAGAGAGGCCCCAGGAACGTGTCAGTATTTGCAGGCAGTCCCCAGGAGTGTGTCATTGTTTCTAGGGAGTCCCCAGGAGTGTGTCAGTGTTTGTAGGGCTCCCCAGCCGTGTGTCGGTGTTTGTAGGGAGTCCCCAGGAGGGTGTCAGTATTTGTAGGGCTCCCCAGCCGTGTGTCGGTGTTTGTAGGGAGTCCCCAGGAATCTGTCGGTATTTGTAAGGAGTAATCAGGAGTGTGTCAGTGTTCGCAGGGAGTCCACAGGAGTGTGTCAGTATTTGTAGGGAGTCCCCAGGAGTGTGTCAGTATTTGTAGGGAGTCCCCAGGAGTGTGTCAGTATTTGTAGGGAGTCCCCAGGAGTATGTCAGTGTTTGTAGGGAGTCCCCATGTGTGTCGGTAATTGTAAGCAGTCCCCAGCAGAATGTCAGTAATTGTAGGGAGGCCCCAGGAATCTGTCGGTATTTGTAGGGAGTCCCAGGGCTGTTTCAAGTATTAGTAGGGAGTCCCCAGGAATGGGTCGGTATTTGTAGGGAGTCCCCAGCAGTGTGTCAGTATTTGTAGGGCGTCCCCAGCCGTGTGTTGGTGTTTGTAGGGAGTCCCCGGGAATCTGTCCGTATTTGTAGGCAGTACCCAGGAGTGTGTCAGTATTTGTAGGGAGTCCCCATGTGTGTCGGTATTTGTAAGCAGTCCCCAGCAAGGTGTCGGTATTTGTAGAGAGGCCCCAGGAGCGTGTCAGTGTTTGTAGGGAGTCCCCAGGAATGGGTCGGTATTTGTAGGGAGTCCCCAGGAATGGGTCAGTATTTACAGGGAATCCCCAGCAGTGTGTCGGTATTTATAGGGAGTCCCCAGCAGTGTGTCAGAATTTGTAGGGGGTCCCCAGCAGTGTGTCAGTGTTTGTAGGGAGTCCCCAGGAATGTGTCTGTAGTTGTAGGTAGTCCCAGGCAATCTGTAAGTATTTGTAGGGAGTCCCCAGGAGTGTGTAAGTAATTGTAGGGAGTCCCCAGCCGTGTGTCGGTATTTGTAGGGAGTCCCCAGGAAACTGTTGGTATTTGTAGGGAGTACCCAGGAGTGTGTCAGTATTTGTAGGGAGTCCCCAGGAGTGTGTCAGTATTTGCAGGGAGTCCCCAGCAGTGTGTCAGTGTTTGCAGGGAGGCCCCAGTGGTGTGTCAGTATTTGCAGGGAGTCCCCAGCAGTGTGTCAGTATTTGCAGGGAGTCCCCAGGAGTGTATCAATGTTTGTAGGGAGTCCCCAGGACTGTTCGGTATTTGTAGGCAGTCCCCAGCAGTGTCTCTGTATTTCTAGGGAGTCCCCAGCAGTGTTTCTGTATTTGTAGTGAGTCCCCAGCAGTGTGTCAGTATTTCTACGGAGTCCCCAGTAGTGTGTCAGTAATTGTAGGGAGTCCCCGGTGTAGGGGGTGGTAATGGGGTAAGCCTTCGCTTTCTGACTCAGTGAGTGGTTCGAATCGCTCCCACACCCCTCTGGTTCCTAGACTTTGGACTTATTTAGGGGTTGTGAACAAAATTGCAGTAGACGACAGGTTCTGATGAAAGAATTTTACTTTATTAAAAGAAAAAAAAGGTAACAAACTTGAAACACACTTATTACTTAAACACGGATTGGGGAGCACACGGTACAAGCGAGGGAGAATGACAATATACCAAACAAAACCTTATCCCTCCCAAAGATCCCACTATCTAGTTAGGTTTTTGGTTTCAGGAGATCAGGGATAATGCTCACCAACGAATCCTTGACAGGATTTTAGGGTCTTTTGTTTAAAAGATTTCGTAAGGCCCTTGTTGCTGCAAGGTGTCCGATGGTCACTGAGGCAGTCGCTCTGGTTTCTTCTTGTGTGCTGGTCTGTTTGCTGGCCTTCTTCCTCGTGGCTTGTAGTGATTTTTGCTGGAGCACGGAGAGAGCTGTGTCAGCGTGGTCAGTGAGTCCGAAAAGAGAAAGAAGTTATGGGACAGGCTTTCAATTATACTGTTTCTTTTTCACGCCCAAAAACCCCTTACTAAAACGGATTCCTTAAGGTTGCAAATGAACCTTGCTTAGTCCATTGTCTAGTTTTGGCGGGCTTGCCAGTTCCGATGGCTTTAGCTCAGTGTTAAACATGTCCTGATCGTTTTCCGATTTAAACACAGCCTTATCTACGCGCCAAATCTCAACCCTATTGTCCTAGGTCTTTTGGCGGGCTTTTAAATCTGTTCTGTGGATACCTGGTTGATTGGTTTTTGATGAAGTACTGAATGTTTTATTGATTTCAGGCTTCTGGTATCCTGTTTGGGCCTGGGAATTTCAAAAGGGGGTCTTGGATTATTCATATTTCGATGTGTGTGTGAGTTTTCGGTTTGTCTCTTCCTCCTTGGTAGGATTTGCAGTGTAAACAATTCCCAGACAGCTTGATTGGGCCCCAATACCCAAATCTGTTCACTGCCTGGCCACGCCCCTCCGCAGCTTGTCTTGTGTCTGTGAAAAGGTGTCTCTCCCAACAGTAAGATTCAAAAGTCAGTTTCCTCAGGGTTTTTCTTCCCTGATCTTTCCAAAACTGAGGTTTTTACATCAAATCACTTCACTTAGGTCCCATCATCCCAAGTTTGTATGAAAGGTCCAAAAATCACTCCCTTTAGGGCTCTGTTCGAGTTTCTGGGGGATTTTGCGAAGCCTACACCGGCAGTGTGTCATTATTTGTAGGGAGTCCCCAGGAATGTGTTGGTATTTATAGGGAGTCCCCAGGAATGTTTCATTTTTTGAAGGGAGTCCCCGGCAGTGTGTCAGTATTTGTTGGGAGTCCGCAGGAATCTGTCGCTAATTATAGGGGGCCCCCAGGAGTGTGGCAGTATTTGTAGGGAGTCCCCAGGAATGTGTCGGTATTTATGGGGGAGTCCCCAGCAGTGTTTATGTATTTGCAGGGAGTCCCCAGCAGCGTGTAAGTATTTGTAGGGAATCCCCAGGAATGTGTCAGTATTTGTAGGGAGTCCCCAGCAGTGTTTATGTATTTGCAGGGAGTCCCCAGCAGTGTGTAAGTATTTGTAGGGAATCCCCAGGAGTGTGTCAGTATTTGTAGGGTGTCCCCAGCCGTGTGTCGGTATTTTTGGGGAGACCCCAGGAATGGGTCGATATTTGTATGGAGTACCCAGGAGTATGTCAGTATTTGTAAGGAATCCCCAGGAATGGGTCGGTATTTGTAGGGAGTCCCCAGGAGTGTGTCGGTATTTGCAGGGAGTCCCCAGGAGTGTGTCAGTATTTGCAGGGAGTCCCCAGGAGTGTGTCAGTATTTGTGGGGAGCCCCCAGGAGTGATCGGTATTGGTAGGGAGTCCCCAGGAGTGTGTCAGTATTTGCAGGGAGTCCCCAGGAGTGTGTCAGTATTTGCAGGGAGTCCCCAGGGCTGTTTCAATATTTGTAGGGAGTCACCAGGAATGTGTCAGTATTTGCAGGGAGTCCCCAGCAGTGTGTCAGTATTTGCAGGGAGTCCCCAGCAGTGTGTCAGTATTTGCAGGGAGTCCCCAGCAGTGTGTCAGTATTGTAGGGAGTCCCCAGGAGTGTGTCAGTATTGTAGGGAGTCCCCAGGAGTGTGTCAGTTTTGTAGGCAGTTCCCAGCAGTGTGTCGGTATTTGTAGGGACACGCCAGCACTGTTTCTGTATTTGCCGAGAGTCCCCAGCAGTGTGTCAGTATTTGTAGGGAGTCCCCAGGAATGTGTCAGTATTTGTAGGGAGGCCCCAGGAGTGTGTCAGTATTTGCAGGGAGTCCCCAGGAGTGAGTCAATGTTTGTAGGGAGTTCCCAGGACTGTTCGGTATTTGTAGGCAGTCCCCAGCAGTGTTTCAGTATTTGTAGTGAGTCCCCAGCAGTTTGTCGGTATTTGTAGGGAGTCCCCATGTGTGTGGCAGTATTTGTAGGGAGTCCCCAGGAAAGTGTCGGTATTTGTAGCGTGTCCCCAGGAGAGTTTCATTGTTTGAAGGTAGTCCCCAGCAGTTTGTCAGTATTTCCTGGGTGTCCAAAGTTATCTGTCGCTATTTGTAGGGAGTCCCCAGGAATGTGTCAGTATTTATGGGGGGTGACCCCAGCAGTGTGTATGTATATGCAGGCAGTCCCTAGCAGTGTTTCAGTGTTTGTAGGGAGTCCCTAGCAGTGTTTCAGTGTTTGTAGGGAGTCCCCAGCAGTGTGTCAGTAGTAGAAGGGAGTCCCCAGGAGAGTGTGAGTGTTTGTGGGGAGTCCCCAGGAGTGTGTCAGTATTTGCAGGGATTCCCCAGGAGTGTGTCAGTATTTGTAGGGAGTCCCCAGGAGTGTGTCAGTATTTGTAGGGAGTCCCCAGGTGTGTGTCAGTATTTGTAGGGAATCACCAGGAATGTGTCAGTATTTGTAGGGAGTCCCCAGCAATGTGTCAGTTTTTGTAAGGTGTCACCAGCAGTGTGTCATTATTTGCAGGGAGTCCCAATTAGTGTGTCGGTATTAGCAGGGTTTCCCCAGGAGTGTGTCAGTATTTGTAGATAGTCCCCAGGAGTGTGTCAGTATTTGCAGGGAGTCCCCAGGAGTGTGTCAGTATTTGTAGGGAATCCCCAGGAATGTGTCAGTATTTGTAGGGAATCCCCAGGAGTGTGTCAGTATTTGTAGGGAATCCCCAAGAGTGTGTCAGTATTTGTAGGGAATCCCCAGGAGTGTGTCATTATTTGCAGGGAGTCCCCAGGAGTGTGTCAGTATTTGTAGGGAGTCCCCAGGAGTGTGTCAGTATTTGTAGGGAGTCCCCAGGAGTGTGTCAGTATTTGTAGGGAGTCCCCAGGAGTGTGTCAGTATTTGTAGGGAATCCCCAGGAATGTGTCAGTATTTGTAGGGAATCCCCAGGAATGTGTCAGTATTTGTAGGGAATCCCCAGGAGTGTGTCAGTATTTGTAAGGAATCCCCAGGAGTGTGTCAGTATTTGCAGTGAGTCCCCAGGAGTGTGTCAGTATTTGTAGGGAGTCCACAGGAGTGTGTCAGTATTTGTAGGAAGTCCCCAGCAGTGTGTCGGTGTTTGTAGGAAGTCCCCTGGGGTGTGTCAATATTCCAAGGGAGTCCTCAGGAGTGTGTCAGTATTTGTAGGGAGTCCCATGGAGTGCATCACTATTTCTAGGGACTCCTCAGCAGTGTGTCAGTATTTCTATGGGAGTCCCCAGCAGTGTGTCTCCATTTGTAGGGACTCCCCAGCAGTGTTTCTGTATTTGTAGAGAGTCCTCAGCAGTGTGTCAGTATTTGTAGGGAGTCCCCAGGAGTGTGTCAGTATTTGTAGGGAATCCCCAGGAGTGTGTCAGTATTTGTAGGGAATCCCCAGGAGTGTGTCAGTATTTGCAGTGAGTCCCCAGGAGTGTGTCAGTGTTTGTAGGGAGTCCCCAGGAGTGTGTCAGTATTTGTAGGGAGTCCCCAGCACTTTTTCTGTATTTGTAGAGAGTCCCCAGCAGTAGGTCAGTGTTTGTAGAGAGTCCCCAGCAGTAGGTCAGTGTTTGTAGGGTGTCCTCAGGAGTGAGTCGGTATTTGTAGAGAGTCCCCAGCAGAATGTCAGTATTTGTAGGGAGTCCCCAGCAGTATGTCAGTATTTGTAGGGAGTCCCCAGCAATGTGTCAGTATTTGTAGGGAGTCCCCAGCAGTAGGTCAGTGTTTGTAGAGAGTCCCCAGCAGTAGGTCAGTATTTGTAGGGTGTCCTCAGGAGTGAGTCGGTATTTGTAGAGAGTCCCCAGCAGAATGTCAGTATTTGTAGGGATTCCCCAGCAGTATGTCAGTATTTGTAGGGAGTCCCCAGCAATGTGTCAGTATTTGTAGGGAGTCCCCAGCAGTAGGTCAGTGTTTGTAGAGAGTCCCCAGCAGTAGGTCAGTATTTGTTGGGAGTCCCCAGGAGTGTGTCAGTGTTTGTAGGGAGTCCCCAGGAGTGTGTCAGTATTTGTAGGGAATCCCCAGGAATGTGTCAGTATTTGTAGGGAATCCCCAGGAATGTGTCAGTATTTGTAGGGAATCCCCAGGAGTGTGTCAGTATTTGTAGGGAATCCCCAGGAGCATGTCAGTATTTGTAGGGAATCCCCAGGAGTGTGTCAGTATTTGCAGTGAGTCCCCAGAAGCGTGTCAGTATTTGCAGGGAATCCCCAGGATTGTGTCAGTATTTGTAGGGAGGCCCCAGGAACGTGTCAGTATTTGCAGGCAGTCCCCAGGAGGGTGTCAGTATTTGCAGGGAGTCCCCAGCAGAATGTCAGTATTTGCAAGGAATCCCCAGCAGTGTATCAGTATTTGTAGGAAGTCCCCAGGAATGTGTCGGTATTTGTAGGGAGTCCCCAGGAATGTGTTAGTATTTGTAGGGAGTCCCCAGGAGTGTTTCAGTACTTGCAGGGAGTCCCCAGGAGTGTGTCAGTATTTTTAGGGAGTCCCCAGGAATGGGTCGGTATTTGTAGGGAGTCCCCAGCACTTTTTCTGTATTTGTAGAGAGTCCCCAGCAGTAGGTCAGTGTTTGTAGAGAGTCCCCAGCAGTAGGTCAGTGTTTGTAGGGTGTCCTCAGGAGTGAGTCGGTATTTGTAGAGAGTCCCCAGCAGAATGTCAGTATTTGTAGGGAGTCCCCAGCAGTATGTCAGTATTTGTAGGGAGTCCCCAGCAATGTGTCAGTATTTGTAGGGAGTCCCCAGCAGTAGGTCAGTGTTTGTAGAGAGTCCCCAGCAGTAGGTCAGTATTTGTAGGGTGTCCTCAGGAGTGAGTCGGTATTTGTAGAGAGTCCCCAGCAGAATGTCAGTATTTGTAGGGATTCCCCAGCAGTATGTCAGTATTTGTAGGGAGTCCCCAGCAATGTGTCAGTATTTGTAGGGAGTCCCCAGCAGTAGGTCAGTGTTTGTAGAGAGTCCCCAGCAGTAGGTCAGTATTTGTTGGGAGTCCCCAGGAGTGTGTCAGTATTAGAAGGGAGTCCCCAGGAGTATGTCAGTATTTGTAGGGAATCCCCAGGAGTGTGTCAGTATTTGTAGGGAATCCCCAGGAGTATTTCAGTATTTGCAGGGAATCCCCAGCAGTGTGTCAGTATTTGTAGTGAGTCCCCTGGAGTGTGTCACTGTTTGTAGGGAGTCCCCAGCAGTGTGTCAGTATTTGTAGGGAGTCCCCAGGAGTGTGTCAGTATTTGTAGGGAGTCCCCAGGAGTGTGTCAGTATTTGTAGGGAGTCCCCAGGATTGCATCACTATTTCTAGGGACTCCTCAGCAGTGTGTCAGTATTTATATGGGAGTCCCCAGCAGTGTGTCGCTATTTGTAGGGACGCCCCAGCAGTGTTTCTGTATTTGTAGAGAGTCCTCAGCAGTGTGTCAGTATTTGTAGGGATTCCCCAGGAGTGTGTCAGTATTTGTATGGATTCCCCAGGAGTGTGTCAGTATTTGTAGGGATTCCCCAGGAGTGTGTCAGTATTTGTATGGAGTCCCCAGCAGTATGTCAGTATTTGTAGGGAGTCCCCAGCAATGTGTCAGTATTTGTAGGGAGTCCCCAGCAGTAGGTCAGTGTTTGTAGAGAGTCCCCAGCAGTAGGTCAGTATTTGTAGGGTGTCCTCAGGAGTGAGTCGGTATTTGTAGAGAGTCCCCAGCAGAATGTCAGTATTTGTAGGGATTCCCCAGCAGTATGTCAGTATTTGTAGGGAGTCCCCAGCAATGTGTCAGTATTTGTAGGGAGTCCCCAGCAGTAGGTCAGTGTTTGTAGAGAGTCCCCAGCAGTAGGTCAGTATTTGTAGGGTGTCCTCAGGAGTGAGTCGGTATTTGTAGAGAGTCCCCAGCAGAATGTCAGTATTTGTAGGGATTCCCCAGCAGTATGTCAGTATTTGTTGGGAGCCCCCAGGAGTGTGTCAGTATTAGAAGGGAGTCCCCAGGAGTATGTCAGTATTTGTAGGGAATCCCCAGGAGTGTGTCAGTATTTGTAGGGAATCCCCAGGAGTATTTCAGTATTTGCAGGGAATCCCCAGCAGTGTGTCAATATTTGTAGTGAGTCCCCTGGAGTGTGTCACTGTTTGTAGGGAGTCCCCAGCAGTGTGTCAGTATTTGTAGGGAGTCCCCAGGAGTGTGTCAGTATTTGTAGGGAGTCCCCAGGAGTGTGTCAGTATTTGTAGGGAGTCCCCAGGATTGCATCACTATTTCTAGGGACTCCTCAGCAGTGTGTCAGTATTTATATGGGAGTCCCCAGCAGTGTGTCGCTATTTGTAGGGACGCCCCAGCAGTGTTTCTGTATTTGTAGAGAGTCCTCAGCAGTGTGTCAGTATTTGTAGGGATTCCCCAGGAGTGTGTCAGTATTTGTAGGGAGTCCCCAGGAGTGTATTAGTATTTGTAGGGAGTCCCCAGGAGTGTGTCAGTATTTGTAGGGAGTCCCCAGGAGTGTGTCAGTATTTGTAGGGAGTCCCCAGGAGTATGTCAGTATTTGTAGGGAGTCCCCAGGAGTTTGTCAGTATTTGTAGGGAGTCCCCAGGAGTGTGTCAGTATTTGTAGGGAATCCCCAGGAGTGTGTCAGTATTTGTAGGGAATCCCCAGGAGTGTTTCAGTATTTGCAGGGATTCCCCAGGAGTGTGTCATTATTTGCAGGGAGTCCCCAGGAGTGTGTCAGTATTTACAGGAGGAGTCCCAATCAGTGTGTCGGTATTTGCAGGGTTTCCCCAGGTGTGTTTCAGTATTTATGGGGAATCCACAGCAGTGTTTCAGTATTTGTAGATAGTCCGCAGCAGTGTGTCGGTGTTTGTAGGAAGTCCCCTGGGGTGTGTCAATATTCCAAGGGAGTCCTCAGGAGTGTGTCAGTATTTGTAGGGAGTCCCCAGGATTGCATCACTATTTCTAGGGACTCCTCAGCAGTATGTCAGCATTTATATGGGAGTCCCCAGCAGTGTGTCAGTATTTGTAGGGATTCCCAAGGAGTGTGTCAGTATTCGAAGGGAGTCCTCAGGATTGCGTCACTATTTCTAGGGACTCCCCAGCAGTGTGTCAGTATTTATATGGGAGTCCCCAGCAGTGTGTCTCTATTTGTAGGGAGTCCCCAGGAGTGTGTCAGTATTTGTAGGGAGTCCCCAGGAGTGTGTCAGTATTTGTAGGGAGTCCCCAGGAGTGTATTAGTATTTGTAGGGAGTCCCCAGGAGTGTGTCAGTATTTGTAGGGAGTCCCCAGGAGTGTGTCAGTATTTGTAGGGAATCCCCAGGAGTGTGTCAGTATTTGTAGGGAATCCCCAGGAGTGTTTCAGTATTTGCAGGGATTCCCCAGGAGTGTGTCATTATTTGCAGGGAGTCCCCAGGAGTGTGTCAGTATTTACAGGAGGAGTCCCAATCAGTGTGTCGGTATTTGCAGGGTTTCCCCAGGTGTGTTTCAGTATTTATGGGGAATCCACAGCAGTGTTTCAGTATTTGTAGATAGTCCGCAGCAGTGTGTCGGTGTTTGTAGGAAGTCCCCTGGGGTGTGTCAATATTCCAAGGGAGTCCTCAGGAGTGTGTCAGTATTTGTAGGGAGTCCCCAGGATTGCATCACTATTTCTAGGGACTCCTCAGCAGTGTGTCAGCATTTATATGGGAGTCCCCAGCAGTGTGTCAGTATTTGTAGGGATTCCCAAGGAGTGTGTCAGTATTTGTAGGGATTCCCCAGGAGTGTGTCAGTATTTGTAGGGACTCCCCAGCCGTGTGTCGCTGTTTGTAGGGAGTCCCCAGGAATGTGCCAGTATTTTTAGGGAGTCCCCAGGAATGGGTCGGTATTTGTAGGGAGTCCCCAGCACTTTTTCTGTATTTGTAGGGAGTCCCCAGCAGTAGGTCAGTGTTTGTAGAGAGTCCCCAGCAGTAGGTCAGTGTTTGTAGGGTGTCCTCAGGAGTGAGTCGGTATTTGTAGAGAGTCCCCAGCAGAATGTCAGTATTTGTAGGGAGTCCCCAGCAGTATGTCAGTATTTGTAGGGAGTCCCCAGCAATGTGTCAGTATTTGTAGGGAGTCCCCAGCAGTAGGTCAGTGTTTGTAGAGAGTCCCCAGCAGTAGGTCAGTATTTGTAGGGTGTCCTCAGGAGTGAGTCGGTATTTGTAGGGAATCCCCAGGAGTGTGTCAGTATTTGTAGGGAATCCCCAGGAGTATTTCAGTATTTGCAGGGAATCCCCAGCAGTGTGTCAGTATTTGTAGTGAGTCCCCTGGAGTGTGTCACTGTTTGTAGGGAGTCCCCAGCAGTGTGTCAGTATTTGTAGGGAGTCCCCAGGAGTGTGTCAGTATTTGCAGGGAGTCCCCAGGAGTGTGTCAGTATTTGTAGGGAGTCCCCAGGATTGCATCACTATTTCTAGGGACTCCTCAGCAGTGTGTCAGTATTTATATGGGAGTCCCCAGCAGTGTGTCGCTATTTGTAGGGACGCCCCAGCAGTGTTTCTGTATTTGTAGAGAGTCCTCAGCAGTGTGTCAGTATTTGTAGGGATTCCCCAGGAGTGTGTCAGTATTTGTATGGATTCCCCAGGAGTGTGTCAGTATTTGTAGGGATTCCCCAGGAGTGTGTCAGTATTTGTATGGAGTCCCCAGCAGTATGTCAGTATTTGTAGGGAGTCCCCAGCAATGTGTCAGTATTTGTAGGGAGTCCCCAGCAGTAGGTCAGTGTTTGTAGAGAGTCCCCAGCAGTAGGTCAGTATTTGTAGGGTGTCCTCAGGAGTGAGTCGGTATTTGTAGAGAGTCCCCAGCAGAATGTCAGTATTTGTAGGGATTCCCCAGCAGTATGTCAGTATTTGTAGGGAGTCCCCAGCAATGTGTCAGTATTTGTAGGGAGTCCCCAGCAGTAGGTCAGTGTTTGTAGAGAGTCCCCAGCAGTAGGTCAGTATTTGTAGGGTGTCCTCAGGAGTGAGTCGGTATTTGTAGAGAGTCCCCAGCAGAATGTCAGTATTTGTAGGGATTCCCCAGCAGTATGTCAGTATTTGTTGGGAGCCCCCAGGAGTGTGTCAGTATTAGAAGGGAGTCCCCAGGAGTATGTCAGTATTTGTAGGGAATCCCCAGGAGTGTGTCAGTATTTGTAGGGAATCCCCAGGAGTATTTCAGTATTTGCAGGGAATCCCCAGCAGTGTGTCAATATTTGTAGTGAGTCCCCTGGAGTGTGTCACTGTTTGTAGGGAGTCCCCAGCAGTGTGTCAGTATTTGTAGGGAGTCCCCAGGAGTGTGTCAGTATTTGTAGGGAGTCCCCAGGAGTGTGTCAGTATTTGTAGGGAGTCCCCAGGATTGCATCACTATTTCTAGGGACTCCTCAGCAGTGTGTCAGTATTTATATGGGAGTCCCCAGCAGTGTGTCGCTATTTGTAGGGACGCCCCAGCAGTGTTTCTGTATTTGTAGAGAGTCCTCAGCAGTGTGTCAGTATTTGTAGGGATTCCCCAGGAGTGTGTCAGTATTTGTATGGATTCCCCAGGAGTGTGTCAGTATTTGTAGGGATTCCCCAGGAGTGTGTCAGTATTTGTATGGAGTCCCCAGCAGTATGTCAGTATTTGTAGGGAGTCCCCAGCAATGTGTCAGTATTTGTAGGGAGTCCCCAGCAGTAGGTCAGTGTTTGTAGAGAGTCCCCAGCAGTAGGTCAGTATTTGTAGGGTGTCCTCAGGAGTGAGTCGGTATTTGTAGAGAGTCCCCAGCAGAATGTCAGTATTTGTAGGGATTCCCCAGCAGTATGTCAGTATTTGTAGGGAGTCCCCAGCAATGTGTCAGTATTTGTAGGGAGTCCCCAGCAGTAGGTCAGTGTTTGTAGAGAGTCCCCAGCAGTAGGTCAGTATTTGTAGGGTGTCCTCAGGAGTGAGTCGGTATTTGTAGAGAGTCCCCAGCAGAATGTCAGTATTTGTAGGGATTCCCCAGCAGTATGTCAGTATTTGTTGGGAGCCCCCAGGAGTGTGTCAGTATTAGAAGGGAGTCCCCAGGAGTATGTCAGTATTTGTAGGGAATCCCCAGGAGTGTGTCAGTATTTGTAGGGAATCCCCAGGAGTATTTCAGTATTTGCAGGGAATCCCCAGCAGTGTGTCAATATTTGTAGTGAGTCCCCTGGAGTGTGTCACTGTTTGTAGGGAGTCCCCAGCAGTGTGTCAGTATTTGTAGGGAGTCCCCAGGAGTGTGTCAGTATTTGTATGGATTCCCCAGGAGTGTGTCAGTATTTGTAGGGATTCCCCAGGAGTGTGTCGGTATTTGTATGGAGTCCCCAGGAGTGTGTCAGTATTTGTAGGGATTCCCCAGCAGTTGTCAGTATTTGTAAGGATTCCCCAGGAGTGTGTCAGTATTTGTAGAGATTCCCCAGCAGTTTGTCAGTATTTGTAGGGATTCCCAAGAGTGTGTCAGTATTTGTAGGGATTCCCCAGGAGTGTGTCAGTATTTGTATGGAGTCCCCAAGAGTGTGTCAGTATTTGTAGGGATTCCCCAGGAGTGTGTCAGTATTTGTAGGGATTCCCCAGGAGTGTGTCAGTATTAGAAGGGAGTCCCCAGGAGTATGTCAGTATTTGTAGGGAATCCCCAGGAGTGTGTCAGTATTTGTAGGGAATCCCCAGGAGTGTTTCAGTATTTGCAGGGATTCCCCAGGAGTGTGTCAGTATTTGTAGGGAGTCCCCAGGAGTGTGTCACTATTTGTAGGGAGTCCCCAGGAGTGTGTCAGTATTTGAAGGGAATCCCCAGCAGTGTGTCATTATTTGTAGTGAGTCCCCTGGAGTGTGTCAGTGTTTGTAGGGAGTCCCCAGCCATGTGTCAGTGTTTGTAGGGAGTCCCCAGGAGTGTGTCAGTATTTGCAGGGTTTCCCCAGGTGTGTTTCAGTATTTATGGGGAATCCACAGCAGTGTTTCAGTATTTGTAGTTAGTCCCCAGCAGTGTATCAGTATTTGCAGGGAGTCCTCAGGAGTGTGTCAGTATTTGTAGGGACTCCTCAGCAGTGTGTCAGTATTTATATGGGAGTCCCCAGCAGTGTGTCAGTATTTGTAGTGAGTCCCCAGCAGTGTTTCTGTATTTGTAGGGATTCCCCAGGAGTGTGTCAGTATTTGTAGGGAGTCCCCAGCAGTGTGTCGCTATTTGTAGGGATTCCCCGGGAGTGTGTCAGTATTTGTAGGGATTCCCCAGGAGTGTGTCAGTATTTGTAGGGAGTCCCCAGGAGTGTCAGTGTTTGTAGGGAGTTCCCAGCAATGTGTCAGTGTTTGTAGGGAGTCCCCAGCAGTGTCAGTGTTTGTAGGGAGTCCCCAGCAGTAGGTCAGTGTTTGTAGGGTGTCCTCAGGAGTGAGTCGGTATTTGTAGAGAGTCCCCAGCAGAATGTCAGTATTTGTAGGGATTCCCCAGCAGTATGTCAGTATTTGTTGGGAGTCCCCAGGAGTGTGTCAGTATTAGAAGGGAGTCCCCAGGAGTATGTCAGTATTTGTAGGGAATCCCCAGGAGTGTGTCAGTATTTGTAGGGAATCCCCAGGAGTATTTCAGTATTTGCAGGGAATCCCCAGCAGTGTGTCAGTATTTGTAGTGAGTCCCCTGGAGTGTGTCAGTGTTTGTAGGGAGTCCCCAGGAGTGTGTCAGTATTTGTAGGGAGTCCCTAGGAGTGTGTCAGTATTTGTAGGGAGTCCCCAGCAGTTTGTTGGTATTTGTAGGGAGTCCCCAGCAATGTGTCAGTATTTGTAGGGAGTCCCCAGCAATGTGTCAGTATTTGTAGGGAGTCCCCAGGAGTGTGTCAGTATTTGTAGGGAGTCCCCAGGAGTGTGTCAGTATTTGTAGGGAGTCCCCAGGAGTGTGTCAGTATTTGTAGGGAGTCCCCAGTATTGCATCACTATTTCTAGGGACTCCTCAGCAGTGTGTCAGTATTTATATGGGAGTCCCCAGCAGTGTGTCGCTATTTGTAGGGACTCCCCAGCCGTGTTTCTGTATTTGTCGAGAGTCCTCAGCAGTGTGTCAGTATTTGTAGGGATTCCCCAGGAGTGTGTCAGTATTTGTAGGGATTCCCCAGGAGTGTGTCAGTATTTGTAGGGATTCCCCAGGAGTGTGTCAGTATTTGTATGGGAGTCCCCAGGAGTGTGTCAGTATTTGTTGGGATTCCCCAGGAGTGTGTCAGTATTTGTAGGGATTCCCCAGGAGTGTGTCAGTATTTGTAGGGATTCCCCAGCAGTATGTCAGTATTTGTAGGGATTCCCCAGGAGTGTGTCAGTATTTGTAGGGATTCCCCAGGAGTGTGTCAGTATTTGTAGGGATTCCCCAGGAGTGTGTCAGTATTAGAAGGGAGTCCCCAGGAGTATGTCAGTATTTGTAGGGAATCCCCAGGAGTGTGTCAGTATTTGTAGGGAATCCCCAGGAGTGTTTCAGTATTTGCAGGGATTCCCCAGGAGTGTGTCAGTATTTGTAGGGAGTCCCCAGGAGTGTGTCAGTATTTGCAGGGTTTCCCCAGGTGTGTTTCAGTATTTATGGGGAATCCACAGCAGTGTTTCAGTATTTGTAGATAGTCCCCAGAAGTGTGTCAGTGTTTGTAGGGAGTCCCCAGCAGTGTGTCAGTATTTGTACGGAGTCCCCAGCAGTGTGTCAGTATTTGTAGGGATTCCCCAGGAGTGTGTCAGTATTTGTAGGGAGTCCCCAGCAGTTTGTTGGTATTTGTAGGGAGTCCCCAGCAGTGTGTCAGTATTTGTATGCTAATGTAACCCCTCTTTTTAAAAAAGGAGGGAGGGAGAAAGCAGGGAATTATAGACCGGTCAGCCTGACATCGGTGGTGGGTAAAATGATGGAATCAATTATTAAAGATGTCATAACAGACCATTTGGAAAGTGGCGACATGATAGGTCCAAGTCAGCATGGATTTGTGAAAGGGAAATCATGCTTGACAAATCTTCTGGAATTTTTTAAGGATGTTTCCAATAGGGTGGACGGGGGGGAACCAGTAGATGTGGTGTATTTAGACTTTCAGAAGGCCTTCGACAAGGTCCCACACAAGAGATTGGTGTGCAAAGTTAAAGCACATGGGATTGGGGGTAATGTGTTGACGTGGATTGAGAACTGGTTGGCACACAGGAAACAAAGAGTAGGAGTAAATGGGTACTTTTCAGAATGGCAGGCAGTGACCAGCGGGGTACCGCAGGGTTCGGTGCTGGGGCCCCAGCTGTTTACATTATATATTAATGATTTGGACGAAGGGATTAATTGTAATATCTCCAAATTTGCGGATGACACTAAATTGGGAGGCAGTGTGAACAATGAGGAGGATGCTAGGAGGCTACAGAGTGACTTGGACAGGTTGGGTGAATGGGCAAATGTATGGCAGATGAAGTACAATGTGGATAAATGTGAGGTTATCCACTTTGGTGGTAAAAATAGGGAGGCAGACTATTACCTGAATGGTGGCAGATTAGGGAAAGGGGAGGTGCAACGAGACCTGGGCGTCATGGTACTTCAGTCACTGAAGGTGGGAAGGCAAGTGCAGCAGGCAGTCAAGAAAGCAAATGGCATGATGGCCTTCATAGCAAGGGGATTTGAGTACAGGAGTAGGGAGGTGATGCTACAGTTGTACAGGGCCTTGGTGAGGCCACACCTGGAGTATTGTGTGCAGTTTTGGTCTCCTAACTTGAGGAAGGACATTCTTGCTATTGAGGGAGTGCAACGAAGGTTCACTAGATTGATTCCTGGGATGTCCAGACTGACATATCAAGAAAGACTGGATCAACTGAACTTGTATCCTCTGGAGTTCAGAAGAATGAGGGGGGATCTTATAGAGATGTTTAAAATCCTGACTGGTTTAGACAAATTAGATGCGGGCAGAATGTTTCCAATGTTAGGGAAAACTAAAACCAGGGGTCACAGTCTAAGGATAAAGGGGAAGCCATTTAAGACTGAGATGAGGAGGAATTTCTTCACCCAGAGAGTGGTGAATCTGTGGAATTCTCTACCACAGAAGGTTGTTGAGGCCAGTTCGCTAAATATATTCAAAAGGGAGTTAGATATAATACTCACAACTAGGGTTTTCAAGGGGTATGGCGAAAAAGCAGGAATGGGGTACTGAGGTAGCATGTTCAGCCATGAGCGCATTAAATGGCGGTGCAGGCTCGAAGGACCGAATGGTCTACTCCTGTACCTATTTTCTATGTTTCTATGTTTCTATGTAGGGAGTCCCCAGCAGTTTGTTGGTATTTGTAGGGAGTCCCCAGCAGTGTGTCAGTATTTGTAGGGAGTCCCCAGGAGTGTGTCACTATTTGTAAGGAGTCCCCAGGAATGTGTCTGTGTTTTTAGGGAGTCCCCCGGAGTGAGTCATTATTTATAGTGAGTCCCCAGCAGTTGTCAGTATTTGTAGGAAGTCCCCTGGAGTGTGTCAATATTCGAAGGGAGTCCTCAGGATTGCGTCACTATTTCTAGGGACTCCCCAGCAGTGTGTCAGTATTTATATGGGAGTCCCCAGCAGTGTGTCTCTATTTGTAGGGAGTCCCCAGGAGTGTGTCAGTATTTGTAGGGAGTCCCCAGGAGTGTGTCAGTATTTGTAGGGAGTCCCCAGGAGTGTATTAGTATTTGTAGGGAGTCCCCAGGAGTGTGTCAGTATTTGTAGGGAGTCCCCAGGAGTGTGTCAGTATTTGTAGGGAGTCCCCAGGAGTGTATTAGTATTTGTAGGGAGTCCCCAGGAGTGTGTCAGTATTTGTAGGGAGTCCCCAGGAGTGTGTCAGTATTTGTAGGGAATCCCCAGGAGTGTGTCAGTATTTGTAGGGAATCCCCAGGAGTGTTTCAGTATTTGCAGGGATTCCCCAGGAGTGTGTCATTATTTGCAGGGAGTCCCCAGGAGTGTGTCAGTATTTACAGGAGGAGTCCCAATCAGTGTGTCGGTATTTGCAGGGTTTCCCCAGGTGTGTTTCAGTATTTATGGGGAATCCACAGCAGTGTTTCAGTATTTGTAGATAGTCCGCAGCAGTGTGTCGGTGTTTGTAGGAAGTCCCCTGGGGTGTGTCAATATTCCAAGGGAGTCCTCAGGAGTGTGTCAGTATTTGTAGGGAGTCCCCAGGATTGCATCACTATTTCTAGGGACTCCTCAGCAGTGTGTCAGCATTTATATGGGAGTCCCCAGCAGTGTGTCAGTATTTGTAGGGATTCCCAAGGAGTGTGTCAGTATTTGTAGGGATTCCCCAGGAGTGTGTCAGTATTTGTAGGGACTCCCCAGCCGTGTGTCGCTGTTTGTAGGGAGTCCCCAGGAATGTGCCAGTATTTTTAGGGAGTCCCCAGGAATGGGTCGGTATTTGTAGGGAGTCCCCAGCACTTTTTCTGTATTTGTAGGGAGTCCCCAGCAGTAGGTCAGTGTTTGTAGAGAGTCCCCAGCAGTAGGTCAGTGTTTGTAGGGTGTCCTCAGGAGTGAGTCGGTATTTGTAGAGAGTCCCCAGCAGAATGTCAGTATTTGTAGGGAGTCCCCAGCAGTATGTCAGTATTTGTAGGGAGTCCCCAGCAATGTGTCAGTATTTGTAGGGAGTCCCCAGCAGTAGGTCAGTGTTTGTAGAGAGTCCCCAGCAGTAGGTCAGTATTTGTAGGGTGTCCTCAGGAGTGAGTCGGTATTTGTAGAGAGTCCCCAGCAGAATGTCAGTATTTGTAGGGATTCCCCAGCAGTATGTCAGTATTTGTAGGGAGTCCCCAGCAATGTGTCAGTATTTGTAGGGAGTCCCCAGCAGTAGGTCAGTGTTTGTAGAGAGTCCCCAGCAGTAGGTCAGTATTTGTAGGGTGTCCTCAGGAGTGAGTCGGTATTTGTAGAGAGTCCCCAGCAGAATGTCAGTATTTGTAGGGATTCCCCAGCAGTATGTCAGTATTTGTTGGGAGTCCCCAGGAGTGTGTCAGTATTAGAAGGGAGTCCCCAGGAGTATGTCAGTATTTGTAGGGAATCCCCAGGAGTGTGTCAGTATTTGTAGGGAATCCCCAGGAGTATTTCAGTATTTGCAGGGAATCCCCAGCAGTGTGTCAGTATTTGTAGTGAGTCCCCTGGAGTGTGTCACTGTTTGTAGGGAGTCCCCAGCAGTGTGTCAGTATTTGTAGGGAGTCCCCAGGAGTGTGTCAGTATTTGTAGGGAGTCCCCAGGAGTGTGTCAGTATTTGTAGGGAGTCCCCAGGATTGCATCACTATTTCTAGGGACTCCTCAGCAGTGTGTCAGTATTTATATGGGAGTCCCCAGCAGTGTGTCGCTATTTGTAGGGACGCCCCAGCAGTGTTTCTGTATTTGTAGAGAGTCCTCAGCAGTGTGTCAGTATTTGTAGGGATTCCCCAGGAGTGTGTCAGTATTTGTATGGATTCCCCAGGAGTGTGTCAGTATTTGTAGGGATTCCCCAGGAGTGTGTCAGTATTTGTATGGAGTCCCCAGCAGTATGTCAGTATTTGTAGGGAGTCCCCAGCAATGTGTCAGTATTTGTAGGGAGTCCCCAGCAGTAGGTCAGTGTTTGTAGAGAGTCCCCAGCAGTAGGTCAGTATTTGTAGGGTGTCCTCAGGAGTGAGTCGGTATTTGTAGAGAGTCCCCAGCAGAATGTCAGTATTTGTAGGGATTCCCCAGCAGTATGTCAGTATTTGTAGGGAGTCCCCAGCAATGTGTCAGTATTTGTAGGGAGTCCCCAGCAGTAGGTCAGTGTTTGTAGAGAGTCCCCAGCAGTAGGTCAGTATTTGTAGGGTGTCCTCAGGAGTGAGTCGGTATTTGTAGAGAGTCCCCAGCAGAATGTCAGTATTTGTAGGGATTCCCCAGCAGTATGTCAGTATTTGTTGGGAGCCCCCAGGAGTGTGTCAGTATTAGAAGGGAGTCCCCAGGAGTATGTCAGTATTTGTAGGGAATCCCCAGGAGTGTGTCAGTATTTGTAGGGAATCCCCAGGAGTATTTCAGTATTTGCAGGGAATCCCCAGCAGTGTGTCAGTATTTGTAGTGAGTCCCCTGGAGTGTGTCACTGTTTGTAGGGAGTCCCCAGCAGTGTGTCAGTATTTGTAGGGAGTCCCCAGGAGTGTGTCAGTATTTGTAGGGAGTCCCCAGGAGTGTGTCAGTATTTGTAGGGAGTCCCCAGGATTGCATCACTATTTCTAGGGACTCCTCAGCAGTGTGTCAGTATTTATATGGGAGTCCCCAGCAGTGTGTCGCTATTTGTAGGGACGCCCCAGCAGTGTTTCTGTATTTGTAGAGAGTCCTCAGCAGTGTGTCAGTATTTGTAGGGATTCCCCAGGAGTGTGTCAGTATTTGTATGGATTCCCCAGGAGTGTGTCAGTATTTGTAGGGATTCCCCAGGAGTGTGTCAGTATTTGTATGGAGTCCCCAGGAGTGTGTCAGTATTTGTAGGGATTCCCCAGGAGTGTGTCAGTATTTGTAAGGATTCCCCAGGAGTGTGTCAGTATTTGTAGAGATTCCCCAGCAGTTTGTCAGTATTTGTAGGGATTCCCAAGAGTGTGTCAGTATTTGTAGGGATTCCCCAGGAGTGTGTCAGTATTTGTATGGAGTCCCCAGGAGTGTGTCAGTATTTGTAGGGATTCCCCAGGAGTGTGTCAGTATTTGTAGGGATTCCCCAGGAGTGTGTCAGTATTAGAAGGGAGTCCCCAGGAGTATGTCAGTATTTGTAGGGAATCCCCAGGAGTGTGTCAGTATTTGTAGGGAATCCCCAGGAGTGTTTCAGTATTTGCAGGGATTCCCCAGGAGTGTGTCAGTATTTGTAGGGAGTCCCCAGGAGTGTGTCACTATTTGTAGGGAGTCCCCAGGAGTGTGTCAGTATTTGAAGGGAATCCCCAGCAGTGTGTCATTATTTGTAGTGAGTCCCCTGGAGTGTGTCAGTGTTTGTAGGGAGTCCCCAGCCATGTGTCAGTGTTTGTAGGGAGTCCCCAGGAGTGTGTCAGTATTTGCAGGGTTTCCCCAGGTGTGTTTCAGTATTTATGGGGAATCCACAGCAGTGTTTCAGTATTTGTAGATAGTCCCCAGCAGTGTATCAGTATTTGCAGGGAGTCCTCAGGAGTGTGTCAGTATTTGTAGGGACTCCTCAGCAGTGTGTCAGTATTTATATGGGAGTCCCCAGCAGTGTGTCAGTATTTGTAGTGAGTCCCCAGCAGTGTTTCTGTATTTGTAGGGATTCCCCAGGAGTGTGTCAGTATTTGTAGGGAGTCCCCAGCAGTGTGTCGCTATTTGTAGGGATTCCCCGGGAGTGTGTCAGTATTTGTAGGGATTCCCAGGAGTGTGTCAGTATTTGTAGGGAGTCCCCAGGAGTGTCAGTGTTTGTAGGAGTCCCCAGCAATGTGTCAGTGTTTGTAGGGAGTCCCCAGCAGTGTCAGTGTTTGTAGGGAGTCCCCAGCAGTAGGTCAGTGTTTGTAAGGTGTCCTCAGGAGTGAGTCGGTATTTGTAGAGAGTCCCAGCAGAATGTCAGTATTTGTAGGGATTCCCCAGCAGTATGTCAGTATTTGTTGGGAGTCCCCAGGAGTGTGTCAGTATTAGAAGGGAGTCCCCAGGAGTATGTCAGTATTTGTAGGGAATCCCCAGGAGTGTGTCAGTATTTGTAGGGAATCCCCAGGAGTATTTCAGTATTTGCAGGGAATCCCCAGCAGTGTGTCAGTATTTGTAGTGAGTCCCCTGGAGTGTGTCAGTGTTTGTAGGGAGTCCCCAGGAGTGTGTCAGTATTTGTAGGGAGTCCCCAGGAGTGTGTCAGTATTTGTAGGGAGTCCCCAGCAGTTTGTTGGTATTTGTAGGGAGTCCCCAGCAATGTGTCAGTATTTGTAGGGAGTCCCCAGCAATGTGTCAGTATTTGTAGGGAGTCCCCAGGAGTGTGTCAGTATTTGTAGGGAGTCCCCAGGAGTGTGTCAGTATTTGTAGGGAGTCCCCAGGAGTGTGTCAGTATTTGTAGGGAGTCCCCAGTATTGCATCACTATTTCTAGGGACTCCTCAGCAGTGTGTCAGTATTTATATGGGAGTCCCCAGCAGTGTGTCGCTATTTGTAGGGACTCCCCAGCCGTGTTTCTGTATTTGTCGAGAGTCCTCAGCAGTGTGTCACTATTTGTAGGGATTCCCCAGGAGTGTGTCAGTATTTGTAGGGATTCCCCAGGAGTGTGTCAGTATTTGTAGGGATTCCCCAGGAGTGTGTCAGTATTTGTATGGGAGTCCCCAGGAGTGTGTCAGTATTTGTAGGGATTCCCCAGGAGTGTGTCAGTATTTGTAGGGATTCCCCAGGAGTGTGTCAGTATTTGTAGGGATTCCCCAGCAGTATGTCAGTATTTGTAGGGATTCCCCAGGAGTGTGTCAGTATTTGTAGGGATTCCCCAGGAGTGTGTCAGTATTTGTAGGGATTCCCCAGGAGTGTGTCAGTATTAGAAGGGAGTCCCCAGGAGTGTGTCAGTATTTGTAGGGACTCCCCAGCCGTGTGTCGCTGTTTGTAGGGAGTCCCCAGGAATGTGCCAGTATTTTTAGGGAGTCCCCAGGAATGGGTCGGTATTTGTAGGGAGTCCCCAGCACTTTTTCTGTATTTGTAGGGAGTCCCCAGCAGTAGGTCAGTGTTTGTAGAGAGTCCCCAGCAGTAGGTCAGTGTTTGTAGGGTGTCCTCAGGAGTGAGTCGGTATTTGTAGAGAGTCCCCAGCAGAATGTCAGTATTTGTAGGGAGTCCCCAGCAGTATGTCAGTATTTGTAGGGAGTCCCCAGCAATGTGTCAGTATTTGTAGGGAGTCCCCAGCAGTAGGTCAGTGTTTGTAGAGAGTCCCCAGCAGTAGGTCAGTATTTGTAGGGTGTCCTCAGGAGTGAGTCGGTATTTGTAGAGAGTCCCCAGCAGAATGTCAGTATTTGTAGGGATTCCCCAGCAGTATGTCAGTATTTGTAGGGAGTCCCCAGCAATGTGTCAGTATTTGTAGGGAGTCCCCAGCAGTAGGTCAGTGTTTGTAGAGAGTCCCCAGCAGTAGGTCAGTATTTGTAGGGTGTCCTCAGGAGTGAGTCGGTATTTGTAGAGAGTCCCCAGCAGAATGTCAGTATTTGTAGGGATTCCCCAGCAGTATGTCAGTATTTGTTGGGAGTCCCCAGGAGTGTGTCAGTATTAGAAGGGAGTCCCCAGGAGTATGTCAGTATTTGTAGGGAATCCCCAGGAGTGTGTCAGTATTTGTAGGGAATCCCCAGGAGTATTTCAGTATTTGCAGGGAATCCCCAGCAGTGTGTCAGTATTTGTAGTGAGTCCCCTGGAGTGTGTCACTGTTTGTAGGGAGTCCCCAGCAGTGTGTCAGTATTTGTAGGGAGTCCCCAGGAGTGTGTCAGTATTTGTAGGGAGTCCCCAGGAGTGTGTCAGTATTTGTAGGGAGTCCCCAGGATTGCATCACTATTTCTAGGGACTCCTCAGCAGTGTGTCAGTATTTATATGGGAGTCCCCAGCAGTGTGTCGCTATTTGTAGGGACGCCCCAGCAGTGTTTCTGTATTTGTAGAGAGTCCTCAGCAGTGTGTCAGTATTTGTAGGGATTCCCCAGGAGTGTGTCAGTATTTGTATGGATTCCCCAGGAGTGTGTCAGTATTTGTAGGGATTCCCCAGGAGTGTGTCAGTATTTGTATGGAGTCCCCAGCAGTATGTCAGTATTTGTAGGGAGTCCCCAGCAATGTGTCAGTATTTGTAGGGAGTCCCCAGCAGTAGGTCAGTGTTTGTAGAGAGTCCCCAGCAGTAGGTCAGTATTTGTAGGGTGTCCTCAGGAGTGAGTCGGTATTTGTAGAGAGTCCCCAGCAGAATGTCAGTATTTGTAGGGATTCCCCAGCAGTATGTCAGTATTTGTAGGGAGTCCCCAGCAATGTGTCAGTATTTGTAGGGAGTCCCCAGCAGTAGGTCAGTGTTTGTAGAGAGTCCCCAGCAGTAGGTCAGTATTTGTAGGGTGTCCTCAGGAGTGAGTCGGTATTTGTAGAGAGTCCCCAGCAGAATGTCAGTATTTGTAGGGATTCCCCAGCAGTATGTCAGTATTTGTTGGGAGCCCCCAGGAGTGTGTCAGTATTAGAAGGGAGTCCCCAGGAGTATGTCAGTATTTGTAGGGAATCCCCAGGAGTGTGTCAGTATTTGTAGGGAATCCCCAGGAGTATTTCAGTATTTGCAGGGAATCCCCAGCAGTGTGTCAGTATTTGTAGTGAGTCCCCTGGAGTGTGTCACTGTTTGTAGGGAGTCCCCAGCAGTGTGTCAGTATTTGTAGGGAGTCCCCAGGAGTGTGTCAGTATTTGTAGGGAGTCCCCAGGAGTGTGTCAGTATTTGTAGGGAGTCCCCAGGATTGCATCACTATTTCTAGGGACTCCTCAGCAGTGTGTCAGTATTTATATGGGAGTCCCCAGCAGTGTGTCGCTATTTGTAGGGACGCCCCAGCAGTGTTTCTGTATTTGTAGAGAGTCCTCAGCAGTGTGTCAGTATTTGTAGGGATTCCCCAGGAGTGTGTCAGTATTTGTATGGATTCCCCAGGAGTGTGTCAGTATTTGTAGGGATTCCCCAGGAGTGTGTCAGTATTTGTATGGAGTCCCCAGGAGTGTGTCAGTATTTGTAGGGATTCCCCAGGAGTGTGTCAGTATTTGTAAGGATTCCCCAGGAGTGTGTCAGTATTTGTAGAGATTCCCCAGCAGTTTGTCAGTATTTGTAGGGATTCCCAAGAGTGTGTCAGTATTTGTAGGGATTCCCCAGGAGTGTGTCAGTATTTGTATGGAGTCCCCAGGAGTGTGTCAGTATTTGTAGGGATTCCCCAGGAGTGTGTCAGTATTTGTAGGGATTCCCCAGGAGTGTGTCAGTATTAGAAGGGAGTCCCCAGGAGTATGTCAGTATTTGTAGGGAATCCCCAGGAGTGTGTCAGTATTTGTAGGGAATCCCCAGGAGTGTTTCAGTATTTGCAGGGATTCCCCAGGAGTGTGTCAGTATTTGTAGGGAGTCCCCAGGAGTGTGTCACTATTTGTAGGGAGTCCCCAGGAGTGTGTCAGTATTTGAAGGGAATCCCCAGCAGTGTGTCATTATTTGTAGTGAGTCCCCTGGAGTGTGTCAGTGTTTGTAGGGAGTCCCCAGCCATGTGTCAGTGTTTGTAGGGAGTCCCAGGAGTGTGTCAGTATTTGCAGGGTTTCCCCAGGTGTGTTTCAGTATTTATGGGGAATCCACAGCAGTGTTTCAGTATTTGTAGATAGTCCCCAGCAGTGTATCAGTATTTGCAGGGAGTCCTCAGGAGTGTGTCAGTATTTGTAGGGACTCCTCAGCAGTGTGTCAGTATTTATATGGGAGTCCCCAGCAGTGTGTCAGTATTTGTAGTGAGTCCCCAGCAGTGTTTCTGTATTTGTAGGGATTCCCCAGGAGTGTGTCAGTATTTGTAGGGAGTCCCCAGCAGTGTGTCGCTATTTGTAGGGATTCCCCGGGAGTGTGTCAGTATTTGTAGGGATTCCCCAGGAGTGTGTCAGTATTTGTAGGGAGTCCCCAGGAGTGTCAGTGTTTGTAGGGAGTCCCCAGCAATGTGTCAGTGTTTGTAGGGAGTCCCCAGCAGTGTCAGTGTTTGTAGGGAGTCCCCAGCAGTAGGTCAGTGTTTGTAAGGTGTCCTCAGGAGTGAGTCGGTATTTGTAGAGAGTCCCCAGCAGAATGTCAGTATTTGTAGGGATTCCCCAGCAGTATGTCAGTATTTGTTGGGAGTCCCCAGGAGTGTGTCAGTATTAGAAGGGAGTCCCCAGGAGTATGTCAGTATTTGTAGGGAATCCCCAGGAGTGTGTCAGTATTTGTAGGGAATCCCCAGGAGTATTTCAGTATTTGCAGGGAATCCCCAGCAGTGTGTCAGTATTTGTAGTGAGTCCCCTGGAGTGTGTCAGTGTTTGTAGGGAGTCCCCAGGAGTGTGTCAGTATTTGTAGGGAGTCCCCAGGAGTGTGTCAGTATTTGTAGGGAGTCCCCAGCAGTTTGTTGGTATTTGTAGGGAGTCCCCAGCAATGTGTCAGTATTTGTAGGGAGTCCCCAGCAATGTGTCAGTATTTGTAGGGAGTCCCCAGGAGTGTGTCAGTATTTGTAGGGAGTCCCCAGGAGTGTGTCAGTATTTGTAGGGAGTCCCCAGGAGTGTGTCAGTATTTGTAGGGAGTCCCCAGTATTGCATCACTATTTCTAGGGACTCCTCAGCAGTGTGTCAGTATTTATATGGGAGTCCCCAGCAGTGTGTCGCTATTTGTAGGGACTCCCCAGCCGTGTTTCTGTATTTGTCGAGAGTCCTCAGCAGTGTGTCACTATTTGTAGGGATTCCCCAGGAGTGTGTCAGTATTTGTAGGGATTCCCCAGGAGTGTGTCAGTATTTGTAGGGATTCCCCAGGAGTGTGTCAGTATTTGTATGGGAGTCCCCAGGAGTGTGTCAGTATTTGTAGGGATTCCCCAGGAGTGTGTCAGTATTTGTAGGGATTCCCCAGGAGTGTGTCAGTATTTGTAGGGATTCCCCAGCAGTATGTCAGTATTTGTAGGGATTCCCCAGGAGTGTGTCAGTATTTGTAGGGATTCCCCAGGAGTGTGTCAGTATTTGTAGGGATTCCCCAGGAGTGTGTCAGTATTAGAAGGGAGTCCCCAGGAGTATGTCAGTATTTGTAGGGAATCCCCAGGAGTGTGTCAGTATTTGTAGGGAATCCCCAGGAGTGTTTCAGTATTTGCAGGGATTCCCCAGGAGTGTGTCAGTATTTGTAGGGAGTCCCCAGGAGTGTGTCAGTATTTGCAGGGTTTCCCCAGGTGTGTTTCAGTATTTATGGGGAATCCACAGCAGTGTTTCAGTATTTGTAGATAGTCCCCAGAAGTGTGTCAGTATTTGCAGGGAGTCCTCAGGAGTGTGTCAGTATTTGTAGGGAGTCCCCAGCAGTGTGTCGCTATTTGTAGGGACTCCCCAGCAGTGTTTCTGTATTTGTAGGGATTCCCCAGGAGTGTGTCAGTATTTGTAGGGAGTCCCCAGCAGTGTGTCGCTATTTGTAGGGATTCCCCGGGAGTGTGTCAGTATTTGTAGGGATTCCCCAGGAGTGTGTCAGTATTTGTAGGGAGTCCCCAGCAGTGTCAGTGTTTGTAGGGAGTCCCCAGCAGTGTGTCAGTATTTGTACGGAGTCCCCAGCAGTGTGTCAGTATTTGTAGGGAGTCCCCAGGAGTGTGTCAGTATTTGTAGGGAGTCCCCAGCAGTTTGTTGGTATTTGTAGGGAGTCCCCAGCAGTGTGTCAGTATTTGTATGCTAATGTAACCCCTCTTTTTAAAAAAGGAGGGAGGGAGAAAGCAGGGAATTATAGACCGGTCAGCCTGACATCGGTGGTGGGTAAAATGATGGAATCAATTATTAAAGATGTCATAACAGACCATTTGGAAAGTGGCGACATGATAGGTCCAAGTCAGCATGGATTTGTGAAAGGGAAATCATGCTTGACAAATCTTCTGGAATTTTTTAAGGATGTTTCCAATAGGGTGGACGGGGGGGAACCAGTAGATGTGGTGTATTTGGACTTTCAGAAGGCCTTCGACAAGGTCCCACACAAGAGATTGGTGTGCAAAGTTAAAGCACATGGGATTGGGGGTAATGTGTTGACGTGGATTGAGAACTGGTTGGCACACAGGAAACAAAGAGTAGGAGTAAATGGGTACTTTTCAGAATGGCAGGCAGTGACCAGCGGGGTACCGCAGGGTTCGGTGCTGGGGCCCCAGCTGTTTACATTATATATTAATGATTTGGACGAAGGGATTAATTGTAATATCTCCAAATTTGCGGATGACACTAAATTGGGAGGCAGTGTGAACAATGAGGAGGATGCTAGGAGGCTACAGAGTGACTTGGACAGGTTGGGTGAATGGGCAAATGTATGGCAGATGAAGTACAATGTGGATAAATGTGAGGTTATCCACTTTGGTGGTAAAAATAGGGAGGCAGATTATTACCTGAATGGTGGCAGATTAGGGAAAGGGGAGGTGCAACGAGACCTGGGCGTCATGGTACTTCAGTCACTGAAGGTGGGAAGGCAAGTGCAGCAGGCAGTCAAGAAAGCAAATGGCATGATGGCCTTCATAGCAAGGGGATTTGAGTACAGGAGTAGGGAGGTGATGCTACAGTTGTACAGGGCCTTGGTGAGGCCACACCTGGAGTATTGTGTACAGTTTTGGTCTCCTAACTTGAGGAAGGACATTCTTGCTATTGAGGGAGTGCAACGAAGGTTCACTAGATTGATTCCTGGGATGTCCAGACTGACATATCAAGAAAGACTGGATCAACTGAACTTGTATCCTCTGGAGTTCAGAAGAATGAGGGGGGATCTTATAGAGATGTTTAAAATCCTGACTGGTTTAGACAAATTAGATGCGGGCAGAATGTTTCCAATGTTAGGGAAAACTAAAACCAGGGGTCACAGTCTAAGGATAAAGGGGAAGCCATTTAAGACTGAGATGAGGAGGAATTTCTTCACCCAGAGAGTGGTGAATCTGTGGAATTCTCTACCACAGAAGGTTGTTGAGGCCAGTTCGCTAAATATATTCAAAAGGGAGTTAGATATAATACTCACAACTAGGGGGATCAAGGGGTATGGCGAGAAAGCAGGAATGGGGTACTGAGGTAGCATGTTCAACCATGAGCGCATTAAATGGCGGTGCAGGCTCGAAGGACCGAATGGTCTACTCCTGTACCTATTTTCTATGTTTCTATGTTTCTATGTAGGGAGTCCCCAGCAGTTTGTTGGTATTTGTAGGGAGTCCCCAGCAGTGTGTCAGTATTTGTAGGGAGTCCCCAGGAGTGTGTCACTATTTGTAAGGAGTCCCCAGGAATGTGTCTGTGTTTTTAGGGAGTCCCCCGGAGTGAGTCATTATTTATAGTGAGTCCCCAGCAGTTGTCAGTATTTGTAGGAAGTCCCCTGGAGTGTGTCAATATTCGAAGGGAGTCCTCAGGATTGCGTCACTATTTCTAGGGACTCCCCAGCAGTGTGTCAGTATTTATATGGGAGTCCCCAGCAGTGTGTCTCTATTTGTAGGGAGTCCCCAGGAGTGTGTCAGTATTTGTAGGGAGTCCCCAGGAGTGTGTCAGTATTTGTAGGGAGTCCCCAGGAGTGTATTAGTATTTGTAGGGAGTCCCCAGGAGTGTGTCAGTATTTGTAGGGAGTCCCCAGGAGTGTGTCAGTATTTGTAGGGAGTCCCCAGGAGTATGTCAGTATTTGTAGGGAGTCCCCAGGAGTGTGTCAGTATTTGTAGGGAGTCCCCAGGAGTGTGTCAGTATTTGTAGGGAATCCCCAGGAGTGTGTCAGTATTTGTAGGGAATCCCCAGGAGTGTTTCAGTATTTGCAGGGATTCCCCAGGAGTGTGTCATTATTTGCAGGGAGTCCCCAGGAGTGTGTCAGTATTTACAGGAGGAGTCCCAATCAGTGTGTCGGTATTTGCAGGGTTTACCCAGGTGTGTTTCAGTATTTATGGGGAATCCACAGCAGTGTTTCAGTATTTGTAGATAGTCCGCAGCAGTGTGTCGGTGTTTGTAGGAAGTCCCCTGGGGTGTGTCAATATTCCAAGGGAGTACTCAGGAGTGTGTCAGTATTTGTAGGGAGTCCCCAGGATTGCATCACTATTTCTAGGGACTCCTCAGCAGTGTGTCAGCATTTATATGGGAGTCCCCAGCAGTGTGTCAGTATTTGTAGGGATTCCCAAGGAGTGTGTCAGTATTCGAAGGGAGTCCTCAGGATTGCGTCACTATTTCTAGGGACTCCCCAGCAGTGTGTCAGTATTTATATGGGAGTCCCCAGCAGTGTGTCTCTATTTGTAGGGAGTCCCCAGGAGTGTGTCAGTATTTGTAGGGAGTCCCCAGGAGTGTGTCAGTATTTGTAGGGAGTCCCCAGGAGTGTATTAGTATTTGTAGGGAGTCCCCAGGAGTGTGTCAGTATTTGTAGGGAGTCCCCAGGAGTGTGTCAGTATTTGTAGGGAATCCCCAGGAGTGTGTCAGTATTTGTAGGGAATCCCCAGGAGTGTTTCAGTATTTGCAGGGATTCCCCAGGAGTGTGTCATTATTTGCAGGGAGTCCCCAGGAGTGTGTCAGTATTTACAGGAGGAGTCCCAATCAGTGTGTCGGTATTTGCAGGGTTTCCCCAGGTGTGTTTCAGTATTTATGGGGAATCCACAGCAGTGTTTCAGTATTTGTAGATAGTCCGCAGCAGTGTGTCGGTGTTTGTAGGAAGTCCCCTGGGGTGTGTCAATATTCCAAGGGAGTCCTCAGGAGTGTGTCAGTATTTGTAGGGAGTCCCCAGGATTGCATCACTATTTCTAGGGACTCCTCAGCAGTGTGTCAGCATTTATATGGGAGTCCCCAGCAGTGTGTCAGTATTTGTAGGGATTCCCAAGGAGTGTGTCAGTATTTGTAGGGATTCCCCAGGAGTGTTTCAGTATTTGCAGGGAGTCTCCAGGAGTGTGTCAGTATTTGTAGGGACTCCCCAGCCGTGTGTCGCTGTTTGTAGGGAGTCCCCAGGAATGTGTCAGTATTTGTAGGGAGTCCCCAGGAGTGTGTCAGTATTTGTAGGGAGTCCCCAGGAGTGTGTCAGTATTTGAAGGGAATCCCCAGCAGTGTGTCATTATTTGTAGTGAGTCCCCAGGAGTGTGTCAGTGTTTGTAGGGAGTCCCCAACAGTGTGTCAGTATTTGTAGGGAGTCCCCAGCTGTGTGTCGGTGTTTGTAGGAAGTCCCCTGGGGTGTTTCAGTATTTGTAGGGAGTCCCCAGGATATCATCACTATTTCTAGGGACTCCTCAGCAGTGTGTCAGTATTTGTAGGGATTCCCCAGGATTGTGTCAGTATTTGTATGGAGTCCCCAGGAGTGTGTCAGTATTTGTAGGGATTCCCCAGGAGTGTGTCAGTATTTGTATGGAGTCCCCAGGAGTGTGTCAGTATTTGTAGGGATTCCCCAGGAGTGGTCAGTATTTGTTTGGGGTCCCCAGGAGTGTGTCAGTATTTGTAGGGAATCCCCAGGAGTATGTCAGTATTTGTAGGGAATCCCCAGGAGTATGTCAGTATTTGTAGGGAATCACCAGGAGTGTTTCAGTATTTGCAGGGATTCCCCAGGAGTGTGTCAGTATTTGTAGGGATTCCCCAGGAGTGTGTCAGTATTTGCAGGGATTCCCCAGGAGTGTGTCAGTATTTGTAGGGATTCCCCAGGAGTGTGTCAGTATTTGTAGGGAATCCCCAGCAGTGTGTCATTATTTGTAGGAAGTCCCCAGCAGTGTGTCAGTATTTGTACTGAATCCCCAGCAGTGTGTCAGTATTTGTAGGGAATCCCCAGCCGTGTGTCACTATTTGTAGGGAGTCCCCAGGAATGTGTCGGTATTTGTAGGAGGAGTACCCAGCAGTGTGTCAGTTTTTGTAGGAAGTCCCCAGCAGTTGTCAGTATTTGTAGGAAGTCCCCTGGAGTGTGTCAGTATTTGGAGGGAGTCCCCAGGAGTGTGTCAGTATTTGGAGGGAGTCCCCAGGAGTGTGTCAGTATTTACAGGAGGAGTCCCAATCAGTGTGTCGTTATTTGCAGGGTTTCACCAGGTGTGTTTCAGTATTTATGGGGAATCCACAGCAGTGTTTCAGTATTTGTAGATAGTCCGCAGCAGTGTGTCAGTATTTGTAGGGAGTCCCCAGGAGTATGTCAGTATTTGTAGGGAATCCCCAGGAGTGTGTCAGTATTTGCAGTGAGTCCCCAGGAGTGTGTCAGTATTTGTAGGGAATCCCCAGGAGTGTGTCAGTATTTGTAGGGAATCCCCAGGAATGTGTCAGTATTTGTAGGGAGTCCCCAGGAGTGTGTCATTATTTGCAGGGAGTCCCCAGGAGTGTGTCAGTATTTACAGGAGGAGTCCCCATCAGTGTGTCGGTATTTGCAGGGTTTCCCCAGGTGTGTTTCAGTATTTATGGGGAATCCACAGCAGTGTTTCAGTATTTGTAGATAGTCCGCAGCAGTGTGTCGGTGTTTGTAGGAAGTCCCCTGGGGTGTGTCAATCTTCCAAGGGAGTCCTCAGGAGTGTGTCAGTATTTGTAGGGAGTCCCCAGGATTGCATCACTATTTCTAGGGACTCCTCAGCAATGTGTCAGCATTTATATGGGAGTCCCCAGCAGTGTGTCTCTATTTGTAGTGAGTCCCCAGCAGTGTGTCAGTATTTGTCGGGAGTACGCAGGAATCTGTCGGTATTTGTAGGGAGTCCCCAGGAGTGTGTCAGTGTTTGTAGGGAGTTCCCAGGAGTGTGTCAGTGTTTGTAGGGAGTTCCCAGGAGCTTGACGTTATTTGTAGGGAGGCCCCGGCAGTGTGTCGGTATTTGTAGGGATTCCCCAGGAGTGTATCAGTATTTGTTTGGACTCCCCAGCGGTGTGTCAGTATTTGTAGTTTGTCTCCAAGACTGTGTCAGTCTTTGTAGGGAGTCCCCAGGAGTATGTCAGTATTTATAGGGGGTCCCCAGGAGTATGTCAGTATTTGTCGGGGTCCCCAGGAGTGTGTCAGTGTTTGTAGGGAGTCCCCAGGAGTGTGTCAGTATTTGTAGGGAGTCCCCAGGAGTGTGTCAGTGTTTGTAGGGAGTTCCCAGGAGTGTGTCAGTATTTGTAGGGAGTCCCCAGGAGTGTGTCAGTGTTTGTAGGGAGTCCCCAGGAGTGTGTCATTGTTTGTAGGGAGTCCCCAGGAGTGTGTCAGTATTTGTAGGGAGTCCCCAGGAGTGTGTCAGTGTTTGTAAGGAGTCCCCAGCAGTGTGTCATTATTCGAAGGGAGTCCCCAGCAGTGTGTCAGTATTTTAGGTAGTCCCCAGCAGTGTGATAGTATTTGTAGGGAATCCCCAGCAGTTTGTTGGTATTTGTAGGGAGTCCCCGGCAGTGTGTCAGTATTTGTAGGGAGTTTTCAGGAATCTGTCGGTATTTGTAGTGAGACCCCAGCGGTGTAGCAGTATTTGTAGGTAGTCCCCAGGAGTGTGTCAGTATTTGTAGGGTCTCCCCAGGAGTGTTTCATTGGGTCAGAAATTCGGCTTTCAGTCTTCCTGCTGGTGCAAGCATCGCGCGCGTACTTGCCTACCGCGCCTGCAGTTGTGCTTTGGGCCCACGAGGACTTCGGGTCCTGGGCCTCCTGCAGCTGCCGGCGCGCAGTGCTTGCGTATCCCAGGGGCGCAGTTAGTTCGAAGCGTCCCCTGGGATCACGTGGGCCATGGAGAGCCAATCCTAGCAGGGCATTTTCATTCATAGATTTGACAGGAAGACCTGTCAAATATATGAATTGAAATCGGCCCCAAAAGAACAGCTAAACTTAAAATAAATTTTTAAAAACCCATCACATTTTTAAAATAACTATAAGTTAAATAAATTAACTACTTTAAACAAAAATTTAAATTTTTGAAAAAATTAATTATACTTTGTAACTGTGCTAAAAAATAAACTTACTTTTCTTTAAAGTATCTAAAAGAGATAAACCTGTTGAAAATGTTTTTAAATTGTAATTAATTAACCACTTACCTTGTTAAAATCAGGCCTTGCGCCTCCTTTTTAAAAGCGCAGCTTCTTCATACTTACCTTCCCGGAGAAACCTGAAAAATAAACCATAAGTTCGCTGCGTGCGCGCAGCCTCTCCCGCGCACGCGTTCGACTTCTGAACCCCTTCCTTCAGGGGAACGGAAGTTCCGGTTTCCCGCGCAAGCGCAGTGCATGCAGGAAACCGGCACTTCAGATGGCCTTTCGGGTGAGTACACAGCGCGTACTCACCCGACAACAGCCGAATTTCTGGACCATTGTTTGAAGGGAGTCCCCAGCAGTGTGTCAGTATTTGTAGGGATTCCCCAGGAGTGTGTCAGTATTTGTAGGGAATCCCCAGCAGTGTGTCATTATTTGTAGGAAGTCCCCAGCAGTGTGTCAGTATTTGTACTGAATCCCCAGCAGTGTGTCAGTATTTGTAGGGAATCCCCAGCCGTGTGTCACTATTTGTAGGGAGTCCCCAGGAATGTGTCGGTATTTGTAGGAGGAGTACCCAGCAGTGTGTCAGTTTTTGTAGGAAGTCCCCAGCAGTTGTCAGTATTTGTAGGAAGTCCCCTGGAGTGTGTCAGTATTTGGAGGGAGTCCCCAGGAGTGTGTCAGTATTTGGAGGGAGTCCCCAGGAGTGTGTCAGTATTTACAGGAGGAGTCCCAATCAGTGTGTCGTTATTTGCAGGGTTTCACCAGGTGTGTTTCAGTATTTATGGGGAATCCACAGCAGTGTTTCAGTATTTGTAGATAGTCCGCAGCAGTGTGTCAGTATTTGTAGGGAGTCCCCAGGAGTATGTCAGTATTTGTAGGGAATCCCCAGGAGTGTGTCAGTATTTGCAGTGAGTCCCCAGGAGTGTGTCAGTATTTGTAGGGAATCCCCAGGAGTGTGTCAGTATTTGTAGGGAATCCCCAGGAATGTGTCAGTATTTGTAGGGAGTCCCCAGGAGTGTGTCATTATTTGTAGGGAGTCCCCAGGAGTGTGTCAGTATTTACAGGAGGAGTCCCAATCAGTGTGTCGGTATTTGCAGGGTTTCCCCAGGTGTGTTTCAGTATTTATGGGGAATCCACAGCAGTGTTTCAGTATTTGTAGATAGTCCGCAGCAGTGTGTCGGTGTTTATAGGAAGTCCCCTGGGGTGTGTCAATATTCCAAGGGAGTCCTCAGGAGTGTGTCAGTATTTGTAGGGAGTCCCCAGGATTGCATCACTATTTCTAGGGACTCCTCAGCAGTGTGTCAGCATTTATATGGGAGTCCCCAGCAGTGTGTCTCTATTTGTAGTGAGTCCCCAGCAGTGTGTCAGTATTTGTCGGGAGTACGCAGGAATCTGTCGGTATTTGTAGGGAGTCCCCAGGAGTGTGTCAGTGTTTGTAGGGAGTTCCCAGGAGTGTGTCAGTGTTTGTAGGGAGTTCCCATGAGCTTGACGTTATTTGTAGGGAGGCCCCGGCAGTGTGTCGGTATTTGTAGGGATTCCCCAGGAGTGTATCAGTATTTGTTTGGACTCCCCAGCGGTGTGTCAGTATTTGTAGTTTGTCTCCAAGACTGTGTCAGTCTTTGTAGGGAGTCCCCAGGAGTATGTCAGTATTTATAGGGGGTCCCCAGGAGTATGTCAGTATTTGTCGGGGTCCCCAGGAGTGTCTCATTGTTTGTAGGGAGTCCCCAGGAGTGTGTCAGTATTTGTAGGGAGTCCCCAGGAGTGTGTCAGTGTTTGTAGGGAGTTCCCAGGAGTGTGTCAGTATTTGTAGGGAGTCCCCAGGAGTGTGTCAGTGTTTGTAGGGAGTCCCCAGGAGTGTGTCATTGTTTGTAGGGAGTCCCCAGGAGTGTGTCAGTATTTGTAGGGAGTCCCCAGGAGTGTGTCAGTGTTTGTAAGGAGTCCCCAGCAGTGTGTCATTATTCGAAGGGAGTCCCCAGCAGTGTGTCAGTATTTTAGGTAGTCCCCAGCAGTGTGATAGTATTTGTAGGGAATCCCCAGCAGTTTGTTGGTATTTGTAGGGAGTCCCCGGCAGTGTGTCAGTATTTGTAGGGAGTTTTCAGGAATCTGTCGGTATTTGTAGTGAGACCCCAGAGGTGTAGCAGTATTTGTAGGTAGTCCCCAGGAGTGTGTCAGTATTTGTAGGGTCTCCCCAGGCGTGTTTCATTGGGTCAGAAATTCGGCTTTCAGGCTTCCTGCTGGTGCAAGCATCGCGCGCGTACTTGCCCACCGCGCCTGCAGTTGTGCTTTGGGCCCACGAGGACTTCGGGTCCTGGGCCTCCTCCAGCTGCCGGCGCGCAGTGCTTGTGTATCCCAGGGACGCAGTTAGTTCAAAGCGTCCCCTGGGATCACGTGGGCCATGGAGAGCCAATCCTAGCAGGGCATTTTCATTCATAGATTTGACAGGAAGACCTGTCAAATCTATGAATTGAAATCGGCCCCAAAAGAACAGCAAAACTTAAAATAAATTTTAAAAAACCCATCACATTTTTAAAATAACTATAAGTTAAATAAATTAACTACTTTAAACAAAAATTTAAATTTTTGAAAAAATTAATTATACTTTGTAACTGTGCTAAAAAATAAACTTACTTTTCTTTAAAGTATCTAAAAGAGATAAACCTGTTGAAAATGTTTTTAAATTGTAATTAATTAACCACTTACCTTGTTAAAATCAGGCCTTGCGCCTCCTTTTTAAAAGCGCAGCTTCTTCATACTTACCTTCCCGGAGAAACCTGAAAAATAAACCATAAGTTCGCTGCGTGCGCGCAGCCTCTCCCGCGCACGCGTTCGACTTCTGAACCCCTTCCTTCAGGGGAATGGAAGTTCCGGTTTCCCGCGCAAGCGCAGTGCATGCAGGAAACCGGCACTTCAGATGGCCTTTCGGGTGAGTACACAGCGCGTACTCACCCGACAACAGCCGAATTTCTGGACCATTGTTTGAAGGGAGTCCCCAGCAGTGTGTCAGTATTTGGTGGGAGTCACCAGGAATCTGTCGCTATTTGTAGGGGCCCCTCAGGTGTGTGTCAGTATTTGTAGGGCTTCCCCAGGAAGGTGTCGGTATTTGTAGGGAGTCCCCAGCAGTGTGTCAGTATTTGTAGGGAGTCCCCAGAAGTGAGTCAGTATTTGCAGGGAGTCCCCAGGAGTGTTTCAGTATTGGTAGCGAGTCCCCAGGAGTATGTCAGTAATTATAGGGAGACCCCAGGAGTGAGTGGGTATTGGCAGGGAGTCCCCTGGAGTTTGTCAGTATTTGTAGGGCGTCCCCAGGAGTGTGTCAGTAATTGTAGGGCGTCCCCAGCAGTGTGTCAGTATTTGTAGTGAGTCCCCAGCAGTTTGTCAGTATTTGTGGGGAGTCCCCAGCCGTGTGTCGGTGTTTGTAGGGAGTCCCCAGCAGTGTGTCAGTATTTGTGTGGAGTCCCCAGTCGTGTGTCGGTGTTTGTAGGGAGTCCGCAGCAATGTGTCAGTATTTGCAGGGAGTCCCCAGCAGTGTGTCAGTATTTGTAGGGAGTCCCCAGGAGTGTGTCGGTATTTGTAGGCAGTCCCCAGCAGTGTGTCAGTATTTGTAGGCAGTCCCCAGCAGTGTGTCAGTATTTGTAGGGAGTCCCCAGGAGTGTATCGGTATTTGTAGGCAGTCCCCAGCAGTGTGTCAGTATTTGTAGGGAGTCCCCAGGAGTGTATCGGTATTTGTAGGCAGTCCCCAGCAGTGTGTCAGTATTTGCAGAGAGTCCCCAGCAGTGTGTCAGTGTTTGTAGGGAGTCCCCAGGAGTGTGTCGGTATTTGTAGGCAGTCCCCAGCAGTGTGTCAGTATTTGCAGAGAGTCCCCAGCTGTGTGTCAGTATTTGTAGGGATCCCCAGCAGTGTGTCAGTATTTGTAGGGAGTCCCCATGAAGGTGTCGGTATTTGTAGGGAGTCCCCAGGAGTGTGTCAGTGTTTGCAGAGATTCCCCAGGAGTGTGTCAGTATTTATAGCTGAGCACTTGAAAAACAGTGACAGGATCAGACAAAGTCAACATGGATTTACAAAAGGTAAATCGTGCTTGACTAATCTACTGGAATTTTTTGAGGATGTAACTGGGAAAATAGATAAGGGAGAACCAGCAGATGTGGTGTATTTGGACTTTCAAAAGGCTTTCGATAAGGTCCCGCATAAGAGATTAGCGTGTAAAGTTAAGGCACAAGGGATTGGGGGCAAGGTATTGACTTGGTTAGAGAACTGGTTGGCGGACAGAAAGCAGAGAGTAGGAATTAGTGGGTCTTTTTCCGAGTGGCAGGCAGTGACTAGTGGGGTACTGCAGGGCTCGGTCCTTGGAC
Organism: Squalus acanthias; assembly: GCA_030390025.1. Lineage (NCBI taxonomy): Eukaryota > Metazoa > Chordata > Chondrichthyes > Squaliformes > Squalidae > Squalus > Squalus acanthias. The sequence goes on from CM059425.1 coordinate 250,930,359, forward strand.
CCCAACTATTCACAATATATATTAATGATCTAGATAAGGGAACTAAATGTAATATCTCCAAGTTTGCAGATGACACAAAGCTGGGTGGGCGTGTGTGCTGCGAGGAGGATACTGAGAAACTCCAGGATGAATTGGACAGGTTGGGTGAGTGGGCAGAAGCGTGGCAGATGCAATATAACGTGGATAAATGCGAGGTTATCCACTCTGGTGTCAAAAACAGAAAGGCAGACTATTATCTGAATGGCAATAGATTGGGAGAACGGGAAGTGCAACGAGACCTGGGTGTCCTTGTGCACCAGTCGCTGAAGGTAAGCATGCAGGTGCAGCAGGCGGTGAAGAAGGCAAATGGTATGTTGGCCTTCATAGCGAAAGGGTTTGAGTATAGGAACAGGGATGTCCGGCTGCAGTTGTACAGGGCTTGGTGAGACCACACCTTGAGTACTGTGTGCAGTTTTGGTCGCCTTATCTGAGGAAGGATGTTCTTGCCATGGAAGGAGTTCAGTGAAGATTCACAAGGCTGATACCTGGGATGGCAGGAATGACATATGAGGAGAGATTGGGTTGATTGGGCTTATACTCGCTGGAGTATAGAAGAATGAGAGGGGATCTCATCGAAACATATAAAATTCTGACAGGTCTGGACAAACTAGATGCAGGAAGAATGTTCCCGATGGTCGCAGAGTCCAGAACCAGGGGTCATAATCTAAGGATAAGGGGTAAGCCATTTAGGACAGAAATGAGGAAGAATTTCTTCACCCAGAGAGTGGTGAACCTGTGGAATTCTCTACCACAGAAGGTAGTTGAGGCCAAGTCATGAAATATATTCAAGAATGAGTTAGATATATTTCTTAAAGCTAAAGGTATCAAGGGATATGGGGAGAAGGCAGGTACAGGATACTGAGTTTGGATGATCAGCCATGATCTCATCGAATGGCGGAGCAGGCTCGAGGGGCCGAATGGCCTACTCCTGCTCCTATCTTCTATGTTTCTATGTTTCTATGTGTCAGTATTTGTATTGAGTCCCCAGGAGTGTGTCAGTGTTTGTAGGGTGTCCCCGGCAGTGTGTCAGTATTTGTATTGAGTCCCCAGGAGTGTGTCAGTGTTTGTAGGGTGTCCCCGGCAGTGTGTCAGTATTTGTAGGGAGACCCCAGGAATGTGTCATGTTTTGTAGGGTGTCCCCAGGAGTGTGTCAGTATTTGTAGGGAGGCTCCAGGAGTGTGTCAGTGTTTGTAGGGAGTCCCCAGCAGTGTGACAGTCTTTGTAGGGAGTCCCCAGCAGTGTGACAGTCTTTGTAGGGAGTCCCCAGCTGTGTTTCAGTATTTGTAGGGAGTCCCCAGCAGTGTGTCATTTTTTGTATGGAGTCCCCAGCAGTGTGTCAGTGTTTGTAGCGAGTCCGCAGCAGTGTGTCAGTATTTGTATGTGATGCGGAGATGCCGGAGTTGGACTGGGGTGGACAAAAGTGAGAAGTCGCACAACACCAGGTTATAGTCCAACAGTTTTATTTGAAATCACGAGCTTTCGGAGCGGCTGCTCCTTCGTCAGGTAAAGTGAAGGAATACAAATCAGCAAAGCATATATAGACAGAGACTAATGTGTAGCGTACAATGTCAGACAACTACAGTAAACATTTCTGAATGCCCTCCATCACAACTCGGCAGAGAGATAATCAAGCCAGTCAGGAAGGCATTACATCAAAGACACAGCAAAATACAGCTAAGACAATGAGGTGGGGTCACAGGGGGTCCAACGTGTCAAATGCTGCAGTCTGTATGGTTAAGCTTTTTACTTTTTTTTAAAACTGGAAATCACATCTGTGAACAAGCCAACGACGACTCGAGTCTGGATGACTCTACGTCATGTAGCGTGACATGAAACCAAGATCCCGGTTGAGGCCGTCCTCATGGGTGCGCAACTTGGCTATCAGTTTCTGCTCGATGATGCGAATACACAGGATCTGCTCAGACGAGGAGGAACGCGATGGACACCTAAGGACGCTGAAAGATGCCCTCGTAAGAACGGGATATGACGCTCGACTCGTCGATCTACAGTTCCGACGGGCCACAGCAAAAAATCGCATAGACCTCCCCAGAAGGCGAACACGGGACACAACCAACAGAGTACCCTACGTCGTCCAGTACTTCCCCGGAGCGGAGAAACTACGCCATGTTCTTCGCAGCCTTCAACATGTCATCGATGACGACGAACACCTCGCTAAGGCCATCCCCACGCCTCCACTACTCGCCTTCAAGCAGCCGCCTAACCTCAAAAGTACCATCGTTCGCAGCAAACTACCCAGCTGTCAGGAGAAAAGCGACCTCAACACCACACAACCCTGCCACGGCAACCTCTGCAAGACATGCCAGATCATCAACACAGATACCATCATCACACGTGAGGACACTACCCACCAGGTACATGGTACATACTCATGTGACTCGGCCAACGTTGTCTACCTCATACGTTGCAGGAAAGGATGCACCGCAGCATGGTACATCGGCGAGACCATGCAGACACTGCGACAACGTATGAACGGACACCGCGCAACAATCGCCAGGCAGGATTGTTACCTCCCAGTCGGGGAACACTTCAGCAGTCAAGGACATTCAGCCTCGGATCTGCGGGTAAGCGTTCTCCAAGGCGGCCTTCGAGACACACGACAACGCAAAATCATCGAGCAGAAACTGATAGCCAAGTTCCGCACCCATGAAGACGGCCTCAACCGGGATCTTGGTTTCATGTAACGCTATATGACTAGAGTCATCCAGACTCGAGTCGTCGTTGGCTTGTTCACAGATGTGATTTCCAGTTTTTAAAAAAAGTAAAAAGCTTAACCATACAGACTGCAGCATTTGACACGTTGGACCCCCTGTGACCCCACCTCATTGTCTTAGCTGCATTTTGCTGTGTCTTGATTATCTCTCTGCCGAGGTGTGATGGAGGGCATTCAGAAATGTTTACTGTAGTTGTCTGACATTGTACGCTACACATTGTTCTCTGTCTATATATGCTTTGCTGATTTGTATTCCTTCACTTTACCTGACGAAGGAGCAGCGCTCCGAAAGCTCGTGATTTCAAATAAAACTGTTGGACTATAACCTGGTGTTGTGCGACTTCTCATTTCATATTTGTAGGCAGTCCCCAGGAGTGTGTCAGTATTTGTAGGGAGTCCCCAGCAGTGTGTCAGTATTTGTAGGGAGTCGCCAGCAGTGTTTCAGTATTTGTAGGGAGTCGCCAGCAGTGTGTCAATGTTTGTAGGGAGTCCCCAGATGTGTGTCAGTGTTTGTAGGGAGTCCCCAGATGTGTGTCAGTGTTTGTAGGGAGTCCCCAGATGTGTGTCAGTGTTTGTAGGGAGTCCCCAGATGTGTGTCAGTGTTTGTAGGGAGTCCCCAGATGTGTGTCAATGTTTGTAGGGAGTCCCCAGATGTGTGTCAGTGTTTGTAGGGAGTCCCCAGCAGTGTGTCAGTATTTGTAGGGAGTCCCCAGCAGTGTGTCAGTATTTGTAGGGAATCCCCAGCAGTGTGTCAGTGTTTGTAGGGAGTCCCCAGCAGTGTGTCAGTGTTTGTAGGGAGTGCCCAGCAGTGTGTCAGTATCTGTAGGGAATCCCCAGGAGTGTGTCAGTGTTTGTAGGGAGTGCCCAGCAGTGTGTCAGTATCTGTAGGGAGTCCTCAGCTGTGTGTCAGTATTTGTAGGGTGTCCCCAGCAGTATGTCAGTTTTTGTAGGGTGTCCCCAGCAGTGTGTCATTCCTGCACCGCACCCCTTCCCTGATTGGTAAGCTGTCTTCTTGCCCCCCGGCAATCCCCCCCCCGGATTGCTGAGCTGCCTGTCAGCCTTTGCTGATCCCATTCAAATTAGGGACAACCACGGAAATCATTCCGGCCTCTCGCTGGTGCCAGGGGGCAGGCAATGCAATCGCTCCTTCTGTCGCTCCACATGAACATCAGCCCCACCCCAGCGGGCCTAAACCAGACACATCCATTATCTTTGAATCAATCTTCGCTCTAAGGGGGAAAAAACCAAATCTCACAAGCCCTTTAACATTCTGATATACTCTTTGGTCAGCACAGTCTGTAAAACTAGGGACTGCAATCAAGAAAAAATATGCCAGGAAAGGATTGTTGTTCGTAGAATCATAGAATGATACAGCACAGAAGGAGGCCATTCGGCCCATGCTGCCTCTGCCAGCTCTTTGAAAGAGCCATCCAATTAGTCCCACTGCCCTGCTCTTTCTCCGCAGCCCTACAATTGTGTACCACGTTACTTCAGAACATGAAGGGTTCACAGCAGGCAGGCACTAAAGGAAACAGTTTGTCTTCCGACTGTCAAAACCTCAAGGGTTAAAAGAAGGGACAGGCAACTGAATTGGAGCCAAATTCTTCAGATCGAGATCTAGATGTTTTGCTACATCTGTCTAGTTGCTTTACTCGGCAGACAATCATCTCTGTGTCTGTTGTGTCAGTTGTTGCTAAGGTCATACGTCTTTCTACAAAGGAGAGGAGGACGCATTCTGTCATGTAAGGCAAAGAAGATTTTTTTTTGATCTGTTACTTTCTAATGGTAAAATAATTAACTTTGCTGTCCAAGTGCTTTTGGATTCGTAACTTTCCCCATTGTTCTAGTAAATCCTATTTCTTCGGCCCGAGCCGAAGCTAACACTGCGGTAGATTTTACAGACTCAGCAGACCGCAGCACTCCCACTGCTCCTGCACAGGATTCCCTAACCACAGCCTCCTTGTGTTTTGTTTGGTGGCTTGAGTCACGTTCCCAAAACAAACTGACAGCAACTCTCGACCCTCAGATAAAGGACGTGGCCTCCTCCGAGCATCGTTCTGATCCAAAGTGAGATTTCAACCCTGTCCAAGTGTTTCCCATTCCTTGCCATGGTGAGGGAATTCTCGATCTCAACATATCAATCGAAATCCAAAAACAGCGAGGGACGTGAATCTGAATTAGAACCAGAGGAAGCGGATTGAAGATAATTGGCAAAAGGACCAGAGGGGGAGATGAGAATTTTTCTTTTTTTTTTTAAACGCAGCGAGTTGTTATGATCTGGAATGCGCTGCCTGAAAGGGTGGTGGAAGCAGATTCAATAGCAACTTTCAAAAGGGGAATTGGATAAATATTTGAAGCGGAAACATTTGCAGGGCTATGGGGAAAGAGTGGGGGAGTGTGACTAATTGGAGAACTCTTTCAAAGAGCCGGCACAGGCACGATGGGCCGAATGGCCTCCTTCTGTGCTGTATGATTCTATGAGGGAAAAATTCAGTATCGCCCCGTTTGGGGCGTAATTATCGGCCAGGCGCAAAGATTAGCGCCTGTCGCTAATTATCGCCTCCAACTGCAAACTTGGCTTTTATCGCCCCTGGAGGTGATTGCAGCGCTAAATCAGGCGCTACACATCTGTCTTAAGGCGCAAAGGCCGAGGAGCGAGGCGCTACCTCAGAGCGCTGGCGAAGCTCATGTGATGTCAGTCAGCAATGGAACACAAACACAATGGCGCCGGCCAGTTCTTAAAGGGGAGGGTTGATCTTGCTTTCCATCCACATCCTGCTTATTGCAGCCTTGAATCTCGGCCTGGAGAGACCTGCACATCAAATCTGCTGGAAAGAACAATGGAGAGGCCCAGGGAAAGAGCTCAGAGTGCAACCCCCACAGTCTCTTCTAAATAGATGCAAGGAAGGGCATATCAAATGAACCTGCAAAGTGCTGCTCAGTACAGAAAACTCCTTCACACAGCGTTGAATCTCTCTAGAAGTCTCTCTCTTTCTCTCTCAGAATGCGTGGTTCAAAAATGTCGCAAACAAAAAAAGGCAGGAAGCGGTCGCCTTTAAATAGCGCTCCCCCAGTCCCTTCCTGACTGCAAAACGCTCCCCTCAACCTGTCGTTGCTAGCGGCAGGCGGTAAGGCAGGGGGCGCCACTCAATATCCGCTACGGGGCGTTGCGCACTCGACTGACGTCACGATCTGCCGGCGCAGGAGATCGTGCCGGTACTGTTTAGCGCCGCTGCAAAATGTCTAGTTAATTTCGCGAGCGGCGCAAACATCGCTGCGCCCGGGCGCTAGTTGCTTTGCGCCACATTAGCGCCCTCTTAAGGCGCTAACGGGAGGCACAACCAACTGAATTTTTCCCCCATGTTTCGATATTGGGCGGGGGGTGGGGGGGGGTGAAATGGTAGACGGTGAATCGGCAGCCCGTTCAACACCGCGCCTGATTTTATTTTCCAACGGTGTAAAGCGAGCCGCTGACTCGCTATCGCCCTCGTCGCGCTTTCGTCGCAAGACCAGTTTCAAGCCCAGCATCTGCGAAAAGAAAGGCAGGTTAACGCAAACTCTTCATTAAGAAGCTGCTGTGCATTTCCCGCATTTTCTATTTTCATAACTAAAAGTAAAAATCCTGATTTCGGGACAAAAATGTAAGTTCCCCAAATATCTGCTTCTCTGACACTCAGTTTACTAAAGAAAGACTTGCATTTCTACAGCGCCTTTCATGATCTCAGGATGTCCCAAAGCGCGTTGCAGACAATGAAATACATTTGAAGTGTCGTCACTGTTGTAATGTGGGAAACGCGGCAGCCAATTCGCTCACAGCAAGCTCCCACAAACAGCAATGTGATAATGACCAGATAATCTGTTTTGGTGATGTTGGTTGAGGGATAAATATTGGCCAGGACACCAGGGAGAACTCCCCTGCTCTTCTTCGAAATAGTGCCATGGGATCTTTTGCGTCCACCTGAGAGGGCAGACGGGGCCTCGGATTAACGTTTCACCCAAAAGACGGCACCTCCGACAGTGCAGCGCTCCCTCAGTACTGCCCCTCCGACAGTGCAGCACTCCCTCAGTACTGCCCCTCCGACAGTGCAGCACTCCCTCAGTACTGCCCCTCCGACAGTGCAGCACTCCCTCAGTACTGCCCCTGCGACAGTGCAGTGTTCCCTCAGTACTGCCCCTCCGACAGTGCTGCACTCCCTCAGTACTGCCCCTCCGACAGTGCGGCGCTCCCTCAGTACTGCCCCTCCGACAGTGCAGCGCTCCCTCAGTACTGCCCCTCCGACAGTGCAGCGTTCCCTCAGTACTGCCCCTCCAACAGTGCAGCGCTCCCTCAGTACTGCCCCTCCGACAGTGCAGCGCTCCCTCAGTACTGCCCCTCCGACAGTGCAGCGCTCCCTCAGTACTGCCCCTCCGACAGTGCAGCGCTCCCTCAGTACTGCCCCTCCGACAGTGCAGCGTTCCCTCAGTACTGGCCCTCCGACAGTGCAGCACTCCCTCAGTACTGCCCCTCCGACAGTGCAGTGCTCCCTCAGTACTGCCCCTCCGACAGTGCAGTGCTCCCTCAGTACTGCCCCTCCGACAGTGCAGCGTTCCCTCAGTACTGGCCCTCCGACAGTGCAGCACTCCCTCAGTACTGCCCCTCCGACAGTGCAGTGCTCCCTCAGTACTGCCCCTCCGACAGTGCAGTGCTCCCTCAGTACTGCCCCTCCGACAGTGCAGCGTTCCCTCAGTACTGGCCCTCCGACAGTGCAGCACTCCCTCAGTACTGCCCCTCCGACAGTGCAGCGCTTCCTCAGTACTGTCCCTCGACAGTGCAGCACTCCCTCAGTACTGCCCCTCCGACAGTGCAGCGCTCCCTCAGTACTGCCCCTCCGACAGTGCAGTGCTCCCTCAGTACTGCCCCTCCGACAGTGCAGCGCTCCCTCAGTACTGGCCCTCCGACAGTGCAGCGCTCCCTCAGTACTGTCCCTCGACAGTGCAGCACTCCCTCAGTACTGCCCCTCCGACAGTGCAGCGCTCCCTCAGTACTGTCCCTCGACAGTGCAGCACTCCCTCAGTACTGCCCCTCCGACAGTGCAGCGCTCCCTCAGTACTGCCCCTCCGACAGTGCAGTGCTCCCTCAGTACTCCCCCTCCGACAGTGCGGCGCTCTTGAGCCAAAGCTGACATGGAAGTACTCGGCCCAGTGCTGCTCAGACAGTGGTGCGTTGCAGAAGATCCACTTGCTTCTCTCTGCTAATTGTAAATCTTGTACTGCGCTGTCTGCCCATTCTTTTTCTTTTATTTAGTCTGCCTTGTTAACATATAGATAAAAGGGGCCAAGGGAGAAAGACTTGCAAATTGGTTGTTTTTTCCCTCTGTTAAATGTAGAATTTATAGAAATCCTGTTCCAGGGAATGATCCTGATCCAAACATGGAATTCTTGGCAAACTAATTGGGCCTTCATCAGGATTGATAAACGTGTAAGAAGTTTGCCAAAAAAATGTTATGCAATTATTAATAAAAAATATAGCCAGTTGGCAAAGCTTTTACAGGTTATTTAATCATTCATTCAGTAATTCAGTTCAAATGAAATTAGCAACAAATACTTAACAAATTGTATACTTTAAGGGGGAAAAAAACCCCATTAGACATCTAAAACATGCTGCTGCCTTCGCTGCACAGACTGTGGATTGGTGCTGGAGCTTTCCACGTCTGTATGGCTCACTGGATAAGGTCGCTGAGAAGTCCGGGGGTCGGGGGTGGGAGAGGAATCAGTCTCCAACTGGCGAATCCATCTTCTAAACCAGACTTGCTTTCTGTGGCCTATCTTTGACAGCAACTTGACTAATAGGCCGATTCTGCTCCGTGGCCTCTGTCAGTGCAAAGAGGTTTCTGCCCCACGTTAAGAACATAAGAACACAAGAAATGGGAGCAGGAATAGGCCATACGGCCCCTCGAGCCTGCTCCGCCATTCAGTAAGATCATGGCTGATCTTCGACCTCAACTCTACTTTCCCACCTGATCTCCATATCCCTTGACTCCCCGAGAGTCCAAAAATGTATTGATTTCAGTCTTGAATATACTCAACAGCCCTCTGGGGTAGAGAATTCAAAAGATTCACAACCCTCTGAGTGAAGAAATTTCTCCTCATCTCAGTCCTAAAAGGCCGACCCCTTATCCTGAGACTATGACCCCTAGTTCTAGACTCACCAGCCAAGGGAAACAGCCTCTCAGCATCGACCCTGTCAAGCCCCCTCAGAATCTTATATGTTTCAATGAGATCACCTCTCATTCTTCTAAACTCCAGAGAGTTTAGGCCCATTCTGCTCAGTCTCTCTTCATGGGACAACCCTCTCATCCCAGGAATCAATCAACATTGACGCTAACTGCACAGTATAATCCGGATGTGAAGTCAGTCGAATCCCATTTAGGCAAGTATGACCATCCCCTAGGGAATGGCTTCATACTCTGGGCTTCACACCCACTGCACTGGAACTGCAGTCCGGGTACGGACCCATCTGGGAACTTTTCATTTCTCTTCTGCCTAATGTTAGCAGAAAGCTGAAGGCACCGTCAGAGCTCTCCGCTATTCTGAGGCAGATGTCTGCACATGTTCAGACTGGGATGCTTTTTTCTCAGGTCCAGGACTGATGTGGAGCCAGAAGTACATCTTGGGCTAGCTTGCTCCACATCAGTACCAGGTTACGGTAGCATAGTGGTTATGTTACTGGACCTATAATCCAGCGGCTCTGGGCTAATGATCGCAGATGATATTAGTTCAAATCCCACCGCGGCAGCTGGGGAATTTAAATTCAGTTAATTAAATAAAACTGGAATTAAAAAGTTAGTGTCAGTAATAGTAACCAACTGTTGTTCACTAATGCCCTTTAGGGAAAGAAATCTGCTGTCCTTACCTGGTCTGGCCGATATGTGACTCCAGATCCAAATGTTCCTCTTAACTGCCCTCTGAAATGGGCTAGCAAGCCACTCAGCTCTACAACAGAAGTACACTCACTGTGAGAGTATCTTCACCTCACGGACTGCAGCGGTTCAAGAAGGCAGCTCACCACCACCTTCTCAAGGGCAATGAGGGATGGACAATAAAGGCTGGCCTTGCCGGCAATGCCCACATCCCATAAATGAATAAAAAAAATGTTGAGCAGTTCCAAATGTGTATAACAATGGAAAACTCTACCATGTGTATATTGTCTCATACCAGGTCCTGCTTGTCCATCATCCCCCATCCGTGCCGGGCTCCCTATGGGCTGGTGTATTGGGAATCAAAATCTTCATCCTCATTTCCATAGCCTCATCCCACCTGGCAACCTCCTCCAGCCTATGTTGCTACTTGTGCCTTACAGTCCTCTGATGTTGGCTGCCTCTGCATCCCTCCCTTCACTTCAATCCACCATTGGGGGCAGAGTGTTTGGTCAAGTCAAACCTACTCTCTCCCTAAACCTCTCTTTAGCTGTAATTTTGACTTTGTGTGATAACGTAAAACGGATGGTGGTGAATCGGCAGCTCGTTTTACATCTCTCTCAATTTTTATTCCTACATTATAACAGTGACTACTCTTCAAAAAGTACTTCATTGGCTGTAAACGCTATGGGACATCTTGAGGTTGTGGAAGGCGCTATATAAATGCAAGTTCTTTTGTTCCTTTCTTTCTTAGATTGAGAGAGAACGACTTAAAGATCTTTCTTCTTTTTTTCATCGACTTCAATGGATATAAATATCAGAGAGATTCAAAACAGGCTGCTGATTCGCTATTGCCCATTTTACACTATCGCTGATAGTCAAACTTATCCCCTTTGTCTTTAAAAGTCTCCTGAAAATCTATCATTTCAACTATGTCATCTTTCCCAACTCTTCCACTCACATTCAGCTCCCCTTTTCCCTCTGTGAAGTATCTTGGAATATTTGCTATTTTATAGATGCAAGATGTTGTTGGCTGGATATTTAGCAAGCTCAGCATAATTGAGGCCGATCCATTGCTTGTTTATTGATTTTGTAATTATGTTTTATGTGCGAATTTGGATTAAAATAATGAAGGGGTTTAATCTCCTCAGATAGCGCTTTAGTTTACAGAGGATATAGGGCACAGAAACCGGCCATTCGACCCAACCAGTCCATACCGGCGTTTATGCTCCACTCGAGCCTCCTCCCATCTTTGCTCATCTAACTCTTTCAGCATAACCCTCTATTCCCTTCTCCCTCATACGCTTGTCTAGCCTCCGCTTAAATGCATCTGTACTATTCGCTTCAACCACTCCCTGTGGTGGCGAGTTCCACATTCTCACCTCTCTCTGGGTAAAGAAGTTTCTTCTGAATTCCCTATTGGATTTCTTGGTGACTATCTTATATTGATGGCCTCTAGGTTTGCTCTTCCCCACAAGTGGAAACACTCTTTCTGTGTCTACTCTGTCAAAACCTTAACTCATTCGTACAAAATTCCTCCACCCGCCATTTTATGCAGAAAGAACTTGCATTTCTATAGCGCCTTTCACAACCTCAGGGCGCCCCAAAGCGCTTTACAGCCAATGAAGTACTTTTGAAGTAAAAACAGAGAATGCTGGAAATACTCAGCAGGCCAGGCAGCATCTGTGGAGAGAGAGAAACAAGAGTGAACGTTTCACTGGTAAAAGGTCATCGACTCCACGTACTACAGGAAGGGGAGAATTCACACGTCAGTTAATTCAACGAGATTTAGTCGTGAACTCCTCTTCCCTCCTGTTTAAGAAAGTGGCTGTGTTTCTGACAAGAACTCGACGACACACCTTACAGACGAAACCTTGCACCTCCTTTTAATTGATTAACTTTGCTGAGATGAATTGAGTGGCTCGCTAGGCCACCTCAGAGGGCAGTTAGGAGTCACCCACATTCAGGCCGGGTAAGGACGGCATGTTTCCTTCCCTAATGGACATTAGTGAACCTCGCAGACAATTCCAACAAATATATTCTCACCATATCAGGAGACTATCTGAACCAACAAGCAGGTAGGGAAAAAAATGCTGCCCCCTCCCCCAATCACTGACTCTTGCCATTCTGAACCCCAAATACGGAAGTTTTCCCTGTTAAACTGAGGCCCCGTCTGCTTTCTCAGGTGGAGGTAAACTATCCCATGGCATTATTTCGAAGAAGAGCAGGGGAGATACCCCCGGTCTCCCGGCCAATATTTAATCCCTCAACCAACATCATTAAAAAACAGATGACCTGGTCATTATCACATTGCTGTTTGTGGGAGCTTGTTGTGTTGCCGCATTTCCTACATTAAAAAAGAAAAGAAAGAAAGACTCGCATTTATATAGCGCCTTTCACGACCACTGGACGTCTCAAAGCGCTTTACAGCCAATGAAGTACTTTTTGAAGTGTAGTCACTGTTGTAATGTGGGTAACACGGCAGCCAATTTGCACGCAGCAAGGCCCCACAAACAGCAATGTGATAATAACCAGATAATCTGTTTAAGAACATAAGAAATAGGAGCAGGCGTAGGCCATTCGGCCCTTCGAGCCTGCTCCGCCATTCAATAAGATCATGGCTGATCTTCTGCCTCAATTCCATTCACCGGCCTTATCGCCATATCCCTTGATGCCCTTACTAGTCAGAAATCTATCGACTTCTGTTTTGAATATACCCAATGACTGAGCCTCCACAGCCCTCTGGGGTAGAGAATTCCAAAGATTCACCACCCTCTGTGTGAAGAAATTTCTTCTCATCTCAGTCCTGAATGGCCTACCCTTTATCCTGAGGCTGTGGCCCCTGGTTCTAGACTCCCCAGCCAAGGGAAACATTCTCCCAGCATCCACCCTATCAAGCCCTGTAATAATTTTGCATGCTTCAATGGGATTCCCTCTCATTCTTCTGAATTCAAGAGAATACAGGCCTAGTTTACTCAATCTCTTCTCATACGACAGTCCCGCCATCCCAGGAATCAATCTCGTGAACCTTCGTTGCACTCCCTCTATGGCAAGTATATCCTTCCTTAGATAAGGAGACCAAAATTGTACACAGTACTCCAGGTGTGGTCTCACCAAGGCCCTATATAATTGGAGTAAGACTTCTTTACTTCTGTACTCAAATCCTCTTTTATTGAAGGCCAGCATACCATTTGCCTTCCTAATGGCTTGCTGCACCTGCACATTCACTTTCAGTGACTCATGTACAAGGACACCCAGGTCAACTTTGAGCATCTGTATTCCCCAATCTTTCACCATTTCGGAAATACTCTGCCTTTCTGTTTTTTCGACCAAAGTGGATAACTTCACATTTATCCACATTATATTCATCTGCCATGTTCTTGCCCACTCACTGAGCCTGTCGAGATCCCCTTGAAGCCTCTTCACATCCTCTTCACAACTGAAACTGCCACCTAGCTTTGTGTAATCAGCAAATTTGGAAATGTTACATTTAGTCCCCTCATCCAAATTATTGATATAGATTGTGAATAGCTGGGGCCCAAGCACCGATCCTTGCGGTACCCCATTAGTCACAGCCTGCCATCCTGAAAAAGACCCGTTTATCCCTACTCTTTGTTTTCTGTCTGTTAACCAATTCTCAATCCATGCTAGTATATTACCCACAATTCCATGTGCCCTAATTTTGTTCACCAGCCTCTTGTGTGGGACCTTATCAAAGGCCTTCTGAAAATCCAAATACACCACATCTACCGGTTCCCCTTCGTCTACTCCACTAGTTACATCCTCAAAGAACTCCAATAGGTTTGTCAAACAGGATTTCCCTTTCATAAATCCATGTTGACTCTGTCCAATGTTACTATTAGTTTCTAAGTGCCCAGTTATTGCATCCTTTATAATAGATTCCAGCATTTTCCCAACTACTGATGTGAGGCTAACAGGTCTGTAGTTCCCCGTTTTCTCTCTCCCTCCTTTCTTAAATAGCGGGGTTACATTTGCTATCCTCCAATCTGCAGGAACCATTCCAGAATCTATAGAATTTTGGAAGATGACAACCAATGCGTCCACTATCCCAATGGCCAGCTCTTTCAAAACCCTAGGATGTAGGTCATCCAGTCCTTGGGATTTATCGACTTTTAGTCCCATTAATTTTGCTAGTACTGATTTTTACTAATAATAATTTCTTTAAGTTCCTCATTCTCGCCACACCCTTGGTTTTCTCGTATTTCTGGGAGGTTTTTTGTGTCTTCCTCCGTGAAGACAGAAACAAAGTATTTATTTAATTTCTCTGCCATTTCCTCATTCTCCATTATAAATTCTCCCGTCTCTGACTGTAAAGGACCTACATTTACCTTTGCCAGTCTTTTCCTTTTCACATACCTATAGAAGCTTTTACAATCTGTTTTTATATTTTTCGCTAGTTTGTGCTCATATTCCATTTTCCCTTTCTTTATCAATTTCTTGGTCCCCCTTTGCTGATTTCTAAAAAGATCCCAATCCTCAGGCTGACCGCTTTTTCCTGGCAACTTTATAAGCTTCCTCCTTTGACTTAATACTAGCTTTAATTTCTTTTGTTAGCCATGGCTGGATCACTTTTCCTTTTGGGTTTTTATGCCCTAGAGGAATATATGTTTGTTGCAAATTATGCATTATTTCCTTGCATGTTAGCCATTGTATGTCCACCTTCATACCTTTTAGTGTAGGTTTTTGTTATGTTGGTTGAGGGATAAATACTGCCCAGGACACCGGGGATAACTCTGCTGCTCTTCTTTCGAAATAGTGGCCATGGGATCTTTTACATCCATCTGAGAGAGCAGACGGGGCCTCAGTTTAACGTCTCATCCGAAAGACAGCACCTCCAACAGTGCAGCACTCCCTCAGCACTGCACTGGGAGCATCAGCCTATATTTTTAATGCTCAAGTCCCTGGAGTGGGACTTGAGCTCACAACCTTCTCGACTTCGGAGGCAAGTATGCTGCCCACTGAGCCACAGCAGACACGACAACAGTAGCTACACTTTAAAAGTACTTCATTGGCTGCCCAGCGCTTTGGCGCATCCTGAGCTGGTGAAAGGGGCTAGAGAAATGCAAGTCTTTCTTTTCTTTCTATTTCTTGGCCTTGACATGGGGACTGACTGAGAAATAAATAGTCCAATTGAAAAAACATTTTTAAAACAAAGAAGGTGGAGCGGAAGGAAGCATGTGCACAAACAATTACAATGTCGATTCGCACACGTAAGTAGACCCTGTGGATGCAGGGGTTTTTTTTTTTTTTCTGTTTTTATGGTAATGGCAGATTTATTCAGCCAGTCGCCGCACTCAGCAGTCAAAGTGAGTGGAGCTGAAAAGTGTTGTGTGGGAGTGCGAACTGGCTGTGAGAGGCCAGGGGTGTTCGAGATGAGCAGCAGACATTTTCTCAGCTTTGCGGGTTTGGAGTGGAGCTTCGTGAGCTTGTTTTTTGGCCCAGCGCTCCGGAACGGACCAGGTCGCGGCCTAATGTCTGAGGCGGGCCGGGGCCCAAATTGCGAGGCCTGCTCGGAGTAAGTTTGTGAGTTCAAAACCGTCTTATGTTCCGTACGGAAGTCGGATTTGACAGAATTAATCTGCAAATCTGACATCTGTTTTCCGCACAAAATGAGGTATTACTAGATTATAATACATCCTAGCATAGATTACTATTGAGAGCTAATGGGAATGCCAGGCCAGGGAAACCGCTGGATAAGATGTATCCCTGTAAAATCTCTGCTTGTCTCTCCAACTACGCCATAACTATCCAAGTACTTCAAACACACATACACACACACACACTCACACAAACAGACACACAGACAAATACACACACGCACAGACACACACATACTCACAAATACAGACACACTCATACATACGCGCACACACTCACACATACATACAGACGCACATATATATATAAATATATAAAAACAGACGCACACATATATACACACACATACAGACACACACACACATTTATATATATATATACACACACATATATACACACACATACACAGACACACACACACATACAGACACACACACACACATGTTTTTATATATACATACACACACATATTCACACACATACACCCACACACAGAACAGCAGTGTAACGTCACATAATACCCAGGAAGCTAAGATGATTACTAAGACCATTCATAATCAGTTTTCTAGATTACTCTACATTATTAATGGAATGTCAGTTTTGAAGAAACTGTTGGGGGTTCTCCACGTAAGGGGTAATGTTCCTACTCCCCCACCAACAGCACACATCAAAAAATTCAGTTGTCTGCTGCTTACAGTTTTATCAATATGTGCTCCCAGCAGGTAAAGCTTCCCTCTGGCAGGGGAAAAAGGCAGAAGCGTACCCCTATACTGTCAGTCTGAAACTTCTGCTTGAATCTTAATATTGTAAGTGTGAATAATGTCTGGAATAAACTGTCAGTCTTTCCTACATTACAACAGTGACTACACTTCAAAGGTAATTCATTGTCTGGGGTGTCCTGAGGTTGTGAAAGTTGCTATATAAATACAAGTTCTTTCTTTTTTCAGGACATTGAAATGGGGTGCTGGACTGGGAAAGTTGGACTACAGGAAACGTGTCAGTTGTTAGCACCCTCACCTCTGAGTCAGAAGGTTGTGGGTTCTAAGTCCCACTCCAGAGACTTGAGCGCAAAAATCCAGGCTGACACTCCAGTGCAGTGCTGAGGGAGTGCTGCACTGTCTGAGGTGCCGTCTTTCAGATGAGATATTAAACTGAGGCCCCGTCTGCTCTATCAGGTGGATGTAAAAGATCCCATGGCCACTATTTTTGAAGAAGAGCAGGGGAGTTAGCTCCAGTGTCCTGGCTGATATTTATCCCTCAATCAACATCTGCTCATTATCACATTGCTGTTTGCGGGAGCTTGCTGTGCACGCTAATTGGCTGCCGCGTTTCTCACATTACAACAGTGACCACACTTCAAAAAGTACTTCATTCGCTATAAAGGACTTTGGGACGTCCTGCAGTCATGAAAGGCGCGATAGAGATGCAAGTTCTTTCTTTCTTTTCAGAGACAAGTCTTCATTGGACCAAACTGGACCTTCCTCAACTGCACCTTTTCTAACTAATTTCCAGTGAAAAGTCCAATAGCTTTTCAAGAGCGGCCGACACATTTACAGAACGTCCCGCGCCAGAAGACCTTGAATAGTCACTGACATAAGAAAACTACTAGGCACTTGGTCTAAGCGTTAAACAAAGCTTTAATCAACTGTTTTACAACATGGAGGTCTAGTTGTATCCTTCACTAGTTCCTGTTGAGGAATGTCCAAAGCAAGCTGGGCCCATGCCCGAGTACTTATACTCTCCCTGGACAGCGCCACCAGCAGGCCGCCCAGTATCAAGGGATATGGGGAGAAGGCAGGTACAGGGTACTGAGTTTGGATGATCAGCCATGATCTCATCGAATGGCGGAGCAGGCTCGAGGGGACGAATGGCCTACTCCTGCTCCTATCTTCTATGTTTCTATTTTTCTATGTATTACTTCATACAAGATTCATGTCAGTGGCGTATTTTCTTTGATCCCCAACTACTGCTCCATCTTTATAAAATACAAAAAAAAACACGTTCTGGAACAGTGACTGCTCTCCTCTGTAAACTTGACACTTCCTCACTTGCGCATGTGCCAGTTTGGCGCTGTACTGCGCGTTGGAAGATAATAAATAACAGATAGAAAAGTGTTGTGTGCCCGAGCTTTTTATAGCCCAAAGTGAAGCCAAGTGCACAGTGTTATCCTGAGTTGTCAAGTCTCTCAACAAGCGCCTTCCATCACAATCACGCTGTTGCTACATCTTCATACCATGAGAGAGAGAGAGAGAGAGGTAACATCCATGCCACAGTTGTTCTGGTAGAGATCACAAAAACAATCTGTTGTCCTTTCTAAAATCCTCTCCCCTCTTCTTCTGAAGAGTAACTCATGCTTCAGTACAACACCGCACCTGCCTCTAGCCTCCTTGTGATTCATCAAGTTGGGCATCCTTTATCTGTGAACCAAGACAATGAATGTTGGCAAGCTACCTGATGAGATATTAGCTGGAGGCGGGGTGGGGGGGGAGGAGGGTAGAGCGCGGGGGTGAAGAGGTGTCACGGCCAACTCCAATCACGTCGTCACCCACACCCGTAGGCACACTTCCCAACTGAGGTCATTGCATAACAATCAAGAGCAGCAACCCCTCCTGACCTTTCCCTCCAGCTAGGCAGGGGAACGGATGCCAATTGTGGCACCAGCTGAGATCAGATAGCTCATGCCTCAGTACCGTACGACGTAGGAAGAAGGGGGATGAAGTTCTGGGTGGTAACCTGGTTATCTGATTGGCTGCTCTTCTGTTTTGGGTTTTATAAATTCCAGCGGAATTGGGAGCAGGTGTTTCTTGAATCCGCTCCCTTTTATGTGGACGTCACTGAAAGAAGCAGAACTGGTAGGATAACGCCATCCACCAAATACCAGCAGTTTTGTTTCCATTGTCTCCACCCTAATGTACACCTCATGTGTCAGCCTTACTTGTTCGCCAGAAGTGAGGCCAGCGAAATGTACAAAGGGTGGTTTCCCTACAGCAACTGATTGTGAAGCAAATTCAAAATTAGAGCTGTTCAAAAAACTTTTAAAAATCTACGGTGAGTGCTGTGATATCGATCTCCTCCCGCCGAGGAGGCTGTTCATGTGTCTCTGTGTATCAAGGATCCCTTGTAAAACTGACGTCAGTGGGGAACAGGGGGAAAACTCGCCAGTGGCTGAAGTCATACCTGGTGCAAAGGAAGATGGTTGTGGTAGTTGGAGGCCAATCATTGCAGCCTCAGGGCAGTGTTCTAGGCCCAACTAACTTCAGCTGCTTTATCAATGACCTTCCCTCCATCATAAGGTCAGAAGTGAGGCTGATCGCTGATGATTGCACAGTGTTCAGTTCCATTGGTAATTTCTCAAATAATGAAGCAGTCCATGCCAGCATTCAGCAAGATCTGAACAAAATCCAGGATTGAGCTGATAAGTGGCAAGTAACATTCGTGCCACACAAGTGTCAGGCAATGACCAGCTCCAAAAAGAGAGAGTCTAACTACCTCCTCCTGACATTCAATGGCATTACCATTACCGAATCCCCAACCATCAATATCCTGGGGATCACAGAAACTCAACTGGACCAGCCACATAAATGCGTGGCTACTAGAACAGGTAAGAGGCTGGGTATTCTGTAGCAGGTGGCTCATCTCTTGACACCAAACCCTCTTCATCACCTACAAGTCAGGAGTGTGATGGAATACTCTCCACTTGCCTGGATGGGTGCAACTACAACAACATTCAAGAAGCTCGACACCATCTAGGAAAAATAATTCTGCTTGATTGGCACCCCCATCTACTACCTTAAACATCCACTCCTTCCAGTATCGGCGTACCATGGCTGCAGTGTGTACCATCTACAGGATGCACTGCAGCAACTCACCAAGGCTTCTTCGGCAGCACCTCCCAAACCTACGACCTCTACCCCCTAGAAGGACAAGGGCAGCAGGTGCATGGGAACCCAATCACCTCCAAGTTCCCCTCCAAGTCACACACCATCCTGACTTGGAAATATATCGCCATTCCTTCATCGTCGCTGGGTCAAAATCCTGGAACTCCCTCCCTAACAGCACTGTGGGAGTACCTTCACCACACGGAGTGCAGCAGTTCAAGAAGGCGGCTCACCACCACCTTCTCAAGGGCAATTAGGGATGGACAATAAATGCCAGCTTTGCCAGTGACACCTACATCCCAAAGAATGATTAAGAAATAAAGTATTCTGTAGTTTATATCACATAAATGTCTACCAGTTATTAATCAATAATATCTCAGCATTACTTGTAATTGTCATCAGCATGGTTTTATTGAATTTATGCCAATTAAAAGAGAAATTTTAGAGATTTGAGTATAAGGTTATAAATTAAACAAGGAGTTTGTAATTGTCCACAAACAGTCTGAGCCCTGCCACCTGGTTCATGAGTTCACTTAGATTGGCATAGAATGTACAGCACAGAAACAGGTCATTCGGCCCAACTGGTCCATGCTGGACTCCACACAAGCCTCCTCCCACCTTACTTCATCTAACCCAATCAGCATAACCTTCTATTCCTTTCTCCCTCATGTGCTTATCTAGCTTCCCCTTAAATGCATCTATGCTATTCGCCTCAACCACTCCCTGTGGTAGCGAGTTCCATATTCTAACCACTCTCTGGGTAAAGAAGCTTCTCCTGAATTCATTACTGGATTTATAAGGTTGACTATCTTATATTCATGGCCTCTAGTTTTGGTCTTCCCCACAAGTGGAAACATCTTCTCAATGACTACCCTATCAAACCCCTTCATAATCTTGAAGACCGCTATCAGGTCACCCCTCAGTTTCTCTTTTCTAGAGAAAAAAGCCTTTTATTAAAATCTTCCATTAACTTACGGCCTTGCACTCGCTGCCACGCAGCTAAAGCTGGGCAAATCCTGTAGGAGTAATTCTGCATTCCCACCCTCCCAATGGAGACCCATGCTCAAAGGGAGCACAGATCAGAGACAGAGCTGTAACATAGCAGCCCCCATTTGCTGACACATGCTCCCTCCTAAATGGCCTAGCTCTAAATTTACTTATGCCCCCTCCTTCTTGATTCCCCCACCAGAAGAAATAGTTTCTCTGTATCTACCCTTTGGAATTCTTTTAAAATTTTGAACACCTCTATTGGATCACCCCTCAATCTTCTGTGCTCAACAACAACAATAACTTGCATTTATTTAGCGCTTTTACCATCCCAAGGTGCTTCACGGGAGCGATTATCAAAAAAAAAATTCACACCGAGCCACATAAGGAGATATTAGGACAGGTGACCAAAAGCTTGGTCAAAGTGGTAGGTTTTAAGGAGCATCTTTAAGGAGGAGAGAGAGGAGAAGAAGCCCAGAGAGGTTTAGGGAGGGAATTCCACAGCTTAGGGCCGCGGCAGCTGAAGTAACGGCCACCAATGTTGGAGCCATAATATTGAGGATGCGCAAGAGGCCAGAATTGAGGGGAGCGCAGAGATCTCGGTGGCTTGTGGGGCTGGAGGAGGTGACAGAGATAGGGAGTGCATGCCAAGTTTATGCAACCTGTTCTCATAATTTAACCCTCCTATCATTCTGAAATATGCTGTACCTGACCTGAGAATTTCTGATATTAACATTGTCTATCTGATATTAACTTGATGAGCAGAAAAAAAAAATCCCAATCCGTGGATCACATCCCACTTGAGGTTAACTTTGAGGCCAAAGTCTTAGTTCAAAGTCCTTGCCTTGCTTGCAATGTTAGTTGCACTTTGGGTCTTTGGGCTGAGTCCTTGACACTTCTAAACAGTTAACATTTATAAAACAAATGCATGGCTGACTATTGCTTTGCAAGTGTATGAGCGTAAAGTGTACCCGTGCTTTGTTTATGTTAAATCCATTTTCAAAAGTCTATGTTGTGCCAGTATAAATATTTGCAAACACATTCATAGTTATTTATAATTGAACATAAAAAATGAAATATATATTTAAAACATCCTGAGGGCTGTACCGATGTTCTCTCTCGGTTTTTTATTTCCGTGCGCGGTCCCTTTAACTGGCTGCGCGGCCCATTCAAATCTTTGCGCGGTTTCTTCCAAGTAAAAGCCGGTGAGCAGCCTGCGTGGGACCTCTAGACCGCCACACAGCTTAGCGGGACTGTTGGGCTGTACATATTTGTCCGTGGGTATTAGTAAAGAATGCTTATTTTCAATTGTTTTGAGACGCCTAGTATAAAGACTAGAGTTCCCTATTTGTGGAAGTATGAGAGGTTAGCGATGTTGGGTTCGCGATATTGGGGTATAAATTCGGCTTGGACGGTGAGCCAAAATGGGTGACAGAAAACAATATCGGGTGGAATGTAAATCAGGCGGCCAATTTGTTATCGTCTGTTTTGTGCTACCAACCAAGACGGATTTATACTTCACACTTTATCTGGTTAAGCAACAAGTGCATTTCTTTTGAATTTCACCTGCATGTTGGATCTCATTGCTTCAGCCAGTCTTTACAAATAAACCCAATACCCAAAGGTGAAAGCACACAGCTATCCCACTGCAGCACCTTGAATGGGATCACTTCCAACCTAAGGCTAGTGCACTAGGATTAATAGGGTGCCCCCAATCCACTTCCGTCACTTCAGTGGAAGAGCCACGGAACCACATTTTCCTGTGGTTTCTGCAATTCTTCCGCCGATGTTACAGACAAGAGGGAGAACTCCCCACCCCACGTTGAAGATTCACCCCCACAGCCCAGAAACAGGCCAATGGCAACACAAACTACTGGGAATAGAGGTTTCCCACAGTGGCATATGAAATAACCTACACTGACATTTTTATTCAGCAGAGAAGCTGGCTTGGGGTCCTTTGTTCCAACTGCATGTTTGCACCATGCTTTACTAAAGGAGCTATCTAGTGGTGGAGTGGTAACATTTTCAAATTCGCAAATGTGCTGTGCTATCAGGGAGATCTTCATCTTCTTATGTGAGAAGTCACACAACACCAGGTTATAGTCCAACAGCTTTATTTGAAATCACAAGCTTTCGGAGCGCTGCTCCTTCGTCAGGTTCATCTTCTTAGGCAGTCCCTCGAAACCAAGGATGACTTGCTTCCACACTAAAAATGAGTTCTCAAGTGACTGATGAGTCCAATGCGGGACCTACAGTCTCTGTCACAGGTGGGGCAGACGGTGGTTGAAGGGGCGGGTGGGTGGGGTGCTTGGGTTGGCGTGCGCTCCTTCCGCTGCTTGTGCTTGGCTTCCGCTTGCTCCCGGCGAAGAGACTCAAGGATGCTTCTCCTCCACTTTGTGTGGTCTTGGGCCAGGAATTCCCAGGTGTCGGTGGGGATGTTGCACCCGCAAGATCCTGCAAATCCATCGGCAGGATAGGCGCACCAACGTCAGTGTTCTCGCTCAGGTCAACATTCCCAGCATCGAAGCTCTGACCACGCTTCGATGGACGGGCCACATCGTCCGCATGCCCGATACGAGACTCCCAAAACAAGCGCTCTACTCGGAGCTCCGACACGGCAAGAGAGCCCCAGGTGGGCAGAGGAAACGCTTCAAGGACACCCTCAAAACCTCCTTTGAATAGCTGATACTCCACAGAGAGAGAGAGAGGGTTATGCCAGACAGTGTTACAATTCCTGATTGCTAGTTACACAGCGATGTTGGCAGAAGGCTTGGACCAGGGTACATGGTCAACCTCTCGGTTGTAATATAGTGGATGGCCTGAGAAACGGAGTGGCGGAATAGTGCGGCAGCACCTCCGAAAGAAGCTATGTGAAGTGGAGCATCAAGTCCTGCCCAACACTGTTCAGCTGAAAATTCTGCATTGCCTACATCAGCCCAATACTGCTGTTGAACATTGGTTGGTGATGTTGAGTCACCTTGTCCTATCGCCATCACTCTACCAATGCTGCACCTTAGGCAACTCATCCAGCAGCCTATTTGAGGTGAGAAAATAATTTTAAATGTTGAGCTTATTACGTCATGGCCAAAACTCGGTCAATTGTCCGGGCCCTATGTAGAATTCGCAAAATTATCGCGATTTTATAATAATGAGAAGGAGACATAAAGTTTCGTATAAACAGCTTTATTTCAGCAAAATGCTGTCATGTTTCAAAAGGGACACAAGCAGCCTGTAAAATGGCCGCCACGCCTCGTGGCAGAAGGTTCTAGACTTTCAGTAGGCAGACAAGATGGCGTTTCAATAAACATTTCAGCAAGATCGGACAGGACTCAGCACATTGGAGATAATGACAAAACGCGATGGGTTTGCATTTTAAACATAAATACTGGAATCGGTTTTCCAGGTCTATTGTACTGGGCGATCAAGGACCCATCCAAAGACATTGATATGCAAAATCCCCACGGCTCTACGTAGAGAGAGCCGTTCGCGGGTACTCACAGCAAGCATTTGGAAGCCCCCAAAAACCCCTCCAGGGAGACTACTAGCCGGTTCCACAATGGGAGAAATATTAACGGGTACTCAGACAGTTACAAGTATCACCGAGACCCATTAACGACAAGTACCACCCCATACAAGAAGTTTGAGCGCCAAAAACATGACAAAAGATGAACATTTAGATTGGGCGGGAGATAAGGAATTACAGTACTATAAACTGTAGTGTCCAAACGTCCATCTTTCTCTTATTCTTTACCACCGACTGGAGCTCTGGACTCTCATTCTCTGATCCGCTGATTTTCCGGGAGTCAACCTCGTGGCTTGCCGCGAAGATCTGTGGAGAACTGGTCTGCGAAGGCCAGTAATCGGGCGCACCATCCCGAGAAGTCGGTAAACGGTGTTGGAACCGAAGGCCCGAGAGGAGATGAGATGAGATGAGAAGAGAAGAAGACGACTACACGTGCCGCCGCGGTCAGTAAACCCCGACCGCGCCCGAAAATCGATTAACCACTTCTTCGAATTCTATCGGCTACTCCACAACTGGTGTCGGTCCAGAAAGACTCTTCTTTGAATTTTACCGGCTAACTGGTGTCGAGCACAGGAAGACTCTTCTTTGAGTTTTATCAAGAGTTCCGAGGTCAACACAGATCTTCATGACAGCAGACGGTCCAGCCTGCTAGCCGGAGCAAAGCGAGTAAACAAGAGGGGTACAGGGACCCCTGATCAACACGTGAATAGTCAGGTGTTGCCGAGCAGCGTTTCGGAATTCTCCGAGTTATCACGAGTGGTGAGCATGAGTCTCGATCCTACAAATCTAGATTAGGACAGGTATTGATAGGGGAGGGTTTTTGTTTTAAGGATAATTATAATGTGTGTCTCCTTTTACGATGTGTCGTGCGCTCCTCGTTTCCCTAAACCTAGTTGCATAAATGTGTGTAAGTTTGTACTGTCATTAATCTGTGCTTATGACATGTATTTCGTAATCTTGAATAATATGCAATAAAGATTTTCCATTTCGCACTATTCAACCGGGTCTACCTGAGTTTTCTCTGCATTATTGCTCTCGCACCTAAGTCCAGTGTCAGAACCGTAAGGGCGAGTGGGTCGAACCACTCACAGGTGTCTAGTATCACCAGGCTGGCTGGAGACCAGGACAGGCAACAAGGCCTAACCCCGCACTAGCACCCAGGCTAAGCACAGAGCCACGGCGAAACCCCTTACACCTAGGCACTGGTAGCCTGAAAAAACAGCCTTTGGAGCTAGTTTTCAGCCATTCAGATGAAACATAGGAGTAGGCCATTCAGCCCCTCGAGCTGATTGGGACCTTAAATTTGTTTATCCGCCTTTGCTCCATATCCCTTAATACCCTTGCCTAATAAAAATCAAGTTGATCTCAGTCTTGAAAGTTTGAATTGACTCAGCATCCACTGCCTTTTGGGGGAGAGAGTTCCAGATTTTATGTGCAGAAGTACTTCCTGATTTCACTCCTGAACAGCCTAGTTTGAATGTTAAGATTGTGAACAATCTTTTAAGAAGCCAATTATTTTAACCATGCTCCGATCTCCTAAGCAGATAGTCGGAACAGGGAGGCTCAGAATGAATGATAAGGAAATTGGTATTATTTCTTTTTAAGAGAAGAGGTCATAATTGATAGAACAGGGTATATTAAATAGAAATAAAGCGAAGCTCATAAAAATAGAAGAGAGCTTGAACAGGAAAAAGGAAGAAGTAATTAAATTGATTTTATTTTTACTTCATAGTGTTTTGAAATACTAATTTGGCCCAGTGTAGGGTTAATATCACAATAATAAAGCTATGGCTTGTATCTGAGTAGCTTTATTACTGTTCGTTTCCTATATTACAACAGTGACTACACTTCAAAAAGTGCTTCTTTGACTGTAAAGCTCTTTGCGACATCCTGACATTGTGAAAGGCGGTATATAAATGCAAGGCTTTCAAGTCTTTCTGTTTAATAATAATTCAGGGGAGTTCTCCCCGGTGTCCTGGCCAATATTTATAGCTCAAACAACATCACTAAAACAGCTGATTTGATCATTATCACATTGCTGTTTCTGGGAGCTTGCTGTGCGCACATTCGCTGCCGTGTTTTCTACATTACAACAGATACTACACTTCAATTGGTTGTAAAACGCTTTGGGACATCCTGAGGTCGTGAAAGGTGCTATAGAAAGGCAACTCTTTGTGTGTTTCAGCACCACAGTACATATCACTCAACTGTTTTGGTTTGCGTTGGACTTCCTGATTCTCTGGTGGAATTTTAATCCTGTCACACTGTCTCAGCTTTAGAGTTATATTCCCAAGTTTAAAAATGTACATCAAGCATAGCGTTGTTGTCCCAAGACCTCTTCTTGGAGTTGGCCAAATCTGAAATGGTTAATCTCACTCTTCACATTTCTTAATTAAGCAGATACCAGGATTTGTAGCACTCACAACAATGTACAAAATTCATTAGCATCAGATAAATAGAGTCATGGGGAAAAAATTGAGACGCGCCCCCTTTGTGGCGCTAACTTTGCCAGGGCGTTACTTTTAGTGCCCCGAAAAAATTAGCGCCCCTGTGGCTGAAATTCATTGGTAGCGCCCCAAGAGGGAAGCGGGGTACTACTAGAAGCACCCCGCCTCCCTCTTGGGGCGCTGCAAGGGAATATCGCAACGCTACGTGGCGCGGTACTGCAGGCCTTCCTCCCCTTATTAAAGGGGAGGGGCCTTGCGCAGCACGACCCAGGGCCCAGCTGGGCCACCAAGGATCAGAGTGCCGGCAAAAGAGCCCAGCACTCAAGAGAAGTGCCGGGCTCACGGAGCACAGCCGGCACTCCGCCGGGGGGGCTGAAGAGGAGGCCGGGGACGGCAACGGGGGCAGGTGATGGCAGGCGGCCAGCAACAAAAATGGCCGCCCGGCACCTCGCCTTCAACTAGCGCTGCCCCGGCCGCAGGTACATCCCCCTGACTCCGTCGAACATAGCATCCGGTGGTAAGTCAGGGGGCGCTACCAAAGGTTGCAGCCGGGGTGCAGCGCTGCGGGGCGCTAACGGTTACCGCCGCCGCTAACCTCCCGCTAAATTTCGCGGGAGGCGTTGGCAGCGTCGCGCCCGGGCGCTAGTTGCTTTGCGCCCCGTTAGCGCCCTCTTAGTAGGGTGCTAACGGGGTGCTAACGGGAGGCACAAAGCAACCGAATTTTTCCCCTATAGATTCATAACGGCACAGAAGGAGGCCATTCGGCCCATCGAGTCCGTACCGGCTCTCTGTAGAGCAATCCAGTCAGTCCCATTCCCCCGCTCTATCCCCGTAGCCCTGCAAGTTTATTTCCCTCAAGTGCCTATCCAGTCTCCCCTTGAAAACATTGAGTGTCTCCACTTCCACCACTTCCGTCGGCAGCGAATTCCAGGTCCTCGCCACTCGCTGCGTAAAATTTTTTTCCTCACATCCCCCCTGTATCTCTTGCCCAAAACCTTCAATCTATATCCCCTAGTCCTTGTACTATCAACTAGTGGGAACAGCCTTTCCCCGTCTAGCCTATCCAAACCCGTCATAATCTGGTACACCTCTATCAAATCACCCCTCAACCTCCTTTGCTCTAATGAAAACAAATCCAGCTTCTCCAACCTGTACTAGTAGTAATAATAGTACTAAAAATAAAAATAGAAAGTTATTTGAATTGTAATAGCGCTCAGCACAGTAAAATAAAGTGCCATTTATTTGCAGCATTGTCCCTGGTCTTTAGAACAAGTGGGCCTGACTCACAAGTTGAGAGCGATGCTGTAGTGTGAGTTGAATGGTTAAACAATAGCTGTCCCAGAGATCCTAAAACTTCAATGAGCCTGGTTAAAACCACCGACCATATGGTGAAGTAATGGTATTAGACCAATATTTTCCTCAGTAAGTTATGCAGGAAAGGATATTAGACATGAGAGTTCTGTACCGAGAGAGCGCTGCATTGTAGGAGATGCTGTCTCTCAGATGAGATGTTAAACCAAGGTCCTGTCTGCCCTCTCAGATGGACATAAAAGATCCCATGGCACAACTTGAAGAAGGGCAGGGGAGTGTCCTGGTCAACAATTATCCCCTGACCAACATTTCTGAAACAGATTATCTGGCCATTTGACTCTTTGCTGTTTGTTGGACCCTGTGTGTGCTGATTGGCTGCTGTGCTTCCCTCCATTACAACAGTGGCTACACTTCAAAAGTACTTCGACGGCTGTGAAGCACTTTGAAAGGCGCTATATTAATGCAAGTTCTTTCTTTGGTCTTCACTGGGACAATGGGTCAAAAATTCATTGATGCTGCGTGGACCCCATTCTTATCATCGTGTACAAAAGCAGTTTGCAGAGTAAACAGCCCTTAAAAGCAGGACAATTCAGTAATTACATGGACAGACTGAAGGGAGTGCCAATTTTACACCAGTAAATATCGCAACAAACGGCATCAATGCTAACAAGAATGAGATTTCTACCCAGAATGTTCATCTCAGCCTAGACGCAGGTCAGCAAGATGGACCTTGTCTATTTAAAATAAACCTTCAATTTGTAAAAGGGGGCCTGGCTGTGTGCCATCAGTCCCATTACAGTAAGGACTGAGCTACAGATTCTCACTTTCTTAGTCATTGTGTTCTCAGCCAATGCTCTCATAAATGGTGTCATCATAAAATGAGTAAATGGTGCAGACTAATTTGTTTTTTTGCTCGGCTAAAATAAAGCAATGACAATAGGCATTCCTGGTAATTTATTGTAGGAACACTAAAACTGTCACTTTGCACTCAAGGCAAATGAGCCTAATATTTCATGTCAGGAATATAAAAGAACATCTTGGAGATCCGTCTTCATTCTTGTACTTGTCTATGCAGCCAAATATAGCAAAGTGGAATATTACTACCACTTCATGCAAGGACGGCTTAAAAGTTCAGATCCAAGGGGGTAGGAAAAAAATATCCGATGGATTTTCTCCAGGACCCAGTGTCAATTTTAATCTGCGCTTGTTAATGAGAAAGTATATACATGTGAGACACGGAGCGCCCTGAGAAATGGTATCCCAGAGTTACATTGCAGCCTTTTAAATTCAGCTCTGATATATATTTTTTTTTAAATCCTTTTTTAAAGAAAGAAAGACCTGCATTTATATAGCGCCTTTCACGACCACCGGACGTCTCAAAGCGCGTTACAGCCAATGAAGTACTATTTAAAGTGGAGTCACTGTTGTAATGTGGAAAACGCGGCAGCCAATTTGCGCACAGCAAGGTCCCACAAACAGCAATGTGATAATGACCAGATAATCTGTTTTTGTTATGTTGGTTGAGGGATAAATAATGGCCCAGGACACCGGGGAGAACTCCCCTGCTCTTCTTCAAAATAGTGCCATGAGATCTTTTACGTCCACCCAAGAGGGCAGACGGGGCCTCGCTTTAACGTCTCATCTGAAAGACAGCACCTCCGACAGTGCAGCACTCCCTCAGTACTAGCACTGGAATGTTAGCCTAGCTTCATGCGCTCACAGTTCCTGGCGTGGGACTTGAACCCACAACCTTCTGACTCAGAGGCAAGTGTGCTACCAACTGAGCCACAGCTGACACTTTTAGGAACAGTGCTGCATTTAAATTTAGTTTTGCACTGACGTTATCACTTATGAAACTCAATTAGTGACACCCAGGTGTAATAACTTAATTACTGTCGATCCAAGTAATTAATCATGATCTTAAGTAAAGGCGGCCATATGACCATAAAAACCCTGATTGGTTGATTAGCCAGTGATGTAACAAAGGCAAAAGAGACAAACTATTCTGATTGGGTAACATTATTAGTGAGTTGCTAACTCATTAAATGTGCCCATAATCAAGCTTTGTGTTCAGAGGAGCCTTTTAACGGCCATTGTTATTTGATTTATTGGTTTATAGAACTTATTACCACTGTTTTTCCTTCTTTTTCCACCAAGCTACTGCTCTTCCTCTCCTCCTCTCCCAAGGGAGTTCAGTGGCTCAGTTGATAGCTGAGTCAGAAGGTTCTGGGTTCAGGTCCCACTCCAGAGACTTGAGCACAAAAAGCTAAGCTGGCACTCCCAGTGCAGGTGCTGAGGGAGTGCTGCACTGTCAGGAGGTGGCGTCTTTCGGATGAGACGTTAAACCGAGGCCCCGTCTGCTCTCTCAGGTGGACGTAAAAGATCCCACGGCACTATTTCAAAGAAGAGCAGGGGGAGTTACCCCAGTGTCCTGGCCAATATTTATCCTTCAACCAACATCACTAAAACAGATTATCTGGTCATTATCACATTGCTTTTTGTGCTGTGCGCAAATTGGCTGCCGTGTTTCCTACATTACAACAGTGACTACACTTCAAAAGTGGCTGTAAAGCGCTTTGGAACGTCCGGTGGTCGTGAAAGGCGCTATATAAATGCGACTCTTTCTTCCTTTCTTATTTACTCCTTTCTGGTCTGCGGTTCTCCAGGCACAAGACGTACTCTAGTACTTCACCCAAATGGCTATTCTTCGTGTGAGCACCCAAACCATAGCATGAGTCAGCACCTTCAGGAAAAAAGGGAAGAGAATTAGAGGGAAACGGTAATGAACATAATAACTGCATTCCTAGCAGTGCGTTACTGGATTTAGGATTCAGGAGCGCCTGCCAGAGTGTCACTGTCTACGGCTCCTCCATATCGAGTGATAGATGTAGTCGTCTGGGCAATTGGGACAGGAGGGAGCAGAAAATATGGTGTGTATGTTAACAGCACAAGGCTGAAGAAGATGGTGTAATGCACAACATACTTCAGCTACTTTTAAATGCTGAGCTACTTTTGAAACCAAGCAAGTCCTGTGTCCTTTATTCTCTGCCTGCAATGTATGTGAATTGGAGACCATTCAGACTCACAACATGAACCCAGTAATGTCCCACCACATTACAGAATCATGGAATAGTACAGCACAGAAGCAGGCCATTCGACCCATTGAGTCTGGGCTGGCTCTTTCGAAGAGCAATCCAGTATTTTTTGTGGGGTGGCGGGGGGAGGGGTTGCCTGGCATTTTTGCTCCAGTTCTGAGGGAGTGGGCGATAGTAGAGTCTCAGACGGTTATTATTATTAATTGACATTACAACAGTGACTACACTTTAAAAGTACTTCATTGGCTGTAAAGCGCTTTGGGACGCTCCCTGAGGTCGTGAAAAGCGCTGTAAAAATGCAAGTTCTTTCTTTCTTGTTCACATGTGATATCATCTGTATTATGCTGAAGAAATGCTGTGGACTTTTTTCATCAAATATGTTTCTCTTTGAGTTGATCTGATCAGGAATTTAATGGAGCGTGAGATAAAACATTGCTCTGTCCTTTTTGTATTTTTGCAACACAAGTTTATTCGTGTCAGTTCAAGCATAAATTTAAAACGTACTAGCATTCAGTTATGAATTGCAACGCAGTGGGGATAAAAAGGGGGACCAAGAAATTACTGTGGTGGAATTTTATAATTCACAACTTAATTATGTATTTACGGGTCACAGGCACAAATAGGTTTGGATAGTTTCAAGCCAGTTCCCAGTGGATAGGAGTACAAAACAAGAAAGTGCCCTCAGATTCAACACACATGGCACTAATTTCACTCCGAGAAGCTTCAAGGATAGGCAGTTGTGGAAATTGAAAAGCAATGAAGGTGTAGGTAAAGTATACATCTGAAGTTAGAGTTTATGCACATTGTAATGGTGATTTAGAGAGACTCCCGTATTCACGCTGAGCAATCTGAGAAGATTGAGGGATGATCTGATCGAGGTGTTTAAAATGTTAAAATTCGATAGGGTAGAGACGGAGAAACTATTTCCTCTGGTTGCGGTGGGGGCGGGGGGGGGGGGTGGAATCAAGAATGAGGGGACATAATCTTAAAATTAGAGCCAGGCCATTTAGAAGGGAAATCAGGAAGCACTTTTTCCATACAAAGGGTATTAGAAATCTGGAATTCCCTCCCCTAAAAGGCTGTGGAGGCTGGGACAATTGGAGCTTTCACGACTGAGATCGATAAATTTTTGTAAAGGTGGGTAGATGGAGCTGAGGTACAGATTAGCTGTGAATGGCAGAGCAGGCTGGAGAAGCTCCTGTTCCTCCGTGCTAAATACAGCCTCTGAGAGAGCTTTTAAGACTGGGGTGCTTTCCAGCATTGTCGTTATCACCTCTATGAGCACAAATCCAGGCAAAGTCATGACACAAAAAAAAATAGCATCATCAAAACTGATGTTCAAGGAGACAGAGATACCACAACATGTAGGGCATTGCTCAAATTGAAAAGAAAAAGACACGTTAATAAATAAACATTAAAGGAGAAGTAAAACAACGCAGAGATACAAAACGTGCTTCACCTCATGCAGAAGTGCCCTGTTCAGACCTGTACTTCTGTCAAGTAATAGTGAGCATCAGATTGTGCCTTCTCACACTCTACTGTATACTCTGAAGAGGCTGTAATCACATCTGTCTAAACAATTTCCATCTGGGAGAATGGAGCACTTCGGTTCTTAGCGTCCAATATCTGAGCTATTGTTCAGTTCCCCGAAACCACCCCTGCATTGTAGCATTGGTTAGCAGGTTTGTAATGATTTATCATCGTTTATTTTTTAATATTGTCTTCACGTATTTTTTGTGGCTTCCAATTAAACAACAACAACAACAACAAATGTAAATGTTCTACATATGGAGTAGATTCAACCATGTGGAAAATTTCCAATTAAAATGTCCTTGTAAAATATGAAGTGACAAATAATATACGCTTGACATGAATTAAGGCAAATCTTGGATGGGGGTGGGGGGGGAGAAGAAAACGATTACAGCCTCTCCACTAGTTTATTGTCATCCTTTAGGAGTATTGGTCTAGACATTTTAGACCTTGTGGTGAGCAGATAAATGAACAGAGGTACTGTATTAGTAGAAGAAAAATGCCTTTGAATAAATGTCTTCTATTGCAATAAATGAAATGAGAATGTGCCATAAAGTAGGTCCTGTGAGGGGAAGAAAAGTAACAAGTTCCATGTAAAGGGGCTTTTGATGTTGGTGCTACATCTGTTGCATTAGCCTCCTTTATGATCTATGATTTATGCTTTCTTTTCTGCCACTTGCAATGCTTGTCAGGATATCCTAATTCTGATATTGCCTTCAATGGCCTTGCCTGTTTTATGAGTCATTTTAAATAGGTCATTTCGGCAGATTCAGGTCTTTCCGAGGAAGGTTTTCATTAAAGTGCTGTTGGAATCCTCGATCGGGCATTCTTCAAAAGGTAATATATATTCCAAACTGACCTCTTGAATTCAACTCTGTGGTGGCGTGGGGGCCTTGTGTAAAATGTACTACACGTCCAATTAATAGTACAAATGTCACTTTCTGTTTAATGGTGGTCTTTACCCGCCCAAGCAACTTGAGTGGGACCCTGAGTTAAACACATTGCCTGAAACAGCCGAGTACCTTTTTAAATGAAAATGATCCTTATTAAATAATTACTGACATCCGAAAAACAATTTCAGTAATAGGTCTGTTCCAATTTTACTATTTCACGGCTACACCATCGCTACGAATGACAGCGTGTCAGCCGTGGTTCAAGTCCCACTCCAGAGACCTGAGCGCAAAAGTCTAGGCTGACAGGTCAGTGTGGTACTGAGGGAGTACTACGCTGTTGGAGGTGCTGTCTTTTGGATGAGACGTTGAACCAAGGCCGCGTCTGCTCTCTCAGGTGGACGTAAAAGATCCCATGGCACTATTTCGAAGAAGAGTTATCCCCGGTGTCCTGGCCAACAGATTATCTGGTCATTATCACACTGTTGTTTGTGGGAGCTTGCTGTGCGCAAATTGGCTGCCGCATTTCCTACATTGCAACAGTGACTACACTTCAAAAGTGGCTGTAAAGGGCTTTGGGATGTCCTGAGGTCGTGAAAGGTGCTATATAAATGCAAGTCTTTCTTTCTTTACACGACAAAGAATACAAAGAATACAGCATATTGTTGCCACTGAACACATATGAGCTGTTGCCTCGCAGTCCACTTAATTAGAGCAAAAGATCGCTACTTGTCGTTGAAAGAATTGAGACTGAGCAACTGAAATCAGCCAGTCAGGCAGTAAAGTGCACTCTGACTAAAGGGTGCTGAGGTTAATTGTACTATCCATACCACCATGCTGGCTGAGATCAGCTAGCTCAACACAAATCAGCAACTGAAACTGGGGCCCTCCTGCTCAGTGAATAGCTGGAATGTTTAAACGTGGTGACTTATTTGCGATGTTCCTGTTATCTACTGTAGCCTCATTGCTGTGCGCCTGGCAGTTCCTGTAGAGTAAAAGAAAGAAACTTGCATTCTTAAAGTGCCGTTCACATCCTCAGGGCCACCCAAATTATTATTTTTTTTTGAAGTGCAGTCACTGTTGTTGTGTAGGCAATCATAGCAGTCAATTTGCACACAGCAAGATCTCACAAACAGCAATGAGAGAAATGGCACCGTAGTCAATGTTGCCTCTAATTTTTTTTTCGTGAGCGGTCCCTTTAAATTTGCTGCGCGGTATCAGCAGCAGGAGCTGGTGAGCGGCCTGCGCGGGACCTCGCGATTGGTGCACGGCCGCGCGGCCACGCACCTTAGGGGGAACATTGACCGCAGTCTGTTTTTGGTGATGTCGAGAGATGTGATGGTGAGGGATAACTGGCGGCCAGGGTACCACAAGAATCCCTCATCCGCCTCAACAGACACATTAGGGCCTCGGTTTAATGTCGCACCCAAAAGATGGGCCCATCTGACAGTGCAGCACTCCCTCAGTCCTGCACTGAAATGTCAGCCCAGAGTACGTGCTCAGGTCGCGGAGTGGGGCTTGAAAGAATAAAACAAGAAGGACCTTGATTTATATAGCGCCTTTCACGACCACCGGACATCCCAAAGCGCTTTACAGCCAATGAAGTACTTTGTGAAGTGTAGTCACTGTTGTAATGTAGGAATCCGTGACCTTCTGACACAGAGGCACAAAGTGCTAGCTATTATTGAACTAAGCTGATAATCTAGTGGTTGCATGTTGATTTTGTCTGGTGGCTTAATATGTGTGCTGTCTTTCTACAGTGGCGTAGAGGGTATGTGTTTATTTTCTGTGGCAACCAAGTGGCTATATGCCTCTCTTCCTGTGACGGCCGAGTGGCTATACATCTGTTTTTGTGTGGTGGCCAAACAGTTATGCAGGTGTTCTCTCTGGCGGTCTACTGACTGTGGCAGCCCAGTAGTAGCTATGCATCAACGAAGTGTGCTCTAAGCTTTCAGTTCCTTGCTGGCCTGCATCTGGCTCCATAGAGAGGCGTGTTGTCAAATCCCTGGTGGTCGAGTACAGGTCAGTGCATCTGGTTCCCTGGTGGTGATTACCCAGTGGCCTAGTGGTGGGTCCATCGCTGATTGTTGTGGTGTGTCAATTTTTCCCGCTGGCGCTCCTGTGAAGCGCCTTGGGACGGTAAAGGCGCTATATAAATGCAAGTTGTTGCTATGCGTCCAGTTATCTAACAAGCTCGTGGAAATATAAGGTTGACTTGCTTGCGATCCTGTAGCAGTATCGGCCGGCAGTCCCCTACTTGTATTAAGGCAACTTGCATCGTGGCTTTTGAATTCAAATTCTGCTCTAGATTACATTCTTTTGAATTTGGTTTACGAGGTGTGAGAGAGAGCGAGGAGTATGAATCCAAAATTCATCTGAATGCTCGTCATTAAGTACTGCCATTGCCATTGTTAGTGCTTCACGCCTGCCCTGTTTCTGAACTCCGTTCAAGCAGCTCACGGTCCCCCCGCACAATGCAACGTAATGGAATCTGCTTCAGTGTGTGGTCTGGACAGGCGTATGGCAGTATGAGGAAAAACTGGCTCTGCCCTTGAGAAGAACATTGAAAAAAAAGCTATAAATAGCATTGAAAATTCTGCGTAAAGTTTCTGATGTAATAAATGGTTCTTTTTATTGGTATTTTGTTTGCAGTAAGATCTAATGAGAACATTTCTTCAATAATGCAGGAACATCTGTAAAGGAAATCATTAACTGGATTCCCAAAATATTGAGTATTTTTGCCAAGAGACGAGAATGTACAAGCCTTCAGGGCACTATTAAAGCTTTGCTTATCCAGAGGAGGCTCATTGATCCAGCATGATTGTTATAACACACAGTATGATTTTTAAAGTGTTTTCCCTCAGAGAACTCATATATTTTCCTTGCAATTTATTTTCACTTTGTTATGTGAAATCCATTCCGCTCAGAGATGTAACTCTGCCTGTCCCCATCCAGGATGGAGTCACAACCATTTCTGGGCAAATGTTTAGCAACTCCTTCATGTCAAGAAGATATGTTTGCTAAAGCTCTCAGTCTGGGCTTGACTGTCAACTATGCATCTCTGATAGTTTGAAGACGAACACAAGTAATAGATAGGAAGGAAGGAAGGAAGGAAGGAAGGGAGGAAGGAAGGGAGGGAAGGAGGAAAGAAGGGAGGGAGGAAAGAAGGGAAGGAGGAAGGGAGGGAGGGAGGGAGGGAGGGAGGAAGGAAGTAAGGAAGAAAGGAAGAAAGGGAGGGAAGGAGGAAGGGAGGTAGAAAGGAAAGAAGGAAGAAAAGGGAGGGAGGAAGGGAAGGAGGAAGGGGAGGAAGGGAGGAAGGAAGTAAGGAAGAAAGGAAGAAAGGGAGGGAGAAAAGAAGGGAGGGAGGGAGGAAAAAAGGAAGGAATGAAGGAAGGGAGGAAGAAAAGAAGGAAGGAAGGAAGGAAGGAAGGGAGGAAGGGAGGAAGGAAGAAAGGAAGGAGGAAGGAAGGAAAGAAGGGAGGGAGGAAGGAAGGAACCAAGGAAGGAAGGAAGGAAGGAATGAAGGAACTTGCTTTTATATAGCACCTTCATGACCTCAGAACATCACAAAGCACTTCACAGCGAAAGAAATACTTTTTTTGAAGTGTGGTCACTATTATAATCAATGTTCCAGCTTTTCAACGGGAATAACCGCACATATGAAGATATGAATGGGCCACACAGCCAGTTAAAGGGCCCACACACGGAAAAAAAATTAGTAGGAACATTGGTTGTAATGTAGGCAAACAGCAGTCAATTTGAACATAGCAAGGTCCCACAAACAGCAACAAAATAAATGGCCAGATAATCTATTTTAGTGATGTTGGTTAAGGGATAAACATTAGCCGGGACACCAGGAGAACTCCTCTACTCTTCTTCAAAGAGTCCCTAAGGGATCTTTTACATCCACCCAAGAGGGTTTAAAGTCTCATCCGAAAGATAGCACCTCCAACAGTGCAGTACTCTCTCAGTACTACACTGCAGTGTCAACCTAAACTGTGTGCCCTTGTCTCTGGGGTGGGGCTTGAATCGACGACCTTCGGACTCGGAGGTAAATATGCTGCTCAATTTTTGTTGTTTGGTAACATTCATCAAAAAGTCCGTGGCGTTTTGATTCGCTCTTTCATGAATCATTGGGACAAAGAATTGCGATGAATATTTTCTGCTCATTCTATTCTATTAGGCAGTGGAAAGAAGATGAAAGGTGTGGAGGAACAGAATGCCTAATTCCTTATGTGCAATCTCGCCATTCTGGGGGGAATTTGTAATCTGATTTGGCAGACAGCAGAGAAAATCCATTGCTTGTTATTGCATGCAGTACAATCCAAAGTAAAGCAGACACTGCATCGGGATGGTATGCATCAGAGAGCTGTTAGTCATGATGTTAGCACAAGAGTTACTAGCACTTAAATTAGACTTGCATGTTTATGACTGCAGCTGCACCTCAGCGTTGTGTATCAGTCCAAAAGGTCTGCACAGAAAATCTGTGGCAAATGCCTCTCACTGGTTCTCATACCTGTATAGAGATTAAATGCAAGGCTAACCAACACTTGCTGAGCTAGGCTTGCTGCAGCAAGCACTGGACAGTGGGGAATCTGTGACCTGCCAACTGGTAGCCCAGTCCAAATTCTGGTAGTCCTTCCCAGCAACCACTTGGGTTAAATTTGATTAGAACTACCTGTGGTGGGACCCTGTTCGACTAATATATATGAAAAACCAAATAAAAACAACTCCCTCACGTGATCGGCAACAAGTCGAAGGTTTTAAGTTTCAAAAAACGAAAGTGCGCAGGTTTCATGGTCCAAGGAGCCCGCAATCAACTTCTTCTTATGAAAAAAAAAATGTATTTAATAATTTAATTTTCTGTGATCTTTAATTGTTCCTGAAAGCCATTTCTCACATGCTCACCCTTACACCGAATGACACTGTTGCCTTTTGATTGTCTCATTGCCATCTGTTGAAAGTTCAATAGAAGGAGGCGTTTGATTTCCATGCCTCTCACATTCAAACAATTGTTACCAACTGTTTTAGGAAAACAAACAGTTGGGTCCCAGATGCCATCACAGGCATAGAATGTGCCTGCTTTATCTTGCAGTGCGCCAGTGGCAATGGCATTCTATGTACATCTCCATATATATATATATATATATACATAGAATTACATAGAATTTTACAGCACAGTAACAGGCCTTTCAGCCCATCTAGTCTATGCCAGTGTTTCTGCTCCACACAAGCCTCCTCCCACCTTACTTCATCTAACCCTATCAGCATACTCTTCTATTCCTTTCTCCCTCGTGTGTTTATCTAGCTTCCCCTTAAATGCATCCGTGCTATTCGCCTCAACCACTCCCTGTGGTAGCGAGTTCCACATTCTAACTACTTTCCCGGTAAAGAAGTTTCTTCTGAATTCTTTATTGGGGGATTTATTAGTGACTGTCTTATATTTACAATAGATGATTTGGCTTTGGGCCGAGGGAGCACGATATCAAAATTTGCTGATGACACAAAAGCGAATCGGAAGACCGCCAGAGGACATGGAGAGGTGAGCCGAATGGGCAGGCAGGAGGCAGTATTAATTTGAAGTGTGAGATGATTTATTTTAGGAAGAACAACAAGGACTGGAACTATTCATTCAGTGGAAAGAAAATGAAAGGTGTGGAGGAACAGAATGCCTAATTCCGATTTTTAAAAACTGGCCAATAGTCTCTTTGGGTTTTTATAAACAGGGTTATGGAGTACAAGAGCAAAATTACTTATAATAAATTTGTAAGCGCCGATGGTTAGGCTACAGTGCATTTACTGTGTGTAGCTTTGAGTGGCCCACTATAAAAAGGACATTAAAGCCATAGAAAGCATACAGCATAGATTCACCAGGATAGTGCCAAGGATTGGAAATTATAATTTACAGGAAAGATACCTGGGACTGTTTCCACTGAAGCAAAGATGGCTTAAAGGAGATTTGATAGAGGGTTTTAAAATTATGAAAGGATGAATTGGGACATACTGTTTTGTCTGGTTGAGGAGTCAGTGATAAGGGGGTGATCAATTGATAATTGTCACTAAGAGAGTGGGGATAGAGGTTAGGAGAAATGTATTTAGCTAGAGTTATTGGTGTATGGAATGCTTTGCCATAGGGAATAGTAGAGGCAGAGATCATCGCATCTTTTAGGGGAAAAATAGATAAGCATTTGAAGCAGTTGAAGATATAGGGCAGTGGGGAGAGTGCAGGGCAGTGGGATTCGTTTTGGCTTGTTCTAGCGAACTGCCAACATTGAATCTGTGCTGTAAGATTCTATGGGGGAGAAATTGAGTCACGCCCCCTTTGGGGGGCTAACTTTGCCGGGGCACTACTTTTAGCGCCCCGGAACAATTAGCACTCCCGCGGCCGAAATTGAGTGGTAGCGCCCCAAGAGGGAAGCGGGGCGCTACTGGAAGCGCCCCACCTCCCTCTTGGGGCGCTGCGAGGGAATATCACGGCACATCGCGCCGCGGTATTGCAGGCCTTTCTCCCCTTCTTAAAGGGGAGGGCCCTTGCACAGCGTGACCCGGGGCCCAGCTGGGTCACCGGGGATCGGAGTACCGGCAAAAGAGCCCGGCACTCAAGAGAAGTGCCGGGCTCATGGAGCGCAGCCGACACTCCGCAGGGGGGCAGGTCAGGAGGCTGGGGGCGGCAGCGGAGGCAGGAGCTGGCAGGCGGCCAGCAATAAAAATGGCCGCCCGGCACCTTGCCTTTAAATAGCGCTGCCCCGGCCGCAGATAGGACCCCGACCCCGTCTGACATAACGTCCGACGGTAAATCAGGGGGTGCTACCAAAGATCGCAGCCGGGGCACAAGCGGGGCGCAAGTGGGGCGCTGCGCACGGCGATGATGTCATCACCGGCGGCGCAGCACCGCGGGGCGCTAATGGTTACCACTGCCGCTAACCTCCCACTGAATTTTGCAGGAGGCATTGGCAGTGCCACGCCCGGGCGCTAGTTGCCCTCTTAGGGCGCTAACGGGAGGTGCAAAGCAACCGAATTTTTCCCCCTATGATTCTATGACTGCATCAAATGCTCCCATCCTTCCAAACTCACAAGCTTAATATCAGAACTGCCTATTATTAAATGGGTCATGTTATTAAGTGACCTTGATTGAAGTGTTTTGGGTTCCTGTGCCACATAGTTCCTACTTTCTTTTGTGTATTAGACTCTATGGAGGAAAAATTCGGTAGCTTAGCGCCTCCCGTTAGCGACTGCAGGTGGCGGTAACGGGGCGCTGATGCAGTAGCGCCGGGGCCAGGCGAGGCGAATCCAGCGCTGCACGGCAAATCCGGCCTCCCAGTTGCACCACCAGTACGAGATACCACTGTGGACTCCAACGCCAGGCAGATCGTGATGCATTCAATCACCCTGACCACCCGACTGAGGTGGATCTGCCATGAGCACACCTGCTTCAGTCCTTCGGCTCCTTCTCCTTGTTGGGCTTCTCCTTGCTGAGGGAGCTGCACAGCCAGCAATGCTGAGAATGAGGTGCTGCAGCATCTTGAACCTCCCCTTTAAGTACTGGGGAAAGCCTATGGCAATGGTAAATTGAGATTAGACTGCACCCAATATTGGTCCACCCTTTGAGTGTAACACCACTGAGCTAGGCCTTTAAGACTTGAATTAGCGTCCCAATCATTTTTTTGAGCAGTGAGAATTAATTTTACGTGCAGTCTAAAGCATTAGCGCCTGGCGCTAATTCTCAAATTTTTCTAAAGATACCGCCCATTCCTGGGCTATAATGAATTTCTAGAATATATTTAGACTATGAATTGAGAGCAAGAAAATTTACATTTCTTGAAACTTTACAGGATACACTGATATTGGCTAAATATACTGACCACAATCTTCCAACCTCTCTACACAAAGCTCTGAGTGGAACTGGGGTGGTCGGAGGCAGTAATGGGCCATAAGTCTGCCACCTCCCATCCATTTTCATACTCGCTGGATTTTCCATTGCAAGTGACAGGTGATGTTCAATAAGTCCGCTAATATATGGGTGGAGGTAATGAAACAATATTCAGATGACAAGAATACAACATCCAATACATTTTCCATCATTTGATCCATCACAACACTGGACTAAGAAAGAAAGACTTGCATTTATATAGCGTCTTTCACGACCACCGGACATCTCAAAGCGCTTTACAGCCAATGAACTACTTTTGAAGTGTAGTCACTGTTGTAATGTAGGAAACACAGCTGACAATTTGAGTACAGCAAGCCCCCACAGACTGCAATGTGATAATGACCAGATAAACTGTTTTTGTTATGTGGATTGAGGGATAAATATTGGCCCCAGGACACCGGGGATAACTCCCCTGCTCCTCTTCAAAATAGTGCCATGGGATCTTTTACGTCCGCCTGAGAGAGCAGATGGGGCCTCGGTTTAACGTCTCATCCGAAAGACGGCACCACCGACAGTGCAGCACTCCCTCAGCACTGCACTGGAGTGTCAGCCTAGATTTTTGTGCTCAAGTCCCTGGAGTGGGACTATGAACCCACAACCTTCTGACTCAGAGGCAAGTGTGCTACCAACTGAGCCACAGGCCAGACTAAGGGCATCTTGATCATCCCAGGTGGCATCCAGTATTGCTATGATAATGGGGGGGGGGGTGGGTGGGGGTGAGGGGTGGATTTAAATTTTAAAACTAGGAAGTCTGTGCAGCGCAAAAATGTAAAAATTTTTAAACATGTTATGGTGTTTTACTGGCAGCTCAGGCATCGCTGGCAATACGATAGCTCCGAAAGCTTGTGATTTCAAATAAAACTGTTGGACTATAACCTGGTGTTGTGCGACCTCTCAATACTATGTAGGGCCAGCCCTCCGAGGCTATGCTGCAGTATATCTCTACCCACCCTCCCCACCTACTCCTTTTGGTAGCCCACCAGAAATATTGAAATGACACCCAAGACTGAAAGGTCAGCGGGGTTCAGGAGCCTTTACTCAACCATACTCTATCTTGTGATCTT
This sequence comes from Squalus acanthias, assembly GCA_030390025.1. NCBI lineage: Eukaryota > Metazoa > Chordata > Chondrichthyes > Squaliformes > Squalidae > Squalus > Squalus acanthias. Next base: position 250,972,299 of record CM059425.1, read on the forward strand.
TGTGGCGTTGAGGTCGATGATCAGTCATGTTCTTATTGAATGGAGGAGCAGGCTCGAAGGGCCGTGTGGCCCACTCCTGCTCCTAATTCTCATGTTCTTATGCTGCATCTGAAAATTAGGACCAGGACTTTCAGAAGAGATGATAATTGGTGGTTGTGGTTCATTCACATTTGGGATTTATGTGGTGGAGTTGCAGCCTTAATGCAGTACCAATTAAAAAGTAATTATTTTACTCCGGGTCTTAACAACTATGCCACAGAATCCCTATGACTGCACAGTACTTGACTTTAAAGAGACAATCCATGCTAATTTGTATTCCAGTTGACTTTGGGTTTGTTTACATCACTGAGAATCGTAGAATCATCGAATGATAGAGTACAGAAGGAGGCCATTCGGCCCATTGTGCCTGTGCTGGCTCTTTGAAAGAGCGCTCCAATTATACCCGCTCCCCTGTCCTTTTCCCATTAGCCCTGCGATTTTTTCCAATTCAAGTATTTATCCAATTCCCTTTTGAAAGTTATTATTGAATCCGCTTCCACGGAAATTGCTCAAATAGCTGAAACCTCTTTTGACTCAGCAGCCAGATTGGAAACAACTGTTGGCATTGAAAAGCTCCGCCATGCAGCGCTCAGAAAGGCAAGTGCCTTTGTTCTTGTCTGCACGAGTTCACGTTCATTTGAAATAACTTTTGGGTGAAATTCATCTTCCAATTAAAAAAAACCAAGAGAATGCCTGTTTTATCTTTGCAATAGACAAAGCAGCCCACTTGATTGGCCCCGCATCCACCACCTTAAACATTCACTCCCTCCACCACCGGCGTACCGTGGCTGCAGTGTGTACCATCTACAAGATGCACTGCAGCATCTCGCCAAGGCTTCTTCGGCAGCACCTCCCAAACCTGCGACCTCTACCACCTAGAAGGACAAGGGCAGCAGGCGCATGGGAACACCACCACCTCCAAGTTCCCCTCCAAGTCACACACCATCCTGACTTGGAAATATATCGGCCGTTCCTTCATCAGCGCTGGGTCAAAATCCTGGAAATCCCTCCCTAACAGCACTGTGGGAGTACCTTCACCACACGAACTGCCGCAGTTCAAGAAGGCGGCTCAGCACCACCTTCTCAAGGGTAATTAGGGATGGGCAATAAATGCTGGCCTTGCCAGCGACACCCACATCCCATAAACAAATTTAAAAAAATAAACTCACGAACAGAGTCACACTCCGAGAAACCGCGCATTTCACACCCAAGCATCGCTGTAATATTGCATCAGCTTGTCTCAGTAAGTAGTACTATTACCTCCAAGTCAAAAGTTTGTGGGTTCAGGCACCACTCCGGGACTTCAGGACATCATCTAGGCGGATACTTCGGTGCAATACTGAGGATGTGCAGCATTGCCAGGGGTGCTGTCTTTTGGATAAGACATGAAACAATGGTCCTGTCCATTTGGTCGGCTGGGTATATAAGATCCCATGGCATTGTTTGAAGTGAAGCATAGAGGTGCCCGGGCCAACATTCCTCCCCCTAACCAACACCAGCCAGGAAACAGGTTAATTGGTCGTTCATCTCATTTGTTGTGTACTAACTTAGCTATAAAGGACTTTGGGACGTCCTGAGAATGTGAGGAGGCACTATATAAATGCAAATTCTTTCTTGGTCAGCTGATCATTACATACAAAGAAAAAGCGTCATTCTCCTGTTTTTTTTTAAATGAAAGAGGAATTTCACCCTAACTTAGTGCACAATATTGGCAACCAACTGGTGGGGAGCCTGCTGAGATTATAAGCCCGGGATGCATTTTCTTGTTTTATATTTTCCCATTAACGTACTTCAATCAGAGACTCTGGCATCAATGTTCTTGCACATGGGGAAGGAGGCAGGTAGTATCCACAGACATTTGAAAGTAAAGAGGCTGGAAAGATAAGGCAGCGAGCGAAGGAGAGGCTGTTAATTTGAGACCGATTACAGGCTCTGTTTTGTTTTCAGGGCAATGCAAGAGAAAAGCAAGATTGCAAGAGGTAAATGTCCTCAATGGTATTCGTGACGAAAACATTACTACATTGTTATAAAATTCCTCTGTGCACTTGTTGGGACACTTTGCAATAACTCATATTTCTGTAAACCCCTCCAGCCCTACAATCCTCCATGAACTCTGTGTTCCTCCAACTCTTGTGCATTCCCCACTTCCTTCACCACCATCACTGGCAGCCGTGTCTTCGGCTGTCTAGGCCTTGGGCTCTGGAATTTCCCCCCCAAACCTCTTCGCCCCTCCACCTCTCTCTTCTCCTTTAAGATGTTCCTTAAAATCTACCTCTTTGACCAAGCGTTTGGTCACCTGTCCTCGTGCCTCCTTCCTTGGCTCAGTGTCAGTGCCTTGGGATGTTTTACTACATTAAAAAACTGTAATATAAAGTTATTGTTGTATATATGGCCTAATTTCCTCTGTGTGCTGTTTTTAGCACAAAGGTGAACATGTTTGCATTAGATTCCTGTCTGCACACTTTTAAATGCAGTCATAAACCCATTTTAAATAAAGGTTTACAATAATGCATTAAAATAGCACACAGGGCAATTTAATACCATGCTTATTGCAAGTATTGCAATTCTAACCCCAAGTGAGAAATGGATGAGATGTTAAAGCAAGACCCTTCTGCTGATTCAAGTGGAAGTAACAAAATCCCACAGCATTATTTCAAGAGCATGGCATTCTCCTGGTGCCCTGGCCATCATTTGTCCCTTAATCAATACCACTAAAGACAGATTAGTTGGACATTAATCTAATTTGCTGGTGCCCTGGCCAATATTTATCCCACAATCAACATAACAAAAACAGATTATCTGGTGATTATCACATTGCTGCTTGTGGGAGCTTGCTGTGCGCAAATTGTCCGCCGCGTTTCCCACATTGCAGCAGTGCCCACACTTCAAAAAGTACTTCATTGGCTGTAAAGCGCTTTGAGACGTCCGGTGGTCGTGAAAGGCGCTCTATAAATGCAAGTCTTTCTTTCTTTCTTTACGGGATCCTTCCTGTCTGCAAAATGGTGGCCGCGTATGCCTGCGCGGTACTTCAAAATAAAAAGTTCACTGAAGGTGAAGTGTGTTGAAATATCCTGACGATATGATAACGTGCTCGATAAAGGGCGGGGCCTGGAGTTCCCGCTCGGTTGCGCAGGTTTTATTCGGCGCCACTCGCCTCAAATCGGCGTGACCGGCGCAGAAGATCGGGGAACTTTAAGCGCAAATTACGTTCAGAACAACTCGAGTTTGTTTTGTGATCTTTTGCGTTAGTTTTTTTTTTAAATCATGCTGGAAGCCGGCCCCGCCCACAAAACTGACCACGCCCCCCCCCGGGTAAATTAATCACCTCTGGGAGTTTCCGCTAATTGTGCTTGTTTGCGGGGCCTTCGAGGAGACTCTAAAAATTAAGCTGGCTCTTTTGGGGGCAAGGACACTAATAGGAACATATTAAAAGCTTTCGAATATAATTTTTTTTTAATTTACTAAGAAACTGACTACCCTACCCCAATATAACTAGAAAATGGTTACGTATATTTTTTTTTTTAAAGTGATTTTCAGTCATTTAAATCGGGTTACTCACGGGTGGTGGATGGACACTGTGACTAAAAATTGCTTATTTTTCTTTGTGATAAACCCATTTTCAGCTGTATTAATCAAACTGTACCTAGTAACCAGCCAGGAATATTTTTTAAAGCAAATTATTATTTCTTTTTTTTAATGCATGCGTTAAAAAGCTGCCCGATTGTGCTGGTGCATTGAAAATTTTACCTTCGCAAATGAGTTTGAGCGGAAACCCAAGAAAAAAAATGAACACGTCTCAAAACGGGCGCATTTTTGGGCGCAATTTGCACCCGTTTCGCCGAATGCGTCCAAAGCGGAGACTCTACCCCAGGGCTTGGTTTTGTTTGGTTTGTTTCATTGCAGCTGAACTGGATGAAAAAGAAATGAATGGAGGTTCTTCTCCATCGGCCCGTAAGCTAAAGTTCTGTTCCGATTGTGACAGGGCATCTCAGCCGTTCACATTCCACATCACAAGCATCCTCGTAGCAATGCTCCACGAAGATCCAGTATCATTTTTCCTCGAATCCACATTGCAACTTCATGTCATCTATTAATTTTATCTCAACATTTGCCAATGGCATTTATTTCCTTGCCGAAAGCACATTGTACTGATTATAAACATTTCCCAACAAAGAGCTATTCTGCTTATACTGATCAAAGATGGGGAAATGTGCATTTTAATTGCTGGCACATTTTAAGTGCAGTGTGCTGCAAAAATTGATTCCTTTTTTCAGCTCGTTTAAACTCCTCTTTTCTTTGGCTCTCCCTTAACCAGTTGTTTTACCTGAATACACACTTACTGACTCTTAGTGACTTTCCCCCCCAAAAATAAGCAATGCCAATTTGGACGTCAGCTGTTTTGGATTCAGAAATGAGGAGCGCAGCACAGTGCCATGCAGCCAGCTAGGGATGCAGCTGAAGGAAACACATATGGGAAGAGCACGTTGGCTGACCATCAGGGTGCAGGCATTAGCTGGGGCCCCAAGTTCAATGCCTTAGTAATTTGTAATCTTGGGATATGGGCGTCGCTGCCAAGGTCAGTATTTACTGCCCATCCCTAGTTGCCCTTGAGAAGCTGGTGCTGGGCAATGTTCCCTATACTCAGCGTAAGCTCGAGGAACAGCACCTCATCTTTCGTTTAGGCACGCTACAGCCCTCTGGACTCAATATCGAGTTCAACAATTTTAGATCATAACCTCGGCCCCTATCACATTTATATTTTATTTTTTCATCCACCCTTTTGTTTGGCCCCCCCTTTTTTTTCCCCTCCCAGAAGCTGGCAGCTGTCCTTCATTCTGCCAGTGCATTTCACACTTCATTTAGCCTCAACCTGTCACATTAACACCTCCTCTTGCCTTGATCATCTCTTAATGTCTCTCAATGTCTCTTAATCTCTCCTTTTGTTCTTTCATCCCCTCCCCCTTTTCCCAGCATTATACTTGCTTTAAATCTATTTCATTTTCTGCTTTTTTCCAGTTCTGACGAAAGGTCTTCGACCTCAAACGTTAACTCTGTTTCTCTCTCCACGGATGCTGCCTGGCCTGCTGAGTTTTTCCAGCGTTTTCTGTTGTTATTTCCCTATACTTTGTTTCTCTATTGAAAAGCCGGCTGCGCGGCCCCAAAGTGACCATTGGTGGTGGGCTTTCTTCTTGAACCGCTGAAGACTGCAATGAAGGTAGTCTGTGGTACTACAGTTTTATACAGGGCCTTGGTGAGACCACACCTGGAGTACTGTGTGCAGTTTTGGTCTCCTGACCGAAGAAAGGATATACTTGCCATAGAGGGAGTGCAGCGAAGGTTCACCAGACTGATTCCTGGTATGGCAGGACTGTCATATGAGGAGAGATTGGGTTGACTAGGCCTGTATTCACTAGAGTTTAGAAGAATGAGAGGGGATCTCATTGAAACGTATAACATTCTGACAGGGCTAGACAGACTGGATGCAGGGAGGATGTTTCCCCTGGCTGCGGGGGTCTAGAACGAGAGGTCACAGTCTCAGGATACAGGGTAGGACATTTAGGACTGAGATGAGGAGAAATTTCTTCACTCAGAGGGTGGTGAACCTGTGGAATTCTCTACCACAGAAGGCTGTGGAGGCCAAGTCACTGAATATATTTAAGAAGGAGATAGATAGATTTCTAGACACAAAAGGCATCAAGGGGTATGAGTGGGAATATGGTATTGAGATAGAGGATCAGCCATGATCATATTGAATGGCGGAGCAGGCTCGAGGGGCCGAATGGCCTACTCCTGCTCCTATGTTTCTATGTTTCTAGTCCCACAATGCCGTTGGGTAGGGAGTTTATTCGTTCATGGGATGTGGGAGTCATTGGCAAGGCCAGCATTTATTGCCCATCCCTAATTGCCCTGAGAAGGTGGTGGTGAGCCGCCTTCTTGAACCGCTGCAGTCCGTGAGGTGAAGGCACTCCCACAGTGCTGTTTGGGAGGGAATTCCAGGATTTTAACCCAGCGATGATGAAGGAACGGCAATATATTTCCAAGTCAGGATGGTGTGTGACTTGGAGGGGAACTTGGAGGTGGTGGTGTGCCTATGCACCTGCTGCCCTTGTCCTTCTAGGTGGTAGGAACATAAGAACATAAGAAATAGGAGCAGGCGTAGGCCATTCGGCCCTTCGAGCCTGCTCCGCCATTCAATGAGATCATGGCTGATCTTCTGCCTCAATTCCATTCACTGGCCTTATCGCCATATCCCTTGATGCCCTTACTAGTCAGAAATCTATCGACTTCTGTTTTGAATATACCCAATGACTGAGCCTCCACAGCCCTCTGGGGTAGAGAATTCCAAAGATTCACCACCCTCTGTGTGAAGAAATTTCTTCTCATCTCAGTCCTGAATGGCCTACCCTTTATCCTGAGGCTGTGGCCCGCTGGTTCTCGACTCCCCAGCCAAGGGAAACATTCTCCCAGCATCCACCCTATCAAGCCCTGTAATAATTTTGTATGCTTCAATGAGATCCCCTCTCATTCTTCTGAATTCCAGGAGTTCCAGGATATTAAACCAGCGACCATGAAGGAATGATAAAGCTCAACTGTTCTTTTTTAATTGAAAATAACTTTAACATGCTTTATTTCAACTCTCCTTTTCTGTTGATTGTACCTTGTGTGTGTTGATCTACAGAGGAGATACTGGTTTGCAGGAACTGCTGATGGCACAAGTTTGAGGGAGTTGGGTTAACATTATCAAAGATAAAGAGCGGCATTATACACTTGGCAGGCATGAGGGTTTTTTTGTAGGCTCTAAATGCGATGCCTTGTCATTGATTTACTGCCAGGGTGCCAATTCTATACATTTCTCTTTTGGTAATCGTGCAGGAAGCAATGTTAAGCTGCCCAATAAAACTGAAGATTAAATCAAGCAAATCGGCTGGTTTGATGATCTGGAAACCAGCCACCTAGCCTTTCCCAATAAGTCCGATGCATTTCTACTAAGAACATAAGAAATAGGAGCAGGAGTCGGCCATTCGGCCCTTCGAGCCTGCTCCGCCATTCAATGAGATCACGGCTGATCTTCTGCCTCAACTCCATTCACCGGCCCTATCGCCATATCCCTGGTGCCAAAGGGGCAAGGTAACTCACAAACCTTGCCGCAGGAAAACCAAAGAAAGGCGGTTAAGAAGGCAAATGGTATGTTGGCCTTCATAGCGAGAGGGTTTGAGTACAGGAACAAGGATGTCTTGCTGCAGTTGTACAGGGCCTTTGTGAGACCACACCTTGAGTACTGTGTGCAGTTTTGGTCGCCTTATCTGAGGAAGGATGTTCTTGCCATGGAAGGAGTTCAGCGAAGATTCACCAGGACTGATACCTGGGATGGCAGGAATGACGTATGAAGAGAGAGTGGGTCGATTGGGCTTAAACTCGCTGGAGTTTAGAAGAATGAAAGGGGATCTCATTGAAACTTATAAAATTCTGACAGGACAGAACAAACTAGATGCAGGAAGGATGTTCCCGGTGGTCGGGGAGTCCAGAACCAGGGGTCACAGTCTAAGGATAAGGGGTAAGCCATTTAGGACAGAAATGAGGAGGAATTTCTTCACCCAGAGAGTGGCGAACCTGTGGAATTTTCAACCACAGAAGGCAGTAGAGGCCAATTCATTAAATAGATTCAAGAAGGAGTTGGATATATTTCTTAAGGCTAAAGGGATCAAGGGATATGGGGAGAAAGCAGGGACAGGGTACTGAATTTGGATGATCAGCCATGATCGCATTGAATGGCGGAGCAGGCTAGAGGGGCTGAATGGCCTACTCCTGCTCCTATCTTCTATGATTCTATGATACAGCCTTTCATCAAAATGCTGGTAAAAAGGTGAGAAGCTAAGTCTGGCTCAGTAAAATATATCCACCCCGCTCCCCCACCCCCCATGTTTGGAGAAAGTTGTGCAGCGTGGCCGGAAATTACCCAGAGAATAAATGCGGTCTCTCAAAGAGAAGAATTGGCTCAGATGCATCGACAACGTCAAAGGACGGCCGGAGAGAAACTGGGACAGAATGAACAAGGCCACTGTAAAGGTACTCTCCGAAGCAGAAAGGAGGGCTGGTGACCTACTGAGTTTGGAAAGGAAGAGTGAGACTAACTCCCGTGACTTTTCAAGATTGTGGTATGTCTGTCATTTTAAAGAAACATGAGTCAGTTTTAAATGTTGGCAGTTGTAATGTAGTTATTGCTTCCCTCTTAGAGCCAGGCAATTTAAGAGGGAAATCAGGAAGCATTTTCCATATAAAGGGTAGTAGGAAGCAGAAATTCTCTTTCCCAAAAGGCTGTGGATGCTGGGACAATTAGAGATTTCAAGACTGAGCGCGATAGGTTTTTGTTCGGTAAGTGTAGCAAGGGCTATGGAACTAAGGCAGTAAAATGGAGTTGAGGTACAGATCAGCCATGATCTGATTGAATAGTGGAGCAGGCTTGAGGGGCTGAATGGCCTACTCCTGTTCCTATGCTCTAATGTGAAGCACCTGTATATATAAAATATCACATTATTTCTCTAAATTGTAGTGACCGAGGACAATTCTCAGGAAGATGTAAAGTTTTTTGTCCACAAAGGTGTTTCAGTTCTCAACATCCACAGAGTTAGCCGGTACTTCCTACCCCCTCCATGCTTCCTTTTAATTGCGTTCGGCATCATGTCCTCTTCCACTGTGATGCGGCCCACAGTTGGTGCTGCATCCCTTGTGCTCCAAGTGAGTAAGCAGAGGATGCAAGAGTGCCAGTACACGATCCACAGAGGCCTTCGCTTCGGCAGGTAAACACTATTCCTTGCACTCCGAAGAATTGTTTTAGGTTGCTTCATGCGCCAGTTTTAACAATGCTGCCCAAAAAGTAGCATCCAATTGTGACTTCTGAGGAGGGCCTGTCATATGAAATAAACACTCACACATTGAAGCTTCATGCATGAGTGTGTCTGGGTACTTGATTCACAAATCTTTTGCTTCACTGTTCAAGTGCCCCCTCTCTTAATTTGAGCAGCAAAGCTATATTTGACATATAGAGCACAGCTTGGTGAACAGCTGATGGCAGTCTAGTCACAAGCTTGGCAGAAAATGCAGAAATGTATAGAAAATGCCCAGTTGAAACTTGAGATTAAGTTAATTGATATTGCTTGTCAAAGCGCACAATATATTACAGGAGGCAATGATGATTTGTACATCTGACATGGTGATTTTTACAGTATGTGGATTTCCATGCAGAGATTTGACACAGATATACCCTATTTGGAACGTAGGAACAGGAGTAGGCAACAAAAATCTACCAATCTCAGTTTGGAAATTTTCAATTGACCTTGCCTCAACAGGCTTTGGGGGAGAGAGTTCCAGATTTCCACTACCCTTTGTTTGAAGAAGTGCTTCCTGACATCACCCCTGAACGGCCTAGCTCTAATTTTAAGGTTATGCCCCCTTGTTCTGGACTCCCCTCCCGCCAGAGGAGGAGCTCTAAGTTTGTCCAACAAAGAACATTTTTAAAAATTCATTCATGGGATGTGGGCGTCACGGGCAAGACCAGCATTTATTGCCCATCTCTAATTGCCCTTGAGAAGGTGCTGGTGAGCCGCCTTGTTGAACCGCTGCAGTCTGTGTGTTGTTAGGTTGGGAGCTCCAGGATTTTGACCCAGCGACGATGAAGGAACGGCGACATATTTCCAAGTCAGGATGGTGGTAATGGGGTTCCCATGCTCCTGCTGCCCTAGTCCTTCTAGGCGGTTAAGGTCACAGGTAATGTACTATTATATGACGCACTTCATGTTCAGTGGCAGCTCCATAGAGCCAAGTGGGATTTGAGTGCGGAGACTACGGGAGCTATATGCGAGTGTGGGGTCACATTGAAAATGATAGCAAGATGATCATCTCTAGCCCTTGAAAAGAAAGGACCCGGCTTCAGATAGTGTGACGCTCTGAGACTATCTCCCCCTGTCTGAGTACAATTAAAGAAAAAGATTGTTGAACGAAACTATCACTGACTGTTTGGTATTTTTCTTTACCTTAGGTGTAAGCTCTGGCTCAGTGGTAGCACTTTTGCTTCTGAGTCAGAAGGTCATAGGTTCAAGCCCCACTGCAGAGACTTGGGCACAAAACCCAGGCCCCGTCTGCTCGCTCAGGTGGATGTAAAAGATCCCATGGCACTATTTCGAAGAAGAGCAGGGGAGTTTACCCCTTGTCAATATTTATTCCTCAATCGACATCACTAAAACAGATTATCCGGTCGTTTATCACATTGCTGTTTGTGGGAGCTTGCTGTGCACAGATTGGCTGCTGCGTTTCCTACATTACAACAGTGACTACACTTTAAAAAGTACTTCATTAGCTGTATAGCGCTTTAGGACGCCCTGATGTCATGAAAGGTGTTACATAAATGCATAGTCTTTCTTTCTTTACACACAGAGGAAAATATATTCCTTTGTTAGCTTCACCCAAGAAGTAAATTAATGTCAGTTCTGACTGGACACATACATAGGATTACATAGGATATACGGCAGAGAAACAGGCCATTCGGCCCAACCAGTCCATGTCGGCGTTTATGCGCCACACGAGCCTCCTCCCGTCTTTCCTCATCTAAATCTATCAGTATAACCCTCTATTCCCTTCTCCCGCATATGTCTAGCCTCCCCTTAAATGCATCTATACTATTCACTTCAACCACTCCCTGTGGTAGCGAGTTCCACATTCTCACCACTCTCTGGGTAAAGAAGTTTCTTCTGAATTCCCTATTGGATTTCTTGGTGACTATCTTATATTGATGGCCTCTAGTTATGCTCTTTCCCACAATTGGAAACATTCTCTCTGTATCCACTCTATCAAAACCTTTCATAATTTTAAAGACCTCTATTAGGTCACCCCTCAGCCTTCTTTTTTCAAGAGAAAAGAGACCCAGCCTGTTCATCCTTTCCCAATATGTATACCCTCACATTTCTGGTATCATCCTTGTAAATCTTCTCTGCACCCACTGCAGTGCCTCTATATCCTTTTTATAATATGGTGACCAGAACTGTACACAGTGCTCTAAGTGTGGTCTAACCAAGGTTCGAACCAAGACACGAATATGTCCCTCTTTGAATTGTTTCTAAACTGAGGATGTTCACTCTCAACGTTTACACATAGTCAATAAGCCCATAATAAATAAGGTTTGTTCTTCTCTTTGTTTTTGTAATTTACATAGTCAGCATTTTATGAACCAGAGGAAACCATTTCTAGGTGATAACACCAAAGCAACAGCAATAACTACTTTCATTTATATAGTAATTCGCAAGTGCCGCACAATGCCTCAAGGCACACTACAGAAAGGTAAACACCAAGCAGGAGAGAAAAGGGGGAGGGTAAACGGAGATAGGCAGGACACATGAAAGCACAGTCTCAGAGTAGGGTTTCAAGAATGTTTTTCAGGCAAGGAGAGAGGTGTCAAGGCAAAGGGATTTTGAGAGGAATGTGGGAGCTTATTGGCTGAAGAAACAGCTATCAATTGTGGAGTGGGCGGAATGGGGAGCAGGTTGGAGGAAGAAAGAATCATAGAATAGTACAGCACAGAAGGAGACCATTCGGCCCATCGAGTCTGCGCCGGCTCTTTCGAAGAGCGATCCAGTTAGTCCCACTCCCCCCGCTCTTTCCCCATATACCTGCAATTTTTTCTCCTTCAAGTATTTATCCAATTCCCTTTTGAAGGCTACTATTGAATCTGTATCCACCACCGTATCAGGCAGTGCATTCCAAATCCTAACCACTCGCTGCGTAAAAAGGTTTTTCCTCATGTCGCCTCTGGTTCTTTTGCCAATCACCTTCAATCTGTGCCCTCTGTTATCGACCCTTCAGCCATTGGAAGTAATTTCTCTTTATTTACTCGATCTAAGAAAGACCTTTCTTTTATATAGTACCTTTCACACCTTTGGGACGTCCCAAAGCATTTCACACCAAATGAAGTGTAGCCGCTGTTGTTTGTAGCCGAACACAGCAACCAATTTGCACACAGCTAGGTCTCAAAAATCGCAGATATAACTGACCAGATAACTGGGCTTTGATGGCGTTGGCTGAGGGAGAAATGCTGGTCTGGATACTAGGACAACTCCCCGGCTTTCCTTTGAATATCACAGAATCACAGAACAGAATCACAGAATCCCCACAGTGCAGATAGAGGCCATTTCGGCCCATCGAGCCTGCACCGACACATATCCCACCCTATCCCCGTAACCCCATGTATTTAATCCCCCTAACACTAAGGGTCAATTTATCATAGCCAAATCAACCTAACCCGCACATCTTTGGACTGTGGGAGGAAACCGGAGCACCCGGAGGAAACCCACGCAGACACGGGGAGAATGTGCAAACTCCACACAGACAGTCACCCGGGGCCGGATTCGAACCCGGGTCCCTGGCGCTGTGAGGCAACAGTGCTAACCACTATGCCACCGTGTTGCCATCATATTATTTGCATCCACCTGACACGGTCCCAGTTTGACAGCTTATCAGTAAGACAGCACCTCTGGTAGTGTAGCACTCCCACAGTGCTACACTGGGGTGTTAGGCTAGATCATAGAATCATAGAAGATAGGAGCAGGATTAGACCATTCGGCCCCTCTAGCCTGCTCCGCCATTTAATGCGATCATGGCTGATCATCCAAATTCAGTACCCTGTCCCTGCTTTCTCCCCATATCCCTTGATCCCTTTAGCCTTAAGAAATATATCCAACTCCTTCTTGAATCTATTTAATGAATTGGCCTCTACTGCCTTCTGTGGCAGAGAATTCCACAGGTTCACCACTCTCTGGGTGAAGAAATTCCTCCTCATTTCTGTCCTAAATGGCTTACCCCTTATCCTGCAGTAGGGTTTGAACCCATCATCTTCAAGCTCAGCAATGAGAGTGCTGATCTCTGAGACAAGCTGACACTTAAAGGAGCAACAAGGTGTGTACAGCGTAGCAGGGTGATTGGTATATCAGCCACAGACTGATGAGGGCCCTGATCCCAGAGCAAGGGTATGGCTCCTTTATAAAACCTCCCCTTTAAAAATAATTGCACTTGGAGTGGGAGGAGACTTTCTCCAGCCAGCTGAGGTTCAAGAGAAGTAGGCCCTGAAAGATGCTGGGAGTTGTGAGAGCTGAAAGACGTACTGTGTGGTTTTGCTTTCTGTGCATTAAAAAGGTGTTTGGAATGTTCAAGGACTACTGTCTGTAAGGAAAAGGAGGGTCCGAGACAGTAGGAGCTTGTAACAACAGGAGGTCAGAGGAATGGTGATGCAAAGGCTGGGAGAGGTTTTGAACCCGGTGTCAGCTGTGGCTCAGTGGGTAGCGCTCTCGCCTTTGAGTCAGAAGGTTGTGGGTTCATAGTCCCACTCCAGAGACTTAGGCACAAAAATCTAGGCTGGCACTCCAGTGCATTGTTGAGGGAGTGCAGCACTGTCGGAGGTACCGTCTTTTGGATGAGACGTTAAAACCGAGGCCCCGTCTGCTCTCTCACGTGAACATTAAAGATCTCATGGCCCTATTTTGATAGAACAGCAGGGGAGTTATCCCCAGTGTCCTGGCCAAATCAACATAACATAAAAGGCAGATTGTCTGGTCATTATCACATTGTTGTTTGTGGGAGCCTGCTGTGTGCAATTGGCTGCCGCGTTTCCCACACTACAACAGTGACTACACTTCAAAAAGTACGTCATTGGCTGTAAAGCGCTTTGGGACGTCCTGAGGTCGTGAAAGGCGCTATAGAAATGCAAGTTTTTCTTTCTTTCCTTCTTTCATGTGGACAAGGATCTTATAATTCATCTATTTGGAGATTTAATAGAGGTTTTCAAAGGAGATTTAATTGAAGTTTTTAAGATTATGAAGAATTATGGTTGGGAAGTGAGTGACAAGTGGTCAACAATTTAAAATGGTCACCAAGAGAGCGATTAGGACAAATTTCTTTATACAGAGAGTTATTGGAGCGTGGAATACTTTCCCACAATGAGTAGTTGAGGCAGAGATAATTGCAATTTTTGAGATGAGAGCAGACTGAGGGAAGAGCAGGGCAGTGGGATTAGTTTTGGATTGCTCTCGCTAAAAGCTGGCACATACAGTGGGCTAAATGGTGTCTTTCTATGTTGTGAATTTCTACGATTTTTATGGAACTTGAAAAGGACAGGGTTGATTGGGGTGTGCAGGAGTCAACACAGATCGCAACATTCTGGATAAGTTTTGGCTGGTGGAGGAGAGGCATTGTCGAAAGCAGCATCGCGGTCCAGAACAAGAAGGCTCCGAAAGCTTGCGATTTCAAATAAAGCTGTTGGACTATAACCTGGTGTTGTGCGACTTCTCACTTTTGTCCACCCCAGTCCAACACCGGCATCTCCGCATCAGCACAAGAAGAGACAGTAAAGCCAGAGTCACAGTCACAGAGGACATCATTAGTGACCATCACTAAGTGGGGTAGTCAGATTAGAGAGTCTTGAATAGGGAGCTTTGGGATAGGTGGGAGCGTAGCTGTGAGGCAACACCGTCTGAAGGAAGCTTTTTCAGAAGTGTTGTGGGATTTCTCTCTGCCCCAAAACAGACGGAGATGAGCGTGTACTGGTTCCAAGCGATCTTTATTCAAGCACGTGCAGGGAGAGGCTCTCTCAGTCTGAGCTGAGACGGGAGTCAGATTTTTACATTCGAGCAGTTGGCTTATATACAATCTTACATCTTGTTTCCTTCACATCTTCGGGACTTGGCCAATTAATTGTTCAAGTCACGTAGACTTAATCACATCTCCACAAAACACATCTTATTTATCACATTTGCCCTGTTTTCACATCTGCCATTGTTCTACTCTTTAGCTCTTATCCAATTTCGTACACTTAACCACATCTTCGCAAATCACATTGGCGGCCCATTGTTCAATGTATGGCCTCCTTGCCTTCTTTTACTCCCCCAATCATCGTGTAATATGCTTTTTCCAACTGTCTTTGTTCTGCCAGACTTCTCCTTTATTACTTCAGCCAGCTAGTCAGTTAAGCCGCTAATCTAACTTTTAACCCCTTCAGAAGTATAGAATTCCACACCAATTTGCACATGCAATCTTTTTAGGAGCATAGGGATTGCTAGATGAAAAAAGACCAAGGTCCATCCAGTTTACCTTCTACCATCTTGGTAATCACACGATACAACATGGCAATGTCTATCAATTAGTCCTAAATAGACCCAGACAAGAAGTGAGGAAAATCCCCCAGTGGTGGACAGGTCAAAGTCACCTTTTCTCCCAAGCATGCTACACTTACCACATCGTGTCTCAAATTACACATATGCTGCATCTCCAAATATCATTTTCTGAAAGCAATCTATTTAATTTGCAGTTGAATGAATCAACATTATCGGATTCCATCATTTCCCTGGGGAGCCTGATCTGTAGATTGAACGCTCCCTCACTCTTTAATGAGGATTTGCATAACTTTACCCACAACGGACATCATACCTACTGGCCTGCAGTTTCCTCGCTCAATTTTACTAACTTTTAAAAAAAGAGTAACATCTGCCTTTCTCCAGTCCTCGGGCACCTCTCCAGTATTCACTTCCTGCAATTTCCTCACTTATTTCCTTACGAATCCTCGGATGTATTGTATCCAGCCCAGTATTTATTTACCTGGAGTTTGCACAGCTGTTCGGCAACTACCATACTGGTAGTAATATGGACAATGTTGCAACTTACCTCTGCAACACCATTTAGTTCTTTTTCCAGATCAAATAAGTTACCCATCTCCTCCTTGATTAAAGGTGAGGCAAATAACTTATTTAGCACTTTTGCAGCCTGTGTACCTATCGGTTGTGGTACCTACACCCGATTCCGCTTTCACGGGCCCCACTCCATCCCTCGTTTTATTATTACCCATCAGTCCTCTTGCCATATTCAATTCTAAAAAAAAAATCTTTGCCATTTTGATGCCTTTTTTATGTAGCAGTTTACACTATCAGGAGAATATAGGCTCACAAGTTTAAATGGTGTTAGGGATGAGACAGAGTACAAAATTCAAGCCCAGAGGTGATCCAAAATGGACTGTTCTGGAGCTATTCAGGAAGACCTGAGGCTTTTCCAATTTGGGAAACTTCAGTGGGAAGTGACGTTCCGTACATAAAAGTTCGACGGTAAATTGTGGACAATCCCATTTAGCTCGATGGAGCTTCAGCTAAACATGGAGTACTGCATTTGGTTTTGGGCACCTAATCTCAGGAAAGATATATTGGTTTTGGAAGGGTTACAACCAATGTTCCTTTGGTTTTCAGATTTCCAGGCCGCTCAACGATTTCAGCAAATTGAAATAACCGCGCATGAGCGAGAAATTGAATGAGCCGCACATCCAAAAAAAAATTAGCAGGAACTTTGGTTACAACGTAGAATCACAAGAATGATACCAACGCTTAAGGGGTTAAATAATGAAGACAGGTTGCATAAACTTGGTTTGTATTCCCTTGAGTTTAGAAGGTTGAAGGGTGATCTGATCGAGGTGCTTAAAATGGTACAAAGGATTCAATAGGGTGGATAGAGAGAAACTATTTTCTCTGGTGGGGGGAGTCCAGAACAAGGGGCATCATCTTAAAATTAGAGATAGACCATTTAGGAGTGAAATCAGGAAGCTTTTTTTCCCACACAAAGGGTAGTGGAAATCTGAAACTCAGTCCCCCTAAAGCCTGTGGATGTGGGGACAATTGAAATCTTCAAGATGGGGATCGATTAGATTTTTGTTAGGTAAGGGTGTCAAGGGAGTTAGTGCAAAGGCAGGTAAATGGAATGCAGGTACAGATCAGCCATGGACTAATTAAATGGTGGAACAGGAGCTGAATGGCCCACTCCTGTTCCTATGTTCCTAAGCCCCTTCCTCAGCTCCACGAACAAATAAAAACTGTTCTCCAATTATTTTCCAAAACTTATTTGTACATCAATTTGGAGCAATCTAGACTTTTCAACCTTGAGCTGACCGAAAGAACATAAGAAATAGGAGCAGGAGTAAGCCATTTGGCCCTTCGAGCCTGCTCCGCCATTCAATAAGATCATGGCTGATTTTCTACCTCATCTCCACTTTCCTGCACTATCCCCATATCCCTTGATTCCCTTAATATTCAAAAATCTATCGATCTCTGTCTTGAATATACTCAATGACTGAGCCTCCACAGCCCTCTGGGGTAGAGAATTCCAAAGATTCGCCACCCTCTGAGTGAAGAAATTTCTCCTCATCTCAGTCCTAAATGGCCGACCCCTTATTCTGAGACTGTGATCCCTGGTTCTAGACTCCCCAGCCAGGGGAAACATCCTCCCTGCATCTACCCTGTCAAGCCCTGTAAGAATTTTGTATGTTTCAATGAGATCACCTCTCATTCTTCTAAACGCCAGAGAATATAGGCCTAGTCTACTCAATCTGTTCTCATAGAAAAATCCCCTCATCCCAGGAACCAGTCTGGTGAACCTTCGTTGCACTCCCTCTATGGCAAGTATATCCTTCCTTAGGTAAGGAGACGAAAACTGTACACAATACTCCAGGTGTGGTCTCAGCAGGGCCCTATATCATTGCAGTAAGACGTCTTTACTCTTGTACTGAAATCCTCTTGTTATAAAGGCCATCATACCATTTGCTTTCTTAATTGCTTGCTGTGCCTGCATGTTAACTTTCAGTGATTCAGTCCCTCTGAACACCAACATTTCCCAATCTCTCACCATTTAAAAAATACTCTGCTTTTCTATTTTTCCTACCAAAGTGGATAACTTCACATTTCTCCACATTATATTCCATTTGCCATGTTCTTGCCCACTCACTTAGCCTGTCTATATCCCCTTGAAGCCTCCTTGCATCCTCCTCACAACTTACATTCCCACCCAGCTTTGTATCATCAGCAAACTTGGATATATTACATTTGGTCCCCTCATCCAAATCATTGATGTAGATTTTGAATAGCTGAGGCCCAAGCACTGATCCTTGTGGTACCCCACTATTTATAGCCTGCCAACCTGAAAAAGGTCATTTTGTAAGGATAGTAAACTGTATGGAAAACATGACCAAATTAAACATGGAGAGCATGATGAGGGAACACAGATTCAAACTAGTAAAATGCAAAATTGAGACTGATGTCGGGAAGTTTTTCTTCACACAAAGAGAGATCAACACAGGGGATGGACCTCCAGGGTACTAATGGAGGCAAAGCCTTGGAATCATTCATGAAACAGTTGAAGGTGACTGTAGGGTCCTTGTGGATAGATGTGCTAAGATGGGCTGAATGGCCGTTCCCCTCTGTATCTATTTTTGTGATCTTGTTCAGATTTAAATGCAAGAACCGATTACCCTATCCTAGTTTGTCAATTGACATTATTGTTTTGTTCAGTAAGTTACTACTTTCACTCTTGTTCCCTGTCCAGGTCCATCCACATTCAAGAAAAGAAAAGACAGTTTAAGGTTTTGGGTCGAGACTCTTTGCAGAACTGAAGATGAGGAGTTTCCATTCAAAAGAAAGAAAGACTTGGATTTATATTGCACCTTTCATGACCTCAGGATGTCCCAAAGCGCTTTGCACACAAAGAAGCACTTTTGAAGTGTAGTCACTGTTGTAATGTAGGAAATGCAGCAGCCAATTTGTGCACAGCAAGCTCCCACAAACAGCAATGTGATAATGACCAAATAATCTGTTTTTGTTATGTTGATTGAGGGATAAATATTGGTCAAGACACTGGGAGAACTCCCCTGCTTTTCTTCGACACAGTGCCATGGGATCTTTTACGTCCACTTGAGAGGGCAGATGGGGCCTCGGTTTAACATCTCATCTGAAAGACAGCACCTCTGACAGTGCAGCACTCCCTCGGTACTGCACTGGAGTGTCAGCCTGGATTTTGGTGCTCAAGTCTCTGGAGTGGGACTTGAACCCTGACCTTGTGACTCAGATGCGCGAGTGCTACCCACTGAGCCATGGCTGACACAGACCCAGAAATGTTAAACTGTCTTTTCTAGTTTGGATGCTGACTGCCCTAGATTCTATTTTGAGTTCAGATTTCCAGCGTTTTTCATTTCTCTCTTTATTTGCTACAAGCTATTTATTATCATAAACAATGTCCTCGTCATTATCGCTTGCTCTGGCTTCTGACCGCCACCCCACATGAACTTCAACTAGTCCAAACATCCAACCCCATCCTGAGTCCCCTGCCCTCACCGACCTTCACTGGGTCTCTATCCGCTAAGTGTATTCATTTCAAAATCTTCATCCTCATTTACAGATCCACACACCCAACCCCCACTCCACCACCCCCAACGGCAATGCTCAGCCCGACCTGTGGACCCATTCCAGCCTTGTGGCACAGCTCTCACCCTCAGCTCTTCAAACCTGGCCTACTGTGTATCCCTCAACTCTACTCCACCGTCAGCACTTCAGCTATCATTGCCCTGTTCAATGGAATGTT
The DNA here is from genome assembly GCA_030390025.1 of Squalus acanthias. Lineage (NCBI taxonomy): Eukaryota > Metazoa > Chordata > Chondrichthyes > Squaliformes > Squalidae > Squalus > Squalus acanthias. Next base: position 250,991,763 of record CM059425.1, read on the forward strand.
CTCCCTAAACCCCTCTGCCTTGCAACACCCCAGCTCCCCAGCTTTAAAATCCTCCTCAAGCCCTTCCTCGTCAACCATATTTTTGATCTCCATGGACTAACTCTTCTCTTAACTCCTACCCGGTGTCCAAAACGATCCTTCCCTTTTGTGAAGAACCTTGTGCATTTTGCTATGTAAAGGCACGGTATCAATGCAAACTGCTGTATTTGTTTATCTCTCTCTACATTACAACAGAGGCTACACTTCAAAAGTACTTTGGGACGTCCGGTGGCCGTGAAAGGCGCTATATAAATGCAAGTCTTTATTTTTTCTTTCTCTATCTGTGTTATCCTCCTTAACCATGCACTCTCTTGGATTCCTTCAGCTTCCTCGTCTTCATCTCTCCAATAATGAGGAACAACAAGCACTTTACTCTGACTTTGCATTGTCACTGTCCTGGTCCCACATCTAACTTTACCTCATGATTCGTTGATTTAATTAATAAGTCGGATGCAGATCCACCCATCTGTTTAAATCTCTTACTCCAGTCGTTAGTCTCATTAATGCAGCTATTTGTAATCAAATGGGATCTCACAGCTTCCCCAAATTTTATTTTTTCTCTTGCAACCAATACACAGGCCGCTGTGGGTAAACTAGAACTTGATCTAGCTCTTTGATCAATGATAGTTAATAAGTAGCAAATTAAATAAAAAATAGAAATTCCTCCCTTTCAGGACGGCTTCCTGTAATCAATAGGTTGCTTGATAGGTTAAATCAGAGATCCTCTCGGCAGCAGGGCCCGAGTCAATAAGTGTGCACCCTAGGAAACCTTAGTTCCTTCTAGCTTGTCTGCCTGCTAATCAGAGGCGGTTACTTCCAATTGAGGATTAGCACCAGGAAATGGGCATCTGCTCAGTTTTCTCCGTTCAGTCAGTGTTTCCTCTGTTTTAAGTAATAGGTGGGGACTCGAGGGACGTGAAGTATTTTGGGGGCTGGGAATAATTGAGCCTCTGCACTGATTCCCCAATTAGTGTTTGAGCCATTTCATGCTTAGTTTGAGCCCAGAGTTAAGAGAACCGCTGTGGTTTTTATAAAACAATTAACAGGGGTCACCCCCCCACCCCCACACAATTTGCCTTCGGGGTTGAGGCAGAGAGCAGTTGAGCAACCCGGATCAGGAAGGTCCCCCCGGTTTGTTCCCGGGTCTGTGTTGAATTAGCCAATCTCAGTTGGGGCTGGCAGCTGCAATTGGCCTCAGCACCTCTGCGTGAGGGAAGGGGAAATTGGGCAGGAATGCCACTCCTGATTGCCATCCATTTATTTATTTAGCGTATGCAGACTGCTATCCATTGATGGGATTGCACTCAAATGTGATGCCTGCTGTGATCCAAAACGCCGGTCAATTCTCGTGCATAAAAATGGCCTCCTGTGCCAGGAACTAGAAGTGACTGGTGCCGATGAAGTCGTATCCCAGCAGGGAGTCAGTGCCTCCAGGAAAAAGTGAGGGAAGAAAATTGGCAGAGAATAATTAGGAAGCATAACAAACCAATTACATCGTACTTACAGCACAGAAACAGGCCATTCGGCCCAACAGGTCCGTGCCGGTGTTTATGCTCCACACGAGCCTCCTCCCACCTTACTTCATCTCACCCTATCAGCATATCCTTCTATTCCTTTCTCCCTCATGTACTTACCTAGCTTCCTCTTAAATGCATCTATGCTATTCGCCTCAACTAGTAGCGAGTTCCACATTCTCACCACTCACTGGGTAAAGAAGTTCCTCCTGAATTCCTTATCGGATTTATTCGTGACTATCTTGTATTTAGGTATCTTATCTATGTTGTAGTCTGGTCTCTCCCACAAATGGAAACATCTTCTCTACGAATACCCTATCAAACCATTTCATAATCTTAAACCCACTCCAAATCGAGGGTTATCGAGATCGGGCAGGAAAGTGGAGTTGAGGTCGAAGATCAGCCATGATCTTATTGAATGGCGGAGCAGGCTGGAGGGGCCACCTGGCCTACTCCTGCTCCTAATTCTTATGTTCTTAAAGACCTCTATCAGGTCTCCCCTCAGCCTTCTCTTTTTCTGGAGAAAAGAGCCCCAGTCCGTTCAGTCTTTCCTGATAGATGTAACCTCTCAGTTCTGGTATCATTCTAGTAAATCTTTTTTGCAGCTTCTCTAGTCTCTCTACATCCTTTTTATAATGTGGAGACCAGAACGGTTCACGGTACTCCAAGTATGGCCCAACCAAGGTTCTATAAAAGTTTTGCATAACTTCTCTTCTTTTCAATTCTATCCCTACTTTTGGTGATTTGTGTATCTGTACCCCCAGATCCCTCCGGCCCTCTATCTCATTTAGACACATGGGGGTGGGGGGCGGGGGGGGGGGGGGGGGGGGAGAAATTCATGTTAGCCATTAAAGTTGTCAGTGCCACCGGCAACTGGAGTAGATGGCCGCAACACTAATGGAGCAAAATTCATCTGGGGGGATAGAGATTATTGACACAGCGCATACCTGCCGTGCAACGCCATCCTGGTGGTGTTACTGGAGGCGTCCGACCTGAAATTTGTGTCCAGGTGCGGCGTTCGAGCCTCGCACAGCCTCTGGAAGTGAGGCTGTGGAGCTCACAAGGAATTGTGGGTAATGATGAGGCCTGAGAATTAAAGGGGCCATGCACACTGAAGCAGTACAAATTAAAATGAAGTGAAACAATGCTGTTTTCAGCCCCTTCCGGCTTTTAAAAAAAAATTTTACTTTCAAAAGAAGTCCCAAATGTGAATATTCAGCTCTTAAAGCTGAATTCCCTTCCTAACCTCAAAAAATGGGAAAAATGCCTCAGCACTAACACAAATGGCTCAGCGAGCCAGGGAAGGGGCACCCAGGGTCTCGCACTCCAGCTTTGTGCAGAGGGTCAACACTGCGAGACAGGCCCTCTACCCACAGGGGCCAGGAGGCCCTCCAGAAAGAATGAGGTGGGACCACATCACCGAGGCCGGCACTGCCAGCAGTGTCGCCCCCACCACCTGGCTCCAGTGCCCAAAGAAGCTTCATGACCTCAGACCACTGGTCAAGGTCAGTGAATGCATTTTCTAAAGCCGTCTCCCACCAACTGCATCACTAGGCTCACACACTGCTCAATGCACGACCCCCACCCCCAATCACTCACCTACCAACACGAGGCACATCTCCTATTCCGAGCATCACCTCACTTCCTTGAAGGAGACGGTGCTGGCCATTCTTGGCAGGAGCATGATTGAGCCCTTGGCCAGCGGGGCTGAAAGGATACAAGATGCTGGTATCCTCATACGTTATCTTCCTTCTTGCATGCACCTCTTGCTTTCCCGCCCTCCCATCACCACAAATCCACCCTTGTGCCTTCCTTATTTCACACACCCAAGAAATGCAGCCTGTCCAGCCAGTGGGTGACCAATAAGAAGGAGAGGAGAGTGAAGAAGAACAAGAAAAAGATTAATTTGACACTCCCAGCCACCAGCTCCTCAAGGTCAACCAGCAAGGCCATTTGCCGTGTACCCCGCTGAAAGTCAGCAGCCTTCCACCGGCCATGCTGCAGCCACCGGGGGTAGCACTGCATGGCATAAGTAGGATAGGCAAAGGCACACACAAGACACTCACTAAAAGAATGCATATGGTTGCTGAACAGGAGCAAGTGCACCCAAAGTACACAGCACCTGTCCAGCCCTGGGATTTCTCCTATTGGCTGTGCCAGGCTGTTTAAATAACCGCGGGCAGCCCCTGTGCGGGGCCGAGGCAACTGCATGCCTGGGTGATCAGAACCTTTTGATTCTGGTTGTAGTGTAAACTTCTGGTCTGTGTGTGTGGGGGGGGGGGGGGGGGGGGGGCCGGGGGGAGAGGCGGAGACGGTGGTGCAAAAAATAGTGACCTACCTGCAGATCTTTGACTTGCCCCAAGGACCCTATGGTCATAGGAGCTTATGAACAGGAGTGGGCCAGTCATCCCCTCGAGCCTGTTCCGCCATTGAATTAGATTATGGCTGATCTGTATCTTAACTCACTCGCCTTGGATACACAAGAGGCCAAAATTGGAGGAAAGCAGAGTTCTCGGAGGGTTGGAGGGGGTTACAGATAGGGAGGGGTGAGGCAATGGAGGAATTTGAACACGAGGATGAGATTTTTAAATTCGAAACGTTGGTGGATCGGGAGCCAATGTAGGTCAGTGGTGATGGGTGAACAGGACTTGGTGCGAGTTAAGATAGGGACAGCAGAGTTTTGAATAAGATCAAGTTCAGATGGAGGGTGGAAGATGGGAGGCCAGCCAGGAGATCATTGGAATAGTCAAGTCTGGAGGTAACAAAAGCATGGATGAAAGTTTCACATGCAGAGGGGCGGAGACGGGTGATATTACAGAGGTAGAAGTAGGTGAGCCTTGACAGTGAGTGTCAGTGGGCCGTTCTACTGCCGGAAGGGGTGGACCATCACAGTACAGCCCGATTCTGGACTCGTCAATGTCCGCAGATGCACACTTTCAGCAAGGGGAGGGGGGCGGGCGGGGAGGTAGACGGGGTGGTGACTGAATACCGACCAGAAGCTGGAACCTTCGTCAGTCTTCCCTCCTCAACGCACGGATGCTGAGGCCAATTAAAGTATCCTTACCAACGTCCCCCTCCCCCCCACCCCAAAAATAACTCAGCAGACGAGGGATTAAACCTGCGACCTTCATTGCTCAACCCCTTGATGTGTTAACCAACTGAGCCATGAGCAGAGCCCAGGGAGACAGTGCAGGCAAGAGAGTGTGGAAAAAAATTAAGGAGAGAATTGAATAGATATTTGAGGAAGTGGGTGATTGAGAGATCTTGATGGACTGCAGTTTTATTTTCTGGTACTTTTCAAAGTTCATATACCATCCCAGCAAAAGTCTTCTAATTGACTTGTCTTTCTGTTTGTTTGTACTGTATCAGTTGTGTGAAAATCAGTTGCTTTCATTCACTTAACTGTTTTAAGAAAACAGATGACAGGACGGTGCCAATGAGCAATAAAAAGGGCTTGTTGTTACTGATGAGAAGGCGTGAGTGAGGCTGTGGTCTGAGGACCTACAGTCCTTTGCCTGCAGGCTTATGGTGGATTAGTGTGATTGTGTAAACAGTAAAGGCTACGTTTATGACACAATAAATCAGCTGACTGCGTGTGTCTTTGTGGCCGTTCTGGATGATGAGCAGACCCAGGACACCTTATTGTTTCCACTCAGCAGGGGGGAGGAAAAACCTACGTCAGATAAAATGTGATAAAAGAGCAACGTTAATAAAGGACTTATGACTGTATAGAATATACCAATTGCCTCTAAATGAACTAAAGACTTAAATTTGCCTTTTGGCGTATATTGTGTACCGTACATACCAGAGTAAATTCAGATTCGTAATTGTTGAATCCCCAATGGCTCAGTTAGTTTGTCTGATGAATTCTTCTTCTTCTTCTTCTTAGGCAGTCCCTCAGAACCGAGGATGACTTGCTTCCACACTAAAAATGAGTTCTCAGGTGACTGATGAGTCCAATGTGGGACCTACAGTCTCTGTCACAGGTGGGGCAGACGGTGGTTAAAGGGGCGGGTGGGTGGGGTGCTTGGGTTGTCGTGCGCTCCTTCCGCTTGGCTTCCGCTTGCTCCCGGCGAAGAGACTCGAGGTGTTCGGCGCCTTCCCGGATGCTTCTCCTCCACTTTGTGCGGTCTTGGGCCAGGGATTCCCAGGTGTCGGTGGGGTTGTTGCACTTTTTCAAGGAGGCTTTGAGGGTGTCCTTGAAGCATTTCCTCTGCCCACCTGGGGCTCTCTTGCCGTGTCGGAGCTCCAAGTAGAGCGCTTGTTTTGGGAGTCTCGTATCGGGCATGCGGACGATGTGGCCCATCCATCGGAGCTGATCGAGCATGGTCAAAGCTTCGATGCTGGGGAGGTTTGCCTGAGCGAGAACACTGACGTTGGTGCGCCTATCCTGCCAATGGATTTGCAGGATCTTGCGGAGGCAGCGTTGGTGGTACCTCTCCAGTGCTTTGAGGTACCTGCTGTACATGGTCCATATATTTTGTATATTCTGTTCCAGCCCAATGCTGCCAGTACAATGACAAACTACCCCCTCCCCTCCCCCTCCTCCCAACCGGAAGGATGGCACCATTAATTGAAAAAACAGACGGTCTGTTCAAAATTAAAGTACGCTGAATTGAAATGATAAACCGGCCACGGTCACGGAAGGCTTCAAAGTAAGGCTGCCAGCTCTGGTTGGTCATATTCCTGGAGGTTTCGTCACATGTCCTCCCATCTCCAACCGCCCCACCCAGTCAAACAGTCATTTTCTCCCATCTCCAATGTTTTTATAACTAAATAAACAAAAAAGTGATCTTTCTCCCGGGTTGCGCGCGGTGCTGTTCAGAAGATTAATCTTTAATTCCCGGAGGATCCAGGTCAATCCTGGATGCGTTGGGAAAACCTGAACAAAATGGATCGGAGACTGTTTCTGAAAGTGTAATCACCAAGACCCTGGTACCAAAGAAAACCCTGATGACAATCTGGTGCGTGGCTTCCAAGAAGAGCAGTAGATAATGCTTAATCCACAGGACAAGCGATTTGACTGGAAGTTTCTCCTTGGATTCCAGATCATACCATCCAGAAACCAGCAATCAGCAATGTTGTTCTTGACGAGATAACCAGACCAAACTAACAAAGCCTTCGGACCCATCACCATTGCTTGCTGTCCAGTGGTCCAGACTTCACCGCACCTTGTGCAGATTTTGGAAGGCAGTCGCAAAGTGAACGAGAAGAAGTTCCAAAACAATCCTGAAATACAAAACTCACAGGAACTGTTCTGAAAAGTGAGAAGCATCCTCAACAAGCTCATCCCACAGATGTTTCAACAGTCAATGAAGCAGGTTCAGGGGTTGACAATTGATAGTAGGGAAGTAGCTGTTGCCGCTGCTCAGAAAGCTTCAGATGTTTTGTCAATTCCCAGGATGTTGTGCGTGCTCCTGATTCTGGTGTGAACTCTCCAGGACAGTCTCTGAAGAAAGTTGTCAAACCCAGACGGTGTTGAAACTAAACCTGAGAAGGTCCTATCTACAGCTCTCGTTATTAGACCCAGCTCACCCATTGGCAATCCTACTTGAAGATATCCTCAAAGGTCGAGGAAACCTCCAAATGGTTTGGACTTGTAGATAATTATGAGTGTAGTGGTTTTCATTGCGGTTCTAGTGTTGGCACAACCCATCTTTCCTTCGTACTACCAGAAGAGGGTTATGGTTATTTATTTTTACCACGTTATTGTAAGATGTAATGGCTGAATGTCTTTACTTAATGTTTTCTAGCTGTTATACAGACTTATTCCAGGAGATGATTATTTTCACCTTGTAATTCTATGGGGGACTGTGATATGTCTGGTACTTGATATTGTTAACTCAACACTAGATGGCCCTCTGATGGGAGTAGGCACATTGCTGCAATTAAACTTCTCGTATTGTTTTTATCATTCTTTGATGGAATATTCGAGGAGGTCTGGAAATAAAATCGGTTAGTTATTACCACGGCATTTAGAGTGTTTCTTAGGATGCAACCTATCAAACTCTAATAAGAACATTACAGCAACAGCATTCTTGACATAGTAAGGAACATAGGAACAGGAGGAGGCCGTTCGGCCCCTCGAGCCTGTTCTGCCATTCAAGCAGACCATGGCTGATCTGCATCTTAACTCCATCTACCCGCATTGGTTCCATAACCTTTAAGACCCTTGCCTAACAAAATCCATCTATCTCAGTTTTTCAATTGTCTGAACTGCTTTTTGGTGGAGAGAGTTCCAGCTTTCCACTACCCATGTGTGAAGAAGTGCTTCGTAACACCACACAAGAATGGTCGAGCTCTAATTTTAAGGTTGTGCCCCTTTGTTCTGGACTCCCCCACCAGAGGAAATAGCTTCTCTCTATCTACACTATCAAATGCTTAAATCATCTTAAACACCTCAATTCGATCACCCCTTGACAAAAGCGTCAAAATTCTGTACAAATAGGGCACAGAGGGACATTTTTCTCTTCCTGTTTCCCTTCCCCATCCTACTCCCCTGTCTTTAAAGAGATTTGAAGGCATACTGGGAATTTTTACATAGGATTACATAGGATATAGAACACAGAAACAGGCCCTACTAGTCCATGCCGGCGTTTATGCTCCACACGAGCCTCCTCTCACCCCTCTTCATCTCACCTTTACAGCATACCAACAACAACTTGTATTTATATAGCGCCTTTAACGTAGTAAAACGTCCCAAGGTGCTTCACAGGAGTATGAAAAGACATAAGAATTTGGCACCAACCCGCATAAGAAGAAATTAAGGCAGGTGACCAAAGGCTTGGTCAAAGAGGTAGGTTTTAAGGAGCGTCTTGAAGGAGGAAAGAGAGGCGAGAGAGAGGTTTAGGGAGGGAATTCCAGAGCTTAGGGCCCAGGCAACAGAAGGCACGGCCGCCTAATGCTTGAGCGATTATAATCAGGGATGCTCAAGAGGGCAGAATTAGAGGAGCGCAGATATCTCAGGGGGGCAGGGGGGGGTGTTGTGGGGCTGAAGGAGATTACAGAGATAGGGAGGGGCGAGGCCATGGAGGGATTTGAAAACAAGGATGAGAATTTTGAAATCGAGGCGTTGCTTAACCGGGAGCCAATGTAGGTCAGCGAGCACAGGGGCAATACCATTCTATTCCTTTCTCCCTCGTGTGTATATCTAGCTTCCCCTTAAATGCATCTATGCTGTGTGCCTCAACTACTCCCTGTGGTAGCGAGTTCCACATTCTCACCACTCTCTGGGTAAAGAAGTTTCTCCTGAATTCTTTACTGGATTTATTAGTGACTATCTTATATTGATGACCCCTAGTTTTGGATTCCCCCACAAGTGGAAACATTTTCTCTACGTCTATCCGATCAAACCAAATGAGCAGTAAATATAACAAGAGCTGTTTATATACTGCAGCTATTTTAATTGGAATTCTTGGAAGCATGATCCGGTTCCTGGTATTTACAAGACTAACTCCGGCTCTCTTACCCTGATGGCAGAGTCGTAAGCCCCAGTTTTTCATGGGTCTCTCTTAAGTCAGCCTTTGGAATAAGGGAGTTGGATTTAAAAAAGAAAGACTCGCATTTATATAGGGCCTTTCATGACCTCAGGACATCCCAAAGTGCATTACAGCCAATGAAGTACTATTGAAGTGTAGTCACTCTTGTAATGTAAGAAACGCGACCGCCAATTTGTGGACAGCAAGCTCCCACAGACAGCAATGAAATAAATGACCGGATCATCTGTTTTTATGGCGGTGTGGGTTGAGGGATAAATATTGGCCAGGACACCGGGGATAACTCCCTTGCTTTCCTTCAAAATAGTGCCAAGGGATCTTTTACGTCCAGCTGAGAGCGCAGACGGGGCCTCGATTTAACGTCTCATCCGAATGACGGCACCTCCGACAGTGCAGCACTCCCTGAGTACTGCCACTGAAGTGTCAGCCTGGATTATGTGCTCAGGCCTCTGGAGTGGGACTCGAACGTGCACAATCTGCTAGCGTCTTAAACAGCACGAGCGAGACACCAGACAGCTGGTCTCCGAGAATCTGATCTGAAGCAGTGCCAGCATAAGGGAGGGAACAGGTCGCTAAATATAAAAGGGCTGCTAAATTCCTCTGCTGAAATGAATGGTAATACAACCTTCTGAATTACAGAGTGCTGCTGCTATTAAGTCACCCACAGGCCGTGGGCACATTTTTGGAGCACATTAAACGCGATGGGGGAATAAAGGCATCTGTTATTACAGTGTTATTCCACACAAGATCGAACCTAACGTAATCCTATAGAGTGTGCCATTCCATCCAGCCAAGTGATTACTCAGGTTTTAAAACAACATTACTAGGAGGAAACCGATAAAACGTTCTATTGCTGCCCAAAGGGAGAGCTTTCCAAAGAGCTCAGAGCGAGCTGTGGGACATTTTCCCTATATAGTTTTTTTTTTATTCGTTCACAGGATGTGGCCACTGCTGGCATTTATTGCCCATCCCTAAATGTCCTTTAAGAGGTGTGGTAAGCCGCCTTCTTGAACCGCTGAATCCATGTGCTGAAGGTACTCCCACATAGAGCTGCTCAGACAATATCTAACAGAATGCTCGGCTGAAAGGGCAAATTGATCCCACCTGCAGCCGGCCTGTTTATCAATGCTCTTATAATCTGGCCACCTCAAACTTTCCCAACTCACCGCCCCCGTCCCACCCCCAAGAATGGCACTCCCCTTTCACTCGCAATCTTTAACAGCGCTGATTTTTATTATTTTGTTCACCTCCGGTGTATATTTTGCACCAAACAGAATAAATGGAGGGTTTGGGACAACCCAAAAGCTTCTGAGGGCCTTAAGCAAGCTTTCCTCTGACTCCCCAAGTCAATACGGCTGCACCTCAGTCCTTCAGCACTATGCTCGATCTGGCAAAATCTTCCTCAGCTCTCGGATGAGACGTCAAACCGACGCCTCGTCTGCCTTCTCAGGCGCACGTTAAAGATCCGGCGGCACTATTTCGAAGAAGAGCAGGGGAGTTCTTCCCTGGTGTTCTGGCCAATATTTATCCCTCAACCAACATCACTAAAAAAAAGTTATCTGGTCATTATTTCATTGCTGTTTGTGGGAGCTTGCTGTGCGCAAATTGGCTGCCGCGTTTCCTACATTACAACAGTGACTACACTCCAAAAGTACTTCATTGGCTGTGAAGCGCTTGGCGACGTCCTGAGGTTGTGAAAGGCGCTATAGAAATGCAAATTGTTTCTTTCAGTTTGGAAGGCCTGCGCATCCTATATGCCTGTGATCTTTAAGCTGATGCAGACGTGATCAAAACGCCACGTCCCCAATGCTGCGGGCCTTTTACGAGCGAGTGTGGGGGATGGCGGGGCGGGCGAAGGCGGACAGCGGGCAAGTTCCACCCTAGTGTCCCGTACCTTTTGGCAGTTTGATTCAAAGCCACCCGACATCTTTTAAAGCATTTCAAGACCAGTGCTCGGCAAGCTGACCAGCTGAATTTACAGTTTGTTTGAGTTTCAATAAATCTTTAAAACACCTCTTGTAACACTTTTACAATAATATACACAATTACTTGCCTTCGCCTGGACAGAAAAGTAAATCTATCATACGCTGTGTAAATACAGCACTTAGCACTGTAGACTGTGCAATCACCATCAAGGAATTGTGGGGTGCTGGGTCTGCCAAGTTCACTCTTTACGCTATTTATGCCCCCGGGAAATCAATCTGTCCAAACAAAGCTATTGAGAAAAAAAAATGTAGAGATATGGGCAGCATGCACTGTCACTTTAACTTTACTTAGTATCCATTAACTGATCCAAAAGAAATTGTGTGAGGCTGATTATTGCTGTGGAAATTGTATTCACTCTTTATAAAAGAAAAAAGAAAGACTTGCATTTATATAGCGCCTTTCACGAATACCGGACGTCCCAAAGAGCTTTTCAGCCAATGAAGTACTTTTTGAGGTGCAGTCACTGTTGTAATGTAGAAAACGCAGCAGCCAATTTGCGCACAGCAAGCTCCCACAAACAGCGATGTGATGTTGATTGAGGGATAAATATTGGTCGGGACATTGTGGATAACTCCCCTGCTCTTCTTCGAAATAGTGCCAAGGGATCTTTTACGTCCATCTGAAAAAGCAGAAGAGGCCTCAGTGTAACGTCTCGGCACCTCCGACAGTGCGGCACTCCCTCAGCACTGCACTGGGAGTGTCAGCCCAGAGGTTTGCACTCAAGTCTGAGGAAGGATGTTCTTGCTATGGAAGGAGTTCAGCGAAGATTCACAAGGCTGATACCTGGGATGGCAGGAATGACATATGAGGAGAGATTGGGTCGATTGGGCTTATACTCGCTGGAGTATAGAAGAATGAGAGGGGATCTCATCGAAACATATAAAATTCTGACAGGTCTGGACAAACTAGATGCAGGAAGAATGTTCCCGATGGTCGGAGAGTCCAGAACCAGGGGTCATAATCTAAGGATAAGGGGTAAGCCATTTAGGACAGAAATGAGGAAGAATTTCTTCACCCAGAGAGTGGTGAACCTGTGGAATTCTCTACCACAGAAGTTAGTTGAGGCCAAGTCATTAAATATATTCAAGAATGAGTTAGATATATTTCATAAAGCTAAAGGTATCAAGGGATATGGGGAGAAAGCAGGTACAGGGTACTGAGTTTAGATGATCAGCCATGATCTCATCGAATGGCGGAGCAGGCTTGAGGGGCCGAATGGCCTACTCCTGCTCCTATCTTCTATGTTTCTATGTTAAGTCTCTGGAGTGGGACTTGAACCCACAACCTTCTGACTCAAAGGCGAGTGTGCTACCCACATTTTTTTTAATTATATTATTTATTGAACATTAAGAACATTTACAACATCGTGATCATTCCATTGTATCATTCAAATCCATTCCGCCGCTCTGCACATCCATTCCTCCACCACATATTAACATCCAAACCTAAAGTTTAATTTGTCTCCCGTAACATATATTAATCGATTGTACTTTAAAAATTGATCATAAAATACTATCTTTAAATTCCTTTCTGAATAAAACATCCACAGAGCCTTATAATGATCTTTTAGCTTATATTAGATTGATTCTCTTCCCCTTAAAAAACAGAGCATTCCTTCTTTGCACAATCATGAATCTAGCCAAACTGAACATTAAATTAATTGCAGCTCCGCTAGACTCGGGCAGACTCTCCTGCAATCCCCATCTCAAAATTGAGTCCCACGGGATTCCCATTCTCACTCTTCGGTCCCCACCCAGCAAAAAAACCTCAGACAACTGTCAAGCATAGTACTTAAAATCATTTAACTGCGAACATAACACCAGTAAATGGGACAGAGCCTCATCCCGTGTCCCACACACTGGGCAAGTTGCCCCCTCCACTCGTCCAATCTTACACAAGACCGTCATGGTAAAAATCCGGTTATAAGCCAATTTGAAATCCAGTTCAATCCACTCTGGACATTTAAAATTTGCCCAAACTCTCTGTTGAAGTCCAGCTGTGGGTATATACTCTGCCAAAACTCCTGACCAGCAGCTGTCTTGAATCTCCATTCTCTAAATACGTCATAGAAATCTCGAGTATTACAGTTGTCAAATTGGACCAACTCTTCCCCTTTCTCCAGCAGAAAGCTTGGAAAAGCGGGACACATTTTACTTCCTTTGGGGATTTCCGCATTTATTTCTTCCATCCAATCCTGTGGCATTGCCCTCACAATCTTCTCATACATGATTCCTATTGCTTTTTCCTCTACCTCCTGATCCTCCTCCCACACCATGTCCCTCACTATCGCTTCCGGCAACCAACCTGGAATTACCTCATATAGTACATCTTTCACACATATAATACCAGCTTTTATAAAAGCTTGATTAAATAAAACCTCTCCTTCGATGTTGACCCACCTGTTCAAAAATTAGGGCTGTTCTAAAAATTCCTCAGCACCCTTGGGCATAAACTGCACACTTTTTAAAAATTGGGCCCAAGTCTCTACAACCCCCTTATAAAACCTAGAGAGAGGTTGAATCGATTTCAAAAACATATTATTGTATTCCATATACAATATCCCCTGCCCTCCTATCGCACTTCGTTTTAAAATATGCTCGAAACAACTCTTCCAAAAACTTGTATTTGACTTCTGAAGAAATCTTTTCACCCATTTGATTCTAAAGTATTTTTTCTTCACATCAATATCTGGGAAATTGAGTCCTCCCTGATTTCTCCGTCCATTGATGGTATTGTAAGCAACCAAGGCTGGTTTCCCTTCCCATAAAAACCTCACACAAGCCTCTCGGATGGACTTTTCCGCCCACTCAGGAATATCCTCCACCGTCAATAAGTACCATAGCTTAGATAGCAGGAGAGCGGACACCACTGTCGCTCTTCCTTGCACTTTCAACCACCTTCTTTCCCATCTTCCCAAAATCTTTTTCATTTTCATAACCTTTGGTTCCCAATTTAATCGATCCACTTCATCCCTGTCTTTCTTGCACCCCATATGCACCCCCAGAACTTCCAAAACCTCCACCACCTTAAAGGGACTTTCCTCCAACCATTCCCCCCTACCCCTTCCTGCAACCAGGCATTGGGACTTACTATAATTCACGCTGACTCCTGAAGCTCTACAATACTCCTCCACTACATCCATAGCTTTCCTCACTGACTCCCCATTTCTCAATGTTAAGGTTGTGTCATCTGCATATTGGTGTATCACCGACAGCAGCCCGGAACTGGGAACCGCAATCCCAACTACACCTTGTTTCTTTTGCATCATGTAACCTAATGGTCCTGCTACCAATGTGTACAACAATGGGGACAGGGGACAACCCTGTCTCACTGACCTCTGCATCGGAAAATACTTGGATAAAAAACCATTACATTTAACGCAGCTAAATATGTTTGAATAAAAAATCCTTATCCACTCAATGAAATTTTCCCCGAAACCAAATGCTTCAAAAACCATCAATAAAAACTCATGAGAGACCCTATCAAAGGCTTTCTCCTGATCTATCTTTAATACATAAGCCTCCCTCCCACTCGCTTCCATGAGCTCTATCACATCTCGGATTGAGACCACAGAGCCTGCGATGTCCCGGCCTATGACTCCATAGGACTGAGAGGGCAAAACTATCTGCGGCAACACCTCCTTCATACGATTTGCCATAACCCTCGCCAAGACCTTATAATCCACATTTAATAATGTGATGGGCCTTCAATTCTTCAGATGCCTTCTATCCCCTTTATTTTTATAAGCTAAGCTTATGACACCTCTCCTCATAGATGGGGCCAGGCTTTTCTCAATTTTAATTTCCTTAAAAACCTCTAAGAGCAATGGACTTAAAATCTCGAAAAATTCTTTATAAAATTCTGCACTTAGTCCTGGGCTTTTCCCCCTTCATTCCACTTATTGCTACTTTTATTTCTGCTAATCCTACTTCTTTGTCACACATGCTTCTCTCATCCTCCTGTAAACCCTCTTCAATAAAAGCACTAACCTTCTCCATCGCCAAATTGGAAATGTCTTCTTTTATATATAACTCTTGATAAAAGCTGCTAGCTGCCTCTAAAATCTCCCCACTTTCATGAATGATCTTCTCCCCAACCTTCAACTCTCCAATTAATGATAATCTCTGTCGCAGCTTCTCTTGCTCTAGAAAATATCTAGTGCATCTTTCACCCTCCAATGTATCTTTAGCCTTTGCACGGAGAATGGCCCCCTTGCATTTTTCAGCTTGCAATAATTCCCACTCTTCCTTTAACACCAGAAACTTAGTCTCAGCTCCCTTATCTCCTCCGTCAACTGCTTTACAGACATCCATAAACCTTTTGTTTATATTCTCTTCTCGACGCCGGTTAGCTGCCGCTCTCTCTTTCCCATAACGTACCGAAAAAACTTTTACCTCATATTTGAAATTGTCCCACCAAACTCTTCTTTCTTTCAAGAACAAAGGTTCCTTCCGAGCATTCTTTATTATATTTTAAATCCCTTCTTTATAAGCAATTTCTTTAAGGTATTGATTGTTTAAAATCCACACCCCTGAACCGATCTTAACTCTGCTGTTCCTAATTCTAAGAACCAAAGCCGAGTGGCCACTAAAAAATAATTTTTTGTAATAAATCTCCATCACCTCAGAACTTAACCCTTCCCGCATTAACACAAATTCTATTCGGCTCTGTTTTAAAACATCACCCACCCAACCAGTTCTGGAGAATTCCCTTTTTATATCCCTCCATAAGTCTCTCAAATTTAAATTTGCCATCATTTTTACAATCATCCCTCTGGAGTTATCATCCTAAAAGGTCACCTGGGCTGAATTGTCCATTCTGAGATACAAATACATTAAAATCCCCCACTATACAAGGATTTTCCACCTCTGCCACTTCAGTGAATAACCACCGAAAAAAACTCACGACGCTTGCGATGGTCGTTCGGTGCATAGATATTAAAGAGATCGCAATTAAATTCCTCCATTTTTACCCTTAGCTATAAAAATCTCCCCTCAGTGTCCTTGTCCACCAAGGCAACATTCTCTTTTATGGACAGACTCACCAAAACAGCCACCCCTCTACGGTTATTGTTTGCACAACTTGCAAAAATCTCTCCCTTCCAAACCTTCCGAACTCTTTCTAAGATATCCTCATCCCAAAAGGTTTCTTGCAGACACAACAAGTCCGTGCCTTTAAAACACTGCTGCAACAACTGTTGCAATTTCTTCTCACCCCTCAGTCCGTTCACATTAATCGAGACCAATGTAATCATGGCTCCGAATAAGGGAAGTATGCCTGATAATCTCCCCATCATTAAATCTCTGGTCCTTCCCTCCTCTCATGCTCCTTCCCAACTTTTCGGGCAGTTGTTGCTTTTTCCTGCAGCCTCCGGCTCTTTTTCACCTGTTTGAACCTTCCCTGCTGTTTCAGCCTCTTCCTTGCATTAGGTTTGGGCCGAGGAGCTGCCCCTTCTCCCTCCTTCTGCCCCTCACTAACTTTTCCCTTTCCACATGATGCCACCCTACCCCCCACTTCCATGTCTCTGTCCCCCTCTGATTCCTCACTCTCGAGCTCTTCTGTAACCTTCTGTTCCTGCTCCCCGTCAGATACATCATCTCCCATAGAGACTCTTCCTGCTATCATGGTTTCTCCAACAGTGCCGCTCCCTTCGGCATCATCTCCACCGTTGACCCTTGCTCCCTGATCCTTCTCTCTCTGGGACAATGGCGCACCTATATTGCTCCCTTCTGGCGCGTCTTTGTCTTGCTGCTCCCGTCCTGCTGCCCCTTTAAGGCTCCTGCCTCTTGCACCCTCTCCTTGTCTTGCCCCCTCCTGCTCACCGAGATGTCCGGCTCCCCATCTTTCTTTGGAGTACTTACATTTACCAAGCACCCCACTCCCGCCTCCTCTCCCCCCGCGGACACCAGATTCTTTAGGGAGAGCTGAACCGTATTATGGCTCAACTCTGCCCTCGACCCGTGCTGCCCTCTGCTGTCTTTGTCCTTTTCCACTGTACTTGGTGTGTTTTCCACCATCTCCATCCTGTTCTCTGCTCTGCAATTTTCTGCCTCTTCCTGCGCTCTTTTCTCCTTCAATTCACCAGCCGTGTCCTCCGCCTGCTCCACTCCTCCGCCATTCCACTCATACCTCCTGCTCCTTCTCCCATCTCCTCATCACTCATAGAGCTTCCTTCTGCCTCACACTCACAGCGGGTGGGGCCTTTGTGACACACCCCACAGCTCTCCACCTTGCAGCTCCAAGCGATATGTCCAGACTCGCCGCAATTATAACAGTACAAGTCTGGACAGCTTCTTACAAGATGGTCGTGTCCAAGACAATAATAACAAACCTTCACTTGGTTATCATGCTGTACTCGGAAGTACTGCACTCCTTCCATTGTCTCAAATTTCATGCTGTACGGTAATGACTTCACCCCCTCTGGGAACCGCACCTTTACATAATGGGTTCCATCTGCTACCCGTGTTCCTGGATAGTATCTCCTCTTTATTGCCGAGCAAATTTTAATGTCCCACGACTCCAACGTTTTGATTAGCACATCGTCCTCAATATAAACTGGCAGGTTTAAGAATGAGACCACCACCTCTTCCGAATAGAGCGGAGATATCGCCAAGAACTTATCACCAACCTTCAAACTGAGTAAAAGTCTTTCCACCTCCTCTCGGCCACTGACCGTCACCTCGAACCCAACATTCGGCTTTGGTCGGCAGGCAAAGCAGCTTCCCTTGCCGCAGTCCTCATGTACCGCTTGGATAATATCCCAAGCTCGTATCTCCTTATCCTCGCACTGAACCACCACCGTGTTTTCTTTTCCAAACCTCTGAGGGTCCCGGCCCAAATCTTTGGGCCTTTTTCTTTCCCTTCCAACAACATTTTCTCCCCTGATTAAATTCATCTTGGAAACACTGTCCTCTGAGGGGCCCGGCACTCCAGACCCCTCAGCAGCCATTTGGCTGCTGTTTATGGGCCAAATAGGCCTTAAAACCTGAAAAAAAACCACCACCAACTTTTTACAAGTTCACTCCAACTCCCTGCAGTAATCAGGCAACCAGCAGCACCTGCTTATTCCTAGCCCCTCCCACCTAGAGAGTGCTACCCACTGAGCCACAGCTGACGCTTGCTCCTACCTCAACTCCATTTCCTTGATGGTGATTACACAGTCTACAGTGGAATATGCTCCTGCTTTCGTGCTGTTGGGTTACCTTTTTGACAACAAGAACTTGAGAAAGTGTTCACTAGACTGATTCCCGGGATGAGGTGATTGTCCTATGAGGACAGATTGAGCAGAATGGACCTATATTCTCTCGAGTTTAGAAGAATGAGAGGTGATCTCATTGAAACATATAAAATTCTTAAAGGGCTTGACAGGGTAGACGCAGGGAGCATGTTTCCCCTGGCTGGGGAGTCTAGAACCAGGGGTCACAGTCTCAGAATAAGGGGTCGGCCATTTAGGACTGAGATGAGGAGAAATTTCTTCACTCAAAGGGTTGTGAATCTTTGGAATTCTCTACCCCAGAGGGCTGTGGAGGCTCAGTCATTGAGTATATTCAAGACAGAGATCGATAGATTTTTGAATATTAAGGTAATCAAGGGATATGGGGATAGTGCAGGAAAGTGGAGATGAGGTAGAAAATCAGCTGTGATCTTACTGAATGGCGGAGCAGGCTCAAAGGGCTGACTGGCCGACTCCTGCTCTTATTTCTTATGTTCTTATGTTCTTAGAACTTCAGTTCAAGACCTGACCTAAAAATAATTAGCAGTAATTTTCGTGCCCTCTTCAAAACTTATTTCTTCTTGATTTCCTGCAGCATAGTGAATGTGAGAGAATTTGTTAAAATAACCTGCATTTAATTCGATGAAGAGACACAGACTAGAGAAATTGGTGCACTTGAAAGAAGGTGACCTTAACAAAATATATAAATTATTAAACCATATGGACTGGTTGGGCCAAATGGCCTGTTTCTGTGGTGTATATCCTATGTAATCCTATGTAATATGCAGAAGATAGGCCTGAAGTACTGCTTTAAGCCAAGCTGTGGCATTTGGCTAAGGGACATAGGCACAAAATGATTACTATTCGACTGATTGGTATCTGCCATAGACTGTTAGCACTAACTTCAAACTGATAATAGGCATAATTAGGACTGGTCCTAGGAAAAATATCTGCACAGAAAGAATAATCAGCCCCCCCTCCCCCCGACTTGATGTGGAGAGGGGGTGGTGGTGGGGGGGGGCAGTGGTGGTGGAAGATTCGCCCATGGCCCTCAGCCCACCTCCCCCACCCCACAAACAAATTTATAGGTTCAGTTCTTATACAGAGAGTCGGGAGGATGTGGAATTCACTTCCAGGGTTAGTGGCTGAGGCAACGTTGAAGATTAGATTGGATATGCGGTAGAAGGAAAAAGGGATAAAGGGATATGGAAACAAGGCTGAGTGAAAAAGTTTAGGACTATTTGATCGCTTGGAGGGTAAGCACGACACAAACTGGTTGGGCCAATCTGCCTGCTTCTGTGTTATAACTTCAACGTGTTTCTATGTAAGCGGGGTGGAATCCCAATGGAGCTGGGAACTGACCCATATTCCCGACCTCCCCCCTCCCCCAGGTATAAATGCAAACTACGGCTCCTCCAACCCCGAGGAATTCCCTCAGGGTAGAAATGATTGTTAGCAATGTTATCATACAGCCAAATCCTTTACCGATCCGACCATCCCATTCCCCTGATACTTTAACGGAAGTATTAACCCATTTATTTTAAGGCTTTGGGACACAGTACGATCGCAATTTCTATCCTAAAGAATGTAACCTCGACAGAGACATTTATCCACAAGGAAACTACATGGAGGCCGCGTGTTGTCGAGGTTCGGGAGCAATGCCAAACCCTGCTTGGACATATTCCAGGAGGTTTCATCACCTGACCTCCACAAGCCCCATCCCCCGCGCTCCCGCCATTGGCAGTCTGACATGTCCATTGTTTGGGTGCACCGCCTTCCCATGTCCATTGGAAAAAGAAGGGAGTCTTCTTAGCCCAATAGGATGAATCTTTACTGTTGGTCAGACAGGCTTTTTTTTCCACATTTCCAATATTTTTAAAACTAATAAACGAAAAGTGCTCAAAGAAAATAAAAGAAAGAAAGACTTGCATTTCTATAGCGCCTTTCATGACCACCGGACGTCTCAAAGTGCTTTACAGCCAATGAAGTACTTCTGAAGTGGAGCCATTGTTGTAATGTGGGACACGCGGCAGCCAATTTGCGCACAGCAAGCTCCCACAAACAGCCATGTGATAACGACCAGATGATCTGTTTTATTAGTGATGTTGGTTGAGGGATCAATATTGGCCAGGACACCGGGGATACCACCCCTGCTCTTCTTCGAAATAGTGCCATGGGATCTTTTACGTCCACCTGAGAGAGCAGACAGGGCCTCGGTTTAACGTCTCATCCAAAAGACAGCACCTCCAACAGTGCAGCACTCCCTCAGCACTGCACTGGAGTGTCAGCCTAGCTTTATGTGCTCAAGTCCCGGGAGTGAGACTTGAACCCACAACCTTCTGAATGAAAAAACACACAATATTTTAACGATCTTATAATTTTTATCCCTTAGGTTGCTCGCAGCAGTATCCTAGAAATTAATCTTTAATTCCTGGAGATTCTAGGACAATAAGAATTAGGAGCAGGAGTAGGCCAGACGGTCCCTCCAGCCTGCTCCGCCATTCAATAAGATCATGGCTGATCTTCGACCTCAACTCCACTTTCCCGCCCGATCCCCATATCCCTTGATTCCCAATCTTGGAGGGTTGGCAACCTTAAGGTTAGAGGCTAGGAATTCCTCTTGGGCAGTGATTTATATGCCACGCGTATTGAAGTCAGTGGAACTGAATGTCAGAGGGGGCGTAGAACGGGCATCCGATGCGATACCGTCCGTCGTGCGCTACCGCCCAAGGTGAACTCCTACCCTTAGATCTTTCACTGTCTTCTGTTCTGCACGCCCCGTACAACTGGTTTTTAACTTGTTCTTTCTGATTATGCAGTTATCTATGTTGATTATCTTTACGACAGCTGGACAGGATGCACCATTCACAGAACATTCTTAAAGCAACATTACAGTAATAATACGTTGGACATTAAAATAGCTAATTCCCTCGGGCCATCAGCTAAGAGAGAGGTCTACAGGCTTTGAACACCAGTGATGTGATGCTCTGCAGCTTATTCAGAGGGATATTCAGATCTGTGAGTTAGAAAGTCAGTCCACTATACTGGAGCAATTCCAGCAGTGGAGGATTAGAGAGTGCAAAGATGTATGAATTAAGGAGCTTTTATTGCGAAGTCCATACAGACCAAGAGGGCCACAAATCTGATCCTTTATCTGCGATCAATTAGCTAAGAGAAGATGAATTTGCTAAGAGAAGGTGCGGGAATGCTACAAGTGACCTGATTCTCTGGTCCCAGGACACAAAAACTGTCTGAAGTCCCAACTCTTGATTGCTATCTAGTGAGTACTTTGTCTCAATTTTCACAGAAGAAAGAAATAAAAGACTTGCATTTCTATAGCGCCTTTCGCAACCTCAGGACGTCCCAAAGCGCTTTACAGCCAATTAAACTTTGTGAAGTGTAGTCGCTGTTGTAATGTAGGAAACGCAGTGGCCAATTTGCACACAGCAAGCTCCCACAAACAGCAATGAGATAATGACCAGATCGTCTCGCTTAGTGGTATTGGTTGAGGGATCAATATTGGTCAGGACACCTGCTCTTCTTCGAAATAGTGCCATGAGATCTTTTACATCCACCTTAGAGGGCAGCCAGGGCATCAGTTTAATGTCTCATCTGAAAGACGGCACTTCCAACAGTGCAGCGCACCCTCAGTACTGCACTGGAGTGTCAACCTAGATATTGTGCTCAAGGCTCTGGAGTTGGACTTGAACCCACAACCTTCTGTCTCCGAGAAGACTGAGCCACAGCTGACACTGCAAATACAGTGCAATAGTGTAGAGCAGGTACAAGAGTCGGAGGTGGAAAAATTAGATAGGATAACTATAGATAAGGAAGTAGTACTGAAAAACTACTGCTTAAACTAGCTCCACACCAGAGCTATCTTCTCTAGTCCCACGGCTTCTCCTTTTCTGTGCCTAACGGCACATGAGCAGCATGTGTTTTCTACTTCTTTACACCCAGCAGATCGCACTCTGGGTTGTTTCTGTAATAAGGTCCCTTTTCTCATGAATGGGTTAGGGTTTATTTTCATTTGTTCATGGGATGTGGGCATCGCGGGCAAGGCCAGCATTTATTGCCCGTCCCCAGTTGCCCTTGAGAAGGTTGTTAGTCTGACTCACAACCAATGTTCCCCTCTAATTTACTTTGGTGCCACGCGACCTCGTTAAGGGGCTGCGCGGGCCATTCAAAATTCCGCGCATGCGAGGTTCTTGCATTGACAAGCCGGCAAGCCAGCTGCACAGGATCCCTGGAGCACAGCGCGGCCATGCAGCTTAAAGGAAACGTTGCTCACAATTCCCTTACCAGGGGAACCAGCTAGATACGATGGAGGCGTCGCCACTCCACTCCCAAACGACGCTAGTGTACCTCTGGATGTCAACTCAGTTTTCAGATGCAGGAACTCTACTCTCCTTCTCCCCGGGGCTACGATTAGGGGTGGGGAGGGGGGAGGGAATGGAGTCACACCACTCCCATCGGACAGCAGTATCCCGTTGGATGTCAACACAGTATTCAGAGACCGGAACTCCTGCCTCTGTTCGCCGGGACCATCTGGAATGGAGCTCGAACCCATAACCTTCTGACAGAGAAGCGGGATTCATAGAATCACAGAATTATAGAATGGTTACAGCACAGAAGGAGGCCATTTGGCCCATCGAGCCCGTGCCGGCTCTCTGCAAGACGACTTCAGCTAGTCCCACTCCCCAGCCCTTTCCCCGTAGCCCTACAAATGTTGTTCCCCTCAGGTACTTATTCCCTTTTGAAAGCCACAATTGAATCTGCCTCCACCACCCTCTCAGGCTGTGCATACCAGATCATAACCACTTGCTGCGTAAAAATGTTTTTCCTCATGGTGCCTACTGCCAATCACCTTAAATCTGTATCCTCTGGCTTCGCCAATGGGAACAGTTTCCCTCTATCTACTCTGTCTAGACCCCTCATGATTTTGAACACCTCTATCAAATCTCCTCTCAATCTTCTCTGCTCTAAGGAAAACAACCCCAGCTTCTCCAGTCTATCCATGTAACTGAAATCCCTCATCCCTGGAACCATTCTTGTAAATCTTTTCTGCACCCTCTCTAAGGCCTTCACATCCTTCCTAAAGTGCAGTGTCCAGAATTGGACACAATACTCTAGTTGTGGCCGAACCAGTGTTTTATAAAGGTTCATCATAACTTCCTTGCTTTGTACTCTATGCCTCTATTTATAAAGCCCAGGATCCCATAAGCTTTTTTAACCGCTTTCTCAACCTGCCCTGCCACCTTCAATGATTTGTGCACATATACCCCCCAGTCTCTCTGTTCATGCACCCCCTTTAGGATTGTACCCTTTAGTTTATATTGCCTCTCCTCGTTCTTCCACCAAAATGTATCACTTCGCACTTTTCTGCATTAAACTTCATCTGCCACGTGTCCACCCATTCCACCAGCCTGTCTATGCCCTCTTGAGGTCTATCCCTATCCTCCTCACTGTTCACTATACTTCCAAGCTTTGTGTCATCTGCAAATTTTGAAATTGTGCCCTGTACACCTAAGTCCAAGTCATTAATATATATCAAGAAAAGCAGTGGTCCTAGTACCGACTCCGGGGATCACCACTGTGTACCTTCCTCCAGTCCGAAAAACAACCGTTCACCACTACTCTCTGTTTCCTGTCACTTAGCCAATTTCGTATCCATGCTGCCACTGTCCCTTTTATTCCATGGGCTTCAGCTTTGCTGGCAAGCCTGTTATGTGGCACTTTATCAAACGGCTTTTGGAAGTCCATGTACACCACATCAATCGCATTACCCTCATCAACCCTCCCTCATCAAAAAATTCAATCAAGTTAGTTAAACACGATTTGCCTTTAACAAATCCATGTTGGCTTCCCTTAATTAATCCACATTTGTCCAAGTGACTGTTAATTTTGTGCCGGATTATCGTTTCTAAAAGCTTCCCCACAACTGAGGTTAAGCATACTGGCCTGTAGTTGCTGGGTTTATCCTTACACCCTTTTTTGAACATTTGCAATTTTCCAGTCCTCTGGCACCATCCCCGTATCCAAGGAGGATTGGAAGATAATGGCCAGTACCTCCGCAATTTCCACCTTTACTTCCCTCAGCATCCTAGGATGCATCCCAGCCGGTCCTGGTGACTTATCTACTTTAAGTACAGCCAGCATAAATAGCACGGCGACAGAAGGCCCGAGACCAGAAGGAGCGGGCCTGAGCGGGAGCTGAACGAGAGCGGAGCTGAAAGCAACTCAACACAGGCAGAATCTGAAAGAGTGACATCAGAGTAGATAAACCTAAAGTGACGTCAGCACAAGGGAAGGAGCTGATTGGTGAGTAGCTGGTGAGTGTATTTTTTAAGTCTTAAGTTTATTTCTGCTAAGTTAGTTAATAGTCTATTAAATAGAGGCATGGCAGGGCACCTCAGTCCCGTGGAATGCACATCTTGTGGGAAATCCAGGACGCTTCCCATGTCCTGGACAACCACATGTGCAGGAAGTGTCGTCAGCTGGAGAATCTCGAGCTCTGGGTTTCGGAGCTTGAGCAGCAGCTACCGTCACTGCAGTGCATCCGTGAGGCTGAGACCTACGTGGATAGCAGGTTTCAGGAGGTGGTCACCCCGCAACTTAAGAATGTGCAGGCAGAGAGGGAATGGGTGACCGCCAGACAGAAAAGGAAGACCAGCAGGTAGTGCAAGAGTCCCCTGAGTGCATCTCACTCTCTAACCGATCTGGCGAGTACAGCCAGAGCCAATCCATGGCTCCACAGGTGGCTCAGCTGTATGGGGGGTTGGGGGGAGGAGGAAGATCAGGAAAGCAATAGTGATAGGGGATTGAATAGTTAGGGGAACAGACAGGCGTTTCTGCGGCCGCAGACGTGATTCCAGGATGGTATGTTGCCTACCTGGTGCCAGGGTCAAGGATGTCACTGAGCAGCTGCAGAATGTTCTGAGGGGGGAGGGTGAACAGCCAGAGGTTGTGGTCCATATCGGTATCAACGACATAGGTAGAAAGTGGGATGAGGTCCTGCAGGCAGATTTTAGGGAGCTAGGAAAGAGATTAAAAAGCAGGACCCCAAAGGTAGTAATCTCCGGATTATTCCCGGTGCCACGCGCTAGTGAGTATAGAAATAGGAGGATAGAGCAGATGAATGCATGGCTGGCGAGATGGTGCAGGAGAGAGGGCTTTAGATTCCTGGGACATTGGGACCGGTTCTGGGAGAGGTGGGACCTGTACAGGCTGGACGGGTTGCACTTCAACAGAGCCGGGACCAATGTCCTTGCAGGGCGGGGGTTGTGTTTGCTAGTGCTGTTGGGGAGGGTTTAAACTAATTTGGCAGGGGGATGGGCACCAGGATGTAGCATTAGAAAGGAGAAACAAGGTGCACAAAGGATTGGGAGAGACAGATAGCACTAGAGTAAGAAATAGTACGGTATTAGGTGGGGTCGGACTAAGCGAGAATACAAGAAGGTCTAAGATAGGTTTACGGTGCATGTGTGTAAACGCACGAAGCGTGGTCAATAACGTTGGCGAGCTGCAGGTGCAAATAGCCACATGGGATTGCCACCACTGAGCCAAGGCTCACTCCAAGAATTTATGTAACTTCCTCTTAATCTTCCACTATATGCACTCTCAGGCCCTGTCATCAGAATATCCACATCAATTCAAATGAAAAGAAAAAGAAAACGTATGTCTGGGAGTGAGAACGGGTCATTCTGTCCGTCGAGCTTACTACTTCCAACAGACTGTGCACCCTCTGCATTGTCCATGATGTCCCGTCCCACCCCACCCCACTCCCAATTTCAGTCGGGGAGGTGAAAAAAACCACAAGCAAAAGTTCCAAGATAAAACTCTGCAAAAGTTCTCGCTGAGCCCTGAAGGTAATGAAGTGTAACTTTAGGATATCAATCTGACATTACAATCACATTATTCAACCCTGACTGGTAGCATTCCATACATGACATTTTCATGGTTGCAGCAGGATTGAAGCTACAGTTTTCTTAACCAGATCTATCTCTCCAGTTTTTTTTTAAAGGAGTTAATTAAAACAGCATTCGCTGTTTCTGTTGGCGACGTATTCCACATATTGCCTGGGCCTGAGGGAGGGGGCGATAAATTCTTCCGCTTTTTGCATCGTATTTTGAGGCTTGTTCATTTTGCACTGGTGTCCTGTATTTTTTTTGCAATTGCAGTTTGAAATGAATGACCTGTTTATATTGGCACGGCACAGCAGTGGGCTTGCTCCCCTGAAAGGGATTCTTCAGGATTCTCCCAGAAAAGTTTGGGGGGGAGGGGCCATCATAGAGTTATACAGCACAGAAAGAGGCCCTTCAGCCCATCGTGTCCGCGCCGGCCATCAAGCCCTGTCTATTCTAATCCCATTTTCCAGCACTTGGTCCATAGCCTTGTATGCTATGGCATTTCAAGTGCTCATCTAAATGCTTCTTGAATGTTGTGAGGGTTCCTGCCTCCACAACCCTTTCAGGCAGTGAGTTCCAGATTCCAACCACCCTCTGAGTGAAAAAGTTTTTCCTCAAATCCCCTCTAAACCTCCTGCCCCTTACCTTGAAACTATGCCCCCTGGTTATTGACCCCTCTACTAAGGGGAAAAGTTCCTTTCTATCTACCCTATCTATGCCCCTCATAATTTTGTACACCTCAATCAGGTCCCCCCTCAGCCTTCTCTGCTCTAAGGAAAACAACCCCAGCCTGTCCAGTCTCTCTTCATAGCTGAAGCGCTCCAGCCCAGGTAACATCCTGGTGAATCTCCTCTGCACCCTCTCCAATGCAATCACATCCTTCCTATAGTGTGGCGACCAGAGCTACACACAGTATTCCAGCTGTGGCTTAACTAGCGTTTTGTACAGCTCCATCATAACCTCCCTGCTCTTATATTCTATGCCTCGGCTAACGAAGGCAAGTATCCCATGCGCCTTTTTAAACACCTTATCTACCTGTATCCATCAATAATACAGCGCTGTGCAACCATTCACAGGGGCACTTGGGAAACCTCCCATTTTCCAATATAGCCACTCTGCCCCTGTCTGAGCCTTTCACCATTTTAAAGGTAGCTGCAGATGTCTGCCTCTGCTCTCATGCTTTGTGCTGCTGATATCTGACTCAGAGGCTTCCTTCAAGCAGATCGTTTATACGGAAAATTCCCTCAACGTAATGTTCAGGCCTCAGCTGGAGTATGTTGAGCAGGTTGGGCCTATACTCATTGGAGTTCAGAAGAATGAGAGGGGAATCTTATTGAAACACATAAGATTCTGAAGGGGCTTGACAGGGTAGATGCAGAGAGGATGTTTCCCCTCGTGGGGGGGAATCTAGAATTAAGGGGCATAATTTCAGAATAAGGGGAAACCCTCTTAAATCGGAGACGAGGAGGAATTTCTTCTCTCAGAGGGTCGTAAATCTTTGGAATTCTCTTCCCCAGAGAGCTGTGGAGGCTGGGTCATTGAATATATTTAAGGTGGAGATAGACAGATTTTTGAATGGTAAGCGAGTCAAGGGTTATAGGGAGCGGGCAGGGAAGTGGAGTTGAGGCCAAGATCAGATCAGCCATGATCTTATTGAATGGCGGAGCAGGCTCGAGGGGCCGAATGACCTACTCCTGCTCCTACGTCTTATGTTCTTATGTTTATGTTTATGTTGTCCAATTCTGGGCACCACACTTTAGGAAGGATGTGAAGGCCTTAGAGAGATTGGAGAGGAGATTTACCAAATGAAAAAAAGAAAGACTTGCATTTATACAGCGCCTTTCACGAGCTCGGGACATCCCAAAGCGCTTTACAACCAATGAAGTACTTTTACAAGGGTAATCACTGTCGTAATGTCAGAAACGCAGCAGCCGATTTGTGCACAGCAAGCTCCCACAAACATCAATGTGATAATGACCAGATAACCTGTTTCAGTGATGTTGGTTGAGGAATAAATATTGGCCAGGAAACCAGGGATAACTCCCCTGCTCTATTGAGGTATTCAAAATTATGAAGGTTTTTGACAGCAAATAAGGAGAAACTGTTTCCAGTGGCAGGAGGGTCGGTAACCAGAGGACACCGATTTAAGGTAATTGGCAAAAGAACCAGAGGGGGAGATGAGGAGAATTTTTTTTACGCAGCGAGTTGTTGTGATCCGGAATGCGCTGCCTGAAAGGGCGGTGGAAGCAGATTCAATAGTAACTTTCAAAAGGGAATCGTATAAATACTTGAAGGCAAATAAATTGCAGGTCTATGGGGAAAGAGCAGGGGAGTGGGACAAATTGGATAGCTCTCTTTCAAAGAGCCGGAACAGGCTCGATGGGCCGAATGACCTCCTTCTGTGCTGTATCATTCTATGATTCTATGTAATGATGTTGGAAATGGGTTTCGTGCCGGGCAGAAAACTGTGATCAGCGCACTGAATTTTGATTCTCCTTCAACAACTGTCTGCACGGAATGGTACCCCACTCACCAGTGCATTGGTTTCCAAATCGTTCCGTGGTGTCAGTGCCAAGGCTGTCACTTCGATTTGTACCCCCAAATCCCTGCCTGAGTCCAGATGCTGCTGCTTCTCCTCGCCCACGGTTGTAGTGACAAGCAGGAGAATGCGTTAAAAACTAGAAGAGTTAGAGAGGGAAAGAGAAAAAAAGGAGGAAAGTGAAAAAAACTTGTAAAAAAAGTAAGCGAGCAGAGAGAAAGGGAGAGACAGAAGTGAGAGGAGAAATGGACTGAAGTGAAGGCGGAGAAAAGGAGGCATGAAGGAGCAGAGAGCAGTGGACAAAAGTGAAGGAGAGGTAAGAGAAAAAAGTTGAAGGATGGTGAGAGAGAAGTGAGGGAGAAGGAGAGAGAAGGACAGAAGTGAAGGAGAGAGACAGAAACACAGAACTGAAGGGAGAGAGAGAGAGAGAGACAAAAGTGAATGAGAGGGAAGAGAAAGGAGAGAGAAATGAAAGAAGAGGAGAGAGAAATAGTCAGGTGAAGGAGAAGGAAAGAGGGGGGAAATGGGGGACTGAAGTGAAAGAGGTATAAATGGCTCAGACCAAGGATACAAAGAAATGCAAAAGCGATCAGAAGTTGGGCACAGTATTTAATCATGGATCTTCCTAACAGAGCGATTCAATCAGACGTGGCCCACTCACTAGATGTATCAAAAGGATCTAACACACTGCTGCAAAAGGTTCAATGCCCCTGAGCTATGGCACAAGAGAAGCAGGAGGGCGCTGAGAATGATGGCAAGGAGCTAGCATCTCATCATCCTCTACAGAAAGCAACATGGATTCACGAGAGCTCTGTTTGAGCAGTTCTTTGCTTTAGGCCTGCCTATATGTCTAATTGCATGTTCTTTCATTTTCAATAAACAAAATTCCTCATTAGCACTATTTAAATGGAAACTATTAATGTCAAAAGTAAAATAAGACTGTAACATTTATGCTGAGGTACTGTGCCATTATTGAAAATTTTTACTTTTTTTTATTCGTTTATGGGATCTGGGCATCGCTGGCAAGGCCAGCATTTATTGCCCATCCCTTAATTGCCCTTGAGAAGGTGTTGGTGAGCCGCCTTCTTGAACCGTTGCAGTCCGTGTGGTGAAGGTACTCCCACAGTGCTATTAGGGAGGGAGTTCCAGGATTTTGACCCAGCGATGATGAAGGATCGGCGATATACTTCTAAGTCAGGATGGTGTGTGACTTGGAGGGAACTTGGAGGTGGTGGTGTTCCCCTGCGCCTGCTGCCCTTGTCCTTCTAGGTGGAAGAGGTCGCGTGTTTGGGAGGTGCTGCCGAAGAAGCCTTGGCGAGTTGCTGCAGTGCATCTTGTAGATGGTACACACTGCAGCCACGGTACGCCGGTGGTGGAGGGAGTGAATGTTTAAGGTGGTGGATGGGGTGCCAATCAAGCGGGCTGCTTTGTCCTGGATGGTGTCGAGCTTCTTGATAGTTGTTGGAGCTGCACTCATCCAGGCAAGTGGAGAGTATTCCATCACACTCCTGACTTGTGCCTTGTAGATGGTGGAAATAATAGTGAGCATGTAACATGCCCTGTTGAAGGGATTATTACTAGTCCTAGCCCCCTTAGGGCTACCCCAGATCAGGCGTATTCCCCAGACGTTCACTTTTAACTAAAGTTTGAGGTAGCCGAATCCTAAAGACGCTTAATTGGGTCTAAAGGTCCAGACTATCTCTCCCTAAAGGAAAGGAACAATCTGAAGATGTTACCGTCCTCCAGATAGCACTTTTAATAAGTTTTGCTAGATTGTAACATTCCGGATATTATGAGGGTCCAGAAAACTCCCCCAGAATTCTGCAACTCCTCACTAAAGAGTGTACAGAGATTGAGTTTGCGAGTTTGATACAGAAGTATTATGTGAGACAATTATAAAAATATGTAGATTTAATAAAGAACCGACATGTAATTACAGCAGGTGTTTCAATCGCAACATTAACAGTTCCAAAAAGAGAAAGCTTACAATTCTTATCAGATCTTAACTTCGCTACATTTTTACAATTCTTAGGGGGAAAAATTCAGTTGGTTGCGCCTCCCGTTAGAGCCTTAAGAGGGCGCTAATGGGGCGCAAAGCAACTAGCGCCCGGGCGCGGCAATGTTTGCACCGCTCGCGAAATTAACTAGACATTTTGCGGCGGCACTAAACAATACCGCCACGATCTCCTGCGCCGGCAGATCATGACGTCAGTCGAGTGCGCAATGCCCCGGTAGCGCCCCGGAGCGGATATTGAGTGGCGCCCCCTGCCTTACCACCTGCCGCTAGCAACGACAGGTTGAGGGGAGCGTTTTGCAGTCAGGAAGGGACTGGGGGAGCGCTATTTAAAGGTGACCGCTTCCTGCCTTTTTTTGTTGCCGACATTTTTGAACCACGCATTCTGAGAGAGAGAGAGAGACTTCTGGAGAGATTCAACGCTGTGTGAAGGAGTTTTGGGTACTGAGCAGCACTTTGCAGTTTCATTTTGATTTGCCCTTCCTTGTATCGATTTAGAAGAGACTGTGGGGGCTGCACTCTGAGCTCTTTCTCATGGCCTCTCCATTGTTCTTTCCAGCAGATTTGATGTACAGGTCTCTCCAGGCCAAGATTCAAGGCTGCAATGAGCAGGATGTGGATGGAAAGCAAGATCAACCCTCCCCTTTAAGAACTGGCCGGGGCCATTGTGTCTGTGTTCCATTGCTGACTGACATCACATGAGCTTCGCCAGCGCTCTGAGTTAGTGCCTTGCTCCTCAGCCTTTGCGCCTTAAGACAGATGTGTAGCGCCTGATTTAGCGCTCCAATCACCTCCAGGGACGATAAAAGTCAAGTTTGCAGTCGGAGGCGATAATTAGCGCCAGGCGCTAATCTTTGCGCCCGGCCGATAATTGTGCCCCAAACGAGGCGATACTGAATTTTTCCCCCTTAGTCTTTATTCCAGGATATCCACCAAACTCAAATACAGTACAATACCTTGATCCCCGAGGTACAAAGAGTTGTAGACTTACAGAGCCGCCTCTGAAGCCTGAGAATCGCTTTGCCCCTTTACAGCGAGACTATCATCCCATTTGAAAGTTGAATATTTATATCCTTTTTCAGTGGTATTTCCTTTGAAGTTTTCTGCTGATATAAGCTAATTATCTCTAGTCATTTTTCTGCTGACCCCTGCTATTCTTATAGTCACCTCAGCTGGTAGCAATGAAGAATTATGTCTCCTGTGTAGGTGGCTCAAGCTTAACACAAAAACAGTGTAACAGCAGGTGCATCTATTTGATGTCATTTTTACCAAGGTCTTCTGTTTGTGTCTTTTTATGAAGTGTAAATTAAAACACCTCAACCAGGGTGATCTATGCAATTCTTAGTCACATCAGCTGGTTGTAACACAGAATGATGTCTCTCTAGGTGTTCCAAGTTCAACACAAAAACGATTTGACGGCAGGTGTTCCTTTTACTTGATGTCATTTTTATGAAGGCATATGTTTCTTAATTTTATGTGCCTGTTTACGAAGTGTAACTTAGAACACCTTAACAGGGTGTACCATTGTGATCTTTCCAAAGCTTCAGACTTCAGGAGCCTCCAACCTCCTGTTTCAATAAGATTATTGATTCAGTGTCAACAACTTATCTTATCCCAATAATTCTTCTTAGGCAGTCCCTCGGAACCAAGGATGACTTGCTTCCACATTAAAAATGAGTTTGCAGGTGACTGATGAGTCCAATGCGGGACCTACAGTCTCTGTCACAGGTGGGGCAGACGGTGGTTGAAAGGGGCGGGTGGATGGGGTGCTTGGGTTGACGTGCGCTCCTTGCGCTGCCTGCACTTGGCTTCCACTTGCTCCCGGCGAAGAGACTCGAGGTGTTTGGCGCCTTCCCGGATGCTTCTCCTCCACTTTGTGCGGTCTTGGGCCAGGGATTCCCAGGTGTCAGTGGGGATGTTACACTTTTTCAAGGAGGCTTTGAGGGTGTCCTTGAAGCATTTCCTCTGCCCACCTGGGGCTCTCTTGCCGTGCCGGAGCTCCGAGTAGAGCGCTTGTTTTGGGAGTCTCGTATCGGGCATGCGGACAATGTGACCCGTCCATCGGAGCTGATCGAGCGTGGTCAAAGCTTCGATGCTGAGGATATTGGCCTGAGCAAGAACACTGACGTTGGTGCGCCTATCCTGCCAATGGAGTTTCAGGATTTTGCAGAGGCAGCTTTGGTGGTACCTCTCCAGTGCTTTGAGGTGCCTGCTGTACATGGTCCATGTCTCTGAGGCATACAGCAGGGCGGGTATCGCTGCTGCTCTGTAGACCATGAGCTTAGTGCCGGGTTTGAGGTCCTGGTCTTCAAACACTCTCTTCCTCAGGCGACCGAAGGCTGCACTGACACACTGAAGGCGGTGTTGGACTTCGTCGTTGACGTCTGCCTTTGTTGACAGTAGGCTCCCGAGGTATGGAAAGCGGTCCACGTTGTCCAAGGCCTTGTCGTGGATTTTGATAATCGGGGGGGCAGTACTGTGTGGCGGGGGCAGGTTGGTAGAGGACCTTTGTCTTACGGATGTTTAGTGTAAGGCCCATGCTCTCGTATGCTTCGGTGAAGGTGTTGACGATGGTTTGGAGTTCGCCCTCCGAGTGAGCGCAGACGCAAGCGTCGTCGAATGTATCCCAATAGCCTGAATGCTGTTAACAATTTTAGATTGTTGAGGCGTCCAGATTTCCGGACCTAGTATGTCATGTTTTAATAAGGCCAGAATGCTTTCATAGAATGGTATATTTTTCTGAATATGGCTTATTCCTTCACACTGTGCCTAGTCATTGTGGATGTGAACTGATGGGTCAAAGATTCTGCTTTACTGCTCATGCATCGTGTACTATTGAAAGGAACAGGTACGGAGGCTTCCTGCAATGTCTGCTGAGGACCTCATTCTCATGCAGCTTGCCACTTACATGTGGCAAACTCGGACACTCCTGCCTATGATGCAGGAATAGCCTGTCCTGTTCTAGCAGCGGGGGCTCGCTTGCTTTCATGGGCTTCTCCGCTTCTCACTTCCCCAGAGGCAGCTTCGGGACCTGTGCACCGCCCACCTGCTCCTGAGCTCCTGGCCGCTTGCTCCGGCTGGAGGCCGAGTCCTCAGGTTAGGCACCTCGCTGTCCAAGCTCAGGGTGTTGTGTTGCCTCGAGGTCTCTGAATCACTTACTGATGGTGTCCTAGGGTCTCTCTCCAAGCTCATCGAAGTCGCTCATCAACACATCGTGGAGCAAGGACCTGAATGCCTCGATTTTATCAGCACCAGCGCTCCTGAGAGATGCTCCCAAGAGTGCTCACCTCCTGTGTGAGGCTTAAATTATGAGGACAGGTTGCATAGGCTAGACTTGTATTCCCTTGAGTATAGAAGTTTAAATGGTGATCTAATTGAGGTGTTTAAGATGATTAAAGGATATGATAGAGATAGTTAGAGAGAAACTATTTCCTCTGGTGGGGGAGTCCAGAACAACGGGGCATAACCTTGAAATTAGAGCCAGGTCGTTCAGGGCTGTTGTCAGGAAGCACTTGTTCACACAAAGCGTAGTGGAAATCTGGAACTCTCTCCCCCCAAAAAAGCTGTTGAGGCTGGGGGTCAATTGAAAATGTCAAAACTGAGATTGATCAATTTTTGTTAGGTGAGGAAGCAAGGCGGGTAGATGGAGTTAAGATACAGATCAGCCAATGGTCTAACTGAATGGGTGGAACAGGCTCGAGGGGCTGAATGGCCTGCTCCTGTGCCTGATGTGTCCCCTGCTGAGACCAATGACATTCTCTGCTGAGCAGAGAACTGCGGCTTCATGACAGTGCTCAGCTGAGTAGCCGAGCCCACCACTGTGGCAAACCCAGTTTCTAGCGTGGGCTCGAAGACAGACAAATGGATGTTCGTGAAGTATCCTCTGTTTCAAAAGCTGCCCATTACGATTGGTGTCACAAAGTAAATCAACCAGCAACACGGCGCGGCGCGGCTGGGTTCCCACTCGGCAGGA
This sequence comes from Squalus acanthias, assembly GCA_030390025.1. Classification (NCBI taxonomy): domain Eukaryota; kingdom Metazoa; phylum Chordata; class Chondrichthyes; order Squaliformes; family Squalidae; genus Squalus; species Squalus acanthias. The sequence goes on from CM059425.1 coordinate 251,026,444, forward strand.
ACCCAGCCTCCGCCCATGACGCTCACGGGAGGTGAACCGCCCTGTCAAATCCTCCCATTAAACCCATCCAAGTACTTGTTGGTTCCTGCTCCAAGTGATGACGAGGCTCGTCGGTGAGCGGGCCCCCAGCTTGTGGTGGCTGCGGGGTTGTGGCCTATTTGTACCACATAGCCTTCGATAGAGGTTCATGCTTGTTTGTGCAGGACAAGCAGCGATGTGTTAAATCAGTGCGTGCGCAGTTGGCCACGATGTTGTTGTGGAGACAATACATGGCACATTTCCCATGCAATGGTCGCACCTGCCGAAACGCATTTGCACAGAGGAGGAATGTGGTTATAATTAATGTACACAAACCTGGACTGCATTCCTTTCCTCCCAGCTTGCGTGTCGCCTATGCCTGTACAGTTTCCCAGCCATTGGCCTCCATGATAGCGTCTCCGAATGATTGAGAGGCTTGGCTTGCTGAGTCCGAATATTTTGTGCTATGTGCTTTAGGCGGTATTCTGGCCCAGACTAGTGGTGAGAGCAGGCAGAGCTCACCCAGCAGTGACTGGAATTTGGGGGGTGGCATCCCAGCAGAATTAGGATTCTACCCCAATATTTATCCCTCAACCAACACCTAATACAGATGATCTGGTCATTATCACTTTGCTGTTGGTGGGAGCTTGCTGTGCGCAAATTGGCTGCCGCTTTTCCTACATTACAACAAGGACCACACTTCAAGAAAGTACTTCATTGGCTGTGAAGCACTTTGGGACGTCCTGAGGTTGTGAACGGCGCTATATAAATGCAAGTCTTTCTTTATTCCTCGTGGCCAGGCCCAGAGGAAGTGTGGGCGGAACTTCCGGCTGCCTCCCATGTCAAGTGGACGGGGTCTAAGGGGTTTCAAGGCTGCCCAGGAGTTCCAGCTTTATAAGGCCTCAGCACGAAGCCTATCGAGACCTTTCAAAAAGCCCCAAATCTTAATCATTCTGGAGGGGCTCGATGACCTTAGATCTGGAGACAGGATGGCTCCCCTCACAGCCAGGGATTGCTCTACGTTTTTTTCTTCCTTCTGCCCGAGAAGGGCCCTTGGGCACCTCAGGTGGAACGGCCGTGAGCTGCGGCCCCTTACAATGGGGGGGATTGGCGAATGGGCACCACTGAGGCGCCCTCGCGTGCGCTGGCAGCTCACTCCATCCCTGGAAATGACCACGTCTCCGCTGAACAGGACAGGGTCTGAGTCCTACTGTATGGACGGGCGGGGGATTCTGTACATCACCGCACTTGCACGGGCGGAACGCAACCACCAGAATCGACCAGCTGTGTTTTGCCAGCACTTCCCGTTGCATTTTCAGACGTGTTACATTTGCAGCCTTTATTCTCCGCTTTCTCCCATTTTCCCACCTTTTGATGTTTTTGTGCGAACATCTCCCGTGTCTTTTAAACCTCCAAACTATTTGCACATTCTTTTGTCCTTTTTATGTCTCTCTCTTATCTCACTGATGATCTTTTATAGGTCATTTAATCCAAGAACTCCCTCTCAGCGCTTGGTATCTCAGTTGCCTCTCTTCTCTCTACCCCCGCCCCACCGCCATTCCCACCCCCCCACCCTCCCCCCAAACCCTGCCCTTTTCTCTCTATTGTTTCCAAATGATTGCTTATCTATTAGAGTTTAGTTCTGATGAAGGGTGCACACCCAAAACCTCATAGTTTGGCTTTCCTCTTTGTCAAAAGCAGAAATACTGTCGATGCCGGATCTCTGAAATAACAACTTAAAACTGCTGGAAAAACACTCAGCAGGTCAGGCAGCATCTGTGGAGAGAGAAGCAGAGTTAATGGCCCAAAAATTAGTGAGGGCGCCTTCGTGCGAGGGTAAGGCTTCCCCGCGATCTCTCACTGCGCGCTGGCTTTTTCATTCCCAGCTCGCACGAACTTGATGTTCTGGACAGCAGCTGTGCAGTGCTTCCGTATCCCACAGGCGCAGTTAATTCGTGCGAGCTGTGGGATCACGTGACTCAGTTAGAGCCAATGGCAGCACACCATCTTTCATTCATAGCTTTCACAAAAGTGCTGTGAAAGCTATGAATCTATACCCCCCAAAAGAACAGCTAAACCTCAATTAAATTTTTTTTAAAAACCATCACATTAATAAAATAAGTATAGTTAAATAAATTAACCATTTTAAACAAAAAATTAAATTTTTGAAAAAATGTAAAATCTTTTAAAAAGTTATAAAAATAAACTTACCTTTCTTTAAAGTCTCTAAAAAAGATATACCTGTTGAAAAAAATTCAAAATAATACTTAATTAACTACTTACCTTGTTAAAAGAGGGTCTTACGCCTCCTTTCTTTATGTGCAAAATCTTCCATACTTACCTGCGCGTTGAAACCACTAAGTGCACTGCGTGCGCGCAGCCTGTAGCGCGCACGCGGTTCACCTAGGAACCGCCCCCTTTTGAAATCACCAAGTGCCGGTTTTCAGCGCATGCACAGTGCATGCAGAAAACCGGCAATTGGAGACAGAATACGCGAGAGTACACAGTGCGTACTCTCGCGTAGCAACACTAATTTTTGGGCCAATGTTTCAGGTCGATGACCTCTCGTCAGAACCTTTCCTCTTTGTAGCTGCTGTCCTACTGTACGTTTTCTGTTTTTATTTGACCGCTTGTATAAAGGCCTTCCACACCTGCTTCATCCTCTAGGTATTGGTAACTTGACCCTCTGCTCTGTAGAGATCAGTACAATTCCTGCAGTCCTCCATGAACTGAGATCTTGATCCGTGAACCTTGGTTGATGCCTTCTGCGCTCGCTCTCCATTGCTCACAAGATTTGCGTACTGCACAGTTGGATTGGCTCTGATTAGCTAGTTGAGCAGCATTGTTGCAGGCAATTTCAGATTCAGAATCATAGGAGCTTGCAGCGCATTCGGCCCCTCGTGTCCATGCCAGCTCTTTGCTACTCTCTCCCCATTGCTCTTTATCTTCTTCTGCTTCAAACATTTATCCAACTTCTGTCAGCCATGGCTCAGTGGGCAGCACTCTCTCGCCTCTGAGTCACAAGTTTGTGGGTTCAAGTCTCACTCCAGAGAATTGAGCGCAAGATCTAGGCTGACACTCCAGTGCAGTACTGAGGGAGTGCTGCACTGTCGGAGGTGCCGTCATTCGGATGAGAAGTTAAAGCGAGGCCCCGTCTACCCTCTCAGGTGGACGTAAAAGATCCCATGGCACTATTTTGAAGAAGAGCAGGGCAGTTCCCTCCAGTGTTCTGACCAATATTGATCCCTCAACCAACATCACTAAAACAGATCATCTGGTCATTATCACATTGCTGTTTGTGGGAGCTTGCTGTGCGCAAATTGGCTTCCAGGTTTCATACATTACAACAGTGACTACACTTGAAAAAGTATCTCATTGGCTGTAAAGCATTTGGGGCATCCTGAGGCCCCAGCTATTCACAATATATATTAATGACCTAGACAAGGGAACTAGATGTAATATCTTCAAGTTTGCAGACGACACAAAGCTGGGTGGGTGTGTGTGCTGTGAGGAGGATGCCGAGAAACTCCAGGATGATTTGGACAGGTTGGGTGATTGGGCAGAAGCGTGGCAGATGCAATAAAACGTGGATAAATGCGATGTTATCCACTTTGGTGTCAAAAACAGGAAGGCTGATTATTATCTGAATGGCAATAGATTGGGAGAAGGGGAAGTGCAACGAGACCTGGGTGTCCTTGTGCACCAGTCGCTGAAGGTAAGCATGCAGGTGCAGCAGGCGGTTAAGAAGGCAAATGGTATGTTGGCCTTCGTATTGAGAGGGTTTGAGTACAGGAACAAGGATGTCTTGCTGCAGTTGTACAGGGCCTTGGTGAGACCACATCTTGAGTATTGTGTGCAGTTTTGGTCGCCTTATCTGAGGAAGGAGGTTCTTGCCATGGAAGGTGTTCAGCGAAGATTCACCAGGCTGATACCTGGGATGGCAGGAATGACGTATGAGAGAGATTGGGTCGATTGGGCTTATACTCGCTGGAGTTTAGAAGAATGAGAGGGGATCTCATTGAAACTTATAAAATTCTGAAAGGACTGGACAGACTAGATGCAGGAAGGATGTTCCCGATGGTCGGGGAGTCCAGAACCAGGGGTCACAGTCTAAGGATAAGGGGTAAGCCATTTAGGACAGAAATGAGGAGGAATTTCTTCACCCAGAGAGTGGTGAACCTGTGGAATTCTCTCCCACAGAAGGCAGTTGAGGCCAATTCATTAAATATATTCAAGAAGGAGTTGGATATATTTCTTAAGGCTAAAGGGATCAAGGGATATGGGGAGAAAGCAGGGACAGGGTACTGAATTTGGATGATCAGCCATGATTGCATTGAATGGCAGAGCAGGCTAGAGGGGCCGAATGGCCTACTCCTGCTCCTATCTTCTATGTTTCTATGTTATGTTTCTATGTCGTGAAAGGCGCTATATAAATGCAAGTCTTTCTTTTCTTTTTAACTTTCCCTTAGAGGAATTGTCACACAGTTGTGCATTACCTTTAGTGCAATCTCACACACCCAAAGCTTCCAGAAGGTGCTCAAGTTTGTTAATGCAAAGATAAAGGAATAAAAGGCTAAGGGGGAGAAATTCAGTATCGCCCCATTTGGGGCGCAATTATCGGCCGGGCGCAAAGATTAGCGCCTGGCGCTAATTATCACCACCGACTGCAAACTTGACTTTTATCGCCCCTGGAGGTGATTGGAGCGCTAAATCAGGCGCTTCACACCTGTCTTAAGGCGCAAAGGCCGAGGAGCGAGGCGCTACCTCAGAGCGCTGGCGAAGCTCATGTAATGTCAGTCAGCAATGGAACACACACACAATGGCGTGGGCCAGTTCTTAAAGGGGGTGGTTAATCTTGCTTTCCATCCACATCCTGCTCATTGCAGCCTTGAATCTCGGCCTGGAGAGACCTGCACATCAAAGCTGCTGGAACGAACAATGGCGAGTACCAGGCAAAGAGCTCAGAGCGCAGCCCCCACAGTCTCTGCTAAATCGATAAAAGGAATGGCAAATCAAAATGAACCTGCAAAGTGCTGCTCAGTACCCAAAACTCCTTCACACAACGTTGAATCTCTCCAGAAGTCTCTCTTTCTCTCTCTCAGAATGCGTAGTTCAAAAATGGCACCAACAATAAAAGGCAGGAAGCGGTCACCTTTAAATAGCGCTCCCCCTTTCCCTTCATGACTGCAGAACGCTCCCCTCAACCTGTCGTTGCTAGCGTCAGGCAGTAAGGCAGGGGGCGCCACTCAATATCCGCTCCGGGGCGATACCGGGGCGTTGCGCACTCGACTGACGTCACGATCTGCCGGCGCAGGAGATCGTGGCGGTAGTGTTTAGCGCCGCCGCAAAATGTCTAGTTAATTTCGCGAGCGGTGCAAACTTCACCGCGCCTGGGCGCTAGATGCTTTGCGCCCCATTAGCGCCCTCTTAAGGCGCTAACAGGAGGCGCAACCAACTGAATTTTTCCCCCTAAATCCTTAACACCCTGACTGTGCCCTAAGAATAATTTCATGCCATGTGCATTTTATTTGACCTCTATCATCTCTGCAGCTCCAAGGATTTTTTTTACAGGTTAAGAGTTAAAACCTGCGTGGATTTTTTGACGGCCTCAAGGGGTATGGGGAGAGAGCGGGAATATGGTATTGAGATAGAGGATCAGCCATGATCATATTGAATGGCGGAGCAGGCTCGAAGGGCCGAATGGCCTACTCCTGCTCCTATTTTTCTATGTTTCTATGCCCTGATTACAAGACAGGTCTGATGGCCTGACCACCATTAAAAGCGCACAAATGGAGCCTTTTTTTTTGGATCTTTTCAGTAACAGCTGAAACGACCCCTACGCTTAGGGCAACAACTCCTAATTAAGAAGCAAATTCTCAGCAGAATCTCAACCTGCACGTGAGCAGACATTAACTGTACTTTAAACCTGCAAGGACTGCCCGTCTTCCACAAATGTCATCTCATCACATGGTTCGTATTAATGCAGAATAATAAATAGGCATGAATCAGTCAGAGGGGGGCTATTTTTTTGTACAGGGAGATTACTCATGTTAGACAACCACCACCCCACCCCCGGTGTTGAACGGTTCTGTGGGCCTTCCCTTCACGGGCATGAAGTGCTCCTCCAACAGACAACACCTGACGACATCTTCTTTCATCTGATGACACGCCGCTTATTAAGTTAGCCGATCTGGCACGGGACCACTCCAATCGCAGCCTGACATCAGTACGCCCGAACATGATTGATTCTGCAATAGTCAGCAACTTATTGGTATCATTTCAACTCCCTGCAGAGGCAGAGTCTGGGCCCTAGGGAGTATCTGAAGCATCTTTCTTTGAACTTCAATATCACACTTGATTAAGCTGAGGTTTAGTTTCTTTTTTTTTAAAAATATCAAAGGCATACTTTATGTTTAATACTCCTTTGACCATCACAGAGAATTCTTCCCCATATTAATATTAATATCCAAAAATTCCTCCCGTCTCATTTTTTTTCCTTTGGGTTGTGGAAAAAACAGCACCCTCAAAGTTACGTGTGTGTGGTCAGAGGTTGTGCCCGCCTGGTATACACAGTGTATGTCAGATTTGCTTCACTTTTATAGCACTTCAAGCTGCAGGGTCCCATATTTATGAATGAAACCATAGGCGTGAAAATACTAAGTCATATATTAGTGTGTGAGTATTCAACGTGCTTCTATTTTTTTTTTTATTTCCAGGGTGGAAATGTTTGCTGGCAAGGCCAGATTTATTGCCCAGGCTTGCTAGGCCACTGTCACAAGACATTCAGAGTCAACCACATCATGTGGGGCTAGAGTCACACCTCAGCCTGACAGGGCGCTATCAGAAAAGGCAGAACGTAAGGCCTTTATCTCAAGAGGGCTGGAATACAAAGGGGTGGAAGTGATGCTTCAGTTGTACGGATGCCTTGGTCAGACCCCATCTGGAGCGCTGCGTTCAGTTTTGGGCACCGCATCTCAGGAAGGATATATTGGCCTCGGAGGGGGGGGCGGGTGCAGTGCAGACTCACCAGAAAGAGACCAGGGCTAAAAGGGTTCAATTATGAGGCTAGGTTGCATAAGGGAACGGTAGCATAGTGGTTATGTTACTGGACTAGTAACAACCAGCTAGGCCTGGACTAATGAGCCGGAGATGTGAGTTCAAATCCCACCACGGCAGCTGGGGAATTTAAATTCAGTTAATCTGGAATTCAAAAAATTAGTATCAGTAATGGTGACCATGAAACTACCGGATTGACATAAAAACCCATCTGGTTCGCTAACATCCTTACCTGGCAGGTCTATGCGTGACTCCAGACCACAGCAATGTGATTGACTCTTAACTGCCCTCTGAAAGTGCAGCTCCAACAACACTCAAGAAACTCAACGCCATCCAGGACAAAGCAGCCCGCTTGATTGGCACCCCATCCACCACCTTAAACATTCACTCCCTCCACCACCGGCGTACCGTGGCTGCAGTGTGTACCATCTACAAGATGCACTGCAGCAACTTGCCAAGGCTTCTTCAGCAGCACCTCCCAAACCCGTGACCTCTTCCACCTAGAAGGACAAGGGCAGCAGGCGCATGGGAACACCACCACCTCCAAGTTTCCCTCCAAGTCACACACCATCCTGACTTAGAAGTATATCGCCGATCCTTCATCGTCGCTGGGTCAAAATCCTGGAACTCCCTCCCTAACAGCACTGTGGGAGTACCTTCACCACACGGACTGCAGCGGTTCAAGAAGATGGCTCACCACCACCTTCTCAAGGGCATTTAGGGATGGGCAATAAATGCTGGCCTTGCCAGCAACACCCAAAGAATGAATAAAAAAAGCACTGCTAGTACTCCCTTGAGTATAAGAGATTGAGGTGTGATCTGTTCAAAATGTTAACATGATTTGATAGGGTAGATACGGAAAAACAATTCCTTTGGTGGGGAATTAAAGCCAGGCTATTCAGGAGCGAAATCAGGAATCACTTTTTTCACACAAAGGGTAGTTGACATTTGGATGAGAATGTGAGAAATAGAAATTTACCAGTAATGCATTAGATGGTTTTCTGCTAGGTTTGATGCATTCGGTTGACCGTTAACCTTGTCTATGCCAGATTTACCATGTAAGGGGACTTCCCTGGATCTACATCCGAGGGGGTCAGAGTGCATGCCTGTAAAAGACTTGCTTGATTTTCCTCCATTTGAATTAACAGAAGAAAAATCATGCGGCTTCCTTTACAGGCATCCGCTCCGACCCATCTAATTCTCCAATATCCACTGTGCTCAGGCAATCCAGCACGCACAGACCCAGGAGCATCTCCCTCTTTTTTTACACATATATATATATATATAGTCTGAGGTGCTCCTTTCTCCTCCGTCCTATCGCTAGTGTCAGGGAGCCAGTAATTACGTTACACAGGCCAGTTGCCACATTTCGTTTTTTGAGCAAAGCACGGGGTGTCCATAGAAGTTGCTTCTGAATGTACCAGTTTCTGCTTGCTGGCTCCAAATGCCATTCTGTTTAGTCAGTAACAATGTTTGTATAATATACAAATTACAGTAGACAAACACCTGGGGTTATTAGACTCCGTGCAGCTGCTGGAGTTCAAGAGGTCACAGCATTTATTAGTCAAGCAGAGCATTGGATTGTAGAAAGAACTTGTATTCATTTGGCACATTTTATCACATCTTAGTAACATCCTAAGTTGATTTGCACATAACAAATTACTTTTTAGTTACTTTTGTTATGCAGGCGGCTAGTTTGTACAAATACGTGTTCCACAAACAGCAGTCAGATGACCAGCTAATCTAATTGTTTGGTTGAAGGAAGAATGTTAGAAAGACTTGCATTTATATAGCGCCTTTCACGACCTCAGGGCATCCCAAAGCACTTTACAGCCAATGAAGTACTTTTCTGGAGTGCAGTCGCTGTTGTAACGTAGGAACCACGGCAGCCAATTTGCGCACAGCAAGTTCACACAAACAGCAATGAGACAAATGACCAGATAATCTGTTTTAGGGATGTTGGATGAGAAATAAATATTGGCCCAGGATATCTGGGAGAACTCCCCTGTTCTTCTTCGAATAGTGCCGTGGGATCCTTTACATCCACCTGAGAGGGCAGACTCTCATCTCATCTCATCTCATTCAACGTCTCATCTGAAAAGGGCACCTCCGACAGTGCAGCACTCGATCAGGTAGAAAAGAAGTGGCTGACTTTTTTGGCCCTGCAATTCCGCAGGTATCTCTGGCGAGAGACCAGCGGAACTTCCCCCTCTCCACCCCCCCACCCCCCCCCCCCCCCCCCCACCTCCCAGGAAAACGACACCGCCATTTACGCCATTTTCCTGGTGGCTCTACAGGTCTCCTGCTGGACTTATGGTAGAAGCTTGCGGAATTGCAGGGCCACTGTGTCATAAGTGCTAAAGACTGCTGACATAGAAACATAGAACAGAGAAAAATAGGAGCAGGAGTAGGCCATTCGGCCCTTCGAGCCTGCTCCGCCATTCAATATGATCATGGCTGATCCTCTATCTCAATACCATATTCCCGCTCTCTCCCCATACCCCTCGATGCCTTTTGCGTCAAGAAATCTATCTATCTCCTTCTTAAATATATTCAGTGACTTGGCCTCCACAGCCTTCTGTGGTAGAGAATTCCACAGGTTCACCACCCTCTGAGTGAAGAAATTTCTACTCATCTCAGTCCTAAATGTCCTACCCTGTATCCTGAGACTGTGATCCCTCGTTCTAGACCCCCCAGCCAGGGGAAACATCCTCCCTGCATCCAGTCTGTCTAGCCCTGTCAAAATTTTATACGTTTCAATGAGATCCCCTCTCATTCTTCTAAACTCTAGTGAATACAGGCCTAGTCGACCCAATCTCTCCTCATACGACAGTCCTGCCATCGCAGGAATCAGTCTGGTGAACCTTCGCTGCACTCCCTCTATGGCAAGTATATCCTTTCTTAGGTAAGGAGACCAAAACTGCACACAGTACTCCAGGTGTGGTCTCACCAAGGCCCTGTATAACTGTAGTAAGACTGAAGCTCAATAAAAGATACAAACACATCAAAATGGCAAAGGTTACAACGGCCTGAATAGGAAGAACTTTAAGCAAAGTTGGGTGAATTATGAGCTAGCCAAAAGCACCGTAGATAAACAAGGCCTAAGTGTCACAACAGCAACAACAACTTGCTTTATATTGCGCTCTTAACATCGTAAAACATCCCAAGGCAGGAATATAATCAGACAAAAATTGACACCAAACCAAAGAAGAAGACATTAGGACAGGTGAGCAACAGCTTGGTCAAAGAAGAAGGTTTTAAGGGGAGGTCTTAAAGGAGGAGCGAGAGGCGAAGAGGTTTAGGGAGGGAATTCCAGAGCCTGGGGCCTAGACAGCTGAAGGCATGGCCGCCCATGGAGGGGTGAAGGAAGTGGGGATGGATAAGAGTGAGAGGTCGCACAACACCAGGTTATAGTCCAACAGTTTTATTTGAAATCACAAGCTTTCGGAGCTATCGATTGCTCCTTCCTCAGGTGAAGTAATCATGGATAAGAGGTCAGAGCTGGAGGAGCGCAGAGATCTTGGAGGGTTGTGGGGCTGCAGGAGGTTACAGAGATAGGGAGGGGCGAGGCCATGGAGGAATTTGAACACGAGGATGAGAATTTTAAAACAGAGGCGTTCGGGGACCGCAAGCCACACAGGTCTCCTTCCCGTGAATAAGTTGATGTGTTTAGTACATTTACATAAAATATAATGGGTAATGAAAAAGTATAGAAATTTGTAGAGAAGCTGTAGAATTTCTGGCAGCCAATGAAGAATACTCTATCTGAGAGTTGTATGCGTTGAAACCATGAGAGTAGGGAAGTGAATAATCAGTGTGTTCAGGGGTTGAAGAAACTCGTAGACACTTGTGATTTTGGTGAACTGAAGGAGTGACTGACTTGTGATAGAAATGTGCTTAGAGTCGGAAAGAGTCATGTGAGATAGAGTGGAACTGAGAGAGACCAGCCTCAGGCTTAAGAACGCTGTTGTTGGGTAAGAGGGGCTGAAATTACACTGTCTCAAACGGAGCAGCTCAGTGATATCAAACTGTCCAAAGGCAAAAAATGAGAAGGCCGAGAGTAAATTGCTTGATAATTGAAACCCATGAACAGAACCCCAAGAGGGGAATTGGTTGTCAGTTGCGGAAACATTGGAGGAATGATTTCTTCAGTGTGGTAAAGTGTAACTAAAACCGTATACAAGTTCCTGACAGCTGGCGCAGGGAGAAAACGCTCTCCTACATCAGGAGAGAAATCAGCTTCCAGCATTCGAGCAGACATTTACCAAGTGTGGTTATTGCTGGCAAGTGCAAGGCAATGAGACAAGAAGGGAAACAACTGCACCTTATATGGGCAGATGATCAAAGAAAAAAGACTTGCATTTATTCAGCACCTTTCACAACCTCAGGACATCCCAAAGTGCTTTACAACAAATTAATTACTTTTGAGGTGTAGTCACTTCTGTAATGTAGGAAACGCGACAGCCTATTTGCACACAGCAAGATCCCACAAACAGCAATGAGATAATGACCAGATACTAATCTGGGTTTTGATGATGGTGGAGAGATAAATGTTGGCCAGGATACCAGGGAGAACTCCCTGCTCTTCTTCAAAATAGTGGCCATGGGATTTTTTACATCCACCTGAGAAGGCAGACGGGGCCTCGGTTTAACATCTCATGGGAAAAACGGCACCTCCAACAGTGCAGCACTCTTTCAGTGCTGCAGTGGTCAGCCTAGATTATGTGCTTAAATCTCTGGAGTGGGACTCGAACCAACAACCTTCTAACTCAGATGTAAGAGTGCTACCTACTGAGCTTGCATTACCAAATAAAAAAAAACCCCCATCAAATCCTAAAAATGACCATCAGGACAGCAGGTTTCAGTCAGATGCAGCAAGTCTGTGCTCAGTAACTATACCTAGGACCAAGGAATTTAGTTAGGGTGAGACTGGGAAAATTGGGCAATATTTCCTGTGGATGAGGAGAGTAAGGGATGATCTAAGCAAGATATTTAAAATAATGAAAGGAACTGACAGGTAGATCGGAAATTCCTGTTCCCTCGAGTGGGGGAATCCAGAACAATGGGACATCATTTTAGAATTCAAACTAAGTTCAAAACAAATCCAGAAAAAGAGTTCTTGCCGCACAAGTTTTTGAGAATCATAGAATCATAGAAGATAGGAGCAGGAGTAGGCCATTCGGCCCCTCTAGCCTGCTCCGCCATTCAATGCGATCATGGCTGATCATCCAAATTCAGTACCCTGTCCCTGCTTTCTCAGAATGTGGGATGCATTACCCAGAAGGTCATAGATGACGAATGCATTAAGGTGTTAAAAGGGAGCGGTTTACTTGAAAGTGAGAGTATTAAGGGATAACGATAACAACTTGCATTTACATAGTACCTTTAACCTACTAAAAACGTCCTAAGGTGCTTCATAGGATCGTTATCAGGCAAAATTTGGGGAAAGGGCTTTGATTTGGGATTAAAATGATAGAACTGCGACAGCTAGTAAAATGAGAGTGCAGGCTTGATGGACCGAATGGCCAACTATGCCTGATATAAGGATGTCTTGCTGCAGTTGTACAGGGCCTTGGTGAGACCACACCTTGAGTATTGTGTGCAGTTTTGGTCACTTTATCTGAGGAAGGATGTTCTTGCCATGGAGGGAGTGCAGCGAAGATTCACCAGACTGATACCTGGGATGGCAGGAATGACGTATGAGGAGAGATTGGGTTGATTAGGCTTATATTCGCTAGAATTTAGAAGAATGAGAGGGGATCACATTGAAACTTATAAAATTCTAACAGGACTAGACAGACTAGATGCAGGAAGGATGTTCCCGATGGCGGGGGAGTCCAGAACCAGAGGTCACAGTCTAAGGATAAGGGGTAAGCCATTTAGGACTGAGATGAGGAGGAATTTCTTCACCCAGAGAGTGGTGAACCTGTGGAATTCTCTACCACAGAAGGCAGTTGAGGCCAATTCATTAAATATATTCAAGAAGGAGTTAGATATATTTCTTAAGGCTAAAGGGATCAAGGGATATGGGGAGAAAGCAGGGACAGGGTACTGAATTTGGATGATCAGCCATGATCTCATTCAATGGCGGAGCAGGCTAGAGGGGCCGAATGGCCTACTCCTGCTCCTATCTTCTATGTTTCTATGCCCCTATGTGTCTAGCATGAGTTCGTAGATGGGAAAGACTGTTCACTAGAGTTGGGCCATTTCTCAAAGTGATCTGGGTGCCCAGGGAAAACGCAGTCCCCACGTGGTTTCCAAAGGTGGCCGTTTACAAAAAAGGTGGGCCCTTTTCCTCTCCTACCTTCCCACGCAGCCCCACGGTTTCTGCTCCTTCATGACATACCTAACTGGAGCAGACATAGAAAATTCAAAAGAAGGCTTTTTTTTTTAATATCAGTATCACAGCTGAGAAAGAGAATGCTATCGCCGTACCGAGTAGCCTTACGGAGCCTGCCAGAGACGGGGGCCTTGAAAATACCAGCCACCCCCCCCCCGCCCCCCAAACCACCCACCCCCCGCCGCACAATGGGTGAGAGGAGGTTGGGGGGAGGGGGTTTAAACCTGAAATAATAGGAAAGGTGTCCCCAACCCGAAGCGTACGCTCCCGTTGACGTTATTACAGCGACGAGTAACGAGGCGTGCGAGTTTCCCATTTTGGAACAGCGAGACAGACCATTAGCATATTTGAATCAGGCTCCCGCAGTGATATTGGGAGCCTTATTTAAATTCAGCTGCCGCCGGACGGGTTTCCCCAGAGCTCGGGAAACCAGGCAGCAAAATGGAGGCGGGAGCTGTCGGCTCCTGAAGGTAAGCGCCTTCTATAAACACTCCTTGTGGGCCAGGAGGAGCCGGGGTGCTCTCCACCAGGCCGCAACCCCGCTCCCACCAGCCTCGCGGCCTCTCTCACCCCTGCCGTGATCGGCGACCTCCCCCACCCACCACCACATCCCAAGCCCCGATCTGCAGCCTGCCCCGCGATGGTGATTGCTGAGGACCATCCACAAGGGTCCCCCGGCTGCGGCCTCCCGGTGCTGGTGTTCAGGCTGGCCGGCTGCCAGACGGGAAACGGAAGAAAAAGATTACAATGAGGTCCTGCTGTTAAATTGGTCCTCGCCGGAACTTCCCCCGCACTACCGCGCTCCTCCATACCCTCCCCGCCTCCCCGAGAACATCGGGGCCTGCGACTTCTACATTTCTTTTCAAATCACGTTTGCTTCCATTCATTTTCACATTCCGCAAATTTGCCGTGAAGTTATAGTAAGGAAATCGATGGCACTTCTGACTCCAGTCCATAAATCACTGCAATTTGGAATACAGGATTTCAGCAGTTTTCTTTCATTCCTGGATCCAACCTTTTGATTTATGGAGACGCGCTAACAAAGCATTGCCCAGTACTTACAGCACAGAAACAGGCCATTCGGCCCAACTGGTCCGTGTCGGTGTTCATGCTCCACACCAGCCTCCTCCCACCCCTCTTCATCTCACCCTATCAGCATAAACCTTCTTATTCCTTTCTCCCTCATCTGCTTATCGAGCTTCCCCTTAAAGGTATCTGTGCTATTCGCCTCAACCGCTCCCTGTGGTAGCAGGTACCACGTTCTAACCACTTCTGGATAAAGTTTCTGAAAAGCGCAACTCTTCCAGTAAATTGCAGCCTGAATTTGGGCGTAAATTAATTGAACGCACCGACTTAAAGACGAGCGTAAAATCGGTTGTGCCATTTTTTTTTTCCTCTCTCTGTCTCAATTGTAACTGAAATTTAAACTCGCGTGAAAAGAAATTCGAGAGCGATGTCGAAATGTTGGGAAGTGTTTTGATACACTTCCACTCGCACAGGTTACACGGGCCCAACTAAAACAGGTCGTTCGTCATTCCACTCTTAACAGCTTTGTCACGTCAACTCCTGAGTTGGTTTGACGCGAAGCAAATTTTTTGGAGTTCTGTGTTGCACAAAATATGAGAGCGCAGGAAATGAACTCCTGTGGACCGCTCGAATAAATAATTTCCGGTTTTATCAATATTTTTTCAGTGAGTACACTTGAAAAGTTGACAATATTTGGGTAAACGAGCCTAAATCAGCCTAAACAATCAAAATCTTCAGATATTAAAAAAATCTTCAGTTACGAGGATGGTGAAATGTTATCATTTCTCTTTTTCCGCCACCCCCCACACCCCCTCCACAACAACCCCTGTCCCCGTTCTGCTCTCCCCCCACCCCCCATCTGTTTTGTTCCATTTGTTTTCTCTCCTATTCCTTTAGCAGAATGTGAAGGCACATCAATTACATCGAAACTCATGAATTGCAATCTTGGATTCTTTGAATTCCTCAGTGTGCTCAACTGGCAAAAGAGCAAAGAAAAGGCTTGCATTTATATAGCGCCGTTCATGACCTCAGGATAAGTGGCAAGTAACATTCGTGCCACACAAGTGCCAGGTAATGACTCTCTCCAACAAGCGAGAGTCTAACCACCGCCCCTAGACATTCAATGGCATTACCATCGCCGAATCCCCCACCATCCATATCTTAGGAGTCACCATTAACCAGAAACTTAACTGGACCAGCCACATAAATGCTGTGGCTACAAGAGCAGGTCAGAGGCTGGGTATTCTACGGCGAGTGTCTCACCTCCTGACTCCCCGAAGCCTTTCCACCATCTACAAGGCACA
This sequence comes from Squalus acanthias, assembly GCA_030390025.1. NCBI lineage: Eukaryota > Metazoa > Chordata > Chondrichthyes > Squaliformes > Squalidae > Squalus > Squalus acanthias. Next base: position 251,042,188 of record CM059425.1, read on the forward strand.
AGTCAGGAGTGTGATGGAATAATCTCCACTTGCCTGGATGAGTGCAGCTCCAACAACACTCAAGCAGCTCGACACCATCCAGGACAAAGCAGCCCGCTTGATTGGTACTTCATCCACCACCTTAAACGTTCACTCCCTCCACCACCGGCACACCGTGGCTGCAGTGTGTACCATCTACAAGATGCACTGCAGCAACTCGCCAAGGCTTCTTCGGCAGCACCTCCCAAACCCGCAACCTCTTCCACCTAGAAGGACAAGGGCAGCAGGCGCATGGGAACACCATCATCTCCAAGTTCTCCTCCAAGTCACACACCATCCTGACTTGGAAGTATATCGCCGTTCCTTCATCGTCGCTGGGTCAAAATCCTGTAACTCCCTCCCTAACAGCACTGTGGGAGCACCTTCACCACACGGACTGCAGCTATTCAAGAAGGCAGCTCACCACCACCTTCTCAAGGGCAATTAGGGATGGGCAATAAATGCTGGCCTTGCCAGCAACGCCCACATCCCAGGAACCAATATATTAAAAAAATTAGCACATTGCTGTTTGTGGGACCTTGCTGTGTGCAAATTGGCTGCCGCGTTTCCTACATTACAACAGTGACTACACTTCAAATGTATTTCATTGGCTGTAAAGCGCTTTGGGATGGACCTGTGGTCATGAAAGGCACTATATAAATGCAAGTCTTTCTTTCTTTCTCTCCTCAGAGCAGTGAGTGCCCTGTGGTGGGCTATGGTTCCCCGGGTGCTGTGGAATTCCAGTAACTCACTGGATGTATCCACTCTTTCTTTGTGAACCTGGACCCACAAGACTAAAAAATTAGTGAGGCGCTATCCCTACAGTTATGCTGGGATGACTTCCGCCACGGACCTATGCTGCTGACCACGGCAAAGCTCCAAGCGTCAGTGGGAGGGATCTGCAGGAGCAGGATTTTGGTAGCAAGGGTGCCCATATGGGTGCCTCCCCGGCTAAAACCATGGAAACGCCAACAGTAGCTGAAAACCCACGGGGCAGGTCAGTGCCTGATTCGCCCATTCTCAGAAGAAAGATTGGGTGCCCCCAAAAATGTTTTACCTCTGCTTCTTCTTCGGGGATCCAGACACTGACCTCAGCCTGGCTCCCCAAATGAGCCCCACTTCTGCCGAGATGGTGCAGACCAAGTGTACCTGCGCCAATTGTACACCAAAGCCCTGATTTTTAACCTCAACCGGGAGTGAGATGGGTTTGGGTTGGAGCAATATTCCCTTTAAGCTGCGCGGCTGCGCGATCGCATGACCTCGCAATGCTCTGGAAGCCCTGCGCAGCCGGCTCACCGACTTTTAAATTGAAAAACCGTGCATGCGCAGAATGTTGAATGGGCCTTGCAGCCCAAAGAAAACTAGTGGGAACATTAGGTTGGAGTCCTGTTTTACACCTCCATCCGATTTTGACTGCAGGGGTGTTATGCTTCAACTGTACAAAACACTAGTTAGGCCTCAGCTAGAGTACTGCGTGCAGTTCTGGTCACCACATTACAGGAAAGATGTGATTGCACTAGAGAGGGTACAGAGGAGATTTACAAGGATGTTGCCGGGAGTAGAGAATCTTAGCTATGAGGAAAGACTGGATAGGCTGGGTTTGTTTTCCTTGGAACAGAGGAGACTGAGGGGAGACCTTATTGAGGTGTATAAAATTATATGGGGCATAGATAAAGTGGATAGAAAGGACCTATTTCCCTTAGCAGAGGGGTCAAAAACCAGGGGGCACAGATTTAAAGTAATTGGTGGAAGGTTTAGAGGGGATTTGAGGAGAAATTTCTGCACTCAGAGGGTTGTGGGGGTCTGGAACTCACTGCCTGAAAGGGTGGTGGGGGCAGAAACCACATTTAAAAAGTACTTGGATGTGCACTTGGGATGCTGTACCCTGCATGGCTACGGACCAAGAGCTGGGAAGTGGGATTAGGCTGGATAGCTCTTTGTTGGCCAGCGCAGACACGATGGGCCGAAATGGCCTCCTTCCATGCTGTAACTTTCTATGATTCTATGACTTCAACGGAGAGTAAAAATGGGACGGTGTGAAAAACAGGCGTCCGACCCAAATCCGCCTGTTCCTGACTGCCGGGTTAGGTTAAAATCGGGGCAGTTCCAACTGAGGGTAAAAGCACAGGGACTCCTGATTCAGGGAATCCAATGGCCTGTATGGGTTGGCATGCACTTTGCAGAGGAATTACCGTCTGATTTTGTACGGTCTAACTGCGGGCAGGGTTGGAAAATCAAGCGGGGAACTATGACACTTGCTCCCCACTGATTCCAGCCACTTCCAAGATTTTCCTGAAGAGGTGCAGCCAGATGGCAATGTCACAGGAACATCGTCACCTCTCAATTCTCCTCCAAGTCACACACCATCCTAACTGGGACACACATCGCCGTTTCTTCATCGTCACTGGGTCAATGTGCTGGAGCACCTTACCTAACGCCATTGCGTGAACACCAAGAGCTGCAATGGTTCAAAGAGATGGTCCACCACCACCTGCTCAGGGAAGACAGGGATGGGCAATAAATCCGGCTTTCCCTCATTGCCCACTTCCCGAGAAACTAATTAGGCGACACAGTCCCTTTAGGCCACTGCAGATGTCAAAGGCCTTTCAGCATCTTAAGGGGAGAGTCCACCAAAACAAACTCGAATTGAGCTGACTCAGGGGAATTCACTGGGGTCAGTGGCAGGGCAGCCAAAGGGGACACAAAGCCCAACCTCCCAACTTAGCACTGGCAATACCACCAAGGGTATTTCTACAGAGTCCAATCTTAGCCCCTATCGCTACCTGAGCTAGCAACAGCTAACTCGGCCCAGACCGCGATTGAATCAGGGAGTTTGCTTCTTTGTATGGTTCGGCATTATCCCACACAGTACGATTACCTTCTGAGCCAACAGAAGAACTATAGCCAATAGTTATATTAAAGGATGTGCACTCATATTCATTTTTCAAAAATCCATTTCTGACTATCTGCCTGAAAGGGTAGTGGAAGCAGATTCAAGAGTAACTTTCAAAAGGGAATTGGATGTATACTTTAAAAGGAACAATTTGCATGTCTATCAGGAAAGAGCACGGAGAGTGGGACTAATTGGATCGCTCTTCGGAGAGCCGGCACAGGCATGATGGGCCGAATGGCCTCTTTCTGCGCTGTCTGATTCTGTGACTACATATTATCACTGTGGACAAAATAATTTAAAGCTAAGATCTTGCACGTAATAATGGTCCTGAGAGCAGGTATTAACCCAAAAATCCATCGAGTTATTGGAACAGGCTGGACACTGTCAGAGATTGATTGTGGGTGTCCATTGCACAGCTGATAAGTTTCGTTCCTAAACGTTGCAATTTGGATTAAGTCACGCTGAAGTGAAACCTATCCCCATTAGCAAAAAGCCCTGTAGCAAGCTGTTAGGAATCAGCAGGTGTGACTCTGAGTTGGGCAGCTGCCTGTTACAGTCACAAACGTTCGGAGTGCTGGCCCTATCTATAAGCGACCACACTGCTGACTGGTGATAGATAGGCATTTGCCATTTGAATGCATATCACTGCTTGAACCAGCATCCCCAGATGTAAGGAACGTATCAACAATTCCCTGCAGGAACAACGGCACTGTAGCTGACTGAGACATGGTATCAGTCAATTTTCCTTAAATGTTGATCGGCTCTATCAAAATGTTTCTTTTAACATCCACAGATTTTATAACATTACTTTATACTGAGTGGATTCAAATGGAAAATCTATCTGTTTTTCATTAAAGTAATTAACATCTGACCCTATGACAGAGGGAAACATTTTGGGCTAATTATGATTTTATAAGTTTGTATTTTCTTTCGGAATATAATTTCTTCCACGACTTTTTTCTTAAGCAAACTGTGTATTGCCCATATTAAAACCATGACTTTTACCCACACATTAAAAATTCAGCTATCTTGTAAGGAGCTCTAATTAGGTTGTAGGTCCTTTTTGTGTTCAGAGCAAAATAAATATTCATCATTTAAATGCCCGCTGGAACGAAAGAACTTGCACCGTTAATGTCGCTCAGAAGCATCTCACGACGGTTTCCAGGTAGCAAATTACTTTGAAGCACAGTCACTGTTGTCATGTGGTCAAATGTGGTAGCCATTTTGTGCATAGCGCGATCCTACGAACAGCAATGAGTTGATTGGCCATTTAATCTGCCTTTTGGTGGTGTTGGTCGAAAGAAGAATGTTCTCCTAGTCTCCGGGAGAACTCCCCGGTCTTCTTCAAAGCGTACCATGGGACCTTGAGCATCCAACAGAACCGGCGGAACAATATGGTAGAACTGGGGGATTGTTTTTTTGTTGTTTAAGTGAGATCTAATTCTACCTATTAATCAAATATTTGCAAAATCACAAGATCATTTTTTTTTTATTTGTTCACAGGATGTGGGCGTCGCTGGCAAGGCCGGCATTTATTGCCCATCGCTAATTGCCCTTGAGAAGGTGGTGGTGAGCCGCATTCTTGAACCGCAGAGGGCAGTTAAGAGTCAACCACATTGCTGTGTGTCTGGAGTCACATATAGGCCAGACCGGGTAAGGACGGCAGATTTCCTTCCCTAAAGCACATTATGAATGAGGGAGGTCATTCAACCCATCTCAGTTCATCCATCCAGAAACATTTTCAAGCCCTCTCATTGAGTCATAGGGCAGAATTTTCATTGACCCGTGGAGGTGGGTTTGGAGGTGTGTGGGGGGGTTAAAATTGCGAAAACTGGCGGGCGGGCACAAGCCCGCCTCCATGCAATTTTTATTAAATCGTGTCTGCTGGTCCCGACTCTATGAGGCGGGATAGGCTGTTAAGGCCCTTAACAAGCACTAAATTGCCTCTATAATGCCATTTTGAAAGGCCTTTGTGATTTTAACCCTTTTTCTACGTGAAGCACGCCTGTTCTGAACCACGAATGTGAAACCTGGCGGGAGCACATTTTGATAGTTGACTATCAGCTGCAGGTCCAGTATTACAACAGAGATGTGATGATGTTGTAGGTAGCAGCAGCAGCAGGAGGAGGAGGAATAATAATAATAATAATATCTGGGAGTGGTGGTGGTGGTACAAAAATATCTGGGAGCAGACTTAGGGCTGCTGCTGCTCATTTTGCCTCCAGGTCATCTCACAGCAAAGGCCAGGCAGTCTTTGCAGACCTTCAATACAGCAGCAATGATGACATCATCAGAGGCGACTTTCAGACTGAAAACACTAATTGGGTCATGGGTTCCCACATGCTGCAACTCAATTGCACAATTAGGTGAAAATCGCATCAATCTCCCACATCCAATTGCAGTTGGGTGGATAACACGAAAAGTGGATAACACGACCCCAGCCCACCCCAGTATCAAAATCCAGCCCATAGAGTTATACAGCACAGAAAGAGGCCCTTCGGCCCATCGTGTCCGCGCCGGCCATCAAGCCCTGTCTATTCTAATCCCATTTTCCAGCACTTGGTCTGTAGCCTTGTATGCTATGGCGTTTCAAGTGCTCATCTAAATGCTTCTTGAATGTTGTGAGGGTTCCTGCCTCTACCACCCTTTCAGGCAGTGAGTTCCAGATTCCAACCACCCTCTGGGTGAAAAATGTTTTTCCTCAAATCCCCTCTAAACCTCCTGCCCCTTACCTTGAAACTATGCCCCCTGGTTATTGACCCCTCTACTAAGGGGAAAAGTTCCTTTCTATCTACCCTATCGATGCCTCATCTAATTTTGTACACCTCAATCAGGTCCCCCCTCAGCCTTCTCTGCTCTAAGGAAAACAACCCCAGCCTGTCCAGTCTCTCTTCATAGCTGAAGCGCTCCAGCCCAGGTAACATCCTGGTGAATCTCCTCTGAACCCTCTCCAATGCAATCACATCTTTCCTATAGTGTGGCGACCAGAACTGCACACAGTATTCCAGCTGTGGCCTAACTAGCGTTTTGTACAGCTCCATCATAAACCTCCCTGCACTTATATTCTATGCCTCGGCTAATGAAGGCAAGTATCCCATATGCCTTTTTAACCACCTTATCTACCTGCCCTGCTGCCTTCATGGATCTATGTACATGCACACCAAGGTCCCTCTGATCCTCTGTCCTTCCTAGGATCCTACCATTCCCTTTCCTTGTTAGTCCTCCCAAAATGCATCACCTCACACTTTTCAGGGTTAAATTCCATTTGCCACTGTTCTGCCCATCTGACCAACTCGTCTATATCGTCCTGTAGCCTGAGGCTTCCCTCCTCGCTATTTACCACTCCACCAATTTTTGTGTCATCTGCAAACTTACTGATCATACCTCCTACATTCATATCTAAATCATTAATGTACACTACAAACAGCAAGGGACCCAGCACCGATCCCTGTGGTACACCACTGGACACAGGCTTCCAGTCACAAAAACAACCTTCGACCATCACCCTCTGCCTCCTGCCACTAAGCCAATTTTGGATCCAATGTGCCAAATTGCCCTGGATCCCATGGGCTCTTACCTTCTTGACCAGTCTCCCATGCGGGACTTTGTCAAAAGCCTTACTGAAGTCCATGTAGACTACATCAACTGCACTATCCTCATTCACACACCTAGTCACCTCCTCGAAAAATTCAATCAAATTGGTTAGACATGATCTCCCCCTGACAAAGCCATGCTGACTATCCTTGATTAATCCTTGCCTCTCCAAGTGGACACTAATTCTGTCCCTCAGAATTGTTTCCAATAATTTCCCTACCACTGATGTTAGGCTCACTGGCCTGTAATTCCCTGGTTTATCCCTACTACCCTTCTTGAATAATGGTACTACGTTAGCTGTTCTCCAGTCCTCTGGCACCTCCCCTGTGGCCAGAGAGGTTCAGGAAATTTGTGTCAGAGCCCCTGCAATCTCCTCCCTTGCCTCACACAGCAGCCTGGGATACATCTCGTCTGGGCCTGGGGATTTATCCACTTTTAAGCCCGCTAAAACCATTAGTACCACCTCCCTCTCAATGCTAATTTGTTCAAGTATATCACAATCCCCCTGCCTGATTTCTATGCCTACATCGTCCTTCTCCACAGTGAACACAGATGCAAAATATTCATTTAAAACCTCACCTACATCTTCCGGCTCTACATACAGATTGCAACTTTGGTCCCTAATGGGCCCTACTCTTTCCCTGGTTATCCTCTTGCCCTTAATATACTTATAAAACACCTTGGGATTATCCTTTATTTTGCCCGCCAGTGTTATTTCATGCCCCCTCTTCGCTCTCCTAATTTCTTTTTTAAGTACCCCCTGCACTTTCTATACTCCTCTATGGCTTCCACTGTTTTTAGTCCTTTGTATCTGCCAAAAGCCGCCCTTTTTTTCCTAATCCATTCCCTGGGCTTGTTGGTCCCACCCTTGACCTTTACGGGAACATGTTGGCGTTGTACTCTCTCTATTTCCTTTCTGAAAGACTCCCATTGCTCTGATGTGGATTTTCCTACAAGTAGCTGATCCCAGTCCACTTTGGCCAGATCCTGCCTTATCATATTAAAATCGGCCTTCCCCAATTTAGAACCTTTATTTCTGGTCCATCTTTGTCCTTTTCCGTGACTACCTTAAATCTCACCGAATTATGGTCACTGTCACCAAAATGCTCTCCTACTGACACTTCTACCACTTGCCCGGCTACATTCCCTAGAATTAGGTCCAGTACTGCCCCTCTCTTGTAGGACTTTCTACATGCTGGCTCAAAAAGCTCTCCTGGATGCACTTTAAGAATTCTGCACCCTCTAAGCCTTTCACACTCTGACTATCCCAGTTAATATTGGAGAAGTTGAAATCCCCTACTATTATTACCCTATTATTTCTACACTTCTCTGAGATTTGCCTACATATCTGTTCCTCTATCTCCCCCTGACTGTTTGGGGGCCTATAGTACACTCCCAACAAAGTGCTTGTCCCCTTTTTGTTTTAAGTTCTACCCATATGGCCTCATTAGAGGAACCTGCTAAGATATCATCCCTCCTTACTGCAGTGATTGACTCCTTGATTAATATTGCGACACCCCCTCCTCTTTCACAACCCCCTCTGTCTCGCCTGAAGATTCTATACCCCAGAATATTGAGCTACCAGTCGTGCCCCTCCCTCAACCATGTCTCTGTGATAGCAACAATATCATACTCCCATGTGTTCATCAACACCTTCAATTCATCTGCCTTACTCGTAAGACTCCTTGCATTAAAATAAATGCCATCCAGCCTTGCCATACTCCCTTGTGCCGTTACATATTTGCTCTGCCTTCCAGACTGACTTGTTTTTTCCTCTATATTTGGCTGTGCATCACCCCCAACTATAGCTCCGCTCCGTATCCCATCCCCTGCCAAGTTAGTTTAAACCCCCCCCAACAACACTAGCAAACCTCCCCGCAAGGATGTTGGTCCCGTTCCAGTTCTGGTACAACCTGTCCGACTTGTACAGGTCCCACCTTCCCCAGAAACAGACCCAGTGATCCAGGAAACTAAAGCCCTCCCTCCTGCACCAACTCTTTAGCCATGCATTCATCTGCTCTATCCTCCTATTCCTATAGTCATTAGCACGTGGCACCGGGAGTAATCCAGAGATTACAACCTTTGAGTTCCTGCTTTTTACTCTGCTACCTAGCTCCCTAAATTCTTGTTAGAATCATAGAAGATAGGAGCAGGAGTAGGCCATTCGGCCCCTCTAGCCTGCTCCGCCATTCAATGCGATCATGGCTGATCATCCAAATTCAGTACCCTGTCCCTGCTTTCTCCCCATATCCCTTGATCCCTTTAGCCTTAAGAAATATATCCAACTCCTTCTTGAATCTATTTAATGAATTGGCCTCTATTGCCTTCTGTGGTAGAGAATTCCACAGGTTCACCACTCTCTGGGTGAAGAAATTCCTCCTCATTTCTGTCCTAAATGGCTTACCCCTTATCCTTAGACTGTGACCCCTGGTTCTGGACTCCCCGACCATCGGGAACATCCTTCCTGCATCTAGTTTGTCCTGTCCTGTCAGAATTTTATAAGTTTCAATGAGATCCCCTCTCATTCTTCTAAACTCCAGCGAGTATAAGCCCAATCGACCCAATCTCTCTTCATACGTCATTCCTGCCATCCCAGGTATCAGCCTTGTGAATCTTCGCTGAACTCCTTCCATGGTAAGAACATCCTTCCTCAGATAAGGCGACCAAAACTGCACACAGTACTCAAGGTGTGGTCTCACCAAGGCCCTGTACAACTGCAGCAAGACATCCTTGTTCCTGTACTCAAACCCTCTCGCTATGAAGGCCAACATACCATTTGCCTTCTTAACCGCCTGCTGCACCTGCATGCTTACCTTCAGCGACTGGTGCACAAGGACACCCAGGTCTCGTTGCACATCCCCTTCTCCCAATCTATTGCCATTCAAATAATAATCTGTCTTCCTGTTTTTGACACCAAAGTGGATAACCTCACATTTATCCACATTATATTGCATCTGCCACGCTTCTGCCCAATTACCCAACCTGTCCAAATCATCCTGGAGTTTCTCGGCATCCTCCTCACAGCACACACGCCCACCCAGTTTTGTGTCGTCTACAAACTTGGAGATATTACATCTAGTTCCCTTGTCTAGATCATTAATATATATTGTGAATAGCTGGGGTCCAAGGACCGATCCCTGTGGTACCCCACTAGTCACTGCCTGCCACTTGGAAAAAGACCCGTTTATTCCTACTCTCTGCTTTCTGTCTGCCAACAGTTCTCTATCCAAGTCAATACCTTGCCCCCAATCCCATGTGCCTTAACTTTACACACTAATCTCTTATGCAGGACCTTATCAAAAGCCTTTTGAAAGTCCAAATACACCACATCCACTGGTTCTCCCTTATCTATTTTACCAGTTACATCCTCAAAAAATTCCAATAGATTAGTCAAGCATGATTTACCTTTTGTAAATCCATGTTGACTTTGTCCGATCCCGTCACTGTTTTCCAAGTGCTCAGCTATTACATCTTTTAAAATGGACTCTAGCATTTTTCCCACTACCGATGTCAGGTCTGTAATTCCCCGTTTTCTCTCTACCACCCTTTTTGAATAGTGGGGTAACATTAGCTATCCTCCAATCCATGGGTACTGTTCCAGATTCCATCGAATGTTGGAGGATGATCAGCAATGCATCTACTATTTCTAGGGCCACTTCCTTAAGTAGCCTAGGATGTAGATTATCAGGCCCTGGGGATTTATCGGCCTTCAATCCCTTCAATTTCCCTAACACCATTTCCCTACAAATACTGATTTCTTTCAGTTCCTCCCTTTCATCAGACCCTATGTTCCCCAACTTCTCTGGGAGGTTATTTGTGTCCTCCTTTGTGAAGACAGAACCAAAATATGTATTTAATTGGTCTGACATTTCTTTGTTCCCCATTATAAGTTCCCCTGATTCTGACTGCAAGGGACCTATGCTTGATTTCACTAATCTTTTTCTCTTCACATATCTATAAAAGCTTTTACAGTCAGTTTTTATGTTCCCTGCAAGCTTACTCTCGTATTCTATTTTCCCCTTCTTAATTAATCCCTTTGTCCTCCTTTGTTGAATCTTAAACTGCTCCCAATCCTCAGGGTTACTGCTTTTTCTAGCCAATGTATATGCCCTCTCCTTGGATCTTATGCTATCCCTAATTGTTGCAGGACCTCATCCCTCTTTCTACCTATGTCGTTGGTACCAATGTGAACCATGACGTCTGACTGTTCACCCTCCCCCTTCAGAATGCCCTGCTTGATGACAGACAGGTAGTGATATCAAGAGAGAGGAGGTGGAGTGGTAGAGCTGAGGGCCATCAGCATATATAAGGAAACTGCCCCCATGCCAACAGATGATGTTACCGAGGGGCAGCATGTAAAAGAGAAAGAGAAAACATAGTCAAGGGCAACAGCTTAGAGGACTCCAGAACTGATAATGTGAGTTGGGAAGAACAGCCTTTGCTGGAGATGTACTGCCTGTATTCTCATAGGAGTGGCTGCATTCCCTTCTGTGTGGATGTCAATGAAAGAGGCAGAACTGGAGAAATAATGTCATTTGGCTTAATTCCTGCCAGTTCTGTCTTTGTTTCCCCCATACATACTGTGTATGTTAATATGGTTGCCTCACACTGTTGGAGTCAGTAATCCTAGCCAATACGACAATACTGTCACTGATTAAATAAAAATGGACAGAGTAAAATCAAACAACGCCAACTTGCATTTATATATTGGCTTTAACGTAGTTAAAAATATCCCAAGGTGCTTCACAGGAGCGTTATCGGGCAAAATTTGACACCGAGCAACATGAGGAGATATTAGGACAGAATTGGTCAAAGAGGTAGGTTTTAAGGAGCGTCTTAAAGGAGGAGAGAGGGGCGGAGAGGTTTATGGTGAGAATTCCAGAGCTTACGACCTCGGCAGCTGAAGGTACGGCCCCCAATGGAATAGCGATGAAAGAGGGCAGAATTAGAGGAGCGCAGCGATCTCAGAGAGTTGTAGGGCTGGAGGAGGTTACAGAGATCTCGGAGTGTTGTAGGGCTGGAGGAGGTTACAGAGATCTCAGAGGGTCGTAGGGCTGGAGGAGGTTACAGAGATCTCGGAGGGTTGTAGGGCTGGAGGAGGTTACAGAGATCTCGGAGGGTTGTAGGGCTGGAGGAGGTTACAGCGATCTCGGAGGGTTGTAGGGCTGGAAGAGGTTACAGATATAGGGAGGGGTGAGGCTATGTAGGGATTTGAAAACAAGGATGTGAATTTTAAAATCGAGGCGTTGCCGGACCGGGAGCCAATGTAGGTCAGCGAGCACAGGGGTGATGGGTGAATGGGACTTGATGCGAGTTAAGACACGGGCAGCATCAAAGGACAAAATAACATTAATCAAAAGTCTTTGCAAGTGGTTGATGTTTGAAAGTGAAGCTTAACGTCGAGGCTTTCTCTCCTTAACACACTTGTGAACCTAGGAAATACATTGGCATCCTCCACGATGCCATGACATCATTGCATCACAAATTACATACTCCCTTCCACATTATTATCACTGCATCCAAAATAAATTAAATTAGGCAGAAAGAATAAAAACTCCTTTTAAGTCTCCCAGAGACTGCAGCGGCAGAGTTTTCTTTTTGATCCTGGCTTGTTCTCAGCATTCCACAACCCGGGTCTACCTGAACATTTCCCCAGACAGATGACAATGAACCCTTTAGTTTTCCAACACAGCTGCAGAAATTTATTTCCTTCGATTTTATTTTATTAGCTGCTAGAGTCAAATTCCGGGAAGCCGCAGCAAGATGTTTTGGAGTGGCACAGTTCTTAAAGCAAGTGTTGTGCTCGTGGACTAAGGAAAGAAAGAAAGATAGAAAGAAAGAAAGAAAGAAAGAAAGAAAGAAAGAAAGAAAGAAAGAAAGAAAGAAAGAAAGAGACAGAAAGAAAGAAAGAAAGAAAGTGAGACAGAAAGAAAGAAAGAAAGAAGGAAAGAAATAAAGAAAGACTTGCATTTATATAGCGCCTTTCACGACCTCTGGACATCTCAAAGCGCTTTACAGCCAATAAAATACTTTTGAAGTGTAGTCACTGTTGTAATGTAGGAAACGCGGCAGCCAATTTGCGCACAGCAAGCTCCCACAAACCATGTGATAATGACCAGATCATCTGTTTTAGTGATGTTGGTTGAGGGATAAATATTGGCCAGGGCTCCCCTGCTCTTCTTTGAAATTATGCCGTGGGATCTTTTATGTTCAGAGAAGGTTCACTAGGTTGATTCCTGAGATTAAAGGGTTGTCTTATGAGGAAAGGTTGAGCAAGTTGGGCCTATACTCATCGGAGTTCAGAAGAATGAGAGGTGATCTTATTGAAACATGTAAGATTCTGAGGGAGCTTGACAGGGTAGATGCAGAGAGGATGTTTCCCCTCGTGGGGGAATCTAGAACTAGGGGGCATAGTCTCAGGATAAGGGGTCGACCATTTAAGACGGAGATGAGGAGAAATTTCTTCTCTCTGAGGGTCGTGAATCTTTGGAATTCTCTACCCCAGAGAGCTGTGGAGGCTGAGTCAGTGAATATATTCAAGGCGGAGATAGACAGATATTTGAGCTACAGGGGAGTCAAGGGCTATGGGGAGCGGGCGGGAAAGTGGAGTTGAGGCCAAGATCAGATCAGCCATGATCTTATTGAATGGCGGAGCAGGCTCGAGGGGCCGAATGGCCTACTCCTGCTCCTATTTCCTATGTTCTTATGTTCGCCTGAGAGGGCAGATGGGGCCTCAGTTTAACGTCTCATCCGAAAGACGGCACCTCCGACAGTGCAGCACTCCCTCAGTACTGCACTGGAGTGTCAGCCTAGATTTTGTTCTCAATTCTCTGAAGTAGGACTTGAACCCACAACCTTCTGACTCAGAGGCAGGAGATGCAGTTTGGGAGATCCCTATCGCAACATTCCACTGCCTGGGGTGGACAAGTTGTGGAGTTTCTGAAAGGTTTCAAATTATCGCAATCTGAACCAATTCCATTTCTGCAAAGTAGCGCACATTTCTTCAATAATTCTAACAGGGTGGGTTGTTTTGGAGCTGTTACAACAAGCGCCCTGGTTGCCAGGGTGACACTACAACTACAGGCTGCATTTGGCCTAAGCTTGTCCAGAAGTACGGCGAAGCCACGATGCATTCACATCATGAGCACTGGCCCTGCTATATGGCACAGAATTTCACAGCACAGAAACAGACCATTTGGCCCAACAGGTCTATGCCAGTAAAGTAAAGGACTGAATGTCAGAAGTGGGATGTCAGAAGAAGCTGTAATTTCCATGCTTTCGCCACTCAAAAAGCTTTGAATGGTATGTTACTGCCTGTTGCATGCAAGCTGTCATCACACCCTTTACGGGCATGTCATGGTAACCAAAGGTAATTTGGTCCTTTTTGCTTTCTGTCTCAAGTGCAAAACAGCCCATAACAGATGAGAGAGAGCCCCAAATCACTGCCTTCTCACACGCTCTGAGAAGGCACGAGGCCATAGAGTGTATTGGAGACAGAAAAATAAGAGAGCTTTTGGTAGCTGTGAGTTAGTCATGACATTCATTTGCTCTTCATTCTCCTCCTATTGTACCCCACAATAATTGTTACTGAAAGGTATCTTGAAATGCTCATGGCACCACTCTACCCTATACACACTATGTTGTCATTGAAAAATTTCTATAGCGCCTTTCACAACCTCAGGACGTCCCAAAGCGCTTTACAGCCAATGAAGTACTTTTTGAAGTGTAGTCACTGTTGGAATGTAGGAAACGAAGCAGCCAATTTGTGCACAGCAAGCTCCCACAAACAGCAATGTGATAATGACCAGATAATCTGTTTTTGTTATGTTGATTGAGGGATAAATATTGGCCCAGGACACCGTGGATAACTCCCCTGCTCTTCTTCAAAGTAGTGCCACAGGATCTTTTACATCCACCTGAGAGAGGCAGACTGTGCCTCGGTTTAACATCTCATCCAAATGACGGCACCTCCGACAGTGCAGCGCTCACTCAGTATTGCATTGGAGTGTCAGCCTAGATTTTTGTGCTCAGGTCTAATGGAATGAGATTTGAACCCACAACCTTCTGACTCAGAGGCAAGAGTTCTACCCACTGAGCCACGGCTGACACTATAAGGGGCAGCCAATCCATTATCAGATGTTTGCCATCCCGCGGCCAAGTAGAAAGTTCCGAGCAGTCTGTTTTTGGTGGTGTTTGATTAAGGTAAGAATGGTAACCAGGGCACTTGACAAGCTCCCTGGTCTTCTTCAAATAGTGCCGTTAGAACATTTACATACACTTGGAAAGGGCTTTTGTTTAATGTTTCATTTGAAAGACACCACCTCCAACAATGCTGCACTCCCTCATGAAGTATGGTCGTGAAGTGTCTACCTGGATTATGTGCTCAAAGCCGGGAGTGGCTTCACACTTCAACTAAAGGTATTTGCACATGTGTACTTTAACATTTTTCTTCATTTGTTGTGACAGAGAGGAGATTGTTTTTTTGATCGTTGTGTGTGATTTACTTCCTTGGTTACTGCTTATAGGCTACCTGTTAAAATGGTGTGTAACACAAGTGAAAACGCCAGACTTCGGCACCATGGAAACAGCAGCAACATTGTACGGAGAGGTGAGCTCCCATCGTGGTCAGCACGACCAATCGGAATAACCGCTCCAGGCCAGCATAAGAAAATCCAACCCAATCAATAACGAGCAGCTCCAACAGGACGCGACAGAGCAAAGGGCAGGCAGCATCCAACCGCATTCTGGATGGAGAGTAGGAACGGGTCTGGCGTGTCACATTGTGCGAATCAACAATCTCAGCAATCACTCTGATAAACATAAGAACATAAGAAATAGGAGCTGGAGTCGGCCACTTGGCCCTTTGGGCCTGCTCCGCCATTCAACAAGATCATGGCTGATCTTCTACTTCAACTCCACCTTCCCGCACTATCCCCATATCCCTTAATTCCCTTAGTTCCCAAAAATTTATCGACCTCTGTCTTGAATATACTCAACGACTGAGCATCCACAGCTCTCTGGGGTAGAGAATCCCAAAGATTCACAACCCTTTGAGTGAAGATATTTCTCCTCATCTCAGTCCTAAATGGCCGACCCCTTATTCTGAAACTGTGACCCCGTGTTCTAGACTCCCCAGCCAGAGGAAACATTTTCCCAGCATTAACCCTGTCAAACCCCTTAAGAATTTTATATGTTTCAATTAGATCACCTCTCATTCTTCTAAACTCTCGGGAATATAGGCCTAGTCGACTCAATCTCTCCTCATAGGGCAATCCCTTCATCCCAGGAACCAGTCTAGTGAACCTAGTTGCACTCCCTCTCAGGCAAGTATGTCTTTCCTTAGGTAAGGAGGCCAGAACTGTACACAGTACTCCAGGTGTGGCCTCACCAATGCCCTGTATAATTGTAATAAGACGTCTTTACTCTTATACTCTAATCACTTTGTAACAAAAGCTAACATAACATTTGCTTTCCTAATTGCTTACTGTACCTGCATGTTAACTTTCTGTGATCCATGTACAAGGACACCCAGGTCCCTCTGAGTGCAAACATTTCCCAGTCTCTCACCATTCAAAAAATATAAAGTCAAAGTACCGCTCGCAACTGCTGGTCAAAAACCTAGAAGCTGCACTAGGATGTGCGTGTCTGATAGATTCATGCCAGATTTCCAAACTTTGGTGAAAGAGAAAGATTGCAAAGTTTCACACTGAATGGTGGTAAGTGTTTGTTATGTGAATATACACGTGAAGTGCATTCACCTGTATTGTGTGTAACGCGTTTCTGATTAAAATTAGTGCAAATGGCTAAAACAGTGTTGTCGTAGACACACCTGTGGATAGACAGCGATTGCTATTGAACAACACTGATTTAGATCAGTACATATTACCACTTTTGACTGCGGCTATGAGGATCAGTGCAAATCAGTTAAACCAAAGGATTAAAACATATTTCTAGCCATTGTAAATCTTCTTGAATGACACTGCCTAATTGATACCAAGTCCAAAGGACACAACAAAGGGTTAAGACTGCAGGAGAGATTTATTTTCTCTCTGTGGTGAGGCAATCATCCTCCTTTGCCTTAATTTTATTAATATCCCTTCATCCAAGTGCAGTCAGAACCACCCTCCCCTTATATCTATCTTCCAGATCAGTTCTGATTAATGGTGCAGGCTTTTCAAATAGTTTATTTTGATCTTGTATTGCCTGTGCTATTAAATTATTTTTTTGAAACGTCTTTCAGTCTTGTTTCAATTTATGCTGCGGACAATTTTTTCACCAGAATTTAACCAGTATGCTCTTCACTGACTTGCCCGTAAAAATTGCCTTGACTGCTAGCAATAGCTCTTGTCAGAAAGAAACATTTACTTAATTATTATTGACAAATTTGTAAGAAATTATGCTCACCACCACCACCCCCTCCACCCTTGTTGGTTTATTAACAGATATGGTGGATGGGGAAAAATGCAGTGGATGTGGTGTACATGGACTTTCAGAAAGCCTTTGACAACAACAACAGCAACTACTTGTATTTATATAGCGCCTTTAACGTAGTAAAACATCCCAAGGCGCTTCACAGGAGTATTACAAGACAAAACAATTTGACACCGAGCCACATAAGGAGAAATTAGGGCAGGTGACCAAAAGCTTGGTCAAAGAGGTAGGTTTTGAGGAGTGTCTTAAAGGAGGAAAGAGAGGTAGCGAGGCGGAGAGGTTTAGGGAGGGAATTCCAGCGCTTAGGGCCTAGGCAACAGAAGGCACGGCCACCAATGGTTGAGCGATTATAATCAGGGATGCTCAAGAGGGCAGAATTGGAGGAGCGGAGATATCTCGGGGGGGTTGTGGGGCTGGAGGAGATTACAGAGATAGGGAGGGGCGAGGCCATGGAGGGATTTGAAAACAAGGATGAGAATTTCGAAATCGAGGTGTTGCTTAACCGGGAGCCAATGTAGGTCAGCGAGCACAGGGGCGATGGGCGAACGGGACTTAGTGCGAGTTAGGACACGGGAGACTATTGGATAACATTAAGAGGTATGGAATTAGGGGGTGTATCGAATTGTATTATAAACTGGTTAGAAGAGATGAGAGAGGGCAGTTTCTCAGAGTGGCTGGAAGTGGGTGGTGGTGCCCCACAGGGTTCCGCTTTTATTCACTGTGTACATCAATGATTTGGATACAGGGCTAGAGGACGTGGTGTCAAAATGAACAGACAGTACTAAAGTAGGAGATATAGGGGTCGATTATAAAGTTGGTTCTCATCATCCTCTTCACCACCATCATCATCTTCCTCCTCCTGGGCAACTTGTTGCTGTGGTGGATCTGCAGGAAAGGAGGGTAGAAGGCTAGAATGGGGGGAACATCACCCCCTTGGAATTAGGTCGATGGTTGTGGCTGTGTGGTGCTTCACAGGGGTTCCAGGGCGACAGTGCAGGTTCTCAGTCAGTAACATGGCACAGCAAGGTGCCGCTGACCTCACCATCTCCTAAGGCAAGAGCCGCATTCCTGCCCACCTGAAAGGCCTTGTTCTCATTGTGGATTTCGTAGAATTACATTGAAATTTACAGCACAGAAACAGGCCATTCGGCCCAACAGGTCCATGTGGTGTTTATGCTCCACACGCGACTCCTCCCACCCTTCTTCATCTCATCCTATCAACATATGCTTCTATTCCTTTCTCCCTCATGTACTTATCTAGCTTCCCCTTAAATGTATTGATGCTATTCGCCTCAACCACTCCATGTGGTAGCGAGTTCCACCTTCTCATCACTCTCTGAGTAAAGAAGTTTTTCCTGAATTCCTTATTGGATTTATCAGTGCCTATCTTATATTTATGGTCCCTAGTTTTGGACTCTTTCACAAGTGGAAACTATGTCTACCCTATCAAACCCCTTCGTAATTTTAAAGACCTCTATCAGGTCCAGGGATGAGGAGGTTGAAGATGGGGATGCCTCCTCCGGTGATCTGCCTTTGCCAGGCTTTGTCCACCAACTTCTCCTGTAAAGAGATAAGTAAGTGGGGTAAGGACATTGTTGCAAGTGGCATGGGAGAGGTGAAGTAATAGAAGTGGGGGGGTGAGGATGTTTGGGTGGAGGAAGGTGTTTTGGGGCAGTGCAAGGCGGTTGGTGTGTGCTAAGGGAATTGTAGGCCTCTTCACCCAGAGCGTAGGGCGAAGGGTTAGTATTGTGAGTCTTACTTTAAGAGGGTGAAGGGTGTGGTGGTGCCCAAGGTAGGGCAGGGAGAAAAGGGAGAGTACGATGACATGAGGCTCTTGCCTGTCCTCGTGAACTGTTTTCACATCTTTCTGCGGTGGGTGCCGCCAACCTCACCATCTCCTATTGTAAGAGCCGTATTATTGCCCACCTGAAAGGCCTTGTCTTCACAACGGATTTCATAGAAGTGCATAGCATTTACAGCAAAGAAACAGACCATTCGATCCTGGGTGTGAGGGAGTCAGTGCCAGTTCCAGATCCCTGAAGGAAAGACGACTGATGTTGTTGTCCAGCTTGGTGGAAGGCCCCCAGAGTGTGAGGCTCCTACCTTGTACCTCTTCGAGGAGGGCTTAGAGCTCTTCAGCAGAGAAGCCCCTTGCGCTTCTTCCGCCTGCTGCCCTGGCGTGGTACCCAGTGGGCACAGCCGGCACCTAAGTGGGTATTATGGTGCCAATCTGAACTAATGCTTTGGCTGAGAGATGCCATCAAGTGATATGGTGGAAATTGCCAGTCAACCACTTGCCAGCTGTGTTCTGTTGCTGCCGGGCGTTTGTAGAGTGTTTTTTAAAGACTTACGCTGTAGTTACAGGGAAGTTTCCTAGGGAGGTGGTCAGCAACGTACACAATCTTTACACTCAAGTTACACCAGAGTTGCAACAAGAATATTTAACTTGACTTAACTCCAGGAAACTTGCGTGTAACTCCCTCTGCTGGTGAATGGCGTAACTTTCCGGCACAACCATGGCGTAAATAACATCGAGGAAATTCAGAGCTCTCGCGCATAGTTTTGAGAACCAAAGGAAGCTGCAAGAGAATAAGGTGGTGGAATGGACAAAAAAAATGGCAGATGGAATTAAATGTGAAGTAGTACACGTGACTAACTCCTGTTCTTTCATTTCAATAATTGGAGCTGAAAAATATATTGGGCCAGAATTTACCGTGTCTTCGACGTCGTCATAATCCTTCTGAAAGGCCCCACATGCGCGAAAACCCGGAACTTGCGATCTGTCAAGGTACACTTTGACAAATCATATGAACCGACTGGAAAATCACTTTCGCGGGCGCAGAGTTGGGCTATTTGCCCAACTACTGCCCAGCAAATGCCCACAAAACTCTTATGGCTGGTAAAAGCAGGCATCGGGCCTGCTTTCACCAGTGTAAGGGTTATTATAAATCTTAAATTAAAAATTAAAAAATAAAAAGTGATGCACAAACACTTAAAATTAGTTTATGCAAATATTGGCCCGGATTAGAATGTTTAAAATTATTTTTCAAAAAATTAAGTCTTTATTGTATTTGGTGTAATGAAGGGACTTTTAATTAAATTTGAAAATCAGAACAATTATATTTATTAGAATTGTCTAACTTGTTAAATTATTTGGGGATTCCATTGCATGTCATTGGGGGATTCTGTTCGGAATTAACTGCAATGGAATCCTCCTTTCTCATTGAATGACCTTGCCCACGTGATCCCAGGGACTCTTCCGAGCCTCCTACATCCCTGGGATCCATGGGCCTTTACGCAGGCGTATGCCTGGAGGCCCGAGACCTGAACTCTCCGCAGCTTTAGGGCCAGGAGGTAAGTTCGTAGATGTTTTGCGGGTCGGAGGTACGCCTCCGACCGCAAATTCAAGGCCATTATCTCTCAACACTACATGTAAGTACTTATTCACACTATCAATTATAATTCTCCTGACATCTCGTTTGCTTGTCTGGGTTTGGCAACGATGTAGCAGTGATTATCTCACTGTCACCGAGTGACTGACTCCAAAATCAGGAGGGTATTTACTTTGGGTTTTACTAATTTGGAGCCCGTTCAACAATGAATGTTTTAGTTAGAGCTAAGGTTCTCTCCATAGCTCCAGTTTAGCAACCTCAGTCCCAGCACAATGTGTGGGAAGCTAGGCATTGTATTTGACCTTATTATGCTTGGCCTATGAGCACTCAAAGGAGCCAATGAATATCCATTAGAAATAGTCAATCCTACAGCACTGTAATCCCTCAGCATGGAGGGGACACCTCAGTTTTCTACTTGTACAGTACAATATGTGCAGTGGATTTGACATTAAGCACAGAATCAGTTCTGTGATTATGCTTATGTTCATGTTTGTTTGAATCACATCACAGCATACACTCTATAACCCTATAATGTGCCATCCCCCACCTATGATTGAAATATATTCAGGGTTTTTTTTTGCATGCACATTTGAGTCCTATATAATGAAACCCTTTTTTTTTCTCATACCAACAGAGTACTAGAAAAATGCTACCAGCTGCAAGTATTTATCCAATTGCCAGTTTTGTTTGGAAGGCTCCAAAACATTAATCATCGCATTGTTTTAGCCTGCTACTGTGTTGAATAATTTCATGTTCTGTTTTAAAAAATAAGTAAAAGAAAAACAAGGAAAGAAAACAGGTCCTGTAAGTCTAGAAAGGCTGCTTTCACTGCCGCCCTGTATCTCAACTGTAAGGTCCATTTATTCGTGCTGAAGTAATGACATTTTACATTTCATTTAACTTTGGACCAGCTTTTCTTGCCCCATCATCACTCACTGTCGACATAAAAGCTTTCGAATAGGAAATCACTTTTCTAGCTCTGTTTACAGAAAGTAAGCCAAGTAAAAATTGTAGAAACTAAAAATATCCTGGCTGAGTTATAACATATATGTAATAAATAAATTCATATCAAAGACAGGTCCACTTTTCCTTTAATGTAGGGTCTCTGAGTACAAAAAAACAAGTGCAATGGCAATCACATTTGTTACTACCCCTGTTCATTTCGAACATTAGCTAATTCTATGCTAGAGGAAAGAAAGAAAGAGAGAGAGAAATAAAGAAAGAAAGAGAGAAAGAAAGAAAGAAAGAAAGAACGAAAGAAAGAAGGAAAGAAAGGGAGGATAGAAAGAAATGCATTTATATAGCACCTTTCATGACCTCCGGACGTCCCAAAGCGTTTTACAGCCAAGAACTTTTGAAGTGCAATCATGGTTATAATGTAGGGAAGTGCGGCAGCCAATTTGCACATAGCAAAGTCATGGCTGACATATGGATGCTTAATGCATTTTAACAATACTTAACTGGATGAGGGCTAATTACAGAAAATTGAGGAGGCACATGGCCTGAGTAAATTGGAGTCAAAGACTGGCAGGCAGAAATATAATGCAGCAATGGACAGCCTTTCAAGAGGAGATGGTTCAGGTACAGTCCAGGTACATTCCTACAAGGGGGAAAGGGAAGGCAACCAAAGCCAGAGCTCCTTAGATGATGAAGGAGTGTAGGATGAAGCAGAACAAGGGGGTGTACAACAGATGTCAGCTGCATAATACAAGGGAGAATCAGGCTGAATATAAAAAGTACAGAGGAGAAGTGAAAAAGGAAAAAGGAAACAAGAGGGGCAAAGAGACAGTACGAGAATAGATTGGTGCCTAACATAAAAGGGAATCCAAAGGTCTTCTGTAGGCATATTAACAGTAAAAGGGTTGTCAGAGGAGTGGTGGGGCCGATTAGGGACCAAAATGGAGATCTATTGGTGGAGGCAGAAGACATGGCTGAGGTACTAAATGAGGACTTTGCATCAGTGTTTACCAAGGAAGAGGACTTTGTCAAAGCTACAGTAAACAAGGAGGTTGTTGGGATCATGAATGAGATAAAAATAGATACTGGAAAGGCTGGCAGTACTTAACGTAAATACGTCACCCGGTCCAGATGGGATGCATCCTAGGTTGCTGAGGGAAGCAAGGGTAGAATTGCAGAGGTGCTGGCCACAATCTTCCAATCCTCCTTAGACACAGGGGTGGTGCCAGAGGACTGGAGGATTGCAAATGTTAGACCCTTGTTCAAAAAAGGGGAGAAGGATAAACCTGGCAATTACAGGCCAGTCAACAACCAAAACAACAACAACTTGTATTTATATAGCACCTTTAACGTAGTAAAATGTCCCAAGGCGCTTCACAGGAGTATTTTAAGACAAAAAATTGACACCGAGCCACATAAGAAAATTAGGGCAGATGACCAAAAGCTTAGTCAAAGAGGTAGGTTTGAAGGAGCGTCTTAAAGGAGGAAAGAGAGGTAGAGAGGCGGAGAGGTTTAGGGAGTGAATTCCAGAGCTTAGGACCTAGGCAGCTGAAGGCACGGCCACCGATGATTGAGCGATTATAATCAGGGATGCTCAAGAGGGCAGAACTTGAGGACCGCAGATATCTCAGGGGGTTGTGGGGCTGAAGGGCTGAAGGAGATTATAGGGAGGGGCGAGGCCATGGAGAGATTTGAAAACAAGGATGAGAATTTTGAAATGAAGGTGTTGCTTAACCGAGAGCCAATGTAGGTCAGCGAGCACAGGGGTGATGGGCGAACGGGACTTGGTGCGAATTAGGACACGGGCAGCCGAGTTTTGGATGACCTCAAGTTGACGTAGGGTAGAATGTGGGAGGCCAGCCAGGAGTGCATTGGAATAATCAAGTCTAGGGGTAACAAAGGCATAGATGAGGGTTTCAGCAGCAGATGAGCTGAGACAAGGGCAGAGACGGGCAATGTTACGGAGGTGGAAATAGGCGATTTTAGTTATGCTGCGGATATGTGGTCGGAAGCTCATTTCAGGGTCAGATGTGACACCAAGGTTGCCAACAGTGTGGTTCAGCCTCAGACAGGTGTTAGGGAGAGGGATGGAGTCGGTGTCTAAGGAACAGAGCTTGTAGCGGTGCCCGAAGACGATGGTTTCAGTCTTCCCAATATTTATTTGGGGAAAATTTCTGCCCATCCAGAACTGGATGTTGGACAAGCGGTGTGTCAACTTAAAGACCATGTAGGGATCACGAGAAGTGGTGCTGAGATAGAGCTGGGTGTCGTCAGCGTACATGTGGAAACTGACGCCGTGTTTTTCGATAATGTCGCCAAGGGGTAGCATATAGATGAGAAATAGGAGGGGGCCAAGGATAGATCCTTGGGTGACCCCAGAGATAACGATGCGGGAGTGGGAAGAGAAGCCGTTGCAGGTGATTTTCTGGCTACGATTCGATAGATAAGAATGGAACCAGGCGAGTGCAGTCCCACCCAGCTGGACGACGGTGGAGAGGCGTTGGAGGAGGATGGAGTGGTCAACCATGTCAAAGGCTGCAGACAAGTCGAGAAGAACGAGGAGGGATAGTTTACCTTTGTCACAGTCACAAAGGATGTCATTTGTGACTTTGATGAGAGCCGTTTCAGTACTGTGGCAGGGGCAGAAACCTGATTGGAGGGGTTCAAACATGGAGTTGCGGGAAAGATGGGCACGGATTTGGGAGGCAATAACACATTCAAGGACTTTGGAGAGGAAAGGGAGGTTGGAGATGGGGCAGTAGTTTCCAAGGACAGAGAGGTCAAGGGTTGTTTTTTTGAGAGAGGTGATGACGGCAGATTTGAGGGAGAGGGGGACAGTACCTGAGGAGAGAGAACCGTTAACAATGTCAGCTAACATGGGAGCCAGAAAAGGAAGTTGGGTAGTCAGCAGTTTAGTGGGAATAGGGTCGAGGGAGCAGGAGGTGGGTCTCATGGACAGGATGAGCGTGGAGAGGTCAAGAGGGGAGATCGGAGAGAAACTGGAGAAAGATGTGAGTTCAGGGCTAGGGCAGGGGTAAACCTTAGAGGAAGTTTGGTCTGGTGGGCTAGGGGAAGGAAGGGAAGTGGCAGAGGCAACTGAATGGATGGTCTCAATCTTTGAGACAAAGAAGTCCATGAGCTCCTCGCACTTGCTGGAGGTGGCAGGGCAGGTTGAGAAAGCGGTTAAAAAGCATACTGGATCCTGGGCTTTATAAATAGAGGCATAGAGTACAAAAGCAAGGGAGGTGAGCATGGAGGAGACAGGGGAGAGGGGTTTAAGAAGACAATTAGCAGTAGAGAATAAGAGCTGGGGTTTATCTTTGCATGCCAGAATGATCCTGGAATAGTGAGCAGTTTTGGCAGACAAGAGTAGGACCTGATAATGCTTTATGTGGTCCAGCCAGATCTGGCGGTGAATGGCTAAACCAGTTGTCCGCCATAGCCGTTCAAGTCTGCATCCCTTGGACTTGAGGGAGCGAAGATTTGGGCCGTACCAAGGGGAACGGCCAGGGTGAGAGAGAGTAATTGTTTCAATAGGGACTAGGGCATCAAAGGTGGTGGTGAAGGTGTGGTTGAGCAGAAATGTCGTGGTGAATGGAGGGCCAATGGCTGGACAGTTGGGATTTCGTAAGTGCAGTTGTAAAGGAGTTGGGAGAGAGTTTTTTCCAGGAGCGGACACAGAAGGAAGTAGGGTTGGGTGGGGGAAGGGGGATGTGGGTGGAAAGCGATACAAGGAAGTGGTCAGAGATGGCTTTATCTTTGATTGACATGGTGGGAGTAGCAAGGCCATGAGAGATGGCAAGGTCAAGGGGGTGGCCGTGAATATGGGTTTAACATCGGTGGTGGGGAAGAAACAATAATCCAGGAGAAAATTAACAGCCACTTGGACAAGCATGAACTAATAAAGGAGAGCCAGTATGGATTTGTTAAGGGCAAATCGCGTTTGACTAATTTGATTGAGTTTTTTGATGAGGTAACAGAGAGGGTGACTGAGGGCAGTGCAGTTGATGTTGCGTATATGAACTTTCAAAAGATTTTTGATAAATTACCACATTTTAGGCTTGTTAACAAAATTGAAGCCCATGGGATAAAAGGGGCAGTAGCAACATGGATACAAAATTGGCTCTGGGATAGAAATCAGAGTGCAGTGTGAACAGCTGTTTCTTCAGACTGGCGGGAGGTTTACAGCGGTATTCCCCAGGGTTAAGTTCTGCAGTTTTTGATATACATGAATGACTTGGACTCCGGGTTACAGGGCACAATTTCGAAATTTGCAGATGTCACAATACTTGGAAGTGAAGTAACCAGTGAGGAAGTTAGGAATAGACTTCAAGAGGACATAGACAGGCTGGTGGAATGGGCGGACAGATGGTAGATGAAATTCAACACAGAAAAGTGTGAGGTGTTACATTTTGGTAGGAAGAATGAGGGGAGACAATACAAGCTAAATGGTACAATTTTAAACAGGGTGCAAGAATAGAGAGACCTGGGGGTACTTGTGCACAAATCTTTGAAGGTGGCAGGACAGGTTAACAAAGCAGTTAATAAAACATATGGGATCCTGAGCTTTATAAATAGCGGCATAGAGTACAAAAGCCAGGAAGTTATGCTAAACCTATATCAGCCGTGGCTCAGTGGGTAGCACCCTCGCCTCTGAGTCAGAAGGTTGTGGGTTTAAGTATCAGTTCAGAGACCTGAGCACAAAAATCTAGGCTGACACTCCAGTGCGGTGCTGAGGGAGTGCTGCACTGTCGGAGGTGCCGTCTTTCGGATGAAACATTAAACCAAGGCCCTGTCTGCCCTCTCAGGTGGACGTAAAGATCCCATGGCACTATTTTAAAGAAGAGCAAGGGTGTTATCCCCGGTGTCCTGGCCAATATTTATCCCTCAGCCAACATAACAAAAACAGATCATCTGGTCATTATCACATTGCTGTTTGTGGGAGCGTGCTGTGTACAATTGGTTGCTGCGTTTCCTATATTACAACAGTGATTATACCTCAAAAGTATTTCATCGGCTGTAAAGTGCTTTGGGACGTCCTGAGGTTGTGAAAGGCGCTATATAAATGCAAGTCTTTCTCTTTTTTATAAAGCACTAGTTTGGCCCCAGCTGGAGATTTCTGTGCATCACACATTAGGAAGGATGTGAAGGCTTTGGAGAGGGTACAGAAGAGATTTACTAGAATGGTTCCAGGGATGAGGGATTAGAGTTATGTGGATAGACTGGAGAATCTGGGGTTGTTCTCCTCAGAGTACAGAAGGCTAAGCGGAGATTTGCTCGAGGTGTTTAAAATCATGAAGGGTTTAGGTAGAGTAAATAAAGAGAAACTGTTTCCAGTGGTTTAAGGGTCGATAACCAGAGGACACAGATTTAAGGTGATTGACAAAAGAACCATAGGCAACATGTGGAAAAACTTCTTTACGCAACGAGTGGTTTGGATTTGGAATACACTGCCTGTCAATAGTAGTCTTCAAAAGGGAATTGGTAAATACTTGAAGGAGAAAAAATTGCAGGGATATGGGGAAAGAGCGGGGAAGTGGGACTAACTGGATTGCTCTTTGAAAGAGCCGGCGCAGACTTGATCGGCCGAATGGCCTCCTTCTGTGCTGTACTATTCTATGATTCTATGATTTCTAGGCTTATATATCAATTCAAAGAGGACATCTATAATACAGCTCAACAGAATTGATGCAGGAACCACATAGGCCACTTTACTTCTCATCTTGTGTGTGCATGCACTTCCAGTCCACATCTTATTGTCACAATGTTTGTCACACTTTTATGTTAACAGTTAGCATTGAAATTCCATATGTAATCATTTATAATTGAATTTTCCTATGTAAACAGTTGCCTATAACTCTGTTGATGATCCAATTAAATTGTTCAAAATTCTTTTACAAATATTTTCATCTATTTGTTCTGATTAATTGAAATTTATAATGTCCAAAATATGGTTTTAAACAAAATAAAAATGTAGAAAAGAAATATATATTTTACAATAACATAACTAAATTCATCCATTGACTTGTCTATTGTGTCTTTTAACTTTCATTGAAGTTTTTACTTCAAGGCCTCAACGTTTCTCGAAAGCTTAGGCTTCAACTTTTACCTCACAACAGTTGTCCAGCCTTTTCAATCACATCTGTGCAATCTGAGCACGTGTAGTTTGCAGAATTTCCCAGCTTGCAGGAGTTGAAGGGTGTTTTCATCATCCAGTGAAGATTTTAGAGTTTTCTTGCTTTTTCTTCAAGACTTTGCAAGAAAGTGGAGAATAAATGCTCAAAGCTTTTATTCAGACAAGTGATAACCCCATCCACCACCGTAAACATTCATTCCCTCCACCACCCGCGTACCATGTCTGCAGTGTGCACCATCTACAAGATGCACTGCAGCAACTCGCCAAGGTTTCTTCAACAGCACCTCCCAAACCCGCGACCTCTACCGCCTAGAAGGACAAGGGCAGCAGGCGCATGGGAACGCCACCACCTCTAATTTCCCCTCCAAGTCACACACCATCCTGACTTAGAAGTATATCGCCGTTCCTTCATCATCGCTGGGGCAAAATCCTGGAACTCCCTCCCTAACAGCACTGTGGGAGTACCTTCACCGCACGGACTGCAGCGGTTCAAGAAGGTGGCTCACCACCACCTTCTCAAAGGAAATTAGGGATGGGCAATAAATACTGGCCTTGCCAGCGACAACCACATCCCAGGAACGAATAAAAAAGATATAAAAATGTATTAATTGTTCCCTTCTGTTATGAGCTCCTCACAGACAATCAACATCTGTGAGAGATAGTTGTTATTTATTGATTAGAAAACAGAGACATGGTTTGTAGAGACTGGATTACTGTTTATTGCTGTTGCAAGTGGAGTTAAATATTTCTTTCATCTGAACCATTTAAATAATGATTTTTGAGCATCTTACGGAATAATGTTCTTGTTCTAGAAATTTATGTTTATTAAAGACTATATATGTCAAAAAGCTCACTGGTGGTGCATTAATTTTTCCACTTCTGTGCTCCTGCCTTAGGTCGGGAGAGACTATCAGGACATTACACACCTCTGACCCATGATTTTCAGTGCATTAATTATAAGATGCAGAATGTAAAGCTTTAAGACAGGAACATAGTGCCAGGAACTGGATGTGGAAAATAGTTGAGGGAGATACCTGACAGTGCAAAAAGGGCTGCAAACTGCTCAGGTCAGGATAGCTGTTGGGCAGGAACATCTTCTTCTTCTTAGGCAGTCCCTCGGAACCGAGGATGACTTGCTTCCACATTAAAAATGAGTTCTCAGGTGACTGATGAGTCCAATGTGGGACCTACAGTCTCTGTCACAGGTGGGGCAGACGGTGGTTGAAGGGGCGGGTGGGTGGGGTGCTTGGGTTGACGTGCGCTCCTTGCGCTGCTTGCGCTTGGCTTCCGCTTGCTCCCGGCGAAGAGACTCAAGGTGTTCGGCGCCTTCCCGGATGCTTCTCCTCCACTTTGTGCAGTCTTGGGCCAGGGATTCACAGGTGTCAGTGGGGATGTTGCACTTTTTCAAGGAGGCTATGAGGGTGTCCTTGAAGCATTTCCTCTGCCCACCTGGGGCTCTCTTGCCATGTCGGAGCTCCGAGTAGAGCGCTTGTTTTGGGAGTCTCGTATCAGGCATGTGGACGATGTGACCCGTCCATCGGAGCTGATCGAGTGTGGTCAAAGCTTCGATGCTGGGGATGTTGGCCTGAGCGAGAACACTGATATTGGTGCGCCTATCCTGCCAATGGAGTTGCAGGATCTTGCGGAGGCAGCGTTGGTGGTACCTCTCTAGTGCTTTGAGGTGCCTGCTGTACATGGTCCGTGTCTCTGAGGCATACAGCAGGGCGGGTATCACTGCTGCTCTGTAGACCATGAGCTTAGTGCCGGGTTTGAGGTCCTGGTCTTCAAACACTCTCTTCCTCAGGCGACCGAAGGCTGCGCTGGCACACTGAAGGCGGTGTTGGACTTCGTCATCGATGTCTGCCCTTTTTGACAGTAGGCTCCGAGGTATGGAAAGTAGTCCACGTTGTCCAAGGCCTTGTCGTGGTAGAGTTTCAAACATAGTAGAGTTTCAAAGGACCAACAACACTTTTAGCCCCCTCCCATACAAGGCTGTTAGACCCTACTCTCCCCAATACTGGCAGCTCACTGCAAACCTTAATGCTTCCAGACTTTGCACCCATACTCCAAAAGCCCCTTTTCAGTCCTACTGGACCTCAGGGCTCTCCTCCCCAGACAACACCCTATTCCACAACCCAGCCCAGGGCCCCTCTCAGTGCTCACAAACCCCTAGACTGTATTCCCAGTGCTCCATGAGCCCAGAATCTGCACCCCCCCACCACCCCCCGCAATGATCCCACACTCAACATCACTAAAAAAAATTACCTGATCATTGTCCCATTGCTGTTTGTGGGATCTTGTTGTGCATAAATTGGCTGCCGCATTTCCTACATTACAACAGTGACTACACTTCAAAAGTACTTCATTGGCTGTAAAGCGCTTTGGGACTTCCTGAGGTGGTGAAAGGCGCTATAGAAATGCAAGTCTTTCTTTTATTTATACTCTGAGCCCTCCCTCCCCAAAGTCCACAGATCCAAGGATCCATGTCCTACTGATCCCTGATGGCAGGATGCCCCCTTGTATCTAGCACCTCTCAGTATTCCCAGAACTTAATGTACGGGAAAACATATTTTAATAAACTTGGCAATAACATTCGTGTAAATCCTTGTCTGTTACTTTCCATAGTTATTATGGTGGCATACTTGGACTGGGGTCATATTTTAAGTAAGTACTGCTTATTTTAAGTTTATGACTGTTGCAAACAATGCAAAATGCCCAATGCACGCAGCGCATGTGATGTAAATATCACATTTATCAATTCAGGACACCGAAGGAAGCCACAGCCTTCAGACACGTTTCCAAATATTTGTTCCAGTTAATCCTTTCTGCGTGATATGATATTTCGAACCGATTTTGCGTATTGGCGCAATGAATGTAAGGAAAAGCAAAACAGCTGTGAGGAATTTGACCAATCATATTGGCAGCTCAACAAAGGGCTTGTTGCAGAGAAGCATGATCGTCTGCACTGTGGTGTCACTGTCGGTCAGAAGGGCCTGAAACTGCAAGAAATTGGTCTAGTCAGACGGCATCATATTTTAAAACCTCATAAAGCTCTCCAAACCCAACCTCGGGTCTGTCAGTGCAGGCTGGCCTGCCTTCTCCTCAGAGTAACTGAATTTTGTTAGCAAAGACCTGGCTGGAGATGCACCTTCTGCAAACAGGCTGATCCGAAGCTGAGGTGCGAGCCTTCAAACCCTTGTCAGTCCTGTTCCCTGGGCTTGCCTTCGCCCTAAGCCCGACAGAAGTAAAGCGGGGCAAGAATGAAGTGCTTCACGTTTGCTAGGGAAGCTTGTTAATTGGTGGCAAGGTGTTTCTGCCGCTATACTTAAATGGTGATGATTGAGGAACTAATGTAAATGATGTTCACTGAACGTACAGTAGTTTGTTTCAATCTTGTTGAAGACCACTTTCTATGTACAGGACTGCTTCTATTAAATATCATGGTTTAAGATAAAACGCTGATTATTGTTAAAATGTACAGCCCAATATTGCCCATGGTTACTTACACTTTTGTTTCTATACTACACCAACTGAGATAATTAGAAGGGGGGGGAAAGAAGATCTCCTGGGGTTGTTATGACCAGCGAAATTATAAAAGCATTCTAACTGCCTGCTTCCACTTGCCTAATATCTCATCTCGACTCCCCTGCTGCTGAAACCCTCATCATGCTTTTGTTACCTGTAGACTCAACTATTCCAATCCTCTCCTGTCCAGTCTCCCATCTTCCACCCTCCATACACTTGAGCTCATCCAAAACTCTGCTGTCCGTAACTTAACTCACACCAAGTCCGGTTCACCCATCACCCCTGTGCTCGCTGGCCTACATTGGCTCATGGTCCCGCCAACGCCTCGATTTTAAAATTCTCCTCCTCATTTTAAAATCCCTCCATGGCCTCGCCCCTCCCTAGCTCTGTAACCTCCCCCAGCCCTACAACCCTCCGAGAACTCTGTGTTCCTCCAACTCTGGCCTCTTGCGCATCCCCGATTTCCTTCGCCCCTCCATTGGCGGCCGTGCCTTCAGCTGCCTGGGCCCCAAGCTCTGAAATTCCCTCCCGAAACCTCTTCACCTCTCTTTCCTTCTTCAAGGCACTCCAAGCTTATGCTCACCTGTCCTACTGTCTCCTTCTTTGGCTTGGTGTCAATATTTGTCTGATTATGCTCCTCAGAAGCACCTTGGGACGTTCCACAACATTAAAGGCGCTACATAAATGCAAATTGTTGTTGTTGCTGGTGAATGTGCGCATTATTTTGCTGGAACTGGCAACCAGAGGATATCTTCATGAGTGCTTGTTAATTGCTGCTGCTCATCGCAATGAGAGAAATTGGGCCACTTCCTGAGAGGAGGCTCTGCAGCTGCAAATCACTTTTCTTTAACATTTATTACTAATTAATACAAGAAAAGGGTCTCAGACAAGTACTGTTAAGTGTGATGTTCAGCTGATGAGCCTGAGTTATGCTGTGAGCTGTGCCTCACACTCTGAATAGTGAAACAAAGCTCTATACAGAGATTCAGAGAATCCTAGCATCATACAGCACAGAAGGAGGCCATTCAGCCCATCATTCCTGTGCCAGCTCTCTGAATGAGCCAACAAGTTAGTCCCACTCACCTGCCCTCTCCCCATAGCCCTGCAATTTTTCCCCTTCAATTATTTATCCAATACCCTTTTTGATTCTGCTTCCATCACCCTTGTGTGTAGACATGAATGCACAGAACCCCACTCCCCAGATAGTTACTTGCTATTGTTAGGCGTGCTTGGGAAAGAGCATGGGTTCTCTTCTGACATTAAAATTAAGCATACTAAGTTCCTAGGCACCACCCACCACACGCACTTTTTAAACTTGGCTACGCACTGGGCTACAGTTACACCACACTCAGTGCAAAGCCTCAAGTAACGTGATACTACTTCCACGCTTATCACCACCGGATGTCTCAAAGCGCTTTACAGTCAAAGAAGTACTTTTTGGAGTGTAGTCACTGTTGTATTGTAGGGAACACGGCAGCCAACTTGCGCACAGCAAGCTCCCAACAACAGCAATGTGATAATGATCAGGTAATCTGTTTTAGTGATGTTGATTGAGGGATAAATATTGGACAGGACACTGGGGATAACACCCCTGCTCTTCTTTGAAATAGTGCCATGGGATCTTTTACTTCCACCTGAGAGAACAGACAGGGCCTCGGTTTAATGTCTCATCTGAGAGACAGCACCTCCGACAGCGCAGCAATCCCGCTGTACTGCACAGGAGTGTCAGCCTTGATTTTTGCACTCAAGTCTCTGGAGTGGGGCTTGAACCCACAACACTCTGACTCAAAGGTGAGGTGAGGAGAGAGCGGGAATATGGTACTGAGATAGAGGATCAGTCATGATCATATTGAATGGTGGAGCAGGCTCGAAGGGCCGAATGGCCTACTCCTGCTCCTATTTTTCTATATTTCTATGTTCTATGTGCTACCAACTGAACCACAGCTGACACTGTAATATTAAGCAGGACAGCTATTTCATGTAAATCAGTCAGCTTTTTCCGCCTTGTTATCATATCTGTATTTAAATCCTGGCATGGATCTCAGCGTCTCAGCGGGTTTTATTAAATTGGTTTTAGTGCAGCCAGGAGTCAGAGCATTGAACTGACTTCCAATTCTACTGTTACTTTCAATGCACATCTGAAACAGACTTTTATTGATGATAACAAGCAGTATAATGGCACATTAAGAAAAAAAATCTGCTTTTGTTTTACTAATCGTTAAGGTAGAGGTGTTTGAGGTGTGGCTTTGTTTTTAACAAGTTACGACAAAGTGTTCAGCCTTTTTTGTTTAAAGGTTGCAAAGCAGTTGTAAATTGCATAGTTTATCAGCAAAAACAGTGACCACACTTCAAAAGTACTTCATTGGTTGTAAAGCGCTTTGGGACGTCCTGAGGTCATGAAATGCAAGTCCTTTTGTTCTTTGTTCTCTCTCTTAAAATTGTTTATAATGTCCAGCCACCCATATTCTATTCACACAGTGATTTTAAAAAAGATGTCCGGGAAAAAAAAGGATAGGGGTATACCATAATAAGGTGGCGCCTCAAACAGACCACTTTCCGATAGATAGAAAGAAAACCGTAACATTGGAAATCTGGAATAAAAACAAAAAACGTTGGAAACACACTGCAAGTTGATGGTCATCTGAAAGACTGGTTAACATTTTGTGACCCTTCTTGGAACTGGCTTGATGAAGATCTTGCTCATCCAGATACTGACCAATATGTTGTGCATTTCCACAAAGTTCTATTTTTATTGTGCATTCGCACCAGTAAATCTCCCATGGCATTGCTAATGGTGAGTCCGAGGATATGTTCTTTTAAAACAACGCGAGTGCTAATAGCAATGTTTAATTGGGAAAGTGTGATGGTGAAAGTGTCACGAGAAGTAGGCAGCAGTAATGGTGTCAGCTGTGGCTCAGTGGGTAGCACTCTTGCCTTTGAGTCAGAAGGCTGTGGGTTCAAGCCCCATCCCGAGACTTGCATATATATAATCTAGGTTGGCACGCCCATTGCAGTACTGAGGGAGTGCAGCACTGTTGGAGGTGCTGCCTTTTGGATGAGACAATAAACCGAGGCCCCGTCTGCCCTCTCAGGTGGACGTGAAAGATCCTACTGCACTAATTCAAAGAAGAGCACGGGGAGTTATCCCCAGTGTTCTGACCAATATTTATCCCTCAACCAACATCACTAAAACAGATTACCTGATCATATATCTCACTGCTGTTTGTGGGACCTTGCTGTGCGCTTATTGGCAGCTGCATTTCCTACATTACAACAGTGGCTACACTTCAAAAGTACCTCATTGGCTGTAAAGCGCTTTGGGAGGTCCTAAGGTCATGAAAGACGCTTTATAAATGCTGGTTCTTTTTTTCTTTTACCTTGCAAGTTCCAATACAGAACTAACATAGAGTTCATTTGCATGTTTTGCCCACCATTGTCTATTCTCTTACTTGCTTTTCTTCTGCCAGTCTTCCATTGTCTGTCTCTCAGTCTAATCTCTCTGTCTTTCCTGTCTTTTTCATCCTCCCTTGCTATCTATTCTATTTTCATTCACAGAGCTTTATATTTCCTTAGTCTAAATATTTAGAAGAGCATTGACTCCAAAGATGTCAAGGCCTTGGAGTGGGTGCAGCGGAGATTTACCAGAATGGTACCAGGGATGAGGGACTTTAGTTATATGGAGAGACTAGAGAAGCTGGGATTGTTCTCTTTAGAGTGGAGAAACTTAAGGGGAGATTTAATAGAGGTGTTCCAAATTTTGCGGGGGTTTTGTTGGAGTAAATAAGGAGAAACTTTTTCCAGTGGTGGGTGGGTGGGTCAGTAAGCAGAGGACACAGATTTAAGATAATTGGCAAAGGAACCAGAGGGGAAATGAGGAGAAGCGAGTTGTTATGATCTGGAATGCACTGCCTGAAAGGGCGGTGGAAGCAGATACAATCATAACTTTCAAAAGGGAATTGGATGGAAACATGAAAAGGAAAAAATTGCAGGGCTATGGGGAAAGAGCAGGGGAGTGGGACTAATTGGACAGCTCTTTCAAAGGGCCGGCACAGGCATGATGGGCCGAATGGTCTTCTGTGCTGTATGCTTCGATGATTCATTTAATCTCCATCAATTTGTCATCAACAGACCCAAATAAAACATAATATTTTGCATTGTTTTTGAAGTTTGAAGAAGGATCAAAATAAGTAGGCATATTTTCTTCTATTTAATAATGTTGGCATAAATGTTGCTGAAATCATGAAGCAAATTGCATCGTTTTACTGCACAAAATTAGCATTAGTAAATGTAAAAACGTATAGTGCATGCTACTACATGGGTAAACAGTCCAAAGTTGCCTTTTTATTGTCCATATCTCATTGAGATCATAGTCCAGATAGACAGAATTTTGAGCAATAGGGGAGTCAAGGGTTATGGCGAGCGGGCAGGAAAGTGGAGTTGAGGCCAAACTCGGATCAGCCATGATCTGATTGAATGGCGGAGCAGGCTCGAGGGGCCGAATGGCCTACTCCTGCTCCTATTTCTTATGTTCTTATGTTCCAGAAATTCGATCACACCCGAAAACAGACACATAGGTAAAACATAGGTAAACGAGCACACAAGACCTGCACTAAAGGGCTCCACAAAGGTGATTCTTAATTATTACAGTTAACTGTTCTTCAAATCTGAAGTGAGTTGTTGAAGTAGAGTTTCTGTTTTCTGCACTTGGTGTATGTGTTCATATTTGTAGTCAGTTGAGACCAAGACCCATAAGGCTGGACTGAAGGTCAGCAATCGGTTGGTGGTAGTGAGGACGGTGGTGATAAGGATTGCGGGACTGTTGGTGTATTGTGATTGTGAGGGATGGTTCAGGTGAAGTGCTCTTGAATGAGTTGCTCTCTAAGAGCTCTGGCAGCTAAGGGCACTGGAGGTCGATGCTGTTCCTGCTCTTCCTCCGCTTCTTGCTGCTCAAGTGGTGGTAAGGGCTGGTGCCTCAGTATAGCAAAGTTATGCAGCACGTGACCATAAATCTGGAAACTGCAGAGCTGCTCCCGAAAGGTCCAGGCACCATTTCTGGTGGAGGCATGGCTCTCCTTGTAGGCATACTCTGTGTCATGAGCCATGTCCGGAGGGGACATCCCTTATCGCCCAGTAGCCAGCCTGTGATCTGATGGCCTGGTTGCAATAAAGGTGGCACAGAGGGCTGGCGCAAGGCGAACGAATCATGACTGCTGCCAGGAAACCAGGCACAGACCTGCATGATGCACTGCCTGTGGTCACAAACAAGCTGCAGAGTCAAGGAGTGGTATCCCTTTCCATTAAAAATCATGACAAGCTGATGTTGGCGAGTACGCAGGGCAATTCTTGAAAAAGACAAAGTTGCAGAGCTATGGCAAAGGGCGGGGGAGTGGGACTAATTGGACAGCTCTTTCAAAGAGCCGGCACAGGCATGATGGGCTGAATGGCATCCTTCTGTGCTGTACAATTCTATGATTCCTCAGTGAAGTTGAGGTCTGAGAAGTGCTCCCTGAAGACCCGCTGTGGGCAGGGCCTCCTGCGCGGTACCCTCCTCCTTCGTCTTCTCCCAGCTGCTCCTGCTGGCTCCTCTCTTCTTCGCTGCTCCCCCCCTCATCCTCCAGCGCCAAAGCCAGATCTGCCAGGCCACCCATGGCTGCAGCAAGACTGTTTCCAAAGCAGAAAGAAGCAGTCCCGGAAGTTAGAATTCACTCGTGGAACACAGAAAATAGCCCCCCAAAAAATATATAGAATTTATAACATAAAAACAGGCCATTCAGTCCAAGCAGTCTGTGATGGTGCAAATAGTCCTGATCACATTTACCCACCTAGTTCTCATATCATTTTCTCCCCTCTTCCTTCATCCACCAGTCCAATCTAATCTTCAATGTTGACATTTCTGTCTCAACCACTGAGATAATGCCTTTGCTAAAACATCAGACAACGGTATTAACACATTGTATAGTATGATTTCATTCAAGCGGGGTTTCTGCTTTCATTGTTTCGACTGAGATTTCTTTCTCCGCTGCAGTAATGTAAGGAACGCTTTATTTTTTGCCATCTTTTTAATGAGTTGGCGAGGATACAAATGTGAAATTGTTCTCTTAAGTTTCCAGAAGTACTTTTATGTATAAAATTAAATAATTTCTTAAATTGTAGTTATACTGCAATTACCAATCTCAGACTGCGCAGAGCAATGCAAAGCCATGAGGTCAGAGTTGCACTGATAGTTACTCATTTGGCCAGATCACAGTAAGATGAGCTACAAAGGAGATCTATGCCTTGCATCCTTGAGCACATATGTCGAGTTTTGCTCCCCAGGCTATTAATTTTAATGATAGAACAGAGTGAGTGGAAATGTCTGTACCCTCATAATGTTAAAAAAGGATCCCACTGCAAAGTTCTAAAAGTTCCAAGACCATCCAATCGTCCCGCCTGGGCACTTTTGACATGTTGCTCCATGCCAGGCCAGAGTTATACTGCAGTCAGTGTGAATTCAAACCGGCGTGAAGCAGCCTCCTCAGTGGGATCTCATCCCATTTGGTCTATAGTGCACTCAGGCATCAGACTGGGATCTGACACCAAAACTTATACTGCTAGTTTTTGCATCAGTGCCAACCACTTCACACTGAGGAGAGTGCGGTAGAAAAATTGCAGGTTTTAGAGTTGCTGGAAGGACAGCGAGCCTTGCCTGAGCCATGAAAAGATATCAGGCTGAGATTGGGAATGAGCTGCAGAAAGAAAGAACTTGCATTTCTACAGCACCTTTCACAACCTGAGGACGGCCCAAAGCGCTTTACAGCCAGTGAAATACTTTTTGAAGTGCAGTCACTGTTGTAATGTAGGAAATGCGGCAGCCAATTTGCGCACAGCAAGCTCACACAAACAGCACGTGGCAATTGACCAGATCATCTGTTATTAGTGATGTTGGTTGAGGGAATAAATATTGGCCCAGGACACCTGGAAGAATTCCCCTGCTCTTATTCAAAATAGTGCCACAGGATCTTTTACGTCCAGCTGAGAGAGAGAGATGACAGGGCATTGGTTTAACGTCTCACCCGGAATGTGGCACCTCCACCAGTGCAGCGCTGCCTCAGCACTACACTGAAGAGTGTCAGCCTAGATTATGTGCTCAAGTCTCCGGAGTGGGCGCTTGAACCCACAGCCTTCTTACTCAGAGGTGAGCTTGCTGCCCACTGAGCCGCGGCTGACACCCATGGCTACTTAGTATCAGCTCCAGACAAAAGATGGCTGAGGGGTGACCTCGTCGAGGTCTTTAAAATTATGAAAGGGTTCGATCGGATAGACGTAGAGAAGATGTTTCCACTTGTGGGGGGGAGTCCAAAACTAAGGGTCATAACTATAAGATAGTCACTAATAAATCCAATAGGGAATTCAGGAGAAACTTCTTTACCCAGAGAGTGGTTAGAATGTGGAACTCGCTACCACAAGGAGTAGTTGAGGTGAATATTCCCCTTTAAGGGGAAGCTAGATAAGTACATGAGGGAGAAAGGTACAGAAGGGTATGCTGATAGGGTGAGATGAAGTAGGGTGGGAGGAGGCTCGTGTGGATCATAAACACCGGCATCGACCAGTTAGGCCGAATGGCCCGTTATTGTGCTGTAAATACTTATAATTCTATGTAGGTAATTTGTGCATATCTCAAGTTGTTGGTACTGAAAGACTTTGGTGTTGTCATTCTGTTTCATGCACCACTGAGCAACAGGATGGAAACGGACTTTTTCAAACGACTGGGACCAGGAAATTCAAAAGGAACCAATCTGCCAGCCAATATAGGACGGAGTTACCTGGAATCGCAGGGCAGGATTGCCAGAGCTGCGAGGCTGCCCCTGGTCCGTGGGCTACAGGGTGACCGCCCCTGTAATACGGAATTACCATGTCGGACGAGGCCTGAAGGCCCTTCTCTATCAAGGCACAGGTTGAAACGGTGCGACTGTTGGAAATTTTCGCCAGAGTGCCTTCCACGGCCACAGCTCCTTTGCACTGACATAAACTGACCAATGCATAAAGCACTTCAAGGGATGTTTGCAATTACTTTCTTGCCATTGCAAATCAAAAAGAATGTCTAAATAAGCTTTCAGCTGCTGGCAAGTGGGTAGAACCCGTGGGTGATGGCATTTTACAAAGCAGCGTTCCAACAAACAAAAAATGGTATCGGGACGGTGCAAGAATGAATATTTAAATCAATTCAATCAATGCTTCATTTTATTACAGATTGCGGCTGTTTAAGAGGAGGTGGTGGCGTATCCGACATAAAATTACACCAATATGAAAATACAACGTATGAAGGTCAATATTAAACATATCCTATTGAAGCATCCATCAGGACGTTAACTCTGTTCCTCTCTGAGTGCCCCCAGTGTTTTCTATGTTTTTGTTTTCAGATTTCCAGTATGTTGCTCCTGTTTTAACGCCTACTCGGTATTTTCCTCTTGTGTGTAACCGGCTCACGGAAGTGAGTGTAACGCGAGGCAAGTAGCCCATTGGCGGTGCTGATATTAATAACTGGTAATAATTACAATTAACACGGTTACTGTCTCACTCCCACCATGAGGGACTGAGTTCCTGTGCAGCGCATTCTGAACTAAACAATGAAATGAATAGATAAACTGCAAACGATGGGGTTTTTTTCTGCAGGGTTTCTGTTACTTGGTATTCACGTTTTAGAGTTTATGAATTTAAAAAAAACAATTGCACTGAATTATTCATTCAACACCATCATCGGTTTGCAAACGAATACTGAGACTATTGCCTATGTAATAGATTTGAAAGCTTAGTGGCCATTGCAAAAATGTAGAACTACAAAATAGATATTAACGCATTTTCAATTAAAAATACACTTTACTATCAATGCACATAAGCAATCTATCAGGATTGTTGAACCGTGTTATGGTTTTGATAGATTTAATTAAACAAAAATAACCACAGTCGGTTTAACAGATAATATTTTTGTGTTAAATTCCTACAGGGAGACACGAAGCGAGGTGGCGACGAGCCGCCGCCGCCTTACAGTAATATAGTCTAAAGACTGGATGACGCTGGTTTCATTAAAACTGGGCCAAGTCTGAGAGGTAAAGGGAGAAAAAAAATAAACCCACATCCCGGATTATCGTGGGAATAAAGCTCGCCTGCGGTAACCCGGCTTCAAACTTTTACAACGAAATGTCAAAACACTTTAATCCCACTACATGATAAGCAGCAGCACCAGACTCATTCTGAGGAGTTCGCAATACTGCGCTCTTTAAGTTTATATATAACGTGCCTGTCTGCCCAATGGCTCAATGAGTACATGGCAATAGTCATTAAAATTCCATTCGACAGCATAACTTTCCACTGACGTTTTATTGAAGGTACTTTAAAGTGGCAAACTTTTTTTTTCCTCCAAAATGTTTATTTCACGAATTAGTATTTCTGGTCCCATGCAACAACAAAAAAATCTTTGTCTTGCTGCTTACCAGAAAATTATCAATATGAGTTGTTGATTTTTTTTTCTCTCGTTCTTGTTTTTTTTTATGTGTCTCCCAAAATTAAAGACAGCATTAAGCATTCGCCAAAAGCCTTCTTGATATGCACAAGGGCGTTTATCGTTTAAAGCATGGAAACAGAAGTTACAAATTAATCGTTTCCATTTAGCGTCTGCAGTTCCTGATGACTTTCATAGAATGCAGGAATACATCTCTACATGCACATTGCCTTTAGAGTGCGAGGGTCCTCCCTGCCCTTCCAACTCCGTGATATTTGATTTCCAATCTCACTATTCATTTTAAAGTGTTAGATCTAGTATTAAAAATGCTTCCAAGTCTTTTCTATCAAAGGTGCAATAAGGAATATAACTTCATATATATGTATATTGTACCTTTGATAAAGAGTTGTAAGCATGTTATGCTCATTTAAATAATATAAATATATATTGTATCTTTGATTAAAAAAGAGTTGTAAGCATTGTATGCTTATTTAAATAATATGTATATATATTGTACCTTTGATAAAAAGAGTTGTAAGCATTTTAATGCTCATATATATGTATATATATTGCACCTTTAATAAAAAGAGTTGAAAACATTTGTAATGCTTATGTATTTATAAGCATTAAACAGATATATGGATATGTACATTTTTGGTTTTCCCAATGATAATTTTTTTGGAAATCTGTTCAGTTTCCCCCCCACCACCCCCCCCCCCCCCCCCCTCATCTCCAGTCTCCGACTGATTGTTACGTGCAGTTTTGTTCTCGCATACCACTGTTGTGTTTACGGATTTTTTAACTTTACTAGAAATTCTGCAGAAGCAAAATAAGAAGCTTGATCAAATGGAAGTGAAGTTAGACTGGTCTGCAAAAACGGCTCATTGTCAATTTCACAACACGGTAACTCACGAATCACTAGAAGAAACCGAGGGTGATCAGGGGTTGGGTGAAATTGCAAATCAGCAAACACGCAAACGCAAAGTCGGTTGCAATGGGATACTTGGCTTTCCTGCACTTTCTAATTTCGGCATCGTGCACATAAACCACCACTGGAGCGTTGCACATAGCAAACGAATAAAACGTTAGCAAAAAAAAAAATAATCGTGCTTTGTTTGAGTCAATCCTTTTTTTTTCCGGTTAGTACATTTGAGTGCAGGACATTTTGATCTGCTTCCGAGATTATCGAAGGCGTATGTTTCTGTGCCACATTTAAACATTAACTTGGTTGTTTTTGTACTTGATTGAATAATAAAGCACGATTTTTTTCTGAGTTTTGTTTTGAAATCGGTGTTTGGACTTTGTTAAAAAAATAGCAAATATTCGTTTTGTTTTCCAACTCGCTAGCCATATCTTGCTTTTCTCTATTTGTTTGTGTAAAATAAAGTTTGAAAGCACATCAGAGAGAGCTAGAAGAGTGTGTAACAAGAGAATGGCCAAGTGACCCTTGGAGCTGATTACATGTAATTACCTGGAGCCTCAGCCTGTCCGGAGACTGCGAAGGGGGGAGTGCGGGGGTGGGAGGGGGCACCTCATTCAGGGTAACTACAATGGCGAGAGGGGGTGGGAGGAGAGGTTAACAAGGGATAACACTTAATACTGTAAATATATTTTCAAATCGAAATAGTACAGAGACTACAATTCTATTCTGCTGAAAGCGAAAGCAGAGGGTACAAATTCAGGAACAGTGAGCTATAAGTTTGTTTATAGTTTAAAATAACTTTTTAATTACAAACTTTTTTTTATTTCGTGAAGCCAATCACTATAAATTTTAAACAGGAAAACTTCAGGCATTTGATAATTAGCAGTCAAGGTATAAGCTATTTTAACTCTCAAATGTATATTGTTGCTTGCAAAGCGTTGCAGCGATGGATTAGCGTAAAGATGCTTTTTTCCATCGGCCTACTTCTCATGTGCAAAGCAAATTCGTCAACTAAAAATGATTTCACCAACGACCCGTTTGCTGTGTTGAGGAATGATGTGTATTAGATCACTGCAATGAAATCTGAGTTTGAACAAACGAATGACAAATATATAAATACATATGTGTATATAATTTTAAAAATAAATGTTAAAATGCTTTGGCTTTGCTTTTTCGGGTGTAACTGCCCATCTAATGGCCTGGAAGAGCTTGTACAATTTTTGATACTGGCTGGCACTTCATCTCTGCTCGTCCTTACATACTTTGTTAAAAGGTTTTGATTCAGCTGTGTGCTTACGCATTTAGCAATTTACTCGTTACAAACCACAATTTAGACAGACAGACACATATTGGGTTACACCCGCTCATGTATATATGCCTATAGATTGGCGTTCGTGTACATAAACCTATAGAATGCATGTGGATTTATATCTTGG
Source organism: Squalus acanthias (assembly GCA_030390025.1). Classification (NCBI taxonomy): domain Eukaryota; kingdom Metazoa; phylum Chordata; class Chondrichthyes; order Squaliformes; family Squalidae; genus Squalus; species Squalus acanthias. Next base: position 251,084,970 of record CM059425.1, read on the forward strand.
GATAAATAAGTTCAATATGATATTAACATTTTGGTGTATCTATTCACGTTCGACTCGCATTCACACATTGAGCAGACTCCTGTCCGGGTGTGTTGAGAACTCTGTAATGCAACAGATACAAAAAAAAGTTTATTACCAGTCAATTACATTTTATTTATCTCAATGAAGTTTCACTAAATATTACCCATTCCCGCGGTATTCTGTCAAACAAAACAATTACAGATGCAAAGCTCCTCTCCAACATGCGCCCGTCCAGTCACAATGTTAACCGTTAATTTTTTAATTCTTAAGCAAGGAAAAACGAAGTTTTATGTTTCAAAAGACAGTGTTGCCCGTGATAGCACAAATTACAAACGATTGTCTCTTTTGATGTACCCCAAAGACTGGTTGTGCAAGAGTGAGGATGCTGAATATGTGTTATGAACAAGTCAGCGACCCACACACAGTTCCTTTCCAATTGAATAAACTGCCACATGCCTTACATCCGTGTTCAGAATAAATTCCATAAAAAGCGAAGCATCCTCACCAGCCGGTGCATGAATAGGAGTTGCATGAATAGGAGTTGCACTTTTCGCTGCACCGCTATACTCGGGTTCTATTGCACCCAAAGCGGGCGGCTGTCTCAGCCACACAAAAATAAAAGGTGTTTTTATTGCAATTGCAGAAAATTCTCGTTAGCAGTTGAAATATCTTGCACTGAGAGAAGGTTGTTTATCAAGCATTGAACTTAAAACGGCCCTAAGTATAACTTTACCAATTTCCCCACGCGCGTTATTAAGCAGAGTTTCAAATTAAAACACTATTGATATGTTAGGAAGAGAGAGAAGGTGGGGAGGGGGGGAAACAATCTTTACTGTATGGTAGCGTGCAATTAAGATAGCCCTGTCTGCATTTTGTTCGCAATCTCCTGGCGCTGAACTGCGCCACCCCACGAGAAGAGCCGGCAGCGCATCTCAATAATTCATCCGCACGCACTACCTGTTATCTCTTAAAGGGACCGTTACTTTTTGTATGTCTGTAAGTGGGTTCAGAGAGGTGGATCCTCTCATCCTTGCTCATATTAAGTCAACATTCGTTCTCTGACCGTTCCTTTAAACTTTTTTTTTAAAGATACAACAAGACAAAATCGTGCTCTTAAGTATCACCGTTACTAAAAGCACCATTGCGCCAAAAAAAAGTGATGGGGGCACGAAATAGAGTCACATCACAGAAGCAGGCCTGTGTGTTTTTCTCCACACTCACTCACTGGACAGAATTAGGACATCGATCTCTACTGGCCTGCATTCCACACCTAGATTTCTGTAAAGGTGGGCGTGGAACTGAAGCATATGGTTGTGTAGATCCACATCCAAAAACTGTTCAGCACTGAGCCAAGAAAAAAAAACTGTTAAGCAATCGGCCAAGCTTTTCATCTGAACTGTACTCAGAAGAGATTTTTTTTCTCCCCCCTGATTTTTAGAACAGAATCACAATTTTGAATTTGAATTTTGAAAGGCACTGAATTCTATCTTATTTCTGATATTGGCCCGAAGGGTCAAACCTTCCATTATCGCGTTACCTAAATAACAATTAGAAAGGATGTATTTAACTGTGCTAAATAGCCTACATATGTGTGTGTGTGTGTGTGTGTGTATATGTCTGTTTGTGTGTAGCTATATATATTAGATAGATAGATAGATGTAGATAGACACGGACAGATAGATTGATTTTTAGATAGATAGATAGATAGATAGATAGCACATATGATATCTAGCGAGAGAGGATATCTATAATATGTGTATTTATAATGGTTATATGTAAAATCTCACTTTGTACAGCCACCCTACCAAAATAATAGTGTTTCCTTTTTAAGTGTCGTCCTAAGCTTTTTGCCAGAAGATAAACAGTATCTTTTTCTCACCGTGCAGTATTTTATATATTTTTCCATATTATATATATATTTATTTCTATTGATTCGGGGAATGGGATTATCTTGGTAATAAAGCGAAGGTGGTAAACGCAGCATCTCGCGTTATGTGCTTTTAAAAAAATTTTTTTTATTATTATTCCAATCTGGCCAAGTCTGGGAACAAGTAATTTGAATTGAGAAATCGTTTTTTTTTTGACAGTTACATGTTTACAGTTTTTAAAAGTTGATAAACTAAAGTGAGGTGATTATGACCATGGCCGTATTTAGATGGCCTCCTTCTGTGCCGTAAATGTCTATGATTCTAGATTGTCCTGCCATGTTTTTTAAACAAAACCTGCACCTCTTCATTACACAAATTAATGTGAAGGAGGTTGCAGCCCATCAAAGATTTCACCGAGTACCGATACATCCACAGTCACTCCGATTCTTTTATTTCTTTCTCAATATACCATTTCCTTGAATTCGTTGCAGCCCAGTTTTAATTTGAATTGGTGAAATCTTTTAACACGATTCTCGCTTAGAAAGACGAAACGAGATGAAGGCGTAAACGCTGAGCTTGTTTGTAGATTGTATGTGCTGGGAAATAGTAACACTTACTGTACATGGTGCAAGAAATGCACGTGTAGTCACTGTGGCATTGCAGCATTTTTGATTTCTTCGTTAACAGCATTCGGAATGATGTTTCAAGTGCAATTGTTTTTTTTCCCAGTAGCAACTGAAAGGGAAACGTTGAATGTTCAATTGCAGAAACATTAGGGTCTCAGCTTGTTCATTCCATAAGTATATTGGGTGTATTTTTGATGAAAGATGAGAATTGCAGCAACGAGTGGCCCATTCCTTTGTGGCTGCATCGCCCTGTGTGATTTGTAGGACAGTGGCCGGCTCTATTTGCTGTGCAGAATAAATGCTCTATTGCATATTGCTGGCAACACTCTGTCTGGAACAGTCGAGTACGATGCCACACAAAAAAAAATTGAATTCCAAGCAGTGTACTTAACAGAAAACTGAATTTACTCATGGTTATTTCAAATCCAAACATGCCAGGTGAATTATGCCAAGATCAGGATTTCTACAATCGGCAAATATTGTTTTTTTTTTAAATCCCTATTTAATCATACAATTCTTTTGTCTCCTTTTTAAATGTAATATTCCGTTTAAATAGATGGTCCACGCCCCTCGCGCTGCTGCAAGTAACGTTTTCACAATGTTGTTCATTCTCGCTTCACTTCATATATATTTTACATTATACACTTGTTTCCCGTTTGCTACTTTGTATAGCAAAAAAAAAAGAAATTTAAAATAACAAGGATGATTTGTATATATCTTTATTGATGATTGAAACTGCTAAGTAAGGCTTTCTATTGAAATAAATGCTGCAGTGAAAAGCAAACTGCACTTTTTTAGTAAGTGGAGTTTGGGATTTTCCAAAACCGAATATACTAAGAAGCCAATTTTCCTGGATAGAGATATACGATAGGGACACTCAATTTGTTCATCCATCTAGGGTTTTTGTGGGTTGGACTGGCTTAGAAAAAAGAGCCAAAATAATAAAAGAAAACGGCAAGCAGTCCGTTGCGACCAGGGTTTTAGTGATAATTGAGATAAAGATGATTATAGAGGGGGGGGGCGGGGACAAGGCATTTTACTTTGTTAGACGATGACACTCAAGTAGGAATAGAATAAACCAGTGCGGCTTTAAATAACTTTAAATAACTTTCAATTGATGATTCCTTGCAGAAGTACATATTAAAGGCACGAGACATCTGTTGACAGATAAGAGTAAAATAGGCCCATCTATACTGCAATATTTTGGTAGTCTTCATATTAGCCACGACCAATCTCACGGGATGCTTCAGTCTCCTGCCAGTTTTATTTTTCCAGAATTGTGACAGAAAATAGGGACGAATACGGAATCAGCCCACCCTCCTCCGAACTGAAACACATTCTGGCCTATTTTGTCACCAATGATGAGAAAATGAAGTGCCCACATATACTGATACTCCCAACCTGCATTGTAGCACACAGATACAAAACAGCCAGCCACCAGATCTTTCCCTGATCCCTTGGCCATCTATCTGCAGAATCCCGTCTCCCTGGGCATCTTAAGGACGCTGTTCTTGGCTTGGCCCGTTTGGAACTCTGGAAAAAAAAACAAAGATATCATCCTCTGTGAGGGTTTTACACTTATTCCACGCCAGTTATTTTCTGTTCAAAATCAAATCCATTTTGATGTCGTAATCTATTAATCCAAGATTCGCTCCTTGGCCCAACTCTGGTTAATTTTCAGTCTGGGAAAGGAAATGATGGTTAGAAAAGTGGGTGTTATCTAGTTCTGCTTTCTGTTTTGATCCGTACCGTATCCCCAGTGAAATACTACTTTGTTATTTTTTTAAACTATTTCTATCAGGGAATAAAATATTCTCATAATATTAATGTTTACTTCCCTCGGTGAAAGACATACGGTAGTGTCCTAAACCAGTGCTTGTTTTGTGATGAAATGCCTCCCCCCCTGTTTAACCACAACATTTCCCTTTCACCATCAGTTACTTGCCCCGTGTTGAATTTGATCAGCTCCCGTCGCGCTAAATCGATCAGCAAAAACAGGCTATACCAACCTCTGAAAACAAGAGTGAAGAGAGAGAGAGAGGTGTCGTTACTTTCATGCATGCTCGGCCGATTGCATTTTATTAAATTTTAAAAAAGAAATCTAGCTGGTGGGAGGAAGGAACGAGATAGAAAATAAAACTGTTCGCTCAACATCTTACCACGACAGGTTTTGCACGTATTAATATGCTTACAGGTTTTGTTTGGAATCGTCATGAATTAGGTGTCTCCAGGCTCTTTTTTTTTAAAGTTATCTTTTAACGACCTTTTCAGAAACAAATCTTTCAAGATGTATGCGAAGAATACCTGTTTACGAGATTTTTTTTTTACACATTGTTAATTTCATGATGGAAAAGAAATTGCAAGCCAATCCAAAAGTGAGCCTCGGCAATTAGATAGGTAAACAAGCCAAAGAAGTTTTTAATGCTGAGTCTGGGGATCCTCCCCTTTCGCAGCCCCATTGGCCGCCAGGTACTCTGACGACATATATTAACCCAAGCTGCTCTAAAGATGTAGCTTTACATGGAGATCAAACTCGGAAAATCCGGCTGCTGCTCAACCTCGTCGTGACTGGATCAAAAGAAAAATATTGGAGCCCGATTGCTAATAAGTGTGTTTGTGTGTGTGTGTGTGAGAGAGAGAGAGCGAGAGAGACAGAGACCGGTGCTGAACCCTTCCCCAAATCCGTCTGAAGAGGAAGAAGATTATTTTGTGTTGTGTTCCTTGATGCTGCTTGCAGACACCGGAGCCCAACACACTTTCTGTTTTTTTAAAGAAGGCTTCTTTTTTTTTCTCTCCAAGTGACATTTCTTTAATGCAAAGGGGGAACCCATCCAGGGAGAAGCTGCACAATGGAGGAAGTCGATTGTAAGTAAAGCACCGCGATATTTAAAAGCCTAAAAAAAAACATCCTTCACTAGAGTTGGTCAAGAACAAACTAAAAAAAAAGGTGCAATATCTGAACAAAATATTGCACCGTTTGTGTTTTCTGTTGTTGTATTCTCTCGATTCTTCCAACAAATTGTGGAGAGGGAGAGAGAAAGAGACAGGACTGGGGGAAAAATTGGCTTCCAATCGAAAAATGAGTTTAGTTGGAGGATTCCCTCATCACCCTGTGGTACACGATGGTTATCCTTTCGCCGCGGCGGCAGCCGCTGCAGCCGCCAGCCGCTGTCACGAAGAGAGCCCTTACTTCCACGGCTGGCTCATCAGCCACGCCGAGATGTCTCCCCCCGACTACACAATGGCGCCGTCCTACAGCCCCGAGTACGCGAACGGCAGCGCCGGGCTCGACCACGCGTCGTACGGGGGCGTTTCGTCGTCGGCGGCGGCGGTGGCGGTGGTGGGCGGCCGGCCGACCAAGCGCAGGGGAACGGCCAACCGCAAGGAGAGGCGCAGGACTCAAAGCATCAACAGCGCCTTCGCCGAGCTCCGCGAGTGCATCCCCAACGTGCCGGCCGACACCAAGCTCTCCAAGATCAAAACCCTGCGTTTGGCCACCAGCTACATTGCCTATCTTATGGACCTCTTGGCCAAGGATGACCAGAACGGCGAGACGGAGGCCTTCAAGGCGGAGATCAAGAAGGTGGATGTAAAGGAGGAGAAGAGGAAGCGGGAGCTGGTAAGGACGATTAAGATTCCACTTTTATTTTTTGTAAGAAAAAATCAGGCTGGTTTTTTTCCAGTTTAAGGTTACGTTACATTTTATTTTGGACCTAGTTTTTGTTTTCAATTGGTTGGTGTTTGCATGCCACGTTATTTCGTCACTTTCATTAAATTCATTGCAAAAAGGCGCGTTAGGCTTCACTGTAAATAGCACTAACGGCAAGGAGTTTAGAGAATGCGGTGGGATTTTTTTTAAACTTTTTTTTTGAACAAGAAATAGGCCCGGACAAAATGATTGCAGGTACTGTACCGAGTCTCATTTTGTTACAGGGTTTGGGCAGGCCTGCAAAGGCTGGAGCAACAGAATATTTAAAAAAAAACAATCGTTCACTGGCAGCGAGTTAGTTCTCACGATTCTGAAGTCATTTCCAGAATTTCAATCCTGTTTTGTAGGGGATAGCATTTTCACAATCTGTCCCTCGCATAGTAAGATGAAAAACCACTATGAAAAAGCAGTTGTTGTGGGAGGGTACAGCTTTGGGAACATTAGCCCCGAGTTCTGGACATCCCAGTTTAACTCAGTCCGGATTTAAGAAGCATAACTATTGAAAGAATATTTCCAGTTTAAACGGACCCTCCCTTTCTCCCGCGCCTAAGGCCAATTTACAGTAACTCTACCGAATACAATTTCGTCAGTTAGCAATTGTTTTATTTATTTTTAAAGCAAGTTTTAAAGAAACTAAAGTACTATTGGCTTCTGCTACTGACACTGTTCCACGGGAAAAGCTTATTAACACCGAGGAAAATATGGTAAAACGACCAAGGTCAGGCTAAATGTGGAAGGGTTTACTCAAAAAACACATACTATCTGAAAGCTGGAAGTATAAATGGCTTGATCGTGGCAGCAGATATTCCATAGTAAGTTTTCTGGGAGGGAAATAGAGGCTGAATCCGCAGATTCTGTAGCAGAACCTAAGCCATAATTGCTTAAAATACCCATTTTTTTGTGTGTGTGTGTGCGTTTGCGAACAGGTTTTGTGAGCGGGTAGTGTCGAAGGAAATGTATGTTGTGGGTGCATTTCTTTTTTTTAAATTGCAATGGGGCGGGGGTTGCATCCTAAATAATCGTCTTGCATTTTTTCCACTTTTTTTTTTGGCTGGGATTCGGCAGAATGAAGTTTTGAAGAACACGGTCAGCAGCAACGACAAGAAAACAAAAGGGAGGACTGGCTGGCCGCAGCACGTCTGGGCTTTGGAACTCAAACAGTGAAAGTTTGAACCTGAACTTAAGAAGGTGGGGGTGTGGAAGAGACTTCCAGATCTGTTTCCCCAAGTATTTGTCACACAAACTTACGCACGTCGACAGAAGCTATATATGTTCAGAATCAACTTTATTTATATGTGCAATTTACCCCACCCCAGAGAGAGAGAGAGAGAACGGATTGCTGGAAGAAAAAGCATTTCACATTTGGAAGAGAAAGGCTAAGTTGGTAAGGGGTTGTATTGTTTCATAGTAGATGTGAATTTTTGTTTCTTCCCTTTTTAGTGTTAAAAGTTTATAGCACGCAGACACACACACACACACTAAAAGATTTCTCGATAAAGAATTATGTATGTGAAGTGTATCTTTGGAAGTACCTTGTGCGTATTTTGTTTGGATATAAATATGCAAGGTTTTCTTTCCTAACGTTGTATTGGAACGAAAAGTAGGTGTGCCAAAGTGCAATTTGGTCATGTTAGTGTGCAGTTTATAGTCATGTGTTGTTGTGTTGTGGTCATGCAGTATTTCGTTCGTTTATTTTCCAATCATTGTTTGACTTGTGCACTTCCGTCCTGCAAGTGGAGATTAATATTCGAGATGTAAACGTTGTAATTATTGTCAATAAAAAAAACCACTTTTTTAACAAAAAAAAACATATACATATACATTTGCATCATTTCGACTTGAGTCTACCAAGGCGAATAGATTAAATTGAGGGTAGGTCAATGAATAATCACGTAAAAAAAATTGAGAAGACAAATAACTATGATATTCGCCCTCGATGAAAGCACGGCTCGCCCTAGTAATAAATAAATTCAAGTCCAATAATTATCTTTAAATGATTGCCTTTCGCAGACGAGGGTCGTTCAGGTTGCAAGGCTGAATCTTTTTTTCTAAGAGCGCTAGAATTACTTTTTTTTAGGACTTTAAATCGCAAATGGCAGACGTCCAACACATTAATTAGAACAGATTTGTAAAGATTTCCAAACATTCCCCGGCGCTGAGTAAGCGTTCTTGTCTGAGGAACGTGAACTGATCCCTGTAGGATTTTTAAGCCCCCCACCCCTCAAAAAATTATAACAATTTGTTATTTAATAAATGGACTGAATCCCTATAGGTTTTTTTTAGCCAAAGAAAATACAATTTGTTTTTTTTTAAATAAATTAATGTTAAAGCTTAGGGTTATGGGATGAACAGAAAATTGAATAATCAGGAGTTGATAAAATAAGGACAAGCAGTCATCAAATCAGCCTGGTCAGATTGGACTTAAAGATTGACCCCTTTCTGTGGGCCCTACCACAACATGAAGCCTCTATATAAAAAAAAAGTATATTTACTTGAGCCTTTATGGGGGAGCGGAGGAGGCGAAATGCTTAAAATTGCTAAGTTTCGAGTAGGCCTATTTTGTTGTACAGGCATTCGATGGCTTGAAAGAGAATTTTTTTCTCGGCTTTAACTCTCGCAGTTAAGATGGCACTGATAGTTTTGTAAAAGAGAAGATTGTTTTGAAGTTATGTGGGGGTCACCTTTGACTTCTGACAGGCCTGAAATGCAGCCGGTGGAGGAGCGATAGTCAGGGGAGCAGTACAGAAACTCACAACGGTGTTCGTAACTCCACAAGTAATGCACTTTCTGACCCAAAAAAAAAGCCCTCGTTGAAACGTGTGTGTGTGTGTTCGGTGTTAACGTCTTAAATGCCACCAGTCGTAAGGAGCCGGTTTGAGCGCTTGCAGGGTTTTAAGGCAATTAACAACAACAAAAAGTCAATCGTGCAATTGATCATTTCAGAGCGTTTCCCCCCATGCTCAGTAAGTTTCCTAAGTAATGTCTCGGTACTTGAGCGCCGTGGCTGATTCACTATCCCCCCCCCCCCCCCCCCTCTCTCTCTTTTTATGACACGCACCGCCAGTTCGGGTAGGTACATCTGCAATTGCCCATAAAAGATAAGAGAAGCTTTACACCCTCGTGCAAATAGGTTACAAAGGCAGAGGTTGCGGGGTTAACAAAACTGGCTGTGGATGGGGAAAAGTGGTGTGCCCTAAAGGGTCATATTTTATGTTTGCCGTGTTTACATAGAAGTGCATTTGTTGCCAATGCGGTGGATGGTTGCAGCCTGTCTCCCACTTTACAAGGGGACTTTGATGCTCTTTTCCATCCCCTCCGTGGCCTTAAGTCACCCCCTTATATGCTCACTGCTTATTTTACAAAACTCGCCTAAAATGCTTGAAGATCCCGGTTGAACACATTTTCACCAATTGCAAACAACCCCCCCCGGCCCCCAACGTGGGCTATTGTGATCGAATTCTTGATGGTTGATTGTTAAATGCAGCTCACGGCGGCTCGCTGTCTCTTTAACAAGGTAGTGACTCGGCGCTTGCATCTTTTTTCATCATCAACTCTCAAAACACATACAACGTTCATACACGCGGAATATATCAGCCAAGGTTTATTCTGAGGAGTAAACTAAAGCGACACAACAGGCTTGTAATTGTGGTCAGTGCCTCCCCAGCCATTTTAAAATATATACATTAAAATCCCCTCCCCCCCCCCCCCCACAAAAAAACTCCACTGTACCCGTGAGGAAATCCATTCTCACTGTCAGCAACAAAGGTGCCCACTTTCCTGGATGCTGAGGGTTGCACCCAAGAGTTAAAATACCAGGCTTCAAAACGAGATATTGTACAAAGTCGTGTAGATCATGGCTTGCACTGTACCTCATGTGTTTATTTTGATTAATCCCTTTTTAAACAGCACTGGTGTTCCTGGGTGCCACTAGGCTGACACATTATGGTTAAGCCTCTGAATAAATAAACAGCAGTCATTTCCTGATGGCCCATATAGCTACTATATTTCAAAAAAGATTCAAATATATTCATTAAAAGAGAGAGGAAGTAGGATTATAGATAGATAGATAGATAGATTAATAGTACATATAATATCTAGCAAGAGAGAGGATATCAATAACATATGTATAGAGATAGATAAATAGATAGATAGACAGATATATAGATTTTAGATAGATTGATTAATAGTACATATAATATTTAGCGAGAGAGGATATTAATAATATATATGTACAGAGATAGATAGACAGATATATAGATTTTAGATAGATTGATTAATAGTACATATAATATCTAGTGAGGAGATATCACTATATATGTAGATAGATAGATATATAGATAGATTGGTAGATAGATTAATTAATAGTACATATAATATCTAGCGAGAGAGAGGATATCAATAACATATATGTATAGAGATAGATAAATAGATAGATAGACAGATATATAGATTTTAGATAGATTGATTAATAGTACATATAATATCTAGCGAGAGAGGATATCAATAATATATATGTACAGAGATAGATAGACAGATATATAGATTTTAGATAGATTGATTAATAGTACATATAATACCTAGCGAGAGAGAGGATATCAATAATATATATGTATAGATATAATTGCCAGCTCCTTGTTTAACGGAGGCGCTGTCTTCTTTAAAGCAGTCATGTGCAGGGGAAAAGCATTTGGGTCCTAGACATGTCGGAGCCGAAGCAAATGTCCGATTTGACGTTAAAAGCTAAATGGTGCAGTGAGACGTTGTGAGGTAAATTGATGGGCTATCGGGGATGTCAGTGACATGGCCTCGATACAACATGTGGGCTTGGTGTTGCCCACAACATATTTACTCCAGCGGATGGCTCCCTGCATTCTCCACCCTCCTCTGCCCCATCCCTTTCCCTCCCTTTCACCCTGGGCATCTCTTTTCAAAGAGTTAGTTGGCTGAACGACTAACCCGGGACTGTCAAGGTCACATTCAGCTTTTTTTTGCCACTCTTATTTAAAGCAGAATCTCTCTCAGCCGCCTCGTCCTTCCCCGCACCTCCATCACCAGTTTAGACCACAACTAACATAACTGAATGCATTTGTACTGCAGCTGTTACAAGTTCCATCTGAAAAATATTCCATGCAACCACCATTAGCAATATAGCTCGTTGTTTGATTTGATTGAGGATGTCTTTAATCTTACTCAAGATAGCCCAACTGGATCTCACGTACCAAACATCAGCAATCGTATTCTTTTTCGGAGCCGCTTTAATTGAAGAATTGGATGTAGAATCTTGTTATTGAAGGATGCATTTTAAAATTAAGCACGAATTGTTCCCATTCTAATTAATAATTGTGCTCACTGAGTCGTCAGATTGTAGAGGTACAGCAGATTAAATAACCTGAGTCTTGTTTCTGGGACTTTCTCGTCCATTGCTACCTTCCAGTTGCTTTAAAGATGTCCTTCAATGTCGCTGTGATGTTAATGGACGGATGAATTCAATGGGTATATGCAGCAGGAACTCCCGCCTTTGAGCAAACTCGAGTTAAAATTTGCAATCGTTTTGCATTTGCATGGGTTCCAGTATATTAGACAACCCACAGGCCCACTAAATCGACGCAATTACCCGAGGCAAACCAATAGATCTACCTATGTACATGCCCACAGCACACTGGGGCATAAAGGGGACGACCGGCATGCTATAAGGAAAAAGAGGTGCATAATCGTGCATCTGAAGTGCCTCACGTCGCCCGATTTGGGACTGCCTGTTGGCGTGTTTGATCACAATAAGGTCGGACGGAATATGCATACCGCGGCAAATGAATTGACTTGTTATTCGCAGAGAAGTTAAGACGTTTTGATTAATTGGTGTTTTAAATCATAATTACGTCAATTGGTGGAGCCCTCGAACAACCATAATCTCCCATTTTAAAAAAAAAACACAGCCTAATAATTTTATTTTTTAAAAAGCCTCTTTTCACTAGGTGGGAGTCTGGATCACCGGACCTGTAAACAAGACCTGCTCTCCTGTAGCAAAGAAAGCAGAATTAGGCCGGGTCACCACAGTCTTACAGTGGTGCCGTTTGTAAAATCGGTTTAAAAAGCCGATGAGTTATAGCATATAAACAATGGTACTGACTGCACGCAGCAAATAGCTTAGGAGTTCAAGAGATGCAGGCTGATGCCATCTTCTAAATGGCTGGAACTTTTTTTTTTAAATAATGAGAATTGACATTTATGTAAAGGATGTTTACACAGATAGCCTACGCGTTTGACTATAGGGTGATATAGTTACAATTAATCACATGTGCCACATTTAGTAGTGAATGTTACACAGGCATTTGATGATAAATATAGCACTTTATATAGATAGATAGATACAATACTCTGTTTCCTAATAACCTTTAGTTCTGAATAGGCCCCGGTAGTCTGAAATGGTTGGCGGGTTTTGAATATAAACGCTCCTCGCAACTTACATCATCTTGAAGCTAATTGGAGAAACAATGGTGGCCTATCTCTACCTCCTGTCTCTTGTTTTTGTTGGGGACATCCACAGACTTTGCCCCTCCGACACACAGATCCCTGAAGGCATACCAATTGATTAGCTTTAACATGATATTAGCAGGTCCCAATGGCCCCAATAAGCAGATAATTGCTGATAATTTGTTATCAGTGTCAAGATGGCGTCAAAGATAGACTCAGGGGCCATTCCCCTCCGATCGAAGCCTCAGATAATCCTTGACCTTGGGACGACCTTTGGGTTGATGCCAGGAGAAGAACCAAAGAAATAAAATTGACCTTACAAGCAGGTGGTTCATTCTCCTCGCTTCCATGCAAAAACATTAAAGACAAACATTGCATACATGTAATTTAAGCGGCTGTGCAGCTTCTGACTTGAACAAACAGCTCTGTTTAAACCCCAAATCGTTTCGATCCGATAGTTAAGTTGCATCAAATCCTTGCGTGTTTGGACATTTATTTATCTCCAGTTCGGTTCCACTACAAAAAAAACCAAAGATTGCAAAGTTGTTAGAATTCTACAACTGACAAGATTCAAACAAGTCTTCTCTATACGGCCGTCCTCCGACTTTCCCATTTATCCCCATTGGAAAGCAATAGATTCTGTTCGTCTAGGCAGTTTTTCCGACTTTGTTCGCAGTATTTTATATTGTTGGCTTAAAGTTTGATCTTGCGACACCGTACAAGTTCTTATTTCTGGTATTACAGCCATCTGGGAGTGATTACTGTGCTCAGCCCTCCCCCCCGGTTGCATTCTCTATCTTCCCAAAGTTGCCTATAGACATGTTGACGTCAGATCAGACGGCCAGGAGCCATCCTGTTCTCGAATTGGGTGCAATCATCCCAACTCCTTCCAGTTGGAGGCATTGAATTTCAAAATACGGAATGCGGATGCGAGTGTGTGTGTGTGTGTGTGTGTGTTGCAGAAATATACCAGTCTAGGCTAAATTTGTTCCATCGCCGTAACTGGGGGAGTGCAGTGCGTGCTATGTCTTCCTTAGCGACGTTTAAAGGCAATTGCAAAGTGTTTGTGTGCGAGAGAGAGAATGTGTGCGTGAGTGAGAAAGCGAGAGAGAGAGAGAGTGTGTGTGTAGACCAAATGTGTGTATATATATGTTTGTGCGTATGGCTTGAGAGTGTGTGGTTGTGTGTGTGTGGTATGAGTGCGTGTGTTGTGGTTTAACGAATTTATGTGTGTATATATAACGTGATATATATGGATATATATAGGTGGGTACATATAATGTGTGTATATATATTATATATATACTGTGTGTATATATATATATTATATATATACTGTGTGTGTGTATATTATATATACTGTGTGTGTATATATTATATATATACTGTGTGTATATTATACAAAGTACATACAGTATATATATATATATATATAGACTAGACTCTACATATCCAATTGTTTAAGCAATATTTTTCTGTGAAACAATTCTTGGGTAAAGAAAATTGACTGAAATTAAGGATTGTTACGACGTGATTCATAGGTTTCCAGTAGAATTTCGGTCTCCACGGTGAGTCTGAGCAGCACCGGTGGCTTTATAGAAGGCATTATAGAAACGTAAACGACCCGGTCTACATAATCTTGTTATTGTTGGCAAGCTTTTATTCAGTGCAAACGTAGGTGACCTCAGCTATAGACATAACCCTGTCTGGCAACGTAAGTCTGGAACTGCCACTTTTATTTAAAATGATAAACCGAGAGTCGTTCAGTGGGGCGAGGTAATGACTATTGTGATATATTTGTGATAGCCAAATGATAGCCGAACACTAGCTGCTGTGCATCTCGAAATCCCAAGTTTGTTTTTGAGTTTTACAAGGTGAAAGAATGACACGCAGCAATGTGCCCATTTTAAGGGATTGAAAAGCCTCTATACAAGAAGTCTATATCTGGAGGTCCCTTTGTTAAGGTCCCCGAGTTTCATTACTAGATGTAAGATGGTGGCCTCTTGTCCTTCCTTCCATTTTGAATTGGCTTCCTAAAATTATGAGCGAGAGGGACTGGTTAATTGTGACGAATGAGGTACTCTCCTTAAAATAGATTTTGGGAGCCTCCAGCAATTTGCATTCCAATTATAAAAGAGACGGCAATCAGGTTCTTATAGTAAATAATGTTTTTGAATGAATGAATGAATGAATTTCGCTGAGGAAAAAAGAAAGAACGGTTACCTTAACTGATCGCTTTGCTGGGATGTCCTTTATCGAAAAACACATTGCTGAACTGATTCTTAGTCTGACAGATTTTTATGAATAGCTTTTGTTAAGTTTTTTTTTAAATGAGCCAAGGTTTATGGAAGCTGACTTGTTTTATGGCCTAAAAAGTCTACTCTACTGACCACCCAGTATTCGCCTCATATGTAAAATATTGATAGCTATGGCGATAATTACAGATCCGCCAAATAATGTTAACAGTCCGCGTTAATTATACTTAGTTCGACATTCACGTTGTTAATTATATCCTTGGGTAATCTTCTCTAAACTCTCTGTAATTTGGTGAAAGCAGTTAGGGAAATGAAAAAAAAAATCCTAATAGTGCATTATCCAAAATTACAGATATCTGGATTTCGTGCAGTGGTATTATTAGGTGTTTGTCTTCAATGAGGTGAAGGCTGACGAAACAATTGTTCATCATAACTGGACTGGAATAGAAACAAGATTGACTGTGCCAGCATTAAGTATGCGAGGAGCAACCCTGGGGTCAGATAACGATTTCCATATATCAGTACGTTGCCAGGAATGTGCTCATAGCGGGGCTGCTGAATATGTGGAGTGGAGTGTACATGTGATCACAAATGTCTGTATGGGTGTTCTGATCGAGTGACCTGAATTAATTTCTATTGTTAACTCATTAAATGTCTCTCTAAATATCTATATATAGATATACGCTCACTTGAAGCGCCACCTCTGTAGTTATTTAATGAGTTAACAATGGAAATTAATATATCTATATAGAGAGAGAGAGACATTCGTAAGAACAAATCTAATGGAAGCCTGAAAAATTATGAATTAAATATTATGTTAATATACTTGAGACCTCTGTGGACATTTAATGAGTTAACGATGGAATTAAAGTTATATATAGAGAGCTATTTGTAAGAGCAAACTAATAGGAGCCTGAAAACCATCAGTTTATATATATACTTGAAGCGCCGACTCTATGGACATTTAATGAGTTAACAATGGGAATTTACATAGAGAGAGAGAGCTATTCGTAGGAGCAAACCTAGTAGGAGCCAGAAAGCACATCAATTTGGGCATTGCACCATCCACAAAAACATTGGGTATCATTTGCACTGGTGTATGCAATTGCTGCATTGCCCATATTTTGGTCACATCTTAATAACTATTTGCGCCAAACGTTAGATTTCCAGAAAGGTGGGTTCGATTTACGATAATGCGGTCAACGGGGTAGGCGAATGAAAATCTAACCGGAGTCCCAGGCCCGTATGGAAAATGCCGAGGGTTTGGCTGGGTGTTAATGCCTGATGGGCCATTGAATGTACAGCCGCGGGAGAGTGGAGTTGGACGCTGTCTAGCAGTGGGTGTATGGTCTGATATTCAGGAGATGCTGTGTTGTGTTTTTGGAGAGTCTGTCTCTGACCTATGGCGCTGTCAGCGTGACAGATCCCAGCTGGATCTGAGGCCTTGCCGCTACTGTATGTGAGATTGGGTTTCCGCACTGTCCTGCACGTCTCCACAGCCCTTCTCCCTTCGAATGCATATCGTCGCGGGCAAACCAGGCTGGTCTGAAATCATCAGAGGAGGAATTTTGTATCCAAACACCCTCACCACGCCTTCCGCCCCTCATCTGACCGGACCGGGCTCTTAGTTTATTCTGGGACATTCGCGCGCTCTCTTTCCTGATATTTTGTTTTCAACTAATCAGCAAAATGAGTTTTTGTTTCCGAAGTGAGACTCAGATTAATTTGGCCTAAAGATCACCTTTTGTTTTCAGCTGTAAGGTAAGTCGATCGTCGGCAAAATAACAAATTGTATTTCTGCACATATGCTTGTGTGTGTGGGTGGGTGTTAAATTACATTTGTTGTGGTACCATTCGTTGCCCTTGGTATTTTCTGATTGTAATGAGTCACCGTGCTTGACCGCGAACCAGTTTGGGACAGAATCTGACTTTTCTACGTAGTGTTTCCGTGTGTGCATCTTAATCGTGAAACCGCTTCAAATCAGAACCAGAAACAAACAATGGAATGTCTTGAAATCACTCTCTTTACTATTGCACAGAACTCGCCAGGAATGTGAGCTATTATTTATATATATAACATATATCTGTGTGTGTAATATATATATATGCAATTTATATGCCATATGTATGTGCAAAATAAAGAAAGAAAAAAGAATGTTGCATATATATGTAATATATATGTGATATATATGCCATACATGTGGGTCTGTGCGTGTGAAATATACATATATGCCATATATATGTGAGCAATATATATGCAATATGTGTGTTTGCAATATGCATATATGCCACATATATGTGTGTGCAATATATATGCCATATGTGTGTGCAATATATATGCAATATATATGCCATATGTGTGTGTGCAATATACATATATGCCACATATATGCAGAAAGGCAAAAATTAATTTAAGAAAAAAAGTTCAACTCTATTGTTAAAAACCGTCTTTGTATGAATGGAAAACAATGGTTTGTTGAGACTGAAAGTGAAATGCTTGTTACTCGAGCATTTCAAAAAGAGTCTCGGAGGACGAGTCGTTCAAGCTCCATTAGACACTTTTCACTTGTGTCCAACAGGGACGCGCTCCTGCCAATTTCTCTTTTTTTTAAAAATCTGTAACCCACAAAACCAAAGGCTGCGAGCCGGTGTTGGGGGAAGCTGAGACAAAGCAACAGCCAACTGCAGTGGACGTGGGGGGGGGGGGGGGGGGGGGGAAATACCCTCAAAATTTAGCCGGTAACTTGCTTGGAATCTGAAGCGGCGATAATGCTGTGCAGGGAAATACATTTGAAAACAAACTGAAAACATGATTTACATCAGTGTGTGTGGAGGAGAGATCAAGAGATTACACTTGGTAACATAAGCAAAGAGAGTTTCTTCATTTTCTTCCTGGGTCGAAATTTAATTTGATTTTGATGTTAGAACAACAATAAGCGCGCATATTTCTCATTAGAATAGAGGAGCGTCTGATTGTGAAAGTATAAAACAAAATAGTCTCATTAAACATCAAGATAAGGTACTCACTTCCCGAATTGTCCCCGAAAAACTGAACACGCGGCAGGGGAAAACCCCTCTTTAAAAATCGACATTTCATATTTTGCTTTGCACAACTCGTGTTTTCGACAGGCGCGGTGAAGCAAATAGGTTCGCTCCAGTACTCGTGCACCTAGCATTTGAGCACAGTCTTTTGTTACATATTGTTTCTCCCTTTATGTCTATTCAAAAGGCCAGGATAACGTACCAGACCTGTGATATATATATTTATATATATACAGATATATATATAAAGACCCTTTCAGTCCTGCGATACGGTGGAGACCTCCCAAGTGGTCGAGGCCTGGGTGTCACAGCCAGTGATTCTGCAGTGTGTCTGTTTTCAGCCCACGGAGCCAGATTCAGTGTTTGTCAATGGATTTTTTTTTGGGCAATAACTAAATAGTAAACATTTTGACAAGAAAAGTGGAGCAGCGCATCGAACACCACTTGAAACCCCTTGAAAAGACGGAAACACATATTTCATTGCGGGAGAAAATATATAGGAGGGTTTTTTTTAAAAAAAACTGTGTCACAAATGTTTTCAGTACCAAGAAAAAGGATTCGTTCATTAATAATTTTTATAACAAGTGCAGCTCGAAGTTCTCGAATGAAAGTTTCGCCTGCATTGATCCTCCGCTTGGCAAAGGTGGGATAGAATTCCTTTCGTTGTGTGAGCACTGGCCATTGCATTTCAACTATTCTATTCCATGTTGGAACGGCCACAGGATGCTGGTTTGAAATACGTCCTTAATACTTCATACATAGTATGTCATAAATATTTAAGGATGGGCGTTATAGGAGTGTAATATTCTAACTAATGTTTGAAGTCATGTAAATGCAGAGTAAACAATGATATTAGTATCTAACAGATGGAAATTTCCCCGCATTTAAAACCCTTCATAGTTTATGGTTCGTGTGTTTGCAGGTTTTGTGCGACTACACTGTTCAACTTATACTTTGCATTTACTGGCTTTTTATCTTATATAATTTTTTTAACTCTCTTTGAACGAACCGCATTTGCCCTTCAGTCTGGAATCTCCGTGGCGGTTTTCCTAAATATTCCAATGTGTGTGCACCGTGTTCCAATTCAAATTTCCGTAAAATGTAATGCAATCGCAGCAAAGAATATAACTTTCAAGGAATGGAGAGTCATTTATTTCGAATTAAAATAATTGGGTCGGATTTGTTCCGTTGTGGGATGGATGGCTTTGCGGACGGGTCGGTGACTTCGATATTTATCAATAATATTGTTCCTGTCTTGCTGCTGTGCTGGGACGTTTCCAGTGTTGGCTACACGGTCTCACCGTTGCAGGCCTCGGAGTTGGTTTGAAGGCTAGAAATATCTGTTTTTGTTTGCATTTCATTTTCTGTAGGAGGCAGAATGTTCGGGGGAATGGGGGACATCACGGATTGACACTCCAAATTCGGGACGGTGCGTGGTTGTGACTTGATGGGACAGACACGTGCAAGTGGCTGCACAACAAAAAAAACATCAGACAGGTTTGTGTCTGGGACTTCATAGAATCATAGAATGGTTACAGCACAGAAGGAGGCCATTCGGCCCGTCGAGCCCGTGCCGGCTCTCTGCAAGAGCACTTTCAGCTAGTCCCACTCCCCCTGCCCTTTCCCCCTTAGCCCTGCATTGTTTTTCCTTCAGCTACTTATCCAATTCCCTTTTTGAAAGCAGTGATTGGATCTGCCTCCACCACCCTTTCAGGCAGTGCACAACCACTGGCTGCGTAAAAAAGTTGCTCCTCATGTCGCCTTTGGTTCCTTTGCCAATCGCCTTAAACCTGTGTCCTCTGGTTCTCGACCCTTCCGCCAATGGAAACAATTTCTCTCTATCCACTCTGTCTGGACTTATTCCAAATGTGGGCCTCGATGGTTTTCATTGCATTGTAAAGAGGTTAATATTTGGGCCTCGTTTGCTGGGCTCGATGGTCAGTTCTATTAGTTCCCTAATAGTTCTGTTGGTTTTACTAAACGTTCAGGACTGACACTCAATGACCCTTCGGGCGTTTAAGTCCATTTTCTATCATTCCATTCGGAAAAACGCTAGACGCCGATAATTGTTAGCATGCCTAATGATATATTGAATACTTTATCTTTATTTGTTCGACATTGGGACGTGAGATCACGGTGGTTCCAATCGGCTATAATAATTATCAAACATCAAGACAGCTTATTCCTCATGGAAGGTAGACAGATGGTGAAATCAATCAGAATTAAAGCCAGGGGTCTTTATTCTCTATTTAAAAGTAGTGTCGGGTACCTGGGCAGTCTGGAGGAATAAGGCCAGGATAAAAGAAAATCGCTAGGCTTGTTTTAAATGCAAGTACAGTTTTCAACTGGGTCGTTGAATATATTTAAGGTGGAGATAGACAGATTTTTGACTGGTAAGAGAGTCAAGGGTTCTGGGGAGCGGGCAGGGAAGTGGAGTTGAGGCCAAGATCAGATCAGCCATGATCTTATTGAATGGCGGAGCGGAGCAGGCTCGAGGGGCCAAATGGCCTACTCCTGCTCCTACGTCTTATGTTAAAACAAAACTGGAAACGCACCTTTCCATCCCAATGTCGATAAGCACTCTTCGTTTTCCCCCCGATGGACTGAAAGGTTGTTCGGAGAAGGAATGGTCATTAAAATGAATCAGATGCTGGGTATGGGTGTAACATTACTAATGTCGCTAATGGGTGGATGTGGAAGAAATCTAAACAATTCCAAGGATAACAAGGTGAAAACACGATCCAAAAACAAGGTAGAGTAAGAATGAAAAAATAGACATGAAAAACAAAAGGCACCCTGGTGTAAGTTTCCACACAACCCAATTATATCTGGAAGAATAGCTGTGCAGCCACTTGTCATTTTAATTAAAAATGCACTGTCCTGTGTCCCGCCTGTCTCATGTATACTGGAATTTGCTCTCTTAGACTGTCATCTTAGCAGTAAAAATAGGACTGCATCTTTTTGGCATTGGATTGAGGGAACCTTGCAAGTATTAAACCTAATGATCTTTAACTGTGCTGTACAGTTCAACGGCCTGATTCAGGTCACTGCACTTTGATATTTTAGCAATTCAGCAGAACTTGTGTACCAAGCGCTGTCTCTTAAATGACTAGTTACGTAATATTTCATTTTTAATAAAGGCTGTTGTAACAAAAATAATTTTGACTGATTGAACGAGGTAGTCAAAGGCTCCAAATGACGGTTTCCCCCCACTAACTAACAATAGAAAATGCTTTATTACTGATTAAGGCAGTGTGGGGTTTTTAAAGATTTCAGTTCCAGACATCAGTAACCTATTCACACAAAAAAGATCGTGATTACAAGCAACATTGGAGCTGAGTAACCCAGCTTAATGGGCGTTAGATCTGTAACTTATTATGAAAACCCTGTACTTTGTGATATTTACAGCAGGAACTAGCGGCATCTAGTGGCAGACGTAGGTTATGTATCGCCTTTAGCGTGGTCATTTTATATTTATTTATGAAATAGACAACGAGAGAGATAATGGCGTCGAATCCCACTTGAAATTAAAAAGAACACTGTCGGGGCGCAAGCAATTAAAAGTGGAGCGCACAAGCAGCTTAAAGTTAACGACTTCAATGACTCTAACGATCACTAACGGTATTCCGATGCGAATTTCCTAATCCGTGCGAAATGTTCCCGCACATGCAAATACCGCTGGCATATCAGTTTTGTTTTTGTTTTTATTATTATCTGTAAGATTTTTGGTCGATTGCACGAATTTACTTGCTAATCAATATCAGTATTAAAACGTGATATGTTTGGTAAGTAAAACATGTTAATAACTGGCATCAGTCTAATGTTATTAGCGGTGCCTGATAAACATCGTTATCATATTAGATTGTGATTTTACACTGCACAGTATCTCACATAAGTTTACATATCAACGCGCATGTAAACACAGACATACAGGGATCCAGACCATTAGAAATGCATGTAGAAATAGATAGATGCATACAGACTAACAGGCAGACACATGCACACAGAAGTACATTCACACACAGGTACAGATATACAGGTATAAATACATTACAGGGCTAAAATACTTCCAAAGGTCAACCTCATGTAATAGAATTCAAGATCCAAACACGGCATCTCTGCAAACTCTTGATCCAAGGAGAAATAATCCCAATTGTCACGTGCTCGCAAAGTATAATAACTAGAGACAGAAACGCGTTTTGAAAATTCACTATAAAAAGATTCTGTATATAAGTTTTGGTTAATATATTCGTGTTTTGTTTCAATTATTTAGATGGGTGTAGAATGAATAATACCTATGTTTAAATACAGAACTACATCGGTTCAGACATTGGTATATACAGTCAGACATAGACAGACACGTCCATACAGAGGTAGGGACATATATGCATACATGAATGTCATTTCAGTTAGGGAGAGCAGCTTCAAATTCTGAATTAATGCAGTTGCAGTGAATAAGAATGCATATTTTACCACTTGCAGACAGCGAGATTGTTTTTTTTGTATATGAAGGACAGACTGAGTAAAATTGGAAAGGGACTGACAAGTAGAATGCAATTTGAAACTCTTGAGAAATACATCTGGAGGTAAATATAACTCGGAGACTGGCACACTTTCAAAAGGTGCAGCGCCTGTGATGTTCAAACTAAAGCGTTCCGCGTCGCTTCGGGTTAGTGAGGTGAATGTTAAGAGATTGTGCGAGGATTAAGATTTAGGAGTAAAATGGTGTAAAGTCTAAAGGCGATGTTGCGGGGGGGGGGGGTGGTGGTTAAGCAAGGTTAAGGTTATAGAGCGATAACATTTAATAGGAGAATCCGTGTTGTATAACTTATAGGCAAGTCAGTGTCCTCGGGGTCTCAGGAGTGCGAGCCACCTCTGCATTCGGCTCCGGAAATGTGAAGCAGGTCAACTCACCAGACTGAGAGAATTTTAAAAAATGGTTAAAAAAAATCAACACCAACTTTGGTTCTGCTCACCCACCTAACAGTCACTGCATTGTTTGCGTGTGATGCACTTCGAGACGCTTCCCAGAGATACGATGAGGCGCTGCTTAAATGGGGCTTTCTCCCAATTCGTGCACACGCATGTTCTAGCGCTTCCTTAAATACGGTACCTACTTCAAAATGAACTCGTTAAAACTGGACTTTCCCTTTGTGTTAAGCTTATTACATTGTTTTGAAACAATAGACTCAAAAATGGACGATCTCGAAAATGCCATCCGGAGTAGAATATGTTGCAGTTAATTATTTCCCGTACATTCTGCATACAAAGAAAATACTATTCAAGTGCCCGTGCAATTGTTTGTAAATTGATGCCTCTAATTTTAGCGAAAAAACGTGCAATGCATTTAAGACGGGAATCCTTTTTTTTAAAAGAAGTAAAGACTAGACAAAATTCAATGTGTAGACAATATAAAGTTGGCAACTTTAAATACACAGAGAGTTGGATCCTGATCACCGCATTATTTGCCTAGAGATATAATACCTTGATTAGGATTATACTGGGATCAAGAT
Organism: Squalus acanthias; assembly: GCA_030390025.1. Taxonomy (NCBI): domain Eukaryota; kingdom Metazoa; phylum Chordata; class Chondrichthyes; order Squaliformes; family Squalidae; genus Squalus; species Squalus acanthias. Next base: position 251,108,475 of record CM059425.1, read on the forward strand.
CACTATAAGCTGCAGATAAAAAAAATCCCCCAGTTCAAAGCTTGTGTCAAAGTTCATTCCGTAATTCAACCTGAAACCGAAAAGAAAACGCGAAATATCTTAACGAAAACTTTATTTTATACTTCTAAAGCAGGCTGCTGTAATTAGACGGAGAAGGGGGGGGGGAATAAATATAATTTTGCTTATAGTCAGTAAGCCTGCGATAACGGGGCACCTTTATTCCTGGACCACGGGTCTGCCTTAAAGTGCCATGTTTGGATTCTGTGAAACGGGAGTGGAAGGGAAGTGGGTTTAGCAGGTTTGAATTGTACAGCTGGATCAGAAACAGGCTTTTGATGAGAGCCGCCTTGTGTACGGATTGCATTGTATATAGAAAGGGCAGAAAAGTGGCTGTTCAACAGAGAACGCGTACAAAGAGATTCATATATAACCAAGTTCCATTAAATAAATAGATGTGGTCATATTGTAAATTTCACGACACTGTTTACACATTACCTCACGTGGCTGTTACAGCAAAGATCAAAAACGGCCAAATCCCGAGAGTCAGGTCGTTCGCATTCGAAACTGATATAATACACATTTTACACAAAAAAACTGTTAAGAACACCATATAATCACCGCGGTTCCAGCAATTACAAATACGCCTGTTATTATTGCCTAAAAAGAATACGAGCGTGACCCGTATAAATCCCAGCCTTTCTACTAAGCAATTAATCTAAAGCCAGCGATATACCCCCGCTGAATGTGCACGATATAAGGCAGATATTTTTTTTTAGATCTGGATCGGCGAGGTTGGCTCAGCTGAAGTCATTTGTTGTTAAGTCCCACTCTCAAATAAACGCGCGATTTCACAGCATCTTGGCCTCATATTCAAGTCCATGAATTTCTGCAATGCTCATCGTGATCAAACAAGGTAACCGGTTACGGCAATAAACTAAACACTTGACAGGCAACCGCTTCAACGCGTGAGCCTTACTGTGGAGAACATATTCCACAATAAAAGGGAGCTTTGGGTTTGTTTGGGTTTTTTTGTCGAAGATCATTGCCATAAACACAAAACTGAGATTACATATAGCCCCAATAATGTCTCCCGTATTACAACAGTGACTCCATTTCAAAAGTACTTCATTGGCTGTAAAAGCACTTTGGGACGTCCTGAGGTTGTGAAAAGCGCCATAGAAATGCAAGTCTTTCTTTCAATAACACAATCACTTCCATCTTTTGATATTATTAATATTTACATTTTGCAGTCTTAATTCGCCCTCTGCTTCCCCGTCTATTCTTGAATAAAGACCAGTAGTTCCGCTGATTTGCCTAAGATACTGATTGTCAGTCCTTATTTAAGACTCCATTTATTTCCTAATTCTTAATTTAAACCTGGGATGTCTCTTTCACGGTCCCAACACGTCAATGGAGCTCAGAGGTGGTGTCGCTAATTCTCACATCAGGATCCTGTTCCCGGAGCTGTGCGCGATCGCTTGTTTCCTTCAAGCTAAAACTTAAAAGGGAGAGAAAATAAAACCCTTAAAAGAGCAAGTTACAAACATGTCGTACGAGAACATGGCGCACCGTGGAGTCTGTCTCTCTCAAAATCGAGGGCGCGATCCTGTACTTCTCCCCTTCTGTCAAACTCCTAAGCAATCTTGCAGACTGGCTTCAAACAGCGGGGTACCCCCTGCCAAGCAAGACACTGCATCGATCTGGCAGAATAAGATGCTCACCAAAAAAACCAAACTGCCTGAAAGGGCGGTGGAAGCAGATTCAATAGTAACTTTCAAAAGGGAATTGGTATAAATACTTGAAAAGGAGAACATTTGCAGGGGCTACGGGGGAAGAGCAGGGGAGTGTGCGACTAATTGGACAGCGCTTTGCAGAGAGCCGGCACGAACACGATGGGCAGAATGGCCTCCTCCTGTGCTGTGTGATTCTACGATAATGGCAGCTCGAAGTTAATTTTAAAGACGAACTGAACGGGGATATAATAATGTCCCTTCTTAACCGTGTGTGTGTATAGCGAACCTACTCCTTCAAACTGTCAGAGTGCTTCATCAGCATAACAGCGGGTCTGTTGATATCCACACAGGTGTGCCATTGTATTTAAGTGTGTCTGTTTCAGCATTTATATATCTCAGTGCACAAAATAACACCAAGTTCACCTCTAGGTATTTATTGAATGACTGCTTTACAGTAACACAAAATCTAATAACCGTTGCTGCAACGCCAGTAAATTCAACGCTTCAATCTGCAATGAATGAATTGGCAAGTTCCAATTTCCTCATCTTAGTCGATCTTGCTCTTTTGCCACAGTTTTCTCCTACGGGTCACCGCTGTACGGGATCTCTGAAGGGGACAGGCAGTCTCTTTGTCTTAAGTCCCGTTATGCCATAACGCAAAAGGAATTAAAATATTGCTTTCCGAAGTTTATTTGACTTTTTTTTTCTCTCTCGAAGCATTTCGATTAAAGGCAAAAAAGGGGGCAGGATTTCCGAGGGTGGAATTCCAGGCGTTAATTAGCAGGGCACGGGCGCCGTCCACTGTCTCCGCTCAGAGACCGTAAATTCCTGTAAAATGTAAACAGTTCTCTCTTTTTTTTCTCTCTCCACACACAGAACACATCAGGCAGCATTTCTACAGCGGTGGATCTGCTGCTTTCAAATTGCACCTTCTTCCAGTCGAAGAAAGCCATTAAAAAAAAGAAAGTAAGTAAAACCAAGCGGAAACCGGACCCCAATGTTAGAGATGTCAGTGCATCTAATTTGAAAAGGGGCTTTCTTTTATTGCAGGTTATTATTGTCTATTCCACTTTTTAATAACCTCAAAACTTTAAGGAAAACATTTGGATAAAAGTCTTATCCCAAACTCTCAGAAATAGCTCAAAGAGCTTCACATATAATGAATGACTTTGAAACGCATTGACTGTTAAGTATAGTTCAGGCAGTGTGTCGCTTAATAAAGTGTCTTTCTCTTTAGTTGGGGGATTGGCTTTTGAGCAGTTGGCTATCTCCCAGCAAACCTGCTAACAATATCATCTACAGCAACCGGAGTTTATTCTGCCGCCTTAAGACAGTAATTGAGTTGAAGTACAAAGTGGAAGAATACCGGCTCTGTACAAAACAGTAATGGTGGTGCGCCACCTACACAGATTTTAGTGAAATCTCCTATTAATTGTACCAACATGTGTTCGACTGCAGGCCTGAAAAGTTCAATGCACTTTGTGCAGTTAGCAGGGCTGTGCATAAACAGGGAGGGGTCATACACCTTGTTATGTCTTTAATAGTTACTTTTATTTATTTGACTATCAATGCATCAGCAACCTGAACTAACGCACTGTAAGTGCAAAGGAGAGAGGAAGGAACTGTTTTTGACAACCCGTATCCTGATCTAAGTTTCCTGTTGTTTAAGTTGTCCTTAAATATCTCGATTCGACCAATCGAATTAAACGATATAGAGAGATTTTTTTTTAAAGGGTGAAGGGTGGACTATTAAATACTCTACCAGTACACGTCAAATAATGACTGCACTGGGAAAATGTGATGCTTTTAAAAGTAAGACAAGTGGAAGTTTGCTGGGATAAACGGAAAAAAGGGCAAACGAGGTGAGGGTGGGCTTGACTGAAAATAAGAATCATAGACATTTACGGCACAGAAGGAGGCCATTCGGCCCATCGTGTCTGCGCCGGCCGAAAAAGAGCAATCCAGCCTCATCCCACTTTCCAGCGCTTGGTCCGCAGCCCTGTAGGTTACAGCACTTCAAATGCATATCCAAGTACCTTTTAAATGCGAGGAGGGTTTCTGCCTCTGCCACCCTTTCAGGCAGTGAGTTCCAGACCCCCACCACCCTCTGGGTGAAAACATTTCTCCTCAACTCCCCTCTAATCCTTCTACCAATTACTTTAAATCTATGCCCCCTGGTTATTGACCTCTCTGCCAAGGGAAATGTCCACTCTATCTAGGCCCTTCATAATTTTATACACAGAAATGGACCGAAGACAATTTTTAAAAAATCAACCAACTAGGTGGAAAATCAAGGCATGAAAACCTCAGCAAAGACCAGGTTTGAGAGAGGCTGTGTTGAACACAGCAGCGATAGTGGCCTGTCATTACAGCGCCACCCATCGGACTGCTGTAGCCTTTATTACCCAAGGCTGCAATAAATACAACTAGCAACATAAGTGGGGTCAACTGCCTGGGATTCTGTGTGATATAAAGTTAAAACGAAAATTAACTACGCGACTATTTAACGTTTTTATTAAGGGTCCGCTCTCCTTATCACTGACTTAACCGGTCCCATTACTGAACATGACGAATTGAGTGGTTGGCTAATGGAGTCATCGTAGAGTAGCTTGTCTTCAACTCAGTTCTAAACTTAAATTAATCTGCAGGAGTCGAACAATGGGTGGGTTTTCCGACGGGGCCTGCTAGAATTACGGTCCAGTTTTCAACACAATCTTTGATTGTCAGAGTGGGGAATGCTTGCAATAAATAAAATCCGAGGTCTGGAGCCTTCCCAGCAACATTAATTAAATAGCAGGTAGATGGGTCGCGTTTAAAATTTCATCTTAAAGGAATGGTGAAGCAATAACCATGTTTCTTTTAGTCCTCTCCCTCAATTCGTTACTTATTCCCCATTTATACACTGGGACAATTATGTAAACCCTGGTCAAGTGCGTTTATATTATCATACCTAGTATTTCTGTATAAATAAAATAGGTCGAAAGAACATATTGTGTCATTTACCTTGTGTATGGAACACAATCGTGGATATCTGACACTTATCCCACATCTTCATCCGTGTTTTATCGCTTTTCTTTCCCTTGCAGTTCTGAAAGAAATGTGTTATAGTTACATCAATATCTATAGATATTCAACAACTATAAGTTTTGTTATAAATGCAAGGTGTTGTATAGATATTGCTCTGTCTCCTGCAGCCTCGTTATGTGTTCGCAAGTACATCAAATCTAGCACATTTCTCGCACTTAACGTTCATTCTCCCAGCTCAGATGCAAAAATGGTAAACGACATTTATCTGTTAGAGCGAGAAACACACACAAACACACAATAACTGAGTATCGAAATCACTTGAGTTGAAATCCTGTCTGAAATATGCTAGATTTGATGCACTTGCGCTCGCTAACCTCGACGTTAGGTTTGAATCTGTGTGTGAATGATTTTTTAAAAAAAATCAAAGAATGGTATTACATTCGGCCAAAGAAATATGAACCGCCGATAGACTTCCACAAGCGTTGTCATTGAGCAAGAGTAATTTATTCTGCTGCTAAACGTGTTGTAGGGCGTCGATGAAGCAGTCACGCTTTGAGTGCGCCACCGACCACTGAATAAATGAAGCAGTTCCCCTCTTTCCTGCCTAATGTAAGGGATTTTGTGCAATGGGTGAATTGCATGAATTTATTTAGGGGACGCATTCGGCAGTTCAGAACAAGGCGGTTTGCGATTCTTGGCTTGGTGGCATGGACGCATTTCAGTTTGTGTTTCAAACTGAACCAGCCTCTTGTCTCCATCGAACTTGCCACCGACGAATGCTTCGGCCGATTCTGCCTCTGATAAGATCGGTGATGCAAAAAGGAAAAGCGCTCAGCTTCTTTTTGACAAGGTTTTTTTTTGTTGCTTTTTGTATGTTTCTTTAAAGCATCGCCCGTCTGAGATTGTAACTATTAAGGGGCAGGAAAGCGTATAGTGAACAAAAAAATAAAATGGAACAAATTCAGATGTGTTTATTTAGTGCGTGCATCTCATTTCTTTCGGGTTCCGTGATGGCAGTTTTCGGGATTTGTCACCGTGAAGAATAGTCCAGCCGTCCTCTAATGATTTTAAAAAGAGGGGAAAAATTCGTCTTTAAATGAAGAAAAGAATTGGCACTTATACAGCTTCTTTCACGATCCCAGGACGTCCCAATGCGCTTTACTTTTGATGTCTTGTCACGGTTGTAATGTAGGAAATTTTGCAGTTAATTAGTTTAGAAAATCCGAGCGATGCTGTTCGCTGTACTTATAAAATACACAATCAAATGCAATATTTCGAAGGAATTATGCTCGGCATAAATTTCCTGTGCATTTTTTTAATGCAATTATGTGGAAGTGCCAAATCGTGCTTTGGCAACTGTAGATACCATGTCCTGGACTTCTCTGGTGATTGATTCAATCTTCAAGCCATGTGATTATTATTCACTGAACCTTCTGTTCTTTTGGTAGAGAGGCTTCACTTTACCAGCTGAGGCGTGCGTCCTCCTTTACCCGACGTTTACAGCTTCGTGACCCTCTCATCGGTGTGAAAAATCCACCCCAAAAATATCTTTAGAAAATCGCGGCGTGACAAAATACAGAGGCAATTAACCGGCGTAACATCGCTTGGTTAAGTGTCGCGGTGAAATATTTTATTAAAACTGTCTAATGCCATACTGCAGTCAGGATACACTCCGTTTTGAACAATATTACATAGAATGTACAGCACAGAAAATGGTCCAACCGGTCTACGCCGGTGTTTCTGCTCCACACCATAAATGATCATTCCGTGTATACAAATCATGGACCAGGCCTTCTCTCCAATTTCTCGGGAGAAAACTTTCCATGGGGTATCTCCTGCTAGAACTTGGGTGGATGGAAACCCTGGAGAAATGGTGCAAAGGGAAGGGTATTTTTTTTCAGGCATTTGCACCGTTTCTCCAGAGGTTCCGCCGATATTCCGCTGGCGAATTCCTGCAGGAATTCTAGGCATTGTTCACTGATCAAATTAGTTCAATTGCTCATGGGTGATAACTTCGAAAACTTTCCCCAGTGTGCGGGTGGGGTGGTGACTGTAGATACCATGTCCTGGGACTTTCTGCCCCAGCGCTCTCCAATTAACGGCGGTCTGTGAGAAAGGCATTTTCTGTTTTTATTTCAAGATTTCCAGCATCCGCAGTATTTTGCTTCTGTAAGAAAGGGACTTGACTCCGAATTTCTGCAATAGGTCAAATTAAATCTCGCAGTGCAGGTCGATAACATCTCAAGTGGATGTGGAACTCGTCCTTTAATACTTTGCATTATTTTTATATAACTGAAATCAATATCCGTGCATTACTCCCCCTCCCCCAAGAAATTAAAATTCGGAGCCCGCAGGAAATTTTATAAATAAAACCTTAAACAAGGTATAAAGCTCATTGGAGCATGAAGAATTGATGAAGAGCAACAATTGATCTCAGGAAAGGCTACACTGCTAGACTCTGAATCCCAAACCGCAGTCTGTTTGGATTTCCTTTCATTTGACTCTTCCATCGACGGAGCTTTTTTTGTTGCAGTTTATACGAATTGAAATACACCAATGACCACATTCTGGGTTGACATCCAGCCAGATACTCGCGTCCAGTGGGTGCCCCCGTCCCCATCGTATGGGTTGTGGGAGACAGGCTGGTGGAATGGGCGGACACGTGGCAGATGAAATTTAACACAGAAAAGTGCAAAGTGATACATTTTGGTTCAAAGAACGAGGAGAGGCAATATAAACTAAAGGGTACAATTCTAAAGGGGGGTGCATGAACAGAGAGACCTGGGGGTATATGTGCACAAATCGTTGAAGGTGGCAGGGCAGGTTAAGAAAGCGGTTAAAAATGTATATGGGATCCTGGGCTTCATAAATGGAGGCATAGAGTACAAAAGCAAGGAAGTTATGATGAACCTTTATAAAACACTGGTTCGGCCTCAACTGGAGTATTGTGTGCAATTCTGGGCACCGCACTTTAGGAAGGATGTGAAGGCCTTAGAGAAGAAAAGATTTACAAGAATGGTTCCAGGGATGAGGGACATGAGTTACGTGGATAGAATGGAGAAGCTGGGGTTGTTCTCCTTCGAGCAGAGAAGGTTGAGAGGAGATTTGATAGAGGTGTTCAAAATCATGAGGGGTCTGGACAGAGTAGATAGAGAGAAACTGTTCCCATTGGCAGAAGGGTCGAGAACCAGAGGACCCAGATTTAAGGTGATTGGCAGAAGAACCAAAGGCGACATGAGGAAAAACATTTTTACGCAGCGAGTGGTTATGAACTGGAATGCACTGCCTGAAAGGGTGGTGGAGGCAGACTCAATCGTGGCTTTCAAAAGGGAATTGGATAAGTACTTGAAGGAAAAAAAATTGCAGGGCTACAGGGAAAGGGCAGGGGAGTGGGACTAGCTGAAGTGCTCTTGCAGAGAGCCGGACCGTCTGTGCTGCAACCATTCTATGATTCTATGGGAGCCCATAAAAACCCTCCCGCCGTATAAGACTAACCACCCTATTGGCTGGTCTAAATATGGTTACGGCCATGGATGGAGCGTTCACTTCGCGGCCTGTCAGACTGTTAATCAGCCTGTGAATCCTGCCACTACTTCACACTGTTCTCCAAGGGAAGAGCGAGAAGATACTGATGATGACAGCCGGGAGAGCATCTAATAGAACTCAACATGGGTATTGACCGTGCATCTGATTCATTCATATTCCTACTTTCAGTCACCTATTTAACCAATCCCAACAAATTAGGAACATAAGAACAGGAGTAGGCCATTCAGATCCTCCAGCCTATTCCGCCATTCAATTAGATCATGGTTGAGCTGTATCTAGTGGGTATAGCTACCACTGAGGAAGAATGCAACATAATACAAGAAGACATTAGAAAACTTGCAGACTGGGCAGTTAAATGGCAAATTAACTTTAACAGAGATAAACGTGAGGTGATACACTTTGGTAGGAAAAATAGAAGCATCACCTACACCTTAGAAAATAAGAAACTGAATGGGGTAGAAGAGCTAAGGAATCTAGGGATACAGGTGAACATATCATTAAAAGCAGCATCACAGGTCAGCAAAGCAATTAAAAATGCTAACAAGGCAATAGGATCCTGATCAGGTCGCACTTAAGAGTACTATGCACAGTTTTGGTCTCCATATTATAAAAAGGACATAGAAACACTGGAGAAAGTGCAAAAAAGATTTACAAGGATGGTACCAGAACTGAGAGATTACAGCTATCGGGAAAGTTTGAACAGGTTGGGGCTTTTTTCTTTAGTAAAGAAAAGACTTGGAGGAGACCTGATAGAGGTCTTTAAAATTATGAATGGGTTGGACAGGGTAGATGTGGAGAGAATGTTTACACTTGTGGGAGAATCCAAAACTAGGGGCCATAAATACAGGATAATTACTAATAAATCCAACAGGGAAATAAGGAGAAATTTCTTTACTCAGAGAGTGGTTAGAATGTGGAACTCGCTACCACAGGAAGTGGTTGAGGCAAATAGCTTAGATGCTTTCAAAAGGAAACTAGATGCGTACATGAGAGAAAAGGGAATAGAAAGCTATGCTGAAAGGCTGAGATGAGGCAGATGGAATGGGTGGAGACTCGTGTGGAGCATAAACACCAGCACAGACTAGTTGGGCCGAATGATCTGTTTCTCTACTGTATAGTCTATGTAATTCCATCTACCTGCCTTGGTTCTGTGTCCCTTACTATCCTTACCTAACAAAAGACTATCAATTTCAGTTTTTAAATTTTCAATTGACCCCCAGCCTCAACTGCTTTTTGGGGGAGAGAGTTCCAGATTTCCACTAACCTTTGTATGAAAAAATGCTTCCTGATTTCACTCCTAAACGCCTAGCTCTAATTTTAAGGTTATGCCCCCTTGTTCTGGACTCCCCCACCAGAGGAAATAGTTTCTCTCTATCTACTCTAGCAAATCCTTTAAACATTTTAAACACCTCAATTAGATCACCCCTTAATCTTCGATACTCAAGGGTACAAATTGCCCATATATAAATTGGGAGTCTATATATCAAAGTCTATTGTAATTACTGAGCCTTTTATGAATCTAATTTGGTATAAAAGTCAACACTTAGCATGAAGGTTACTGAGTTGAAAACAACATTTTGGTTTTGTATTGATTGGTACTGAGGTGTGGAATTTCATGACATTGAATCGTAAAGTATATAATCGTCATACATATTTTGTGTAATTATATTAAAATATTGAACAATATAATTGTTGGAAATATGAATACAGCATTATACAGAATAAACTGTGTTTCCAATTAGGGATAAATCATTGCTACAGTTTGTAATCATTATTCTAGGTTTACAACACAGCGCACTGTTAAGAAATGAAGGGACTCGCATTTGTTTGTTTTGGAATGAACTTCAAACCTTTAATTACAGTAATTAATTACAGGATTGACCCACACCAAACGTGCCTTTGCTGGGATCCTAATTTGCTCCACCCTCATCTCCACGGTGTTTCAGAATTGCTCCTAAAGACACAAATGTATGGCTGCCCTTAAGCACTGCATGAATGTGGCGATTATGATGGTCACCTTTACCGTTCCCCCTTTCACCAACGCCCTTTAGTGTCCTTTTCCTGAACTATAATGAGAAGGAAAACTGTCCTACAATTATTGTACATGCGTCAGTGGGACAGAAATTAGGACTGAATTCTTACAGAAAGTAAAATAAGGCTAGCGTTCGAGATGTAAGAGATGAGACTCAAATTAAAGATCATTTCTCGGACTTAAACGTTCTTCATTTGTCATGAGTCCCGTCTTGCTATTATCGATTATGTTGCCCGATGAATCCTGGCAAACAGCAATAATTCAATGAAAGGGAAATCATTCAACATAGTTTATATATTAAATAGTGCGTATAAGAACATAACAGAAGAACATAAGAAATAGGAGCAGGAGTAGGCCATTTGGCCCTTTGAGCCTGCTCCGCCATTCAATAAAATCATGGCTGATCTTCTACCTCAAATCCACCTTCCCTCACGATCCCCATAGCCCTTGGTTCCCTTAGTATCCAAAAATCTATCGATCTCTGTCTTGAATATACTCAACGACTGAGCCTCCACAGCCCTCTGGGGTAGAGAATTCCAAAGATTCACAACCCTCCGAGTGAAGAAATATCTCCTCATCTCAGTCCTAAATGGCCAACCCCTTATTCTGAGACTGTGACCCCTAGTTCTAGACTCTCCATCCAGGGGAAACATCCTCCCAGCATCTACCCTGTCAAGCCCCTTAAAAGTGTTATACGTTTCAATGATAAATCCGTCAGTGATGGAAATGTCTGTGTGAGCAATGTTTGGGAAATTACCGGGAACAGAGCAGTGGGTAGTGGAGGCAGACCCAATCGTGGCTTTCAAAAGGGAATTGGATAAGTACCTGAAAGAATTTTTTTTGCAGGGCTACAGGGAAAGGGCGGGGGAGTGGGACTAGCTGAAGTGCTCTTGCAGAGAGCCGGCACGGGCTCGACGGGCTGAATGGCCTCCTTCTGTGCTGTAACCATTCTATTCTGTGATTCTATAATAACCAAGGGACAGTTTACATTGCTACATATTGCACTCATTTGACTGACGCTGTTGATTTTTAACAATTAATTATCAGGATGTGAGCATTGCTGGCAAGGCTGGCATTTATTGCCATCCCCAGTTGCCTTAAGAGGAAAAAAAAGAAAGACTTATATAGCGCCTTTCATGACCTCAGGACGTCCCAAAGCGTTACAGCCAATGAAGGAAATGTGGCAGCCAATTTGTGCACAGCAAGCTCCCACAAGCAGCAATATGATAACGACCAGATAATCTGTTTTTTGTTGTGTTGATTGAGGGATAAATATTGTCCAGGACACTGGGGAGAGCTTCCCTGCTCTTCTTCGAAATCGGCTCTTTTATGTCCACCTGAGAGGGCAGACGGGGCCTCGGTTTAATGTCTCATCTGAAAGACGGCACCTCCGACAGTGCAGCACTCCCTCAGCACTGCACTGGAGTGTCAGCCTAGATTTTTGCGCTCAAGTCTCCGGAGTGGGACTGTGAACCCACAATACTTCTAGACTCAGAGGTGAGAGTGCTACCCACTGAGCCACGGCTGACACTAGCAGAGAAGGTGGTGGTGGGCCATCTTCTTGAACTGCTGCAGTCGCTAATGGTCCCTACATTATTTTCTTATCCTTGTTCTTTGTAGCAGTTTGATAAAACTGAGGGACTTGCTAGGCCACTGCAGAGGGCAGTTAGTGTCTCCCACGAGTGTGGGACTGGAGTCACATAGAGGCCATACCAGGTAAGGAAGGCAAATTTCCTTCCCTAAAGAACATTAGTGAACCAGTTGGGTTTTTACAACAAACTAATAACTTCATGGTCACTTTTACTGATACCAGTTTTTTATTTCCCAATTTTTAAAAGTGATTTCAAATTCTCAAAACTGCCACTTGAACTCATTTGCTCTGGATTATTAGCCCAGTAACATGACCACTGCACTGCCCTATCCGTGTGTCTGTTTCTTTGTGATTATTGTTAATGAGGTTCTTGCCCATTTGATTTTCAGTGTTTCTGGGACTTTCGCCCTTGTTGACAATGGGACCTGAATTCTAGTGGATTCGTTTTTCTGCAATGTATTCAGGAAACAGGGATACCTCTCCCCAAGGTCCAGGTGATGCAGCACCTGAAGCTTCACTGAGATGTATCCCAAATAGATAGGATCAGAAAGCGTTCACGAGCTCAACTCCAATCTGGTCACTTTGAGAGCGTTCTGGCTACGGGTACATAGGGGAGGGGAACCCCATTAATTTTATACTTCATCTATACTGCTCTCTTACCTTTAAATAATTGCTAGCACAATCATTGATCTTACAGTACAATCTTCTAATGTGTAATTCTAGTGCAGCTTCCTGCTATTAAACATATTGACCCCCCTATGCAGTCCTGAATGAACCTGTTGCATGTCAAAATCTGGTTATCTGCAAACTTTTGCACAGGGAGTTATTTTTAACCAATGGAATTTTATTGACTATTTCCCCTCTCTCGGCTGGAACAAATTCATTAACACACATTTTAAGCTTCAAACAAATGTGTCCGTCTTTAACCTCTTATAATCCCAATTTTGAGCCCATGTGTTCTTATTTGTAGTTTGTTTTATTCTGAGGGTGTAAAATTGTGCCTATAACTGATGGGACTGTATTTAAAAAAAAGTTGTGATACAGTTAAGGTCCAGATCTAATTGAATGGAGGAACAGGTTCGAGGGGCTGAATGGCCTATTCCTGTTCCTAAGTGCTATTAGATCAGCGTCGATGCTCAGTAAAGGATATCGGCACCAGCCTTTCTCTGGCTTTATTTCAGCCGATTGCACATTGCCCAGCCCTTGTGAAAGTACCGTTTTAAGATATTAAGAAGCTGCCCAATGAGCGGATGCGGACCTCTGCTCAGATTGGCTAATGGTCAGTGCAAGGGAAGAAGGATGACAACAAGACAACCTGTAGCCTTGGGTCGACTGCCCCTGTTGATCTGATTCTACTGTCTCAGGTGGTACTGGGCAATCTGGTGAACAACAGTGGAAAGGGAAGCTATACTGGGGACTGCCCCATCCCTGACCAGTCAACTAGTCAATCTGCATCAGCGCGGAAGTAGGGAGAAGCCAGACATTTATAATTGGGGTATGTACCTGTAAAGCACCGAGTAGAACATAAAGAAAATTGGCAAAGTATTCCAGTCCGCTGTGAAAAATATTGAAAACATGTTACAATTAAATTGTCATTAAGGCAGTCTTTTTTCCATCAAAACTGGTTAACTTTTGTAACTGGTTTGAATGTCTCCCAAAATATTTATGCTGTTGCCGATTTACAAACTTTTAGGAAGTATTTCACTCGGCAAGTATTATTTTTAGATTTTAAATATAGCATGTTATTTATGAGAAAGAAGGCATTATAAATATTCCATCATACTTTAAAAAAAAAAATTATTGGAGGCCATTTGGAAAATTCTAAATGTCGGTTATGATTGCAAGGATTTACTTGAAATTATTGCTTTTATTAATCACAATTTTTAATACAAAAATATTAATGCCCATGGAATTTGCCCAGAATGGATGTAGCCACATATTAAATTCATATTTACTCTGTGCTGTAATACATAGGGGGTACAGATATTAAGTTGCAAACATATGATTATGAATTGAAATATTACTTTTTTCACGTGGTGATTTAAGGTGCATTTACTCCAGCCAGGCTCCAGCCAGCTAGCACCACGGCCTTCTTCCAACTGGTATCCTCCTGCCCAGGAGAAAGCTCGCTCTCCGGGTAGAATTTAAATGTTTGGAGAGAAGGCCGGGAGTATCTGTAGCAGTCTCTAAACATTTAAATCTACCCTGCGCACGTATATATAGAAAGTGCTGAGGAAATACAGGGTGAATCCACTGTTAAACTGTGTTGACTGAAGTTATACTCCATACGTCAAATCAAAGAGATGTGATTCCTTCAGAGAGGCAATCCTCAGACCTTCCGACTTCAGGACAATTGAGACTCAGACTAGCAACTCGACTCCCGAATTGCACTTCGTGGTAACGTTCACCTGAAACCACTTTGTACGAGCAGGACTGGAGAACTTTAGCTATGAGGAAAGATTGGACAGGCTGGGGTTGTTTTCTTTGGAACAGAGGAGGCTCAGGGGAGACTTGATTGAGGTGTATAAAATTATGAGGAACCTAGATAGAGTGGATAGGAAGGACTTATTTCCCTTAGCAGAGAGGTCAATAACCAAGGGGGCATAGATTTAAAGTAATTGGTAGAAGGATTAGAGGGGAGTTGAGGAGAACTTTTTTCACCCAGAGGGTGGTGGGGGTCTGGAACTCCCTGCCTGCAAGGGCGGTAGAGGCAGAAACTCTCATCACTTTTAAAAAGTGCTTGGTATGCGCTTGAAATGCCGTAACCTACAGGGCTACGGACCAAGAGCTGCAAAGTAGGATTAGGCTGGATAGCTCTTTTTCAGCCAGCACAGACACGATGGGCAGAATGGCCTCCTTCTGTGCCGTAAATGATTCTATGGTTCTATGATAAAAGTGAAAGTAGAATCACCCACTTTCAGTGGAAGGATAATTGCTTTCTTTAAAACATAAGCACTGCTTGGCCGCTATGAGGTCAGCGGAATAAGATGATGTAAGTGCTTATTCAAGATTAAAGTGGTAGCAAGTCGAAGTTATGACTGAGCAACGCTCCCCCCTTCCTCAGTAAAGCACAAGGATACTATTGAATAAGTGGATGGAAAGAATTAAAAGGAAAGCTCCTATTGAGACACATTTGCTTTCTATTTGCAGCACGCACACATGTACGTTTGTAAAGTATAATGAAAGAAAAACAGTTATAAACCGGACTCTTGCTGGGTTATGGGTTCCATGGGCACTGGAAAGTGCTCTGGCACCTTGTCCAATTGTTCATTCTTCATGCACGAACCCAGATAGTTTCCACTTGGTCCTGTCCTTAATGAAGGCACTCTTGTAGCGGGGGATCATTGAGCAGAAATTGGGAGATGGTCAGATCAGTATAAGATAAAAAAGCAAAATACTGCAGATGTTGGAATATCAGTTCTGATGAAGGGTCATCGACCTGAAACGTTAACTCTGTTTCTCTCTCCACAGATGCTGCCTGGCCTGCTGAGTATTTCCAGCATTTTCTGTTTTTATTTCAGTATAAGATAAAATGGGTTGGAGGACAAAATAAAACAACCTGAAGGCCTTTCTTTATGCAAGCCTGGCTCAGTGGGTAGCACCCTCACTTCTAGGTCAGAAGGTTGTGGGTTCAAGTCCCACTCCAGACACTTGAGCACAAAAATCTAGGCTGACACTCCAGTGCACTATTGAGGGTGTGCTGCGCTGTCGGTGGTGCCGTCTTTCGGATGAGAACTTAAACCGAGGCCCCGTCTGCTCTCTCAGGTGGATGCAAAAGAGCCCATGGCACTATTTCAAAGAAGAGCAGGGGAGTTCTCCCTGGTGTCCTGGCCAATATTTATCCCTCAATCAACATCACTAAAAACAGATTATCTGCACATTGTTGTTTGTGGGAGCTTGCTGTGCGCAAATTGGCTGCTGCATTTCCCACATTACAACAGTGACTACACTTCAAAAAAGTACTTCATTGGCTGTAAAGCGCTTTGGGATGTTCGGTGGTTGTGAAAGGCGCTATAGAAATGCAAGTCTTTCTTTTCTTTTCTGTCTTATGATTAAACTGTCTCACTATTTGTCAGGCTGAAGCACTGGGCTCCCTTCCTGTATGTACCTGGATGGTGCATTCCCCCTCCCCCCACCCCTCAATTGTTTTTTGGGACAATGTAGATGTAAAAGTTACTAAGCAATGTTTGCAATATAAAAAAACGACTCCAAAAAACTTCAAGCACATGACAAGACCACTTCAGTACCTATACAAGGAGGACGGGCGAGAATGGGGGTGGGGCGGCGGGGGCGGGGCGGGGGTGAAGCCTTGAAACTTGTCCTTAATCGTATTTCTTTTACCCTATTACCATTAAAATCACCTGGAATAAAAACATAAAACATTCTGTAAATACCAAGCATCAGTCAGATACTGAAATAAAAAGATAGGTACGGTAGCATGGGGAATTTCAATTCAGTTAATTAAATAATTCTGGACTAAAAAGCTAGTGTCAGTAATGGTGACCATGAAACTATCGGATTGTCGTAAAAACCCATCTGGTTCACTAATGTCCTTTCGGGAAGGAAATCTGCCGTCCTTACCCGGCCTGGCCTATATGTGACTCCAGACCCACAGCAATGTGGATGACTCTTAACTGCCCCTCTGGAATGGCCCAGCGAGTCACTCAGTTGTAACAAAGGGCAATTAGGGATGGGCAATGAATGCTGGCATTGCCAGCGACGCCCACATCCTGTCAATGAATAAAAAAACTGTTTCAGGCGTGACCTCTCACCGGAATGTACCTGCGAAGTTCACATCTATTTCTCTTTTAGATGCCGCGCTTCCCCGGAATTTTCTCTCTCATCCCAGATTATCAGCGTTGATGGTTTATCTGTATAGCTATACCGTAAACGAATGGTTTTAAGAGCAGGAAAAAGAAAATAATGTTAACATAAAAATAGAAAACAATTTATTTTATCCAAGAGCAGCTTTGTGTTGACATCAACAGAGATCTTTTAGGATGGTTTGACTTGTACCTCGGTTAAATCTTCAGCCATCTTACTATTACACGGGATTACATAGGATTACACAGGATATACGGCACAGAAACAGGCCATTCGGCCCAACCAGTCCATGCCGGCATTTATGCTCCACTTGAGCCTCCTCCCGTTTTTCTACATCTAACTCTATCAGCGTAACCCTCTATTCCCTTCTCCCTCATATGTTTGTCCAGCCTCCCCTTAAATGCATCGATACTATTTGCTTCAACCACTCCCTGTGGTAGTGAGTTCCACATTCTCACCACTCTTTGGGTAAAGAAGTTTCTTCTGAATTCCCTATTGGATTTCTTGGTGACTCTCTTATATTGATGGCCTCTAGTTATGCTCCTCTCCACAAATGGAAACCTTCTCTCTGTATCCACTCTATCAAAACCTTTCATAATTTAATAACCTCTATTAGGTCACCCCTCAGCCTTCTTTTTTCAAGAGAAAAGAGACCCAGCCTGTTCATCCTTTCCTGATATGTATACCCTCGCATTTCTGGTATCATCCTTGTAAATCTTATTAATCCAAGCCCTTCTCATCAGGCTCAGTAACTCTTCAAAGCCAGTACACTAATGGTCTCATCAGCATTCTCCTTTAAAACAACAAAAAACATGGTTAAAAAATCAACACAAATAGACAAAAGAAAGTTAGAATTTATTCCAATCTTTTAAAACTTACTTTACGAAAGTGGTGCTTTTTCTTTAATAGCGACCCACCTACAATATTGATTTTATTACAACTTACTTAGTAAATAGTACGCGTTTCGCTTAAGGTGCTTTAAACATATTGGCCCGGAATTTGTGGTGGGTTCGCCGTCATTACCCCTCTGAAACTGACCACAACTTCAGGATTTAGCACATGAGCATCTAAACGCAGAAATCGTGGAGTTGCGGTCAGCCATTGACTGCTCCGACACAGGCTGCGCTGTGGAACTCCCCATAGCTGGCAATCAGTGAAATCAGTGAAACTGACAAAAACTTGAACTTTTTCGCGCTAATATCTCTGCTAAATACCCCGTTAAATGTTAAGCCTTGCTGGAATAGGTGTAACTGGGTTTTTAACAGCTTATTGACTGCTAAACAACCGTTCTGGCCCTGAAAAACTAATTTTTATATTTGTGGCATGTCAAATTTCTCCATTATGATAAAAAAAAGTTTTAAAGTTTGTTCATGATATTTCAGCTTCTACCTTAACCCCACGTCTATGTCCCAATCTTTATTTTGCTCTCTCTAGCATTTTTAAAAAGTACAGATAATCAGTGCTTTTCATTTCCTGGTTTGCTGTCTGTGAGAATTATTCAATGCGATTGGCTGTTTAGATGGCTTGATGACATCACTGCTGCACTGTGCTCGGAATCCCCTTTTCACAGCGCATCAATCAATTAAACCTAAAGTTTTCACCACAGAAATCGCAAGATTTCTGTGGGCAGCTTTCTTCAAGGTCAGCGGCGATCGCCGTTGCATCGCCGCTGACCGCAAATGACGGGCCATTATATAACATATTAACAACTTTAGATTGGTTGAATCCATGACTGACATAACTCACAGCATCCTTCAAGATCTTAAAAGTTAAGCAGACCTGCATTACTGGGTGGGTTATTTTCCAGGTGTCAGTTGTGCCTCAGTGGTAGCATTTTCACCTCTAAGTCCAAGTCCCACACTAGAAACTTGAGCACAAAATCTAGGTTGACACTTCAGTGCAGTACTGATGGAGTGCTGCACTGTTGGAGGGTGCCGTCTTTCGGATGAGACGTTAAACCGAGTCTGCCTTCTCAGGTGGACGTATGGCACTATTCCGAAGAAGAGCAGGGGACTTCTCCTTGGTGTCCTGGCCTATATTTATCCCTCAACCAACGTCACTAAAACAGATGATCTGGTCATTACCTCAATGCCGTTTGTGGGAGCTTGCTGTGTGCAAATTGGCTGCCACATTTCCTACATTACAACAGTGACTACACTTCAAAAAGTATTTCATTGGTTATAAAACACTTTGGGACTTCCTGAGGATGTAAAACGGACTATTGAAATGCAAGTACTTTCTTTCTTTTTCTTATCCAACTCTTTGTTGTTTAGTGGTGATTAAGATTTTTTTAAACTGAAAATACCAAAAATCAGAAGCAAAAACAGTAAATGTTTGAAAAGCACAGGACACAGGACCAGTCAAGACCCTTGATTCATTCACACAACTCAGAAAGAAAGAAAGAACAAAAGAAAGAAAGAACGAAAGAACAAAAGAACGAAAGAAAGAAAGACTTGCATTTCTACAGCACCTTTCACAACCTCAGGACGTCCCAAAGTGCTTTACAGCCAATGAAGTACTTTTTGAAGTGTAGTCACTGTAGCAATGTAGGGATTAATAAACCTTTTCACATGCTGATGTGCATCTCCAGCATTTCTCGATTTTCTTTCTGACTTTCATTGCTTGTTTGGCACATTATAATTTCCAAGATACATATTTACTGATTATGCTGCGCTCTTGCTTTGGATCGTAATAAAGTTAATAATCTCAGAAATATGACTGTGTACTCCTTATGTATTTCTGGGTGCGTATTGTGGATGTTATTTTAGGACCTTAAACGAGCAACGTGACAGCAGTATCTTTTTTTAACAGGATGTCTTGCTCTCATTTCCTGCACTAAATCCAAGTTTGCTTTTATTATTCCAGTGTTTTCTTGAGAATTATCTGCCAAAAATCATTGGAATTCTGCTTGATCACAACAAACAGGCAGCAGCTGCCACTTTTGAGAACCTTTTCAACCCTCTGGTTAATTCTTTAAAAACTTCTGTTATTGACACAGCGCCACCATTACTCTCTTTATAGTGAGAAATAGCAGCCAGCAGTCTCTCGTTTCCCTACACTCAGTGCAAACAAATCCTGATAACTGAATAGTTAGTTTGCCAAGAGATATGTTTGTGGATAAGGATTTTACTTGGACAAGGATTTCTATTAACCTCAGCTAAACGCGGCCAAGTTGCATTTTTCGTACCACAGTTTTAATCCTACGAACTGCAAATCAAAAACAAAAAAACAAAATTTATGCAGACATGAAATCTGAGGAAAGAGCTTCCAGTTAGATAAATTACTTCATGTACTGATTATGAAATTCTGGAGAGCTGTACAACTTGTGGGTTTTACTTAGGATTAGTGTCAGACGTGGCTCAGTTGCCAGAACTCTCGCCTCTGAGTCAGAAGTATTAGGTTCAAGTTCCACTCCAGAGACTTGAGCACGATATCCAGGCTGACACTCCAGTGCAGTACTGAGGGAGTGCTGCTTTGTCGGAGGTGCCGTCTTTTGGATGAGACATTAAACTGAGGCCTGTTCTACCCGCTTGGGTGGATGTAAAAGATTCCATGGCGCTCTTTCGAAAAATAGCAGGGGAGTTTTATCGCTGGTGTCCTGGCCAATATTTATTCCTCTACCAATATCGAAAAAAAAAGCTTATGTGTTCGTTTTACATTGTTGGTTGTGTGACCTCACTGTGTGCAAATGCGCTACATTCACTACACTTAAAAAGTACTTCATTGGCTGTAAAACGCCTTGGGACGTACTGAAGTCATGAACAGCGTTATATAAATGCAAGTCTTTCTTTCTTTTTAGGATGTTATACTATGCTTAAATGGGGAATTCTGTACAATGATGACGACTGGGAAGTGATTCAGAATTGCGCAATTGAGTTAAAGTTATGTTTACATGATGTCAGAGGTGATCTGAAGATTTTAAAATTCTCACCCTTCTTTTCAAATCCCTCCATGGCTTCGCCCCTCCCTATCTCTGTCACCTCCTCATGCCCTACAACCCTCAGATCAAGCGCTCCTCCATTTCTGGCCTCTTGCGCATCCCTGATTTAATCGCTCCACCATTGGCGGCCGTGCCTTCAGCTGCCTGGGCTCTAAGCTCTGGAACTCCCCCCCTAAACCTCTCCGCCTCTCTACCTCTCTTTCCTCCTTTAAGATGCTCCTTAAAACCTACCTCTTTGACCAAGCTTTTGCTCACCTGTCGTAATATCTCCTTATGTGGCTCGGTGTCAGATTTTGTTTGATAATCGCTCCTGTGAAGCGTTTCACTCCATTAAAGGCGCTGTATAAATACACTTCATTGCTGGAGATTGCTGAAGCTAGCACTGTACTGCTATGTTAACAGACCTGAACCACCCAATCAACACAATGCAACCAAAAACAAAACAAAATTACACTTTTAACTGGACTGCCGCCAAATATATACAGATAACACTTGAGCAATTCGCCAAAACACAGTCCTCCGAAATTATCATGTGCAAGAGGTAGAAAAAGACGTAGAGACGTGAGGTTTGCAGCTGTTACTGCTGCTGATGTGCCCTGTTGCGAATGATGGAATATCTTGTTGTACGTTTACTCCTGGAGGCTACAGAAGGACTAATCCACTATTATTTGAATCCCATTCATCCTCGCCCATTCGCTCCTTCTTCAAGGAGTTGAACTGACATTTTGATTGACATTACTAAGCACCATACTTTCCAGAAGAGTTGTCATTACATTCGCTTAATAGCCTGGAGGTTTCAAGTGATTAAGCGTTGTAAAATTTCTTTGATTTGCAGACATGACTGAGGAAAGCGTTCTAATTTGTAGCATTATACCATAATTCCGTCACCTGAATTCAAGATTGCCTTCCAGATTCCATCATTTACATAATTGGTTTCTAGTGGTTATATGTTTAGAGATGCCGGGGTGTTGCTTAATGTTACAGAACTACAGACCTGTTAGCCTCACATCAGTAGTTGGGAAAATGCTGGAATCTATTATAAAGGATGCAATAACTGGGCACTTAGAAACTAATAGTAAGATTGGGCAGAGTCAACATGGATTTATGAAAGGGAAATCCTGTTTGACAAACCTATTGGAGTTCTTTGAGGATGTAACTAGTGGAGTAGACAAAGGGGAACCAGTAGATGTGGTGTATCTGGATTTTCAGAAGGCCTTCGATAAGGTCCCACACAAGAGGTTGGTGAACAAAATTAGGGCACATGGAATTGGGGGTAATATACTAGCATGGATTGAGAATTGGTTAACAGACAGAAAACAAAGAGTAGGGATAAACGGGTCTTTTTCAGGATGGCAGGCTGTGACTAATGGGGTACCGCAAGGATCGGTGCTTGGGCCCCAGCTATTCACAATCTATATCAATGATTTGGATGAGGGGACTAAATGTAACATTTCCAAATTTTCTGATGATACAAAGCTAGGCGGCAGTGTCAGTTGCGAAGAGGATGTGAAGAGGCTTCAAGGGGATCTCGACAGGCTCAGTGAGTGGGCGAGAACATAGCAGATGGAATATAATGTGGATAAATGTGAAGTTATCCACTTTGGCAGAAAAAACAGAAAGGCAGAGTATTTCCTAAATGGTGAAAGATTGGGGAATGCAGATGCTCAAAGGGACCTGGGTGTCCTTGTACATGAGTCACTAAAAGTGAATGTGCAGGTGCACCAAGCCATTAGGAAGGTAAATGGTATGCTGGCCTTCATTACTTGAGGATTTGCGTACAGGAGTAAAGAAGTCTTACTCCAATTATATAGGGCCTTGGGGAGACCACACCTGGAGTACTGTGTACAATTTTGGTCTCCTTACCTAAGGAAGGATATACTTGCCATAGAGGGAGTGCAACAAAGGTTCACGAGATTGATTCCTGGGATGGCGGGACTGTCGTATGAGAAGAAATTGCGTAAACTAGGCCTGTATTCTCTTGAATTCAGAAGAATGAGAGGGGATCTCATTGAAGCATACAAAATTATTATAGGGCTTGATAGGATGGATGCTGGGAGAATGATTCCCTTGGCTGGGGAGTCTAGAACCAGGGGCCACAGCCTCAAGATAAAGGGTAGGCCATTCAGGACTGAGATGAGAAGAAATTTCTTCACACAGAGGGTGGTGAATCTTTGGAATTCTCTACCCCAGAGGGCTGTGGAGGCTCAGTCATTGGGTATATTCAAAACAGAAGTTGATAGATTTCTGACTAGTAAGGGCATCAAGGGATATGGCGATAGGGTCGGTGAATGGAGTTGAGGCAGAAGATCAGCCATGATCTCATTGAATGGCGGAGCAGGCTCGAAGGGCCGAATGGCCTACTCCTGCTCCTATTTCTTATGTTCTTATGTTACATAATATCACTCATGTTAAGAACATAAGAACAGAAGTAGACCATTCAGCCCCTCCTGCCTGCTCCACCATCCAATTAGATCATGGCTGATCTGCAACTCAACTCCATTTACCATCCTTAGCTCCATATCCCTTGATACCCTTACCTGACAAAGATCTATTGACCTCAGTCTTGAAACCGCCAATTGTCCCAGATTTCTACTGCCTTTTGTGTGAAAAAAATGCTTCCTGATTTTGCTGCAGAATGGTCTGGCTCTAAAATTAAGATTATGTTCCCCTCGTTCTTCATTCTTCCATCAGAGGAAATAGTTTCTCCGTATCTACCCTATTGAATCCTTTTATCATTTTAAACACCTCAATTAGATCGCCCCTCAATCTTCTGTAGTCAAGGGAAATTGAGTGTACCTAAATTATGTAATAGTAGGAATATGAACAATTTCATACAACCAGAAGCTGGGGTTGATCTTCTTGGAGCAGAGAAGGTTGAGAGGAGATTTGATAGAGGTGTTCAAAATTATGAGGGGTCTGGACAGAGTAGATAAAGAGAAACTGTTCCCATTGGCGGAAGTGTCGAGATCCAGAGGACACAGATTTAAGGTGATTGGCAGAAGGACCAAAGGCGACATGAGGAAAAACTTTTTTACGCAGCGAGTGGTTAGGATCTGGAATGTACTGCCTGAAAGGGTGGTGGAGGCAGATTCAATCGTGGCTTTCAAAAGGGAATTGGATAAGTACCTAAAGGAAAAAAATTTGCAGGACTACGGGGAAAGGGCGGGGGAGTGGGACTAGCTGAAGTGCTCTTGCGGAGAGCCGGCACGGGCTCGACGGGCCGAATGGCCTCCTTCTATTCTGTAACCATTCTATGATTCTATGATATGCTGTGATTCAAGGATAAAAACATCTAAGCAAGCACGAGAAATTGTATGCCAATACCAAAAGTGGTAAAGACAGAATATATGAATTGGCCTTGTTAGTAATCAAGGCTAAAATGACCGTTCTATTTCTTCTGAAGAAGTTCGTGCAGAGAGTAATTGAACCATTATGGCTTTAATCAATGAATGTATACTTATAGATTATAGATGCAATATTTAGTGAAACTTATGTATTATTATTTAATTGTAAATAAATATTATGATACATTCCACAGTATTATTATTGTATATGAATATAATTCATTTGTGTATGAATATAAATGAATACTTTGTATTCTGTGCACACGTAAAGCTGAGCCTGAGGAAGATCTTTTGGTTTCCTGCCTTTGTCATGTGCAGTTTTCGGAAAGTAGCTATTGCCTTTGACTCCCATGCAATATGTTTGCTAAGCCATGAAGACGTCATTCACATCACGTGATCAACACCTTCCTGTGGATCAGTCAACCTGGAGATGGGACTGTTTGAGGAAACACTAATGTCTACTTGGAACTCACCATGCATTTCAGGCCGTTCAAAGTCTAATGGATCACCTGGGCCTTTGGGCTAGAGATAAAGAGAGAGAGAGAGAGAAAGGCTGACCTACAAACCAAGGTTGTCCAGAATGAAACCGAACCAAAAGAAGTGCTGGCGTATATCACAGACTGTTGGTTTTCACTGGTACTGGAGTAGGCTGTAAATTTAAAAGACGTGGTTGCTTCTGTTGTCATTGTCCATAAGCTTGTGCTGTTCTGTATGTGTCCGAAGTGTTAACGTTAATATAACATTTTTGGGTCCTTTCTGTCCTTATCCTAACTGCTTTGGCTTCAGAATGTCAGATCACTCTCATAGGTGAGATCTTGGCTCCTCACAGCCTTGAGAGTATCTTCATTGGCCCTGATATCTATGCTAGCTCCAGTAACATGGCCAGGATAATGAACAAAAAACCCTTTCTTTAAACATTTCTTCGGCTACTGGGCCTATCTCTTGCTTCCACGGAATCTTTTTTCATGCCTTTGAAGATCAGCAGAGCATCACAACATCAGACCTTGTTTCAGACGATCAACTGAATTAATTGAACATACATGAACAAGTGAATGATTAATGGTACAATACATGTCTATCTTTTGAAGACTTACCCAACAGTTATGCATTTGAATAACTAGCAACTGAATTCAAAAGTAACTTCCAGACATACAGATAAGAATATATTTTGCTTGAATGTGGCATGACTCCTCCTGCTGCAGCCACCAAAACAACAACAACTTGGATTTATATGGCACCTTTAACGTAATAAAACATTTAAAAATGTTTCACAGGAGCGTTCTGGAACAAAATTCAACACCATAGAGTCATAGAGTTATACAGCACAGAAAGAGGCCCTTCAGCCCATCGTGTCCACGCCAGCCATCAAGCCCTGTCTATTGTAATCCCATTTTCCAGCACTTGGTCCGTAGCCTTGTATGCTATGGCGTTTCAAGTGTTCATCTAAATGCTTCTTGAATGTTGTGAGGGTTCCTGCCTCTACCACCCTTTCAGGCAGTGAGTTCCAGATTCCAACCACCCTCTGGGTGGAGAAGTTTTTCCTCAAATCCCTTCTAAACCTCCTGCCCCTTACCTTGAAACTATGCCCCCTGGTTATTGACCCCTCTACCACTGGACACAAGCTTCCAGTCACAAAAACAACCTTCGATCATCACCCTCTGCCTCCTGCCACTAAACCAATTTTGGATCCAATGTGCCAAATTGCCCTGGATCCCATGGGCTCTTACCTTCTTGGCCAGTCTCCCATGTGGGACTTTGTCAAAAGCCTTACTGAAGTCCATGTAGACTACATCAGCTGCACTACCCTCATCCACACACCTAGTCACCCCCTCGAAAAATTCAATCAAGTTGGTTAGACATGATCTCCCCCTGACAAAGCCATGCTGACTATCCTTGATTAATCCTTGCCTCACAATTTTATACACTTCTATGAGGTCCCCTCTCAATCTTCTAAACTCCAGTGTGTACATCCCTAAACTACATAGTCTCTCCTCATAGGTCAATCCCGCCATTCCTGGTATCAGCCTGGTGAATCGCCGCTGCACCCCCTCCATGGCAAGAACATCTTTCCTCAGATGAGGCGACCAAAACTGTACACAGTACTCGAGGTGTGGTCTCACCAGTGCCCTGTACAGCTGCAGCAAGGTATCCCTGTTCCTGTATTCCAACCCTTTTGCTATGAAGGCCAGCATACCGTTTGCCTTCTTGACCGCCTGTTGCACCTGCATGCTCGCCTTCAGTGACTGGTGTACAAGAACACCCAGGTCTCTCTGTACTTCCCCCTCTCCCAATTTATTGCCATTTAAATAATAATTTGCCCTCCCGTTCCTGCACCCAAGGTGGATAACTTCGCACTTGTCCACATTATAGTGCATCTGCCATTTATCCGCCCAATCACCCAGTCTGTCCAAATCCAAGTGGAGACTAATTCTGTCCCTCAGAATTTTTTCCAATAGTTTCCCTACCACTGATGTTAGGCTCACTGGCCTGTAATTCCCTGGTTTATCCCTACTACCCTTCTTGAATAATGGTATTATGTTAGCTGTTCTCCAGTCCTCTGGCACCTCTCAATTTTGTCCACCCCAGTCCAACACCGGCATCTCCGCATCATGACCTCCCCTGTGGCCAGAGAGGTTCTGAAAATTTGTGCCAGAGCCCCTGCAATCTCCTCCCTTGCCTCACACAGCAGCCTGGGATACATCTCGTCTGGGCCTGGGGATTTATCCACTTTTAAGCCCGCTAAAACCGCTAGTACCTCCTCCCTCTCAATACTAATTTGTTCAAGTATATCACAATCCCCCTGCCTGATTTCTATGCCTACATCGTCCTGCTCCATAGTGAACACAGATGCAAAATATTCATTTAAAACCTCACCTACATCTTCTGGCTCTACATACAGATTGCCACTTTGGTCCCTAATGGGCCCTACTCTTTCCCTGGTTATCCTCTTGCCCTTAATATACTTATAAAACACCTTGGGATTTTCCTTTATTTTGCCCGCCAGTGTTTTTTCATGCCCCCTCTTCGCTCTCCTAATTTCTTTTTTAAGTACCCCCCTGCATATACTCCTCTAGGGCTTCCACTGTTTTTAGTCCTTTGTATCTGCCAAAAGCCTCCCTTTTTTCCTAATCCATTCTTGTATATCCCTTGACATCTAGGGCTCCCTGGGCTTGTTGGTCCCACCCTTGACCTTTACGGGAACATGTTGGCGCTGTACTCTCTCTATTTCCTTTCCTACCCATATGGCCTCATTAGAGGAACCTGCTAAGATGTCATCCCTCCTTACAGCAGTAATTGACTCCTTGATTAATATTGCAACACTCCCTCCTCTTTTACACCCCCCTCTGTCTCGCCTGAAGATTCTATACCCCGGAATATTGAGCTGCCAGTCCTGCCCCTCCCTCAACCATGTCTCTGTGATAGCAACAATATCATACTCCCATGTGTTCTTCAACACCTTCAATTCATCTGCCTTACTCGCAAGACTCCTTGTATTAAAATAAATGCCATCCAGCCTTGCCATACTCCCTTGTGCCTTCACATATTTGCTCTGCCTTCCAGGCTGACTTGTTTATTCCTCTATATTTGGCTGTGCATCACGCCCTACTATAGCTCCACTCCATATCCCATCCCCCTGCCAAGTTAGTTTAAACCCTCCCCAACAGTACTAGCAAACCTCCCCGCAAGGATGTTGGTCCCGTTCCGGTTCATTTGCAACCCGTCCGACTTGTACAGGTCCCACCTTCCCCAGAAGCAGACCCAGTGATCCAGGAAACTAAAGCCCTCCCTCCTGCACCAACTCTTTAGCCACGCATTCATCTGCTCTATCCTCCTATTCCTATACTCACTAGCACGTGGCACCGGGAGTAATCCAGAGATTACAACCTTTGAGGTCCTGCTTTTTAATCTGCTACCTAGCTCCCTAAATTCTTGTTGCAGGACCTCATCCCTCTTTCTACCCATGTCGTTGGTACCAATGTGAACCACGACCTCTGACTGTTCGCCCTCCACCTTCAGAATGCCCTGCAGCCATTCAGTGACATCCTTGACCCTGGCACCAGGGAGGCAACATACCATCCTGGAGTCACGTCTGTGGCCACAGAAACGTCTATCTGTTCCCCTTACGATAGAATCCCCTATCACTATTGCTCTCCCACTCTTTTTCCTCCCCTCCTGTGCAGCTGAGCCACTCGTAGTGCCACGGACTTGGCTCTTGCTGCATTCCCCTGAGAAACCATCTCCCCCATCCGTATCCAAAACGGAAAATCTGTTGGAGAGGGAGATGGACCCAGGGGCCTCCTGCACTACCTTCCTAGTTCTTTTACTCTGTCTGGCAGTCACCCATTTCCTGTCTGCCTGTGCACTCTTTACCTGCGGTGTGACCACCTCGTTAAACGTGCTATCCACGAAGATCTCAGCTTCGCGGATGCTCCACAGTGACTTCAGCCGCAGCTCCAGCTCTGAAACACGGATTTCGAGTAGCTGCAGCTGGAGACACTTCCTGCACATGTGTTCGCCCTGGACACCAAAAGTGTCCCTGACTTCCCACATAGCACAGGAGGAGCACTCCACGCAACCGAGCTGCCCTGCCATGTCCTACCCTTAATTTACTCCCTTTACTTCCTTTAAATTAAAGAATATTAAATACACTAGGGACCTTACTTCCCTTTAAACACTATGGGGGGAAAATTCAGTATCGCCCCATTTGGGGTGCAATTATCGGCCGGGCGCAAATATTAGTACCTGGCACTAATTATCGCCTCCGACTGCAAACTTGGCTTTTATCGCCCCTGGAGGTGATTGGAGCGCTAAATCAGACGCTTCACACCTGTCTTAAGGCACAAAGGCCGAGGAGCGAGGTGCTACCTCAGAGCGCTGGCGAAGCTCATGTGATGTCAGTCAGCAATTGAACACAGACACAATGGCACCGGCCAGTTCTTAAAGAGGAGGGTTGATCTTGCTCTCCATCCACATCCTGCTCATTGCAGCCTTGAATCTCGGCCTGGAGAGACCTGTACATCAAATCTGCTGGAAAGAACAATGGAGAGAACCAGGGATAGAGCTCAGAGTTCAGCCCCCACAGTCTCTTCTAAATCAATACAAGGAAGGGCAAATCAAAATGAACCTGCAAAGTGCTGCTCAGTACCCAAAACACCTTCACACAGCGTTGAATCTCTCCAGAAGTCTCTCTCTCTCTCTCTCAGAATGCGTAGTGCAAAAATGTCACCAACAAAAAAAGGCAGGAAGCGTTCGCCTTTAAATAGCGCTCCCCCAGTCCCTTCCTGACTGTAAAATGCTCCCCTCAACATGTCGTTGCTAGCGGCAGGCGGTAAGGCAGGGGGCGCCACTAAATATCCGGTCCAGGGCGCTACCGGGGCCGGCACAAACGATCTGCCGGCACAAACGATCGTGGCGGTAGTGTTTAGCACCGCCACAAAATGTCTAGTTAATTTCATGAGCGGCGCAAACATTGCCGCGCCCGGGCGCTAGTTGCTTTGCGCCCCATTAGCGCCCTCTTAAGGCGCTAACGGGAGGCGCAAACCAACTGAATTTTTCCACCTATTTACTCTAAACTAGAGACCTTACTTTTACTTTAACGACTGGACTGTAGAAATACTCACCAAGTCCTACTTACCAATCAGCTCCTTCCCTGGTTGTGACGTCACTTTAGCGGTTTCGCAGTTATTGTTGTTTGACTGCTCCCGCTCTCGGACTCTTTCCTTGGTGTAAAGTGAGAACCAATTCCTACAGGATGAAAAGTTAGGAAAAACAAAGGCAAAGCAAGGGAGCTCCTCCTTCCACTCCTCACCTGACTCCCTGACTCACCCAACTCGCAGCACTCTGTTTAAACTGCACTCAGTGCAAAATCGCACTGCAAAGCCTGTTTTTATAGGCCCTGAAACAAAGGAGCTTGCTGAGCCCTGCTGCAGGAGAACCAGTTTAATCTAGTTTCCCTAATTAACTGCCTTCAGCTGCTCTGAACTTTAGGTCTTGTATATAACCCTGTTTAAAGCTGGGAAATTTAGATTTTAAACAGTAAACAGTAACAGTAAATGTCCTTTATCCACCCTCCCCTCCCCCTCCGATCTTCTGCTCGCCGCCCCCCAACCCCCACCCCCATAATCCTCTTAACGGCACGGCATGGCCTGACACCTGATCTTCTTAACGGCCTGACCCCCCCCCCCCCCACCAGTCTTCTGCCCGAGCCCCGGTTCCTCCTAACGGCCCGGCGCCCAGGCGAACCATCACTCCCTCCTCCGTGCGGCCTAGTGGCACAGGCCTACTCGTCCACAGCCAGCCAGCCTTTGAACCGGGCTGGCTGCATGTGGGGAAACAGAGTCCTTGAATACAAATCATGCCCTGCCATTAGAGTCGGCTGGGCCTGCGGCAATCCTGGCCTCCCGGGTTTCCCGACCACCTCGGAAACCCCACCCACCTTCCCCATGAAAATCCAGCCCACGAACTCTGTTTCTCTCTCCACAGGTGCTGCCCGACCTGCTGAGTATTTCCCGCATTTTCTGTTTTTACTTTAGATTTCCAGCAGCCGCAGTATTTTGCTTTCCGACTTGGATTTATATCGTGCCCTTCATGTCCTTGCGATGCCCCAAAAGAAACAAGAAAGAAAAGAGAGCTGCCCAATTAGTCCCACTCCCCCTGCTCTTTCCCCACAGCCCTGCAAATGTTTCCTTTTGATGGGGCTTGTGTGGGTGGGGCGGGGGGGAGGCGGAGGAGGGGTAGGATTTAGATGCTGCAATAGTTATAGCATCAACAGGTCCTTGTCAACAATGTGAACTATGCAGACTTTCAGCTCAGCAGATAGTCCTGGAGCTGGTGTGGTTGAGGGAGTTTGCAGTGGGTGGGAGGCTAGTCCACACGAAGAGGCCGCATACCTCCCAGTGTTTATCTATCTCCGTGCACGGCCTGTACATCACTCGCTTCCGAAATTTGGAACTCTCTCCCCCCAAAAGGTTGTTGATGCTGGGGGTCAATTGAAAATTTCAAAACTGAGATTGGTAGGTTTTTGTTAGGCAAGGGTATTATGGGTTATGGAACCAAAGGCAGGTGAATGGAGTTAAGAAACAAATCAGCCATAATCTAATTGAATGGCGGAACAGACTCGAGGGGTTGAATGGCCTGCTCCTGTTCCTGTGTTCCTGTGACTGGCAAATGTCCACATAGAAAGCAAGAAAGAAAGCAAGACTTGCATTTCTATAGCGCCTTTCACGACCTCAGCAATCCAAAAGCGCTTTACAGCCAATGAAGTACTTTTGAAGTGTGGTCACTGTTTGTAATGTGGGAAAGGCGGCAGCCAATTTGCGCACAGCAAGCTCCCACAAACAGCAATGTGATAACGACCAGATGATCTGTTTCTATTGACGTTTGTTGAGGGATAAATATTGGGCCAGGACACCGGTGAGAACTCCCCTGCTCTTCTTCGAAATAATGCCAAGGGGTCGTTTACATCAACCTGAAAGGTCAGACGGGACCTCAGTTTAACGCCTCATCTGAAAGACTGAGCCTAAGCACTTCACAGCCAATCAATTAATTTTTGAAGTTTGGTAATTGTTGTTTTTGTAGGAAAGCATTGGCAGCCAAATGACAGCAAACCATAACTGTTACCAGATGCAGCGTAATATTTTTTCCTGATGTACGTTTCTACCAGTTACATTTCCCGGCATTTAGCTCTCAAATGCACCTGATATTTATTCGGCACAATAATTAACCCTTAACTTCTGCACATGGATCTCGACAGGGTGAAGGATAATTTCAAAGGGGGAGAAATTCATTATCGCCCAGGAGTGGGCGCTAACTTTGGAAAAGTTTGCGATTTAGCGCCAAGCACTAATGAATCTCGCTGCACGCAAAATTCAGTGTCATCGCTCAAAGAAAGGACGGGGGCGCTAAATCAAGCGCTAACAGCCTAGCTCAGTGCCGTTAGACTCCAAGCACTAACCAATATCGGGTGCAGTCTAATCGCAAGTCATCAGTGCCACAGGCTCTTTCCAGTTCTTAAAGGGGAGGTTCATTGATGCTGCAGAACCTCATTCTCAGCATTGCTGCCTGTGAACCTGTGTCAGCGAACAGGAGCTGGCCAAGCCCAAGGAGCCGGACGACTCAACCAGCTGTACTCATGGCAGATCCACGCCCCAGGGAGAGAGCCCGCAGATATTCGAACCAAGCATTGGAGGAGTTGGTGTCCGCTGTAGAGAGACGGCGGGCGGTGCGCTACCTGGCAAGTGGCAGGAGGCCCTAGATGCAAGTCTTCTGCGCCATGTGGAGGGAGGTTGCCCATCAGGTCTCGGGCAGCACTGTGGTCCCCAGGACCCACACACAGTGCAGGAAGAAATTTAACAACCTCACTCGGGTAGTGAGGGTGTGTGAATGCTTCAACAAATGCTACATACCACCATCTGAACCACAGTCTTCACACACTGCCCAAAGCACCACACCCCCAGCACTCACGCACCAACAATCTCTTCCTACCAACACTCACACCCACATCTTACACCTTGCACATAATGACAGCTATTCAACTATGGCAGGCACATCACCCAAGCACATTGCTCCACACTCACTCACACACTTTCCTTTCTCTTGCAGGCCAAGGTGGCTCACAACAGGAGGGAGCAGGAGCGCATAGGCCGACACCCAACCACTGTC
Organism: Squalus acanthias; assembly: GCA_030390025.1. Lineage (NCBI taxonomy): Eukaryota > Metazoa > Chordata > Chondrichthyes > Squaliformes > Squalidae > Squalus > Squalus acanthias. The sequence goes on from CM059425.1 coordinate 251,141,173, forward strand.
TGTGCTGGAGAATAGAGTACTGGAGATTATTGGGCGCCAGGTGGTGGGCGCCATGGCCACCGGCGACATTGACCCTCTTGGGGACAACAACGGTATGTTCATCCCTACTCCTTCTTCTCACATCCCACTTCCCCCTCACCCCACAAGCGTTTTGCACTTTCCAGCTAATCATGCTGTATGCATGCATTTCTCCCTTCCTGCCCCCCTCCCCTCACCTTAACCTGACTCTTGTGCCTTTATGCTTTCAGATAATGAGCAAGTACCTGAGCAGCCTGTCCCTGAGGGCACCGTAGAGAGCGAGGCAGGAGAAGTGGAGGAGGAAGAACACACTGCATGTCTCACCCGCAGGCACCAGCTCAGATACTGGCACTACGTGTTCTTTAGAGGCTAGTATAGTAGCGGGATCTGCACAGGGTGATGCACTGGGGACGAGCGGGCTGCAGCAAGACAGAGGGAAAGGGTAGCTCGGGAGTCAGCTCCCCGGAGGGCGAGTTCGCGTGCGAGTTCTGCTGCACAGGACTCAGATGAGGACCTCGATGGGGAGACCTTTAGAAGAAGGGTGATGGGCATGCACACGGAGATGATAGGTGCAATGGCAAGGGTGCCCGAGAGCCTGTCGGTAATGGTAAGGAACGTGGAGGAGTCCACCTCCAACATTACACAGAGATCTGCGCACACCATGGAGCCCCTCATTTCCAGTCTGGAAAGGATGGTAGACTCCCAGAGAGACCGTGGCGACCCAGACCTGATGCTGCGTGTGATGGGCGATCTGGCAGCTTCCATTGCAGCACAGGCGGAAGTGACCCAACGTCTTAGTGCTGTAATGCAGTCTATGGTTGGTGCCATTCAATCTCAGACTGCTCTCATGCAGTCTCAGCTTGATGCCATGCAAGCTTGCTATCGTGGCTGGGTTGACCACCGTCCACCAGGGATCTCACGGTGTTGCAGCAGGCCAGTAATCTGTGCTCCAGCAGATTGGTGGGGATGATGAGGTGCTGCCCTGGGGGAGTGGCAGTGGGTCAGTGGAGCAGGAACCTGCTGTCCTCTCTCAGGATGTCAGCATTCCTGCTCCCACCACTGCCACTCTGCCATTGCCCTTGTTGCTGCCTGTCATCAGCCAGCCCAGACTGCTGCCGCCCATGCTGAGGTGGTGCAGTCTACAGCCGGGCCTTCTAGGCCCAGAGCTGGTCGAGGGCGTCCTGCAAGGCCATCTGAAGTCTCCCGCACGGACACTCCGCATCCTTCCACCAGCCGTGCTGCAGCCACTGGGCCAACACTTCGTAGGAGCACTAGAGTAGGCAAAGGCACAGTAACGAGGGGCACTAAGGGATTGCACAAGGGTGAATAGTAAATATTGTTGTTGTAAAGATGAGTTCACTGATTATTGCTAAGTTTATTAATTCACTTTGGATAATTTTGTACTCTCTCTCATTTCAGCTTTGCACTGTGATATGGCCTGTGATAGGGATGGAATGATGGGGACGTGGTGAGCAACGGGGATCTGGGTTGAATTTACTGGAACCGCAGTCTGATGAGGTGATCACGGACTCCTTCCGGAAGGCCGATTGAGTGGCTGCCTCCTCCCTCGCTCCTGTTCCTCCTCCTCCTCCTCCTTGTCCTCCTCATCATCCTTGTCGTCCTCCTCTCCCTCTTCCTCCTCCTGAAGTGGTCCCGCAATCCTGCTGGCAATGGCTGGGCCCTCATGATGGCCAGATTGTGGAGCATGCAGCAGACCACGAAAAGATACACCTGCTCCGGCGAGTACCAAGTGGTCAAGGCAGCGGAACCGTTGCTTGAGCACCCCGATGGTCTGCTCAATGCTGTACCTGGTGGCAGCATGGCTCTCATTATATGAGTGCTGTGCAGGAGTGCGGAGGGGAGTCATGAGCCAGGTGGAGAGCGGATAGCCCTTGTCTCCGAGCAGCCAGCCGCGAGCTTGATGTGGCATCTGTAAGAGTGCTGGCACACCGGTCTGGCGCAGGATGAAGGCATCATGGATGCTGCCAGGATAGTGGGCATCCACATTGAGGATTCGCTGTCTGCGGTCGCACACCAACTGGACATTAAGTGAGTGGTAGCCTTTGCGGGTTACGGAAGATCTCAGGATTGTTATGCGGTGCCCGCAAAGCCACGTGGGTGCAGTCAATGGCGCCCTGCTCCATGGGGAAGCCCGCTATCCTGGCAAAGCCACATGCATGCTCCTCCTGCTTCTTTCTGGTGATGGGGAAGGAAATGTAGTCCCTTCTCCTACTGTAGAGAACCTCTGTGACATCCCGGATGCAGCGATGGATGGCGAACAGCGAGATCTTAGCAATGTCTCCTGTTGCAGACTGGAAGGATCCGCTGGCAAAGAAATTGAGGCCAACGGTGACCTTGACTGTCACTGAGAGAGCCGTGGTCGACCTGATCTGAGGAGGCTGGAGGTCTGGTTGCAGGAGGTGGCAGAGTTCGGTGACCACCTCCTTGCTGAAGCGGAGGTTTCTGATACACTGCTCCTCGCTTAATTGGAGGTAGGAGAAGTGCTCTCGGAATACACTCGGAGGGTAAGGCCTCCTGTGAGAGCCCTGGTGGCCCTCCTCCTCCCTCTGGCCACATGTTCCACTCTTTCTCGCTGCCTGCGCTCAGTCCGCAGTAGATCGTGGAGGGCGGGATCGACTGACAGTACAGACCCCCATTAATGTAAGGAAGTGCAGCACTTTGATATTTTGTGAGAATAAATGTAACTAACTTTTAGAAGCCGCAACACACCGGAGACTAAACAACCTTTGAATGAACTCAACTCTTGAACTATCTCAAACTGACAAGGAAGCAATGAAACAGCACTAACCTGACAGCTGCGACTCATTACTCATGATCCCTTTAAATAGCGCCCCTGGAGCCGGCTAACGACTGCTTCACACCTCCTCTCCCTGTCGCTGCCCGGGCAAGGCGCTAAGGCAGGGGATGATACTCAATTTGGCAGATCAGGCATCCAGTGAGCATTGCACACTCACTGACGTCACAATCTGCCTGGCGCTGAATTCCCCTGTGCTAACTCATAGCAGTGGCGCTACAGGGGGGCCGAATTTGGTGTGCAGTGCTGGATTCACCTCGTCCCGGCGCTACTGCCTCAGTGCCCCGTTGGGGCCCCTGCCAGATGCTAACTCCCCCAAAGTCTGTTCGCAAAGCTGCTTCGTCTGTGACTTTGTCTAATCTTGATGTTTCCCTTTACGGTTAACTTGACCACTGATTATTGATAATAGTGACATGCATCTCTCATTATATACCCTAAAGAATAGAGAAAAAATATCCAATCCAAAAACTTGGGGGTGATTTTATCAATGGGGACATGATGGAGGCGGGACTGCTGCTTGTCGGGTTTTAGTCCCGCCTCCATTGACGTCCGGCCAACCCACGCTATTTTCCCTTGATTGACCTTGTTAAGCCTGCCCAGCGGGCTTAGCAGGCCAATTAAGGGAAAGCCGGTGTCAGAGAACGCTAGCGTATGACGTTTCATCTGTCAAAAATTTTTGACAGATGAATTGTCATCATTTGACAGCTTTGAGAAGCTGTCAAACACTGACAATCTCTGTTCTTTGGTGAGTCCTTGTACTCAAGACTCACCAAACCTCTTTCCTGAGCAGAAATCTGATGGCTGCTGCATCTGAGAATGCAGCAGCCATTCTGCTTTCTCTGCCGGTGAGATGAGGCAGCTCCGCAGCCTAAAGGGATGAAGCCTGGAGGAAGAAGCAAAGGTAAGTAATCTTATTAAAACACTTTAGACTCACCTCACACACTTACCTCTCCAAACTTGCACTCATCACTCACCTGCACACCGGACATTTCAGCCCCTCCGACCCCCGCAGACCCACGGCTCACCTCACTGACCCTGGCGAGGTTCGGAGCCGTCGGGAAGCCCACACTTTAGGGCTCAAAATAGGGATTAGCCAAAAAACTGCCTGCTAATTACCTGTTAACAGGCAGTTAATTGGCAATAATCCCCTTCCTGCCTCGAGGAGACGGGACCCGGCGCGGGTCGGGTACCCGCCTCCTGGGAAGATGGCATGGAGGCGGGTTGGGGGCGGGTTCGGTACCCGCTCCCAGATTTTGCCATTTTCCCGGCAGTCCCGCCTCCATACTCGCCTCCCCAGGGCTGGGAAAATCGTCCCCAATGAGTTATATTACAAATACCAGTTCTAGAACAGAATCTACAGAGTTTAATGTTCAACGAGGGGAACCAAGTTACTTAAGAAAGAAAGAAATTGCATTTATATTGCACCTTTCAGGACGTCCCAAAGCGCTTTATAGCTAATGAAGTACTTTGGAAGTGTAGTCACTGTTGTAATGTGGGAAACGCGGCTGCCATTTTGCACAGAGCAAGGTCCCACGAACAACAATGCAACAATGTGATAATGACCAGATAATCTGTTTTAATGCTGTTGGTTATGGGATAAATATTGGCCGGGACACCGGGGGATAACAAGGCAAGGGAATACACAATGAATGGTAAGACCCTAGGCAAGACGGAGGGTCAGAGGGATCTTGGTGTGCAAGTACACAGATCCCTGAAGGCGGCGGAACAGGTGGATAAGGTGGTAAAAAAGGCATATGGGATACTTGCATTCATTAGCCGAGGCATAGAATATAAGAGCAAGGAGGTTATGATGGAGCTGTATAAAACGCTAGTTAGGCCACATCTGGAATACTGTGTGCAGTTCTGGTCGCCACACTACAGGAAGGATGTGATCGCTTTGGAGAGGGTGCAGAGGAGATTCACCAGAATGTTACCCGGGCTGGAGTGCTTCAGCTATGAAGAGAGACTGGGCAGATTGGGTTTGTTTTCCTTGGAGCAGAGGAGGCTGAGGGGGGACATGATTGAGGTGTACAAAATTATATGGGGCATAGATAGGATGGATACTAAGGAGCTTTTTCCCTTAGTAGAGGGGTCTATAACCAGAGGGCATAGTTTCAAGGTAAAGGGCGGGAGGTTTAGAAGGGATTTGAGAAAGAACTTTTTCACCCAGAGGGTGGTTGGAGTCTGGAACTCACTGCCTGAAAGGGTGGTAGAGGCAGGAACCCTCACAACATTCAAGAAGCATTTGGATGAGCACTTGAAATGCCACAGCATACAAGGCTATGGACCAAATGCTGGAAAATGGGATTAGAATAGACAGGGCTTGATGGCCGGCGCAGACATGATGGGCCGAAGGGCCTCTATCCGTGCTGTATAACTCTATGACTCTATAACTTCCCTGCTCTTCTTCAAAATAGTGCCGTGGGATCTTTTACCTCCACCTCAGAGGGCAGACGGGGGCCGAGGTTTAACGTCTCATCCGAATGACCGCACCTCCGACAGTGCAGCACTCCCTCAGCACTGCAGTGGGGGTGTCAGCCTAGATTTTGTGCTCAAGCTGTTGGGAGTGGAAATTGAACCCACAACCTTCAGAGGTGGGAGTGCTACCAACTGAGCCATTCCTTGCACAGAGCTCAGCAACGAAAGAGCGATACACACACAGGTGCTGTCCAAATACTCAGAGTTCGACTTCCCAGGCAGCTATTTTTCAGTTACTGGAAATCTGAAAACAAAAAGACAGAATGCCGGAAACATTCAGCAGGGCCAGGAGAGCCTGTGGAGAAAAACAGACACGTTAAAGGTTCGGGCGTGGACCCTTCGTCAGAATATTAGTTCAGCACAGGCCCTGGTCCATTCACGTTCGGAAGGTTTAAAGTTCTCAGGAAGGTCCTGCGCCAGGCTACATCTGGTGTGTCTGGTGTGTGCTCCAAATGGTAGACTACCTGCTAGAAGTGGCCTCGCATCGGCACGAGGAATTAATTCGGACCTTGTCCCTTGAGCTACAACAACTTGTATTTATACAGCGCCTTTAACATAGTAAAACATCCCAAAGCGCTTCACAGGAGTGTTGTAAAACAAAAAATTTGACACCGAGCCACATAAGAAGAAATTAGGACAGAGCTTGGTCAAAGAGGTAGGTTTTAAGGAGCGTCTTAAAGGAGGAGAGAGAGGTAGAGAGGCGGAGAGGTTTAGGGAGGGAATTCCAGAGCTTAGGGCCCAGGCAACAGAAGGCACAGCCACCAATGGTTGAGCGATTATAATCAGGGATGCTCAAAAGGCCAGAATTAGAGGAGCGCAGATATCTCGGGGGGTTGTGGGGCTGAAGGAGATTACAGAGACAGGGAGGGGCGAGGCCATTAAGGGATTTGAAAACAAGGATGAGAATTTTGAAATCGAGGCGCTGCTTAACCGGGAGCCAATGTAGGTCAGCGAGCACAGGGGTGATGGGTGAACGGAACTTGATGCGAGTTAGGACACGGGCAGCTGAGTTTTGGATGACCGGAAGTTTACATAGGGTAGAACGTGGGAGGCCAGACAGGAGTGCGTTGGAATAGTCAAGTCTAGAGGTAATAAAGGCATGGATGAGGGTTTCAGCAGCGGACGGGCTGAGGCAGGGGCGGAGACAGGCAATGTTACGGAGGTGAAAATAGGTGGTCTTAGTTATGCTGTGGATATGTGGTTGGAAGCTCATTTCAGGGTCAAATATGACACCAAAGTTGCGAACAGCGTGGTTCAGCCTCAGACAGATGCTAGGGAGAGGGATGGAGTCGGTGGCTAGGGAACGGAGATTGTGGCGGGGACCAAAGACAATATCACACTCGCCTCTGAGTCAGAAGGTTGTGGGTTCAAGTCCCACTCCAGGGACTTGAGCACATAAAGCTAGGCTGACACTCCCAGTGCAGTGCTGAGGGAGTGCTACACTGTCGGAGGTGCCGTCTTTCGAATGAGATGTTAAACCGAGGCCTTGTCTGCTCTCTCAGGTGGACATAAAAGATCCCATGGCACTATTTCGAAGAAGAGCAGGGGAGTTCGCCCTGGTATCATGGCCAATATTTATCCCTCAATCAACATGACGATCAAATCTCCGGCCCACCTGCCCGGTTTCCAACCAGTGGGGGAGGGTGCAGCCAACGACAGCTCATTCTGGGGGTCGGATTTCCAAAGAATCTTCCTCCCATTCATTCCCATTGTGTAGAAGTCCTAGCACTTCAACCATAAATTCACTTTCTCAGCTCCCCTTGCCCTCTCTCTGCTGAATTCATTACCCTCTGGTCCTCCCTAAACCTCTCCCTCTGTATAAACTCTCCTACCTATATTCATGGTCATGCCCTTGACTTCACCATCTCCGATGGTCAATCTAACTCCCGTGGTCTCCTTCAATGAAGACGCCAATTCTGGCCACTTCCCACATATCGCTCACCACCTACAGTCCACCAGCCCCTTCCAACCACACTTCCTTCTGTGGACGCCCCTGGAAAACACTCTCCTCCAAGTCACTTTCAATTGCATTCTCAAACTCTGAACGGCTTTGCCTTTGGCCCTCCATTCACTGCAATACCTCTACAGCTGTCGATTTGCTCAACCACTTCCCCACCTCCACCCACATTAAAGGCACTATATAAATACAAGCTGTCATTGTTGAAACACCTTCTCAATCAACCGAGTTCCAAATTTGGGTAATTAGAAAATGTAAAATAAAAAACTATTGCGAAGGAACTCTAGAAAACATTAAAGAACATATTTACCTGGCTTCTTCGGAACATACATAGGTTGTTCAGCTCTATATATTGTCACCAAGTTCTTCACCTTCCAACCCGATTACACTGTTTAGTTGAGTGATGGTTAGAAAGGAAGAACTTCCATTTATATTGTGTCTTTCATGCCCTCAGGACGTGCCAAAGTGCTTCATGAGTGGATGTGGCAGGTCTGCAGAGCTGTGACCTGATCCGTTGATTGTGGGATCACTTAGCTCTGTCTATAGCATGCTGCTTCCGCTTTTTAGCAAGCAGGTAGTCCTGTGTTGCAGCTTCCCCAGGTTGGCACCTCATTTTTAGGTATGCCTGATGCTGCTTCTGGCATACCTTCTGGCTACACTCCTTATTGAACCAAGGTTGGTCCCCTGGCTTGATGGTAATGGTAGAGTGAGGGATATGCTGGGCCATGAGGTTACAGATTGTGGTGGTATGCAATTTTGCTGCTGCTGATGGCCCACAACGCCTCATGGATGCCCCATTTTGAGCTGCTAGATCTGTTCTGAATCTATCCCATTTAGCACGGTGGTAGTGCCACACAACACGATGGAGGGTGTCCTCAGTGTGAAGACAGGACTTCGTCTCCACAGGGACTGTGAGGTGATCACTCCTACCAATACTGTGATGGACAGATGCATCTGCGATGGGTAGATTGGTGAGTCAAGTAAGTTTATCCTTCATGTTGGTTCTCTCACTACCTGCCACAAGCCCAGTCTAGCAGCTATGTGTCTTCAGGACTCGGCCAGCTCGGTCAGTAGTGGTGCTACCGAGCCACTCTTGGTGATGGACATTGAAGTCCCCCACCCAGAGTACATTCTGTGCCCTTGCTACTCTCAGTGCTTCTTCCAAGTAGTGTTCAACATGAAGGAGTATCGATTCATCAGCTGAGGGAGAGCGGTAAGTAGTAATCAGCAGGAGGTTTCCATGAGACTTCATGGGGTCCGGAGTCAATGTTGAGGACTCCCAGGGCCATTCCCTCGCGACCATATACCACTGTGCTGCCATCTCTGCCGGTGGGACAGGACATACCCAGGATGGTCATGGAGGAGTCTGGGACGTTGGCTGAAAGGAATGATTCTGTGAGTATGACTATGTCACGCTATTGCTTGACTAGTCTGTGGGACAGCTCTCCCAATTTTGGCACAAGTCCCCAGATGTTAGTGAGGAGGACTTTGCTTCTGAATTACTCGTCCAGTGAGGAGATCCAGGCCTCTGGATTACTAGTCCAGTAACATAACCACTATGCTACTGTTCCTTGCAGTATTAGAAGCGTCACATCTTGCCTATCACATTACGACCATTGTTTGAGTGAGTGTCCTTCAATGTACTTGTACATTGGAAAAAAACTGTTTTCAGTCTACATGCAGTTCCAGGTATTGACCACCAGGTGGCATTAGAGAGCAATTTTAATTAAACAAATGAAGGAATATATAAATACATATGTGTCTTTGTTTCTTTCTTTTTCTCTTCTTTGTCAACCCACATGCAGGTTATATTCTTACTCAAAATTGACATTTGGTTGAATATGATCTTCTGACCAGTTAGAACCATAGAATCATAGAAATTTACAGAACAGAAGGAGGCTATTTGGCCCATCTTGTCCGTGCCGGCCGACAAAGAGCTCTCCAGCCTAATCCCACTTTCCAGCTCTTGGTCCATAGCCCTGCAGGTTACAGCACTTCAAGAGCATATCCAAGTACTTTTTAAATGTGATGAGGGTTTCTGCCTCTACCACCCTTTCAGGCAGTGAGTTCCAGACCCCCACCACCCTCTGGGTGAAAAAAGTTCTCCTCAACTCCCCTCTAATCCTTCCACCAATTACTTTAAATCAATGCCCCCTGGTTATTGACCTCTCTGCTAAAGGAAATAGATCCTTCCTATCCACTCTATCTAGGCCCCTCATAATTTTATACACCTCAATCAAGTCTCCCTTCAGCTTTGTCTTTTTTTATTCATTCACGGGATGTGGGCGTCGCTGGCAAGGCCAGCATTTATTGCCCATCCCTAATTGCCCTGGAGAAGGTGGTGGTGAGCCACAGTCTTGCACCGCTGCAGTCCATCGTAGCAGTTTCTGTTTGGTACAACTGAGTGGCTTGCTAATGGCCATTTCAGAGGGCAGTTAAGAGTCAACCACATAGAAACATAGAAGATAGGAGCAGGAGTAGGCCATTCGGCCCCTCGAGCCTGCTCCGCCATTCGATGAGATCATGGCTGATCATCCAAACTCAGTACCCTGTACCTGCCTTCTCCCCATATCCCTTGATACCTTTAGCTTTAAGAAATATATCTAACTCATTCTTGAATATATTTAATGACTTGGCCTCAACTGCCTTCTGTGGTAAAGAATTCCACAGGTTCACCACTCTCTGGGTGAAGAAATTCTTCCTCATTTCTGTCCTAAATGGCTTACCCCTTATCCTTAGATTATGACCCCTGGTTCTGGACTCTCCGACCATCGGGAACATTTGTCGAGACCTGTCAGAATTTTATATGTTTCGATGAGATCCCCTCTCATTCTTCTATACTCCAGCGAGTATAAGCCCAATCGACCCAATCTCTCCTCATATGTCATTCCTGCCATCCCAGGTATCAGCCTTGTGAATCTTCGCTGAACTCCTTCCATGGCAAGAACATCCTTCCTCAGATAAGGTGACCAAAACTGCACACAGTACTCAAGGTGTGGTCTCACCAAGGCCCTGTACAACTGCAGCAGGACATCCCTGTTCCTATACTCAAACCCTTTCGCTATGAAGGCCAACATACCATTTGCCTTCTTCACCGCCTGCCGCACCTGCATGCTTACCTTCAGCGACTGGTGCACAAGGACACCCAGGTCTCGTTGCACTTCCCCTTCTCCCAATCTATTGCCATTCAGATAATAGTCTGCCTTTCTGTTTTTGACACCAAAGTGGATAACCTCGCATTTATCCACGTTATATTGCATCTGCCACGCTTCTGCCCACTCACCCAACCTGTCCAAATCATACTGGAGTTTCTCAGTATCCTCCTCGGAGCACACACGCCCACCCAGCTTTGTGTCATCTGCAAACTTGGAGATATTACATTTAGTTCCCTTATCCAGATCATTAATGTATATTGTGAATAGCTAGGGTCCAAGGACTGATCCCTGCGGTACCCCACTAGTCACTGCCTGCCACTCGGAAAAAGACCCATTAATTCCTACTCTCTGCTTTCTGTCCGCCAACCAGTTCTCTATCCAAGTCAATACCTTGCCCCCAATCCCATGTGCCTTAACTTTACACGCTAATCTCTTATGCGGGACCTTATCGAAAGCCTTTTGAAAGTCCAAATACACCACATCTACTTGTTCTCCCTTATCTATTTTCCCAGTTACATCCTCAAAAAATTCCAATAGATTAGTCAAGCACGATTTACCTTTTGTAAATCCATGTTGACTTTGTCCGATCCTGTCACTGTTTTTCAAATGCTCAGCTATTACATCCTTTATAATGGACTCTAGCATTTTCCCCACTACCGATGTCAGTCTTACCGGTCTGTAATTCCCCGCTTTCTCTCTACCACCCTTTTTGAATAGTGGGGTAACATTAGCTACCCTCCAATCCCTGGGTACAGTTCCAGATTCCATCGAATGTTGGAAGATGATCAGCAATGCATCTACTATTTCTAGGGCCACTTCCTTAAGTACCCTAGGATGTAGATTATCAGGCCCTGGGGATTTATCGGCCTTCAATCCCGTCAATTTCCCTAACACCATTTCCCTGCAAATACTGATTTCTTTCAGTTCCTCCCTTTCATCAGACCCTATGTTCTCCAACATCTCTGGGCGGTTATTTGTGTCCTCCTTTGTGAAGACAGAACCAAAATATGCATTTAATTGGTCTGCCATTCTTTGTTCCCCATTACTGTGGGTCTGGAGTCACACGTAGGCCAGGCCGGGTAAGGGCGGCAGGTTTCCTTCCCTAAAGGACATTAGTGAACCAGATGGGTTTTTACAACCATCCTGATAAAGCTTTTTATTCCAGATTTATTTAATTAACTGAATTTAAATTCCCCAACTCACGTCTCCGGATTATTAGTCCAGGCCCCTGGATTACTAGTCCAGTAACATAAACACTATGCTACCATACCTGCGAGTTCCAAAGAAAACAACCCCAGCCTCTCCACTCTTTCCTCATAGCTAAAATTCTCCAGTCCTGGCAACATCCTCGTAAATCTCCTCTGTACCCTGTCTAGTGCAATCACATCTTTCCTGTAATATGGTGACCAGGACTGGACGTAGTTGGTCTCACCTCTGAGATTAGGGCCGGTAAATTTGGCCACACATCACCTGTTTTTTTTTTGGGGGGGGGTGCTAACTGGCCTACTAAGTCCCCAATATGGCAGGGCAGGAAGTACGAGCACACTTCCGTCCAGAATTGTTCCAGCCGCCATATTGGAAAAGGATAACAAAATAAGCGCCCCGTGCCCACAGCTGAAGCAGGCATTAGCCTCTTTGCCGATGCAAATCAGGGGCCTAACACCTGTTTGAGGCCCCCCACTTCAAGACTGGTTTGCCCTGAGGCACCGGCTGCACTCAGTAACGCCAGACCCTGTGGCCTACAAGGTACGTTTCTCACAGTTACTTACCTGAATGTGGAGGCCGGAGGAGCAGGCGTGTTCCACCCGACCCTACATTTAACAAAAGCTCACTGCCACTCCCGACCCCCCGCCTCCTATCCTTTAATCCCGGCCTCCTCTCTGCCTCCACTATCCTAGAAGAAGAAGACGAACTTGCATTTATATCCCACCTGGATTCCAGACCTTGGTCACCCTTTCGATGAAGAAGAACATTCTGACATCGGTCCTAAATTTACTGGTTGCCAGTTTGAATCCATGTCCTGGCCACCTTGTCTAGTCTCTTGGTTTATCTTGACTGAAGCAACCTATCCTAAACAAACCTCCACGAATTTCCATGAGCTGCATTGGGAAAACCCACCAAGAGATAGAAAACCCTCCTTATTACTTGGGATACTTCTGTGGGGAGGGGGGAAGATCTGGAGACAGACCTCAGATCGTAGCACATTGTTGGTTTTTATTAAATTGTTTGCTCCACCACCACCTGCTGGGCAAATAAGAACATAAGAAATAGGAGCAGGAGTGGGCCATTCGGCCCTTCGAGCCTGCCCCGCCATTCAATAAGATCATGGCTGATCTTCTACCTCAACTCCACCTTCCCGCACTATCCCCATATCCCTTGATTCCCTTAGAGTCCAAAAATCTATCGATTTCAGCCTTGAATATACTCAACGACTGAGCATCCACAGCTCTCTGGGGTAGAGAATTCCAAAGATTCACCACCCTCCGAGTGAAGAAATTTCTCCTCATCTCAGTCCTAAATGGCCGACCCCTTATCCTGAGACTGTGACCCCTGGTTCTAGACTCCCCAGCCAGGGGAAACATCCTCCCTGCATCTACCCTGTCAAGCCCTGTAAGAATTTTGTATGTTTCAATGAGATCACCTCTCATTCTTCTAAACTCTAGCGAATATAGGCCCAGTCTACTCAATCTCTCCTCATAGGACAATCCCCTCATCCCAGGAATCAGTCTATTTTATTATGACACATTTTATTATATATTTTCAGTGACACCTCAATAGAATTGATGTACGAAACATTCAAATCAGTCCATTTTACTAAACCTGTCTTGGTGCCAAGCACTCTTTTTAAATTGAGTAAATCAAGGGTGTCCAGACTTTTTGCCTTCACGGGCCGGGTAGATGCACATCATGAAGCCACTGCTGGCCACATACAACAAAAAACACCAACCCACCACGACTAAAGTAAATTGAGCTTAGAATCATGGAACGATACAGCACAGAGGGAGGCCATTCGACCCATCGTGCCTGTGCCGGCTCTTTGAAAGAGCTATCCAATTAGTCCCAATCCACCCCCCCTGCTCACTACCCGTAGCTCTGCAAATTTTTCCTCTTCTTGTGGGAACTAGGTTAGACACAAGCCTTTCATCTCTGGGACTTGGATTCAAATCTAGCCCAGGCTGATGTGATGGAAAGAATCCACTGCTGCTGTGAAATGGGTTTGGGCAGTCTCAATCCAGGTCCAAGCGGACAAGAGTTGACAGCGCAAAACCACCCCTGCCACTCAAGACAGGCATCAGGACGGGGCCTGAGGAACATCTCTGAGGCAAAGCAGAAGGAGCTCTATTGTGCCTCCGATTGTGCAATACCTGACCAGAAACTGCCCAATACAGACAATAGGTGCCTGAAAAGGAAAGTGTTCCATTCTCCCAGCACTGTTTTTCTTAATTTTTATTCATGGGATGTGGGCGTCGCTGGCAAGGCCAGCATTTATTGCCCATCCCTTACTGCCTTGGAGAAGGTGGTAGTGAGCCGCCTTCTTGAACCGCTGCTGTATCCTTCTTTGTAGCGGTTTGGTCCAACTGAGTGTCTTGCTGGGCCATTTCAGAGGAGCAGTTAAGAGTCAACCACATTGCTGTGGGTCTGGAGTCACATATAGGCCAGACCGGGTAAGGATGGCAGATTTCCTTCTCCAAAGGACATTAGTGAACCAGATGGGTTTTTACGACAATCCGATAGTTCCATGGTCCCCAGTACTGAGACTGGCTTTTTATTCCAGATTTATTTAATTAACTGAATTGAAATTCCCCAGCTGCCACAGCGGGATTTGAACTCACGTCTCTCGGATCATTAGTCCAGGTCTCTGGATTACTAGTCCAGTAACATAACAACTATGCTACCGTTCCCCAAATATTCCTCACTTTGATGAGCAGTTAAAAAAATAATAATTTTGCGTGATTAAAATCACACACGAGAGCAGTCTACCCAAACTAAAGCCCCGACTCTAACTCGGGACGAGCGGTGAGCATGGGGGCCGGGCCAGGTAAACGTCAATCTCGCGCTGGCTGGACGTCAGGCTCAGCCCATTTTAACTCCCAGGGACCATTTAAATAGACAAGGCCCGAAGCCAGCATCAAAGGCGTCTGGTTGGTGAGTGGAAATCGGGCGAGTGCGGCAACACACGGCAGCTGGGCACCCGCAGGAATGCTCCCCGGCAAGGTAGGTGAAGTGGGGGGGGGGGGGGGGGGGGGGGGGGGTCGTCCCAGGCGAACGTGGGAAGCTCGAGGCAGGAGAGGCCCAAGGATTCCTTGAGAATCACTGTACAGTATCAGCACAATCACAGGACAGTATTAGCACAATCACAGGACAGTATTAGCACAATCACAGTGCAGTATTAGTACAATCACAGTACAGTATTAGCACAATCACTGTACAGTATTAGCACAATCACAGTACAGTATTAGCACAATCACTGTACAGTATTACGACAATCACTGTACAGTATTAGCACAATCACAGTACAGTATTAGCACAATCACAGTGCAGTATTAGCACAATCACAGTACAGTATTAGGACAATCACAGTGCAGTATTAGCACAATCACAGTGCAGTATTAGCACAATCACAGTACAGTATTAGGACAATCACAGTGCAGTATTAGCACAATCACAGTGCAGTATTAGCAGAATCACAGTGCAGTATTAGCACAATCACAGTGCAGTATTAAAACAATCACTGTACAGTATTAGCACAATCACTGTACAGTATTAACACAATCACAATGCAGTATTAGTACAATCACAGTACAGTATTAACACAATCACTGTACAGTATTAACACAATCACAGTGCAGTATTAGTACAATCACAGTACAGTATTAACACAATCACTGTACAGTATTAGCACAATCACAGTGCAGTATCAGCACAATCACTATATAGTATTAGCACAATCACTGTACAGTATTAACACAATCACAGTGCAGTATTAGTACAATCACAGTACAGTATTAACACAATCACAGTACAGTATTAGCACAATCACTGTACAGTATTAACACAATCACTGTACAGTATTAGCACAATCACAGTACAGTATTAACACAATCACAGTGCAGTATTAGTACAATCACTGTACAGTATTAACACAATCACAGTGCAGTATTAGTACAATCACAGTACAGTATTAACACAATCACAGTACAGTATTAGCACAATCACAGTGCAGTATTAGCACAATCACAGTACAGTATTAGCACAATCACAGTACATTATTAACACAATCACAGTACAATATTAGCACAATCACTGTACAGTATTAGCACAATCACAGTACATTATTAACACAATCACAGCACAATATTAGCACAATCACTGTACAGTATTAGCACAATCACAGTACATTATTAACACAATCACAGTACAATATTAGCACAATCACTGTACAGTATTAGCACAATCACAGTACATTATTAACACAATCACAGTACAATATTAGCACAATCACAGTGCAGTATTAGCACAATCACAGTACAGTATTAGGGCAATCACAGTGCAGTATTAGCACAATCACAGTACAGTATTAGCACAATCACTGTATAGTATTAGCACAATCACAGTGCCGTATTAGCACAATCACAGTGCAGTATTAGCACAATCACAGTACAGTATTAGCACAATCACAGTGCAGTATTAACACAATCACAGTACAATATTAGCACAATCCCAGTACACTATTAGCACAATCACTGTATAGTATTAGCACAATCACAGTACAGTATTAGCACAATCACAGTGCAGTATTAGCACAATCACTGTATAGTATTAGCACAATCACAGTACAGTATTAGCACAATCACAGTACATTATTAACACAATCACTGTACAGTATTAGGACAATCACAGTGCAGTATTAGCACAATCACAGTACAGTATTAGCACAATCACAGTACATTATGAGCACAATCACTGTACATTATTAACACAATCACAGTGCAGTATTAGCACAATCACTGTATAGTATTAACACAATCACAGTACAGTATTAGCACAATCACTGTACAGTATTAGGACAATCACAGTGCAGTATTAGCACAATCACAGTGCAGTATTAGCACAATCACAGTGCAGTATTAGCACAATCACAGTACAGTATTAGGACAATCACAGTACAGTATTAGCACAATCACAGTGCAGTATTAGCACAATCACAGTACAGTATTAGCACAATCACAGTACATTATTAACACAATCACAGTGCAGTATTAGCACAATCACAGTACAGTATTAACACAATCACAGTGCAGTATTAGCACAATCACTGTACAGTATTAGGACAATCACAGTGCAGTATTAGCACAATCACAGTACAGTATTAGGACAATCACAGTACAGTATTAACACAATCACAGTGCTGTATTTGCACAATCACAGTACATTATTAACACAATCACAGTGCAGTATTAGTACAATTACTGTACCGTATTAGCACAATCACAGTACAGTATTAGCACAATCACAGTGCCGTATTAGCACAATCACTGTACAGTATTAGGACAATCACAGTACAGTATTAGCACAATCACAGTGCAGTATCAACACAATCACAGTGCAGTATTAGCACAATCACTGTACATTATTAGCACAACACAGTGCAGTATTAGCACAATCACTGTACAGTATTAGCACAATCACAGTACAGTATTAACACAATCACAGTGCAGTATTAGCACAATCACTGTACAGTATTAACACAATCACAGTGCAGTATTAGCACAATCACAGTGCAGTATTAGCAGAATCACAGTGCAGTATTAGCACAATCACTGTACAGTATTAGGACAATCACAGTGCAGTATTAGCACAATCACAGTACACTATTAGCACAATCACAGTACATTATTAGCACAATCACAGTGCAGTATTAGCACAATCACTGTACAGTATTAGCACAATCAAAGTACAGTATTAGCACAATCACAGTGCAGTATTAGCATAATCACAGTACAGTATTAGGACAATCACAGTGCAGTATTAGCACAATCACAGTGCAGTATTAGCACAATCACAGTACAGTATTAACACAATCACAGTGCAGTATTAGCACAATCACAGTACAGTATTAGTACAATCACAGTACATTATTAGCACAATCACAGTACATTATTAACACAATCACAGTGCAGTATTAGCACAATCACCGTATAGTATTAGCACAATCACAGTACAGTATTAGCACAATCACTGTACAGTATTATGACAATCACAGTGCAGTATTAACACAATCACAGTGCAGTATTAGCACAATCACAGTGCAGTATTAGCAAAATCACTGTACAATATTAGGACAATCACAGTACAGTATTAGCACAATCACAGTGCAGTATTAGCACAATCACAGTGCAGTATTAGCACAATCACAGTACAGTATTAGGGCAATCACAGTGCAGTATTAGCACAATCACAGTACAGTATTAGCACAATCACTGTATAGTATTAGCACAATCACTGTGCCGTATTAGCACAATCACAGTGCAGTATTAGCACAATCACAGTACAGTATTAGCACAATCACAGTGCAGTATTAACACAATCACAGTACAATATTAGCACAATCCCAGTACACTATTAGCACAATCACTGTATAGTATTAGCACAATCACAGTACAGTACTAGCACAATCACAGTGCAGTATTAGCACAATCACTGTATAGTATTAGCACAATCACAGTACAGTATTAGCACAATCACAGTGCAGTATTAGCATAATCACAGTACAGTATTAGGACAATCACAGTGCAGTATTAGCACAATCACAGTGCAGTATTAGCACAATCACAGTGCAGTATTAGCACAATCACAGTGCAGTATTAGCACAATCACAGTACAGTATTAGCACAATCACAGTACATTATTAACACAATCACAGTGCAGTATTAGCACAATCACAGTACAGTATTAACACAATCACAGTGCAGTATTAGCACAATCACTGTACAGTATTAGGACAATCACAGTGCAGTATTAGCACAATCACAGTACAGTATTAGGACAATCACAGTACAGTATTAACACAATCACAGTGCTGTATTTGCACAATCACAGTACATTATTAACACAATCACAGTGCAGTATTAGTACAATTACTGTACCGTATTAGCACAATCACAGTACAGTATTAGCACAATCACAGTGCCGTATTAGCACAATCACTGTACAGTATTAGGACAATCACAGTACAGTATTAGCACAATCACAGTGCAGTATCAACACAATCACAGTGCAGTATTAGCACAATCACTGTACATTATTAGCACAACACAGTGCAGTATTAGCACAATCACTGTACAGTATTAGCACAATCACAGTACAGTATTAACACAATCACAGTGCAGTATTAGCACAATCACTGTACAGTATTAACACAATCACAGTGCAGTATTAGCACAATCACAGTGCAGTATTAGCAGAATCACAGTGCAGTATTAGCACAATCACTGTACAGTATTAGGACAATCACAGTGCAGTATTAGCACAATCACAGTACACTATTAGCACAATCACAGTACATTATTAGCACAATCACAGTGCAGTATTAGCACAATCACTGTACAGTATTAGCACAATCAAAGTACAGTATTAGCACAATCACAGTGCAGTATTAGCATAATCACAGTACAGTATTAGGACAATCACAGTGCAGTATTAGCACAATCACAGTGCAGTATTAGCACAATCACAGTACAGTATTAACACAATCACAGTGCAGTATTAGCACAATCACAGTACAGTATTAGTACAATCACAGTACATTATTAGCACAATCACAGTACATTATTAACACAATCACAGTGCAGTATTAGCACAATCACCGTATAGTATTAGCACAATCACAGTACAGTATTAGCACAATCACTGTACAGTATTATGACAATCACAGTGCAGTATTAACACAATCACAGTGCAGTATTAGCACAATCACAGTGCAGTATTAGCAAAATCACTGTACAATATTAGGACAATCACAGTACAGTATTAGCACAATCACAGTGCAGTATTAGCACAATCACAGTGCAGTATTAGCACAATCACAGTACAGTATTAGGGCAATCACAGTGCAGTATTAGCACAATCACAGTACAGTATTAGCACAATCACTGTATAGTATTAGCACAATCACTGTGCCGTATTAGCACAATCACAGTGCAGTATTAGCACAATCACAGTACAGTATTAGCACAATCACAGTGCAGTATTAACACAATCACAGTACAATATTAGCACAATCCCAGTACACTATTAGCACAATCACTGTATAGTATTAGCACAATCACAGTGCAGTATTAGCACAATCACAGTGCAGTATTAGCACAATCACTGTATAGTATTAGCACAATCACAGTACAGTATTAGCACAATCACAGTGCAGTATTAGCATAATCACAGTACAGTATTAGGACAATCACAGTGCAGTATTAGCACAATCACAGTGCAGTATTAGCACAATCACAGTGCAGTATTAGCACAATCACTGTACAGTATTAGGACAATCACAGTACAGTATTAGCACAATCACAGTGCAGTATTAGCACAATCACAGTACAGTATTAGCACAATCACAGTACATTATTAACACAATCACAGTGCAGTATCAGCACAATCACTGTATAGTATTAGCACAATCACAGTGCAGTATTAGCACAATCACAGTGCAGTATTAGCACAATCACTGTACAGTATTAGGACAATCACAGTACAGTATTAGCACAATCACAGTGCAGTATTAACACAATCACAGTGCAGTATTAGCACAATCACAGTACAGTATTAACACAATCACAGTGCAGTATTAGCACAATCACTGTACAGCAGTAGGACAATCACAGTGCAGTATTAGCACAATCACAGTACAGTATTAGGACAATCACAGTACAGTATTAACACAATCACAGTGCAGTATTTGCACGATCACAGTACATTATTAACACAATCACAGTGCAGTATTAGTACAATTACTGTACCGTATTAGCACAATCACAGTACAGTATTAGCACAATCACAGTGCCGTATTAGCACAATCACTGTACAGTATTAGGACAATCACAGTACAGTATTAGCACAATCACAGTGCAGTATCAACACAATCACAGTGCAGTATTAGCACAATCACTGTACAGTATTAGGACAATCACAGTGCAGTATTAACACAATCACAGTGCAGTATTAGGACAATCACTGTACAGTATTAACACAATCACAGTGCAGTATTAGCACAATCACAGTGCAGTATTAGCACAATCACAGTACAGTATTAGCACAATCACTGTACAGTATTAGGACAAACACAGTGCAGTATTAGCACAATCACAGTACAGTATTAGCACAATCACAGTGCAGTATTAGCACAATCACAGTGCAGTATTAGCACAATCACAGTACAGTATTAGGACAATCACAGTGCAGTATTAACACAATCACAGTGCAGTATTAGGACAATCACTGTACAGTATTAGGACAATCAGAGTGCAGTATTAGCACAATCACAGTGCAGTATTAGCACAATCACAGTACAGTATTAGCACAATCACTGTACAGTATTAGGACAATCACAGTGCAGTATTAGCACAATCACAGTACAGTATTAGCACAATCACAGTGCAGTATTAGCACAATCACAGTGCAGTATTAGCACAATCACAGTACAGTATTAGGACAATCACAGTGCAGTATTAGCACAATCACAGTGCAGTATTAGCACAATCACTATACAGTATTAACACAATCGCAGTGCAGTATTAGCAGAATCACAGTGCAGTATTAGCACAATCACAGTACAGTATTAGCACAATCACAGTACATTATTAGCACAATCACAGTGCAGTATTAGCACAATCACTGTACAGTATTAGCACAATCACAGTACAGTATTAACACAATCACAGTGCAGTATTAGCACAATCACTGTACAGTATTAACACAATCACAGTGCAGTATTAGCACAATCACAGTGCAGTATTAGCAGAATCACAGTGCAGTATTAGCACAATCACTGTACAGTATTAGGACAATCACAGTGCAGTATTAGCACAATCACAGTACAATATTAGCACAATCACAGAACATTATTAGCACAATCACAGTGCAGTATTAGCACAATCACTGTACAGTATTAGCACAATCAAAGTACAGTATTAGCACAATCACAGTGCAGTATTAGCACAATCACAGTACAGTATTAGCACAATCACAGTACAGTATTAACACAATCACAGTGCAGTATTAGCACAATCACAGTACAGTATTAGCACAATCACAGTACAGTATTAGCACAATCACAGTACATTATTAACACAATCACAGTGCAGTATTAGCACAATCACCGTATAGTATTAGCACAATCACAGTACAGTATTAGCACAATCACTGTACAGTATTATGACAATCACAGAGCAGTATTAGCACAATCACAGTGCAGTATTAGCACAATCACAGTGCAGTATTAGCACAATCACTGTACAATATTAGGACAATCACAGTACAGTATTAGCACAATCACAGTGCAGTATTAGCACAATCACAGTGCAGTATTAGCACAATCACTGTACAGTATTAGGACAATCACAGTACAGTATTAGCACAATCACAGTGCAGTATTAACACAATCACAGTGCAGTATTAGCACAATCACAGTACAGTATTAACACAATCACAGTGCCGTATTAGCACAATCACTGTACAGTATTAGGACAATGACAGTGCAGTATTAGCACAATCACAGTACAGTATTAGGACAATCACAGTACAGTATTAACACAATCACAGTGCAGTATTAGCACAATTACTGTACTGTATTAGCACAATCACAGTACAGTATTAGCACAATCACAGTGCTGTATTAGCACAATCACTGTACAGTATTAGGACAATCACAGTACAGTATTAGCACAATCACAGAGCAGTATCAACACAATCACAGTGCAGTATTAGCACAATCACAGTACAGTATTAACACAATCACAGTGCAGTATTAGCACAATCACTGTACAGTATTAGGACAATCACAGTGCA
The DNA here is from genome assembly GCA_030390025.1 of Squalus acanthias. Lineage (NCBI taxonomy): Eukaryota > Metazoa > Chordata > Chondrichthyes > Squaliformes > Squalidae > Squalus > Squalus acanthias. The sequence goes on from CM059425.1 coordinate 251,163,659, forward strand.
GTATTAACACAATCACAGTACAGTATTAGGACAATCACAGTACATTATTAACACAATCACAGTGCAGTATTAGGACAATCACTGTACAGTATTAGGACAATCAGAGTGCAGTATTAGCACAATCACAGTGCAGTATTAGCACAATCACAGTACAGTATTAGCACAATCACTGCACAGTATTAGGACAATCACAGTGCAGTATTAGCACAATCACAGTACAATATTAGCACAATCACAGTACATTATTAGCACAATCACAGTGCAGTATCAGCACAATCACTGTACAGTATTAGCACAATCAAAGTACAGTATTAGCACAATCACAGTGCAGTATTAGCACAATCACAGTACAGTATTAGCACAATCACAGTACAGTATTAACACAATCACAGTGCAGTATTAGCACAATCACAGTACAGTATTAGCACAATCACAGTACATTATTAGCACAATCACAGTACATTATTAACACAATCACAGTGCAGTATTAGCACAATCACCGTATACTATTAGCACAATCACAGTACAGTATTAGCACAATCACTGTACAGTATTATGACAATCACAGTGCAGTATTAGCACAATCACAGTGCAGTATTAGCACAATCACAGTGCAGTATTAGCACAATCACTGTACAATATTAGCACAATCACAGTGCAGTATTAGCACAATCACAGTGCAGTATTAGCACAATCACTGTACAGTATTAGGACAATCACAGTACAGTATTAGCACAATCACAGTGCAGTATTAACACAATCACAGTGCAGTATTAGCACAATCACAGTACAGTATTAACACAATCACAGTGCCGTATTAGCACAATCACTGTACAGTATTAGGACAATGACAGTGCAGTATTAGCACAATCACAGTACAGTATTAGGACAATCACAGTACAGTATTAACACAATCACAGTGCAGTATTAGCACAATTACTGTACCGTATTAGCACAATCACAGTACAGTATTAGCACAATCACAGTGCTGTATTAGCACAATCCCTGTACAGTATTAGGACAATCACAGTACAGTATTAGCACAATCACAGAGCAGTATCAACACAATCACAGTGCAGTATTAGCACAATCACAGTACAGTATTAACACAATCACAGTGCAGCATTAGCACAATCACTGTACAGTATTAGGACAATCACAGTGCAGTATTAACACAATCACAGTACAGTATTAGGACAATCACAGTACATTATTAACACAATCACAGTGCAGTATTAGGACAATCACTGTACAGTATTAGGACAATCAGAGTGCAGTATTAGCACAATCACAGTGCAGTATTAGCACAATCACAGTACAGTATTAGCACAATCACTGTACAGTATTAGGACAATCACAGTGCAGTATTAGCACAATCACAGTACAATATCAGCACAATCACAGTACATTATTAGCACAATCACAGTGCAGTATTAGCACAATCACTGTACAGTATTAGCACAATCAAAGTACAGTATTAGCACAATCACAGTGCAGTATTAGCACAATCACAGTACAGTATTAGCACAATCACAGTACAGTATTAACACAATCACAGTGCAGTATTAGCACAATCACAGTACAGTATTAGCACAATCACAGTACATTATTAGCACAATCACAGTACATTATTAACACAATCACAGTGCAGTATTAGCACAATCACCGTATAGTATTAGCACAATCACAGTACAGTATGAGCACAATCACTGTACAGTATTATGACAATCACAGTGCAGTATTAGCACAATCACAGTGCAGTATTAGCACAATCACAGTACAGTATTAGCACAATCACAGTACATTATTAGCACAATCACAGTACATTATTAACACAATCACAGTGCAGTATTAGCACAATCACAGTAAAGTATTAGCACAATCACAGTACAGTATGAGCACAATCACTGTACAGTATTATGACAATCACAGTGCAGTATTAGCACAATCACAGTGCAGTATTAGCACAATCACAGTGCAGTATTAGCACAATCACTGTACAATATTAGGACAATCACAGTACAGTATTAGCACAATCCCAGTACACTATTAGCACAATCACTGTACAGTATTAGGACAATCACAGTACAGTATTAGCACAATCACAGTGCAGTATTAACACAATCACAGTGCAGTATTAGCACAATCACAGTACAGTATTAACACAATCACAGTGCGTATTAGCACAATCACTGTACAGTATTAGGACAATGACAGTGCAGTATTAGCACAATCACAGTACAGTATTAGGACAATCACAGTACAGTATTAACACAATCACAGTGCAGTATTAGCACAATCACAGTACATTATTAACACAATTACAGTGCAGTATTAGTACAATTACTGTACCGTATTAGCACAATCACAGTACAGTATTAGCACAATCACAGTGCAGTATTAGCACAATCACTGTACAGTATTAGGACAATCACAGTACAGTATTAGCACAATCACAGTGCAGTATTAACACAATCACAGTGCAGTATTAGCACAATCACAGTACAGTATTAACACAATCACAGTGCCGTATTAGCACAATCACTGTACAGTATTAGGACAATGACAGTGCAGTATTAGCACAATCACAGTACAGTATTAGGACAATCACAGTACAGTATTAACACAATCACAGTGCAGTATTAGCACAATCACAGTACATTATTAACACAATTACAGTGCAGTATTAGTACAATTACTGTACCGTATTAGCACAATCACAGTACAGTATTAGCACAATCACAGTGCTGTATTAGCACAATCACTGTACAGTATTAGGACAATCACAGTACAGTATTAGCACAATCACAGAGCAGTATCAACACAATCACAGTGCAGTATTAGCACAATCACAGTACAGTATTAACACAATCACAGTGCAGTATTAGCACAATCACTGTACAGTATTAGGACAATCACAGTGCAGTATTAACACAATCACAGTACAGTATTAGGACAATCACAGTACATTATTAACACAATCACAGTGCAGTATTAGGACAATCACTGTACAGTATTAGGACAATCAGAGTGCAGTATTAGCACAATCACAGTGCAGTATTAGCACAATCACAGTACAGTATTAGCACAATCACTGTACAGTATTAGGACAATCACAGTGCAGTATTAGCACAATCACAGTACAGTATTAGCACAATCACAGTGCAGTATTAGCACAATCACAGTGCAGTATTAGCACAATCACAGTACAGTATTAGGACAATCACAGTGCAGTATTAGCACAATCACTGTACAGTATTAACACAATCACAGTGCAGTATTAGCACAATCACAGTGTAGTATTAGCACAATCACAGTACAGTATTAGCACAATCACAGTACATTATTAGCACAATCACAGTGCAGTATTAGTACAATCACTGTACAGTATTAGCACAATCACAGTACAGTATTAGCACAATCACAGTGCAGTATTAGCACAATCACTGTACAGTATTAGGACAATCACAGTACAGTATCAGCACAATCACAGTGCAGTATTAGCACAATCACAGTGCAGTATTAGCACAATCACTGTACAGTATTAGGATAATCACAGCACAGTATTAGCACAATCACAGTGCAGTATTAACACAATCACAGTGCAGTATTAGCACAATCACAGTACAGTATTAACACAATCACAGTGCCGTATTAGCACAATCACTGTACAGTATTAGGACAATGACAGTGCAGTATTAGCACAATCACAGTACAGTATTAGGACAATCACAGTACAGTATTAACACAATCACAGTGCAGTATTAGCACAATCACAGTACATTATTAACACAATCACAGTGCAGTATTAGTACAATTACTGTACCGTATTAGCACAATCACAGTACAGTATTAGCACAATCACAGTGCTGTATTAGCACAATCACTGTACAGTATTAGGACAATCACAGTACAGTATTAGCACAATCACAGTGCAGTATCAACACAATCACAGTGCAGTATTAGCACAATCACAGTACAGTATTAACACAATCACAGTGCAGTATTAGCACAATCACTGTACAGTATTAGGACAATCACAGTGCAGTATTAACACAATCACAGTACAGTATTAGGACAATCACAGTACATTATTAACACAATCACCGTGCAGTATTAGGACAATCACTGTACAGTATTAGGACAATCAGAGTGCAGTATTAGCACAATCACAGTGCAGTATTAGCACAATCACAGTACAGTATTAGCACAATCACTGTACAGTATTAGGACAATCACAGTGCAGTATTAGCACAATCACAGTACAGTATTAGCACAATCACAGTGCAGTATTAGCACAATCACAGTGCAGTATTAGCACAATCACAGTACAGTATTAGGACAATCACAGTGCAGTATTAGCACAATCACTGTACAGTATTAGGACAATCACAGTGCAGTATTAACACAATCACAGTACAGTATTAGGACAATCACAGTACATTATTAACACAATCACAGTGCAGTATTAGGACAATCACTGTACAGTATTAGGACAATCAGAGTGCAGTATTAGCACAATCACAGTGCAGTATTAGCACAATCACAGTACAGTATTAGCACAATCACTGTACAGTATTAGGACAATCCCAGTGCAGTATTAGCACAATCACAGTACAGTATTAGCACAATCACAGTGCAGTATTAGCACAATCACAGTGCAGTATTAGCACAATCACAGTACAGTATTAGGACAATCACAGTGCAGTATTAGCACAATCACTGTACAGTATTAACACAATCACAGTGCAGTATTAGCACAATCACAGTGCAGTATTAGCACAATCACAGTACAGTATTAGGACAATCACAGTGCAGTATTAACACAATCACAGTGCAGTATTAGGACAATCACTGTACAGTATTAGCACAATCAAAGTACAGTATTAGCACAATCACAGTGCAGTATTAGTACAATCACAGTACAGTATTAGTACAATCACAGTACAGTATTAACACAATCACAGTGCAGTATTAGCACAATCACAGTACAGTATTAGCACAATCACAGTACATTATTAGCACAATCACAGTACATTATTAACACAATCACAGTGCAGTATTAGCACAATCACCGTATAGTATTAGCACAATCACAGTACAGTATTAGCACAATCACTGTACAGTATTATGACAATCACAGTGCAGTATTAGCACAATCACAGTGCAGTATTAGCACAATCACAGTGCAGTATTAGCACAATCACTGTACAATATTAGGACAATCACAGTACAGTATTAGCACAATCACAGTGCAGTATTAGCACAATCACAGTGCAGTATTAGCACAATCACTGTACAGTATTAGGACAATCACAGTACAGTATTAGCACAATCACAGTGCAGTATTAGCACAATCACAGTGCAGTATTAGCACAATCACTGTACAGTATTAACACAATCACAGTGCCGTATTAGCACAATCACTGTACAGTATTAGGACAATGACAGTGCAGTATTAGCACAATCACAGTACAGTATTAGGACAATCACAGTACAGTATTAACACAATCACAGTGCAGTATTAGCACAATCACAGTACATTATTAACACAATCACAGTGCAGTATTAGTACAATTACTGTACCGTATTAGCACAATCACAGTACAGTATTAGCACAATCACAGTGCTGTATTAGCACAATCACTGTACAGTATTAGGACAATCACAGTACAGTATTAGCACAATCACAGTGCAGTATCAACACAATCACAGTGCAGTATTAGCACAATCACAGTACAGTATTAACACAATCACAGTGCAGTATTAGCACAATCACTGTACAGTATTAGGACAATCACAGTGCAGTATTAACACAATCACAGTACAGTATTAGGACAATCACAGTACATTATTAACACAATCACAGTGCAGTATTAGGACAATCACTGTACAGTATTAGGACAATCAGAGTGCAGTATTAACACAATCACAGTGCAGTATTAGGACAATCACTGTACAGTATTAGGACAATCAGAGTGCAGTATTAGCACAATCACAGTGCAGTATTAGCACAATCACAGTACAGTATTAGCACAATCACTGTACAGTATTAGGACAATCACAGTGCAGTATTAGCACAATCACAGTACAGTATTAGCACAATCACAGTGCAGTATTAGCACAATCACAGTGCAGTATTAGCACAATCACAGTACAGTATTAGGACAATCACAGTGCAGTATTAGCACAATCACTGTACAGTATTAACACAATCACAGTGCAGTATTAGCACAATCACAGTGTAGTATTAGCACAATCACAGTACAGTATTAGCACAATCACAGTACATTATTAGCACAATCACAGTGCAGTATTAGCACAATCACTGTACAGTATTAGCACAATCACAGTACAGTATTAGCACAATCACAGTGCAGTATTAGCACAATCACTGTACAGTATTAGGACAATCACAGTACAGTATTAGCACAATCACAGTGCAGTATTAACACAATCACAGTGCAGTATTTGCACAATCACAGTACAGTATTAACACAATCACAGTGCCGTATTAGCACAATCACTGTACAGTATTAGGACAATGACAGTGCAGTATTAGCACAATCACAGTACAGTATTAGGACAATCACAGTACAGTATTAACACAATCACAGTGCAGTATTAGCACAATCACAGTACATTATTAACACAATCACGGTGCAGTATTAGTACAATTACTGTACCGTATTAGCACAATCACAGTACAGTATTAGCACAATCACAGTGCTGTAGTAGCACAATCACTGTACAGTATTAGGACAATCACAGTACAGTATTAGCACAATCACAGTGCAGTATCAACACAATCACAGTGCAGTATTAGCACAATCACAGTACAGTATTAACACAATCACAGTGCAGTATTAGCACAATCACTGTACAGTATTAGGACAATCACAGTGCAGTATTAACACAATCACAGTACAGTATTAGGACAATCACAGTACATTATTAACACAATCACAGTGCAGTATTAGGACAATCACTGTACAGTATTAGGACAATCAGAGTGCAGTATTAGCACAATCACAGTACAGTATTAGCACAATCACTGTACAGTATTAGGACAATCACAGTGCAGTATTAGCACAATCACAGTACAGTATTAGCACAATCACAGTGCAGTATTAGCACAATCACAGTGCAGTATTAGCACAATCACAGTACAGTATTAGGACAATCACAGTGCAGTATTAGCACAATCACAGTGCAGTATTAGCACAATCACTGTACAGTATTAACACAATCACAGTGCAGTATTAGCAGAATCACAGTGCAGTATTAGCACAATCACAGTACAGTATTAGCACAATCACAGTACATTATTAGCACAATCACAGTGCAGTATTAGCACAATCACTGTACAGTATTAGCACAATCACAGTACAGTATTAACACAATCACAGTGCAGTATTAGCACAATCACTGTACAGTATTAACACAATCACAGTGCAGTATTAGCACAATCACAGTGCAGTATTAGCAGAATCACAGTGCAGTATTAGCACAATCACTGTACAGTATTAGGACAATCACAGTGCAGTATCAGCACAATCACAGTACAATATGAGCACAATCACAGTACATTATTAGCACAATCACAGTGCAGTATTAGCACAATCAAAGTACAGTATTACCACAATCACAGTGCAGTATTAGCACAATCACAGTACAGTATTAACACAATCACAGTGCAGTATTAGCACAATCACAGTACAGTATTAGCACAATCACAGTACATTATTAGCACAATCACAGTACATTATTAACACAATCACAGTGCAGTATTAGCACAATCACCGTATAGTATTAGCACAATCACAGTACAGTATTAGCACAATCACTGTACAGTATTATGACAATCACAGTGCAGTATTAGCACAATCACAGTGCAGTATTAGCACAATCACAGTGCAGTATTAGCACAATCACAGTGCAGTATTAGCACAATCACTGTACAATATTAGGACAATCACAGTACAGTATTAGCACAATCACAGTGCAGTATTAGCACAATCACAGTGCAGTATTAGCACAATCACAGTACAGTATTAGGGCAATCACAGTGCAGTATTAGCACAATCACAGTACAGTATTAGCACAATCACTGTATAGTATTAGCACAATCACAGTGCCGTATTAGCACAATCACAGTGCAGTATTAGCACAATCACAGTACAGTATTAGCACAATCACAGTGCAGTATTAACACAATCACAGTACAATATTAGCACAATCCCAGTACACTATTAGCACAATCACTGTATAGTATTAGCACAATCACAGTGCAGTATTAGCACAATCACAGTGCAGTATTAGCACAATCACTGTATAGTATTAGCACAATCACAGTGCAGTATTAGCACAATCACAGTGCAGTATTAGCACAATCACTGTATAGTATTAGCACAATCACAGTGCAGTATCAGCACAATCACTGTATAGTATTAGCACAATCACAGTACAGTATTAGCACAATCACAGTACAGTATTAGCACAATCACAGTGCAGTATTAGCATAATCACAGTACAGTATTAGCACAATCACAGTACATTATTAGCACAATCACAGTACATTATTAACACAATCACTGTACAGTATTAGGACAATCACAGTGCAGTATTAGCACAATCACAGTATAGTATTAGCACAATCACAGTACATTATTAGCACAATCACTGTACATTATTAACACAATCACAGTGCAGTATTAGCACAATCACTGTATAGTATTAACACAATCACAGTACAGTATTAGCACAATCACAGTACAGTATTAGCACAATCACAGTGCAGTATTAGCACAATCACAGTGCAGTATTAGCACAATCACTGTACAGTATTAGGATAATCACAGCACAGTATTAGCACAATCACAGTGCAGTATTAACACAATCACAGTGCAGTATTAGCACAATCACAGTACAGTATTAACACAATCACAGTGCCGTATTAGCACAATCACTGTACAGTATTAGGACAATGACAGTGCAGTATTAGCACAATCACAGTACAGTATTAGGACAATCACAGTACAGTATTAACACAATCACAGTGCAGTATTAGCACAATCACAGTACATTATTAACACAATCACAGTGCAGTATTAGTACAATTACTGTACCGTATTAGCACAATCACAGTACAGTATTAGCACAATCACAGTGCTGTATTAGCACAATCACTGTACAGTATTAGGACAATCACAGTACAGTATTAGCACAATCACAGTGCAGTATCAACACAATCACAGTGCAGTATTAGCACAATCACAGTACAGTATTAACACAATCACAGTGCAGTATTAGCACAATCACTGTACAGTATTAGGACAATCACAGTGCAGTATTAACACAATCACAGTACAGTATTAGGACAATCACAGTACATTATTAACACAATCACCGTGCAGTATTAGGACAATCACTGTACAGTATTAGGACAATCAGAGTGCAGTATTAGCACAATCACAGTGCAGTATTAGCACAATCACAGTACAGTATTAGCACAATCACTGTACAGTATTAGGACAATCACAGTGCAGTATTAGCACAATCACAGTACAGTATTAGCACAATCACAGTGCAGTATTAGCACAATCACAGTGCAGTATTAGCACAATCACAGTACAGTATTAGGACAATCACAGTGCAGTATTAGCACAATCACTGTACAGTATTAGGACAATCACAGTGCAGTATTAACACAATCACAGTACAGTATTAGGACAATCACAGTACATTATTAACACAATCACAGTGCAGTATTAGGACAATCACTGTACAGTATTAGGACAATCAGAGTGCAGTATTAGCACAATCACAGTGCAGTATTAGCACAATCACAGTACAGTATTAGCACAATCACTGTACAGTATTAGGACAATCCCAGTGCAGTATTAGCACAATCACAGTACAGTATTAGCACAATCACAGTGCAGTATCAGCACAATCACAGTGCAGTATTAGCACAATCACAGTACAGTATTAGGACAATCACAGTGCAGTATTAGCACAATCACTGTACAGTATTAACACAATCACAGTGCAGTATTAGCACAATCACAGTGCAGTATTAGCACAATCACAGTACAGTATTAGGACAATCACAGTGCAGTATTAACACAATCACAGTGCAGTATTAGGACAATCACTGTACAGTATTAGCACAATCACAGTACAGTATTAGCACAATCACAGTGCAGTATTAGCACAATCACAGTACAGTATTAGTACAATCACAGTACAGTATTAACACAATCACAGTGCAGTATTAGCACAATCACAGTACAGTATTAGCACAATCACAGTACATTATTAGCACAATCACAGTACATTATTAACACAATCACAGTGCAGTATTAGCACAATCACCGTATAGTATTAGCACAATCACAGTACAGTATTAGCACAATCACTGTACAGTATTATGACAATCACAGTGCAGTATTAGCACAATCACAGTGCAGTATTAGCACAATCACAGTGCAGTATTAGCACAATCACAGTGCAGTATTAGCACAATCACTGTACAATATTAGGACAATCACAGTACAGTATTAGCACAATCACAGTGCAGTATTAGCACAATCACAGTGCAGTATTAGCACAATCACTGTACAGTATTAGGACAATCACAGTACAGTATTAGCACAATCACAGTAGCAGTATTAACACAATCACAGTGCAGTATTAGCACAATCACAGTACAGTATTAACACAATCACAGTGCCAGTATTAGCACAATCACTGTACAGTATTAGGACAATGACAGTGCAGTATTAGCACAATCACAGTACAGTATTAGGACAATCACAGTGCAGTATTAACACAATCACAGTGCAGTATTAGCACAATCACAGTACATTATTAACACAATCACAGTGCAGTATTAGCTACAATAACTGTACAGTATTAGCACAATCACAGTACAGTATTAGCACAATCACAGTGCTGTATTAGCACAATCACTGTACAGTATTAGGACAATCACAGTACAGTATTAGCACAATCACAGTGCAGTATCAACACAATCACAGTGCAGTATTAGCACAATCACAGTACAGTATTAACACAATCACAGTGCAGTATTAGCACAATCACTGTACAGTATTAGGACAATCACAGTGCAGTATTAACACAATCACAGTACAGTATTAGGACAATCACAGTACAGTATTAACACAATCACAGTGCAGTATTAGACAATCACTGTACAGTATTAGGACAATCAGAGTGCAGTATTAACACAATCACAGTGCAGTATTAGGACAATCACTGTACAGTATTAGACAATCAGAGTGCAGTATTAGCACAATCACAGTGCAGTATTAGCACAATCACAGTACAGTATTAGCACAATCACTGTACAGTATTAGGACAATCACAGTGCAGTATTAGCACAATCACAGTACAGTATTAGCACAATCACAGTGCAGTATTAGCACAATCACAGTGCAGTATTAGCACAATCACAGTACAGTATTAGGACAATCACAGTGCAGTATTAGCACAATCACTGTACAGTATTAACACAATCACAGTGCAGTATTAGCACAATCACAGTGTAGTATTAGCACAATCACAGTACAGTATTAGCACAATCACAGTACATTATTAGCACAATCACAGTGCAGTATTAGCACAATCACTGTACAGTATTAGCACAATCACAGTACAGTATTAGCACAATCACAGTGCAGTATTAGCACAATCACTGTACAGTATTAGGACAATCACAGTACAGTATTAGCACAATCACAGTGCAGTATTAACACAATCACAGTGCAGTATTAGCACAATCACAGTACAGTATTAACACAATCACAGTGCCGTATTAGCACAATCACTGTACAGTATTAGGACAATGACAGTGCAGTATTAGCACAATCACAGTACAGTATTAGACAATCACAGTACAGTATTAACACAATCACAGTGCAGTATTAGCACAATCACAGTACATTATTAACACAATCACGGTGCAGTATTAGTACAATTACTGTACGTATTAGCACAATCACAGTACAGTATTAGCACAATCACAGTGCAGTATTAGCACAATCACTGTACAGTATTAGGACAATCACAGTACAGTATTAGCACAATCACAGTGCAGTATCAACACAATCACAGTGCAGTATTAGCACAATCACAGTACAGTATTAACACAATCACAGTGCAGTATTAGCACAATCACTGTACAGTATTAGGACAATCACAGTGCAGTATTAACACAATCACAGTACAGTATTAGGACAATCACAGTACATTATTAACACAATCACAGTGCAGTATTAGGACAATCACTGTACAGTATTAGGACAATCAGAGTGCAGTATTAGCACAATCACAGTACAGTATTAGCACAATCACTGTACAGTACTAGGACAATCACAGTGCAGTATTAGCACAATCACAGTACAGTATTAGCACAATCACAGTGCAGTATTAGCACAATCACAGTGCAGTATTAGCACAATCACAGCACAGTATTAGGACAATCACAGTGCAGTATTAGCACAATCACAGTGCAGTATTAGCACAATCACTGTACAGTATTAACACAATCACAGTGCAGTATTAGCAGAATCACAGTGCAGTATTAGCACAATCACAGTACAGTATTAGCACAATCACAGTACAGTATTAGCACAATCACAGTGCAGTATTAGCACAATCACAGTACAGTATTAGCACAATCACAGTACAGTATTAGCACAATCACAGTGCAGTATTAGCACAATCACATGCAGTATAGCACAATCACTGTCAGTATTAGCACAATCACAGTGCAGTATTAGCACAATCACAGTGCAGTATTAGCACAATCACTGTACAGTATTAGGACAATCACAGTACAGTATTAGCACAATCACAGTGCAGTATTAACACAATCACAGTGCAGTATTAGCACAATCACAGTACAGTATTAACACAATCACAGTGCAGTATTAGCACAATCACTGTACAGTATTAGGACAATCACAGTGCAGTATTAGCACAATCACAGTACAGTATTAGGACAATCACAGTACAGTATTAACACAATCACAGTGCAGTATTAGCACAATCACAGTACATTATTAACACAATCACAGTGCAGTATTAGTACAATTACTGTACCGTATTAGCACAATCACAGTACAGTATTAGCACAATCACAGTGCAGTATTAGCACAATCACAGTGCAGTATTAGCACAATCACTGTACAGTATTAGCACAATCACAGTGCAGTATTAACACAATCACAGTGCAGTATTACACAATCACAGTACAGTATTAACACAATCACAGTGCAGTATTAGCACAATCACAGTACAGTATTAGACAATCACAGTGCAGTATTAGCACAATCACAGACAGTATTAGGACAATCACAGTACAGTATTAGCACAATCACAGTTCAGTATTAGCACAATCACTGTACAGTATTAGCACAATCACAGTGCAGTATTAGCACAATCACAGTGCAGTATTAGCACAATCACAGTACAGTATTAGCACAATCACAGTGCAGTATTAGCACAATCACAGTGCAGTATTAGCACAATCACAGTACAGTATTAGCACAATCACTGTACAGTATTAGGACAATCACAGTGCAGTATTAGCACAATCACAGTACAGTATTAGCACAATCACAGTGCAGTATTAGCACAATCACAGTGCAGTATTAGCACAATCACAGTACAGTATTAGCACAATCACAGTGCAGTATTAGCACAATCACTGTACAGTATTAACACAATCACAGTGCAGTATTAGCACAATCACAGTGTAGTATTAGCACAATCACAGTACAGTATTAGCACAATCACAGTACAGTATTAGCACAATCACAGTGCAGTATTAGCACAATCACTGTACAGTATTAGCACAATCACAGTACAGTATTAGCACAATCACAGTGCAGTATTAGCACAATCACTGTACAGTATTAGGACAATCACAGTACAGTATTAGCACAATCACAGTGCAGTATTAACACAATCACAGTGCAGTATTTGGCACAATCACAGTACAGTATTAACACAATCACAGTCCGTATTAGCACAATCACTGTACAGTATTAGGACAATGACAGTGCAGTATTAGCACAATCACAGTACAGTATTAGACAATCACAGTACAGTATTAACACAATCACAGTGCAGTATTAGCACAATCACAGTACATTATTAACACAATCACAGGTGCAGTATTAGTACAATTACTGTACCGTATTAGCACAATCACAGTACAGTATTAGCACAATCACAGTGCTGTATTAGCACAATCACTGTACAGTATTAGGACAATCACAGTACAGTATTAGCACAATCACAGTGCAGTATCAACACAATCACAGTGCAGTATTAGCACAATCACAGTACAGTATTAACACAATCACAGTGCAGTATTAGCACAATCACTGTACAGTATTAGGACAATCACAGTGCAGTATTAACACAATCACAGTACAGTATTAGGACAATCACAGTACATTATTAACACAATCACAGTGCAGTATTAGGACAATCACTGTACAGTATTAGGACAATCAGAGTGCAGTATTAGCACAATCACAGTACAGTATTAGCACAATCACTGTACAGTATTAGGACAATCACAGTGCAGTATTAGCACAATCACAGTACAGTATTAGCACAATCACAGTGCAGTATTAGCACAATCACAGTGCAGTATTAGCACAATCACAGTACAGTATTAGGACAATCACAGTGCAGTATTAGCACAATCACAGTGCAGTATTAGCACAATCACTGTACAGTATTAACACAATCACAGTGCAGTATTAGCAGAATCACAGTGCAGTATTAGCACAATCACAGTACAGTATTAGCACAATCACAGTACATTATTAGCACAATCACAGTGCAGTATTAGCACAATCACTGTACAGTATTAGCACAATCACAGTACAGTATTAACACAATCACAGTGCAGTATTAGCACAATCACTGTACAGTATTAACACAATCACAGTGCAGTATTAGCACAATCACAGTGCAGTATTAGCAGAATCACAGTGCAGTATTAACACAATCACTGTACAGTATTAGGACAATCACAGTGCAGTATCAGCACAATCACAGTACAATATTAGCACAATCACAGTACATTATTAGCACAATCACAGTGCGGTATTAGCACAATCAAAGTACAGTATTACCACAATCACAGTGCAGTATTAGCACAATCACAGTACAGTATTAACACAATCACAGTGCAGTATTAGCACAATCACAGTACAGTATTAGCACAATCACAGTACATTATTAGCACAATCACAGTACATTATTAACACAATCACAGTGCAGTATTAGCACAATCACCGTATATTATTAGCACAATCACAGTACAGTATTAGCACAATCACTGTACAGTATTATGACAATCACAGTGCAGTATTAGCACAATCACAGTGCAGTATTAGCACAATCACAGTGCAGTATTAGCACAATCACAGTGCAGTATTAGCACAATCACTGTACAATATTAGGACAATCACAGTACAGTATTAGCACAATCACAGTGCAGTATTAGCACAATCACAGTGCAGTATTAGCACAATCACAGTACAGTATTAGGGCAATCACAGTGCAGTATTAGCACAATCACAGTACAGTATTAGCACAATCACTGTATAGTATTAGCACAATCACAGTGCCGTATTAGCACAATCACAGTGCAGTATTAGCACAATCACAGTACAGTATTAGCACAATCACAGTGCAGTATTAACACAATCACAGTACAATATTAGCACAATCCCAGTACACTATTAGCACAATCACTGTATAGTATTAGCACAATCACAGTGCAGTATTAGCACAATCACAGTGCAGTATTAGCACAATCACTGTACAGTATTAGCACAATCACAGTGCAGTATTAGCACAATCACAGTGCAGTATTAGCACAATCACTGTACAGTATTAGCACAATCACAGTGCAGTATTAGCACAATCACAGTACAGTATTAGCACAATCACAGTACAGTATTAGCACAATCACAGTACAGTATTAGCACAATCACAGTGCAGTATTAGCACAATCACAGTACAGTATTAGCACAATCACAGTACAGTATTAGCACAATCACAGTACATTATTAACACAATCACTGTACAGTATTAGGACAATCACAGTGCAGTATTAGCACAATCACAGTATAGTATTAGCACAATCACAGTACATTATTAGCACAATCACTGTACAGTATTAACACAATCACAGTGCAGTATTAGCACAATCACTGTATAGTATTAACACAATCACAGTGACAGTATTAGCACAATCACTGTACAGTATTAGGACAATCACAGTGCAGTATTAGCACAATCACAGTGCAGTATTAGCACAATCACAGTGCAGTATTAGCACAATCACTGTACAGTATTAGGACAATCACAGTGCAGTATTAGCACAATCACAGTGCAGTATTAGCACAATCACAGTACAGTATTAGCACAATCACAGTACATTATTAACACAATCACAGTGCAGTATTAGCACAATCACTGTAAAGTATTAGCACAATCACAGTGCAGTATTAGCACAATCACAGTGCAGTATTAGCACAATCACTGTACAGTATTAGGACAATCACAGTACAGTATTAGCATAATCACATTGCAGTATTAACACAATCACAGTGCAGTATTAGCACAATCACAGTACAGTATTAACACAATCACAGTGCAGTATTAGCACAATCACTGTACAGTATTAGGACAATCACAGTGCAGTATTAGCACAGTCACAGTACAGTATTAGGACAATCACAGTACATTATTAACACAATCACAGTGCAGTATTAGCACAATCACCGTATAGTATTAGCACAATCACAGTACAGTATTAGCACAATCACTGTACAGTTTTATGACAATCACAGTGCAGTATTAGCACAATCACAGTGCAGTATTAGCACAATCACAGTGCAGTATTAGCACAATCACAGTGCAGTATTAGCACAATCACTGTACAATATTAGGACAATCACAGTACAGTACTAGCACAATCACAGTGCAGTACTAGCACAATCACAGTGCAGTATTAGCACAATCACAGTACAGTATTAGGGCAATCACAGTGGCAGTATTAGCACAATCACAGTACAGTATTAGCACAATCACTGTATAGTATTAGCACAATCACAGTGCCGTATTAGCACAATCACAGTGCAGTATTAGCACAATCACAGTACAGTATTAGCACAATCACAGTGCAGTATTAACACAATCACAGTACAATATTAGCACAATCCCAGTACACTATTAGCACAATCACTGTATAGTATTAGCACAATCACAGTACAGTATTAGCACAATCACAGTGCAGTATTAGCACAATCACTGTATAGTATTAGCACAATCACAGTACAGTATTAGCACAATCACAGTGCAGTATTAGCATAATCACAGTACAGTATTAGCACAATCACAGTACATTATTAGCACAATCACAGTACATTATGAACACAATCACTGTACAGTATTAGGACAATCACAGTGCAGTATTAGCACAATCACAGTACAGTATTAGCACAATCACAGTACATTATTAGCACAATCACTGTACATTATCAACACAATCACAGTGCAGTATTAGCACAATCACTGTATAGTATTAACACAATCACAGTACAGTATTAGCACAATCACAGTGCAGTATTAACACAATCACAGTGCAGTATTAGCACAATCACAGTGCAGTATTAGCACAATCACAGTGCAGTATTAGCACAATCACTGTACAGTATTAGGACAATCACAGTACAGTATTAGCACAATCACAGTGCAGTATTAGCACAATCACAGTACAGTATTAGCACAATCACAGTACATTATCAACACAATCACAGTGCAGTATTAGCACAATCACTGTATAGTATTAGCACAATCACAGTGCAGTATTAGCACAATCACAGTGCAGTATTAGCACAATCACTGTACAGTATTAGCACAATCACAGTGCAGTATTAACACAATCACAGTGCAGTATTAGCAGAATCACAGTACAGTATTAACACAATCACAGTGCAGTATTAGCACAATCACTGTACAGTATTAGGACAATCACAGTGCAGTATTAGCACAATCACAGTACAGTATTAGGACAATCACAGTACAGTATTAACACAATCACAGTGCAGTATTAGCACAATCACAGTACATTATTAACACAATCACAGTGCAGTATTAGCACAATCACTGTACAGTATTAGCACAATCACAGTACAGTATTAGCACAATCACAGTGCCGTATTAGCACAATCACAGTGCAGTATCAACACAATCACAGTGCAGTATTAGCACAATCACTGTACAGTATTAGCAATCACAGTGCAGTATTAACACAATCACAGTGCAGTATTAGGACAATCACAGTGTACAGTATTAGCACAATCACAGTGCAGTATTAGCACAATCACTGTACAGTATTAGCACAATCACAGTGCAGTATTAGCACAATCACAGTGCAGTATTAGCACAATCACAGTACAGTATTAGCACAATCACAGTACAGTATTAGCACAATCACAGTGCAGTATTAGCACAATCACTGTACAGTATTAACACAATCACAGTGCAGTATTAGCACAATCACAGAGCAGTATTAGCATAATCACAGTACAGTATTAGCACAATCACAGTACATTATTAGCACAATCACAGTACATTATTAACACAATCACTGTACAGTATTAGGACAATCACAGTGCAGTATTAGCACAATCACAGTATAGTATTAGCACAATCACAGTACATTATTAGCACAATCACTGTACATTATTAACACAATCACAGTGCAGTATTAGCACAATCACTGTATAGTATTAACACAATCACAGTACAGTATTAGCACAATCACTGTACAGTATTAGGACAATCACAGTGCAGTATTAGCACAATCACAGTGCAGTATTAGCACAATCACAGTGCAGTATTAGCACAATCACTGTACAGTATTAGGACAATCACAGTACAGTATTAGCACAATCAGAGTGCAGTATTAGCACAATCACAGTACAGTATTAGCACAATCACAGTACATTATTAACACAATCACAGTGCAGTATTAGCACAATCACTGTAAAGTATTAGCACAATCACAGTGCAGTATTAGCACAATCACAGTGCAGTATTAGCACAATCACTGTACAGTATTAGGACAATCACAGTACAGTATTAGCATAATCACATTGCAGTATTTACACAATCACAGTGCAGTATTAGCACAATCACAGTACAGTATTAACACAATCACAGTGCAGTATTAGCACAATCACTGTACAGTATTAGGACAATCACAGTGCAGTATTAGCACAATCACAGTACAGTATTAGGACAATCACAGTACATTATTAACACAATCACAGTGCAGTATTAGCACAATCACCGTATAGTATTAGCACAATCACAGTACAGTATTAGCACAATCACTGTACAGTTTTATGACAATCACAGTGCAGTATTAGCACAATCACAGTGCAGTATTAGCACAATCACAGTGCAGTATTAGCACAATCACAGTGCAGTATTAGCACAATCACTGTACAATATTAGGACAATCACAGTACAGTATTAGCACAATCACAGTGCAGTACTAGCACAATCACAGTGCAGTATTAGCACAATCACAGTACAGTATTAGGGCAATCACAGTGCAGTATTAGCACAATCACAGTACAGTATTAGCACAATCACTGTATAGTATTAGCACAATCACAGTGCCGTATTAGCACAATCACAGTGCAGTATTAGCACAATCACAGTACAGTATTAGCACAATCACAGTGCAGTATTAACACAATCACAGTACAATATTAGCACAATCCCAGTACACTATTAGCACAATCACTGTATAGTATTAGCACAATCACAGTACAGTATTAGCACAATCACAGTGCAGTATTAGCACAATCACTGTATAGTATTAGCACAATCACAGTACAGTATTAGCACAATCACAGTGCAGTATTAGCATAATCACAGTACAGTATTAGCACAATCACAGTACATTATTAGCACAATCACAGTACATTATTAACACAATCACTGTACAGTATTAGGACAATCACAGTGCAGTATTAGCACAATCACAGTACAGTATTAGCACAATCACAGTACATTATTAGCACAATCACTGTACATTATCAACACAATCACAGTGCATTATTAGCACAATCACTGTATAGTATTAACACAATCACAGTACAGTATTAGCACAATCACAGTGCAGTATTAACACAATCACAGTGCAGTATTAGCACAATCACAGTGCAGTATTAGCACAATCACAGTGCAGTATTAGCACAATCACTGTACAGTATTAGGACAATCACAGTACAGTATTAGCACAATCACAGTGCAGTATTAGCACAATCACAGTACAGTATTAGCACAATCACAGTACATTATCAACACAATCACAGTGCAGTATTAGCACAATCACTGTATAGTATTAGCACAATCACAGTGCAGTATTAGCACAATCACAGTGCAGTATTAGCACAATCACTGTACAGTATTAGCACAATCACAGTGCAGTATTAACACAATCACAGTGCAGTATTAGCAGAATCACAGTACAGTATTAACACAATCACAGTGCAGTATTAGCACAATCACTGTACAGTATTAGGACAATCACAGTGCAGTATTAGCACAATCACAGTACAGTATTAGGACAATCACAGTACAGTATTAACACAATCACAGTGCAGTATTTGACAATCACAGTACATTATTAACACAATCAAGTGCAGTATTAGTACAATTACTGTACAGTATTAGCACAATCACAGTACAGTATTAGCACAATCACAGTGCAGTATTAGCACAATCACAGTGCCGTATTAGGCACAATCACAGTACAGTATTAGCACAATCACAGTGCAGTATCAACACAATCACAGTGCAGTATTAGCACAATCACAGTACAGTATTAGGACAATCACAGTGCAGTATTAACACAATCACAGTGCAGTATTAGGACAATCACTGTACAGTATTAACACAATCACAGTGCAGTATTAGCACAATCACAGTGCAGTATTAGCACAATCACAGTACAGTATTAGCACAATCACTGTACAGTATTAGGACAATCACAGTGCAGTATTAGCACAATCACAGTACAGTATTAACACAATCACAGTGCAGTATTAGCACAATCACAGAGCAGTATTTAAGCACAATCACAGTACAGTATTAGGACAATCACAGTGCAGTATTAACACAATCACAGTACAGTATTAGGACAATCACTGTACAGTATTAGGACAATCAGAGTGCAGCATTAGCACAATCACAGTGCAGTATTAGCACAATCACAGTACAGTATTAGCACAATCACTGTACAGCATTGGGACAATCACAGTGCAGTATTAGCACAATCACAGTACAGTATTAGCACAATCACAGTGCAGTATTAGCACAATCACAGTGCAGTATTAGCACAATCACAGTACAGTATTAGGACAATCACAGTGCAGTATTAGCAGAATCACAGTGCAGTATTAGCACAATCACAGTACAGTATTAGCACAATCACAGTACATTATTAGCACAATCACAGTGCAGTATTAGCACAATCACAGTGCAGTATTAGCACAATCACAGTACAGTATTAGCACAATCACAGTACAGTATTAGGACAATCACAGTGCAGTATTAGCACAATCACTGTACAGTATTAACACAATCACAGTGCAGTATTAGCACAATCACAGAGCAGTATTAGCACAATCACAGTACAGTATTAGCACAATCACAGTACATTATTAGCACAATCACAGTACATTATTAACACAATCACTGTACAGTATCAACACAATCACAGTGCAGTATTAGCACAATCACTGTACAGTATTAGGACAATCACAGTGCAGTATTAACACAATCACAGTGCAGTATTAGGACAATCACTGTACAGTATTAACACAATCACAGTGCAGTATTAGCACAATCACAGTGCAGTATTAGCACAATCACAGTGCAGTATTAGCACAATCACAGTACAGTATTAGGACAATCACAGTGCAGTATTAGCACAATCACTGTACAGTATTAACACAATCACAGTGCAGTATTAGCACAATCACAGTGCAGTATTAGCACAATCACAGTACAGTATTAGGACAATCACAGTGCAGTATTAACACAATCACAGTACAGTATTAGGACAATCACTGTACAGTATTAGGACAATCAGAGTGCAGCATTAGCACAATCACAGTGCAGTATTAGCACAATCACAGTACAGTATTAGCACAATCACTGTACAGTATTAGGACAATCACAGTGCAGTATTAGCACAATCACAGTACAGTATTAGCACAATCACAGTGCAGTATTAGCACAATCACAGTGCAGTATTAGCACAATCACAGTACAGTATTAGGACAATCACAGTGCAGTATTAGCACAATCACAGTGCAGTATTAGCACAATCACAGTACAGTATTAACACAATCACAGTGCAGTATTAGCACAATCACAGTGCAGTATTAGCACAATCACAGTACAGTATTAGCACAATCACAGTACAGTATTAGCACAATCACAGTGCAGTATTAGCACAATCACTGTACAGTATTAGCACAATCACAGTACAGTATTAGCACAATCACAGTGCAGTATTAGCACAATCACTGTACAGTATTAACACAATCACAGTGCAGTATTAGCACAATCACAGTGCAGTATTAGCAGAATCACAGGTGCAGTATTAGCACAATCACTGTACAGTATTAGGACAATCACAGTGCAGTATTAGCACAATCACAGTACAATATTAGCACAATCACAGTACATTATTAGCACAATCACAGTGCAGTATTAGCACAATCACTGTACAGTATTAGCCACAATCAAAGTACAGTATTAGCACAATCACAGTGCAGTATTAGCACATTCACAGTACAGTATTAACACAATCACAGTGCAGTATTAGCACAATCACAGTACAGTATTAGCACAATCACAGTACATTATTAGCACAATCACAGTACATTATTAACACAATCACAGTGCAGTATTAGCACAATCACCGTATAGTATTAGCACAATCACAGTACAGTATTAGCACAATCACTGTACAGTATTATGACAATCACAGTGCAGTATTAGCACAATCACAGTGCAGTATTAGCACAATCACAGTGCAGTATTAGCACAATCACAGTGCAGTATTAGCACAATCACTGTACAATATTCGGACAATCACAGTACAGTATTAGCACAATCACAGTGCAGTATTATCACAATCACAGTGCAGTATTAGCACAATCACAGTACAGTATTAGGGCAATCACAGTGCAGTATTAGCACAATCACAGTACAGTATTAGCACAATCACTGTATAGTATTAGCACAATCACAGTGCCGTATTAGCACAATCACAGTGCAGTATTAGCACAATCACAGTACAGTATCAGCACAATCACAGTGCAGTATTAACACAATCACAGTACAATATTAGCACAATCCCAGTACACTATTAGCACAATCACTGTATAGTATTAGCACAATCACAGTACAGTATTAGCACAATCACAGTGCAGTATTAGCACAATCACTGTATAGTATTAGCACAATCACAGTACAGTATTAGCACAATCACAGTGCAGTATTAGCATAATCACAGTACAGTATCAGCACAATCACAGTACATTATTAGCACAATCACAGTACATTATTAACACAATCACTGTACAGTATTAGGACAATCACAGTGCAGTATTAGCACAATCACAGTACAGTATTAGCACAATCACAGTACAGTATTAGCACAATCACTGTACATTATTAACACAATCACAGTGCAGTATTAGCACAATCACTGTATAGTATTAACACAATCACAGTACAGTATTAGCACAATCACTGTACAGTATTAGGACAATCACAGTGCAGTATTAGCACAATCACAGTGCAGTATTAGCACAATCACAGTGCAGTATTAGCACAATCACTGTACAGTATTAGGACAATCACAGTACAGTATTAGCACAATCACAGTGCAGTATTAGCACAATCACAGTACAGTATTAGCACAATCACAGTACATTATTAACACAATCACAGTGCAGTATTAGCACAATCACTGTATAGTATTAGGACAATCACAGTGCAGTATTAGCACAATCACAGTGCAGTATTAGCACAATCACTGTACAGTATTAGGACAATCACAGTACAGTATTAGCACAATCACAGTGCAGTATTAACACAATCACAGTGCAGTATTAGCACAATCACAGTACAGTATTAACACAATCACAGTGCAGTATTAGCACAATCACTGTACAGTATTAGGACAATCACAGTGCAGTATTAGCACAATCACAGTACAGTATTAGGACAATCACAGTACAGTATTAACACAATCACAGTGCAGTATTTGCACAATCACAGTACATTATTAACACAATCACAGTGCAGTATTAGTACAATTACTGTACCGTATTAGCACAATCACAGTACAGTATTAGCACAATCACAGTGCCGTATTAGCACAATCACTGTACAGTATTAGGACAATCACAGTACAGTATTAGCACAATCACAGTGCAGTATCAACACAATCACAGTGCAGTATTAGCACAATCACTGTACAGTATTAGGACAATCACAGTGCAGTATTAACACAATCACAGTGCAGTATTAGGACAATCACTGTACAGTATTAACACAATCACAGTGCAGTATTAGCACAATCACAGTGCAGTATTAGCACAATCACAGTACAGTATTAGCACAATCACTGTACAGTATTAGGACAATCACAGTGCAGTATTAGCACAATCACAGTACAGTATTAGCACAATCACAGTGCAGTATTAGCACAATCACAGTGCAGTATTAGCACAATCACAGTACAGTATTAGGACAATCACAGTGCAGTATTAACACAATCACAGTGCAGTATTAGGACAATCACTGTACAGTATTAGGACAATCAGAGTGCAGTATTAGCACAATCACAGTGCAGTATTAGCACAATCACAGTACAGTATTAGCACAATCACAGTACAGTATTAGCACAATCACAGTGCAGTATTAGCACAATCACAGTGCAGTATTAGCACAATCACAGTACAGTATTAGCACAATCACAGTGCAGTATTAACACAATCACAGTACAGTATTAGCACAATCACAGTACAGTATTAGCACAATCACAGTGCAGTATTAGCACAATCACAGTACAGTATTAGGACAATCACAGTGCAGTATTAGCACAATCACTGTGCTAGTATTAGCACAATCACAGTACAGTATTAGCACAATCACAGTGCAGTATTAGGCACAATCACAGTACAGTATTAGCACAATCACAGTACATTATTAGCACAATCACAGTACAGTATTAACACAATCACTGTACAGTATTAGCACAATCACAGTGCAGTATTAGCACATCAGTGCAGTAGCACATCACAGTCATATTAGCACAATCACAGTACAGTATTAGCACAATCACAGTACTTATTAGCACAATCACAGTGCAGTATTAGCACAATCACTGTATCAGTATTAGCACAATCACAGTACAGTATTAGCACAATCACAGTGCAGTATTAGCACAATCACTGTACAGTATTAGCACAATCACAGTGCAGTATTAGCACAATCACAGTACAGTATTAGGACAATCACAGTACAGTATTAGCACAATCACAGTGCAGTATTAGCACAATCACAGTACAGTATTAGCACAATCACAGTACAGTATTAGCACAATCACAGTGCAGTATTAGCACAATCACAGTACAGTATTAGCACAATCACAGTGCAGTATTAGCACAATCACAGTGCAGTATTAGCACAATCACTGTACAGTATTAGGACAATCACAGTGCAGTATTAGCACAATCACAGTGCAGTATTAGCACAATCACAGTGCAGTATTAGCACAATCACAGTACAGTATTAGCACAATCACTGTACAGTATTAGCACAATCACAGTACAGTATTAGCACAATCACAGTGCAGTATTAGCACAATCACAGTGCAGTATTAGCACAATCACAGTACAGTATTAGGCACAATCACAGTGCAGTATTAGCACAATCACAGTACAGTATTTGCACAATCACAGTACAGTATTAGCACAATCACAGTGCAGTATTAGCACAATCACAGTGCAGTATTAGCACAATCACAGTACAGTATTAGCACAATCACTGTACAGTATTAGCACAATCACAGTGCAGTATTAGCACAATCACAGTACAGTATTAGCACAATCACAGTGCAGTATTAGCACAATCACAGTGCAGTATTAGCACAATCACAGTACAGTATTAGCACAATCACAGTGCAGTATTAGCACAATCACAGTGCAGTATTAGCACAATCACTGTACAGTATTAACACAATCACAGTGCAGTATTAGCACAATCACAGTGCAGTATTAGCACAATCACAGTACAGTATTAGCACAATCACAGTACAGTATTAGCACAATCACAGTGCAGTATTAGCACAATCACAGTACAGTATTAGCACAATCACAGTACAGTATTAGCACAATCACAGTGCAGTATTAGCACAATCACAGTACAGTATTAACACAATCACAGTGCAGTATTAGCACAATCACAGTGCAGTATTAGCACAATCACAGTGCAGTATTAGCACAATCACTGTACAGTATTAGGACAATCACAGTGCAGTATTAGCACAATCACAGTACAATATTAGCACAATCACAGTACATTATTAGCACAATCACAGTGCAGTATTAGCACAATCACTGTACAGTATTAGCACAATCAAAGTACAGTATTAGCACAATCACAGTGCAGTATTAGCACAATCACAGTACAGTATTAACACAATCACAGTGCAGTATTAGCACAATCACAGTACAGTATTAGCACAATCACAGTACATTATTAGCACAATCACAGTACATTATTAACACAATCACAGTGCAGTATTAGCACAATCACCGTATAGTATTAGCACAATCACAGTACAGTATTAGCACAATCACTGTACAGTATTATGACAATCACAGTGCAGTATTAGCACAATCACAGTGCAGTATTAGCACAATCACAGTGCAGTATTAGCACAATCACAGTGCAGTATTAGCACAATCACTGTACAATATTAGGACAATCACAGTACAGTATTAGCACAATCACAGTGCAGTATTAGCACAATCACAGTGCAGTATTAGCACAATCACAGTACAGTATTAGGGCAATCACAGTGCAGTATTAGCACAATCACAGTACAGTATTAGCACAATCACTGTATAGTATTAGCACAATCACAGTGCCGTATTAGCACAATCACAGTGCAGTATTAGCACAATCACAGTACAGTATTAGCACAATCACAGTGCAGTATTAACACAATCACAGTACAATATTAGCACAATCCCAGTACACTATTAGCACAATCACTGTATAGTATTAGCACAATCACAGTACAGTATTAGCACAATCACAGTGCAGTATTAGCACAATCACTGTATAGTATTAGCACAATCACAGTACAGTATTAGCACAATCACAGTGCAGTATTAGCATAATCACAGTACAGTATTAGCACAATCACAGTACATTATTAGCACAATCACAGTACATTATTAACACAATCACTGTACAGTATTAGGACAATCACAGTGCAGTATTAGCACAATCACAGTACAGTATTAGCACAATCACAGTACATTATTAGCACAATCACTGTACATTATTAACACAATCACAGTGCAGTATTAGCACAATCACTGTATAGTATTAACACAATCACAGTACAGTATTAGCACAATCACAGTGCAGTATTAACACAATCACAGTGCAGTATTAGCACAATCACAGTGCAGTATTAGCACAATCACAGTGCAGTATTAGCACAATCACTGTACAGTATTAGGACAATCACAGTACAGTATTAGCACAATCACAGTGCAGTATTAGCACAATCACAGTACAGTATTAGCACAATCACAGTACATTATTAACACAATCACAGTGCAGTATTAGCACAATCACTGTATAGTATTAGCACAATCACAGTGCAGTATTAGCACAATCACAGTGCAGTATTAGCACAATCACTGTACAGTATTAGGACAATCACAGTACAGTATTAGCACAATCACAGTGCAGTATTAACACAATCACAGTGCAGTATTAGCAGAATCACAGTACAGTATTAACACAATCACAGTGCAGTATTAGCACAATCACAGTACAGTATTAGGACAATCACAGTACAGTATTAACACAATCACAGTGCAGTATTAGCACAATCACAGTACATTATTAACACAATCACAGTGCAGTATTAGTACAATTACTGTACCGTATTAGCACAATCACAGTACAGTATTAGCACAATCACAGTGCCGTATTAGCACAATCACTGTACAGTATTAGGACAATCACAGTACAGTATTAGCACAATCACAGTGCAGTATCAACACAATCACAGTGCAGTATTAGCACAATCACTGTACAGTATTAGGACAATCACAGTGCAGTATTAACACAATCACAGTGCAGTATTAGGACAATCACTGTACAGTATTAACACAATCACAGTGCAGTATTAGCACAATCACAGTGCAGTATTAGCACAATCACAGTACAGTATTAGCACAATCACAGTACAGTATTAGGACAATCACAGTGCAGTATTAGCACAATCACAGTACAGTATTAGCACAATCACAGTGCAGTATTAGCACAATCACAGTGCAGTATTAGCACAATCACAGTACAGTATTAGGACAATCACAGTGCAGTATTAACACAATCACAGTGCAGTATTAGGACAATCACTGTACAGTATTAGGACAATCAGAGTGCAGTATTAGCACAATCACAGTGCAGTATTAGCACAATCACAGTACAGTATTAGCACAATCACTGTACAGTATTAGCACAATCACAGTGCAGTATTAGCACAATCACAGTACAGTATTAGCACAATCACAGTGCAGTATTAGCACAATCACAGTGCAGTATTAGCACAATCACAGTACAGTATTAGCACAATCACAGTGCAGTATTAGCACAATCACAGTGCAGTTTTAGCACAATCACTGTACAGTATTAACACAATCACAGTACAGTATTAGCAGCAATCACAGTGCAGTATTAGCACAATCACAGTACAGTATTAGCACAATCACAGTACATTATTAGCACAATCACAGTGCAGTATTAGCACAATCACTGTACAGTATTAGCACAATCACAGTACAGTATTAACACAATCACAGTGCAGTATTAGCACAATCACTGTACAGTATTAACACAATCACAGTGCAGTATTAGCACAATCACAGTGCAGTATTAGCAGAATCACAGTGCAGTATTAGCACAATCACTGTACAGTATTAGGACAATCACAGTGCAGTATTAGCACAATCACAGTACAATATTAGCACAATCACAGTACATTATTAGCACAATCACAGTGCAGTATTAGCACAATCACTGTACAGTATTAGCACAATCAAAGTACAGTATTAGCACAATCACAGTGCAGTATTAGCACAATCACAGTACAGTATTAACACAATCACAGTGCAGTATTAGCACAATCACAGTACAGTATTAGCACAATCACAGTACATTATTAGCACAATCACAGTACATTATTAACACAATCACAGTGCAGTATTAGCACAATCACCGTATAGTATTAGCACAATCACAGTACAGTATTAGCACAATCACTGTACAGTATTATGACAATCACAGTGCAGTATTAGCACAATCACAGTGCAGTATTAGCACAATCACAGTGCAGTATTAGCACAATCACAGTGCAGTATTAGCACAATCACTGTACAATATTAGGACAATCACAGTACAGT
Organism: Squalus acanthias; assembly: GCA_030390025.1. Taxonomy (NCBI): domain Eukaryota; kingdom Metazoa; phylum Chordata; class Chondrichthyes; order Squaliformes; family Squalidae; genus Squalus; species Squalus acanthias. The sequence goes on from CM059425.1 coordinate 251,193,529, forward strand.
ATTAGCACAATCACAGTGCAGTATTATCACAATCACAGTGCAGTATTAGCACAATCACAGTACAGTATTAGGGCAATCACAGTGCAGTATTAGCACAATCACAGTACAGTATTAGCACAATCACTGTATAGTATTAGCACAATCACAGTGCCGTATTAGCACAATCACAGTACATTATTAACACAATCACAGTGCAGTATTAGTACAATTACTGTACCGTATTAGCACAATCACAGTACAGTATCAACACAATCACAGTGCAGTATTAGCACAATCACTGTACAGTATTAGGACAATCACAGTGCAGTATTAACACAATCACAGTGCAGTATTAGGACAATCACTGTACAGTATTAACACAATCCAGTGCAGTATTAGCACAATCACAGTGCAGTATTAGCAATCAAGTGCAGTTATCAGCAGAATCACAGTGCAGTATTAGCACAATCACAGTACAGTATTAGCACAATCACAGTACAGTATTAGACAATCACAGTGCAGTATTAGCACAATCACTGTACAGTATTAGCACAATCACAGTGCAGTATTAGCACAATCACAGTGCAGTATTAGCACAATCACAGTACAGTATTAGGCACAATCACAGTGCAGTATTAAGCACAATCACAGTGCAGTATTAGCACAATCACTGTACAGTATTAGGCACAATCACAGTGCAGTATTAGCACAATCACAGTGCAGTATTAGCACAATCACAGTACAGTATTAGCACAATCACTGTACAGTATTAGACAATCACAGTGCAGTATTAGCACAATCACTGTACAGTATTAGCACAATCACAGTACAGTATTAGCACAATCACAGTGCAGTATTAGCACAATCACAGTAGTATTAGCACAATCACAGTACAGTATTAGCACAATCACAGTACAGTATTAGCACAATCACAGTGCAGTATTAGCACAATCACAGTACAGTATTAGCACAATCACAGTGCAGTATTAGCACAATCACAGTGCAGTATTAGCACAATCACTGTACAGTATTAGGACAATCACAGTACAGTATTAGCACAATCACAGTGCAGTATTAGCACAATCACAGTACAGTATTAGCACAATCACAGTACAGTATTAGGACAATCACAGTGCAGTATTAGCACAATCACAGTACAGTATTAGCACAATCACAGTACAGTATTAGCACAATCACAGTGCAGTATTAACACAATCACAGTGCAGTATTAGCACAATCACAGTACAGTATTAGCACAATCACAGTGCAGTATTAGCACAATCACAGTACAGTATTAGCACAATCACAGTACAGTATTAGCACAATCACAGTGCAGTATTAGCACAATCACAGTACAGTATTAGCACAATCACAGTGCAGTATTAGCACAATCACAGTACAGTATTAGCACAATCACAGTACAGTATTAGCACAATCACAGTGCAGTATTAGCACAATCACAGTACAGTATTAGCACAATCACAGTACATTATTAACACAAATCACAGTACAGTATTAGCACAATCACAGTACAGTATTAGCACAATCACAGTACAGTATTAGCACAATCACTGTACAGTATTATGACAATCACAGTGCAGTATTAGCACAATCACAGTGCAGTATTAGCAGAATCACAGTGCAGTATTAGCACAATCACTGTACATTATTAGCACAATCACAGTGCAGTATTAGCACAATCACTGTACAGTATTAGCACAATCAAAGTACAGTATTAGCACAATCACAGTGCAGTATTAGCACAATCACAGTACAGTATTAACACAATCACAGTGCAGTATTAGCACAATCACAGTACAGTATTAGCACAATCACAGTACATTATTAGCACAATCACAGTACATTATTACACAATCACAGTGCAGTATTAGCACAATCACCGTATAGTATTAGCACAATCACAGTACAGTATTAGCACAATCACTGTACAGTATTATGACAATCACAGTGCAGTATTAGCACAATCACAGTACAGTATTAACACAATCACAGTGCAGAATTAGCACAATCACTGTACAGTATTAGGACAATCACAGTGCAGTATTAACACAATAACAGTGCAGTATTAGCACAATCACAGTACAGTATTAGCACAATCACTGTACAGTATTAGGACAATCACAGTGCAGTATTAGCACAATCACAGTACAGTATTAGCACAATCACAGTGCAGTATTAGCACAATCACAGTGCAGTATTAGCACAATCACAGTACAGTATTAGGACAATCACAGTGCAGTATTAGCACAATCACTGTACAGTATTAACACAATCACAGTGCAGTATTAGCACAATCACAGTGTAGTATTAGCACAATCACAGTACAGTATTAGCACAATCACAGTACATTATTAGCACAATCACAGTGCAGTATTAGCACAATCACTGTACAGTATTAGCACAATCACAGTACAGTATTAGCACAATCACAGTGCAGTATTAGCACAATCACTGTACAGTATTAGAACAATCACAGTACAGTATTAGCACAATCACAGTGCAGTATTAGCACAATCACAGTGCAGTATTAGCACAATCACTGTGCAGTATTAGGACAATCACAGTACAGTATTAGCAGAATCACAGTGCAGTATTAACACAATCACAGTGCAGTATTAGCACAATCACAGTACAGTATTAACACAATCACAGTGCCGTATTAGCACAATCACTGTACAGTATTAGGACAATGACAGTGCAGTATTAGCACAATCACAGTACAGTATTAGGACAATCACAGTACAGTATTAACACAATCACAGTGCAGTATTAGCACAATCACAGTACATTATTAACACAATCACAGTGCAGTATTAGTACAATTACTGTACCGTATTAGCACAATCACAGTACAGTATTAGCACAATCACAGTGCTGTATTAGCACAATCACTGTACAGTATTTGGACAATCACAGTACAGTATTAGCACAATCACAGTGCAGTATTAGCACAATCACAGTACAGTATTAACACAATCACAGTGCAGTATTAGCACAATCACTGTACAGTATTAGGACAATCACAGTGCAGTATTAACACAATCACAGTACAGTATTAGGACAATCACAGTGCGTTATTAACACAATCACAGTGCAGTATTAGGACAATCACTGTACAGTAGTAGCGACAATCACAGTGCAGTATTAGCACAATCACAGTGCAGTATTAGCACAATCACAGTACAGTATTAGCACAATCACTGTACAGTATTAGGACAATCACAGTGCAGTATTAGCAGAATCACAGTACAGTATTAGCACAATCACAGTGCAGTATTAGCACAATCACAGTGCAGTATTAGCACAATCACAGTACAGTATTAGGACAATCACAGTGCAGTATTAGCACAATCACTGTACAGTATTAGCACAATTCACCCCTATCCAATCACAGTGCAGTATTAACACAATCACAGTACAGTATTAGGACAATCACAGTACATATTAACACAATCACAGTGCAGTATTAGGACAATCACTGTACAGTATTAGGACAATCAGACTGCAGTATTAGCACAATCACAGTGCAGTATTAGCACAATCACAGTACAGTATTAGCACAATCACTGTACAGTATTAGGACAATCACAGTGCAGTATTAGCACAATCACAGTACAGTATTAGCACAATCACAGTGCAGTATTAGCACAATCACAGTGCAGTATTAGCACAATCACAGTACAGTATTAGGACAATCACAGTGCAGTATTAGCACAATCACTGTACAGTATTAACACAATCACAGTGCAGTATTAGCCCAATCACAGTGCAGTATTAGCACAATCACAGTACAGTATTAGCACAATCACAGTACATTATTAGCACAATCACAGTGCAGTATTAGCACAATCACTGTACAGTATTAGCACAATCACAGTGCAGTATTAGCACAATCACAGTGCAGTATTAGCACAATCACAGTACAGTATTAGCACAATCACAGTACAGTATTAAAACAATCACAGTGCAGTATTAGCACAATCACAGTACAGTATTAGCACAATCACAGTACATTATTAGCACAATCACAGTACATTATTAACACAATCACAGTGCAGTATTAGCACAATCACTGTATAGTATTAGCACAATCACAGTGCAGTATTAGCACAATCACTGTACAGTATTAGGACAATCACAGTACAGTATTAGCACAAACACAGTGCAGTATTAACACAATCACAGTGCAGTATTAGCACAATCACAGTACAGTATTAACACAATCACAGTGCCGTATTAGCACAATCACTGTACAGTATTAGGACAATGACAGTGCAGTATTAGCACAATCACAGTACAGTATTAGGACAATCACAGTACAGTATTAACACAATCACAGTGCTGTATTAGCACAATCACAGTACATTATTAACACAATCACAGTGCAGTATTAGTACAATTACTGTACCGTATTAGCACAATCACAGTACAGTATTAGCACAATCACAGTGCTGTATTAGCACAATCACTGTACAGTATTAGGACAATCACAGTACAGCATTAGCACAATCACAGTGCAGTATCAACACAATCACAGTGCAGTATTAGCACAATCACAGTACAGTATTAACACAATCACAGTGCAGTATTAGCACAATCACTGTACAGTATTAGGACAATCACAGTGCAGTATTAACACAATCACAGTACAGTATTAGGACAATCACAGTACATTATTAACACAATCACAGTGCAGTATTAGGACAATCACTGTACAGTATTAGGACAAGCAGAGTGCAGTATTAGCACAATCACAGTGCAGTATTAGCACAATCACAGTACAGTATTAGCACAATCACTGTACAGTATTAGGACAATCACAGTGCAGTATTAGCACAATCACAGTACAGTATTAGCACAATCACAGTGCAGTATTAGCACAATCACAGTGCAGTATTAGCACAATCACAGTACAGTATTAGGACAATCACAGTGCAGTATTAGCACAATCACTGTACAGTATTAACACAATCACAGTGCAGTATTAGCACAATCACAGTGCAGTATTAGCACAATCACAGTACAGTATTAGCACAATCACAGTGCAGTATTAGCACAATCACAGTGCAGTATTAGCACAATCACAGTGCAGTATTAGACAATCACAGTGCAGTATTAGCACAATCACAGTACAGTATTAGCACAATCACAGTGCAGTATTAGCACAATCACAGTGCAGTATTAACACAATCACAGTACAGTATTAGCACAATCACAGTACAGTATTAGCACAATCACAGTGCAGTATTAGCACAATCACAGTGCAGTATTAGCACAATCACAGTGCAGTATTAACACAATCACAGTACAGTATTAGGACAATCACAGTACAGTATTAGCACAATCACAGTGCAGTATTAGCACAATCACAGTGCAGTATTAGTACAATCACAGTACAGTATTAACACAATCACAGTGCAGTATTAGCACAATCACAGTACAGTATTAGCACAATCACAGTGCAGTATTAGCACAATCACAGTGCAGTATTAACACAATCACAGTACAGTATCAACACAATCACAGTGCAGTATTAGCACAATCACAGTGCAGTATTAACACAATCACAGTGCAGTATTAGTACAATCACAGTACAGTATTAACACAATCACAGTGCAGTATTAGTACAATCACAGTACAGTATTAGCACAATCACAGTTCATATTATTACAATCACAGTACAGTATTAGCACAATCACAGTGCAGTATTAACACAATCACAGTGCAGTATTAGTACAATCACAGTACAGTATTAACACAATCACAGTGCAGTATTAGTACAATCACAGTACAGTATTAGCACAATCACAGTTCATTATTATTACAATCACAATTCAATATTATTGCAGTTTCAGCGCAGTATTATTGCGCTCATGGAGATTTTTCCCTCTCTGCCCACCAAAAGATTTGCATTTCTCCGTTAAACAACAACAACTTGCATTTATATAGCACCTTTAACATAGTAAAACGTCCTACGGCGCTTCACAGGAGCATTATAAAAAAACAAAATCTGACACCGAGCCACATAAGGAGATATTAGGACAGATGACCAAAAGCTTGGTCAAAGAGGTAGGTTTTAAAGAGCGTTCTAAAGGAGGAGATAGAGGACGAGAGGTTTAGGGAGGGAATTCCAGAGCTTAGGGCCCAGCAGCTGAAGGCACGGCCGCCAATGGTGGGGCGATCAAAATCGGGGATGTTCAAACCTTCTGATACGTAAATAGTCCAGGATATCTTTTAGCAATGTGATTATTGTTACTGATTATTATTTAATCCAGGAAAATGAATTACACTCACCACCTAATTATGCTAAACCCAGAGTAAGAGCTAATGTTAAAATCGAACACATGGTGGCGCCAAATTCTAACACAGTCGCTAGTTAGAGTCCACAGCACTCGTGCAGTTCACTGCAATTGCAGGAGTTTCATTACTACGCCCCTCAATATTTCCATTTTCTCTGCATCCGAATGTATAACCAGAATAGTCTGCACATTCTCTCTCCTCCTGATCGCGCCGATGACCACCTTCCTATTGACCATTTCTCGCCTGCCCTCGCAGGCGGACGGAAGAGATCCCACGGGCCACTATTTTGAAGACGACATGGGGAATTCTCCCCGGTGTCCTGGGCCAGTCTTTGTACCTCAACCAACATCACTAATAAAAAAACAGACTATCTGGTCGTTATCACGTTGCTGTTTGCTGGAGCTTGCTGTGCGCAAATTGGCAGCCGCCTTTCCCCTACATTACAACAGTGACTGCACTTCAAAAAGTACTTCATTTCCTGTGAAGCACTTTGAGACGTCCTGAGGTTGTGAAAGACGCTATGTAAATGCAAGTTCTTTCTTTCTTTCATGGATGTTCACCCTAGCTTGAGAAAGAACGTGCCACATTCCCTCTGACAATATGGTAGGCGATACTTCTTTTCTAACAGGGCCTCGCAGAGCCGCACTGGCCTGCTTCAGTTCCACAGTCTCATACGATAGCAAAATACTGCGGATGCTGGAAAACTGAAATAACAACAGAAAGCGCTGGAAAAACTCAGCAGGCCAGGCAACATCCGTGGAGAGAGAAACAGAGTTAACGTTTCAGGTCGAAGACCTTTCGTCAGAACTGAGAAAAAAGCAGGAAATGAAACAGATGAAAAAGCAAGTTTGGGGGCTGGGGAATGGGGGAGGGAATAAAAGAACAAAAGGGAAGGTCTGTGAGAAGTAAAGAGACATTAAGAGATATTCAAGGCGAGACGAGATGGTAATAGGACAGGTAAAGAAACAAAAGATGGCTCTAGATGAAGTGTGAAATGCGCTGGCAGAATGAAAGACAGCTGCCATGTGGGAGAGAGAAAAGAAAAAAAAAGAAAAGGCACAAACCATAAGTGTGGATAAAAAATATATAAATATGGTAGGGGCCGAGGTTATGATCTGAAATTGTTGAACTCGATATTGAGTCTGGAAGGCTGTAAAGTGCCTAATCGGAAGTCTCATACCATGGTCTTTTGGTGTGATAGTTCTTCCCCTTCGTATCCTTCTAGGAAATAATATCCCACCCTCTCAAGAAGGCCTCTCGAGTGTCCTGGGAAGATATTTCAGTCTTCATAGACTAGTTAGTAAACTCAAGGGCATCAGTTAGTTCATGTTGCATAAGGTTTTTTTATTCAGACCACACCAACAAGAAAGAATAAGGAGTACAGATACATCAGGGGTGAGACAAAGACATGAGTCAGTACGATAATTCTGGCCTCTTGCGCATTCCCGAATTCCATCGCTCCACCATTGGCAGCCGTGCCTTCAGCTGTCTAGGCCCTAAGCTCTGGAACTCCCTCCCTAAACCTCTCCGCCTCGCTACCTCTCTCTCCTCCTTTAAGACGCTCCTTAAAACCTACCTCTTTGACCAAGCTTTTGTTCACCTGTCCTAACACCAACTTATGTGGCTCGGTGTCAAATGTTGTTTGATAATCGCTCCCGCAAAGTGCCTTGGGACGGTTTACTACGTTAAAGGCACTATATAAATGCAAGTTGTTGTTTTTGATAGAACCCAAGATAAAGTCCAACATACAGGCTGTGGTATCGGACATTGTGCCAAATTTTTTGACAAACTGGAAGAACGGGTTGAATAATCTCTCCCCATTTGGATGCAGCAAACCCCAAGGACTCACCAAGCCAATTGTTTTCCGCCATTACTTTCTAGGCTCGTGGAGATTGGGTTAGAGGATAGCTACAGTCGTGCCAACAACAACCAAAACCCAGAAAAGACATTTAAGCTGGTCTCGTCGATGAGATTTCACTTAAGAGGAGGGTTTGGAGGCTTCTTGAGAGGTCTGCGGAGGATCTGCGCTGGTCAGCTGCTTCTAGGTACTACAGGCGTGGGCATTCTTCCCTGTAGGAGGCCTATTCTGCTTCTTAAGAATTCTTATGGTGTTGGTGTTTTCAACAGTTGATCCACTGATGGAGCTAGATATTTTGCAAGTGCCCTTTAACACTGTACCAATCATTCCTTAAAGTTTATCAATTGGTAACAGGGATTAGATGTGACCAGTGCACGAATCCTGCTTATTTTCCATGCCCGAGTTGAAATTTGAGATTTTAAATTATTTTCCCAGAAAGGTACTGCTCTCCCGGGGCAGAGTTAAACTTTAATACAGCGTAGCATATTGCTACATATTTCAATTTACTGCCTTTTTTTGGTAAACACAAGAGCAGCTGTTCCGAGAGGCAGGAGGGAGAGGGCCGTCTTTATGGGCAGATTGTATTTGAACAGAAATAAAATATTACAATGCAGGATGAACTCATTCACTTCTTCAGGAAACAAAATGTCAAATGTCAAGTTTTTGAACCACCTAACCCTAAAAAAAAACGACAGGCATTCACACAGCAAACATACCATATTTTTTATTGTTTTTATGGGATGTGGGCGTCGCTGGCAAGGCCAGCATTTATTGCCCATCCCTAATTGCCCTTGAGAAGGTGGTGGTGAGCCGCCTTCTTGAACCGCTGCAGTCCGCGTGGTGAAGGTACTCCCACAGTGCTGTTAGGTAGGGAGTTCCAGGATTTTGACCCAGCGACGATGAAGGATCGGCGATATATTTCTAAGTCAGGACCTGAAGGGGAACTTGGAGGTGGTGGTGTTCCCAAGCACCTGCTGCCCTTGTCCTTCTAGATGGAAGAGGTCGCGAGTTTGGGAGGTGCTGCTGAAGAAGCCTTGGTGAGTTGCTGCAGTGCATCTTGTAGATGGTACACACTGCAACCACGGTACGCCGGTGGTGGAGGGAGTGGATGTTTAAGGTGGTAGAGGGGGTGCCAATCAAGCGAGCTGCTTTGTCCTAGATGGTGTCGAGCTTCTTGAGTGTTGTTGGAGCTGCACTCATCCAGGCAAGTGGAGAGTATTCCATCACACACCTTACTTGTGCCTTGTAGATGGTAGAAAGGCTTTGCGGAGTCAAGAGGTGAGACACGCGCCGCAGAATACCTAGCCTCTGACCTGCTCTTGTTGCCACAGTATTTATGTGGCTGGTCCAGTTAAGTTTCTGGTTAATGGTGACCCCCCAGGATGTTGATGGCTGGGGATTCAACGATGATAATGCCATTGAATGTCAAGGGGCAGTGTTTAGACCCTTGCTTGTTGGAGTTAGTCATTGCCTGGCACTTCTGTGGCGCGAATGTTACCTGCCACTTATCAGCCAAGCCTGAACGTCTCCTATCAACACCTCATGGCTTTTCATGTACAGTGAATTATTTTGAAGTTCAGTGACTGTTGCGATGTAGGCACACTTCTCTGCCTTGACAGCTGAACCAATTGTTTGCTTTGCTGTATTAGGTATGTCCTCAGAAAGTCATTATTCAGTTAAGCTAATTACAACATCCAGGCTTAAATAAGAACATAAGACGTAGGAGCAGGAGTAGGTCATTTGGCCCCTCGAGCCTGCTCCGCCATTCAATAAGATCATGGCTGATCTGATCTTGGCCTCAACTCCACTTCCCTGCCCGCTCCCCATAACCCTTGACTCCCTTATCGTTCAAAAATCTGTCTATCTCCACCTTAAATATATTCAATGACCCAGCCTCCACAGCTCTCTGGGGAAGAGAATTCCAAACATTCACGACCCTCTGAGAGAAGAAACTCCTCCTCATTTCCGTTTTAAATGGGTGCCCCCTTATTCTGAAATTATGCCCCCTAGATCTAGATTCCCCCACGAGGGGAAACATCCTCTCTGCATCTACCCTGTCGAGCCCCTTCAGAATCTTATATGTTTCAATAAGATCCCCTCTCATTTTTCTAAATTCCAATGAGTATAGGCCCAACCTGCTCAACCTTTCTTCATAAGACAACCCCTTCATCTCCGGAATCAACCTCGTGAACCTTCTCTGAACTGCCTCCAATGCAAGTATATCCTTCCTTAAATAAGGAGATCAAAACTGTATGCAGTACTCCAGGTGTGGTCTCACCAATGCCCTGTACAGTTGTAACAGGACTTCCCTACTTTTATACTCCATTCCCTTTGCAATAAAGGCCAACATTCCACTTGCCTTCCTTGGGCTGAGAAGTGGTAAGTAATATTCGCACCACACAAATGTTAGGCAATGACTATCTTCAACAAGAGAGAATCTAACCACCTACACTTGACATTCAAAGGCATTACCACTGCCAAGACCCCACCATCAACATCCTGGTGGTCACCATTGACCAGAAGCTGAACTGGACCAGCCACATAAATGCCATGGCTACGAGAGCAGGTCAGTGGCTGGGTATTCTGCGGTGAGTGGCTCACCTCCTGACTCCCTAAAGCCTCTCTACCACCTACATGACTCAAGTCAGGAATGTGATGGAATTCACTCCAATTCCCTGGATGCGTGCAACTCCAACAAAACTCAAGAAGCTTGAAACCATCCAAGACAAAGTATTCCGCTTGATCGGCAGCCCATCCAGCACCTCAAACATCCTCTCCCTCCGCCACTGGCGCACTGTGGCTGCAGTGTGTACTATCCACAGGACACAACTCACCAAGGCTTCCCAAATCCGCGACTTCCACCATCTAGAAGGATAAGTGCAGCAAGTGCATGGGAATACCGTCACCGCCAAATTCCCCTCAAAGTCACACACCATCCTAATTTGGACATATATCACGGTTCCTTCATTGTTGCTGGGTCAAAAACCTGGAACTCCCTCCCTAACCGCACTGTGGGAGCACCTTCACCGCACGGACTGCAGCAGTTCAAGATGGCAGCTCACCACCACCTTCTCAAGGGCAACTAGGGATGGGCAATAAATGCTGGCCTTACCAGCGATACCCACATCCCGTGAATTAATTTTTTTAAAGTGTATCTCAACTTGTTTTTAATTCTCTCACTGCGAAAGAAACAGTTGAAACATTTGACACCGTTTCCTCTGGTGTCCCCCAAGGATCTATCCTTGGCCCCTCCTATTTCTCATCTACATGCTGCCCCTCGGCGACATCATCCGAAAACACAGCGTCAGTTTCCACATGTACGCTGACGACACCCAGCTCTACCTCACTACCACCTCTCTCGACCCCTCCACGGTCTCTAAATTGTCAGACTGCTTGTCCGACATCCAGTTCTGGATGAGCAGAAATTTCCTCCAACTAAACATTGAGAAGACTGAAGCCATTGTCTTCAGTCCCCGCCACAAACTCCGTTCCCTAGCCACTGACTCCATCTCTCTCCCAGGCACCTGTCTGAGGTTGAACCACACTGTTTGTAACCTTGGTGTCATATTTGACCCCGAGCTGAGCTTCCGACCACATATCTGCGCCATCACTAAAACCGCCTACTTCCACCTCCGTAACATCGTCCGACTCCATCCCTGCCTCAGCACATCTGCTGCTGAAACTCTCATTTGCCTTTGTTAGCTCTAGACTTCACTATTCCAGCGCACTCCTGGCCAGCCTCCCATCTTCCACCCTCCATAAACTTAAGTTCATCCAAAACTCTGCTGCCCCGTGTCCTAACTCGCACCAAGCCTCATTCACCCATCACCCCCTGTGCTCGCTGACCTACACTGGCTCCAGGTCCGGCAACGCCTCGATTTTAAAATTCTCATCCTTGTTTTCAAATCCCTCCAAGGCCTCGCCCCTCCCTATCTCTGTAGTCTCCTCCAGCCCCACAACCCCCCACCCCGGCCCCCCAGGATATCTGCTTTCCTCCAATTCTGGCCTTTTGCGAATCCTCGATTTTAATCGCTCCACCATTGGTGGCTGTGCCTTCAGCTGCCGAGGCCCTAAGCTCTGGAATTCCCTCCCTAAACCTCTCCGCCTCTCTACCTCTCTCTCCTGCTTTAAGACGCTCCTTAAAAACTACATTTTTGACCAAGCTTTTGGTCACCTGTCCTAATATCTCCTTATGTGGCTCGGTGACAAATTTTGTTTGATAATCACTCCTGTGAAGCGCCTTGGAACATTTTACTACGTTAAAGGCGCTATATAAATGCAAGTTGTTGTTGTTGACACTGGACACCAGATATGTAAGTTTACAGGATCTGGCATGTGAGTGCAAGAGACTAAGCTTAAATGTTTACAAGCGTCTTCAGCAAAACATGCCAACTGAATGACTCGAACTCGGCCTCCTTCCAAGGTTCCCATCATCATAGATATCAGTGTCCAGCCAATTTGGCTCACTCCACATGACATTAAGAAGTGACTGGCTGCACTAGACAAAGCAAAGGCTATGGGCCATGACAAGTCCCTGGCTGTGGTGCTGAAGACCTGTGCACCACAGCTAGCAGCTGCTCAGCCAAGCTGGTCCAGTGCAGCTATTAGACTGGCATCTACCTGACAATGTAGAAAATTGCCCAAGTATGTCCTAACCACCAAAAACAGGATTTTTTAAAATATTCATTCGCAGGATGTGGGCGTCGCTGGCGGGGCCAGCATTTATTGCCCATCCCTAATTGCCCTTGAGAAGGTGGTGGTGAGCCACCTTCTTGAACTGCTGCAGTCCATGTGGTGAAAGTGCTGTTAGAGAGGGAGTTCCAGGATTTTGACCCAGCGACGATGAAGGAACAGCGATATACTTCCAAGTCAGGATGGTGTGTGACTTGGGAGGGGAACTTGGAGGTGGTGGTGTTCCCATGCACCTGCTGCCCTTGTCCTTCTAGGTGGTAGAGGTCGCGGGTTTGGGAGGTGCTGTCGAAGAAGCCTTGGCGAGTTGCTGCAGTGTAGGATCAATCTTACCTAGCCAAATAACACCCGATCAACCTTCTCTCCAACTATCAGTAAAGTAATGGAAGGGGTCATCAATAGTGCCATCAAACAGTCTGCTCACCGCTACACACTTTGGGCCATGCCAGAACCACTCGGCTCCAGACCTCATTACAGCATTCAGTCAGATGTATATCAGAGGTGAGGTGCGAGTAAATGCTCTCAACATTAAGGCAGCATTTGACTGAAAGAAAAGAAAGACTTGCATTTATATAGAAACATAGGAACATGAGTAGGCCATTTAGCTCTTTGAGCCTGTTCCGCTATTCAATGAGATCATGGCTGAATATTGCACCTTTCACGACTTCGGGATGTCCCAAAGCTCTTTACAACCAATGAAGTACTTCTTGAAGTGTAGTCACTGTTGTAATGTTGGAAACGCGGCAGCCAATTTGCGCACAGCAAGGTCCCACAAACAACAGTGTGATAATGACCAGAAAATTTGTTTTAATGTTGGTTGAGGGATAAATATTGGCCAGGACACTGGGAAGAACTCCCCTGCTCTTCTTCAAAATAGTGCCATGGGATCTTTTACATCCATCAGAGGGGGCAGATGGGGCTTCGGTTTAATGTCTCATCCAAAAGACTGAGTATGGTACCAACGAGGTCTAGCATAACTGAGGTCAATGAGGGGGTCAAAAGGGAAAACTGGTGACTGCCGTCATACCTGAAACACAGTGAAATAGTTGTGGTTGTCAAAAGCCAATCATCACAGGCCTAGGACATTGATGCAGAAGATCCTTTGGACAGCTTCCTCAGCCCACCATTTTCCACTGTTTTGTCAATAACCCTCCTTCCAGTAAAGGTCACGAGTGGGATTCCACAGTGTTCAGTTCCATTCACAGCTCTTCCACTATTGAAGTAGCTGTACAGCAGGACTTTGACAACATCCAGGTTTGGGTTGATAATGGGCAAGTAACATGCATGTCAAATAAATGCCAGGTAATGGCTATTGCCAACAAGTAAAAGCCCAACCACCTCCTCCGACCTTCAACGGCAACACCTATCACCCACAAACAACATCTTGGGGGGGGGGGGGGTCACTATTGACCAGAATGTTAAGTGGTCCAGTCAGAGCAACACCATGGCTACAAGAGCAGGGCAGAGTCTCGGTACTCTACAAGAGGTTTCTCGCCTCCTGACCCCTCAAGGCATTTCCACCATCTACAAGGCTGAAGTCAGGAGTGCGATGGAATGCTCACCACTCACCCGGATGGGTGCAACTGCAGCACCACTCAAGAGGCTCGACACCACCCAGCACAGAGCAGTTGGCTTGGTACGTACCTCTGCCACTGGACTCAATATCCACCCCTTCGCCACCAGCACACTGTGGCTGCAATGTCTACTATCTACACAGGATGTACTGCAACAACCTGGCAAGCTTATTTCAACAGAACTTCCCAGCTCTGTGACCTCCACCACCGAGAAACACATAGCGGCAATATCATAGGAACACCATGAGCTCCAAGTGCCCCTTCAAGTCACACATGGAATCACAGAAATTTACAGCACAGGAGGCCATTCGGCCCATCGGGTCTGCGCCGGTTGAAAAAGAGCCTAATCCCATTTTGCAGCTCTTGGTCCGTAGCCGTGTGGGTTACAGCACTTCAAGTGCATATCCAAGTACTTTTTAAATGTGATGAGGGTTTCTGCCTCTACCACCCTTTCAGGCAGTGAGTTCCAGAACCCCCCACCACCTTCTGGGTGAAAAAAGTTCTCCTCAACTCCCCTCTAATCCTTCTACCAATTACTTTAAATCTATGCCCCCTGGTTAATGACCTCTCCGCTAGGGGAAATAGGTCCTTCCTATCCACTCTATCTAGGCCCCTCATAATTTTATACACCTCAATCAAGTCTCCCCTCAGCCTCCTCTGTTCCAAAGAAAACAGCCCCAGCCTGTCCAATCTTTCCTCATAGCTAAAATTCTCCAGTCCTGGCAACATCCTTGTAAATCTCCTCTGTACCCTCTCCAGTGCAATCACACTTGGATATATATATATAGTTGTTCCTTCACCACTGCTGAGTAAGGCTATTTAAAAACAATAAGGCTCACAGAATTGATAACCAATTAGTTAGGCGGATTGAAAATTAGCTTCAATTTCTATAAGAAAAAGACTTGCATTTATATAGCGCCTTTCACGACCACCAGATGTCCCAAAACGCTTTACAGCCAATTAAGTGCTTTTTGAGCTGTAGTCACTGTTGTAATGTGGGAAACACGGCAGCCAATTTGCGCAGAGCAAGCTCCCACAAACAGCAATGTGGTTATGACCAGATCATCTGTTTTTATTGATTGAGGGATAAATATTGGCCAGGGGATAACTCTCTTCAAAGTAGCGCCACGGGATCTTTTACGTCCACCTGAGAGAGCAGACGGGGCCTCGGTTTAACGTCTCATCTAAAAGACGGCACCTCCGACAGTGCGGCACCTCCCTCAGTACTGCACTGGAGTGTCAGCCCGGATTGTTTGCACTCAAGTCTCTGGAGTGGGACTTGAACCCACAACCTTCTGACTCAGATAGGCAAGAGGTGCTGCCCACTGAGCCAGGGCTGACAATATCCAGCCCCTCTCGATACAAGAGGTCATGATTAATTAACAAGAACAGTAACACTCAAACAGCGCCTATAGCGAAATATCCCAAGGCCCTTTAATATCAGTAACTCGACTCGTGTACTGCAGGGGTCGTGTTTTCTCTTATTCTGCATAGTTCAGCGGTCAGTAGAGGGCAGAGCGTCTCTCCCCTCCCCTCCCCTCCCAAATCCAAAAAAAAATAGCTCAGCCTTTCCTACGCCTTGTGAGACTTTTTAGCGTTTCTCTCTGGAGGATTTGAAATGCTGTTTGCCAAACTGGCTTTCAGTTCACTGTACGGTCCACATGTAATTGGCTTCTGCCTAGCAACAAATGTAGCCATATTGGGAAAACGTGGAACAGATGTAGCAAAAATGTCTGGACAAAGCTTTTGTTCCAGTTGTTCATACTCCGCAGAGAATGGCTTTCTGGTTCGGTCACCAGACACTTGCATGAACTTAACTCTTGTTCCAAGTTTCAGCAGCAATGGCCAGCCGCCGGTACTTCTTTCCAGGGTTGTGGGGAAACAATTTAAAATAAGCACATTTCTTCAAGGCTAAGAGCCCACAACCTGCAGCTTACTCCAGCCTGCAAGCGTTGCGAGGGGGGGGGTTAGAATGACTAGAAAATAGCCTCAGAAAGCAAAGCGACATGCATTAAGAAGAAAAACCAGCCGGCAAACTTAAAATAGAAAACACGTGGGCCACAGGAAACTTCCGCCTTTTGTAAAATTTGCATTTTTATTTTCCTCGATTGGGAACGGTTGCAATAGAGAATTCAACAAACTCAGAGAATTCGGCCCACCGTGCCTGTATCTGCAGGAGAGTCCCACTCTCCCTGCTCTTTCCCCACAGCCCTGCAAACATTTTTTTTCCTTTTTAAGTAGTTTCCTTTTTTAAAGTAGATAAAATAACTGATCAAAACACAGAAAGCTCTAAAGGATTGAGGAACAAAGGGGCCTGCTTTGAGCTGGACGGTTGTCAATTCTATCTTATTTAAACCTGAGCTGCAGCCATGAATGCATGTCACGAAGCAGAAAATATATATTTAAGACTCGTAACCGAAGGGGAAAGGGAGGTCTCTCAATTCTCCTGTTGTGTGCATTCGCTGTTTCCTTCCAAAGTGCATCTATTTCGTTCCTTTGCTCTCTCTCTCTCCACACGTATCCCCCCCTGGATCCTGGCTGTTGAAGTGAGCTAGTTATTCTAATCCCTGGATAGCTGGGGTTGGGGGTGGAGAGGAGAGAAGCGAAGCTGTAAAGCCTTGGCTACAACCCGGCCAGCACAAAGCCCCGCTTGTGGCTGTCTCTTTACAAACCCACACACCCAGAGGGAAGAGGCTAGTCGCCGTCCACAACTGCCCTCCTCAGCTACAGCGCGCCACACACACCACTTCAGAAAAGGTAAGTGATCTTTCAACCACATATTCAAACATTTATTTTCCATATATAAATAAATCTATATTAAAATCCTGACAAAAAAAAACCAGGGAAGCAGCAACAATGCATCTTGGCGGCCAGTACTCAAAGTAAAATATATATATATATACTGCTCCTGCCAGACCTCTTTTAAATCTGCAAAATTTAAAATCCTCTAAATGTTAAAAGCAAAGTTACTAATTATTTCCAATTTTGGAAATTAAGATTATGGTTAGGGATTTATTCAATTAGGCTGATTTTTTTAAAAAATCTATATTTCATATATGGGTTGCCATTGAGTGTTTTTGTTCTTCATTTTATTTCTCACAAAAGCATTCAAGATACATATTTTTTTTTGCTTTTCATGGAATCTGGATTTCTTCATGAATTGGTAACTCATAGCAACCTCCCTGTCTGACTGAGAATGACTGACTATATTGATCGACCCACACGCCTTTCTGGCTTCTCAGATTATCATTCTTTAAAAGATCTGCTCCCAGTTAATAATATACAATTCAGTGGCTTCTTTCGTTCATAGACAGTCAGTCACAAGCTTACATCTGAGTCGGTGGATGTGGACATTTAATTCATTGGAACTATTCTTAAATTATTTTAAAAAAATTTTTTTTAAAGGATCTGTGAAATTATTTTGGGAAAGATATTGCAAAAATAGGGAGATGGAAAAATAAATTCAATCTATATTTTGTCCAAAGATTGCAAAGAACTCTGGTTGCTCTATATCAATGTGTCTAAAGATATACATGTCGATAATGGACCTTGCATGTTCTGCCCCACAGGCGGTGCGAGGAATGAAGAAGCTCATTGTTCTGATGCTTTTGAGCAGCTTGCTCGCTGTTCAAGCCATGCCCGCCAATCGCCTGTCGTGCTACAAAAAGCTGCTGAAGGGTCGAAACTGCCACAATATCCCCGAAGGGACCGAGCACTTGCGGCCCATAGACAAGGGGCTGGTGGACCACTTCTGGGCAGGAGACAACTGTGAGGTGGTCTGCTTCTGCAATCTCCGAGAATTGCTCTGCTGCCCCAAGTAAGTCACTCTCTCCCCCAACCTCCCCCCCCCCGCTAAGGCACTAAACCGTGCGGTGCAAACACTGCCAGGAGTGAATGAGTCACTCACCAAACCTGGTACACACAACTGCGATTCACCAGTGATAAATACCATGAAATATAGAATAGTAAAGGCACTGAATATTTATCAATTCACGATGAAAGAACGGCTCTTCTCTGAGCAGGGGACTTCTCCACCCCCCCCCCAAGGGGTGTCCTCGCCAATATTTATCCCTCAACCAACATCACTAAAAAAACATTATCTGGACATTATCACGTTGCTGTTTGTGGGAGCTTGCTGTGCGCAAATTGGCTGCCGCGTTTCCTACATTACAACAGTGACAACACTTCAAAAGTACTTCATTGGCTGTAAAGCGCTTTGGGACGTCCGGTGCTCGTGAAAGGCGCTGTATAAATGCAAGTCTTGCTTCTCTATAAAATGTGTCACGTGTATGAATTACTTGGAAACAAAGAACTTGCATTTATATAGCGCCTTTCACGATCTCAGGATGTCCCAAAAGCGCTTTACAGCCCTTTTGAAGTGTAGAAATGTAGGGAAACACGGCCGCCAATTTGCGCACAGCAAGTTCCCGCAAACAGCAATGAGATGAATGACCAGATAATCGTTTTTTAGTGATGTTGGATAAAGGGTAAATACTGGCCAGGACACTGGGGAGAACTCTCCTGCTCTTCTTAAAAATAGTGCTATGGGATCTTTTACATCCAGCTGAGAGGGCAGATCTGGTTTTGGTTTAACCTTGTTGTTTGAGGGATCTTGCTGTGTGCAAAATAGTCGCTGTGTTTACATAAAGTCAGAGGCCTGGATTTTGTGGTCAGCGGTGAAGGAACTCTCGCTGTTTATCATGCTTACAGCTGCCCACAGACTTTTCGTGAGCTTTTGAGTGGCAACTTACGGTTCCTAGAGATCATTTCCAGCGTGGCGCCCTCTACAGGGGATCTGCGACCTGTGTGAGCAGAGCAAGCAACAGCGTGTCTCCTCAACCAATCAGATTGAAGAATCCTCACTGAGACACGCAGAGTCGAAACCAGGAAGTATCAATTAGAATATTTAATTCAGTGTAAAATCATATACAGAAAGCAAAATAGAGAGAGGGAAAGGAAGATGGGATTAAGAGGGAGAGATAAAAGAGACAGAAAGAAAAAGTAAAAAAAAGTTTAATTTTATTTAAATCTCCAACAATAATTAAATTCTGAAGGAATGAGACTCCACACTTGTAAAATTACATTTTCAGTGCCAGAGAGGTTGGTTGGCAGTTATTATGACTTATCACACCGTTAAAAATTCACTTACACCTGAATGCACCAGCTCTAACTTTTTCTGGTGAGTTTAGTGGGTAATTAGTGGGTAAGTTCCGTAACTTCACGCCATTACATGGATTTCAATGCCGAGTCTATCGGCGAGGTACCGGTGGAGCGAAGCTTGTGAAGGAGCAGGGCAACTCGGATAGCAACTTCCGGATTTCTGCGTTTAACTGCGCATGTGTGAACTCCGGAAGTTGCTGTCCGATTTACTTCAAAATAACAGCGAGCGCTAATAGCCTCTCTGTTTTTAACACAAAATCCGGCCCACTGCATTTCACAGCCATTATATACTCACATCCGCCAGTCCTCTGACTCTGGCCTTTTGTGCATCCTCCTCTTCCTTTATTCTTTCAACCATTCTCTCTCAAGCTCCCTCTCCAAGTTTCTCCACCTTTAAAAAAAAACCTTCTCCAAACCCAACTTTTCCACCAAGCTTTCAGTCGCCTCTTAATTTCTCCCTCTATGGCTTGCTAGCTGCTCACTTACCTATTACCACTTATTTTTTTTCTGTCCCCTCTGTAAAGTGCCTTGAGACATTTTCTACATCAAACATGCTACATGAATGTAGGTTGTTGCATACAAGGCATTTTTGAGACATTTTTGAGAGACAGTGTCAGGGTCTTTCATTATATATTTCAAATTGACAGCCCATTCGTGGTAAACTCTTAATATTAATGATGCTGTCAGCAATTAACCAATTGAGGAATGGCCTTCCTTTTAAGTAGAGTTGGATAGATTTGAAAACTTGAAAGGACACAGACAGATTCCGAGCGTATGAACAATGACGGCCAGGAGAAAGGCTCTCTGGTCCACCCAGCCTGTTGCACACAATTACAATGTTTAGTGCATCACAATATATAGACGTCGCACTCCACCAAAAACCTGGGAGGCAAAAAAAAAACAGATTTAAAAACTCAGCCCAATTTGGGAACAAAATCTTGGCTATTCCTCTCCGACCCCCCCTTAGGCGATCAAAGCCAGTCCAGGAAATCACTCTGGCCCTGATAATGCTGTGCAATACCCACCCTTTTGTACCAGGTGATCTCTGCTCCAGCCAGAAACAGGTCCACCTCGCGCTTGAAGGAATTCAGCGACTCGGCGCCCACCGCCCAAGATGGCAGCCTGTTCCAGAGCTCCACTATCCTCTGGGAAAAGAATGGTGGTCAGAAGTGACAAAATTGCATTAGTTTCGGAACAGCTGAGCAGTAAGTGTACGGAGATCAGACTGTAGGCGATAGTAAACTGCCCTTAATCAGACCTGTGACGGATAACCACAGTATACCTATACCCTTAACTATCACAGACAGAAAATGGCAGGGAATATGTTACAAATTGCAACACAGGCAAAGATTTGAGTGAAATCATAAAATTCAAGACTGAAATTCATGGAAATCCGAATGTCCCAAGTGCATATACTTAGCTGGCAATTAGATAATATGCTGTATAAGAACCTTAGAACAGCAATAGTTCGCACGTGAAATTAATTGGGAGTTGATTGAGTCATATCTAATAGCTCACAAATATCATGCCCAGCATGTTGCAGTGTGGTTTCTATCAGATTACAGCCATGTCGTATATATATGTAGATCGTAAGTAAGCAAACAGGAGACTGCAGATACTGGGGTTTATCCAGTTTTACTGAATTCTCTGAAATTGTATTTTTTTTTAAATGTGGGGTTTTTTTGGCAACAGAAAATTGTCTTACCTGCACCTGGTGAAAATGTAACTTTTATAAATTTAAATATCTAACTGAAGGGTTTTTTTTTGTCTCCAGTTCCACAATGGCTTCTTAAAGATGCTTCCAGCACTCAACAACTGTGACGGTGCTTGCCATTAACTTAACATTTTAAAATAAATTACTCAGATTCTGCAATTTTTTATGTTACTTTTCCCAGTGGTGATGGTTTTCACCAGTTGAGGGATTCCCTTAATTGATGTGTCAGCCTTGGCTCGGTGGTAGCACTCTCGCCTCTGACTCGGATGGTTGTGCGTTTGAGTACCATTCCAGGGAAGCACGAAATCATGGCTGACACTCCCAGTGCAGTGCTGACACCGAGCCACATGAGATATTAGGGCAGGTGGAGGTACGTTTTAAGGAGCGTCTTAAAGGAAAAAAGAGAGGTAGAGAGCAATGTACAGTAAACTCTTCCGTATCCGGCACCGACGGGACCGGGATGGTGCCGGTTGATTAAAAATTCCGGATAACAGAGAGGTAGGTAATTTTTAACACAAAAAAAATAAAAACCAGTGACTAACTCGGCCACCGCGGGAAACTTGGACTCGGAAAAATGAAAAATGGATGGATTCGGCAAGATTACCGGTTATCTATTTTGCCGGTTATTAAAGAATTCCGGTTGATTAGGTGCCGTTTAAACGAGAGTTTACTGTACCCTGTAACTTTTTATTTTAGTGCGCGGCCCCTTTAAGGTGTTGCGTGGCCCATTCACACTTTAACATTGCAAAAGCCAGTCGCGGGCTGCACAGGACTGGCAGAGAGCTGCGCGGATAGGGAACGTTGGCAGAGACCTGCGCGGCCGCGCAGCTTATAGGCAACGTTGGTCAAGAGGTGGAGAGGTTTAGAGAGGGAATTCCAGAGCCGAGGGCCTCGGCAGCTGAAATCACGGCCACCAAAAGATATCGCGGAGGGTTGTGGAGCTGGAGGAGATTAGAGATAGGAAGGGGCGAGGCCATGGAGGCATTTGAAAACCAGGATGAGAATTTTAAGATTCTTCCACCTCCTTCCAACCCGTGACATCGTCTGTCGCCGCCCCTGCCTCAGCTCATCTGTCTCTGAAACCCTCATCTATGCCCTTTCTACCTCTAGACTCGTCTATTCCAATGCTCTCCAGGCTGGCCTCCCACCTTGCACCCTCCGTAAACTTGACCTCAGCAAAAGCTCTGCTGCCTGTGTCCTAACTTGCACCAAGTTCCGTTCGCCCATCACCCCTGTGCTCGCTGACCTACATTGGCTCCCAGTCCTGGCCACCCCTCAATTTAAAAATTCTCATCCTTGTTTTCAAATCCCTCCATGGCCTTGCTCCTCCCCATCTTTGTAAACTCTTCCAGCCCTACAACCCTCTGAGATCTCTGCACTCCTCCAATTCTGGCCTCTTGTGTATCTCCGGCTTCCTTCGCTCCACCATTGGCAGCTGTGCCTTCAGCTGCCTGGGCCCTCAGCTCTGGAATTCCCTCCCTAAACTTCTCCGTCTCTCTATCTTTCTCTCCTTCTTAAAACCTACCTCTTTGACCAAGCTTTTGGTCATCTGTCCTGATATTTGTGGCTTGGTGTCAAATTGTGTTTTATGACCCTTCTGCGAAGCTGCCTTGGGATGTTTTACTACATTAAAGGCGCTATATATATGCAAGTTGTTGGACATAGTGTCAAGTATGAGGGTCAAGGAGGTTTCCCTCTTGCTGGAACACAAATGTGTGATGCAGTCCAAGCATGGGTAAGCGAGATGCTCACGTACAGCACACTGCGTTCATTAAAAAGCTTCTTGGGTTGGTTTTGCCAGTCATGTAGTGCCCCCCACGATGGATGTTTGCAAGTGGACCATCTCTCAGAAAAGCGGCCAAAAAATGCAATTGATTAAAATATCTTGGATGTAAGTAAAAACAATGTAGCTGTGGCTCTGGCTATAGATTTGCTGCTCGTCGGCCAGGATAGTATGGAAGAACTTGGCTGTATTAAAAAATGGTGGCACGCATACAGAAAGAGAAATTTTCCTATTTATTTATGCTTTTCCCCCCCACCACCCTCTTTAAAGGGATATGTGACCCAAACCTGCAGTGTTTAAATTAGGGCAATTTTCACCAATTGATTTAGTTCAGTTCAAGTCACTTAAGTTCATACTTCAGTTTGGTGCTCTCCCTCCCACACCCTTCCTCCTGGTAAAAAGAGACCGTAAGATATGAATTACTGTTGCCAGTGTCGTCGTATGGCTTAATGCTGGTATCACATTCCTCCCCACTATTTTAACAGAGGCTTTAAACCCTTTCAAATAAACTGTAAGGAATAAGGAACTGTGTGATGAAACAGAACCATGTCATCAAAACTTAGAAATGTTACTTCAAAATGTTATTTGAACCTTTGGGCATTATAGAAATCAGACAGCACAGAAGGAGGCCATTCAGCCCATCGTGCCTGTGCCGGCTCTTTGAAAGAGCTGTCCAATTAGTCCCACTCCCCTGCTCTTTCCCCATTGCCCTGCAAATGTTTTCCTTTTCAAGTATATATCCAATTCTAAATTACTGAGTGAATAAATCGAAGGAGCACTTCCGCCCTGGTTATATGATCAGATCTGTTCTGAAAATGGCTGAAGTTCATCCTCCAAGTTGGGGGGTACATCCAATGTCGAGTGAGCTCTGGTGAAAAACAGAGAGTTCCGGTGTTGGCTTCATGTGGGCTTCGATTCAGACACATCAATAATGCAACCAGGGAACAGATTCCATACTATATCACCACCACCATCATCAATTCCCCCCTCTTTCCCACCTCCTCCCCTGCCCTTCTATTATACACGCACAGCCTTAATCCTTTGCCTGCCATCCAGTGTACTCCAGCTGCAATGTAAAGTTTAAAGAACAAAGAGAAATATTTTGGTCACTGATAAAAATATATATATTCCTTACAAGGATACATGAAGCAGTGCTCCCCCCATTGCCTCAGGGGAGTACCTTGGTCATACAGACCAAGTTTCAACCCTCGGTCAGTTAGTTGATCTCAGTTAGGATGGCAGTCGGTGCTAGACTTCCCCTCGTCAGACCCTGGTGTGTGGACATTTGAGCTCGTGAGGATCTGGCTTAGCTATGATACCCCCACAGTCAATTGCCTTGGTCTGAGCATTCATGATCAAAGCTTACAGATATAAAGTGGTCATTTGGGTGAGATACAAGAGGGTTGGGTGCTCAGTACAGAAAAAACTTAGAGGGAACATTGGTGAGGTTGAACTATGCCACAACAAGGAGACAACATCTTGGGCAGAGAAGAGTAACGGCAGGGATAATGGAGAGAATAAAAAAGGATGTGCGAAGAACATGTCCATGTGCGCAGCCAAAGGAGAAAGGCATCAGTCTACAACTGCTGCCCATAGCTCCAGAAATTCACCTCAGTGACACCATAAGCTGAACCCTCTCCACAAATCCACTTTAGTGATACCAATGACATATACCCAGATTATGATCCCACGTCTGAATATAACTGAGGCATAATAGCATATACGTACAAAGTATAGTTCTTTTAAAGAATGAGTCTGTCCCCATCTGCACTGTATAAAAAAGGACTTAGCAATGACTAAATGCATTGGAATGGTTTTTCCCAAGGTCAGTTAACTTTGATAGTGAAGTGGAGGGTGACGCTTTATAAATATGCTTCCAGTACTAAAGCAAATTGGAAAATGTTGCCAATAATAATAACAGATAGATCAATCACACTTAAAACGTCTTAAATCAAAACATATTAATGTGTGCTCTTCAGAAATAAAGATTTGCATGCCAAACAATTTTATTTCCATAACAGATGTCACTTGTCAGCAGATTCAGTTTTGGTCTCCTTACCTAAGGAAGGATATACTTGCCATAGAGGCAGTGCAACGAAGGTTCACCAGACTGGTTCCTGGGATGGGAGGGATTGTCCTATGAGGACAGATTGAGTAGACTAGGCCTATATTCTCTGGAGTTTAGAAGAATGAGAGGTGATCTCATTGAAACATACAAAATTCTTACAGGGCTTGAGAGGGTAGATGCAGGGAGGATGTTTCCCCTGGCTGGGGAGTCTAGAACCAGGGGTCACAGTCTCAGAATAAGGGGTTGCCCATTTAGGACTGAGATGAGGAGAAATTTCTTCACTGAGGGTGGGGAATCTTTGGAATTCTCTACCCCAGAGGGCTGTGGAGGCTCAGTCGTTGAGTATATTCAAGACAGAGATCGATAGATTTTTGAATATTAAAGGAATCGAGGGATATGGGGATAGTGCAGGAAAGTGGAGTTGAGGTCGAAGATCAGCCATGATCTTATTGAATGGCGGAGCAGACTCGAATGGCCAAATGGCCGACTCCTGCTCCTATTTCTTGTTATGTTCTTATGTTCTAGATTCAGCCTCGAAATAAGTTAAATAGAATTTACCTAGATAATAATGAATACCTGGTAACGAGTTACCATAATCTAATACATGAGATTACATGATACTACAAATTGAGTGAACAATGCATTAGTAGTTTATAGTCTTACCAGTTAGTCTAGCCTTGAATATACTCCTATATTTCATTTGTTTATCCTCATTTGACTGAGTAAATTAAAACTTCAGCTAATCTAGTCTCATATAGATACACGCAGTCTCTCCCCCAGTGCTTCAAAGATAAAGTTATTGTCTCTGCGCCATACAGATCAGGAAGGCCCCGTTCAATCCCCAGTCTGTGCTGGATTAGCTGGCCTTGGGTAGGACAGTGGCACCGTCGGTACAATTGGTTGTTGTGACCCTGTGTTAGAGAAGGGAGAAATCAGTCAGGGTTCCCACTCCTAATCACTATGCAGCGACCCCCTGTAGCTAGAAGCGTGTGTGTGTGGATACCGCACAAGGAGGATTGTAGTTGGCTGTGACACCCTAGACAGTGGGATAAATCTGCAAACAATAACCAGCACCACTCATTGATTAGCAGTGATTAGCAACACTCATTGACTAGCACCACTCATTGACTAGCACCGCTCATTGACTAGCACCACTCATTGACTAGCACCACTCATTGACTAGCAACACTCATTGATTAGCAGCACTCATTGATTAGCAACACTCATTGATTAGCAGCACTCATTGATTAGCAGCACTCATTGACTAGCAACACTCATTGATTAGCAGCACTCATTGACTAGCAACACTCATTGATTAGCATTGATTAGCAGCACTCATTGACTAGCAACACTCATTGATTAGCAGTGATTAGCACCACTCATTGACTAGCACCACTCTGATTAGCAGTGATTAGCAGCACTCATTGACTAGCACCACTCTGACTAGCAGTGATTAGCAGCACTCATTGACTAGCACCACTCATTGACTAGCAACACTAATTGATTAGCAGTGATTAGCACCACTCATTGACTAGCACCACTCATTGACTAGCAGTGATTAGCAGCACTCATTGACTAGCACCACTCATTGACTAGCAACACTAATTGATTAGCAGTGATTAGCACCACTCATTGACTAGCACCACTCAACGACTAGCACCACTCAACTACATACCGCCAACTGCATCTGTCAAAGCTGAAATGTGACCTTGGAAGGAACTGCTAACATTTAATGGATTTTCACGTGACTGTAACCAACCTTGTTCTGTTTCAGGGACATATTCTTTGGACCAAAGATTTCTTTTGTGATTCCTTGCAATACTCAATAAAAGGAAATTGAACAGCAGAAGGAAAACCATTCACCGCCTGGAATCAAATGGAGGATTAAGTGCTGCCCCGTGTACAGAATTCTTCAATGATTTTTCTTAAACGTTCATGGAATGTGACCCAGTGCCACCCGACACAAGAGGTGCTATTTCCCATGAGGAAACTTAAAATTATTTTCTATGTTTGTAGACGCGCAAAACGACACAGCATAAGCACTAACATACACTCCGTCATATACATGCTTCTTTCAGCCAACCTTTCAATCAACAGTCTTTTGTTGTCCATCTTACAAGACAGTCGTACAATGTTATTTAACAGTCACCAATTCTTTTTTTATAAAAACATTCTGGACGCTAAAAAAACCAAGCTAGAAATGCACTTAAAATACTGATGTTAATCCAAACTAATGATATAAATCTGTACTGATCCTGCACAGTGTATTTTCCCAGCAACTGCTAATTCGCCCATTCCAAAAACGTACATCCAGTAACATTTACGAGTGCTGATATTATTTAAGTGGGGTCATAAAACTTAATATAGGAACCATTTAACACCCCATTTTACAGATTGTCTTACTATACATTGAAGATACAACGTTGTTATGTTGTAATTATTTTACATGATTTAATAAAAATTTCTCAAACAATTCCAACTACTCGAGGTTTATTTTATTGCACAAACATTCCAACTCTAATTATAAGTTTCTCTATACAGTTGCATAAGTCCTCTAAGTAAAGAGTCAAACTCTTTATATAAAAAAAAACTCTGGTGCATCTTCCATGGCGCTGCCTGTGGGCTAAGAATGAGGCTGAGCGAACTGTGGTGAATGTGGAGATAGGGGAGCGAGTGGAACAGTTATACCGAGGCCTTTCAGAGTTTGGGAGGGCAGCAGAGCAAACATTTGGAAAATCCTAAGCTGGTAGTGAAAGGCCTGGATTGTAAGCAGCAGAAAGCCTGCTGGTAGCTATTATAGAAGTAAGTTAGAAATAAACTCTTTGTCTTTGTACCTTCACTGGATGGGCTTTACGTCAGTCGTGGCTCAGTGGGTAGCACTCTCGTCTCTGAGTCAGAAGGTTGTGGGTACAAGCCCCACTCCAGAGACCTGAGCATAGGGAATTGGCATGGTGGCTCTATCTCAGAAATATATCCAATCAGAAACAGGAGAAACATTGAACCAGTGAGAAAGCTCAGTCATAAGTCTTCATTGCATCAATCAGAAATGTAGAATTATCTCCCCCAAAAGGCTGTAGATGCTGGGTCAATTGAAATTTTCAAGACTGCGATCGACAGATTTTTTTTTATTAGTGAAGGGTAACGGATCAAAGGCGAGAAAATGGGGTTGAGGCCCAGATCAGCCATGGTCCGATTGAATGGTGCAACAGGCTCGAGGGGCTGAATGGCCTACTCCTGTTCTTATGTTCCTGAGACACGAGCCTACAGCCACAAAATAGTTTTATAGATAATTGGATAGGTGAAAGGATGGACGGAGATAGCAATATATTAATGGTGGAGATAGATGGTAGTACGAGCAGCCTTGTTCTTGTGGTAGCAAATAGCGTGCAAATGGATGGTCAGATTAATTTCAAATTTAGAGAGAGGTAGGCATTGGCACGGAGATGATCCGATTAGATTTCGGAAACTTCTATTATATAAATTAAGATGTATGATCATTTGAATAACTGAAGATACAGAACTAAAAAAAAAAGAGCTGGGTGTCAGTTCAGTTAGTCTAATTTCAGCTGGAGTGAAAATAGAGCTGCTAACATTCTTCAGGGTTGGGGCACAGGGAATTGGCCAGGAATCTTGCTCTTGATCCCTATCCAATGATTTCTGGAAATCAGCTGAAGGTAAATCAAAAGAAAAGTTGTTGTACTAATAGAGCGTCTTTCATGTCCACAGGACATCTCCAAGTTCTCCACGGCCAATGAAATATCTTGGAACTGTAGTCACTGGTGTTAGGTCGCCCAAAAGCAACACCCAATTTGTGTGCAGTAAATCCCACCAACATCAAACCGGTTTTGGTGGTGAAGGACAGACGTTGGCTCGCACACAGAGCGTTCCCTGCTAATCTTCAAACAGTGCTACTGAATCTTTCACAACCACCCGAACAGGCAAATGGGGCCTTGAACATCGCCCACACAGCACAGCACTCCTCTCAGAACTGCACTGAAGTGCCAACCTAGATTACACGCTCAAGTCCACTGAACCTAACTGGCACGATGAGGCAATGATGCACAATAGTCTGCAGATGCTCATGTCTAGGCTCAACACATGAACAGCCACTTGGCTGAGATACTGGAGAGTGACTCGTATCTGTACTACCCGACCACAGCAAGGAGTCAATACATTTGGCTTTATAAGGTGTCACACAAGCGGCTATGGGGATAGTGCAAGAAGGTGGAGTTGAGGTGGAAGATCAGCCATGATCTTATTGAATGG
This sequence comes from Squalus acanthias, assembly GCA_030390025.1. Lineage (NCBI taxonomy): Eukaryota > Metazoa > Chordata > Chondrichthyes > Squaliformes > Squalidae > Squalus > Squalus acanthias. The sequence continues at coordinate 251,222,941 of CM059425.1, forward strand.
TGGAGCAGACTCAAAGGGCCCAATGGCCTACGCCTGCCCCCATTTCTTATGTTCTTAAACCCACTTCACCTTTTAAGAGCCGTAGCCTTGAACCTTGAAGTAGACACACACCATAATTTTTGCAGCAATAGAAAAAAGTTCACAAATGGTGTCTCGATTTGGTTTGTACAAGACACTCATTTACAGAGTCAATTCAACTGAATACCACTCTTCCTCCACAATTGTTGCATGCAGCAATCCAGTAAATGGAGTGGGATTTATGTAGAAAAAAAATAAAGGTTACAGCACATTTCTACTGGTCACCTTTCAAATGTTTTCCTTTTCCACACTCAAGCAATTGACTCACTGCGGTAAGAGTTCTTGTTCCCAGATACTTTGTTCAAGCACCCAACCTTCATGGTGAGCCTAGGCAGTGAGCGTCAACTGCAACCGTGGGAGTGGGCAACTTGATCCCAAACCTGTTTCAATGTCCGCACAGCGACACCAAGGATCACTGAATACGAATCAGGAATAGAACTCAGGCTGGCTACTTCCTCTCTTTAGCCTGGACATTAAGACCATCATAGTCCCCTCACTGCAATCCCAAACAAGGTCACCTAACCCAGCACCAAGAACAAAATCTGGGATCTTTCAGCTCTGAATGTCTCAGCACAACACCATGGAGTACACCTCAACTCTAAGGGACATCATAAGAACACTTCTGTTTTTCTGGTATAGATGAATTTCATGGGGGCTAAAATTGGTTAAGAAAAATTCTTAAGAGTGCCCCCCTCCACCTCAGAATGGAGAAAAGGCCAGGTTTGATCCTCAGATTGTATTGCGTTAGCTCAGGATAGTCTGACAGGGCAGCAATAGGACCACTACAGTTGGCCTGTCAACACTTATTAGCTTGGCTCACAACGGAAGGAGGGCTAATGGCAAAATATCAAGAGGGCTTCCAGCTCCTGTGAAACTATACTCCGAACACAAGTCTGCCTTGAGGAGAGGGGACAATTTCCCTTACCTTTTCCTTGATCCATTGCAAAATGGTACATTGAGGTCTTGTGTTAAAATTGTCACCGGGTTGATCTGCTTGTCCTCGTGTGTTCTACGAAAGGCACTTATCCAACCTGACCACGCACCTACCACTGAAGGTTAAATCTGAAATGTTGGCTGAACTTTCCCTTTTGGAGCTTGCTGTGCACTTCCAGCAGTCCCAATTATCATTATTTTTTTTTTTTAAATCTCCTTTGTCTTTAGTCACTTTAGAGGGGGGGAATGGCTCTAAATACACCAACACTGAAAGCTTTGAATCCAACTTTTTGACAATTACCAACATTTCCTGAGCTTGCCAAATAACAAACAGCAGAGAATTTGTGCACATCTGTTTAATGCAAAATTAACAATCATGTCTTAAGTAGCCCGTAAGGTACAGTAGTAACAAACCTATACCTCTGCAACCACACCCCCCAATCCCACCGAAGCTGACAAGTGTAAATATTACAAAAATTCTGACAGTGTCATTGTACAGTACATTGTATATTTATGTGCACAGGGGAAAAAAATTAACACTGTAATCAATCTTAAGAGAATCCCGGTGCACAAAGAAAGTTCAAACTTTACAATCGATCACCATATTGCAGACAGGACAGCGTTTCACCTCCAACTACGATAAATGTTTTTTTTTTATACAGTACCAAAAAAATGGATTAATAAGCACTACAAAATTCTCGATCACGTGCCTTCTTTTTCCAGAGTCGAGTTTTCTTGCGACGAATTCCCATTACAGCCAAGTAAAAAAAAAACACCCAGTTGCCACGACATTACTGCGACGCAGAGCTGAATTCCTGCGCTCTGCAACATTGCCCATCTTCTGCGTGCGGGGAGGAACTGAATCAGAGTCAGGTGGCTTCCAATAGGAAGGGACAAAAAAAAACAAAAGAGAGTGAGGGAGATCTCCGGCTCCGGGAAACCTCCTAAAAAAAAAAGCACCGTTTGAAAGCATCAATTTCTCTTTGAGAACTTGGCCTCATTTTACAACAAAAAAAAACATGAAGGGAATTTGTCTTTTTTGTAGCTCTCATTTAACTATAACAACATATTCTAGACATTAAAACTGAGACTGGAAATCATAATTGCAAAATGAATTTTTTTTTATGTTTAAAAAAATCACATGCCAATTTCAGCTGATGCTTTTAAAGATTAAAATGCTTAAGTAGAACTGACTTTAGAAGTGGAACTCCCGTCACTGCGTGATCGTGTGATCAATAAAAACACAGTTAATGTCTGTTTCAGTGAATGCTGCTGTCAGGTTTCTGATCATGCCTGATTTTGTCGTTCTTCACCATGTAGATAAAATAGGCTAGCGTTTCCTTTTCATTGACTGGAATGGTCCTAAAATGACGACTGATTGTCTGGGGGAAAAAAAAAGTTATTTAAAAAAAAAAATTTGAATTTATTTTGGCATTTTCATTAGAAGTTGGTGTTGCGTGTCAAGCTCACTTCAGATACTTCCCTCCCATGCCCAAAACGCAACTCTGCTTTCATAGACAAATCTTTGCTCCCCGTGAACCTAAACATGACCTGCTGTGCATGATCAATTAATACTGTTTTTTTTTAATCATTAATGTATGTACTGAAAATTGTACTGGATCTCACCATGCACTCAAATCTCTGGCTGCACATAACATACTAACAGATCGTAAGACTTAACTGAAAAAGTATGAATCAAATTTATTAAGCAAGATCAACGAAAGCAAGATTAAAACCCACATTCCATTTAGACTTGGTGCCTCTTTTAAAACAATTGAAGTCTTGAGTAATTGTCATAACTTGGATCACACATCTGTGAGGAAAAGCTTAACGTGAGGCTGGTCTCCACCAGCTCCCAGAGCATTTATAGCAGCACCAAGAGGCTGTTAAAAACAATCAAGAAACAAGACTACCAGCCTGGGTTGTATGGTTCACCTCCCTTTGTAGTGGCAACTTAAGTTCAAAAGGTATCTTGTTAAAACAAAACGATCAATTGAAAGTTGCGTTCAAAAGGTATCAGGGCAGTCTCCCAGAAACTAGGCAAGAAATTCACACATCTTTAGGACACATCCAAAAATGAGACCGCTGAACCTTCAGGACTGGGCAATTGTGTAAGCTAATGTACGGAAAGCTCTCAACCATAATGTATCGTCACCAACAGGAAAGTAGAACCCACACCATAGCATTTAAAAGAAAACGAGAAAGATATTCACAAAACTTGCATAAATCTATGTTGCAGATGGTTAAATCAATCACTCGAGTTATCAAGTAAAGAGGCATTGTAAAGCATACAAGATTATGGGTAACGGCACCATTTTTCAACAGCACCTCCCAAACCCGCGACCTCTTCCACCTAGAAGGACAAGTGCAGCAGGCGCATGGGAACAACTCGGTCACACACCATCCTGACTTGGAAATATATCGCCATTCCTTCATCGTCGCTGGGTCAAAATCCTGGTACTCCCCCCACCCCCCAACAGCACTGTGGCAGTACCTTCACCACACGGGCTGCAGCGGTTCAAGAAGGCGGCTCACCACCACCTTCGCAAGGGCAACTAGGGATGGGCAATAAATGCTGGCCTTGCCAGCGACACCCACATCCCAGGATCGAATATAAAAAGAACCATATGGTGTGATGCTGAGCCCCACAGACCATGAAGGTCTCACATTTGAACCTTGGACTGTGCTGAATTAGCTCACAGCAAGGTTGACCACGAGGACACGAGAGCTGGTCTCAGCAAGTCGATGCTAGGGAGGGGAGAAAAAAATAATCAGCGTACTGCACATCTAATTTCCAACAGGGGTCCCTGGATAGTGACGTGTGTGGACATCAGATGGTGAGGGTAGGAGCAGTCTCAACTCTGAATCTCAAAGTCGGTAGTGTAGTGGGTATAATTATACTTGACTAGTAATCCAGAGAATAAGAATGCAAATCACACCACAGCAGTTTATAAAAAAATCTGGTACCATTAAAAGTGACCATGTCGTAGAAACCCAATCAGCTCACTAGGGAAGGAAACCTGCTGTCCTTACCCAGTCTGGCCCTATATGTGACTCAAGTCCCACACTGTTGACTGACTCTTAACTGGACTCTGAAGTGGCCTGGCAAGTCACTCAGTTGCATCAAAGTGCTGCAATGTAGCAGTTCGAGAAGACGGTCCACCACCACTTTCTCAAAAGCAACTAAGGATTGGGGAATAAATGCCAGCCTTGCCAGCAATGCCCACATCCCAAAGATGAATTAAAAGAAAAGTCAAATAGTCCACCGACACTCATTGTCTAGGCTCATACACAAAGAATGGGCGCTTGTAGGGCTGTTGGCATTCAGAACTCAATACGAAAAAAGCGCAGAAGGTGAGGGGTGAGGAGGTGAACAAAAAGGGAGCAACTTAAAGACTAGCATTTATATAAAGATCGTTTCACAACCTCAGACATCCAAAAACGCTTTACAGCCAATGAAGTATTTTTGAAGTGTAGTCACTGTTGCAATGTCAGAATGGTCCCACAAACAAAAATGCGATAATGACCAGATAAGCTGTTTTAGTGATATTAGGTTGAGAGATAAATATTAGCCAGGACGTCGGGGAAAACTTCCCCCGCTGCTCTTCAAAATAGTGCCATGGGATCTGTTACATCCACCTGACAGGGCAGACGGGGCCTCGGTTTATCGTCTCATCCGAAAGACGGCGCCTCCGACAGTGCCGCACTCCCTCAGTACTGCACTGGAGTGTCAGCCTAGATTTTTGTGCTCAAGTTGTTGGTGTGGTGTGCTACCCACTGAGCCACAGCTGATACATTAGCAATTTAGCTTGAACATACTTCAAGAAGTTTCACTGACCAAGACGGCACATGCAACAATTGGATTAGAACTGGCAAAGCATCGTTAAAATGTTCCTGCCTGTGAGCAACACAGCCAGAACATAACTTAAAAAAAATAAACCAGCATTTGACAAGAGGAAAAACATTACCTCTAGTGAAGTTGGTAAAAAAAACAAACAGGCTTTTAGTGTATACACTGGTAACAGATGTAAAGAAAAGGGCTATTCAAAGGGCTATTTATCTTTACATGCACCAGATATGGATTACATAGGATATACGGCACAGAAACAGGCCATTCGGCCCAACCAGTCCATGCCGGCGTTTATGCGCCACACGAGACTCCTCCCATCTTTCCTCATCTAAATCTATCAGCGTAACCCTCTATTCCCTTCTCCCTCATATGCTTGTCTAGCCTCCCCTTAAATGCATCTATACTATAGAAACATAGAAGATAGGAGCAGGAGTAGGCCATTCAGCCCCTCGAGCCTGGCTGATCATCCAAATTCAGTACCCTGTCCCTGCCTTCTCTCCATATCCCTTAATCCCTTTAGCTTTAAGAAATATATCTAACTCCTTCTTGAATATATTTAATGAATTGGCCTCAACTGCCTTCTGTGGTAGAGAATTCCACAGGTTCACCACTCTCTGGGTGAAGAAATTCCTCCTCATCTCAGTCCTAAATGGCTTACCCCTTATCCTTAGACTGTGACCCCTGGTTCTGGACTCCCCCGCCATCGGGAACATCCTTCCTGCATCTAGTCTGTCTAGTCCTGTTAGAATTTTATAAGTTTCAATGAGATCCCCTCTCATTCTTCTAAACTCCAGCGAGTATAAGCCCAATCGACCCAATCTCTCCTCATACGTCATTCCTGCCATCCCAGGTATCAGCCTGGTGAAGCTTCGCTGCACTCCCTCCATGGCAAGAACATCCTTCCTCAGATAAGGTGACCAAAACTGCACACAATACTCAAGATGTGGTCTCACCAAGGCCCTACACAACTGCAGCAAGACATCCTTGTTCCTGTACTCGAACCCTTTCGCTACGAAGGCCAACATACCATTTGCCTTCTTAACCGCCTGCTGCACCTGCATGCTTACCTTCAGCGACTGGTGCACAAGGACACCCAGGCCTCGTTGCACTTCCCCTTCTCTCAATCTATTGCCATTCAGATAATAATCTGCCTTCCTGTTTTTGACACCAAAGTGGATAACCTTGCATTTATCCACATTATATTGCATCTGCCATGCTTCTGCCCAATCACCCAACCTGTCCAAATCATACTGGAGTTTCTCGGCATCCTCCTCACGGCACACACTCCCACCCAGCTTTGTGTCATCTGCAAACTTGGAGATATTACATCCAATTCCCTCATCTAGATCATTAATATATATATATATATATATATATATATATATATATATATATATAGTGAATAGCTGGGGTCCTAGGACCGATCCCTGCGGTACCCCACTAGTCATTGCCTGCCACTCAGAAAAAGACCCGTTTATTCCAACTCTTTGCTTTCTGTCTGCCAACCAGTTCTCTATCCAAGTCAATACCTTGCCCCCAATCCCATGTGCCTTAACTTTACACGCTAATCTCTTATGCGGGACCTTATCGAAAGCCTTCTGAAAGTCCAAATACACTACATCCACTGGTTCTCCCTTATCTATTTTACCAGTTACATCCTCAAAAAATTACTATTCGCTTCAACCACTCCCTGAGGTAGCGAGTTCCACATTCTCACCACTCTTTGGGTAAAGAAGTTTCTTCTGAATTCCCTATTGGATTTCTTGGTGACTATCTTATATTGATGGCCTCTAGTTATGCTCTTCCCCACAAGTGGAAACATTCTCTCTGTATCCACTATCAAAACCTTTCATAATTTTAAAGACCTTTATTAGGTCACCCCTCAGCCTTCTTTTTTCAAGAGAAAAGAGACCCAGCCTGTTCATCCTTTCCTGATATGTATACCCTCGCATTTCTGGTATCATCCTTGTAAATCTTCTCTGCACCCTCTCCAGAGCCTCTATATTCTTTTATAATATGGCGACCAGAACTGTACGCAGTATTCGAAGTGTGGTCTAACCAAGGTTCGATACAGGTTTAGCATAACTTCCCTACTTTTCAATTCTATACCTCTAGAAATAAACCCTCGTGCTTGTTTTTTTTTTATGGCCTTGCTAACCTGTGGCACAACTTTTAGTGATTTGTACTCCGAGATCCCTTTGTTCCTCTACCCCACCTCGACTCGCACCCTCCAAGTGATATGACCTCCCTAGTCTTCCTACCAAAATGTAATACCTCACATTTATCTGTGTTGAACTTCATTTGCCAATTATATGCCCATTCTGCAAGTTTATTAATGTCCTCCTGTAACTTGTTGCAGTCCTCCTCAATATTGACTATCCCCCCCACCCCCCACTTTGGTGTCATCCGCAAATTTAGAAATTGAGTTTTTGATTCCCAAGTCTAAATCGTTAATGTAAATTGTGAACAGCAGTGGTCCCAGCACTGATCCTTGTGGACCACCACTACCCACCTTCTGCCGCTGTGAATAGCTACCCTTTACTCCTGCTCTCTGCTTTCTGTCCTGAAGCCAGCCAGCAATCCATTCTGTTACTTGTCCCCTGAATTCGCATTCTCTGACCTTGTTCATTAGTCTATTATGGGGTATCTTATCCTTTTGAAAATCCAGATAAATTACATCTACTGCATTACCATTGTCTACTCTCCCTGTTACCTCTTCAAAAAATTCAATGAGGTTGGTCAAGCAAGACTTTCCCTTTTGAAATCCATGTTGACTATTCATTATTATATTTTTGGTTTCTAGATGTTCTTCTATTTTCTCCTTCAGTAGGGATTCCATTATTTTTCCTACCAGCTGACTGGTCTATAATTCCCTAGACGTGTTCTATCCCCCTTCTTAAATATCGGTATTACGTTAGCTATCCGCCAGTCCTCTGGCACTACACCTTTTTCTAACGAGTTATTAAATATGTGTAGTAATGCCTCTGCTATCTCTTCCCTAGATTGTTTTAAAATTGTGGATGCAATCCATCTGGACCAGGGGTTTTATCCTCTTTGATTAATTTATTTAATATATCCCCTTTTTTTATTTTAAATGCACTTATCTCATTACTAATCTCATCATCCAATGTCATGTCCACCTGTTCCATCTCTCTGGTAAATACCGAAGCAAAATAATTTAATATTTCTGCCATCTCTCTATCGTTACCTGTGGTATTATCCTGACTATCCCTTAATGGCTCTATTCCCATCCCAACCTTTTTTTTTTATTGATGTGCCTATAAAATATTTTACGTTCCTTGATAATTTAAATTCCTCTTTGCCTCCCTAATTGTTTTTTTGACTTCTCTACTCATCTTTTCGTATTCTCTCTCATCATGCACTCCCCCTGCTGTCTATGTATGCCTCTTTCCTTACCCTCAATTGTTCTCTTATGGTTTTATTCAGCCATGGAGTCTCATTAATGTTTAGTTTGTTCTTTCCTTTTAGCGGAATATATTTTTCCTGCACTCTGTTGAACACTGTTTTAAATGTTTCCCATTGCTGTTCTACATCGTTGTTTGACAATATTGTTGCCCATTTCCACCCCCCCCCCCCCCCCCCAGTTCCACTCTCAGCCCCTCAAAATCAACTTTTCTCCAATCCATTAACCTGGTTTTCGTCATACATATATCATTCTCAATTATCATCTTAAAGCATATTATATTATGGTCACTATTGCCTATATGTTCCCCTACCTTTACTTCTCTTATCTGCTCTGGTTCATTCCCATTACTAGATCCAATAGAGAATCCTCCCTTGTTGGGCTTTTTACATATTGGGTAAGAAAGGAGTCCTGTACACATTGTAGGAACTCCATTCCCTTATCCCCTTTACCCATCTCTTCTGTCCAATTAATATCAGGGTAGTTGAAATCCTCCATGATTATTATTCAATGTTTTTTTTACTCATTTCTCTAATTTGTCTGCATATTTCTTCCTCCACCTCCCTTCCACTATTAGGTGGTTTGTAGACTACGCCTATTAGTATGATTGATCCTTTATTATCTTTTATCTCTATCCATGTGGATTCTATTTTTTTCTTGCTGATATCTGCATCACTTTTTTCTACTGCCATTATGTTATCCTTAATAAGTACAGCTACTCCACCTCCCCTTTTTCCCCTCCCTATCTTTTCTAAATATATTATACCCTACAATGTTTAATTCCCAGTCCTGATTTTTCTGTAGCCATGTCTGCATTGTGGCTATCCTCCCTGCAGTCTTTCTCCTTGTCCTCACAGGTAGCGAGTACATCGTACCTGTCGTGGACAGGACCAGTGTCTGTGGAACCTCCTTCTCAACCTCGCCTAAATCCCCGCTGCCTGTCTCCTTAACAGTCACACCCTCCCTTTCCTGAACCTGTGCTTTCCTCTGGTCATTGGATAGAAGATCACTTTTACCAACACAAAGGCCTTAACCTCAAAGCCTGATATTTCGAGGAGCTAACAGAAGCATTCCTTTTCAAATAAGCCATAACTAGGTCAAGTGATTTGTCATCATTCAAGGGGGGGGGGGGGGGAATCTACATTTTCACCTCCTTCAGAATATTTTAATGCAAAATTGTGGTACTTGGGCTGCAAACTACACAATACCCAGGCGGCATAAACATTTGCAAGATTTGCTGCACATGTCCTGCCAAATCATGTGGCCTATCTATAACCAAGTTCAAGAGGGTCTCTCTCCAGCACCTAAAAAATTAACTACTTACAATGTGCTTCACCAACTTCGGGAGGATAGAAATTGATCATTACTCTCACTCCACTCAGGCCGAGACGGTGCCTTGAAATTTTAATATTCTGGGGTTTTCCCCCCCCCCCAAATAATCACAGTCAAGGTATCGTGTAACCATTGCCAGGCCCAAGGATCAGATCGGAGAATTACAAAAGCCCCAGAATAATCTCCTTAAAGATCAGGTAGCGAAGCACAAACCAAAGTAACGATGAAGCGGGTCCAAGGACCGGTGGACTATGCTTGTATGGAAGTGGAGCCGGTAGCCCATCCCCACCCCGTAACTTGGCCTACGATCAGAGTCTGGAGCAACCAGATGACTTTGAGAACGACTGTTGCGAGTAATAAAAGCTTTTTTTTAAATAAAAGATTAGTACACAGCCCTGGATTCTACCACTAATATTCTATAAGCTCGACCAAAGCACCATCAAGAAAGAAGATCTTACATTGATGTCGTGCCTTCACTGCCAATGAACTACTCTTGAAGTGATTATGGAGGCAACACAACAGCCAATTTGCAAGTAGCAAGGTCTCAAAAATAGGAGTGAGATAAATGACCAGTTAATCTGTTTTATTGGTGCTAGAGAAATGATTTGAACTCGGGCACAGGAAACACATGAAGCTTTGCTGACAATCGGAGTAGCAGACCTCACGAAGACACAGGCTTGTTAGGAAATAAGCACGGGTGGGAGGATACAATTTAATGTGGAGAAGTGTGAAGTAATACATTTTAGTAGGAAAAACAAGGAATGCAAGTATACATTGAATGAAAAGACTCCACAGGGTGTGTATGAACAGTGACCCCTTGGGGAACAAATCTGTCACGATACAGAACGTGACTTGACATCATGGCCGGTCTTCCCAGGTGTTTTTTTTTTAAAAAGACTAACACAAGAACCAACACAAATTGACAGGATATGCAGCCAGCAGGTGGTTTGACACGTTGGACCCCCTGGGACACATCTCATTGTCTTGGCTGTGCTCTTAGTGTGTCTTTGATGTAGGGAAAGATTTGAATAGATTTTGTCTGTGTTTAAATTGTGAATTCTGGGAGATTCTCTCACTGCTAACTTACCTGAGGAAGGAGCGACAGCTCCGAAAGCTTGTAAAATTAAATAAATCTGTTGGACTATAACCTGGTGTTGTGCGACTTCTCATTTTTGTCCACCCCAGTCCAACGCCGCCATCTCCACATCATGATCTTTAAAGTGTGACTGCAGGTATATAAAGGCATTAAAAAAAAAGCGGCCAATAACATTGTGGGTTTTATAAATAGGGACTCTGAGAACAAGAAGCAAGTGTAACTGCCCTTGGCTACAAGGAAGCATTCAACCAAGTATGGTACTAAGGAACCCTAGCAAAACCGAGGACAATGGAGGTCAATTAAATATTAGGAAGACTGAAGCTATTGTCTTCAGTTCCCCCACCACACAAACTCCGTTCCCTAGCCACCTGCGCCATCCCTCTCTCTGGCAACTATCTGAGGCTAAACCAGGCTGTTCACAACCTTGGTGTCCAATTTGACCCCGAGCTGAGCTGCCGACCCCATATCATCTTCATCACTTGGATCACCTACTTCCACCTCCGTGACAGCACCCGACTCCACCCCTGCCTCATTTCATCTGCTGCTGAAACCCTCATTCATGGCTTTTTTACCTCTAGACTCGACTATTCCAATGCTCTCCTGGCTGGCTTCCCACCTTGCAACCTCTGTAAACTTGAACGCATCCAAAACTCTGCTGCCTGTACCCGAACTCACGGCAAGTTCCGTTCATCCATCACCCCTGTGCTCATGACCGACATTGGCTCCCGGTCTGGTAACGCCTCGATTTTAAAATTCTCATCCTCGTTTTCAAATCCCTCCATGGCCTCACCCCTCCCCATCACTGCAACCTCCCTCCAGCCCTACAACCCTCAGATCTCGGCGCTCCTCTGTTTTGTTCTGTTTTTTGCGCATGCCCAATTTTAATCGCTCCACTATAGGCGGCCGTGCCTTCAGCTGCTTAAGCCCTAAGCTCTGGAATTCCCTTCTGAAACCTCTCCCTCTTCCTTCAAGACGCTCCTTAAAACCTACCTCTTTGATCAATCTTTTGGGCACATCCTAATAGCTCCTTGTGTGTCAAAGTTTGTTTGATAACGCTCCTGTGAAGCGCCTTGGGATGTTAAAGGCGCTATATAAATGCAATTTGTTGTTGTGGTCAAGGGGAAAACCTTCCAGTGGCTGGAATTACACGATAAACAGGAAGAGTTGCGATTAATCAAAGCCAAGCAATGCAACCCCTGGAAACTGCTGGAGTTTCTCAGGGCAACACCCTTGGCCCAACCATCTTTAGCTGCTGCATCGATGACTTTCCCTCTGTCACAAGGTCAGGATCGACGATGATGCGAATATTCAGCTCCATTCATAACTCCTCCGATAACTAAACAGCCCGTGCCAGTAGGATCTGGGCAACATGTAGGCTTGGGCCGACAAGTGGCAGTAACATTTACACCAGATAAGTGCCGGGCAGTGGCAGTCTCCAAGAAGTTAAAAGCTCAGCCGCCTCCCCTGACTTTCAACAGCATCATCATTTCTGATTTCCCCCACTAGCTACAAGGCACAAGGTTACTTGACAGCACCTCCCAGCCCCGTGAGCTCCATCGCTGAAGGCCAAGAGCAAAAAATTTCACTGAACACTATCAACGTGCCGTCCTGCGTTGAGCATACATCACCCTTCCTTCATTGCCACTGCGTCAAAATCCTGGAATTCCCTATTTAACATCATTGTGGGAGCACCATCACCACAAGAACAGCAAGGCTTCAAGAAGACAGCCCATCACCACCACCACCACCACGTCAGGACAACTAGGAATAAACAATAAAATGTGCCCTTGCCAGCATCACCCACATCCAGGGAACAAATAAGAAAAATCAAGAGCACCGAGATTAGAAAATTTACACAGAGCAATGGTTAGGCCGCAGTTACAGCACTGTGTGCAGTTTTAGGTGCCCCAGTATAGAAAGGATATTAAAACCATAGAGATTCAGCACAGATATATCAGGATAATACCAGGGATGGGAACATATTAGTAACGAGAGACTCGAGATTACTAACACTGGAGCTGGGGAGACTAAGAGGAGATTTAACAGCAACCAATTTAAAATGGTTATGAAGAGAATGAGAAGAGCGATTCAGAATAATTTCTTTATGCAGAGTTTTGTTGAAGCAGGGAATGCTTTGCCACAAGGAGTGGCCGATGAGACAACACCGCACCTTTCAAGGAAAAAATGGTTAAGTATGTGAAACAGACAGGGATTAGTTCTGGATTGCCGCAGCAAATAACTAGCACAGACACAAAGGTTAGTAAATTTCTCCAGTTCTATGACTGGCCGAATGGCCTTTTCTCATCCTTCACTTCATTGGTCACATGTAGTCTACATGTTAATATTCGTTCATACCACCCCAATCACTACCATTGCAGTTCATACCACCCCAATCACTACCATTGCAGTTCATACCACCCCAATCACTACCATTGCAGTTCATACCACCCCAATCACTACCATTGCAGTTCATACATGCCTTGGAGTTGCAATGCCCAAGGAAAAACTAAATGTTGCCAGTAGACTCTCACCATCCACCCCCATTCATTTTTGTAGCCTTTTTCACCCAGTTAGGTATAAATATTTCCCCCCCTCCCCCCCCAGAGTGAGTAGTGACACCACTGTGTCAGCCAATGAGTTGGAGGCAGGGCAGGAACTGACAGCACAAAGTCTATTTACTCAGCAAACAGTGTCTACACGAACTACGGCAAATGGAACTCATGACCGAAACTACAGCAAAGTCTCCCGATAAAAGCAGGGTTATTTCCCCAGCAAAATGCAGTGAGTGGAGGATAGTTACAGCTGACAAATTGTGCGCATAAAATCAATCCCAGTCACTTACAGCAGATTGACGGGGCAATTACCCAAACATCTCCATTCTGGCTGGGACTTGTGGTGTCACCATATGCAGCCTTATTTTTTTTTTCCCAGCGGAGTGAGATATACTAAAAAGTTATATTTTAAAACCCAAATTGCGGACTTGGGAAGTGGGAGGTTTTACTAACGTAACTTTGCACCACCCTATTCGCAATTCAGCATCTATACTGTATCTATATCTATGTCCAGAGTGTCAGCTGTGGCTCAGTTGGCAGCACGCTCACCTGAGTCTGAAGGTTGTGGGTTCAAGCGACGTTCCCTTTAAGCTGTGGGGCTGCGCAGTTGTTTGCCGGTCCCGCGAAGTCCAGGACCGGCTTTTTCAATGTTAAGTTTCTCGTATGCGCAAAACTGAGTGGGCCGCACAGCCCTTTAAAGGGACCGCGCACCCCCCCAAAAAATTAGGTGGAACACTGGGTTCAAGTCCCACTCTGAGACTGGAACACAAAAATCCAGGCCGACACTCCAGTGCAGTGCTGAGGGAGTGCTGCACTGTCAGAGGTGCCGTCTTTCAGATGAGATGTTAAACTGAGGTCCTCTCAGGTGGACGTAAAAGATCCCATGGCGCTATTTCGAAGAAGAGCGGGGGAGTTATCCTTGATGTCCTGGGCCAATATTTATCCCTCAATCAACACCTAAAACAGATTATCTGGTCATTATCACATTGCTGTTTGTGGGAGCTTGCTGTGCGCAAACTGGCTGCCGCGTTTCCGACATTACAACAGCGACTACGCTTCAAAAGTACTTCATTGGCTGTAAACCTCCTGAGGTCATGAAAAGCGCTTTCTTTACTAGCATCACCCACTCTGCAGTTGGCTTATTTTGCTATCATTGCCTAACACGGGCAAATAAATACTTTGGAAACAAAAACATCACTGAGGATGTATAATACCTCAGCTAGCTGAGCTTTATTTAGTCCGGGTCTGGTCTGTAGTTTGAAGTGTCTCTTATAACGCCTCAGTGTATTTACTTGCAATTGAAACAGATCAACCTAAAATGAAATAAAAAAAAAGTTGAGCAACTTTTGGCCAAATCAAGTTGGAGATCATAAAACACAAACTAAGAAATAATCTCAAAATACAGACTTGACGGCTGACGGTACGAGTGGGGGATTATTTCAGGACACGTGAATTGAAGAGAAAAGTAAAAGCTTATGGAGATGCACAAGACTTCCCCCAATTCTCCCATCCGCAAACATCTATAGGCCTGAACGGAGTTGCAGGCTTGCGACATCTCCCATCACAAGCTCTCAACCATAGACACACTGCATCAGGACGTTAGAGCACAGACTTGGAAGTGGCAACACAGAAAATGCTGCTTCTGGTCGTGCGCTAAGTCCATGTACTGGTGAACCTACATCAGACAGAAGAGTGCAAGTAGGAAATCTTACTCAAATTACAATATTTATCCACTAATACACTTGAAAAAGAAACATTTGCACGGCTTTGGGGAAAGAGCAGAGGTGAGGGTCGTATCAGACAGCTCTTTCAAAGAGCACGATGGGCCAAATGGCCTCTTTCTGTGCTGTAAGATGCTATGATTCTGCATACACTCATGAACAGTCTATCAGAGGGTCCCTCCTCTTTTAATTATTTGCCCATGAAGACTGCAACTACTGCTGAGTTTAGGTGCATGAGCACAGCTGCCCCTCCAATAGCTTGCAAAAAGTGGCCATTTTCTCTTCCAAGCCCCGACAGGACAGTGATCGCCATCAGACTATCTGAGCACGAGGAAGGAGAGCATTCAAACAGCTCGGACACATCCTCACCCAAGGTCCCCCGCACCAACGCACCTCTGGACAGTCACAAGGAGTGGGAAACATGAATCATTATTTTTTTTGACTTCCAGGCACTCAAGTATCAGGGTGGGTCGAATATGGATCCCATGAGCACCCAGTCAAAGGAACAATTCTGTTCCCAGTACTAAACCACACATCCTTCTGGCCATGGTATCTCAGTGCTATATACAGCTATTGAGCAGTTCTGGAGTGCGACTGAATTACTGCACAGAAAGTAAGACTTGGCATTTATATAGTAGCTTTCACTACCTCGGTACATCCCAAAGCGCAAAACAGTAAACAATGCAAGTGTAGTCACTGCTGGAATGTGGCCGCCAATTTGCGCACAGCAAGGTCCCACAAACAGCAATGTGATAATGACCAGATAATCTGTCTTTTTAGTGATAAATATTGGCCAGGACACCGAGGAGAACTCTGCTGTTCCCCTTCAAAATAGTGTCATAGACTCTTTGATGTCACCTGATGGGGCCTCGGTTTAACGGCTCATCCGATAGACGGCACCTCTGACAGTGCAGCACTCCCTCAGTACTGCACTGGAGTGTCAGCCTTGATTTTTGTACTCGACTCTCTGGAGTGGGACTTGACCCCACAACCTTCTGACTCGGGCAAGAGTGCTACCACTTAGCGACAATGATTCTCCCAGAGAGGCACTGACTCATGCTAGTATACTCTTTCATGGGTCTTCCCTCTCAGGTGGACGTAAAAGATCTCATGGCACTATTTTGAAGAAGAGTAGGGGAGTTCTCTCCAGTGTTCAGGGACAATATTTATTCCACAACAAACATCACTAAAACAGATTATCTGGTCATTATCACAATGCTGTTAGTGGGAGCTTGCTGTGTGCGAATTGGCTGCCGCATTTCCTACATTACAACAGCGACTACACTTCAAAAAGTACTTCATTGGCTGTAAAGCGCTTTGGGACGTCCGGAGGTCGTGAAAGGCGCTATATAAATGCAAGTTCTTTCTTTAAGAGGGAGAATTCTAACAGGAAAGTCTGAATATACAAGATGATAGAATCGTATCCTTACTTATTTCTAATGGATATCCTGACAGCTAGGTTTAAGAAGAAATGTTTGTCCTTATCAAGGTGATGGAAGATGGACCATATACGTCAGAATAAGGTTCATTCTATTTGTGATAGTGAGAGTTCTTTTAAAATAAAACGGACGTGTAAAGTGAAAAAGTGACAAATGTAGGTGTTAAAATATAAATCTTAAACGTTGTGTACCTCCTCAAGTATTTTCAAAAACAGTCTTTGGAGGATAGCATTAATGCCACAAATAGTCAACATATCCCATACAATCACCACCTTTCTCATCTCCTTCTCAAGATCAAAACAGATCATATGGTGAGGCGCTGTTCCTTTCCATTGCATCAAATGTGACTGCAGGAGGTTTACTAATAAATTATGCAGGAAAGCCCTTGTGTGGGAAATCTGGAGGGAAAAGGTTGTGTGAAAATTTGCAAATCAGGTCTTTCAAGTGGCTTACCCAACGAGTCGCTGAATCATTCAGATCAGCACAGGCCCAGTTTCAAGCCGTGATCCGTGCTGTGTTCGCCACTCTCAAGGGGGGGGGGCAGCAGTTGGCATACAATTGGCCGCGGCAGCCCTGGTAAGGGGTGCAATTAAAGCAGGGCACTACAACTGGCCCGTTGGTTTATGAGAAAGGTAGGGAAAAGAGCAGCCAATGCACATGTTCCTAATCACTTATCCAGCGATCTTGGTGAGATGTGCACGCATGCATCCCGCACGTCGAATGGGGACGTGGCCGGACTTGGTCGTGATGCCTCCCCGCATTGAGCAGACGCTCGCCATCACGTGAACGATAGCCACCCAAGTGAGGTACCAGAGGGAAACCTCCGCTCGTGAAGAGCAACCCAGCCAGCAGTCAGTGTATTGAGGAGGGGCTGGAAAATTTGGATGTGGGGAATTTGCAAATATAGAATTTTAAAGCACTATTTTGAAGCAAAAAGCAAGTAGATTTTTAAAACTTGACGATGAAAATCCCATAAAAAGCACCCCAACTACCGGTGTTGGACACATTTACCTCTGGGGATTCAGCATCGTGGTCTGGTGAATCGCCCCCATCATCATCACTACCTTTTCTCTTTCTCTTATTTCGCACACTTTGTATGAAACTTTTGTGAAAGTCACATATGTACAGATGTCGGACCTGGAAAATAAATGTAAAGAAAAAACAGCACAAGTTACAATACACTGTAATCAACTCGTTGCAGAGTGGTGGTGGGGCAAATGTAGTGAGACAGAATTGATGTCTTGAGCTTGAATTAACATCAGTTTTCCCAAGTTCACAATGCAGGAGTTCCCGATACCTGCTCTTTATCTAGAGGGACTCAAAACTGTCAACTGGGGACTAACCTGATTGGGTGGCGGGGGCGAAAGAGGGGAAGAAGAGGTAAGTAGGCAAGTCTCTCTGGGATTAAGTTGACTGCAAGATTACATGTCTGGCAATTCTCCACAGCAGTCTCAGTAATCAAATATCTCAGCCAGACAGGCCCGCATCACTCCACAGCACTAAGCAACCGGGCTCATTGATGGGACCTGGAGGGATAGACCCTTCCTTGGGGACTGGGATTCTTTCCACTCCGACAGCCCTGCAGCTAATGCCGTAACCAGCTTACTTATAATACGCTATGCCAGGAAGCAGTGTGGGCTTTAGCCACTCAAACTCCTGGATGCATTTGGGTGGGTCTTGCCAACCTACTTAGGGAAGTGGGCTGTGTCCCTACAGCACAAGAGTGTACACTCCATAAATCGGGAAACAGAAATGCTCGAGTCTCCAAACCAAATTGAGAAACCCACGCGGGTGGTGATGATGGTGTTGCTGCCAAGCGAATCTATCACAACCACACAAAGAGAGTCCAGCCTTTTGTTGGAAATGGCATTGCTACTGTGACTTAAAATCAGCAGTGGATCCTCAATGAGGCTCCTGACATCTTGCAAATCACAGCAATTAGGTAAAGGTACTGAGGACAAGATTTCCACATCTCTAGCAGTATAACCAACAGGGGCTTGGAATAGAAACATAGAACATTGAAAAATAGGAGCAGGAGTCGGCCATTCGAACCTGCTCCGCCATTCAATATGATCATGGCTGATCCTCTATCTCAATACCACATTCCCGCTCTCTCCCCATACCCCTCGATGCCTTTTGTGTCTAGAAATCTATCTATCTCCTTCTTAAATATATTCAGTGACTTGGTCTCCACAGCCTTCTGTGACAGAGAATTCCACAGGTTCACCACCCTCGGAGTGAAGAAATTTCTTCTCAGCTCAGCCCTAAATGTCCTACCCCGTATCCTGAGACTGTGAATGAAGACACAAGTACCAAATAGATTTGCACGGCTGCGCAGTGACAGACTAAGGGACATGTCTGATGGGAATAGGGAGAAACTGTTTCCACTGGCAGGAGGGTCAGGAACCAGGGGACGCAGATTTAAGTGAATTGGCAAAAGAGCCAGGGGCGAGATGAGGACAATTTCTTTTTTACGCAGCGAGTTGTTACGATCTGGAATGCGCTGCCTGAAAGGGTGGTGGAAGCAGATTCAATAGTAACTTTTAAAAGGGAATTGGATATATACTTAAAAAGGAAAAATCTGCAGGGTGGGCTATGGGGAAAGAGCAGGGGGGGGGAGTGGGACTAATGGTAGCTTCAGAGAGCCGGCACAGGCACAATGGGCCGAATGGTCTCCTTCTGTGTTGTATGATTCTGTGACAATTGCCCAGTGGTAAAAGTACAGGGCCAATCGGTAATAATATTAGAAAGCAAACAACATAGCTTAAGTATTTTCATGAACTTTTCAACAGATGTGTGGAATGAAATTGAGGCTCGGCAACAAACCTGAAGTGGAAGTTTAAGGACTGAATCATTCAAAATTTCAAAAACAAAATGATAAAACTTTTAGGTCATAAACCAGAAGCTCTTCTCCTTCTAAAAAACAAACAAACCAGTAAATGACATTGTGGCACTGAAAACAAGTACAGTGTGCCACACAATTGAAAGCCAAGACTCCCCACGCACAGAGGTGTCAGCCGTGGCTCAGTGGGTAGCACTCTGGTCTGAGTCAGACGGTTGTGGGTTCAAGTCCCACTCCAGGGACTGGAGCTCAAATGTTGCTCGTGTCATTATCATCACGTACAGTATTTGGCAATCCTGCTCGCTGTGATGTCAATTGTACTGGCTCTTGCCGACGATACTTGCAACGCTGTAGCTGTGATTTGGTTTCTACTTGGCCGCAGAATCACAACAGCAACTTGCATTTATATATCACCTTTACTGTCCCAAGGGGCTCCACGGGAGCGTTATCAGACAAAATCTGACACTGAGCCACATAAGGAGATATTAGGACAGGTGACCAAAAGCTTAGGCCGAAGAGGTAGGTTGTAGGGAGCGTGTCAAAGGAGGAGAGTAAGGTAGAGCGGTTTTAGGGAGGGCATTTCAGAGCTTAGGATCCAGGCAGCTGAAGTCATGGCCGCCAATGGTCAGGCGAAAGAAATCGGGGGTGCACAAGAGGCCAGAATTGGGGGAGTGCAGAGGGTTGTAGGGCTGGAGGAGATTACAGAGATGGGGAGGGGTGAAGCCACGGAGGAATTTGAACAATCACAAGCAAGCACTGTGAGTGGGAGCTGAACACAGAATAAGTGCAGCGACAACACTCCAGGTAGAGGCGTTCACTGCCAGTGCTGTTCCGTGAACAATCACGGAAATATCTGCGAGAGATGTCCAATTTTTCCTTCTATCCTTTACACATCAGTTCCATAGGCAAACAGCTCATGTTCAGTGTTGCTTGTTCCGCCAAATATTACTCAGTATAGTAAACACCGCAGTGTAGCAAAAAACGGGATGCCCTCTGATCCCGAACAGATCTGCTGCTGAATCTAGTCCTCGTGAAGCAGAAGTTGGTCTTGATGTACTGCACAGTTCAAGAAGTCAACACGGATAGTAATTAAACTGCAGTCCCAGACGGTCACTGATGCCAAATAATGTAGTTGACAATACTGACTGTTCTGAATACTAGAAACTTACAGCATAGAATATTACAATGGAAATTCCCCCGTGATTGTCTAGAAATGTCGCAGAGCGTCCCTGTTGGGTAGCGGCCGGGGAAGTACTGAATTCAACAGAGCAGAAAGTTTCCAGGTTTGATTTCTGCTCTGAGAGTTAGTTGATCTCTGGTAGGGGAAACACTTGTGGTGATAAAACTGGCCACGACCAACATTTACAGGGCACTGGGGGAAAAAGAGCGGGGGAAATGGGACTAACAGGATAGTTCTTTCAAAGAGTTTTCATAGTTCAGAGGCTTGGGTGCTGCAAACTTCTAGAACACCCATATGCTAGAGAGGCGGGAAAACACTAGGCAGAACTCGTGTTCTTGATCACTATATAAGTGCATAGTTCAGACAGGTCCAGGTTTGGCTGCGACACCCTCATGATCAAATAGCTTGCCCGCACTGACTAGCCCGACTCGCGTGTCAGAAACTGTCATCAGAGTAAGCTTCCAAAGGGCTCTCGCTGCCGAAGGAAGAAGATGCCAGCTCAAGTCAGCATCTTCAGGAGAGCGAGGAAAACAATTATCTCCTTTCCCACACCGTTCCAAAACCCAGCACGTCATGCCACTCACTGGGCACACGTGGCAATGTCACAAAAATCATACCTCACCACTCAAATACAATCGCCGAGCCGGTGATTCAGTAAGGCGTCAGCCGTGGCTCAGTGGGCAGCACTCTCGCCTCCGAGTCAGAAGGTTGTGGCTTCACAGTCCCACTCCAGAGACTTGAGCACAAAATCCAGACTGACACTCCAGTGCAGTGCTGTCGCCATTAAACCGAGGCCCCATCGGGCCTCTCGGGTGGTCATAAAAGGTTCCACGGCACTATTGGAAGAGCAGGGACGTTCTACCCAATAGTTATCCCTCAATCAACATCACACAAACAAATTATCTGGTCATTGCTGTCTGTGGAACCTTGCTGTGCGCAAATTGGCCACCACATTTCCCACATAACAGTGACTGCACTTCAAAAGTATTTCAGTGGCTGTAAAATGCTTTGGGACGTCCTGAGGTGAGGAAAGGCGCTATATAAATGCATAACTGCAAGTTCGTTCTTTTTTTTTTAAAGCTATTTCGCAATATCCTGTAGGAATCACTCTGTTTTAACATCCCGTGATGCAGTTTAGCCCCTTCCTTGCTTCTCCATACAGCACCAACTCACAGTCAGCATGCGGTTCCATAAGCCTCAGTCAGCTCAAGTACCTCAAACAGGTGGCAATCCATCATGTGTGAGCCCTTAGACTGTGTGTCAGTGGGCTATTTGACCACAAGGGCAACACATGCCAAAATATATCCTGGCTCGATGCTCATACAGGCACTTCCCATCTAGGCCACTGGTGCACCCATCAGAAGCCAGTCCCTGGCTGATTTTCCTTTCACTAAGCACGTCACTGAGGCCAGTTGTATACCCCTCTTACTACCTCCCTCGGTGATACCAGCTTAAAGCAGCACAAATCCAAGAATGGATGCTGGAGCTTTCCCGATCTGTTGCGACTCGGTATCCCCAAACTGGGCTGAGCATTTACCAACTCTGCAATGCAATTTAACATTGCTGCCTGGGCGACTACTTGACTCAATCAGGACGGCTCTGTGGCCACAGATTCCCCAATGTTAAACTGTAGGTCACACTAGACGTACAATTTAGGCCAGTTTAACACAAGCAGTAAGCTAGTGAAAATGCCGGTCCTCTAAAACCAGGCTGTCGGATAAACAGAACTAAAAATCGGATGCTTTAATTTTTAAAAAAGATTCTCTGTTGCCAGGTTAAGTCAGGGTATTGAAATTCACTACATTTCAGGCCTCTGATCGACCTCATGACAGTTTCGTTGCACATCCAGTATAATTGCTGAATTGCAGATACTGGAAATTGTTCATCGCCACCCCCCCCTTTATTTACAATGTTACTTTTGCAGAAGCTGAAAATTGCAGGGGGTAAAAAAAAGTAATAAAAAAACTCAACAGACTTACGTTCTTGTCGGTTTCCAGCTTGAGTTTCTTCTGTGAAATACTTTTCTGGATCCTCTTGCTGAAGCTGGCGTTGCCGGCAGGGCGGTTGCACCTCTCCCCATCATCAACCAGGCAGCAAATGTGGCCAAAGCCCGGAGCCCCGGCGCCGCCATCCCGGCTGTCTTCTTCTGTACTGAAACCGTTCATCTTTCCTCAAACCCCGCTTCAGAGAACGGGTCTCTCAACTCAGCGCAAGTGTGTGTGTGTGGGTTCGAGACCGGTGGCAGTACTACCAGTTCCACAACAACAAAAAAACTCTTTTTAAAATAAAAAAAGAATTCAATATGGCAGAAAGTGTCTCTTTAACAGCGGGTTAAAGAACTCATGTTGCAACTTTCGCAGTGGGTTTTAATTTCGTTTTTTTTTAACCCCCCCCCGCAAAAAAATGCAACTCTCTCAACCAGCTCACAATGGCCGTGCAAAGCCCTTTAGAACAATTCTTCGCCTTCTTGCGGCGTCTTTGTAGAAGAAAAAATAAAAGAGGAGGAGGGGGGGGGAAGAGGAGGAGGAGGAAGAGCAACAAAAAAAATTAGCTGGCGGGATTAAAGTGTTTTCATTCAGCCTTGGACAATACAAACCTCGAGCTGGTGGATAAATAAACGTATTGCACACGTTTTCTTTCTCTCAACAAAAAAATGGGGGAGGGAAATAAAAACATACACACAACAACAAATATTAAATTACAGGAGGTCCGCCCGCTGCTGCAGGCAGGCTCTGACTGCAGTGCCCAGGTTGCTTCTGCCCAACAGCTGTTGCCATGTATCAGCGTTCCAAATTGGAACCAGGAAATAATGGCCCCGCGATCGCTACATTGCCCCAGAGTTCCAAATTGGAATCAGGAAATAATGGCCCGGCGATCGTTACATTGCGAGCGTTCCAAACCCTGCGTCAGTGACGCACCGCGGGAAATGTAGTTTCTTTCGGCGCTCTCGCACGCGCGTCACGTCAACGTGCGTCGGCCGACCGGCGGAGAGAAAAACTGCATGTCCCAGAATGCCGTGCGCAGGGGGCGAGCGTGAGAGACTGGTGCGCACGCGCGTGCATACACACAACGCGGAAGAAGTGGTGCTGGTAGTAAGAAGGGGGGGTAAAAGAAACCAAATGAGCACCAGGATTTTTACTTTATTTTTTAAAAAAACCTTTGCACGCACAGCAGATTTTTTTTTAACTTTCAAAAATATACTTTATTCCTGAAATTTTGTAAAGCTGCATTACAGTACAATTCAAATGTTACAATTGTCAATACAGTGCAATGCAGATTAAATGCAGAGCATGGTGCCTCATTCCAGTTACTGTGCAGTTTATTATCTACATTTACATTGCATTAAACATTTTTCTGCTACATGCACGCCTCGCTTTCGCTGTTTGTTGCGGGGGGACGGACAAGCACGAGTAAGGTGACTGGCAGGAAACAAATGCACATTTTTCTTTAATGGTGTGCAACTAAAAAATTGCACGCCCGATTGTAAAAAGGTGACGCCGGTTCAGAGATCAGTGCTTTCATTTGTGAGAAAGCCAAATGGCAAATAGAAGTGCCAACAAACGTTGCCTGTGTTTCTTAAAAATAAAAATTGTGTGGAGAGTTTTTTTTTGTTCTGATGCTGTACTGGTGGAGTTTAAATCGCTCCTACAGGATGCGTTGAGGCTCTGTGTGTGTGCGTGCGTACATCATTGGTGTTCGCGTTACTGCCGTGTAATCATTCTCCAGTATCTCTTCCTGTTTACTTTGTTCTGCACCAGACATCCGAAAGCTTGGTATTTTAACAGGTAACACGATTCAGGATTTTGTAGAGCTCGTCTGAGTAAATTCTGTGTCAAACCCGAACGTTTAAGTGTAATGGTGTACAATCTACATATATTTCTGTGAGATCACACGTGAACCCAGTAAATGCACGCAGTTGTATGTGAAACTTAAGTTTAAAAAAAATCCTGCCCCAGACACGTAGTAAATCACGATTGAATAAAGGAAACTACTGTAAGCTACAAAGTAGGGAACGTCAAGGCGCGTGAGTGACAATTCAATGCACAATGGCAGAGCAGTGTAGTAGGAAGCGGTTTGGGCCTGCGATACCGTACATCCTGAATTACAGTCCTTGCTATGACGCTAACAGGAAGCGTTAAGCACAGGGAAAGAGAAAAACTCGATGCGAGACATTCACATAGTACGCCCTAGTACTGGGGCAGCCGTCTCAAAGTTGTGCTGCCGTTGTCCAGATGCACAAAATAAACGCTGAGTGCAAAAAAAAGACGTGTACCATATGTTAAAGACTTGTTTGCGTCAGTAAAAAAAAAACGACTGGGACTAGGAGCCTATTTGGCAACGAGCACAGTAAAATGTGGGAAGAATAAATTCAAAATCAGGCAAAAGTAGCAACTCGCCAAGGCTTCTTCAGCAGTACCTCCCAAACCCGCGACCCCCAGCACCCAGAAGGACAAGGACATTAGGTGCATGAGAACACTATCACTGTTCTCTTCCAAGTTATACATTAATCATATATCATCGTTCCTTCATTGTGCTTCAAAATCCTGGAACTCTCTACCCAACAGCGTTGTGGCAGTATCTTCACCACACGGACTGCAGCGGTTCAAGAAGGCCCACCAGCACTTAGGGGCAACGAAGGATGGGCAATAAATGCCAGCCTTCCAGCGACGCTCACATTCCGAGAATGAATTAAAAAGACATGACAAATGAAAATGTAGAAAGGGTGTAAGTAAAATAGATTGTATTTTCACTGGGAATACTTAGCTAGCCAGGAAACAACTTGGAAAATAAAAGGAGTCTCAGGCTAAGGGCTCGGCCATTTAAGACTGGGATGAGGAGGAATTTCTTCACTCAGAGGGTTGTGAATCTTTGGAATGCTGTACCCCAAATGGCTATGGATGCTGAATCATTGAGTATATTTAAGGGTGAGAGAGATAGATTTTTGGACTCGAGGGGAATCAAGGGATATGGAGATTGGGGGGGAAAGTGGAGTTGAGGTCGAAGATCAGCCATGACCTTATTGAAAGAAAGAAAAGAAAGACTTGCATTTATATAGTGCCTTTCACGACCACCGGACATCCCAAAGCACTTTACAGCCAATGAAGTACTTTTGGAGTGTAGTCACTGTTGTAATGTAGGAATGAATGAATAATGAATGGCGGAGCAAGCTGGAGGGGCCGTATGGCCTACTACTGCTCCTAATTCTTATGTTCTTATTATGTTCTTATGAGTTAACGTTTGAGGTGTGGAGCCTTCGCTTTCAGATTTTCGGCATCAGCAGTTTTATTTTTGGTTTGTGCACAGATAGTTTCAGTAATTCTGGTTTGCTCCATCTCCACATCCCCTTTTCCAACAAAGGCACAAAAACTTAACGTCAGAATGAACTCATTACAAAACAGCATTTTTTTTTGAAGTAAAGTGCATCATTCCTTGCTGGCAACTAATTGTGCTTGTAATTATTTTTATAAAAGTTTAGCAAATTGCAACTAGCACTGACGTTGCAAACATAGTCACTAAAAACATAGCAGAATCTTGAAATGAAGCTTTTTCAATAAAACAAAGCTGAGAATTTGTACATGTTTTATATACAGATTATTTGGGTTAAGCTTACAGACGCACTGTTCTTTTTGATATGGTGTCATCTCATGCCTCTTTCTGTTTGTGTACAGTAGCATAGTGGTTAGGGTACTAGACTAGTAATTTGGTCTAGGCCTGGACTTAATGATGTGGAGACATGAGTTCAAATCCCACCATGGCAGGTGGGGAATTTAAATTCAGTTAATTAAATAAATCTGGAATAGAAAGCTAGTGTCAGTAATGAAACTACCGTTAGTGAGCATTAGTGGCTCAGGGGTAGAATTCTAGTCTTCCACGCGGGAGACCCGGTTTTGATTCCTGGCCAATGCAAACCTCCAAACTTTGTTAATTATGTTCCTATCATCAAGGGATATGGCGATAGGGCCGGTGAATGGAGTTGAGGCTAGAAGATCAGCCATTATCTCATTGAATGGCGGAGCAGGCTCAAATGGCCTACTCCTGCTTATGTTCTTAACTTAAAACCCAGTTATTTAGGCAGACACATTTTATTCAACGTCAGGAACTTAAAAAAAAAATAACATGACATTATGTGACTCGTTAGCGTTCCAAAATTCTAAGTCTAAGAGAAGTAGGATAGCAATTTATACCCATGCTTCTTCGTGCAGCCAATTCCTAATCCGAGATTGATTTGGCACAGTGCAGGCTGTGCAGCCCAATGTGACATCCCACAAGAAGTCCCACAAATTTTTACTTACCCCAAATACAGCAATTTTTCATAAAAGCTTCCAGAGGCAGTAAAAATGCAAGTTTCTAAGCAGATTGATCTGGCGTCATTTTAAATCACTTGCCCCAGCCCTCACCAGGGCCACCTAAATTAATGTGATTTCAAATAAAACTGTTGGACTATAACCTGGTGTTGTGCGACCTCTCAATTTTGTCCACCTAAATTAAGACATGGCATTTTACACCAAGGAGGATGTCATCGACCCACCAATTCAAACTCATAAATACATGTTTAGAATTTTATTCAGAACTATCCATTATTACATTGCTGTGCTTCCTACATTACAGCAGCGACTACCCTTCAAAAGTACTTAATTGGCAGTAAAGCGCTTTGGGACATCCTGAAGTAGTGAACAGCGTTATATAAATGCAAGTCTTTATTTTCATTATACACGTGTACATTCTGAAATATTAAACAGTTATACATACTGGCCAGATTATTTCCTGGTAATAAACTGCTAAATTATTTCTCAATAAACTTTATAAATCACCTCTCAGGAACACCTTAAAAGGGCTTCCCATACAATGAATTACTTTGAAGTGCATTGCTTGTTATGTAGCCAAATGCCACAACCAATTGACATGTAGCAAGATCTTACAAACAGCAACAGAAAATCGCCTAATCAGTTTTTGACAACATTGGTTGAGGGAGGAATGTGGACTAGGATAGCAGGTGGACCCCTGCTCTTCAGTACTGCCATAGGAGGTAAATTAAAAAATAGGACCTCAAAGGTATTAATCTCAGGATTGCTACCAGTGCCACATGCTAGTCAGAGTAGAAATAGAAGGATATTTCAGATGAATACGTGGCTAGAGGAATGGTGCAAGGGGGAGGGATTCAAATTCCTGGGACATTGGAACTGGTTCTGGGGGAGGTGGGACCAGTACAAACTGGACGGTTTGCACCTGGGCGGGTCTGGAACCGATGTCCTAGGGGGAGTGTTTGCTAGTGCTGTTGGGGAGGGTTTAAACTAAAATGGCAGGGGGTTGGGAACCTGTGCAGGGAGACAGAGGAAAGGGAAGCAAGGATAGAAACAAAAGACAGGACGGAGAAAAGCAAAAGTGGAAGGCAGAGAAATCAAGGGTGTAAATCAAACAGGGCCACAGTAAATAATAAT
Source organism: Squalus acanthias (assembly GCA_030390025.1). Lineage (NCBI taxonomy): Eukaryota > Metazoa > Chordata > Chondrichthyes > Squaliformes > Squalidae > Squalus > Squalus acanthias. Next base: position 251,250,827 of record CM059425.1, read on the forward strand.
TCTAAAAGGACTAAGAGTGTTAAAAAAGCAAGCCTGAAGGCTTTGTGTCTTAATGCGAGGAGCATTCGTAATAAGGTGGATGAATTAGCTGCGCAAATAGATGTAAACTGATATGATATAATTGGGATTACGGAGACATGGCTCCAGGGTGACCAAGGCTGGGAATTCAACATCCAAGGGTATGCAATATTCAGGAAGGACAGGAAAAAAGGAAAAGGTGGTCGGGTAGCATTGCTGGTTAAAGAGGAGATTAACACAATAGTAAGGAAGGATATTAGCTCTGATGATGTGGAATCTGTATGGGTAGAGCTGAGAAATACCAAGGGGCAAAAAACGTTAGTGGGAGTTGTATACAGACCCCCAAACAGTAATGCTGAGGTTGGGGATGACATTAAACGGGAAATTAGAGACGTGTGCAATAAGGGCACAGCAGTTATCATGGGTGACTTTAATCTACATATAGATTGGGTTAACCAAATTAGTAACAATACTGTGGAGGAGGAATTCCTAGAGTGTATACGGGATGGTTTCCTGGACCAATATGTCGAGGAACCAACTAGAGATCAGGCCATCTTAGACTGGATATTATGTAATGAGAAAGGATTAATTAGCAATGATTATGCCACAATTGTTGACACTGCAATCTGCGCATCAGGCATCTGTCTAACAGATTTATCTAAAATCAATACGAAGAATTTTTAGTTACATTAGGAAAAAGTGGGTGGTCAGGAGCAATGTTGGCCCCTTAAAAACTGAAAGTGGTGATATTGTCAATGACAATGGAGAAATGGCGGGCATGTTGAATAATTACTTTGCGTTAGTATTTACAGTAGAAGAGGATAGCATGTTGGAAATCCAAAAGAAACAACTATTGAATCGGGGACAGGGACTCAATAACATTAATGTAAGTAAAATAACAGTAATGAAGAAAATAATGGCACTAAAGAGTGACAAATTCCCAGGGCCAGATGGTTTCCATCCAAGGGTTTTAAAGGAAGTAGGTGAGCACATTGCCGATGCCCTAACTGTAATCTTACAAAGTTCTCTCGATTCAGGAACTATCCCTTTAGATTGGAAAATTGCTTTTTAAGAATCGCGAGAGGGAAACCAGGGAATTATAATCCAGTTAGCCCATAGTCTATAATTAAGGATAGGGTGACTGAACACCTCAAAAATTTTCAGTTGATCAGAGAGAGCCAGCATGGATTTGTGAAAGGTAGGTCACGCCTGACAAACCTGACTGAAATTTTTGAAGAGGTGACGAAATTAGTGGACAGGGGGATGTCTATGGATGTTATTTATATGGACTTCCAGAAGGCATTTGATAAAGACCCACATAAGAGACTGTTATCTAAGGTAGAAGCCCATGGAATTGAGGCCAAATTATTGACCTGGTTAGGAAATTGGCTGAGCGGCAGGAGGCAGAGAGTAGGGATAATGGGTAGGTACTCTAATTGGCAGGATGTGACTAGTGGTGTCCCACAGGGATCTGTGTTGGGGCCTCAACTATTCACAATATTTATTAACGACTTAGATGATGGCATAGAAAGTCATATATCCAAATCTGCCGATGACACAAAGATAGGCAGCAATGTAGGCAGTGTAGAAGAAAGCATAAAATTACAAAGGGATATTGATAGATTAAGCGAATGGGCAAAACTGTGGCAAATGGATTTCAATGTAAGCAAATATGAGTTCATCCACTTTGGACCTAAAAAGGATAGAACAGGGTACTTTCTAAATGGTGAAAAGCTAAAACTGGATGTCCAAAGAGACTTGGGGGGTTCAGTTACATAGAGTCATTAAAATGTCATGAACAGGTACAGAAAATAATCAAAAAGGCTAATGGAATGCTGGTCTTTATATCTAGAGGACTAGAGTACAAGGGGGTAGAAGTTATGCTGCAGCTATACAAAACCCTGGTTAGACCACACCTGGAGTACTGTGAGCAGTTCTGGACACCACACCTTAGGAAGGATATACTGGCCTTGGAGGGAGTGCAGCGTAGGTTTACCAGAATAATACACGGACTTCAAGGCTTAAGTTACGAGGAGAGATTACACAAATTCGGGTTGTATTCCCTAGAATTTAGAAGGTTAAGGGGTCATCTGGTCAAAGTTTTCAAGATATTAAAGGGAACAGATAGGGTAGATAGAGAGAAACTATTTCCACTGGTTGGGAATTCTGGGACTAGGGGGGCATAGTCTAAAAATTAGAGCCAGACCTTTCAGGAGTGAAATTAGGAAATACTTCTACACACAAAGGGTGGTAGAAGTTTGGAACTCTCTTCCGCAAACGGCAATTGGTGCTAGATCAATTGTTAATTTTAAATCGGAGATTGATAGCTTTTTGTTAACCAAAGGTATATGGAGTTGGATTGCTGATCAGCCATGATCTCATTGAATGGCGGAACAGGCTCGAGGAGCTGAATGTTCCTATATTCAACTTGACTCCTTCCTTACCATGTCTCATCAGATTGCTGAATGTTCCTATATTCAACTTGACTCCTTCCTTACCATGTCTCATCAGATTCCTCTAATGTTCCTATATTCCAAGAGCACACTGACTGTCAGTTTATGGACCAAAATTTTGAGTCCAGCCATAGATACCTTCACTGGTTCAGTCACTCTTGTAAGCGCATCCAACAGCTTTTATGTGCAGGACTTGACTCTCACTGCCCAGTATCAACTTATAAGATAGCGTAACCCAGTGGAGGGAACAATACACCCACCTCTTGACATACATACAAACTGTGGTCATGATGCGGCGATGCCGGTGTTGGACTGGGGTGGACAAAAATGAGAAGTCGCACAACACCAGGTTATAGTCCAACAGATTTATTTAAAATTACAAGCTTTCGGAGCTGTTGCCCCTTCGTCAGGTAGAGTTTAAATAAATCTGTTGGACTATAACCTGGTGTTGTGCGACTTCTCATTTTTTTACATACAAACTGGATAGAGCATCTTTCACACCTGCCCTCATGTGCAATTTTCCAATCCTTATGAAGGTGGACCAAGAAAACATTAGGTAGGACAAGGCCCGATATGAATTGTTAATCTGTTTTATTTCATAGACAGCAAATCCAAATATAGAGCAACAGTTATGATCAGATTCATTTGTTCAAATCAATATAACTTGTCTTCACGTATTAATGCAAAATAGTGAACATCAGTGATTTGTCTTGCTTGACGTAATCATTTCAGACCATTAGAATCATAGAATGATACAGCACAGAAAGAGGCCATTCAGCCCATCGTGCTTGTGCCGTCTCTTTGAAAGAGCAATCTGATGAGACATGGTAAGGAAGGAGTCAAATTGAAAATGAGCAGAAAGGACAATTGGCATATATGATAATGTGTGCTTGATTAAATTAGCAGAAGACAAAGGCCCTTTTCACCTCAGCAGTTGATTAAATTAGCAGCTTGAAAACTCATTTACCACAGGCCGAAACTGGGAGCAGCTGAGACTGATGCACCATATAAGACAATGCACAAACTTATAACCAATCACAAAGTTAAGGGAAATAAGTAGATTTGAATGTATAAAAAAGGATGATTTGATTAAAGCTATGGTACTGACTGAAGAGCTCGTGCCTAGGTTTGACTGTATTCTGCTTATCGCACTGTAACATTGAAATAAAGGCAAGACAAGAAACAAGGACCGAGTCTGCCTATCATTTTACCTGACGGATTTAACTTCCAATTAATCCCACTCCCCTGCTCTTTCCCCATAGTCCTGCAAATCTTTCCCCTTCAAGTATTTCTCCAATTCCCTTTTGAAAGTTATTATTGAATCTGGAGTACTGCGTACAGTTTTGATCTCCTTATTTAAGGAAGGATATACTTGCATTGGAGGCAGTTCAGCGAAGGTTCACGAGGTTGATTCCGGAGATAAAGGGGTTGTCTTATGAAGAAAGGTTGAGCAGGTTGGGCCTATACTCATTGGAATGAGAGGGGATCTTATTGAAACATATAAGATTCTGACGGGGATTGACAGGATAGATGCAGAGAGGATGTTTCCCCTTGTGGGGGAATCTAGAACTAGGGGGCATAATTTCAGAATAAGGGGGCACCCTTTTAAATTGGAAATGAGGAGGAATTTCTTTTCTCAGAGGGTCGTGAATGTTTGGAATTCTCTTCCCCAGAGAGCTGTGGAGGCTGGGTCATTGAATATATTTAAGGTGAAGATAGACAGATTTTTGAACGATAAGGGAGTCAAGGGTTATGGGGAGCGGGCAGGGAAGTGGAGTTGAGGCCAAGATCAGATCAGCCATGATCTTATTGAATGGCGGAGCAGGCTCGAGGGGCCAAATGACCTACTCCTGCTCCTACGTCTTATGTTCTTATGCTTCCACCACTGTCAGGCAGTGCATTACAGACTACTCTCCTGCACTCTAACCTTCTTCCAGCCCTTGCCACTTTTGTTTCTTTTTAAATAAGACTATTAAGTTGTTACACACAATTTATTTTTCTATAAACAGTATAAATAATTAAAAGGCATTTTTACAAACATATGTGGAACTTTTTATATTAAAAGGTCACCTAAAAACAAACATTCAAAAGTCTAGACTTGCATTACAAAAATTAAAAAATACTAATGTTAAAATATATCAAGGATTGCAAATGATCATCAGATATTTTGGGGTTTAAATAGTTTTCATATATACACACGACAGACGTAGAAAATGATGAAGCTTATAAAACTGATGTCAAGTAAATAAAGTATGGAAAGAGCATGCATACATCTTTTTTTAAATCTCCGTGTTCACAACTTGAAGGGAGGGCCTGCATCGAACAAGTCCTGCCATGCGTCCAGGATTAGGGACTTCCCGACACACTGAGTGTGAGGTGTTGATTGATTGCTAAAACAGGCTAATGAATTACTCATTGTTTAAAATGCTGCCTTTCTCAAGTTTTGTCTTGGGGGGCGGGGGGGGGGGGGGGGGGAAGCTTTTTTTAAAAAAACTTGTGTGAATACACATTACTCTAAAACATAACCATCAACTGTAATAATCTTCCCCAAATCTTGTGGAAAATAGTAAAATAAAATCTCAAAACATTATTGACCAAAAACTGTCAGAGAGACTCAAAACATTGGGCTTCTGCTCCTTTTGTGTCACAGACATTTTCAGTAAAAGAAAACTGCGGCAGGTGCAGGAAGCTGCCGCCTGGAAGAAGTGGAAGCTTCACTTAAATACAGGAATCTGGGTGGGGATATCCTGTACATAAATTCCCAACATTCATTCATGCAGGACACTCAACGGACATAAAGTTCACCTCATATAGGCACCTAGAGTTGCTTGGGTCTAGGAAGTCATACAAAAGTTCATTTAAAAGGGCACAGTGATATAAAGACCATTATAGTCCATTTCTGCATTGTTTATTCCATTGGCTCAGTTGGTAGCACCCTCGCCTCTGAGTCTGGTTTAAGTCCACTCCAGAACACTTGAGCACAAAAAACTAGGCTGACACTCCAGTGCAGTGCTGAGGGAGTGCTGCACTGTCGAAGGTGCCGTCATTCGGATGAGACATTAAACCGAGGCTCCGTCTGCTCTCTCAGGTGGACGTAAAAGATCCCATGGCACCATTTTGAAGAAGAGCACAGGAGTTGTCCTGGCCAATATTTATCCCTCAACATCACTAAAACAGATCATCTGGTCATTATCACATTGCTGTTTGTAGGAGCTTGCTGTGCGCAAATTGGCTGCCGCGTTTCCCACATTACAACAGTGACTACACTTGAAAAAGTACTTCATTGGCTGTAAAGCGCTTTCAGATGTCCTGAGGTGGTGAAAGGCGCTATAGAAATGCAAGTCTTTCTTTTTCTTATCTTTGACGCAGGTTCTCATGCATCTTTGTGCATATTGTTCAGGTTATCGTCTCTCGCTCTCTCAGCACTGCCAGCCTGCACCAATCAGCTCCCCGAGCTCCACCAGTGGTCTGCTTTTTGTCTCACTAGACATAGAGCCAAAAGGAAAGAAGGAAAAAAACAATGTATTAAAAAGTGACAAAATGAGGTGCAGAAGAGAAAGAAAAGCAGGAGACAACAGAACCAGAAAGAGCGAGAGAGAGGGAAAGCAAAACAAAAGACAGAAAGGGAAGCAAAAAATGGGGAGGAAATCAAAAACGGGGGAAATATTGAGCAAACCAGAAAAATAAGTGAGACATTGAAGAGGACAAAGAAGAAAGGAGGAAAATAAAAAGCATGAGAGAACCGTTGCCACTCCGATGTCAGGCCTCCACTGCCAAGTTCCATACTTAACTCAAACAAAAGCAAAATACTGCGGATGCTGGAAATCTGAAATAAAAACAGAAAATGCTGGAAATACTCAGCAGGTCAGGCAGCATCTGTAGAGAGAGAAACAGAGTTAACGTTTGAGGTTGATGACCCTTCGTCAGAACTTAACTGCCATGCTCATCAGCAAACTACTCCCCCGCCCCCCACCTTGATCTCCCTCCAGCCATTAGGGCCTCCCCAACCCACTCCTGACCTGTTCCCACCAATCAAGTGGACCCTCTTCCCCACTTTAAATACGGTATTTGCTGCTGCCGGCATATATAGTATGCGTAAAATGTGCTCTCAAGCTCCCTGTGAGGAGATGCACTTGCAGGGAGTGCGGGTTGGACAATCAGAGCTACAATGTTGTAGGCCCATCTCCGACCTGCACTCACTCACTGCAACTACCGTGCAGCATAGGAACCCGACTACAACAGATTTGCAAACAAAAGACTCTTTAAACAGATGACAGTCTAGATGATGTGCAGAATGATGTTAAGATAGCAGGGAATATTAAAATAAATATGAAGCATACCTATTAATACATATGCAGCAAGCAGGTTTAAAAAGAGCAAGGGGGGGGGGGGGGGGAGTGCCATTGACAGATCCCAAAAGTAACATGATATTAATTGACCATGAGCAGCAAATATCTATAAATATTTAAAAATCTTAAGCCTATATCTACTTCTGTCAACTTACCCCAGTATAAATTCCAATGTCGATATTTATAATGGAAACTGTCAATGTTAAATTGTGATGCTGTAATTACATCCTTCTCCCCCTCCCCCCTCCCTTTTGGGGACGGGTGTAATTATAGGATGACAAGTTTAGATTAGTTATTTCATTATAAATGTGATCGGAATTTATAACACAAATATAAACTAAGGTCAGAATGTATGACTTTAAAATAGAGACTAAATTACATCTGGAAGCCTTCGTCCAATTATCCCTGCCATCTAACCTTGCTTCACCTGAAGACTACACTTAATCTTGTCAATCTTCAGTGGCGTTGCGCACTAGTACTAAATTCATTTTCCCATGTTCATGGAACAGACCATAGGCAGTCTTCCCAACACTGAAGTTAAATGTCCTCTGGGGAAGTGGGGTGGGGTAAGTACTAAAAGAAATAGAAATCGCAGATAAGATAGTCACTGAGAGGCTGAAGGTGAAGGAAAACAAGTTACCAAACAGCATTAGAATAAAGAGTAATTCAGAAATAGCAGGGAATGCGAGTATATGTGCGTAAATGCACATTTTGATCCACGCTCAATCAGCTCTGATGGACGGGCCACATCGTCCAAATGCCCGATACGAGACTCCCAAAGCAAGCACTCTACTCGGAGCTCCGACATGGCAAGAGAGCTCCAGGTGGGCAGAGGAAACGCTTCAAGGACACCCTCAAAGCCTCCTTGAAAAAGTGCAACATTCCCACTGACACCTGGGAATCCCTGGCCCAAGACCGCACAAAGTGGAGGAGAATACCTCGAGTCTCTTCACCGGGAGCAAGGCGGAAGCCAAGCGCAAACAGCGGAAGGAGCGCACGTCAACCCAAGCACCCCACACACCCGCCCCTTCAACCACCGTCTGCCCCACCTGTGACAGAGACTGTAGGTCCCGCATTGGACTCATCAGTCACCTGAGAACTCATTTTTAGTGTGGAAGCAAGTCATCCTCGGTTCCGAGGGACTGCCTAAGAAGAAGTAAATGCACGGAGCCGGTAAATAAAGTTGGTGAGCTGCAGGCACAAGTAGCCACATGGAGCTGCGGCTGGAGTCACAGTGGAGCATCCGCGAAGCTGAGATCTTCGTGGATAGCACATTTAACGAGGTGGTCACACCGCAGGTAAAGAGTGCACAGGCAGGCAGGAAATGGGTGACCGCCAGACAGAGCAAAAGAACCAGGAAGGTAGTGCAGGAGTCCCCTGGGTCCATCTCCCTCTCCAACAGATTTTCCGTTTTGGATACTGATGGGGGAAATGGTTTCTCAGGGGAATGCAGCAAGAGCCAAGTCCGTGGCACTACGAGTGGCTCAGCTGCACAGGAGGGGAGGAAAAAGAGTGGGAGAGCAATAGTGATAGGGGATTCTATCGTAAGGGGAACAGATAGACGTTTCTGTGGCCGCAGACATGACTCCAGGATGGTATGTTGCCTCCCTGGTGCCAGGGTCAAGGATGTCACTGAATGGCTGCAGGGCATTCTGAAGGGGGAGGGCGAACAGTCAGAGGCAGGATCTGGCCAAAGTGGACTGGGATCAGCTACTTGTAGGAAAATCCACATCAGAGCAGTGGGAGTCTTTCAGAAAGGAAATAGAGAGAGTACAATGCCAACATGTTCCCGTAAAGGTCAAGGGTGGGACCAACAAGCCCAGGGAACCCTGGATGTCAAGGGATATACAAGAATGGATTAGGAAAAAAAAGGAGGCTTTTGGCAGATACAAAGGACTAAAAACAGTGGAAGCCCTAGAGGAGGATAGAAAGTGCAGGGGGGTACTTAAAAAAGAAATTAGGAGAGCGAAGAGGGGGCATGAAAAAACACTGGCCGGCAAAATAAAGGAAAATCCGAAGGTGTTTTATAAGTATATTAAGGGCAAGAGGATAACCAGGGAAAGAGTAGGGCCCATTAGGGACCAAAGTGGCAATCTGTGTGTAGAGCCGGAAGATGTAGGTGAGGTTTTAAATGAATATTTTGCATCTGTGTTCACTATGGAGAAGGACAATGTAGGCATAGAAATCAGGCAGGGGGATTGTGATATACTTGAACAAATTAGTATCGAGAGGGAGGAGGTACTAGCGGTTTTAACAGGCTTAAAAGTGGATAAATCCCCAGGCCCAGACGAGATGTATCCCAGGCTGCTGTGTGAGGCAAGGGAGGAGATTGCAGGGGCTCTGACACAAATTTTCAGAACCTCTCTGGCCACAGGGGAGGTGCCAGAGGACTGGAGAACAGCTAACGTAGTACCATTATTCAAGAAGGGTAGTAGGGATAAACCAGGGAATTACAGGCCAGTGAGACTAACATCAGTGGTAAGGAAATTATTGGAAACAATTCTGAGGGACAGAATTAGTCTCCACATGGAGAGGCAAGGATTAATCAAGGATAGTCAGCATGGCTTTGTCAGGGGGAGATCATGTCTAACCAATTTGATTGAATTTTTTGAGGGGGTGACTAGGTGTGTGGATGAGGGTAGTGCAGTTGATGTAGTCTACATGGACTTCAGTAAGGCTTTTGACAAAGTCCCACATGGGAGACTGGTCAAGAAGGTAAGAGCCCATGGGATCCAGGGCAATTTGGCACATTGGATCCAAAATTGGCTTAGTGGCAGGAGGCAGAGGGTGATGGTCGAAGGTTGTTTTTGTCACTGGAAGCCTGTGTCCAGTGGTGTACCACAGGGATCGGTGCTGGGTCCTTTGCTGTTTGTAGTGTACATTAATGATTTAGATATGAATGTAGGAGGTAGGATCAGTAAGTTCACAGACGACATGAAAATTGGTGGAGTGGTAAATAGCGAGGAGGGAAGCCTCAGGCTACAGAACGATATAGACGGGTTGATCAGATGGGCAGAACAGTGGCAAATGGAATTTAACCCTGAAAAGTGTGAGGTGATGTATTTTGGGAGGACTAACAAGGCAAGGGAATACACAATGAATGGTAGGACCCTAGGAAGGACAGAGGATCAGAAAGACCTTGGTCTGCATGTACATAGATCCCTGAAGGCAGCAGGACAGGTAGATAAGGTGGTTAAAGAGGCATATGGGATACTTGCCTTCATTAGCTGAGGCATAGAATATAAGAGCAGGGAGGTTATGATGGAGCTGTACAAAACGCTAGTTAGGCCACAGCTGGAATACTGTGTGCAGTTCTGGTCGCCACACTATAGGAAGGATGTGATTGTATTGGAGAGGGTGCAGAGGAGATTCACCAGGATGTTACCTGGGCTGGAGCGCTTCAGCTATGAAGAGAGACTGGACAGGCTGGGGTTGTTTTCCTTAGAGCAGAGAAGGCTGAAGGGGGACCTGATTGAGGTGTACAAAATTATGAGGGGGGTAGATAGAAAGGAACTTTTCCCCTTAGTAGAGGGGTCAATAACATAAGAACATAAGAAATAGGAGCAGGAGTAGACCAATCGGCCCCTCGAGCCTGCTCCGCCATTCAATGAGATCATGGCTGATCTGATCCAACCTCAACTCTAAAGAACACAAGAAGCAGGAGCAGGACCAGGCCACTCGGCCCCTGGGCCCGCTCCGCCACCCACAGGGCCTTGACCGATCCGAACTCAAACTCATGTCCAATTTCCAGCCCGCTCCCCGTAACCCCTGATTCCCTTTACTTCTAGGAAACGGTCTATTTCTGTTTTAAATTTATTTAATGAAGTAGCTTCCACAGCTTCCTGGGGTAGCAAATTCCACAGACCCACTACCCTCTGAGTGAAAAAGTTTCTCCTCATCTCAGTTTTGAAAGAGGAGCCCCTTATTCTAAGATTATGTCCCCTAGTTCTAGTTTCACCCATAATTGGGAACATCCTCACCGCGTCCACCCGATCAAGCCCCTTCACAATCTTATATGTTTCAATAAGATCGCCTCTCATTCTTCTGAACTCCAATGAGTAGAGTCCCAATCTACTCAACCTCTCCTCGTATGTCCACCCCCTCATCCCCGGAATTAACCGAGTGAACCTTCTTTGTACTGCCTCGAGAGCAAGTATGTCTTTTCTTAAGTATGGACACCAAAACTGTATGCAGTACTCCAGGTGCGGTCTCACCAATACCCTATACAACTGCAGCAATACCTCCCTGTTTTTATATTCTATCCCCCTAGCAATAAAAGCCAACATTCCATTGGCTTTCTTGATCACCTGCTGCACCTGCATACTAACTTTTTGATTTTCTTGCACCAAGACCCCCAGATCCCTTTGTACTGCAGTACTTTCCAGTTTCTCGCCATTAAGATAACAACTTGCTCTCTGATTTTTCCTGCTAAAGTGCATAACCTCACATTTTCCAATATTGTATTGCATCTGCCAAATCTCTGCCCACTCACCCAGCCTGTCTATATCCCCTTGTAGGTTTTTTATGTCCTCCTCACTCTCTACTTTCCCTCCCATCTTTGTATCATCTGCAAACTTTGATATGTTACACTCGGTCCCCTCCTCCAAATTGTTAATATAGATTGTAAAGAGTTGGGGACCCAGCACCGACCCCTGCGGAACACCACTGGCTACTGGTTGCCAGTCCGAGAATGAACCATTTATCCCAACTCTCTGCTTCCTGTTAGATAACCAATCCTCCACCCATGCCAGAATATTACCCCCAATCCAGTGATTTTTTATCTTGAGTAATAATCTTTTATGTGGCACCTTGTCGAATGCCTTCTGGAAGTCTAAATACACTACATCTACTGGTTCCCCTTTATCCACCCTGTACGTTATGTCCTCAAAGAACTCAAGCAATTTGTCAGACATGACTTTCCCTTCATAAAGCCATGCTGACTTTGTCCTATTAAATTATGTTTCTCTAAATGTTCCGTTACTGTCTCCTTAATAATAGACTCCAAAATTTTACCCACCACAGATGTTAGGCTAACTGGTCTATAATTTCCAGCCTTCTGCCTACAACCCTTTTTAAATAAGGGTGTTACATTAGCAGTTTTCCAATCTGCCGGGACCTTTGCTGAGTTCAGGGAGTTTTGGAAAATTACCAAAGCATCCACAATTCCTACTGCCACTTCCCTCAAGACCCTAGGATGTAAGCCATCAGGTCCAGGGGATTTATCTGCCTTGAGTCCCATTATTTTACTGAGTACCAATTCCTTAGTAACCAGGGGGCATAGTTTCAAGGTAAGGGGCAGGAGGTTTCGAGGGGATTTGAGGAAAAACTTTTTCACCCAGAGGGTGGTTGGAATCTGGAACTCACTGCCTGAAAGGGTGGTAGAGGCAGGAACCCTCACAACATTCAAGAAGCATTTAGATGAGCACTTGAAACACCATAGCATACAAGGCTACGGACCAAGTGCTGGAAAATGGGATTAGAATAGACAGGGCTTGATGGCCGGCACGGACACGATGGGCCGAAGGGCCTCTTTCTGTGCCGTATAACTCTATGACTCAGCCATAATATGCAAATATTTTTTCAATTTACAAATAATTTTACTATTAATGTTGACATTAGATTACTAAATATACTCAGCACCCCGATGAAATAGATCACATTGGCCAACAGCTCTCAGAACAGAACCATGGATACCTGAATAGAATCATACAGCTCAGAAGGAGGCCATTCTGCCCATCGTGCCTGTGCCGGCTCTTTGAAAGAGCTATCCAATTAGTCCCACTCCCCTGCTCTTTCCCTGTAGCCCTGCAAACTTTTCCTTTTAAAGTATTTCCCACATTACAACAGTGACTCCACTTCAAAAAGTACTTCATTGGCTGTTATCCGCTTTGAGACGTCCGGTGGTTGTGAAAGACGCTATAGAAATGCAAGTCTTTTATTTATCCAATTCCTTTCTGAAAGTTTCTATTGAATCTGCTTCCACCACCCTTTCAGGCAGTGCATTCCAGATCACAACTCGTTGCGTAAAAAAAATTTGCCCCATCTCCCCTCTGGTTCTTTTGCCAATGACCTTAAATCTGCGTCCTCTGGTAACCGACCCTGCTGCCAGTGGAAACAGTTTCTCCTTATTTACTCTTATCAAAACCCCTAATATTCATTCATTGAGCTATGGAATAACAACAGAAAGTGCTGGAAATACATAGCAGGTTAAGTCAGTGTTTGTAAAGACAAGAGACAGGTTATGATGTTGTGGGTGTGTACACTTCATCAGAACCGCTGTAAAAAAAAACGCCAGACTGTTCCTGTTGTGGTCAAGACTACAGGATTGCGACATCACAACACAGTGGTTTGACCATCATTTGGAACAGTAAAATAATCCTGCTCATCTGAGACTGGACTCATCTGATATTCAGCAAAGTCCACCTTCTAACTGACACTGTAGGTACAGCAAGTCCTTTGTTCCAAAATGGTCACAGTTTCTTACTTCTATGGGGTAGGTTTCAAATCAGGAATAATTTGGACTTGCAACAAATTGCATTTATATATCGCCTTTAACATAGTAAAACGACCCAAGGCACTTCACAGGAGCGAAATCAGACAGAAATTGACACCGAGCCAAAGAAGGAGACATTAGGACAGGTAAGGAGGGTCTTAAAGCAGGAAAGAAATAAAGACTTGCATTTATATAGCACCTTTCATGACCACCGGACGTCCCAAAGCACTTTACAACCAATGAAGTACTTTTTGAAGTGTAGTCACTGTTGTAATGTAGGAAACACGGCAGCCAATTAACACACAGGAAGCTCCCACAAACAGCAATGTGATAATGAGCAGATAGTCTGTTTTTTTGTTATGTTGATTGAGGGATAAATATTGGCCAGGACACCGGGGATAACTCCCCTGCTCGTCTTCGAAATAGTGCATGGGATCTTTTATGTCCACCTGAGAGAGCAGACGGAGCCTCGGTTTAACATCTTTATGGAGGAGAGAGGTGAAGAGGCAGAAAGGACATTCCAGAGCTTAGGGCCTAGAAAGCTGATGGCACGTCCGCCAAAGGTGGTTTGAAGAGCAGGGGATGGACAAGAGGCCAGAATTGGAGAAGCGCTGAGGGTTGTAGGGTTAGAGGAGGTTACAGAGACAGGGAGGGGCAAACCCATGGAGGGATTTGATCACACGGATGAGAATTTTAATATCGAGGCGTTGCTGGACCGGGAGCGAATGTACGTTAGTGAGCATAGGGGTGATGGGTGAATGCGGCTTCCTGAGAATCAGGATACGGGCTATTTTAGATGAGCTTAAATTTATAGAGGATGGAAGATGGGAGGCCAGCCAGGAGAGCACTGAAATTGTCAAGTCTTCAGGTAACAAAAGGATGGATGAGGGTTTCAACAGCAAATGGGCTACGGCATGGGCAGAAATTGGAAAATTTAATGGAGGTGGATTTAAGCAGTCTTGGTGATGGAGAGGATATGGGTTTGAAAACTCGGGTCAAATAAGACGCTGAGGTTGCAAACAGTCTGGTTCAGCTGACGGTGGCCAGGGAGGGGGATGAAGGACCGCTGGCTAGGGAATGGAGTTTGTCATGGGGAATGAAAACAATGGCTTCGATCTTCCCAATGCTTAATTGGAGTAAATTTTGGCTCATCCAGGACTGGATGTCGGACAAGCAGTCTGACGACAGAGTGAAGTGGTCGAGAGAGATAGCGGGGAGGTGGAGCTGGACGTCGTCAGCCTACATGTAGAACCTGATGTGTTTTCGGATGATTTTACCAAGGGGCAGCATGTAGATAAGGATTTTGAATTCAATACATTGAGGCAATGGGAAACAATGTCAGCAAGGGCAAGAAAAACAGTTTCCATCACTGCAGAAAACAGATTATCTGCCTTTTACCTCACTGCTGTTTGTGGGACCTTAAATGTGCGTACACTGACTGCCATTTCCCTATAGTCCAACAGCAACCGTACCTCAAAAATACTTTGTTGGCTGTGGAGCACTCGGGATCATACAAGGCGCTATATATAAATGCTGGCTCTTTTCTTTAATATTAAAATCAACAAATATTGAAATCAATTCTCAAGACACCATGCTTGCAGTGCATGCATATTATTGCAAACCCCAGGCAGACATAAACTAATGACCTCAGAAAATCTCACCCCCCCATGCTTCAGGTTGTGGATTTTGATTTAAAAAAATAAACTAGCCTAGATAGCAATTGCTCAGCAAAGAAAAAAAAGACTACATCAATTAAATATCGATAACTATATCAATTTTTCTTTAGCATGGTTGCTAGTTATTCTGGTTGACTAATCATTCCCAATCAATTAGTCCTAACAACAGACCTCCAGACGACAACAACTTGCATTTATATAGCGCCTTTAACATAGTAAAACGTCCCAAGGTGCTTCACAGGAGTGTTATAAAACAAAAGAATTGACACCTAGCCACATAAGGAGACATTAGGGCAGGTGACCAAAAGCTTTGTCAAAGAGGTAGGTTTTAAGGAGCATCTTAAAAGGAGGAAAGAGAGGTATAGAGGTTTAGGGAGGGAATTCCAAAGCTTAGGACCTCGGCAGCTGAAGGCACAGCCACCAATGGTGGAGCGATTAAAATCGTGGATGCTCAAGAGGCCAGAATTTGAGGAGCGGAGAGATCTCAGAGGGCTGTAGGGGGGAGTTACAGAGATAGGAAAGGGGCGAGGCCATGGAGGGATTTGAAAACAAGAATGAGAATTTTAAAATTGAGGTTTTGCTTAACCGGGATACCCGGTACACAATGAGTAAATGTTTATTTAAAGTTATTATAACCCACAATCTGTAAATTGTGGGTTACAATATGTGTCCAATTCTGTGCACCGCACTTTAGGAAGGATGTGAAGGCCTTAAAGAGGGTGCAGAAAAGATTTACGAGAATGGTTCCAGGGATGAGAGACTTGAGTTACGTGGATAGACTCGAGAAGCTGGGGTTGTTCTCCTTGGAGCAGAGAAGGTTGAGCGGAGATTTGATAGAGGTGTTCAAAATCATGAGGGGTCTGTACGGAGTAGATAGAAAGAAACTGTTCCCGTTGGCGGAAGGGTTGAGAACCAAAGGACACAGATTTAAGGTGATTGGCAAAAGAACCAAAGGCGACATGAGGAAAAACCTTTATTCACAGCGAGTGGTTAGGATCTGGAATGCACTGCCTGAAAGGGTGCTGGAGACAGATTCAATTGTGGTTTTCAAAAGGGAATTGGATAAGTACCTGAAGGAAAAAAATTTGCAGGGCCTTGGGGAAAGGGCGGGGGAGTGGGACTAGCTGAAATGCTCTTGCAGAGAGCCAGCACGGGCTCGACGGGCCAAATGGCCTCCTTCTGTGCTGTAACCATTCTATGATTCTAATTAGTCTTAACAACAGACCTCCAGACAACAACAACTTGTATTTATATAGCACCTTTAACGTAGTAAAACGTCACAAGACGATTCTCTTTCTTTCTTTTTCTTAGGCAGTCCCTCGGAACCGGTGGGGTGCTTGGGTTGACGTGCGCTCCTTGCGCTCGGCTTCCGCTTGCTCCCGGCGAAGAGACTCGAGGTGTTCGGCGCCTTCCCAGATGCTTCTCCTCCACTTTGTGCGGTCTTGGGCCAGGGATTCCCAGGTGTCAGTGGGGATGTTGCACTTTTTCAAGGAGGCTTTGAGGGTGTCCTTGAAGCGTTTCCTCTGCCCACCTGGGGTTCTCTTGCCGTGTTGGAGCTCCGGGTAGAGCGCTTGTTTTGGGAGTCTCGTATCGGGCAAGCGGACGATGTGGCCCGTCCATCGGAGCTGATCGGGCGTGGTCAAAGCTTCGATGCTGGGGATGTTGGCCTGAGCGAGAACACTGACGTTGGTGCGCCTATAGACGATTCACAGGAGCATTATAGAACACAAATTGACACCGAGCCACATAAGGAGATATTAGGGCAGATGACCAAAAGCTTGGTGAAAGAGGTAGGTTTTAAGGAGTGTCTTAAAGGAGGAGAAAGAGAGGTAGAGAGGTTTACCCGGTACACGATGAGTAAATGATTATTGCTTAACCGGGAGCCAATGTACCCAGTAAACAAAAAGAAAGAAAGACTTGCATTTATATAGCGCCTTTCAGGACCACTGGACGTCTCAAAGCGCTTTACAGCCAATGAAGTACTATTGGAGTGTATTCACTGTTGTAATGTGGGATACGTGGCAGCCAATTTACGCACAGCAAGCTCCCACAAACAGCAATGTGCTAATGACCAGATAATCTTTTTTTTTGTTATGTTGATTGAAGGATAAATATTGGCCAGGACACCGGGGATAACTCCCCTGCTCTTCTTCGAAATAGTGCCATTGGATCTTTTACGTCCACCTGAGAGAGCAGACGGGGCCTCGATTTAACGTCTCCTCTGAAAGACGGCACCTCCGACAGTGCAGCACTCCCTCAGCACCACACTGGAGCATCAGCCTGGATTTATGCACTCAAGTCCCTGGTGTGGGACTTGAACCCACAACCTTCTGACTCAGAGGCGAGTGTGCCACTGAGCCACAGCTGACACGATGATTAAATGATTATTTGAACTTAATCGAGAAAAGTGTGAGGTGATCTATTTTGGCAGAAGGAACAGGGAGAGGCAATATACACTTAATGGCACAGTTTTAAAGGGTGTGCAGGGACAGAGGGACCTGGGAGTTAATGTGCATAGGTCCCTGAAGGTGACGGGACCTATGCACATTAAGGCTCAGTGTCGGGAGAAGCCGGTGAGTACTTAAACTCACTTTTGCGGGCTTTTTTTACAGAGGCTCAGTGTCGGGAGAAGCCGAGGCTTACCAATCTCGCAGACGGCGTTCCAGAGCCACGTCACAATTCAAAAAGTGACGCGGGCAAGAGGAAGCAGCTGATTGGGTGAGTACGGCCAGGACACCTCCGTTCAGTCCGTAAGGGGGACCCCGAGCTCCCGGTGGCCTGTCACTTTAATTCTCCGCTCCACTCCCACTCTGACCTTACCGTCCTCGGCCTATTACACTGTTCCACGGAAGCGCAGCGTAAGCTCGAGGAACAGCACCTCATCTTTCGTTTAGGCACCCTACAGCCCTCTGGACTCAACATCGAGTTCAACAATTTTAGATCATAACCTCGGCCCTATCACATTTATATTTTATTTTTTCATCCACCCTTTTGTTTGGGCCCCCCCCCCCCTTTTTTCCTCCCAGAAGCTGGCAGCTGTCCTTCATTCTGCCAGTGCATTTCACACTTCATTTAGCCTCAACCTGTTACATCAACACCTCCTCTTGCCTTAATTATCTCTTAATGTCTCTCAATATCTCTTAATCTCTCCTTTTGTTCTTTCATCCCCTCCCCCATTTCCCAGCTTTATACTTGCTTTAAATCTATTTCATTTCCTGCTTTTTTCCAGTTCTCAAAAAAAAGTCTTCGACCTGAAACATTAACTCTGTTTCTCTCTCCACGGATGCTGCCTGGCCTGCTGAGTTTTTCCAACGTTTTCTGTTGTTATTTTTGAGTATTTATACTACTCTATAGTTTGACAGTTAAGATTAATAGTTTATAAAGTTTAGAAGGTCTTAATTTTTGTGGTTATAGTTTCTAAGGTCTCTGTTGTGTAGCGGGGAGTGCTAGTAACCAAGGGCCCTTGAGTATATCATTTAATTGTAGTGTAATTAGTGGTATTGATTTGATTTAAATTAATTAAAGGGTAAGTCATGGCAGCACAGCTCAGTCCCGTGGCATGCTCCTCCTGCGCTATGTGGGAAATCAAGGACACTTCCTGTGTCCCTGACGACCATGTGTGTGGGAAGTGTATCCAGCTGCAGCTACTGGCAGACTGCATTGCGGTGCTGGAGCTGCGAATGGATACATACTGGAGCATTCGCGATGCTGAGGACATCGTGGATAGCACGTTTAATGGGTTGGTCACACCGCAGGTAAAGGCTGCACAGGCAGCAAGGGAATGGGTGACCGCCAGGCAGAGTAGTAGGCGCAGGCAGGTAGTGCAGGGGTCCCCTGTGGCCATTCTCTTCTCAAACAGATATACCACTTTGGATATTGTTGAGGGAGATGGCTTATCGGGGGAAGGCAGCAGCAGCCAACTTCCTGGCACCATGGGTGGTTCTGCTGCACAGGATGGGAGGAAAAAGAGCGGGAGAGCTATAGTGATAGGGGATTCTATTGTAAGGGGAATAGATAGGCGTTTCTGCGGCCGCAAACGAGATTCCAGGATGGTATGTTGCCTCCCTGGTGCAAGGGTCAAGGATGTCTCGGGGCGGCTGCAGCGCATTCTGGAGGCGGAGGGTGAACAGCCAGTTGTCGTGGAACATATAGGTACCAACGATCTAGGTAAAAAACGGGATGAGGTCCTAAAAGCTGAATATAGGGAGTTAGGAGGTAAATTAAAAAATAGGACCTCAAAGGTAGTAATCTCAGGATTGCTACCAGAGCCACGTGCTAGTCAGAGTAGAAATAGAAGCATATTTCAGATGAATACGTGGCTAGAAGAATGGTGCAAGGGAGAGGGATTCAAATTCCTGGGACATTGGAACCGGTTCTGGGGGAGGTGGGACCAGTACAAACTGGACGGTTTGCACCTGGGCGGGACCGGGACCGATGTCCTAGGGGGAGTGTTTGCTAGTGCTGTTGGGGAGGGTTTAAACTAAAATGGCAGGGGGTTGGGAACCTGTGCAGGGAGACAGAGGAAAGGGAAATAAGGATAGAAACAAAAGACAGGAAGGAGAAAAGCAAAAGTGGAAGGCAGAGAAATTAAGGGTGTAAATCAAACAGGGCTACAGTAAATAATAATTCTAAAAGAACTAAGAGTGTTAAAAAAACAAGCCTGAAGGCTTTGTGTCTTAATGCGAGAAGCATTCGTAATAAGGTGGATGAATTAGCTGCGCAAATAGATGTAGACGGATATGATATAATTGGGATTACGGAGACATGGCTCCAGGGTGACCAAGGCTGGGAATTCAACATCCAGGGGTATTCAATATTCAGAAAGGCCAGGAAAAAAGGAAAAGGAGGTGGGGTAGCATTGCTGGTTAAAGAGGAGATTAACACAATAGTAAGGAAGGATATTAGCTCTGATGATGTGAAATCTGTATGGGTAGAGCTGAGAAATACCAAGGGGAAAACGTTAGTGGGAGTTGTATACAGACCCCCAAACAGTAATGCTGAGGTTGGGGATGGCATTAAATGGGAAATTAGAGACGCGTGCAATAAGGGCACAGCAGTTATCATGGGTGACTTTAATCTACATATAGATTGGGCTAACCAAGTTAGTAACAATACTGTGGAGAAGGAATTCCTAGAGTGTATACGGGATGGTTTCCTGGACCAATATGTTGAGGAACCAACTAGAGATCAGGCCATCTTAGACTGGGTATTATGTAATGAGAAAGGATTAATTAGCAATCTTGTTGTGCGAGGCCCCTTGGGAAGGAGCAATCATAATATGATAGAATTCTTCATTAAGATGGAGAGTGAAGTAATTGACTCAGAGACTAGGGTCCTGAATTTAAATAAAGGAAACTACGATGGTATGAGGCGCGAGTTGTCTTGAATGGATTGGGCAGCGTTACTTAAAGGGCTGACGGTGGATAGGCAATGGCAAACATTTAAAAATTGCATGGATAAACTACAGAATTTGTTCATCCCTGTTTGGCAGAAAAATAAAACAAAAAAGGTGACTCAAGCGTGGCTAACAAGGGAAATTAGGGATAGCATAAGATCCAAGGAGAGGACATATAAATTGGCCAGAAAAAGCAGCAAACCTGAGGATTGGGAGCAGTTTAGGATTCAGCAAAGGAGGACAAAGGGATTAATTAAGAGGGGGAAAATAGAACATGTGAGTAAGCTTGCAGGGAACATAAAAACTGACTGTAAAAGCTTCTATAGGTATGTGAAGAGAAAAAGATTGGTGAAGTCAAGCGTAGGTCCCTTGCAGTTAGAATCAGTGGAATTTATAATGGGGAACAAAGAAATGGCAGACCAATTAAATACATACTTTGGTTCTGTCTTCACAAAGGAGGACACAAATAACCTCCCAGAGATGTTGGGGAACATAGGGTCTAATGAGAGGGAAGAATTGAATGAAATCAGTATTTGTAGGGAAATGGTGTTAGGGAAATTGACGGGATTGAAGGCCGATAAATCCCCAGGGCCTGATAATCTACATCCTAGGGTACTTAAGGAAGTGGCCCTAGAAATAGTAGATGCATTGCTGGTCATCTTCCAAAATTCTATAGACTCTGGAATAGTTCCCATGGATTGGAGGATAGCTAATGTAACCCCACTATTTAAAAAAGGTGGTAGAGAGAAAACGGGGAATTACAGACCGGTAAGCCTGACATCGTTAGTGGGGAAAATGCTGGAGTCCATTATAAAAGATGTAATAGCAGAGCACTTAGAAAACAGTGACAGGATTGGACAAAGTCAACATGGATTTACAAAAGGTAAATCATGCTTGACTAATCTACTGGAATTTTTTGAGGATGTAACTGGTAGGATAGATAAGGGAGAACCAGTGGATGTGGTGTACTTGGACTTTCAGAAGGCTTTCGATAAGGTCCCGCATAAGAGATTAGCGTGCAAAGTTAAAGCACATGGGATTGGGGGTAAGGTACTGACTTGGATAGAGAACTGGTTGGCAGACAGGAAGCAAAGAGTTGGAATAAACGGGTCTTTTTCCGAGTGGCAGGCAGTGACTAGTGGGGTACCGCAGGGATCGGTGCTAGGACCCCAGCTATTCACAATATATATATATATAAATGATCTAGACGAGGGAACTAGATGTAATATCTCCAAGTTTGCAGACGACACAAAGTTGGGTGGGCATGTGTGCTGTGAGGAGGATGCAGAGAAACTCCAGTATGATTTGTACAGGTTGGGTGATTGGGCAGATGCATGGCAGATGCAGTATAATGTGGATAAATGCGAGGTTATCCAGTTTGGTGGCAAAAACAGGAAGACAGATTATTATCTGAATGGCAATAGATTGGGAAAAGGGGAAGTGCAACGAGACCTGGGTGTCCTTGTGCACCAGTCGCTGAAGGTAAGCATGCAGGTGCAGCAGGCGGCAAATGGTATGTTGGCTTTCATAGCAAGAGGATTCGAGTACAGGAGCAAGGATGTCTTGCTGCAGCTGTACAAGGCCTTGGTGAGACCACACCTTGAGTATTGTGTGCAGTTTTGGTCGCCTTATCTGAGGAAGGATGTTCTTGCCATGGAGGGAGTGCAGCGAAGATTCACCAGACTGATACCTGGGATGGCAGGAATGACGTATGAAGAGAGATTAGGTCGATTAGGCTTATATTCGCTAGAGTTTAGAAGAATGGGAGGGGATCTCATTGAAACTTATAAAATTCTAACGGGACTAGACAGACTAGATGCAGGATGTTCCCGATGGCGGGGGAGTCCAGAACCAGGGTCACAGTCTAAGGATAAGGGGTAAGCCATTTAGGACTGAGATGAGGAGGAATTTCTTCACCCAGAGAGTGGTGAACCTGTGGAATTCTCTACCACAGAAGGCAGTTGAGGCCAACTCATTAAATATATTCAAGGAGTTAGATATATTTCTTAAGGCTAAAGGGATCAAGGGATATGGGGAGAAAGCAGGGACAGGGTACTGAATTTGGATGATCAGCTATGATCTCATTAAATGGCGGAACAGGCTCGCGGGGCCAAATGGCCTACTCCTGCTCCTATCTTCTATGTTTCTATGACATATTAAGAGAGTGGTTAGCAAAGCATATGGGATCTTGGGCTTCATAAATAGAGGTATTAAGTACAAAAGTAGAGAAGTTATGCTGAACCTTTATAAAGCGCTGGTTAGGTCACAACTGGAGTATTGTGTCCAGTTCTGGTCACCACACTTTAGGAAGGATGTGAAGGCCCTTGAGAGGGTGCAGAGATTTACCAGAATGGTTCCGGGGATGGGGGATCTTAGCTACAAGGACAGGCTGGAGAAGCTGGATTGGTTTTCATTAGAGCAAAGGAGGTTGCGGGGTGATTTGATAGAGGTGTACAAGATTATGACGGGTTTGTATAGGCTCGATGGGGAAAGGCTGTTTCCACTAGTTGATGGTACGAGGACTAGGGCGACACAGATTTGAGGTTTTTGGCAAGAGATACAGGGGTGGGGGGCGTGAGCAAATTTTTTTTTTATGCCACGAGTGGCGAGTTCCTGGAACTGGCTGCCGACAGAAGTGGTGGAAGCGGAGACGCTCAATGTTTTCAAGGGGAGACTGGATAGGCACTTGCAGGGCTGTGGGGGAATGGGACTGACTGGACTGCTCTGCATCAGACTGGATGGGCCGAATGGCCTCCTTCTGTGCCGTTATGACTCTATGATTGTGTTGCCCAGCTCCCTTTGTTTGTTTGGTTGGTTTGTATGTATGTATGTATGTATGCAGGGCATTTCCCCTTCCTTCCTTCCTTTCTTTCTTTCTGTTTTGAGTTTGGTTGGTTTGTGCAGGGGAATTTTCCCCTTGTTCTTCCTGTATCTTTGCTTTGTGCAGGCTCTCCCTGAAGCTGCCCTTGACTCGGGGCTGGCTCCCCGCACACACACACTCACACTGCAGCAGCCTACCTGCCCGCTGGGCCGGCACCTGGTCTTTTGTCTCCGCCGCGCTCGGCTCGGCTCGAGCCGCCCAACCGTTTTTTTTTTCAAAAATAAACACCTCATGTTTTTTATTTAACAACGGCACAGTTGCGGCGTCACCCCCCCCCAGCCACCGACCAATCGGGTGGCGAATCGCCACCGTTTCGAAAATGTGCGCGCGTGGGGGAGGAGGGGGGCGGGGGAGGAGATGACAAAAAATCACAAGTCCGCCGACCAATCGGCTTGGCGGCCGCCTGCGATTCAAACTGGGACATCCCGTAGCGAGGTAGGTGGGGGAGGGGATAAGAGGGAAAAAAAAAGAGACGCGCGAGCAGCGGCTCTCTGTGTGTGTGTGTAAATGCGAGCGCAGCCCAACTTGCTGACTGCCGTCTGGCCCCGCCCCGCTCGATTGACGTTGACGCCAACCAATCGAGCGGCCCCTTCCCCCCTTCGGTGCCGCCTCCGGACCGGCCGCCCCACCAATCGACGCGCACGGCTGGGCCTGATTGACAAGGCGGCGGCCGGGGAAGGTGGGGAAACGTATAATCAAGTTCGGTTGAAGGGTAGCATAGTGAGAACCAGCGCCCTGTGTCGCTTTGTAGTCCATTGAGGCGTTGTGTAGTGCGAGCCTGGTAGGTAATCCTATGTATATCATAGTATGTGTGCGTACGGGGGTATATATTTTTAATTTTGAAAAAAAACCTACCAAGCATGCAATTTTACTTTTTAAAAAGATTTTGCTACGACTTTTTAAAAAAAAAATTAGAGACTAACCGCGAAAATTTGTTTTAGTGCAACAACTTGTCTTTTTTTAAAAAAAAATTATAAAGTGCAATAACTTAAACGTTCGTTGCAATTAATGTTTGTGTGTGGTGAAGGGGGGGAGGAAACTTGATAAAATCAAATTAATAAAAAATCGCCCGTGAAAGGATTAAAAAAAAATATATACATTTTAATGGAATTAAACTTTTATTTTAAAGTGTGTGTGGCTGGAGCGCTCCTGGATTGTTGGGGAAGGGAAATAATAATAAAAAAAGGGGGTTACGTTTGGAAATGGCCGCCTCTCGCTATAGCAATGTGTCTGCTTCATGCAAGTGCGCAGTAATTACAGCCAGCCAGCAAATGACTGGCATTTGCATCTTTCCTTTCTCTCTTTCCCCCCCCCCCATCTCCCCCCAATCTCCTCTCTAGAATGCATTAAAAAAAATATATATATATTTAAAAAAATCTGCAATCGAAATGTAAATGCAATTACTTTTAATTTTTTTCCTGTTTTAGTGAAGCTTCTGCAAAGTGCTGCCCCCTTCCTTCTCTCTCTGTGACTCTGATCCATTGCTTGCTCCATCTGCTTTGTATTGTATGTATGTGTGTGTGTGTGTGTGTAAAATGGAGGTGGGTGGACGGCGAGGCACTTCCACATCTGCTGCACAGGCAGCCCGCCCTTTTTTCTTTTCTTCCTCCCTCCCTTTCTCAGATCTTTTATATTTTTTATGCATACAGTCGTACTATACATAAAAATATATATATTTTTTTAAAAAGTTGAATCAAATCATGGATAAAAGTTTTACCTAACGTACAGATGGAATAAATCTTTTTGAGTGTGTGTGTCTGCAATTAAATTAACTTTTAGTTAAATAAATCTTAGTTTGTGTGTCTGCAATTAAATAAATCTTTCATTAAATCTTTAGAGTTTGCATGTATGTGTGTATATTTAAAAAAAACAATCCGTTTAAGCTGAATTAGGACAAACTTTCTCGGCTTTGAAAGTAGTATGTGCCATATACATAAGTTTGACTTGTAAGCACTATTTTTAGTTGTATGTAATCTTTTGAATTCTACAGAGCACAACAGTTTCCTGACTCAGTTCGATTTCTGTTGCAGGTGTTTTCCCCCTAGCTTGTAAGCTTAAAGTTGTCGGTTGAATTATAGTTGACCAAAGCGATTGCAAGAATTTTTTTAATTGGATGTTATTTAAAGAGTAGAAGGTTTAGTCTGGTAATAAAAGGGGACGGTGATGACTATTTCAAACAGTGGATAGAATTGTAAAATGAAAGGTGCACCTGCATTCTAACCATGCTCAGTCATATAGACAATTTTTTAGATGTAATGAGCAGGTGAGGCATGAACTGTTTGCTTGTCTGGCGTGTATTTTGTTTTTCTTGGGATCCACGGTGACGGGCAACAGGAACCACAGATGTTTAAAGCACATAGAGTCCATTCCGCTCATTGTGTCTGCGCCAGAGCAATTCAAAACTAATCAGCTCCGCTGTCTCTTTTTATAGTCTTGTATCACCCTCTGACAGAACCATAGACTTTACGTGAAAGCACAGTGATCTGTTTCAGAAGTGCGTCTGTAGAGACTGACTTCCCCCATTTAAACGCATAAAATTAGACTATCTTGGACTAAATATAAGCCATCTTTGTTTACAAAAATAAGCTTCACCTCAAGTTTACAGTAGTTGCAAATAACACTTCAAACCAAATCCTCCCAAAACTGCCAGAATATTAATTTTCCATAAAAATTGGGAGTGCAAATTGAACCATGTGTCAAGATCGTTTTACTGATGTCCAAAATTCACCCCCCAGTCAACCCCAAAACATCTGGTCATTTATCCCTTTGCCGATTGTGGTGTGCTAATTGGTTACTGCCATTGCCTACACTTCAACTATAATTTACTGGCTGTGAAGCACTTAAGATGTCCAGAAGGCACACATACATGCAGGTTCATTTGTGCTTAAAGTGACTTGATGTGTGAAAACTGCTGATAGGAAGAATAAGCAATTACCAAATCAGCTTGGTGACTGTTCCTGAACGGAGAGAAACTTCTCAGGGCAACATTTGTATCCTTAAACTGAACTCGATGTCAATGTATATACAAAAGCATTAAAAAAAATTTTAGTTTTACTCATAAATGCCACTCTTTGGATACCTGAACATTTTTATTTTGTATTTTGTAGATACAAACTGGTCATGGTTAAAAAAGATCCCAATAGGCCCCGGGGCAAAATGTCCTCCTACGCATACTTTGTGCAGACTTGCCGAGAGGAGCATAAAAAGAAACACCCTGAAGCCAGCGTCAACTTTGCAGAGTTCTCAAAGAAATGTTCGGAAAGGTGGAAGGTGGGATTGATTTTGAGTTTTACGTTTTGGAACACTTTCACATTTCTTTTGTGTATTTGTAATAGCTTAAATAGTTTTCTCTTTAGACCATGTCAGGCAAAGAGAAGTCAAAGTTTGAAGACCTGGCTAAGACTGACAAGGTCCGTTATGATCGGGAGATGAAGAACTATGTTCCTCAAAAAGGGGACAAGAAAAAGAAGAAGGATCCAAATGCCCCCAAGAGACCACCGTACGTACTGCAGTTAAAGTGCTGGAGATTTTTTTTTTTCTCAACTGAAATCTTGTTTTTTTTTTAATAGCTTGTTCATTCTTGCAGATCAGCATTTTTCATTTTCTGCTCTGAAAAGCGTCCAAAGATCAAGAGTGAAACTCCTGGAATGTCCATTGGTGATGTTGCAAAGAAGCTGGGAGAGATGTGGTCTACAGTGCAACCCAAGGATAAGCAACCATATGAGCAGAAGGCGTCTAAATTAAAGGAGAAGTATGAAAAGGTAAGTGGCACATTTGCAAACTTTGGATGTTACGGGTTTTAAATATTTTGGCAGCTGTAAACTGGGAAAGTCCAGTATTTGATTTAGTGATTCATTCTTTCCCTGCCTCAGCCCTTCTGGGGGAAAAAAGAAATATCTTAGTACAAAAAGTAGAAACCTCCTTTAATGTTAACTACGAAACTACCATGATTTACCAAAGACTTCTTTCTGTGGGATTTACTTTACTTCTCATTCTTTAGTTAACTTATCCATGTTAGGTTTAATATATTCATTTTGAGCTGCAGCCATATTTCCAATCTGGTACT
Source organism: Squalus acanthias (assembly GCA_030390025.1). Lineage (NCBI taxonomy): Eukaryota > Metazoa > Chordata > Chondrichthyes > Squaliformes > Squalidae > Squalus > Squalus acanthias. The sequence continues at coordinate 251,278,158 of CM059425.1, forward strand.
TGTAAAGACTATCCATTGGACATCATCTTGACAGATGGAGTAGTTTCAGGTCAAAAAAATAAGAAAAGTCTAGTTTCATAATGGGAGGAGGTCCTTAGCCCAGTATAATAGACTGAATTTAAGCCCAACTTTGTGTGTTTTGTTTTCCTCGGGTGCTTGTCACCCTCAGGCCTGACAAGACTACAACTGTGGCTGAGGAGCTGAATGCATGCGAAAGTGATTGGGTGTGATCACATCTATAATTTAATTTCATACCTGCGGTTAGGGAAGAATAACTTTATATACCTATATTGTATAGTCCTGCATCTAGCGCATGCATGATGTGCCACATTTTGACCATTACACTGAGAGCATAACATTTCGTGATTACTGACCAAGATAGCCATTTGACTGTAGAAATGACTAACGGCCAGCTCCTCTCGGGAATCAGGATCATACCTGAAGCTTCCATGCTTGTGCAAAATCTGTGCCCCTCTTGTGGATTTTCTGGGGCCTCTACACATTCTCGATCCATTAGTACCCTTCGTACCAATTTACGCTTGTGAGTTGGGCCCTGGTATTCTACTGCTTCCAGGCCCCAGAAATACAGACATGTGGATTCTGCCACATCAACGGTATTCCAGATTATTATCCTTATCCTTTCTCCAAGTTCTACAAAGCGCAATTCCATGACAACCCCAAACGCCTGCAGCTTCAGTACAATGTTCTCTTTCCTCACCTACATGTGTTGCACCACCTCGCAGATCTCCATTGGATCCTAGTACTCAGCTCTGAGTTGGTGCATGTTGGCTGTTAGTTTGCTTGCATACCTTGGTTTATGTATGGATTCATCACGTGAGGAAAGGTGTATAGAGGCTTGGAAAAAGTAGAGTGAGGAAGTTAGAGTTGGGCACAGACTGATAGAAATGACTATGAATGTGTATGATGCACACAAAGAGGGAGACAGAAAGATTATGTAGTGGAAGAGAAGCAAAGTTAAGGGAATAGATTCTTTAAAAAAAAAATTGTCTCTGCACAGGAGATCTACCAGTATTACTTAAAATTGGTGCGTTTGATTCACTTGTTTGGGATGGGGTAGTAAATTATACAGGTCTCTTAAGTAGTTAGACACCTGCCTGGCAAGTTTACTATGTAGTCCAGCATATTGGTCTGTCAGATGCTAGTTAGATTTTGATTGCTACCTTTGTTTTGAAACAATAGCCTAGTAAATAGTTGCTGAAGTATAGGGAAGTAGAATTGAATGCGATGTGGTAACTTTTTGTGTTTAATTTTGCTCTCTAGGAAGTTACAGCATATCGTGCCAAATGCAAGGGTGATATTGGTAAGAAACCTGCTGCCAAGCCAGCTCAGGCTGCAAAGAAGAAGAAGGAAGAGGAGGAGGAAGATGATGACGAGGATGATGAGGAGGAAGATGATGAGGAAGAGGAGGATGATGATGAGGATGACGATTAAATAACTACAGATGTAAAAAAATAAGATCTTTGTCTAAGCTTGATCTATTTTTTTTTTGCAGAGACAGGAAATGTGAACTCATTTGTAATTTGGATCAATGGCTTAGGTGTAAAGAAACTGTACAAAACTGTGTATAGTTAGTGTTGTATTTTTACACTGCATAGCCAGGCCTTGTACTGTTTTAATTGTAAGTAGCTGATTTTTTTTTTTTTAAGGCACTGCCTTTCAAGAAGAGAGGGACTCCAGAGTGATGGAATGTTATTGCCTATTTAATGTTTTGTGTGAAATTTCCAATGGCAAAAGTAGTGAGGATTTTTTTTTTCATGCAGTTAATACCAATTTTTTGCAACTGGTTTTTGTAGATCTTTTGTCACTACATGTGATTGCTAACTTCTCATGGTTAGATCATGATAAGAATCAATACTTTTTTAATAAAACTGAAACATTATCTTGCGGTTGGTGTTTCTTTTTGCATTCAGATTCTAAGATGGGCAGCGTTTAGAGAAAGATGGACACAGTAAATGCAAACTAACCTGGATACAACAGTGGTCATGATGCGGAGATGCCGGCGTTGGACTGGGGTGGACAAAAATGAGAAGTCGCAGAACACCAGGTTATAGTCCCAACAGATTTATTTAAAATTACAAGCTTTCGGAGCTGTCGCCCCTTCGTCAGGTAAAGTTACTGCACAGTAACTTTACCTGACGAAGGGGCGACAGCTCCGAAAGCTTGTAATTTTAAATAAATCTGTTGGACTATAACCTGGTGTTCTGCGACTTCTCATTTTTGGATACAACAGCACAGCCCTCCAAATGAGGTATACCTGACCAATGAGCTTGAGATATCTTGAGCATGCACACGTGTCTTTCCTATGGTCACTTGGAACCCTGTGCTCAATGTGTTTGAAGTTGAGTATGTAGTTTGATACATTAGACAAAACTTGGACCTAGTTTTTTTTTTTTAAATTACATTGAGAATTTGTGTGCTTTGATAATTGACTGCATACATAGGTTATGTTGGAAAGCAATAAATAATAGTAAGTACCCACACAAATAATAAAGGTGTAGCAAATAGTTTTGTATGGAAACATCATATACCCCTTTGGCTGTGACTGACCATAAAGGATTTGACATTGCTGGCATCTTGCTGTATGTACTATGGTGGAAGTGCAATGGAGCAAGAGTCCCAGCTGCCAACTTTTCAGGCTGTCGATGACCTCCAATCTCGAATGGGCTAATTTTTAATATCCTACACCTGTTCTATTTTTCTACCCCCAAGTACTTTAAAGGAAAATAAAGTGTTTCATCCAGTGGGAGGAGCCAGAGCCTTGTTTGGGGGGGGGGGGGGCAGACAAATTAGCAGAATTTTTTTTGTATTCCTGAAGGAGAAATGAGTTTGCACTCGCATGAAGTACCCATGCACTGAAACATTTAGGACCTTTGGAACAAGCATAGCTTCTGGTGGACCTAAGGATGCTGTTCTGGATGGTTGAGAAAACTAGAAAGACTTCCAAAAGAGAATCTACCAAAATCTGAATGATTTCCAGACTGCAGAAATAAGGCTCCACAGCCTTACTGGTCCCTTTGTTGGTTTCCTAGGCTGAGTCATGTGAGGGCCATAAACTATGCCAATATCAGGTGATCTGCACCACAACTTCCCAGGAAATTCTGGACTGTTAATGTACAGTTGTCTGACTTGAGGTACTTTCATAGGCTGTGGTCTTCGTTCCTTTTCTGGGCTGGCAGCTTAATATTTACCAAGTGATTCCTAGCTGAGGGGCATGTTTTCAAGTGTGAAATATCTGAGGACTGAGTAAGAAGGATAAAAACTCACGGTTGCAATTCTATATAGTTGAACCGTACATTTTGTAGTTTATCACCTGTATCTTATGGTTGTAAATAATCCCAAATTGGATAGCTGGCTTGCGTATAGCATTGTTTCCTGACAGAAGAGTAAGTTGTGTTTGATTCAGTGCATGTGTCAATGTTAATCTTTACACCTATGACCACGCTAACCTGTAACATAATCCTTCCACATCATGGTGCATACGGCTTGCTGGAGGACAGGTACAATCCCTAGGCTCCAATTGTAAGCTGAGATGGGGTTAGTAACTGGTGGAAGTAAAGGGTAGTCACAAGGTGGTCTAGGTCGCAGTGCAGGACGTATTGAGGTTGGGTATATATAAGGCCATTTCCGGTATATGTAAGGGACCTGAAAGCCTCCTATTTGGAGGCCTGGGAAGTGAATTTCCGTGGGGTTCTCTGGCCATAACTTCAGTGGAAGAGCTATGGAAACCCTGGAAAAATGGTATAAAGTCACACCCTCTCCCATGTAAAACTAGCAAACAACACATGCACAAGAGTAATTTTCTCATTAAAACAGACTACAATTCCCAGCTTGATGATAACGGGCTGAATTTTGTGAGGCATTCTGTCCGGTGGAAACCGGGTGGTAGCGTCCTGAAATGACGTGGAAAAACTTGCCGCCATGTTCTCCGGTCATGGTGGCTGTCTCCATTTTGCCGGGGTCTTCCAAATAGGGTGGATTTAGATATTTAAATCTGGGTGCTATGACACCAATAGGACCCAATGCCATTTCTGGACTGCACTAGGTGGAGCATATGCCGTACACTCCGACCAGTATCAGCTGGCGCTTGGGCCGAAGAGCCAACGGGTAAGTTTCATTTTATTTTAGTGGGAGTGTGGAGCCACAGGGCCTTGTCAGTGGGAATGAAGGTGACAATGGCCCTCAATTTCTACGGCTCTGGTTCCTTCCAGTTAGGAACTGGAGACCACTGCAACATCAGCCAAGGAGCTGTAAGGATCAACAGGTGACAGATGCCCTCCTCCACTGGGCATCCAACCTCATTAAATAGGGCCGGTCTCTGCTCTACCTCATCGAGGAGGGCCCACAGGTCCTCACCCCCAAAGTCTGCGGCTCTTTCTGACTGCGACATATCTGGAAAAGGGGTTTGCAGACACTGGAAATTACTCCACAGCCTTCCAGTCTTTTACAACAATTTTTAACTAAAATTAACTTTTTTAATTGATTTCCCAACAGATTTACCTTCCATTGCCAAGCCTCACTTTCACCTTTTTAAGGAAGAACTTGCATTTATATAGCCCCTTTCACGACCACGGGATGTCCCAACGTGCTTTACACATAATGAAGTACGTTTGAAGTGTTGTCACTGTTGTAATGTAGGAAACGCGGCAACTAATTTGCGCACAGCAAGGTCCCAGAGTCAGTAATGTGATAATGTCCAGATAATATTGGCCTGGATTTTACTGTGGTAATGACGGCGAAACTGTCAGCCGTCATTACCGCTCTGAATATCCCCATCCTCAATGATGGTGGAGCCCAGCACGCGAGTGCAAAAAACAAAGCTGAAGCGTTTGCAACCATCTTCAGCCAGAAGTGCCGAGTGGATGATCCATATCGGCCTACTCCTGAGGTCCCCACCACCACAGAAGCCAGTCTTCAGCCAATTCGATTCATTCCACGTGATATCAAGAAACGGCTGAGCGCACTGGATACATCAAAGGCTGTGGGCCCCAACAACATCCCGTCTGTCGTGCTGAAGACTTGTGCTCCAGAACTAGCCGTGCCTCTAGCCAAGCTGTTCCAGTACAGCTACAACACTGGCATCTATCTGACAATGTGGAAAGCTGCCCAGGTATGTCCTGTCCACAAAAAGCAGAACAAATCCAATTACTGCCCCATCAGTCTACTCTCAATCATCAGCAAAGTCATGTCATCAGCAAAGTCATGTCATCAACAGTGCTATCAAGCAGCACTTACTCACCAATAACCTGCTCACTGATGCCCAGTTTGGGTTCCACTAGGACCACTTGGCTCCAGACCTCATTACAGCCTTGGTCCAAACATGGACAAAAGAGCTGAATTCCAGAGGTGAGGCGAGAGTGACTGCCCTTGACATCAAGGCAGCATTTGACCAAGTGTGGCATCAAGGAGCTCCAGTAAAACTGAAGTCAATGCGAATCCGGGGGAAAACTCCACTGGCTGGAGTTATACCTAGCACAAAGGAAGATGGTTGTGGTGGTTGGAGCACAATCATCACAGCCCCAGGACATCGCTGCAGGAGTTCCTCAGGGCAGTGTCCTAAGCCCAACCATCTTCAGCTGCTTCATCAATGACCTTCCCTTCATCATAAGGTCAGAAGAAAGGATGTTCGCTGATGACTGCACAGTGTTCAGTGCCATTCGCAACTCCTCAGATAATGAAGCAGTCCATGCCTGCATGCAGCAAGACCTGGATGACATTCAGGCTTGGGCTGATAAGTGGCAAGTAACATTCACACCACACAAGTGCCAGGCAATGACCATTTCCAACAAGCGAGCGTCTAACCACCGCCCCTTGACATTTATTGGCATTACCATCGCTGAATCCCCCACCATCAACATCCTGGGGGTCACCATTCACCAGAAACTTAACTGGACCAGACACATAAATACTGTGGCAGCAAGAGCAGGTCAGAGGCTGGGTATTCTGCAGCGAGTGTCTCACCTCCTGACTCCGCAAAACCTTTCCACCATCTACAAGGCACAAGTCAGGAGTGTGACGGAATACTCTCCACTTGCCTGGATTTGTGCAGCTCCAACAACACTCAAGAAGCTCGACGCCATCCAGGACAAAGCAGCCCGCTTGATTGGCACCCCATCTACCACCTTAAACATTCACTCCCTCCACCAGGGGTGCACTGTGGCTGCAGTGTGTACCATCTACAAGATGCACTGCAGCAACTCGCCAAGGCTTCTTCGGCAGCACCTCCCAAACCCGCGATCTCTTCCACCTAGAAGGACAAGGGCAGCAGGCGCATGGGAACACCCTCACCTCCAAGTTCCCCTCCAAGTCACACACCGTCCTGACTTGGAAGTATATCGCCGTTCCTTCATTGTTGCTGGGTCAGAATTCTGGAACTCCCTCCCTAACAGCACTGTGGGAGTACCTTCACTACACGGACTGCAGTGGATCAAGAAGGCAGCTCACCTTCTCGAGGGCAATTAGGGATGGGCAATAAGTGCTGGCCTTGCCAGCGACGCCCGCATCCCATGAATGAATGGAAAAAAAATTGGCTGCTGCGTCTCCCTACATTATAACTGACTACAATTCAACAGTTCATAACTGGCTCTAAAGTGCTTTGGGACATCCTAAATCATGAAAGGTACTATATAAAAAGCAAGTACTTTCTAAGAGTTGCGAGAAGTTATGGTGGACAACTGATTAGGGACAACTAAAGGTATCAAGGGATATGGGGAGATGGCAGGTACAGGGTACTGAGTTTGGATGATCAGCCATGATCTCATTGAATGGCGGAGCAGACTCGAGGGGCCGAATGGCCTACTCCTGCTCCTATCTTCTATGTTTCTATGATTAATCCCTGCGGAAATTCACCCCGGTAACTCTAAGAATTCATGTTTTTTTCTAAATTACTATTTAATATACATACAGTGATTCTCCTTTATTCCAGGAATTTAAAGCTATCAGTGCATTTCAAACTGCCACTGGTCGCTTCTCTGAGGATCTCAAAAATAACCTTATAGGATTTTCCAGCTGCCTTTCTCTGACTTAAATAGAATTGTCCGTTTTATATCCCATTAAGATTTACAGTATTGGGACATCCTGACTTTTGAATATCTTACCTAACCAATTCAAAAGGAAAGCTGTCTGCCAAATACAATCTGAACCAAACAAAAAGTCTGTATGTATTTGAAAATATTGAATCAGCTTCCACCATCCTTTCAGGCAGTGCATTCTAGATCATAACAACTCACTGCATTAAAAATTTCTCCTCATCTGATAGGGTAGGGAAGGCAGAGTGATGGGGATGTGATGAGAGGCACAGCAGGATGAAGGTGAGTGTGGTTTTGTACTAACGTTTCGTGATCTAATGATCCTGACGACATCCCTGCTCTGTGATTCTGTGACCTCCTGTGCAATGTGCAACCAGGCTGTGTTGGTGACCTGGGGAGGTCTCTTCCGCCCATCGGAAGGGAAGAGGACCTCCCTGCATGCTCTGACTTTATGGAGGGTGTCATGGGAGAACCTGGGTGCAGCCCTGCACCTCTGTGCAGTGATCGTCAGTGTTTGCAGCACTTCAATTCTGTAGAACACGGACAGCACAAATGTCAAAATAAAGTTGGCCATGGTCTCTTTAAGGAAACCAGAATGAATGACGTCACCAGACCCGCTTCCTCTAATTGGACCGGGAAATGCGCTGGGCGGGCATAACAAGCCCGATCAACATAAGTTCAGTTTAGGCAGCAGGATGGAGCCAGCAGCGGGGTCGGGACCCACCACCCACCCCAGCCGCACCGGACCGGCCGAGCTGAGCAAAATCCCAGCCTAAGTCTCATCAGTGTTTCTTGTGCTGCAGACTGAACACAGGTTGTTTACCATTAGATTAACGTCATTTTGCATTGCAGCCTACCTGGACTATTCCAAATGATGCAACCTTGGTGAATCCTGGTCCCATGGCAATTGTTTGTTGTTGGTGCTTGGCTTCAAAGTTTGCATATAGTACCCCAGGTTCTTTCCAACAAAAACATTTGTGATGCTTATCCTCACTGCCTCCCACATGGGCTGGAGGCAGCCCTTACATTGCATGCCTAAATCTCTGAACCGCGAAGGAGAACTGTTTGAACACACCTATACTCAACCAGCTTAATCCGCATTGCTTCATCATTGAAGAGAGACGAGAAAGAACAGAGCTCCCTTCATTCCTTGCCAATGCAGTCCTGAGGAACCGGGTCCAAGCTCAAGTTGGGATTCACCAGAACACTCAGGTACAGATATGAATCAACAATACTAGGCATCCTTTATACCTTCTGAGTCAATACCTTAAAAATGCCCTCGAGCCATACCAGACCAGTACTCTGCTCTGGGCGGGGTGGGGGCGGGGGGAGTGGGAAATAAGAGGACTCACCACACATCCTACAGGTCATCCATTGTTCAAGTTGGCCAGTCTGCCAACAACATATCTGGAAAAACCTCACCACTTGGAATATTGAGCTATGTTAAATATGCTATATGCATGTTGTCTTAGTAAATCACACTGCCAAAGTTTTAACTGGCAACTCACATATCTCCTATTGAAGGGAGGTATCACCTAATTAATGTGTGCAGGGATCTAACCTAATGTGTAGATGGAAGGATTTGTCAACCCAGAGTATTTCAGCATAACACTTCAGGTAAACCCGTTAATCTTGCACTATTCTCCAACTGGACAAGGAAAAGTCAAGGGTCATTTTACACAGGCTTGTTTGCTACAAACAACAGTTGATACTGGGTCAATTGCTAATTTTAAATCTGAGATTGATAGACTTCCGTTAACCAGGGGTAATAAGGGATATGGGGCAAAGGCGGGCATATGGAGTTAGGTCGCAGATCAGCCATGATCTCAGGCTCGAGGGGCTAAATGGCCTACTCCTGTTCCTATGTTCCTGCAGAAGGGAAAAGAGAACCAAAGACCTGTTAAAGGTTGATGCTGTGATACAGCATCACATCTTCATCGCAGCCTCTCATGTGATGACAACATCTCCTGGTTGTGTATGAAGGTTGAACAAATGAGGAAAGCCGTATCCGTAGAACTACATAGAATGTACAGCACAGAATCAGGCCATTCGACCCAACTGATCCATGCTCCACATGAGCCTCCTCCCACCCCTCTTCATCTAACTATCAGCATAACCTTCTATTCCTTTCTCACTCATTTGTTTATCTAGCTTCCCTTTAAATGCATCCATACTATTCCCCTCAACTACACCATGTGGTAGCGAGTTCCACATTCTAACCACTCTCTGGATAAAGAAGTTTCTCCTGCATTCCCTATTGGATTTATTAGTGACTATCTTATATTTATGGCCCCTAGTTTTGCATATAGCCCCTAGTCACACTGACAAAGACTATTCAGGTATGTTGTAGTCCGTTTTATTTGGCTTAGTGATAACTCCAGAATAAATGTACAGCAGAACGAACTAGTGTTTCATTTTTTGAGAACCATTGCATATCATTTCAATCCCAAATTTTAGTCCATTAAACAGTTCTCCTCAATTATACAGTTTGTACAGAAATTGCCATTTGCAGGAATATTTACAATGGATCAACAGTTTCCGTAACCAAAAGCAAAAAATCTTCTTGCAGAACGATGTTAGATACAAAGGATGTGTTTTGGCAGATGAATGTTGAACTTGCCATCTAATCATTTACAAATAGCGCTGCTGGAGTGAAGTACAGGACTCAAATAGTACAGTATCTTCAAGGAATTTCAGGGCATTATGTGTAAGTGCTTAAGAAAAAAATAATAAACTTATTTTTCCTGTGATCAGTTGCTGCAGCCACTACATTAAAGTACTAAGTTAAATACTTTCATTTCTACCCACATTCAAGTACATTATAGAAAAATATATTTCAATGCAGCACAGAGTTTATCAAAGTCAGCTAATTTCCCCAACGACAGGTGTCAACACTTGGACACAGAAAATCATTTGGAGGAAACTATCATCTGTGTGAAGGGAACTCGAGCAGCAAACCCAAGATGCTTAAAAATGCCGCCACTAGTTTAGGAATTAAAACAAAACACTCTCCCTTAAGATAAATATTAATCCTTTCAATAAATAGGGTGGTTACAAAGCAGCACCTTGGCTTTAGGGCTCCACTGCTGAAGAGCGGCAAAGTAGCAGAGCTCCAAACCTGGCTTAGGCAAGATCACGACAGGGATTTAAGCAATTTTATGATTCGTTTCAGACCAATGCTGAAAATCAGAAACACAGGTAGGAACTCTTCAATCACCTTGACCAATCTGGACCGGGGGGGGTGGGGGGGAATCTCCGGAACCAAAGGGATTCCATTAAGTCACCAAGCTATCTGTCTGTATCATATTTCTGTACTTGTTTAAAAAAAGACATGTCATTTCTGTTAGTCTATACTAATCAATGCTTTCCGCAACAATAGCAATATTTTTCCTTTTAGCAGCTGACACTGTCAGGGTTTCCCCAGGATCGTGTCAATATTTGCAGGGACCCCTCCCCGCACACAGGAACGTTTGAAAATGACTGAGCTGCAAGATCATTAGAACCTCACTGATAACCACTTCTGAACGTCTGAGGTGGTGGGGGTGGGGTGGTGCGGGGAAGAATTAAACAAAAGGCATTGGATAAAACATTATTTTTAAAAAAATCTTCTAGGGCTGTGTATAACAAGACATATACAAGACATACTGGAACCTTCTGAACTCAAAATCTAGCGCCTGCCTTATTGGAGGGAAAATCGATGACCCTGATCACAACGTGCCCATTGAAGCAAACCTATTGAGGAAAAGCCACCATTGTTCAGCGCCCCTGAGTGTAATCCCCCAAAAAAATAGGGTTGCACCTTACTACTAAGATACAACATGTCTCAAGATGACAGCAGAATAAGTTGTAAACATCTAAGAACTTTCAAGGTAACAAAAAATGATAGTGTAATTTTGTAATTACATGATTTTGACTATCATATTACATTATCACAGTTTGTCTAGATCCTTCATTGAAAAGGGTGTCAAAAATATTTACACACTGAGCTGTACATGTTTTTTTTGCAGCAATATACAGATAATTCTCCATCTTGTATATATATTTCTGAGAAGCTACTACTGTAGTAGCTTCCACCATAGTTCTACACTGCAAGAAGGTTGTTCATCTCCCACTTTTGTGTAGCCTTTGCAGAGTCACAGTCGGAGATGAAAATCTGGTGATTAACCTCGGAGCGGTCTAAGCACTTGCCTGTGGGAATGTGTGTGAATCTGTGTAAAGTCTGAAAGGAAAGGTAGACAGATCACTTTCAATCCGAGAGTCATGTTGACTAAACTAAGCCGCTTTCAGTCTAGTATTGGCTTAAAAAATAGTAGTCTACAGCCAACATCCCCCTCTCAACCAATACCACCTTAAAAAAAAAAGAGATTGACTGGATGTTCATCTTATGGCTATTTGTGGGATGTTGCGGGCACAGAATGTTTGCCGTGCTCACCCCTGTAACAGTCATATGCCATTTTTTTTTTTAAAAAAAAGGTAATTCATGTCAAATGCATCGAGATGTTCCAACTTCAAAAGGTGCCACTGTAAATGCAAGTACACTGAAGTTATGATGAAGCTGTACAATGTATTGATTAAACAATATTGGGGTTGGAGAGGAAAGGTGAGGAGGATGGGAGATGGGGGCAGGGGAAGAAAGAGGTGGTGGAGGTAGAAGATGCTTGGATGATTAGTTTGTGGTGGGTGGAATAACGGTTTCCCATGGTCCACTGAGACCCTCTGTGGAGGAGGGGGGCATTGGCCAGGGATGATTCCCCTAGGGGGGAATTCAGTAGGGGGAGGGGGGACAAGATGCTGTTTATGGGGGGTGTGGAGAGAGAAATGGAAAGATCCTCACTTGTGGGGCTGGAGGTAATTGGGGAAGGGGACTAGATGGCAAGGATCAGTGAGGGTATGGGAAGTGGAGGTACAGATGCTACTCAACAGGGAGAGGGGTGGGCTGACAGTGGAAGGGGTGGCGGGGAGCGGGGGTTCCCAAAATGCTACTTATGGATGGGACATTAAAAAGCTTAATATACTACTGAGCAGCTGTTTTAGCAGCTAATGTTACGTTACATTTAACATTGAACAAACCCATCGCTGCACCAGCAACAGGTGTATCAGGTACTGCAGTGACACTTTTATTATGGGTTTTCCTACTGTGATGCTATGATGTAAAACTTTTCAATGCATTTTGAAATGGACTGTTGTAATCTACTCAGTGATTTTAATAGATAATATATTTAAAAAAAAATTGAAATAGTAAAATTATGAAAGAAACTTACAGCTAATCATAGGTTATAATCTGAAAATACAATTGTGCATTAACAGGGACAGTAAAGCTGCAGAGAATTACATGGAATGTACAGCACAGAAACAGGCTATTCAGCTCAAATGGTACATGCCTCCAAACACGAGCCTCCTCCCACCCCTCTTCATCTAATACACAAGGCTCCAGTCTCCCTTTCAGCATAAACCTTCTATTCCTTTCTCCCTCATATGTTTATTTAACTTTCCCTTAAATGCATCTATGCTGTTTGCCTCAACTACTCCTTGTGGTAGCGAGTTCCACATTCTCACCACTCTCTGGGTCAAGAAGTTTCTCCTGAATTCCTTATTGGATTTATTAGTGACTATCTTATATTTACGGCCCCTAGTTCTGGTCTCCCCCCACAAGTGGAAACATCTTCTCTACGTCTACCCTATCAAACCCTTTCATAATCTTAAAGACCGCTATCAGGTCAACCCTCAGCCTTCTCATTTCTAGAGAAAAGAGCCCCAGCCTATTCAACCTTAAGTAATAATAATATTTACTTTACCTTAAAATACTGCCAGTCTTTATATACATTCATGTTACAGTGTGTAATCATAACCTTTGACCCATCAGTTCCTCTGGTCAAGCATTGGTCATACTGCATCAATTGGTTGGCTTCGTTGATTCGGAACAACTGAAAAACAACATTCAGCTTGTTATGCTCCAAGTTGTTTTTTCTTTTTCATTACTGTAGCACTATGACCAAAACAACTTTGCACTTACATGAATGTTGCCTGTTTTCAGACGTTAATAACTTACAAGGCCATTTTAAAAGAGTTTCTGAACGTGCCAGATAAGCAGAAAGTTACACTGTGAATGCAAACTGGTAACAAAACAGTACTGCAGGGACATTTTGAACCGGATCTGAAGCAGGTTACAGGAAGGAGAACCGCAACCCACTTAACACACAGGGCTCCAGTCTCCCGAGTTATCCAGGCTCAGTTACAGAGTCGATGCCTCCCAGCATTCCCCCAGCTATCCGTCACCAAGCTGCTTTCAGATGTTCCTGTCCGAGAATACGGTGCAGTCGAATGATACAGTGTTGCAGGTCGACAGCGTTTTGGGGGCCTGGGTGTGTGCATCAGCACTGCTGCCAACATGGACCAGGCACCACCCCCCCCCCCCCACCTCCCACCTTTCTTAAGCGCCATTCCTGTCGGAGTCCTGCTGCAAAGCGATATCTGGCACTACATCCTGTAGGCAGCAATTCTCACGAGAACAGAAGTTCCTCCTTATAGGATGCAGTGACCAGAATGACTTCAAAGCAGGACTCGGATAGGAGCAGCACTGAAGGGAGGGGTAAGACGAAGGGGGCGGGAAATGGATGGTAATGAAGGGCACAGGGAAGGAGAATTGGATGGAGCAAAGGGAAGGGCGATGAGAAAGAAAGTGGGAACTGGTGCTTTGAGGTGAGGGAGAACGGAGAATGGGGATGGGTGGTGGGGGATTAAGAGAAACTGCCAGCAATCAGTGTTAGCGGAATGCCAGTTTGAAAGGTGGGGGCAGAGAGCAAAATAGCACCGGCTTGAATGGGAGGAGGGTAGAAGAAGAGTACCAGCTTAAACTGGGTTGGAGGCAGAGAAGGTTAAAATGGAGGATGGGGGGGGGATAAAGGAGATGCAGAGTGCCAGGATGAACTGAAAGGACTGGAGGAGGAGAGCATGCGTCTGTGAAAGGGTGGGGAGTTGAATTGAGGCAACGGGTTGTGGGAGAATGGCATCATTTGGCAGTGCCACACAAACATGGAAGAAAACTAGAACTGATATAGCGGAGGTGATCTCTCAATGCCCATTTCAGTTGTAGTTTCTTTCATATTTATCACAGTAGTTTTCTTCTGTCACTACAGCTTCAAAACCAAAATTTTACATGGAACCTTTCATTTAACTGGAGATTTTTTAACGATTCAAGAGTTGGGTGATCTCCCACCTCTTTTTTTGTTAAAAGGGAGAGAAAACAGTGTGTCATATGTCGAGAGAACAATGGCTAAGTGACTCATGATCCACCCGCATTTAACTAACTAGAATCTTGAAAATCATCTCGTACGTTGAACAGTGTTTCTCATGCATTCACTGACCGCCTTGGCTGATTAAATCTCAAGCAAAGGCAAGCGCCAAAATGACCAGTTCTGACCTATCTTTTCCTAAACTTATGGGCTTCTTACTTATTTATGCATGATGTATTGGTTATGCTGAAATTCATTTCCTTTTACTTGTCGCTGTAAAACTGGCAAGAAGGTTACCTGGTTTCCTCCCATTCTGTGGCAAGGCCCCAGCTCGACAAACCCACCGTTCGTATGGCCCATGCTGTCTATGCAGTAATCAGATTCATATCCTCTGATCTGAAATGAAAGGTGAAAGGTCCATGAAGGAAGGTGGTGCAGTAAACGGCATGCAATCATTGAACTAGCTCTAGAATAAGGCCCTACAATATTGCCTTATGCTTGAGTGTTCGAGCAAACGTTACTAAATATTGTTTCATATTTTGGAACCGGTACAATTTGGGGTTATTTCCTAAGGTTCTATATCATAGTTAAAAACCCTCATTTCTGGTCCTCAATGAAGATCTGGGCTGCAAGGTCAGAGATTCACAGCACAGATTCTCTCCTCCTCCCCCTCCCAATTTTCTCCCCAAACCCTTCCTCTCTTGATCCTAAAGATGGCAAACTCATACTGGGATATGGTCCCAGTTGCCTCCAAGAATCTTACATAAATAGCCATTATTCACATGAAAGTCTACAGGGTGAATGCAGGCAGGTTGTTTGATCATAGGTATCATTATAGAATCATAGAATGGTTACAGCACAGATGGAGGCCATTCGGCCCGTGCCGGCTTTCTGCAAGAGCACTTCAGCTAGTCCCACTCCCCCGCCCTTTCCCCGTAGCCCTGCAAATGTTTTTCCTTCAGGTACTTATCCAATTCCCTTTTGAAAGCCACGATTGAATCTGCCTCCACCACCGTTTCAGGCTGTGCATTCCAGATCCTAACCACTCACTGCGTAAATAAGTTTTTCCTCATGTTGCCTTTGGTTCTTCTGCTAATCACCATAAATCTGTGTGCTCTGGTTTTCGACCCTTCCGCCAATGGGAACAGTTTTTCTCCATCTACTCTGTCTAGACCCCTCACGATTTTGAATACCTCTATCAAATCTCCTCTCAACCTTCTCTGCTCTATGGAGAACAAACCCAGCTTCTCCAGTCTATCCATGTAACTGAAGTCCCTCATCCCTGGAACCATTCTTGTAAATCTTTTCTGCACCCTCTCTAAGGCCTTCACATCCTTCCTAAAGTGCGGTGCCCAGAATTGGACACAATACTCCAGTTGAGGCCAAACCTGTGTTTTATTAAGGTTCATCATAACTTCCTTGCTTTTGTACTCTATGCCTCTATTTATGAAGCCCAGTATCCCGCATGCTTTTTTAACCACTTTCCCAACCTGCCCTGCCACCTTCAACGATTTGTGCATATATACCCCCAGGTCTCTCTGTTCATGCAACCCTTTTAGAATTGTACCCTTTAGTTTATATTGCCTCTCTTCGTTCTTCCTACCAAAATGTATCACTTCGCACTTTTCTGTGTTAAATTTCATCTGTCATGTGTCCGCCCATTCCACCAGCCTGTCTATGTCCTCTTGAAGTCTATCACTATCCTCCTCACTGTTCACTATACTTCCAAGTTTTGTGTCATCTGCAAATTTTGAAATTGTGCCCTGTACACCCAAGTCTAAGTCATTAATATATATCAAGAAAAGCAGTGGTCCTAGAACCGACCCCTGGGGAACACCATTGTGTACCTTCCTCCAGTCCGATAAACAACCGTTCACCACTACTGTTTCCTGTCACTTAGCCAATTTCGTATCCATGCTGCCGCTGTCCCTTTTATTCCATGGGCTTAAACTTTGCTGGCATGGAATAAAAGGGACAGTGGCACTTTATCAAACACCTTTTGGAAGTCCATGTACACCACATCAACTGCATTGCCCTCATCAAAAAACTCAATCATGTTATTTAAACATGATTTGCCTTTAACAAATCCGTGCTGGCTTTCCTTAATTAATCCACACTTGTCCAAGTGACTGTTAATTTTGTCCTGGATTATTGTTTCTAAAAGCTTCCCCACCACTGAGGTTAAGCTGACTGGCCTGTAGTTGCTGGGTTTATCCTTACACCCTTTTTTGAACAAGGGTGTAACATTTGCAATTCTCCAGTCCTCTGGCACCACCCTGTATCCAAGGAGGATTGGAAGATTATGGCCAGTACCTCCGCAATTTCCACCTTTACTTCCCTCAGGATCCTAGGATGCATCCTATCCGGTCCTGGTGACTTATCTACTTTAAATACAGCCAGCCTTTCTAGTACCTCCTCTTTATCAATTTTTATCCCATCCAGTATCTCAACTACCTCCTCTTTCACTATGACTTTGGCAGCAGCTTCTTCCTTGGTAAATAAAGACAGATGCAAAGTACTCATTTAGTACCTCAGCCATATCCTCTGCCTTCATGCGTAGGTCTCCATTTTGGTCCCTAATCGGTCCCACCCCTCCTTTTACTACCCGTTTACTATTTATATGCCTATAGAAGACTTTTGGATTCCCTTTTATGTTCGCTGCCAGTCTATTCTCATACTCTCTCTTTTCCCCTCTTATTTCCTTTTTCACTTCCCCCCTGAACCTTCTATATTCAGCCTGGTTCTCACTTGTATTCTCAACCTGACATCTGTCATACGCCCCCTTTTTCTGCTTCATAGCCAATCCAATCATGTCCTCAACTGTTGGCCCACTCCCAGCATGCTCATCATTTCCCGAGAGAATTGTCAGAGGCCGATTAAAGCACTAAGACTGGTGCCCTGGCCTAGACTGTTCCTGCAGATCAAATCTGGCATCTTCACTTTGAATATCAATGTACAGCAACACCGTCAATTCTGTACCAGTGCTGGTACTGCGGCCAATCACGTAACAAATCTGCACTGTCTCAATAAAGTTGTAGGCAGCAGTGACTTTTTTCTGAGTGTGCTAAAGTTTTGGGGAATATTGCCCAACAATTGCTGGAATAAAAATCCATCATTTAATCTAATGTGAATACAAAACTAATCATTTTACCTCTCCCCATTCTAAATTTTTAGCTGGTAGTGGGTAATTGTCTGGAATGTCGTAGGCTACTTCTTCCATGAACCATTTAAAACTCTTGCAGTGGTGTTCCTCACGAAACTTCTTCAGCTCAGATATATCTCCATAAGCCATGGCTTTTGTTTCTGGACGACTTGCATAAAAATAGTCGGCGTATTCATCCCACCAGACTTCTACAACACGAACATAATTCTGTAAAAAATAACGTCGATAAAATAATTTCATGACTAGCACACGAGATCCAAAAGGGGGAAAACAACTTGTACACATCTGAAATTGAACCAACAGGAGGCAAAATAACTCGGCTTAAAAATTGCGCCATGATGAAAAATGGAAAGGGGGCTATAGGGGGAGAGGAGCTAAACACGATCAAAATCACTAAGGAAGTGGTACTCGGTAAAATAATGGGACTCAAGGCGGATAAATCACCTGGACCTGATGGCTTACATCCTAGAGTCTTGAAGGAAGTGGCGGTAGGGATTGTAGATGCATTGGTAATAATTTTTCAAAACTCCCTGGATTCCGCTAAGGTCCCGGCAGACTGGAAAACTGCTAATGTAACACCCTTATTTAAAAAGGGCAGTAGACAGAAGGCTGGTAACTATAGACCGGTTAGCCTAACATCTGTGGTAGGTAAAATTTTGGAGTCCATTATTAAGGAAACAGTAACAGGACATTTGGATAATCATAATTTAATAGGACAAAGTCAGCATGGTTTTACGAAGGGGAAGTCATGTTTGACAAATTTGCTGGAGTTCTTTGAGGAAGTAACATATAGAGTGGATAAAGGGGAACCAGTGGACGTAGTGTATTTAGACTTCCAAAAGGCATTTGACAAGGTGCCACACAAAAGATTATTGCTTAAGGTAAAAAATCACGGGATTGGGGGTAATATTCTGGCATGGATAGAGGATTGGCTATCTAACAGAAAGCAAAGAGTTGGGATAAATGGTTCATTCTCAGACTGGCAATCAGTAACTAGTGGTGTTCCACAGGGGTCAGTGCTGGGTCCCCAACTCTTCACAATCTATATTAACGATTTGGAGGAAGGGACCAAGTGTAACATATCAAAATTTGCAGATGATACAAAGATGGGAGGGAAAGTAGTGAGTGAGGAGGACATAAAAAACCTGCAAGGGGACATAGACAGGCTAACTAAGTGGGCAGAGATTTGGCAGATGGAATACAACACTGGAAAGTGTGAGGTGATGCACTTTGGCAGGAAAAATCCTAGAGCAATTTATTATCTTAATGGCAAGAAACTGGAGAGTACTGAAGTGCAAAGGGATCTGGGGGTCCTGGTGCACGAAACTCAAAAGGTTAGTATGCAGGTGCAGCAAGTGATTAAGAAGGCAAATGGAATGTTGGCTTTCATTGCTAGGGGGATAGAATATAAAAATAGGGAGATATTGCTTCAGTTGTACAAGGTATTGGTGAGACCGCACCTGGAATACTGCATACAGTTTTGGTGTCCTTACTTAAGGAAAGACATCCTTGCTCTCGAGGCAGTGCAAAAAAGGTTCACTCGGTTAATCCCGGGGATGAAGGGGTGGTCATATGAGGAGAGGTTGGGTAGATTGGGACTCTACTCATTGGAGTTCAGAAGAATGAGAGGCGATCTTATTGAAACATATAAGATTGTGAAGGGGTTGGATCGGGTGGATGCGGGGAGGATGTTCCCGATGACGGGTGAGACGAGAACTAGGGGACATAGTCTTAGAATAAGGGGCTGCTCTTTCAAAACTGAGATGAGGAGGAACTACTTCACTCAGAGGGTGGTAGGTCCATGGAATATGCTGCCACAAAAGGCTGTAGAAGCTACAACATTAATTAAATTTAAAACAGAAATAGACAGTTTCCTAGAAGTAAAGGGCATTAAGGGTTACGGGGAGCGGGCAGGAATTTGGACATGAGTCTAGGTTCGGATCGGTCATGGCCCTGTGGGTAGTGGAGCGGGCCCAGGGACTGTGTAGCCTGATTCTGCTCCTATTTCGTGTGTGCAATTCTGTTAGATGCAGGAGATGGTTCTGTGATAGATAGTAGATTGGCGGTTAGGATCAGATCAGCCATGATCTTATTGAATGGCGGAGCAGGCTCGAGGGGCCGATTGGCCTACTCCTGCTCCTATTTCTTATGTTCTTATGAAACCACATTAATGAAAATTTAGACTTCATGAGGTAACATTGGAGACGGAAACACCAGTGCTCAGTTGTGAGAGAGAAACTCTATATTACCATGTGGTGGAACTAGTATTCTCTTTCAGACCACAGACTGTAGAATGAAAGACTGAATTCCTGAGCAAAATTAAATTCCAAGGCAACTTTGGCTTGTAATTGAAGATGGCGGTCACCACCCCATGAGTCGGTAACTAGATCATGATGACCCATCTAACCAATAGCAATGCTCGAAGCAGAGTGGCCTTCCAATCCAATACTTTTATATAGTTGATTCTAAAAGGAAGCATCAGAAATTTAGCACCCAAACCATGAGCAAATATTTGAGAGAATGTTAGGTGTATTTTAGACTTGTCTGCTGATTCCATCCATTCGCCATAATGGATTAAATTTGTTGCCATCAGAGGTGGGTGTAGATCTATTAGTGGAGGTTACTGTTCAAAGAGTGATGGTACTAAATAAGTTGTCCAAACTTAAGGTAAACACATCATTGGTTTAGCATCCTGAAAGACGCTAGGGAGGAAACATTGGAGCTCGAACTATAACCTTGGAAAGGAAAATACTGCGAGTACTCGGGGACAGCAAATGTGAACATTCTCTTCAATAAAAAGGGAGCGAAGGCAGGAAATTGTAGCGCAGTTAGTCTTACTTCATTGTTGGTATACTAGTAGAATCAACAGTACAGGATGAACTTACTAGCAAAGGAGGCTCGTCAGGTGAGGCACTGCCTGACTTAGAATTGCCCCTCCCTATCTCTGTAACCTCCTCCAGCTCTACAACCCTCTCAGATCTCTGCGTTCCTCCAATTCTGGCCTCTTGCGCATCCCTGAAAATACTGCGAGTACTCGGGGACAGCAAATGTGAACATTCTCTTCAATAAAAAGGGAGCGAAGGCAGGAAATTGTAGCGCAGTTAGTCTTACTTCATTGTTGGTATACTAGTAGAATCAACAGTACAGGATGAACTTACTAGCAAAGGAGGCTCGTCAGGTGAGGCACTGCCTGACTTAGAATTGCCCCTCCCTATCTCTGTAACCTCCTCCAGCTCTACAACCCTCTCAGATCTCTGCGTTCCTCCAATTCTGGCCTCTTGCGCATCCCTGATTTCCTTCACCCCACCATTGGCTGCCGTGCCTTCAGCTGCTCGGGCCTCAAACTCGGGAATTCCCTCCCTAAACCTCTCCGCCTCTCTACCACTCTCTCCTCCTTTAAAACGCTTCTTAAAACCTACCTCTTTGACCAAGCTTTTGGTCACCTGTCCTAATATCTCCTTAGGTGGCTCAGTGTCAAATTTTGTTTTACAACGCTCCCGTGAAGCGCCTTGGGAGGTTTTACTACGTTAAAGGCGCTGTGTAAATGCGAGTTGCTCTCGCTGCGCTCGCGCACGCGAGTGGGGGTGTCGACTTCACTGTCAGCAGCAGTTCAAGCTCCGGGTGAACGGGATGGAGCCTGTGATGTAAATGTAAGGTGTTGTGATATTATACGCCATCCAACTTCAGGAATTTGATTAAAAAAATTACCAATGACCTGTAATAGTCACACTGTACTTTAGATAACACCGGGCCACCAAATTTAGCAAAACAGTCTGGTGATGCTCAGTTTTTTTTTCTACCAAGTTTTAGTTGCTTTTTTAAAAAAAATAATACAAAATAAAGTCCAATCTTGGATGTAAATGTTTAAAAGAAAAACAACTACTGAACAACGCAGCTAGAAAAATATATACAGATTGTAAGGTTGGTGGTGGGATTCCACAGGAAGGACCCGTTGCCATGGTAACACAGCTGGCTTGGTTAGGCAAGTACGATTGTGCCTCACCTGTCAAAAAGGTCACAAGCCGCCATCGATTACCAGGCACTTTGGAGACGCGGGAGTTAATCAGAGACAGTCGGCACAATTTCTAAAAGGCAGGGCTAAGATTGACCAATGCGCAGCATTGCTGAAATCAGTGTTGCCAGATCTTCCAGATGTTTGTACTTCACAGGTCATTAAAATAAGCCCAAAACTATTCATTTTATGAATCAAAATGGAACACAAGATATGTAAGTTCTGCAACACAACTCTATCTAACATACTCTAGTCAAACAATAAGCGAGTGCTGTATTTTCTATCTAATAATTATTCTTTCTCGAGGTTTTTTTTGCAATATTTTAATCTTATTTCTGTATTTTCTTTCACGGTTTCTGTAGTATTTTCTCCTCCTCTGATTTGACAGCTGTTCTCTAATTCTGGTCATTCTGTGCATTCAATCCCAGTCTCTCCTCCTCATATCCCTAATTTTCTCTCTCTCACCCTTGATTATCTTCCATGTCCCCACTGCCCACGTAATGAAGAAACTTCTCGACCTCTCTATCATTCGCCCATCATTTATGCCTCACCACTCAACTGCTTTCATTTTCAGGTAGCTGCTCTCATCTTTCTGTCCCCTCCGGCTCATTTTCGAAATTAAGTTAGGAATTTATTCATTGGGGGACAGAGTCTGTTTTTCTCTTTTGTACCTCCTTCATTTCTGTTTCTCTCTCTCCCACTTCCCTTTCGCTCTCTGTGCTTCTTTATTTCATCAATTCTAATCACTTTCCCTTTATCCTCCCCTTTCTTACCTTTCTGTTTTATCTCATTCTTGATTGCATCTTCTTTACCCCCCTTGATGCTCTTGTACTACTTTCTCTCTTATCTTATATTTTTTTTGTCACTTTGCCATTTTTCTACCTAGTGAGCAGATCACTGAACAATGATCCCAGAGAGCAAGAAGAGGCACTGCTCAATGGCTCCCAAGACAGACGCGCATTTACATCAGGGCTTTTACATTAGCTCTCCGAACACGGGGCAGGGAACGGCTGTTTCCCTCATGAGAAATGGGCAGTCAGCAGAGGAAAATCGGGGATGGTGTGGGGCGCGGGGGTCCACCTCCGCTGCTCTGTGGATACTGAAGGCCCACCTGATGCAATTTTTAGGTGGGCACTACATAATCGCCCATCTGTGTCACTGGCTCCCCCCCCCCCCCCACCCACTCCCAGGCCCAAAACTGCCGGGCAGATCAACAAAGAAGCCAGCTGATTCCCCACCCTCCGAAAACCGGCGAGCTGCAGCCCACTGGCTTTGTGCGCGTGGCTCGGTTGCCCCACGGACTTCGCGCTGGGTCTTGGGCTCATGTTAAAAGGCGCCCGCGGGGAGTCAGTTGGCAGGGTGCAGATTGTGAATTTTGGAAATTGGGTGAAAAGTAGGTGTACGCGCGATCCACGATGTCCAGAGGCAGCTGTGCTGTTTCTCGTGGAAAGTGGAGGGGTGGCGGGGAGAAGGAGAGTTTTTGGTGCTAAGTTTGTGACTTTTTAAAAATTTGGTTCTGTGGTAAATTTTATTTTCAGGGGTATATAATGGGAAGGGCAAGTAAACTGTGATGATTACAATTTTTTTGGTGAAACGCGACTGGGGAAAAGATTAAAATTGGAGAAGAAAGACTTTCCGTAACATGATTATTGAATAATGAATGTGCAACAAACACAGGAAACAACCAATTAGAAAACAAAAAGGCAGAAACACTTAACTAACAACAACAACTACTTGCATTCATATTGCGACTTTAATGTAGTAAAACATCCCAAGGCGCTTTACAGGAGTGTTATCAAACAAAGTTTGGCACATAAGCAGATATTAGGACAGGTGACCAAAAGCTTGGTAAAAGAGGTAGAAACATAGAAACATAGAAGATAGGAGCAGGAGTCGGCCATTCGGCCCCTCGAGCCTGCTCCGCCATTAATGAGATCATGGCTGATCATCCAAATTCAGTACCCTGTCCCTGCTTTCTCCCCATATCCCTTGATCCCCTTAGCCTTAAGAAATATATCTAACTCCTTCTTGAATATATTTAATGAGTTGGCCTCAACTGCCTTGTGTGGTAGAGAATTCCACAGGTTCACCACTCTCTGGGTGAAGAAATTCCTCCTCATCTCAGTCCTAAATGGCTTACCCCTTATCCTTAGACTGTGACCCCTGGTTCTGGACTCCCCCGCCATCAGGAACATCCTTCCTGCATCTAGTCTGTCTAGTCCCGTTAGAATTTTATAAGTTTCAATGAGATCCCCTCCCATTCTTCTAAACTCTAGCGAATATAAGCCTAATCGACCCAATCTCTCTTCATACGTCATTCCTGCCATCCCAGGTATCAGTCTGGTGAATCTTCGCTGCACTCCCTCCATGGCAAGAACATCCTTCCTCAGATAAGGCGACCAAAACTGCACACAATACTCAAGGTGTGGTCTCACCAAGGCCCTGTACAACTGCAGCAAGACCTCCTTGCTCCTGTACTCGAATCCTCTCGCTATGAAGGCCAACAGACCATTTGCCTTCTTAACCGCCTGCTGCACCTGCATGCTTACCTTCAGAGACTGGTGCACAAGGACACCCAGGTCTCGTTGCACTTCCCCTTTTCCCAATCTATTGCTGTTCAGATAATAATCTGCCTTCCTGTTTTTGACACCAAAGTGGATAACCTCGCATTTATCCACATTATACTGCATCTGCCATGCATCTGCCCAATCACCCAACCTGTCCAAATCATACTGGAGTTTCTCTGCATCCTCCTCACAGCACACACACCCACCCAGCTTTGTGTCATCTGCAAACTTGGAGATATTACATCTAGTTCCCTCGTCTTGATCATTAATATATATTGTGAATAACTGGGGTCCTAGCACCGATCCCTGCAGTACCCCACTAGTCACTGCCTGCCACTCGGAAAAAGACCTGTTTATTGCAACTCTTTGCTTCCTGTCTGCCAACCAGTTTTCTATCCAACTCAGTACCTTACCCCCAATCCCATGTGCTTTAACTTTGCACGCTAATCTCTTATGCGGGACCTTATCGAAAGCCTTCTGAAAGTCCAAATACACCACATCCACTGGTTCTCCCTTATCTATTCTACCAATTACATCCTCAAAAAATTCCAGTAGATTAGTCAAGCATGATTTACCTTTTGTAAATCCATGTTGACTTTGTCCGATCCTGTCACTGTTTTCCAAGTGCTCTGCTATTACATCTTTTATAATGGACTCTAGCATGTTCCCCACTACCGATGTCAGACTTACCGGTCTATAATTCCCCATTTTCTCTCTACCACCTTTTTTAAATAGTGGGGTTACATTAGCTACCCTCCAATCCATGGGAACTGTTCCAGAGTCTATAGAATTTTGGAAGATGACCAGCAATGCATCTACTATTTCTAGGGCCACTTCCTTAAGTACCCTAGGATGTAGATTATCAGGCCCTGGGGATTTATCGGCCTTCAATCCCATCAATTTCCCTAACACCATTTCCCTACAAATACTGATTTCATTCAGTTCCTCCCTCTCATTAGACCCTATGTTCCCCCACATCTCTGGGAGGTTATTTGCATCCTCCTTTGTGAAGACAGAACCAAAGTATGTATTTAATTGGTCTGCCATTTCTTTGTTCCCCATTATAAATTTCCCTGATTCTGACTGCAAGGGACCTACACTTGACTTCACCAATCTTTTTCTCTTCACATATCTATAGAAGCTTTTACAGTCAGTTTTTATGTTCCCTGCAAGCTTACTCTCATACTCTATTTCCCCCCTCTTAATTAATCCCTTTGTCCTCCTTTGCTGAATCCTAAACTGCTCCCAATCCTCAGGTTTGCTGCTTTTTCTGGCCAAATTATATGTCCTCTCCTTGGATCTTATGCTATCCCTAATTTCCCTTGTTAGCCACGGTTGAGTCACCTTTTTTGTTTTATTTTTATGCCAAAACAGGGATGAACAAATTCTGTAATTCATCCATGCAATCTTTAAATGTTTACCATTGCCTATCCACCGTCAACCCTTTAAGTAACGCTCCCCAATCCATCCTAGCCAACTCGCGCCTCATACCATCGTAGTTTCCTTTATTTAAATTCAGGACCCTAGTCTCTGAGTCAACTACTTCACTCTCCATCTTAATGAAGAATTCTAGCATATTATGATCGCTCCTCCCCAAGGGGCCTCGCACAACAAGATTGCTAATTAATCCTTTCTCATTACATAATACACAGTCTAAGATGGCCTGATCTCTAGTTGGTTCCTCGACATATTGGTAGGTTTTAAGGAGTGTCTTAAAGGAAGAGAGAGAGAGGCAGAGAGGTTTAGGGAGGTAATTCCAAAGCCTAGGGCCCAGGCTGTTGAAGGCATGGCCGCCAACGGTGGAGCGATTAAAATCGGGGATGTGCAAGAGGCCAGAATTGGAGGAGCGCAGATATCTCGGGGGAGCCAATGAGGAACACTGGAAAATATAGAGCCAAAAAAGGCTCTGCAGTCTGGCCTCAAATACCAATACCCCTCAATGGTTCAGTCCCTCAAATATTTAGCCAATTCTCCTTTAAATGTTTCTACAATATTTGCCTCCCTGGGCAGTCCATTCCACACGATCACCATCCTCTGTGTAAAGTAGTTGGCCTAAAAGGTGGTTGGCACTGTACCTGTTTTGTGGGTGCTGTCTGAGCACCGAAACCTCCAATATGGTGGGCAGGAATGTAAGCTCGTACTGAGCCTGAAGTGCGTATATTGATGTAGGCAAAAAAAAGGCATCCAAGGCCACGCTTGAAACAAAATTAGGCCCTTTGCATATTCAAATAAGGGGCATAACACTTGTTTGAGGCCCTCACTGTAATATTGAGTAGCCCTGAACATAGTTGGCGCCGGGCCATCTGCGTTCAGGAAATTTAGGTCTACATGCAGCCTAACAGACGGTCCTGAAAGGGCTGCTGCTGCCTGCAACCAACAAGGTACGTGGTTAAAATATGGTTACCGGAATGTGGAGCCAGGAGGAGTAGGAGTGTTGCTACCAGCTCCACATTCAAACCTCGCGAGCTGCTGCCGGCCATCAGCATCCCCTCGATCACTGCCGCCACCCCACTCCCCCCCCCCACCCCCGCCGATCCCGGCCACAACCCACCCTGATCTCAGTCTCAACCTTCCCCAATCGCTGCCGACCTCTACCCAACCCTTCCCGATCACCGCCTATCCATTCACGGACAGGGATAGTTCCCTGCGCCCCCGTTTTTTTGATCAGATCCCTCTTCTGTGTTGCGCCCTGTAGCCTAGAGCCATTTAGTTTATATTCCCACTGTTTATTCCTTTCCTGTAGTCTCATTATCTTGCACTTGACCACATTCAAAACCACTTGGCAGTCAGTCCACCAATCCATCTAGATCCTTTTGTACTTGGGGGGTGGGGAGAGAGAGAGATAGAAAATGGCAAAAAGGTCAGAACAGACAATAAATTATCATCAAAGATTTGAAGAAGTAGCACAGAAGCACAACTGACAATTACTGTTACTACATCTATATATAATAAATGTTATAATATTCATACGCAAGGTAGATGCATAGAAAGGAAGTTGAAGAGAAAGCTGGACATTAAATTACTGAGATCCTTGCCATATTGCAAACAGAGGCCTTCACATTTCCATTTAATATTATTTATAAAAGTCATTTAGGGACATGACTAAAGTTGGGTAATTGGACGGGTACCTACCTTTAATGTCGGGGATGACCCAACATGAGCAGGTGGTGGATTCCCTGCCCATCCATGTAGACGATAAATATGTCCAACGCGAGAGCAAGGTACAAAGAGCAATTTTCCTCCGCACTGCCATATCTAGAGAGGCGTGGAACAAGAGAGAGAAAAAAACAACCATTTGTTGTGCAGGGATAAAAATCCTCGACAACTTTCCTCAACAATTATATCACATGCATTGATTCTGCACCTTCAAAAAGGTAAATCACCCAGATGATATTTTCAGATTAGAACTACAATCCCTAAAAGTAAAACTTTTCATAAATTGTTTAGCACTCACAATAATAAAACCGTGCTGGTACAAAATTTTACTTTGTTGTCGGGCTATAACATTTCCTGACACAAGTGATGTCATTGTGGATTGTGTCAACATTGAAGAGCCCAGCCAATGATGTTCCAGTGGTAATGGTGCCCTTCCATCAGTAATTGGGTTATGAATTTAAGAACAATACCTCAAACATTATCGTAATTCTCTGTACATTACCTTATATGATATCTCGAAGTTTTCACCTCCCCAGATTTGAAGGCCAGGATCATACAGCCCCAGTTCAAAGAAGTAATCTCGTTCAATAGCGAACAACCCCCCAGCCATAGCTGGGGACCTGGGAAAGTCATTATTGGACAAATAGATAGCAAATTAGAAGTTTCCAAAAGTTGTCGCACTCTTTCTGCACATAATCGTTTCTGAATTGCAAGTTTTAAATCCAGATAAAACTAATTTTAAGCTGCAGTGCCCTTTTCCAAAGAAGAATACGCCAATTTCAGGTCAATTTCCTAAATTAAGATACAGCCAACTGTTGATCTAGAGATACTAATTGATTTGAGGGTTAGGAACCATCCATCATTAAGTACAACAATATAGCAACGTTTTAATAACTTTTAAACCGTAAGTAACACAAGGAGAATAAAATGTGTAGAGAGTCAAATAAACACATTTGGAAGATTTCAGTAAAGGCCCAAAACAAAAGGCCCTGAAAAAGGGTAATGCAACTTAGCTACATAGAAAATAAAAAATGGAAAATGCTGGAAACACTCAGCATCTGTGGAAAAAAAGAGGCAAGTTAATGCTTCAAGTGTAACCCTTGCCGAGTGTCTCCAGCATTTTCTGTTTTCGTTTCAGATTGCCAGCATTTGCAGTTTTTCTGCTTTTTAATTAATTACGTACAACCTCTATGTACTCGGAAATACAACTCCAACTCAATGTTTAAAAGCAAGCAAGCAAAGTAATGCAAGAGTCTAATTCAGAACCTGTGATCCGTCTTAACAGGAAGAATTACCTTTACCTTTATCTTGTCCTTCCATCCCCCTCCCCCCCATTGACAATACATATCTTGTTAGATCTGTAGTCTATATATGCAATGGAACTACATGCTGCTGATTTGAGAACAGGCAAGTCCCTGTGCTTTGTCTTGGTATGGTTACCCATTTACTTTAATCCTGACTACAAGTCTGGACCTGTTTGCAATTGGTCTTGCTCCACATCTGTGTTTCTAACTCTACTGAAACCTTTATCCCATTTGCCTTTGTACTTTCTCCCCCAGAATGCCGTATATAAACTTCAAACATTGCTGGCTTTTTTTCCAACACTTTCTATCTACCAGCTGTTTCAATATCTCCAACCGTCTCCTCTTATAGTTAACATACTCTTTTGTTTAACAATCTAATATAAACTTACGCTTGCAGCTTACATTGCTTTCAATTGATACTCAACTAGACTTGTGCTTTCCACTAAAGGATTCAGAACAGATTTCGCCTCCGCTGCGTGGTTCGACTCCAGCTTTTCCACTTCACCCAAGTTTAAAAAAAACGGCAGGCGACAGGTAGAACATGCATTTAATATTCATTTTCTTTCAACGGTCGTCACAATCTTAAAGGAAATGACAATCCACGCAATTGTCTGGAGCTAATGTGGCCAAGGCAATCATACTATGGCCCCCGGTAGCTACAAAAACACCAGAACTTGCCTCGTCGATGCAGGAAGTAAGTGTCTGAGTAAAAAGTTACTGGCACCATAGGACTATAAATTCCTTTAACATTGAAAATCCACAATTAAAAACAAATATTCCACCCAGTGCAATCCACCCATGCTACAGTCGACTGTGCTCACATTCAAAACCTGCCAACTGAAGAAATTGGAAATATTTTATTTCAAATATACTATTGCATTACGTTTACTGTGCTGAACGGGATGGCGAGCTAAACTGACTTTAGTTTAGGTAAAGCAGGGAAAAGCGCAGCACAATAACACAGCACTAAGATCAAAGGTTCTACATTCTAAAAAAAAGGCCACATCTGATTTGTGCCACTTTAACCAGTTGCTCCTTTCAATAAAATGACATTATAAACAGTATAAACAATTTCGATTTATCAACTAAATGCTGTAAAACGAAATATGAGGCAATTTGCAGACCCAAGGTTACACAACATTCCACATAATATTTACAGTATTAATTAAAGCAGGCTCATATATCTATGCTCACGAAAAGCACATTTAAATGCAGAAAAAAAATCCGAAGTTAAAAAGCCTTATAGAAGTGCTTTCTTTTTAAAATAAGAAAAGGAGAATCAGGTCAGGAATGCACCTTAAAACATGGGAACACATGCGGCAGCAGAACCCCATGCATGGTCACAGCTTTTCATTTGGTCAGATCTGCAGAGCACCATAATATGTTCACGTAAGGTGGGTCCAAGATGGTCAGAACAAGGAAAGCAGAACCACAGACTCAAACTTAGATTTTTTCAGGGAGAGGGAGAGCGGAAGAGAATCTCATATCTTACACGAGGACAGCGCAGTGAAAATCTAAGGGTATTAGAAAGGCAGAATCAGATTAAAGCCCACTGCACTCACTTAATGCCAAGGAGCTATAATGTTAACTAATTAAAAAAAAAATTTGACCATATTGTGCAGACTATAAGATGCATTACAGCGAGGTGGAAGCACTACATGTAACGGTACATTTTTTTTTGGCCTAGATTAGTACTTTTTAATAGTTAGAAATTTCCAATCAAAACCGTGAAAGTCGGCAACCACGCATTCAGCTGTTCATGCTCACATAAACTGGGTCAGGCCACAACACTGATGATCTAAAGCTAGGCCTTTCCGCAGGATGCAAAAAGAATCCCAAAATCATTTGTGGGTTGGCATGGTGGGGTGCAATATTAGTAACAAACGCTTTAGTGCATTCAGACGAGATTCATCTATTTTAATGAAGGTATTCACCAGTGTATTACAACTAGGCACTAATATCCCACAGCAAAATTGCAGCTGCTAGGGTTTAAATTATTTTAAAAATCTTTACAATGTAGCTGCTACAATGTATACAGAAAGGCAGATGTGAGTGATTTGTTTTTATCCAACATAACAATGGAAGTCTAAAGATATTAAAGGCATTTGTACTATGCCATTCATAATCAAGGCTACTTCAGTCAATGGTTTATTTTTCCACATAAAAGTTAGTAGTGCATCTTATTTCCCACACAACAGGATAAACCAGGCGATATCACATATAACTTTGTTTTGTAAGGATCGACCAATATTTAATGCTGAACATATCAACAAAAAACACTATTTCCTCATGGTGACTCACAGTTTAGTACTGCATCTGCACCAGTCTGTAATGGATACTGCACATTCAATAATACAACCAAAGGAATTGGAAACAGCAACCTCACAAAAATACGAATTTGTGGATGGTCCGAGATTGCCATAAAAATGCAAGCCAAAGTTAGGGTTGTCCAACATAGAAAATCTAAAGGGCAGAACTAGACTGGCGTCTTGCTGGCTAGGTGCTTCTCTTCAAGATATTTGTCTAATCTGACGTATGAGAAGATCTAAGTCCGCTACAACCTCCCTTGGTAAGCTAACCCAAAAACTGACCACTCTTCAGTAAAGTAATGCTTTCTTGTGTCCTGCCTGAATCCTCCCCTTTTCAACTTATACTCGTGTCTCTTTGTTCTGCTATGCTGCACCAAATCGAACAGTCCTGACTTATCCTCTACATCCCTGTGCCTCATTAATTTGGATACCTCAACCATATCCCTCCTCAGTTCTCTGCTCTCCAACAAAAAGAATCCAAGTTCTGTGAGTGCATCCTCAAACATCTTCTTCTCTAGTCCCCAGTCAGTCTCATAGTTGTTTTCTGCACGTTGAGCTTGGTTACATCCTTTCTGTAGTGAAGGTTCAAAAACTGTATACAATACTCAAGACGCAATCTGACCAATACTCTGCACAGTGGCAGAATAACCTCCTACAATCTATAACTCTATTCCTCTTTTAATATAAAATATCCCATTGCCTTCTTGACAATAGCCAGACCTTGTCTTGATGTCTTGAGGGTGGGATCCATCTACTATGACTTCCAGAGCTCTTTCCTGATTTGTTATGGTCACTATTTTTCCATTAATCCTATAACCCCTCTGCTGATTTTGTATCCCTAAGTGCATAACTTATTAACATTGAACTGCATTTGCTAATTATCCACCCACCTTTCCCAACAGTCCAATTCCCCGGCAGCTTGTCTCCATCTTTCATCATGTTAACCACCCTGGTATTGTGGCATTATCTGCAAACTTTGAGATGAAGCCACCGACATCCTTTTCCTGGTCATTTATGAAAATGTTGACCGATACTAGGCCCAACAGCAAACCCTGCAGTAGCCCACTCGTCCAAACCCCTACTTCTCATTTACAAAGACCATCTGTTTCCTAGCGCCCAAAACGATGAGATCCACACACTGCAGCTAATAACGTGCCTGTTAATTTTCTCCACTAGTTTTCGAACCCATTCTAATTATTCACAAGAGCTGCATTTTAATGGCGTCAAAATAAGACTCATGAAAAGTGATGGCTGATTTCATGGTAAATGAACGCCGTTGGACTAGCACCACTTTTGCACAGTATTTCTAACTGAAACAACAGGTTTGGGTGTGGGAATTGATGGCTTCTCACGGATTCAGGAAGGGGTTAAAAGCTGTGCTCTTAGCTCAAGTGCTTTGTGTAATTTTACACTACCCGTAATTCAAACCGATTTTCCACCTGATTTCTTCTCAGGTTTTAGAAATAGAGAAATAATAGAAGCCTTTTGTTTACTTACCTAAAGGCGCTCACTCATGTGTACATGTAATAAAGGGAGTGGCTTAAATCCACACTGGATGCCAAGATCTGGTGTGTGTGAAGGGAAATACGTGGCAGTGTGAGGTTATTATAAAGTTCAGATGTACGGAGGTAAAATTGTTCTCAGTGGAAAATACAAACGACCTCTCAGCTTTTTCCCTTTTGAAACCCATCTTCTTCCAAGACATTTATCTCTGCACATTTTGACAGAAACGTTTAATTCACTTAATACATTCCATGCCGCGCTATTTCCTCCAGTTGTACAACTGGAAAAAAAAAGTTAAGCCGATTGCAGCCAACTGCGTGGGTTCAGGACACTCCCTCCGCAATGAATGCCAGCTCAGAGTGTAAGTAGGAGCTGTATTTCAGCGATTGCATTATATGCTAAACTGGAACTTCCTCTGGTTTGTAGTATTTCTGGTACAGTCTCCACACAGAAGTTGACAAAACTATTGGTCGATCCCTACTTGGCAACAAGCAATTCATGGCTTAAATGATTTAAAAGTTTTTTTTTTTAAAGTTAAAAAAATGCAAAGGTTCTCATGTTTAGATTAGCTAGAAAGATCTTGGCAACATATGTGAGTGCAGCCTTTTCAGTTCATTGTGAACATTATTTTTCAGGTAAAGGAGAAAAGAAATATCCAACATATAAAAACCAAGAACAAAAGCACAAATGGACATTAGCTGGATACAGAACTAGAGCGCAGATTTTTTAATAATAAGTGGCAATTATCAAATGTTCTAATGATTACCAATATGGCTCAGTTTTATGTTTTCTCCTTTCCTTCTCCCGCTTGGACAGAGGGACACGCTTCCACAGCATGCTCCAATCCCATGCTCCTCTAGCAAAACCATCTTCGTCACCACCTCCTTGTGGCGATATCTCGTAAGTATTTCCGTTTATGGCATCTATAAGTGGCACAGTACATGTGGTTCTGCAGCATTGGCAATATCGTTGGTGGAGGCAGGAAGGGGGTAGGTGCAAGGATCCATGCGTCAACATATTATTGGAATTAGGGTGAGGGATGCAGCAGGATACATGGGAAAAATGGAGAGATTATAGGACTTAGAGATATATTGACAATCGGAACAATAAATAAATTCAACTGCGATTACCGATAAGGCTCAGTTTTATGCTTTCTTCTGGCCTTTTCACGACTGTTTAATGGTATACGCTTCCACAGTAAGCTCCAATCCCAGGCCCCTCTGGCAAAACCATCCTCATCCCCACCTTGCTGTGGTTCAATGGTAAAGTCATTGCCATCTATGTAATCTATAAGGGGAACTGTACATGTAGTTCTGAAACAAACATTCAAGAACACAATAGATACCAAAAAATAGGTGGTTACCAATTTGAACCTTCACATTTGACAATTAGCTGCAAACAAAGTCTGAGCAAACTGAACTACTGGTGGCATTTAACGAAAACAAAAAAAATGCAATTTTACTGCATTAGGTGTTCGGGATTAGGCACATGGAACCAGTAGCGTGCTTTTAATAACGTAAAGTTGCTTTTGTCTGGAGTCACGCTGCATCATTCAGCCAGACTACTTTTACATCATAATATTTAAGTGCAGCAATGTTGCTGGTGTTTCAAAGGGGACAGTTCTAACATCCCAGCTGAGATCTGCTAACTCAGCAAAGACCAGGAGATGGAACCTGTGTCCTCCAGATCTGCTTGGCTCAGTGGTGTGTTTATTGATTAAGCCATGAGGGGTCCTACCCACTGGCAGCCTGTATGTGTTTGTCTTGGATCAGATATTAGTCTTGTTGTAAATAATTTACTCTGGATACACATTTTATGACTCATTATTTGCATTGCAGCTTTTCATAATATATCACACATACAGATAGCAATTCTTTAAAAATAGGCACGTAAACTGACACTTGAAAAAATAATGTTCATTTGAGTGATTCATGTTAGCTGAGGGGCACATTGCGATTAACAGGATTTCTTACACTTAAAGAGCAATTTGATGCACAATACTTAGGGTTTGTAGCAAATCAAAACATCTTCTACTATAACTAAGGACTGTATTGCAGTACAGCCCCATGAAAAATTATTCTGTTAGCTTATCTCAACAACAAATACAGATGACTGACAGTAACCCAGCATCATCCAGTCAGAAGTGCATTCTCAACTTGAGTTTTCATGAATAACCGAGCTTTAAGTTACTCACACAATGTGATAAAGGGGACCTGAAGTTAAAAAAAAGGGTCAAAGTTGCCAACAGCTAACCGTTAGTCAAAGGTTAGCCACAAGGGGAGCGTCCATCTAGCTTCCACTGACCCAGGGCCAAGAGTGTGCAATTCCTGTGGATGGAACTAATCTTTTGGCACAGGACTGCTTCCATCAAAACTAGTACCCAACAGAGGCATTAAACCAGGTCCCATCTGCCCGTTCAGGTGAATGTTAAAACATCTCACTGCATTATTCAAAAAAGAGCAGGGATTTCTCCCAGCGTCCTGACCAACAGCACTCTAAAAGTAATAAACTATATGAAGGGGTTTGAGACGTTGATGAAGACATGATAAAGCGCTGTATAAATGCAAGTATCTGAAGCGCTTTTCTTCAGAAGCTGGGGAGACTGGAGTCCAGTTAAAGGCATTTTTCTACTGCAGCCCAGCAACCCACCTGCACTGCCGTCCACGTGTATGCACTACAAATGGAGCTGTTTTACACGCAGACCAGCTTCTGCATTGGACATCCAGTGATAAATGAATGCAGAAGGTAGCTCTGACACTTTAGTCACCATGCATGTGTGATGCTGCATCACAACATTCATGACAAACGAGGTCATAACATTCAAATCATCCAGGAGGTTTTGTCTGCCACTAATTTGATTGGCATACGCACATGCCTACCATGCAAACCTGGCTAGCTGTGTTGAGAAGTCGTAGCTGCTGTTCACTCAAGTATATTGCGCAAACTAAAGTGAAGTACTTTTAAAAAATATATATTTATTCTTAGGATATTAGCGTCACTTGCAAGACCAGCATTTATTGCCCATCCCTAATAGCCCTTGAGAAGGTGGAGGTGAGCCACCTTCTTGAAACGTTGCAGTCCGTGGGGTGAAGGCTTCCCACAGTGCTGTTAGGGAGGGAGTTCCAGGATTTTGACCCAGCGACGATGAAGGAACGGCGATATATTTCCAAGTCAGGGTGGTGTGTAACTTAAAGGGGAACTTGCGTCTGCTGCCCTAGTCCTTCCAGGTGGTAGAGGTCGTAGAGATTTGGGAAGTGCTATCGAAGAAGCCTTGGCGAGTTGCTACAGTGTATCTTATAAACGGTACATACTGCAGCCACGTTGCATCAGTGGTGGAGGGAGTGAATGCTTAAGGTGGTGGAATGGGGTGCCAATCAAGCAGACTGCTTTGTCCTGGATAGTTTCGAGCTTCTTGACTGTTGTTGCAGCTGTACTCATGCAGGCAAGTGGAGAGTATTCCATCACACTCCTGACTTGTGCCTTGTAGGTGCTGGAAAGGCTTTCGGGAGTCAGGAGTTGAGTCACTCGCTGCAGAATACCCAGCCTCTGACCTGCTCTTGTAGCCACAGTATTTATGTGGCTGGTCCAGTTAAGTTACTGGTCAATGGTGACCCCCCAGGATGTTGATGGCTGGGGATTCAACGATGATAATGCCATTGAATGTCAAGGGGAGGTGGTTAGACTCTCTCTTGTTGGAGATGGTCATTGTCTGGCACTTCTGTGACGCCACATGTCTAAATATGTACAAAGGCATTTTGCACTGTTGTAGGGATAAGTACATTGATCCCACATTAAGGAAAGACTTTCATTTGTATAGATGTCAACATCTCACAAACATCTCAAAGCACTTCAAGTTATAATGAATTTGAAATGCAGTGCCTTATGTAGCTAAAATGCGGTGACCATCTTGCACACGGCAGGGTTCCCAGATGCAGCAATGGAATGAACGGCGAGTCAATCCTTTAATTTATGATGGTGTTCGTTGAGGGAAGAATGCTGGCCAGGACACTGGAAAAATTCCCTGCTTTTTTTCAAATAGTGCCCTGGGATCTTTAATGTTCACCTGAACATCTTACTGTCCTTTATTTTGCTATCTTGCTGCTTTTCTTTCTTTCATCTATTTCACAAGTTAATTTCTGCAATGCCCTCTTTCAAAAAGATTCGCAGGGCTAGAAATTGCGTAGCGCCCCGCTTGGGGCGATAACTTTTGCGGGAGCGCAAAAGTATCGGCGGGCGCTACACAATTGATTCCGACGGGAACTTCCGGTTTAGCGCTCCAAGAGGGAAGTGGAGCACTAAATCAAGCATTACCACTTCCCTTAGAGCGCTAAAGGGAGAGAGAGGCGCAGTAGCAGCAGTTACAATGTTCCGTGCAGTGTTGCCGGTTTTACAGGCTCCTTCCTTCCATTAAAGGGAAGGGCCAATGCTGCGGTCATTGAGGGCTAAGGCTGGGAATGGTCGTCGACGGCACCTGAGATACGCGAAGCGCTCTAAGAGAGTGCAGGGCTGATCAATGGAAAAAAATCAAAATATAGCATACTGGGGACATTATTAAATTTTGGCCTACCCGACCACCACTGCCTTTAATTAGCACTCCCCAAGCGGCCAGCCAAGGCGACAACGCCTCCTACAGCTGCCGGTGTTGACGCCCGGCGATGCCGCAGGGGGGCGGAAGCGAATTTTACATCTGGGGCGATAACGGGGCGCTGCGCACCGGATGACGTCACGATCTCCGGGGCGTAGGTGATCGAGGCGGTAAGTTTACCCACCATGGAAATTCGTGGGCGTCGGTAATTTTGCCGCACCCGGTCGGTTATCGCCCCCCCCCCGCCCCCGGAGGCGCAAAGGAGGCCAATTTCTCCCCCTTAATCTTTTCACTGCACAGCTCCCAGTGTCAATGCTGATCTATGATCCACCAACAGGAAGCATATCTGCTTATAGTTTTCATTGATCTCATTGTTTTTTCTCCACGTCTACAATTAAATTTATGCCCAACAGCAACACACAGATTCATAATCAGTTCCTGGTACTTGCACTTCTGACCACCTTGCTTGGGGACGGCGCATGCTCTACTGTTTGTGATCCTGGGCTGCTTGGCAAAATAAAAGATTTACAAATGTCATACTAAGTGCTAGGATGCTTTTGGCACTACAGCTGTGGTGGAGCTCACGTACAAATAAACAAATAAACCACCCACTCCAACACTGTTGTGCTGCTCTGGGGTGGAGATGGGGCAGGAGATGAAGGGAAACTTGTATTATCCAATTCGAGTAAATTACAATCCCAAAATTAGTTAAAGCCGCTAAAAGTAGTGGCATGATCTTCTAGTAACTGAGCCCCTCTCTTCTAGCCCTTCCGCAACCAGGTTTGAAATAAAACAGCTTGCCTTACCTGTCCGCAGCAATGGGGGCTACAAGCGGTGCATACCAGTTAGGCCCAACTTCACAATGAGCATCAAGATATATCAGCACCTAAAAATGTAAGGGACAAATGTTTTATTTCATCAATACCGTAACTGAGTATTGACAGATCCTAGAGGTAGTCACCCGAGAACACAAAAAGGTGAAGAATGACCAAAGGCTATTCAGGCCCATCCCCTTTTAAACACAATCATTTTTATATATATAAAAGACCAGTTACAAAGAGAGAAATAGAAGCTCAAAAATTGGGCTACTTACCGCCACCCGTTTGCACTGCAATCCTGGAAAAAAATGGCGGCCGCCGCTCTAACGCCCTTCTCTGGCACGGGACTCGGCGGCCGCCATTTTGGTGAGGATAGCAGCGCTGGCCCTGGAGATGCAAATATGGAGAGCGTGACGTCAGTCTGCGTGCAACGGCTGTGAACTTGGACCTTTGCGCTGAGGTTACCGCTGGGTCCGAAGCTCGCTCTGAAAAGCAAGCGTGCAGCAGACTGACAGAGACGCTGTCAGCACTTTTTAAAGGGACACATACATCTTTCAGGTAAGTTTGTATTTAAGCTTTTGGACTGGATTATTAAAAATATTTTATTGAATTAGTGGCTTGGTGCAATACACTGTAAGTGTGCGCGGAGTGCTGCTGGACGCTTGCAAGGCCTCGAATGGTAAAAGGCGGCCTCTGAGAAGACAGAAAATACTGGAAACACTCAGCAGGTCAGGCAGCATCCGTGGAGAGAGCAACAGAGTTCACCTCTCAGGTCGAGATGCTGCCTGACCTGTTGAGAAGTTCCAGCATTTTCTGCTTTTATTTCAGATTTCCAGTAACTGCTCGCAGAGGGAAGAAGAGGAAAACGCAGAAGGAAGGATACAACCCAGACAGTCCCTTTCTGGCCGGGATGGAAACATCCTCCTGCGGTACCAGTGACCACAATCCCAATTCCCCTTTCAACATTCGTTCCACACCTTACCTTCCCTCTGTTACTGACCATCACAGCGTCCTCTTGGAAATAAAAGCCACCACAAAGCAAACTTTCCTATTCAACTTTATACATCTCTCCATCCAATACGACATCAAGAAATCAACTAATCACCCATATGCATTCACTTAATGACTCTTGTGTATGCCTTTGCCTATCCTACTGATGTCACGCAGTGCTACCCGTGCCTGCAGCATGGCTGGTGGAAGGCTGCTGACTTTCAGTGGGGGAAACTGGAAATGGCTTTGCTGGTCGACCTTGAGGAGCTAGTGGCTGGGAGCATGAAATCGAGTGACAGTGTTTCTTCTTCTTCTTCTTCACTCTCCCCTCCCACTTCTTGGTAAACCACTGGCTGGACAGGCTGCATTTCTCGGCTGCGTGAAATGAGGGAGGCACAAGGGTGGAGTTGTGGTGAGGGGAGGGCGGGAAAGCAAGAGGTGCATGCGAGAAGGAGAGGATAACGTATGAGGATACCAGCATCTTGTATCCTTTCAGCCCCGCCACTGGCCAAGGGCTCAGCCATGCCCCCTGCCAAGAATGGCCAGCACCGTCTCCTCCAAGGGGGTGAGGTGAAGCTAGGAATGGGAGATGTGCCTCGTGTTTGGTAGAGATTGTTGGTAGGTGAGTGATTGGGGTGAGGGGGGGGGTGGGGGGGAGGAGGGAGTTGTGCATTGAGAATTGTGAGGCTAGTGGTGTGCAGTTGGTAGTAGACGGCGTTTGAAGATGCATTCACTGACCTTGACCACTGGTCTGAGGTCATGAAGCTTCTTTGGGCACTGGAGCCAGGTCGTGGGGGCGACACTGCTGGCAGTGCCGGCCTCGGTGATCTGGTCCCACATCCTTCTTTCTGGAGGGCCTCCTGGCCCCTGTGGGTAGAGGACCTCTCTTGCAGTGCTGACCGCCTGCACAAAGCTGGAATGCTGCATGCGAGACCCTGGGTGTCCCTTCCCTGGCTTACTGAGCCATTTGTGTTAGTGCTGAAGCACTTTTCCCATTTTTTTTTAGGTGTGGAAGGCAATTCAGCTTTAAGAGCTGAAGTCTCCCATTTGGGAATTCTTTTTAATGTTAATTTTTTTTTTCAGAAGGCAGTTGAGCTGTAAGGGCTAAAAACTGCCTATTTTTACATGATTTTTATTTTTTTCCATTTTAGAAAGCAGTTCCCCTTTAAGGGGAAAGCAATACTTTCTAAAATGACAGCCTTGCTTTAAGAGAAGGCTGTTCTTGCTGCAATGAATCTACGGCCACGCTACATTGGGCCTCCTGCTGGGACTACCGCCACAAAATCGGCCTTGCATAGTAAGTTTAGCACTTGGCTAACATTAATTAGCAACCAGCGCCAAAATCCCGGTCCTGCCGGCGTCATTAATTTTGGCGGCAGTTAACTCCGGCCCATGGTGGCACCGGCAGGTTTTTATCGTTCTCGAATTTCTAGGCCAGACACTTTTCGGCGATGCACTAATTTTTTGGCGGTCATACACTTAATGTAAACAAACTGAAGTAAAAAAAAAAATGAGCACATTAAAAAGTGTTATATAATACCTGGACGTACACAGAAGTTACAACATGGAAACGGGCCATTCAGCCGAGCCAGTCCGTGTCCGCGTGTACCCTCCACTTGAACAAATAGCTCTAATCACATTTACCCACCCTGCTCCCATATCACTTCAACCCCTTTTCCTTCGTACACCTATCCAATCTAATCCTGAATTACATAGCATTACACAGTATTTACAGCACAGAAACAGGCCATTCAGCCCAACTGGTCCATATGCCAGTGTTTATGCTCCACACGAGCCTCCTCCCACCCTTCTTCATCTACCCCCATCAACATATCCTTCTATTCCTTTCCCCCTCATGTGTTTATCTAGCTTCCCCTTAAATGCATCTAAGTTATTCACCTCAACTACTTCTTGTCGTAGCAAGTTCCACATTCTAACCACTCTCTGGATAAAGAAGTTTCTCCTGAATTCCCTATTGGATTTATTAGTGAATATCCTATATTTATGGCCCCTAATTCTGGACTCCTCCACAAGTGTGAGTGTGGTTAGGAATTAATACATTTGTGTAGGAATTTATTAATGAATTAATGTTTATGTGTAGAAACTTGCTGATGAATTAATGTTTAGGAATGTATGAGGATAGATGGGCTCTCGAATATAGGCGGGCTCTCTAATATGAACTTGTGAACTGTGACCTTTGACTGCGGAAGGAATTCGTGCTGCAGACAGCATGGTTTGAACAAAGGAGGTGAGCTTGCCGTTGAAATTCCCGCTGGAAGGAATTTCATTGGACGAGGCCGGTGCTGGAGCAAGGAGAACCAATCGAAGGGTGATCAGCAGCTTGGGAACCAATCACTGGGTTCAACAGGATTGTGTACAAGGAACCCATGCTCCAAGGACTGAACAAAAGAAGCCAGCCGAGT
This sequence comes from Squalus acanthias, assembly GCA_030390025.1. Classification (NCBI taxonomy): domain Eukaryota; kingdom Metazoa; phylum Chordata; class Chondrichthyes; order Squaliformes; family Squalidae; genus Squalus; species Squalus acanthias. The sequence continues at coordinate 251,319,266 of CM059425.1, forward strand.
GCTGGACAGACACAGTGGAGAAAAGAGAAGCAGGGAACAGGGAGCTGGAAAGAATAGGGAATCATCACTACGCACCCAAGTCGAATCAGCGTGCTCCGCCATCCAAAGTTATATATGGGAAGTAAAGCTTGTTTGAACTAGTTAATTGCTGCCTAGTTTTGTTAAGATATACATATATATTTGTATGTTTAATAAACTTTTCCGACTTGTCATAAATCAGTGATCTTGTCATCAATTTAAGCCGGGCCAAAAGAACTAAATATCTCTTACACAAGAGGAAACAATTTCTCTACATCTACCCTATCAAAAAACCCGTTCACAATTTTAAAGACCTATTTTTTTATTAATTCGCTTATCGGATCTGGGCGTCGCTGACAAGGCCAGCATTTATTGCCCATCCCTAGTTGCCCTTGAGAAAGTGTAGGTGGGCCGCCTTCTTGAACCGCTGCAGTCCGTGTGGTGAAGGTACTCCCACGGTACTGTTAGGGAAGGAGTTCCAGGATTTTGATCCAGCAACAATGAAGGATTGGCGATATACTTCTAAGTCAGGATGGTGTGTGACTTGGAGGAGAACTTGGAGGTGAACTTGGAGGTGATGGTGTTCCCATGCACCGGCTGCCCTTGTCCTTCTGGGTGGAAGAGGTCGCAGGTTTGGGAGGTGCTGCCGAAGAAGCCTTGGCGAGTTGCTGCAGTGCATCTTGTCGATGGTACACACTGCAGCCACGGTACGCCGGTGGTGGAGGGAGTGAATGTTTAAGGTGGTGGATGGGGTGCCAGTCAAGCGGGCTGCTTTGTCCTGGATGGTGTCGAGCTTCTTGAGTGTTGCAGCTGCATTCATCCAGGCAAGTGGAGAGTATTCCATCACACTCCTTACTTGTGCCTTGTAGATGGTGGAAAGGCAATGGGGAGTCAGGAGGTGAGACACTCACCGCAAAATACCTAGCCTCTGACCTGCTCTTGTTGCCACAGTATTTATGTGGCTGGTCCAGTTAAGTTTCTGGTTAATGGTGACCCCCAGGATGTTGATGGTGGGGGATTTGGTGATGGTAATGCCGTTGAATGTCATGGAGAGGTGGTTAGACTCTCGCTTGTTGGAGATAGTCATTGCCTGGCACTTCTGTGGCGCGAATGTCACCTGCCACTTATTAGCCCAAGCCTGAACGTCGTTCAGGTGTTGTTGCATGCGGGCATGGACTGCTTCATTATCTGATGAGTTGTGAGTGGTGCTGAACACTGTGCAGTCATCAGCGAACATCCCCATTTCTGACCTTATGTTGGAGAAAGGTCATTGATGAAGCAGCTGAAGATGGTTGGGCCTAGGACACTGCCCTGAGGAATTCCTGCAGCGATGTCTTGGGGCTGTGATGATTGACCTTCAATCATCACAACCATCTTCCTTTGTGCTAGGTATGACTTCAGCCAGTGCAGCGTTTTCCCCCTGATTCCCACTGACTTTAGTTTTACTAGGGCTCCTTGATGCCACACTCGGTCAAATGCTGCCTTGATGTCAAGGGCAGTCACTCTCACCGCACCTCTGGAATTCAGCTCCTTTGTCCATGTTTGGACCAAGGCTGTAATGAGGTCGGGAGCCGAGTGTTCTTGGCGGAACCCAAACTGGGCATCAGTGAGCAAGTTATTGGTGAGTAAGTGCCGCTTGATAGCACTGTCGATGACACCTTCCATCACTTTGCTGATGATTGAGAGTAGACTGATGGGGCGGTAATTGGCCGGATTGGATTTGTCCTGCTTTTTATGGAGAGGACATACCTGGGCAGTTTTCCACATTGCCGGATAGATGCCAGTGTTGTAGCTGTACTGAAACAGCTTGGCTAGAGGCGCGGCTAGTTCTGGAGCACAGGTCTTCAGCACGATAGCCGGGATGTTGTTGGGGCCCATAGCCATTACTGTATCCAGTGCGCTCAGCCGTTTCTTGATATAACGTGGAGTGAATCGAATTGGCTGAAGACTGGCTTCTGTGATGGTGGGGACCTCGGGAGTAGGCCGATATGGATCATCCACTTGGCACTTCTGACTGAAGATGGTTGCAAACGCTTCAGCCTTGTCTTTTGCACTCACGTGCTGGGCTCCACCATCATTGAGGATGGGGATATTCATGGAGCCTCCTCCTCCCGTTAGTTGTTTAATAGTCCACCACCATTCACGACTGGATTTGGCAGGACTGCAGAGCTTTGATCTGATCCGTTGATTGTGGGATCGCTTAGCCCTGTCTATAGCATGCTGCTTCCACTTTTTAGCATACATGTAGTCCTGTGTTGCAGCTTCTCCAGGTTGGCACCTCATTTTTAGGTACGCCTGGTGCTGCTCCTGGCATGCTCTTCTACACTCATTGTTGAACCAGGGTTGGTCCCCTGGCTTGGTGGTAATGGTAAAGTGAGGGATATGCCAGGCCATGAGGTTGTGGTGGAATACAATTCTGCTGGTGCTGATGGCCCACAGTGCCTCATGGATGCCCAGTTTTGAGCTGCTAGATCTGTTCTGAATCTATCCCATTTAGCACGGTGGTAGTGCCACACAACACGATGGAGGTTGTCCTCAGTGTGAAGATGGGACTTCGCCTCCACAATGACTGTGCGGTGGCCACTGCTACCAATACTGTCATGGACAGAGCATCTACGACAGGTAGATTGGTGAGGACAAGGTCAAGTAGGTTTTTCCCTCGTGTTGGTTCTCTCACCACCTGTCGCAGGCCCAGACTGGCAGTTATTTCCTTCAGGACTCGGCCAGTAGTGGTGCTACCGAGCCACTCTTGGTGATGGACATTGAAGTCCCCCACCCAGAGTACATTCTGTGCCCTTGCTACTCTCAGTGCTTCTTCCAAGTGGTGTTTCAACATGGAGGAGTACTGATTCATCAGCTGAGGGAGGGCGGTAGGTGGTAATCAGCAGGAGGTTTCCTTGCCCATGCTTGACCTGAAGCCATGAGACTTCATGGGGTCCAGAGTCAATGTTGAGGACTCCCAGGGCTACTCCTTCCCGACTGTATACCACTGTGCCGCCACCCCTGGTGGGTCTGTCCTGCCGGTGGGACAGGACATACCCAGGGATGGTGATGGAGGAGTCTGGGATACTGGCTCCTCTCAGCCTACTCTTTCCTAGATCTAGATTGATCCTGATCAATCTTTCCTGATAGGTATAACCTCTCAGTTCTGGTATCATCCTTGTAAATCTTTTTCAGCGTCTTCTCCAGTGCCTCTATATCCTTTTTATAATATGGAGACCAGAACTGTGATCAATACTCAAGTGTGGTCTAACCAATGTTTCTATACAACTTCAACATAACTTCTCTGCTTTTCAATTCTATCCCTCTAGAAGTGAACCCCAGTGCTTTGTTTGCTCGAATTTCAAATGCCTATGTAAAGAAGTTTCTCCTGCCCTCTGTTCTAAATCTCTTATATTTAATCTTGTATCTATAATTCCTTGTTCTTGACCACTCAACTACTGGAAACAATTTGCTTCCAAATACAAGCAGGAGTTCTGCAAGTGGCGATGCCTGAATGCTTTCACAAAGCCCCGTCTTAATCAGACATCTTAGGAATAACAAGTGCTTTGACAGTACAAGAAGACAACAACTTGCATTTATACAGCGCCTTTAACGTAGTAAAACATCCCAAGGTGCTTCACACGAGCGTAATCAGATAAAAATTGACACCGAGCCAAAGGAGGAGACATTAGGAAAGAGGCAAGTTTTAAGGAGCATGTTAAAGGAAGAGAGAGAGGTGGAGAAGTTCAGGGAAGGAATTCCAGACGGTTGAAGGAACAGCCGCCAATGGTGGCGCGACAGTCTCAATGTTCAGGTTTTCAGAATCCCACTGTGAATTTCTGCCCGATTTTGTATGCAGAGGTTGAACAAATGAGCAAGATGTTTATCCATCAATAGGCACAGGCTTCCCCCCTTCTTTGAAAGGAGCTTAAAGTTTCACATACAGTGCTCTTGCTCAACTGTTTTTGTGTGGCTCGGTGTTTCCTGGAGATACTTTTTGAATTACGTGCATTACAATTGTACTGTTGAAATACTATCTCCTCCAGTGAAAGAACCAAAGATGCTTATCACAAAGCCTTATACTAAAAGAAAACAGAGAAAGGGAATGATCACTTTACCGAAATGAAGGCATGTACCATGAATTCGAGAATTCCTCAAACAATGCCACTTAAGTGACATGACAGGAAGCCCTATTAGCACGTAGACTTTGAATGAATAAGAATCCAGATTTTACTCTACCTGTCCAAGGGTCGCCTTATGAGCACCAATACTTCTTGCTTGAATTAATCCTTCTCTTCTTTCGTTTCGATGTACCTTGACTAACCCATTCCATTGTTTCAAATATTCCTCCAACCTCTCTTTTAAATGTGCTGGAGACGAGACAACAAAGAGAGCAAATCATCAAAATTGTTAAATTGCTTGGAGCCAGGGAGATTCTCAACTGCAACTTAAAGTAAAAGTCATAGTTTACGACAAATCCCAATGCACACAGAGCGTTCAAGATTTTTCTACCTCAATCATATGCAGGAGCTGAATCATTTTTAAAAAATGGACTAAATGTGGAAACATGCCAATACCTTCAAGTACTGAACCTGTAGGGGCAAAACAAGGACCATCTGCCACCAGCCTCTCGCTGAGTGATTTATCCGCCTTCTATTCTGACCATATTGAAGTTGTCGGAAAAGATTTGGAAGAAAGATAAAAAAAAAAAAATCTGTGGATGCTTCAATATATGCGTGGCGCTTTAAAAAAAAAAATTGCTTGCCTTTTGGCCAGTTTAAGGCAAGAACAGTTAAAACTTCTGAATGGAAGGATGGGATCACCATGGGGAAGCAAACAACAATAAACATTTACATACTGCTTCCCACGTTTCAGAGTGCTTTACATTGAGTGAGGAAGACAGCGAATGCCAAGCAGGAGGAAAAATAAAGAGGATTGGAAGAGGCAAAGAGAAGGGTTTTGAGTTTTCTGGAAGCAAGAGGGTGGTGGCAACACAGAAGGATCTAGGGAGGGAGTTCCAGAGAACAGGAGTTTCATGGCTGAAAAAATGGCTACCAATGGTGGAGTGGAGTGGAGGGAACAGAAGACCAGCTGTAACTCATTATAGAGCAAGGCTACGGAGGGATTTGATAGAGGATGAGAACCTTGCAGTTGAATCACTGAGACACAAGGAACCAGTGAAGCTTAGACAGGACAGGGGCGATGGGGAAGAAGGATTTTGAGGATACAGGCTGCACGTTTTGAATGATTTGTAATTTATGGAGGGTTGAGGAAGGAACCTGGCCTAAAAAACATGAGAGAAGTTGAGAGTTTAGATTATGAAGGCATGGATAAGTGTTTTGTCAACAGTGGAGGAGGGGCAGCAGGGCAGAGGTGGGTAGTGTTGCAGAGGTGGAAGAAAGCAGGCTGGTCTTAATAACTCAACAGGGATGGTGAGGAAGCTCAGCTCGGGGTAGAGCCTGACTTTTTAAAAATTCATTCTCGGGATGTGGACGTCACTGCCAAGGCCGGCATTTATTGCCCATCCCTATTGCCCTCGAGAAGGTGGTGGTGGGCCTTCGCATTGAACCGCTACAGTCCGTGTGGTGAAGGTACTCCCACAGTGCTGTTAGATAGGGAGTTCCAGGATTTAGACCCAGCGACGATGAATGAACGGAAATATATGTCCAAGTCAGGATGGTGTGTGACTTGGAGAGGAACTTCCAGGGGGTGGTGTTCCCATGCGCCTTCTGCCCTTGTCCTTCTAGTTGGCGGAGGTCGAGGGTTTGGGAGGTGTTGCCGATGAAGCCTTGACGAGTTGCTGCAGTGCACACTGTAGATAGTGCACACTGCAGCCATGGTGCGCCGATGGTGGTGGGAGTGGATATTTAAGCCAGTGCATGGGGTGCCAATCAAGCGGACTGCTTTGTCCTGGAAAATGTCAAGTTTCTTGACTATTGTTGGAGCTGCAGCCATTCAGGAAAGTGGAGAATATTCCATCACACTCCTGACTTGTGCCTTGTAGGTGGGTAGAGAGCCTGGTGAGTCAGGACATGAGCCACTCGCCACAGAATTCCCAGCCTTTGACCTGCTCTAGCCACGGCATTTATGTGGCTGGTCCACCTCAGTTTCTTGTCAATGGTGACCCCCCAGGATGTTGCTGGTGTGGGGCTCGGTGAAGGTAATGCCGCTGAATGCCAAGGGGAAATCGTTACGCTCTCTCTTGTTGGAGATGGTCATTGCTTGACACTCGTATGGTGTGAATGTTATTTGCCACTTATCTGTCCAAGTCGCCAAAGGGTCAGACTTGGATTCTAACTGTTGGTCAAGAATGTAAAACAATTTATTAATGACTTCAATATTAATTTTAACGTACAAAAGCAGCCATTCAGTTATCCGGGAGAAATTAACATGGCTACAGTGAATCTGGTAGTGGTAGTAGTAATAAGAACATAAGAAATAGGAGCAGGAGTAGGCCATTCGGCCCTTCGAGCCAACTCCGCCATTCAATAAGATCATGGCTGATCTTCTACCTCAACTCCACCTTCCCAAACTATCCCCATATCCCTTGGTTGCCAGTAATAGTAGTAGTAGAACTTGCATTTATATAGCGCCTTTCACAACCTCAGGACGTCCCAAAGCGCTTCACAACCAATGAAGTACAATGTGTAGTATAATGAACAATGCAGGCTAATACAAATGACATACATATATAGTGATACTCAGTACCACATACCAGCTGTTTTTTTTTTCCTAATTCTCAGTCGGCTATATTCAATTCTACTTCCAAGGGAATGAGAATATCAGCTGATTAAAACACCCATACTAAACAAACAGTATGCGAAAACCCTTCGGGAAATGCACTACACAACTCCATTAAGCTACAAGGAGGAAACTTGTCAAAAATATAATTAATGGTTACAATTTTCACAATGATCAATTTGAGGACTCTATGGCAACTGGTTTTGGTCCTTTGGAAGGAAGGTACACTAATCATGCTTCCCTTCCCTAATATTGTACAGATTCTCTTTTCCTATTTTGATAGTTGTGAAGGCATGTTAAACCTTAAGACCCTAGGCTTTATACTTCTTTTATAGTAGTAAAAATGAAAGAGGATGAATTACGTTTAGCAACGAATTCTTGTATGTTATTTTTGCATTGCACCACTTCGGTGAGCTGACAGCATAAGAATCCGTAAGATGACTACGAAAGTACGTTAGGATTTGGATTTAGTTGCCGCCGAAATCGCCAAACTTAAAACCTGCGATCCAAATGGAGTCTCTCAGGGTCAGGAGTTTAACGCTGCATTCCTTGCACACAATCACCACAGATTCCGTCACGATAAAAAAAGCAGCCTCAATGCAATTACAAGCTTGGGAAAGGATGCCCCCTTGTGGGTTCCTAAAAGACTAATAATTTTATTAAAAACGTTAACTGGACGGCATAAATTCCAGAGCGGGAGGGGGAAAGTGCATGGAAGGAGGGAAGGGGGGGAAACAGGCATAAAGAGAAAAAAAAGCACTGCAGAATTTGGTACATTATATGTATTATACTGTAGAGTACTATATATTGTACCGCTAAACCCTGCTAGGGGAAAAACAGCATTTAAACAACTACAGCCTGCATTTATATAGCACCTTTAACGTAGTAAAGCATCCCAAGGTGCTGCTCAGGAGCGTTACCAGACAACATTTGACACCGAGCCACATAAGGAGATATTAGGGCAGTTGACCAAAAGCTTGGTCAAAGAGGTAGGTTTTAAGGAGGAGAGAGAGGCGGAGAGGTTTAGGGAGGGGGTGCCAATGGTTGGCATGCAAATTCTTACCTTTGTTACTGTAGTCATCAATCATAACTATTTCCGCAAGGTACTTTTTGGGTGTCCTCTTGATCACACTGTGGACAGTCCTCATAAGGGTTGACCATCCTTCATTATGGAAGACAATGATAACACTGGCCGTGAGCAGACGGTCATCATAATTCCAATACTTGCACCTGGCAAGAACAAAATAGAAGTCAGATACCTGTACTTTACAGAGTTTGCAGCATCAGTTACTGAAAGCACAATACACAAACTAAAGAAGCATCATTCTTTACCAACCGTTTCCCCCAGCCCCCATAAGTTTCTCATCAGTTTTCTCCTCGCCCCACTGATTCCTTCCCGGGGTACAGTTCTGTTCGTCATCCAGTACTTTTCCCAAGTAATCATGTGCGAGTCTCAACAGCAAGTATCAGCAATTTATTCAAGTGCAGAGGGCATCAGTCAAATCTGATCCCACCTTCACCCCCGTGTACGTACACACACACACGTACACACACACACACGTACACACACACACACACGTACACACACGCACACACGCACACACGCACACACACACACACTTCCATAAGAACATAAGAAATACGAGCAGGAGTAGGCCAAACAGCCCCTCAGGCCTGCTCCGCCATTCAATAAGATCATGGCTGATCATCGACCTCAACTCCACTTTCCTGCCTCATCCCCATATCCCTTGATTCCCCTAGAGTCCAACAAGCTATCTATCTCAGCCTTGAATATACTCAATGGCTGAGCATCCACAGCCGTCTGGGGTAGAGAATTCCTCATCTCAGTCCTAAATGGCCGACCCCTTATCCTGAGACTATGCCCCCCTAGTTCTAGACACTCCAGCCAGGGGAAACAGCCTCTCAGCATCTAACCTGTCAATCCCCCTCAGAATCTTGTGTGTTTCAATGCGATCACCTCTCATTCTTCTAATCTCCAGAGAGTATAGGACCAATCTACTCAACCTCTCCAACAGGGGCTACTGGATAGCTGGGCTCAGGAAGCCCGGCTCATTTCCCCCTCCCTAACCCGAGGTTACTGAGGCCACTACTGTCACTCCAGCTGGGCTCAGGAAACTCAGCACAGGCCGGGGATTGGACCCAAAACCGTCCGACATGCATGACTCAACTACTAACTGGATGAACTCGTTAAGACATCAAGGGTAGGTTACAGCCACTTTTTCATCAACTAAGTTGGAAAAACAGTAAAATCACAAAGGAAAGCATACAAAATCTGATTACAAAGGGAAAAAAAAATATCGCGTGGCAGAGAGAGATGGAGAGAGAAAGCGCAAGATAGAGAGCGGGAGAGAGCAAGAGAGAGATAGAGCCTCACCTAAATGAAATCTACAATTTAAGATGCAGTGCACCCCAGGCACCCCACCCCCCCAAAAAAAATCAGATTTCAAGAACACAAATCTTCCTTCCTACTTCCTTCGGAGTGAAAAAACTGAATGAATCACTGACACAGTATGAAAGAACTTGTGCTAGCTACAATTTTGTTATTCAACTGCCCCACACAGCAGTGCTACAGTATTCAACAGTGTTTTAGTTTAATAGCGCCCGATTAACATTAAATAATACAACCAGTGCTCGGATACACGAGGCCCCTTTACCTCAGCCTCGAGCTCAGAACTCGCAAAAGGACAGATACAAACTAGAAAACGGAACAATTCTCGCCAGAAACAAAAAATAGAACCATAAATGCTCTAGAAATGCTATCCGAAGAAAATTAGACAAATTTATGTGTTACTGAAAGTTGAAAAAAACCCGTAAAAATCACACACAAAACAGATTCAATCAGTGCTCTCAGAATTCATTGCACTCAGTAAAACCAGACCTTAGGACTGCCCACTACCAGGGAGGTAAGCTTTTGAAAAACCCATATCCTTGCCACTAATTCCATCTCCCTACTTGGCCACTGTCTGAGGTTGAATAAGACATTAGATGAAGAGATCTAAAAAGATATGTGGGGAACAGTAGCATAGTGGTTGTGTGACTGGACTAGTAATCAAGAGGCTTGGACTAATGATCTGGTGATATGAGTTCAAATCCCAGCTGGCAGCTGGGGAATTTAAATTCAATTAAATAAATGTGGTATAAAAAGCTAGTATCAGTAATAGTGACCATGAAACTACCGGACTGTTGTAAAAACCCATCTGGTTCACTAATGCCCTTTAGGGAAGGAAATCTACTGTCCTTACCCGGTCTGGTCGATACATGATTGACTCTTAACTGCCCTCTGAAATGGCCTAGCAAGCCACTCAGTTGTATTCAAGATGGCGGCTCACCACCACCTTCTCGAGGGCAATTATCCACATCCCATGAATAAATTAAAAAAATATATAAATACATTTAAGATAGAAAGAGGGAAGATAATTGATAAACTAATCAAACTTAGAGAGGATAAAATGCCTGGTCCGAGTGGATTGCATCCACGCATATTAAAAGAAGTTAGGGAAGAGATAGCGGAGGCACTATTACACATATATAAAAAAATTTTAGAAAATGAAATAGTGCCAGAGGACTGGCGGACAGCTAATGTGACTCTTATATTTAAAAAGGGAGATAGAACAAGTCCAGGGAACTATAGACCAATTAGCTTAATATCGGTGTTGGGAAAGATAATTGAATCCTTACTCAAAGATGTAATAGAAAAACATCTAGAAACTGAAAATATTAAAGAGTAGCCAGCACGGAATTCCAAAAGGGAAGGTCATGCTTGATCAACCTGACTAAATTCTTGGAAGAAATAACAAAGGGTAGATAAGCAGCTTTCCCGCTCAGCTGTGCGGCTGCGCAGCGGTCTGGAGGTCCCACGCAGGCCACTCACTGGCTTTTCAATGCAAGAAACCGCGCATGCGCGAAAATTTGAATGGGCCGCGCAGCCCGTTAAAGGGACCACGCACGGAAAAAAAATTACAGGGAACATTGCAGATAAGGGTGCCTGAAAGATTGGTATAATGCAGTAGACGTAATATATTTGGATTTCCAAAAGGCCTTCGATAAGGTACCGTTTAGTAGACTCATGACTAAAGTCAGAACATGAGGAGTCAGGGGACAAGTAGCAGAATGGATAGCAAGCTGACTACAAAACAGAAAACAGAGAGAGTCGGGGGTTAAAGGTAGTTACTCAGATTGGCAAAAGGTGGGAAGTGGTGTTCCGCAAGGATCGGTGCTGGGACCACTGTTGTTCACTGTTTACATAAACAATTTGAACTCGGGAATCGGAAGTACAATTTCAAAATTTGCGGATAACACCAAATTGGGGGGTGTAGTTAATATAGAGGGAGGACTGCGACAAAATACAGGAAGACATTAATAAACTTGCAGAATGGGCGTGTAATTGGCAAATGGGATTCAATATAGCCAAGTGTGAGGTGGTACATTTTGGTGGAAGAATAAGGAGGCCACATACTCCTTGGAAAATAATTATCTAAATTGGGTAGAGGAACAGAGGGACCTGGGGGTACAGATACACAAATCACTAACAGTAGCGACACTGGTTAATGGCACCATAAAAAAAAGCTAACAAGTGCAACACTATTTGAACTACATATTGACATGGTTACAGTAAACTGCCGAGCCTCAGCATGGGCATAAATACGATGTTTAATAGATCCCAGTCAATAGACCCACTTCTGCTGACATAATCTTGTGTTCTCTTCTGTTAATTCGGTTCCTCAGTTATTTTTCCCAATTATCTGACTTGACATCTAGTATTCCACTGTCAACTATATTGCTCTTGGGTTCCAGTTTATCAGATAACACAAGTAATTGATCTGGAAAATAACTGAGAATTGAACTCTTTGATTCTTATGTCAAGAGACTAGAGAAGCTGAGATTGTTCTCCTTACAGCAGAGAAGGTTAAGGGGAGATTTAATAGAGGTGTTCAAAATTATGAGGGGTTTTGATAGAGTAGACAGGGAGAAACTGTTTCCACTGGCAGGAGGGTCGGTAACCAGAGGACACAGATTGAAGATAATTGGCAAAAAATCCAATGGAGGAAATGAGAATTGTTTTACGCAGCAAGTTGTTATGATATGGAATTCACTGCCTGAAAGAGCGGTGGAAGCAGATTCAATAGTAACTTTCAAAAGGGGATTGGATAAATACCTGAAAAGGGGAAATTTGCAGGGCTTTGGGCAAAGAACAGGGGAGTGGGGCTAATTGGATAGCTCTTCATAGAGCTGGTACAGTCACGATGGGCCGAATAGCCTCCTGTGCTATATGATTCTATGAATTGTATAAAACTGGGGTTTATTTCTAGAGGGATAGAATTGAAAAGCACAGAAGTTAGGTTAAAACTTATATAGAACCTTGGTTAGACCACACTTGGGAGTACTGTGAACAGTTCTGGTCTTCATATTATAAAATGGATATAGAGGCACTGGAGAAGGTGCAAAAACGATTTATTAGAATGATACCAGAACTGGAGGTTATACCCATCAGGAAAGACTGAACAGGCTGGGGCATTTTTCTCTAGAAAAGAGAAGACTGAGGGGTGACCTGGATAGAGGTCTTTAAGATTATGAAAGGCTTTGATAGGGTAGACATAGAGAAGATGTTTCTACTTGTGGGAGAGACTAGAACTAGAGGCCATAAATATAAGATAGTCACTAATAAAGCCAATAGGTAATTCAGGAGAAACTTCTTTACTCAGAGAGTAGTTAGAATGTGGAGTAGTTGAGGCGAATAGCATAGATGCATTTAAGGAGAAGCTAGATAAGCACATGAGGGAGAAAGGAATAGAAGGATATGTTGATGGGGATAGATGAAGAAGGGTAGGAGGAGGCTAATGTGGAGCATAAACACTGGCATGGACCTGTTGGGCCAAATAGCCTGTTTCTGTGCTTTAAATATTGTGCAAGACGGTTTGCAACGTCCAATCCGATATCCTCTCTATCACAAAGACCACTGACTTCCACCTCTATAACACTGCTCGCCTCAGCCCACCTATTGCTGAAACCCTAATCTATGCCTTTTTCACAACCAGACTCAACTATTCCAATGCTCTCTTGCCTGGCCTCCATCAGCCACCGTCCATAAACTTCAGGTCATCCAAAACTCGGCTGCCTGTATCCAATCCAGAGAGAGGTAGCAAAATGAGTTGGTGAAGGAAGGTTAAGAAGATAGTTCCAGAGTATGGGGCCAAGGCTGACCACATTACCGCCACAGGTAGAGTGGGAAGAGGGGGGGGGAACGGGAAAGAGCGAAGAAGCCAAAGTCGGAGGACGTGTAGGACTGGGCAAGGGCACAGAAAGATGTGTGGATGAGGACGAGCATTTTAAATCACCCTGTCCGTTTTAATCTCTTCAATCTCACATCACAAGCAGTGAAGAGGGCATTCCACTCCCAGTACCACTGAAACCAGCTACTACAAGATGGGCAAGATATGTCCTTCAGACTTCCTATAGGGAAGTTCTTCTTGTTACCTCCCTGCTCAGAAGCTCATCACGTTGGTGTTTGCATCTGTGAACCCCATGTCCCAGAAATATGACAAGGCAGTACGTCACCAAGGGTGACTTTTTCCTCTCTAATTTTCCTTGGATTTTCTTCCCTTACCTCTGAAGGCAACATTTAATGCTATTTCAGACTCCGTGGAAGCAAAAAGTACCTCGTCCAAAATGCCATTCCTGATACAGCACAGGAGGCCGCCATCTGGCCCATCGTGCATGTGCCAGCTCTTCTGAAAGAGCGGTCCAATTAGCCCTACTATCCAATTACGTCCCAGCTTGGACAGTGGCAGCGGGGCATATTGCCTTTCTTGGTGGGGCTGGAGCAAGAAGGCATCACTACCAGTGATCGCTGGCGGAAATGAGCGTGTGGGGGCTCGAGTGTTTGTGTGCATCCAGAGCAGCCGTGGCCCCTCACACACATACTCTCACTCACTTGCACACACACACGCACGCACTTCCGTCATCGATCACCAGATCATTACCAGCGGCAGCAGTAGTAGATATGGATGATTTCCAGAGATCAGCTAATTCAGCGCAATTTAAAACGACATGTTTAAAATCTGGGTTTAGATACATGCAGTGTCAAAGTTTAATGGCAGTGCTTGCTAAGAAACACAAAACTGGTTTCAGGGCATTTGGTCCATTTTCAAAAAGGGAGTCCAAATTGAATGGCAAATTTCAATCTCCAGAAGTTACTTACCAAGTTTCTTAAAAATCCAAATAGATACCACAAGAGACAAGGCAGGAATTCCAGAAACAATAAATTGCACCTATGCTCTAAATGGGCCAAGGCAACAAGCCAGAGAGCTTTTTGATGCATAGAAGCAGTTTAAAATGATAAGTGAGACAAGCACACTTTGTTAGGGTGAAGAGATAGGCATTAATAAAGTCACCTCCAGATCAGACAGACACTCACTTGTGTCAGCTTGGCTCACTCGGCAGCAGTCTCACCGTGGAGTCAAAAGGACATTGGTTCAAGCTCCAATATAGTATTGAGCAAATAATCCAGGCTGACACTTCAGTGCAGTACTGAGGGAGTGCTGCTGCTGAAACCCTCGTCCATGCCTTTGTTACCTTTAGACTTAACTAATCCAATGCTCTCCTAGTCGGCCTCCCATCTTCCACCCTACTTAACCTTAAGCTCACCCAAAACCCGGCTGCCCGTGTCCTAACTCGCACCAAGTCCCGTTCACCCATCACCCCTGTGCTTGCTGATCTACAGTGACTCCCAGTTAAGCAATGCCTCGATTTTAAAATTCTCATCCTTGTTTTCAAATCCCTCCATGGCGCCGACCCTCCCCATCTCTAACCTCCTCCAGCCCTACAACCCTCTGAGATATTTGTGCTCCTCCAATTCTGGCCTCTTGCGCATTCTCGATTTTAATCGCTCCACCATTGACGGCCACGCCTTCAGCTGCTGAGGCCCTAAGCTCTGGAATTCCCTCCCTGAACCTCTCCGCCTCTCTTTCCTCCTTTAAGGTGCTCCTTAAAACCTACCTCCATCTGCCCGAATATCTCCTTATATGGCTTGGTGTCAAATTTTGTTTGATAACGCTCCTGTGAAGCACCTTGGGACGTTTTACTACATTAAAGGCGCTATATAATTGCAAGTCGTCGTTGCTGCTGCATTGTCAGAGGTATTGTTATCCAGACGTGGCATTAAACTGAAGCCGTCATTAGCTGTGAAACACTTTGAGACGTCCTGAGAATGTGAAAGGCACTATAATCGATACAAGTTATTTCACTCATTTTGGTTTAAAAAGACATGTATTTTAATTCACTTCTCAGAGTACACAGAACTGTGTTTTCAACGGGCTTGCAACAGGTCTTGCCCTTTGCGATCATATAAATCTCACTCATAACATTTCCCCGATGTTGACACCCCTGGTCTCACATCTCAAATTATTCAACAACCACCATTTTTCCATGAACAGGAATGGAAAAAGTCTACGTAATTTAGCAGAGGTGGTCAGGTTAATAGCCTGAGGATATGGGATTCCTTACCCTTCACTCATTATGTATTTGCACAGACATTCATGACTATACCACTGTACATTTATAGTGACCCAAAAATATCCTGGGAACACAGACATGTCTGCAATTTGCCCTGGCTCCATAGGCAAGGATATTTGAGACCGTGAATTTTATTAGCAAGTTTTCGATTATGCTGCTTTCACAAGTTTAACAAAAAATCTCTGGAGCTCCTTAAAAAATGGTATGGTTCATGTGTCTTTTTTTGTGCGCGAAGAACTCAAGTTAATTTCTGACACTAATGGATTCCGCCCCTCCCCCCCACCACCGTTTGACTTGTTACTTTAATGCTTTGTCTTTCTCACTTGTCCCTTCAGGAGCAAGATTTCAGCCTCAGCCAGTAACTCCTGGCTGATTTTGCCATCTTTTGAATTGCTCAGAGCCACAGCTGCAGTTATGTGGCCTCTCTGGTCATCAATGGTAATTAAAAGGCCCGTTCCCCCACCCTTCCCCGCTTCCTGCTGCCGAATACTCAATGCCAACTTTTACTTATTGAGGGCAAACCTCCGGGGAATCGTTTGGGAGGCAAACGCGACCCAGAGAGAACAGAGAGGTGTGAAAGCTATTGGAATTACAATTATTTATGGCTTCGTTTCTTAGTCATGCTCCTAAAGATTTCCATTTTGCTTCTAACATTTGACAGCTGGTAGTGTGCGTGTTTTTATGCACTGGTTCATGCCAAACTACAGCAAATAAATATTCTGAAAGCTACAGTATACTAACATAAAACCTTCCGATATACACGTGCATTGAACACACATTGTGTAAGGTTATAAAAATGTTTTGTAGAAAAGCAGTAACTTCTTAAAATGAAAATGGCAGTATCTAACTGGATACTGTTTCAAGTGCCTGTTCAAAACCAAAACATGTGTCATAGCACAAAAATCAAACGACGTGCTAATGAAAACACCACAGGAAAAAAAAAATAGGTCAAATTTTTGGGTGGCTTGGATCAAATTTTACAACCGTGGCTCAGTGGGTAGCACTCTCGCCTCCGAGTCAGAAGGTTGTGGGTTCAACTCCCACTCCAGACACTTGAGCACAAAATTCCAGGCTGACACTCCCGTGCAGTACTGAGGGAGTGCTGCACTGTCAGAGGTGCCGTCTTTCGGATGAGACGTTAAACCGAGGCCTGGTAAAAGATTCCATGGCACTATTTCGAAGAAGAGCAGGGGAGTTCTCCCCGGTGTCCTGGGCCAATATTTATCCCTCAACCAACATCACTAAAACAGATTATCTGGTCATTATCACATTGCTGCTTGTGGGACCTTGCTGTGCGCAAATTGGCTGCCGTGTTTCCTACATTGCAATAGTGACTACACGTCAAAAAGTACTTCATTGGCTGTAAAGCCCTTTGAGACATCCGGTGGTCGTGAAAGGCGCTCTATAAAAATGCAAGTCTTTCTCTCTTTCTTCATGGCTCAAGTTCCCTAAATTCCACTTGCCCTCGAGAAAACCTTTCGATAGGGAATGTGGGGATGTGAAAAGGCTGGCATTCTTCCCTATGCAACCAATCCCGTATTATTTGCTTCAAAGCTTGGTTTCTGTACAGCAAACGAGGATAGATGGACTTTGGTCTCACCATAGCTCTTGGTTTGTGGTACGTTGGACAGCTTCCCCTTTCCACAGGGTCACTTCCAACAACTCCCTTGGTCCTGGCCCTGCCCTTACCGTTTAATGCACACCGTGGCAGAATATATAAATAATCATTAACAGTCCTGCAGAGTCTAGCTTTTAAAAGACACATGGTGGGTCCCCTATTGGATCCAAGCCCAGTTCTAGTTAAACAAATGAATCAAAGGCATGTTCAGCTGTTGGGATTGAGTGGTGTAAAAACTTATCCAATAACCTGAAGGACAGATGTTATTTATTGAGAGATTGTATAAAATGGTGACTTATTCATAGTTTAACTTTCTTTAATAACATGGTTTGATTAGACGAGTTGCCTTTAAACAGGGAAAAAATTGTTATGGGCGAAATACCTTTTCTTCAATTATACAAGTTACATTAGTATTTTTGAATCATACGAATAAAATTAACTGGTAAATAAAACCTCACTCTTGAGTACATCTGCTCAGTTTACAAACCTGTTTCTGATTATTTTTCTCCGTACTCAAAACAGATCAAGCGTGTGTAATTTTCTTCCTTTAATACAAAGTACCTTACAACAAAAACAGATTATCTGGTCATTAACACATTGCTGTATGTGGGAGCTTGCTGTGCGCAAATTGGCTGTCGTGTTTCCTACATTACAACCGTGACTCCACTTCAAGAAGTACTTCGTTGGCTGTAAAGCGCTTTGGGACGACCCGAGGTCGTGAAAGGCGCTGTATAAATGCAAGTCTTTCTTTCTATTTAAAAAAAACCAGAAAATGAGCCTATGGATAATTTATTTTTTATTAAATCTTTGCCCAGTGGGAACCTGCCGAGCATACGCTACTTAATCAGAGTTCACAAACTTGCAACTGGACACACCTGTGGCTTTAAGATGCTTGGCTGCCCTGTGTAAAGACCCTATTCAGCATGGAGCAGACCACAAAACGTCTCTTAAACTGGGAATTTGACAATCATTTGTACATTTCCTTTTTCTTTGTGCTCAGCAGACTCGATACCGTACAAACACCACACACAGAGCAGGTCCTGTCAAAGCAGGGGGTGGGGGGGGTAATTGCCGACAATAAAATTTACAGGTACAGTGTGGGGCCTCGCTCAACAACATAAAAAACTGACGATTTAAAAACAGCAGTGCCAGTTAACATCTGAATGCAACAACAGGAAGGTAAAATAAAGAGCCCTCATAATCACTTGCCAAAATGAACACAAAACAGCCTCCCCTTTAAAATAATTAAACAAAGCGGCGATAGAATCAATATAATTTCATTTCATTAAGTGGTACAAGAAGCACAGAGGATGTTCCAATACCTTCATGCATTTAGGGAGAGGTAAAAGGTGCTTCCCAAAGGATCTTAACTAACAACGTGAAACCCATTAGCAGGAAACTAAGTTAGAAAGAAATTATAGTACCAATATTGTATTTCATAATTTGTGTTGGATCAAATTTAAAATGTCTAACTCCAGCCATCAAAATTGCAAATACTCACATTTCCGAATAGATTAAAAAAAATCAATAACCACATGTAGCCGTACTGCCAAGTACCAGGCACCACTTCCTATTTCAGCTACGAGCCACACCTGCTGATGTCAGTTGGGTTACAGCTAGAGATCAAATTAGCCCCATGACAAATAAATAGTTTTCACAGCTAATGGAGCAGTTTTGTAAAGCAAGTTGCAAACAGGAAACTAGCCCCAGTCTCCATAGCTCAATTGGATACATGAATGGAAATAGAAAAGCTGGAGGAGCGAGGCGAGGGGGGGGGGGGGGGGGGGGGGGGGTGCGATAGTGCAAGATATTCCACCACCATTTGAAAACAAAAATGGAACATTGTATTCCCAACCATTTGGAAATGTTGTGAATTCAGTTTTTCTGTGCCTTTCTGGTCTCTGCCTGCACCCCAAATCTCTGTGTCAGCCTTGGCTCAGTGGGTAGCACTCTTGCCTCGGAGTCAGAAGGTTGAGGGTTTGATCTATAAGGCTTATACTCATTGGAATTTAGAAGAATGAGAAGTGATCTTATTGAAACATAAAAGATACTGAGGGGACTCAACAAGGTAGATGCAGAGAGGATGTTTCCCCTCGTGGGGAAATCTAGAACTCGGGGGCATAGTTTCAGAATAAAGGGTCGCCCTTTTCGAACCGAGATGAGGAGGAATTTCTTCTCTCAGAGGGTCGTAATTCTGTGGAATTCTCTACCCCAGAGAGCCGTGGAGACTGGGTCATTAAATATATTTAAGGTGGAGATAGACAGATTTTTGCAAGGTAAGGGAGTGAAGGGTTATGGTGAGCTGGCAGGGAAGTGGCTTTGAGCCCAAGATCAGCCATAAGAACATAAGAAATAGGAGCAGGAATAGGCCACTTGGCCCCTCGAGCTTGCTCCGCCATTCAATAAGATCATGGTTGATCTTGGGCTCAAAGCCACTTCCCCTGCTCCTATTTCTTATGTTTTTATGATCCCCACACAAGAGACTTCAGCACATGGCTGACACTTCAGTGCAGTGTTGCGGGAGTGCTGCATGGTCGAGAGGTGCCGTCTTTCAGATGAGGCGTTGAACCAAGCTCTTGTCTGCTCTCTCAAGTAGATGTAAAAGATCCCATGGCACTATTCGAAGAAGAGCAGGGGATTTATCCTGGTGTCCTGGCCAACATTTAACACTCAACCCACACCTCACTATGTGTGGGACCTTGCTGCACACAAACTGGCTGCTGTGGTTCCATACATTACAAATGACTACACTTGAAAAAGTACTTTATTGGTTATGAAGCATTTTTGGGTCGTCCTGAGGTTGTGAGAGGCACTATATAAATGCAAATTATTTTTTTCTGGTACCTTAGTACAGAACAACTGGTGTGGATCCCAGAGCTACAACAGCAAAAGGCTGAATTTTAATGGGGAAGGCGGGTTGGGAGCGGGGTGTGCTTAGAGACAGTCGAGAAACCCGGGAGAACACGTTTCCCACAGGCCCTGCTGGACGGCAGGGCCTGATTTGCATGGTAAGCCTCTGTTTCCCACCCGCAGCCAGCCAGATTGAGAGAGGCTGGCTGGCTGTGGGCAGGAAGGCCTGCAGCACTAGGCTGCAGAGGAGAGGTAGGGAGGGATTGCATGGGGGCCGGCAGGGGAGGAGAGTCTGAAGAGACTGGGGCGGCCAGAGGAGCTGAGGGGGGGGGGGGGAGGGCGGGAAAATCGCAAGAAGATCGGGGGTTGCTTGGAGGAGCATGGGGTGGAATCGCAAGAAGATCTGGGGTGGCCGGTTTGGTGTGGGGGGGGCGGGGGAGGAGTTGGGAGCAGTCCGGGCCGGGAGGAGCACGGTGGGTGGGGGCGTAGGGAGGCAGAGATCACGGGCCTGGAGGAGCACGGAGGGTGGAGGCGTTGGGAGACAGAGATCACGGGCCTGGAGGAGCACGGAGGGTGGAGGCGTTGGGAGACAGAGATCACGGGCCTGGAGGATCACAGATGGGGGTGGGGGGTGGGAGGGAGGCAGAGATCACGGGGGATGGGGGGTGGGGGTGTGGGGTGGGGTTGGGGTGGCGGGGGTGTTAAGGCAATGATCGGCAGCCGGGGCGGGTGCAGCTTTGTAGGGGATCGAAGGCTGGGGGGATAATTACCTCCTGGATCCAGCAGTCCTCGCCTTGCATTAGCTGGCGGGTTTCATGAGGTGTGCAAAACCCGACCAGCTAAAGTTAAATTCAAAATGGAAGTTAAAGCAGAGGCTTCCATTCTCATTGCAATATTTAAATAGACGACCTGCTTCCTGACAGCCCACTCCGTATACTGCCTCCGTTAAAACCGGAAGTGGGTGGTTTGGAGGCTGGTTCTGGTCATGATTCAGATTTTTAACACTTTAACTTCCCATACGCTCCCAACCCACTTGTTTTTTTTTTAAGGTTAAAATTCCCCTCAAAGTGTTAACTGTCCCAGAAATAGCTGGAACCGCTCTGGGATGCACACTGGCTCCCCCTCCCCGCAACCACGTTACTTCAATGGAGTGGCTTTGAATGAGAGTTGAGACCCAAATGGCAGGTCCCCAGGGGAGCGTACATATCTGAGTGAGCCAACGATATCCCTCAATAGGCGTATTTTTCAAAATACTCTGCCCCGCTCTACTGTTCCTCTTCTTTGGAGACATCACAAAGAAGTGCTTGCCCTTCTGCTAAATAGCCACCTTCTTTGGGTGTCCAAGTGAACGCCGAAGGTGTTGGTGGGCTGGCTTTGTGGTTGGAGACACTGTCTCTCTCTTAGGCAATCCCTCGGAACAGAGGATGACTTGCTTCCACATTAAAAATGAGTTCTCAGGTGACTGATGAGTCCAATGCAGGACCTACAGTCTCTGTCACAGGTGGGGCAGACGGTGGTTGAAGGGGCGGGTGGGTGGGGTGCTTGGGTTGACGTGCGCTGTTTGCGCTTGGTTTCCACTTGCTCCCGGCGAAGAGACTCGAGGTGTTCGGCGCCTTCCCAGATGCTTCTCCTCCACTTTGTGCGGTGAGGATGTTTCACTTTTTCAAGGAGGCTTTGAGGGTGTCCTTGAAGCATTTCCTCTGCCCACTTGGCAGACAATGTTGGAGACACTGTTGGCTAGGTGTTGACGCGAGAATCAACCAGACTGATACCAGTTTCAAAGCTGAGGCGTCTGCTTTGACACTGGCGGCCGTGTCGGAGACTGGTGCATTCTTGTCATTTGACGCAGGCGAACACTGCACTGAAGCCAAACCAGAGAGCTGAACGCTTTTTGAGACCTGTGTTGGACGGGTTTGTGTGGGGCCTGGAAACTGCCTTTTCTTAGCAACGCAAGCATGCACAGAATCTGGCTCAACTGGTTTTTCTTTAAGGGAAGATCTTGCTCTTGCTCAATTGTCTAACTTGGGAGCGAAGGAATATTTCTATCAGATCGGAGATTCCCCAACGCTGAGAAAAACAAGGACTTGGCATTTTGGTAGCCACAATTGCCTTAAGTCATGTCAATACCTTATGCGTCGTCTGCAGCAGGCTTTGCACCAGCAAAAAGTCAGACAATGATGAAATACAGGCTCCGCAGCAGTTGTTTGCCAAGAAGAATCTACGATAGATAACAAATTTTTAAATCTAGTTGCTGGTACAGGCTTGCAGTTACAATGGAGGGTTGCCTGGGGCTGGTGTGATTGAGCTATTAAAAATGACACGGCAAAATATAGTAGGAGAACTTTGAAGTTTATTTTGGTAGCTCAGTCTGCAAAAACCTTCTTTCTGAAAATCCAAAACATTCAGAAGAGGATTTGAATTGTCTGTGTTAAATAAAAGACCAATAATTAGTGACTGCACTTTTTCCTGTTGTGGGAAACAGAGAGCATCTACTACCATTAAGAAATTATTATTATTTTTTTTTTTACATATAATAATGTGGAAGGAATCAACAAATTTCAAGCAGGATTCTTTCCACCCTGCCAATTTTCTCCCTTCCCCATCTGAAGCTAACCTCACTGGCTGATTTTAGACACCTCTTGCAGGGTGCAGCAAATTGCCTTTTGCCTGTGTTGCCAGAGTTGGATTTTTTTTAAAAAAACGCATAGGGGGTAAATTTGGGTGCATTTGCACCTCCCGTTAGCGCCTCCGGCAGCACTAACATATTCGGCGGGAGTTTTGCGGTGGCGCTACGGCGTTGCGCCCCATCTCCTTTGCCCGGAAATCGTGACGTCATCGGCGTGCGCATCGCCCCGATAGCGCCCCGGACCCGAAATTGACTTCCGCCCCCTGCAGCAGTGCCAGTCGAAAACACCGACAGCTGCAGGAGGCGTGCATCGGGCGGCCGGCCGCTTCGGGGGCGATCATTAAAGGCGAGGTGGCCGAGGTAAATAAAAAAAACCTTACCTTTGTTGTTCCAGGTTTTTTCGCAGGTTCCTGCCCATGATCGATCAGCCCGGCGCTCTGCTCGAGTGCCGAGCTGATCGCGCGGGATCGTGGCTACCTTGGTGGTCCAGGTAGGTACTCTTTAAACTGCAGAGTCTGCAGCGATGGCCCTTCCCTTTCAGGGAGGGAAGGAGCCTTTGAACGTGGCAGCCCAGTGTGCAGCGATGCTGAAGTCTCCGCCCCGCTCTCCGACGTTAGCGCCCTAAGAAGGAAGTGGAGTGCTTGATTTAGCGCTCCACTTCCCTCTTGGGGTGCTAAAACTCAAACGGTCGCCGGCGCTAATTAGCACCAGGTGCTAGTGTTAGCACCCCAAAATGGTCAATACCGAATTTTTCCAATAATATTTCTGTATTGCGAGATATCAGCATTTATTCTTCTCCACAATAACCAGCAGCCTGAAACGTCCTTCAATCTCACAATGGTGTTTAGAAGTGTCAATTACTTAGACACTGGTGTAGCCATTATATACGATCTCAAACATTTTGGGCTGTTGTGAGAAGATCACGCCTTGCAATACCTGGAGGTGCAGGTTGTCCTTCCATCCCATTTGCACACAGGCCGGCTTAGCTAAAGCAGACTCTGGGGAGCCACCTGGCCTCATATCAAAGGGTAGACCTTCACCTTGGTATAGTAGCTGTGCTCGACAACCTGGTGGACCAAATCTTTATCTCATCGACTCTGGCTCAGTTGGTAGCACCCTCGCCTGAGTCAGAAGGTTGTGGGTTCAAATCCCACTCCAGAGACTTGAGCACAAAAATTTAGGCTGACACTCCAGTGCAGTACTGAGGGAGCGCTGCACTCTCTGAGGTGGTGTCTTTTGGATGAGACGTTAAACCAAGGCCCCGTCTGCTCTCTCAGGTGGACGTAAAAGATCCCATGGCACTATTTCGAAGAAGAGCAGGGGAGTTATCCCTGGTGTCCTGGCCAATATTTATCCCTCAATCAACATCACTTAAAAAAAAATTATCTGGTCATCATCATAGTGCTGTTTGTGGGAGCTTGCTGTGCGCAAATTGGCTGCCACGTTTCCTACATTACAATAGTGACTACACTTCAAAAAGTACTTCATTGGCTGTAAAGTGCTTTGGGACCTTACAGCCAATGAAGTGAAAGGCACTATAGAAATGCAAGTCTTTCTTTCAAGGGGAGCAGTTCCCAAAGCTCACTTTCTCTCTCTCTCTCACTGACAAAACAGTGAGCTGTGAGGTTAGCAGGCAGCAACAGAAAGCTGCCTAAATTTTAAAAGTCTGAACCAGCTTAGCTTTGGGAAGGTAAGCTAGAGAAGGCGAGCTGGCATTTACAACAAAGCTGCATCTTTATTATTTTCCATAACTGAGGAAATATAGGGAAACTGATTGTACTCACTGTAAAAAGTGTATACTGTTCATTCATGTATTTCATATAAAATAAGCCAATTGATGTTTTGAAGCTTGACAAACTGCTATTTAAGCCCACCTTCCGCAAAGAGAACAGAATCCACTGTCTGAGGTGTCGTCTAACAGATGCGCTGTTAAACCAAATTGGCCCTGTCTGCTCGCTCAGGTGGACGTAAAAGATCCCACGGCACTATTTCGAAGAAAGAGCAGGGGAGTTCTGGTGCGCTGGCCAATATTTATCCCTCAAACACCACCTAAAAACAGATGATCTGGTCACTATCTCATTGCTGTTACGTGGGAGCTTGCTGTGCGCAAGTTTGCTGCCGCGTTTCCGACATTACAGCCGAGACGGCACTTCAAAATTACTTCATTGGCTGTAAAGCGCTTCGGGACATCCTGAGGTCGTGAAAGGCGCTATATAAATGCAAGACTTTTTCTTTATTTAAAAAAAGAGGAGAATGGCACAGGTCATGCCTCTGCTCCTCGACCTCTGCCAGTGTGTTTCTTGCCACCTTGAAGCAACGCAACAGCCACCCAGTGAAAACCGGGCCTGTAGATTTCCCCACAGCTGAGGTAGAGAACAAAGCCACAATATTGGCCAACGCTCCATACACTGGCATTTCCACACACTGCGGCACACCTTCCTAATAATGTTTTATTGATGTTTTCAAACACATTAAATGAAATGTACACTGTAATCACACTAACATCTGGCTTCCACTGAAGTCTTTAAGAATTCGTCGGAACGAAAATGTTTTTTGCCAGAACAATTTTTATCTTGTGTTGATAATAGTCAGTCTGGATTAGCAAATTCGTTGAAATGCTCAGAACACCTACTGCATAGTAAAAATAAATGCAACTATATTTAAAACTAAAATCTGCAGAAATTGTCATAGAATGATCCAGCACAGAAGGAGGCCATTCGACTCATCGTGTCTGTGCCGGCTCTCTGAAAGAGCTATCCAATTAGTCCCTCGCCCCTGCTCTTTCCCCATAGCCCTGTAAATTTCTCCTTTTCAAGTATTTATACCAATTCCCTTTTGAAAGTTACTATTGAATCTGCTTCCACCACCCTTTCAGGCAGCGCATTCCAGGTCATGACAACGCGTTGCATAAAACAAATTTTCCTCATCTCCCCTCTGGTTCTTTTTTAAGAGCTTAAATCTGTGTCCTCTGGTTACCGACCCTCCTGCCAGTGGAAACAATTTCTCCTTATTTACTCGATCAAAATCCTTCATAATTCTGAACGCCTCTATGAAATCTCCCCTTAACCTTCTGTGCTCTAACGAGGAAAATCCCAGCTTCTCTCGTCTCTCCACATATCTGAAGTCCCTCATTCCTGTCAACAACAACTTGTATTTATATAGCGCCTTTAACGTAGTAAAACGTCCCAAGGCGCTTCACAGGAGCATAAAAAGATAAAAAATTTGACACTGAGCCACATAACGAGAAATTAGGGCAGGTGGCCAAAAGCTTGGTCAAAGAGGTAGGTTTTAAGGAGCGTCTTAAAGGAGGAAAGAGAGGTAGCGAGGCAGAGAGGTTTAGGCAGGGAATTCCAGAGCTTAGGGCCTTGGCAACAGAAGCCAATGGTGGAGCGATTATAATCAGGGATGCTCAAGAGGGCAGAATTTGAGGAGCGCAGATATCTCGGGGTGGGTTGTGAGGCTGAAGGAGATTACAGAGATAGGGAGGGGCGAGGCCATGGAGGGATTTGAAAACAAGGATGAGAATTTTGAAATCAAGGCTTTACTTAACCGGGAGCCCATGTAGGTCAGCGAGCACAGGGGTGATGGGTGAACGGGACTTGGTGCGAGTTAGGACGCGGGCAGCCGAGTTTTGGATCACCTCAAGTTGATGGAGGGTAGAACGTGGGAGGCCAGCCAGGAGTGCGTTGGAACAGTCAAGTCTAGAGGTGACAAAGGCATGGATGAGGGTTTCAGCAGTGGATCAGCTGAGGCAGGGACAGAGACAGGCCTCCTACCAGTGGAAACAATTTCCTCGAGTACTGATGCTTTATAGGAATCGCCTTCACATTAGACCACTCAGAAGCACAGTGACCCTGAGCCAGCATTATCTGCTTGTGGAAGGGTAATGTGTAATGGAGCTCAACTTAAGTAGCTGATAAGGCGCTCAGTGCCCTGGACTAGTTAAGGGAAAAATAAGCTAGTGTTCTGCTTCTGATAACAACCTGGTGATTCTGGTTAGAAAGTGCATGTGGGTGGACAGGATTGGGCTTGGCTATGATGTCCTACTGACATGCAATCTAGGTTCACAAATGAAGAATTGCCTCTTCAGAGTGCAGTGACCAAACTAAAGCTAAGGCAGTTACGTAATACATAGACTTTAATTCTCCGCTCCACTCCCACTCTGATCTCTCCGTCCTCTTACACTGTTCCAGCGAAGCTCGACGTAAGCTCGAGGAACAGCAACTCATCTGTCGATTAGGCACTTTACAGCCTTCTGGACTTAACATCGGGTTCAACAATTTCAGAATATAACCTCGTCCCCTACATTTTTTTCCCTTGTTTTCTCACATGGCAGCTGTTGATAATTCTGCCATTGCCATTTACACCTCATCTAGTCATCTTTTGTTTCATAACTTGTCCCATCACCATCTCCTTTTGCTTTGCACCATCATCCCTTTTGTCATTTAATCTCTCCTGCCTTCCATCCTATCACAGACCTTCCCATTTGTCCTTTCCTCCCCTCCCCCCCTCTCCCTGCCCCTACACTTGCTTAAAAATATTTCTCTAACCTTTTCCAGTTCTGACGAAGGGTCAGCGACCTGAAATGTTAACTCTGTTTCTCTCTCCTCGATGCTGCCTGACCCGAGTGTTTCCAGCATTTCCTGTTGTTAATACATACAGTAGGTGCACCATGTGCACATAATTAATACGCCCAGTGCATGCAGTCCACCAGGAAGAGGTACCCATTCAGACTGACCATTTATGCTGCTCAGCAGTCCAGTACCGCCAGTGTGTGTGAAATGCAAATAAAGAAGCCACATAATTATGGTGCCTGCTCACTCCGCTATGAAATGGTCGTGGTCGCCGGGGAGAAAGGCTGAGCAAACCTGCTTGCATGGACTATCACTTCCCACCCTTCTGTTTAGCTGATTGAAAACAGCCAGTCGGTAAGAAATACAAGAGACAGTACAAGAGGCCATCCGGGTTTTAAATACACTAAATGAAAGGCAGGTTTTCTTCCGGCAGTAGTTACATTACCACTGGTGCAAAGCAAATTCGCTGCAAGACCACTTCTGGGAGGTGGTCTTGCCGAGACTGACATGGGCTGGCCTCAGTACAGGAAACTCTCTTTAAACCGGCACCCAAATAACCGGAAATCTCTCTTAACCGGCAAAATTCTTGAGTAGGTAACCGGGGTTTTCCTTCATCTCTCCTTTAAAAATAACTTTAAAAAACCCCCCGAGGCGTTTGCCTTGTATCGGAGCGTGTAGATTGGGAGGGGAATGTGCAGCCCGGGTAGGCAGCGAACACGACAGATGGTCAGCTGGCGGTCCCCGGGGAGACGGAGCTCCGAATGCAGGCACATGTCAGTGTGTACGGGGCTCTCGTACGTTGGTAGATATAACTCTCCGTTATCCGGACTTTTTGATTAACCGGCACCACGCCGGTCCCGTCGGTGCCGGTTAATAAAAGTTTCCTGTACAAGGTTTCTGCACTTTGAACATCACCAAAATGCAATCTCAGCATGGCATTAGCACAAAGCACAGTGCAAGTTGTAGCATACACATACTACGCTAAGAGAAACAGGAGGCAACTTGAAATAAGGAAGGCCTAAAAGATATTTTAGTTCTAAGTTCCTATGTGGGACACAACTTTGGGCTTGCACTGGCCAGTTCACCCCAGTATGAAAAAACACAAGGTCAAATCTGCTCAAGTATAAAAGTTCAACATCATTTTGAACACGCGAACTAAACAAAAAAATCCAGTGCTTAGAAATGGGCTGCGAAAATGAATAAATAGATTATAGGTCAGTGCACTGTAACCCCGGAGAAATGTAGAAAATGAAGTAACAAAGCATGTGACGGATTTACATTTTCAAAAATAGCATTACCCTCTGCTGGCTGTCACTGGAATAGCACAATGTAAAGCGAAAAGAAATCATTGCTTTATACAATTGTCTAATTAAAAAGCACTTAAACTTTCGAGGCACGAGCACAATATCACTGAATTCCATCAAGGCTGCATTCAGTGTGTTTATTTTCCTTCCAAAAAATCTGAGAAAGTAAGTTCAGTCAGTCCCAAAGGTGGATTGTATAATAAAAACAGAAAATGCTGGAAATACTCAGCAGGTCAGACCTGTGGAGAGAGAAACAGAGTCAACGCCTCAGGCCGAGGACCATTTGTCGCGGATTGTATAAACCAATTTCATGCTCATTGCACACAGGTAACCAGCCCAGTTTGCTTATTGTCTGAAATGTGCTGTGTTACTTTTCATATTGAATCGTTTGAAAAACACAGAGGTTTATGTTCTACAACGAGGCAGACAAAGAAATTGAAATAAAAATTTAGGGAAGGGAAATTTCGGGGTGAATACTTTGCTCAAAGTACCTCCCATTCTATACAAGCAAATAACTATCCAAGTGTCAGGCAATGACTATCTCCAAAAAGCGAGAGTCTAACCATCGCCCCTTGACATTCAACAGCATTACCATCGCTGAATCCCCCACCATCAACATCCTGGGAGGTCACCATTGACCAGAAACTTAACTGGACTAGCCACATATAAACTGTGGCAACAAGAGCAGGTCAGAGGCTGGGTATTCTGCGACGAGTGTCTCACCTCCTGACTTCCCAAAGCCTTTCCACCATCTACAAGGCACAAGTCAGGAGCGTGATGGAATACTCTCCACTTGCCTGGATGAGCGCAGCTCCAACAACACTCAAGAAGCTCGACACCATCTAGGACAAAGCAGCCCGCTTGATTGGCACCCCATCCACCACCTTAAACATTCACTCCCTCCACCACTGTGGCTGTAGCGTGTACCATCTACAAGATGCACTGCAGCAACTCGCCAAGGCTTCTTCGGCAGCACCTTCCAAACCCGCGACCTCTTCCACCTAAAGAACAAGGGCAGCAGGCGCTTGGTAACACCACCACCTCCAAGTTCCCTTCCAAGTCACACACCATCCTGACTTGGAAATATATCGCCGTTCCTTCATCGTCGCTGGATCAAAATCCTGGAACTCCCTCCCTAACAGCACTGTGGGAGTACCTACAGCACACAGACATCAGCGGTTCAAGGCAGCGGCTCCCCACCACCTTCTCAAGGGCAACTAGGGATGGGCAATAAATGCTGGGCCTTGCCAGCGACGCCCACATCCCATGAATGAATAAAAAAAAAATAACTGACTTGGGGTAAAAACCAAGTCTGTAGAGAACACAGGAAAATGTTTCAGCTGTGAACTCTCTGTTGGGATCTTTTTATTGGTATAACTGACTCGAGAGAATTTTGATTGATGTTTAAAAAGAAATCCTCGAGTCAATTTACAAGTCAAGTCAAGTCAATTCTTACTGGGATGGAGATTCGAGCCGGGTCTGCCTCATTGCCGGAACACTGCAGTGAAGTCACCAATGGAGAGCGTCCCGGAGCAATTTTATCGGAAACGGGAGGGGCCACAACCAACGTTCCCTTTAAGCCGCGCGGCCGGTTCCGCTCAGCCAGTGAGCCGGCTTTTAAATAGAAAGCCGTTAAAGGGACCGCGCGGGCCAAAAATAAATTAGAGGGAACATTGGCCACAACTTCAGAATTAACCCGAGAAATCTGCACTCCCAGCTGGAAGCATGATTTCCCGAGACTCACGCTTCTCAGGCTTTTTCCAATGAAGTCACTCCAGGGCACTGCTTGGTGACAACGTGGCTCGAGTGGCTTACCATCTGTGTAAAAGAAAGTCTCGCATTTCTATAGCGCCTTTCACTACCTCAGGACATCTCAAAGTGCTTTACAGCCAATGACGTACCTTTGAAGTGTAGTCACGGTTTTGATGTAGGGAAACGGGGTAGTTTGATAAGAAAAAGGAGTCAATCAAAAATTCACCCGAGTCTATTCATTTCTTCCGAACTATTTACTCTGGAGACTGTCCTTCGCCTTTCAAGAAGAATTCTACCCCCTTCCACACGATCAATAAAGAGACTCCAAAAATTCTTGCCATAGTGTAGCTGTCCAGCCTTGAATTATCTTAACACTTTTCATAAGGCTGAAAAAGAACAGTAACGTGAAACAAACCTTGGCACCACTGCTAGTTATTTTAAAATCCAGTCGGTTAGCCCCACAGGACATTACCTGCAGTTTAGAAACACTGCAGTTGCAAGATGTTGGAAGTACATTTCTATCAATACAAGATAGTTCAGGCCTTCATGGGAAACATTACAAAGTTAGTAGATTACAGCAGAGACGTATTTCCTCGGCTGGATTTGGCCCAACTGCAGCATCAGATCACAAACCCTTCTTTTGGTTCCTATTAGATTTCTAATAAACAAACAGGAACCTACTGCTCTAAAAGTATATACTGTTCAGGTAGGGAATACGGATTCGTCACAAAACAGGTTTTTTGTAACAGTGACATTATCTTCAAGCAATTTTATTGACTAAAGTCAAGTCAACTTCATTTTGCTTTGAGGAATCCATTTTAGGATTTATAAAAATAGTGGATTGGATTATACTCGCGTTTCACTGCCAATAAATCTCCTTTATGGCTTCTGAACTACTGTAGCTCCTAGTACTATTAACAACTGTTCCTCTTTCCCATGCTGCTACTTGAGACCTAGGCTGCACACTGAGACTCCATTAAACTGCAGCTGTGCTGATGCGGGCCATCCCCAAACAATGTAAAATGATGGCAGTGGTGCAAGGAATGGCTTTCTTCCAGTCAAATGCAAATAAATTACACTGGTGGAGATTAACCAACTACAAATATTTGCGTTCTTTGCACCAAAACAGCCGATAGAGACAGATTTTTCTTATTTTTGCTGGGTTTGTGATCACTAGAATCTTTCTCCCTTCTGTTGCATTCCTTGTGTGGTTTGAGATTTATGTAGACTTGACAGAGAGCACTGGTGCCTCCCCTCTCAACATATCCCAAACCATGAGATACAACAATAATAACTTGCATTTATACAGCGCCTTTTAATACAGGAAATAGGTCCCATGATTCCTACATTACAACAGCGACTATATTTCAAAAAGTACTTCATTGGCTGTAAAGCGCTTTGGGACGTCCCGAGATCGTGAAAGGTGCTGTATAAATGCAAATCTTTCGATTTGTCTTCTTTCAAGATGCTTCATAGAGGCATAATACCATGTTTATGTGAAATTTGACGAGAGTCACTGATTGCTTACTTTTCCGTACGCAGAATCCCATCATGCAGCTCGTTTACGCCAGGAGTCAAAATCTAGACTTAAATAAATAATGAGACATATCGACAGGTTGCCTCCCCTGATGGCTCAGTTGGTAAATGCAGCGACCAGTGTTGAGCAGAGCCACACAGACCAGGAGGGCTCCAGGTGCAACAAGCAGCCTGTGTTGTATTAGCTGAGCTTAGCCAGGGGGAGAGTGGAGGGTAAAGTCACCCTCACTGCCCAGGGACTGAGAACGAGAGTTGGGGAGGGGAACGAGTGGGAAAAGTCAGCCAGAGTTCCCGCTCCTGACCAGCAGTTGGACTTCCACACGGTAAGGCACTGCACTGGTGCTTGGTTTAGATATTGTTGCCGATTTTACAAAAAACCCAAAGCATCAGATTAGCACTAAGCAGCTTATACTCGGGTTACCGACGCTGATTGGACAGCAACAACTTGTACTAATGCAGCACCTTTAACATAATAAAACATCCCAAGGCGCTTCACAGGAAAGTTATCAAACAAAATTTGACACCGAGCCACATAAGGAGATATTAGGGCAGCTCGGTCAAAGAGGTAGGTTTTAAGGAGCGTCTTAGAGGAGGAAAGAGAAGTGGCGGGGTTTAGGGAGGGAATTCCAGAGTTTAGGGCCTAGGCGGCTGAAGGTACGGCCGCCAATGGTGGAGCGATTAAAATCGGGGATGTTCATGAGGCCAGAAATGGAGGAGCGCAGATCATTTTCCGAGAGGGCACAGATTTAAGGTGATTTTTTTCCCCCCATTCATGAGATGTGGGCATCACAAGACCAGCATTTATTTCCCATCCCTAACAACGGAGTGGCTTGCTAGGCCATTTCAGAGGGCAGTTAAGAGTCGACCCCATTGATTGGCAAAAGAACCAGAGACGACATGAGGAAAAACTTCTTTTTTTTTTTACACACAAGTGGTTACGATTTGGAATGCGCTGCCTGATAGGGTGGTGGATACAGATTCAATAGTAGCAGCCTTCAAAAGGGAATTGGCTAAATACTTGAAGGAGAAAAAATTGCAGGGCTATGGGGAAAGAGCCATGGGGGGGGGGGGGGGGTAGTGGGACTAACTGGATCGCTCTTCGAAAGAGCCGGCGCAGACTCGATGGGCCGAACGGCCTCCTTCTGTGCTGTACTATTCTATGATTCTATCCTTGGTGGGCTCTAGGGCCGGAGGAGATTACAGAGATAGGGAGGGGGGCGAGGCCATGGAGGGATTTGAAAACAAGAAAGAGAATTATAAAAACAAAATCGAGGACATATTTCCCGGAGATCTCATCACATGACCTCCAGCCTCCAACTACCCCACCGTTGGTCTTGTGGCACATCCATCCTCGCAGTGCACGGGCTCCCCGCACCGACTGGATGATACTTGACCGTCAGCCAAACAATCTTTATTTCCCATCTCCAATCGTTTTATAACTAATAAACAGAATTGTTCAAAGCAAATGAAAAAAAACAAGCACTTTTTTTTTTAAACTTCCCCCTATGATTTTTCTCCCGGGTTGCTCACAGCGGTGTCCCGGAGATTGATCTTTAATTCCTGGAGACTCCCGGGCGACCCCGGAGGGTTGGGGACCCGAGCTTATGCTGAAACGCAAAAAAAAGTAAGAACCGTCTATATTGCAAATCGTTCTCCTGCCGCACATAACTTTCTCCTGTTGTTGATCTGGCTTGCATCCAAGAAAGTCCACTCTCCCCCCCCCCTCCCCCCACAGCCTGCAGAGCTTCTCCGACATACGTGGGGGGGGCCTCGAATCAGCCTCCTGGGGGAGGGAATTCATTCAGAGCTGAATAGCACAGAAAGGAGAATTTGAATGAAGATTCACCACGTAACGGTCACTTTCTGAATGCCCGTAGCAAAGAGGCTGGCCCACGCACAATTAAGTGACTGAACAGGGCCCCTGTATTTTATTAGAAGGGTGCAATTCATCACTGAACTTGCACTGTTCGTTTCAAATGAAGTACTTGCCCAGACTCCTCTCTTTGAAGCATACTACTGTACTCGCTTTTAATACAAAAAGCTTCGAAATGGGTAAAAGGTCTTTGTAACTAGTACAACCTTTATCCAATTCAAATTTAAAAAAAATTCCTGTAATTTGATCCATTCTCGGGAGGGCGGGTGAATCCGGTAAAATTGAATACTTATGTTCAAACTGGCTTGAAATAGGGAATTGCATTTCAAAATTCATGAAGTTAAGTGTTTAGAATAGATTTGATCCATTGTTCCGAAGTGCTGGACAACAAATTGCACAGAATTAAATGCTTCTCTCCTTCCAGCCCTCACCCTGAGTATGTAGTTTTAAACCCCCCCCTCCCCCGCAACAATTGTGGGACTGTAACACTACCAACGGATCAGATGCACTTGGATCCGACTATGTAAGCACTTGCATATGACTACATAAAGGCTTTCTTTCTTTATGCGCAACACCTCGAGCTTAAAGCTTGTCTTGAGCTCTGATTTGCACATTTCTTTGTGGCAGTTACCAACATTTCCAGCAAGGGATGGGCTTCTTCTGTTATCAGTTATGTTGTTTTTATTCTGTAGTTCAGAAGTTGATGCAGCGCCCTTTTGGGAGCAGAGAAAACACTAAAAGTAGGTGAGTGCGCATTGACAGAACGTACATTGAAACTGGACGGTCTAATCATCCTAGTTTTCAAACAGCTGCCCGATGCATTTTCGGCGTTCCTCTATTCTATTCTGAAGGAAAGAACAACAACTTGAATTCATGCAGCGCTTTTAACATAGTAAACGTCCTACGGTGTTTCACAGGTACATAATCAGACAAAATTTGACACTGAGCCACACAAGGAGATATTAGGGCAGGTGACCAAAAGCTCGGGCAAAGAGGTAGGTTTTGAGGAGAGAGAGAGAGAGAGAGAGAGAGAGAAAGGTGGAGAGGTTTAGGGATGGAATTCCAGAACTTAGGGCCGAGTCAACTGAGGGCACGGTCGCCAGCGGTGGGCGAAGGAAA
Organism: Squalus acanthias; assembly: GCA_030390025.1. NCBI lineage: Eukaryota > Metazoa > Chordata > Chondrichthyes > Squaliformes > Squalidae > Squalus > Squalus acanthias. The sequence continues at coordinate 251,353,791 of CM059425.1, forward strand.
TCAGGGAATGCGCGAGAGGTCAGAATTGGAGGAGCGCAGAGTTCTTGGATGTTTGTAGGGCTGCAGAGATAGGGAGCAGCGAGGCCATGGAAGGATTTGAACCCAAGGGTGAGTATTTTAAATTGGAGGACCTCAAACGTAGGTAGGGTAATTTAAAGTTTTCACACACGCCATCTCCCGGGAGTCAAGGGTAGACCCCAATCTTGTAGACATTGCCTTATGTGCGACTTTCTAACTGCTGGGTCAGCGTAAAGAAAACTGGTGACAAACGGGCAACACTTTAGATAGCCGTGCTGCTGTCTGAGAAGACATTGAAAAAGAGCTACATTCAACTGTGGAGCAGGGGAGTGGGCATCACCGCCTGAACCCAATCTCGTCTTCACCCAGTGCCCACACACACAGCTTCCGATAGGAGTCACATCAGAAGTGGAAACTCTGACCGATACCCTCCCCTTTAGCCAATTGTAGAGCCCTCAACTACTGCCCCAGCTGAGAGCAGGCACGTCAGCGCAGGCCAAGAACGGAACGGGGATGGACAATTCAAAACCACCCGATGCTTTTTACCCACCGAGCCAACTGGCACTTCGGGGGTTGTCGTTGCATCTGTGCCAGGCCGTGGCTCGGCTGTTAGCACCCTCGCCTCGGAGTCAGAAGGTTGTGGGTTCAAAGCCCACTCCAGAGACTTGAGCACAAAAATCCAGGCTGACACCCCAGTGCAGTGCTGAGGAGTGCTGCACGGTCGGAGGTCCCGTCTTTCGGTTGAGACGTTAAACCGAGGCTCCATCTACTTTCTCAGGTGGACATAAAAGATCCCACGGCACTATTTTGAAGAAGAGCAGGGGAGTTATCCCCGTTGTCCTGGGGCCAATATTTATCCCTCAACCAACATCACTAAAACAGATTATCCGGTCATTATCACATTGCTGTTTGTGGGAGCTTGCCGTGCGCAAATTTCTGACAATGCAACAGTGACTACACTTAAAAAGTACTTCACTGGCTGTAAAGCGCTTTGGGACGTCCGGTGGTCGTGAAGTCTTTCTTTCTTTCTGTCGCATGCTACACCCGAGTTGCAAGAAATGCCCGACGACTACAATGGGAGTAAAAATAGAAGAGTGTTGCATTTCCCACTGCACAGACCCCTTTCTACCACGAAGAGCACGATACTTGGCCCTTCAGAATTGGAAACATAGAACATAGAACAGTACAGCACAGTACAGGCCCTTCGGCCCTCGATGTTGTGCCGAGCATTGTCCGAGACCAAGATCAAGCTATCACACTCCCTATCACTCTGGTGTGCTCCATGTGCTTATCCAATAACCGCTTGAAAGTTCCTAAAGTGTCCGACTCCACTATCACAGCAGGCAGTCCATTCCACACCCCAACCACTCTCTGAGTAAAGAATCTACCTCGGACATCCCTTCTATATCTCCCCCCATGCACCTTATAGTTATGCCCCCTTGTAACAGCTGCCTCTACCCGAGGAAATAGTCTCTGAACATCCACTCTATCTATCCCCCTCATCATCTTATAAACCTCTATTAAGTCGCCTCTCATCCTCCTCCGCTCTAAAGAGAAAAGCCCCAACTCCCTCAATCTTTCCTCATAAGACCTCCCCCCCAAACCAGGCAGCATCCTGGTAAATCTCCTTTGCACTCTTTCCAATGCTTCCACGTCCTTCCTATAGTGAGGTGACCAGAACTGCACACAATATTCCAAATGTGGTCTCACCAAGGTCCTGTACAGTTGCAGCATAACCTCACGGTTCTTAAACTCAAACCCTCTGTTAATAAACGCCAACACACCATAGGCCTTCTTTACTGCTCTATCCACTTGAGTGGCAACCTTCAGAGATCTGTGGATATGAACCCCCAGATCCCTCTGCTCCTCCACGTTCCTCAGAACCCTGCCGTTGACCCTGTAATCCTTATTCAAATTTGCCCTACCAAAATGAATCACCTCGCACTTATCAGGGTTAAATTCCATCTGCCATTTTTCGGCCCAGCTCTGCATCCTATCAATGTCTCTTTGCAGCCTACAACTGCCCTCCACCTCATCCACTACTCCACCAATCTTGGTGTCCTCAGCAAATTTACTGATCCACCCTTCAGTCCCCTCCTCCAAGTCATTGATAAAAATCACAAACAGCAGAGGACCCAGCACCGACCCCTGTGGCACACCGCTGGTAACTGGTCTCCAGTCCGAAAATGTTCCATCCACCACCACCCTCTGCCTTCTATGAGATAGCCAGTTACTTATCCAATCGGCCAAATTTCCCTCTATCCCACAACTCCTTACTTTCTTCATGAGCCGACCATGGGGAACCTTATCAAACGCCTTACTAAAATCCATGTATACGACATCAACTGCTCTACCTTCATCTACACACTTAGTTACCTCCTCAAAGAATTCAATCAAATTTGTTAGGCAAGACTTACCCTTCACGAATCCGTGTTGACTATCCCTGATTAAGTTGCCCCTTTCCAAATGGTCATAAATCCTATCCCTCAGGACCTTTTCCATTATCTTACCAACCACCGAAGTAAGACTAACCGGTCTATAATTACCAGGGTCATTCCTATTTCCTTTCTTGAAGAGAGGAACAACATTCGCCACTCTCCAGTCCTCTGGCACCATCCCCGTGGACAGTGAGGACCCAAAGATCAAAGCCAGAGGCTCTGCAATCTCCTCCCTTGCCTCCCAAAGAATCCTAGGATATATCCCATCTGGCCCAGGGGACTTATCGACCCTCAGGTTCTTCAAAATTGCTAAAATATCTTCCCTCAGAATATCTACCACCTCCAGCCTATCCACCTTTATCACACTCTCATCCTCAAGAACATGGCCCCTCTCCTCGGTGAACACGGACGAAAAGTATTCATTCATCACCTCTCCTATCTCTTCTGACTCCATGCACAAGTTCCCACTACTGTCCTTGACCGGCCCTACCCTCACCCTGGTCATTCTTTTATTTCTCACATAAGAGTAAAAAGCCTTGGGGGTTTTTCTTGATCCGACCCGCCAAGGACTTCTCATGCCCCCTCCTAGCTCTCCTAAGCTCTTTTTTTAGCTCATTCCTTGCTACCTTGTACCCCTCAATCGACCCAACTGAACCTTGTTTTCTCATCCTTACATACGCTTCCTTTTTCCTCTTGACTAGACATTCAACCTCTTTTGTGAACCATGGTTCTCTCACTCGGCCATTTCCTCCCTGCCTGACAGGGACATACCTATCAAGGACACGCAGTAATTGCTCCATGAAAAAGCTCCACTTTTCGTTTGTGCCTTTCCCTGATAGTTTCTGTTCCCATCTTATACTCCCTAATTCTTGCCTAATCGCATCATAATTACCCCTCCCCCAATTATAAACCCTGCCCTGCCGTATGGCCCTATCCCTCTCCATTGCAATAGTGAAAGTTACCGAATTGTGGTCACTATCTCCAAAGTGCTCTCCCACATACAAATCAAACACTTGGCCCGGTTCATTACCCAGTACCAAATCCAACGTGGCCCCACCTCTTGTCGGCCTATCCACATATTGTGTCAGGAAACCCTCCTGCACACACTGTGCAAAAACTATCCCATCCGAACTGTTTGACCTATAAAGGTTCCAATCAATATTTGGAAAGTTGAAGTCACCCATGACAACTACTCTGTGACCTCCACACCTATTCATAATCTGCTTTGCAATTTCTTCCTCCACATCTCTATTACTATTTGGGGGCCTGTAGAAAACTCCTAACAACGTGACCGCTCCTTTCCTATTTCTAACTTCAGCCCATATTACCTCAGACGGCAGATCCCCCTCGAACTGCCTTTCTGCCGCTGTTAAACTATCCTTGATTAACAATGCTACTCCTCCACCTTTCTTACCAACTTCCCTACTCTTACTGAAACATCTATACCCCGGAACTTCCAACAACCATTCCTGTCCCTGTTCTAACCATGTCTCCGTAATGGCCACCACATCGTAGTCCCAAGTACCAATCCACGCTCCAAGTTCTCCTACCTTATTCCGGATGCTCCTTGCATTGAAGTAGACACACTTCAAGCCATCTTCCTGTCTGCCGGTACATTCCTGCGACCTTGATACCCTCCTCAGTACCTCCCTACACTCACCACTGGCTCGTGGACTACAGCCCTTTTTCCCATCCCCCTGACAAATTAGTTTAAACCCCCCCGAAGAGCCGTAGCAAATTTCCCTCCCAGGATATTGGTGCCCCTCTGGTTCAGGTGCAAACCGTCCTGTTTGTACAGGTCCCACCTTCCCCAGAATGTGCTCCAATTATCCACATAACTGAAACCCTCCCCCCTACACCATCCCAGCAGCCACGTGAAAGGAAGCTCTTCAATTAGAGTCATAAGTTTCTCACATTAAAGGGAACACAAAATCAATCAGTTCCATTTAATTATGATCCTATAAACTGATACAAGGCCACGGGGAAAGATCAGGGCAGTGGCATTAGTTTTGGGTTGCCCTAGCAAGAGACGGCACAGACACAAGGGGCTGAATGGCCTTCTTCGATGCTCTAAATCTCTATCGTTAAACAAAAATAGAAATCCTGGAAATGCACAGCGGGTCTATTCACTACTAAAAAGAAAGATCCGCTGAGTATTTCGACAACAACAACTTGTATTTATATAGCACCTTTAACGTAGCAAAACGTCCAAAGGCACTTCACAGGAGCGTTATCAAACAAAATTTGACATCGAGCCACATAAGGAAATATTAGGGCAGATGTGTCAAAGAGGTAGGTTTTAAGGAGAGTCTTAAAAGGAGGAAAGCGCGGTAGAGAGGTGGAGAGATTTAGGGAGGGAATTTCAGAGCTTAGGGCCTTGGCAGCTGAAGGCACGGCCGCCACTGCTTTATTTCAGATTACCAGCACATTCAATGCAGCTGTCACATGATCTTAGATCATAAATTGCTCAATTTCCTCAACTCAACCCTTAAAAGGCAATAAAATTAAAATTACGTAAACGCTATTGTGCACAATATAACCTGGCAGAGATGTGCTGTCTTTGTCTCATAACTGAATACACTATTGCAATAAGGATAATTGGCAGCAAACATTTGCACATGTAACAAGGTCCCTTCTAAGCTTTCCTTTTCAAAATGAACCAATGCTAAGCGCACAGTTTATCACTTCATTGAAACTGATGAACAGTACTGCTGCTGTATATATTTCTAAATGGCTACCTGCAACCCCACCATGTATCAAAAGAGGGCGCCAGTGATCAGGTCAACAGCAGCCCATCCAGTCTTGTATCTGGTAGTGATTTTCAGAAACGCTCCTTAAAACCTACCTCTTTGACCATCTGCCCTAATATTTCCTGATGTGGCTCGGTGACAAATTTTGTTTAATATCGCTCCTGCGAAGCGCCTTGGGAGGTAAAATGGACACAAAGCATACCAATTTAGCAGTGGGATGGGCTGCGCCCAATCTGCAGAGGCGTTGAACCCAGTGCTAAATTCAGGGGAGCCTTTTTTTTATTATTAAAAAAAGGCATCCCAGGTGGACACCTAAAAAGGCATTAGGCCCCTTAAATATGTAAATTAGAGGCCTAATGCCTGTTTAAAGGACCCCTTTTCAAAATTGGCAGGGGATGTGGGGCAGGTGTTGGGTCTGCCCCAGTCAGGATTCGTCAGCAGCGCCTGCAGCCACCAATGTAAGGCAAGTCATCATTAAAACACTATCCTGTGGAGCAAAGAATGAGCAGGCGTGCTCCACAGGAGCTACGATCACCTCCCCCCACTCCCCCTTCCCGGGGACTTACCCGAGGGCCGCCGCCGGCCCGACACTGATGTCTTGCTCGGGCAGGCTGCCTGTGGAGGTGCGACCAACGTGCGTTGACGAGGCCAGAAGACCGATTTCCATCGATCCTCGGACCTCTTACGTAGGATATAGGGCACAGAAACAGGCCATTTGGCCCAACCAGTCCATGCTGGCGTTTATGCTGCACTCGAGCCTCCTCCCGTCTTTCCTCATCTAAACTCTATCAGCAGAACCCTCTATTGCCTTTCCCTCATGTGCTTATCTAGCCTCCCCTTAAATGCATCTATGTACTATTCGCTTCAACCACTCCCTGTGGTAGCATGTTCCACATTCTCACCACTCTCTGGGTAAGGAAGTTTCTCCTGAATTCCCTATTTGATATCTTATTTCGACACGCAGCATCGAGTCTGGGCCAGAAAGCAGGCGGACTCCAAAGTCTACCCCAAGGAATTTAAGGTGTGGGGCAACATTTACCACACATCATATTTCCAAATGAAATATTGAAAGAACTAAGAGGGTGAGGGACCTCCATTTTAACATTAGCAAAAAGGTCATTATGAGGATAAAATAAATAATTGGATAGAAAGAACTTTACTGCAAAATGTGTAAACTTAATACAGGACAATAGCCTATTTCAAACCACATATACCGAACAGATTTTGAGTTTCAGGCTCATGCTATCGAATTTAAACAAAGAAAAAGACATGCTTTGTAATTTGCAGCAATTTCTTTTTTTTTTTAAACCATCGATTGCTAGACTGGGCAGGATGTGGTTGGGTTGGAGATGGGGAAAGAAACCATTCCAAAATGTCACAGCGCAATTATCTGTGTTTCAACATAGCTGTGATGTTTGATATAGTGTGGGAATCTGAAAAATAGGGCAGCACTGCTCAAGTAGGATAGCAGGTTTCCATAGATTGCTCACATGCAATCCTCTCCCCAGTATTCATCGGCATGGGTTGGGTTGTGAAAATATCTAATTTGTAGGATTGTACTTGAGAGGGTGGGGACAGAAAGTGAGGCAAGCGCATTCTGGACAACATTCCACAGAGTTTTCGTAGCTAGAGAAGACAACAACTTGTATTTATATAGCACCTTTAACGCAGTAAGACTGTTTTAAAACAAAATTTGACACCGAGCCACACAAGGAGAAATCAAGACTGGTGACCAAAAGCTTGGTCAAAGAGGTAGGTTTTAAGGAACGTCTTAAATGAGGAAAGAGAGGTAGAGAGGCGGAGAGGTTTAGGGAGGGAATTCCGGAGCTTGAGGCCGTGGCAGCTGAAGGCACGGCCACCAATGGTTGAGCGATTAAAATGGAAGGGGGTGGGGGAGAGGTGTAATTGGCCTCAGTGCCCTACTTAGGGAAGGAGAAAAATATAAATCAGAGGTTTCTGCTCCTGAGTGCGACCCAGCAACCAGTGTTAGAAGTGCACGTGCTTGGACATTGGGCAAGAACAAGATCAGGTTGGGCTGTGTTGCACCCACAGCCAAATAGCCTACTGACATTTCTTGCTGAGGCTTATGCATGAATAATGGTTATTTGGGAGAGGTACTGGAAGTTGCCCGGCACCCACAGATCTGGATCCCAGCAGGTAGTCAATGTGTTCAGGGAAGGGGAGAGAACACTGACCACAGAAAACTCAAAACTGTAAAAAGTACACTGAAAATGCCAGCATCTTACATACTTTACAATGTTCCATTCATCTTTTTGAATCTTTTCTTTTGTGAAATTCCAAGTGACTGGCATTCACTCCTCCCCTCTCTTCAACCCCTTCGCATACAACATCACATCATTATATGTGAGCAAAACCGTATAGGAATACGTATTTCATGCAAAAAATCAACAGCATGTCAAACCCTCTGAATCTGTCACCTCTTCCAGAGTGCCCTTCCACTTTCTGGGGCCTGGGTGTACATCCTTCCCACAGGTGGGATAAGCAAAAAAAAAAGTGCCTGCAACTCAACACACATTGGTAGTTGTGTTCAGGGAAAAGCATAAATTCGTCCTTGTATCATAAGGAATGCTTCGAGAGTGGAGTTCAGGCTTGTTGTTGGGGTGTACTTGTGAAAGCATTAATTTGTACCTGGATGGTCATATCTGATTTGGAAGAGCTTAATGGGTGCTAAGTGAGCAGGACTTGATGCGGAATAGGATATGGTAGCAGAGTTTTGGATCATTTGAAGTTTATGGAGGGTGGAGGCTGGGCAGGAAATCATTGGAACAGTCAAGTCTGTAAGCGACAAAGGCATGGATGAGGGTTTCAGCAGGATGTGTGGGTTGAGGCAGGGGCAGAGGCAGTCAATGTTAGAGGGGTAGAAATAGGCACTCTTTGCAATGGAGAGAATATGAAAAAAAACTCAGTTTGGGGTCGAAGCATAGAAGATAGAAGCAGGAGTAGGCCATTCGGCCCCTCGAGCCTGCTCCGCCATTTAATGAGATCATGGCTGATCATCCAAATTCAGTACCCTGTCCCTGCTTTCTCCCCATATCCCTTGATTCCTTTAACCTTAAGAAATATATCTAACTCCTTCTTGAATATATTTAATGAATTGGCCTCAACTGCCTTCTGTGGGAGAGAATTCCACAGGTTCACCACTCTCTGGGTGAAGAAATTCCTCCTCATCTCAGTCCTAAATGGCTTACCCCTTATCCTTAGACTGTGACCTCTGGTTCTGGACTCCCCCGCCATCGGGAACATCCTGCATCTAGTCTGTCTAGTCCTGTTAGAATTTTAATAGGACGCCAGGAATACAAACAGTCTGGTTCAAACTAAGATAGTGACTGGAGGGGGTGGGGGGGGGGGGGGGAGGGGGATATAATCAGTGGCAAGAGTACGGAGTTTGTGGCAGGGACTGAAGATGATGGCTTCAGTCTTTCTAATGTTTAATTAGAGTATATTGCAGATCATCCGAGACTCAATGTCAGACAAGCAGTAAGGCAACACTGAAGCAGTGGTGGGGTTGATAAGAGTGGTGGAGAGGCAGAGCTGGGTATCATCAGTGTACACGTGGAAGTTGATGCTATGTCTGTGGGTGATCTTACCAAGAGGCAGCATGTACATGAGGAAGAGTAGGGGGCAAGGATAGATCCTTGAGGGACTCCGGGGGGCAATGGTGCGGAGGCAGAAAAAGAAGCTATTGCTAGAGATGCCAGAGTAACAGAAGGAGTAGACAAGGGTAATGTAGATGTAATATACTTGGATTTTCAAAAGGCCTTTGATACGGTACCGCATAGTAGACTCATGACTAAGGTCAGAGCATGAGGAGTAAGGGAACAAGTAGAAGAATGGATAGCAAGCTGGCTACAAAACCGAGAGTAGGGGCTAAAGGTAGTTATTCAGACTGGCGGAAGGTGGGAGGTGGTGTTCCACAGGAATCGGTGTTCGGACCATGACTGTTCACCATTTACAAAAACGATTTGGACTCGGGAATCAGAAGTACAATTACAATTTGCGGATGACACCAAATTGGGGGTATAGTTAAAAGTAGCAACACAAGTTAACAAGGTCATAAAGCACTGGGGTTCATTTCTAGAGGAATAGATTTGAAAAAACAGGAAAGTTATGTTAAACATGTATAGAACTTTGGTTAGACCACACTTAGAGTACTGTGTATAGTTCTAGTCTCCATGTTACAAAAAGGATATAGAGCCACAGGAAAAGGTGCAAAAAAAATTTTCTTTTACAAGAATGATACCAGAACTGAGAGGTTATTACTATTGGGAAAGATGGAACAGGCTGGGCCTCTTTTCTCTAGAAAAGAGAAGGCTAAGGAGTGACCTAATAGAAGTCTTTAAAATTATGAAGGGATTTGAAAAGGTAGACGTGAGAAGATGTTTCCACTTGTAGAGGAGTTCAAAACTAGGGGCAATAAATATAAGATAGTCACTAATGAATCCAATAAGAAATTCAGGAGAAACTTCTTTACTCAGAGAGTGGTTAGAATGTGGAACTTGCTACCTCATGGAGTAATTGAGGCAAATATCATGAATGCCTTTAAGGGGAAGCTAGGTAAGTACATGAGGGGAAAAGGAATAGAAGGATATGCAGATAGGGTGAGATGAAGTAGGGAGAAGAGGCTCGTGTGGAGCATAAACACTGGTACAGACCAGTTGGGCCAAATGGCCTGTTTCTGTGCTGTAAATTCTATGTACGTAATGCTCCAGCTATGATTGGAGTGGAACCTAGCAATAGGCATTGGAGGAGGAGGATGATGATGATGATGTGTTCAACCATGTCAAAGGCTGGAGAGAGGTCCGAGAGGACGAGAAGGGATGGTCACGGTCACAGAGGTTTCATTTGTGACTTTGGTTAGGGTCGTTTCGGTGCTTTGGCAAGGACAGATACTTGATTGAAGAGATTCAAACATGGAATTGCTAGAAAGATGGGCACGGATTTGGTGGGCGACATCATGTTCAAGGAGTAGAAAGGGAGGTTGGAGATGGAGTGGGTTTGTAAGGATAGAGGGTTCAAGGGTGGGTTTTGTGAGTAGGGAAGGAGACAGTATTTGGAGAGGGAACCGTTTATAATGTCGTCTAGCATGGGGGCCTGGAAGGGAAGTTGGGTGGTCAGAAGTTTAGTGGGAATGGAGTCAAGGGAGTAGAAAGTGGATCTCATAGACAAGCTGAGCTTGGAGCAGGCATGAGGGGAGATAGGAGAGAAACTAGAGAAGGATGCAGATTCAGCGATAGGGCAGAAGGGAGTCTGGATGAGGTTTGGCTTGTTAGGCAAGGGGGGAGAAGCAGCAGAGGCAGCTAAATGGATGGTTTCAATCTTAGTAACAAAGAAGTCCGTGAGCTGCTCACTCTTGTTGTAGGTGAGGGTGGAAGGGGCGGGGGAGAGGGGTTTAAGGAGATGGTTGGTAGCTGAGAAAAGAAGTCTGGATTATCTTTGCACTCCTAAATAATCCTGAAGCAGTGACTGGTTTTGGCAGAGGAGAGTGAGACCCGATAGCGTTGGATGTGGTCCCAGCAAGATCTGTTGATGGATAGCTAAACCAGTTGTGGGCCAGATACGCTCAAGTATGCGCCCCATCAACAATATGCAGTTGCTGGAGACCCACTCCTGGGTTAGCAGCTCTCAATACTGATGTTAATTCACTTTCCATATCGGCCAGGAAAAAGATTCTCTGTGATGATGCCCTAAAAATTATTAGCACTCTTGTCTTTTAGGAAAAAAAAGAATAAAATTAAAACAAACCCAGGGTTCAATATATACAATTGATAAGATTCCCTATTTATGATGGTACTGGTGAAACTTTGTGAGCTTTGAGCAAAAATGTAGCCCTCATTCCTCTTTCTCCCCCACCCCATCCCCCCCCCCCCAATTCCACCACCGAAAAACAGCAGAATCTGCAGTATTCTGAAAACAGAAGTCTGTTGTATTGGCAACCGCTCCACACAACTGGTCTTTCTGAATGTCTGTTATAGATGGGAATTATGAAGCTTCTTTCCCCTGCAAGCAATGTACACTCTCTGCTGATCTGTGAGGAGCTTGCCAAGATGAGTTGCAGCTCCAGTGAGCCAAGAAGCAAAAACAACTTGTCTACAATACTTCATATAGAACAGCTGCACATTTCATTGGCAGTCTCCAACCCATTGCATCTTTACTTCTCCGCTATTGTGCTTTCTTAGCGGCAGACAAAATTCACCTCCAAATCACACACAGGTGACACAGCATACCTTTTTTCCCCACTAGATCGCATCCAAAGATCGCTCATTCTTTTTGAAACTACACAGTCAAGTCATACAACAAAAAAAACATTGGATACTGGGCGGGAAACCAATCCAAGTTAAAGGTCAGCATCATCTGCCGTGTATGAACAATGGCCTTGCAATGCTCTGCAGGCTCCAAAAGATACTTGTGGTGTTGAAAGCACTTGGTTATTACAAATTAGAAGAATCATAGGCCACCCAATCCTTCTCTTCTGAATTTCCACACAATGCGCTGATTTGTATGTCACTCCACTGTTTGGTGGTTGGAACTTGGCACACACCTCACAATTGTGCTGAACCCACCCACATTTCCAGGTTCAGCACGATTTAGTAGTTGTGGGAGAGCTCCAGGTAGTAATAATCTCCTCTTTCTCTTAGGCAGTCCCTCAGAACCGAGGATGACTGGCTTCCACATTAAAAATGAGTTCTCAGGTGACTGATGAGTCCAATGCGGGACCTACAGTCTCTGTCACAGGTGGGGCAGACGGTGGTTGAAGGGGCGGGTGGGTGGGGTGCTTGGGCTTGGCTTCCGCTTGCTCCCGGCGAAGTAATAATAATAATTGAGCAGATGGCAGGCACATTCCTAGATTGTGTGGTTTTTTTGGTACAGATTTCAAGATACACCACGGTACATCAACATTCTTCCCGATCGGTACAGGCGATGTTCCCTGTGCCTTCAAGAAACTGAAAGACCTGGGTAAATGAGAGAGTGGGATTTTGTAAAAAAAAAAAAAAAAAATTTCTTTTGAATTTATTTTTTTTAATTTGTTTTTTTTTGCAATGTCTAAGATTAGGCATTTTCCCATTAGTGGGTGCGACACTGCACCTGCTGCAGGCGTTAAAGATCTGTAACAGTTTAAAGGCGTGTTTGTGTTTCTGTTGACAAAGGGGAATGCAAGGTGATAGCGAGACTTTAGCAATCTCAAATAGCAGTTGTGCAAGTAGCAGCGTGCCTCAGTTTCCTGATGGTTGATGGTGAAATGATCAAGTCAGTGGACCTGGCTACAGTGCTGCAAAAGGTTTAATGACCTCACCAAGAGACTCCCTCTTAACCTAATGTTAATGCAATTGCACCTTCCCACCCACATAGTTTTACATTACTTTAAAAGCTTCCTACGGTTACCCATTACGCTTAATGTACCCTTCGCAGCAGCTCCTTTCCCGCTAACTGTTCCTTTCCTCATATCCTCAACGGCTGTTCCCCCTGAAAAAACGACTGCCCCTGCATGCTACTCATTACTGTAATGACACCCACGACATCACGGGCAGGACCTGATTCATGGGTATCTCTGTATTCCCTCCAATGTCAATGATCCAATCCCTTCGACTCTTTTTGTAGGAGAAAACCATATAGCAAGAGGGAGAGAAGCTCCATGGGAGAACTCCTCAAATTCCATGCTTTTGCTCCCTTTATGATCCGAGGCATAGGCACGATGGAAGAAGCAGGGGATGGGGGAATTGGAAGCCTGGCCCCAGCTCAGGATTTGTGCCAAACTCCTCCTGATCTTTTAAAAAAAATTATTCTAGCATGTGCGCTGTGTTGATGTACAGAGGCGAAATAGTGCAGTTCACCAAGGATCACATGGTAAATCCACAGACAGCTGCAGTGGAATCCCTATGGTAAGGCCCCAAGACCAGTTGTTGCACCTCTCTCGAACGTTCTGACTGCTGTCACACTTCTTGGACAAGTTTGGGGAGAGCCGGTGGGGGATACTCAGTGCCCTCCCCTCTGGTCATCCATGTTGATTCTTGGATGTCCTGCAAAGTTATGGAAGAGGCAGAAAACGACGATGATGTGCATAACTTTGTCTGGGCTGTAGTCTAGGATGTTCTTGGTCTAGGCTTTGTAACCTTTACTTCACCACACCCATTGTGTGCTCGATGTTGGCTCTTGTGTATGAATGCACTAAATTAGACTGTGCTCAGCTGCCATCAGGGGTCATGCGTTGAGGGCTGTAGAGGATAACCTAGGTCTGCAGGAGAAAAGACTGAACTTCTCTTCCTGATCAAATAATGGAGACACAGTAGATAACTTTAAAATTATCTTCTTCTCTTCTTAGGCAGTCCCTCGGAACCGAGGATGACTTTAAAATAAAAGTGAGAAGTCGCACAACACCAGGTTATAGTCCAACAGATTTATTTAATTTTACAAGCTTTCGGAGCTGCTAAAAGCATCATGACTGCTGCCAGGGAAGCAGGCATTGACCTAGATGATCCTGTGCAAATAGCCACAGGCGAACTGCACAATGATGGGAGTGGTACCCTATGCATGTCATGAATGCACCGCTAAATGTGCCCAGGAGCATGTAGGACTAAGTGTGTAATGCATGACAGCCTTGACATGCAAACCAGGTCATTGAAAAATCCCTGCGGCCGTTTCCGGTTATTGTTTAGCTCATGAGGAAAGAGGTGAAGTTTCTTGCTCTGGGAAACAACTCAAGAGGCAGTCTGGGAAACAACCTGCTCGCGTGGACTGCAGATTGACTGATATCCCCTGTGATGGTACCGGAATGAGCCAGTGGCAAAAAAAGTTCAGAGCTGAAGTGACCTCAACAAGCACTGGCAGTTTGCCGCATGTGACACAACTGTTACAGCCTCCTAAGTGAAGCGAAGCCTACGCAAATTGGTCCAGACAAGTCGCACGATAAAGAAGGATTCCCATAGAGACAACTATTCGAGGGGTAGCTTGCATGTAAAAGTGGTGCAAAAGATCCATTCTGTAAACCACCCCCGCCTCCCACTCCCCTTGAAAAACAGAGTTGACCACACAAAAAACACAGTTGGAAAAAAGATATTTTAAGCTACACCTGAAAAGTTGCTGGCTATCCCTCGTAAAGATCTTTCAATTGAAAGGTGCAACCAAGCAACCTTGAACGGGGGTTAAATTAAGCAGCTTTGTAATTCTGGTGTAACGGATAGAAAATGGCATTGATAGCTAAACCTGAAATACAGGTCTTGCACAAAATAGACAGAGATCCAATATTAATGCTCTCTGCACATCTTTCCACTTCTTTATGCACTATATGTCGCCATTCCTGCAAGAAAAAAATAAGCGCCAATGCGCAAATATTAATCTATACACAGTTGAGTGACCATTCAGCCCATCTAGCTCATGCTTCCATGGAAATCTACCATCTCTCCCTACCCCTCTATCAGATTGTCTTAACTGCCTTGTGAATGATTCCAGAGATGCTGCTTCTACACAACTATCTGGAAGGAATTTTCCAGGTATTGAATACACTTTACTTGAAAAACTGCTTCCTAACATCATTTCTGAGCTTGTGTTTTACTAGTGTGTACCTATGTAGATTCGTTCCGCAGTTGTAGTTTAACTTAAAATAATGATCCAAATTTACCTTTTCCATTTCTCTGAGTAATGAATATGCTTGCTTAAGACCCCACTAACTCATGTCCTTTCAAGGTGAGGATTCCACATTTTATGAACCTGTCCTCAAAATTCAATCCTGTGACTCGAGAGGTCAGCCTCGTTACCCTTCTTTGTGGCTTCTCCAGAATTGAGATGCTTTTCTTGCATGTTGGTGACCAGAGCTGAATGCAGTGGTCAAGGTCTGGCCCGAACACAGCATTCTGTACTTTCCACATGAATTAGACTCTAGGGATTCAGCAATATAGTTCAGCATTCTGTTGCTCTGCAATTCCACGATCATTTCCAGATCTCTTACAGCTACCACCCGATTTTGATCCCCTAAGTAACAACCACTATGTTCTTTCCTTCAGCCATTTCCTTGCCCACCTCTGGATTTACTACCCGTGTAGTTTGTATAGCCTTTCATGCAGAAATTTATCAAAAGCTTTCTGGAGGTCTAGGTACACTACTTTTAGGGGGCTTCCTACTGTCAACTTGGGATGCTACTTCTCTTTAAGTGAAGAATGTTAGTCAGGCAGGATCTCTCCTTTTGACTGAGATTTACTAGGTTATTTTAATTCCATTATTTTGCCAATGACTAACGCAGCTGGGTGGGTGGGAGTGCACGAGGCTGCACGTCTTAACAGATAGGGTAAGTATTGATGACCCCAATGGTCTTCTTTTGCCCTTCTTTACATATGTTTGTTTGCAGGTTCTGGGCTTGTTGGTCATGTTTATGGAAGATGGACAAGCATTGGCTTGCTTCCAAAAGATGACATAGGAACACAGGAACAGGAGGAGGCCATTCAGCCCCTCGCGCCTGCTCCGCCATTCAATGAGATCATGGCTGATCTGCGACCTAATTCCATATACCCACCTTTGGCTCATATCCCTTAGTACCTTTGGTTAACAAAAAGCTATCACTCTCCGATTTAAAATTAACAATTGATCTAGCAACAATTGCCATTTGCAAAAGAGAGTTCCAAACTTCCCTTTATGTGTAGAAGTGTTTCCTAATTTCACTCCTGAAAGGTCTGGCTCTAATTTTTAGACTAAGCCCCCTAGTCCTAGACTCCCCAACCAGTGGAAATAGTTTCTCTCGATCTACCCTATCTGTTCCCCTTAATATCTTGAAAACTTCAATCAGATCATCCCTTAACCTTCTACATTCTAGGGAATACAACCCTAATTTGTGTAATCACTCCTCGTAACTTAATCCTTGAAGTCTGGGTATTGACCCCTGCATTCTTAGGCTTCCTCATGACCGTCAGCATTTTGAAAATTGGAGACAAAATCTACAGGAACAGACAATATATATACCAGACGGTTCTATTAATAATGTGGCGTTTTGATAGAGTAGATAAGGAGAAACTGTTTCCACTGGCAGCAGGATTGGTAACCAGAGGACACAGATTTAAGATAATTGGTAAAAAAAATCCAGGGGACAAATGAGGAATTTTTTTTTTTGGAAGTTGTTACAATCTGGAATGCGCTGCCTGAAAGGGTGGTGGAAGCAGATTCAATAATAACTTTTAAAAGGGAATTGGATATATATTTGAGAAGGAGAAATGTGCAGCGGGACTAATTGGATAGCTCCTTCAAAGAGCCGGCACGGACACGATGGGCCAAATGGCCTCCTTCTGTGCTGTATGATTCTATAATTTGTTTTGTTCCCTTTAAGCCTGTCATTCCAAATCATGTAGAAATCTTTTTAGTATACTTGTAGAATCTTCTACAGTGGGTGGCGTGTTACTCGTAACTATATTTGGAGGAAGCAATTTAGTATGCCAACTATTTTTAGTTCATCCACAGTGTCAGTTCTGTTTGCATCCTTAAAGTTCTCAATTCTTTGATAACTTTCTTCCTGTATAATACTGGAAGAATTCCTTGCTGTTGCTTTTAGCGTCTACAGCCATTTGCGATTGTCTCTTTGCAAGTCTGCTTATATATTTTTTTAAATAGTTCCTCTATTCTTCCCAGTGATTATCCTCACCTAACTCAAAACGGAATTATAGACAAGCCGATTATCGAAAACACCTGAAACAAACTCCAGCTCTAAAATTAGTTTGGAGGAAAGCTAGCCGAGAACAGATGATCCGTGGTTTTTCCAAGAGTTGGAGGAAAGCTTGCTGAGGTAGATCAATGAGGCGCTCTGTAAGGAGTTGAGAAGAGCATGACTAAACTTAGTTAAAACTATGGGGTAAAAAATTATCCGAGAGTGAGGAGGGGTGCTACTGGAAGCGCCCCGCGTCCCTCTCGGGGCGCTGCGAGCCAATATTGCGGTGCTACGTGCCACAGTACTGCAGGCCTTCCTCTTCTTATTAAAGGGGAGGGGGGGGGCCTGGCGCAGCACGTCCCGGCACCCAGCTGGGCCACCAGGGATCGGGAGTGCCGGCAAATGAGCCCGACACTCAAGAGGAGTGCCGGGCTCACGGAGAGCAGCCGGCACCCCGCGGGGGGGCTTCACGGGGGCCGGGGACAGCAACGGGGGCAGGTGCTGGCAGGCAGCCAGCAACAAAAATGGCCGCCCGCCACCTCCCCGTTAACTAGTGCCGCCCCGGCCGCAGGTAGGCCCCCCCTGACCCCAGCGGACATAGCGTCCGGCGGTACGTCAGGGGGCGCCACCCAATATTACAGCCGGGGCGCGAGCAGGGCACTGCGATGACGTCATCGCCGGCGGTGCACAGCCGCGCGGCGCTAACGGTTAGTGCCGCCGATATCCTCCCGCTGAATTTCGCGGGAGGTGTTAGCGGCGCCGCGCCCAGGCGCTAGTTGATTTGCGCCCCGTTAGCGCCCTCTTAGGAAATCAACCAAATTTAGCCCCCCTCGTGTTCACACAGTAAGTAATTACTAGATTCCATCCCAAAACTACAATTTTTTTAAAAATTTACAACTGAAGACTGCTGATCAGTAGAAATTTTTAGAGTTTTACGTAAAAAAAAACACACAAGACCCGAACTGTCTGCAATAACAGTAGAGCTACAGTCATCTATCTGTACATGAATACAGCTGTAGACACTAATCCTTTTGCCCATTAAGTATCACAGCAGGCTACAGCCAAAGACATCTGCAACAAGACGCACGTCACACAAAACTGACTAGATGGCAGCACAGAAAGACCGAGTTACACAGACATGTTCAATTCCTAATGTATCCCGAGTTAGCTGATTTCATTAGGCAGTGACCGAGCAGTCCAGTTGGTATCGGTGCCACTAGGTGGGTAGAAAGAGTGCTAGGATTCCTGCTCCCCTGATCCCTATCCAACAGGCTCTGCTGGAAATTTAGGGAATGGGAATTGAGCAAAGACAGGTGATGCCCGGCTGTGACGTTCATCAGCCAAATAGTGTGCCAACACTTGATGAAGAATTGGCACTAGAGCAAGGCTCTATTGAGAGCTGTCGCCACCTGTGGCATCGTAACAGAGCACAGGGAATAAAGTGGAGAAAATGCAATCGGAAAATGAAAGTAGCAAAAAGACTTGCAATTCAGGGTATAAACAGAGTAACACAATCTTACATCCATACACACTTACTCTTCATGTCTCAGATCATTGATCGTTCGATCCAGCGAGATCAGATCACTGGCCACCATGTTGAAACCAAACTCCTTGATACTTGCTTGCACAACGTCTTTATATTCAGGACCCAATACAAAAGGTTTTGCTCCTTCTCCAGGACCATTGACAATACCAGGAGGTTCTGGCTCTTTGGCCTCAAAGTTCCCCAGGACACCATCCGTCAACACCGGATCAGGGTAAACGTGTTTTTGGGGCTTGAAAGTAACATACTGTTTCTGTATTGGATTTTGTTGGTTATTGCCAGCAGCTTCTTGTGGTGCATTTTTATTTTTCAGTCGAATAGATTCTAGGTCCACCTCCACTCCTTCAACTTGAGGCCAAGGGACAACAGGCTGAAATCTGTTAATCACAGCAGGTCCATTATCTCCAACATTTGGCAGCTGGTTGTTGATATCTCTTCCGGGCTAAAAAGGTAAACAGATAACAAAAATATTAATAACGTGCTTTCAAATAAAATATATGCAGAATAAGAGATGGTGTAGACCAGGGGATGTCGAAACCTCAGGCCGTGCCCCTTGTGGCCTTCGAACTTCAGCTAACCAGCCGCTGATGCTCAGGAGCCAGCTCTTTTAGCATTTATTTGCTGATTTGATTTTCCTGTTTGAATTTTGTGGGTCCGGAGATTTGGAAGAGGCTGTTCTTAGCACTGTGAGCTCACTGATAGATAAATCCTAAGTCAGAGCACTAACATGTGATGTGGGAACACTAGTTTAAACTGGCTATGTGGCCCACGAGGCTCCATGACCCACAAAGAAAAAAAATGCTCGGACGTCCGTGCTGCAGAGGGAGTCGCAAAGCTCTTCAGGCTCATTAAATCGGTGGGTTCGGCACATGTATAATACAAGAAAGGATCGGAGATTCTGGGGGAGAAATTCAGTATCGCCCCATTTGGGGCGCAATTATCGGCCGGGCGCAAAGATTAGCGCCTGACGCTAATCATCGCCACCGACTGCAAACTTGACTTTTATCGCCCCTGGAGGTGATTGGAGCGCTAAATCAGGCGCTTCACACCTGTCTTAAGGCGCAAAGGCCGAGAAGCGAGGCGCTACCTCAGAGCGCTGGCGAAGCTCATGTAATGTCAGTCAGCAATGGAACACACACACAATGGCACGGGCCAGTTCTTAAAGGGGTTGGTTAATCTTGCTTTCCATCCACATCCTGCTCATTGCAGCCTTGAATCTCGGCCTGGAGAGACCTGCACATCAAATCTGCTGGAAAGAACAATGGAGAGTACGAGGCAAAGAGCTCAGAGTGCAGCCCCCACAGTCTCTTCTAAATCGATACAAGGAATGGCAAATCAAAATGAACCTGCAAAGTGCTGCTCAGTACCCAAAACTCCTTCACACAACGTTGAATCTCTCCAGAAGTCTCTCTCTCTCTCTCTCAGAATGCGTAGTTCAAAAATGGCACCAACAATAAAAGGCAGGAAGCGGTCACCTTTAAATAGCGCTCCCCCTTTCCCTTCATGACTGCAGAACGCTCCCCTCAACGTGTCGTTGCTCGCGTCAGGCGGTAAGGCAGGGGGCGCTACTCAATATCCGCTCCGGGGCGATACCGGGGCGTTGCGCACTCGACTGACGTCACGATCTGCCGGCGCAGGAGATCGTGGCGGTAGTGTTTAGCGCCGCCGCAAAATGTCTAGTTAATTTCGCGAGCGGCGCAAACTTTGCCGCGCCTGGGCGCTAGATGCTTTGCGCCCCATTAGCGCCCTCTTAAGGCGCTAACGGGAGGCGCAACCAACTGAATTTTTCCCCCTCTATGCACAAATTGAGAGTTGGGGGAAGGAACAGAAAAGACACAACAATTCCTACTATTACATCTACATTACATTGATACAGAATACTATGACAACATTAAACAATGCCAAAGGGGCTTTTCATGAATGGGAAGATTGGCTGGCTGGCTGGCTGGCAGGCATAAATTTAGCTTTGGAAAAAAAAACTTTTAGAGGATGTGTCATTTTAATATGGTTTCAGTGTTCATAGAGCAAGTTGGAAGCATTCTGTTCTCCTGACCTATTTCATGATAGGTCAGGAGAACAGAATTCTCTCAACCTAATTCTCATAGAATCATACTACACAGGAGGGCATTCGGCCCATCGTGTCTGTGCCGGCTCTTTGAAATTGCTATCCAATTAGTCCCACTCCCCTACTCTTTCCCCATAGCTCTGCAAATTTCTCTTTTTCATTGCCTCTGACTCCCTACCATCAGAATTCCAGTACAGATTAGATCCAAAATTTCATCAAGGTTTGTTATAACCATAATTAAAATGCACCTTTGCTACATTAAAACAAACAGCTTAAGATTATATAATAGTTAGCACATATGGGGTAGGCAATACATGTGATGGACTATTTAAAACATGGATGCACTACCTAAGTAGACCTTTAATGATACAAAAACATATTTAGATGCAGGTTCACAACATACATGCCAACAGGCAGCTTTTTAAGTGGACAGTCAACATTTTAGCCAGTGCGTCACCAAAAAATACAGCTTTCTTTCAATGAGGCTTCTTCGGCAGCACCTCCCAAACCCGCGACCTCTTCCACCTAGAAGGACAAGGGCAGCAGGCGCATGGGAACACCACCACCTCCAAGTCACACACCATCCTGACTTAGAAGTATATCGCCGATCCTTCATCGTCGCTGGGTCAAAATCCTGGAACTCCCTCCCTAACAGCACTGTGGGAGTACCTTCACCACACGGACTGCAGCGGTTCAAGAAGGCGGCTCACCATCACCTTCTCGACGGCAACTAGGGATGGGCAATAAATGCTGGCCTTGCCCGCGACGCCCACATCTCATAAGCGAATAAAAAAAAAAATTGGTGCTCATCAATATGGACCAATTAGATCAATTGGAGGGCAAAACTGAAAGCTGTTCGAAACTGTCAGCTCATTCCAAAACATTTGCCTCATGATTCTGCATAACCAAGAGTGGGAGAAAAAAACCTGCTATCGAGAGCTGCAGTTAGAGATACAGGCCAAGAGTGTCCACTCTGGGCACAATCGGCAATCCTGACACACATTGCGCTAGTTTTCAGAAGTGATTTTTTTAATGCTCAAGTTTCCGCTCAAACTCATTTGCATATCGCTGACATAACATCTTCCATGAATCAGCGCGATCGGGCAGAGTTTTAGAATGAAATTTTAAACGAAATTTTACATCGAAATATTCTTTTATATATTAAGAGTGCAGTTTTATTAAAACAGCTGAAAATGGGGCGACCGCAAAAAAAAAAGCATTTTTAATCGGCGTCTCGTCCACCACCTGTGAGTAACCCGATTTTAAATTGACAATGGCAAACCATACAGAACCATTTACTGTTTCATTGGTGTACGGTAGTCAGTTTGAGTAAATTAAATATTTAAAAGCTTATTAGTGTCCTTGCGCCTAAAAGAAAAAACAGCTTAATTTTAAGAGCCTCCTCGAAGGCCTGCAATCGGGTGCAATTAACAGAAACTCGCCATGGTGATTAATTCGATCTGGGGGGGCGTGGCCTTTTATGGGCGGGGCCAACTTCCAGCACAATGCTTTATCAACCAGCGCGAGAGATTGCGGAAACTCTACACTGGACGCAATTTGCGCTTGAAATTCCTGGATCTTTTGTGCTGGTTTGGCTGATTTCTGGGTGAATTGCGCTAGCAGAAACTCCAGCTCACAATCTTTTAAAAATATTTTTTCCCCCCAAAGAAGTTACACATGACCAGTAAGCTGCTGAAACACAGTTCTTAAAAATTTCTCAATTTCCTCAACAACAAAAAACTTAGCGATGTACGCTGAACTGTTGTCTCGTGAAAGTTTATTTTCTTCAGGGCAAGTTACAGCCGTTTTTCTTTGAAAAAGATAACAATTTGCATTTGTACAGCACCTTTAACGTAGGCGCTTCACAGGAGTGTGATCAGACAAAATTTGACACATATGGATATTAGGACAGATGACCAAAGGCTTGGTCAAAGAGGTAGGTTTTAAGGAGCGTCTTAAAAGGAGGAAGCGAGGCGGAGAGGTTTGCGGGGGGGGGGGGGGGGAATTCCAGAGCTTAGGGCCAGCTGTCAATGGTGGAGTGATTTAAAATCAGCCAAATTTGAGGTCTTGGCAGATTGTAGGGCTGGAGGAGGTTAGAGGTAGGGAGGGGTGAAAAAAAAGGAGAATGTTCCCTCGTGCGAATGCATTAACCAACTTTATTTGAGAATTCCCGTCATTGTGCTTGCAGAACTGCCAGGGTTTGGAAATAAAAGATATTGAGCTTTACTTAATTAAAAAAAAAATGACATTCCATATTTAGGATTTTACTTCATATCCCACTGTGATGTTTGACATGGACCACTGGCATTTTTGTGAAAGTGAGTCGCAATGCCCGGTTAGGTTCTGTAATTTAGAAAGCTGTTTTCAGTTTGTTTACATGCATGGTTGAGGTTTCTTTGTTACCGTGTAGTAACTGGGGCGAGAGATCGCACCATCTGTATTAGGGCGGTCAACATCCATGGGGAATTGTGACAAGTGGCATTAATAATCGCTAAGAGTATAATAGATTGCAAAGCCCCAGCCCAGAGGTCAGTCTGGCCCATCTAACAGCACCAAACTCAGCTCTCTCTGCCTGTTGCACAAACCACACATCTGTGTACTTTCTTTTCTTATGATTCATATTTCTAGCACAAGAACACCTTTTTGAGAAGGTAGAAATTATTGTTGGTGATTATAGCAGATAGTGTAAATGCTTGATCTGCTATTTTAACAGAGGATGTCATTTTAACTTTACCCTGTAAAGCTGCATCATTCCTAATCCTCCCAGGCAAAGTTACTTTTGGATTAAAATGAGAAGTCGCACAACACCAGGTTATAGTCCAACAGTTTTATTTGAAATCACGAGCTTTCGGAGCGCAGCTCCTTCGTCAGGTACTTTACCTGACGAAGGAGCCGCGCTCCGAAAGCTCGTGATTTCAAATAAAACTGTTGGACTATAACCTGGTGTTGTGCGACTTCTCATTTTTGTCCACCCCAGTCCAACACCGGCATCTCCGCATCATGGCTACTTTTGGATTGACAGACAAAATTATAGTAGGCTCCAAAATGCTGGATAATGCACAAAAGTGTAAAAAGTTAAAACTTTGTGGGGGTGAGTGTGTGGGTTGGGCATTCAATGGCATGACTCCCACCTCTGAGTCAGAAGGTTGTGGGTTCAAGTCCCACTCCAAAGACTTGAGCACTTAATGTAGGCTTGCAGTGCTGAGGGAGTGCTGTACTGTCGGAGGTACCGTCTTTCGGATGAGACGCTAAACCGAGGCCCCGTCTGATCTCTCGGGTGGACGTAACAGATCACACGGCACTCTTGCGATAGAAGTTTTCCCAGTGTCCCGGCCAACATTTGTCTCTCAACCAACAGGACTAAAACAGATCATCAGGCTATTTATTTCATTGCTGTTTGTGGGAGCTTGCTGTCCACCAATTGGCTGCCACGTTTCCTACATCACAACAGTGACCACACTTCTACAAAGTACTCCATTGGCTGTAAAGCGCTTTGGGACGTCCTGAGGTCGTGAAAGGCGCTATATAAATGCAAGTTCTTTCTTTATACTCCCTGAGATCCCCCTAGGAAATAAATCTCTATTACTTCAGCACTCACATAAACCATTCAGTAATTTCTAAATCTTCAGCCGCTACAAATGGGAATTTTGTGTACTTCAGTCTTGTCTCCCCTACAGCTCACATCAGGACATGTCCATATCCCACTGCATTTATAGTGAAACCCCTTGTCTCATCATAGGAGGCCACCATTTGGCCCATCGTGCTTGTGCTTGTATAGTCTGTGCTGTCAGCTTTTCGGGTGCTATGTTGGCTTTTTAAATCTGTTGGTCAGTTTTTTCTACCTCTCGGAGTTGGCATATATGTTACAAGCTCCTTGCTTTCAAACTGTGGGGCATTTAATTCATTTTCTTCTGGTCGCACCACACCCCGCCCCACCTTCCCCCAACCGCCCCCCCCCACCCTCAACTGCCTTTCTCCATGGTCAGAACAGGGATAGGCCTGGCAGCAAGCCTCTCACATCTGTCACAGCGCTCATACATGCTCCAGTATCTCCATTCCAAAGTAATGGAATTTTATCGTCGGAGGCAAAGCAGTGCTCGGCCCACAGTTATTCAGGTAAGGACTAAACAAAACAGGGTAACTTCTGCGCTTACTGTTCCAAGTTTTGAAATCACTAACTGCAGAACTGGCAACATCAAGTTTTTGGCAGGAAAGCTACCTGCAATCAAGCGATCAAATTAAATCCTACTCAACCTACCTTCTTAGCCCCCTTCAGCCCTGGGAAAAGCTGACTGAACAATTTTAAACATTCTCTCATTAACTCTGCTGCTATGGTTTTTTTTGTTATCAGTTGGACAGTTAAGATTTACTGTCAGGTCATATTTTGGTTTTATTTCATTTACTGCATGCAGTATGGAGTGTTAGCTCGGTTATCTCTTAAAATGGCCATTCACCAGAAAATTCAAGTGATCTTGAACAACATAAAATACACTGCTGCAAGGCATTATCTGAGAACAAATCTTAATATTGTGGAAGATTAAAGAGCATAAACAACTGTAAAACCGCAATGCAAGAACATTACAGATATTATTGGAAAACCTTTACTGAAGCTGCTTTCCCCAGATGATTAAATAGTTATAAGCACTTGCCACAATATCAAACAGCTGTTGTAATGGACTGCATTTCCAACAGTTTTGAACACTTGAACACTCCGACTTGCTCCATGTTTAGTCTGAGCGTGTGTGGAATTTGGTTGAGGAAAGTACTGGATATGGCAGTGATTCCTCTCCTAGGTGAATAGCCTGCTGACACCACCCACACTCTCATGGAAAAACGGTGGTCATTTTAGTGTGGCACCAGAGGGCTGCTTCTGGTAAGATTCTGAGGGGGACTGACAGGGTAGATGCTGAGAGGTTGTTTCCCCTGGATGGTGAGTCTAGAACTAGGGGGCATAGTCTCAGGATAAGGGGCCGGCCTTTTAAGACCGAGATGAGGATGAATTTCTTCACTCAGAGGGTTGTGAATATTTGGAATTCTCTGCCCCAGAGGGCTGTGGATGCTCAGTCATTGAGTATATTCAAGATAGAGATCGTTAGATTTTTGGATTCTTAAGGGAATCAAGGGATGTGGGGATCGGGCGGGAAAGTGGAGTTGAGGTCGAAGATCAGCCATGATCTTATTGAATAGCGGAGCAGGCTCGAGGGGCCGTACGGCCTACTCCTGCTCCTAATTCTTATGTTCTTATGTACTGCACCCTGGCAAAAGTCAGTACCTTCAGGAAAACGGAAAAGGAATCAGGGGTGAAGGGGGTGCAAGATTTGAACAAAATAAATTACATCAGTATAAGCACTTTCCAGACTTGGAAGAAAATTCAGACTGATGAAGGGTAAATGACTTAACTTCTCATTCCATTCCGCCCCCACCCTAATTACGTTTACATTTGGAAATCAGCACTCTATGACCATGTAACAAGACACATTTAGGCAGTTCTACATTGCGTGTTCAAGGCCACCAAACCAGAATTTCTGGGAGGGTGGGGAGTAAATACGATACACGTGCCGAGCTGGCAAATGCAGTTTTACTTGTAATCTCAATTATGCACAACATTGCTATTTCTTCCCCACGCAGGGAAAGCAAAACATGAGAGGCGACACTATATGTACATTTTGACACACCTTACTTTGCAGGTGTATGTTACCTATCTACAAACACCGATGCCGCACAGTACGTGCACATATTTTGATTTACTACACTCAAGATTATCAATCTGCTTATGACAGTACAATGGGCACTAGAGATAATGCTGGATTTCTGAAATAAAAAAACCAAAATGCTGGAAGATAAGAGACAGGTGAATGTTTCTGGTGGAGATCCTCTATTTCTGGATCTGATAAAAGGGTCTTGGATCTGACTGAACCTGCTGTGCACTTGCAGCATTTTGTATTCATTTTTATAAACAGAATGGGGGGGGAATTTTAACCACCCCCTCCCCCCACGACTGGCGTGAGGGAGTCGGGGTTAAATTGGTAGAAATGTGAAACACGACCTCAACCCGCTGCGAACGTGCCTGCTTCCGGTTTAACAGCGGCGGGTTCGAGGGCGTCCTAGTATCCCGCTCTGGAGAGGCGGGGCAGTAATCTTAAACTGTTAATGAGGCGGTGTTCCTCAGATTTTGCCAGCCATTTAAATTTAACAGCTGCAAGAGGCGTGAGCTGCCAGATCCAGCAGGTAAAGCGCTTTTCCAGCACTGCTTGTGGGCCTGGAGGTGCAAGAGTGCTTTCTCCACAATCATCCCTAATCTGTGGCACTCCCTCCCTAAACCCCTCCACCTTTGTATTTATCTCTTCACCTCAAAGCTTCCTCAAACCTATTTTTTCCAATCATCCTTTTGGTCACACCTTCTAACTCTTCTGTTCTTGCTCAATATCAATTTCTCCTCTGTGAAATGCTTTGGGCTGTTTTACAATGTTAAATGAGCTATATAAATGAAAGTTGTAGTAAAATACTAAAATCAACTGTCAAATGCAGCTCACAACAGCAGTGAAGAGAATAAAGAGTAGGCAATATACCAAGGCCTAGAAATTCGTTTGCGCCCGAAACCGGGCGCGGGGATCGCGATGTGCTAGCGACCCACGCCCGTTTGGAGGACTGCAGGCAGCATGCAAACTTCGTGCCGCCTGTTCATTTCCATGATTGTGGCATTCAGCCCAGCGCTGAATGTGTTGCTGCGTGGCTGAACGCTCAGCGGGGGGCCCAAGCTTGTGTGAGGCTAGCACCAATTAAAGCTAGCCTGCACCAATTAAAGCTAGCCTGCACCTCTTAAAGGGGAGGTGCATTCTGCCTGCAGCAGATCATTCAACTGGCTGAGGAAGACAGTGCAAAAAATCAATTAATGATGGCACAAGAGGGGAGAGATCGTGCACCAAGGTTCTCCGATGCAGCACTGGAGGCCTTGGTACAGGAGGTCAATAGGAGAGAGGTCCTCTTTCCACAGGTCGCCAGGAGGCCCTCTAGGCAACAGACCAAAGTGCAGTGGGAGCAGATAGCCACTGTGGCGAATGCCAGCAGTATAGCCTTGAGGATGTGGACACAGTGTAGGAAGAAGTTTAATGACCTTACATGAGTGGTCAAGGTCAGTGAATTCATCTTCAAATGCCATATCCCACAAACTGCACCACTAGCCTCACACACTGCTCAATTCACCACACCCCAATCACTCACCTACCAACACTCTCTAGCAATCACAGCTCTTACCTCACATTCACATGCTCCATCTCACCCTCACACACTTACCACTGCTGCAAGCCTTACACCCACATCTCACGGCTTCACACACTGTCAGCTATTCAACCATGACAGGTACATCACCCAAACACATTGTACCACACTCTCTGACGCACTTCCCTTCCACTTGCAGGAAAAGGTGGCGCATAACCAGCACCAGCAGAACCTAGCCAGCGGGGGACAGGCTCGTCTGCATCACCTCACCCCCTTGGAGACGGTGCTGGCCATTCTTGGGAGGGGCATGGGTGAGCTTGTGGCCAGAAGCGGGACTGAAAGAGTACAAGATGCCGGTATCCCCATACGTTATCCTCCTTCTCACATTCCACTTCCCCCTCATCCCACAATCTCTTCTGATTTACAATCTGCGCCTGGTATAAGCATGCACCTCTTGTTTCCCCCCCTCCCCTCACTACAACCCTATCCTTGTGCCTTTCTCATTTCAGATACCCAAGAAATCCAACCAATGAAGTCCTCACTCCTGGCAAAAAGAGCGTCTGTCACCTCTCTTATGCATCAGTGGACAGCGAACTGGGAGATGTTACAGATGTCGCCTGCTCCAGTCTGGAAGGATCCCGACACAAAGAAATTCAGGGCCAAGGTCACCTTCACAGCCATTGGCAGCGCTGTCCTTGCCCTGGTGTAACGTGCAGGTCTGGATGCAAGAGGTGGCAAAGTTCTGTGAACATCTCCTTCGTAAAGCACAGACGCCGCACACACTACTTCTGGCTCAGGTTGGAGTAAGAGAATTGCACTCGGAAGACCCTAGGTGGGCAAGGCCTCCTGCTGAGAGCCCTTCTCCCTCTCCTCCCCTCTGCGAGCAGCTTGTCCTCTTCTTTGCTGCCTCTGCTCCATCTCCCTGTAATGCTGCAGGCCAAGGGGGATGACAACTAGAGCACCCATGACTGGGAGCAAGTGGTCTGACCAGAACCCTTGAAGTCAGAAGCAAAGCCTTCTCCACTTGCAGCACCACTCCCCGTCATCTCACCAACTTTAAACAATTCTAGAAAGCTCCAAACATTTCCACAAACTTACACAGAGCCAGTAGAAATTAATCAGCAACTGACCCGAGAGTGGTTGATGATCCCTTTAAATATCGCTGGTTGGGGTCTCTCTGTACTTCCCCCTCTCCCAATTTATTGCCATTTAAATAATAATTTGCCCTCCCGTTCCTGCACCCAAGGTGGATAACTTCGCACTTGTCCACATTATAGTGCATCTGCCATTTATCCGCCCAATCACCCAGTCTGTCCAAATCGCTCTGGAGCTTCCTGGTCTCCTCCTTTGAGCCCACCCCCCCTCCTAGTTTAGTGTCGTCTGCAAATTTGGAAATGCTGCATCCGACTCCCTGATCCAGGTCATTAATGTAAATTGTGAACAGCTGGGGACCCAGGACAGATCCCTGTGGTACCCCACTTGTTACTGCCTGCCATTCAGAAAATGAGCCGTTTATTCCAACTCTCTGTTTTCTATCTGACAGCCAGTTCTCTATCCACGTCAATACTTTCCCCTTTATCCCATGAGCTTCAATTTTCCCTGCTAATCTTTTATGTGGGACCTTATCGAAGGCCTTTTGGAAGTCCAGGTACACCACATCTACTGGCTCTCCCCCATCTATTTTACCAGTTACTCCCTCAAAAAATTCCAATAGATTAGTCAAGCACGATTTACCCTTTGTAAATCCATGTTGACTCTGTCCTATCCTGTCCCCATTTGCTAAGTGCTCCGCTATTTCATCCTTAATGATGGACTCCAGCATTTTGCCCACAACTGATGTAAGGCTTACAGGTCTGTAATTACCTGCTTTTTCCCTACCCCCCTTTTTGAATAGTGGGGTAACGTTAGCTACCCTCCAATCCATGGGCACTGTTCCCGAGTCTAATGAATTCTGAAAAATCATACTTAGTGCATCCGCTATCTCTAGGGCCACCTCCTTCAGCACCCTAGGATGCATGTTATCAGGCCCTGGGGATTTGTCCGCCTTCATCCCTTTAGCTTCCTTAACACCATATCCTTAGAGATATTGACTTGCGTCAGTTCCTCCTTTGCAAATGTCCCTATTTTTCCCGATATCCCAGGGAGGTTTTTTGTGTCTTCCTTCGTAAAGACTGACCCAAAGTATGCATTTAGTTGGTCTGCCATTTCCTTATTTCCCGTTTATATTCCCCCGTATCTGACTGCAATGGGCCAACTTTGGTTTTCACCAGTCTTTCCTCTTGATATACTTATAAAAGCTTTTGGAGTTAGTTTTTATATTTTCCGCCAGCTTGCTTTCGTAAGATATTTTGCCCCTCTTGATTAAGCCTTTGTCCTCCTTTGCTCTATCTTAAACTGTTCCCATCTTCCGCTCTGGCGCTTTTTTTGGCTATTTTATACGCCCTATCTTTGGATTTTATGCTGTCTCTAATTTCCCCTGTTATCCACGGTTGAGTCACCTTTTTAGATTTCCTTTTATGCCAGATGGTATAAACAATTTTTGCAATTTTGTCATTCTATCTTTAAATGCTTGCCATTGTTTATCTACCTCCAGTCCTCCCAGGAACGTTGTCCAATCAGACCTACTCAGTTCCCGTCTAATGGCATCATAATTCCCCTTGTTTAAATTCAGGACCTTAGTATCTGAGTCAATTTCTTCGCTCTCCATTTCGGTGAGAAATCGATCATGTTATGATCGCTCTGACCCAAGGGTCCCCGTACAACAAGATTACTAATTAGTCCCTCCTCATTGCACAGTACCCAGTCCAATATAGCCTGTTCCCGAGTTGGTTCCTCGACAATATTGATCCAGATAACCATCCCTTAAACACTCAAGGAATTCCTCCTCCTCATTATTTTTACTGATTAGGCTATTCCAATCTATATGTAAGTTAAAGTCACCTATGATGACAGCTGTGCTCTTATTGCACGCTTCTCTTATTTCCCTCGTGATGCCCTCCCCCAACCTCTATTTTACTATTTGGAGGCCTATATACCACTCCTATTAATGTTTTTCGCCCCTCGCTATTTCTTAGCTCCACCCATATAGATTCTGTATTAACTGAGTTAATATCCTTCCTTTCAATTGCATTTATCCCCTTCTTTTACCAGCAATGCTACAATCTATATTAATGACTTGGATGAAGGGACTGAGTGTACTATAGCCAAATTTGCTGATGATACAAAGATAGGTGGGTTAGCAAGTTGTGAGGAAGACACAAAGAGTCTGCAAAGGGATAGGTTAAGTGAGTGGGCAAAAATTTGGCAGATGGAGTATAATGTGGGAAAATGTGAGGTTATCCACTTTGGAAGGAAGAATGAAAAAGCAAATAATTATTTAAATGGAGTGAGACTACAAAATGCTGCAGTACAAAGGGATCTGGGGGTCCTAGTACATGAAACACAAAAAGTTAGCATGCAGGTACAGCAAGTAATTAGGAAGGCTAATGGAATGTTGGCCTTTATTGCAAGGGGTATGGAGTATAAAAGTAGGGAAGTTTTGATGCAACTTTACAGGGCGCTGGTGAGACCGCACCTGGAGTACTGTGTCCAGTTTTGGTCTCCATATTTAAGGATATACTTGCATTGGAGGCAGAGCAGAGAAGGTTCACTAGGTTGATTCCTGGGATGAAGGGGTTGACATATGATGAAAGGTTGAGCCTATACTCATTGGAGTTTAGAAGAATGAGAGGTAATCTTATTGAAACATATAAGATTCTGAGGGGGATTGACAGGGTGGATGCTGAGAGGATGTTTCCTCTAGTGGGGGTATCTAGAACTAGGGGGTTTGTTTCAGAATAAGGGGTCGTCCATTTAAGACGGAGATGAGGAGGAATTTCTTCTCTCATAGGGTCGTGAATCTTTGGAATTCTCTACCCCAGAGAGCTGTGGAGGCGGAGTCATTGAATATATTCAAGGTGGAGATTGACAGACATTTGAAGTACAAGGGAGTCAAGGGATATGGGGAGAGAGCAGGAAAGTGGTGTTGCGGCCAAGATTGGATCAGCCATGATCTTATTGAATGGCAGTGCAGGCTCGAGGGGCTGATTGGCCTACTCCTGCTCCTGTTTCTTATGTTCTTATGTAACACAGAGCGTTAGTTCCACCGTTGAGGATGAAAATGGCAGTACTGGTGTCAAATCAGCGTTGCACGCTGATTGACGTCATGATCTACCTACTTTACATACTTCTGGCGCATGCACCCAGTGCCAACGCCCTCGCCAAGATGGCGTCCGCCGTGGCCCAAACCAGAATTGTGCGCACCCGGCTCAGGCGCCATTTTTGACCTATCCATAGCGCCCAAAAAACAGGCACTGTGCAATCGAATTTTTAGCTCAATCTTTCCATTATGATGAAATAAAGTCACTTGATAGTTATTACATTTTTTTTTTAAGAAGTCACAAGGGACTCACCAGAAATTCATTAAGAGGCCATCAGAATTTAGTTAAGTTTCCTTACTCTGAACTACACTTAAAAAAGCAAAATAACAGTATAAAATTATTCCTTCCTCCAATTATTTTTTAAAAGATTTTTTGTGTTAGTGATATTTTCCCTTTTTGATGGAAGCCTAATATTTTGAATCTCTGGTTAGAGCTGCTTTGATAATCAGGGATGGGCTGCTTGCACGCTGGAGAGCCTGTGTTCATTTATACAAATGTCTACTGCATACCCGTCCAGATACCAATTCACAGGCACGCAATTGAGGGGAAACAAAACTGCTAACTGACTATATAGTACAGTACTCAGTTGATACTAAAGTTTTGCCCCCAGCTCACACACTTCTTGATGAACCTTCAGACTACTCCAAAGTGTCAACTCTTGCAAAATAAACAGACCACAGGGACAGCTCCATAACATACATTTCGAGACTGGCACTGGTTCTGAATTCCCAAAATAACAGGTCTGCAAAAGGTGTAACCGGAGAAGTAACACCTACGTTTCATTTTGAACATACACGTGGCAGTGGCATGACGTGTCAATGGGATCTTATGAATGGGAAGCTACTGAAGTGTCGTGACAGTTAACAGCAATCATTACTAAAACAAGCGCGCAGACAATGCACTGCAATTGTTACAGTGGGTAAATTCAACAGCTGGTGTACTGTACTAGAAACATAGAAACATAGAATCTAGGAGCAGGAGTAGGCCATTCGGCCCGTCGAGCCTGCTCCGCCATTCAATACGATCATGGCTGATCATCCAAATCCAGTACCCTGTCCCTGCTTTAATCCCCACAGTACACATATCCCACCCTACCCCCGTAACCCCACGTATTTAATTCCCCCTAACATATCCCATCCTATCCCCATAACCCCACATATTTAATCCCCCCTAACACTAAGGGTCAATTTATCATAGCCAAATCAACCTAACCCACACATTTTTGGACTGTGGGAGGAAACCGGAGCACCCGGAGGAAACCCACGCAGACACGGGGAGAATGTGCAAACTCCACACAGACAGTCACCCGAGGTCAGATTCGAACCCGGGTCTCTGGCGCTGTGAGGCACCAGTGCTAACCACTATGCCACCGTGTTGCCCAATGGGCAATGTGAACCAGGGATCTCTGTGGACTAATCAGATATGATGCGGAGATGCCGGTGTTGGACTGGGGTGGACAAAAATGAGAAGTCGCACAACACCAGGTTATAGTCCAACAGTTTAATTTGAAATCACGAGCTTTCGGAGCGCTGCTCCTTCGTCAGGTAAAGTCAGGATTCACTTTACCTGACGAAGGAGCCGTGCTCCGAAAGCTCGTGATTTCAAATAAAACTGTTGGACTATAACCTGGTGTTGTGTGACTAATCAGATAGGAAGAGGCCAGATTTTGCTCGTGAGCTATCTGTAGGACGAGTTGTGGCTTTATACAAGATAGCAAAGCATCATAAGGTTCAGGAGAACCCTACTTAAATCGCTTTCATCGCGGATTCATAAAGCTTTTGACACAGTGCCTTATGCGACCTCACACAAAGGTACTGGAAACTATGGACACCCATAAAATAGCCAAAAAAAGCGCCAGAGCGGAAGATTGGGAACAGTTTAAGATAGAGCAAAGGAGGACAAAGGGCTTAATCAAGAGGGGCAAAATAGCTTACGAAAGCAAGCTGGCGGAAAATATAAAAACTAACTCCAAAAGCTTTTATAAGTATATCAAGAGGAAAAGACTGGTGAAAACCAAAGTTGGCCCATTGCAGTCAGATACGGGGGAATATATAACGGGAAATAAGGAAATGGCAGACCAACTAAATGCATACTTTGGGTCAGTCTTTACGAAGGAAGACACAAAAAACCTCCCTGGGATATCGGGAAAAATAGGGACATTGGCAAAGGAGGAACTGACGCAAATCAATATCGCTAAGGATATGGTGTTAAGGAAGCTAAAGGGATTGAAGGCGGACAAATCCCCAGGGCCTGATAACATGCATCCTAGGGTACTGAAGGAGGTGGCCCTAGAGATAGCGGATGCACTAAGTATGATTTTTCAGAATTCATTAGACTCGGGAACAGTGCCCATGGATTGGAGGGTAGCTAACGTTACCCCACTATTCAAAAAGGGGGGTAGGGAAAAAGCAGGTAATTACAGACCTGTAAGCCTTACATCAGTTGTGGGCAAAATGCTGGAGTCCATCATTAAGGATGAAATAGCGGAGCACTTAGCAAATGGGGACAGGATAGGACAGAGTCAACATGGATTTACAAAGGGTAAATCGTGCTTGACGAATCTATTGGAATTTTTTGAGGGAGTAACTGGTAAAATAGATGGGGGAGAGCCAGTAGATGTGGTGTACCTGGACTTCCAAAAGGCCTTCGACAAGGTCCCACATAAAAGATTAGCATGGAAAATTGAAGCTCATGGGATAAAGGGGAAAGTATTGACGTGGATAGAGAACTGGCTGTCAGATAGAAAACAGAGAGTTGGAATAAACGGCTCATTTTCTGAATGGCAGGCAGTAACAAGTGGGGTACCGCAGGGATCTGTCCTGGGTCCCCAGCTGTTCACAATTTACATTAATGACCTGGATCAGGGAGTCGGATGCAGCATTTCCAAATTTGCAGACGACACTAAACTAGGAGGGGGGGTGGGCTCAGAGGAGGAGACCAGGAAGCTCCAGAGCGATTTGGACAGACTGGGTGATTGGGCGGATAAATGGCAGATGCACTATAATGTGGACAAGTGCGAAGTTATCCACCTTGGGTGCAGGAACGGGAGGGCAAATTATTATTTAAATGGCAATAAATTGGGAGAGGGGGAAGTACAGAGAGACCTGGGTGTTCTTGTACACCAGTCACTGAAGGCGAGCATGCAGGTGCAACAGGCGGTCAAGAAGGCAAACGGTATGCTGGCCTTCATAGCAAAAGGGTTGGAATACAGGAACAGGGATACCTTGCTGCAGCTGTACAGGGCACTGGTGAGACCACACCTCGAGTACTGTGTACAGTTTTGGTCGCCTCATCTGAGGAAAGATGTTCTTGCCATGGAGGGGGTGCAGCGGCGATTCACCAGGCTGATACCAGGAATGGCGGGATTGACCTATGAGGAGAGACTATGTAGTTTAGGGATGTACACACTGGAGTTTAGAAGATTGAGAGGGGACCTCATAGAAGTGTATAAAATTCTGACAGGTCTAGACAGACTAGATGCAGAAGGAATGTTTCCCTTGGCGGGTGAGAACAGAACTAGAAGACATAATTTAAGGATAAGGGCTAAACCATTTAGGACAGAAATGAGGGGGAATTTCTTCACTCAGAGGGTGGTGAACCTGTGGAACTCATTGCCACAGAGGGCAGTGTACGCCAGCTCATTAAATATATTTAAGAGGGAATTAGATATATTTCTACAGGCAAAAGGGGTTAAGGGTTACGGAGAGAAGGCGGGGACGGGATACTGAATTGGAGGATCAGCCATGATCTCATTAAATGGCGGAGCAGGCTCGAAGGGCCGGATGGCCTACTCCTGCTCCTATCTTCTATGTATCTATGTATCTATGTATATCCAAGGTGAAATCTTGGACATTATATACACAATGGCCTTTATATTGGGCAGCGCCTGCTTTTTGGGCACTAAATGGCCTCCTAAGGCTCCAATATGGCAGGTAGGAAGCGCTCGTTCACTATGAGCTGCAAGTGCACTGCCCACCATATTGGTATGGACAAAAAAAATTGACGCACAGTGCCCACGCCTGAAACAGGCATTAGCCGCTTTTTATATGCAAATAAGGGGCCTCACGCCTGTTTGAGGCCACCCCCCCACTGCAAGATCGGTTTGCTGAGGGAGCCAGGCCATGCGGCCTGTGGCATGCACGAGAGGAACAGGAAGCTTTGGA
Organism: Squalus acanthias; assembly: GCA_030390025.1. NCBI lineage: Eukaryota > Metazoa > Chordata > Chondrichthyes > Squaliformes > Squalidae > Squalus > Squalus acanthias. The sequence goes on from CM059425.1 coordinate 251,389,826, forward strand.
CCTATGGTTCCCAATGCTCTCTACCACTGGGGGTTTTCCTCGACTCATGTCTGGGTCTATTTCAGACTACTGGAAAGAGACTTATTGCCATGATTAGTCAACAGCTCCATTATTGTTTGATCATGCGACTACCAGGATGGTAGAAGGCGAACTAGATGGACCTTGGGTCTCTGTTCGCAATTCCTCTGTTCCTATGCATTCTGCCACCCTGACGAACATTGGTGGCAGAGTTTTCAGCCACACTCAGTCCTACTGGAGCTCCCACCCTAAACCTCCACCTTAAAAAAACTTCCTTAAAACCAATCTCTTTGACAGCATTACGGTCAACCTTCCGAACCTCCGATTTTCTCCTTCCTGGCTTAGTGCCTCTTTGCATTACATCTACAGGTGAAGCACCGTGGGAGGTTTATCTCTTTAATGCTAAAAGCACTATATAAAGGTTGTTGAGACCATTTGAACTAGTGTGGATTTACAGCTTGGTCACTGCTGATGGTAGTGCTGGGAGTAAATTTGAGATGATGAAACAAAAGCAGCATTGAACAATATTGGCAGGACATTTAAAAAAAAGAGTATTGGTTGGAGTGTGATTCTTTCCTACAGTGTACCACTACACTAAATAAGCTTCATGACAATACTGGTAGTCGTGCGACTTTCAGATGCCAGCTGTAGCCTTCGCACCTGAGTCAGAAGGTCCTGGGTTCAAGTCCCACTCCAGAGCCTTGAGCACAAGATCTAGGCTGACACTCCACTGCAGTACTGGAGGTGCTGTTTTTTAGATGAGGCATTAAACCGAAGCCCCGTCTACCCTCCCAGGTGGACGTAAAAGATTCCATAGCATTATTTCGAAGAAGAGCAGGGGAGTTCTCCTGGCCTACATTTATCCCTCAACCAACATCACTGAAACAGATTATCTGGTTATTATCACATTACTGTTTGAGGGACCTTGCGGTGTGCAAATTGGCTGTCGCGGTTCTTACATAACAACAGTGACTCTACTTCAAAAGTACTTCATTGGCTGCAACGTTCCCTCTAAGCTGCGCCACCACGCAGCTCTCTGCCAGTCCAGCGCAACCCGGGACCGGCTTTTTCAATGTTAAAAATGGGCCGCACCCCCCCCCCCCCTCCACCACCCCCCAAAAAAATTGGAGGAACACTGATTGACTCTAAACCACTTTGGGACGTACTGAGGTCATGAAAGGCGCTAGAAATGCAAGTCTTTCTTTCATACTGAAAAACAGTTCTATTACATCAGGAGAGTCACAAGACTGCATTCTGCAAATGGACACGCTGGATAACATATAGACTGATAACAGTGAGTGTATTGAAGAAGTGTGCATAACATTGAACCACAGACTCTTTATAGCATCATTTGAACAGAGATACATAAAATAATAATATTCTATTCATGCGCAAGTTTCACAGTTGCTGATGGCATATTTATTGCTGCCAAGGCTGCTGAGGTTTGGCATGGCAACTTTTATCACGGAGGATGCAGTGAAAAGCTTTACAAGATAATAGGACAGGGAGCTTCAAACTATTCTTTTGAAAGGAAGAACATATTTGACTTAGGTCAAAAGAAGAGATGACTAGGAGTTTATTACAAGGCTGAAACACTTGTTTAGATGTCATAAACTCAAGTGGATTATAAACATCATCTGAATAATGCATTGGATACAACTTTAAACATGTTCCTCGAGCATTTCTGCATGATTTTATTTTCTACTCTTTCCCATTCTAACTTTGTGCTGGAGTTCATACTGGTAGTTTTGCTTCACAGCTGTTTACAGCATGCAGTTGGAAAGGTTTTTTTTCACAATTCCGACCATCACACCACAGCATGATTGTAACAGTATCTATCAGTGGACAGTATCTTATTGAATATACTCCTCGACTGTTAGATGTTTCTGCAGATCCATAGGTTGAGATTCAAAGTAATGAACCGTGTGTTTCAAGGGTTTAACAAGTGAAGTGTTCGAATATCAAATCACATCAGGAGTTTTACCAGCCTATAATGTAACATGACTGTCACAAAACCAACATTTTTCAAATGCAGATTCACATCCTGTGACAGGAAACAGAAATATGTAACTACAGTAAAATGCTGTATTAGGGTTACAGTGGGGTCAGCTTACAGGATCTAGCATGTTGCATCTCTAAATCAAAGTATTTCAATATGCACTCCATCTGTGGCAAAAGCTTTAATCGAAGGGAAATAAAAGAATGACTTTTTGATCTGAAGAATATTTTTATTAAGCTTTCTCACCTCAACTTAAAGAAACACACTCCCTAGTCTTCTCCAGGCAAATTTGAAGGTTAATAAAGCTTTCCTTAACCACCTGCAACTCTTCCTCAGCCAGACTCATTTCAAGAAGTCAGAGGGTACTCAACAAGCGAAGACACAGCTCAGTGGTAACTGCAGAATTAACATGCAGATAAAACCCTGATGTGGTATTGAGCCGTATAGATCAGGAAGGTCACGGGTTCAATCCATGCTCTGCACTGAATTACTAAACTCAACCAGCTCAGCAATAGGGACATTACAATTAGCCTCAAGCTGTTGAAGATGAGCTTGGATTGATCCAATAGCCAATAACCCGTGCCGGAACATGTAGGTGTGTATGTATGTTGGACAAGAACAGGGTCAGTTGTGATATTTCCACAACTGAATAGTATGCCGATACCCATTGCCTAAACTCACGCAAAAACAGCCACTGGAGTGAGGTACTTGAGAACTATTGGAACATGAATCAGCATCTTCAGAAGTGGGAGGAGGAAAGAGAGAAAATCTGAGGAGCAGCACAAGCTAATAGATGCCTAGAAAGTACACTCAAAGTGTTTGATGCCAACAGCAATTCTCAATCCTAAGCACTCTATATTGAATTCTAATGATTGCACTAGATTCTGGCGATAAATTCTCAATCTTCCAATGTTTTACTTCAAGTGAAATATTCTCAGTGTTGTACTGGGTATAAGCAGAGAAAAGCTGCTTATCTCCATAATGAAAGTGCTTTTTGATTTTTCTGGCTTTCTCTAGTCCTCAAAAGGGGAGAACTGCTGGGACATGGGTCCACAAGTATTGCCGCATCTAACCTCACCTAAATTGCCATGCTTCATGTATGTGTTTAGACAGGGAGTGTCTGAGGATATTTTTTTAACCCGATAGGCCCGATGTGATCTTCATCGGACATCTGCATATGGTACAGTTCTAGCCAGAATCAATGAATGAGGAACAGGTACAGGAATCCTAGCTAATTTCCATCACTTACCCAACCCATGGAACCAATTATAGCATCCCTACCACTTTCCCAGCCGAGATACAACAACAACAACTTGCATTTATATAGCACCTTTAACATAGAAAAACATCCCAAGGCGCTTCACAGGAGCGTTATCAAACAAAATTCAACACCGCGCCACAGAGATATTAGGCCAGGGTACTTGGTCGAAGGCACGTCTTTAGGGAGGAGAGAGAGAGGCAGAGAGGCTTAAGGAGGGAATTCCAGAACTTAAGGCCTAGGCAGCTGAAGGAAGAGTGCAGAGATCTCAGAGGGTTACATAGAAACATAGAAACATAGAAACTAGGAGCAGGAGTAGGCCATTCAGCCCGTCAAGCCTGCTCCACCATTCAATACGATCATGGCTGATCATCCAAATCCAGTACCCTGTCCCTGCTTTCTCCCACAGAATCCCCATCGAGCCTGCACCGACACATATCCCACCCTATCCCCGTAACTCCACGTATTTAATTCCCCCTAACATATCCCATCCTAATCCCGTAACCCCACATATTTAATCCCCCCCTAACACTAAGGGTCAATTTATCATAGCCAAATCAACCTAACCCGCACATTTTTGGACTGTGGGAGGAAACCGGAGCACCCGGAGGAAACCCACGCAGACACGGGGAGAATGTGCAAACTCCACACAGACAGTCACCCGAGGCCCCGGGTTGTAAGGCTGGAGGAGGTTACAGAGATAGGGAGGGGCGAAGCCGTGGAGGGATTTGAACACGAGGATGAAACTTTTAAATTCGAGGTGTTGCCGGACCGGGAGCCAGTGTAGTTCAGCGAGCACAGGGGTGATGGGTTAAATGATTGAGCTCTGGACCACTGAATTTCCTTTAGACGTCTTCTCCATTAAAGACGCTATATAAATGCAAACTGATGTTGTTGACATCTACAAAACTCATACACTTGATACCAGAATTTTCTCATAGTTAGTCCCTTAAGTTGCATTTTCAGACTATTTTCTGCATTTTTCTATATTAACAACTGTGGCTGTAACTGTAAGATTAGCAGTCTGTTAAGCAGAGATGACAGTCTGCAGAGATTTTCTAGCAATTCAGAGAAAGCTTACAATGGCTTAAGTATCCGAACATCAAAACTGAAGAGAATAATCTCATCGGTGTAATAATAAATCTCCAAAGGAAGCCAGTCTACCAGATAAGAACCCAGTGAACATAAAAGCTTGATGAGAGAATTTCTACAACCTCATTTAAACTTAGTTTTTACAATTTTCATTGAAATAACTGGCAAATATCTGCACTGCTGAAGGCAGTGCAAACATTTTTTTTTTTTTTTTTTTTTTAGATATTTTGTACATTTCTGTATTTTATTTGCTGTATGCTGTTGGTCAGTGTAAAATGATGGAGAAAGATGAAGGTGTTCAGATGATGTCATTATGGGCAGCGTTTGAAGCCCGAGGTTAAATCGAAGCCTTTTGCTTGTAATATAAAATTTGACACTGTTACCTTCAATAGAATAAAGGCAATGCTAAGAGCAGGACTGGAATTACATGAATTAAAATTTGTAACAAATTCAGGTCCACTGCCGCCAGTCCTTTCTCGGATTCAGTGGCGGCAATCACTTCCATAGTGGTCCAAATGTCTTACTTTTACGGGAGTTGATTCACATCTACTTGGACCAAGTGGTGCAACAAACCCACGTGACCCGGACCAGATATTCACGTCTTTCATGTGCACTTCTTCAATCTATCCGAAGCAAACACTGAGTGAGGCGAGGCTGGATACGAATCAATCATTCAGCTGCTTTATTTCACAGCAAGTGAACATACAAGCAGTGGTCATGATCAGGCTCACTTAGTTCAATCAGTACAACTTATCTTTGCATATTGATACAAAACCAGCAATATACCAAACCTCCTCACATCATAGGAACAGGAGGAGGCCATTCAGCCCCTTGAGCCTGTTCCGCCATTCAATGAGATCATGGCTGATCTGTATCCTAACTCCATCCACCTTTAATACCCTTGGCTAGCAAAAATCTATTGACCTCAGATTTAAAATTATTAATTGAGCTAGCATGCTTTATGTGGGAGTGAGTTCCACACTTCTACCACCCATTGAGTGAAGAAATGTTTCCTAACTTCTCTCCTGAATGGCCTGGCTCTGATTTTAAGGTTATGTCCCCTTGTCCTAGACTCCACCATCAGCAGATAAAGTTTCTCTCGAACTACCCTTTCAAAATCCTAAAAACCTCAATCAAATCACCCCTTAGTCTTCTATAATCCAGGGAATACAAGCCTAGTTTATGTAATCTCTCTTTATAACCTAACCCTTGAAGCCCTGGTAACATTCGGTGAATCTGCGCTGCACTCCTTCCAAGGCCAATATATCCTTTCTAAGGTGCGATGCCCAGAACTGTACACAGTACTCCAGATATGGTCTAACCAGGGCTTTGTATAGCTCTAGCAAAAGTTCCTCCTCTTTATATTCTAGAAAAAGGGTAACATTAAGAAGTTTGCAGATGATACAAAAATTGGCCGTGTGGTTGATAGTGAGGAAGAAAACTGTAGACTGCAGGAAGATATCAATGGACTGGTCAGGTGGGCAGAAAAGTGGCAAATGGAATTCAATCTGGAGAAGTGTGAGGTAATGCATTTGGGGAGGGCTAACAAGGCAAGGGAATACACAATAAATGGTAGGATACTGAGAAGTGTAGAGGAACAGAAGGACCTTGGAGTGCATGTCCACAGATCCTTGAAGATAGCAAGACAGGTAGATAAGGTGGTTAAGAAGGCATACGGGATACTTTCCTTTATTAGCCGAGGCACAGATTAGAAGAGCAGGGAGGTTATGCTTGACCTGTATAAAACACTAGTTAGGCCACAGCTAGAGTACTACATATAGTTCTAGTCACCACATTACAGGAAGGATGTGATTGCACTGGAGAGGGTGCAGAGGAGATTTACGAGGATGTTGCCAGGACTGGAGAATTTTAGCTATGAGGAAAGATTGGATAGGCTGGTTTCTTTGGAGAAAAGGAAGCTGAGGGGAGACTTGAGGTGTATAAAATTATAAGGGGCCTAGATAAAGTGGATAGGAAGGACCTATTTCCCTTAGCAGAGAGGTCAATAACCAGGAGGCATAGATTTAAAGTAATTGGTAGAAGGATTAGAGGGGAGTTGAGGAGAACTTTTTTCACCCAGAGGGTGGTGGGGTCTGGAACTCACTGCCTGAAAGGGTGGTAGAGGCAGAAACCCTCATCACATTTAAAAAGTACTTGGATATACACTTGAAGTGCTGTAACCTATAAGGCTATAGACCAAGAGCTGGAAAGTGGGATTAGGCTGGATAACTCTTTTTCGGCTAGCACAGACACAATGGGCTGAATGGCCTCCTTCTGTGCTGTAAATTTCTATGATTCTATTAGCCTTTCTGATTATATTTTATACCTGACTACTACATTTTAGTGATCTATGTACATGATTAGTGAAGACAAATGTAGGTCCCTTACAGTCAGAAACGGGAGAATTTATAATGGGGAACAAGGAAATGGCAGAGCAATTAAACAAATACTTTGGTTCTGTCTTCACAGAAGAGGACGCAAATAACTTCCCAGAAATGCTAGGGAACCAAGGGTCTAGTGAGAAGGAGGAATTAAAGGAAATTAGTATTAGTAAAAAAATAGTGCTGGAGAAATTAATGGGACTGAAAGCCGATAAATGCCCAGGGCCTGATAATCTGCATCCCAGAGTACTAAAAGAGGTAGCCATGGAAATAGTGGATGCATTGGTTGTCATCTTCCAAAATTCTATAGATTATGGAACAGTTCCTGCAGATTGGAGGGAGGCAAATGTAACCCCACTATTTAAAAAAGGAGAGAAAACAGGGAACTACAGACCGGTTAGCCTAACATCAGTAGTCGGGAAAATGCTAGAGTCTATTATAAAGGATGTGATAACAGGATACTTAGAAAATATCAACGGGATTAGACAAAGTCAACATGGATTTATGAAAGGGAAATCGTGTTTGACAAACCTACTGGAGTTTTTTGAGGATGTAACTGGTAGAATAGATAAGGGAGAACCAGTGGATGTGGTGTATATGGATTTTCAGATGGCCTTTGATAAAATCCCACAAAAGAGGTTAGTGTGCAAAATTAAAGCACATGGGATTGGGGGTAACATACTGGCATGGATTGAAAATTGGTTAACAGACAGGAAACAGAGAGTAGGAATAAATGGGTCTTTTTCGGGGTGGCAGGCGGTGACTAGTGGGGTACCGCAGGGATCAGTGCTTGGGTCCCAGCTATTCACAATATATATCAATGATTTGGATGAGGGAACCAAATGTAATATTTCCAAGTTTGCTGACGACACGAAACTAGGTGGGATTGTGAGTTGTGAGGAGGATGCAAAGAGGCTTCAAGGCAATTTAGACAAGTTGAGTGAGTGGGAAATACATGGCAGATGCAGTATAATGTGGATAAATGTGAAGTTATCCACTTCGGTAGGAAAAACAGAGAGGCAGAGTATTATTTAAATGGTGATAGATTGGGAAATGTTGATGTACAGAGGGACCAGCAAGCAGTTAGGAAGGCAAATGGTATGTTGGCTTTCATTGCAAGAAGATTTATATTACAGTTATACAGGGCCTTGGTGAGACCACACCTGGAGTACTGTGTGCAGCTTTGGTCTCCTTACCCAAGAAAGGATATACTTGCCATAGAGGGAGTGCAGCGAAGGTTCACCAGACTGATTCCTGGGATGGCAGGACTGTCGTATAAGGAGAGATTGGGTCAACTAGGCCTGTATTCACTAGAATGAGAAGTCGCACAACACCATGTATTCACTAGAGTTTAGAAGAATGAGAGGGGATCTCATTGAAACGTATAAAATTCTGACAGGGCTAGACAGACTGGATGCAGGGAGGATGTTTCTTTTGGCTGGGGGGTCTAGAACGAGGGGTCACAGTCGCAGGATACGGGGTAGGACATTTAGGACTGAGATGAGGAGAAATTTCTTCACTCAGAGGTGGTGAACCTGTGGAATTCTCTACCACAGAAGGCTGTGGAGGCCAAGTCACTGAATATATTTAAGGAGATAGATAGATTTCTAGACACAAAAGGCATCAAGGGGTATGGGGAGAGAGCGGGAATATGGTATTGAGATAGAGGATCAGCCATGATCATACTGAATGGCGGGGCAGGCTCGAAGGGCCGAATGGCCTACTCCTGCTCCTATTTTTCTATGTTCTATGTACCCCTAAATCTCTTTGGACCTCCACTGTTCATAGCTTTTCACCACGTAAAAAATACTCGGTCCAAAATGAATGACCTCACACTTACCTGTGTTGAAATCCATCTGCCACAGTTTTGCCCACTCACTTTATCAAGGTTTCTTTGTAATTTTATGCTCCCGTCTACACTACTTATTATGCCACCAATCACTGTGTCATCGGCAAACTTGGATATATGGCTCTCTATTGTGTTATCAAAGTCATTAATCAATATAGTGAATAGTTGAGGTCCCAGCACAGATCCTTGTGGGACACCACTAGTCAACTTCCTTCCAATTCGAATACATACCCATTAACCTTACTCTCTGTCTTTTACCGCCTAACCAATCTCCAAACCAGGTCAATAATTTGCCTTCAATTCCATGAGCTTAATTTTGGCTAACAGTCTCTTATGAAGAGCCTTATTGAATGCCTTCTGGAAGTCCATATAAACTACATCCATAGATATTCCCATCTACTACTTTAGTTACTGCCTCAAAAAAATCAATTAGGTTCGTTAAACATGACCTACCTTTTACAAATCCATGTTGGCTGTCTCTAATCAGCTCAAATTTCTCTAAGTGGTCAGTCACTCTGTCCTTAATTATAGATTCTAACAGCTTCCCCACAGCAAATGTTAGACTAACAGGTCTATAATGTTCTGGTTTCTCTCTCTCACCTTTCTTAAATCATTTGCAATTTTCCAATCTAAAAATGGACAATTCCTGAATTGATAGCGCTTTGGAAGATCATGGCTAAAGCATCTGCAATTTCCTCACTTACTTCCTTTAAAACCCTGGGGTGGAAACCATCAGGTCCTGGGGATTTGTCAGTCTTTAGTGCCATTATTTTGTCCAATACTGTTTTCTTGCTTATGTTAACTTTAGTGAGTTCCAGTCCTTGATTCATTATTAGTTTCCCTGGAAAGTCAGGTATATTATCCTCTTCCTCTACTGTGAAGACTGACACAAAGTAATTATTCAACAAGGTTGCCATTTCCTTATTTTCATTTGCAATATTACCCCCAGGTGTTTTTAAAGGGCCCACATTAGCCTCGACAACCTTTAACAAGATGTCTTCTAACTGTTTCTCTCGTATTTCGGATTTTGAGGCTGCCGAAAGTTTTCACAACTCTGTTGAAAAGCCTGACTACTCTCGCAGCCTTCCTGTTTCAACAAGCCTTTTTTCCCCCCTCCCCTCTCTCTCTTCCCCCTTCACAGATAGGGATCAAAGGACTTTGCAACACAAGCAAGCGTGAGGTATTTTTCTGATTTTTAAAAATTCGTTCCTGGGATGTGGGCGTCGCTGGCAAGGCCAGCATTTATTGCCCATCCCTAACTGCCCTCGAGAAGGTGGTGGTGAGCTGCCCTCCTTAACTGCTACAGTCAGTGAAGTGAAGGTACTCCCACAGTGCTGTTAAGGAGGGAGTTCCAGGATTTTTACACAGCGCGATGAAGGAATGGCGATATATTTCCAAGTCAGGATGGTGTGTGACTTGGAGGTGAAGGTGTTCCCATGCGCCTGCTGCCCTTGTCCTTGTACGTGGAAGAGGTCATGGGTTTGGAAGGTGCTGTCGACGACGCCCTGGCGAGTTGCTGCAGTGTATCTTGTAGATGGTACACACTGCAGCCACGGTACGCTGGTGGTGGAGGGAGTGAATGTTTAAGGGGGTGGGTGGGTGCGTGCCGATCAAGCGGGCCGCTTTGTCCTGGATGGTGTCGAGCTTCTTGAGTGTTGTTGGAGCTGCATTCATCCAGGCAAGTGGAGAGTATTCCATCACACTCCTGACTTGTGCCTTGTAGATGGTGGAAAGGCTTTGGGGAGTCAGGAGGTGAGACACTCGCCGCAGAATACCTAGCCGCTAACCTGCTCTTGTAGCCACAGTATTTATGTGGCTGATCCAGTTACGTTTCTGGTCAATGGTGACCCCCAGGATGTTGATGGTGGGGGATTCGGCTATGGTAATGCCGTTGAATGTCAAGCGGCGGTGGTTGGACTCTCTCTTGTTGGAAATAGTAATTGCCTGGCACTTGTGTGGCACGAATGTTACTTGCATCTTATCAGCCCAAACTAGGATGTTGTCCAGGTCTTGCTGCATGCGGGCATGGACTGCTTCATTATCTGAGGATTATCTAGACACGGTAACAAATTGTTCTGACATTCAGTCTTTGGGGTAAACAACTTTCATTTAACATATCCACCACCTTTTATTTAGGTACCTTTTTTTAAATGTGCGAGAAGAAACTTTGCTTAGAAACGATAAAAAATATCTTTTTTCTAAATTCTTTCTGTGGAAAAACAGTCAAACAATCCTGATGCATGACGAGGGCCGCTTTGTTAATAATTCTAATACTCTAGAGTATGGGGCAGAGGTTAATGAGAACAGTACGCTCTACAATCAGGCTCAATCTAATTGAGGTTCTCTATTCCAGCAGAAGACAGGTCTAAATGTTCATTTTAACTAGCAGCAGATAATTCCAATGACTGAGCCTTAGCTGTGATATTAGAATACGGGCTTTTAACATCACAGTAATACCCACACTCTCTACTAATAGGATCACCAGAATTTAATTTGGTAATACAGTCACATGATTTACAATCATTTCTTTATGTAGTTTGGAAGGACAAAAATATCGAACTATAAGGCCACAGTACTACACTTCTAGATTGGCTGTTTATCATAGAATCATAGAGTACAGATCATTCGGATCATCGTACCTGTGCCGGCTATTTGTAAGAGCTGTCCAATTCGTCCCACTCCTACGCTTTTTTCCCCATAGCCCTGCAATATTTTTCCTTTTCAAGTATCCGATTCCCTTTGGAAAGTTACTATTGAATCAGCTTCCATCACGCTTTCAGGCAGTGCATTCCAGATCATAATAACTCGCTGCGTAAAGAAATTTCTCATCTCCCCCCGTTTTTTTTGCTAATTATCTGAAATCTGTGTCCCATGGTTATCGACCCTCCTGCATGGGCAACACGGTGGCATAGTGGTTAGCACTGGTGCCTCACAGCGCCAGAGACCCGGGTTCGAATCTGACCTCGGGTGACTGTCTGTGTGGAGTTTGCACATTCTCCCCGTGTCTGCGTGGGTTTCCTCCGGGTGCTCCGGTTTCCTCCCACTGTCCAAAAATGTGCAGGTTAGGTTGATTTGGCTATGATAAATTGACCCTTAGTGTTAGGGGGGGATTGAATGTGTGGGGTTATGGGGATAGGGTGGGATATGTTAGGGGGAATTAAATACGTGGGGTTACGGAGGTCGGGTGGGATATGTGTACTGTGGGGATTAAAGCAGAGACAGGGTACTGGATTTGAATGATCAGCCATGATCGTATTGAATGGTGGTGCAGGCTCGACGGGCCGAATGGCCTACTCCTGCTCCTAGATTCTATGTTTCTATGTTTCAATGGAAAGTTTCTTCTTATCTACTCCATCAAAAATAATTTTGAACAGCTCTATCAAATCTCCCCTTAACCTTCTCTGCCAAGGAGAACAATCCCAGCTTCTCCAGTTTCTCGACATAACTGCAGTCCCTCATCCCTGCTACCATTCTAGTAAATCTCCTCTTCACCCTCTCGGTCGGCTGTGGCTCTTGCCTCTGAGTCAGAAGGTTGTGGGTTCAAGTCCAGAGACTTGAGCACAAAATCCAGGCCAACACTCCAGTGCAGTGCTGAGGGAGCGCTGCACTGTCGGAGGTGCTGTCTTTCAGATGAGATGTTAAACCGATGCCCCGTCTGCCCTCTCGGTTGGACGTAAAAGATCCCATGGCACTATTTTGAAGACCAGGGAGTTATCCCCGGTGTCCTGCTCAACATTTATCCCTCAACCAACATCATTTAAAAAAGTGATTATCTGGTTATTATCACATTGCTGTTTGTGGGAGCTTGCTGTGCACAAATTGGCTGCTGCATTGCCTACATTATAACAGTGACTACACTTCGAAAAGTACTTCATTTGCTATAAAGAGCTTTGAGTCATCCTGAGGTTGTGAAAGGCACAATATAAATGCAAGTCTTTATTTCTTTCTCCAAGGCCTTGACATCCTTCCTAAAGTTGTGAAGGAATAGCCAGGATTTAGAAAAATGCACGATACTAAGAACAGATTTCTGAAATTATTAATAAATGACATACTGGGTTTAAAAGTCTGAAAGCCTCGGCGACACAGGCTGCAAACAGAATACAGGCTTATGAGATAAGATGGTTTGTTAACACAAATCTGTGAACACAAGCTTTGATATGGGAATTAGTTAAAAATGCGAAAAACAAGCCCTATTGATAAAGCAAAGGTTTGCTTCCAGAGCGTCTGAACATTGGAATCAAAACAATGGAATGACTCAAGTAAAGTGTTATAATCTAACACGTCGAACAGGCGCACAGAACATTAAAAAAACCAAGTGTCTTTGAAAAAATGACATCAAGTAAGAAATACCTGTCGTAAAATAGTTTTATGTTAAACTTAAAGACAGGAAACACAATTAAATATGCAACCAATAGAGATAGCTAGAAAACAAGTAAACACTTGAGTTAAAGTGTTTTCAATTTACATATTGTAAATATAATACCTACAGAAGCCTTTGAAGAAATGACATCAAGTAAAAGAAATGCCTGCTGAAGAAATAGTTTTAATGTTAAGCTTGAAAGATGGAGTCCCAAGGTCCGATAAAAACCAATTGAAGTAAATTAGAAATGCATGAAGATACTAGAGAAGTGGTTTTAATTTACAAGTTGTAAAAAGTACACAAACAAGACGATTTTGAAAATATTACTTCAATAGAAACACCAAGCAATTACATTGTTCTTGTATTGAACTTGGAATATCACGGAGTCACAACGTCTGAGAATAACCAGTTAAAGTAGTATTAGAAATACAATAGATAGACTTCCGAAGAATTGCATCAAACAGAAACCATTGCTGTCATTGTGTTTATGATGGTTTTGGAAACACCTAAACAGGACACAAGTCTAAAAGCATTCAACAGAGATATCAATAAAGAATAGAACAAAGTCAGCAAAGAATTACTTGATACAATTAGCTTACACAAATAGGAATACTTCAAAGGATAAGCCACCCAAAAAAAATATAAAAATAGAGCTTTTCAGACAGAAAAGTCAGAAGTCGCTGGGAAGACAAGCGTTTCTCAACTTTACAGACATTGGCCCAAAAATTTGTGTTGATACGCGAGAGTACGCACTGTGTACTCTCGCGTATTCTGTCTCCAATTGCTGGTTTTCTGCATGCACTGCGCATGCGCTGAAAACCGGCACTTGGTGAATGGAAAAGGGGGCGGTTCCTAGGTGAACCGCGTGCACGCTACAGGCTGCGCGCATGCAGTGCACTTAGTGGTTTCAACGCGCAGGTAAGTATGGAAGATTTTACACATAAAAAAAGGAGGAGTAAGACCCACTTTTAACAAGGTAAGTAGTGAATTAAGTATTATTTTGAATTTTTTTTAACAGGTATATCTTTTTTAGAGACTTTAAAGACAGGTAAGTTTATTTTTATAACTTTTTAAAAGATTTTAAATTTTTTCAAAAATTTAATTTTTTATTTAAAATGGTTAATTTATTTAACTATACTTATTTTATTAATGTGATGGTTTTTTAAAAAAATTTAATTGAGGTTTAGCTGTTCTTTTGGGGGGCTATAGTATTCATAGCTTTCACAGCACTTATGTGAAAGTTATGAATGGAAGATGGTGTGCTGCCATTGGCTCTAACTGAGTCACGTGATCCCACAGCTCGCACGAATTAACTACGCCTGTGGGATACGAAAGCACTGCACAGCAGCTGTCCAGAACATCAAGTTCGTGCGAGCTGGAACTGAAAAAGCCAACGCGCAGTGAGAGATCGCGGGGAAACCTTACCCTCGCACGAAGGCTTCCTCACGAATTTTTGGGCCATTCTCTGTAAGTTTTTAACTTGAGAGTCTCGGGTAATCAAGGTATTTGATTTTGATGGATATTCTGGATTAAGAAATAAGTAGAAGTGTGGAAATGTAACAAAGTTAAGATTTGAGAATAAGGATCTCTGATAAGATAATGTAAATGTGAGAAGTCGCACAACACCAGGTTATAGTCCAACAGCTTTATTTGAAATCACTGACTTCACCTGACGAAGGAGCAGCGCTCCGAAAGCTTGTGATTTCAAATAAAGCTGTTGGACTATAACCTGGTGTTGTGCGACTTCTCACATTTGTCCAACCCAGTCCAACACATCAAAGATAATGTAAGCTATTTGTATTTTGAACGATTAAAGTTGCGATTGCCATAATAAATGTTATCTAAATGTCGGTTCTGTAATAAATCTATATATTTTTAGAATAGTCTCAAAGAGCATTTCTGTATCATCTTGCGAACTCATTTTCTGTACATTCAAAGGAGTTGCAGAATTCTGGGGGGTATTCCGGACCCTTATAATATCCGAAAGGTTACAGTCTAGTTAAACTTATTAAAAGTACTATCTGGAGGACGGTAACATCTTCAGACCGTTTCTTTCCTTTAGGGAGAGGTACTCTGACCTTTAGACCCAATTAAGCATCTTATGGGATCCGGCTACCGCTAACTTTAGTAGAAGGTAAACGTCTGGGGAATACGCCTGATCTGGGGTAGTCCGAAAGGGCTAGGACTTGTAATTATCCCTTCAAAGTGTGCTGCCCATTATTGAACACAATACTCCAGCTGAGGCCAAACCAGTATTTTATAAAATGTTTAGCATAACTTTCTTGCTTTTGTACTCTAGGCCTCTATTTTTACAGCCCGGGTTCTTGTATGCTTTTTAAAAAAAAAGTCTTAATAACTTGTCCTGCCACCCTCAAAGTTTTGTGTACACCCAGGTCTCGCTGTTCCTGCACCCCCTTTAAAATTATACCATTTAGTTTGTCTTACCTCTCCTCATTCGTCCTTCATCACTTCACACTTCTCTGCATTAAATTTCATTTGCCATGTGTCTGCCCATTTCACCAGTCTGTCTATGTCCTCCTGAAGTCCGCTACTATCCTCCTCACTGTTTACATTATGGAGGAAATATTCAGTTGCTTTGCGCCTCCCATTAGTGCCCTAAGAGGGTGCTAATGGGGCGCAAAGCAACTAGCGCCTGGGCGCGGCGATGTTTGCGCCGCTTGTGAAATTGACCAGACATTTTGCAGCGCTGCTAAACATTACCGCCACGATCGCCTGTCCCTGCAGATCGAGACGTCAGTCGAGCGTGCAACGCCCCGGACCGGATATTGAGTGGCACCCTCTGCCTTACCGCCTGCTGCTAGCAACGACAGGTTGAGGGGAGCGTGATTGAGGGGAGCGTTTTGCAGTCGGGAAGGGACTGGGGGAGTGCTATTTAAAGGCGACTGCTTCCTGCCTTTTTTTGTCGGCAACATTTTTGCACCACGCATTCTGAGAGAGACACTTCTGGAGAGATTCAATGCTGTGTGAAGAGTTCTGGGTACTGAGCAGCACTTTGCAGGTTCATTTTAATTTGACCTTCCTTGCATCGATTTAGAAGTGACTTTGGGGCCTGCACTCTGAGCTCTTTCCCTGGGCCTCTCCATTGTTCTTTCCAGCAGATTTGATGTACAGGTCTCTCCAGGCCGAGATTCAAGGCTGCAATGAGCAGGGTGTGGATGGAGAGCAAGATCGACCCTCCCCTTTAAGAACTGGCCGGCGCCAGTGTGTCTGTGTTCCATTGCTTACTGACATCACATGAGCTTTGCCAGTGCTCTGAGGTAGCGCCTCGCTCCTCGGCGTTAGCGCCTTAAGAGAGGTGTGTAGCGCCTGATTTAGCGCTCCAATCACCTCCAGGGGCGATAGAAGCCAAGTTTGCAGTCGGAGGCGATAATTAACGCCAGGCGCTAAACTTTACGCCCGGCCGATTAATTGTGCCCCAAGCGGGGCGATACCGAATTTCTCCCTCTTTGCGTCATCTGCAAACTTTGAATTCATGCCCTTGATACCCAAGTTTATTTCATTTGTTCTTCCAAGGTGTGTGATGCAGGCAAGACTGCATTTATTACCCATACCCATGTCCGGAGAAGGTGGTAGTGTGCCTTCGCCTTGAACCGCTGCAGTCCTCATGGTGATGGTGCTCCCACAATGGTGGTGTTAGGTAGGGAATTCCAGAATACTAACCCAGTGACGATGGATGAAGTGCACTGCATGTTCAAATCAGGATGGTGTGTGACTTGGAGGTGATGGTGTTTTCACAACACTGCTCCTGTTGTTCTTCTTGGTGGTAGAGGTCACAGGGCAGGGAGATGATGTCAATGTAACTGGCGAATTGCTGCAGTGCATCCTGTAGATTGTACATACTGTAGCCACAATGCGCTAGTGGTAGAAAGGTTGGATATTGATTCCAGTAGCAGGGACACCAATCAAAGGAATTGCTCTGTCCTGGATTGTTTTGAGTTTGACTTTTGCTGCAGCTGCAACCATCCAGACAAGTGGTGAATATGTCATCACACTCTGACTTGAGCCTTGTAGATGGTGGAGAGACTTTGAGGGGTCAAGAAGTGAGCTACTCGTTGCACAGTACCCAGCCTCTGTCCTTTACCTTCTGGTCAATGGTGACGCCCATAATATTGATGGTGAGGGACTCAGCGATGGCAATGCCATTGAATGTCATAAGGTGGTGGTTGGGGTTGCTCTTGTTTGAGATGATCATTACCTGGCACTTGCATGTCGTGAATGTTACTTGCCCTTTGTCAGCCCAAGTCTGGATGTTATTGCCTCCGAGTCAGAAGGTTGTGGGTTCAAGTCCCACTCCAGAGACTAGAATACAAAAATCTAGGTTTCTCAAGGGCAACTAGGGATGGGCAATAAATGCTGGCCTTGCCAGCGACGACCAAATCCCATGAACGAATAAAAAAAAAGGTAACCCTCCAGTGCAGTACTGAGGGAGTGCTGCACTGTTGGAGGCGGCGTCTTCCGAGGCCCCATCTGCCCTCTCAAGTGGACGTAAAAGATCCCATGGTACTATTTCAAAGAAGATCAGGGGTGTCCTGGGACAATATTTATCCCTCAACCAACATCACTAAAACAGATTTTGTGGTCATTATGACATTGCTATTTGTGGGACCTTGTGCGCAAAATTGGCTGCCGCATTTCCTACATTGCAACAGTGACACTTCAAAAAGTAGTTCTTTGGCTGTAAAGTGGTTAGGGACGTCCTGAGATCATGAAAGGTGCTATATAAAATGCAAGTTCATTCATTCAATTCATCCGGGTCCTGTTGCAGACTAGCATGGGCTGCGTTATTATTAGGAGTTGTGTGCGGAGCTAAACATTATAGAATCATCAGCAAACAGCACCACTCTACCTTATGATGGAGGGAAGGTCATTGCTGAAGCAACTGAAGATAGTTGGGCTGAGGACATTTTCCTGAGGAACACCTGCTCTGATGTTCTGGGGCTGTGATTGCTCGTCTCTGACATACACAACCATATTCGTTTGCATCAGGTATGACTTCAACCAATGGAGGGCTTTTCCTTGGGCTCCCATTGACCAGTTTTGCTAGGGCTCCTTGGTGCCATACTTGGTAGAATTTGCCTTGATGTCAATGGCAGATACCTCTCCTCTAGTACTCAGTTCTTGCATCTATGTCTGTGTTAAGGTCTGGAGCCGAGTGATTCTGGCAGAACCGAAACTAAGCATCAGTGAACAGCTTACTGGTAAGTAGGTGTTGCTTTATAGCACTATTAATGACTCCTTCCATTACTTTATTAATGATTGGGAGAAGGCTCATAACAGGATAGGGAAGGATAGAGGATTGGAAGGGGAGGAGAGAGGATGAGGAAGGAGGGAGGGAAGGAAGGAAGAGAAGAGAAAGAGGAGAAGCTATTTAACCAATGATTATATTTTCCCTAAACCAAAATCAGCAAGGACATGTGGTGGAGTTCAGAAATAGTGTGACATTGTACAGTTTAACTAAAGTATATGTGCTATCAACCACTCCTTGAGATCAGATATATAACTGGAACAAAATATAATAAAAACTACTTACAGTATATGCACGGGCAGCTAATAGCAGTAAAATTAACTGCTCATAACAGATGCCCCATTAATATGAATTTGCCAATTGGAGGGTTTCCCAGTTTTGAGAGCAAGCCAATTTGCAAACAGCAAAATAAGCACCTCATAATCTTTGCAAAATGAGCTGACGCAGACCCTACAAGATCTTGAGTTTTTGCTGGCCCATTTTGTAGAGAAACTGGTTGTAATGAATCCACTTACTACAGTAGTTTCTGCTTTCTCGTATGTTGGTAAACAACGTTATGCCAGAGAAAGGCACTGAATCCTGGATTTCACCTGAAAGACATGTTGCCCCTACATTACTAAACAATCCAACAAACACACCAGGTGGCTGGAGTGATTAGAAAATGCAACTGTGGTGCAAGTTGGAGGGATTCAGATGAAGAAAACCACACACAAACACACACAAAACAGAACTCTTTAATACATTCAAGTGAGCCCTGCACAAAAAAGGAAACACTAACAAAAGAGCAGAATCAGACTAATAAAGAGGAACTGAAATAGTGCTTTCCTTTCCCTTGACTGCAAAATGTTCAAATCCCTTTAATTGCAGAATTCTAGCACCATTAGTGACAGGATTGAGTGGATATACTCTCTGGAGTTTCTAAGAACGAGAGGTGATCTCATTGAAACATACAAGATTCTGAGGGGGATTGACAGGTTAGATGCGGAGAGGTTGTTTCCCCTGGCTGGAGAGTCTAGAGAGAAAGAGAGAAAGAGAGACTTGCACTTCTATAACGCTTTTCACAACCACCGGACATCCCAAAGCGCTTTACAGCCAATGAAGTACTTTTGAAATGTAGTCACTGTTGTAATGTAGGAAAGTACGTCAGCAAAGACAAGAGTGATGGGTAAGCGGGACGAGATACAGGCAGCAGAGTTTTGCATGAGCTGAAATTTATAAGGGTGGAGTATGGGAACCCAGCGAGTAAAGCATTAGAATAGTCGAGTCTGGAAGTGACAAAGAGTTTCTACAGCAAAAGGACTAAGGTGGGCGTAGGTGCTCTTTGTGTTGGAGAGCATTTGGGGTCAGAACTTAACTGGACCAGCCACATAAATACTGTGGCAACAAGAGCAGGTCAGAGGCTGGGTATTCTGCGGCGAGTGTCTCACCTCCTGACTCCCCAAAGCCTTTCCACCATCTACAAGGCACAAGTCAGGAGTGTGATGGAATACTCTCCACTTGCCTGGATGAGTGCAGCTCCAACAACACTCAAGAAGCTCGACACCATCCAGGACAAAGCAGCACGCTTGATTGGCACCCCATCCACCACCTTAAACATTCACTCCCTCTACCACCGGCGTACCGTGGCTGCAGTGTGTACCATCTACAAGATGCACTGCAGCAACTCGCCAAGGCTTCTTCAGCAGCATCTCCCAAACCTGCGACCTCTTCCACCTAGAAGGACAAGGGCAGCAGGCGCAGGGGAACACCACCACCTCCAAGTTCCCCTCCAAGTCACACACCATCCTGACTTAGAAGTATATCGCCGATCCTTCATCGTCGCTGGGTCAAAATCCTGGAACTCCCTACCTAACAGCACTGTGGGAGTACCTTCACCACACGGACTGCAGCGGTTCAAGGCGGTGGCTCACCACCACCTTCTCAAGGGCAATTAGGGATGGGCAATAAATGCTGGCCTTGCCAGCGACGCCCACATCCCATAAACGAATAAAAAAAAAAGCTCAGCTTGGGGTTGAATATAATGCCGAGGTTGCAAACAGTCTGGTTCAACCTGAGACAGAGATTGGGGAGTGCAACCAAATGGTGATAGTCTTGTTGATGGACTCGCTGATGGAACAGCTGCAAATGCCACAGGCGGATGGATAAATGAGTTATCGATAGTCTGGTGATCAATATTAATTATTTCTATGTATCACACGAGTAGAATTTGTGTTTTCCAACAATTGTTAAACAATCAACATAAAAAGGGACCAGGTAACTTTGAAGTAGCATCTACATACCAGCTAAAGGTGCTGATTTTTTTTTTTCTATCCTTCTCACAGATGCAGACTGTTCCAGCCAGCTGCTTCAGCGAAACATTTTAGAAAAACAGCAAGACATCAGATAAATTAAAAATTAATTTCAAAATATAAAATACGGAGATTCCCAAGATCCAAAACTGGACAGATCTCTGGTCTGTCACAGTTTCTGCGAGATGGCAGCCTCTTCCACAACTGTGAGAAACAGTTGCTTAAATTACATTTAGCTTGGAGCCTCCTTACCTTATAAATTATAAACTTTAGCATTTTACTTACAATACCGTTGTCAATCTCATTAATAAATAGTACTTGAACATATTGCTGGCCACTGCTTCCCAAATAGCATTAACACTAAGCACTTTTGTTTTCCTATTACCTAGCCTGTTAATCATTCAATTTAGAATATATCAGATGACATCAAGTTGCACTTAAGTTACAAGTCTTCTGTGAACTTAATATTCATATTATTACATGCCCGTACAATGCCAATAAATTGGTCTTCCATTTTAAAAGACATCTGCGAAAAGGATTTTCAAGTTTACTGTTATTTCTTTACTATATTAGTCTTAAGTTTCTGACACTTTTGCCATAGATACCATGTGCTCACCTAATTTTGTACCTGTAATGAGAGGTTTGTACTGCTGTTACCCAATCTGAAATGCTGATGTTGCTCTGTCTGCTCTCAGCCACGTGTTTAGAGTGACTTCTTACTGTTCTCTGAAATTATCTCTCTTCCCTGCCCTTGAGAGGACACGGTTTCTCAGCTCAGTGGGTGGTGTGGCGCTGAGCAATACAAATAAGGAAGGTCCAGGTTCAATGCGGAGTGAGCTGGCCTCAACCGAAGTCACAGTTTGGGGGGAGTGGTGTAATGCAACAGGATTCACAGTCTTCAAGATACAGAAAAAACACAAATTTGCTTGGGTTCCCAAACATTGGCTGAGATTTTGCGGGGGGTTAGCGGGCAGGATCGGTGGCGGGTCGGGTTGGAAAGTGTTTTTTTTTGACAGTGGGTCAGGAACTCGCTGTTAACCCACTGCCATGCGCCTTTCCCAATGTCGGGACTGTCAACGCTGAGCAGACCCAACCGGCAGCGACAGGGGACCCAATTAAACTCATTAGCATCTAGTTGACAGATGCTTAACAGGCTTTTTTAACTTACCTTTTGACTTTAACTGCATGACCACGGGAACCACACTGTTCGGGGACCACGGCTGTCAACCTAAGGCACGAGTTCAGTGGCCATTGCTGATTACTTGACAACTTCAAATGTACAGTAAAAGCTCCCACCTGACAGATCATCACTTTCCTCAGCCAGAAGTTGTTTCTCAATCCATTTCCAGCACAGCACAGATTCTGCAGGCTTCCCACTTTCCACTCTCCATCCATTCTCACCTCATTGGAAGAACTCTCTCACCATTGACAGAATGCATCTGTCATCTCTACTTCACCTGCCATCTATTCATCAACATGGGTGCCCTTTATACTGTCTCACCTTGGTCCTCAGAATCTGACCATGATCAGCACCAACACCACCAACAACCTTCTCCGCAATCACCTGATGCTGCACAGGACAGAGGGCATCAGCACCCGAGCACACTGCTGCCTGGGAGGCCTGGGATGGGCTCACCATGACCAGAATTACTTCATTTGACGCTGTACACCCTGGCTGCCACATGATGCGTCAGGTTGGCACCACCCCACACCAACACCATAAAGCATCCCTACAATGTCCAAGCCATTCCTTTCACACTCACCAACATTGCAGGGGGTACCGTTATGTCTCACCATTCACTGCAACTCACTAAGCCACTTCCAAAGGTGCACACAAATCTGTCCAAGAACGCAAAGTGTTGAAAATAAAGGTTTCAATGTTTGACAGCACGTTAACAGATAGTTTACATGAACATTGGATAAAACACCCAAGTGCCTACCCTTGTGTGTTGTTAGTTGGTATGATTGCACTTGGGTGAGGGTGAGTGTGAGGGGTGGCTAGTGAGATGGGGATGTGATAAAGTAGATAGAAAGAGAAGGATGGGTGGAGGTGCAAAGTAAGTTGGTGTGAGTAAGGATGTGCAGGAGTAGGGTAGGGAAGGCAGAGTGATGGGGATGTGATGAGAGGCACAGGAGGATGAAGGCGAGTGTGGCTTTGTACTAACGTTTCGTGATCTAATGAGATCATCGAAAGGTTTGCGCCACTGCACCCAGGTCCTCCTGACCACATCCCTACTTGTGACCTCCTGTCCAATGTGCAACCAGGCTGTGTTGATCTCCTGGGGAGGTCTCTTCCGCCCATGGGAAGGGAAGAGGACCTCTCTGCGTGCTATGACTAAACCCATAAGCATATGGAGGGAGTCATGGGAGAACCTGGGTGCAGTCCTGTGCCTCTGTGCAGTGACTGTCAGTATTTGCAGCACTTCAATGCTGTAGAACACTGACAGCACAAACGTGAAAATAAAATTGGCCATGGTCCATTTAAGGAAACCGACTGAAGACACGTCATGAATGACGTCACCAGACCCGCTCCTTCTAATTGGGCCGGGAAACGTACTGGGCGGGCTTAACGAGCCGCATTAAGGCAAGTTCATTTTCCAGAGCGGGATGGAGCCAGCAGCGGGGTCGGGACCCACCACCGACCCGCCGAAGTAAGGAAAATCTCGGCCATTGTGCAGTCCGCCCTATTGTAAACACCTGGCAATATTGGATGGTGACAGGGCTACGTTCAGTGATGATTACCTCCCACTGTCAAACTGACCCAATGACACAAATAAAGAATGACAACTTTTGCACGTAACCACTGGGCCTCCAACACAAATATACGTGGAACAATCAGTCCCCTCTCTACTCCTCAGGAACACACAAAAGAAGTAATCTGAAAACATCTTTACTTCAGAAATTTTCACTACACAGCTCAACCCTGCAAATAAAAGTGCATTTAATTTTTGGTCCCAGCCATACCATTATCTGTAAATTTTCTGCTTCGTTTGTCATGCGACCCGAGTTGTCCCAGCACTCTGGGTAAACCACCCCATGAAATTCTCTCTCGCACACAGAATGTATTATTAGAAGCTATAACTAACTGAGGGTTTGCTGCAATGTTGGAGATGCCAACTTTCAAATGAAGAATTACACTGAGGATATAAAAGATCCCATGGCACTATTTGAAAAGCAGAGGAATTTTCCTGGTGTCCTGGCCAACATTTATCCCTCAGACACACCAAAAATAGATGAACTGGTTGTTTATATCATTGGGCCGTATTTTCCGATGCTTAGGGGTGTGTACGCGCTGTGTACACACCCGTAGGGACATCGGAAATGCCGGTTTCAGACATGCGAAGCGCATGCACTGAAAACCGGCATTTCCGAACTGTCAAGAATGCTCTTGACAGATCGGACGCCTGCCCTGGAGAAGGGCCTCTGCGAGGGGGAGAGTTCCGCTTTCTGCAGAATCTCCGCCTGCAGAAAACCCTTAGAAATCTTACGCCTGGTAAAAGCAGGCGTAAGGCCTGCTTTTACAAGCATAAGAATTGAAAAAAGTTTAAAAAAAAATTTCACTCCTTTATAATTTTAAAATACTTTTAAAAAAGGTAAGTTTATTTTTAGCTCCGTAATTATTTTTTTCATAAAATTAAATTTTTGTTTAAAGTATTTAATTTAATGTAATTTTAACTTATTTTAAAAACGTGATGGTTTTCTTAAAATGTATTTAATGTTTTGATGTGTTTTTGGGGTGATCTCCATTCATACTTTTGACGGGTCTATTTGTCAAAAGTATGAAGGGAGATTCCCTTCTCCTATTGGTTCCCCATGGCCCACGTGATCCCAGGGACGCTTGCGAACTGCATGCGCCCCTGGGATACGTGGGCCCTGCGCATTTCGACTGTGGAAAGGCCCCAGGAGCGGAAGTGTCCGGACCTCGGGAGCCCTCAGGTAAGAGCATAGATTTTTTTCCCCCCGATAGGAGGCATCCACACGCAGGAAGCCTCCTATCGGAAATTACGGGCCATTGTTTTTTGCGGTCTTGCTGTACCCAATTTGCTATATTCAATTTACTGCCACGTATGCCTACTAAACAACAGTGATCACACTTCAAGAGTAATTCATTGGCCACAAAGCACCTTGTGACACCCTGCCATAGGGTGTATACACAGTTCAGTCTATAATCAAGATGATTGCCTCCCACTTGAAATTACTGGAAATGATTGTACAAAACTGGTTCGAATTTCAGTGTTTAATTTGATGGAATCTCTCCTGAACTTTATTTCAGTGAACCGGTAAAGTATTTGAACCGGGGAAACATTATTTTTTTTCTCTATGGACGGATTTAATGGGCCATCCTACACATTTAATGGAACACACTATAGATATAAATATCTCCAAAAAAAGAGGAACCATCTACAGGTGTCAAGCCAGTGAAAAACACTACTGCAACATTCTGTAGAGCAATATTAACTTTAGGAACAGATATTTGTACTTTGCTCACGACTTCCATTTTAAACAGCTAGTCGGTAAAGACTTAACAAGGTTCTTCTCTGCATCACAGCCTATGGAATGTGCCAAATACTCCATGCCATTGCACCGTAGAAAACATTCTACAGATCGGTTATAAAAAGTCTTCCAACCTATTCACTCAAAATCTGCAGTAAAATGAAACTCTAAAATGCCAGAACTGAGATTATGCAAATACATCATAACCAACTTTGTCTCTTTGTGGTGTATAGAACACAGTATAAGAACATAAGAAATAGGAGCAGGAATAGGCCACTTGGCCCCTCGAGCCTGCTCTGCCATTCATTAAGATCATGGCTGATCTTGGGCTCAAAGCCACTTCCCTGCCCGCTACCCATAACCCTTCACTCCCTTATCTTGCAAAAATTTGTCTATCTCCACCTTAAATGTATTTAATGACCCAGCCTCCACAGCTCTCTGGGGCAGAGAATTCCACAGATTTACGACCCTCTGAGAGAAGAAATTCCTCCTCATCTCAGTTCTAAAAGGGCGACCCTTTATTCTAAAACTGTGCCCCCACGTTCTAGATTTCCCCACGAGGGGAAACATCCTCTCTGCATCTACCTTGTCGTGCCCCCTCAGTATCTTATATGTTTCAATAAGATCACCTCTCATTCTTCTAAATTCCAATGAGTATAGGCCCAGCCTGCTCAACCTTTCCTCATAAGTCAACCCCCTCATCTGTGGAATTAACCTAGTGAATCGTCTCTGAACTGCCTCCAATGCAAGTATATCTTTCCTTAAATAAAAGGAGACCAAAACTGTACGCAGTACTCAAGGTGTGGTCTCACCAATACCCTGTACAGTTGTAGCAGAACTTCCCTGCTTTTATACTCCAACCCCTTTCAAATAAAGGCCAACATTCCATTTGCCTTTTTGATTACTTGCTGTACCTGCATGCTAACTTTTTGTGTTTCATGCACAAGGACCCCCAGGTCCCTCTGGATACAGTAGTATAGTGATTATGTTACTGGACTAGTAATAAGCAAAAACGTGAGTTCAACTCACATCGGTGAGAATTTGAGTTCACTTTTTAAATAATCAAGTAAGAAGCTAACCATGAAGCTGTCAAATTGTGGTAAATACCCAAATGGTTCACTAATGTCCCATAAGGAATGAAGGAAACCAGCCGTCCTTACCCAGTCTGGCCTGTATCTGACTCCAGTCTCACACCAATATGGTTGACTCTTAACTTGCCTCTGAAGCAACCTAACAAGCCACTCAGTTGTATCAAACCGCAACAAAGAATAACAAGTACAGCAGTTCAAGAAGGTGGCCCGCCACCATCATCTCAGGGCAACTGGGGAGGGGCAATAAATGCCGGCCTTGCCAGCAATGTCCATAATCCGAGAATTAACATATTTTAAAAAATGAATGCTTTCTCATAAGTGGGAAATAGGTAGAAAAGCAGTTTTTTTCTCAATTCCATCAAATCCAATATTCCACTTATTTTCTAAAAGCACAAATATAAGTATCTACATTCTCCTTGCATGCTCACCTACTCTTCTGATCTGGCACGATAGCTTTGTGATTCAAAAAAAAATCTATCACCGGGCTTCCAACTATTACTAGTGGAAACAAAATCTAATTTGATTTTTTTAATGAAAATAAATTCCGACTACGAGAATAGAAAAAAAAACAATTTTCACTCAAGGTGCATTGATTAAAACTAACAGTCTGAATCCATGGCTTGATCTGCAGGAAAGGTTTACATAAATGAATACAGAAACCCACAAATGGGAGGAAAAACACTGGATAGATGTGCAGCAAGCGGAAAGACAGTACCAAGAGTCAACATGGAAAATCATTGGCACAAAGTACCAGCAAGTAAGAATAAAACTGTCAGCTAACGGGTGCAGATGATCTATACTACAGCAGGGCCAAGTCGCTTATATCCATCAACTGAAGCCCAAAATTAGATTTCAGCCTTGAAATTGTTCCCTGTCTATGTAGTTATTTATAATTAGGACAAATTGGCTTATTGCAATAAAAAAAAATGCCAATATCATGGGGGAAATTGTAGTATCTCTCAGGCTGGGTCCCAGTCCAATGATAGCTCGCTGCCCTTTTGACGTCTTCGTGCACTATTCACATCGGCTTTTCTGCTGTTCCGACTCAATCTACCTGCTCAGGCCATCATTGTGCTCACTAGCCTGGTGACCACTGGGACTTCAAGCAAAATCACACAACTCAGGCAGCATGCCATATATGTGTAGAAAAGCATGGCATTTGTCGCAGGATGTTTTTAAGTATTTTAAACAGGGAATGGGGGAGAGGGAAGGAAGATTCTGGATCTGGTTCGTGCAGATGTCAGCTCTCAATTTTTTTGTCCTTTATGCACAGATCACACTATATAATAAATACATGGTAGTACTGTAAATTTAATACGCAATTGACTCCATAGAAAATTCAAAATTAAGTGCATTTAAAAAAATGTCTCTCACGCACAGCAAGAGATAGATTTCTACAATTCACGCCATAAAAATTCTTTAAGTACATCAACTGACGGACTTCTTCACCTGGTGATCACGAAAGCCTGACAATATTTGATATGCCTAAATCACATTTGATATGCCAAAATTACTCGTAGACCCAAGCTTAATTCTATGGGGGAAAAGAACGAATGAGGCAAAACAACAGGGCACAAGGATTACTTATAAGTAAGGCCGACTACATAGTGGTAGGATGGGAGACAGGCTGCTTCAAGCTAAATTATAATCTAATTGAATGCAACAGATTGCAGTGCCTTCTACTGTCCATCACAGGGAAGTCCTCCAAAAGAATTAAATAGCAATATATAGCAGCAGCATGACTGTCCTCTGGGGAGGGGGAAGGAAACGTTAGTAACTTTCGTCTGAAAGGGGCAAAGCACTATTCCTGAGGGATCAAAGCTAACGGGCATAAGCAGTAGCTCAAGGAATGGGGCAAGGCTGCTGAAGGGAACAGATTTATAGTCATTATGCGCAGATGACTCAAAACAATACTTCATCTTTGCGGGTGTGGACCTCTCCTAGTGGAGCACAACCATTCAATTGGACTTGTACAAAGTGAGGCACTGTCCTGCTCGTTAGGGGCATAGCTTGAAAGTTTAAAAAAAAAAGCATAATAGATTCCAAAATCTAAAATATTTTTAAGTAAACACCAAGAGCTCCCCATTCAAGATTTAAAAAACAAGTGCTTATACTACACAACACTGTCAGAGCAGTTATGAAAATGGGGAGGGAGGGGAAATTTAAAAAAAAAATCAGTTCAAAATATGCAATTATAAATTTGACCCTTCAAGACGTTTCCACATCCTCCCCTTACAGTATTGGAGCAAATACTTCAAACTCATACCTTCAGACACAACCACATCCTGGGGCCTGAAGTCAGGCTTCAGCCTGGTCTGGTCTGGCCTAAATTTAACCCTTATTTTTTTTGTGTAGTGTGTGTGTGTGTGTCTCCCCCACTCCCCTCAAAATAAAATTACTCTGGAGAATGCACGCAGTAAAATCAGGCTTAAAATTAAAACACACACACACACAAATAAACGAAATATAAAGTCTCTCTCTCTGGGTTCACCAATATATAAACACCCTCACTCACTCACTCACAGTCAAGGCGGCTGCAGAGAAACCCGACTGCTTCAATCTCCATGGCAACCGCGCTTGTACAAGGGCCGCAGGCTCCAGCCCGGGGCCCCCTCTGGCCCACCACCACCACCAGCACCATCCACCAACCCCTCACTCACCATCTGCCGCTCGAAGGGGTTGTTCTCCTCGCTTTGGGATGAAAGCAGCTTGGACCAGAGCACCATCAGAGCCAGGAAAGTCCCGATGATCAGCAAACTCCGTAAGAGAAAGCCTAGTTTCACCCTCATTGCTCGCTCCCTCGCTCCCTCACTCCTCCTCCTCCTCCTCCTCTGTGTGTGTGTGTAACTGGTAGAACTTCAACTTTCAATGTGTAAAGACAAAAATCTATCTGCTCCTGGAAATAAATGTTTGCAATTCACCCTGGAGGAAGGGACAGGAATTAATTAAAAAAAAATTAAACTTACAATATAATAAACTGGTTTGAAATGTGCACTGGGATGTATTTTCAAAATAATAATTTAAAAAAAATAAAAGAGCGAGAGAGAGAGAGAGGAATGGAAAAGGCTCCCGTGGCTGATTTTTCTCTCTCCTCCTTTCGGTTTTGATCGCCTTCCTACTTAGAGCAGGTTTCACGCACTGCTGCCCCCTCCAGCTCTCTAGCAACATGTGCACCGCCCCTTCCTTCCTCTTTCTCTCTCTCTCTCTCTGTCTGTCTCTCTCTTTTCTTTCTTCCACCCCTCTGCCGGTTGTTCCGTTAATTACGTTTGACTCTAGTTCCACAGGACGTGGTGCAGTTGGAAGGCTGTGCGCCACAAACCTCTCTACGTGTGTGTTTGTGTGAAGGGATGGGGGTTTGCTTTATTTAAAAAAATACAAGTTCAAACCATCGTCAGATAAAGCAACAACTTTCATTTCTAGGTGACCTGCTGTCAAAAGCATGAAATGTTGTTGACACATTCAGGTGGTTGTTTTCCTATCTTTGCACTCTTGCCCTTTGGAGAAGGATGTGAATGAAGTAGTGGAAGGATTCCATGGCCTGACAGGCTACGCAACAGGAACACTCCTTCTATCTTTTATACTAGTCAATAGGGTAGATCGTCCTAGGGTTACAGCCGGAGGGTGTTGTGTGCTCCCACAAGGGCCAGCACAGGCAAGATAGGACGAATGGCCTCCTACTGTGCTGCATCCTTCTATGATTCTATAATATAGTGAGGAAGGGGGAAGGGAGGCAACCCACACCCAGCAAACACAAGTATCCCAGTGGATGTTAACACTAAAGTTAGAGCCAGAGCTCCACTCATCAGGACTGCCCGGAGCAAACTTTGAACCCTGCATCTTCTGACACAGGCAGGAATGCTACCATGCTCACCTCAAAAATCAGGTGTTCCATCGATACCTTGTTCAGTGGCATCAGTCACTCAGTAAGTAGTCTGAAGGTCTTACTTTTATTGGAGTTAATTCGTATTGTCCTATATCTACTTTCACGACAGTGTAACCCAGAGGTGTAACAATAGTATCCTCTTATGACCGTCCTTCAGCCCCATCTGCTCTCTCAGGTGGACGTAAAAAAATCCCATAGCACTATTTCGAAGAAGAGCAGAGGAATTATCCCCGGAGTCCTGGCCAATATTTATCCCTCAGCCAACATAACAAAAACAGATTATCTGGTCATTATCACATTGCTGTTTGTGGGACCTTGCTGTGTGCAAATTGGCTGCCGCGTTTCCCACATTACAACAGTGACTCCACTTCAAAAAAAGTACTTCATTGGCTGTAAAGTGCTTTGAGACATCCGGTGGTCGTGAAAGACGCTATATAAATGCAAGGCTTTCTTTCTGAATCCGATATTTGTGTCTTGCACATGAGTACTTCTTCAACCTCCCGGAGGCTGGACTAAGTGAACACTTGGTCAGATCAGGCTAGACAAGAATTATTAAGCTTTTTTATTTCACAGTGGGCTAACGTACAGAGCAACAGTTATGATCAGATCCAATTAGTTCAATTAGTATTTACCTTTGCAAAATAACACAAAATAATAAATGCATTACACTTCCGCACATCAGTAGAGCATCTGACTTGGCTTTAAATGATTTTTGATTACTTTCTTCGTTCTAACCTTCTCAGAGTCTTTGTTGCCTGAATGTCTCGCAGCATTCTGTTTCAAAAATCCGACTGACTGCTTGCTTATGTCTATGTCTCTGTGTGTGGCTCAGTGGGTAGCACTCTTGCCTCTGATGTCAGAAGGTTGTGGGTTCAAGCCCCACTCCAGCGACTTGAAAACATAATCCAGGCTGGCACTTTAGTGCAGTACTGAGGGAGTGCTGCATTGTCACAGGTGTCGTCTTTCGGATGAGATGTTAAACCGAGGCCCTATCTGCCCAAGTGGACATAAAAGATCCCATGGCACTATGTTGAAGAGCAGCAGGGGAGTTCTCCTGGCCTGGCCAATATTTATCCCTCAACCAGCGTCACTGAAACAAATTATCTGGTCATTATCACATTGCTGTTTGTGGGACGTTGCTGTGCGCAAATTGGCTGCTGCATTTCCTACATTACAACAGTGATTGTACGTCATTGGCTGTAAAGCACTTTGGGATGTGGTGAAAGGCGCTATATTAATGGCAAGTCTTTCTTTCTGTGTGTTATCTCTTGCTGTTTGCAGCTAGATGGGGAAGGCCTGCCAGATGCCTTGTGGAGTGCCCAGGTCTGAGTTGTTCAATGATTACCAAGGCAAGCTAATGAACAGCTCATTAGCAACAGTACATGGAGAACCAACAACAAAGTTAGTGTAGTAGTATCTTAAACACTGACCATCTCTGAGCCTTTTGTAAAAACTTAGAAATACAATGGACGTTACAACATAGAAGCTAAAATGCTCCACCCATCAAACATTTTGTCATATTCCAAGGTATAACTGGACTTAATGTGGAAAATTTATAACTATACTCTCCGAAATTTTTTTTTTTTTACATAGCTACCTTTTTTATAATATATATAAATTGTATAAGCTGAGTTTACCTGGTACTAAAAGGTTGCACTTGTCAAATATTTAGCCTAAGTGTAGCTTTCCTTAATACAATCTCCACGGTGCACTGACATGCCAACAACAGCTTCAGAAAATACAATTCCACTGGGAAAGTAAGGAGGAGGAAATATATTTTAATTATGTAAATAACTGAGAAAAATATTTTGGAGGAGGGAGGTGGTAAGCTTAGGTTTAATAGAGGTGTTCAAAATTATGGGTTTTGATAGAGTAAATAGGGAGAATCTGTTTCCACTGGCAGGAGGGTCGGTAACCAGAGGACACAGATTGAAGATAATTGGCAAAAGAACCAGGGGTGAGATAAGGAGAAATTTTCTTTTAAACATAGCGAGTTGTGATGATCTGGAATGCACTGGCTGAAAGGGTGGTGGAAACAGATTCGATAGTAACATTCAAAAGGGAATTGGATATATATTTGAGAAGGAAAAATTTGCAAAGCTTTGGAGTAAGAGCAGGGGAGTGTGGGACTAATTGGATAGCTCTTTCAAAGAGCCAGCACAGGCACGATGGGTCGAATGTCCTCCTTCTGTGCTGTATGACATACAAGAGATTTTTAGGGCTATCGTGCATTTACCACTATGTAGAAGGTCATTTGCAAGCTACTCAAATGTACATTAGCAGTCGCAGTGTATACTGTATACTGTGAAAACAATGTGGGCAAATCAACAAATGCAAACCTTTAAAAAACATTGTTAGGTCTCCATGTGTAAATCCATTTGATTAATGGTGCAAAACCAGTTATAAAAGTTCACCCCTCTTGGACCTGCTTGTGCTGCAGTTTCATATTGGCATCAATATTGTAAATCAGGAAATGGGAGCACTGCCAGCATAAAGACTAAAATGTGCAGGCAGTGTAGTATGACAATAGTTACTTTTCACTCTGAAGTAATGCATTGCATACTGCTGAGATTTACTTTGGAAGCAAACCCATTGTGTGCCGAAATGTGTGGTTTGAAGTTATTCCAGCCTGTACCTGCAATAAATGAGATCACAAAAGCTCCAACTCAATATATTTAAGAAGGAGATAGATAGATTTCTAGACACAAAAGGCATCAAGGGGTATGGGGAGAGAGCGGGAATATGGTATTGAGATAGAGGATCAGCCATGATCATACTGAATGGCGGAGCAGGCTCGAAGGGCCGAATGGCCTACTGCTCCTATTTTTCTATGTTGCTATGTTTCAATTAATGCTATTTTAACCCTTAGACTGTCAGCAACTCCTGGGAATTCTGTGTTCCCTGGGATAGCCATTTTTAAAAGATTTTAGATCACGCGTTGTGTGATGCTCCAAAATCCTCCAATAATAATGCAGTAATCCTACTCTGCTGTCTACAGGAGTTTTATGATTGTAATTATAAAAAAAGACTTGCAATTATATAGCGCCTTTCACGACCACTTTACAGCCAATGAAGTACTTTTGAAGTGGAGTCATTGTTGTAATGTGGGAAACGCGGCAGCCAATTTGCGCACAGCAAGCTCCCACAAACAGCAATGTGAAAATGACCAGATAATCTGTTTTTGTTATGTTGGCTGAGGGATAAATATTGGCCAGGACACCGGGGATAACCTTCTTCGAAATAGTGCCTTGGGATCGTTTACGTCCACCTGAGAGAGCAGATGGGGTCTCAGTTTAACGTCTCATCCAAAAGACGGCACCTCCGACAGTGCAGCACTCCCTCAGCACTGCACTGGAGTGTCAGCCCAGCTTTATGTGCGCAAGTCCCTGGAGTGGGATTTGAACCCACAACCTTCATGACTCAGAGCCACAGCTGACACTAGTACCATATAAAAGATGTCAGCTGTGGCTCACTGGTAGCACACTTGCCTCTGAGTCAGAAGTGGTTCAAGCACAACTTCTAGGCTGACACTCCAGTGCAGTGCTGAGGGAGTGCTGCACTGTTGGAGGTGCTGTCTTTCGGATGAGATGTTAAACCGAGGCTCTCTCAGGTGGATGTAAAATATCTTGAAGCAGAGCAGGGGAGTTCTCTCCGGTGATCTGGCCAATATTTATCCCTCAACCAACATCAATAAATCGATTGTACTGTTCATTTAATCGCTCCTGCCTTCCACCCCAGCATAGACCTTCCCTTTTGTTCTTTCCTCCCCTTCCCCCTTTCCCTGCCTCTGTGCTTGCTTAAAACCAGTTCTGACGAAAGGTCACTGGCCTGAAACGTTAACTGTTTATCTTTCCACAGATGCTGCCTGACCTGCTGAGTTTTTCCAGCATTTTCTGTTTTTATTTCAGATTTCCAGCATCCTCCGAGAACTCTGTGTTCCTCCAATTCTGGTCCCTTGTGCATCCCCGATTTTCATCACTCCACCATTGACGGCCGTGCCTTCAACTGCCTCGGCCCTAAGCTCTGGAATTCCTTCCCTAAACCTCATCAACTCTCTACCTCTCTCTCCTCCTTTAAGACGCCTCGGTGTCCTCGTTGCTGTTTGTGGGAGCTTGCTGTGCGCATTTTGGCTGCCGCATTTCCTACATTACAAGAGTGACTACACTTCAAAGGTACTTCATTGGTTGTAAAGTGCTTTGTGACGTTCTGAGGTTGTGAAAGGCGCTTTATAACTGCAAGTCTTTTTTTTAACTTTGCTAAATGAAATTCTCTCCAATATTCTCACCTCCTCTTCTGAAGTTGTGAAATTCAGTTGGCGTACAGTTCAAGGAGTGCTGCCTGCACAAGTTGTACTTCACACTAGTGGCCACTTTTTTCATGTGTGTGCACAGAGAACTGAGTGCTGGCATGTTCCTATCAATTGATATCCTATCCTCAGCTGACATCTCATTACTGCTGCATGCCCAGGTACAGACGTGTAATGGTTATAATACTGGAGCAGTAACTAACTTTCAATAATGTCATTCAGGGAAGTGTCTGGACTTCACAGGACGCCACCTCAACACTTTGCGGTTGACTCTTAACGCTCTCTGAAATGGCCTCGCAAGCTACTAAGTTGAAAAATAAGGGCAGAATTTAGCTACTACAGTAGTTCAAGGAGAAAGCCCACCACTTCCGGCAAAGTTACGGTGACGCAGCAGCAGAACGTCTGAGGAAATTCAGAGCCAGAACATTCTGTCCTTATTTTTATGTTCTTTGGTTTTCTATTGCGACTTATAGTTATATAGCAAGACTTACAGCAACGTGAGGAGCAGCAAAAGGTTGCTCGGAACATGGGGGTTGGGGGAGGTGGTGCGGGATCTCTGCAGCGCAAGCTGAGTAGCTGGGAGGTGCAAAACTGAACTGCTACAGTGCCCCCACTGGTGGGAGGGTATTATTTGGACTGTTTCCATTACAGGAATAGGAATTCATAATGGAAACGTTGACACAAAAGTGTGACAATAGGAATTACGTCTTTGTAGACAGGAAGTGCATGCGGACAGAAGACTTTTAGTGCATTGTAAAAGTCATTTATTACTCGTGGTTTGCCATTTACTGACAATCTCATATAAATAGCTGAAGTAGGAGTAGCTGCGAGTCATTAAAAATTTCATCACAAGCCAACTGGCTTACTAATGTCTTTTAGAGACGTCCTTACCCGGTCTGCCCTATACGTGACTCCAGTCCCACACCAACATGGTTAACTCTTAAATGCCCTTTGAAGTGGCCTAGCAAGCCACTCAATTGTATGAAGCCACTTTCCCATGGCAGTTAGGGATGTGGGGAAAAAAATGGACCTAGACACCATTGCCCATATCCTGAGAAGAACATTTTTTTTTAAAAAAAAAAAGCTCCCACAATAGCAAGTTATGAAATTGAATCTAATAAATCTTGGTATTTGTGGGTTGGTACCAGTAAACAAAAAGACCTTGAAAGTTATCTGATTGGAGTAAAAACCCCAAAGGTTTATTTTAATTCCCTTCAGTGAAGAGAACCTGCCACCCCTAACTAGTCTGGTCTACCTTAATGACCTCCTGAAGTGACCTAACAGCTACGCAGTTGTAAAAACTGGAAGGAGACTTCTTCTCCACGCAACTAGGAATGTGCAAAAAAAAAAAAATCGGGCTTGCCAACATTGCTCACATCCTGAAAATTTTTATTTTATTTTGTAAAATTGAGGTTGTCCCTGCATACCTCCTCCAACCCCTCTCCTCAATGAGCCCGTCTCCCACGCTCAACTGGTTTTCCCTCCTCGCCCATCCCTCATGAAACTCTCCATCTGCTTCCTTAATCGCCTCCTGCCCCCAGCTCTGATGCACTCAGATGTCCTCCCTCAGCCCTGTGCTCATTGACATCATTAATCTGTTCCTAGCTCTGCTGCTATCATCTTACACTGCGAATATTACAGCCTCAATCTTTCCATTGACTCCAACTACCTACCACCCTAAGTCCAACCTCCCTTTGTCTCAAGTCCTATACTGCAGTCTCATAAATATGCTCCTTCTTCAGCCACAGTATCTACAGTATCAAATTTCTTCGTGGTCTTGCCCTACCTTATCTCTGCAATATTCTCTAGTCCTGTGTCCCATATAGTGCTCAATACGTTGAGCTACTTCTAGTTCCCTGTTCTCTCCACTCCAACATTGGCAACTGCTCCTTCAGCTACTATGCCCCCATCCACTGGCTTACCCTCTGAAAATCCCTCCACTTGTGACCTCCTGCTTTCAGAAACCTCTTTAAAACCATTATCTTTGACCATGCCTTTGCTTTCCCTCCCTAATCCCTGTTTATTTTAATCTTTCCTTTCTCTCCCCTGTTCAGTTCTATAAAGAAAGAAAGACTTGCATTTATACAGCGCCTTTCACGACCTCAGGACGTCCCAAAGCGCTTTACAGCCAATGAAGTACTTTTGAAGTGCAGTCACTGTTGTAATGTAGGAAATTCAGCAGCTAATTTCACACAGCAAGGTCCCACAAACAGCAATGTGATAATGACTAGTTAATCTGTTTTTGTTATGTTGATTGAGGGATAAATATTGGCCAGGACCCCTGCTCGTCTTCGAAATAGTGCCATGGGATCTTTTACGTCCGCCTGAGAGAGCAGACAGGGCCTCGGTTTAATGTCATTTCTGAGAGACGGCACCTCCGACAGTGCACCATTCCCTCACCACTGCACTGGACTGTCAGCCTAGATTTTTGTGCTCCAGTCTCGAGTGGGACCTGAACCCACAACCTTCTGACTCGGAGGTGAGAGTGCTACCAACTGAACAAAACATTCTGACTTGTCGGTCTCTATCCAAACAGCTTTATATAAATACAAATTGTTGTTGCGTTTAGGGAAGGGAATATTGGATAGATTCCTCACTCCTGATTTCTAACCAATGACTCCTGCTGGAACTGTACGTGTGAATTTGTGCGAGGACAGGAAAGACCTCAGCTGTGATGCACCACCATGTTTGAACAGACTGCCGAGGCTCAGACATGAAGAAGGAACCAGAGAGAGTCAGTGACTTCAGAACATGGTGAGGTTGTAGAATTTGCAGAAAATTACGGAGGGGAAATAAAAAATGAGACTGACATTGAGTCTAGTCTATGTTGTTCTTCAGCAGCAAAGATTGACTGCGGAAACAAAATGGCTCAATACTAGATTTTTGCATTCTGGTCAAGAGACAACAATAACAACAAGTTGAATTTATACAGTGCCTTTAACGTAGTAAAACGTCCCAAGGCGCTTCACAGGGGTATCATAAGACAAAAAATTTGACACCGAGCCACATAAGGAGAAATTAGGGCAGCTGACTAAAAGCTTGGTCAAAGAGATTTTAAAGAGCATCTTAAAGGAGGAAAGAGAGGTGGGGAGGTTTAGGCAGGGAATTCCAGAGCTTAGGGCCTAGGCAACAGAAGGCACGGCCACCAATGGTTGAGTGATTACGATCAGGGATGCTCAAGAGGGCAGAATTAGAGGAGCGCAGATATCTCGGGGGGGGGGGGGGGGGGGGGGTGGGGGTGGTTGTGGGGCTGAAGGAGATTACAGAGATAGGGAGGGGCGAGGCCATGGAGGGTTTTGAAAACAAGGATGAGAATTTTGAAATCGAGGCGTTGCTTAACCGGGAGCCAATGTAGGTCAGCGAGCACAGGGGTGATGGGTGAACGGGACTTGGTGCGGGTTAGGACACGGGCAGCCGAGTTTTGGATCATCTCAAGTTTACGTAGGGTAGAATGTGGGAGGCCAGCCAGGAGTGCGTTGGAATAGTCAAGTCTAGGGGTAACAAAGGCATGGATGAGGGATTCAGCAGTGGATGAGCCGAGGCAGGGGCGGAGACGGGCGATGTTATGGAGGTGGAAATAGGCGGTCTTAGTTATGCCGCGGATATGTGGTCGGAAGCTCATTTCAGGGTCAAATATGACACCAAGGTTGCGAACAGTGTGGTTCAGCCTCAGACAGATGTTAGGGAGAGGGATGGAATCAGTGGCTAGGGAACGGAGTTTGTGGTGGGGACCGAAAACAATGGCTTCAGTCTTCCCAATATTTAATTGGAGAAAAGTTATATGTGAATATCAACTGGAAGTTCAGGTACAAAATCCAGACCCATTAGGCCTCCTGTTTCCATTCAGCATGAAGCAGGCAGTTATTTTGTTCTCTGATGTGGTCTACAATATATAGAAGAGCGTCAGCTTCGTGTGTGTGAAGAAACAACATAATTATAAACAGCATTTAACATGCTGTGAAATAATCCATCAGAAATGCCAACATTAGACTTCTTCCTGTGAGACAGTATCGGACTACATTTTAAGATGCCAATTTTTTTTTTGTCTGTTTAGTCTCCCCATGCTGCACACCATTCCCCGAATAAACTTCTTCCAAACCTCTGTCAATATAATCCTTAAAGTGGTCATTGGGAGGTCTTTGAGAGTGTCCAAAAGTGGCACTTCTTTTTTTTTTTCTCCATCCCTTATTGTGGTAAGCCATTGGTGGCCGTGCCTTCAGCTGCCTCAGCCCTAAGCTCTGGAATTCCCCTTCCCTAAACCTCTCTACATCTCTCTCCTCCTTTAAGACGCTCCTTAAAACCTACCTCTTTGAGCAAGCTTTTGATCACCTGTCCTAATATCTCCTTACGTGGCTCAGTGTCAAATGTTGTTTAATAACGCTCCTGTGAAATGCCTTGGGTCGTTTTACTACGTTAAAGACGCTATAGAAATGCAAGTTGTTGTTAAACATGTATGCTCTTGTTTAGCCGCTCCCTCCTGCAGCATGAATATGATACTGTATTCTATCTGGCCTAATATTAACTTACTTTTTTGACCGATTTCAAGGGCATGATTCAAAGGGTGGACTGAAATTCTGTTTGATGGGTAGAAATTAATAACACGTAGATTGAAATCACGCTGTGCAATCATTTCAAAGACCGCGTAAATGGCTTAATCCCTTTGTTAGAATACAATGAAAAAAAATTCATACACTTTAATGAGTTAGTTAGTCACATCACCCAGCATGATTTCAACCTGATGCAGCTTTTGTCTTTCGGATGAGGCTCCGTCTGCTCTCTCAGTTGGACTTAAAAGATCTCATGGCACTATTTCGAAGAAGAGCAGGGAAGTTATTCCCGGTGTCCTGGCCAATATTTATCCCTCGATCTGCATCGCTAAAACAGATTATCTGGTCATTATCACATTGCTGTTTGTGGGACCTTGCTGTGCGCAAATTGGCTGCTGCGTTTCCTACATTACAATAGTGACTATGCTTCAAAAGTACTTCATTGGCTGTAAAGCGCTTTGGGACGTCCTGGGGTCATGAAAGGCGCTATATAAATGCAAGTCTTTCTTTTCTTTGTCTTTGTATTTAGTTACTTAGGTTCCAATGCTTCATATAGTTATAAGAATAGACTTCATAATGCATATCATACCCATGGGAGGCTTTGATTCCATTGTGTCATCCTACTCCAGTTTATTTTTATTACTGAAATAGCCTCACCATTAGCTGTTCATTCCATTACTCCTGGTTTTAACTACCTCAACGTTGTTTCCCATTTTCAAATAATCCTTTTTGTATATGTTTCATTTGTTGAATTTGGTTCCCTTTTAATTGTGTACTGTTTCTCTTTTTATTGTGTGGATTTGCTGTTGTAGGGTTGTCATTTTCTTGAGCTTGCTGCTTTTTTTTTTTGCTTAACTCTTTTTTTTTGAGTGTGTCCCCTGGATTTCTCCAGTGTAATGTAGTACAAGGGCCTGAGAAGTAATGCAGGTTTTTGGGGACTGGGGATAGTGATGATGATGATGGTGAGAGAATGGGAGTCCTCACTGGTCGAAGTGAGTGAGAGTGGACGATAGATGAAAAAGAACGCTTACTGATTGCTGATTGCCAGCACAGAAGGATGAAATACACATTCAAACATGTAGTATGACAAAAGCTATGTATAGAAATTCGGCCGTGCCACGCCCGTTCTTCGGGCGCCAACCAGCCTACTAAACTCCCAATATGGCGGGTAGGAATTGCGCACATATTTCCGGAGAGAATTATGCCAAATTGGACAAGGTAGATAATTGCCGGCAGGAACGCACGTTAGGAACATTTAAAGGGCAGAATCATTTATTTAAATGAGGGTCCTGCGCATCGAGGAAAGATTGAGGGAGTTGGGGCTTTTCTCTTTAGAGCGGAGGAGGATGAGAGGCGACTTAATAGAGGTTTATAAGATGATGAGGGGGATAGATAGAGTGGATGTTCAGAGACTATTTCCTCGGGTAGAGGCAGCTGTTACAAGGGGGCATAACTATAAGGTGCATGGGGGGAGATATAGAAGGGATGTCCGAGGTAGATTCTTTACTCAGAGAGTGGTTGGGGTGTGGAATGGACTGCCTGCTGTGATAGTGGAGTCGGACACTTTAGGAACTTTCAAGCGGTTATTGGATAAGCACATGGAGCACACCAGAGTGATAGGGAGTGTGATAGCTTGATCTTGGTCTCGGACAATGTTCGGCACAACATCGAGGGCCGAAGGGCCTGTACTGTGCTGTACTGTTCTATGTATCTATGTATCTAGTCGGATCCGTTCTCAATTTTCGATCGCTCCAGCGCTTCACTCGCCATGTGCTGAACTCGCACAGCACACAATTGCCACTAACCGATCGGCCACTGCTACCTCTTCCCCTGCCTCCCAACTACCCCTAGCCACCGATCGCCTACCCTTCCTCACTTACCTGAGGGCCTCTGCGACACCAGCAGCGGCCTGATCCTTAATCACGTTTCGCCGGCAGTTCTGCACAGCTTGTTGGCTCCGTGGAAATGACGCCCGAGGTCCAATATCGGGGGGGGGGAGGGGGAGCACTTGGGCCTCACATTCAGGCACAGGGATTGGCCCCTGTGCCCCCCTGCCACCCCGCACGCCCAAAATTGGGGGCCCCCAAATTTCTAGGCCCTTGAATAATAAATGTCTACCCAACACCAAATGACAGTAACCATAATATTCTTAAGAGAATGAATGAAGCAGTAATTGAGATCTGGAAAATATATCTGGGAGCTCCACAAGTACTAGGCTTGTACCTGATGACTGGGGAATAGGTTATGTGAAAAAAAGGAGCTATACACGACCCAGCCAAATTACAGACCAATTACTCTAATGGAATTCGACCACTGTTCATCTAAGGGGCACAGAGGTGATAAAATCCAGGTAACATTTGGTATTATTAGTAATATGTCATGGCTCACAAATCCTCTGGGATTTTTGAGGATTATGGAGAACACAAGAACAAAAAAGGATCTGACCCTTGTTTCGTTCGTGCTGTTTTGTACTGACTGACCCCGTGACTTACCGCAGCTAAGTGCATCTTACCTAATCTGAAATGGCAGGTCTCCTGATGCCACAGCGCTATGTGCGTGAGGCATAAAAAGGAACAATACTCACTAGTGACAGTATTCCACCATCAATCCGAGAGAAACTGCTTCCAGTAGTTGAGAGGTCTAGAACGAGGGGGCATTGATAGAAAAGTAAGTTTCGGACAGAAAGCAGGAGAAATTTCTTTTACACAGAGGCTGTGGACTGCACGACCAGAGTTAGCTTAGTTAAGCAAAGACCATGTCAACATTTAAGACTACTTTACATAGGTAGCTGAAGGAAAGGCGAATAAATGGAAATGGGAATAAGGCAGCTACACGGGATTAGGATTACGGCGGATGTGGATGATAAATACCAACATGGATGGTTGGGCCAAACCTGTTTCTGTTGCAATTTCTATGTAACTCACTTTTAAATTTTCATAAAGAAAAGAACTTTCTTTTATATAGCATCTTTCATGACATGAGGACGTCCCAAAGCACTTTATAACCAATTTAGAAATTTTGGAGTGTAGTCACTGTTATAATATAGGGAAATACGGCAGCCAATTTGCGCACTGCAAGCTCCCACAAACAGCAATGAGATAGTGACCAGATATACTGTTTTACTGATGTCGTTGGAAGGATAAATATTGGCCAGGACACTGGGGAGAATGCCCTTGCTCTTCTACGAATAGTGCAATGGGATCTTTTACGTCCACCTGAGAGGGTGGACTCGCCTTAACATCGCATCTGAAAGTCGGCACCTCCGACAGTGCAGCACTCCCTCAGCACTACACTGGAGTGTCAGCCTAGATTATGTGCTCACGTTCCCTGGAGTGGGATTTAAAACCACAACTTTCTGACTCGTAGGTAAGAGTGCTACCACTGCGCCAAGGCTGATACCTAAACAAAGTGGAGAACGCAGTTGCTCTACTGGATCTCCTGTGGCATTATTCACAGTCAGTCAGAGGTTCTGTGTTTGCAAACGGAGCAGAGATGGCTAGAGAAGAGGTGGTGTGAGATTGTGAGCTGTGGCTCAGTGGTAGGACTCTCGAATTTGAGTTAGGTTGAGGAAAAAATCTAGGCTGACACTTCAGTGCAGTACTGAGGGAGTGCTGCACTGTCGAAGGTGCCGTCTTTCGAATGAGACATTAAACTGAGGCCCCATCTGCCCTCTCAGATGGATGTAAAAGATCCCATTGCACTATTTTGAAGAATAGCAGGGGAGTTATCCCTGTTGTCCTAGCCA
Organism: Squalus acanthias; assembly: GCA_030390025.1. NCBI lineage: Eukaryota > Metazoa > Chordata > Chondrichthyes > Squaliformes > Squalidae > Squalus > Squalus acanthias. The sequence continues at coordinate 251,432,403 of CM059425.1, forward strand.
ATATTTATCCCTCAATCATCACCTAAAAAACAGATTATCTGGTCATTATCATATTGCTGTTTGTGGGACCTTGCTGCACGTAAATTGGCTGCCGTGTTTCCTACATTACAACAGTGACTTCACTTCAAAAGTACTTAATTAAAATGTTTTTTAACATTTAATTTAATATAATTAAACGGGAAGTAAAGGTGAAAATTGCGGAGGTACTGGCCATAATCTTCCAATCCTCCTTAGATACGGGGTGGTGCCAGAGAACTGGAGAATTGCAAATGTTACACCCTTGTTCAAAAAACCCAGCAACTACAGGCCATTCAGTTTAACCTCGGTGGTGGGGAAGCTTTTAGAAATGATAATCCGGGGCAAAATTAACAGTCATTTGGACAAGTGTGGATTAATTAAGGAAAGCCAGCACGGATTAGTTAAAGGCAAATTGTTTTTAACTACTTGATCGAGTTTTTTGATGAGGAAACAGAGAGGGTTGATGAGAGCAATGCGGTTGACGTGGTGTACATGGACATCCAAAAGGCGTTTGATAAAAGGCTTGCCATGGAGTAAAGGGGACATGGATACGAAATTGTGTGTATATATATATATATATCACAATTTCAAAATTTGGTATAGTGAACAGTGAGGAGGATAGTGATAGACTTCAAGAGGACATAGACAGGCTGGTGGAATGGGCGGACACGTGGCAGATGAAATTTAACGCAGAAAAGTGCGAAGTGATACATTTTGGTAGGAAGAACGAGGAGAGGCAATATAAACTAAAGGGTACAATTCTAAAGGGGGCCCAGGAACAGAGAGACCAGGGGGATATGTGCACAAATTGTTGAAGGTGGCAGGGCAGGTTGAAAAAGCGGTTAAAAAAAGCATACGGGATCTTGGGCTTCATAAATAGAGGCATAGAGTTCAAAAGCAAGGAAGTTATGATGAACCTTTATAAAACACTGGTTCAGCCTCAACTGGAGTATTGTGTCCAGTTCTGGGCACCGCACTTTAGGAAGGATGTGAAGGCCTTGGAGAGGGTGCAGAAAAGATTTACAAGAATGGTTCCAGAGATCAGTTACGTGGATAGACTAGAGAAGCTGGGGTTACTCTCCTTGGAGCAGATAAGTTTGAGAGGAGATTTCATAGAGGTGTTCAAAATCATGAGGGGTCTAGGCAGAGTAGATAGAGAGAAACTGTTCCCATTGGCAGAAGGGTCGAGAACCAGAGGACACAGATTTAAGGTGATTAGCAGAAGAACCAAAGGCGACAAGAGGAAAAACTTTTTTACGCAGTGAGAGGTTATGATCTGGGATGCACTGCCTGAAAGGGTGGTGGAGGCAGACTCAATTGTGGCTTTCAAAACATAATTGGATAAGTTCCTGAAGGAAAAAAATTTGCAGGGCTACGGGGAAAGGGCGGGGGAGTGAGACTAGCTGAAGTGCTCTTGCAGAGAGCTGGCACGGGCTCAATGGGCCAAATTTTTTAAATATTCCTTCCCGGGATGTGGGCATCGCTGGCAAGGCCAGCATTTATTGCCCATCCCTAATTGCCCTTGAGAAGGTGGTGGTGAGCCGCCTTCCTGAACCGCTGCAGTCGCTGTGGTGAAGGTACTCCCACAGTGCTGTTAGGGAGGGAGTTACAGGATTTTGACCCAGCGACGATGAAGGAACGGCGATATACTTCTAAGTCAGGATGGTGTGTGACTTGGAGGGGACCTTGCAGGTGATGGTGTTCCCAGGCGCCTGCTGCCCTTGTCCTTCTAGGGGGTAGAGTTTGCGGGTTTGGGAGGTGCAGTCGAAGAAGCCTTGGGGAGTTGCTGCAGTGTATCTTGTAGATGGTATACACTGCAGCCACGGTGCGCCGGTGGTGGAGGAGGTGAATGTATAAGGTGGTGAATGGGGTGCCGATCAAGCGGGCTGCTTTGTCCTGGATGGTGTCGAGTTTCTTGAGTGTTGTTGGACTTGCACTTATACAGGCAAGTGGAGAGTATTCCATCACACTCCTAACTTGTGCCTTGTAGATGGTGGAAAGTCTTTGGGGAGTCGGGAGGTGAGACACTCGCCGCAGAATACCCAGCCTCTGACCTGCTCTTGTTGCCACAGTATTTATGTGGCTGGTCCAGTTAAGATTCTGGTCAATGGTAACCCCCAGGATGTTGATGGTGGGGGATTTGGCGATGGTAATGCTGTTGAATGTCAAGGGGCGATGGTTAGACTCCCTCTTGTTGGAGATAGTTGTTGCCTGGCACTTGTGTGGCATGAATGTTACCTGCCACTTATCAGTCCAAGCCTGAACTTCGTCCAGGTCTTGCTGCATGCGCATATGGATAGCTTAATTATCTGGGGTGTTGCGAATGGAACACTGTGCAGTCATCAGCGAACATCCCCACTTCTGACCTTATGATGGAGGGAAGGTCTTTGATGAAGCAGTTGAAGATGGTTGGTCCTAGGACACTGCCCTGAGGAACTCCTGCAGCAATGTCCTGGGATCTGAGATGATAGACCTCCAACAACCACAACCATCTTCCTTTGTGCTTGGTATAACTCCAGCCAGTGGAGAGTTTTCCCCCTGATTTCCATTGAATTCAATTTTACTGGGGCTCCTTGATGCCACACTCGGTCAAATGCTGCCTTGATATCACTCTCACCTCACCCCTGGAATTCAGCTCTTTTGTCCCTGTTTGGACCAAGGCTGTAATGAGGTCCGGATCCGAGTGGTCCTGGCGGAACCCAAACTGAGCATCGGTGAGCAGGTTATTGATGAGTAAGTGCCGCTTGATAGCACTGTCGATGACAACTTCCATCGCTTTGCTGATAATTGAGAGCAGACTGATGGGACGGTAATTGGCTGGATTGGATTTGTCCTGCTTTTTGTGAACAGGACATACCTGGGCAGTTTTCCACATCGGGTAGATGTCAAGTGTTGTAGCTGTACTGGAACAGCTTGGCTAGATGAGTGGCTAGTTCTGGAGCACAAGTCTTCAGCACGACAGACGGGATGTTGTCCGGGCCCATAGTCTTTGCTCTATCCAGTGCGCTCAGCCATTTCTTGATATCATGTGGATTGAATTGAACTGGCTTCTGTGATGGTGAGGTCCTCAGGTGGAGGCCGGTATGGATCATCCACTCGACACTTCTGGCTGAAGATGGTTGCAAATGCTTCAGCCTTGTCTTTTGCACTAGTGTGCTGGGCTCTGTCATCATTGAGGATGGGGATATTCATGGAGCCTCCTCCTCCCATTAGTTGTTTAATTGTCCACCGCCATTCGCGACTGGATGTGGCAGGACTGCAGAGCTTTGATCTGATCCGTTGATTGTGGGATCGCTTCGCTCTGTCTATAGCATGCTGCCTTTGCTGTTTAGCATGCAAGTAAGTCCTGTGTTGCAGCTTCCCCAGGTTGGCACCTCATTTTCGGGTACGCCTGATGCTACTCCCGGCATGCTCTTCTACACTCCTTATTGAACCAGGGTTGGTCCCCTGGCTTGATGGTAATGGTAGAGTGAGGGATATGCCGGGCCATGAGGATACAGATTGTGGTGGAGTACAATTTTGCTGCTGCTGCTGATGGCCCACAGTGCCTCATGGATGCCCAGTTTTGAGCTGCTAGATCTGTTCTGAATCTATCCCATTTAGCATGGTGGTAGTGCCACACAACACAATGGAGGGTGTCCTCAGTGTGAAGACAGGTCTTCGTCTGCATAAGGACTGTGCAGTGGTCACTGTTACCAATACTGTCATGGACAGATTCATCTGCAATCGGTAGATTGGTGAGGACGAGGTCAAGTAGGTTTTTCCCTCGTGTTGGTTCTCTCAGCACCTGCCACAGGCCCAGTCTGGTAGCTATGTCCTTCAGGACTCGGCCAGCCCAGTCAGTAGTGGTGCTACCGAGCCACTCTTGGTGATGGACATTGAAGTCCCCCACCCAGAGTACATTCTGTGCCCTTGTTACCCTTTGTGCTTCTTCCAAGTGGTTTTCAACATGGAGTAATACTGATTCATCAGCTGAGGGAAGGCGGTAGGTGGTAATCAGCAGGAGGTTTCCTTGCCCATGCTTGACCTGAAGCCATGAGACTTCATGGGGTTCGGAGTCAATGTTGAGGACTCCCAGGGCCACTCCCTCCCGCATGTATACCACTGTACTGCCACCTCTGGTGGGTCTGTCCTGCCAATGGGACAGGACATACCCAGAGATGATGGTGGAGGAGTCTGGCTGAAAGATATGCTTCTGTGAGTATGACTGTCAGGCTGTTGTTTGACTAGTCTGTGTGGCAGCTCTCCCGATTTTGTCACAAGTTCCCAGATGTTGGTGAGGAGGACTTTGCAGGGTCAACTGGGCTGGGTGTGCCATTGTCGTGTCCGAAGTCGGTGCCTGAGGTCGATGCCGGGTGGTCCGTCCAGTTTTAATCTTATTATTATTTTCTGTTGTGGTTTGTTACAACTGAGTGGCTTGGTAGGCCATTTCAGAGGGTAGTTAAGAGTCAACCACATTGCTGTGGGTCTGGATGTCACATATCGGCCAGACCAGGTAAGAACGGCAGATTTCCTCCCCTAAAGGACATTAGTGAACCAGATGGGTTTTTACGACAATCTGATAGTTTCATGGTCACCATTACTAGCTTTTTATTCCAGATTTATTTGATTAACTGAATTTAAATTCCCCAGCTGCAGTGGTAGGATTTGAACTCACGTCTCTGAATCATTGGTCCGAGCCTCTGGATTACTAGTCCAGTAACATAACCACTATGCCATCATTCCCGAATGGCCTCCTTCTGTGCTGTAACCATTCTATGATTCTATAATTGGCTGTAAAGCTTATGGGACCTTCTCGGGTCGTGAAAGGCACTGTATAAATGCAAATCTTTCTTTCTTTTACACATGACCGCTGAAATGATTTGGAAAGAATTTTGGGAGAGATGTTCTCACAGAAGGTGAACTAAGTGTTTTTTGATTAGTCCCTAGAAAATCAATAAATAAGTAAATGAAATAATTAGGGTTTCGTTAAGCAGTGCGGAAAGATAAGTAAATGCATTTGTTCGTGTCACGGACCACAGTTACATAAATAAATCTCTGCATGCAACGTGCTGTGGTTACATAAGCAACCGTCCGTATATAGCTGAATTGATTTTCCTGATGAAGTTACCTTGGATAAAGTTCTAAAGTTCATGCTTTAATGTTGTAATACAATGGCTTTTATTCCACAAACCTTTTCCATTGCCGAATGAAGAAGGCTGAGGGGGCAGGCTCTCAAAAACAGCAAGATCTCTGCCACAGTCTGTGATTGGACAGTCCTGCTTTCATTCATCTAAAGAAATCTCTCTCTCCTCACTACTTCCATCTCCAAGATGTGGTTATGTTCCTTAGACTTGGGAAGGAGTTTCCTTTTGTGGTGCATTCTGGAGCAAATAGGGGAGCGCTTGCTCTGGTTGACATGGGCTGTGGCCAGTTGGGATAGACCAAGGCATTGACAGAGAAAAATAAAATCAATGATTTGAAGCCCTGGACTTCAGCAAGAAAACATTTTAAAGCAGTTTACAACACTGTTACAGGCAAACCTGAGTCAGGATAGGAATTTTAAGAATGAAAGAAAGACTGGCATTTATATAGCACCTTTCACAACCACTGGAATTCAATTTACTCTGAATTATTCATTTTTTATGGGTTTCTTATGTTATAAATGTTATTTACAGGGGTGGCTCAAACCAAGTTCTCAAAACCATTTGAGCAAGCTGATTACTCTGTTTTTCTGGAGATGCCTGGTTTTGTTGAGTCAAACTGTATTTTATTCATTCACATATACAAATCTTTGAAGATGGCAGGACAAGTTGATGAGGCTGTTAAAAAATGCATACGGGAACCTTGGCTTTATAAACAGAGGCATAGAGTACAAAAGCAAGGAAGTTATGCTAAACCTTTAATTACATTTCATTCTGGTCGCCACACTTTAGGAAGGATGTCAAGGACTTGGAGAGGGTGCGGAGGAGATTTACTAGAATGGCACCAGAGATGAGGGACTTCAGTTATGTGGAGAAGCTGGGATTTATCTCCTTTAGAGAAGGTTAAGAGACGATTTAATAGAGGTGTTTCAAATTATGAAGGGTTTTGATGAGGAGAAACTGTTTCCACTGGCAGGAGTGTCGGTAACGAGAGGAAACAGATTTAAGATAATTGGCAAAAGAACGAGGGGGGGGAGATGAGGAGTTATTACACAGCGAGTTGTTATGATCTGGACTGCACAGCCTGAAAGGGCGGTGGAAGCAGATTCAACAGTAACTTTCAAATGGTAATTTGATATATACTTGAAAAGGAAAAATTTGCAGAGCTATGAGGAAAGAGCAGGTGAGTGGGACTAATTGGATAGCTCTTTCACAAGAGCTAGCACAGGCACGATGGGCCGAATGGCCTCCTTCTATGCTGTAAGATTCTATGATATCCGCTCCATCACCAGGACTTGCTAATTCCACCTCCGTAACATTGTCTGACTGCCCCTGCCTCAGCTCATCCAGCCATGCCTTTGTTAGCTCTAGACTTTACTATTCCAGTGCTCTTCTGGCCGGCCTCCCATCTTCCACCCAACATAAATTTAAGCTTATCCAAAATTCTGCTGCCCGTATCCTAACTCGCACCAAGTCCCATTCACCCATCACCCCTATGCTTGCTGACCTACATTGGCTCCCGGTCCGGCAACGCCTAAATTTTTAAATTTTCATGCTTGTTTTCAAATCCCTCCATGGCCTCGCCCCTCCCTATCTCAGTAGCCTCCTCCAGCCCTACAAGCCTCCGAGATCTCTGCACTCCTCCAATTCTAGCCTCTTGCGCATCTTCGATTTTAATCGCTCCACACTGGGCCCTGGAATTCTCTCCCTAAACCTCTCTGCCTCTCTCTCCTCCTTTTAAGACGCTCCTTAAACCTACCTCTTCTGTCCTAATATCTCCTTATGTGGCTCGGTGTCAAATTTGTTTGATAATCACTCCTGTGAAGCGCCTTGGGATGTTTTACTATGTTAAACGCGCTATATAAATGCAAGTTGTTGTTGATTTATTCAAACAATTGGATCTCTAATTTTCAGCCTACAAATGTGTGATGTTTTATGTTTGATGCCCTGAGGTCTAATACCCTGAAGTGTGACACTGAGGTGAGAAAGCTCTTAAGGACACATTTCCATGCGTCATGCTTTTGAAAGGCACGATGTGGCGGATGCATGCTGAATTCAAAACGTTTAATTTTCTAGATTGTCAACTTTGCAGACGACAATAGCTATGTGACTAGGTGACCAGTGGAGGAGAAATTGATGCCATGCAACGGGATCTGAACAAGTTAATGGGATGAGCTGAGGAATGGCAGATGGCGTTCCATTGCTCCTTGTTTCACTTGGCACGGAAAAGTACAAGGCAGCGCACATGGGCACAGGAAACACAGAAAATGTGAACGCATAGGAATTTGAAATTGGTAAAAATGCAATCCCAGAGGGATGCATTAACAAGTCTTTCATTCTTTCTTGAATGTGTTCGTACGTAATCCCTTTGCTGTTTTAACAGGGGTGTTGCCCTGCTTATTTTAAAAGGGTTATGCCTCTGTTGCAATTTAACACAGCTGTGTTAATAGTCACACACAGTAATAATCAGGATCCAAGAGTGCAATTTTGAACACCTTACTTTAAATGTCATTGCAAAGGGTGTTGAGCAGAGCGGCAAGGATAATTCCAGAACTCCAAACTTTAAAGTGCAAGAATAGGCTAATTCAATTAAAATGCTCGTCACTCAAGAAAATTGGGTAATTGAACACGAGATGAGGATGAGGCGAGACTTCAGATCCTGAGACTCTTTCTGCTGGAGAAGAAAAGGCTGAGGATATTTAATGATGGAGTTTAAGATTAGGAAGGGTGAATAGCAAAAAAAATGATTTCCTCTGGTTGAAGAGTCCGTGCTAATCAATTTAAGATTGCCACTAAGAGAATGAGGAGAAAGGTTAGCAGAGTTTTCTTGATGCAGAGGTTTTTTTTAGAGCACGGAATGCTTTGCTGCAGGGAGTAGTTGAAGCAGAGCCTATTGCATTCTTTATGGGAAGATTAGATAACCATTTGAAGCAGAAGAAGACGAAGGAGCAGGGATGTAGGATTAATTTTGGATTGCTGTAGCAAAGAGCCAGCACAGACACAATGGGGTAAATTTTAACTTTTAGAGGGTCTGCCCTCCGTTTCACACCTCCGCCCGATTTTTCCTTTCCATTCATTACGGCCCGTTTCCCACCTGCTGGTAAAGGACAATCGGGCGAGGATGAAACGGAGGGCCGATCTGCCGCCACTCGTTTTCTGCCTATCGGTATATTAAAATCTGCCCCAGTGGGTTGATTGCAATGTTCCCTGTAAGCGCTCCAGGGAACCCGCGCAGCCGGCTTGCCGGCCTATCAATGTAAAAGCCGCGCATGCACGGTATTTTGAATGGCCCGCGCAGCCCCTTAAAAGGGCCGCACAGGGCCAAAATAAATTATAAACAGGGAACATTGGTTGACTGGCCTCCTCCTGTGCTGTAAACCTCTGTGGTCTATTTGTGGTAGAATTACCACCTCCCCACTGATTTTCTTTTTAAAAAATTCATTCATGGGATGTGGGCATCGCTGGCAAGGCCAGCATTTATTGCCCATCCCTAGTTGCCCTTGAGAAGGTGGTGGTGAGCCGCCTTCTTGAACCGCTGCAGTCCGTGTGGTGAAGGTACTCCCACAGTGCTGTTAGGGAGGGAGTTCCAGGATTTTGACCCAGCGACGATGAAGGAACGGCCGATATATTTCCAAGTCAGGATGGTGTGTGACTTGGAGGTGGCGGTGTTCCCATGCGCCTGCTGCCCTTGTCCTACTCGGTGGTAGAGGTCGCGGGTTTGGGAGGTGCTGTCGAAGCTGTCTATGGTTTGTTTATAATTAGTAGATGATAAATCACCACGCCGGTGATCCAATTATCTTCCCGCTGTGCTAAACATTTTTTCCTTACCTTTGAAGCAGTGCTGTTCTTTATTTCTATAACAATATTATCTGCAAAAAGATTGCATAATCAGACTGAAGGCATATCACCAATGTGGAAAACAGGTACGGCAGATAAAATTTCCATTACCATTGAGCGCGTGCTACAAAATCCAAGCTGTATGCAAAATAGTGGCTGTATTTTGCCTACACAAAACAATGATTATACTTCAAGGCAACTCATTGTGCGTGAGGCACCAAGCTGAGGTGGCACCGTTTCCGATTTATTTCTCCTTCCCTGGCCTAGAGACACTGAGGCCTATTGCAGCACCCTCAGTGCCACAATGCCTGGCCTCCACTCACTCAGCACAGACCACCCAGCCTTGCAGACCAGATAAAGAGTCATAGAGTCATAACAGCACAGAAGGAGGCCATTCGGCCCATCGAGTCTGCGCAAGCTCTATGTAGAGCAATCCAGTCAGTCCCACTCCCCTGCTCTATCCCCGTAGCCCTGCAAGTTTATTTCCCTCAAGTGCCGATCCAGTCTCCCCTTGAAAACATTGAGTGTTTCCGCTTCCACCACTTCCGTCAGCAGCGAATTCCAGGTCACCACCACTCGCTGCGTAAAAAAGTTTAGGTAGGTGCCAGGGTCAATTCCTGGCCTGATTAATCACTCCTGCCCTCCACCTTATCACAGACCTTCCCCTTTTGTTCTTTGCTCCCCTCCCATCCCCGGCTCTGTACTTGCTTAAAAACTGTTAAATTTTTAACATCTTCCAATTCTGATGAAAAGGTCATCAACCTGAAATGTTAACTCTGTTCCTCTCTCTCCACAGATGCTGCCTGACCTGCTGAGAGTTTTCCAGCATTCTCTTTTTTTTTTTAGCTTTCCAGCATCCGCAGTATTTTTCTTATTTCTTCTAATCTGGTGCTAGTTTGCTCATCCCTGCAGACGGCTATAATCATCTTCTTCTTCTTCTTTCATATGGTAGTAGCAAAGCAAATGAAATATCAATATCTAAGTCAGATATCCAGGCCAAAGCCTCCGGTGTAACAGCGTGGATATCTTATAGGCTGCCTGTGAATTTCCTCTGAGGGCAGTGCTCAATGATGTGCTCCAGGGTCTGATTCAGAGCTCCGCAGTTGCATGAAGAGGATGCTTTAATCTTCCATCTATGAACAAGGTGGCAGCATCTACCGTGACCGGTTCAGAGGTGGTTGCTGGTTGTCCACTGTTTGCGAGGAAGGTTTGAGCCTGCAGGTTGTATTGTGGGGTCCTTTTATAAGGAATCCATTCCGTATGTCACAGTTCTTCCAAGCATTTTGCCATCTGTCATCAAGGCTAAGGGGAGATCCCTGAAGGGCTTCAGCGACGGTCCAACATGACCTTCTAGATTTGAGACGGGTTGGTGGTAGGTTGTTCAAGTTGTCCTGGATCGGCATGTCTTTGCTGGTGTAGCGGTGGTATTCTCTGGAGACTGCATATTCGCGGCTTAGGTGTGGTGGTGCGATGTTTGCAAGCACGGGCAGCCAAGGTGTTGGTGTCGATAAAAGCATACAGGTGATAATTCTCATGGTAGAATTGAGCTGGACATCAATGGATTTGACGTGTACTTGATGGCCATGCCGGAGAGCAGTACTCCGCTGTAGAGTACACCAGGGCGAGTGCTGCAGTACGGAGGGTTTGAGCGTCTGGTCCCCATGTGGATCCGGCGAGTTTCTGGATCAAGTTGACCCTACTCTTTAGTTTCTTCCCAAGAGATGTCTATATGACAGGGTGCGATCAAGCGTGACGGCTATAATTGGAGTACCTGTAATGTTTCTATTGGTTGCTATTCAAGTCTATAACGATTTTCATCTAAATCCATAATAAGAGGATTAACTAGAATCAAAACCAGTCCTCAGTGTATGAAGAAAGTTCTTTCTTAACCAGATATCTATCCTATTTTTTTTAAAGGGGTCAACCCAGATAGCATTAACTGCCTCTATTCCAGAGAGTGCCAAAAAATCCTTAATTTCTGCTATCACTCAAGCCCTGTTAATTTTGTACGGATAAATATTTGAAGGGGAAACATTTGCAGGGCTGTGGAGAACAGGCAGGAGAGTGGGCCGAATTGGATAGTTCTTTCAAAGAGCCGGCACAGCCACGATGGGCCGAATGGCCGCCTCCTGTACTGTATCATTCTACGATTCAACGTCATCTAATTCCTCCGACTATAGTCTAAATGCATGTACATTATCCATGCTCGTCAGCGTTTTTAAAGAGCTGGTTCAGATCCCCTGTCAAATGGTGCATGACAAGTGCACTCAAGATGAATTGCAAATAGGGACATTATTCCTGCTACCTTACCCATTTGAATTGTATTTTAACAGGCCCAGGGAGAGGGAGATGCAGAGACAGTTTCCCATCATCAGCAACTCAACAACAGGCAAGAATAAAGATTCTGAATATGCGGTTTATTAATAGTATGCACCCTCTGTCTTGCTAGCAGGAGACGGAAGACTGCAGATCAGAGAGTTAGTGAACATCAGAGGCATAAATATATTATTTCCATTAACAGCAAAAGTGGTCTCGGCAGAAAACATTTAACTATAAAAGACAGCGATCACAAACTGAGCTATGCTGATGAGAAAACCAATGGCAGCTGTGTGGTTCACACAGTTTTTTTTGTGCTGAATAGAACAGTGGATAGATGTAAAAACTCAGCCCTCCACTGAAGATATCAGCGGTTAATACATATTTATTGCTTTTGGCTAGAAAGAGTTATCAAGCTGTTGAATTTCTGTGTTGTTGACATTTTCTCATCCTGCACTTAATGGCTTCTCTTCCTCTCCTGAAGATGGTGACTCATTCCAAAGGCACTGGCCAGCCATAAGTCCCTCGGCCGAGTGGGCAATTTTCCACAAGTGTGAGTGAGTACCAGCTATTCAACTATGGAAGGAACCAAGCTGAACTAGAAAGAAAGAACTTGCATTTATATAGCGCCTCTCGCGTCCTCAGGACATCCCAAAGCGCCTTACAGCCAATGAAATACTTTCAAAGTGTATTCACTGTTGTAAAGTAGGAAACGCAGCAGGTAATTTGCGCACAGCAAGCTCCCACAAAGTGACAAATGACCTGATAATCTTTTAGTGATGTTGGTTGAGGGATAAATATTGGCCAAGACACCAGGGAGAACCCTCCTGCTCTTCTTTGAAATCGTCCCATGGAATCTTTTACGTTCACCTGAGGGGGCAGACAGGGCCTCGGTTTAATATCTCATCCGAAAGACAGCATCTCTGCAGCGCTCCCTCAGTATTGCGCTGAAGTTTCAGCCTTGATTATGTGCTCCGGTCGCTGGAGTGGGACTGGAACCCGCAACCTTCTGACTCCGAGGCGAGAGTGCTACCCACTGAGCCACAGCTGAGGCCTACTGAGGCTGCACCGCAGGAGGTGGAGCCTTTACTGATTTCTTTCTCCTTTCCTAGCCTAGGGACGTTGAGTCCTAATTGCAGCACCCTCACTGCCTTACCTCAGCACAGATCTTTCAGACCATGAAGGTCCCAGGCTGAATATCCTGGTCTGTGCTGAGATAGCTAGGGGCTGGGTCAGTTCTGGTCAACAGTTTGGTGCTAGTTTGCTCATCCCTGCAGCGTGGTGTAATTGGAGCACCCAGTACACTGTAATATTTCTATTGGCTGCCATTCAAATCTATGACAACAGCAGCTTTCTTTTATATAGCGCCTTTAAATCAGTAAAACGTCGCAAGGCACTTCACAGGAATGTTATCAAATAAAATTGAACACCGAGCCACATGAGGAGATATTAGGACAGAAAAGAAGTAGGTTTAAGGAGCGTCTTAAAGGAGGAGCTAGAGGTAGAGAGGCGGAGAGGTTTAGGGAGGGAATTCTAGAGCTTTGGGCCCAGGCAGCTGAAGGCTTGGCCGCCAGTGGTGGAGCGATTAAAATCAGGGATGCACAAGAGGCCAGAATTGGAGGAGCGCAGAGTTCTCGGAGGATTGTAGGGCTGGAGGAGATTACAGAGATAGGGAGGGGCGAGGCCACGGAGGGATTTGAAAGCAAGGATGAGAATTTTAAAATTTGATTTGTTGCCGGATCGGAAGCCAATGTAGGTCAGCAAGCACAGGGGTGATGGGCGAACGGGACTTGGTGTGAGTTAGGACACGGGCAGCAGAGTTTTGAATGAGCTCAAGTTTATGGAGGGTGGAAGATGGGAGGCCGGCCAGGAGAGCGTTGGAATAGTCGAGTCTAGAGGTAACAACGGCGTGGATGAGGGTTTCAGCAGCAGATGAGCTGAGGCAGGGGCGGAGACGGGCGATGTTACGGAGGTGGAAGTAGGCGGTCTTGGTGATGGGGCGGATATGTGGTCGGAAGCTCATATCTCAGTGAATTACGACACCAAGGTTGCGAATAATTTGGTTTAGCCTCAGACAGTTGCCAGGGCGAGGGATGGAGTCGGTGGCTAGGGAATGGAGTTTGTGGTGGGGACCGAAGAGGAGTCATCTAAAGCCATAATAAGAGGATTGTATGGAATCAAAGCCAGTCCTCGGTGCATGATTTGTATTATTGGATTTGTCTTTGTACAAAGCTCTGTTATGAAAATGGGGTCAGCTTGTAGGTGAATGGATCTCAGTAGCTGGACTTCTATGCAGGCTGATGTTCTGTCTATTTATAGGAATATCTCATTTGAAGAAGTGAGTGGAAGACCATATGAAGGGAGGTTTCCATTCACTTCTTGAAGGAAAAGTGAGTGTGAATGAAAAAAGAAGTCTATTAGGGAGAAAGTAAGAGAATATTTGTTGAAAAGAACAGTGAATGAGAGTGGGTGTACGACTGAATATGTGTGGGAAAACAACAGTGAGGCAGGCCAGTGATAAAGAAGTAAGAGGGGGCTCGAAAATACATGTGTGTGTGTGTGAGGCAAGAGTGTGTTTTTATTAAAGACCTAAGGGGAAGGGTCAAGGCCTGTAGCTCATGTCGAAAATCTTTTGATAAGGTCAATCAGGAAGTAGCAATCTGGTGACACCAAGCCAGGGTTTTAAAAGCTTTCACATTGCAAGTAGGAGGAGAGTCTGAGGGAGGAAAGAAGTTTTGAGATCCTGGGCAAGACTGAGTGAGCCTGGAAATTGGCACGACAAGTCTTGCTGTGAGCACAGGGAGGGAGAAATTAAGAATCCCGGATTTCTTTCACCCCAGCATTGGTGGCCGTGCCTTCAGCGATCTAAGCTCTGGAATTCCCTCCCTAAGCCTCTCTGCCCCTCTCTCCTTTTTAAGACACTCCTTAGACCTCCATAGACATGTCGACTGAGTGGGCAAGAACATGGCAAATGGAATACAATGTTGGGAAGTATCAAGTTATCCACTTTGGTAGGAAAAACAAAAAAGCAGAATATTTTTTGAATGGTGGGAGACTGGGAGATGTTTGCACTCAGAGGGACCTGGGTGTCCTTGTACATGAAGCACAGAATGTTAACATGCAGGTACAGCAAGCAATTAGGAAAGCAAATGGTATGTTAGTTTTTGTTGCAAAGGGATTAGAGTATAAGAGGAAAGGGGGTAAAATTCGGTCAGCGGGAGGTTAGCGGTGGCGGTTACCGGTAGTGCCCCGTGGCGCGGCGCCTCCGGTGTTGCCATAGTTACTGTGCGCAGCGCCCTGGCCGTGAACTTCGGTAGCCCCCCTTGACTCGGGGGCGTACGTGCAGCTGGGGAGGCAATAATTAAAGGGGAGGTGCCGGGCGGCCATTTTTGTTGCTGGCCGCCTGCCAGCACCTGCCCCCGTTGCCACCCCCGGCCTCCTCTGCAGCCCCCCCACGGGGTGCCGGCTGCGCTCTGCTCCTTTGCTGCAAGGCCCCTCCCCTTTAATAAGGGGAGAAAGGCCTGCTGTACCGCGGTGCGATGTGCCACCGCACGTGGCGCAGCGGCATGTAGCACTGCGATATTCCCTGGTAGCGCCCCAACAGGGAGGGGGAGCGCTTCTAGTACCGCCCCGCCTCCCTCTAGGGGCGCTACCAGTGAATTTTGGGCGTGGGGGCACTAACCTTTTCAGGGTGCTAAAAGTAGCGCTCCGGCGAAATTAGCGCCCCTAAGGGGGCACGACTGAACTTTTGCCCCAAGAAGTCTTACTACAATTATACAGGGCATTGGTGAGGCCACACCTGGAGTACTGTGTACAGTTCTGGTCTCCTTACCTAAGGGAAGTCATACTTGCCTGAGAGGGAGTGGAACGAAGGTTCACTGGACTAGTTCCTGGGATGAGGGGATTGCCCTATGAGAAGAGACTGAGTTGACTAGGCCTATATTCCTCAGAGTTTAGAAGAATGAGAGGTGATCTAATTGAAACATATAAAATTCTTAAGGGGCTTGACAGGGATAATGCTGAGAAAATGTTTCACCTGGCTGGGGAATCTAGAACACGGGGTCACAGTCTCAGAATAAGGGATCGGCCATTTAGAACTGAGATGAGGAGAAATTTCTTCACTCAAAGGGTTGTGAATCTAGAGAGCTGTGGATGCTCAGTCGTTGAGTATATTCAAGACAGAGGTTGACAAATTTTGGGGAATTAAGGGATATGGGAATAGTGCGGGAAGGTGGAGTTGAGGTAGGAAATCAGCCATGATCTTGTTGAATGCTGGAGCAGGCTCGAAGGGCCAAATGGCCTACTCCAGCTCCTATTTCTTATGTTCTTAAAACCTACCTCTTTGACCAAGCTTTTGGTCACCTCTCCTAATATCTCCATATGAAGCTTGGTGTCAAATTTTGTCTGATAACGCACCTGTGAAGTGCCTTGGGACATATTACTATGTCAAAGGCACTAGATGAATGCAATACATTGTTGTTGTTGTTGTAGAGCAGTTTTAGAGAAATGAGAAGAAAATGCAGAAGAAAAAGTAGGAGCGATAAGATAGGATGAGAAGGGTTAGAATGGAAAGAGGTTCAAGGCTTCAGGCAAGCGAGGGAATAATTATCATATGCTTCATATGGAGATATTAGGAGAGGTGACCAAAAGCTTGGTCAAAGAAGTAGGTTTTAAGAACATAAGAAATAGAAGCTGGAGTAGGCCATTTGGCCCTTCGAGCCTGCTCCAGCATGCAACAAGATCATGGCTGATTTCCTACCTCAACTCCACCTTCCCGCACTATTCCCATATCCCTTAATTCTCAACATGTCATCGATGACGACGAACACCTTGCTAAGGCCATCCCCACACCTCCACTACTCGCCTTCAAGCAGCCACCTAACCTCAAAAGTACCATCGTTCGCAGCAAATTACCCAGCTGTCAGGAGAACAGCGACCACGACACCACACAACCCTGCAACGGCAACCTCTGCAAGACATGCCAGATCATCAACACAGATACCGTCATCACACGTGAGGACACTACCCACCAGGTACATGGTACATACTCATGTGACTCGGCCAACGTTGTCTACCTGATACGTTGCAGGAAAGGATGCCCCAGAGCATGGTACATCGGCGAGACCATGCAGACACTGAGACAACGTATGAACGGACACCGCGCAACAATCGCCAGGCAGGATTGTTACCTCCCAGTCAGGGAACACTTCAGCAGTCAAGGACATTCAGCCTCGGATCTGCAGGTTAGCGTTCTCCAAGGCGGCCTTCGAGACACACGACAACGCAAAATCATCGAGCAGAAACTGATAGCCAAGTTCCGCACCCATGAGGACGGCCTCAATAGGGATATCGGGTTCATGTCACGCTACAGAACGTGACTCGACATCATTGTCTGTCTTTCCAGTTTTTAAAAAAAAACACAAAAAAAAACCAAACCAAAAAAAAAGTTAAAAGCTCAACTGCAGACAGCAGGATTTGACACGTTGAACCCCTGTGATCCATCTCATTGTCTTGGCTGTGCTCTGGTGTGTCTTTGAAGTAATGCTTCCCTGAAAGATTGTATCTCTGCAGTTTCTGTGTTTATATACTGTGTTATATTGTAGATTCCTTCATTGCACCTTTACCTGACGAAGGGGCGACAGCTCCGAAAGCTTGTAATTTTAAATAAATCTGTTGGACTATAACCTGGTGTTGTGCGACTTCTCATTTTTGTCCACCCCAGTCCAACACCGGCATCTCTGCATAATAATTATCATGTAACAATACAAATTAGTGTAATATAGGCCTTGTTTCGGTCCATGATAATGTTTCAGAAATAACGGCAGGGATAGGAGCAACCCATTTTATCCCTACTGACACAAATGGAGCAAAGTTTGTTGACCGTTTTGATGTTCTCTACCTTGCCCTGGTAGGCCCTTTGGACCTCACAGAGCTCCCAATTGCTGTCACCAGAGTAAAAGGGAAAGTCTAAATAATGGCTGCAGCTTTACTTTCACTTTTACTGCCAGGGTAAATTTTACACAAGCCCCTGGAGTTACACCACACCCAGGTACCAACAGAATGAAAATCCAGACCCGGGTATTTGTATTTGCTAGAAAAACGTTTGTTGTGACACTGTGTAAGTTGCATACAGGGAAATAAATCTAATTTTAGTACAAGGCAACATTGGAAATATTTCAGATTTCAAAGGCGCTGCCAGTGATTGTAATCTGTGTGAATACGTTTACATAAAATTTACATAGAATTTACATCACAGAAAGAAACAGGCTATTCAGCCCAACTGGTCTGTGCCGGTGTTTATGCTCCACACGAGCCTCCTCCCACCCTACTTCATCTCCATATCCTTCTTTCTTTTCTCCCTCAGATTCTTATCTAGCTTCCCCTTAAAAGCATCACCTCAACTACTCCATGTGGTAGCAATTATCACATTCTAACCACGATCTGGGTGAAGAAATTTCTCCTGACATTTCTTATTGGGTTTATTAGTGACTATCTTATATTCACGGCCCCTAGTTTGGACACCCCCCACAAATGGAAACATGGGCCTAAAAATTCGGTTGCTTTGTGCCTCCCGTTAGCGCCCTAAGAGGGCGCTAATGGGGTGCAAAGCAACTAGCGCCCGGGCGTGGTGCCGCCAACGCCTCCTGCAAAATTCAGTGGGAGGTTAGCGGTGGCGGTAACCGTTAGCGCCCCGCGGTGCTGCGCCGCCGGCGATGATGTCATCGCCGTGCGCAGCACCCTGCTCGCACCCCGGCCGCGATCTTCGGTAGCGCCCCCTGACTTACCGCTGGATGTTATGTCCGATGGGCTCAGGGGGGCCTACCTGCAGCCGGGGCGGCGCTAATTAAAGGCGAGGTGCCGGGTGGCTATTTTTGTTGCTGGCCACCTGCCGTCCCCGGACTCCTGACCAGCCCCCCCCCCCCCCCCCCCCCCCCCGCGGAGTGCCGGCTGCGCTCCGTGAGCCCGGCACTTCTCTTGAGTGCCGAGCTCTTTTGCCGGCACTCTGATCCCTGGTGGCCCAGCTGGGCCCCAGGTTGTGCTGCGCAAGGCCCCTCCCCTTTCAGAAGGGGAGGAAGGCCTGCAGTACCGCGGCACGTAGCGCCGCGATATTCCCTCGCAGCGCCCCAAGAGGGAGGCGGGGCACTTCCAGTAGCACCCTGCTTCCCTCTTGGGGTGCTACCGATGAATTTCAGCCGCAGGGGTGCTAACTTTTTCCCGCCGAAGTTAGCGCCCCAAAGGGGGCATGACTCAATTTTTCCCTCTTGTCCTTTACATCTACATCTACCCTATCAGATCCCTTCATAATTTTAAAGACCTCTATTAGGTCACCCCTCAGTCTTCTCTTTTCTAGAGAAAAGAGCCTCTGCCTGTTCAGTCTATAAGGACCTATAGTGACTTTCTTTGAAATTATATACTGCGCTATGGAGGAATTGAGACAGCAAAACAATCTCCCGTGGCTGGGATTTTCGCTCAGCACTTAGTTGCAATCCGATCACATAAATCATTTAAAAAAGTTATCAACAGGCACAAATCACGTCACTATGGTTATGAGAGACAGGGAATACAGACAAATGCCAGTTGTTATTTATAGAAGGATGAAATAAATCATTTCCTGAAGTAAACCTCAGTGGCAATATTTAATTTCCTGACTAACTTATTTCCAGCATTTAAAAAGAAATGCAAAGGCTTGGCGTGAGAGTCCTGACGTGGAAAATCCGTTTGTAATACACAAATTTTTCAATGCATAACAATAATGGCAAGCAGGAACTTAATCAGCGCATTTACTTGGCTCCCATTTACCTCTATAAATATCACGGCGCAAACTCCCCTCCTTCCTCTAAGTTATTTTAAACAACAGAAAATGCTGTAAAACACTCAGCGGGTCAGGCAGCATCGAGGAGAGAAACAGAGTCAACGTTTTGGGTCGAGGACCCTTCGTCAGAACTGGAAAAGGTTAGAGAAAGAAGAGATTTTTAAGCAGGGGCAGGGAGGAGGGCCCCAAACACTCCTTCCAGGTGAAACAGCGATTTACTTGTACTTCTTACAATTTAGTATACCGTATTCGCTGCTCACGATGCGGTCTCCTCGACATTGGGGAGACCAAACGCAGATTGGGTGACCGCTTTGCAGAACACCTCCGTTCAGTCCGCAAGCGTGACCCCGAGCTTCCGGTCGCCTGTCACTTTAATTCTCCGCTCCACTCCCACTCTGATCTCTCCGTCCTCGGCCTCTCGCACTGTTCCAATGAAGCTCAACGTAAGCTCGAGGAACAGCACCTCATCTTTCGATGAGGCACTTTACAGCCTGCTGGACTTAACATCGAGTTCAACAATTTCAGACTATAACCTCTGCTCCTATATTTAAAAAAAAAAAATTCTCCTTGTTTTCTCACATGGTAGTTGTTGATGATTCTGCCATCGCCATTCACACCTCATCAAGAGTCAACTTTTGTTTCTTGTCCCATTACCTCTCTCTTTTTGCTTTGCACCATCATCCCTTTTGTCAGTCAGTCTCTCCTGCCTTCCGGCCTATCACAGACCTTCCCTTTGTTCTTTCCTCCCCTTCTCCCTGCCCCTACTTAAAAAATCTCTTATTTCTCTAATCTTTTCCAGTTCTGACGAAGGGTCCTCGACCCGAAACGTTGACTCTGTTTCTCTCTCCTCGATGCTGCCTAACCTGCTGAGTCTTTCCAGCATTTTCTGTTGTTATTTCAGATTTCCAGCATCCGCAATATTTTGCTATTGTATTTTAAATATCCCTTTTGTTCTGGTTTGAATGCTGGTGGCAGAAATGATGGCCCAGAAATTGATCTCGCTCTGTTCCCGCGGGGGTAAGCCTTCCCCGCGATGTCTCACCTCGCTTATGCTTTTTCTGATCCAGCTCGCACGAACTTGATGTTCCAGACATCAGCTGTGCTGGGCTTGCGTATCCCAGCGGCGTAGTGAATTCGTGCGAGCTGTGGGATCACGTGACTCAGTTAGAGCCAATGGCAGCACACCATCTTCCATTCATAAGTCTCACAGCATAGCTGTGAGACTTATGAATCTTACACCCCCCCAAAATAACAGCTAAACCTCAAATAAATTTTAAAAAAAAACCATCACATTAATAAAATAAGTATAGTTAATTAAATTAACCATTTTAAATAAAAAATTAAATTTTTGAAAAAATTTAAAATCTTTTAAAAAGTTATAAAAATAAACTTACCTGTCTTTAAAGTCTATAAAAAAGATATACCTGTAAAAAAAAATTCAAAAAAATACTTAATTCACTACTTACCTTCTTAAAAGCGGGTCTTACTCCTCCTTTTTACATTTCCAAAATCTTCCCTACTTACCTGCGCGTCCAAAGCATGAAGTGCACAGCATGCGCGCAGCCTGTAGCGCGCACGCGATGCACCCAGGCCCCGCCCCCTTTTCGGAAGAGCAATTGCCGGTTTTCAGCGCATGCGCAGGGCATGCAGAAAACCGGCAATTGGAGTGGGAATACGCGAGAGTATGCAGTGCGTACTCTCGCGTCCCGGGATCAATTTTCGGCCCGATAACTATAGTTTTCTTCCAGTGGTGTCACAGCAAATGTGAAATCTGTGGCAGGCCAAAATAAAAATTCTGCTCAAGCCCTCCCATAGATGAAGCTATTTTTTTAGGGAACATACATATAGATCCTCCTTGTGTGTGTAAACTTTTATTTTCTGCCAATATTCTTCCTCCCCCATCTTTTTCCCAAAGGTGTTGGCTCCTTGCTCAGTTATATTTCCTTGGGTACTTGAGTCCCGTGATAACTTGTGTAAGTGGCTTTTCTTCATGAGTAAGCTCCTTGCAGAGGGGATCAAAGCCAAGCCCAATCCTGTCCTCTCCTAGCACTCGTACTTCCAACAGGGAGGTCACCGAATAACAATCAGGAGTGCTAACTCTGGCTGATTTTATTACTAAGTCCAATTGACTCGAATTATCTCCCTCAAAATGGCCATCAGGTGACTGACCCGTGAGCAGTTTGTAATCGCTTCACATGACTGTTTTAAACCACATGATCTTTGCTTTCACATTTTATTGTTTGCTTTGCATAATCTGTTAAGAATTCAGACTATGTTGCAGCTTGCGTTTGAACAGGATCAGATTGTGACTGTGCATTGGTGGTTATTATATATCTTCAAGTAATGAGCAAATTGGTCAAACTAATGAATATTTATTATATTTGTGAATGAAAACAGCAACCTGCGAGGACGGAGATCAGTGTGGTTTAAAACAGTCACGCGATTGCCCTGTGAAGTGATTACTTGAGTGTCACCCAATGGCCATGGACAAGCAAGTGTCTCGTGCGCCATATGGAGGGAGATGGTTGTGGCACAGGTGCCACCTCTCTCACCCCCAGAATGACAGGCCAGTGCTGGAAAATATCTGACAAGGGCAGGCAAGGTTCGCTGTTACATGCATACCAACACACCTCTAAAATTAGTAGCTGCTCAATTAACTCTTCACACTTCACTGTGGTTAAGTTGGGGGGGGGGGGGTGGTCACTAACCTTAACAATACATATATTGGCATATCTCCTAACAGCAATTACTTTCATGCAGAATTGTGAAACCCCTTTCTGCAACCCAAAATAAAAATTCTGCTCAAGCCCGCCCATACATGAAGCTGTTTTTTTAGGAAATGTACATATGGATCCTCCTTGTGTGTGCAAACTTTTATTTTCTGCCAATATTCTTCCTCCCCCATCTTTTTCCCAAAGGTGTTGGCTCCTTGCTCAGTTATATTTCCTTGGGTACTTGGGCCATCCCTCACATAGCAACACACACACACATGCTAACAAATGCCAGCCTTGACGGGAATTATTATTTTTTTTCCAATTCATTCTCAGCGAGGCTGGCATTTATTGCCCATCCCTAGTTGCCCTCAGAAGGTATGGTTGGACGTCCTTCTTGAAATGAATGGTTTACTCGGGTAATTTAAAGGGCAGTTATGAGGAAACCCACGTTGGTGTGGGACTGCAGTCACATATAGGCCAGGCTTTCTTCTCCAGTGAGCCAGTTGGGTTTTGTGACAATTCACTGATACCAGCCTTTTCTTCAAATTCTCAAATAGCCAACGTGGGATTTGAACTCGCGTTCTACTAGATTATTAGACCAGTCTTCTGGATTACTAGTCTGGTAACATAACCAATACACTACCGTTACCCTCTAATATAGACTATAGGCCCACACCAAGTCAGTCCAGGCTCTAAGGCGTTTTGGAAAGTAAAATACCAAAACAGGTTTGACATACATAATTTCTGCACTATGAATACTTACACCACACCTTAAACCAGTTCCAAAAAATAATAGCCTGTTTCTGACCTCCATCTTAAGAATAATCTACAGGAATTCAATAGGACCTCTGACAAGGGAGTGTATACCATACTCCTCCACTCCTATAACTATAGGCGGTCCAGGCCCTGATATCTGCTGGTTTAGTGTCCCTGAGTTGGGACTTGCTCTTGCCGATTCTCTGCAGCGCTGATCCCCACCATAATCAGTGGTTCTGTGGTGCAAATGCCATGCACAAACGGCAGTACCGTGCTAGTGGCACTTGGAAACTAGACTGCAACCTAGAAGAAGCCAAATCTGGCTGCAGAATGTAGCAGCAGGCCAGTAAGAAAGTGCTTGGCTCAGTGAGTTATCGGTCAGGGGTACGGTAGCATAATGGTTATGTTACTGGGCTAGTAATCCAGAGGCCTGGGCTAATGATCCGGAGACATGAGTTCAAATCACCACCATGGCAACTGGTATAAAATGCTAGCATCAGTAATGGTGACCGTGAAACTACCATCTGGTTCACTCATGTCCTTTCGGAAAGGAAATCTGCCGTCCTTACCCGGTCTGGCCTATATGTGACTCCAGACCCACAGCAATGTGGTTGACTTTTAACTGCCCTCTGAAAGAGCAGCTCACCACCACCTTCTCAAGGGCAATAAATTCACATCTCGTGAATGAATAAAAAGGCAGTCAGGTGTGATTTAGTGCCACTTTTAAAGGATGTCTTCCACTGGAGGATCTGGCAGAGGCAACCAAAGGAAGGGAGAAGGGCACGGACAGGAGGCGGAAAGGAAGAGCACACAATTTCAGTGAGGTTGAACTGCAAACCCTCCTGGATCAGATGCAGCAAAGGAGAGGAAGGCTGCTGGGTCTCCATGGGAGGAAACTGCAAAACAGCGTGTCTGTGTGTTGCTATGTGAGGGAAATGGCAGTGGCATTGAATATCAGTTACCTGATGAATACACACCTGGACGGTACCCTGGCTTATATTGCACAGATTCCCCACCCACCCCGTGGCCGCCTGAAATGATTGGTGGCATAAAAGTTGACCGCAGTCCTAGACACAGACAGCGATGTGCAGGCAGATGACTGTGGTTCAGGTCTTCATGCAGCTCCCCTATCGACACTTGGTGGTGAAGTGCACTCTTCTAACAACACTTCTCATTAAGGTCTGAATATTTCCTGTATATTTTGGCAGGGGAGAGAATATTTTGAAGGACACGCCCTCCTCAAATGGTGCCTTACTCTTCATTTCCCCATCCAGTCAAGCTGATCCTTCTCCTTATATGATGGAAAAGAAAAGAATGCCCAATTGGGGAAACTCATACCTGCGCCTGAGCAGCTCTTATTATGATTGGGTGCCAAAATACTCCGGGACGGGGGTGTGGGCGTGGTCTCAAAGTTCACAGACAGCCAGAGGCAAGTTAAACACTGTTTACACAGCTTTTGCATTCTTCACGCTCAAAAGTTCCTCACCTCCACCAGTCTTAAATTGATTCTGGCCACAGGTCTGCCTTATAAATCTCATTCTAAATAACCTCTAGTGCATTGCAAGTGGAACATCGGGGGTTTCGGTGTGCCGGCGGCACTGGCCTGACTCAGTGGTTGGAGGAAGGGGAGGGGGGCCAAACCGCAATCGCCACCTTGTGCATATTGTTCACGGGGCAGAAAATCAGCAGATGTGGTTTCTGCTCCGATTACCAGGCCAAAAACAAAAATCACAAGCCGCAGCTATGTAAAGAAAGAACTTGCATTTGTATAGCCCCTTTCACGACCTCAGGACGTCTCAAAGTGCTTGACAGCCAATGAAGTACTGTTGAAATGTAGTCACTGTTGTAATGTAGGAAACACAGCAGCCAATTTGCGCACAGCAAGCTCCCACAAAGAGCCGGTAAACGTAGAAAACGGCCAGTAAGTTTTGGGCCCCTGTACTTTATGGGAAAGACTTGGCCAACTTGATTATGAGCTGAAGAGAAACAAAAGTGCAAAAAACAACATGGTTTGGGGCTCCCGGATGACTGTCTTGTGTTGTCAAAATCTAAAATGACCCTCAAACGATACCATGGGCTGAAGCATTGTTTGGGAGACGTTGACCGATTGTCGCTTGTAATTTCCATGGGGGGGTGGTTGGGGGGCGAGTGGTTCTCCTGCTTGTCCACCGTAACCTGGGTGGAATCCCCGGAGTGAGCGATTGTTTCTGCCGATTCTGCAATTATGCCGGGTGACTGGGTCCCCCCCCCCCCCCCCAAACATGGAAATCCGACCCCTCTATCTCTATTATCTAGCAACATATTACAGCAGTTAAATTATTTCCCTATCACTCAATCCATTTTGACTTGGTAAGAAAACATACAGGGAAATAATCACAAAGATTTACAAGGAAGAACAGCGACAGCTTGATTGGAAGCCCTGCCAGCTGCCCTCCATATACCTCAACAAAAGCGAAATACTGCGGATCTCTGAAATAAAAACAGAAAAATACTCAGCAGGTCAGGCAGCATCTGTGGAGAGAGAAACAGAGTTAACGTTTCAGGTCGATGACCCTTTCATCAGACTTCAAACCTACCTGCAGCTGCCATTGGTCTCAAGATGGGATGAGGGTGCGTCTAGGTGTTCTGCAATTTTGTAGGAACTTTCTTTGCCTGCTACATTATGATCCAACTGAAAAATGAACAGGGTGGGAAACGGAACATGATGTCCTGAGATTCTATTCTGTTACATTTTTTTCCATGTGACTATGTTTATGTCCACCTCATATTCTTGTTATCCGGTAGACAACAAGAATATGAGGTGGACATAAACATATTCTACATTTTTAATAAATAATTTTTTAAGTAAATGGTCCCTTTATGGTTCAATATAGCCAATTTTATACACAATATGAAATAAACTCAGATTGGATAATGGACAAACCAATGGGATATGGTGCCAAGTGCGGTATTATGGCTTTGCATAACTCAATAGGGGTATTGATAAGATACAAGGGTGCCTGTCCTAAACATTAATACAAATCAGAACCTGGTACTTTAGTCTTAATACAGCAAAGGCTGCTCCAGTCAATTACAGCAAATTCCCAATATAGGTTAAGCATGTGGCATATAAGTCCAAACTATTTTTCATGGTTGAGAACTCCTCGACATGAAATAGAATGGCAAGATTCAGGACCAAGCTATGATGTCAATTTGTGGCTAAAAGGGGCAACAGTTGCAGGGAAGGAGGACTCTGGTCGAAACTGATATGGAGAGGGAGTCAGCCTTATGGTGAGAATATCTCTTGGCCAACACACCTCAACACGATTAAGCGGTTGATGGCAAATACACAGCACTGAACTTGGATATCTAAAACATCAAGGTGACTGGTGTGTCATAAACTGTCCTATGTGGGTTTTTCTACCATGTTGAAAGTGGCTGTCCATCATACAGAAACTCTGAGGCTTGGGACGACAGGTGCTGCAAGGGGTTACTTGGAGGCCAGGCATAAGAACAGACATTCATATAACCCGTGATTAGTACCTGCCATGATTAGTTTCCAGAGCGGCAAACAGCTCCTGCTGAAACTCCGCATTTCCAAGTGGTGGTGTGAAGGAATAAGCCATAAAACCTATTCAGAAAAATACACCATTCTATGAAAGAATTCTGGCCTTATTAAAACATGACAAACTGGGTCTGGAAACCTAACTGAAAAAGCTGTAGTAGCATTCTGGCAATAGAGATAAGATAGTTGTTGACACTGAATCAATAACCTTATTGAAACAGAAGGTTAAAGGCTCCTGACAGTCTGAACCTTTTGGAACAAAACAAAAGATCACCTTGGTTAAGGTGTTCTAATTTACACTTCGTAAAGAGGCACAAACAGAAGGCCTTAGTAAAAATGACATTAAATAAAATGCACCTGCTGTTACACCGTCTTTTATGGTAAGCTTAGAACACCTAGAGGAGACACGAGTCTGTATTGCTACCAGCTGAGGTGACTAAGAATTGCAGAAGTCAGCAGAAAAATGACTAGAGATAATTAGCTTACATCAGCAGAAAACCTTAAAGGGAATACCACTGGAAAAAGGTATAAATATTGAGCTCCCAAATGGGATAATAGATTCGCTGTAAAGGGGCAAAGCGATTCTCAGGCTTCAGAGGCGGCTCTGTAAGTCTACAACTCTTTGTATCTCGGGGATCAAGGTACTGTATTTGATTTTGGTGGATATCCTGAATAAGACTAAGAACTGTAAAACTGTAGCGAAGTTAAGATTTGAGAATAAGGATCTCTGATAAGATTGTAAAGCTTTCTCTTTTTGGAACTGTTAATGTTGCGATTGACTCACCAACTGTAAATTATATGTCGGTTCTTTAATAAATCTATATATTTTTAGAATTGTCTCACATAATACTTCTGTATCAAACTCGCGAACTCAATCTCTGTACACTCTTTGGTGAGGAGTTGCAGAATTCTGGGGGAGTTTTCCGGACCCTCATAATATCCAGAACATTACAGTCTAGCTAAACTTATTAAAAGTGCTATCTGGAGGACGGTAACATCTTCAGGTTGTTCCTTTCCTTTAGGGAGAGATGGTCCAGACCTTTAGACCCAATTAAGCGTCTTTAGGATTCGGCTACCTCAAACTTTAGTTGAAAGTGAACGTCTGAGGAATACGCCTGATCCGGGGTAGCCCTAAAGGGGCTAGGACTAGTAATTATCCCTTCAGTGGAACCACCGTTCCCTGAAGTTATGATGTGTGTCTGTGCTGCGGTCAAGAGGATGGTGGAAATGCATTCACACATTTTGTAGTGAGCCACACTGCTCATGGTGATGCTTACGAGAAGCTCCTGCCGTCTGCGGCCGACCTAATGAGGGCTCAGACCCACAGTTGTCCAATGATCAGATCCTTTGAGCAGGTAGGCGGGACCCAGGCGCTCCAGACCGCAACCAAGGCCTAGCCTCACCCTGAGCCTTGGCCCATCCTGCAGTCTTCAGCCAGACCTGCCTCCTCCACATCTGGCCTTGCCAGACACACAGCAGGCTTCCATTCCAACTCGGGCTTGCAAGCAATGCCTCAGAACATGCCCTATACCTTTTTGAATTTCATGCAGTATTTTCTTTTCTGTTTTAGATTGTGCGGTGCATTGACTGGCCCTTGTATGTGGCGGGATCCAAACAAAATGATTCACAAAGATTTATTGACAAGTAACATGCAGCGATTGCTGGGAAATGCTATGTCCAGTATATATCACAATATATCATTTTAATAATGTTACGTTATTTTAGAACAAAATAGTGCAAAATGTTGTTTCTCAGAAACCTAATAAATATTTCAGTCCTCTATGTGGAAAATGAAGTAATTGATCTGCAATTGAACAGTTCCTGGAATTCCAATCACCCAATGTTTACTTAAGAACATAAGAATTAGGAGCACGAGTAGGTCATTTGGTCTCTCGGGCCTGCCCCGCGATTCAATAAAATCATGGCTGATCTTCTACCTCATCTCCACTTTCCTGCACTATCCCCATATCCCTTAATATCCAAAAATCTATCGAGCTCCGTCTTGAATATACTCAATGACTGAGCCTCCACAGCCCTCTGGGGTAGAGAATTCCAAAGATTCACCACCCTCTGAGTGAAGAAATTTCTCCTCATCTCAGTCCTAAATGGCCGACCCCTTATTCTGAGACTGTGACCCCTGGTTCTAGACTCCCCAGCCAGGGGGAAACATCCTCCCTGCATCTACCCTGTCAAGCCCTGTAAGAATTTTGTATGTTTCGATGAGATCACCTCTCATTCTTCTAAACTCTGGAGAATATAGGCCCAGTCTACTCAATCTCTCCTCATAGGACAATCCCCCCAACCCAGGAATAAGTCAGGTGAACCTTCATTGCATATGGTAAGTATGTCCTTCCTTAGGTAAGGAGACCAAAACTGTACACAATACTCCAGGTGTGGTCTCACCAGAGCCCTATATAATTGCAGTAAGATGTCTTTACTCTTATACTGAAATCCTCTTGTAATAAAGTCCCTCTGAACACCAACATTTCCCAATCTCTCACCAGTTAAAAAATACTCTGCTTTTCTATTTTTCCTACCAAAGTGGATAACTTCACATTTCTCCACATTATATTCCATTTGCCATGTTCTTGCCCACTCACTTAGCTTGTCTATATCCCCTTGAAGCCTCTTTGCATCCTCCTCACAACTTACATTCCCACCCAGCTTTGTATCATCAGCAAACTTGGATATATTACATTTGGTCCCCTCATCCAAATCATTGATGTAGATTGTGAATAGCTGAGGCCCAAGCACTGATCCTTTCGGTACCCCACTAGTTAAAGCCTGCCAACCCAAAAATGCCCCCTTTATTCCTACTCTCTGTTTTCTGTTCGTTAACCAATCCTCAATCCATGCTAGTATGTTACCCCCAATACCATGAGCCCTAATTTTGTTTAATAACCTCTTGTGTGGCACCTTATCGAATGCTTTCTGAAAATCCAAATACGCCACATCCACTGGTTCCCCCTTATCTATTCTGCTAGTTACAACCTCAAAAAACTTTAACAGATTCGTCAGCACGATTTCCCTTTCATAAATCCGTTGTTGACTCTGCCCAATCCTATTATTATTTTATAAGTGCCCCGTTACCACGTCCTTAATAATAGATTCTAGTATTCTCCCTACTACTGATGTCAGTTGCCAATAAATGACTCACAAAATTTGTTCTCCAATTTAATTAATACAAAAAAAAGAGAAAAGAAGACAACTGTTCACAAGGCCCAAACAGGGTCAAAAAAAAAAGCTCAGTATATCGTTGGATCCTGGGCAGCTCTCCTGTACGGTATAGTCAACAGGTTTGACCTGGTATCAGCCATGCACCCCTCTGCTGACACGTCAAACTGCGGCCTGCCCTAAAACAAAAAGTGCAATCAGCATCCGCTCAGAGATACACAGGGGCAGGATTGACCTGAGAAGCTACAGAAGTCCCAGCTCTCTTTTGTTCAGTCCGATGCACCAGTAGATTAACTGGAATCTGTCTGCTCTTGACCAGCAAGGCATTCCCGAGTCCGCTCGAGTCTTTCCACGTCCCGTGACAGCTGGTGAGGCTCTCTTTTTTTTTTTCTCTCTCTCTCTTCAAAGTGCGTCAGTCGCGCTCTTGACTTCGGCTACGGCTGTTACTGATCCTGAGAAATAAGCCCACCAACCCCCGCCCCACGCCCCCGCCCCCTCCCGCACCCCGCACCCCCCGCAGCTACGAAACCCAACGCCTGAATGAATCGATCCAGACGCCGAGAAGTTCCTGCCAAAGGACCGACTCGCCAAATGTGCACGTTCTCCGCAGCGGTGAAGACATCCCTACGAGCTGGAGTTACTGTTGAATTTGTCCAAAACAGTCACATTGATGTGTTGGAAGACCCACTGCTGGGTGTGCACCGAGGGGTTACATCTGCTCATGAAAATCTTCTTGTCGGCTAGGTTGCAGTCCATGCAGCTGTTGCTCACTGGGTGATACAGGGTTTTGTCCTAAGGAGTCCAAAAAATACAGAGAAAGAAGAGCT
Source organism: Squalus acanthias (assembly GCA_030390025.1). Lineage (NCBI taxonomy): Eukaryota > Metazoa > Chordata > Chondrichthyes > Squaliformes > Squalidae > Squalus > Squalus acanthias. Next base: position 251,462,525 of record CM059425.1, read on the forward strand.
GTCAGTGGCAGTGTACAGGAATAAGCCGTCTGTCACAGCACTGCGTTCACTCGTCACAATAAGCAGGATTAAAATATTAGGAAGAATTTTCTGCGATGCCTGCTTTCAATTTGAAGGCTTCAAATACCAAGTTCGGAACATAGGAACAGGAGGAGGCCATTTAGCCCCTCGAGCGCGTTCCGCCATTCAGTGAGCCGTGGCCGATCTGCGACCTTAGTATACTGCTGCGTGTTTCCAGCGGTTTCTATTTTTATTTCAGATTTCCAGCAGCCGCAGTATTTTGCTTCTGCTTTGAGTGAAAAGTCATCACATCGTAAAACAGTTTACATTTCAGAAAATCCTCCTTCACACTTGAAACATAAGAATTTTTAAGGACAGGAGAAGACAACAGAGCCCAACCACCCCATCTCTCTCTTTTTGATTGATCAAGCCCACTTACCTGCTTTCCCAGCACATCTCTCATTCCTTCTCTCCAGAAACACATCATAAACTCATTCATACCGCCCGCTTCAACTGCTTTCTTCATCCGCAAGTCTATTAAACCTCTGCCTGGCTTTCCACACCTAACTCTTCCGCAAACGGCAGTTGATGCTGGGGTCAACCTGAGATTGGTAGATTTTTGTTAACCAAAGGTATTAAGGGATGCGGGGCAAAGTCGGGCAGCATCTGTGGAGAGAGATACAGAGTTAATTGTTTCAGGTCGGTGACCTTTCATCAGAACTGGGCTAAATCTCTAACTTCTTCCAGTTCTGACGAAAGGTCCTGGACCTGAAACGTTGACTCTGTTTCTCTCTCTCTCTCCACACATGCTGCCTGGCCCGCTGAGCGCTTCCAGCATTTCCTGTTTTTATTATCACTTACAGCAGTTTGCTTGTGGTCGTGGAACTGTAAATATAGAAAATATGTCCTTTGAAAAACAGATATATTTATTCACAGGCAATCGCTGCTCAAAATGTCCAGTTAAGCGGAGTCAGTAGAGCAGGTACAGCCAGAAAATGGTTTGGAATGTTTCAACTTCAGCAAAGCTGACAGAAAATGTTAAAAAGAGAAACTCTGTTCTGATGAAAGGTGTCCCAGCCCAAAACTCAAAGCGGCCTTTCTCTTTCCGATCGATCCCGATCAACCTACTGAGCATTTCCCGCATTTCGTATTTCTAGTATTTGCGGATTTTTTTCTTTTCATGTTTACTTCGGTGCGGGAGGTTGGAGTCAACTGCTGAAGCAATCAGCTTAACATCCCTAAAGTAAAATAACTCCTCTGAAAGAAAAGATTTCATAAGAGCGAAGCTTGATTTAGAACATAAGATTAGGAACTGTCAGAGACTCAACTTTAAGTGGCTAAGCGATGTTTTCAATGTTGGTTTTACTCGGGGCCACCCATCTCAACAATGTTTTCATTACAATATTTAGCCGAGAGTTTCCTTTGAAGGAGAATGGTTATTCGAAACCACATTCTCTCTCAACATTGGGACAAGGTTGGGATTTTTCCAAAAATTGAAAGAAAGACTTATATTTATATAGTGCCTGACACGACCACCGGACGTCTCAAAGTGCTTTACAGCCAATGAAGTACTTTTGGGGTGTAGTCACTATTGTAATGTGGGAAACGCGGCAGTCAATTTGCGCACAGCAAGCTCCCACAAACAGCAACGTGATAATGACCAGAAAAACTGTTTTTGTTATGTTGCTTGAGGGATAAATATTGGCCAGGACACTGGGAATAACTCCCCTAGTCTTCTTTGAAATAGTGCCATGGGATCTTTTACATCCACCTGAGAGAGCAGACAAACATCTCATCCGAAAGACTGCACCTCCGACAGTGCAGCACTCCCTCAGCACCGCACAGGAGTGTCAACCTAGATTTATGTGCTCAAGTCCCTGGAGTGGGACTATGAACCCACAACCTTCTGACACAGAGGCAAGTGTGCTACCAACTGAGCCACAGCTGACACAAAAATTGGCCCAAAGTTCAGCAAAACAAGCTCAATTTGAACCACTTGGGAATGGGATGTACCTTTACAAAGATAGTGCCATGCATGGCCACAGTGATCTGGCTTCTTCTGCACATGTATGGTGTCATTTTCAAAGCTGCATCATTTATTTCCCTTTATACTTCTGGTTGTGGGCGGACTGCAGCCGAGGCCTGCGAGGCAGAGATTACAGCATTGTGGAGTAGGATTTTCTTCAATTAATATGGATTTTTTTTGTGTGTGTGTGTCAGTTCAAGTGGTCGCGAATCCACAGCCCAAAATTACCCTTCATTCAGCAAATAATCGGCTCTAAATTGGCAGTGCTGCTCACTCTGAGACAACAAGGAATGCTGGTGTAGGACATGAAAATTCACACTAATGCCACTATTCTGAGGCTGTGGTAAAAGCACAATGTTAGGATGGAGTAGAGGCAATTTTACCCCGCAGGTAAAGATAGAATTACATTTATATAAAGCATTTCATGACCTCAGAACGTCCCAAAGCGCTTAAGTACTTTCTATAACTGTAGTCACTGTTCGATTGTAGGAAACGCGGCAGCCAATGTACGCACAACAAGCTCTCACAAACAGCAATGTGATAATGACCAGATAATCTGTTTTAGTGATGTTGATTGAGGGATAAATATTGGCCAGGACACCAGGGATAACTCCCCTGCTCTTCTTCAAAATAGTGCCATGGGATCTTTTACATCCACCTGAGAGGGCAGACGGGGCCTCGGTTTAACGTCTCATCTGAAAGACGGCACCTCTGACAGTGCAGCAGTGGAATGTCAGCCTAGATTTTGTGCTCCGGTCTCTCGAGTTCGACTTCAACCCATGAACTTCTGACTCAGAGGCGAGGGTGCTACCACTGAGCCACGGCTGACACTTGTGAGTTTAACAGAAATATGACGAGGCCTTGGACAACGTGGACCACTTTCCATACCTCGGGAGCCTGCTGTCAACAAGGGCAGACGTTGATGATTAAGTCCAACACCGCCTTCAGTGTGCCAGCGCAGCCTTCGGTCGCCTGAGGAAGAGAGTGTTTGAAGACCAGGACCTCAAACCCGACACAAAGCTCATGGTCTACAGAGCAGTAGTGATTCCCGCCCTCCTGTATGCTTCACAGACATGGACCATGTACAGCAAGCACCTCAAAGCACTGGAGAGGTACCACCAACGCTGCCTCCGCAAGATCCTGCAAATCCATTGGCAGGATAGGTGCACCAACGTCAGTGTTCTCGCTCAGGCCAACATAAGAACATAAGAAATAGGAGCAGGAGTAGGCCATTCGGCCCTTCGAGCCTGCTCCGCCATTCATTGAGATCATGGCTGATTTTCTGCCTCAACTCCATTCACCGGCCCTATCGCCATATCCCTTGATGCCCTTACTAGTCAGAAATCTATCGACTTCTGTTTTGAATATACCCAATGACTGAGCCTCCACAGCCCTCTGGGGTAGAGAATTCCAAAGATTCACCACTCTCTGTGTGAAGAAATTTCTTCTCATCTCAGTCCTGAATGGCCTACCCTTTATCCTGAGGCTGTGGCCCCTGGTTCTAGACTCCCCAGCCAAGGGAAACATTCTCCCAGCATCCACCTTATCAAGCCCTGTAGTAATTTTGTATGCTTCAATGAGATCCCCTCTCATTCTTCTGAATTCAAGAGAATACAGACCTAGTTTACTCAATCTCTTCTCATACGACAGTCCCGCCATCCCAGGAATCAATCTCGTGAACCTTCGTTGCACTCCCTCTATGGCAAGTATATCCTTCCTTAGGTAAGGAGACCAAAATTGTACACAGTACTCCAGGTGTGGTCTCACCAAGGCCCTATATAATTTGAGTAAGACTTCTTTACTCTTGTACTCAACTCCTCTTGTAATGAAGGCCAGTCTACAATTTGCCTTCCTAATGGCTTGCTGTACCTGCATCGAAGCTTTGACCACGCTCGATCAGCTCCGATGGACGGGCCACATCGTCCGCATGCCCAATACGAGACTCCCAAAACAAGCGCTCTACTTGGAGCTCCGACACGGCAGGAGAGCCCCAGGTGGGCAGAGGAAATGCTTAAAGGACACCCTCAAAGCCTCCTTGAAAAAGTGCAACATCCCCTCCGACACCTGGGAATCCCTGGCCGAAGACTGCACAAAGTGGAGGAGAAGCATCCGGGAAGGTGCCGAACACCTCGAGTCTCTTCGTTGGGAAGAAGCGGAAGCCAAGCGCAAACAGCGGAAGGAGCGCACGTCAACCCAAGCACCCCACCCACCCGCCCCTTCAACCGCCGTCTGCCCCACCTGTGACAGAGACTGTAGGTCCCACAATGGACTCATCAGTCACCTGAGAACTCATTTTTAGCGTGGAAGCAAGTCATCCTCGGTTCCGAGAGACTGCCTAAGAAGAAGAACAGACGTACAGTACAAAATATTTTGCAATGCTATAGGGGACAGTAATCTTAATAGATCTGCACTGCAAGTGATCTGGCATGCACTGTGGTCAACCTCTGGCAAGTCTTCCCCATCCTCCTCCACTGCCACAATCTTGTCATTTAGACTTCTATCAAGTCGACTGAGTGCCTTTTTGAAGGGTGACAACTGGTGACACTTTGACCCATGTGTCACCTCATACAGAGGGGACGCTGTGGAGGGTATCTCTGTTGAGGGTTCCTCCCAAAGCTCGTGAAATAGTGGTGTGTAATATCTGCACATAAAACTAAAGTGAATAGTTTTATCAGAACGGAATTCACAATGTTACCAGTTAAGATTGTGTGTTAACTCTACATGCAGCTCATACTTTCAAATGCTGATACTATTGAACTACATAAGAACATAAGAATTAGGAGCAGGTGTAGGCCATACCGAGTGTAACATATCAAAGTTTGCAGATGATACAAAGATGGGAGGGAAAGTAGAAAGTGAGGAGGACATAAAAAACCTACAAGGGGATATAGACAAGCTGGGTGAGTGTGCGGAGATTTGGCAGATGCAATACAATATTGGAAAATGTGAGGTTATGCACTTTGGCAGCAGCACACCATCTTCCATTCATAAGTTTCATAGCACGGCTGTGAAATCTATGAATCTTACACTCCCCCAAAATAACAGCTAAACCTCAATTAAATTTAAAAAAAAAACCATCACGTTAATAAAATAAGTATAGTTAATTAAATTAACCATTTTAAATAAAAAATTAAATTTTTGAAAAAATTTAAAATCTTTTAAAAAGTTATAAAAATAAACTTACCTGTCTTTAAAGTCTCTAAAAAAGATATACCTGTTAAAAAAAATTCAAAAAAATACTTAATTCACTACTTACCTTCTTAAAAGTGGGTCTTACTCCTCCTTTTTACATTTCCAAAATCTTCCGTACTTACCTGCGCGTCCAAAGCATGAAGTGCACAGCGTGCGCGCAGCCTGTAGCGCGCACGCGATGCACCGAGGACCCGCCCCCTTTTCAGAAGAGCAATTGCCGGTTTTCAGCGCATGCACAGGGCATGCAGAAAACTGGCAATTGGAGTGGGAATACGCGAGAGTACGCAGTGCGTACTCTCGCGTCCCGGGATCAATTTTCGGCCCATTATCTTAATGGCGAGAAACTGGAAAGTACTGCAGTACAAAGGGATCTGGGGGTCCTAGTGCAAGAAAATCAAAAAGTTAGTATGCAGGTGCAGCAGGTGATCAAGAAGGCCTTTTGGCTTTTATTGCTAGGGGGATAGATTATAAAAACAGGGAGGTATTGCTGCAGTTATATAAGGTATTGGTGAGACCGCATCTGGAATACTGCATACAGTTTTGGTGTCCATACTTAAGAAAAGACATACTTGCTCTCGAGGCAAAGTACAAAGACGGTTCAACTTGCACATTCGGTTAATTACCGGGAATGAAGGGGGTGGACATATGAGGAGAGTTTGATAGATTGGGACTCTACTCATTGGGAGTTCAGAAGAGTGAGAGGGCGATCTTATTGGAACATATAAATTGTGAAGGGCTTGATTCGGGTGGGATGCGTAAGGATGTTCCCGAAGATGGGGGAAACTAGAAACTAAGGGGGGCATAATCTTAGAATAAGGGGCTGCTCTTTCAAAACTGAGATGAGGAGAAACTTCTTCACTCAGAGGGTAGTAGGTCTGTGGAATTTGCTGCCCCAGGAAGCTGTGGAAGCTACATCATTAAATAAATTTAAAACAGAAATAGACAGTTTCCTAGAAGTAAAGGGAATTAGCGGTTACGGGGAGCAGGCAGGAAATTGGACATGAGGCTGAGTTCGGATCGGTCGAGGCCCTGTGGGTGGCGTAGCGGGCCCAGGGGCTGAGTGGCCGGGTCCTGCTCCTAATTCTTGTGTTCTTTAGATTTGAGGTGAGGATCAGATCAGCCATGATCTTATTGAATGGCGGAGCAGGCTCGAAGGGCCGATTGGCCTACTCCTGCTCCTATTTCTTATGTTCTTATGTTTCTTATATACGGCCCTTCAAGCCTGCTCCGCCATTCAATAAGATCATGGCTGATCTTCGACTTCAACTCCACTTTCCCGCCTGATCCCTATATCTCTTGATTTCCCTAGAGTCCAAAAATCTATCTATCTCAGTCTTGAATATACTCAACGACTCAGCATCTACAGCCGTTTGGGGTAGCGAATTCCAAAGATTCACAACCCTCTGAGTGAAAAAATTCCTCCTCATCTCAGTCTTAAATGGCCTGCCCCCTTATCCTGAGACTATGCCTCCTAGTTCTAGACTCTCCAGCCAGGGGAAACAACCTCTCAGCATCTACCGTCAATCCCCCTCAGAATCTTATATGTTTCAATGAGATCACCTCTCATTCTTCAAAACTCCAGAGAGTATAGGCCCAATTTACTCAATTGCTCCTCATAGGACAATCCTCTCATCCCAGGAATCAATCTAGTGAACCTTCTTTGCACCGCCTCAAAGGCAAGTATATCCTTCCTTAACATAGAACATATCTGGGACCAAGTCTGGGACATCCTGGTCTGCCTAGTTCAGTACCACACCAGGCGGTGCCTTTATTCACATACAAAGACGTTTGTTTAAATTTATATAGGTGTCATGCAGCGAACATTTAACTTAATTTTTAAGTGTAAAAGCAGATTTCTTCTTTACTTACCATCGACGCTTTTTTCCATTTTGTTTTGATCTCTCCTGGCTGCTTTGTCCATTTTTCCTGGCCCTAACAGTTTTTTTTAATTCACATTCCACATAGAAGTTGCAGATCAGTTCCAACTTGCCAGTGCAAGTTGAAGTGTCTCTACTGAACAGCTTCTGAAATCATCTGTCGTATGTGTTGCACATGCTTTGAATTGAATCCCTTCATAAGTATATGAAAATTATTGGTCTTAATCATACATTTTCAAAAAAAGGATCCCCCTTGCCCTAACCCTGAACACGCATCTTTCTCTAGTTTCTCTCCTATCTCCCCTTATGACCTCCCTAAGCTCACCTTGTCCACGAGACCCACCTCTTGCTCCCTCGCTCCTATTCCCACCAAACTGCTGACCACCAGCTTCCCTTCCTGGCCCCCATGTTAGCTGATATTGTTAATGGTTCCTTTGTCCTCAGGCACTGTTCCCCTCCCCTTTAAATCTGCCGTCGTTAACCCCACCTCAAAAATCCCACTCTTGACCCCAATGTCCTTGCAAACTGCCACCCCACCTCCCTTTCCTCGCCAAGGTCCTTGAACGTGTTGTCACCTCCAGATTCGTGCCCATCTTTCCCGCAGCTCCATGTTTGAATCCCTCCAATCAGGTCTCCGCCCGCCACAGCACTGAAACGGCCCTTATCAAAGTCACAAATGACATCCTATGTGATTGTGACCATAGTAAACTATCCCTCCTGATCCTTCTCGGCCTGTCTGCAGCCTTTGACACGGTTGACCAAACCATCCTTCTCCAACGCCTCTCATCTGTCGTCCAGCTGGGTGGGACTGCCCTCATCTGGTTCCATTCTTATCTATCCAGTCGTAGCCAGAGAGAGAGAATCACCTGCAACGGCTTCTCTTCCCGCTCCCGCACCGTTACCTCTGGTGTCCCCCAAGGATCTATCCTTGGCATCCTCCTATTTCTCATCCAGATGCTGCCCTTCGGCGACATCATCCGAAAACAGGTCAGGTTCCACATGTACGCTGACGACACTCAGCCATACCTCACCACCACTTGTCTCGACCCCTCCATGGTCTCTGATTTCTCATGCTGCTTGTCCGCCATCCAGTCCTGAATGAGCAGAAACTTCCTCCAACTAAATATCGGGAAGACCGAAGCCACTGTATTCGGTCCCCGCCACAAACTCTGTTCCCTAGCCACCCACTCCATCCCTCTCCCTGGTCACTGTCTGAGGCTGAAGCAGACCGTTCACAACCTTGGCGTCCTATTTGACCCTGAGATGAGCTGCTGACCACATATCCGCTCCATCACCAAGACCGCCTACTTCCATCTCCTTAACATTGCCCGTCTCCGCCCCTGCCTCAGCTCATCTGCTGTTGAAACCCTCATCCATGACTTTGTTACCTCTAGACTCGATTATTTCAATGCTCTCCTGGCCAGTCTCCCATCTTGCAACCTCCGTAAACTTGAACTCATCCAAAATGCTGCTGCCCGTATCCTAACTCGCACCAGGTCCTGTTCAACCATCACCCCTGTGCTCACTGACTTACATTGGCTCCCGGTCCGGCACCACCTCGATTTTAAAATTCACATCCTTGTTTTCAAATCTCTCCATGGCCTCGCCCCTCCCTATCTCTGTAACCTCTTTCAGCCCTACAACCCTCCGAGGTCTTTGCGCTCCTCCTCCTCCTCTTGCACATTTCTGATTTTAATCGCTCCACCATTGGCGGCTGTGCCTTCAGAGGACTAGGCCATTGGCTCTGAAATTCCCTCCTTAAGCCTCTCTGCCTCTCTCTCCTCCTTAAAACCTATCTCTTTGACCAAGCTTTTGGTCACCTGTCCTAATATCTTCTTATGTGGCTTGGTGTCAAATTTTGTTTGATAATCGCTCCTGTGAAGCACTTTGGGACGTTTTACTACATTAAAGGCACTATATAAATGTAAAGGGGCGAAATTGGGTGCCTTTGCGCCTCCCGTTAGCGTCCCCGGGGGGTGCTAGCGGGTCGCAAATAGCTTTGCGACCGAGCGCGGGGCTGACATCGACTCCTGCCATATTCGGCGGGAGTTTTGCGGTGGCGCTATGGCGTTGCACCCCAATCTCCTTTGCCCGGAGATCGTGACGTCATCGCCGTGAGCATCGCCCCGGTAGCGCCCCGGACCTGAAATTGACTTCCGCCCCCTGCAGCAGCGCCGGGCGAAAACACCGACAGCTGCAGGAGGCGTGCATCGGGCGGCCGGCCGCTTCGGAGGCGATGATTAAAGGCGAGGTGGCCGAGGTAAGTATAGAAAAAACTTACCTTTCTTGTTCTGCTTTTTCTCGCGGGTTCCTGCCCACGATCGATCAGCCCGGCGCTCTCGCGCTGGATCACGGCTGCCTTGGTGGTCCAGGTAGGTAATGTTTCCATTGCAGAGCCTGCAGCGATGGCCCTTCCCTTTAAGGGAGGGATGGAGCCTTTGAACGCGGTGGCGCGGTGCCACGCTGCTGAAGTCTCCGCCCCGTTTGCTGCCGATTGCGCTCTAAGAAGGAAGTGTAGCGCTTGATTTATCGCTCCACTTCCCTTTTGGGGCGCTAAAACTCAATTTCGCGGTCGCCGGCGCTAATTAACACCGGGCGCTAAAGTTAGCGCCCAGGCGATGTTAGCGCCCCAAAATGGTCGATACCGAATTTTTACCCCAAGCTGTTCTTGTTGATATGCTGATAGGGTTAGATGAAGTTGGGTGTGAGGAGGCTGGTGTGGAGAATAAACACCGAGAGATGTTTATCTGTGCTGTCATTGCTATGTGATTCTAGGTGATATGCCAACATCCTGATGAAGGGTGTAGACCCAAAACGTTAACTTGTACGTTCTCTCTGTTGATGCTGAGTGACCTGTTGTGCATTACCAGAATGTTCTGTGGTTACATTCCAGCATTGTTGGTTTAGCCCTCTGATAAGTTGTAACAGGAAACAACTGTAAAATGCATTTGCTGTGTTTTGCCATCAACTAATCAGTGCCTAACAGTTTAAACCATTCACACTCACCTTGCTTTCGGAGGGCACTTACTGCACTATTTGAAATTCATTCTCAGTATGCGGGTGTCCGCCGGCCAAGCTGGCATATAATGTACATCCCTAGTCTGGAGAAAGTGGCTTTGTGCAACTGAGTGGCTTGCTGGACCACCTCAGAGGGCAGTTAAGAGTCAAAAGTTGAAATTTTGGTGCGAAATGTCTTGCTAAAGGTAACGAGAAAGTCTGGGAGGAGGCAAACTCCTGATCCTTTTGTCTGATCAACACCAGGTGGAGAACTTACCAACATCAGCAAAATTCTGCCCACTGACATTTTTATAAGCTAGACGACCCCAAGAAGGAGTACTTAACTCCAAGGCAGGCAGATTTTTGCCACAACATGATGAATGTAATAAAACTAAAGCCCAAGGCGCATTAACTTCAATCTTTAGAAGCAGTGCTGTTGTTTGACATTTTTTCCCAATCCTGCCATCATTGTGATTGCCGAATTAGAGCTGAATTATGGTTTTGTGTCATAGACCCAAATCATCTTGGGACTGAGTTGACTGCCCTAAGTTCTAGAATTCCCTCCCTAAACCTCTCTGCCTCTCTCTCTCTCTCTCTCTCCTCATTAAAACCTACCTCTTTGACCAAGCTTTTGGTCACCTGTCCTCATATCTCCTTATGTGGCTCAGTGTCAAATTTTGCTTTGTTTGATGATCGCTCCTGCGAGTCACCTTGGGATGTTTTACTATGTTAAGCTCACTAACATAAATGCAAGTTGTTGTTGTTGAATTCAATTCCCATTTCATTTGGGACCTTTACAAGCCTCGGAAAGAGAAGACATGAACCCAACAAGCCTAGGCTGGATTTGAACCTGAATTCTAGATGTGAAACATAGAAACATAGAAGATAGGAGCAGGAGTAGGCCATTTGGCCCCTCGACTGTCTGTGTGGAGTTTGCACATTCTCCCCGTGTCTGCGTGGGTTTCCTCCGGGTGCTCCGGTTTCCTCCCACAGTCCAAAAATGTGTGGGTTAGGTTGATTTGGCTATGATAAATTGACCCTTAGATTTAGGGGGGATTAAATATGTGGGGTTATGGGGATAGGATGGGATATGTTAGGGGGAATTAAATACGTGGGGTTACGGGGGTAGGGTGGGATATGTGTACTGTGGGGATTAAAGCAGCGACAGGGTACTGGATTTGGATGATCAGCCATGATCGTATTGAATGGCGGAGCAGGCTCGACGGGCCGAATGGCCTACTCCTGCTCCTAGATTCTATGTTTCTATGTTTCTATGAGCCTGTTCCGCCATTTAATGAGATCATGGCTGATCATCCAAATTCAGTACCCTGTCCCTGCTTTCTCCCCATATCCCTTGATCCCTTTAGCCTTAAGAAATATATCTAACTCCTTCTTGAATATATTTAATGAATTGGCCTCAACTGCCTTCTGTGGTAGAGAATTCCACAGGTTCACCACTCTCTGGGTGAAGAAATTCCTCCTCATCTCAGTCCGAAATGGCTTACCCCTTATCCTTAGACTGTGACCCCTGGTTCTGGACTCCCCCGCCATCGGGAACATCCTTCCTGCATCTAGTCTGTCTAGTCCTGCTAGAATTTTATAAGTTTCATTGAGATCCCCTCTCATTCTTCTAAACTCTAGCGAATATAAGCCTAATCGACCCAATCTCTCTTCATACGTCATTCCTGCCATCCCAGGTATCAGTCTGGTGAATCTTCGCTGCACTCCCTCCATGGCAAGAACATCCTTCCTCAGATAAGGCGACCAAAACTGCACACAATACTCAAGGTGTGGTCTCACCAAGGCCCTGTACAACTGCAGCAAGACATCCTTGCTCCTGTACTCGAATCCTCTCGCTATGAAGGCCAACATACCATTTGCCTTCTTAACCACCTGCTGCACCTGCATGCTTACCTTCAGCGACTGGTGCACAAGGACACCCAGGTCTCGTTGCACTTCTCCTTTTCCCAATCTATTGCCATTCAGATAATAATCTGTCTTCCTGCTTTTGCCACCAAAGTGGATAACCTCGCATTTATCCACATTATACTGCATCTGCCATGCATCTGCCCAATCACCCAACCTATCCAAATCATACTGGAGTTTCTCTGCATCCTCCTCACAGCACACCCACCCACCCAGCTTTGTGTCATCTGCAAACTTGGAGATATTACATCTAGTTCCCTCGTCTTGATCATTAATATATATTGTGAATAGCTGGGGTCCTAGCACCGATCCCTGCAGTACCCCACTAGTCACTGCCTGCCACTTGGAAAAAGACCCGTTTATTCCAACTCTTTGCTTTTTGTCTGCCAACCAGTTCTCTATCCAAGTCAGTACCTTACCCCCAATCCCATGTGCTTTAACTTTACACGCAAAACTCTTATGTGGGACCTTATTGAAAGCCTTCTGAAAGTCCAAATACACCACATCCACTGGTTCTCCCTTATCTATTCTACCAGTTACATCCTCAAAAAATTCCAGTAGATTAGTTAAGCATGATTTACCTTTTGTAAATCCATGTTGACTTTGTCCGATCCTGTCACTGTTTTCCAAGTGCTCTGCTATTACATCTTTTATAATGGACTCTAGCATTTTCCCCAATACCAATGTCAGGCTTACCGGTCTATAATTCCCCGTTTTCTCTTTACCACCTTTTTTAAATAGTGGGGTTACATTAGCTACCCTCCAATCCATGGGAACTGTTCCAGAGTCGATAGAATTTTGAAAGATGACCAGCAATGCATCTACTATTTCTAGGGCCACTTCCTTAAGTATCCTAGGATGCAGATTATCAGGCCCTGGGGATTTATCGGCCTTCAATCCCGTCAATTTCCCTAACACCATTTCCCTACAAATACTGATTTCATTCAGTTCCTCCCTCTCATTAGACCCAATGTTCCCCGACATCTCTGGGAGGTTATTTGTGTCCTCCTTTGTGAAGACAGAACCAAAGTATGTATTTAATTGGTCTGCCATTTCTTTGTTCCCCATTATAAATTCCCCAGATTCTGACTGCAAGGGACCTATGCTTGACTTCACCAATCTTTTTCTCTTCACATATCTATAGAAGCTTTTACAGTCAGTTTTTATGTTCCCTGCAAGCTTACTCTCATACTCTATTTTCCCCCTCTTAATTAATCCCTTTGTCCTCCTTTGCTGAATCCTAAACTGCTCCCAATCCTCAGGTTTGCTGCTTTTTCTGGCCAATTTATATGTCCTCTCCTTGGATCTTATGCTATCCCTAATTTCCATTGTTAGCCACGGTTGAGTCACCTTTTTTGTTTTATTTTTATGCCAAATAGGGATGAAGAAATTCTGTAGTTCATCTATGCGATCTTTAAATGTTTGCCATTGCCTATCCACCATCAACTCTTTAAGTAACAGTCCCCAATCCATCCTAGCCAACTCGCACCTCATACCATCGTAGTTTCCTTTATTTAAATTCAGGATCCTAGTCTCTGAGTCAACTACTTCACTCTCCATCTTAATGAAGAATTCTATCATATTATGATCGCTCCTCCCCAAGGGGCCTCGCACAACAAGATTGCTAATTAATCCTTTCTCATTACATAATACCCAGTCTAAGATGGCCTGATCTCTTGTTGGTTCCTCGACATATTGGTCCAGGAAACCATCCCGTATATGCTCTAGGAATTCCTCCTCCACAGTATTGTTACTAATTTGGTTAGCCCAATCTATATGTAGATTAAAGTCACCCATGATAACTGCTGTGCCCTTATTGCACGCATCTCTAATTTCCCGTTTAATGCCATCCCCAACCTCAGCATTACTGTTTGGGGGTCTGTATACAACTCCCACTAACGTTTTCTGCCCCTTGGTATTTCTCAGCTCTACCCATACAGATTCCACATCATCAGAGCTAATATCCTTCCTTACTATTGTGTTAATCTCCTCTTTAACCAGCAATGCTACCCCACCTCATTTTCCTTTTTGCCTGTCCTTCCTGAATATTGAATACCCCTGGATGTTGAATTCCCAGCCTTGGTCACCCTGGAGCCATGTCTCCGTAATCCCAATTATATCAAACACAACAGTGTTTGTGCCCAATGAATCGCCAAGTATCTCAAACACCTCCATTCCAGCACACTGAAACTGTTTATAATTCTAAGAGCAGTTATGTTTTGTTCAAAATAATTCCCCAATGTTTGGTCTAAAAAAAAATGGCCTAGCAATTCCATGAATGCTAGCGAGGGGGTGGCAAGGTCGCTGCTTTGACCTTTCTGTAACCCCGTCCCAAGTGTAAGGATGGGGGTCAGTAGAATAATCGAGGTGGGCAACATGTGTCTGTAGAGGTGCAACAGTGGTATCCACCCAACTGTGCTGGCAACCGGCCCCATGAACAAAGGGAACCCTCGCCCCTTTATCAGGTTAAAGAAACAGGTTAAAAAAAGTTATTTTCTTCTCCAAAGGAATTATAGGGTCCCTCTGGGATCATTTACCTTTGAAGGTTGATAGCCTTGGGGCAGGGAACCATTGGCCCATCAGATGAAATTCATCGGGTAGCCTGGTATACACCAAGCTAATGCTGAGAGGTAGGTTATGTAGACAGAGATGCACACATCCCCATCATGTTGGAATTTGAAAGTTAAGTTAGATGGGTTGGAAACCCGAATTCAGCTTCTGCCCCCACATTTGTCTGTCCCCTCCTCCCCCCCTCCCCAGCCCCCACAACAACTCAGAACCCACATGGGAGACTGTGAGGCAGTTAAGACCGTGTCTCAGGGCGCTCTGCTACTGCTACAATCACTGCTTTTGTAGCGGAGAGTTGGGGCAAATGCAAGGAGGAATTGAGATAGGCTCAATCTTGCCTGGCAACAGGCTTGAGGTAAGTATAGGCATTCTTAGGTCTCTATGCTGGCCATTGCTTCCCACTTCCCAGAGCCTGACAGGAACCCTGAACAACAGGAGGCAATGGCCAGCACAAGCGGTACTGCTGCTGGGCAGACGGATCTTATGGTTGGCTCTCAAGTCGGCCACAGGTCTGAGGCCACTTCACGCCATGCCATGCCGCTAGTCACAGAAGGCTAGCCTATCAGAATGTATGGAGCCCAGGGTGACGTCATGACAACCAAGAAAATCCTTGGCACTGATGTTGGTGCATTAGCTCTTGTCACCAATAGAGATGCTGCGTCTCCTGTCTCCTCAGTGATGCACTTGCATCTGCATTTTGCAGGCCTATTTCCACCAGGAGAATTTTCTCCATAGAAGTTCATATTTCATTAAGGGCATGCACATAAGCAAGGAGTACATTGTATGCTAGCATAGGTTGAGGAATAAAGTAATATTATTGAACTGTTCTGTTCTGTGTTTTTTTTCCCAGAGGAGAATAACCATTGGCCAGGACATCGGGAAGAACCCCCCTGCTCTTCTTCGAAATACTGCCGTGAGATCTTTCACGTCCACTTTCGAGGGCAGACGGGGCCTCGGTTTAATGTCTCATCCAAAAGACGGCACCTCCGACAGTGCAGCGCTCCCTCAGTACCGCAGAGTGTCAGCCTAGATTTTGTGCTCCAGTCTCTGGAGTGGGTCGTGAACCCAACACCTTCTGACTCGGGAGTGCTATCCACTGAGCCACGGCTGACACCAATCACAGCATGCCACACTTTACACGGTACTGCACTAAAAGTTGCGACACAGCTTAGCAAGGCCATAAAAAAAGCAAACCAAGCACTCGGGTTTATTTCTAGAGGGACAGAATTGAAGTGTCGGGAAGTTATGCTAAACCTGAATCGAACCTTGGTTAGACCACACTTGGAGTACTGCGTACAGTTCTGGTCACCATATTATAGAAAGGATATAGAAGCACTGGAGAGGATGCAGAGAAGATTTACAAGGATGTTACCAGAAATGCGAGGGTATACATATCAGGAAAGGATGAACAGGCTGGGTCTCTTTTCTCTTGAAAAAAGGCTGAGGGGTGACCTAATAGAGGTCTTTAAAATTACGAAAAATTTTGATAGAGTGGATGCAGAGAGAATGTTTCCACTTGTGGGGAAGAGCATAACTAGAGGCCATCAATATAAGATAGTCACCAAGAAATCCAATAGGGAATTCAGAAGAAACTTCTTTACCCAGAGAGTGGTGAGAATGTGGAACTCGCTACCACAGGGAGTGGTTGAAGCGAATAGTATAGATGCATTTAAGGGGAGGCTAGACAAGCATATGAGGGAGAAGGGAATAGAGGGTTATGCTGATAGAGTTAGATGAGGAAAGACGGGAGGAGGCTCGTGTGGAGCATAAACGCCGGCATGGGCCGAATGGCCTGTTCCTGTGCCATATATCCTATGTAATCCTTATGTAAAAAAAGAAGCACGCCATGGCTGATTAGCTTAATTTGCCAAGATGCCAGCAACCATTTCTGCTGGCTCATGCACACCTACTTGGCAAAGACCATGAGCAGCTGTCTTCTCAGGGTCTGGGTCAGCAGAGGTCGATGCAGTGCAGTGCCATCTGCTGTAAGGGCGACTGCAGCTACCATGCAACACACACACAGGGAAAATAACAGTCAGCCTGGCTTAAAACCTGGCTTCAGCACTTTGTTGGCATGCTGCATTGCTGACCTGTGGGGATGGTGCTGTGGAACGGGCACAGGGAACAACCCTCCTCGCAAGGATGATCATGCAGTACCACCTATATTTTAACCGGGGATTGAATGCTAGGCTGCTCAGTAGTTTTTTTGCATTGAGGGTTCTGATTCCCTTGAAACAGAAAGGCAGAGTATTTCCTAAATGGTGAAAGATTGGGGCATGCAGATGCTCCAAGGGACCTGGGTGTCCTTGTACATGAGTCACTGAAAGTGCATGTGCAGGTGCAGCAAGCCATTAGGAAGGCAAATGGTATGCTGGCCTTCATTACAAGAGGATTTGAGTACAGGAGTAAAGAAGTCTTACTCCAATTATATAGGGGATTGGTGAGACCACACCTGGAGTACTGTGTACAATTTTGGTCTCCTTACCTAAGGAAGGATATACTTGCCATAGAGGGAGTGCAACGAAGGTTCACAAGATTGATTCCTGGGATGGCGGGACTGTCGTATGAGAAGAGATTGAGTAAACTAGGCCTGTATTCTCTTGAATTCAGAAGAATGAGAGGGGATCTCATTGAAGCATACAAAATTATTACAGGGCTTGACAGGGTGGATGCTGGGAGAATGTTTCCCTTGGCTGGGGAGTCTAGAACCAGGGGCCACAGCCTCAGGATAAAGGGTAGGCCATTCAGGACTGAGATGAGAAGAAATTTCTTCACACAGAGGGTGGTGAATCTTTGGAATTCTCTACCCCAGAGGGCTGTGGAGGCTCAGTCATTGGGTATATTCAAAACAGAAATCGATAGATTTCTGACTAGTAAGGGCATCAAGGGATATGGCGATAGGGCTGGTGAATGGAATTGAGGTTGAAGATCACCCGTGATCTCATTGAATGGCGGAGCAGGCTCGAGGGGCTGAATGGCCTACTCCTGCTCCTATTTCTTATGTTCTTATTATTGCTCGCCACTTCTTAATCCCGAGCCTCTTCAGCCTTGTTAAAAGCTGCCAGTGGGTCGAGATGCCCTTTGAAGCTCTTCAAAGGCTTTCTGAAAACTTGTCTCACCACCCCACCCCCCCCCCACCACCACCCCACTGTCCCCACTATTGTGACACTCCCCTTTAATTGCCAGCAACCTTTTAAATTCGACTTGGATGTAATTTTCCTCCCAAGATCTTTCTGATTTGGTGCTCGGTGCTATGAATAATGATGCAAATGAGCTGACACTGGCGAACTGAGTGCGAATAGCACTTGGCCTGGCAGGGGGAATTTGCACCAGTTCTCAATCATTTCGAGCTGACTTAGGACTGTGGATGAGAATCGGCCTCGGAATGTTACCAACTAATCAACGTGGAATCGGACCAGACTGCTGCCACACTGTTTTGTCTAACCACCAGCAATAGCTGCTCGGGTCATATTTACTGTTGTGTACGATCCAGATTACAATGTAAGCAAATGATAAACAATGAGCTCAGCTGCAGCGCTGAGCTGCCAAGCCCCTTTCCCAGAAGATTGTGACAATGAGCTCCGGGATCACCTGTTACATGAGGTCGCTTGCAGTTCCAGGCACTGCACAGCGCATAAAAGAAAAAAAAGAAAGACCTGCATTTATATAGCACCTTTAGGGTCAGCCAGTGGCTCAGCTGGTAGCACACTCGCCTCTGCGTCAGAAGGTTCTGGGTTCATGGGATCTGGGCGTCGCGGGCAAGGCCAGCATTTATTGCCCATCCCTAGTTGCCCTTGAGAAGGTGGTGGTGAGCCGCCTTCTTGAACCGCTGCAGTCCGTGTGGTGAAG
This sequence comes from Squalus acanthias, assembly GCA_030390025.1. Classification (NCBI taxonomy): domain Eukaryota; kingdom Metazoa; phylum Chordata; class Chondrichthyes; order Squaliformes; family Squalidae; genus Squalus; species Squalus acanthias. Next base: position 251,480,960 of record CM059425.1, read on the forward strand.
GTACTCCCACAGTGCTGTTAGGGAGGGAGTTCCAGGATTTTGACCCAGCGATGATGAAGGATCGGCGATATACTTCTAAGTCAGGATGGTATGTGACTTGGAGGGGAACTTGGAGGTGGTGGTGTTCCCAAGCGCCTGCTGCCCTTGTCCTTCTAGCTGGTAGAGGTCGCGGGTTTGGGAGGTGCTGTCGAAGAAGCCTTGGCGAGTTGCTGCAGTGCATCTTGTAGATGGTACACACTGCAGCCACGGTACGCCGGTGGTGGAGGGAGTGAATGTTTAAGGTGGTGGATGGGGTGCCAATCAAGCGGGCTGCTTTGTCCTGGATGGTGTCGAGCTTCTTGAGTGTTGTTGGAGCTGCACTCATCCAGGCAAGTGTAGAGCATTCCATCAAACTCCTGACTTGTGCCTTGTAGATGGTGGAAAGGCTTTGGGGAGTCAGAAGGTGAGACACTCGCCGCAGAATACCTAGCCTCTGACCTGCTCTTGTTGCCACAGTATTTATGTGGCTGGTCCAGTTAAATTTCTGGCGATGGTAATGCTTTTGAATGTCAAGGGGTTAGATTCTTGCTTGTTGGAAATGGTCATTGCCTGGCACTTGTGTGGCGTGAATGTTACCTGCAACTTATCAGCCCAAGCCTGAATGTCATCCAAGTCTTGTTGCATGCGGGCATGGACTGCTTCATTATCTGAGGAGTTGCGAATGGCACTGAACACTATGCAATCATCAGCGAACATCCCCATTTTTGACTTTATGATGGAGGGAAGGTCATTGATGAAGCAGCTGAAGATGGTTGGGCCTAGGACACTGCCCTGAGGAACTCCTGCAGTGATGTCCTGGGACTGTGATGATTGACCTTCAACAACCACAACCATCTTCCTTTGCGTTAGTTATGACTCCAGCCAGTGGAGAGTTTTACCCCCGATTCGCATTGACTTCAGTTTTACTAGGGCTCCTTGATTCCACACTCGGTCAAATGCTGCCTTGGATTTGCCGGATTGGATTTGTCCTGCTTTTTGAGGACAGGACATACCTGGGCAGTTTTCCACATTATCGGATAGATGCCAGTGTTGTTGCTGTACTGGAATAGCTTGGCTAGAGGCGCGGCTGGTTCTGGAGCACAAGTCTTCAGCACGACAGCTGGGATGTTGTCGGGGCTCACAGCCTTTGCTGTATCCAGTGCGCTCAGCCGTTTCTTGATATCACGTGGAGTGAATCGAATTGGCTGAAGACTGGCTTCTGTGATGGTGGGATCCTCAGTAGGAGTACTGCACTGTCGGAGGTGCCATCTTTCGGATGTGACGTAAAAGATCCCATGGCACCATTTTGAAAAAGAGCAGGGGAGTTATCACCGGTTGCACTATTGCATTGAAATATTCCTTTCCCATTCCAATTACCAACAGTGCTTTTGCCATTTGATTGAGGCCATTTGTTTGAGATCATTTGATCGAGAGCTGAATTATGGCTTTGTGTCATAGACCTAATTCATCTTGGAACTCAGTTGAGTGACCTAAGTTCTAGAATTCCTTCCCTAAGCCTCTCCACCTCTCTATCTCTCTCTCCTCCTTAAAACCTACCTCTTTGACCAAGCTTTTGGTCACCTGTCCTAATATCTCCTTATGTGGCTCGGTGTCAAATTTTGTCTGATTACGCTCCTGTGAAGCACCTTGAACCTTTGACTATGATGAAGGTGCTAGTTGTTGTTATTGTTAGTCATTATGTGTAGTCTAAGAACCAAGATTAACAGTGTAACAACTAAAAGGTCAGAACTGCTGAAACTGTAATACAATGTTGATACAACAACAACTTGTATTTATATAGCGCCTTTAATGTAGTAAAACGTCCCAAGGCGCTGCGCAGGAGTATTTTAAGACAAAAAATTTGACACCGAGCCACATAAGGAGAAATTAGGGCAGGTGACCAAAAGCTTGGTCAAAGAGGTAGGTTTTAAGGAGCGTCTTAAAGGAGGATAGAGAGGTAGAGAGGCGGAGAGGTTTAGGCAGGGAATTGTAGAGCTTAGGGTCCAGGCAACAGAAGGCACGACCACCAATGGTGGAGCGATTATAATCAGGGACGCTCAAGAGGACAGAATTAGAGGAGCGCAGATAACTCGGGGGGTTGTGGGGCTGGAGGAGATTACAGAGATAGGGAGGGGCGAGGCCATGGAGGGATTTGAAAACAAGGATGAGAATTTTGAAATCGAGGCGCTGCTTAACCGGGAGCCAATATAGGTCAGCAAGCACAGGGGTGATGGGTGAACGGGACTGTAGGAACACGAGAACACGATAATGGGCAATGTAGCAGAACTGTTGAATTGGCAGTTGACTCAGTAATCACAAAAAAGCAGAACCCTTACACAGGTGGAGAAAGACAACTCCTTTTTATGGCAACAAGGAACATTGCCTTATTTGGTAATAACTCGAGCTACCACTGACGGCATAAAAAGGAGGATGACTTGGGAAATAGGAGGAGAGTGAAAAAGTGTTGATGCAGAGTAGCTAGCTGCTCGGTGCGGAGAACTATCTGCAAACAGCATCGTCGTGCAAGGAAGATAGTCACTCCTGTTCTCTCAGAACAAAGGCCCGATCAACCCACATTCTGAGTTATACTCAATAGTGTCAGCTGTGGCTCAGTGGGTAGCACACTCGCCTCTGAGTCAGAAGGTTGTGGGTTCATAGTCCCACTCCAGGGACTTGAGCACATAAAGCTAGGCTGACACTCCAGTGCAGTGCTGAGGGAGTGCCAATTCGATTCACTCCACGTGAGATGTTCTCTCAGGTGGACGTAAAAGATCCCACATGGCACTATTTCGAAGAAGAGCAGGGGAGTTATCTCCGGTGTACCTGGCCAATATTTATCCCTCAACCAACATCGCAAAAACAGATTATCTGGTCATTATCACATTGTTGTTTGTGGGACCTTGCTGTGTGCAAATTGGCTGCCGTGTTTCCCACATTACAACAGTGACTACACTCCAAAAGAACTTCTTTGACTGTAAAGCGCTTTGAGACGTCCGGTGGTCGTGAAAGGCGCTATATAAATGCAAGTCTTTCTTTTTTACCCCGCAGTCATAAGTCTACAATATTGCTGTTTGATAACTGAATGGAACAGCTTGTTTGAATATAAGTTGGTCATACCTTGTCACACCTCAGGATCTTATGAACACATAACAATATAAAGTATGTGATGCTCGCAAAGGCGACATTTCCTACCTATGAACCTGTGCTTGTTTTATGAATGTGAGAAGGTTCTGTAATCTCAGGCACACTGACGTTCTAAGGGGTTGAAATTCATTTCAGCTTATTTTCAGGCCTGAAGTAGGCGGGGTGGGTTGGGGGGGGGGGGGGTGGGGGGGGGGGAGGTGGGGGCTGTGTGAGCGTGAAGCCAGAGGCGCGAAGCTCAGCCGAACTTCAGTCTCGAGCCACATCAGCATATTGCCAGCGAGCTGTGGGCGCCCGTAAAAAAAGATTCTTCCCCAACTCCCCCTCGGGTTTTTTTGCCAAATACCTTAAATCTGTGTCCTCTGGTTACCGACCCTCCTGCCAGTGGAAACAGTTTCTCCCTGTCTACTCTATCAAAACCCCTTCATAATTTTGAACACCTCTATTAAGTGGCCCCTTTGGCAGCAGTGCAGTAACATAAATGATGGAACCTCTGCCCTCTGTCTACACAAAGAGAGATGTCAGTGCTGATGAATGGAATATTTTCCCACTTTGTGATAGCAACAGCAAGCCATCTCAGCAAGGGCCAGATTCAGACTAAAGCTTCTTTCATTTCGCCCTTGTGTACGGGCAGCCAATGGCAATATCAAAGTAATCTTGCAGGGAGCATTAAAAAAAAACCAGGTCTTTTCAGCTGCCGGCCTTAGTAGTGAATCTGGCAAGTTTACGCTGGTGTTATCACTAGCTGTGCAATGGGCAATAAATGCTGGCCTTGCCAGCGACGCCCACATCCCATAAAACAAATAATTTTTTTTTTAAAACACGCGTGCGTTAGGAGCAGATGGCACTAGGAAGGCACTAGAGTCAGGCAAAAGCAACTTAATTCTCCCGGTACTATGCCTGACATACTGTTGACCACCCAACTTCCTTTTCTGGCTCCCATGTTAGCTGACATTGTTAACGGTTCTCTTTCCTCAGGTACTGTACCCCTCTCCCTCAAATCTGCCGTCATCACCCCTCTCAAAAAAACCAACCCTTGACCCCTCCGTCCTTGCAAACTACCGCCCCATCTCCAACCTCCCTTTCGTCTCCAAAGTCCTTGAACGTGTTGTCGCCTCCCAAATCCGTGCCCATCTTTCCCGCAATTCCATGTTTGAATCCCTCCAATCAGGTTTCCGCCCTTGCCACAGTACCGAAACGGCTCTCATCAAAGTCACAAATGACATCCTTTGTGACTGTGACAAAGGTAAACTATCCCTCCTTGTCCTTCTTGACTTGTCTACAGCCTTTGACACGGTTGACCACTCCATCCTTCTCCAATGCCTCTCCACCGTCGTCCAGCTGGGTGGGACTGCACTCGCCTGGTTCCATTCTGATCTATCCAATCGTAGCCAGAGAATAGAAGCATAGAAGATAGGAGCAGGAGTAGGCCATTCGGCCCCTCGAGCCTGCTCTGCCATTTAATGAGATCATGGCTGATCAAGAATCACCTGCAACGGCTTCTCTTCCCGCTCCCGCATCGTTGTGCTCCTGCATCTGTGTCCCCCCAGGATCTATCCTTGGCCCCCCTCCTATTTCTCATCTACATGTTGCCCCTTGGTGACATCATCCAAAAACACAGCATCAGTTTCCACATGCACGCTGACGACACCCAGCTCTACCTCACTACCACTTCTCTCGACCCTTCCACGGTCTCGAAATTATCAGACTGCTTGTCCGACATCCAGTTCTGGATGAGCAGAAATTTTCTCCAATTAAATATTGGGAAGACCGAAGCCATTGTTTTCGGTCCCCGCCACAAACTCCGTTCCCTAGCCACTGACTCCATCCCTCTCCTTAACATCTGTCTGAGGCTGAACCACACTGTTCGCAACCTTGGTGTCATATTTGACCCTGAAATGAGCTTCCGACCACATATCCGCAGCATAACTAAGACCGCCTATTTCCATCTCCGTAACGTCGCCCGTCTCCGCCCTTGCCTCAGCTCATCCGCTGCTGAAACCCTCATCCATGCCTTTGTTGCCTCTAGACTTGACTATTCCAATGCACTCCTGGCCGGCCTCCCACATTCTACCCTACGTAAACTTGAGGTCATCCAAAACTCGGCTGCCCGTGTCCTAACTCGCACCAAGTCCCGTTCACCCATTACCTGTGCTCGCTGACCTACATTGGTATCCGGTTAAGCAATGCCTCGAATTCAAAATTCTCATCTTTGTTTTCAAATCCCTCCATGGCCTCACCCCTCCCTATCTCTGTAATCTCCTTCAGACCCACAACCCCCGAGATATCTGCACTCCTCTAATTCTGGCCTCTTGAGCATCCCCGATTTTAATCGCTCAACCATTGGTGGCCGTGCCTTCTGTTGCCTAGGCCCTAAGCTCTGGAATTCCCTGCCTAAACCTCTCCGCCTCGCTGCCTCTCTTTCCTCCTTTAAGACGCTCCTTAAAACCAACCTCTTTGACCAAGCTTTTGGTCACCTGCCCTAATTTCTCCTTATGTGGCTCGGTGTCAAATTTTTTGTCTTTTAACACTCCTGTGAAGAGACTTGGGACGTTTTACTACGTTTAAGGTGCTATATAAATACAAGTTGTTGTTGTTGTTGTTGACAATGCACCTTTCCCAAACTTCAGGAAAAAAATACCTTTACTGCACTGATCTAAGCCAAATACTCAAACGAGCCATTTATTCCCAGGTCAGCACATAGTTTAACGAAAAAGCTTTTTTTTTTCCCCTTTTAAGTTTTGTTCAGCTTTGGAAAGTACTGTGATTGTATCGCAGTACATTTAGATTGCACAGTACTGGCTGGGGCATGCACTTTATATGCCGAGATATCAGGTTGATAAGACAATTGCAGCAATGCCAACACTTACAATTTTCCGAAGGATTTATTGAGTTTGCACCATTGTGCTAATGAGCATGATTCATGATCAAAGACAGGAGAGAGCGTGAGAGAGAGAAATATCAATTGCTTTTATATTGGCTTAGTGCTGACTCAAGTGTTGCTCCCAGCCAGAGGCAACACCAAAATAAACTTTCCCGATTTGCTGAGGCTGGTGGCCAGGAACAGCCAGGTGAAGAAAAAAGGGCCAAACTTAAAGCAGATATTGGTTATGTGACTTTGAAAAAAAATTGTTCTTGTGACGTGGACGATGCGGGCAAGGTCGGCACTTACTGCCCATCCCTAGTTGCCCTGAGAAGGTGGTGGTGGGCCTTCTTCTGGAACCGCTGCAGTCCCCGTGGTGACGGTACTCTCACAATGGTGTGAAGTAGGGGACTTCTAGGATATCGACGGTGATGCAACTGCGATAGATGCCCAAAGCAGGACGGTGCGTGATTTGGAAGGGAACTTGGAGGCGATGGTGTTCACATGACATTGCTGCTCCTGTCCTCTATGGGAGTACAGGTTGCAGGGCTGGAATGTGCCATCATAATGGGTCTGATGTATAGGACAAAAATATTTCTGTGATCCCCTATCCTTTATTTGATTTACTTTGAGAATAAATGAACATAACTTTCCTGCACCCAACCCCCCGGATAAAACTCACACTTCCGTGACATGTTTGAAGTAATGTTTAGGTATTCAAACTGGTTTTGTGTGAGGCTCCCAGTTGTTTGCAAGCTGATCAGATTTCCCCTGGTTAGTGGCCAGGCATATCTGAGAATTCTGCTTTCTATATTTTATCCATATTTCAACAAGAAGAACATCAACTTGCATTTATATAGCATGTTTAACAAAGTAAAACATCCCAAGGGACTTCCAGGAGTGTTATCAGACAAAAATTGACACCAAGCCAGAGAAGGAGACATTAGGACAAGTGACTAAAAGCTTGGTCAAAGAGGTAGGTTTTAAGGAGTGACTTTAAAAAATTTGTTTATGGGATGTGGGCGTTGCTGGCTAGGCCAGCATTTATTGCCCATCTCTAATTGCCCTTGAGAAGGTGGTGGTGAGCTGCCTTCTTGAACCGCTGCAGTCCATGTGGTGAAGGTACTCCCACAGTGCTGTGCGGGAGGGAGCTCCAGAATTTTGACCAGCGACGATGAAGGATCGGCGATATACTTCTAAGTCAGGATGGTGTGTAACTTGGAGGGGAACTTGGAGGTGGTGGTGTTCCCATGCGCCTGCTGCCCTTGTCCTTCTAGATGGAAGAGGTCGTGGGTTTGGGAGGTGCTGCCGAAGAAGCCTTGACGAGTTGCTGCAGTGCATCTTGTAGATGGTACACACTGCAGCCATGGTACACCGGGTGCCAATCAAGCGGGCTGCTTTGTCCTGGATGGTGTCGAGCTTTTTGAGTGTTGTTGGAGCTGCACTCATCCAGGCAAGTGGAGAGTATTCCATCACACTCCTTACTTGTGCCTTGTAGATGATAGAAAGGCTTTTGGGGAGTCAGGAGGTGAGACATTCGCCGCAGAATACCTGGCCTCTGACCTGCTCTTGTTGCCACAGTATTTATGTGGCTGGTCCAATTAAGTTTCTGGTCAATGGTGACCTCCAGGATGTTGACGGTGGGGGATTCGGCAATGGTAATGCCGTTGAATGTCAAGGGGCGGTGGTTAGACTCTCACTTGTTGGAGATAGTCATTGCCTGGCACTTCTGTGGCGCGAATGTTACCTGCCACTTATCAGCCCAAGCCTAAACGTTGTCCAGGTCTTGTTGCATGCGGGCATGGACTGCTTCATTATCTGAGGAGTTGTGAATGGCGCTGAACACTGTGCAATCATCAGCGAACATCCCCATTTCTGACCTTATGTTGGCGGGAAGGTCATTGATGAAGCAGCTGAAGGACACTGGCCTGAGGAACTCCTGCAGCGATGTCCTGGGGCTGTGATGATTGACCTTCAACCACCACAACCATCTTCCTTTGTGTTAGGTATGACTCCAGCTAGTGGAGAGTTTTCCCCCCCGATTCCCATTGACTTCAGTTTTACTAGGGCTCCTTGATGCCACACTCGGTCAAATGCTGCCTTGATGTCAAGGGCAGTCACTCTCACCTCACCTCTGGAATTCAGCTCCTTTGTCCAGGAGGAGTGAGAGGTGGAGAGCAGAGAGGTTTAGGGAGGGAATTCCAGAGCTTAGAGCCTAAGCAGCTGAAGGCACGGCCGCCAATGGTGGAGCGATGAAAAGCGGGGATGCGCAAGAGGCCAGAATTGGAGGAGCCCAGAGGGCTGGAGAAGGTTACAGCGATAGGGATGGGCAAGGCCATGGGGAGATTTGAACACAATGACGAGAATTTTAAACTTGAGGCGTTGGTGGAACAGAAGCCAATGTAGATCACAAATAATGTCCCTCTAATTTTTTGGGGGGCCGCGTGGACCCTTTAACAGGCTACATGGCCCATTCAAAATTCCGCGCATGTGCGGTTTTTCCCTTTAAAAGCCGGTGAGCCAGCTGCGCGGGACCTCCAGAGCGCGGAGCGGCTGCGCAGCTTAAAGGGAACGTTGGTGACGTAGCCATTTTTTTCTGACTTACCAGCACGTTTTCCTATTCTTGTGTAATTAATAGACACATTTTCTGCAACGATGCCACTGTTTTCCTTTTAGTAGCTAACATTGTCTTTCAGTCAATGGGTCAGTGGGTCCTTGGGAGTGTGTCAACATTAGCAAAGGGTCTTCAAGAGTCAGTCAACATTTGTAGCATATCTGGCACCAGAGAAAGCTTGAAAACAACTGTTTTGAGTCGAGATAACAGATACAGAGAATAGAATGGCACACAGATTCGACACTGGGTCAGGTTAAATTGTGCCCACGGAGATTAATTAAGGATTGAGTTTCTAACACTGACAATGGAAGCATTATCAACATATCAACATGATGTGGAGATGCTGGTGTTGGACTGGGGTGGACAAATGTGAGAAGTCGCACAACACCAGGTTATAGTCCAACAGCTTTGTTTGAAATCACAAGCTTTCGGAGCGCTGCTCCTTCGTCAGTGTTCTCTGACTATATATGCTGTGTCTATATGCATCTCTTCACTTCACCTGACGAAGGAGCAGCGCTCCGAAAGCTTGTGATTTCAAATAAAGCTGTTGGACTATAACCTGGTGTTGTGCGACTTCAAACATATCAACAAACCTCTCTGGGCTTCTCCACCACTCTCTGTTCCTTTAAGACGCCGTTAAAACTTACCTCTTTGATTACGCTTTTGGTCACTGGTCCTAATACATCCTTATGTGGCTTGGCGTCAAATTTTGTTTGATAATCACTCCTGCGAAGTACCTTAGGCATTTTACTGTGTTAAAGACACTATATAAATGCAGGTTGTTGTTATTTCAGTGGTAGATGACCGCGAGATATTCTACAATCTCCCAAAGCCCTCGCTGCACAAGGGTGTTGCTTACCTTCCGATAGCGCCAGTACTGATTGCCTTTCATACCGTGGCAGTCATACAGCGTGACGGAGCTGCTGTGGGAGATGGCATCGAAGCAGAACTTCCTGGTATGAAGTGGCTCTCCAGGCCGTATGTCCTCTCGCCAACCAAATGTAAATATCTGAGAAGTCAAAGGAGATTATATTTTTAAAAAAGCAGGCCGAGGACTGGATGAACTCCTGCCAGGTTACTGGAAATCAAAGGCAACATATAAAACCATTAGTTCACCTGATGGCCAATATGTTTGGAAATCTAAGGAATACTGAACAAAACCAATCAGGGAACTCATGGTTACCTCAGAGGGCAGACGGGGCCTCGGTTTAATGTCTCATCTGAAAAAACAACCACCTCCGACAGTGCAACGCTCCCTCAGTACTGGACCTGACAGTGCAGCGCTCCCTCAGTACTGGACCTCCGACAGTGCAGCACTCCCTCAGTACTGGACCTCCGACAGTGCAGCGCTCCCTCAGTACTGCCCCTCCGACAGTGCAGCGCTCCCTCAGTACTAGCCCTCCGACAGTGCGGCGCTCCCTCAGCACCGCCCCTCCGACAGTGCAGCACTCCCTCAGTACTGGACCTCCGACAGTGCAGCGCCCCCTCAGTACTAGCCCTCCGACTGTGCAGCGCTCCCTCAGTACTGGACCTCCGACAGTGCAGCGCTCCCTCAGCACTGCCCCTGCGACAGTGCAGCGCTCCCTCAGAACTGGCCCTCCGACAGTGCAGTACTACCTCAGTACTGGACCTCCAACAGTGCAACGCTCCCTCAGTACTGGACCTGACAGTGCAGCGCTCCCTCAGTACTGGACCTCCGACAGTGCAGCACTCCCTCAGAACTGGACCTCCGACAGTGCAGCGCTCCCTCAGTACTAGCCCTCCGACAGTGCGGCGCTCCCTCAGCACCGCCCCTCCGACAGTGCACCACTCCCTCAGTACTGGACCTCCGACAGTGCAGCGCCCCCTCAGTACTAGCCCTCCGACTGTGCAGCGCTCCCTCAGTACTGGACCTCCGACAGTGCAGCGCTCCCTCAGCACTGCCCCTGCGACAGTGCAGCACTCCCTCAGTACTGGCTCTCCGACAGTGCAGCGCTCCCTCAGAACTACCGCTCCGACAGTGCAGCGCTCCATCAGTACTGGACCTCCGACAGTGCAGCGCTCCCTCAGTACTGCCCCTCCGACAGTGCAGCACTCCCTCAGTACTGCCCCTCCGACAGTGCAGCGCTCCCTCAGTACTGCCCCTCCGACAGTGCAGCGCTCCCTCAGTACTGGCCCTCCGACAGTGCAGCGCTCCCTCAGTACTGCCCCTCCGACAGTGCAGTGCTCCCTCAGTACTGGACCTCCGACAGTGCAGCGCTCCCTCAGTACTGCCCCTCCGACAGTGCAGCGCTCCCTCAGTACTGCCCCTCTGACAGTGCAGCGCTCCCTCAGTACTGACCTTCTGACAGTGCAGCGCTCCCTCAGTACTGGACCTCCGACAGTGCAGCGCTCCCTCAGTATTGGACCTCCGACAGTGCAGCGCTCCCTCAGTACTGGACCTCCGACAGTGCAGTGCTCCCTCAGTACTGGACCTCCGACAGTGCAGCGCTCCCTCAGTACTGGACCTCCGACAGTGCAGCGCTCCCTCAGTACTTGCCCTCCGACAGTGCAGCGCTCCCTCAGTACTGCCCCTCCAACAGTGCAGCGCTCCCTCAGTACTGCCCCTCCGACAGTGCAGCACTACCTCAGTACTGCTCCTCCGACAGTGCAGCACTCCCTCAGTACTGCCCCTCCGACAGTGCAGCACTACCTCAGTACTGCCCCTCCGACAGTGCAGCGCTCCCTCAGTACTGGCCCTCCGATGGTGCAGCACTACCTCAGTACCGGCCCTCCGACAGTGCAGTGCCCCCTCAGTACTGCCCCTCCGAGAGTGCAGCACTACCTCAGTACTGCCCCTCCGACAGTGCAGCGCTCCCTCAGTACTGGCCCTCCGACAGTGCAGCGCTCCCTCAGTACTGCCCCTCCGACAGTGCAGCGCTCTCTCAGTACTGCCCCTCTGACAGTGCAGCGCTCCCTCAGTACTGCCCCTGCGACAACGCAGCGCTCCCTCAGTACTGGCCCTCCGACAGTGCAGCGCTCCCTCAGTACTGCACCTCCGACAGTGCAGCGCTCCCTCAGTAATGCCCTCTGATAGTGCAGCACTCCCTCAGTACTGCCCCTCCAACAGTGCAGTGCTCCCTCAGTACTGACCCTTTGACAGTGCAGCGCTCCCGCAGTACTGCCCCTCTGACAGTGCAGCGCTCCCTCAGTACTGCCCCTGCGACAACGCAGCGCTCCCTCAGTACTGGCCCTCCGACAGTGCAGCGCTCCCTCAGTACTGACCCTCCGACAGTGCAGCGCTCCCTCAGTACTGCCCCTCCGACAGTGCAGCACTCCCTAAGTACTGGCCCTCCGACAGTGCAGCGCTCCCTCAGTACTGCACCTCCGACAGTGCAGCGCTCCCTCAGTAATGCCCTCTGATAGTGCAGCACTCCCTCAGTACTGCCCCTCCAACAGTGCAGTGCTCCCTCAGTACTGACCCTTTGACAGTGCAGCGCTCCCGCAGTACTGCCCCTCTGACAGTGCAGCGCTCCCTCAGTACTGCCCCTGCGATAACGCAGCGCTCCCTCAGTACTGGCCCTCCGACAGTGCAGCGCTCCCTCAGTACTGACCCTCCGACAGTGCAGCGCTCCCTCAGTACTGCCCCTCCGACAGTGCAGCACTCCCTAAGTACTGGCCCTCCGACAGTGCAGCGCTCCCTCAGTACTGCACCTCCGACAGTGCAGCGCTCCCTCAGTAATGCCCTCTGATAGTGCAGCACTCCCTCAGTACTGCCCCTCCAACAGTGCAGTGCTCCCTCAGTACTGACCCTTTGACAGTGCAGCGCTCCCGCAGTACTGCCCCTCTGACAGTGCAGCGCTCCCTCAGTACTGCCCCTGCGACAACGCAGCGCTCCCTCAGTACTGGCCCTCCGACAGTGCAGCGCTCCCTCAGTACTGACCCTCCGACAGTGCAGCGCTCCCTCAGTACTGCCCCTCCGACAGTGCAGCACTCCCTAAGTACTGGCCCTCCGACAGTGCAGCGCTCCCTCAGTACTGCCCCTCCGACAGTGCAGCGCTCCCTCAGTACTGCCCCTCCGACAGTGCAGCGCTCCCTCAGTACTATACTGAAGTGCCAGCCTGGATTATATGCTCAAGTCTCTGGAGTCGGGCTTAAACCCACAACTTTCTGACTCAAGAGGCGAGAGTGCTACCCACTGAGTCGTGACTTAAAAGCGGAGGGAAGAATGGAGAGGCAGAGGAGTTTAGGGAGGGAATTCCAAACAGTGGTTATATAGGCAGCCTAAAGCTCCATCAATGTGGGCAAAGGTAAAGGAAGTGGGAGATGCACGAGAGGCTGTTTCAACAATCTGAAAATATGATCTAGTGGGAAACACTGGAGGAGCGGAATTTCTGGGCGGGTCAGGGGGGAGTGGTCTTTGACTTCCTCCCCTAAGCCTAGCCAATTCTGCCGCATGCTTTCTATGGCGGAACCCTAGCTGACCGCTAGTGACGCGGTCATTTGCCATTAGCAGGCAGGTCAGGAAGCCACCCGCCCCTGAAAATCCTCCATGGTTAGAGGCGGAGGATCCCAGTGGGCACACGTTGGCATTTACATCGAGCTGCGTCCGTATGTTGATTTTTCAGGGCCGGTGAGGAGCGCCCAGATGTTAACTGCATTGCTCCAGCAAAGATTCTTCCACAATTAGTGATGACTTTAGGTTATGTAAAGGTTGACAAGTACATCTGTTTTTGCCGGCAGTACATTCTAGTTAAAACATTGTAAATGGTTCTCTGAGTAAACTCAAGGCTGTCATTCCGTATGATTGCATTCATATTTGTGCTTACATTTGCCACTGCTCGCAATGTTACCGCTGGAGGAGTCCCGAAAAACCATCTCCTCAGGCGGTTCTCCAATTCTCCACAGGCAGCAGTGCTGCCCCGTTGATGTCATAGTCATCTGAGAGGATCTAGCATGATTCCCAATGGTGAAGGCAAACCTCTTGACCACTAACTCCAAACAATGGGGCAATGGAGCAGTGCAGTGCAGTCGGGAGGATTCCCTGCAACTTCCTAGATCCCACTCTCTGGAATTCCTTCACTAAATCCCTCAGCCTTCCTCCGTTGTGACACTCCTTGAAACCCATCTCATCAACCAAGCTTTTGGACACCCCTTCTAAGTTTTCCTTCTATGGCTCGGCATCCATTTTCCTCACGTCTCTGTGAAGACGCTTGGGACGTTTTTCTATGTTAAAGGTGCTATATAAGTGGAAGTTGTTGTTGCTGACCCGGGCCTAGATTTTCGGCTCTCAGGTGTAACTCGAGTGGTCACAGGTAGGAAATACTTCTCATTCTCTCCCACCACTTCTGATTCCCCTCTGGAAGTTATAGTACCGTACATCAGCCCATATATGGGCGGGTATATCATAATGGTACGCAACTGATGGAAATGTGACATCCAACTAATTTTATATCATTGGTACCTTCTTCTTCTTCTTAGGCAGTCCCTCGGAACCGAGGATGACTTGCTTCCACTTTAAAATGAGTTCGCAGGTGACTGATGAGTCCAATGCGGGACCTACAGTCTCTGTCACAGGTGGGGCAGACGGTGGTTGAAGGAGCAGGTGGGTGGGGTGCTTGGGTTGACGTGCGCTCCTTGCGCTGCCTGCGCTTGGCTTCCGCTTGCTCCCGGCGAAGAGACTCGAGGTATTCGGCGCCTTCCCATAGCAATGCTATGGCCCTTGCATCGAATGTTGCTGAGGTGGTAGAGGGGACTGATTGAATTGTAAAGGGTCAAACAGTTGATGCAATTGTGCACAGGGGCACTTGATTGCATGGCCTAAGGTGTCTGTTTCGATACTTATTTTTAAACTGCCATGCGATGACAGGCCTCCGAGTTGCATCGCCGCCATTCTCCAAACGGTCCAACAGGTGGCCACCCCGGCGGAGCCCGTCAAAATTATTCAAACGACCCGAACTCTGGAAAATCAGCTGGCGTCAATGGCACATCCCTCTCGGTGGGCCAAACTCCCGCACTACTGAAGACGCGCTGGAATATCCAGGCTCAGTTTGGCTGCAGATTTGCTGCCTCGTTATTGAACCTGAGCCTAAGCACGCACTGTTCCTTGGATAGGTGCAGGTAAGTACGACGGGTTTTGCTAGAGTAGCTAGGGAGAAACTGTTTCCACTGGCAGGAGGGTCAGTAACCAGAGGACACAGATTTAAGGTAATTGGCAAAAGAACCAGAGGGGAGTTGAGGCAAATCTTTTTTACTCAGCGAGTTGTTATGGTCTGGAATGCACTGTCTGAAAAGGTGGTGGAAGCAGATTCAATCCTAACTTTCAAATGGAAATTGCATATATACTTGAAAAGGAAAAATTTGCAGGGCTATGGGGAAAGAGCAGGGGGTTTGAACTAATTGGATAGCTCTTTCAAAGAGCCGGCACAGGCATGATGGGCCGATAGGCCTCCTTCTGTGCTGTATCATTCTATGGTTCTGCGAAGTCCACCTTTGTCTGCAGCATGGTTGAGAGGGTAATGGCAGGAGGCTGCAGAGCAGTACTTCCATCTCTGTAACATCGCCCATCTCTGCTCATGCCTCAGATCATTGCTGCGGAAACCCTCATCCATGCCTTTGTTAACTCTAGACTCAACTATTCCAATGCTCTCCTGGCTGACCACCCACCTTGCACCCTCTGTAAAACTTGAGCCCACCCAAAACTCTGCTGCCCATATCCTAACTTGCACTATGTCCCGTTCACCCATCACCCCTGTGCTCTCTGACCCACATTGGCTCCGGTCCGGCAATGCCTCGATTTAAAAATTCTCATCCTTGTTTTCAAATCCCTCCATGGCCTTGCCCCCTCCCTATCTCTGTAACCTCCTCCAGCCCTACAGCCCTCCGAGATCTCTGTGCTCCTCCAATTCTGGCCTCTTAGTCATCCCCAATTTTAATTGCTCCACCATTGCCGGCCGTGCCTTCAGCTGTCTAGGTACCTAAGCTCTGGAATTCCGTCCCTAAACCTCTCTGCCTCTTTCTCCTCCTTTAAGATGCTCCTTAAAACCTACCTCTTTGACCAAGCTTTTGTTCATCTGTCCTAATATCTCCTTATGTGGCTCAGTGTCAAATTTTGTTTGATAACGTTCCTGTGAAGCACCTTGGGACATTTTACTACGTTAAAGGCGCTATAAAGATGCAAGTTGTTGTTGTAATCTGAATTGGCTGACACACCTTCATCTCTTCTCCTTTACCAAATAGTCTAACCAAGGAAGGATGCCAATAGGAACAGCCATTGTTGCGATTAGTCTGTAAGACTGAGTGGGCCCAAACCCTTGCCGCAAGGTCTCTAAATCGGCCTCAGAATAAAAAAAAAACACTTAAAAAGTACACTTGACCGGTAGACATTAAAGCTTAAGGCTGACCCTTTAAAATATGTTCATGTTCAAAGACACAACCCTCTAAAATTAATGTAACGTATTGTTGATGTAAAAGTTGATGTAAAAGCAAGGTCCCACAAACCGGGATCTTGGGTTCATGTCACGCTACATGTAACCCCACCTGACGTAGAGTCATCCAGACTCGAGTCGTCGTTGGCTTGTTCACAGATGTGATTTCCAGTAAAAAAAGTAAAAAGTGTAAAGTTTATGGTTTTCCATACAGACTGCAGCATCTGACACATTAGACCCCCTGTGACCCCACCTCATTGTCTTAGTTGTATCTTGCTATGTCTTTGATATAATGTCTTCCTGACTGACCTGATTGTCTCTCTGCCGAGGTGTGATAAAAGGCAGTCAGAAAGATTAACTGTAGTCATCTGACATCATTCTCTGCACAGGCATTGTTCTCTGTCTATATATGCTGTGCCGATTTGTATTTCTTCACTTCACCTGACGAAGGAGCAGCCGCTCCGAAAGCTTGTGATTTCAAATAAAACTGTTGGACTATAACCTGGTGTTGTGCGACTTCTCACTTTTGTCCACAAACACCTGTGAGATACATGACCTGCTTTTTAGTGATGTTGGTTGAGGGATAAATATTGGCCAGGACACTGGGCAGAAGTCCCCTGCTCTTCTTTGCAATAGTGCCATTGCAGCTTTTACGTTCACCTGAGAGGGCAGACGTGACTTTGGTTCAACTTCTCAACTGAAAGACGACACCTCCGACAGTGCAGCACTCCCTGACTACTGCACTGAAGTGTCAGCCTGGATTCTGTGCTCAAAAAACGCTGGAGTGGGACTTGAACCCACAACAACAATTTGCAGTTATATTACACCTTTTTAACATAGTAAAACATCCCAAACCACTTCACAGGAGCGTTACCAACCAAAATTTGACACCGAGCAACTTGAGATTATAGGACAGGCGACAAAAGCTTGGTCAAAGAAGTAGGTTTTAAGGAGCGTCTTAAAAAAGGGCAGAGAGGTGGAGAGGCGGAGAGGTTTAGCGAAGGAATTACAGAGCTTGGGGCCTTGGCAGCTGAAGGCACGGCTGCCAATGGTGGAACGATTAAAATCGGGGATGCTCAAGAGGCCAGAATTGGCAGAGCGCAGAGATCTCGAGGGTTGTAGAGTTGGAGGAAGTTACAGAGATAGGGAGGGGCGAGGGATTTGAAAACAAGGATGAGAATTTTAAAATTGAGGGAGCCAATGATATGGGGTCAGAAGCATAGCTCAGGGTCAACTAGGACACCAAGGTTACAAATGGTCTGGTTTGGCCTCAAACAGTTGCCAGGAAATGGGAAGCCTTGCTTCTGACTCAAGGCAAGAGTGCTATCAATTTAGACTTTGTAATCCTAAGGGGGAAAATTGGGTTGCTTTGCGCCTCCCGTTGGGGTGCTAACGGGGTGCAGAGCACCTAGCGCCCGGGCGCGGCTCCGCTAACGCCTCCCGCGAAATTCATAGCACGATGTCATCGCCATGCGCAGCGCCCCTGCTCGCGCCCCGGCCGCAAACTTTGCTCGCGCCCCCTGACCTACCACCGGACGCTATGTCTGACAGGGTCAGGGCGCCGTGTTTGCGGCCGGGGCGGCGCGAATTAAAGGGCAGGTGCCGGGCAGCCATTTTTTTTGGGCCGCCTGCCAGCACCTGCCCCCTTTCCCCTCCCCATGCGGGGTGCCGGCTGCGACCTGTCAGCTCGGCACTCCTCTTGAGTGCTGGGCTCTTTTCCCGGTGGTCCAGCAGGGCCCCGGTGCGCGCTGCGCTAGGACCCTCCCCTTTAATCAGGGGAAAGAGGCCTGCAGTACTGCGGCGCTTCGTGCTGACACGCGTGGCGCTGCTGCAAGTAGCGTCGCGATATTCAACGGGAGCGCCCCAAGAGGGAGGGGGAACGCTTCCAATAGCGCCCAGCCTCCTGCTTGGGGGCGCTACCATTCAATTTCGGGTGCAGGGGCGCAAACTTTTTCGGGGCGTTGGCGAAGTTAGCGCCCCAAAGGCGGTGCGACCCAATTTTCCCCCCTAAATATCTTGTGATATTGTTCGAGATGGCCCCATTGTCTCACCGAAGTGCCTTTAGAACACCTTGCTGTTTAAGGTGCTGTTCTATTCAATTTGCACAGTAAGCCACACAGCAAGGCAGACACACAGCAAGGCAGACACGTGGAGTCCCACTGGTCACACATCACAGTATAGGGGCCTCAACCTGGAGCTAGTGACTTTGATTGACAGGTATGTCTGAGCCATTTAAAAAGCGAGCACGGCCCCTGATTGGCTGGAGCACTCTGTGATTGACAGCTCAGTGGACATAAAACTTCTTCCCACAGATTGAGATTAGACGTGAAAACAGAAAATGCTGGAAACACTCAGCAGGTCAGGCAGGCAGGCAGCATCTGTGGCGATATATCAGTTTTCAGTCAGAGACAGGGAGATCTATCAGGGCATGTGTGACTTTCTCAGCCAAACACCCAAAGTCAAAAGGCTGTCTATGATTCTTAAAGCCTATAACTCTACAGCCAGTGAAAGTTATACTAGTACAAAAGCAAAATACTGCGGATGCTGGAAATCTGAAATAAAAACAGAAAATGCTGGAAATACTCAGCAGGTCAGGCAGCATCTGTGGAGAGAGAAACAGAGTCAACGTTTCAGGTCGATGACCCTTCCCAGTTCTGATGAAGGGTCATCGACCTGAAACGTTAACTCTGTTTCTCTCTCCACAGATGCTGCCTGACCTGATGAGTATTTCCAGCATTTTCTGTTTTTATATTAAAGTTATACTAGTGTTAGTTTGTAGTAAGCAGCATTTGTTTTAAGGCCCATGTTTAGATAGAAAGTGAGTTACGTTTGTATTTTAGATATCATTGGTTAAAATATATTTTGTTTTGTTAAACTGTGTAGAATCATAGAATCGTACAGCACAGAAGGAGGCCATTCGGCCCATCGTGCCTGTGCCGGCTCTTTGAAAGAGCTAGCCAATCAGTCCCACCCCCCCTGCTCTTTCCCCATGGCCCTTGTAATTTTTTTTCCCTTCAAGTATTTATCCAATTCTCTTTGAAAGTTAGTATTGAATCTTGCTTCCACCGCCCTTTCAGGCAGTGCTGTGGAAACTTCCTGTTGCCTCTGGTTCTTTTGCCAATCACCTTAAGAACAAAAGAAACAGGAGCAGGAGCAGGCTTAAATCTGCGTCTACTGGTTACCGACCCTTTTGCCACTGGAAGCAGTTTTATTTAGCTATCTTATGTAAATAAAGTCACTTATTGCTTCGAGTGGCCGCCTGGATTTGGTAACAGTATTTAACCCAGTCCCCTTCTCCATCGTGAAAGGAGAATTCTAATGTCGGCACGCGATACATTTCAGCAGTAGGTTTCCAGAGAGAGGGTTCCTTTCTTATCATCCCTGGGCCATAAGATAGTCACCAAGAAATCCAATTGGGAAGTCACTCTTTACCCAAAGAGTGGTGAGAATGTGGAACTCGCTACCACAGGGAGTGGTTGAGGCGAATAGTATAGATGCATTTAAGGGGAGGCTGGACAAACATATGAGGGAGAAGGGAATAGAGGGTTATGCTGACAGATTTAGATGAGGAAAGACGGGAGGAGGCTCGAGTGGAGCATGAATGCCGGCATGGACTGGTTGGGCCGAATGGCCTGTTTCCGTGCCGTATATCCCATGTAATCCTATGTAATGCTCTCATTTATCCAGATATTGAGTAGTACAAAATGCACGCAGGGCAGCTTCGGGAATGAACTTGAGAAAATATCTAACGTACAAACTCAAATGCATAGCAATATGTTAGCAGGAAAGCAATTGCCATGCACTGGCATATTGTCTGAGAGGGGTTGTAAGCACAATATTTCAAGTGAGGAAGATTTATCCAAAACTTGGCTGCCCGTGTCCTAACTCGCAATAAGTCCTGTTTAAACATCATCCCTGTGCTTGCTTATAAAATTCTCATCCTTGTTTTGAAATCCCTCCATGGCCTCGCCCCGCCCTAGCTCTGTAACCTCCTCCAGCACCACAACCCCCTCGAGATATCTGCGCTTCTCTAATTCTGCCCTCTTGAGCATCCCTGATTATAATTGCTCAACCATCGGTGGCCGTGCCTTCAGCTGCCTGGGCCCTAAGCTCTGGAATTCCCTCCCTAAACCTCTCCGCCTCTCTACCTCTTTCTCCTCCTTTAAGACGCTCCTTAAAACCTACTTCTGTGACCATTCTTTTGGTCACCTGTCCCAATATCGCCTTTTGTGGTTCAGTGTCTGATTTTGTTTGATAACGCTCCTGTGAAATGCCTCAGGGCGTTTTATTATGTCAAAGACACTATATAAATGCAAGTAGTTGTTGTTGTTTTAGTTTACTACTGTCCTTTAGGGAAGGGAACCATGCTGTCCTTACCCGGTCTGGCCTATATGTGACTCCAGCCCCACACCAACGTCATTAACTCTTAACTGCCCTCTGAAGTGTGCAAGCCAGCCACTCAGGTGTTCAAGAAGAAGGCCCACCACTACCTTCTCACGGCAACTGGGGATGGGCAATAAATGCCAGTGACGCCCAGATCCCAAAAATGAATGTAAAAAAATAGTCAAACTAGCTACTAAACCCAGCATTGCTCAGAGTCACGTGATAATCAGCAGGCGTCAATCAATACCCAGCTGAAGCAGGACTGGCAGGCAACGCACTCTCCAGTCTCTTGGGAATTTGATTGTATATAGCTCACCTAAAATTGGCGCCAGTGTAGTACAATGAATAAGCACAGGGAATCATACAATAAATCAATACCTGTGGAGTTGCAACTTATCAGAACACGGATTAAAGAAAGAAAGACTTGCATTTATATAGCGCCTTTCACAACCTCAGGACATCCCAAAGCGCTTAATGGCCAAAGAATTACTTTTTGAAGTGTAGTCACTGTTGTAATGTAGGAAACACAGACAGCCAATTTGCGCACAGCAAGCTCCCACCAACACCTGTGAGAGCAATGTACCCTGCAAGCTGCACAGCTGCGCAGTGCTCCAGGGGTCCCGCGCAGCCGGCTTTCCAGTAGAAAACCTACGCTTTTGAATGGGCCGCTTGGCCCGAAAAAAACTTACAGGGAACATTGCCTGTGAGATACATGACCTACTTTTTATTGATGTTGGTAGAGCGATAAATATTGCTCAGGGCACTGGGGAGAACGCTACTGGTCTTCTTCGAAATAGTGGCCGTGGGATCTTTTACATCCACCTGAGAGGGCAGACGGGGGCCTCGGTTTAATGTGTCACCCGAAAGACGGCACCTCCGACAGTGCAGCGCTCCCTCAGCACTGCGCTGGAGTGTCAGCTGAGATTATGTGCTCAAGTCCCTGGAGTGGGACTTGAACCCACAAACCTGCGGGAGATCCCGCTGAGGGGGTATCAGCAGCCACTACTGGATTACTACCTCAGCCACGTGTTGAACAGATCAGGAAAGTAAATGCGTGGCTGCAGGACCGGTGTGAGAAGGGTGGGGTTCCATTTCATGGCACACTGGCACCAGTACTGGGACGGGAAGGAGTTGGACCACTGGGTTGGGCTGTACCTGAACCGATTGTCACCAAGGCCCCAGCTGAAAGGATCAATAGGGCTGTGGAAAGGACTTTGAGCAGTGTGGGTGGGGCGGGGGGTGGGGGGGGGGGGGGGGGGTGCAGTATTCAATAGAAATAATAGCAACCTAAAGATAAGAATGCAAATAGAACACAGTCAAGGTCAGAGTAAAAAAGTAATAAAGATAATATAAATACGCTGGGAACGGAAGCGGAGGGCAAAAGCTGTTAGTAGCAGTTTTTTCTCCCACTTTTGATTGCGCACAAACTTGAGGCAAGAGCTGCGTGCTCTTGAGGCAAGAGTTGAGTACTGTGTACAGTTTTGGTCTCCTTATTTAAGGAAGGATATACTTGCATTGGAGGCAGTTCAGAGACGATTCACTAGGTTAATTCCAGAGATGAGGGAGTTGACTTATGAGGAAAGGTTGAGCAGGCTGGGCCTATACTCATTGGAATTTAGAAGAATGAGAGGTGATCTTATTGAAACATATAGATACTGAGGGGGCTCGACAAGGTAGATGCAGAGAGGATGTTTCCCCTCGTGGGGAAATCTAGAACGCGGGGGCACAGTTTTAGAATAAAGGGTCGCCCTTTTAGAACTGAGATGAGGAGGAATTTCTTCTCTCAGAGGGTCGTAAATCTGTGGAATTCTCTGCCCCAGAGAGCTGTGGAGGCTGGGTCATTAAATACATTTAAGGTGGAGATAGACAGATTTTTGCAAGATAAGGGAGTGAAGGGTTCTGGGGAGCGGGCGGGGAAGTGGCTTTGAGCCCAAGATCAGCCATGATCTTATTGAATGGCGGAGCAGGCTCGAGGGGCCAAGTGGCCTATTCCTGCTCCTATTTCTTATGTTCTTATGTTCTGATGGTTTCTGAGTGCAGCAGCTAAGAGCTGCGTCCTTAGAATAGAATCATAGAATTTTACAGCACAGAATGAGGCCGTTCGGCCCGTCGTGCCTGTGCTGGCTCTTTGAGAGAGCTGTCCAATTTAGTCCCACACCCCAGCTTTTATCCCCATAACCCTGCAAATTAGTCCTCTTCCAGTACATGTCCAATTGCCTTTTGAAAGTTCCTGTGTAATCTGCTTCCACCACCCTTTCAGGCAGTGCCTTCCAGATCTTAACAACCCTCCTTGTGAAGTAAAACCTCACCGTTTGGGAAAAAAAAAACTTTCCTCGAAGGAACTTTCTGATGTGTGCATAAGCTGTTGTCTCTTTTGAAAGTTTATTTTCTTCAGGACTGTTTTTTTTTCACAACAGCGACTACACTTAACAACAACAACAACAACTTGTATTTATATAGCGCCTTTAACCTGGTAAACCGTCCCAAGGTGCTTCGCAGGAGCGATTATCAAACAAAATTTATCAAATATTTATCCCTCAATCACCAAAATAGATTACCTGGCTATTATCACATTGCTGTTTGTGGGAGCTTGCTGTGCGCAAATTTGCTGCCGCGTTTCCTACATTCCAACAGTGACTAACACTTCAAGGTACTTTGTTGGCTGTAAAGTGCTTTGGGACGTCCTGAGGTTGTGGAAGGTGCTATAGAAATGCAAGTTGTTGTTGTTCAAAATGAGTAAGAAAGGTGAAAAATTTACAAAACAATTGGTGACAGCTATTCAGTGAAGAACTCAGTAAGCCAGCACTGGGATTTGTTTTCAGGAAAATGAAAGCTGGCTCAGTTGATATTTACTTTAAAATAAAAAAAAAACCATTATCTGCTTTCATGGTTACATTTTACAACCAGGATGTTCCAATATTTGCCTTTGGAGGGTCTGATTGGGTGGCGGATGTAGCTGGGCGTGTGTTTGTGTAGAAGGAGGGGAGGTGGTTGGGCAGGCTCGGCATTTGTCTCCTCTCTACCATCTGTTGGAAGCAGCGAGTACTGTAGCCACAGTCTCTGAACTCAAGCACTGTATAAAAACACAGTGAACAGGCCTTGATGGCCCCCTCCCTCTGCCAACAAAGATACAGGTGCTTCGTGTCCGCCGGTACGCACCTGTTCCGAATATGCCGTATTTCCCAACCGCGCGCATTAAGAAGACAAAGCCCGACACTGTTTCGTGCCAAATGGTATCTCATGTAGATAGGGTCGCCAACTCTGGTTGGCCGTCATCCTGGAGGCTTCGTCACATGACCTCCTGCTGCCAACCATCCCTCCCCCACGCTCCCGCCATTGGTCGCCCGACATGCCAATCATGCGGCACCCCATCTTCCCACCCCAAATGGAAAGCAAACGTACTCTTCATTACCCGATTGGATGATTTTCGCCTGTCGGTCCAACAGCTTTTTTATCTCCCTCCATCTGCAATATTTTAATAACCAAAAGTATTTGAAGAAAATTTGAAGAAAAACACACATTTTATATAATGTTCCAATGATCTTTCTCCCCGGGGTTTGCTCGCCGCAGTGTCCAGGAGATTAATCTTTAATTCCTAGAGACTCCGGGGCAATCCTGGATTTTTTGCTGTTTTAATTCTCCGTCCCACTCCCACTCTGACCTCGGCCTCCTACACTATTCTAATGAAGCTCGAGGAACAGCACCTCATCTTTCGATGAGGCACTTTACAGCCGTCCGGACTCAACCATCGAGTTCAACAATTTCAGATCATAACCACTGCTCCCAATTTTTCGGACAGCAGGTGCTGGTAATGGTTCTGCTGTTCATTTAATCTCTCCTGCCTCCCACTCTATCACAAACCTTCCCTTTTGCTCTCCCCCCACCCACCCCTCCTTTCCCTGCCTCTGTACTTGCTTAAAACCTGTTACATCTGTAACATTTTCCAGTTCAGACGAAGGGCCATCGACCTGAAACGTTAACTCTGTTTCTCTCTCCACAGATGCTGCCTGACCTGCTGAGAATTGCTGTTTATATTTCAGATTTCCAGCCTCCGCAGTATTATGCCTTTGAATTACTTTTGTTGTTTTGCAGGCAAACAGGGATGACACCTCAAAAGCAATTCATTGGCTGCAAAGCACTTTTGAGACATTTCGGGGATGCCCGGGTTTGCTTGTCCATCCCTTTATGTATCTTATGAATCCCCCCCGTTGAGATGCCCTTATTAATGTTGAACAGCTACAGCTTATCTTGTTTTCTCATAGCATCCCTCCAACACTGAGGATTGGCCCTTGTTGCTGTTGTGCTGCATGAGGACAACCGGATTGGCGTGCAGCACCCCCGGTGGCCAGAGCACAGTGCAGCATCAGCAAGGCCTCCAGGGAGTCTGAGAACTCAAAACTGATTCGGCAACAGAACCCAGCTTGCTTTTTTTTAACTTTGCTCCTCTTACTGCCGCGTACCGTTTGGCTGGTGAGTGACAGTCAACGAATACAATCCCCCGCCACGCCTCACCCCACCGCTTCAAAGGAATTTGTTTGCTCTTGGTAACAAAAAGGAACCCAACCCCTTAGCCCACAGGTGTGGTGGGATGAGTGGCGCTTTAAACAGGTTGAAACAGCACCAGTATTCCCACTTCCTTGTGGCCGAAACAAATTGTGGGCAATAGCTGAAGTATGTAGCAATGTGGCTATCCGACCAACCCATTCACTGGAAAATTTAGTTTCTGTGAGTGCTCAAAGAAAGAACTTGCATTTAGATAGCGCCTTTCACGACCTCAGGACGTCCCAAAGCGCTTTACAGCCAATGAAGTACTTTCGAGGTGCAGTCACTGTTGTAATGTAGGAAACGCGGCAGCCAATTTGCGCACAGCAAGCTCCCACAAACAGCAGTGTGATAATGGCCAGGTAATTTTTTTTTTTGTTATGTTGATTGAGGGATAGGTTTGCGCTTCGACGATATTTTCCCTACCTGGGTGGGTCCGGTGCGGGTGGATCGCGAGCCCGTTGCTGGTTCCATTCCACTCCACAAAATTACTTTACGTTAATAGGGCCTATTAAGCCCGCCCTGCGCGTTATCCGGCCCAATTAAATGGTGCGGGTCTGCTGATGTCATCCATGACGCGTTTTCAGCCGGGATATTTAAAGGGGCCGTGGCCACATTGCATTTGAAGGTTTATCTAACATAGTGCTGTCGGTGCACTGCAGCATTGGAGTGCGGCAAACACTTTGGAAATGACTGCACAGAGGCAGAGGGCTGCACCCAGGTTCTCCGATGACTCCCTCCATATGCTTATGGAGGGAGTCAGAGCACGCAGGGAGGATCTCTTCCCTTCCAATGGGCGGAAGAGACCTCCCCAGGATACCGAAACAGCCTGGTTGGACATTGCAGAGGAGGTCAACAGCAGGGATGTGGTTAGAAGGACCTGGGTGCGGTGCCGCAAACGTTTCAATTACCTCATTAGATCAGGAAACGTGAGTGCAAAGCCAAACTCAACTTCATCCTGCTGTGTCTCTCATCACATCCCCATCACTCTGCCTTCCCAAACCTACTCCTGCACATCCTTACTCACACCAACATACCTTGCATGTTCTCCCATCCTCTCTATCTACATTATCACATCCCCATCTCACTAGCCACCCCTCACACCCACCCTCATCCTAGAGCAATCATACTAACTAACAACACACAAGGAGGCCACTTGGCTTTGGCACCCTACTCCATCATAGTCTCCCTCTAAAGATGTAACCCATCCATTCTTTACACTTATTCCATCACTCTCACGCAACCTTCTCTTCTTTCCCTCCTTGCAGGAAAAGAGAGCCCAAAATAAGGGAGAGGGGGAGAACCGGCAGTGGCCCTCCATCATTTGCAAACCTTACAACAGCAGAGGAGGCTGCTTTAGAAATATCTGGAGTCGCCGAGCAGCTGGAGGTGGGAGACGGAGAGAGGGGGACATCTCAGCAACCTGGTATCATACAGCTACATGGCATACATCAGTCACTCATATGGGGACTGATGTCATCAGCCAGTGAATGGTCATCATGTGCATAATGCTATCTGTACCCATTCTTCATATGACATATTTAACTCATCTCTTTACTCGCCCACAGGTCCATCAAGAGCACCCCCCCCCCCACCACTGTCCAGGAGGAAGAGTAAGACGACTCCTCAGAGGAGCCTCCAGCCTCTGAGGGCACATCGTCACCAGACATAAGTGCACCCAGCACCAACACAGATACACACACCTCGGTGGGTCCCACGTGATATAGAGTAGTGTTGTCACCTGGTGTCTCACAACTCACAAGTGAGCAAGGGCAGATGGTGGAGACAGGGACAGCAGTGGAGACTCCTCGCCGGAGGGCGCAGGACGCTCCCAGCTCTGCTCAGCTGCATGCAGCCTCGGGGGCCATCCAGAAAGAGGGCGATCCTGGATGTGCAGGAAGACATGCAGGGGGCTCTGACAGGTTTTGCGAGCGGGATGTCTGCAGATGCTCAGAGGATGGAGGACTAGAGTCTCTTGTCTCATACACATTTTCCAAGAAAGCAAAACTTAAGCAGTTCCAGTAAAACACAGCTTATACATTAACCCCTTACTTGTCTTGAGCTCTAATACAATCATTTAAACACAGTATTAGTCACGTCACAATTTCATTCGCATAACCATATACATTTTAGGTACCCCTAATTTCTAACAGACTCCCCACCTTGAGAGGGAGAAAAACTCTCACTTTCGACCTCTCACTTTCGGCCCTCTACCAACCGTGCCAACTCTAGATTATTGGTTCGATGGTTCAATCGGTGTGTCTATTTCAGGTTAGTTAGTAAGTGAATGTGAAGTGGAGATTACCCAGTATTCTCACAGTCCACACACTTGAGGGGGAGTAGTCCTCCGACCTCTCGCTCAAATTCAATTCACTGTTCCGGTGTTCCAATTCTGCCCCACCTCGGGTATCGTCTGTTTCTCTATCTTTCCTGATCTTACCCCACCTGGGGTCTCCTCTACTTCGTCTCGGCTCTTCTCTTTCGGTGTGCTCAATTAATTTGTTAGTGCTGCTTAGTCATAGGCATAAGTACACAATTGGCTTATGCGCAGACAAGAAAACAGACATTGTAAAGAAAGCTAGTTTAACATCTAATCAACAAATCATGGACTTAAAAGATTCTCCAGATCTCTCTTTTTCTCATATCCATCTTGTGGATAATTCTTGCTAAATCTATTTCTCCCGAGCCTTCAATTGTCCCAATCCAAATTCTATGTCTCGTTTTACTTAAATTTTAATTTCTCTGACAGGTACCTGTGTGTTTAACTCTATCCTGATTGTTTCATTAATTAGATAGGTGATGGTGACTGTGGGCTCTTCCATGGATAGGATGGCCACCTGCATGGAGCAGCTGATGTGCCACTCACAGGAGCAATGGTCTCTATGGGGAATAGATGGCAGAGGCTCATAGACCGCCTCTCTAGGAGGGATGTCAGCGAAGATGTGGGTCCTCATGGCCCCACTGATGTGCAGCAAGGTGCTCTCCAGCTCTTTGGCAGCAGGGAAGTGAGTAGGCTGCCTCTACCTCTGCTGAAGCCACAGGGGTAGCACCTCGTAGAAGCACGTGGAAGAGAAAGATGACACGCAAGTAGATTCATAAGGGTAGCCACTTGGGTGTTTTATCCAACGTTTATGTAAAGTTTCCGTTAATGGGGTGTCAAACATAAAAATCTTTATTTTCAACACTTTCTGCTCTTGGACAGATTTGTGTGCACCTTTGGAAGTGACTTAGTGAGTTGCAGTGAATGGTGAGACATAACAGTACCTCCAGCAATGGTGATGAGTGTGAAAGGAATGGCTTGTTCATTGTAGTCGCACAACACCAGGTTATAGTCCAACAGTTTTATTTAAAATTACGAGCTTTCGGAGCTGCTGCCCCTTCCTGACGAAGGAGCAGCGCTCCGAAAGCTCGTAATTTTAAATAAAACTGTTGGACTATAACCTGGTGTTGTGCGACTTCTCATTTTTGTCCACCCCAGTCCAACACCGGCATCTCCGCATCTTGTTCATTGTAGGGATGCTTTATGGTGTTGGTGTGGGGTGGTGCCAATCTGGCACAGCATGTGGCAGCCAGGGTGTGCAGCATCAAGTGAAGTAAATCTGGCCATGGTGAGGCCATCCCTGGCCTCCTGGGCAGCAATGTGGTCGGGTGCTGATGCCCTCTGTCCTGTGCAGCATCGGGTGATTGCGGAGAAGGTTGGTGTTCGTTGTTGTTGGTGCTGCTGGTGTGCCTGGTGCTGCTGGTGTTGGGGCTCATCGTGGTCAGATTCTGAGGACCAAGGTGAGAGAGTATAAAGGGCACCCATGTTGATGGAATAGATAGCAGGTGAAGTAGAGATGATAGAAGCATTCTGTCAATGGTGAGAGAGTTCTTCCAATGAGGTGACACTGGATGGAGACTTTGCTGGAAAGACTTGCAGCCTGCAGAAAGCTCAATCTGTGCTGGGAATGCAGTCAGCAACAACTTCTGTCTGAGGAAAGTGATCAGCTGTCAGGTGGGAGCTTTTATACTATATTTGATGCTGTCAACTAATCAGCTGGATCAATGGCCACTCAGCTCCCGCCTCAGGTTGACAGACATGGTCTCCGAGCAGCGTGAGTCCCGTGGGCATCCAGTGAAATTGCAAAAGGTAAGGTTAAAAAGACTCTTAAGGGTCTGAGAAGTACTTGTTAATGATTTAAATTGGGTCGCCCGCCTCTGCCAGGTTAGATCACTGCTGCGCTGACAGACGTGCCCGAGGGAAAGGCGTGTGGGGGGTGGGATGACGGCGGGTTCCCGACCCTCTCCAAGAAATGTCAACATTCCCACCCGACCCGCCTTCGATTGCGCCCGCACGGACCCTGGAAAATTCCGGCCCCTGTTTCGGTGATGTTGATTGAGGACACCGGGGATATCGCCTCTGCCCTTCTTCGAAATAGCGCCACGGGATCTTTTACGTCCACCTGTGAGGGCAGACGGGGCCTCGGTTTAACGTCTCATTCAAAAGACGGCACCTCTGACATTGGAGCACTTCCTCAGTACGGCACTGGAGAATCAACCTAGATTTGTGTGCTCAAGTCTCTGGAGTGAGACTGTGCCTGTGAGCAAAATTGGCTGCCGCGTTTCCCTGCATTACAACAGTGACAGTGACAGTACGTCATTGGCTGTAAAGAGCTTTTGGGGTGTCCTGATGTCATGAAAAGTGCTACACAAATGCAGCATTTTAATAACTAATAAACACATGTGTTGGAAAAAAAATGGTAAAAAACCCACAATTTTTTTTAATGCCCCTATGATTTTCTCCTGCGTTGCTCGCAGCAGTGAGATTAATTTTTAATTTTTTTTATTCGATCCTGGGATGTGGGTGTCGCTGGCAAGGCCAGCATTTATTGCCCATCCCTAATTGCCCTTGAGAAGGTGGTGGTGAACCGCCTTCTTGAACCGCTGCAGTCCGTGTGGTGAAGGTACTCCCACAGTGCTGGTAGGGAGGGAGTTCCAGGATTTTGACCCAGCGACGATGAAGGATCGGCGATATAGTTCCAAGTCAGGATGGTGTGTGACTTGGAGGGGGAACTTGCAGGTGGTGGTGTTCCCATGCGCCTGCTGCCCTTGTCCTTCTAGGTGGTAGTGGCTGCAGGGTTGGGAGGTGCTGTCGAAGAAGCCTTGGTGAGTTGCTGCAGTGCATCTTGTAGATGGTACACACTGCAGCCACAGTACGCCGGTGGTGGAGGGAGTAAATATTTAAGGTGGTGGATGAGGTGCCAATCAAGCGGGCTGCTTTGTCCTGGATGGTGTCGAGCTCCTTCAGTGTTGCTGGAGCTGCACTCATCCAGGCAAGTGGAGAGTATTCCATCACACTCCTGATTTGTGCCTTGTGGAAAGGCTTTGAGGAGTTAGGAGGTGAGACACTCGCCACAGAATACCCAGCCTTTGACGTGCTCTTGTAGCCACAGTATTTATGTGGCTGGTCCAGTTAAGTTTGTGGTCAATGATGACCTCCAGGATGTCGATGTTGGGGATTTGGCGATGGTAATGCCGCTGAATGTCAAGACTCTCTCTTGTTGGAGATAGTCATTGCCTGGCACTTGTGTGGCGTGAATGTTACTTGCCAATTATCAGGCCAAGCCTGAATGTCATCCAGGTCTTGCTGCATGCGGGCATGGACTGCTTCATGGGGAATTGGCCTCGCTACCTTCTGGGGACTTTTAAAACTTTGTATCAAACCTTCTTAGTGTTAGCACAAAGCTGTCACGCCCACCTGCTCCCTCCCGACATTAAGAATCAACTACCCGTGGAGTGAGTGTTAGAATATGGAATGTTAGGGAGATGTGGGACAGAACAGCTATCCCTGGTAAGGGACGGTTGTGATGAGAAATGGAATATTTTGCCGGGGGTTTCCTATATTGCCTTTACTTTGTTTTCTTTTTAGTTTAAAATTGTTTTTTTTTAAATATCGCATTCAAAATGGAAGTTACACCTTCAGTGGAAAGCAGCTAGTCTACTCGGAGCCAGCTTGTCGAGGCTGCTGTTACGTAACTGTTTGAGGGAACAAAGTCTCCTCCTTGTGCTAAGGTTTTTATTGCAAAGCTGTTTAGTGCTGACATCCGACTAGAACACTTCCTGATTTCCATTCCAATGATTGGTATCAACTCGACTGTTAACTCACTACCTGCTTGGACTGTTTTTTGTACCAGTTTATCCAGACTAGGGCTGCTGAGAATTAACTCCAAAGTAACCGAGTGAGATCAAAGTAACCTACAGAACGTTTTCGTTGAAATCTTTGAAGGTGGCAGGACAAGCCGATAAGGCTCTTAAAGCCTACAGGATCCTGGGCTTTATAAATAGAGGCCTAGTGTGCAAAAGCATGTAAGTCATGCTAAGCCTTTATAAAACACTGGTTAAACCTCAGCTGCAGTATTGTGTCCAATTCTAGGTACCACAGTTTAGGAAGGATGTCAAGGCCTTGCAGAGGGTACAGAGGAGATTTACCAGAATGATACCAAGGATGAGGGGCTCCAGTTAAGCGGAGAGACGAGAGAAGCTGGGATTGTTCTCCTTCGAACAGAGAAGGTTAAGGGGAGATTTAATAGAGGTGTTCTCATCCTTGTTTTCAAATCCCTCCATGGCCTCGCCCCTCCCTATCTCTGTAACCTCCTCCAGCCCTACAACCCCTCAAGATATCTGCGCTCCTCTAATTCTGCCCTCTTGAACATCCTCGATTTTAATCGCTCCACCATTGGTGGCCGTGCCTTCAGCTGCCTTGGCCCTAAACTCTGGAATTCCCTCCCTAAACCTCTCTGCCTCTCTAACTCTCTTTCCTCCTTTTAAGACGCTCCTTAAAATGTACCTCTTTGACCAGGCTTTTGGTCATCTGCTGTAATATCTCCTTATGTGCCTTAGTGTTTTGTTTGATAACGCCTCCTGTGAAGCACCTTGGGATGTTTTACTACGTTAAAGGCACTATATAAAAAAGAAAGACTTGCATTTATACAGCGCCTTTCACGACCTCAGGGTGTCCCAAAGCGCTTTACAGCCAATGAATACTTTTGAAGTGTAGTCACTGTTGTAATGTAGTAATGTAAATGCTAGCCTTTCTTCTTTCAATAGTTAGTGACAGTGTACTTGGTGGGAGAACAGTAATTGGCCGCGGCAGTTACAAGATGCTTGAATAAAATGTAAAACAAGCCCATTATAGGTGTAAAACCTACAACAGGTTTTAGTTTTCCTTGAACGACTATTTGGCATGCAGCATGATTCTAATCAGAATGCAGCACCGTCTTGGTTTGATCTTATTTGGGACTGTGCAGCAGACCTTAGCGTATCTCGATATTTATCAACTGTTACGAATAGTTGTGTACACTGGAATATACCTCAGCGACGATTCTGTCTGGTGTTTACAGCGGTCAATTTGGCGAGGGATGCATTTTTCCCACAGAGTATCTTGAGGTCCATAAAGTCAGAAGGATGGAAATGTTCCACACGGACTATAAAACATCCAGAGCTTCTGGGCCACGGTTTCAAAGAGAGCGAGGGGCAAAAGGAGGCCAGACTTTAATGTAAGCTGCCTTAATAATGGCGGAGCGGGACTTCCACCTGCTGGCCAGTTGTGTCCTGAATTCACAGGGTCGGAACATTTACACAATTCAGCTGGACGCCAATGCAGCTTTTGGGAAGGGGAGGGGGAGAGAGAAAGAAAGACTTGCATCGATACAGCACCTTTCACGACCTCAGGGCATCCTAAAGCGCTTTACAGCCAATGAAGTACTTTTTGAAGTGTAGTCACTGTTGTGATGTAGCAAACGCGGCAGCCAATTTGCGCACAGCAAGCTCCCACAAACAGCAATGTGCGAATGACCAGATAATCTGTTTTAGTGATGTGGGTTGAGGGATAAATATTGTCCAGGACACCGGGGAGAACTCCCCTGCTCTTCTTCAGCCTTCTCTTCCTCCTACAATCAGCAGGTTTTTAACTCCAAACCTTGTCATCTCTAACAGCTATTTCTTGATTTATTTAAATAACATCACCAACAACAACAACTTGCATCTATATAGCACCTTTAAGGTAGTAAAACGTCCCAAGGTGCTACACAGAAGCGCTATCAAACAAAATTTGACTCTAAGACACAGAAGGAGATATTAGGACAGGTGACCAAAAACTTGATCCAAGAGGTAGGTTTTAAGGTGCTTTTTAAAGGAGGAGAGAGGTAGAGAGGCGGAGAGGTTTAGGGAGGGAATTCCAGAGCTTAGGACCTCGGCTGCTGAAGGCACGGCCGCCAATGGTGGAGCGATTAAAATAGAGGATGCACTAGAAGCCAGAATTGGAGGAGCGCGGAGATCTCGGAGGGTTGTAGGCTGGAGGAGGTTACAGAGATAGGGAGGGACGAGGCTATGGAGGGATTTGGAAACAAAAATAAAAATATGTATATATATATATATAAATGCAAGTTCCTTCTTCTATTTCACCTGCTCCACTAATGTTTTCAACCTAGGCAGTGCCCTGCGCTATGAAGCCTGACCTTTTCACCTTAGGTTTCTCGATGATAAGAGAGCCAACCCTTGACTTTGTGGTACCTGCTCATGTGACCATGTGCGTTCTGAGCCATCCTTGATGCAGACGTCCAGCCTCAGCTCTGCTCCTGTCGCTCCGTGTTTACTGTCCACACATCGGTTGGTAGCCGCGTTACGGATCTAGAACATACAACACCAACATTTTCCTTATTTCAACTTAAATGTCCTCATTAACAACAGGCAGCGCACTCCCAAAAAAAGAAGCAACAAACTGTACGTGAAGGGGCTTTGTGACGTTTAAACTGCTTGATAAGACACTGTATGAATGCAGGTCATTGAGCCGTACAGCACGGAAGGAGGCCATTCGGCCCATTGTGCCTGTGCAGGCTCTTTGAAAGAGCTATCCAATTAGTCCCACTTCCCTGCTCTCTCCCCATAGCCCTGCAATTTTCCCCCTTCAAGTATATATCCAATTTCCTTATGAAAGTTACTATTAAATCTGCTTTCTCCACGCTTTCAGGCAGTGCATTCCAGATCTTAACAGCTCGCTGCGTAAAAGAAATTCTCCTCATCGCCCCTCTGGTTCCTTTGCCTCAACAGGAGATTGAGGGGTGATCTGATCGAGGTGTTTAAAATGTTAAACGGATTTGATAGGGTGGATACGGAGAAACTATTTCCTCTGGTGGGGGAAATCAAGAACAAGGGGACATAACCTTAAAATTAGAGCTAGGCCGTTCAGGAGAGGAAATTAGGAAGCACTTTTTCACACAAAGGGTTGTGGAAATATGGAACTCTCTCCCCCAAAAGGCTGTGGATGTTAGGACAGTTGGCGCTTTCCAGACTGAGATAGATTTTTGTTAGGTAAGGGTGTCAAGGGATGTGGAGCAAAGATGGGTAAATGGAGTTGAGATACAGATCTGTCACGATCAAATTGAATGGTGGAACAGGCTTGAGGGGCTGAGTGGCCTACTCCTGTTTCTATATTCTTGCATTGCCAGCCGTGCTTTCAGCCATCTCGGCCCTAAGCTCTGGAATTCCCTTTTAAACCTTCGCCTCGCCATCTCTCTCCTCCTCCTCTAAAACCCTCCTTAAAACCCAGCTCTTTTGACCAAGCGTGTAGACACCGCTCCTCATCGCTCCTTCTTTGGCTCAGTGTGGATTTTTGTCTGATTACGTTTCTGTGAAGCGCCTTAGGACAGTTTTCTACTTTAAAGCCGTTAAATAAATGCAGGTTTCTGTTATATTTCAAGAGAACCCTGTACGCGCATCAGTAGTGAATGCTGCCCTTATTATTTCTTCAGAAGCAGCCCTGTTTAAACAGGGCGAAGAAGATAATTTAAAGGAAAATAAGGTAGATTGTCCATTAGAAACATAGAAACATAGAAGATAGGAGCAGGAGTCGGCCATTCGGCCCCTCGAGCCTGCTCCGCCATTTAATGAGATCATGGCTGATCATCCAAATTCAGTACCCTGTCCCTGCTTTCTCCCCATATCCCTTGATCCCTTTAGCCTTAAGAAATGTATCTGTCTCCTTCTTGAATATATTTAATGAATTGGCCTCAACTGCCTTCTGTGGTGGAGAATTCCACAGGTTCACCACTCTCTGGGTGAAGAAATTCCTCCTCATCTCAGTCCTAAATGGCTTACCCCTTATCCTTAGACTGTGACCCCTGGTTCTGGACTCCCCCGCCATCGGGAACATCCTTCCTGCATCTAGTCTGTCTAGTCCCACGCAAATGGAGCCAGGAATGGCTAGGAGCTGCCACAAGAGAAGTTATGCTAAACTTATATAGAACATAGAAACATAGAAACATAGAAAATAGGTACAGGAGTAGACCATTCGGTCCTTCGAGCCTGCACCGCCATTCAATGCGTTCATGGCTGAACATGCTACCTCAGTACCCCATTCCTGCTTTCTCGCCATACCCCTTGATCCCCCTAGTTGTGAGTGTTATATCTAACTCCCTTTTGAATATATTTAGCGAACTGGACTCAACAACCTTCTGTGGAAGAGAATTCCATAGATTCACCACTCTCTGGGTGAAGAAGTTCCTCCTCAGCTCAGTCTTAAATGGCTTCCCCTTAATCCTTAGACTGTGACCCCTGGTTCTAGTTTTCCCTAACATTGGGAACATTCTGCCCGCATCTAATTTGTCTAAACCAGTCAGGATTTTAAATGTCTCTATAAGATCCCCCCTCATTCTTCTGAACTCCAGAGGATACAAGTTCAGTTGACCCAATCTTTCTTGATATGTCAGTCCGGCCATCCCAGGAATCAATCTAGTGAACCTTCGCTGCACTCCCTCAATAGCAAGAATGTCCTTCCTTAAGTTAGGAGACCAAAACTGCGCACAATACTCCAGGTGTGGCCTCACCAAGGCCCTGTACAACTGCAGCATCACCTCCCTACTCCTGTACTCAAATCCCCTTACTATGAAGGCCATCATTCCGTTTGCTTTCTTGACTGCCTGCTGCACTTGCATTCCCACCTTCAGTGACTGATGTACCATGACGCCCAGGTCTCGTTGCACCTCCCCTTTCCCTAATCTGCCACAATTCAGGTAATAGTCCGCCTCTCTATTTTTACCACCAAAGTGGATAACCTCACATTTATCCACATTGTACTTCATCTGCCATACATTTGCCCATTCACCCAACCTGTCCAAGTCACTCTGTAGCCTCCTAGCATCCTCCTCATTGTTCACACTGCCTCCCAATTTAGTGTCATCCGCAAATTTGGAGATATTACATTTAATCCCTTCGTCCAAATCATTAATATATAATGTAAACAGCTGGGGTCCCAGCACCGAACCCTGCGGTACCCCGCTGGTCACTGCCTGCCATTCTGAAAAGTACCCATTTACTCCTACTCTTTGTTTCCTGTGTGCCAACCAGTTCTCAATCCACGTCAACACATTACCCCCAATCCCATGTGCTTTAACTTTGCTCACCAATCTCTTGTGTGGGACCTTGTCGAAGGCCTTCTGAAAGTCCAAATACACCACATCTACTGGTTCCCCCCTGTCCACCCTATTGGAAACATCCTCAAAAAATTCCAGAAGATTTGTCAAGCATGATTTCCCTTTCACAAATCCATGCTGACTTGGACCTATCATGTCGCCACTTTCCAAATGGTCTGTTATGACATCTTTAATAATTGCTTCCATCATTTTACCCACGACCGATGTCAGGCTGACCGGTCTATAATTCCCTGCTTTCTCCCTCCCTCCTTTTTTAAACCTTGAGTACTGTGCACAGTTCAAGTCTCCATAATTACAAAAAGGATATAGAGGCACTGGAGAAGGTGCAAAAAAGATTTACAACGATGATAACAAATCTGAGAGATTATAACTATCAGGAAAGTCTGAACAGGCTGGGACCCTTTTCTTTAAATGATTTTTTTTTATGTTCCTACAATGATGAAGGCACTTACCCTGCGCAGTGCTCGAGAAAATGGGCTGATGGAAGTTAATCTTCATTTATGTTTGCTTTTTACTGCTCGCTGGTCGGAAGCAAGAGTGCCCTATACCAGCCTCACACCAGGTGCACAGTAGGCCCAAGAAAGAAAGACTTGTATTTGTGTAGTGCCTTTCACAACCTCAGGACATCCTAAAGCACTTTACAGCCAATTAAGTACTTTTGATGTGTCGTCACTGTTGTAATGATGGGAACGAGGCAGCCAATCTACGCACAGAAATGTCCCATGAACAGCAATGCGATAATGACCAGGTAATCTGTTCCTAGTGATGTAGGTTGAGGGATAAATATTGGCCAGGACATCGGGGAGAAGTCCCCTGCTCTTCTTCGAAATAGTGCCGTGGGATCTTTTTGTCCACCTGAGAGGGCAGATGAGATCTTTGGTGTTACGTCTCCAAAGAAAGACTGCACCTCCGACAGTACAGTGCTCTCTCAGTACTGCACTGTAGTGTCAGCCTAGATTATGCGCTCAAGTGGGACTCGAACCCACCACCTTCTGACTGAGCCACGGCTGACAGCTTACTTATGTCCTTGATTTCCCAGGCTCCCTAACATCTACCCCCGCCTCCCTCCCCCCGATGTGCTCACCGGCGCCTCTGTGAAGACATATTGGGAAATCTACCCTAATATCTTCGACGGTCGTGCTCTGGGCGAGAGGCCCCTTTTAAGTGTACTGTGACGTCCAGGGACAAAGAATACTGAAAGATTCTCATGTACTTGCTAAAAGTCCATTACCAGCAGCCAAGTGAACTGAGAGAGCAGGTGCATTGATCACTTGGCTGGGCCAACTTTGAACAGTGGACACTTGGCACACATGTAGTCTTGCTTTGGTTGGCTGGTGCAGCATTCAGTGCCTGTGTTCTGAGGAACTTGGAACACTTTCAGTGCTTAAGCAGATGTTTCCGGGGGGCGTTGGAGAGAATCTATAAACCAGGAATGGGGAAATTTCATCAGGAAAACTGTAAAATGTATTCTTTTAGAATGCTTTTGTAGTTTCAGCAGACGCAGTGACTGCAGAAAATGTTCTTGCTTATGCGTTCGATGTTGCTAACATGGAGCGACCAAAGGAAATCTCTCCCAGTATATTATTGGGCTTGTCCCTTCTTTGCATAGAAATTGGGGGCTTAATGAGTGTTGCGCAGGCTCTAACCACTGACAGCCCGTGGGGTGCACTGAGTAGGCCTCAGGCTTCACCGCTCGATACTGCAGCACTCCAAGTGCCTTCGACTACGTTATCAGCCCCAATAAATTGTGCAGGCGTGCTTCTGATTTTGTTTCACGGGGCACTGTCTTTGTGAGTTTGTGCTTGGCAAATTTTTTTTTTTTCCGGTTTCAGGAGAGAGAAGAGCTGTGTTGTCATTTTTCATCTCACTATTGGTGTTTTCCCCCAGCAAGCTTTACATTTGTGTCTCACGTTTTTTTTTGTTGTAAAGAAACAAAAGAGAAGAAATTGGCCAACACTTTAAAGATGACACATCTCCTGAAGCCGCCCTTTCGATAGCTGTCTTCACTCTTATCACGGCCGCCTTCTTCCAGCTATTTTGGTCCCCGGCTTGCCATTTGCTCTCCGAACAGCTTTTCCAGATATCAGGCGGCTTCACGGAGAGAAAGCTGCAGTTGTTTTAATGCACTTGACAGGAACATAAAGGGCGTTTGGAGCAATTATAGTGAAGCGCATTGGCCATTGTCTCCCACCTGAGCCTTTGACACCGAGACAAAAAAAGCACAGAAGCTTCACTAGCTGCAGGAGTAGTTAATCTAGCAGACAGGGAGCTGGTAACCCAGCCAGAGGAGTACAAAGAGAAACACACACGAGCGCCAAGGCATCTGGAATCAAACAAAAGAACTGAACAATGGACTAAGCGGGTGAAATGTAATGAAGTGTCGATCGGCAGTCCAGAAGGAGAAAAATCTACCAAATCATAGAAGAATGCTTCAATGTACAAAATGTTAATTCTTCGACTCAGCATCAAAAACAGGTTGTGCACTGACAATCCCGGAATGATTTGAAAGGTGGGAATAAAAAGGCACAGGGATTGAGGCCAAATGAGCAGATGTTGCTTTTTTTTTTACTAAATTAAGTTGAGCTTTTCTTCCTTTTTATTCTTTAAGGAAAGAAAGACTTGCATTTCGATAGCGCCTCTCACAATCTCAGGATGTCCCCGAAACGCTTCACAGCCAATGAAGCTATTTTGAAGTAACAACAGAAAACCCTGGAAAAACTCAGCAGGCCAGGCAGCATCCGTGGGGAGAGAAACAGAGTTAACGTTTCATTTTGAAGTGGAGTCACTGTTGCAATGTAGGAAGCACATAACCAATAATGCGCACAGCAAGCTCCCACAAACATCAGCGTGACAATGACCAGGTAATCTGTTTTAGTGATGTTTGGTTGAGGGATAAATATAGGCCAGGAAGCCGAGGAGAACTCCCCACGCTCTTCTTCAAAAATAGTGGCCATGGGATCTTTTACGTTCACCTGAGAGGGCAGGCGGGGCCTCGGTTTAACGTCTCATCCAAAAGACGGCACCTCCGGCACTGCAGCACCTCCCTCAGCACTGAGCCACAGCTGACAGGGGTGGAAGTAATGTTGTACGACGTTAGTGATTCGTGAACTTGTATGAAATTCCTCTGCTATGTGAACGAAGGCAGGGAAATGCTTCAAATGAAGAAGTGTCACACAGGCAAATTAATACCTTTGTTACTTTTTTTTTGGTTTCAGGAGAGAGTAGAGCTGCGTGTCAAGAGCAGGATCTTCAAAAGTGAATAAATCACTGCGGTAAACCGTTAAACAGCAGCAAATGCAGAGGAACTTTTGAGAACTAAAACGCTAATTAACAGTGCTAAGTTTTAGATTTGAGCTACTGCCAGATCCTTTCTAACTGTGCTTTTAAAGAGAAGGAAAGATAGATACAAAAGAGGCAGAAAAAAATTGAAAATCATTACAAAATTTTAAATTTAAAATTTTATGAATCTCTAAGAACAATTTACTACCTACAGGAATGAGACTCCACAGTTTCAGTTGTTCCCTTTCTGGGCAAGGGAGGTTGATTGGCATTGCAGGAACATAAATCTCCTCATTAAATGGGTCCTTACGCTGCTTAGTACCAGCCCTAACTTTCTGCCGCGAATTTAATTGGTAATTAATGTGCGAATGCAGCAATTTCTTGAAACTCACGAGGAGGTTGAGGGCGATCTCCAATTACGCAAGGCCAACGGCGGAGCGATGCAAATCGGTTAGCAATTTGTGGCGATTTACAACTCATGGGGTATCTCTTCCTCACCACAAGTTGCTGAATGATTTATGCCCAAATAAACCCGCCATTATTTTGCCAGCAAATTCTGGCCCATCCCTGGTACTTGAACAGTTCAACATAGTGAGCAAATTGGCCTGGATCAATTTCCTGCACAATCATGAATTTCTAAACAACAACAATTTGCATTTATATAGCGCCTTTAACATAGTAGAACATCCCAAGGTGCTTCACAGGAACGATTATCAGACAAAGTTCGACACCGAGCCACGTGAGATATTAGGAAAGGTAACTAAAAGCTTGGTCAAAGAGGTAGGTTTTAAGGAGCATCTTAAAGGAGGAGAGAAAGGTAGAAAGACAGGGAGGTTTAGGGAGGGAATTCCAAAGCTTTGGGCCTCGGCAGTTGAAGGCGCGGCCACCAATAGGGGAGCGATTAAAACCGGGGATGTGCAAGAGGTCAGAATTGGAGGGAACGCAGAGATCTCGGAGGGCTGTAGGGCTGCAGGAGGTTACAGAGATAGGGAGGGGGGCGAGGCCATGGAGGGAACAAGCCCACTTTCCTTGGCCTTTCCTGATAAACTTAAAAATTTCTGACACCCGGCAGAATGAACCAACTCTCCAGAGTACATTTTAATTGAAAGAAAGACGATGTATATTTATTTCTCAACCAGGAAGGGCGGTAACTTGGAGAGACAAATTTGCATGGAGAGGCTTGGGTTTGGAGGGCGTAACCCTCTGCACATCATTGACAAGATCTTGGCAGCTGCCTTCACGGCTGAGTGGTGCCATTAGTCTGTCACAAGCTGTCATCATCTCTAGACTCCATGTATAGTGCGTGGGCTGGACTCTATTACACAGCCAACAATGTTCTCAGTTTGCAGTCTCGGATGGAATGCTGCGTTAGTGGTTTGGCCTCCAGCTACAGGGTAGAACCAGTTAAAACTAAAGTGCCTACATCAGCACTCTGACAAAACAGCAACAACAACTTGTATTTATATAGTGCCTTTAACGTAGTAAAACTGGGAACACCACCACCTCCAAGTTCCCCTCCAAGTCACACACCATTCTGACTTAGAAGTATATCGCCGATCCTTCATCATCGCTGGGTCAAAATCCTGGAACTCCCTCCCTAACAGCACTGTGGGAGTACCTTCACCACACGAACTGCAGCGGTTCAAGAAGGCGGCTCATCACCACCTTCTCAAGGGCAATTAGGGTTCGGCAATAAATGCTGGCCTTGCCAGCGACGCCCAGATCCCATAAACGAATAAAAAAAACGTCCCAAGGCGCTGCACAGGAGTATTATAAGACAATAACATTTGACATTGAGCCAATAAGGAGAAATTAGGGCAGGTGACCAAAAGCTTGGTCAAAGAGGTAGGTTCGAAGGAGCGTCTTAAAGGAGGAAAGAGAGGTAGCGAGGCGGACAGGTTTAGGCAGGGAATTCCAGAGCTTAGGGCCTCGGCAACAGAAGGCACGGCCACCAATGGTTGAGCGATTATAATCAGTGATGCTCAAGAGGGCAAAATTAGAGGAGCGCAGATATCTCAGGGGGGGTTGTGGGGCTGAAGGATATTACAGAGATAGGGAGGGGCGAGGCCATGGAGGGATTTGAAAACAAGGATGAGAATTTTGAAATCGAGGCGTTGCTTAACCGGGAGCCAATGTCGGTCAGCGAGCACAGGGGTGATGGGCGAACGAGACTGGTTGCGAGTTAGGACACGGGCAGCCGAGTTTTGGATGACCTCAAGTTTCATAGGGTAGAATGTGGGAGGCCAGCCAGGAGTGCGTTGGAATAGTCAAGTCTAGAGGTAACAAAGGCAAGGATGAGGGTTTCAGCAGCGGATGAGCTGAGGCAAGGGCGGAGATGGGCGATGTTACGGAGGTGGAAATAGGCGGTCTTAGTTATGTTGCGGATATGTGGTCGGAAGCTCATTTCAGGGTCAAATATGACACCACGGTTGCGAACAGTGTGGTTCAGCCCCAGACAGATGTTAGGGAGAGGGATGGAGTCAGTGGCTAGGGAACGGAGTTTGTGGCGGGGATAGAAAACAATGGTTTCTGTCTTCCCAATATTTAATCGGAGAACATTTCTGCTCATCCAGAACTGGATGTCGGACAAGCAGTCTGACAATTTTGAGACCATGGAGGGGTCGAGAGAAGTGGTAGTGAGGTACAGCTGGGTGTTGTCAGCGTACATGTGGAAACTGACGCTGTGTTTTCGGATGATTTTGCCAAGGAGCAACATGTAGATGAGAAATAGGAGGGGGGCCAAGGATAGATCCTTGGGGGACACCAGAGATAATGATGCGGGAGCGGGAAGAGAAGCCGTTGAGGTGATTCTCTGGCTACAATTGGATAGATAAGAATGGAACCAAGCGAGTGCAGTCCCACCCAGCTGGACAATGGTAGAGAGGCGTTGGAGAAGGATGGAGTGGTCAACCGTGTC
The DNA here is from genome assembly GCA_030390025.1 of Squalus acanthias. Taxonomy (NCBI): domain Eukaryota; kingdom Metazoa; phylum Chordata; class Chondrichthyes; order Squaliformes; family Squalidae; genus Squalus; species Squalus acanthias. The sequence continues at coordinate 251,523,570 of CM059425.1, forward strand.
AAAGGCTGCAGACAAGTCAAAAAGGATGAGGAGGGATAGTTTACCTTTGTCACTGTCACAAAGGATGTAATTTGTGACTTTGATGAGAGCTGTTTTGGTACTGTGGCAAGGGCGGAAACCTGATTGGAGGGATTCAAACATGGAATTGCAGGAAAGATGGGCACGGATTTGGGAGGTGACAACACGTTCAAGGACCTTGGAGAGGAAAGGGAGGTTGGAGATGGGGCGGTAGTTTGCAAGGACAGAGGGGTCTAGGGTTGTTTTTTTGAGGAGAGGGGTGATGATGGCAGATTTGAGGGAGAGGGGGGACAGTACCTGAAGAGAGAGAACCATTAACAATGTCAGCTAACATGGGTGCCAGAAAAGGAAGTTGGATGGTCAGCAGTTTGGTGGGAATAGGGTGGAGGGAGCAGGAAGTGGGTCTTATGGACAAGATGAGCGCGGAGAGGTCATGAGGGGAGATCGGAGAGAAACTGGAGAAAGATGTGAGTTCAGGGCTAGGGCCGAAAGAAAGAAGAAGAAAGGTAGAGCTTGCATTCATATCGCAACCTCAAGTTGTCCCAAAGCGCTTTACAGGCAATGAAGTACAGAGGCTTCTCACTGCCCAGAAGCTGGCCCTATCAAAGCGCCTTGGGATCTTTTACTACATTATAGAATGAGAGAATCTGACAGCAGAAAAGGAGGCATTTCGGCCCGTTGTGCCTGTGCTGGCTCTTTGAAAGAGCTGTCCAATCAATCCCGCACCCCAGCTTTTTTCCCCATAACCCTGCAAATCAGTCCTCTTCAAGTACACGTCCAATTACTTTTTAAAAGTTCCTACTAAATCTGCTTGCACCACTCTTTCAGTTAGTGCCTTCCAGATCTTAACAACCCTCTGTGTGAAGAAATTTCTCCTCATTTCCTCTCTAGTTCTTTTGGCAATTATTTAAAATCTATCACCTCTGGTTAGTGACCCACTTGCCAGAGGAAATAGTTTCATAGAAAAGAATCATAGAAATTTACAGCACAGAAGGAGGCCATTCGGCCCATCGTGTCTGTGCCGGCCGAGAAAGAGCTATCCAGCCTAATCCCACTTTCCAGCTCTTGGTCCGTAGAGCTGTAGGTTACGGCACTTCAAGCGCATATCCAAGTACTTTTTAAATGTCACGAGGGTCTCTGCCTCTACCACCCTGTCCAGACCCCCCACTCAAGTTCTAGTTCTCCTCAACTCCCCTCTAATCTTTTGATCAATTACTTTAAATCTATGCCCCCTGGTTATTGACCTCTCTGCTAAGGGAAATAGGTCCTTCCTATCCACTCTATCTAGGCCCCTCATAATTTTATACACCTCAATTAAATCTCCCGTCAGCCTCCTCTGTTCCAAAGAAAACTACCCCAGCCTATCCAATCTTTCCACATAGCTAAAATTCTCCTCTGCACCCTCTCCAGTGCAATCATATCTTTCCTGTAATGTGGTGACCAGAATGTACGCAGTACTCTAGCTGTGGCCTAACTAGTGTTTTATACAGTTCAAGCATAACCTCCCTGCTCTTATATTCTATGCCTCGGCTAGTAAAGGAAAGTATCCCGTATGCCTTCTTAACCACCTTATCTACCTGTCCTGCTTCCTTCAGGGATCTGTGGACATGCACTCCAAGGTCCCTCTGTTCCTCTACACTTCTCAGTATCCTACCATTTATTGTGTATTCCCCTGCCATGTTAGCCCTCCCCAAATGCATTACCTCACACTTCACTGGATTGAATTCCATTTGCCACTTTTCTGCCCACCTGACCAGTCCATTGATATCTTCCTGCAGTCTACAGTTTTCTTCCTCACTATCAACCACACGGCCAATTTTTGTATCATCTGCAAACTTCTTAATCATGCCCCCTACATTGAAGTCTAAATCATTGATATAAACCACAAAAAGCAAGGGACCTAGTACTGAGCCCTGCGGAGCCCCACTGGAAACAGCCTTCCAGTCACAAAAACACCCGTCGACCATTACCCTTTGCTTCCTGCCACTGAGCCAATTTTGGATCCAACTTGCTACTTTCCCTTGGATCCCATGGGCTTTTACTCTTCTGACCAGTCTGCCATGTGGGACCTTGTCAAAAGCCTTGCTAAAATCCATGTAGACTACAACAACGTGCTACCCTCATCAACCCTCCTTGCTACCTCCTCAAAAAATTCAATCAAGTTAGTCAGGGATGACCTTCCCTTAACTAATCCATGCTGACTGACCTTGATTAATCTGTGCCTTTCTAAATGATGATTAATACTGCCCCTCAGAATTTTTTCCAATAATTTGCCCACCACCGAGGTTAGGCTGACTGGCCTGTAATTACTCGGTGTATCCTTTTCTCCCTTTTTAAACAACGGTACAATGTGAGCAGTCCTCCAGCCCTCTGGCACCACACCTGGAGCCAGAGAGGATTGGAAAATGATGGTCAGAGCCTTCGCTATTTCCTCCCTTGCTCCCCTTAACAGCCTGGGATACATTTCATCATTGCCTGGCGATTTATTTACTTTCAAAGATGCTACACCCCTTAATACTTCCTCTCTCACTATGTTTATCTCATCTAATATTTCACACTCCTCCTCCTTAACTACAATGTCTGCATTGTCCCTTTTGTGAAGACAGACACAAAGGCCGGGATTTTCCTTCCCTCGGCGGGTCCGGGGCGGGCGATGTCGGTGGTGGGTCGCAGCCCCGCTGCTGGCTCCATCCCGCAGCCTAAAAAGAACTTACATTGCTGGGGCTTGTTAAGCCCGCCCAGTGCGTTTCCCGGTTCAATTAGAGAAAGCGGGTCTGGTGACATCATTCATGACGCGTCATCAGCCAGTTTCCTTAAAGGGACCATGGCCAACTTTATTTTGACATTTGTGCTGTCAGTGTTCTATAGCATTGAAGTGCTGCAAACACTGACAATCACTGCACAGAGGGGCAGGGCTGCACCCAGGCTCTCCCATGACTCCCTCCATATGCTTATGGAGGGAGTCACAGCACGCAGGGAGGTCCTCTTCCCTTCCCATGGGCGGAAGAGACCTCCCCAGGAGACCAACACAGCCTGGTTTCACATTGCAGAGGAGGTCGCAAGCAAGGATGTGATCAGGAAGATCTGGGTGCAGTGGCGCAAACCTTTCAATGATCTCATTAGATCACGAAACATTACTACAAAGGCACACTCACCTTCGTCCTGCTGTGCCTCTCATCACATCCCCATCACTCTGCCTTCCCTACCCTACTCCTGCACATCCTTACTCACACCAACTTACCTTGCACGTTCACCCATCCCGCTCTCTATCTATCTACATTATCACATCCCCATCTCACTAGTCACCCCTCACACTCGCCCTCATCCTAGTGCAATCATACCAACTAACAACACACAAGGGTAGCCACTTGGGTCTTTTATCCAATGTTCATGTAAAGTTTCTGTTAATGTGCTGTCAAACATTGAAACCTTTATTTTCAGCACTTTCCGTTTTTGGATAGACTTGTGTGCACCTTTGGAAGTGGCTTAGTGAGTTGCAGTGAATGGTGAGACATAACGGTAACCCCCGCAATGGTGGAGAATGTGAAAGGAATGGCTTGGGCATTGTAGGGATACTTTATGGTGTTGGTGTGGGGTGGTGCCAACCTGGCGCATCATGTGGCAGCCAGGGTGTACAGCATCAAGTGAAGTAAATCTGGCCATGGTGAGGCCATCCCTGGCCTCCCGGGCAGCAATGTGCTTGGGTGCTGATGCCCTCAGTCCTGTGCAGCATCAGGTGATTGCGGAGAAGGTTGGTGTTGTTGTTGGTGCTGTTGATGTGCCTGGTGCTGCTGGTGTTGGGGCTGATTGTGGTCGGATTCTGAGGACCAAGGTGAGAGAGTATAAAGGGCACCCATGTTGATGGAATAGATGGAAGGTGAAGTAATGATGAGAGAGTTTTTCCAATGAGTTAAGAGTGGATGGAGAGTGGAAAGTGGAAAGCCTGCAGAATCTGTGTTGGAAATGAACTGAGAAACAGCTTGTGGCTGAGGAACGTGATGATCTGTCAGGTGGGAGCTTGTACTGTACATTTGAAGCTGTCAAGTAATTAGCTGGGGCAATGGCCATTCAACTCCCGCCTCAGGTTCACAGACGTAGTCCCCGAGCAGCATGGACCCCGTGGGCGAGCAGTTAAAGTGAAAATGTAAGGTTAAAAGCATTATTAAGGGTCTGTCAACAACCCAATAATTGGTTTAATTGGGTCGCCCGCCTCTACGGATCGGGTCGGGTCAGATCGGAGATCACACACGCGCCTGTGGGAAAGGCGCGTTGCGGCGGGTTGACTGCGGGGTCCTGACCCGCTGTCAAAAAAATCTAATTTCCCACCTGACCCGTCACCGATACCGCCCGCTGACCCCCCAGAAAATTCCCCCCAAAGTATTCATTAAGAACCATACCCACGTCTTCCACCTCCACACACAGGTTACCTTTTTAGTCTCTAATAGACTGTTCTCTTTCCTTAGTTATCCTCTTGCTCTTTACATATTTATAAAACATCTTTGGTTTTCCTTGATGTTACTTGCCAATATTTTTTCATGCCCTCTCTTTGTTTCCTAATTTCCTTTCTAATTTCACCCCTGCACTTTCTATACTCCTTTAGGCTTTCTGCAGTATTTAGCTCTCGGTATCTGACATAAGCTTCCCTTTTTTGCCTTTTCTTACCCTGTATGCCCTTTGACATCCAGGGGGCTCTAGATTTGGGAGTCCCACGCATTTTATTTGCGGGAACATATTTGCTCTGAGCCCTCACTATCTCCTCCTTGCCCCCCACTGCTCTGACACTGATTGACCTTCAAGGAGCTGTTTCCAGTCCACTTTTGCTAAAACACATCTCAGCTTAGTAAAATTGGCCTTTCCCCAATTGAGAACTTTTATTCCTGGTCTATCTTTGTCCTTTTCCACAACTATGCTATGTCTAACTGAATTATGATCACTCCCACCAAAATGATCTCCCACTGATACCCCCTTCCACCTGCCTAGCTTCATACCCTTCATTCTCCCTACTTGCTCTATCAACACCCCCATAATTTTGAACACCTCTATTCGGTCTCCCCTTAACCATCTCTCCTCGCAGGAGAACAATCCCAGCTTCTCCAAACTCTCCACATAAATGAAGTCCCTCGTCCCTGTTATCATCCTGCTAAACCTCCTCTGTACCCTCTCCAAAGTCTTGACATCTTTCCAAAAGTGGGATGCCTAGAACTGTAAACAATACTCCAGCTGAGGCCTAACCAGAGATTTGTAAAGGTTTAGCATGACTTCCTTGTTTTTATATTCAATGCCCCTATTTACAAAGCCAAGTATCCCACACGCTTTCTTAACCGCCTTATCAACTTGCCCTGCCACCTTCAAAGATTTCTGAATATGCACGCCCAGGTCCCTCTGTTCTTGCACCCCCTCAAAATAGTACATTTAGATTATACTGCCTCTCCATGTTGTTCCTCCCAAAGTGCATCACCTCAAAAGTATCCGCAATAAAATGTAAGTTGTTGCTGTTGGTTAGAGAACTCCCATATCCGCCCTCCACAAGATCTCCTGCAACAGGGAAAGACCTTAACCTTTTCAACCCTGATTATCGAGGGCCAACCGAAGACCCTCACTGCTGATACCTGCAAGTTACGCTGAAGAAAAAATTGGCTCGGGGGAGATTTTATTGAAAGAATCAGGATTCTGAAGGGTGTACATAAATTGCGCCTTAATGATAGCCCATGATTTGCGACCCCTCTGGGTGCGTACGAGGTGCGTATGCGCCCGCGAGGGCTGCGCAAGTTGCGGGTTTCCACGTGCGAAGCGCATGCGCGAAAACCCGGAACTTGCGATCTGTCAAGAATCCAACGCTATTTGCCCAACTTCTGCCCAGCGAATGCCCGTGAAATTCTTACGTCTGGTAAAGGCAGACGTAACAACAACAACAACTTGTATTTATATAGCACCTTTAACGTAGTAAAACGTCCCAAGGCGCTGCACAGGAGTATTTTAAGATAAAAAAATTTGACACCGAGCCACATAAGGATAAATTAGGGCAGGTAGGTTTTAAGGAGCGTCTTAAAGGAGGAAAGAGAGGTAGAGAGGCGGAGAGGTTTAGGCAGGGAATTCCAGAGCTTAGGGCCCAGGCAACAGAAGGCACGGCCGCCAATGGTGGAGCGATTATAATCAGGGATGCTCAAGAGGGCAGAATTAGAGGAGCGCAGATATCTCGGGGGGGTTGTGGGGCTGAAGGAGATTACAAAGATAGGGAGGGGCGAGGCCATGGAGGGATTTGAAAACAAGGATGAGAATTTTGAAATTGAGGTGCTGCTTAACCGGGAGCCAATGTAGGTCAGCGAGCACAGGGGTGATGGGCGAACGGGACTTGGTGCGAGTTAGGACATGGGCAGCCGAGTTTTGGATGACTTCAAGTTTACGTAGGGTGGAATGTGGGAGGCCAGCCAGGAGTGCGTTGGAATAGTCAAGTCTAGAGGTAACAAAGGCATGGATGAGGGTTTCAGCAGCAGAAGAGCTGAGGCAAAGGGTGGAGACGGGCCTGCTTTTACCAGCATAAGAATTTAAATGAACATAAAAATAATTTTGTTTCAATCATTTAAAACATTAAAAAACCTGTACAATAAGGTAAGGTTATTTTTAGCCCCTTTTGTTTTAAATATTTAATTAAATAGCATTCTAATTAATTTAAAATATGTAGGGCTAGAAATTCGGTGCCTTTGCGCCTCCCGTTAGCACCTCTGGGGGGCAATAACGGGGCGATAAGGACTTACCACCCGGGCGTGGCGTTGTTACTGCCGCTCGCAAAATTCACCTGGCGGTTTGCGGCGGCGGTAACCCCTAGCGACACAATCTCCTGCGCCCAGAGATCGTGACGTCATCCGGCTGTGCATCGCCCCAGGAGCGCCCCGGACCCGAAATTCATTTACATAAGAACCTAAGAAATAGGAGCAGGAGTAGGCCATTCAGCCCTTCGAGCCTGTTCCGCCATTCAATGAGATCATGGCTGATCTTCTGCCTCAACTCCATTCACCGGCCCTATCGCCATATCCCTTGATGCCCTTACTAGTCAGAAATCTATCGACTTCTGTTTTGAATATACCCAATGACTGAGCCTCCACAGCCCTCTGGGGTAGAGAATTCCAAAGATTCCCCACCCTCTGTGTGAAAAAATTTCTTCTCATCTCAGTCCTGAATGGCCTACCCTTTATCCTGAGGCTGTGGCCCTGATTCTAGACTCCCAAGCTAAGGGAAACATTCTCCCAGCATCCACCCTATCAAGCCGTGTAATAATTTTGTATGCTTCAATGAGATCCCCTCTCATTCTTCTGAATTCAAGCAAATACAGGCCTAGTTTACTCAATCTCTTCTCATACGACAGTCCCGCCATCCCAGGAATCAATCTCGTGAATCTTCGTTGCACTCCCTCTATGGCAAGCATATCCTTCCTTAGGTAAGGAGACCAAAATTGTACACAGTACTCCAGGTGTGGTCTCACCAAGGCCCTATATAATTGGAGTAAGACGCCTTTACTCCTGTACTCAAACCCTCTTGTAATGAAGGCCAGCATACCATTTGCCTTCCTAATGGCTTGCTGTACCTGACTCATGTACAAGGACACCCAGGTCCCTTTGAGCATCTGCATTCCCCAATCTTTCACCATTTAGGAAATACTCTGCCTTTCTGTTTTTTCTACCAAAGTGGATAACTTCACATTTATCCACATTATATTCCATCTGCCATGTTCTTGTCCACTCACTGAGCCTGTCGAGATCCCCTTGAAGCCTCTTCACATCCTCTTTGCAACTGACACTGCCACCTAACTTTGTGTCATCAGCAAATTTGGAAATGTTACATTTAGTCCCCTCATCCAAATCGTTGATATAGATTGTGAATAGCTGGGGCCCAAGCACCGATCCTTGCGGTACCCCACTAGTCACAGCCTGCCATCCTGAAAAAGACCCGTTTATCCCTACTCTTTGTTTTCTGTCTGTTAACCAATTCTCAATCCATGCTAGTATATTACCCCCAATTCCATGTGCCCTAATTTTATTCACCAACCTCTTGTGTGGGACATTATCGAAGGCCTTCTGAAAATCCAAATACACCACATCTACTGGTTCCCCTTTGTCTACTCCACTAGTTACATCCTCAAAGAACTACAATAGGTTTGTCAAACAGGACTTTCCTTTCATAAATCCATGTTGACCCTGCCCAATCTTACTATTAGTTTCTAAGTGCCCAGTTATTGCATCCTTTATAATAGATTCCAGCATTTTCCCAACTACTGATGTGAGGCTAACAGGTCTGTAGTTCCCCGTTTTCTCTCTCCCTCCTTTCTTAAATAGTGGGGTTACATTTGCTATCCTCCAATCTGCAGGAACCGTTCCAGGATCTATAGAATTTTGGAAGATGACAACCAATGCGTCCACTATCCCAATGGCCACCTCTTTCAAAACCCTAGGATGTAGGTCATCTGGTCCTTGAGATTTATCGACTTTTAGTCCCATTAATTTTGCTAGTACTGTTATTTTACTAATAATAATTTCTTTAAGTTCCTCATTCTCGCCACACCCTTGGTTTTCTCGTATTTCTGGGAGGTTTTTTGTGTCTTCCTCCGTGAAGACAGAAACAAAGTATTTATTTAATTTCTCCGCCATTTCCTCATTCCCCATTATAAATTCTCCTGTCTCTGACTGTAAAGGACCTACATTTGCCTTCGCCAGTCTTTTCCTTTTCACATCAGTTTTTATATTTTTCGCTAGTTTGTGCTCATATTCCATTTTCCCTACTTTATCAATTTCTTGGTCCCCCTTTGCTGTTTTCTAAAAAGATCCCAATCCTCAGGCTGACCGCTTTTCCTGGTAACTTTGTAAGCTTCCTCCTTTGACTTAATACTAGCTTTAATTTCTTTTGTTAGCCATGGTTGGATCACTTTTCGTTTTGGGTTTTTATGCCCCAGAGGAATATATGTTTGTTGCAAATTATGCATTATTTCCTTGAATGTTAGCCATTGTACCTTCATACTTTTTAGTGTAGTCTCCCAATCTACCATGGCCAACTTGTCCCTCATACCCTTGCTGCATGGCCCAGTGTACAGCGCTGCACACCTACCGCTCCGCCTGCTGCCTGTTATGCTCCAGGAATGAAGTGGTGCACTTGATTTAGCACTCCACTTCCTTCCTGGAGCGCAAAACCGAATTTTTTATTATTAGCGCCTGGCACTAATTTTCTCAACTGATAAGAGTTATTGCCCCAAACGGGGCTTTAATGAATTTCTCCCCCGTAATTTAAAAAAAGAATTATTTGATGTGTACATCTATTTTTTGGGGTATTCCCATTCATGCTTATGGGGAATCCGCATGTATGTCAAGCATGAATGGGGATTCCCCCTTCTTTCATTCGTTGGACCAGCCCACGTGATCCCAGGGGCGTTTGCCCCTGGGATATGTGGGCCTGCGTGAGTTTCCGTACCTCCTGGACCACCAGGTACGCGGGCATCTTATTTGCGGATCGGAGGCGTTACCCCGCGGGAAGCCTAATCACAATTTCCAATAGGAAGCACGACGTTAGCTGCCAAGAAGGAAAGTGAGCAAAAAAGTTTAAATTTAACTACTTTACTAAGAAGGTGGTGAATGTGTGAAACAGACTGGCTGGTGGGGGAGGGGCAGCGGGGATGGATAGTTTCAGCAAATTCAAGAGGGAGCTGGACAGGTATTTGGCAGAGAAAGTGATTGAGACGCAGGGGGAAAAGAGGAGTGCATTAATGGTCTTTTTTGAAAACTTTGAGACTGATCAGTACTGTCTTCTGTACATTCCACTGGTCCTATTTAGGTCCCTGATGTAACCTGTAACATGCCTGGTGCTGGTCACCCCCGCAAGTGGTCTTAGCAACTTTTGTTCAGGGGTCTGATTGTACTGCTCAATGTGTAATCATACAATTCTGCAACCTTGGGGATATAATGGGCCTGAATTTGCTGAAAAATAACGGCGTATGATTTGCAAATCGGCCAGCAACTTGTGGCGAGGGAGAGATACCCCTCGAATTGCTGTTAGCTTCACGAAAACGATATCTTGCCCTTAACCTCCCTGTGAGTTTCATAAACTCGCCACAGAAAGTTAAGTCTAGTAATTAATAGTTTTAACAATGCGATAATTGTTAATGACTGCCAATCAACCTCTCTGGCCCAGAAAGTGAACAATTAAAAGTGTGGAGTCTCATTCCTTCAGGTGGTAAATTGTTATTGGAGATTTTTAAAATGTCGAATTTTCTTTTTTTTTCTTTTCCTTTCTGTCTCTTTTTTCTCTCTCTCGCTTAATCAAATCTTTCTTTACCTCTCTTTCTGTACCTAATTTGACTAGTTCACCCACTCTAATTCACCCTCCTTCCCAGTCTTCCCTCTGTACATTTCTCAATCCTTCAATGTCATGGGTTAAGGGGATACACTGTCGGTCCCGTCGTTCACCGAGGTCCCAGGTGCCCCATTGCCCTCGCCGTGGCGTCATCAGCTCGCACTTCCGGCATCTTACAGGGCAAAGACTTTTTTGAGCTGAAGGGGGTAGGAAAAAGTCTAACTCACCAGGCACGACACGAGATGCTCCACTCCAGCAAGTTCCGGCCCAATAATAGTACTTCCTTTTGATCTGAACTGGATATCCTGGGGTAAAACGGGTGCATAGCAAACCAATTTAGCAGTGGGACAACCTGCACAGGCTTTGGTCCCACTGCAAAAATTCATGGGGCATCCCGGGCTCGACACCTAAAACATGTGTGAGGCCCCTTAAATATGTAAGTTAGGGGAAGGACCCCATCCAGGAGCTCTGCTCTTCTCTTCGACGGGACTTCCGTTTGTCTCTTCCACCTTGTTCATCTTCATTGCTTTCAGTTTCCCTTCACACTTCATCTAGAGCCATCCTTTGTTCCTCAACCTGTCACATTACCACCTCCTCTTGCCTTGAATATCTCTTAATGTCTCTTAATCTCTCCTGCTTTCTATCCTATCACTGACCTTCCCTTTTGTTCTTTCATCCCCTCCCCCTTTTCCCAGCATTATACTTGCTTTAAAATCTATTTCATTTCCTGCTTTTTTCCTGAAACGTTAACTCTGTTTCTCTCTCCATGGATGCTGCCTGGCCTGCTGAGTTTTTTCCAGCGTTTTCTGTTGTTATTTCGGATTTCCAGCATCCGCAGTATTTTGCTATCCCATCCAGGAGCTAGTCAGCAATGAGCGGGGCAGGTGTTGGGCTCGAGCCCACGGGGGTAGAGTTTTGGCTTTAGGTACAATCAGCAATTCCGGCACAAATTGCACCCAAAATTGCACCCGTCTTGAAAAGCGTTTCCCCCCCGAAATTCCGCTGCATGCAAAATCTGCCACACACCAGTGCAATCGGGCAGCGTTTTAAAACGTCATTCACAGCAAAAAAAAAAATTTGCTTTAAAAAGTATTCCTTGATCTATTTAAGAGCGGTAACGCATTTGATTAATGCAGCTGAAAATGGGTTTATCATAAAAAAAAACGTTTTTAATCACAGTGTCTAAGTCCACCAGCTTTGAGTCACCTGATTTTAAATTACTGAAAAAGACTTAAAAAAAATTATAGTTATATTGGGGTACAGTAGTCAGTTTCTTAGTAAATTAAAAAAAAAAAATGACATTTAAAACCTTTTTAAAACGTGCCTATTCGTGTCCTTGCATTCAAAAGATACAGCTTAATTTTTGGAGCCTCTTCGAAGGCCCCACAAACGAGCACAGTTAACGGAAGCTCCCAATGGTGATGAATTCACCCTGGGGGCGTGGCCAATTTGTGGGCGGGGCCTGCTTCCAGCGCGATTTTTTAAAAAACGAGCGCAAAAGATGGCTGAAGCTCGAGTGGCGCTGAACGCAATTTGCGCTTAAAATTCTGCGATCTTTCGCGTCGGTTACGCCGCTACCGGGCGAACCGCACCGGAAAAACCCAGCACAACCGAGCGGGAGCTCCAGGCCACAACCTTCTGACTCAGAGGCGAGAGTGCACCCAACCGACACCTCGGTTTTTGAGTAGGGGCCTTACATATGAGCCTGGGTTCCCCCCACCTGTGTTGGGGAGGAGAGAACTGGCCAGAGCTCCCACTCTTGATGGCTGTCCAGTGCAACTCATGCTAGAAGTCCACTCATGTGGTCGTCAGTTGAGGACAGGAGGCATGGCTGTGATACCCTCTATGGTTCAATAGTCATCATCTAGGCTCCCACACGATGAACCGAGGTACCACAGGGTGCCACAGAAACTATAGGGGTAATCTTAACTTCAATTTGATTGATTAATTGATTGAAGAAAATGGAGAGTAGAAGTGTAAGATTGACAGTTAACTTGCCCAGATAGGTTAAGTTAAAATGACCCCTTATACTTACAGCAAAGAGTAAATACCTTCAGGAGAGGAGGAGAGGGGAGATGATTGACAGAAAACAAGAAAATGTGTCTTCCATTCTTGGGTAAGGCCTACTGACTCGCCAATTAGTGCTGTTATCTAGACAATACTTGATCAGTCAAGCCAGCAAAAAAGCTAACAAGAGCCACGCCAGTGCAGTGCTGAGGGAGTGCTGCAGTGGCAGAGGTGCCATCTTTCAGATGAGACGTTTAACCGAGGCCCCGTTTGCTCTCTCAGGTGGACGTAAAAGATCCCACGGCACTATTTCGAAGAAGAGCAGGGGAAACATAGAAACATAGAAGATAGGAGCAGGAGTAGGCCATTCGGCCCCTCGAGCCTGCTCCGCCATTCGATGAGATCATGGCTGATCATCCAAACTCAGTACCCTGTACCTGCCTTCTCCCCATATCCCTTGATACCTTTAGCTTTAAGAAATATATCTAACTCATTCTTGAATATATTTAATGATTTGGCCTCAACTACCTTCTGTGGTAGAGAATTCCACAGGTTCACCACTCTCTGGGTGAAGAAATTCTTCCTCATTTCTGTCCTAAATGGCTTACCCCTTATCCTTAGATTATGACCCCTGGTTCTGGACTCTCCGACCATCGGGAACATTCTTCCTGCATCTAGTTTGTCCAGACCTGTCAGAATTTTATATGTTTCGATGAGATCCCCTCTCATTCTTCTATACTCCAGCGAATATAAGCCCAATCGACCCAATCTCTCCTCATATGTCATTCCTGCCATCCCAGGTATCAGCCTTGTGAATCTTCGCTGAACTCCTTCCATGGCAAGAACATCCTTCCTCAGATAAGGCGACCAAAACTGCACACAGTACTCAAGGTGTGGTCTCACCAAGGCCCTGTACAACTGCAGCAGGACATCCCTGTTCCTATACTCAAACCCTTTCGCTATGAAGGCCAACATGCCATTTGCCTTCTTCACCGCCTGCTGCACCTGCATGCTTACCTTCAGCGACTGGTGCACAAGGACACCCAGGTCTCGTTGCACTTCCCCTTCTCCCAATCTATTGCCATTCAGATAATAGTCTGCCTTTTTGTTTTTGCCACCAAAGTGGATAACCTCGCATTTATCCACGTTATAATGCATCTGCCACGCTTCTGCCCACTCACCCAACCTGTCCAAATCATCCTGGAGTTTCTCGGTATCCTCCTCGCAGCACACACTCCCACCCAGCTTTGTGTCATCTGCAAACTTGGAGATATTACATTTAGTTCCCTTATCTAGATCATTAATGTAGTTATCCCCGGTGTCCTGGCCAATATCTGTCCCTCAACCCACGTCACTAAAAAGCGATTGTCAGGTCATTTTCACATTACTGTTGGTGGGACCCTGCGGTGCGCAAACTGGCTGCCGCATTTCCAACATTACAACAATGACTGCACTTTCAAAGCATTTTATTGGCTGTAAAGCACTTTGTGACATCCTGAGGTCATGGAAGGCGCTATACAAATGCAAGTGCTTCTTTCTTTCTTACCACTTCTGCCATTCCGACATAGGGTCTGAAACCCAAGATCACAGTCACTGAATGTGCAGGTTTCAAATTTGAGTCGCCTATCCTTCATTGTTGGAACAAAAGCCAGTATCTGTCAGTACCAGGTACTGCAATAATAAAAATCTACCACCTGAACATCAGGTGCGAGTCACCCTTCGACATTGCTTCAAATTCTTATGCTTAAAAAAAGAAGCGACTCCCTTGACTGCTACCAAGTCATATAAAATTACAGCTCGTTCCACAGCGCAAGGAAGCTGAGTAAGCTGCTCCATTCCTGGGGGACCTCGCTGGAGATCTCGTTCAGGCTCACAGCTTCCTCTCTGTCTCTGAGTCGCTCTCCTCAAAACAGTCCACCCTTTGAAACCCACACCGTCACCAACCTGTTTCCTTTGTTTGTGCCGCGTGCCCTCTCCTCTGCTGGCATCACTCTACTCTCTCTCTCTCATTTCAGACAAAGGGCCTCCACTCACAACGTTAACCTGTGTTTCTTTCTCTTTCAGGCAGGGACTGAACTGCTCCGTGCCCACATCGGCTGTGTTTTATTTCCATGTCTTCAGCATTTGCAGTTTTTCTTTTTTTTTAATCTCAAACACTCTTTCTCTCCCTCTCATCTGTCACTCACTCTCTCTATAACTTATTCTCATCTGTCGCTCACGGTCTTTATTTACCTCTTTCTCTGTCTCAGTCTGGAAGCCATGATGCGGAGATGCCGGTGTTGGACTGGGGTGAACAAAAGTGAGAAGTCGCACAGCACCAGGTTACAGTCCAACAGCTTTATTTGAAATCACAAGCTTTCGGAGCGCTGCTCCTTTGTCAGGTGAAGGAGCAGCCGCTCCGAAAGCTTGTGATTTCAAATAAAGCTGTTGGACTATAACCTGGTGTTGTACGACTTCTCACTTCAGTCTGCAAGGTTGTGGGTTCAAGCCCCACACTTGAGCGCAAAATCCAGGCTGACTCTCCAGTGCAGCACTGAGGGAGCGCTGCACTGTCGGAGGTGCCGCCTTTCGAAAGAGAGTTTACAGCGAGCTCCAGTCCGCCCTCTCAGGTGCATGTAAAAGATCCCTCGGCACAATTTCGAAGAAGAGCAGGGGAGTTATCCCTGATGGCCTGGCCAATATTTATCCCTCAACCAACATCACTAAAACAGATGATCTGGTTATTTACCTCACTGCTGTTGGTGTTTCCTTGCATTACAACAGTGACTACACCTCAAAAGTAGTTCATCGGTTGTTAAGCGCTTTGGGACGTCCTGAGGTTGTGAAAGGCGTTATATAAATACAAGTTATTTTCTTTCATTCTGTCATTCACTGCCTTTATCTCTCTTCCTCCCTCTCTATCTGTCTATCTGTGAATTATTTGCGTCTATCAACAGTTCTGCCACTGGCCACTTACTTATTTGGAAACAGTGACTATTGTGGGTCTGACGTCCCGGAGTTTTCACCCAATTGCTTTTGTGTCAAAGAGAAATTTCACAGATTATCTTCCTGAAAATTTTGCCTGTGGTTATTCACCTCTCTCATTAAATTAAATAACTGGGAGAATATTGGTGGGGAGAGCCAAATTTAGAACGGTTTTCAGGAACTTTTTCCTCCTACACCGAATGGACTTCCAGGGTAGGGTAGAGGAGCCAAAAACCCTGGAATTATTTAAGATGACAGGTGGATGTGTTGAAACTAGAGGCCATCAATATAAGATAGTCACCAATAAATCCAATGGGGAATTCGGGAGAAAGGTCTTGACCCGGAGAGTGGTGAGAATGTGGAACTCGCTGCCACAGGGAGGGGTTGAGGCGAATGGCAGAGATGCATTTAAGGGGAAGCTAGATAAACACATGAGGGAGAAAGGAATAGAAGGATTATGCTGGTAGGGTGAGATGAAGAGGGGTGGGAGGGAGGCTCGTGTGGAGCAGAGACACCGGCACGGAGCAGATGGGCCGAATGGCCTGTTTGCTGTGCATTCTATGTACGTCTCTGTAACTCGCTGTAAAATGGACCGAATGGCTTTCGTCAGCTGTATTTATTTTGTGATCTTGTGGAAGTTATGACAGTCCAAACTGGAGTGGGCCAAATGGCTCCTCTTTATTTGCTAGGCTTGTGTTTTGAAAGGTTCTGTCAGACGCTGAGTATCTGTGCAACGAATCGAACCGAACCGCTGCCGAGTTTGAGGCACTCTTTCACTTGTGGCTGTAGTGCAGCTTTATGCACAGTAGAGGGCGCTGTTCCACAAGCTATGGAGACAAACCATGATATTACATAAGAGATCATTAGGTTTTATTTCACTTCATTTTCTTCAGCTAATTTTCTTCCCTCTCCTGAGGGTGTTTATTCCTTCCCTGGGCATGGCCGCTCCTTCCCCCCCAGTTACAGACAAAATTCAAAAGGGGCACAAACAGGATAAAAGGACATTTAAGGGAGAAGGCAACTCGGCAGGTTAATGGGTCAGATGCCCATGCTGTAGCAGGGCATCCAATGACGTCTGCCGTTAGCTAGACTTGCCCCCCCACACCCTTCAGCTCAAAACATTTTTTGCCCACAAAGTTGCTGGAAGTGCGAGCCGATAACTGGGCAGCGAGGGAAACCAGGCTCCTGGGACCTGAGTGAACAGAGCAACCAACTGTGTATCTCCTTAAGCAGTCAGACCGAAGGCTTGGGAAATAAACAGCGGACGGACTGAGAAGGAGGGTGAATTAGAGTGGGTGAATTCAACATCAAATCAGGCACAGAAGGAGGAATAAAGAGAGGGAAAGAAAGATTGGATTCAGAGAGAGAGAGAAAAGAGATAGAAAGGAAAAGTAATAATAAATTTTAAAATATCAAATTTGACATTTTTTAATCTCCCCGAAAAATTCGAAACCTGACGGAATGAGACTCCACATTTGTAATAGTTAATTTTCGGTGGCGGAGAGGTTGATTGGCAGTAATTAACACTCATCTCGTCGTTAAAAAGGTACTTACGCTTGTAATGATGAGACTTCAAATTCTGTGGCGAGTTTAATGGGCAGTTAATGAGAAATTAATGGGCTAGTTCCTCGAAGAAACAGGGAGGCTAAGGGCGAGATGCTGTTTTCACGAGGCTAATGGCACAGCGATGCAACTCGGGCAGCAACCTTTGGATATTCATATTTAACCGCGCATCTGCCCCTCGCCTGAAGTTGCTGTTCCATTTACTCATAAAAACGGCGAAAGCCATTTGCCTTGATGTTATTTTGACAGCAAATTCTGGCCCATCGTTACTGATAATCTTTACCCTTGAATCACATGTCCTTCGCCTTAAAGGAAAATCAAAAATTGCCTTTACATAGCACCTTACCATGTCTCTCGGACACATCTCAAAGAGCTCCACACACTGAATGACTTTTCGAAGGGCAGTCACTGTTTCGTAGCTAAACACAGCACGGCCATTTTTACACAGCAAGATCACATCAATAGCTGGGGGATGAATGACCAATCAATCCGTCTTTCATTGGTGTTGGTTGCAGGAGGAATGATGGCCAGGGCGAGTCCCCTTCAGGTCTCAGTGGGTCAGAAGGTCGTGGGGTTCAAGACTTGAGCACAGAAGCTAGGCTGACACTCCCAGTGCAGGGCTGAGGGAGCGCTGCACTGTCGGAGGTGCCGTCTTTCGGATGAGACGTTAAACCGAGGCTCCGTCTGCCTGCTCAGGTGAATGTAAAAGATCCCACGGCCACTATTTGAAGAAGAACAGCAGGGGAGTTCTCCCCGGTGACCTGGCCGATATTTATCCCTCAACCAACATCACTAAAATACAGATTATCTGGTCATCATCACATTGCTGTTTGTGGGACCTTGCTGTGCGCAAATTGGCTGCCGCGTTTCCTACATTACAACAGCGCACAGTAGTTTTTTTTTGTAAATCCGTCACTTACTTTGTTGCTTATCTGGCGGACCAGTCCTCGCCTGAATTGAGTGCTGCATTACGGTGAAAAATCCACATACAATGCCAGAGGGCGTGAGCTCAAAGTTTGATGTCTCAGAGATAACGGCGACTGTCTGTGCGCCTTACCGACCAGAAGGGTTTCAGCTTCGCTTCCTCATCTTTGTTGACCTCTGCCTCAGTGGCCCTGGCCTAGGACATGGAAAATGGCCCGGGTCCCTGCTCTTCATCGAAGTCCAGTGACCTCTGGTGGAAGGTAATACCCGTGGCTACAGTCCCCACCTTGTGCACCGTCCACACTTATCAGGGGAAGCCGCCTATTGTCCCTTTCCACTGAAGTCAATACGGAGGTGCCGCTTATAACCCACTAAGTGGGCCGGCTATTTTGGGGCGTTCAATAAGCTATTTGCATCTTGTCAAAGTGCGATTAAGTACTGCCACCTTGAAGAGCTGAGCGCCTCGCTACTGCAGTGACACTGTTTGTATCGGGGAGCGCCATGCGATAGGGGCTGAGTGACGGGATTACGCGTTATTTACCAACCATCGCTCAGGCTGCAAGATTTGGCCCCGGATTTAACTCCGGGTGGATTCCCCACTCAGGCTCCAGTTAAAATTACGGGCGGGTCTCAATGATGTCATCGGGCCGCAACACGCCGATGTAAAGAAGGACCCTGTTGGGCTCGGGCGCCTGTCCTTGCCGCCTGCTCGGGAGATCAGGTTAAAATTGCAGATGCTGCGATCATGGCCGCTTTCGGACAGGCAAGAGCCGGGGCGATTTTAACTGCCCACCCGCCAGGTTTCTGCTGAGCGAGTAGGGTTAAAAACGCCCCCATTGTCCTTCAAAGTACGGCGCCTCTCTGACATGAACAAGGTAGAAATGGAAGCCAAACTGGCTCCTGACACTAGTTTTATTTGACACTTTGCGCTTTTACTGTCCACTGCGTATAGCGGGCGATCTCGCGTTAACACCGCCGCGCCCGCTATAAGCGGTGGGGACCGTAATTGGCTTACGGGGGAATCAGGCTTGGCTGTGATGCCCCCCCCCACCTTGTGGTCGAACAGCTTGCTGACACTCAGGGTCCTGGCTCGTCTTTAACTGAACAACTGGATGGGCCTCAACACTTGGGTGTACAGGGCACTATTTCAAAATTTGCAGATGACACAACACTTGGAAGTATAGTGAACAGTGAGGAGGAGAGTGATAGACTTCAAGAGGACGTAGACAGGCTGGTGAAATGGGCGGACACGTGGCAGATGAAATTTAACATAGAAAAATGCGAAGTGATACATTTTGGTAGGAAGAACGAGGAGAGGCAATATAAACTAAAGGGTACAATTCTAAAGGGGGTGCATGAACAGAAAGACTTGGGGGTATATGTGCACAAATCGTTGAAGGTGGCAGGGCAGGTTAGAACGGTTAAAAAAGCTTACGGGATCCTGGGCTTCATAAATAAACACGATGTGGAGATGCCGGTGTTGGACTGGGGTGGACAAATGTGAGAAGTCGCACAACACCAGGTTATAGTCCAACAGTTTTATTTGAAATCACAAGCTTTCGGAGCGCTGCTCCTTCGTCAGGCATGGAGTACAAAAGCAAGGAAGTTATGATGAACCTTTATAAAACACTGGTTCGACCCCAACTGGAGTATTGTGTCCAATTCTTGGCACCACACTTTAGGAAGGATGTGAAGGCCTTAGAGAGGGCTGCAGGAAAGATTTACAAGAATGGTTCCAGGGATGAGGGACTTCAGTTACGTGGATAGACTGGAGAAGCTGGGATTATTCTCCTTAGAGCAGAGAAGATTGAGAGGAGATTTGATAGAGGTGTTCAAAATCATGAGGGGCCTGGACAGAGTAGATAGAGAGAAACTGTTCCCATTGGCAGAAGGGTCGAGAACCAGAGGACACAGATTTAAGGTGATTGGCAGAAGAACCAAAGGCGACATGAGGAAAAACTTTTTTTACGCAGAGAGTGGTTAGGATCTGGAATGCACTGCCTGAAAGGGTGGTGGAGGCAGACTCAATCGTGGTTTTCAAAATGGAATTGGATAAGTACCTGAAGGAAAAACATTTGTAGGGCGACGGGGTAGGGGCTGGGGGAGTGGAACTAGCTGAAGTGCTCTTGCAGAGAGCCGCCACGGGCTCGACGGGCCGAATGGCCTCCTTCTGTGCTGTAACCATTCTATGATTCTATATCCTAACTGACTTGAGTCGCCATCCACCATAGTGTGCTACATGTTGCAAGCAGCCATTTTAGCAACCGGCTTTGCTGTTTAATTTATCACCTTCAGTATTTTCTCTCCCCCTTTTTAACTGGCAGTGTGCTGAAGGCAGATTAAAAACACGTGACCCCCCCCCCATCTCCAACACTTAAAATCACCTGTAGCAACACTGCAGGCGAGCACAGTGCCAAGTAGCGGGCTACGTTCCATCACTGTCCTGCCAACGTTGGCTTACACAGTCTATATCCTGCATCATTAACACTGCAACCTCTGGCCTGTTCACAGCGACTTATTTAATCGCCGCTCGAAAAGATAGCGCGAGATGCTGATGATGTCTCGTACTTTTGCTCAGAGCTGGACAGTTTGAGGACAGAGCCTGTGACGTGCCCTGTTTAGTCCCTGCCTTCGCCACACATTCCAAGATATGGGACTCATTCCCGCCGACCCCATCCCAAAATCTCAGCATGGTCGCAAGACTGAGTAAATACCACTCGGGGAGGGGGCCAAGTAATCCAGCTCGCAAACAGCTGGGCTAGCCAGTGCTTGTAAGCCGTAAAGAAAGCTATAAACCCAAAGCCCTTGCCTCGCTCTGTATAATCACAGCCGAGGAATATCCTCATTCCCGAATTGACCAGTGTCCAAGCCTTGCTTCCAAGCCACGTAACCCCCCCAGACGGGTTGAAGTAAAAAAGTTAACTTAATCAGACATTTCACAGGCACTCGTATTCCAGGACTGCCTGCTGGATTTCAGTTTAGTTACTGCACCACTCTAACTCAGAAGCAATTAGGTTTAATCAGCACGGAGCCACCGGCTGTTGGTGATTATCAAGCAGTTCGCTGAGCTGGCAGAGCCCCATAGCCTCCAGTAAGGTGAACAGTTAACTCGCGCGCCACCAACATGTTTAACACCATTAAACCGAGCTTCCTTCACAGAATATTACCCTTCACGTCTACCAGGAAGATTTCCAAATCGTAGAGCGCACAGAAGGAGGCCATGCGGCCCATCGTGCCTGTGCCGGCCTCTTTGAAAGAGCGGTCCAATTAGTGCCACACTCCCGCCCCCCACCTCCTGCTCGCTCCCCACAACCAGTGCTCCCTGTGAGCTGCGCTTTGTTCTGCGCGGCCTGTTTCTTTTAGTGCGCGGTTCCCCTTTAAATTTACGACGGAGAAGCCGGTGAGTGGCCTGCGCGGGACCTTTCCTATTAAGGAACGTTGTCCAGAACCCTGCAAAGTTTCCCCTTCAGGTATTCCCCCTTTGGAAAGTTACTCTTCAATCTGCTTCCACCCCGCTTTCAGGCAGCGCATTCCAGATCATAGCAACTCGCTGAGTTGCAACCGCTTGACTAATCTACTGGACTTTTTTGAGGATGTAACTGGTAGAATAGATAAGGGAGAACCAGTGGATGTGGTGTATTTGGACTTTCAGAAGGCTTTCGATAAGGTCCCGCATAAGAGATTAGCGTGCAAAGTTAAAGCACATGGGATTGGGGGTAAGGTACTGACTTGGATAGAAAACTGGTTGGCAGACAGGAAGCAAAGAGTTGGAATAAACGGGTCTTTTTCCAAATTCAGTACCCTGTCCCTGCTTTCTGCCCATATCCCGATCTCATCGAATGGTGGAGCAGGCTCGAGGGGCCGAATGGCCTACTCCTGCTCCTATCTTCTATGTTTCTATGAGGAGATTTCCAAAATGCACCGAGGGCATTAAAGAAAGAACTCGCATTTATTTATAAGGCGCCTTTCATGACCTCAGGACGTCCCAAAAGCACTTTGCAGCCAAGTAAGTACTTTTTAAAGTGTAGTCACTGCTGTAACGTAGTGCTGCCTAGATTACACGCTGGATTCCTGCAGTGGCCTCCTGACCGTCTGACTCAGAAGCGAGAAGCGAGGATGTTAACAACTGTGCCGAGCCGATACGGGCAGCGTAAAAATAAATCGGTAGTCGTGCCTTCAACCAATGCTCCTGCTAAGGTGCACACGTGCGGCCGCGCAGCTATCTGCAAGGCCCCGCACAGGCCGCTCACCGGCTTTTCCACTGTAAATACCGCGCAGGCGCAGAAACTTAAAGGGACCGCGCATTAAAAGAAACAGGCCGACAGCAACAAAGCGCAGCTTACAGTGAACATTGCCTTAGAACATAAGAACATAAGAAATAGGAGCAGGAGTCGGCCATTTGGCCCCTCGAGCCTGCTCCGCCATTCAATGAGATCATGGCTGATCTGATCTTGGGCTCAGCTCCACTCCCCTGCTCGCTCCCCTTAACCCTTCACTCCCTTATTGTTCAAAAATCTGTCTATCTCCACCTTAAATATATTCAATGACCCAGCCTCTGGGGCAGAGAGTTCCACAGATTGAACACCCTCTGAGAGAAGAAATTCCTCCTCATCTCAGTTTTAAATGGGCGACCCCTTATCCTGAAACTATGCCCCCGAGTTCTAGATTCCCCCACGAGGGGAAACGTCTTCTTTGCATCTACCTTGTCGAGCCCCCTCTGTATCTTATATGTTTCAACCATCTAGGCCCCATGCACTGGAATTCTCTCCACCTCCCACTCCTCCTTTAAGAGCCACCTGAAACTCCTTCGGCCACGCTCTTGGTCACTCTTCCTAATAGGTCCTGCTTTGGCTTGGCATTCATTTTTGTCTGGTTACCCCTCAGTGACGTGACTTGGGACATTTTTTGACGTTAAAGATGCTTCCATGAAAGCAAGTTGTTTCCTGTCTCTTGAGTGTCAATGGTCCTGTGAAGTTGCTGATGGTTCTCTATGCAATACATGCTGAATAGATTTAACAACGCCTCTCTCCTTTCCAGACGCTGACTGACCTGTTGTGTATTTAAAACCATTTTCAGCTTTTAATTCTGATTTGCAGATACTTCTTGCATAACGTTCTCACATAAGAATTTTATGCACCTCAGTCAATATATCTTAGCCAAACTTTTATCACAGGCGTTTCGGTTCTCCTTTTGCTGGACTCTAACATTTCTCGCTGAAGCATGTGTGTACCGTTGAAAGATGTTGGCCTGGATTTTGCGGTGGGTCTGGCGGCATACTCTCAGAGTAAAGAAAGGAAGGCTTGCACTTATACAGCGCCTTTCACGACCACCGGACGTCCCAAAGCGCTTTACAGCCAATGAAGTACTTTTTGAAGTGGAGTCACTGTTGTAATGTGGGAAACGCCGCAGCCAATTTGCACACAGCAAGCTCCCACAAACGGCAATGTGATAATGACCAGATAATCTGTTTTTGTGATGTTGATGGAGGGATAAATATCAAACCAGGACACTGGGGATAACTCCCCTGCTCTTCTTTGAAATACTGCCATGGGATCTTTTACATCCACCTGAGAGAGCAGACGGGACCTCGGTTTAACGTCTCATCCGAACGACGGCACCTCCGACAGTGCAGCGCTCCCTCAGCACTGCGAGTGTCAGCCTAGATTTTTGTGCTCAAGTCTCTGGAGTGGGACTTGAACCCACAACCTTCTGACTCAGAGGCAAGAGTGCTACCAACTGAGCCACGGCTGACACACTTCCTACGCGGTCATACCTCCTTTGGAATGCACCACAAGTTCAGGATTTCTGCAGGCCAGTAATTGCATACGGAAATGTGATAGTTGATGCAAACAGCCGCAGGGCCTGTTGGCATCAGCGTAAGGGGATACCTCAGGCATGTTTTGAACATTTTCATCTCGGAAATCATATAGTTTAACTGTGTCAAATGAGTTTTTCTTGTTTCTGCAACTATTAGAGTTCTAATGGTGTCGATAAAATTATCAGCAAAATTAAATTTTTAGTGAAGTTGGTGGAATGAAGCTAATTAGGAATTAAATTCCAATTCTGCGAATTGTAATTAAATCTGATTACGGGACTCCATTCTGAAATAATTAAAATCTAATCCTGTTTTCTGATGGGAGGACCAGGCCCAGGTACGCTTCCGCATTGGCTGCGTCCCTGGGATCCGTGGGCCATTACGCTGCTCTCCGCCTCGCAGCGTCAGACCGCATGTTTCCGCAGGAGGGCCGCCATCAGGTAGGTGCGTATTCTTTTTGCAGCTCGGCGGCGTAGCTCCGGAGGTACGCCGCCGACCGCAATTTTTGGCCCAATAAATAAGATGAAGCTTTTAATGGAATCTCCCTCTGCCTGTGTAAAACTTTGCTGCAGTACCACCAAACGTCTGCAGATGGCGACCTTGAGAACGGTCGCCTCTCATTGCTCTGTGCTGCCACCTGCAGCCACTCCACAGTACTGCAACACATTGCACAGTTCATGTTACAACATTAACCCTCTGACTGCTGGCAGATCCAAGGAGGTGAATGTCTCCTTGGGCAGGTAAACCCAGGTTTTCAGCTGAACGCAACACTCAAAGAGATGCTAATATTACAGTAAGAAAGATATTCAGATGCCTGGAGTTGACATCAACTTTAGTTCTGCTTATTTATCCTCCCTTTTCCCCATTCAAGATCCCATGGCACTATTTCGAAGAAGAGCAGGGGAGTTCTCCCCGGTGTCCTGGCCAAAACTTATCCCTCAACCAACATAACAAAAAAACAGATTATCTGGTCATTATCACATTGCTGTTTGTGGGACCTTGCTGTGTGTAAATTGGCTGCTGCGTTTCCCACATTACAACAGTGACTACACTTCAAAAGTACTTCATTGGCTGTATAGCGCTTTGAGACGTCCGGTGGTCGTGAAAGGCACTATAGAAATGCAAGTCTTTCTTTTTTCTTTCATTCTGTCTTTCCCATTTTCTCTGTAACTTTAAATTGCTTTCCTTGCCTGGATTTCATCTTCCTTCCTGACTATGTTCTCTAGAGTTTAGAAGAATGAGAGGCGATCTCATTGAAACATAAAATTCTTAAGGGGATTGACAGGGTAGATGCTGGGAGGATGTTTCCCCTGGCTGGTGGGTCTAGAACCAGGGAGCACAGTCTCAGGATAAGGGGTCGGCCATTTAAGACAGAGATGAGAGAAATTTCTTCACTCAGAGGGTTGTGAAAATTTGGAATTCTCTAACCCAGAGGGCTATGGAGGCTCAGTCATTGAGTATATTCAAGACAGAGATCGATAGATTTTTGGACTCTGAGGGAATCAAGGGATATGGGGATAGTGCGGGAAGGTGGAGTTGAGGTTGAAGATCAGCCATGATCTCATTGAATGACGGAGCAGGCTCGAAAGGCCGAATAGGCGACTCCTGCTCCTGTTTCTTATGTTCTTCTAACTTTCATCACTCATTGTTGAAGCTGAAGAAATTTACCCCCAAAAAATGGGTTTTTATTGGCTGAAAACTGGCTGTAAAAGCTAGTTTTGCAGCCATGAAAAATCTTAAGCCTATCGATCTGGTCATGTCAGAGGAGATTGGTCTGCCATTTTGTATAATCATGATGCCACACAAGTGGCACCCTTCTACCATGATGCATCCAGAACCATGACTTGGTACATTGTCAATTGTTTTAAATAAATCAAGTTTGCTAAATATTTTTCACAAAGACAGTACACGTTTAAAATACAGAGCAGGATCCAATATGTTTCCTTTTTGCAAATTGGCTGAATGTCTGTACATAGGAAGAGCAGTAGGCCACTCAGCCCCTCGAGCCTGTTCCGCCATTTAATTAGATCATGGCTGATCTGTATCTTAACTCCATCTACCCGCCTTGGTTCCGTAACTCTTAGTACCCTCACCGAACAAAAAACGATCAATCTCAAGTTTTGAAATTTTCATTTGGCCCCCAGCTTCAACAGCTTTTTTGGGGAGAGAGTTCCGGATTCCCACTACCCTTTGTGTGAAAAAGTGCTTCCTGACATCAGCCCAGAACGGCCTAGCTCTAATTTTAAGGTTATACCTCCCTTGTTTCCAGAGGAAATAGTTTCTCTCTATCTACCCTATCACATCCTTTGTATCCATGGTGGCAGCACTCTCGCCTTTGAGTCAGAAGGTCATAGGTTTAAGCCCCACCGTCCAGAACTCCACCCTAGGTCCTGCTCTTCCATCCTTCCTGACTTCACCAATCCCGACTGGGTCCGTACCCCAAACACACTGCAGTTAAAATTCTTGTCCTAGTTTACGAATCCCTCCTTGGCCTCACCCCAACCTACCTCTGTAACCTTTCCAGGCCGACATCTCACCTGTGCCTTACTAACTTCATGTTGTGGCCAATTTTTTAAAATTTCTTAATTCACGGGATGTGGGCGATGCTGTCAAGGCCAGCATTTATTGCCCATCCCTAATTGCCCTTGAGAAGGTGGTGGTGAGCCGCCTTCTTGAACCGCTGCAGTCTGTGTGGTGAAGGTACTCCCACAGTGCTGTTAGGGAGGGAGTTCCAGGATTGTGACCCAGCGACGATGAAGGATCAGCGATATACTTCTAAGTCAGGATGGTGTGTGACTTGGAGGGGAACTTGGAGGTGGTGGTGTTCCCATGCGCCTGCTGCCCTTGTCCTTCTAGGTGGAAGAGGTCGTGGGTTTGGGAGGTGCTGCTGACGAAGCCTTGGCGAGTTGCTGCAATGCATCTTGTAGATGGCACACACTGCAGCCACGGTGCGCCGGTGGTGGAGAGAGTGAATGTTTAAGGTGGTGGATGGGGTGCCAATCAAGCGGGCTGCTTTGTCCTGGATGGTGTCGAGCTTCTTGAGTGTTGTTGGAGCTGCACTCATCCAGGCAAGTGGAGAGTATTCCATCACACTCCTTACTTGTGCCTTGTAGATGGTGGAAAGGCTTTGGGGAGTCAGGAGGTGACACACTTGCCGCAGAATACCTAGCCTCTGACCTGCTCTTGTTGCCACAGTATTTATGTGGCTGGTCCAGTTAAGTTTCTGGTCAATGGTAACCCCCCAGGATGTTGATGGTGGGGGATTCGGCGATGGTAATGCCGTTGAATGTCAAGGGGCGGTGGTTAGACTCTCGCTTGTTGGAGATAGCCTGGTACTTGTGTGGCGTGAATGTTACCTGCCACTCATCAGCCCAAGCCTGAACGTCGTCCAGGTCTTGTTGCATGCGGGCATGGACTGCTTCATTATCTGAGGAGTTGTGAATGGCGCTGAACACTGTGCAGACATCAGCGAACATCCCCATATTCGCATGTTCTCCCACACTGCTGTTAGGTAGGGAGTTGCAGGATTTTGACCCAACAACGATGAAGGAACGACGATATACTTCCAAGTCAGGATGGTGTGTGACTTGGAGGGGAACTTGGAGGTGGTGGTGTTCCCATGCGCCTGCTGCCCTTGTCCCTCTAGGTGGAAGAGGTCACAGGTTTGGGAGGTGCTGTCGAAGAAGCCTTGGCGAGTTGCTGCAGTGCATCTTGCAGATGGTACACACTGCAGCCACGGTGCGCCGGTGGTGGAGGGAGTGAATGTTTACGGTAATATGGGTACGGTAGCATAGTGGTTATGCTACTGGGCTAATAATCCAGAGACATGAGTTCAAATCCCTTTACGGCAGCTGGGGAATTTAAATTCAGTTCATTAACTAAATCTGGAATAAAAATCTAGTATCAGTAATGGTGACCATGAAACTACCGGATTGTCATAAAAACCCATCTGGTTCACTAATGTCCTGTAGGGAAGGAAATCTGCCGTCCTTACCCGGTCTGGCCTATATGTGACTCCAGACCCACAGCAATGTGGTTGACTCTTAACTGCTCCTCTGAAATGGCCTAGCGAGTCACTCAGTTGTCTCAAAACTGCACGGATTGCAGCGGTTCAAGAAGGCGGCTCACCACCACCTTCTCAGGGGCAATTAGGGATGGGCAATAAATGCTGGCCTTGCCAGCGACGCCCACATCCCACGAACGAATTTAAAAAATATTACGTATCTTCTCCTCCTTCTGCGCCATGATTTGTGGCAGAGTCTACACTCCTGTTGACCCTACCGTCTGGGATGCCTCCCTAAACCCCCCTCTCCCCACCTTCAAAAGCCTCCTCAAACCCCATCTCTTCGACCACGCTTTCAGTCATTCTCCCCGAACTCTCCGACTACTGCAAGGAGTATGTTTCCCCTCTGTGGAACACTTTGGGATGCTACACTGTTAAAGGCGCTATATAAATGCAACCTGTTGGCGCTGAGGTAGATAACCTTGGCCAGAAACCTCAGACTGGTGCTGAGGCTAAGGGATCTTTTACAACCAATTGGAGCTGTTGTAAACTCAACCTGAGCAGTGAATTCTACAAAAAAGTGAGCGTTCAAAAAATATAAAAAATTTAACAACGCATTTGCAGACATTTAGGGGGAAATAGACTAAAGAGCGAAGAGATGACCTTCCTTCGCTCTGTGGATGTTTAAATATCCTCGTTCCCATTCGAATTAAACGACTGCCAAAGCAACCTAGTGCAACCAGCCGTCAGATTAATGGAACAAATCCATTCATTCCACACGGACTCGTGCTGTGCGGGGCCATGGGTCTGTCTGTCTGTCTGCGCGCTCTCCCCTCCCAGACGGTGACTTTCAAGCTCCGGTGCTCACAGATTCCTGGAGCTCCCTCGGGTCTGAGGAGGTGCAGCAGCCGCTTACAGACCCAGACCAAGAAAGCAGCTTTACTTCCGACTGAGCGAGCGACCGAAAAAAAAAAGCAAAGATGCACTGGAAGAAGAAACGTTACGCTCAGCAGTGAGCAACTACCCTGCCAGGCCGCAGGAACGCCGGAACAGGAGTGGGCCATTCAGCCCCTCGAGCCTGTTCCGCCATTCAATTAGATCATGGCTGATCCGTCTTTTAACTCCCATCTACCCCTTGGTTCCTTAACCCTTAATACCCTTGCCTAACAAAAAATCGATCAGTCTCAAGTTTTGAGATTTTCAGTTGACCCCCCCAGCCTCAACAGCTTTTTTGGGGGGAGAGAGTTCCAGATTTCCACCACCCTTTGTGTGAAGAAGTGCTTCCTGACATCACCCCTTGAATGACCCAGCTCTAATTTTAAGGTTATGCCTCCCTTGTTCTGGACTCCCCCCATCAGAGGAAATAGCTTGTCTCTATCTACCCTATCAAATCCTTTAATCATCTTAAACACATCAATTGCATAGGATTACACAGGATATACGGCACAGAAACAGGCCATTCGGCCCAACCAGTCCATGCCGGCGTTTATACTCCACTCGAGCCTCCTCCCGTCTTTCCTCATCTAACTCTATCAGCATAACCCTCTATTCCCTTCTCCCTCATATGTTTATCTAGCTTCCCTTTAAATGCATCTATGATATTCGCCTTGACGATCTCCTTGTGGTAGTGAGTTCCACATTCTCAGCACTCTCTGGGTAAAGAAGTTTCTTCTGAATTCCCTATTGGATTTCTTGGTGACTATCTTATATGGATGGCCTCTAGTTATGCTCTTCTCCACAAGTGGAAACATTCTCTCTGTATCCACTCTATCAAAACCTTTCATAATTTTAAAGAGCTCTATTAGGTCACCCCATCCTCAGCTTTCACTTTTCAAGAGAAAAGAGACCCAGCCTGTTCAATGTTTCCTGACGTATAATCTCACAGTTCTGATACCATCCTTGCAAATCTTTTCTGCTCCCTCTCCAGTGCCTCTGTATCATTTTATAATATGGCGGGTAGCACAGGCTGGGGACATACAGATGGAGAAGACCCTCAAATAAGGTGGATTGAAGGAATTTGAAAATGAGGATGATTACCTTAAAGCTGGCACTGCAGGAATGGGGAGCCAGTGGAGGTTGGAAAGTATTGGAAAAAGAAAGATTTGCATTTATATAGCGTCTTTCACGACTTCAGGATGTCCCAAAGTGCTTTACAACCAATAAAGTATTTTTGAAGTGTAGTCACTGTTGTAATGTAGGAAACGCAGCAGCCAATTTGCACACAGCAAGCTCCCACAAACAGCAATGTGATAATGACCAGATAATCTGTTTTTTAGTGATGTTGATTGAGGGATAAATTTTGGCCAGGAAACCAGGGATAACTCCTCTGCTCCTCTTCGAAACAGTGCCATGGGATCTTTTACATCCACCTGAAAGAGCAGACTTGGTTTAACGTCTCATCCGAAAGACGGCACCTCCGACAGTGCAGCAGTGGAGCGTCAGCCTCAGATCTTTGTGCTCAAGTCTCAGGAGTGGGATTTGAACTCTCAACCTTCTGAATCAGAGGCGAGAGTGCTGCCCACTGAGCCACAGCTGAGGAACTTCATGTGAGAGAGGACTCGGGCTGCAGAATTTTGGATTAGCTGGAGCTGGCGAGATAGGAGGGGAGCAGCCTACTGAGAAGTGCATTCGGGAAAACAGGAATTGGAAAACAGTTCTTTCTCAGTTGGGTGAAAGACCTTATCACTTGACTTTGAAATGAACCATCAACTTCAGTTAGTTCCTATTTTAATAGTACAGCGGAAACATGATTTGCCCTCCAATTATCGACCAGCGTTTTTGCAGTAAAAAACCTTGTGCTAGACTTCGTTTTATTGCACAGCTTGCTGACATCAGTCTTCTACCTGACATAAATCAAACTCAAACCCCCAGAGAGTTTCAATGGACTTTATATTATCTGTGTCAGCCTTGATTCACTGGTAGCGCTCTCGCCTCTGAGTCAGAAGGACGTGGGCACAAGCCCCACTCCAGAGACTTGAGAACAAAATCCAAACCGTCACTTCATTCAGGGAGAGCTGCGCTGCTGGAGGTGCCTCGAGTGGGCAGAAAAGATCCCATGGCATTATTTGAAGAAGAGCAAGGGGAGTTCTCCTCATGTCCTGGCCAAAGCCAACACCACCAAAAACAGCTTATCTAGTTATTAAATTCATTGCTGCTTGTGGGAGCTTGCTGTGCGCAAATTGGCTACCATGTTACAACAGTGACCACGCTTAAAAATCCACCCTGCATTCTTCCCTCAGGTGAAGTTTTATATTGAACAGCTCACCATGAAGTATAAAAATGAAAAACTTACATTTATATCGCGTCTTTCACGACCTCAGTTACAAAGCGCTTTACAGCCAATGAAGTACTTTTGAATTGTAGTCACTGTTGTAATGTAGGAAACGTGGCAGCCAATTTGCGCACAGCAAGCTCCCACAAACAGCAATGTGATAATGTCTAGATAATCTGTTTTAGTGGTGTGGGTTGTGGGATAAATATTGGCCCCAGGACACCGGGGATAACTCCCCTGCTCTTCTTCGAAATAGTGGCCGTGGGATCTTTTACATCCACCCGAGAGAGCAGACGGGGCCTCGGTTTAACGTCTCATCCGAAAGACGGCACCTCCGACAGTGCAGCGCTCCCTCAGCACTGCACTGGGAGCGTCAGCCTAGACCTGCGCTCAGGTCTCCAGAGTGGGAGCCAAACCCACAACCTTCTAACTCAGGGGCGAGAGTGCTAGCAACCGAGCCAGGGCTGACGCCTGTTGGAGCCGTTCAAAAGCAAAGCTGCCGTAGGGGTTGTCCACCAGCGTGTGTGGTGAAAGGGACAGTTCGTGACTGCGATGTTTTGGTTACAGGCCCCGCGCGTGCAGTGGGCACAGCTGCTGAATGACCGCCGCGCGCCAATGAGCTGGTGCCAGCCCGTCTCCTGGTACTCACCTCTCCCCAGCCAGCTGGCGCGGGTTCCACGGGCGGGTAGTACTTCGGCAGGTCCCAGGCCACCTCTGTCATGAACCACTTGAAGTCCTTGCACTTAAGGTGCTTCCGCAACACTTTCTGGGCCGTGAGGTCGCCCGTGGAGAGGTGCCGGTACTCGGGCCTGCGCTGGTAGATGTATTCTGCGTACTCGCCCATCCAGGTCTCTGCCACTCTCTTCAAGTTCTGTGAACAGCGTTAAAAATCCAGTTACCACCCCGGCGCTATCATGTCAGAATAAACTGCCTTATCTGTATTGAAGAGATAAAGCTCCCCATTGGCTATATTATAGAATGATACAGTACAGGAGGTCATTCGGCCCATCGTGCCTGTGCCGGCTCTTTGAAAGAGCTCTCCAATTAGTCTCGCTCCGCTCTTTCCCCATAGCCCTGCAAATTTTTCCTTTTCAAGTATTTATCCAATTCCCTGTTGAAAGTTACTGTTGAATCTGCTTCAACTGCCCTTTCAGGCCGTGCATTCCAGATCACAACAACTTACTGCATTAAAAAAAATTCTCCTCATCTCCCCCCTCTGGTTCTTTTGCCAATTCCCTTCAATCTGTGTTACTCTGGTTACCGACCCTCCTGCCAATGGAAACAGTGGGGTTCTATCTGAACCCCTCATAATTTTGAACACCTCTTTAAGGTTTTGGGCAAGAGATACCGGGGGATGTGAGGAAAAACTTTTTTACGCAGCGAGTGGTGAGGACCTGGAACTGGCTGCCGACGGAAGTGGTGGAAGCGGAGACACTCAATGTTTTCAAAGGGGAGACTGGATCGGCACTTGAGGGAAATAAACTTGCAGGGCTACGGGGATAGAGCGGGGGAATGGGACTGACTGGATTTGCTCTACAGAGAGCCGGCATGGATTCGATGGGCCGAATGGCCTCCTTCTGTGCCGTTTATGACTCTATGAAATCTCTAGAGTTGGACTTAATGAACAGGAAATATAGAGCAGCTGTGTAACATTGGCCCTGATATTAATGGGGAGGCGGGGAGGGGGGCGTGTCTGGGGTGGGGGGGGCGGAGAAACCCGGAAATGCCGGGAACGAGGAGGCCCAGCCGGATTTAGCCGCAGAAACTCATTATTATTATTTTTTTTTTACTCTGTTTCTTGCCCGGCAGTCGGACAGATTGACATGATGGCCAGCCGCCGGGCAGGAAAGCCTGCGGGAGAAGGCCGCAGCCTCAACAGTCCCCGGCAACTGGGAGACATCGCGGGTTGGTTGAAGGTGGGGCGGGGGGGGGGGGAAGAGTCGGACTGGCAATCGGGAGAGAGAAGTGGGGGGACCAGGAAACATCGCAGAGTTTGGAGGGGTGGGTGGGGGGTGGGCTGTCCGATAGCAGCGGAAGATTTGCTTGAGGGGCCATGGTGGGGTGGGGAAGCGGTCCTGCTCCTCTCGGCCCACAATCAGTGCTATAAAAAGCTCCTACCTGCTGGATCCGGCGGCTCCTGCCTCCCGTTAGCTGCCGGGTTTCTCGGGCCCTGGGAAACCCGGCCAGCGTTAAATTTAAATTGAGCTGCCAAAAATAACAGGAACGGAGCCTCGTTAACGTATTATAATGAGAGAGCCGCCTCTCCAGAGCGAGTTACTGGGATGGCCCCCAAACCCGACGCGGTTAAATCGGAAGTAGGCGCGTTTGCGGCGGGTCGGGGTCGAGTGTTGGCAAATTTGCCGATTTACCACCCACCTAACCCCTGACCCTCTCCCGCCCGCCGTGAGGGTTACCCCCCATTATCTTGCAACAACAAATGATTTGCAGGAGCGATTATCAGACGCAATCTGACACCCAGCCACATGAGGGGATATTAGGACAGGTGGACCAAAAATTTGGTCAAAGACGTAGGTTTTAAAAAGAAAGAAAAGAAGAAAGGATTGCATTGCTATAGCGCCTTTCACGACCTCAGGACGCCCAGGGCTCTTTACAGCCAATGAAGTACTTTTACAGCGTCTTCACCGTTGTAAAGTAAGGGCATCTTGAAGGAGAAGAGAGAGGTGGAGATGTTTAGGGAGGCACTGCCCGATTTTCATTTCCACAGATTGCAGCAGAAACGGAAACCGGGCGGATTCTACAACGAGCGGATGATCCGCAACGCCAGACTTCCGCGCGGGCGCCGAGTTGAAAATCTTGCCCTCTGTATTTTACTTCAGATTTCAAGCACTCGTGGTTTTTCCTTCTATCAACTCCTT
Source organism: Squalus acanthias (assembly GCA_030390025.1). Classification (NCBI taxonomy): domain Eukaryota; kingdom Metazoa; phylum Chordata; class Chondrichthyes; order Squaliformes; family Squalidae; genus Squalus; species Squalus acanthias. The sequence goes on from CM059425.1 coordinate 251,557,346, forward strand.
AAGGTAAAAGCAAGTAAAACAAACGACGATAAACGGCCAGCTGTCACGATGACGTTGCTGAGTGATGGTCATTTGCTGCGTTCTATTACTGCCTTCCGGAGCGCTCCATGGAACTTTGGACGGTGTACAGCCCACAGCTCGGGTGGGGATTGAAGCGCTTTTCAGACCCCCCCGCCCCCCCGCAGCTATCCTGGATGGGCGGGGGAGGCGGTACCTCTAAAGAAGTGGTAGTCAACCCAATCCCATCAAAGGGGTAGACATCCGCCTTGCGCGGCAACGTGAAACGGGTGACATTGACAGGCTCCGCCCAATATTTGATCCCATTGAAGTCAGGGCCTGTAACGGGCGCCCGATGCGACACCGCCCGTGTTACGATGCTGCCCAGGGCGAACTTCTACCCCGAAGTCTCAGGGTACTTACAGAGTATTTACAGCACAGGAACAGGCCATTCGGCCCAACTGGTCCATGCTGCTGTTTATGCTCCACACGAGCCTCCTCCCACCTTCTTCATCTCACCCCATCAACATATCCTTCTATTCCGTGTGTTTATCTAGCTTCCCCTTAAATGCATCTGTGCCAGTCGCCTCAACCCCTCCCTGTGGCAGCGAGTTCCACACTCTCCGGGTGAAGAAGTTCCTCCTGAATTCCTTTTGGGTTTATTAGTGGCTATCTTATATTTATGCAAGTGGAAACATCTTCTCTACTTCTACCCTCTCAAACCCTTTCATAATCTTAAAGATCGCTATCAGGTCATCCCTCAGTTTTTTTTTATAGAGTAAAGAGCCCCAGCCTGTTCAATCTGTCCTGATAGGTATAACCTCTCAGTTCTGGTATCATAGGAACATAAGAAATAAGAGCAGGAGTACGTCATACAGCCCCTCGAGCCTGCTCTGCAATTCAATAAGATCATGGCTGATCTTTGACCTCAACTACACTTTCCCGCCCGATCCCCATATCCCGCGATTCCCTTAGGGGGAGAAATTCCCCTGGAGGGCCGTTTGGGACGCTAAGCCAAAAATGTTTGAAAAGTTTGCGCCAGGCGCTAACCTTTTCGAACATTTGAGAAATTCCCATTTTTCGCTCCAAGAGGGAAGTGGAGCGTTAAATCAAGCGCTCCACTTGCCTCTTGGTGCGCAGGAGATGGTGAATGTCCCGATTCAGGGCGATGTGCTCAGCAGCGCCACTCGTGGCCACGCGCGGCGCTGCTGCGTTGCAGGGGCTCCTCCCTCAATTAAAGGGAAGGGCTCCCCGCTGCGAGCTCCGCCTTTTCTTTGGCATCTGCTGGAGCACCGGGGTGCGGGAGTGCCGTGCGATTTTTTTTCACGTTGGCCGGCCACCGCGCCTTTAAATGGCGCCCCGCGAGCGGCCGGCCTCACTGTTCGCGACCCGTGCAGCAGTCGGTAACATCGCCCGGCGCTGTTGCAGGGGCGCGAGGGGGAATTTTTCTACCGGGGCGCTGCGCCCGGAGATGACGTCATGATCTCCGGGCGCAGAACATCGGGGCGATACCCGATAGCGCCGCCGCTAACCTCCTGTGGAAATTCGCAGGAGGTTAGCGGTTCACCACCGGGGAGGGGGTGCGAAAAGCCATTTGCGGCTCGTTAGCGCTTCCGGTGGGTGGGGCTAACGATGGGAATTTCGCCCCCTTAGTGTCCAAACTATCATTCTGGCAAATCTTTTTTGGACCTTCTCCAGTGCTTTGGATTCAAAGCCATGCCATATTCAACAGGGTGGCACGTCGGTGTGGAACTACCCCTCCATTTTAGTCACAGCACCATTTCAGGGCAGAAATCTTCATCAAACAACCGCAGGTTAGACACAAACGCAGCGTTATACTTTAATCCGTCGAGTCCAGAGTCCTTGTAGATGTCCTGACAGCCTCACGCTGAGAGGTGCTCGCCTGTAGCTTGTTTTGCTTATTGATTATCAGTTACCACCCGATGTGTACATTGCTTCTGCACTTCAACAGTCTTCACACCCAGCAGCTCCTGTCTACACACACACACACATACATATATATATATATATTTTTGTTGGCTGTGGCAATTCAATTGTTACTGCCACATAATTAAAGGAACTCGAAGTCCATTATTTGCACTGAATAATTTACACCCAATTATGATCCTTTTAAATTTTAATGCAAGACAGCTGCGGTGGCTGCCCTCAGACTCATTACGTGTTTCTCTCTCGCTAGAAGTCTGCGCCACACTACGGCGACAGGCCTCAGCCTGGTATCGGCAGAGTGGCATGGACAGCTGGCACACCCACGAGTGCCAGCTGGACCTGGCATCGAGCAGAGTGACAAAGGGAGGGTGCGTTGAGGGAATTCCGCTGCTTGACAGCCTGATATTTAGCGCCAGGAGAGTGCAGGCAAGAGCAGCTGCTCCCTCCCGACATTAAACCTCACCGAAAAACTAAAGTTTAGAAAGTTTCCGCGCCCGCGTCACCTCTTCCCGTATCGGCTGAAGGGTGATGGAAAAAGTCCACTGAACCAGGACGAGTCACCTATTATTAATACAACACGAGAGGGGGGGAGGGGAGAATGGTATTTAAAAGCACAATTCGAAAGGATGTGGCAATAGCTCAAATCTTAAACTTGGCTAATTAGCGTTTCACTTCTCAAAGGTTCCTCTGCATTTGCTGCTGTTTAACGGTTTACCGCAGTGATTTATTCACTTCTGAAGGGACTGCCTGGGAGAGTGGTGAAAGGCCAATTTTAGCTTTTTTGTCCTTTTTACTCTTTAAGCAAAGAATTAACTTGTATTTTTATAGCCCCTTCCACAATCTGAGGACGTCCCCAAAGCGCTTTACAGCCGATTAAGTATTTTTGAAGCCTTGCAATCTCACTCCAGTGACTTGAGCACAAAATCCAGACTGACACTCCAGTGCGGTGCTGAGGGAGTGCTGCAGTGTCAGAGGTGCCGTCTTTCGGATGAGACGTTGAACTGAGGCCCCGCCTGCTCTCTCAGGTGGATGTGAAAGATCCCATGGCACTATTTGGAGAAGAGCAGGGGAGTTTTCCCTGGTGTCCTGGGCAATATTTATCACTCAACCAACATCACTAAAAACAGATTATTTGGTCAGTGCTGTTTGTGGGAGCTTGCTGTGCGCAATTGGCTGCTATGTTTCTTGCATTACAACAGTGACTACACTTCAAAAAAGTACTTAATTGGCTGTAAAGCACTTTGGGACGTCCTGAGGTTGTGAAAGGCGCTATATAAATGCAAGTTCTTTCTTTTCTTCTTTTCCCTGCTCATAACAGAAAGAATCTACAACAGTCTCACGTGGTGAATGCATTCAGATCAAAAAATAGCAAAGGCATGTTATCCCAGGAACATAAGAACATAAGAAATAGGAGCAGGAGTAGGCCATTTGGCCCCTCGAGCCTGCTCCGCCATTCAATAAGATCATGGTTGATTATCCACTTCAACGCCACTTTCCTGCACTATCCCCATATCCCTTGATTCACTTAATAGCCAAAAATCTATCGATCTCAGCCTTGAATATACTCAATGACTGAGCCTCCACAGCCCTCTGGGGTAGAGAATTCCAAAGATTCACCACCCTCTGAGTGAAGAAATTTCTCCTCATCTCAGTCCTAAATGGCCGACCCCTTATTCTGAGACTGTGACCCCCTGGTTCTAGACTCCCCAGCCAGGGGGTAATGTGTTGACGTGGATTGAGAACTGGTTGGCACACAGGAAACAAAGAGTAGGAGTAAATGGGTACTTTTCAGAATGGCAGGCAGTGACCAGCGGGGTACCGCAGGGTTCGGTGCTGGGACCCCAGCTGTTTACATTATATATTAATGATTTGGACGAAGGGATTAAATGTAATATCTCCAAATTTGCGGATGACACTAAATTGGGAGGCAGTGTGAACAATGAGGAGGATGCTAGGAGGCTACAGAGTGACTTGGACAGGTTGGGTGAATGGGCAAATATATGGCAGATGAAGTACAATGTGGATAAATGTGAGGTTATCCACTTTGGTGGTAAAAATAGAGAGGCGGACTATTACCTGAATGGTGGCAGATTAGGGAAAGGGGAGGTGCAACGAGACCTGGGCGTCATGGTACATCAGTCACTGAAGGTGGGAATGCAAGTGCAGCAGGCAGTCAAGAAAGCAAACGGAATGATGGCCTTCATAGTAAGGGGATTTGAGTACAAGAGTAGGGAGGTGATGCTGCAGTTGTACAGGGCCTTGGTGAGGCCACACCTGGAGTATTGTGCGCAGTTTTGGTCTCCTAACTTAAGGAAGGACATTCTTGCTATTGAGGGAGTGCAGCGAAGGTTCACTAGATTGATTCCTGGGATGGCCGGACTGACATATCAAGAAAGATTGGGTCAACTGAACTTGTATCCTCTGGAGTTCAGAAGAATGAGGGGGGATCTTATAGAGACATTTAAAATCCTGACTGGTTTAGACAAATTAGATGCGGGCAGAATGTTCCCAATGTTAGGGAAAACTAGAACCAGGGGTCACAGTCTAAGGATTAAGGGGAAGCCATTTAAGACTGAGCTGAGGAGGAACTTCTTCACCCAGAGAGTCGTGAATCTATGGAATTCTCTTCCACAGAAGGTTGTTGAGGCCAGTTCGCTAAATATATTCAAAAGGGAGTTAGATATAACACTCATAACTAGGGGGATCAAGGGATATGGCGAGAAAGCAGGAATGGGGTACTGAGGTAGCATGTTCAGCCATGAACGCATTGAATGGCGGTGCAGGCTCGAAGGACCGAATGGTCTACTCCTGTACCTATTTTCTATGTTTCTATGTTTCTATCCTCCCTGCATCTACCCTGTCAAGCCCTGTGACATGAATCTGTCATTCATGACTTATGAAATAATACTGAGTGGCCTGCGGGTGGCGCTGTCCAGGGAGAGTATAAATACTCGGGCACGGGCCCAGCTTGCGCAGGACATTCTTAACAGGAACTAGTGAAGGACACAACTAGACCTCCATGTTGTAAAACAGTTGATTAAAGCTTTGTTTAAGGCTTAGACCAAGTGCCTAGTAGTTTTCTTACGTCACCCTGTAAGAATTTTGTATGTTTCAATGAGATCACCTCTCATTCTTCTAAACTCTAGAGAATATAGGCCTCGTCTACTCAATATGAGTAGTGAGTAAGATTGGTCAGCGAGACATCAGAGATTGAGAGAATCGACACTTGGAACACAGAAGACGTTTATTAGCAAGGTTGGACTTGCAAAGTGTAGCAAAAAAACCCAGTACTGAGCACCAAAGGATCAACGTTCAAAAAAACCATCCCAAGGTGGCCTTTAGCTACACTCCTGTGTGGTTACTGTCACCTAGCAACCAACAACACCTCTCAGTATAAGAGAAGAGAAGAAACTTCCAGTGCAAACACCAACCGGTGGATGGATGGGTGGTATGGGTCGTGGGTGAAGGAAAATTTAATGGGGCCTTTTACGGGCAGAGATTTGTCACGAGGCCTCATCTGGCCACTTGTCTTCACAGCCATTTTTTGCATCAATATGCAACCAATACTGCCTTTAAAAAAAGTAATTGTTCTCAGAATGTGGGCCACGCTGGCAAGGTCACATTTATTGCCCATCCCTAGTGGGCGCTAGACCTTCTACCTGAACCACTGCAGTCCCTGTGGTGATGGGCATCCCAGAATAGCGTTAGGAAGGTTATTCTAGGATATTGACTCAGTGACTCTGTAGAAAAAGCCCGGCCGAGGTACAAAAGTGGCTCTGTAACTGCAGTTACTCTGTAACGAGTTATATTGCTAGACAGCAGATACCAGACATAGCAAGATTCCCCACATTACAACAATTACTATTATTCATAAATAGTTCATCGACTGAGAAGTGCTTTGGGACATCCTCGCACCAAGTCCCGTTCACCCCTCACCCCCTGTGCTTGCTGACCTACATTGTCTTCCGGTTCACCAATGCTTCGAGTTTAAAATTCTCATCCCCATGTTCAAATCCCTCCATGGCTTCGCCCCTCCCTATCCCTGTAACCTCCTCCAGCCCTACAATCCTCCAAGAGCTCTACGTTCCTCCAACTTTGGCCTCTGGCCCATCCCCCATTTTCTTCCCCCCCCCCCCCCCCCCCACCATTGACGGTCGTGCCTTCAGCTGCCTAGGCCCTAAGCTCTGGCATTCCCTCCCCAGACGTCTTTGCCTCTCTACCTCGCTCTCCTCCTTTAAGATGCTGCTGAAAACCTACCTCTTTGACCAAGCTTTTGGTCACCTGTCCTAATGTCTCCTTCTTGGGCTCGATGTCAATTTTTTTGTCTGATTACACTCCTGTGAAGCACCTTGGGACGTTTCGCTAGGTTAAAGATGATAAATAAATGCAAGTCATTGCTGTTGTCTTGCGGTCATCAAGGGTGCTATATAAACGCAGGTTTGACCTTTCCTTTTTTTTTAAAAAAAACAACTTTTTTCGTAAACAACATAAAAAAAAATTGAGAAAATGGTAACAGCTTAGCTTTGCTACAGAATAAGCATAACATTCTTGGTAGCACCAGCCTTTTAAGTATTTATGTGTACATCGTGCTGCGCTGGCTGGCTGGCTGGTTGAACTCTACGTCCCGTAGAGACTCCCGCTGATTAAGAAGCACGTTTAGCTGACGTGCCCCCAATTAACATGCTTCCTGAAAAGCCAAGGTTGCCATCTTCATCTGACAGGTTTGACAGCCAACTGAGAGACAGCGAAGTTCGCTCCCATCTGGGGAGATCTTATTTAGACCAGATTTTTTGGCTTCTGCCTCCATGCATTCGCAAATGTCCCAGAAGAGGTTGTGTAGCATTAGCCGGGTCACAGGTTCCCGACTGGTGCACGAGTTGCCCAGACTTTCCTCTTCATTATTAATTTCAGGCACAAGTGGTCATCATGAATGAGCTTGGATAACCGCATAATTAGGTTTGATAGATGAGTCAAAACTACTCTTATCCCTGCACTAATAAGTGAACGCACTCTTATTTGGCAGTATATTAACGGGTATACCCCGAAAAAACGTGTCTGATAGTTATTCTGAAAAAAAATAATAAAATGTGGGATAATTGCATTAGTCATCACAAAGATTAAAATGAAAATACTTTGTCAATCCCGTCTGCCCATTTTATTGACTTACACTAAACAACAAGACTCTTTAAAGTAATTCATTGTACGTAAAAGGGCTTTGGGACGTTTGAGCGATGCAATACGTGTCTTTCTCTCTTTCATTCTTTCTCAGAAGGTTAAGCAACATACCTATTTTTGACTTGAAAAGATAATTGAACAACAAAGAGACGTTTTGTCAAACTCCATGTTATTTAAGGACTTATCCTGCCAATATAGGATAGTTAGTGGGTAGGTTCCTTCACGCAGATTCCACTGCTAACAATTGCACAACACAAATCACAGCTGTCATGTTAATGAAAACCCTATTAACTGAACTCCGCTCAAAAAATGATGAATATTTGCCCGAGCTCGGGATTGAAGGTGGCGAAGATTAGTACAGACACACTCCATTGAACACCAGTCATGTTATGGACCATGAAAGATGTCATCTGTGTAATGCAGACGTTCAGGGTTGAGTAATGTAAATTGTAATGTTAGACCGACGTCCTGGAGTTTACACTCAATTACATTTTGGGGTCAAGGAGAAATTGTGCAGAACTGTACTGGCTAAAAGAGAGAAGGGAAGAACCTGCACTTCTATCGTGCCTTTCTCGCCCTCAGGACGTCCCAAAGTGCTTTACAGCCAACGAAGTTGTCTAAAACTGTAATGCCCTAACTCGCACCAAGTCCCGTTCACCCATCACCCCTGTGTTCGCTGACCTACAATTGGCTCCCGGTTAAGCAACGCCTCGATTTTAAAATTCTCATCCTTGTTTTCAAATCCCTCCATGGCCTCGCCCCTTCCCTATCTCTGTAATCTTCTCCTGCCCTACATCCCTCCGAGATATCTGCGCTCCTCCAATTCTTGCCTCTTGAGCGTCCCTGATTATAATCGCTCCCCCATTGGCGGCCCTGCCTTCAGCTGCCTTGGCGCTAAGCTCTGGCATTCCATCCCTAAACCTCTCCGCCTCTCTACCTCTCTTTCTCCTCCTTTTTAAGACGCTCCTTAAAACCTACCTCATTGACCAAACTTTTGATCATCTGCCCTAATATCTCCCTATGTGGCTCGGTGTCAAATTTTAAAAGAAAGACTTGCATTTCTATAGCACCTTTCACGACCTCGGGGCGTCCCAAAGCACTTTACAGCCAACAAAGTACCTTGAAGTGTTAGTCACTGTTGTAATGTAGGAAACACGGCAGCCAATTTGCGCACAGCAAGCTCCCACAAACAGCAATGTGATAATGACCAGATCATCTGTTTTGGTGATTGAGGGATAAATATTTGATAAATTTTGTTTGATAATCGCTCCTGCGAAGCACCTTGGGACGGTTTGCTATGTTAAAGGCGCTATATAAATACAAGTTGTTGTTGTTGTTAAGTGTAGTCGCTGTTGTGAAAAAAACCCAGTCCTGAAGAAAATAAACTTTCAAAAGAGACAACAGCTTATGCACACATCAGAAAGTTCCTTCGAGGAAAGTTTTTTTTTCCCCAAACGGTGAGGTTTTACTTCACAAGGAGGGTTGTTGTGATCTGGAAGGCACTACCTGAAAGGATGGTGGAAGCAGATTACACAGGAACTTTCAAAAGGCAATTGGGCATGTACTGGAAGAGGACTAATTTGCAGGTTTATGGGGATAAAAGCTGGGGTGTGGGACTAAATTGGACAACTCTCTCAAAGAGCCGGCACAGGCACGACGGGCCGAACGGCCTCATTCTGTGCTGTAAGATTCTATGATTCTATTCTAAGGACGCAGCTCTTAGCTGCTGCACTCAGAAACCATCAGCTCATAAAGCTCTTGCCTCAAGTTTGTGCGCAATCAAAAGTGGGAGAATAAACTGCTACTAACAGCTTTTGGCCTCCACTTGATCTGATATTACTTTGCTTTCTAATAAAATAATTTAATTACATTTTCATGGCAATCTGGTTATGGAGCATAACGATCCTTCTTCGGGCAGTCCAATGATATGCCTGAGTGCTGTTTCCTGATTGCTTTGGGGCCCTAGGTAGGGAGGCCAAAGCTATATTTATGGTGGTCCATTTGGGAAGGGCACATCCTGGCGGATGAGCAATGAGCATGGATTGCCGTTGCCTGACAAGGGGAGGGGTTAAGAAGCCCTGAAAGTTTTGGTAAGGCTTGTGTTTCAGCCGGTACAATTTCCTGCACTGTCTAAGGGGTTTTCTCCGATACCGGTCCCCCGTTACACACAGTTCTTGGACGTCAGGATTTAGAAGAACAAAATACACACGGCACAGGGTTTTGGCTCAACCTTTGATTCGTTCGTTTATTGAACACACACACACACAATTACTTCCCCAGTATAAATCCCTACGATTTATATCAGGCTAACAACCCCAAAATACAAACCCCTACGCAAGGGTCATTTGCATCGACACAATATGACACAGTTAAACCCGTCTGTGATTTGACTGTTACATATAAAGTTACCCAGACTCAATCACAAAACCCTGGGCCGTGTGTATTTTGTTCTTATAAATCCTGACAGCCAAGAACTATGTGTAACGGGGGACCAGTGTCGGAGAAAACCCCTTACAGAATCTGGCGACCGCGGCAGGACGTCAAGGTTAAGAACAAAATTATGGACAGGGTTAAGTGCAAGAAACCCGCGATGGAGGATAGGATATCCTCATATGTGTTTGGGAAAGTAAACATTTCCGAGCACTGGATGTGGGAAATGTTACACTCTGACAGTCTGTATGAGAAAGCAGTAGCGTGGACGTGTAGTAGTATAGATAAGAAATCGAAGGAAAAGGCGATTTGGCTAATATGTATGCAGAAACAAATTCAGATGCTCACGGAGAAAGTTGAGCGTTTAGGAATAGAGAAACAGGAATCAGAAAGTAGAGCAGGAGAGAGAGAGGCCGTAGTGAACTGGCTGACAGAAGATTTGAGCTTTGAAAGGCAGAAGAGAAAAGCGCAGGAAGAAACAACTCGAAACACGTTAGAGTACCTGCAATGTCAGGTCACCGAAAGTAGAAGGCAGTGTCAGGCTCAGCGTGAGGAAGGTAATAGGAACTCAGAGAGAGCTGACAAGGCTGAGGAGCAGTTAAAAGATATAAAGGTGGCATACAAGGTAGCCAAAAACCGGGTAAATGAAGAGGCCGATCATGGGTCCTGTAATGAAAAAATCCATAAGTTGACCCTAGCATTATCCAGGGCCAGGGGTATGGTTTGTCTCATGGTACCAGGGGAAGTTGGGGTAGACTGGAATGAGGAGGAAAAGGAGCCCGATGATGGGATCCAGTATAGAGAGGTTCGACCGGCTCCTGAAGCGCAGGGACCACCGGGACTGATGTGTCCCCTGTGACAGCAAAAGTTCGGTCCACCCCCACAAGGCGGCGGTCAGGGGCCATTGCAGAGTGATTATGTGCTTCCCTATACATCCCTTCAGTTTCAGGAAATGCTGGCCAGTGTGCAGAAACTGAAGCACGGAGGGGATGCCTCTGTTCATAGAAACATAGAAAATAGGAGCAGGAGTAGGCCATTCGGCCCCTCGAGCCTGTTCCGCCATTCAATGCGATCATGGCTGATCATCCAAATTCAGTACCCTGTCCCTGCTTTCTCCCCATATCCCTTGATCCCCTTAGCCTTAAGAAATATATCTAACTCCTTCTTGAATATATTTAATGAATTGGCCTCAACTGCCTTCTGTGGTAGAGAATTCCACAGGTTCACCACTCTCTGGGTGAAGAAATTCCTCCTCATCTCAGTCCTAAATGGCTTACCCCTTATCCTTAGACTGTGACCCCTGGTTCTGGACTCCCCCACCATCGGGAACATCCTTCCTGCATCTAGTCTGTCTAGTCCTGTTAGAATTTTATAAGTTTCAATGAGATCCCCTCTCATTCTTCTAAACTCTAGCGAATATAAGCCTAATCGACCCAATCTCTCTTCATACGTCATTCCTGCCATCCCAGGTAGCAGTCTGGTGAATCTTCGCTGCACTCCCTCCATGGCAAGAACATCCTTCCTCAGATAAGGCGACCAAAACTGCACACAGTACTCAAGATGTGGTCTCACCAAGGCCCTGTACAACTGCAGCAAGACATCCTTGCTCCTGTACTTGAATCCTCTCGCTATGAAGGCCAACATACCATTTGTCTTCTTAACCGCCTGCTGCACCTGCATGCTTACCTTCAGCGACTGGTGCACAAGGACACCCAGGTCTCATTGCACTTCCCCTTTTCCCAATCTATTGTCGTTCAGATAATAATCTGTCTTCCTGTTTTTGCCACCAAAGAGGATAACCTCGCATTTATCCACATTATACTGCATCTGCCATGCATCTGCCCAATCACCCAACCTGTCCAAATCATACTGGAGTTTCTCTGCATCCTCCTCACAGCACACACGCCCACCCAGCTTTGTGTCGTCTGCAAACTTGGAGATATTACATCTAGTTCCCTCGTCTAGATCATTAATATATATTGGGAATAACTGGGGTCCTAGCACCGATCCCTGTGGTACCCCACTAGTCACTGCCTGCCACTCGGAAAAAGACCCGTTTATTCCAACTCTTTGCTTCATGTCTGCCAACCAGTTCTCTATCTAAATCAGTACCTTACCCCCAATCCCATGTGCTTTAACTTTGCACGCTAATCTCTTATGCGGGACCTTATCAAAAGCCTTCTGAAAGTCCAAATACACCACATCCACATTTTGCCAATGTAGAGCAGATAGGAGGGATCAATAATTGTGACGACGATGAATGGAAAAAGCTGATACTGTTCTCTCTAGATGGGAAGCTGTACCAGGGTTTGTCGGCAGCCACTAAGTTAGGAGGGGGTACCCTGGACGGGGTAAAGGACAAAATTTTAATGGCGCTGGGACATAGCCAGGGCAGCCCGTTCTTGCAGGTCGAGCAGACCAGACAGCTGGCTGGCGAGGCACCGGATGCATTCGCAGACAGGTTGTGGCCCGTGTATCTGAAAGTGACGGGGGAAAATCTAGCCCAAGCACAGTTGTTAGGGGCTCCCAGGAATCATTGGTTGAGGACCCTAGTGGCTAACAGCCTGCCATGGATCAGGGCTAGGGTGGAATCATGGTTCGACTCCGAGGATGTTAATAATACAGAGCCAGGCGTGTTAAGGAAACTGACTCTGGCTTTTAAATCCGACCGAGGGGAGGAGAATAAACAAAAGGGAAAAGTACACGAGATGAAGGGAAGCGTGGATGGTAGAAAAGAATGGAAGCAGGAGTGGGGTAAGGTGGACAGAACCCAGGCGTTCTTTAACTGTGGGAGAATGGGACACTGGAACAGGGAGTGCAAGTTCCCAAAAAGGGAAAAACCAGGATACGGGGGTCCCTCAGGGTCAAAACCGTGGGTAGCAGAGGCAGAGAAGGAGAGGGTAGAAGACCCGGTGGAACTTCTAGTGATCGCGTTATGGCAGGTTATGGGCAAAGACCAGGGAAAGCTGGACGCTGCCGTATGCAGTGAAAAGCCCAGCGCGCCCCCACTTCTCCCATGACTAGGACGCGCCCAGCCCGAGTACCTGTGCCCGCTCACCTACGATGAGTGGGGCAGACCTTGTGTAGAGATCAGGGTAGAGGCCATTCGGGGAAAGTATCTAGTGGACATGGAGCTTCCAGTACGATGGTTCACTCACCAAGCCCGACCACTTCTCCATGGTCGAGCAGGGTCCCGTTTAAGTTAGTGGGTTTCACAGGGAACGAGCAGACTGTGGCGGTATCGAAACCTTTGTCTATAGGGTTAGGACCCCTTGTCACTAAGTGGGAATGTGTACTGATGCAATGGGATCAGCCCGGCGTGGGGGTCCTCGGAGCTGATTTATGCTGGCCCACTATGTGATCGTGGATATGAGAAACCACTGTCTATGGGGGGTGGTTGGTTCAGATAAACCTGAGGAAGTTCTAGTTATCCCCAAGGCGGAGAAAGTGAAAGGTAGCGCCTGCACTATGAAACTGAAGGGTAGCTATGACTTGGAACAAATGGTCCGTAGCACCCCGGAAAGTTATCGGGGGTATGTGAAAAATAATTTCGCAGTGTTCGCCACTCACCGACATGACTGTGGTAGGGTAACGGGGATAGAGGTGGAGGTACACGGGGACCCAATGTCGCGACCTCAGAAACAGTATAGTTTTCCCCGGGAGGCAGAGAAGGACTTGGAAACTGCACTGAGCTCCCTCGTGGAACAAGGGGTACTGAGGCCGATAGCGACCCATGTAAGGCCAGTTAAGAAGCCCGATCAGTCATGGAAAACAGACAAGGCAAAGGGTAATGAATCCACGGATTGGGAAAGATTGGGGAACGACTCGTACAGATCGATTGTGGGGACAAAGTGGGGTGTAAAATTATGTTGGGGCAAGTGGTGGAAGGAGGAACAAGGGGTTTATGTGTGTGTGGGAGGATCGGAACGTAAATGCCAGAAGGGGGTGTCCATCGCTTTTAAATGGCATGGCAAGATTTCGGGTGTGGAATAGGCTGGACTCAGAGATTCGATTCGTGTGTGGTCCCAGATCCTCCAAACGCAGTCAATGCTACTGAACTAGTAGCGTATGATAAGAAACCCCTACCATCAGCCCCAAAGACACGGGATAAAGAGGTTAAGTGCCCCATAATGACACCCGGACCTAGGAATGGGTTAGTACTGATTCCAACAGGGAAGGTGTTGTACCATGACGTGCATTACGAGGTAGCATCTGTTATCCTTAATTTGACAAAGGTATGGCTACCCCAGTGGTGCCCAGCTGAAACAGAAAAATTGTACGAGAAACTATTAAAAGAAATGTTCCGGCAATTCTACGAGTTGAACTATGGGGATGAAAGTCGGAAGGATTTGTATAAACGAGCTGACAACAGTCACACCGGTTTGAGGAGACGGAAGAGGGGATTGATCAATGACGCGGCCACGGTGTTTAATATGGGGACGTCACTGGTCAATAGTATAGATGATGCCCAGCTGCAAACGCAGGTCAATACCTTATAGGATCAGCTAAAGAGGATACTGGGGGAGGGTAATGAGATTGAGGGACAGGAATTACAAGAAGACCAAGTAATGACCATTCACCTAAAAGAATTGATAGCTGAGCTGGAAACTCTCGCCCAGACCATAACCAACTTAATAAAGGAGGACCGGAATGCCTCGGACCGGAACGCGTCGGACCGGGCCGCGCAAAACGATGCGTGTGTTATGTACAGTACCTGGTTATTAAACGAGGGGCGTAGTAATTTAGAGGATCTGGAGCAAGGTCGCGTACCATCCTGGATTAACAACAGACACCTAAGAGCCTTGAGCACTTATGACAATCTCATGAACCCGTGCCAGCTATGAGTGGCCTCCGAAGCATACCCAGTCCCAATCGTTTGTGATCAGTACAACCAAACCATAATGGGAATAGTTCTCAGGATGCCAGTGATGGGTCAGTCACAACGGCCAGTGCCGGTATATCGGGTGGAAAGTGTTGGTATTATCCGAAATGGGGTATATGTGCGGCATCATGGGGCGCCTCCGTATGTGGTTAAGTGGGGGAACTCCATGGCCCCCGAATAACAAGTTTCAGTGCAGGCCTAGACAATGGGCCGGGCCTCGAACCTTTTGAATACAAATGCTAACAGAAACCAATAACCTCGCATATGCAGTCACTTTGGGAGGGTTGCATTGTCAGAAAGATATCTCAAATCAATGGACAATACCTGGAACAATTCACACATTTTGAAATAAATCATATGCTCAGAAGGGGGCCAGGAAATACAGCAAGTTGGTTTTGGTTTAAAGTAAGATCACTTCGAAGACAGTGGTGTGGGAAGCCGACGGCAGAACAGCGAACAGAAAGATTCGGGCCTACAATCAACTCCAAGAGACAGCCGATCGGGAGTGGTGATTGTATGTTTCAGTCAAATCATAGAGGGGGCTTTTATGATTGAGTCTGAGTGAGTTTGTGAGTTTCAGTCAGATCACAATAAGGGTTTTGTGATTGAGTCTGGGTAACTTTATATGAAACAGTCAAATCACGGACGGGTTTAACTGTGTCATATTGTGTCGATGCAAATGACCCTTGCGTAGGGGTTTGTATCTTGGGGTTGGTAGCCTGGTATAAATCATAGGGATTTATACTGGGGAAGTAATTGTGTGTGTGTGTGTTCAATAAACGAACGAATCAAAGGTTGAGCCAAAACCCTGTGCCGTGTGTATTTTGTTCTTATAAATCCTGACGTCCAAGAACTGTGTGTAACGGGGGACCGGTATCGGAGAAAACCCCTTACAACTGTGAGGCCTCTGAAGCCCCAATTCTAGCAGATCTGTAGTCATCACATTTATAATGTCAAGCCTCGTCGCAAGGCCAGTCTTGACTATTGAAATGGAACCACTTCAGGAGGCGATTTAAACTCTGAGCCATTTAAATGGAATCAAAGCATGAGCGACCAGCTGAGGAACGAGGCATTGGGAATGTGATAGCAAAATACTGCGGATGCTGGAAATCTGAAATAACAACAGAAAATGCTGGAAACACTCAGCAGGCCAGGCAGCATCCGTGGAGAGAGAAACAGAGTTAACGTTTCAGGTCTGTGACCCTTCATCAGAACTGGAAAAAGCTGGAGATGGAACAGATATTAAGCAGGTGCAGGGAGGGGGGAGGGGGCGGTGGGAGGGGAGGAAGGAATTGAAGAAACAGTCTGTGCTAAGGTAGGAGGCAGGAAAGATAAAATGTTGCAAATGGGAATGGCAAAATCATACAGCATGAAAAATGGGGGCAGGGGTTATAGTTTGAAATTGTTGAACTCGATGTTGAGTCCAGAAGGCTGTAAAGTGCCTAATCAAAAGATGAGGTGCTGTTCCTCGAGCTTACGTTGAGCTTCATTGGAACAATGTAAGAGGCCGAGGACAGAGAGATCAGAGTGGGAGTGGAGCGGAGAATTAAAGTGACAGGCGACTGGAGGCCAATGTGAGATTGGAGTGAGAAGCGAAGACACGTGCATTACTGGGATTGATACCGGATTGGCTGGTCACTGGAGTCAGCCTCCAGCTAATTTATTGACTTTTATGCACTGTTTGGATGCTACAGGTGGCGTCAGTGCTAAGAAAGCGGAACAGTGCAATTATACCCAAATCATAGAATCATGGAAACTTACAGCACAGAAAGAGGCCATTCGGCCCGTCGTGCCTGTGCCGGCTCTTTGAAAGAGCGGTTGTGCTTAGTCCCCCGCTTTTTGTCCGTAACCCTGTTAGTTCCTCATCCTCAAGAACCCGTCCAACTCCCTTTTAAAAGTATTTATGGAATCAGCTTCCACCACCTTTTGCAGGTCGAGCGTTCCAGATCCCCGACAACTCTCCGAGTGAAAAAGATTTCTCCTCCTCTCCCCTCTAGATCTTCTGCCAATGATTTTAAATCTATGACCTCTGGTTATTGAACAATAACACCAACAACAACAACAGCAATGTCGGAGCAGGCTCGAGGGGCCGTATGGCCTACACCTGCTCCTAATTCTTATGTTCTAATGTGCATTTATATTGTGCCTTTAACGTAGTAAAACGTCCCAAGGCGCTTCACAGGTAGCGTTATCAAAAAAAAAATTTGACACTGAGTCACATAAGGAGAGATTAGGGCAGACTTGGTCAAATAGGTAGGTTTTAAGGAGCACAAGAGGCCAGAATTGGAGGAGCGCAGATATCTCGGAGGGGTTGTGGGGCTGGACGAGCTTACAGAGATAGGGCGGGGGCGAGGCCATGGAGGGATTTGAACACAAGGATGAGAATTTTAAAATCGAGGCGTTGCTTAACCGGGAGCCAATGTAGGTCAGTGAGCACAGGGGTGATGGGTGAACGGGACTTGGTGCGAGTTAGGACATGGGCAGTGACGTAAGAAAACTACTAGGCTCTTGGTCTAAGCGTTAAACAAAGCTTTAATCAACTGTTTTACAACATGGAGGTCTAGTTGTGTCCTTCACTAGTTCCTGTTAAGAATGTCCTGCGCAAGCTGGGCCCGTGCCCAAGTACTTATACTCTCCCTGGACAGCGCCACCCGCAGGCCACTCAGTATTATTTCATAAGTCATGAATGACAGATTCATGTCAGGCAGCAGATGAGCTTAAGTTTACGGGGTAAACAAAAGCAACATAAGTCGATCAATACGTGAAGGAAATGTAAACAGAGATGGGAGTAGAGACAAAGTAAAGCAGTTGAAACAATTGCCTTGTGCCATGTGTCAGCGTACATTGTATATGTTATACTACAGACAGAAAGAAAAGAAAAAAGATTTGGATTTACATGGCACCTCAGAAACGTCTCATAGAATCATAGAAAGTTACAGCATGGAAGGAGGCCATTTCGGCCCATCGTGTCCGCGCCAGCCAACAAAGAGCTATCCAGCCTAATCCCACTTCCCAGCTCTTGGTCCGTAGCCCTGCAGGTTAGAGCATCCCAAGTGCACATCCAAGTACTTTTTGGTTAGGGTTCCTGCCACTACCACCCTTTCAGGCAGTGAGTTCCAGACCCCCACAACCCTCTGGGTGAAGAAATTTCTCCTCAAATCCGCTCTAAACCTTCCGCCAATTACTTTAAATCTGTGCCCCCTGGTTTTTGACCCCTCTGCTAAGGGAAATAGGTCCTTTCTATCCAATTTATCTATGCCCCTCATAATTTTATACACCTCAATAAGGTCTCCCCTCAGCCTCCTCTGTTCCAAGGAAAACAGACCCAGCCTATCCAGTCTTTCCTCATAGCTAAGATTCTCTACTCCCGGCAACATCCTTGTAAATCTCCTCTGTATCCCCTCTCTAGTGCAACCACATCTTTCCTGTAATGTGGTGACCAGAACTGCACGCAGTACTCTAGCTGAGGCCTAACTAATGTTTTATACAGTTGAAGCATAACCCCCCTGCTCTTGTATTCTATGCCACGGCTAATAAAGGCAAGCATTCCATATGCCTTCTTAACCACCTTATCTACTTGGCCTGCTACCTTCAGGGATCTGTGGACATGCACTCCAAGGTCCCTTTGTTCCTCTACACTACTCAGTATCTTACCATTTAATGTGTATTCCCTTTCCTTGTTAGCCCTCCCCAAATGCATTACCTCACACTTCTCTGGATTGAATTCCATTTGCCACTGTTCTGCCCACCTGACCAATTCATTGATATCTTCCTGCAGTTTACAGCTTCTTTCTTCAGTATCAACCACACAGCCGATTTTAGTATCATCTGCAAACTTCTTAATTATACCCCCTATATTCAAGTCAAGATCGTTGATATATACCACAAAAAGCAAGGGACCTAGTACTGAGCCCTGCGGAACCCCACTGGAAACAGCCTTCCAGTCACAAAAACACCCATCAACCATTATCCTCTGCTTTTGTCTCCGAGCCAGTTTTAAATCCAACTTGACACTTTGCCCTGGATCCCATGGGCTTTTAACTTCGTGACCAGTCTGCCATGTGGAACCTTATCAAAAGCCTTGCTAAAGTCTCAAAACATTTCACACACTAGTAAGTTGCCCGTGGTGTTGTCCTCAGTCATTGATGGATATATTTATACAAGGTGGTGACGGAATTGGGAGAGAAAAATTCAGAAACTTGCTCTACAGAGCCACCTGGTGGCCAGAGCCTGGAATTACACGGTGACGGTTGACATTGGAAACTGAATGGAAAATGTTGACATGGCAATTTACAATGGTAAATGTTGACAGGAACGGGTGACGCAAAAACCATGACAACAGGAAGTCGGGTGTGCGGACTGGGAGTGTGCACCCTATGGTGAGTGACTGCTGTTGTCTTGTCAGGGTACGTTGTGGTTAGGAGTGAGCTTTACTGAGCAGCTTGGGCTGTGGTTGCCCCTGGGGACTCATTCCAGGAACTGGCAGTACTACCTGTGCGGAATGCCGTGCTTGTCACCGTATTAGTGCCCGGTGGGTTTTTGTTATGCCACCAGAGCTTGCGGGGCGGGGGGGGGGGGGGGGAGGGGGTGGTGGTTGCACTATTCAAATGGTTAAGTCCACACCCTTGGTGTGTGAAGCTTTTGTGGAGCATTGTCAGCTTGCCGCTGGAAGTCGGCCAGGAACAGGACCCAGGTTATAAAGGATTCTTTCTGGCGTAGTCTGAGGCAGTACATAACTTTCTTGGCTTGTGCCTCTGCTCGATTTTGAGAGGCAGGGGGTTAGAAGCACAGGAGCTTGGGGCACCAAAGGAAGCCGCTCAGCCTATCGTGTCTCAGGTCAGCAGGTTTTCTTTCAGAGGGGAAAGGGTGTACAGGTGGGCTCGGCCTCCTATGGTCACGACCTCTTGCCACATATTGTGCGGGGGTGTGTGTTAGTGACAGCCTCGTGAGTTATTTTGAGAATATGCCCGTCACGATTGAATCGTTTGTATGTTGTGTGGAAGATGTGAAGTGTGGGAAAGTGAGGGTTGCGCAGCACTGACACCCACCTCCACTGTTAGAACTAGTAAAACAATTTTAACAAGTCAACCTCTCTATCTCCTGGGAGCAAAAGTTGTTTTATGGCAGCTGGGGTAGGGGTGGGGACCTTGGCTTAACAAAACGGCACTGAACCTCCACTCGACCTCAAGCACATGTCACTTGTACAAGGAGGTTCGGCTGAGGAGGGAGGTGGGTATTTTTTATTCGTTTATGGGATGCTGGCGTCGCTGGCAATGCCTTCATTTATTGCCCATCCCTAATTGCCCTCGAGAAGGTGGTGGTGAGCCGCTTTGTTGAACCGCTGCAGTCCGTGTGGTGAAGGTACTCACACAGTGCTGTTAGGGAGGGATTTCCAGGATTTTGACCCAGTGACGATGAAGGAACGGCGATATACTTCCAAGTCAGGATGGTGTGTGACTTGGAGGGTAACTTGGAGGTGGTGGTGTTCCCATGCGCCTGCTGACCTTGTCCTTCTAGGTGGAAGAGGTCGCGGGTTTGGGAGGTGCTGCTGAAGAAGCCTTGGCGAGTTGCTGCAGTGCATCTTGTAGATGGTACACACTGCAGCCACGGTACGGTGGGGGTAGTAAATGTTTAAGGTGGTGGATGGGGTGCCAATCAAGTGGGCTGCTTTGTCCTGGATGGTGTTGAGCTTCTTGAGTGTTGTTGGAGCTGCGCTTATCCAGGCAAGTGGAGCGTATTCCATCACGCTCCTTACTAGTGCCTTGTAGATGGTGGAAAGGCTTTGGGTAGTCAGGAGGTGAGACACTCGCCGCAGAATACCTAGCCTCTGACCTGCTCTTGTTGCCACAGTATTTATGTGGCTGGTCCAGTTAAGTTTCTGGTCAATGGTAACCCCCAGGACATTGATGGTGGGGGATTCGGCGATGATAATGCCGCTGAATGTCAAGGGGTCAGACAAGAGGTCAGCGGTACTGGTAAACAAAACGGGGGCCACTTCTACAATAATCATTTCGAAATAATCTCTCAACCCATCATGAAGTTTGAGCAGGATAGACCATCAACTTTCTAAACATGTCAGAGTGGTCCTTGCACATTTCTCGGATATGGGCTTGTGCTGTTTGGTCCCAACAAGGTGAATCCTGATATAACTGATAACGGGGCTAAAAGGGTTAAATTATGAGGTCAGGTTCCATAGACTAGGCTTCTATTCTCTTGAGTATAGAAGATTAAGGGGTGATCTAATTGAGGAGTTTAAGATTAAAGGAGTTGATAGGGTATATAGAGAGAAACTTTCCTCTGGTGGGGGAGGGAGTTCAGAACAAAGGGGCATAACCTTAACATACAAACATAGAAACATAGAAGATAGGAGCAGGAGTAAGCCATTCGGCCCCTCGAGCCTGCTCCGCCATTCGATGAGATCATGGCTGATCATCCAAACTCAGTACCCTGTACCTGCCTTCTCCCCATATCCCTTGATACCTTTAGCTTTAAGAAATATATCTAACTCATTCTTGAATATATTTAATGACTTTGCCTCAACTACCTTCTGTGGTAGAGAATTCCACAGGTTCACCACTCTCTGGGTGAAGAAATTCTTCCTAATTTCTGTCCTAAATGGCTTACCCCTTATCCTTAGATTATGACTCCTGGTTCTGGACTCTCCGACCATCGGGAACATTCTTCCTGCATCTAATTTGTCCAGACCTGTCAGAATTTTATATGTTTCGATGAGATCCCCTCTCATTCTTCTATACTCCAGCGAGTATAAGCCCAATCGACCCAATCTCTCCTCATATGTCATTCCTGCCATCCCAGGTATCAGCCTTGTGAATCTTCGCTGAACTCCTTCCATGGTAAGATTAGAGCTGGACCGTTCAGGGGTGATGTCAGGAAGCACTTCTTCACACAGAGGACTGCGGAAATCTGGAACTCTCTCCCAAAAAGCTGTTGAGGTTGGGGGTCAATTGAGATTGATAGATTTTTGTTAGGTAAGGGTATTAAGGTGACAAAAGAACCAGAGGCGACATCAGGAAAAAGCAATTACACAGCGAGTTGTTATGATCTGGAATGCACTGCCTGAGGGGTGGAGGAAGCAGATTCAACAGTAACTTTCAGGAGGGAATTGGATAAATACTTGAAGTGGAAACATTTGCAGGAGGAGTGGAACTAATTGGATAGCTCCTTCAAAGAGCCAGCACAGGCACGATGGGCCGCCTGACCTCCTTCTCTGCTGTATCTTTCTCTGATGCTCTGATGAAGGGATATAGAACCAAGGCAGGTAGATGGAGTTGAGGTACAGATCAGCCATGATCTAATTGAAAGGCGGAACAGGCTCAAGGGGCTGAATGGTCTATTCCTGTTCCTATGTTGTGCTCTTTGGTCCCCACAAGGTGAATCCTGATATAATTCTGCCCATCGGGAGTGGTGGAATATCGGAGGTTAGGTGACTCTCGGGACATGCTTGGGTATGTCTCAATGGTTGGTTGACAGAATGTGATTGTTTAGAGAGTTACGAGCAGCTTCCCTACCTACCGTCGCTGAGGAGAACAGTGTGGGGGAGAAGGAGGGCAGAGAACTTTTAAAATACAAAATACCAGCAAAGGGGAGAATGGAGCTTCAATTTTGCTGAAAGCGCTTTTGAGTGAACAAAATTGTACTGGGGCGCTCACACCTCTAGGATACCTGGCAGATTTGATGTTAATTAAGGACTGCTTTCTCCATCGTTCCTCCTAAGGGTGATTTAACATTTCTGAACACTTTAATAAAAGTACACTAAGCTCTCGGAGTCCAGACCTGTGAACGTTTGAGAATCGAAAGGTAATGTAATAAAGGAAAAAACCCATATCAAAAGGAAGGTTTATTTTTGTTTGATTGAGGAGGGGGGGGCAGGGGAGCAGGAAGGCAAGCACGCTACGAAGCCAAGTGTCAGAACTGCAGAATGACCTATTACCTAACATGTTAAATTATGTACTGCATCAAACCGTCAATCATTGATAGACCCTGCAGTGGCTGTAGGAGGAAGAAATCACATCACTGCTTTGTTAGTCACACGCCAACCTTCGTTCTGTTGAGGTTGCAGTTGCATAAAAATGTCAGTCATGGGAAGGGATGGGGGATAGGAGCTTTTGTGTTCAATAAATGGGAGAGCTGGACCAATTGTCACCAAGGAGTGGGACGTGTGTTGAGTAGAAAGCTGCAGCCTTGTGTCAGCTGTGACTCAGTTGACAGCACTCTCACCTCTGAGACAGAAAGTCATGGGTTCATAGACCCACTCTCGAGACATAATCCGAGTCGACAAGCCCAGTGCCGTACTGAGGGAGTACTTTTTGACGTGTAGTCACTGTGGTAATGGCCTGAAAATTAGACCTAATACGCAAGAGTACGCACTGTGTACTCTCGCGTATTAGGTCCCGAATTGCCGGTTTCCTGCATGCACTGCGCATGCGCGGGAAACCGGCACTTCGCGTATTGCAAAGGGGGCGGTTCCTAAGTGAACCGCGTGCGCGCTACAGGTTGTGCGCACGCAGCGCACTTAGTTTTTTTTCAGGTTTGAACGCGCAGGTAAGTGGTGAAGATTTTACACATAAAGAAAGCAGGCGTAGGACCCCCTTTTAACAAGGTAAGTAGTTAATTAAGTGTTATTTAAAATTTTTTCAACAGGTTTATCTTTTTTAGAGACTTTAAAGAAAGGTAAGTTTATTTTTATAACTTTTAAAAAGATTTAAAATTTTTTCAAAAATTTAATTTTTTGTTTAAAGTGGTTAATTTATTTAACTATAGTTATTTTATTAATGTGATGGCTTTTTTAAAATTTAATTGAGGTTTAGCTGTTCTTTTGGGGGCTTGTAGTATTCATAGCTTTGACAGCCCTTGCTGTCAAAACTATGAATGAAAGATGGTGTGCTGCCATTGGCTCTAACTGAATCACGTGATCCCAGAGCTCGCACGAACTAATTGCGCCTCTGGGACACGCAAGCACTGCACGCTGGCAACAGGGAGAGGCCCTGAAACTGAAGTTCGTGTTGGCCCGAAACAAAAAGGTGGGCGTGGAGTGCGATATCGCGGGGAATCCTTACCCCCGCGGGAACCATCGATGTTTAATTTCTGGGCCAATGTAGGAAACGTAGCAGCCAATTTGTGCACCGCAAGATCCCACAAACAGCATCGAGATAAACGACCGGATAATCAGTTCTTTTAGTGATGTTGAGAGATGAATATTGGCCTTGAGCAATTCAGGGCAGGACGACTCCCCTATCGCTTCTTCGAATAGTGCCGTGGGATCTTTAACATCTACCTGAGAGGACAGACAGGGTTGCGGTTTGAGGTCTCATCCAAAAGACGCCTCCTCCCACGGTGCGGCGCTCCCGCAGTACTGCACAAGCGTGCCAGTCCAGATTATGTGCTCTAGTCTCTGGGGTGGGCCTTGAACCCACAACCTTCTGACTCAGAGGCCACGGCTGACTCAGGAGCTTATTAATTGGGGAAGGGGAGACAGGCAAGCTATTTGATCTAAAGTTGTTTGTTCCAGAACATTAACATGAAGCTGCCACTTCCGAAAAGCAGGTGCGAGTAGCCAGTGCTCTCAGTCATGAGGGCATGTAGCTCTCCCGGGGATAATCGGTAGGTTGCTTTCTCTCATATGGCATTTACTAATAGGAATGTTGCAGATTTCAGCAAAGCAAGTAAATTGTGCATCTGAAGAAATATTAAAGGGGATGTTAAAAGGGGTCTCTGGCAATTTAAAGTCGTGTAGAGGGAAGGTTTCCTCTGTTATTTATATTGAAATCATAATTGCGAGTATACGATCATAGTTATAATTTCACTATATTAATGAATAGACAAAATCTTCTTCCATGTGACTTTAAATTGCCACAGGGCCCCATTAATATTCCTTTGCCACACAACTAGATTTTCAAGCATTTTCAGAAAATTCAGAAGATTGCTAATACTGATATTGGGAAAGTTTTCGACAAGCACATTACTGGAAAATGTGCCAAAAACTATAGGAATAGAATCTGGCCCATTGATGGACTGTAGTCAGAAGTCCTTTCAAGACTTGATCAAAAAATGCAAGAAATCAAACGAATTAAAATCCTTTGATGATAATATATTTCAGATTATTTCTGTGTGGTTCACATAAATCTTTTAAATTCGGTCGGCTCAGGTGAAGATATCTCTTTGCCGCTCACTTGATTTCAGTCCTTCACGATGCGAACCCCAACTGTCTTAGAGTCATAGAATGGTTACAACACGGAAGGAGGCCATTCGCCCGTCGAGCCCGTGCCGGCTCTCTGCAAGAGCACTTCAGCTAGTCCCACTCCCCCCGTCCTTTCCCCGGAGCCCTGCAAATTTTTTTCCTTCAGGTACTTATCCAATTCCCTTTTGAAAACCACGATTGAATCCGCCTCCACCACCCCCTCAGGCAGTGAATTCCAGATCCTAACCACTCACAGCGTAAAAAAAGTTTTTCCTCATGTCGCCTTTGGTTCTTTTGCCAATCACCTTAAATCTGTGTCCTCTGGTTCCCATTACAATTATTAAAAGTGTATCTGAGCAGATCGGTAGGACGTTTCTTTAATACCTCATCTGAAGTGCGGCATCTCCTCGGAGCAAAGAAGCTCCCAGTGGCCCTTTGACCCACGATTTTGGTTCTTTGCTCGAGCGAGACGAGACTAATCCCACTGCCCTGCTCCCTCCCCGTGGCTCCTGTGCCATCCTCTGCTTCAAATATTTATCCAATTTTCTCTCAGTCGATGCAAAGGTCTCTGCGTCTGGTACTCTCTGTGGCAAAGCATTGCCTGCTCTAACAGCTCTCGGTGTAAAGAAATTTCTCCGAATCCCTCTCTTCATTCACTTATTCATCATTTTAAATCAATGACTCCCCCCCCCGCCCCGCAATGTTCCCTGTAAGCTGTGCTTTGTTCTGTGCGGCCTGTTTCTTTTAATGCGCGGTCCCTTTAAATTTCTGCGCATGCGCGATATTTACAATGTAAAAATGGGTGAGCGGCCCGTGTGGGTCCTTTAAGATTACTGCGTGGCCGCGCACGCGCGCACCTTAGGGGAAACATCGCTTCCCCCCCCACCCACCACTGACTCCCCAACCAGAGGAAATAGTCTTTCCCCGTTCACGCTATCAAAATGCTTCATAGTTTTAAAAGCATCTATTAAATCTCCTCGTTGCCTCCTCTGCTCCCTTAGAAATCGCCGCGGGTACAATGTACCACGCCCCAGTAGTGAACTGGTGTGTCAGTCAGGATTATGTGCTCAAGTTCTGCTATGGGGCTGAAACCCATAATCTTCTAAACCAGAACAGGACTACTACCAACTAAAGCAACCTGACAGTTTGGCTTTTTCAAAGGTTTCACATCACTTATCCTCTTACATTTTTAGTTGTTTGAACATAGGAACAGGAGTAAGCCATTCAGTCCCTTGAGCCTGTTCTGCATTTCAATTAGATCATGGTTCATCTGATTCTTAACTCCATCCTTTTTACGCAGCGAGTGGTGAGGACCTGGGACTCGCTGCCGATGGAAGTGGTGGAAGCGGAGACACTCAATGTTTTCAAGGGGAGACTGGATAGGCACTTGAGGGAAATAAACTTGCAGGGCTACGGGGATAGAGCGGGGGAATGGGACTGACTGGATTGCTCTACAGAGAGCCGACATGGACTCGATGGGCCAAATGGCCTCCTT
This sequence comes from Squalus acanthias, assembly GCA_030390025.1. NCBI lineage: Eukaryota > Metazoa > Chordata > Chondrichthyes > Squaliformes > Squalidae > Squalus > Squalus acanthias. Next base: position 251,583,470 of record CM059425.1, read on the forward strand.
CTGGGCCGTTATGACTCTATGACCTCAATTAGATAGAAACATAGAAACATAGAAGATAGGAGCAGGAGTAGGCCATTCGGCCCCTCGAGCCTGCTCCGCCATTCGATGAGCTGATCATCCAAACTCAGTACCCTGTCCCTGCCTTCTCCCCATATCCCTTGATACCTTTAGCCTTAAGAAATATATCTAACTCCTTCTTGAATATATTTAATGAATTGGCCTCAACTGTCTTCTGTGGTAGAGAATTCCACAGGTTCACCACTCTCTGGGTAAAGAAATTCCTCCTCATCTCTGTCCTAAATGGCTTACCCCTTATCTTTGGACTGTGACCTCTTGTTCTGGACTCCCCTGCCATCGGGAACATCCTTCCTGCATCCAGTCTGTCTAGCCCTGTTAGAATTTTATAAGTTTCAATGAGATCTCCTCTCATTCTTCTAAACTCCAGCGAGTATAAGCCTAATCGACCCAATCTCTCCTCGTACGTCATTCCTGCCATCCCAGGTATCAGTCTGGTGAATCTTCGCTGCACACCCTCCATGGCAAGAACATCCTTCCTCAGATAAGGCAACCAAAACTGCACACAACTCAAGGTGTGGTCTCACCAAGGCCCTGTACAGCTGCAGCAAGACATCCTTGTTCCTGTACTCAAACCCTCTCGCTACGAAGGCCAACATACCATTTGCCTTCTTAACCGCCTGCTGTACCTGCATGCTTACCTTCAGCGACTGGTGCACAAGGACACCCAGGTCTCGTTGCACTTCCCCTTCTCCCAACCTATTGCCGTTCAGATAATAATCTGCCTTTCTGTTTTTGCCACCAAAGTGGATAACCTCGCATTTATCCACATTATACTGCATCTGCCATGCTTCTGCCCAATCACCCAACCTGTCCTAATCATACAGGAGTTTCTCGGCATCCTCCTCGCACACACCCCTTAATCTTCTATACTCAGGGGAATACAAGTCTAGTCTACGCGACCTGTCGTCATAAGTTAATCTGTTTAGCACCAGGTATCATTCTGGTGAATCTGCGCTGCACCCCCCATCTAAGGCCAATATATCCTTCCTGAGGTGCGGTGCCCAGAACTGAACCCAGTACTCCAGATGGGGTCAAACCAGATCTTTATATAACCGAAGACAAATGACAGGGGCCTATTGCTGCATACCAATGGTTTCAATCATGTTAGCGTGGTCGGTATGAACAAGAGTAAAATATGTTTTAAGACCCTGGGGATAATCAGAATGGAGCACCACGCTGGATCTCTGCACCACAGAATGCCGATGCGTCATTCCACGCTGGTGTTGCTTTTCTTCAGGGAGTGTGGGGAGGGAAAGTCAGGGGGGGGGGGATGGGTGGCAATCGGATTGCTTTTTATGCCCCTCTTAGCGGCAATCTCAAGACTGGCACAGACAGAGAGGCCTGGGAGACAGTCGCCCAGCTGCCTGCCCTCTCGGGCTGGAAGGAGCTGACAGCAGAGCTGCAGAGGAATGCTGAGAACATAGCCGGCGCAAAGGCACAGCGTGCACTCTCTTCACAAAGACAGAAATGGACACTGAATGACTTTGGACTTTCGATAATCCTTTTAAAGAAGTCAGAGGGCGGTGAATCTTTGGAATTCTCTACCCCAGAGGGCTGTGGAGGCTCAGTTCGTTGAGTATATTCAAGACAGAGATCTGTTTAGCACCAGGTCTTCACACTGAGGACACCCTCCATCATGTTGTGTGGCACTACCACCGTGCTAAATGGGATAGATTCAGAACAGATCTAGCAGCTCAAAACTGGGCACCCATGAGGCGCTGTGGGCCATCAGGAGCAGCAGAATTGTATTCCACCACAATCTGTAATCTCATGGCCCAGCATATCCTTCACTCTACCATTACCATTAAGAGGCGGCGGCGACCAGGTAGGCCCACAGAGGCGGCGGACCTGGGTGGAGCGGCTGCGGCGAGGCGGAGGACTTAAGAGGCGGCGGCGACCAGGTAGGCCCACAGAGGCTTTTAAAGTGCGGGACGCAGTGGTTGCTGGGTAGGTGATTTATTTTTACCTGTATATAAGTTGGGCGGTTCCTAAACCCGAGACACTACACTTGTAGTGTCCCCCACCCTTCCTCCTCCTCTAACCTAAAGGAGGTGAGTGACTATCAGGTAAGCTCTTTTTTGTTCTAGTTTAATCTGCAAGTTAGCTGGAGGGGATGGCAGGGGAGGCAGTGAAATGTTCCTCCTGCAGAATGTTTGAGGTGAGGGACGCCGTAGGTGTCCCTGCTGATTACACCTGTGGGAAGTGCACCCATCTCCAGCTCCTCGAAAACCGTGTTAGGGAACTGGAGCTGGAGCTGGATGAACTTCGGATCATTCGGGAGGCAGAGGAGGTCATAGATAGAAGCTTCAGGGATGTAATTACTCCAAAGCATGAAGATAGATGGGTGACGGTGAGAGGGGCTAGGAGAAAGCAGTCAGTGCAGGGATCCTCTGTGGTCGTTCCCCTCAGTAACAGGTATACCGCTTTGAATACTGTTGAGGGGGACGACTTACCAGTGGTAAGCCACGGTGACCGGATCTCCGGCGCTGGGTCGGTCCCTGTGGCTCAGAAGGGAAGGGGGGAGAGCAGGAGAGCAATAGTTATTGGGGACTCAATAGTCAGAGGGACAGATAGGAGGTTCTGTGGCAGCAAAAGAGACTCACGGATGGTATGTTGCCTCCCGGGTGCCAGGGTCCGTGACGTCTCGGACCGTGTTTTCAGAATCCTCAAAGGGGAAGGGGAACAATCACAAGTCGTGGTACACATCGGTACCAACGACATTGGTAGGAGAAGGGACGGGGATTTAAAGCAGGAATTTAGGGAGCTAGGTTGGAAGCTGAGAGCCAGTACAAACCATGTTGTAATTTCTGGTTTGTTGCCGGTGCCACGTGCTAGCGAGTTGAGGAACAGGGAGAGAGTGCAGATAAACACGTGGCTGCAGGGATGGTGTAGGGGGGAGGGTTTCAGTTATGTGGATAATTGGAGCGCATTCTGGGGAAGGTGGGACCTGTACAAACAGGACGGTTTGCACCTGAACCAGAGGGGCACCAATATCCTGGGAGGGAAATTTGCTACGGCTCTTCGGGGTGGTTTAAACTAATTTGTCAGGGGGATGGGAAAAAGGGCTGTAGTCCACGAGCCAGTGGTGAGTGTAGGGAGGTACTGAGGAGGGTATCAAGGTCGCAGGAATGTACCGGCAGACAGGAAGATGGCTTGAAGTGTGTCTACTTCAATGCAAGGAGCATCCGGAATAAGGTAGGAGAACTTGGAGCGTGGATTGGTACTTGGGACTACGATGTGGTGGCCATTACGGAGACATGGTTAGAACAGGGACAGGAATGGCTGTTGGAAGTTCCGGGGTATAGATGTTTCAGTAAGAGTAGGGAAGTTGGTAAGAAAGGTGGAGGAGTAGCATTGTTAATCAAGGATAGTTTAACAGCGGCAGAAAGGCAGTTCGAGGGGGATCTGCCGTCTGAGGTAATATGGGCTGAAGTTAGAAACAAGAAAGGAGCGGTCACGTTGTTAGGAGTTTTCTACAGGCCCCCAAATAGTAATAAAGATGTGGAGGAAGAAATTGCAAAGCAGATTATGAATAGGTGTGGAGGTCACAGAGTAGTTGTCATGGGTGACTTCAACTTTCCAAATATTGATTGGAACCTTTATAGGTCAAACAGTTCGGATGGGATAGTTTTTGCACAGTGTGTGCAGGAGGGTTTCCTGACACAATATGTGGATAGGCCGACAAGAGGTGGGGCCACGTTGGATTTGGTACTGGGTAATGAACCAGGCCAAGTGTTTGATTTGTATGTGGGAGAGCACTTTGGAGATAGTGACCACAATTCGGTAACTTTCACTATTGCAATGGAGAGGGATAGGGCCATACGGCAGGGCAGGGTTTATAATTGGGGGAGGGGTAATTATGATGCGATTAGGCAAGAATTAGGGAGTATAAGATGGGAACAGAAACTATCAGGGAAAGGCACAAACGAAAAGTGGAGCTTTTTCATGGAGCAATTACTGCGTGTCCTTGATAGGTATGTCCCTGTCAGGCAGGGAGGAAATGGCCGAGTGAGAGAACCATGGTTCACAAAAGAGGTTGAATGTCTAGTCAAGAGGAAAAAGGAAGCGTATGTAAGGATGAGAAAACAAGGTTCAGTTGGGTCGATTGAGGGGTACAAGGTAGCAAGGAATGAGCTAAAAAAAGAGCTTAGGAGAGCTAGGAGGGGGCATGAGAAGTCCTTGGCGGGTCGGATCAAGAAAAACCCCAAGGCTTTTTACTCTATGTGAGAAATAAAAGAATGACCAGGGTGAGGGTAGGGCCGGTCAAGGACAGTAGTGGGAACTTGTGCATGGAGTCAGAAGAGATAGGAGAGGTGATGAATGAATACTTTTCGTCAGTGTTCACCGAGGAGAGGGGCCATGTTCTTGAGGATGAGAGTGTGATAAAGGTGGATAGGCTGGAGGTGGTAGATGTTCTGAGGGAAGATGTTTTAGCAATTTTGAAGAACCTGAGGGTCGATAAGTCCCCTGGGCCAGATGGGATATATCCTAGGATTCTTTGGGAGGCAAGGGAGGAGATTGCAGAGCCTCTGGCTTTGATCTTTGGGTCCTCACTGTCCACGGGGATGGTGCCAGAGGACTGGAGAGTGGCGAATGTTGTTCCTCTCTTCAAGAAAGGAAATAGGAATGACCCTGGTAATTATAGGCCGGTTAGTCTTACTTCGGTGGTTGGTAAGATAATGGAAAAGGTCCTGAGGGATAGGATTTATGACCATTTGGAAAGGGGCAACTTAATCAGGGATAGTCAACACGGATTCGTGAAGGGTAAGTCTTGCCTAACAAATTTGATTGAATTCTTTGAGGAGGTAACTAAGTGTGTAGATGAAGGTAGAGCAGTTGATGTCGTATACATGGATTTTAGTAAGGCGTTTGATAAGGTTCCCCATGGTCGTCTCATGAAGAAAGTAAGGAGTTGTGGGATAGAGGGAAATTTGGCCGATTGGATAAGTAACTGGCTATCTCATAGAAGGCAGAGGGTGGTGGTGGATGGAACATTTTCGGACTGGAGACCAGTTACCAGCGGTGTGCCACAGGGGTCGGTGCTGTGTCCTTTGCTGTTTGTGATTTTTATCAATGACTTGGAGGAGGGGACTGAAGGGTGGATCAGTAAATTTGCTGATGACACCAAGATTGGTGGAGCAGTGGATGAGGTGGAGGGCAGTTGTAGGCTGCAAAGAGACATTGATAGGATGCAGAGCTGGGCCGAAAAATGGCAGATGGAATTTAACCCTGATAAGTGCGAGGTGATTCATTTTGGTAGGGCAAATTTGAATAAGGATTACAGGGTCAACGGCAGGGTTCTGAGGAACGTGGAGGAGCAGAGGGATCTGGGGGTTCATATCCACAGATCTCTGAAGGTTGCCACTCAAGTGGATAGAGCAGTAAAGAAGGCCTATGGTGTGTTGGCGTTTATTAACAGAGGGTTTGAGTTTAAGAACCGTGAGGTTATGCTGCAACTGTACAGGACCTTGGTGAGACCACATTTGGAATATTGTGTGCAGTTCTGGTCACCTCACTATAGGAAGGACGTGGAAGCATTGGAAAGAGTGCAAAGGAGATTTACCAGGATGCTGCCTGGTTTGGGGGGGAGGTCTTATGAGGAAAGATTGAGGGAGTTGGGGCTTTTCTCTTTAGAGCGGAGGAGGATGAGAGGCGACTTAATAGAGGTTTATAAGATGATGAGGGGGATAGATAGAGTGGATGTTCAGAGACTATTTCCTCGGGTAGAGGCAGCTGTTACAAGGGGGCATAACTATAAGGTGCATGGGGGGAGATATAGAAGGGATGTCCGAGGTAGATTCTTTACTCAGAGAGTGGTTGGTGTGTGGAATGGACTGCCTGCTGTGATAGTGGAGTCGGACACTTTAGGAACTTTCAAGCGGTTATTGGATAAGCACATGGAGCACACCAGAGTGATAGGGAGTGTGATAGCTTGATCTTGGTCTCGGACAATGCTCGGCACAACATCGAGGGCCGAAGGGCCTGTACTGTGCTGTACTGTTCTATGTTCTATGTTCTATGTTCTACCACCAAGCCAGGGGACCAACCCTGGTTCAACAATGAGTGTAGAAGAGCATGCCAGGAGCAGCACAAGGCGTACCTAAAAATGCGGTGCCAACCTGGGGAAGCTGCAACACAGGACTGCATCCATGCTAAAAAGTAGAAGCAGCATGCTATAAACAGGGCTAAGCGATCCCACAATCAACGGATCAGATCAAAGCTCTGCAGTCCTGCCACATCCAGTCCTGAATGGTGGTGGACCATTAAACAATTAACAGGAGGAAGGGGCTCCAAGAATATCCCCATCCTCAATGATGGTGGAGCCCAGCACGTGAGTGAAAAAGACAAGGCTGAAGCGTTTGCAACCAACTTCAGCCAGAAGTGCCGAGTGAATGATCCATATCGGCCTACTCCCGAGGTCCCCACCATCACAGAAACCAGTCTTCAGCCAATTCGATTCACTCCACGTGATATCAAGAAACGGCTGAGCGCACTGGATACAGCAAAGGCTATGGGCTCCGACAACATCCCGGCTATCGTGCTGAAGACTTGTGCTCCAGAACTAGCCGCGCCTCTAGCCAAGCTGTTCCAGTACAGTTACAACACTGGCATCTATCTGTCAATGTGGAAAACTGCCCAGGTATGTCGTGTCCACAAAAAGCAGGACAAATCCAACCCGGCCAATTACCGCCCCATCAGTCTACTCTCAATCATCAGCAAAGTGATGGAAGGTGTCATCGACAGTGCTATCAAGCAGCACTTACTCACCAATAACCTGCTCACTGATGCCCAGTTTGGGTTCCGCCAACACCACTCGGCTCCCGACCTCATTACAGCCTTGGTCCAAACATGGGCAAAGGAGCTGAATTCCAGAGGTGAGGGGAGAGTAACTGCCCATGACATCAAGGCAGCATTTGACCGAGTCTGGCATCAAGGAGCCCTAGTAAAACTGAAGTCAATGGGAATCAGGGGGAAAATGCTCCACTGGCTGGAGTCATACCTAGCACAAAGGAAGATGGTTGTGGTGGTTGAAGGTCAATCATCACAGCCACAGGACATCGCTGCAGGAGTTCCTCAGAGCAGTGTCCTAGGTCCAACCATCTTCAGCTGCTTCATCAATGAACTTCCCTCCAATATAAGGTCAGAAATGGGGATGTTCGCTGGTGACTGCACAGTGTTCAGTGCCATTTGCAACTCCACAGTTAATGAAGCAGTCCATGCCCGCATGCAACAAGACCTGGACGACGTTCAGGCTTGGGCTGATAAGTGGCAGGTAACATTCGCGCCCCAGAAGTGCCAGGCAATGACTATCTCCAACAAGCGAAAGTCTAACCACCTCCCCTTGACATTCAATGGCATTACCATCGCCGAATCCCCCACTATCAACATCCTGGGGGTCACCATTAACCAGAAACTTAACTGGACCAGCTACATAAATACTGTGGCAACAAGAGCAGGTCAGAGGCTGGGTATTCTGCAGCGAGTGTCTCACCTCCTGACTCCCCAAAGCCTTTCCACCATCTACAAGGCACAAGTAAGGAGTGTGATGGAATACTCTCCACTTGCCTGGATGAGTGCAGCTCCAACAACACTCAAGAAGCTCGACACCATCCAGGACAAAGCAGCCCGCTTGATTGGCACCCCATCCACCACCTTAAACATTCACTCCCTCTACCACCGGCGTACCGTGGCTGCAGTGTGTACCATCTACAAGGTGCACTGCAGCAACTCGCCAAGGCTTCTTCGGCAGAACCTCCCAAACCCGCGACCTCTTCCAGAAGGACAAGGTCAGCAGGCGCATGGGAACACCACCACCTCCAAGTTCCCCTCCAAGTCACACACCATCCTGACTTGGAAGTATATCGCCGATCCTTCATCGTCGTTGGGTCAAAATCCTGGAACTCCCTACATAACAGCACTGTGGGAGTACCTTCACCACATGGACTGCAGCGGTTCAAGAAGGCCGCTCACCACCACCTTCTCAAGGGCAATTAGGAATGGGCAATAAATGACACTCTGATCCCATAAACGAATATAAAAAAAAAAATCGATAGATTTTTGAATATTAAGGGAATCAAAGGGTATGGGGACAGTGCAGGAAAGTGGAGCTGAGGTAGAAGATCAGCCATTATCTTATGGAATGGCGGAGCAGGCTCGAGGGGCTGAATGGCCTACTCCTGCTCCTATTTCTTATGTTCTAAACCAATTTGCCAACCAAGGTCCCACTAATAGCAATGTGATAATCATAGAATCACTGGAAGTTTACGGCACAGAGGGAGGCCATTCGGCCCATTGTGTCCGTGCCGGCCGAAAAAGAGCTATCCAGCCTAATGCTACTAATTAGCTCTTGGTCTGTAGCCCTGTAGGTAACGGCACTTCAAGTGCATATCCAAGTACTTTTTAAATGCGATGAAAAGTACTTGGATATGCAAGCACTTTGACCAGGTAATCTGTTTCAGCGATGTGGGTTGAGCGATAAATATTGACTAGGACACTGGGGAGAACTCCCTCTGAAACATAGAGAACATAGAAAAATAGGAGCAGGAGTAGGCCATTCGGACCTTCGAGCCTGCTCCGCCATTCAATTTGATCATGGCTGATCCTCTATCTCAATACCAGATTCCCGCTCTCTCCCCATACCCCTTGATGCCTTTTGTGTCTAGAAATCTATCTATCTCCTTCTTAAATATATTCAGTGATTGGCCTCCACAGCCTTCTGTGGTAGAGAATTCCATAGGTTCACCACCCTCTGAGTGAAGAGATTTCTCCTCATCTCAGTCCTAAATGTCCTACCCTGTATCCTGAGACTGTGACCCCCTCGTTCTAGAGCCCCCAGCCAGGGGAAACATCCTCCCTGCATCCAGTCTGTCTAGCCCTGTCAAAATTTTATATGTTTCAATGAGATCCCCTCTCATTCTTCTAAACTCTAGTGAATACAGGCCTAGTTGACCCAATCTCTCCTCATATGACAGTCTGGTGAACCTTCGCTGCACTCCCTCTATGGCAAGTATATCCTTTCTTAGGTAAGGAGACCAAAACTGCACACAGTACTCCAGGTGTGGTCTCACCAAGGCCCTGTACAACTCTGCTCTGCTTCATAATCGTGCCGTGGTATTTATGAGGCAGTCAAGGGCATTCAGCCTCGGATCTGCGGGTTAGCATTCTCCAAGGCGGCCTTCGAGACACACGACAACGCAAAATCATCGAGCAGAAACTGATAGCCAAGTTCCGCACTCATGAGGACGGCCTCAATAGGGATATCGGGTTCATGTCACGCTACAGAACGTGACTTGACATCGTTGTCTGTCTTTCCAGTTTTTAAAAAACAAACACAAAAAAACAAACCCCAAAAAACAAACACAAAAAAGACGGAGAGAGAGGAAGGGATATGGAGAGAGATCTGCTGCAGACAGCAGGATTTGACACGTTGGACCCCCTGGGACTCATCTCATTGTCTTGGCTGTGCTCTTGGTGTGTCTTTGATGTAAGGAAAGATTGTATCTCTGCATTTTCTGTGTTTATATTCTGTGAACTTTTGTAGATTCACTCATTGTAACTCTACCTGAAGAAGGGGCGATAGCTCCGAAAGCTTGTAATATTAAATAAATCTGTTGGACTATAACCTGGTGTTGTGCGACTTCTCATTTTTGTCCACCCCAGTCCAACGCCGGCATCTCCGCATCATAATATTAATGCAGTCTTGTTGGACAGAAGGGATCACATCATTTGCAATTAACAACAGCACATACTCTGGTAAATAGACTGCCAGTTGCTCTTGGTCGCAACAGGAGAGTTCTGTCATGTTGAAGACAGCTAAGCACCTAATCCAATCCAATCCTAATCCAAAAAGATGGGAGACCTTCCCAGCACTGCAGACAAAGAGCCTGCTTGAAATAAAGCCACTGCTTGAGCTCTTGAACAGCAAGCTCAGTCCCACCTCCGGCAGACGTCTATCTTTCCCATCTTCAGAGGTACGTTTATCAGGCTTTTTTTGTTTGTTTTAATAATGGGCCGGATCTTCCGACCCCCACGGGTGTGTACGAAGTGTACGAGGTGTGTACGCGCCCGTCGGGGCCTCGCAAGTATCGGTTTCAGGCGCGCGAAGCGCATGCGCTAAAACCCGGCACTTCCAATCTATCAAGAATCCTCTTGACAGATCCTCCGCCTGCCCGGGGGAAGGGCCTCTGCGGGGGGGGAGAGTTCCGCTTTCTGCACAACCTCCGCCCGCTGAAAACCTTTAAAAATCTTACGCCTGGTAAAAATAATTTTTTTTTCCACTCATTTATAATTTAAAAATACTTTTAAAATAGGTAAATTTATTTTTAGCCCCATAAAAAACTTTAATAATTTTTTTCAAAAATTAAATTTAATGTAATTTTAACTAATTTTAAATACGTGATTTAAAAAAAAAAATTATTTAATGTTTAATTGTTTTTTAAGTGATCCTCATTCTGTGCGTAGAGACCTGTCCAAAGTGTGCAGGGGGATTCCCTTCTTCCTTTGGTTCCCCATGGCCCACGTGATCCCAGGGACGCTTGCGAACCACCTGCGCCCCTGGGATACCTGGGCCTCTGCACGCGCGGACCCGGAGAGGCCCAGGATCGGAAGTCTCGGGACCTACGGAGCCAGCAGGTAAGTGCGTAGATTTTTGCCGATCGGAAAATCCGGCCCATTAAATTGTGCATAAATAGCGACACTAGCACTGAAGTCGTCTCGTCAGAAGAGAAGCTTAATTTTATAAAAACTTCAAGCAGCGACCTTGGCATTTAATCAACACGCGAGCTGTTTATTGCCTCATACGCTCCAAACGGATGTTATTGCTGAAGTCGGCTCTATTGAGACATTAGCATGAGTTTCGGAAAAGTGCGGGATAAAAAGATAACCTCCGTCAAATTAATTTAAAAGGTCCTCCGTTGGGGGAAGCAGAAGAGTAAAATCAATTGCATTTTCCCCGGGTTGACAGACACATCAGGAAGATTTTGAAAAAACAATGGCCCCGATATTAACGGGGAGGCTGGAGACCGGGGTTTGGGGAGGCCCAAAGCTCCCTTGAGGGGCCTGGAGGGGAGCGCTCCTGCTCCTCCTGGCCCACCAGGAGTGCAGAAAGTGCCGCTTTACCTTGGACAGTCGCCAGCTCCCGCCTTCGGATCAGCTGCTGGGAATCCCACAGCTCGGGCCCCCTCCCTCGCTTACTATTAAATTTAAGTCGCGGTGCCGATGATGTCATCAGGCTGCGACTTTGGTATGTTAGTCAGGCCTTTCGTGGGAGCCACGTCCATGGCCTGATAGCTGCACTTTAAAATTTAATGGGGTGGGAATCGGGTCGGGTTGTCTAATCCTGAAATTTTACCCCCTCTCCACTCTCTGCTGCTCGTCGATGGAGGCGGGGGTGGGGGGGGGGGGCGGCTGAGGGGGTGCGTTAAAATCGAGGCCAGTGTATCTATATTACATGAAACCACTTATCGTCTCACTGGCCTTAGCTGCACTGATCCCTGTAAAGGGTGGAAACCAATCTCTGAGGTACTCACCCTTGCTAAACTGGTCCCGGAGGGAACTTTATAAGGGACGTACTTTCTGTAGATGTGTCCTACTCTGGAACAAGGAGCGTCGTACATGTGACCTCCGCACATCCAAACCTATAGGAATGAGGAGGAAAAGAAAAAGGCAGGTAACACAAATTCCCCAGTACACTGCAGAGGCTAGAGGCACCTCCTTTGTTTGTAGTATAATAACACATAGTAACAAATGGGATACGGTAGTGTAGCAGTTATGTTACTGGATGAGTAATTCAGGTAGACCTGGTCCAATAATCCACGGGTTCAAATCCCACCATGGCAGTCTGAGAATTTGAATTCAGTTTAAAAAATCTGGATCGTTGAAAAAAAAAATTGGTATCAATAAAAATGACCATGATTGTTGTAAAAAACCCAACTGGTTCACTAATGTCCTTTAGGGAAGTAACCTGCCAACCTTACCTGCTCTGGCCTCTATGCAACTCCAATCCCAACCAGTTCTGATGAAAGGTCATTGACCTGAAACGTTAACCCTGTTCTCTCTCCACAGATGCTGCCCGACCTGCTGAGAATTTCCAGCATTTTCTCTTTTTATTCCAGTCCCAACCAACCTGGTCGAATCTTAACTACTCTCTGAAGTGGCCTCTGTTGCATCAAACGGCCCCCAAGAATAGCGGTACAAGAACCACCAGCACTGTTTCAGGGCAACTAGGGATGGGCGATAAATGCGGTGGCCTTGCCAGTAACACCTGCATCCCAAGAATGATAAAACAAATTAAAAACCATCAGAGATTACATATAATGGAACCACCATTATCCTGTTACCCATCAGAAATTTTGTGAGATGTCACCCTAGTCTGTTTGTTATTTCTATTTCATCTCCTTTTCTGTGTGAATAAAACTTTGTAAGGCTTCTTTTTGTTATTTCTATTGTATCTGCCTTCATTCCCATGCCTAGCCAACCAGAGATTTAACACCAACATTTGGGTACCTGCCCATTTCCAATACCCACCAGGAGCGCCCCCATCACCACGGCAGATAACAAAAGTGTCCACTCCACCCGTACACAGGAACCAATGTCATGTTGCTCATGTTTTTTTAAATAGCATGAAATTTAGCAGAATCACAGAAATGGTCTGATATCTTCAGCTAAAGACCTGACGAGATCTCTGCGCTCCTCTAATTCTGGCCTCTTGTGCATCCCCGATTTCCATCGCCCCCACCATTGGCGGCCGTGTCATCAGCTATCTAGGCCCTAAATTCCCAAGACGCTTCACAGGAGCGATTATCAAACAGAATTTGATACCGAGCCACACAAGGAGATATTAGGATAGGTGGCCAAATGCTTGGTCAAAGAAGTAGGTTTTAAGGAGAATCTTAAAGGAGGAGAGAGAGAGGTAGGGAGGTGGAGAGGTTTAGGGAGGGAATTCCAGAGCTTCGGGCCTAGGCAGCTGAAGGCACGGCCACCAATGGTGGAGCGATTAAAATCGGTGATGTGCAAGAGGCCAGAATTGGAGGAGTGCAGATATGTCGGGGGGTTGTGGGGTTGGAGGAGGTTACAGAGATAGGGAGGGGGTGAGGCCATGGAAGGATTTGAAAACATGGATGAGAATTTTAAAATCAAGATCCAGTGAAGGCCAGCAAGCATAGGGGGCGATGTGTGAACGGGACTTGGTGCGAAATAGGATACGAGCAAAGGTGTGAAGAGGTGTGGAAAGAGCCGCTGAACTGCACTCAATCCTTTTGAAGAATTAAGAGCGGGTGTTGATCACTGCTGCCCTCCATCCATTCCCGCAAGTTGGCATTGCCAACACTGCTCATGTGGGCACCTCATGGAAAATAGTGGACTGCTCAGCGTGACTGTATGATAGTAGAATGGTAATAAAATTGACTCAATATCCTACCTTAACTTCTAATCAGAGTGTTTATCAATCCAGCTCAACCTTTTGGAGCAGTGCTAAATCATATTGAACCACACGCAGAGAAAGGACAATGCAGATCAGTATAATTCACGTGGGATATGGTAATTGCCTCCACAGGTGAGTGACAGCCGCAAGTCAGATATGCAGCGCATCCAACGCTTGCAATTTCATTAACAATTGATTGATTTTGTGCCAGTATCAAGTGCACCAGTCTCGGGGAGGGAGAAAAATTCTCTCCCCCTCTCTATTTCTATGCATTAAAATAAAATGCCAAATCAATGAATCATCAATGAATTTGCGAGTGCCGATCTTTAGCAGGTTCGTCCGCTAATATCCCACGGCGTAATTTTGAGGCCGCGATTTTAATTGGAGCGTTAACATTTTCAGCTCATTTCTCTCCCTTCTAGATCTTCGCTCCAGCCCCGCCCCCCCCCCGCCCCTTAGCCCTCTCTCGCACCCCGCTACCCAGGACTGAGGTGAGCTGCAATGACAGGAAAGCGGGTAATCTGCTCCCAGGCTAGTGCCATTATGGCCCGGGCAGCAGGTGACACGTGGAACGAACTCCCGCCCTGTGGGCAGGGAACTGACATCTGCTCAACCTCTCCCCCAACGGCCCCTGGACCGAGATAAGGAACTCAGTGATCGAAGCTGGTGCTTCAGTCCTACCTACCTACTTCTCGGTGCTGTGAGTTTTAGCTCCATTGATATTTCTTCAGAAAAGCGCTAATAAATAAACAGACTGTGAACATGATCAGAATTAAATAAGCCAGTGCTACTTTCTGCACGATCCCAGCGACGTGGAGGATGTATCCCAGTTGCCCCTGTGTGAGTTATGCCTTGCATAAGTTCTCAACATGGTTCTTACAACCTAACTTTATGCCTCAATCGCTGCCAGATTTCCATCAACCACAATTATAGTCACTGTCAATGTCGCACTGACCTTCATCCTCTGTCACAAATCCTGTCAGTAATGGGCTAAAACTAGTTTCAGAGTTGAAAGAACGGCTTACCCATTACCTCCCTTTATATTAATAAGCACGGGCAGAGCCCTGAGGTCAGTAGCTTTAATGAGACGAACGACAGGAGATGACTAAGATGGAAGCCCCCTGTGACACGAGAGTCTCCCGATGAATCTGTTCCCTGAGCAAAATACACTGAGGCAATTTAGCATCTGAACTCAGTGTGCCGTTACCATGGTTCCCCCCTCAGACACCAGACAAGGAGGTGAGGCCTGCATTTCAATTACAGCGCAGAAAGTGACAGATTACAGGAAAATAGGGTAATGAAGTCTCGGATGATGGCGGGCCTTTGACAGGCACAATAAATAGCTGTTTGACTGCACCTGATATATTCCAGATTCAACGGGGCTACCACTTCTTCACATGGAAACAAGGCAGTATATGTGCGCGGCTAGGTGCCAGCCCTTTGCATTAACGAGCGGAAGTTGTGGGGCAAGACTCCAAATTCCGCTCTTTTTTAAACTCCCCCCCCCCCCCCCCCCCTCCAAGATTTGACGAATTCTGAGCTTCCCGCGGCGGGAACAGGTATGGGGAAGGTGGGCACCCCTGAGCATCATGACCTGCAGGCTTAACGGGGACGCAAAATCCAGCTAGGCCCCACCACTGATCTCCGTGCCCAAATTTCCCCAAGCTGCACTGGGAGCTCAAATTGGTGAAGTCAGCCCGAGGAGTTAAGCACGGCTTTAATTTAAAATAAACAACTCATGAAGGAAATGCTAAATTAATTTATTATGTAAGGAGCTTCATTAAGAGGCTGGGGGGGGTGGGGGGGGGGGGGGGGGGGGTGGGGGTTGCAGCCTAATGCTGCAGTCGGACTTTAACCCTTGTTGCGCCACAGTCAAATATGCCCCTGTCAATACAATTGTGCAAGTTACCAGCACCACCGAGACTTGATCATTCCTGCCGTGTTGGCAACTTTCTACTGGCCTTGTGAAGACTGTGTCAGAAGTTGCCCTGGTCATACTGTGCCAATCATTACCCTTTCAGTACGCAATTGGCTAAAAAAAAAAAGAGCTTTGAATCTGATCTTCAGCTCAGTCAGAGGCCAGTTTCTGAGTTGCGCCCATCTCCAAATAGAAAGTGGGATTTGAGAAAGCCAGAACACAAAGTTAGGTAAACAGATTTAAAGTTTAAAAAAAAAAGGTTTTAATAGATGGATTAAGAAAGAAAGTGAATTTATATAGCGCCTTTCATGACCTCAGGATGTCCCAAAGTGATTTACAGCCAATGACGCACTGTTGTGATGCAGGAAACGCAGCAGCCAATTTGGGCACAGCAAGCTCCCACAAACAGCAATGAGTAATGACCAAATAATATGTTTTAGTGATGTTGGTTGGGGGATAAATATTGTCCAGGACACTGGGGTAGAACTCCCCTGCTCTTCCTCCAATAGTGCCATGGGATCTTTTAGAATTGAGAGGGCAGAAGAGGCCTGAACGTCTTTCAGGCTGACTTCACAAATATGAGCTCCCACAGTGCATCTTGGGGAATTTAGTTTAACATTTTATCAGCACTTCCTCAACACTACACTAGCGTGTCAGCCTGGATTATGTTTTGCAAGTCTCTGGAGTGGGGCTTGAACCCACAACCTTAATGACTCAGAGGTGAGAGTTCTACTGACTGAGCCACGGCTGAGACCAAGGCTAAATAAAGTACATTATTATTTGAAGTAATGTGAATGAGGAAGAATAGAGGAAATGGAAAGATGGGAAGCTGGTCAAACTTTTATTCGGGATTGTATTTTAAGTGTTTATTTTGCTTGTGTAAATTTAATATTACAGTAATAAATTTACACTTCACATTTAAAGTAATTGGCAAAAGAACCAGAGGCGACAGGAGGAATTTTTTTTTTTTTACGCAGCGAGTTGTTGTGATCTGGAACGCGCTGCCTGAAAGGAGGGGTGGCAGCAGATTCAGTAGTAACTTTTAAAAGGGATTTGGATAAATACTTGGAAGGGGTAAGATTTGCAGGGCTGTGGGGAAAGAGCAGGGGAGGTGAGGACAAATTCGATAGCTCATTCAAAGCGCCGGCACAGGCACGATGGGCCGAACGGCCACCTTCTGTGCTCTATCACGCTATGATTAAACTTGCTTTATCACTGTGATATTAATGTTTGTTCAGTGTCACAGAGCTGAAAAATCGAACAATAAAACGGCCGGAGAATGGAATTTCTCTGGATCTGCCTCACGGTTAAGGATTGGATAATTTATGTGGTGACTAAGATCAAACTGAGAGTCAAAGTTACAATTTGACTTTTGCCCATGCTTGTGTGTCTGAATTATGTGTGTACACACAGAGATGAGTATGTAGAAACCTAGCGCTGTGGTAATGAATCCTTTAAGGCCTCACTGGTTGTAATTATACAGAACACAGTCGGATTACAAGCATATCACTGAATACCATAATAACTGAAGCATGTTGTGATCATCAAAAGATTGCTCATCTAATACATAAGCCACATGTGCCAGGTACACAGCTGATGTCGCCTGCATAATAATAATATGTAGCTTTGTTATATTTTTATTACCTCCAGACTCGACAATTCCAATGATCTCCTGTCCGGTCTCCCACCTTCCACCCTCTGTAAACGTTAGTTCATCTAAAACTCTGTTGCCCGTATCCTAACTCGCACCAAGTCCCGTTCAGCTATCACCCCTGGGCTGGCTGACCTACATTGGCTCCTGGTCCTACAACGCCTCAGATTTAAAATTCTCATTCTTGCGTTCAAATCCCTCCATGAGCTCGCCCCTCCCCATCTCTGTAACCTCCTCCAGCCCTACAACCACTACAGCCCTCCTCCAAAAGGTTATGGATGCTGGGACAATTGGAGCTTTCAAGACTGAGATCGATGGATTTTTGTTAGGTAAAGGTATCAAGGGATATGGAGCAAAGGCGGGTAACTGGAGGTGAGGTGCTGATCAGCCATGCTCTAATCGAATGGCGGAGCAGGCTCGAGGGGCTGAATGGCCAACTCCTGTTCCTAATGTTCCTATGAAGAAAATCACTTGGAGTTTGCAAGCTTTTACTGTATCTTGATAGGGATGATAATGAATGATATATAGAGGCACGGCGCTCATACTAAAGAGCAGATAGACCACTTTTCGACAGGAAATCTACAAACAAGGCACTTTTCACATTTAATAATGCAACAACACATTACTATGTTTTAAGGACTGGAGTAGAAATCTCCGTGCTAACTTACCTTGAACGATATTTCATACTGCTCCCCGCCCCAGATTTCCAGTCCTGGATCATAGCCTCCCAATTCCCAGAACCACCGCTGATCGACAGCAAACAGGCCTCCAGCCATAACAGGGGATCTGAAAGATAAAACTGACACTGATTGCAGTGCATTAATCCTTCCATTTAGCGGGGGTATCAAGGCTTGTGCAATAGAAAAATCGATGAAGAAAGGGACGTGAAACCCTGGTGCTATTTGTCAACTGTAATGTCAGCTGAACTTAAATGAGAATGTAAGAATAAAATACTGGTCTGGACATGGACATGGTCAGGCTAAATATTAAAAAAAAACATTTGTAGGGAACTTAATGGTGAGGAGTTCAGCTCTGAGCACCACACCATCGCAAGGATATATTGGCCTTGGAGGGAGTGCAACGTAGATTTACCAGAATTATACCCGGACTCCAAGGGTTAAATTATGAGGAGAGATTACACAAACTAGGGTCGTTCACCTTAGAACTTAGGGGTTGATTTCATTGAAATTTTCAAGATGTTAAGGGGAACTGACAGGGTAGATAGAGAGAAACTATTTCCGCAGGTTGGGGATTCTAGGACTAGGGGACATAGCCTACAAATTAGAGCCAGGCCTTTCAGGAGTGAAGTTCGGAAACACTTCTAAACGCAAAGGGTGGTAGAAGTTTGGAACTCTCTTCCGCAAACGGCAGTCGATGCTGGATCAATTGTTAATTTGAAATTGATAGATTTTTGTTAACCACAGGAATTAAGGGATATGGGCCAAAGGCGGGTATATGGAGCTAGATTGCAGATCAGCCATGATCTCATTGAATGGTGGAACAGGCTTGAGGGGCTGAATGGCCTACTCATGTTCCTATATTCCTATGTTCCAGTGCACTAGACATTGTCCCTTCACCTCTAGGATCTAGGTTTGAAACCAGCCCAGCTTGCTGGGAGGAAAGTCTCTGTCTGTTTGCTGGAAGGGTCCTATCTCAAATGTGCTTGGCTAGTCTCAATCTAGCTCCTACTGACATGTGCCCACAGCGTAAAGCTGGCACTAATTGGAAATGCCAAGCAGACAAGCTGACATGGGAAATGAGAAAAATGCTACATTGGCGCGTTAGGGCTTTGTCTTCAGAGATTGGGGTTTATGCCTGTTGTCAGGGCAAAGCGGAGGGAGTTTTACTCTTGCTCTGACCACACTATACCTCACCAGGAGTGCTTATCTAGGCTGACACTCCCAGTGCAGTGCTGAGGGAGTGCTGCATTGTCAGAGGTGCCGTCTTTTGGATGAGACGTTAAACCGAGGCCCCGTCTGCCCTCTCAGGTGGACGTAAAAGATCCCACGGCACTATTTCGAAGAAGAGCAGGGGAGTTATCCCTGGTGTCCTGGTCAATATTTATCCCTCAATCAACATCACTAAAAAACAGATTATCTGGTCAGTATCACATTGCTGTTTGTGGGAGCTTGCTCTGCGCAAATTGGCTGCCGCATTTCCTACATTACAACAGTGACTACAGTTCAAAAAGTACTTCATTGGCTGTAATGTGCTTTGAAAGAAAGACTTGCATTTATATAGCGCCTTTCACGACCTCGAGACATCCCAAAGCGCTTCACAGCCAATGAAGTACTCCTGAAGTGTCGTCCTAAGGTCATGAAACGCGCTATATAAATAAAAGTCTTTCTTTCTTTTCAATGCTGACACTGAGTGGCTGAAATGGGAAAGGATTTATTCCCCAGCTTTGATATTCATCACCTAAAAACTTAAAAGGGAATTAAATTCACTTGTGACAATAATTGATAGTTCCCAATTGAATCAAATGTTTACTGGACTAAAACGAAGATTATAGGGAGTGAGAATGGTGTCTTTCAAACACACAAAGCTCTGAAAGACTTCGACCACATCCTAGAGAAAGGGTGAGATATTTCAACATCTAATGACTATTACACTTGAGGTCACGCCGACTCTCCCAGCAGGGCTCCAACAACCAGTCATTTACAGTGCAGTCTGCTTCCCCCTCAATCACTCCCATTACAAGAAGAAGCAACACTGTGTTCACCTTTTCACCGGCAGATGCCGGTGACAGGAATTCTCATCCTTTAACTAAAGCCATTGTGCCAAAATTGTCAACATAAGAACATAAGAAATAGGAGCAGGAGTCGGCCATTTGGCCCTTCGAGCCTGCTCCGCCATTCAATAAGATCATGGCTGATCTGCTACCTCATCTCCACTTTCCTGAACTATCACCATAGCCCCTGATTCCCTTAATATCCAAAAATCTATCGATCTCTGTCTTGAGTATACTCAACGACTGAGCCTCCACAGCCCTCTGGGGTAGAGAATTACAAAGATTCACCATGGTGCCAATTAGATCTAATATCCAGAACCCTGAGGAGAGATGTGAAAAACTCATCACAAACCATGGCAGACAAATATTTGCTTGAGATTAAACTTAAACTTTTCAGGTTTCAGGCGGAATGCTGTACCACAGTATCAGACTTGAAGCTGTTTGCTGTGAATGCAATATGAATACAAGGACACTATTAACTCCCCAGTACTTTATTGTAACGTTAATTAAAATATGATTTCTTTTTAATAACTGCGGATAATTTTGTTATAATTAATATGATTTCCTATCAATGCGCATCATACATTGACGTTAAACCTACCTTTGCACCCCCTACACCACCCAACCCTCCCGTTGACCTAATAGGTACAGACACTGTCTGCTGCTGTACAGAGTCATACAGAACAGAAGGCCACAGGTTCAACCCCAGGCCAGAAGTCGGGGCTATGAAGGTGGGTGGGGGAGTCCCAGTCAGTGATCACGAGCCAGTGACCATGCTGGCAAGTGCTTGTGCGTATGGGCATCAGGCGAGGGCACCATTGGTGGTGGCTGTGACACCCTCCTCGGGGAGACTGCCTGCCTGCTGGGGCCAGACAGGAGGAATGCTAGAATCTATTATTAGGGACGTGGCAACAGGGCACTTAGAAGATCATAATATGATTGGGCAGAGTCAACACGGATTTATGAAAGGGATATCATGTTTGACAAATCTGTTAAGAGTTTTTTGAGGTTGTAACTAACAGGGTAGATAAGGGGGAACCAGTGGGTGTAGTGTATTTGGATTTTCAAAAAGCATTCAATAAGGTGCCACACAAGAGGTTATTACACAAAATTAGGGCAGATGGGTTTGGGGGTAATATATTAGCATGGATTGAGGATTGGCTAACGGACAGAAAACAGAGAGTAGGAATAAATGGGTCATTTTCGGGTTGGCAGGCTGTAACTAGTGGGGTACCGCAAGGATCAGTGCTTGGTTCTCAGCTATTTCAATCTATATCAATGACTTAGATGAGGGGACCGAGTGGAATGTATCCAACTTTGCTGACAATACAAAGTTAGGTGGGAAGGTAAGCTGTGAGGAGGATGCAAAGAGGCTGCAAAGGGATCTGGACAGATTGAGTAAGTGGGCAAGAACGGCAGATGGAATATAATGTAGAGAAATTTGAAGTTATCCACTTTGGTAGGAAAAATAGAAAAGCAGAATATTTTTTAAATGGTGAGAGATTGGGAAATGTTGGTATTTAGGGGAACCTGGGTGTCCTTGTACACAAATCACAGAAAGTTAACATGTAGGTACAGCAAGCAATTAGAAAAGCAAATGGTATGTTAGCCTTTATTACAAAGGGATTGGCGTATAAGAGTAAAGAAGTCTTATTACAATTATATAGGGCTCTGGTGAGACCACACCTGGAGTATTGTGTACAGTTTTGGTCTCCTTACTTAAGAAAGGATATACTTGCCTTAGATGGAGTGCAACAAAGGTTCACTAGACTGATTCCTGGGATGAGGGGATTGTCCTATGAGAATAGATTGAGTAGACTAGGTTTATATTCCTTAGAGTTTAGAAGAATGAGAGGTGATCTCATTGAAACATATAAAATTCTTAAGGGGCTTGACAGGGTAGATGCAGGGAGGATGTTTGCCCTGGCTGGGGAGTCTCGAACCAGGGGTCACAGTCTCAGAATAAGGGGTTGAGGACTGAGATGAGGAGCAATTTCTTCACTCAAAGGGTTGTGAAATTTGGAATTCTCTACCCCAGAGGACTGTAGATGCTCAGTCGTTGAGTATATTCAAGACAGAGATCAATAGATTTTTGGATACTAAGGGAATCAAGGGATGTGGGGGGAAGGTGGAGTTGAGGTAGAAGATCAGCAAGAGCCTATTGAATGGCGGAGCAGGCTCGAGGGGCCTACTCCTGCTTCTTATGTTCTTAGTAATATCAACTTGAGCACTTATTGCCACCCAGGTTGGCTGAGAGGCCAATGCCTCATCAGTTTAATGCCTCATCTGAAAGCTGGCACCTCCGACAGTGCAGCGCTCCCTCAGCGCTGCACTGGGAGTGTCAGCTTAGATTTTTGTGCTCGAGTCTCTGGAAGTGGGACTTGAACCCAAAACCTTCTGACTCAGAAGGATGAGAGCGTTACCCACTGAGCCACGGCTGACACCTTTCGGCAATTGCAAGCAGATGCAGTTTATATTGATCAAAGTAAGTGAGGAATAGTATTGTCAGCGGTGGTGGTGGTAGAGTAGATGGAGCACTCTTTCTCTTGGGGATGAGGCTTGCACTGTTGCTGAAAGATTTTTGAGCTGGAGTTGGAGCGAAGGCAATATGGTTTTGCTAGACAACGTGATGCGTTCTGTCACGATGGCTTCTGGAGGGAGTGCAGATTAATCATTGCCATTGCTGCTACCTTTATCTTTCTCAAACTTCACTCTTTGCCTAATGCATGCAGATACGCAAAGTAATAGGTAAGCCAAACTGTCAAGTCTTCAATCAGCGTCACAATCACAGCGTACTGCAAGTCAATCTGATTGATGGTTTATTGTATTAAATTCTGGAAACGCGCACCGTATTTCAGTCCAGTGCCATAATTCACAGCACATTAGGAGTGCCATTATACGACAAAGACCCGTATCTGTGTAGTACGATGGGCAGCTGCCAAGGCATGCAGTCGACTGCATCTTGCTGGGTGTCACACTAAGCTTAGTGACAATACAGCGTCCACAGAGCTACGTGCGGACTTTAGAAAGGCACCTTTTAAACCTGGAGTTACACTTTAGACTCTCAGTGTGCTCGGGGGGTCAGATTGGCACCTTAAACTTACACTCATGCTCTGTGCATCAATATGCGTCAGAATCTGCTCTGTTTTGACACTAAAGTGGGTGTATTGTGTCACCGTAAATCACTCGGTTTTACTGTTCCCATTCCAATACGACTCTTCACTTTCCTCAATTAAGTACACATTTAAAAAAAAACACGTACATGGTGATGAAATGGGCTACAGGTAAAAATGCCCAATGATCAAAGCATCTATTTCATACTCAAAGAGGTTTGAGCAGATGCAGAGAGAGGTTGAACAAGAGAAAAGGCTGACCAGTAGAAAAAATGATTAGATTAAAAGAGGCAAAGAGGAAGATTGTCACGTAGGATACAAATTGTGTTAAAAGATTGCTTTCAGTTATCATTGTTTAATTACTTTTTAATCTGTTTTTTTTGGCCTCTCCCAGGAGGTCACATGGTTTCGGATGGGGTGGGGCGTGTATCTATTGTGATTCACCAGGTATCACAAATTGTGTGGGAGAGGCTGGATGGACCAGAGGGCTTTTTCCTGTCCTGTTCGCCATTGCTCGTACGTTCGTAATTGTAAAAAGCATCAAACACGTGGCTGCTTGTAAGAAGTTCAAAGGGACGATATTTTCAGATTATGGCGCTAAACCGACGCTCTGTTGCGTAATTCCATGTAACCATATTCAAAGAAGTGCTGCCACCTCAAGGGACTTATAAATGTTACATCCATGGTGAATTACCAATGGCTCAGAGATTTTTTTCTTGGTTTATACAGAGTGAGGAGGGCATGCGAAAGACAGACCAGGCCAGGCCAGGCCAGGCCAGAGCTGAACGTCAATCAATAGTCCATTAAATGGACTCCGTTCCACCGAAAACTCACACAGTTTGCGCAGCCAGTGCCATCGGCACCTTCGAAAGCTGCTTCAGTCTTCAGCCTCCTGACGAGGAGCCTCACCTGCTGGAAGAGCGCATTGGAATTTAAGGTGGTCACCCCGAACTTCCGATGTGTCTGGCGAGTGGGGCGAGGCTCCCCACAGAACGGGAAAAGTGGGAAAAATGGAGGTGCGGCGCTACGGGGCGCTACCGGCTATCCCGGGGGCGCTAACGGGAGGCGCAAAGCAACCCAATTTTCCCCCCTAAATCTTTCCTTCTTCAGAGTTGAAAGTTTTCTATTCTCCAGCGCTAACATGCCTCACTTTAATCAACACAAAATTCATACAAAAATGGTTTGGTGGTGAGGGAGTCCTTTAGTTCATTGTGTCTCCAGCAGCTTATTGTAATATCCTCTGCATTTACTGCACACCTTTGACCCAGTAATCTCAAGGCATTCTACTAATGAATTCTATTAATAACACTGTAATTACAGTAGGTAACTAATTACAATATAATTCATATCAATACATTTATAATTCTATGTAATTTTATGATCAAGCAGATTATCACAGTAATTATTTTGCAATGAATTTATAAAAACACTCCTATTATTTCATGCTGTACATTGAATTTCACACTATCCACATTGGGAGGTTATGCAAAACGAATTTACTTTGTAACGACTATCACATTTGTATTCCCAAAATCCTGATCAGTATGGTGACAAATCCAGAAGGAATTGGCTATTAAAACTGAATTATTAATTGTTGTGATTTCTACTCATTTGTAATTCTTCATTTCCTTAATGTTATTTCCTTTCAAAGTTACATAGAGGGTAAATTTAACCCCCAAAAACGGGTGCTTTGGGTTGGGTGGGAAGTTAAAATGTAAAAATCTCAAACCCGAACCGGCCTCGAACCCGCACTCTTCCGGTTTTAAGGAGGCGGGACGGGAGAGTGGGCGACCAACCCGCTCCCAGGAGGCGGGTTGGTCGTTTAAATATTTTAATGAGGCTGCGTGCCGAAGATTTTATCTGTGTTTCAAGCTTAGTGCTGGCCGGCCGGGATTACCGGGACTTAGGAAACCCGACCGCTAATGAGAGGCGAGGACTACTGACAGACCAACAGTGCAGCGCTCCCTCGGTACAGATCATCAGACAATGCAGCGCTCCCTCGGTACAGATCATCGGACAATGCAGCACTCCCTCGGTACTGATCATCGGACAATGCAGCGCTCCCTTGCTACTGATCATCGGACAATGCAGCGCTCCCTCGGTACAGATCATCGGACAATGCAGCACTCCCTCGGTACTGATCATCGGACAATGCAACGCTCCCTCGGTACTGATCATCAGACAATGCAACGCTCCCTCGGTACTGATCATCGGACAATGCAGCGCTCCCTTGCTACTGATCATCGGACAATGCAGCGCTCCCTCGGTACTGATCATCAGACAATGCAGCGCTCCCTCGCTACTGATCCTCGGACAATGCAGCGCTCCCTCGCTACTGATCATCGGACAATGCAGCGCTCCCTCGGTACTGATCATCAGACAATGCAGCGCTCCCTCGCTACTGATCCTCGGACAATGCAGCGCTCCCTCGGTACTGATCATCGGACAATGCAGCGCTCCCTCAGTACTGATCCTCGGACAATGCAGCGCTCCCTCGCTACTGATCCTCGGACAATGCAGCGCTCCCTCGCTACTGATCATCGGACAATGCAGCGCTCCCTCGGTACTGATCCTCGGACAATGCAGCGCTCCCTCGGTACTGATCCTCGGACAATGCAGCGCTCCCTCGGTACTGATCATCGGACAATGCTGCGCTCCCTCGGTACTGATCATCAGACAATGCAGCGCTCCCTCGGTACAGATCATCGGACAATGCAGCGCTCCCTCGCTACTGATCCTCGGACAATGCAGCGCTCCCTCGGTACAGATCATCAGACAATGCAGCGCTCCCTCGGTACTGATCATTGGACAATGCAGCGCTCCCTTGGTACTGATCATCGGACAATGCAGCGCTCCCTCGGTACAGATCATCGGACAATGCAGTGCTCCCTCGGTACTGATCATTGGACAATGCAGCGCTACCTCGGTACTGATCATCGGACAATGCAGCGCTCCCTCGGTACTGATCATCAGACAATGCAGCGCTCCCTTGGTACTGATCATCGGACAATGCAGCGCTCCCTCGGTACAGATCATCGGACAATGCAGCGCTCCCTCAGTACAGATCATCGGACAATGCAGCGCTCCCTCGGTACAGATCATCGGACAATGCAGCGCTCCCTCGGTACAGATCATCGGACAATGCAGCGCTCCCTCAGTACTGACCATCTGACAATGAAGCGCTCCCTCGGTACCGATACTCCGACAGTGCAGCGTTGCCTCAGTACTGAACCTCTGACAGTGCAGTGCTCCCTCAGTGCTGCCCCTCCGACAGTGCAGCGCTCCCGCAGTACTGCCCCTCCGACAGTGCAGTGCTCCCTCAGTACTGCCCCTCCGACAGCGCAGTGCTCCCTCAGTACTGCCCCTCCGACAGTGCAGTGCTCCCTCAGTACTGCCCCTCCGACAGTGAAGTGCTCCCTGAATACTGATGCTTCGACAGTGCAGTGCTCCCTCAGTACTGCCCCGTCTGATAGTGCACCGCTCCCTCAGTACTGCCCCTCCGACAGTGCAGTGCTCCCTCAGTAGTGCCCCACTGACAGTGCAGCACTCCCTCAGTATTGACTCTTCGACAGTGCAGCGCTCGCTCAGTACTGACTCTTCGACAGTGCACAGCTCCCTCAGTACTGCCCCTCCGATAGTGCAGCGCTCCCTCAGTACTGCCCCTCTGACAGTGCAGCGCTCCCTCAGTACTGCCCCTCCGACAGTGCAGTGCTCCCTCAGTACTGGCCCTCCGACAGTGCAGCACTCCCTCAGTACTGCCCATCCGATAGTGCAGCGGTCCCTCAGTATTGCACCTCCGACAGTGCAGTGCTCCCTCAGTATTGCCCCTCCGACTGTGAAGCGCTCCCGCAGTACTGCCCCTCCGACATGCAGCGCTCCCTTAGAACTGCCCCTTCGACAGTGCAGTGCTCCCTCAGTACTGCCCCTCTGACAGTACAGCGCTTCCTCAGTACTGCCCCTCCGACAGTGCAACGCTCCCTCAGTACTGCCCCTCGACAGTGCAGCGCTCCCTCAGTACTGCGCCTCCGACAGTGCAGCGCTTCCTCAGTACTGCCCCTCCGACAGTGCAGCGCTCCCTCAGTACTGCCCCTCTGACAGTGCAGCGCTCCCTCAGTACTGCCCCTCCGACAGTGCAGCGCTCCCTCAGTACTGCCCCTCCAACAGTGCAGTGCCCCCTCAGTACTGGCCCTATGAGAGTGCAGCGCTCCCTCAGTACTGCCCCTGCGACAGTGCAGCGCTCCCTCAGTACTGCCCCTCTGACAGTGCAGCGTTCCCTCAGTACTGCCCCTCTGACAGTGCAGTGCTCCCTCAGTAATGCCCCTCCGACAGTGCAGCACTCCCTCAGTACTGCCCCTCCGACAGTGCAGCGCTCCCTCAGTACTGCCCTCTGACAATGCAGTGCTCCCTCAGCACTGTCCCTCCGACAATGCAGTGCTCCCTCTGTAATGACCCTTTGACAGTGCAGCGCTCCCTCAGTACTGCCCTCTGACAATGCAGTGCTCCCTCAGCACTGTCCCTCCGACAATGCAGTGCTCCCTCTGTACTGACCCTTTGACAGTGCAGCGCTCCCTCATTACTGCCCCTCCGACAGTGCAGCGCTTCCTCAGTACTGCTGCTCTGACAATGCAGCGCTCCCTCAGTACTGCCCCTCCGACAGTGCAGCGCTCCCTCAGTACTACTGCTCTGACAATGCAGCGCTCCCTCAGTACTGCCCCTCCGACAGTGCAGCGCTCCCTCAGTACTGCTGCTCTGACAATGCAGCACTCCCTCAGTACTGTTCCCCTGACAATGCAGCGCTCCCTCAGTACTGTTCCCCTGACAATGCAGCGCTCCCTCAGTACTGTTCCCCTGACAGTGCAGTGCTCCCTCAGTACTGCCCCTCCGACAGTGCAGCACTCCCTCAGTACTGCTGCTCTGACAATGCAGTGCTCCCTCTGTACTGTTCCTCTGACAATGCAGCGCTCCCTCAGTATTACACTGGGAGTGTTGGCCTGGGGAGTAGAAAACGGTTCGCAGGTACCATTTTACAAAGCGACCTGAGAGAACCTCTTGAAGAAGTTTCAGCTGCAGCGGGGATACTGAGCAGAGCCTTCTTATCCCTGTGACAAGTATTCAAGCCGACAGCAGCCGTACACTTGGCTGAGTGAGTGCGACAGGCAGCTAATGATTTGGCCTGCGCACTGCCACCCCAGCTGGGCGATAAGAATTCGAATCAACCCTTTGATCAGCTCGTTGCTGCCACTGCCGCCTTCAGCTACGTTAAAAGGGTGGCGGGGGGGCGGGTGGTGCTGGGGTGGAGTGAAAGAAGGTAATTATAATATTTCATTTACTTCAAATCATAGGGGATTAAATCATAGCGAGACCCAAAGGCAATTACTTGGTGGCAACAGGAGGATTCAAATCCTCATCAGTTTGTGTCTAAAACTACAAGGTTTGGGGTTGGGGAGGTCGAAGAATCGGAACTGGGCAGTAATTTCCACTAAACTATGTAATTAGGTTGCGGAAAGACGGCAAACAAGATGAGGAGCGGGGCCAGCTGTGACTGCCAAAAGCAATTTGCTGCTCTGTAATAGGCTGCAGCCTATTTATTGCAGCATTGTAATGTACAGTGTTACTCAATTACGGGGCCTAATTGAAAGGTGAGCACTTAACTGTAATGAAATTAGACTTTCTTGCCTATTACAAGAGCAGCAGCAGTGTGCTCTTGTAAAGGTCTGGGAGACACATTCCTC
Organism: Squalus acanthias; assembly: GCA_030390025.1. NCBI lineage: Eukaryota > Metazoa > Chordata > Chondrichthyes > Squaliformes > Squalidae > Squalus > Squalus acanthias. The sequence continues at coordinate 251,612,113 of CM059425.1, forward strand.
TTGCTCTCGCTCCCAATCCTGTGTCTGTTCACCGCAGATACAGCTTGTCCCAGACGCAGACTGCTCATTGAATTTTATCCGCACATTCTTGTCCCTGGATCAACACAGCACACATACACACGCACATCACACACATACACACGCACATCACACACACACACACGCATATCACACACACACACACGCATATCACACAGATACACACGCATCACGCACATATCACACACACACACACATACACATATCACACACACGCATCACGCATGTATACACACATGCACCCAAATACACACACTCACACTCATACACATATGCACACACACAAACACACACACACACCGCAAACACATACACATGCACATCAAACATGTACATCACACACACACACACACACACACACACAGACCATGCACGTATACACACACATGCACATGCTCATACACATATACACATGCACACACACGCACTCACGCATATCACAAACGCTCACACACACATACACACACAGACATGAAAACCCCTTATATTTTTTTGAGAGCGTTTTAATTGCTTTGCGATCCCTTATGGTCCCAGAGTGTTGTCCCACAACAGGAATTAAAAAACGACAAGAGACTTTACTGCTGTGGGCAAGGGTGACAATTCTTCAGGAAGAAAGATCTTCTCTCCACCAGCACGGAGTCAGCCTCATGGTTGTGGAGCTTTAGCCTGGCTTCCAGTAATCGGGAAAGTGACTTCTCTGCTTATCGGAGTGCAGATTCCTGCAGACAGCACTGCAGTCTATATAAGTCTACTTAACGTCCCCAAACAGTACTCAAACTGCTATGTCAATAAACTAGAGAGGACTGTGCTGACACTCAATGTTGGAAAGCCGCACTGCGTTTCAGTTTTACCTTCAACGCTGCAAAAAACAAGTCAGCGTTTAAGAATATAGGTGGAAAGCGAGATAAAGGGATATAGGAACAGGGAAGGCACATGAGATGAGGACCCTGGCTATCTCTGCAACCTCCTCCAGCCCTACAACCCTTCCTTGAGCTTTCTGTTCCTCTGGCCCTGGCCTCTTGTGCATCCCCTCGCTCTTTGACCCTCTTAGCCATTGCCTTCCGACCGTTTGCAACCTTGGTGTCCTATTTGACCTTGAGCTTCCGACCACATATCCGATCCATCACCAAGCCTGCCCATTTTCACCTCCATAACATCATCAGTCTCCGCCCCTGCCTCAGCTCATCTGCTGCTGAAACCCTCGTCCGTGCCTTTGCTACCTCTAGACTCGACTATTCCAACGCTCTCCTGGCCGGCCTCCCATCTTCCACCCTCCATAAACTTGAACTCATCCAAAACTCGGCTGCCCGTATCCTAACTCGCACCAAGTCCCGTTCACCCATCACCCCCTGTGCTCGCTGACCTACATTGGCTCCTGGTCCAGTAACGCCTCAATTTTAAAATTCTCAACCTTGTTTTCAAATCCCTCCATGGCCTCGCCCCTCCCTATCTCTGTAACCTCCTCCAGCGCTCCTCCCGATTCTGGCCTCTTGCACCTCCCCAATTTTAATCGCTCCACCATGGGCGGCTGTGGCCCTGAGCTCTGGAATTCCCTGCCCTAAACCTCTTCGCTTCTCCAGCTCTCCCTCCTCCTTTAAGACGCTCTTTGGCCAAGTTTTTGCTCACCTGTCCTAATATCTCCTTATGTGGCTCGGTGTCAAATTTTGTTTGATAATCGCTCCTGTGAAGCGCCTTGGGACGTTTTACTCCATTAAAGGAGCTATATAAATGCAAGTTGTTGTTGTTGTTTTGCCCCACCATTGGCCGTCCGGGCACCACGCTCTGGAATTCCCTAACTTCAGCTGCTCCACCTCCCTTTCCTCCTTTTCGACCAAATGTCTGGTCACGCCTCCTAATACCTCCTTGCTCTCCGCTACACTGAAACGGTCCGAGTCATGACGAATGACATTCTCTGTGATTGTGAGCAGGGTACACAATCCTTTCTCCTCCATCTCAACCTCTCTGGGCGTCCTCCTCCAATGCCTCTCCTTGGTTGTCCAATTGACTGGGACTGCCATTGTTTGGTTTTACTCTTAGCATAGTATCATACTGCCGTGAAGGAGGCCGTTCGGCCCATCGTGCCTGTGCCGGCTCTTTGGTAGAGCGATCCAATTAATCCCACTCCCCCCCTGCTCTTTCCCCGTAGCCCTGCAAATTTCTTCTTTTCAAGCATTTATCCAATTCCCTTTCGAAAGTTACTATTGAATCTGCTTCCACCGCCCTTTCAGGCAGCGCATTCCAGGTAATAACAACTCGCTGCGTAAAAAGAAGTCTCCTCGTCTCCCCCCTGGCTTTTTTGCCAATTATATTCAATCTGTGTCCGCTGGTTACTGACACTCCTGCCAGTGGAAACAGTTTCTCCCTATGTACTCTATCAAAACCCTTCATTATTTTGAACACCTCTATTAAATCTCCCAGTAACCTTCTCTGCTCTAAGGAGAATAATCCCAGCTTCTCCAGTCTCTCCACATAACTGAAGTTGCCTATTCCTGGTACAATTCTGGTGAATCTCCTCTGCACCCTCTCCAAGGCCTTGACTCACATTAAAGTGTGGTGCCCAGAAGGGGACACAATACTCGAGCTGAGATCTACCCAGTGATTTATAAATGTTTACCATAACTTCCTTGAGTTGCCTTACCTATCCAATCATAGCCAGAGCACTGGCCGGATCAACTCAACTCAGCTCAGGGCTGAATAGAATGCCGAGGATTCAAACAACCTTGTTCAACCCGAGGCAGTGGCTGGGTGGGGTGGGGGGTGGAATCAGTGGCAAGGGTACGGAGTTCGTGGCAAGGACTGAAGGTGATGGCTTTGGTCTTGCCAATATTTAGCTGGAGGAATTTGCAGCTCATATCGAGACTGGATGTTGGACAAGCAGTCTGACAACACAGAGTCTGTGGAGAGGTTGAGAGAAGTGATGTAGAGGCAAAGCTGGGTCCAGCCAGTGTACCTGTTTAAATAGATCCCGTGCCTGCAGATGATGACACCAAGGGGCAGCATCTAGATGAGGAAGAGGAGAGGGCCAAGGAATAGATTCTTGGCGGGGGCGGGGGGTGGGGGCTCCAAGAGGACAAGGTGCAAGGGCGGAAAGAGGAACTTCTTCTTCTTCTTAGGCAGTCTCTCGGAACCGAGGATGACTTGCTTCCACATTCAAAATGAGTTCTCAGGTGACTGCTGAGTGCAATGTGGGACCTACAGTCTGTCACAGGTGGGGCAGACGGTGGTTGAAGGGGCGGGTGGGTGGGGTGCTTGGGTTGACGTGCGCTCCTTGCGCTGCCTGCGCTTGGCTTGCGCTTGCTCCCGGCGAAGAGACTCGAGGTGTTCGGCGCCTTCCCGGATGCTTCTCCTCCACTTTGTGCGGTCTTGGGCCAGGGATTCCCAGGTGTTGGTGGGGATGTTGCACATTTTCAAGGAGGCTTTGAGGGTGTCCTTGAAGCGTTTCCTCTGCCCACCTGGGGCTCTCTTGCCATGTCGGAGCTCCGAGCAGAGCGCTTGTTTTGGGAGTCTCGTATCGGGCATGCGGACGATGTGACCCGAGCATAGGAACAGGAACAGGCGATTTAGCCTCTCGAGCCTGTTCTGCCATTCATGGCTGATCTGTACCTCAACTCCATTTATCTGCTTTTGCTCCATATCCCTTGATACCCTTAACTAACAAAAATCTATCAATCTCAGTATTGAAAATTTCAATTGGCCCAGCATCCAGAGGTTTTTTGGGGAGAGAGTTCCAAATTTCCACTACCCTTTGTGTGAAAATGTGCTTCCTGATTTCACTCTTGAATGGCCGTGCTCTAATTTTGGGATTATGCCCTCTTCTGGATTTCCCCACCAGAGGAAATAGTTTCCATGCACCTACCCTATCGAATCCCTTTATCATTTTAAATACCTCGAATAGTTCATCCCTCAATCTTATAGAACACAAGCCAAATATTTGCAAACTGTCCTCATAATTTAACTTAATTGATTACAGCTATCAGGAAAGTTTGAAAAGGTTGGGGGGCTTTTTTCTTTAGTAAAGGGAAGACTTAGAGGAGACCTGATAGAGGTCTTTAAAATTATGAATGGGTTGGACAGGGTAGATGTGGAGAGAATGTTTCCACTTGTGGGAGAATCCAAAACTAGGGGCCATAAATACAGGATAGTTACTGATAAATCCAACAGGGAAATAAGGAGAAATTTCTTTACTCGGAGAGTGGTCAGAATGTGGAACTCGCTACCACAGGAAGTGGTTGAGGCGAATGGCTTAGATACTTTCAAAAGGAAACTAGACGAGTACATGAGAGAAAAGGGAATAGAAAGATATGGTGAAAGGCTGAGATGAGGTAGATGGAATGGGAGGAGATTCGTGTGGCCTATAAACACAGACTAGTTGGGCCGAATGGCCTGTTTCTGTGCTGTATATTCTATGTAATTCTATGTAACCCTTTAAAGGAAGCCATTGCTGGAGATACTCTGGCTCTGATTGGATAGGTAAGATTAGAAGCATGTGAGGGTAATCCACTGAGCTGGCCAATGGAAGAGATGCCTTGGAGGAGGCTGGTGTGGCTGACCTTGTCAAAGACTGCAGAGAGATCAAGGAGGAGAAGGAGGGAAAAGGCACCACGGTCACAGTCACAGAGGATGCTATTTATGACTTTGGTTAGGGCTGCGGCCTGGGCGGAAACCTGATTGGAGAGGCTCAAACAGGGAGTTGTGGGAAAGATGGTCATGGATTTAGGAGGCGCGAATACAGTCCAAGACTTTGGAAAGGAAAGGGAGATTGGAGACGGGAAGGTAGTTTGCAGGCACACAGTGGTCAGAGGGGAGGGTGGGGGGGGGTTTGAAGAGGGTGGTGATGATGGTTGAAAGGAAAAGGAACAGTACCTGAAGAGCGGGAACCATTTACAATATTAACTAGCATGCGGGCCTGGAAAGGAAGTTGAGTAGTCATCAGTTTAGTAGGAGTGAGGTCAAAGGAGGTGGGTCTCATGGACGAGATCAGCTAGGAGATGGCATGAGTGAAAATGGGAGAGAAACTAGAGAGAGAGAGAGACGCGCGTTCAGGGCTGGGGCAGGAGGGAGCTGGGGGAGCTTTGATTTGGTGGGAAGAAGCAGAGGTGACTGAACGGATGGTCTCAATCTGAGTGACAAAGAAGTCCATGAGCTCCTCAGATTTGTGGCTGGGGGTGAAGGTGGAGGGGGCAAGGGGGAGGGGTTTATGGAGAAAAGAGTCCAGGGCTTCCCCTTGCTCTCCAGAATGATCCTGGAGTAGAAGGTGATTATGGCAGAAGAGTCAGGCCTCATAGCGTCTGATGCGGTCCAGCCAGTTCTGGTGCTGGATGGCTAACCCAGTTACGCATCAGGTACATTCCATGGACTCGATGGCATGAAAATGGGGACACTACCAAGGGGAATGACCAAGCTGGGATAAAGTAAAGGTTTTACTGGGGACAAGGGCATCAAAGGTGAAGGTGAGTGAGTGGTTGAGCAAATTGACAGCTGCAGAAGTACCGCAGTGAATGGAACACAAGAACGTGGTCGGAGATGACCTTGTCTCTGATCAAGATGACAGCTATAGAGTCACAGGAGATGGCAAGATCGAGTGGGTGGCCATTGATATGGAGGGAGAGAGGTTTAGGAAGGACAAGGGGGAAATTAATTCAGAGGAGAAGGGGGCAAGGGAAGCTGAAATGGAGATTGAAATGACTGAGGATGAGGAATCACTCAGATGCTGAGGGAGGAAAGGAGGAAGGATATCTCGGTGTAAAACTAGAGGTGGGCTTTGAGAGGGCGGTAGGCAATGAGGATTGTAAAGGAGAGGTAAGAGGGGTGGAACCGGTGATGTTCTCGTAGGAGGAGAAGGTACTGGAGGAAAAGGGGTTGGCCATTTAGGATGAGATGAGGAGAAATTTCTTCACTCAGAGGGTGGTGAAACTTTTGGAATACTCTACCCCAGAGGGCTGTGGATGCTCAGTCGATGAGTATATTCAAGACTGAGGTCGACTGAGATTAGGCACGAAGAGAATCAAAAGATATGGGGGTAGGGCGGGAAAGTGGAGTTGGGGTAGAAGATCAGCCATGATCTTATTGAATGGCGGAGCAGGCTCAAGGGTTCGTATGGCCGACTCCTGCTCCTATTTCTTGTGTTCTTGTGTTGAGTAGGGAGGGGAGCCCAAGGCGTGACTTGGTGATAAGGGCCACACCACCAACGCAGGGGTTTAGGTGGGACAGGCGGCGGAGAGTATAGGCCGGCATGGAGGCTTCAGTAATGGCCAATTCTCGGTTAAAGCCAGGATGTCAATGCGCTCAGCCACAGTAAGATTGTGGACGGCAGGAGTCTCGTTTCACAACTTCACGGAGGGATTTAAACTCACTCCCCAAAGTCCCGAGAGAACATTTTAACAAAAAGGAGGGCCGTTTTGGCTGTTTAAAAAAACATAAAATATTTCCCTTCAGAAAATTACACCTTGTGAACTCACTGTACAGTTTAAATGTAGGACGAACCGATCACGTTGGGAGAAACCTTGGACCAGTTCCCATCATCTTAATTGTTATTCAATTCTTTATGAAATGTATTCATTCATATTTAAATGTAGACTTGATATCATTGTGTCACCATGCACATCATTGAGCACACTGCTGTACACAAGCCATGCGATGCACCTTGAAATCTCCTTTACCATGGCAACAAGGTCCCTTTAAAAATAAGAAATTAGTATATAACCCGCAGCTCCTCAAACACAGTTCCGGCCCTGCATTTATTTTTACTTGGTTCACAGAGTTCATAGAATCACACAGCACAGAAGGAGGCCATTCAGCCCATCGTGCCTGTGCCGGCTCTTTGGAAAGAGCCAACCAATTAGTCCCACTCCCCGCGCTCTTTCCCCGTAACCCTGCAAATCTTTCCTTGTCAAGTATTTCTCCAGTTCCCTTTTGAAAGTTACTGTTGAATCTGCTTCCTCCACCCTCACAGGCAAGCGCGTTCCAGGTCAGGACAACTCGCTGCGTAGCTGCATGTTTGACAGGCCCAGAAGCCCCCAAAACAATTGAGAAAACAACAGAGACGGGGGACGAATTGCCGCCCGGGACTTCCCCCACGATCGGCAGAAACTCGCGTAAACGGCCACCGCGTGTCAAGCCCTTTTAAAAAGAAGGTCTTGCATTTATATATTGCGCCTTTCAGATCTTCAGGACTTCCCAAAGCGCCTTACGGCCGATGAAGTACTTTGCGGATTGTAGTCACTGTTGTAATGTAGGAAACACAGCAGCCAATTTGCAAAACAGCAAGCTCCCCGCAAACAGCAATGTGATAACGAGCAGGTAATCTGGTTGTGTGTTTTTTCCTGGGGTTTTCGCCGATCTTCCGCTGAGGTAACAGCGGGAGATCGGGAGAACCCACCCGCCGAAATTCCAGCCCCAGAGTTTCCGTTTGCTTGATATGGAAGTGCAGGCTATCCCTGCAGGGGGCTCACCCCACTCACCCAGCCTCAAGAGAACATGGAAGCATGTTGGTGAGGGTCTACTCTACCACCAGAGATCAACTGGGCAGCAAAGAGCTTCCCACTTCTTCTTCAGCTGGGGTTGCCTGACCTGCTAGGGTGCTTGTTACCAGGAGCCATGTAGGAAGAGTTCCAGCCTCTGTTGACTGGTCCAATCCTTCAGGTTCCATCAAAGAGATGTGCTGGTTGCCAATTATCAACAGCTCCCTGGATTACTGCGAACCATAACTCAGGTATCAGATTCTCAAGTCTATACAGAGGATTGACTTCCAATGTCAGGTGTGTCATCTTGGAGTCTACTTGATGCCCCCCCCCCCCCCCCCCCAGGAAGATAGTCACCAGTTGGCCAACACAACATCTGAGAACGCAGGATCGTAATAGTGTTAAGGGCAGAGAAGGGGAAGAATTTCTAAAGTGTGTTCAGGAGAACTTTCTTGATCAGTATGTTTCCGGCCCGATGAGGGAGGAGGCATTGCTGGATCTGGTTCTGGGGAATGAGGTAGGTCAAGTGGAGCAAGTGTCAGTCGGTGAACATTTAGGGAACAGCGATCATAGTATCATAAGGTTTAGATTAGCTATGGAAAAGGACAGGGAGCAATCTAGAGTAAAAATGTTTAACTGGGAGAAGGCCAATTTCAATGGGGATGAGAACGGATCTGGCCTGGGTAAACTGGAATCAAAGATTGGCAGGCAAAAACTGTAATGGAACAATGGGCTGCCTTTAAAGAGGAATATAGTTCAGGTACAGTTGAGGTACATTCCCACTAGGTGGAAATGCAGGGCAACTAAAGTCAGGGCTCCCTGGATGACGAAACAGATAGAGAATATGATGAAGCAGAAAAAGAGCGCGTATGACAGACGTCAGGTTGCAAATACATCTGAGAATCAAGCTATATATAGAAAGGTCAGAGGAGAAGTGAAAAAGAAAATAAGAGGGACAAAGAGACGGTATGAGAATAGAATGGCAGCCAACATAAAAGGTAATCCAAAAGTCTTCTATAGGCATATACATAGTAAACGGGTAGTAAGAGGAGGGTGGGGCCGATTAGGGACCAAAAAGGAGACCTACGCATGGAGGCAGAGGGTATGGCTGATGTACTAAACGAGTACTTTGCATCTGTCTTCACCAAGGAAGAGGATGCTGCCATAGTAAAGGAGGAGGTAGTGGAGATACTTGATAGGATAAAAATTGATAAAGAGGAGGTATTAGAAAGGCTGGCTGTACTTAAAGTAAATAAGTCACCAGGAGCGGATGGGATGCATCCTATGATGCTGAGGGAATTGAGGTGGTGCCAGAGGACTGGAGAATTGCAAATGTTGCACCATTGTTCAAAAAAGGGTGTAAAGATAAACTCAGCAACTGCAGGCCAGTCAGTTTGACCTCGGTAGTGGGGAAGATTTTAGATACAGTAACCAGGGACAAAATTAACAGTCACTTGGACAAGTGTGGATTAATTAAGGAAAGCCAGCATGGATTTGTTAAAGGCAAATCGTGTTTAACTAACTTGATCGAGTTTTTTGATGAGGTAACAGAGAGGGTTGATGAGGACAATGCGGTCGACGTGGTGTACATGGATTTCCAAAAGGCGTTCGACAAAGTGCCACATAATAGGCTTGCCAGCAAAGTTGAAGCCCATGGAATAAAAGGAACAGTGGCAGCATGGATACCAATTGGCTAAGTGATAGGAAACAGAGAGTAGTGGTGAATGGTTGTTTTTCAGACTGGAGGAAGGTATACAGTGGTGTTCCCCAGGGGTCGGTACTAGGACCGCTGCTTTTCTTGATATATATTAATAACTTGGACTTGGGTGTACAGGGCACAATTTCAAAATTTGCAGATGACACAAAACTTGGAAGTATAGTGAACAGTGAGGAGGATAGTGATAGACTTCAGGAAGACATAGGCAGGCTGGTGAAATGGGCGGACACGTGGCAGATGAAATTTATTGCAGAGAAGTATGAAATGATACATTTCGGTAGAAAGAATGAGGAGAGGACATATAAACTAAATGGTACAATCCTGAAGTGGGTGCACAAACAGAGAGACCTGGGGGTATGTGTGCATAAATCATTGAAGGTGGCAGGGCACGTGAGAAAGCAGTTAAAAAGGCTTACGGGATCCTGGGCTTCATGAAAGAGGTATAGAGTACAAAAGTGTGGAAATTATGATGAACCTGTCTAAAACACTGGTTCGGCCCTGACTGGTTCTGGGCACCGCACTTTAGGAAGGATGTGAAGGCCTTAGAGAGGGTGCAGAAAAGATTTACGAGAATGTTTCCAGGGATGAGGGACTTCAGTTTCGTGGATAGACTGGAGAAGCTGGGGTTGTTCTCCTTGGAGCAGAGAAGGTTGAGAGGAGATTTGATAGAGGTGTTCAAAATCATGAGGGGTCTGGACAGAGTAGATAGAGAGAAACTGTTCCCATTGGCGGAAGGGTCAAGAACCAGAGGACACAGATTTAAAGTGATTGGCAAAAGAACCAAAGGCGGCATGAGAAAAAAAATGTTTACGCAGCAAGTGATTAAGACTGGAATGCACTGCCTGAAAGGGTGGTGGAGGCAGACTCAATCGTGGCTTTCAAAAGGGAGTTGGATAAGTATCTGAAGGAAAGAAATTTGCAGGGCTACGGAGAAAGGGCGGGGGAGTGGGACTAGCTGAAGTGCTCTTGCAGAGAGCCGGCATGGGCTTGACGGGCCGAATGGCCTCCTTCCGTGCTGTAACCATTCTATGATTCTATAACATCAGTCTATGAACATCACTGGTAGATTATACTGATTGACGTATGTCTCGTTATTGCCCGACCCTTTTGAAGTGTTCAACCTAAGTGTTAAGGAGCGAACCTGTAATGCTCTAATTGCTCTGGATTGAAGGCTATTTCTCTGCAAACTGTAGAATGCTACTAGGGTAGGTGCCATTTAAAAACCTCTGAAGGAAGGTTAGTGAGCGGTTTCACCAGCAGGTGGCGCTGCAGGCCCAGCATTGCTGTTCAGAGCCTCTTCTGAGATTGTCGAATTTCCTCACACGCTCCTTTTATTTCCAGACCATTTGCTTGTCAACTCGAAATGTTGCAACAGTGTCCAATACAGTAGTTTACACTTATTAGAATATGCACAGGAGTTTTATACCTTCCATAATAATCACAGTAAGCATCCGCTCTTCCTATCAAGAATTCAGAATAACACCCGTATCCTAACTCGCACCAAGTCCCGCTCACCCTTCACCTCGCTGAAGTGCATTGTCTCCCCGCTCCAGAAACGCCTCGATTTTAAGATTCTCATCCTAGGCCCTCCATGGCCTCGCCCCCTCCCTATCTCTGTAATCACCGCCAGCCCTACAATCCTCCGAGATCTCTGCCCACCTCTGATTCTGGCCTCTTGCGCATCCCCGATTTTCATCGCTCCACCATTGGCGGCCGTGGCTTCAGCTGCCTGGGCCCTAAGCTCTGGAATTCCCTCCTTAAACCTCTCCGCCTCTCTCTCTTCCTCTAAGGTGCTCCTTAAAAACCTGCCTCTTCGACCAATTTTTTTGGTCACCTATTATCTCCTTCTGTGGCTCGGTGTCAAAATTTGTTTGATAATCGCTCCTGTGAAGAGCCTTGGGACGTTTTACTACCTTAAAGGCGCTGTATAAATACAAGTTGTTGTTGAGGAAAGAGATAAACATCAGCGATACAACCCCAGTAAGGAAGTTAAGAAACAGTAGGAGAAGAGAGGGGAGGGGAAGGGGGATGAAGCACGCCAGGTACATCAACAGAAAACGCTGGAAAAACTCAGCAGGCCAGGCAACATCCGTGGAGAGAGAAACAGAGTTAACATTTCAGGTCGAAACCCTTCGTCAGAACTGAGAAAAAAGCAGGAAATGAAACAGATAAAAAAGCAAGGGGGAGGCTGGGGGGAGGAATAAAGGAACAAAAGGGGTGGTCTATGGCCAGGTACATGTCTGTTTGGTTCAGTTGGGAGCATTCATGCTTCTGGTCAAGCACCAGGCCAGGACTTGAGTAAAATCTAGACTGACACCCTGGTGCAGCATAGCGTCGCCACCCCCCCCGCCCCCCACCCCAGGATTGCCCTGGAGTCTCCAGGAATGGAAGCTCAGGGCTGGATTTCCTCAGCCCCGAGGAGGCAGGTATGGAGGCGGGACTGCTGGGAAAGTTGCAGAATTTGGGGGCGGGTGGCAAACCCGCCCCCAACCTGCCTCCGTGCCCTCTTGCCAGGAGGCGGGAAGCCGTCCTGCCCCGGGTCCCGTCTCCTTGGAGGCGGGAAGGGATTAAAGCCTATTAACTGCCTGTTAACAGGCAGAAAATAGGATTATCCCCATTTTTCGTCCTGAAGTGCGGGCTTCCCGACCTGGGGGAGCCCCGCCGGGGTGTAGGAGGTCAGTAGGAGGTCTGCGGGGGTCGGAGGGGTTTGAAAGTGCAATGTAGAGGTGAGTGATGGGTGCAAGTGTGGAGTGGTAAGTATGTAAGGTGAGTGTAAAGTGTCAGAAAATGTTCACTTACCTTTGTTTCTACTGACAGCCTTCAGCCGCTGTGGAGCCGGAGTCCCCGACATCTCCATTGTAGAGATCACAGACTGGCTGTTGGATCCTCCGATACAACAGCCAGCTGATTTCTGCAAAGTAGAAAGGTTTGATGAGTCCTGAACATAAGGCCTCATCAAATTACACAGAATGTCAGTGTTTGACAGCTTCACAGAGCTGTCAAACGATGACATTTCTTCTTTCAAAAGTTCTTGACAGATGACAGGTCATACGTTGACGTGCTCTGTCACTGACTTCCCCCTAATTGGCCTGCTGAGCCCGCCGGGCGGGCTTAACAAGGTCAATCAGGGGAAATTCCCGCTGGTTGGCCAGAAGCTGATGGAGGTGGGACTGAAACCCGGCAAGCAGCAGTCCCGCCTCCAAAAGCTTCCCATTGACAATATCCAGTCCTCAATCTCCAGGACACTGCAGTGAGTAAAGCCCTGGAGAAAAATCATAAGGGCGTTGAAAAAAAAGGTGTGTTTTAAAAAAAAAAAAAAAATTTCTTTCAACATTTTTGTTTCTTCGTCATAAAAACATTAGAGACGATGAAGAAAGGCTGTTTGACTGGGCGGGGCAGCTGGAGGCAAGCTGTCAGGTGATGAAACCTCCATTGACACGTCTAACCAGAGTTGGCATCCCTGGTGCAGCACTGAGGGAGGCTAGACCACCTGGCCCACTGGATGAGATTATCTTCTTCTTCTTCTTAGGCAGTCCCTCGGAACCGAGGATGACTTGCTTCCACACTAAAAATAAGTTCTCAGGTGACTGACGAGTCCAATGCGGGACCTACAGTTTCTGTCACAGGTGGGGCAGACGGTGGTTGAAGGGGCGGGTGGGTGGGGTGCTTGGGTTGACGTGCGCTCCTTGCGCTGCCTACGCTTGGCTTCTGCTTGCTCCCGGCGAAGAGACTCGAGGTATGAGATTATAAACCTTTGCTGGTGGACCTGCCCTCTTTTCTGCACCATATTTAGTGAAAGGAAAACCAAACTTTAGATAAAATCTTTTACTTTTTCGTCCTGGCTCTCCCAGTGGCGGCGGCTGTGAAAGAGCTGAGCCCTGAAGCTCCACCGCAAGATACTAACCTACAAATACTTAAGCAGGCTTTGGATGAATTCACACGGACGTATGCTGTTTGCGGGCTCGGGTGAGACGAAGGAGGGGTGGGAGGAGGCTCGTGTGGAGCATAAACGCCGGCACGGGCCAGTTGGGCCGAATGGCCTGGTTCTGTGCTGTAGATTCTATGTAACTCTACGCAACTTTGCTTGCACTTTTCCCTGATCAGCACAGAAGCAGATTTGGACACACTGCTGGTGGGAGTGGAAAACTGTGTGTAATTGAGATTTAAAGGGTTGGCAACAGTCAAGGGGAATTGGCGCAGGCTCCGGCCAGTTCTGACCGAAAATGGCGACCGGGGTCCTTTTTACGTCGTGGGACCCCGATTAAAAGGGGCCTGTCGCCAGATACATTCAGGCGCTTTGGACACCTGGCGGTAGGACCCTTTTCAAAATGGAGCCGGCTGCATCGACGGCGCCACCCACCCCATCTTTAGGCCATTACCGCCCCGTGAACACCAGGGGGAAAGCAGTCAAAACCAACCCCCATTGAGTGTTTGCACGGTGGTGTCGCATGGTGTGACCTCAGGGCCTGGCTTCCCATTGGCTGGAATTTTAGCTTGACACACCAATTTTGTCCAGCCAATCAAGAAGAAGAAGGCGGAGCTTCGCCTGGTGGCGTTACACCCGCAACCACGGCAACCCTTTGACATGTAAGGCGGTGGCAAAATCGGAAGCCCCGTGTGTCAAAGCAGGCTCACTGTCCATTGCACCACCAAGTCCTTCGCTGGATTGGTGCCGGGTCAAGTCATCTGTAAAGGGTTAAAAACCTAGTGAGATCACGCAGTGCTAATCAGGCAAGCAGTGACTCTGGAGGAGGTCTCCACAGTGTCAGCCAGTGGCTCAGTGGGTAGCACCCTTGCTTTTGGCGTCAGAAGGTTGTGGGTTCAAGTCCCATTCCCAGGGATTTTGAACACAAAAAAAAACCATCCAGGCTGGCAGTGCTGAGGGAGCGCTGCACTATCGGAGGTGGCTTCCTTCGGATGAGACGTTAAACCGAAGCCCCGTCTGTTCTCTCAGATGGATGTAAAAGATCCCGTGGCACTATTTCGAAGAAGAGCAGAGGGAGTTATCCCCGGTGTCCTGACCAATATTTATCCCTCAACCAACATCACTAAAACTGATCATCTGGCCATTACCACGTTGCTGTTTGTGGGACCTTGCTGTGCTGCCGTGTTTCCTACATTACAACAGTGACTACACTTCAAAAAGCACTTCATTGGCTCTCCCATCTAGCAACGCTCCTTTAAATCGGCCAGCGTGGGAGATATTAAAATAGGAAGGAAAATTGATGTGACACGATCGGCTTTTACTTCTATTCTGCTGACAAGAATGGTCTGTCAGTCAGGTCGCTGCACTGCACGCCGGGGATCAAAGGCAGCATCCCAGTGATGTAACCCAGTCACCGAGCAGCAACAGCAGCAGCCGAGTCAGATTTCCTTCTCCGGTGCCTGAGATGTCACTCACCCGGGCTGGGGCGTGTCGGACACGGTTTGCTACGGGAAGGGCGACTGTCCGGCACCGCGGGGAACCCCGTCAACCTTGCAGCCGGCGGCCAGAGCTGTGCACAAACTTGCGCTGGATAGTGTGGTGGTGGTGGCCCAGCCTGCTCTCCTACCCGAAGCTCGCGCTGGAAACACGTTTTAATTGAGTTTTTTTGTTGCAAACACGAATATCAGCAATTGCTGCCTGAGGGGAAATACACAGCCGAGGTTTCCGCATTACTGACTTTCAAAAGAGTTCAAGTCCCTGCCCGGGGACAGCTAATGTGTGATAGCTTTTCACGAGCATCTGTTACAGGACTAAGTGAAGGAAAGTTTTGGCAGCTTCTGTGTGTTGACTAGTGTCCGCATATCAAAGTTATCCCTAAAGCAATGGAATGAACTAGCCTCTATATATTAAAGGGCTGAAGAGAATCTTTCCTGTTTTTTTTGGATGGCCCTCACGGGAAGTCTTTGCTTCCCCGCCTCCTTCTTCCTACAATCTCCAGGTTCTTAGAGAGGAGGGGGTGAGGTGGGCAGAGGAGAGGAGGAAGGGAGTGGGAGAGGAAGGGTAGCGAGGGGAGGGGAGGGCAGGAAGAGGAGGGGTGAGGGTGAGAGAGGGGAGGAGGATGAGGGCGAGGGAGGGGGGTGAAGGAGAGAGGGGAGGGGAGGGTAGGGGAGGAGGGTGAAAGAGAGAGAGGAGGGGAGGAAGGGAGAGGGAGGAGGGTGAGGGAGAGGAGAGGCGAGGGTGAGGGAGGGGTGAGGGTAGAGGGAGGGGAGGTGGGGGAGGGATGGGAGGGGAGGAGGGTGAGGGCAGGGAGGGAATGGGAGGGTGAGGTGAGGGAGAGGAGGGTGAGGGAGAGGAGGGTGAGGGGAGAGGAGGGTGAGGGGCGAGGGTGAGGGAGGAGAGGGCAGGAAGGGCAGGGTAGGGGTGATGGAGAGGAGGGCAGGGAGGGAATGGGAGGGGAGGAGGGTGAGGGAGAGGAGGGGAGGGGTGAGGGAGAGGAGGGGAGGAGGGCGAGGGAGGAGGGGAGGGAGGGAAGGGGAGTGGCGAGGGTGAGGGAGGGAAGGGGTGAGGGTGAGGGAGGAGAGGGCAGGAAGGGCAGGGTAGGGGTGAGGGAGAGGAGGGCAGGGAGGGGAAGGTAGGGGAGGAGGGAGAGGGAGGGGAGGGGTGAGGGTGAGGGGGAGGAAGGGGAGGGGAGGTGGGTGAGGGAGAGGAGGGGAGGGAGGGAAGAGGAGTGGCGAGGGTAAGGGAGGGAAGGGGTGAGGGTGAGGGGGGAGGGAAGGGGTGAGGGTGAGGGAGGAGAGGGCAGGAAGGGCAGGGTAGGGGTGATGGAGAGGGAGAGGAGGGCAGGGAGGGAATGGGAGGGGAGGAGGGTGAGGGAGGGAAGGGGAGGGCAGGGAGGGAATCGGAGGGGATGAGGGTGAGGGAGAGGAGGGCAGGGAGGGAAGGAGAGGGAGGGGAGGGAAGGGAGGGAAGGGGAGGGGAGGAGGGTGATGGAGGGGAGGGCAGGGAGGGAATGGGAGGGGAGGAGGGTGAGGGAGAGGAAGGGGAGGAGTGAGGGTGAGGGAGGGGAGGGGGAGGGAAGGGGAGGGCAGGAGGGGTGAGGGAGAGGGAGGGGAGGAAGGGGAGGGGTGAGGGAGAGGGAGAGGAGGGGAGGAAGGGGAGGGGTGAGGGTGAGGGTGAGGGAGGGGAGGGGAGGGAAGGAAGGGGAGGGGTGAGGGTGAGGGAGAGGAGGGCAGGAAGGGGAGGGGAGGAGGGTGAGGGAGAGCAGAAAAGGGAGAGGAGGCTAGAGTAAGGGAGTAAAAGGGAGTGATGAGAAGAGGGGAGGGAGAGAGAGGGAGCAGAAAAGGAGGGGAGGGGAGAGAAGCAAGAGGGAGAGGAGGATGAATAAAGGGGAGGACAGGTGAAAGAGACGGGGAATGGAGATGATGTTGGGGAATAAGTAGAGAAGGAAGGGGATGGAAGAAATGGGGAATAGCAGAACGGGTTGTAGGGGAGGCTTGTGGAGAAACATGTCATCAGGGGAGGGGTGCTCCGTCTGAAAAAGAACATTAGTGGTGGGGGAGGGGTTTCAGGCAAGGTCTGGGGGTGCGGGGTGGAGGAGGGGTGGGAAATGGTGCCGGGAGCAAAAAGAGTGCCAGTCAGTGGGCAGCCAAAGGGGCCTGCAGGGCAGGCGGGATGAGTAGCCAAAGCAACCGGCTGGGCAAGAGGGCAGCTATCCAAAGTGGCTTTGAGATGGGCAGGCAGATTACTAACTGTTCTGTGGAGGGACGAGAGAAGCTGAGATTGTTCTCCTTAGCGCAGTGAAGGTTAAGGGGAGATTTAATAGAGGTGTTCAAAATTATGAGGGGTCTTGATGGAGTAAATAAGGAGAAACTGTTTCTACTGGCAGGAGGGTCGGTAACCAGAGGACACAGATTGAAGGTAATTGGCAAAAGAACCAGAGGGGAATGAGGAGAATATTTTTACTCAGCGAGTTGTTGTGATCTGGAATGCACTGCCTGAAAGGGCGGTGGAAGCAGATTCAATAGAAACTTTTGAAAGGGAATCGGATAAATACTTAAAAAGGAAAAATTTGCAGGGCTATGGGGAAAGAGCAGGGGGGAGTGGGACCAATTGGACAGCTCTTTCAAGGAGCCAGCACAGGCACGATGGGCCGAATGGTCTCCTTCTGTGCTTTAACATAAGAACATAAGACGTAGGAGCAGGATTAGGTGATTTGGCCCCTCGAGCCTGCTCCGCCATTCAATAAGATCATGGCTGATCTGATCTTGGCCTCAACTCCACTTCCCTGCCCGCTTCCCGTAACCCTTGACTCCCTTATCGTTCAAAAATCTGTCTCTCTCCACCTTAAATATATTCAATGACCCAGCCTCCACAGCTCTCTGGGGAAGGGAATTCCAAAGATTCATGAACCTCTGAGGGAAGAAATTCCTCCTCATCTCCGATTTAAATGGGTGCCCCTTATTCTGAAATTATGCCCCCTAGTTCTAGATTCCCCCCACGAGGGGAAACATCCTCTCTGCATTCACCCATCTAAGTTTCTATGACTCTAAGAGCACTCAGGAGAAAAAGGGGAGAAAAGTGGACAAAAAATTAAAAGGGCAATTGAGATAATGTAACGGCGAGAAGAGACCGAAATCCTGTATAAAGGCAAAACTGCCCTTTACATATGTGTAACATGTGGAGCTCTCCCTCCGTATTAACTAAAGGTCACTGTCCTCGGCAGGCTGCTACCTTACTTGGCCTGTGATCTCTGCAAGCTGTCTGTGCTACTTACTCAAACGGGTCACTGGGGTCGGTCCGCTGGAGCTCGGGCGGGATGGGGATGCGCTTGTAGTACATCTCCCAGTCGAAGGCTCCCCTCATGGCGTCTCCGGCCTGCATCTCATAGCCAAAGTGATTGTGGTCAATTACATCGATCATCGGGCACACGATCGTCCTGCGGTTCCGCGCAATCTGGTCTGAAAGATGAAAAAAGGGGACGCCAGGAAGAAAAGCATGGTTAACCAGGCCCATCCATCATAACCGCACTGAAGCGCTCCACTCTATCCCGGAGGACTGTCTGACATTGCCTGCCTTCAGTTCCCCAACAGTCCTCAGCTCCTCGCAACTGTTCAATCCACGCAGTCCACTCTCTGAAATTGGACATTGTGCAGCTGGGCAGTGATTAGAAATGATTAGATTTCTTTGGAAGTGGGTCTTCTCCAGCGAGGCTAAAGAAACCTCAGCCATCTACATCTCTGTCACTCAGGCTGGCTATACTGTTCCAAATCTGTCAAGCAAACAGGACCGCTGATTCCTCATAAAATATCGCAGTCCACGCAACTTTTCAACAGCCTTTGCTGCAGTGTACCATTCCTCTTTTTGTAATGACTAAAAGCTTATCTTTGTTTTGTGGGTGGCTTGAACTAGAATGAAAAACATTCAACAGTTTAAACATAGGTTAACGGCCAGCTCAATCGCAACATCAACGTCACAAAGAGCAGCAGAAAATACTTGAATGACAGAACAGGCTCGACGGGCTGAATGGCCTACTCTTGTTCCTATGTTCCTACTTTCAGTCAGTTCCAACCATGTGGCTCAGTTGGTAGCACTCTTGCCTCTGAGTCAGAAGGTGTTTGGGTTCAGAGTCCCACTCCAGGGACTTGAGCACAAAGGATCGATCTAGGCTGACACTCCAGTGCAGTATTGAGGGAGTGCTGCACTGTTGGTGGGGCTGCCTTTCAGCTGAGATATCTGCTCTCCCAGGTGGACGTAAAAGATCCCATGGCACGAACAGATTATCACTAAGCAAAAACATGGAGGTGGGAACAGACTGAATATAAAGAATATAGATAAGACAGATATAATATATATGATAGTCACTAATAAATCCAATCAGGAACTTAGGAGGAACTTCTTCACCCAGAGAGTGGTGAGAATGTGGAACTCGCTGCCACAGGGAGTGGTTGAGGCGACTAATATAGATGCCTTTAAGGGGAAGCTAGATAAGCACATGAGGGAGAAAGGAATAGAAGGTTATGCTGATAGGGTGAGATGAAGAGGGGTGGGAGGAGGCTCGTGTGAAGCATAAACACCGGCAAAGACATAAGAACATAAGAAATAGGAGCAGGAGTAGGCCATTTGGCCCTACAAGCCTGCTCCACCATTTAATAAGATCATGGTGGATCTTCTACCTCAACTCCACTTTCCTGCACTATCCCCATAGCCCTTGATTCCCTTAATATCCAAAAATCTATCGATCTCTGTCTTGAATATACTCAACGACTGAGCCTCCACAGCCCTCTGGGGTAGAGAATTCCAAAGATTCACCACCCTCTGAGTGAAGAAATTTCTCCTCATCTCAGTCCTAAATGGCCGACCCCTTATTCTGAGACTGTGACCCCCTGGTTCTAGACTCCCCAGCCAGGGGGAAACATCCTCCCTGCATCTACCCTGTCAAACCCTGTAAGAATTTTGTATGTTTCAATGAGATCCCCTCTCATTCTTCTAAACGCGAGAGAATATAGGCCTAGGCTACAGACCTGTTGGGCTGAATGGCCTGTTTCTGTGCTGTAAGATTCGATGTAGCTACCTCCTGCTGGTGATTATTTCCCCATGTCTTGGCCTAGTTTGCGAGGGGCTGATTTTACCTCCCGGTGGGAAGCCGGTGGGAGCGGACTGCTAACCCATTCAGGGGTCTTTGTCAGAGGCCCGGCTGATTTTAACCACCGTGCTGCGGTTGAAGGCCGCTGACCGTTTCAGGCGGAAAACGGCAGCTGGCCGGTGGTGGGGGGCGGGGGGTGTGGGCGGGGGCCCCGTTGAGGAGAATGAGGACCGAGAGAAAGCTGCCAGCAGCAGGGTAAGTCAGGGAGGGTGGGGTTTTGTGAGACTCTCACGACTGGGGAGGGGGGCTAGCAGATGCACTCCTGCTCCTCCTGACTCCACTAAGGGAAAGTCTTTGTTAACCTTACCTTAGAGGGCCTGGCAGGATTACCGACAGCTTGAACTGGTGAGGGGCGGCAGGGGTGGGCCATCGGGTCCCGCGTATGTCACGGTACCTCCGATTTGCATTTATTAATGAGGCTCCCGGCAGGAGCCTGATCCGCTGCCCAAAACCAGCGGTATTAAAATGGAGAATCAAGAACGGAGAACCCTTCCATTTAAACCGCTCCTTCCCCGCTGAGTGGAGGGAGTTAAAATTACCACCTTGAGTTGTAAAGGAATAGCCATATTCAGAAAAATACACCATCCTATGAAGAGAATTCTGACTTTATTAAAACATGACAGACTGGGTTTAAAAATGTAAAAGCCTCAACAACACAAAGCTGTAAACACCATACAGGCTTTTGAGATAAGAATCAGTTGTTGGCACTAAAACAATAGCTCCATTGAAGCCATAGGTTGGAGGTTCCCCTAAGTCTGCAACATTGGAAAGAACACAATAAGAATACCATGTTAAAGTGTCTTAAACCAACACTTTGAAATGAATCACATAAATTAAAAAAACATATGCCTTCATAAATATGACATCAAATGAAAGACAGGAGACACGATTATGTGGTACAACCAGTTGAGGTGCTAGGGGGACAATGGTGCATCCGGTTGAAGTGTTTTTAATTTACATGTTGTAAAAAGATACAAACAGAAGATCTTCGTAAATATGACATCAATAGATGCACCAAGCAATCACATTGTTTATGTGTTGAACTTGGAACACTTAGGAGACACAAAGTCTGGCTTACAACCAGCTGAGGTGATTTAAGAATTGAATAGAAGACCTTCGTAAGAATGGCATCAATAGATACATCTAATACAACCGTTTTTTATGATAAGTTTTGAACACCTGAAGGAGGAGACATAATTCTGCAAACTAACAGCTGAACTGACAGTAAGAATAGAAAGAGGTCAACAGAGATAATTAGCTTACATCAGCAGAGAACTTCAAAGGATATACCACTGCAAAAATGGTATAAAATATAGGA
The DNA here is from genome assembly GCA_030390025.1 of Squalus acanthias. Lineage (NCBI taxonomy): Eukaryota > Metazoa > Chordata > Chondrichthyes > Squaliformes > Squalidae > Squalus > Squalus acanthias. Next base: position 251,633,215 of record CM059425.1, read on the forward strand.
CTTTCAAATAGGAAGACAGAATTCGCTGGAAGCGGCAAGCGATTCTCAGCTTCAGAGACAGGCTCTGAAAGCCGACAACTCTTTGAGTCTCGGGTAATCAAAGGTATTTGATTTTGGTGGATATCCTGGATTAAGACTAAGTAAGAAATGTAAAAATGTAACGAAGTTAAGATTTGAGAATAAGGATCTCTGAGAATAAGAATTGTAAGCTATTTATTTTTAGAACTGTTAAAGTTGCGATTGAATCACCAACTGTTAACTGCATGTCAGTTCTTTAATAAATCTATATATTTTTAGAATTATCTCACATAGTACTTCTGTATCAAACTCGCGAACTCAATCTCTGTGCACTCTTTGGTGAGGAGTTGCAGAATTCTGGGGGAGTTTTCCGGACCCTCATAATATCCGGAAGGTTACAGTCTAGTTAAACTTATTAAAAGTGCGATCTGGAGGATGGTAACATCTTCAAGTCGTTTCTTTCCTTTAGGGAGAGATAGTCTGAACCTTTAGACCCAATTAAGCGTCTTATAGGATTCGGCTATCTCTAACTTTAGTTGAAGGTGAACGTCTGGGGAATACGCCTGATCCGGGGTAGCCCGAAAAGTGGCTAGGACTAGTAATAATCCCTTCAGAGTGTGGGCACTCAGTGGGGTCCATCATGACAGTACCCAACTCCAGTCCCCACACCTTTAAAAAAAAAAAATTCTTGGGTGGTGGATGTCACTGGAAAGGTTGGTGTTGATGGCAACATAAAGTGCTGTAAGTGACTGGGATTGACTTTATAGAAATAAATACATAAAGAAAGAAAGAAAGAGGAAGAAGGAAAGAAAGCGGAAGAAGGAAAGAAAGGAAGAAAGGGAGGAAGGAAGGATGGAAGGGAGGGAAAGAGGGAGAGGGAGGGAGAGAAAGAAAGGAAGGAAAGAGAGGAAAGAAAGAAAGAATGAAAGAAAGAAAGAAAGGGAGGAATGAAGGGAGGGGGAGAGAGCGAGAGAGGGAGGGAGAGAGCGAGAGAGGGAGGGGGAGAGGGACAGAGGGAGTGAAGGAGGAAGAGAGGGAAAGAAAGAAAGAAAGAAAAAAAAACTTATTTCTATAGCACCTTTCACGACCACCGGACATCCCAAAGCACTTTACAGCCAATGAAGTACTTTTGAAGTGTGGTCACTGTTGTAATGTAGGTGAGAGAGGGAAACCAGGGAATTATAGACCAGTTAGCCGAACATCTGTTGTTGGGATATTACTAGAGTCTATAATTAAGGATAGAGTGATTGAACACCTTGAAAATTTTCAGTTGATCAGAGAGAGCCAGCATGGATTTGTGAAAGGTAGGTCACGCCCGCCGAACCTGATTGAATTTTTTGAAGAGGTGACTAAAGTAGTGGACAGGGAAATGTCTATGGATGTTATTTATATGGACTTTCAGAAGGCATTCGATAAAGTCCCTCATAAGAGACTGTTAGCTAAAGTTGAAGCTCATGGATTTATTTTAGCTGTGAGGAAAGATTGGATCGGCTGGGGGTGCTTTCTTTGGAACAGAGGAGGCTGAGGAGAGACTTGATTGAGGTGTATAAAATTATGAGGGTCCTAGATAGAGTGGATAGGAAGGACCTATTTCCCTTAGCAGAGAGGTCAATAACCAGGAGGCATAGATTTAAAGTAATTGGTAGAAGGATTCGAGGGGAGTTGAGGAGAATTTTTTTCACCCAGAGGGTGGTGGGGGTCTGGAACTCACTGCCTGAAAGGGTGGTAGAGGCAGAAACCCTCATCACATTTGAAAAAGTCCTTGCATATGCACTTGAAGTGCTGTAACCTACAGGGCTGGAAAGTGGGATTAGGCTGGATAGCTCTTTTACGGCCGGCACAGACACGATGGGTCGAATGGCCTCCTTCTGTTCTGTAAATTTCTATGATTCTATGGAATTGAGGGCAAATTATTGACCTGGTTAGGAGATTGGCAAAGCATCAGAAGAGTAGGGATAATGGACAGGTACTCTAATTGGCAGGATGTGACAAGTGGTGTCACACGGGTATCTGTTTTGGGGCCTCAACAATTCACTGTAATTATTAATGACTTAGATGACAGGATAGAGAACCACATATTCAAGTTTGCCAATAACACAAAGATAGGCAGCATTGTAAGCAATCTAGATGGAAGCATAAAATTACAAAGAGATATTAGTAGATTGAGTGAATGGACAAAACTGTGGCAAATGGATTTCGATATAGGCAAGTGTGAGGTCATCCACTTTTGACCTAAAAAGGATAGATCGGAGTACTTTCTAAATGGTGAAAAGCTAGAAGCAGTGGAGGTCCAAAGATACTTAGGGGGTCCATGTACATAGATCATTAAAATGTCATGGATAGGTACAAAAAATAATCAAAAAGGCTAATGGAATGTTGGCCATTATATCTAGAGGACTAGAACACAAGGGGTTAGAAGTTATGCTACAGCTATACAAAACCCTGGCTAGACCACACCTGGAGCACTGTGAGCAGTTCTGGGCACCACACCTTAGGAAGGATATATTGGCCTTGGAGGGAGTGCAGTGTAGGTTTACTAGAATGATACCTGGACTCCAAGGGTTAAATTACGAGGAGCGATCACACAAATTAGGGTTGTATTCCCTGGAATTTAGAAGATTAAGGGGTGATTTTATCCAAGTTTTCAAGATATTAAGGGGAACTGATAGGGTAGATAGAGAGAAACTATTTCCGCTGGTTGGAGAAATCTAGGACTAGGGGACATAGCCTAAAAATTAGAGCCAGGCCTTTCAGGAGTGAAATTAGGAAACACTTCTACACACAAAGGGTGGTAGAAGTTTGGAACTCTCTTCCACAAATGGCAATTGATGCCAGATCAATTGTTAATTTTAAATCTGAGTTTGATAGATTTCTGTTAACTAAAGGCTATTAAGGGATATGGGGCGAAGGCGGGTATATGGAGTTAGTTCGCAGGTCAGCCATGATCTCATGGAATGGTGGAACAGGCTCGTGGGGCTGAATGGCCTCCTCCTGTTTCTATGTTCCTATGTCCTACGTTCATTACGTAGGAACTGTCGACTCAAGCACACTCAGCCACGAAAGGAATTCCTTTAATGGCAAGAGTAGAGGTTGTGAAAGAGGCCGAGTCACAAGCACACTTGCCGTGCTCCGTGCTCAGCAAGGCCTTCCCAAACTAGGCACCTCAGTTACCATTGTCACGGTCTTGCTCAGGAGCATTCCAATACCGCACAAGCCGTGCAGCTCCCTGACACTGTCACTGCCTTCTGACCTTTGCTTCCCATCAAGATTCTTCTTCCATTCACAGGACACGGTGACGTCCAACGTGAGAGACCAGATTCAAGTAGAATGTAAGCATAGACTCCACCGCCAGCACTGCATTCCTGTTTTGCAAGGCTCCACTTTTGTGGAGCGTACCTTCGCTAGATTTGCCCTGTAGACCCCGTACACTGTTTGTAGAGGCCACCCTTGAGCTAATTGAAAGGGAGAACATAGAGGGGAAGCTGGAGGCCATCGGAAAGCTGCTGGCTAGTGCCCTCATGCATTATGCACGTTTCAAGTAATGTGGCACAGCTGAATCTCAGTGACACATCGACCTGCTGCCACATCACCGTAAGTAACCATGCAACGCCATTGAGGCTGCAGTCTGCCTCCGTGACTCCACATGCTGACACTTTGCCCTCTTCACCTTTGCAGAAACACAGTGAAACCCCAGCCAGCGACGGCCAAGGAGGCTCACATTTCACAGCAACCTTCACAACACGCGGCACCTCGGCCTGGCACCAACACAGTGACACACGCCGTGGGCAAGGATTGCCGACCCTCCGGGACACTGCCGCGAGCAAAACCCAGGAGAAAAATCATCGGGGTGTGAAGATAAATGGTGTGTTTTCGTCATTTTCTTTGAACAGTCTCGCTTCTTACTAATAACAATATTGGAGATGGGGGAGAAAAAAATGCAATTTGACCAGGTGAGGCGGTTGGAGGCGGGAGGTCATAAAGAAGAAGCAAGAAAGAAAGACTTGCATTTATATAGCACCTTTCCTGACCACCAGACGTCCCAAAGCGCTTTACAGCCAATTAAGTACTTTTGAAGTGTTGTCACTGTTGTAATGTGGGAAACGTGGCAGCCAATTTGCGCACAGCAAGCTCCCACAAACAGCCATATGATAATGACTGACATGAATCTTGTCATTCATGTAGAAATGACTTATGAAATAATACTGGGTGGCCTGCTGGTGGCGCTGTCCAGGGAGAGTATAAATACTCGGGCATGGGCCCAGCTTGCTCAGGACATTCTTTGACAGGAACTAGTGAAGGACACAACTAGATCTCCATGTTGAAAAACAATTGATAAAAGCTTTGTTTAATGCTTAGACCAAGTGCCTAGTAGTTTTCTTACGTCAATGACCAGATCATCTGTTTTAGTGATATTGATTGAGGGATAAATATTGACCAGGACACCGGGGATAACTCCCCATCTCTTTTTCAAAATAGTAGCCGTGGGATCTTTTACTCCCACCTGAGAGAGCAGACGGGGCCTCGTTTTAACGTCTCATCTGAAAGTCAGCACCTCCGACCGTGCAGCACTCTCTCAGCACCGCACTGGAGAGTCAGCCTAGATTTTTGTGCTCATGTCCCTGGAGTGGGACTATGAACCCACAACCTTCTGACTCAGAGGCGAGGGAGCTACCCAGTGAGCCACAGCTGACACCTGCGATGCAACCTCCAAGAATACGTCCAACCAGAGTTAGCGACCCTGACCACGGGTGAGGGAGACGGTGAAGCTGAGAAAAGCGTCACTGGGCGAGTGCAGGTGAGGCAGAGTAATTGTCGCAGGCTACGCGAAGGCTCGGCATAGGTCTAGTAACGGAGTCTAGGCCTTGCTGCAGTACCTGGGATTCATGGCTCACCCGGGGCCTGCTCATAATGAGATTGGCATCTGAGCAGGATTGACTATGTGAATCGGTTGTCTCCACGAGTAAATCACCTTGCTGGGTTTGGGCAGCAGTGTGGGGGAGGGTGACCACCACCATGATTGCGCAGCCAGCGAGGACAGGTCGGGCGCACTGCAGTCTGTTGCTCCAACTGACTTGCTTGTCTGAAGCCATCGGACAGAGAGAGCCAGAGAAATGGTCCGCAGTAAACTGCAACATCAAGGTTAATATTCAGGGATCTTGAGGGCAGTCCAGTTCACAATGTAATTCACCGTCACCGACACAGCTGCTTGTTATTGTCTATTGTCCAAGAATAGATATAACGGCTGTAATTCTACAGTGTGTTCTTCTGTTCACTTATCCGTTTACTGCTTAATAAATCTGTTTTTTAACTCGGGTCACAATCCACTGAAGTGTTTATTTAACTGCCTTGGGGAAGATTACGTGAGGGCATGTGATATAATCAGTGAACCAAAATGCAGTGATGTGGGTTTGTTGTTGCTACAAATTCCATAGATATCAGTAAAGGCACACTCTGGGAAGATAGGAATAGGAGTAGGTCATTCAGCCCCCTCGAGCCTGTTCCGCAAAAGACACGAGTGAACCAGTTGGGTTTTTACGACATGGTCACTTTGACTGATACCAACAACCCTCCGAGATCCCTGCACTTCTCCAATTCGGGCCTCTTGCGCATCCCCTCAGTAAGCAACGTCTCGATTTTAAAATTCTCATCCCTGTTTTCAAATCCCTCCATACCCCACCCCATCTCTGTAACTTCCTCCAGCCCTACAACCCTCCGAGATATCTCCGCTCTTCCTAGTCTGGCCTCTTGCGCATCCCCGATTTTAAATCGCTCCACCATTGACGGTCTTGCTTTCAGCTGCCTAGGCCCTAAGCTCTGGAATTCCTCCCTAAATTTGTGTAGAATGGGCCTATACTCTCTGGCGTTGAGAAGAATGAGAGGTGATTTCATTGAAACATACAAGATTCTGAAGGGGATTGACAGGGTAGATGATGTTTCCCCTGGCTGGAGTGTCTAGAACTAGGGGGCATAGTCTCAGGATAAGGGGTAGGCCATTTAAGACTGAGATGAGGAGTAATTTCTTCACTCAGAGGGTTGTGAATCTTTGCAATTCTCTACCCCAGAGGGCTGTGAATGCTTAGTCTTTGAGTATATTCAAGGCTGAGATAGACAGATTTTTGGACTCTAGGGGAATCAGGGGATATGGAGATCGGGCGGGAAAGTGGGAGTCGAGGTCGATGATCAGCCATGGTCTTATTGAATGGCAGAGCAGGCTCGAGGGGCCGTATGGCCTACTCCTGCTCTTATTTCTTATGTTCTTATGTTCTAAACCTCTCCACCTCTACCTCTCTCTCCTTTTAGGACACTCCTTAAAACCTACCTCTTTGATTAAGCTTTTGGTCACCTGTCTTAATATCTCATGTGGCTCGGTGTCAAATTTTGTTTGATAACGCTCCTGTGAAGCGCATTGGGACGTTTTACTACGTCAAAGACGCAATATAAATCCACATTGTTGTTGTTGACACCAGCTTCTTATTTCCATATTTATATTTTAACTGAATTAAAATTCTCAAATGTGCCATGGCAGGATTCTAACTTTCGTAGGCTGGATTATTAGGCCAGGCCTCTGGATGACTAGTCCAGCAACATAACCAATGAACTACTGTACCCACAGGCCGACAGCAGTGGTCTGTGAGTGAGCTTGAACCTGAAATAAATATCCAGAGGGAAAAAACTCCCCCCCAAAAAAACACAACAAGAGACACAACAGGCATGAATCGTGACCACTTGGGAGAGGCATTGAAAACGGTGCCTGCTGGCAGTGGAACCGTACCCCAGCAAGGAGCCAATAAGGAGAGAAGGGGAGAAAATCGGTAGTAACAAAAAACAAAAACAGCAACTGAAAAATGCTTTCTTTGCCGTTAAAAACAGACCAGGGCGGAAAAGCAGGCCCGTTGGCAGGTGACTGAAAGATGCCGCAATCCCGTGCTGTGCTGAACGGGGACGTGTGTCAGAGAATTGGGCCCGCGTGTCATGCGTTATTGGTTAACTTTTAGCTTTTGCCTGTTTCAATGTTCAGTGGGAATTAAAAGTTGCTGGACAGAGACTTCAGCTGATCAGCGCTAGGCGACAAGCTTTCTTTGTCCGAGCCCCATAGATATCTCAGCTGCCCATTAACAACTCCAAGGACACATCTGCGCAAGGCAAGTGATAACTCGCCCATCGGAAAGTCTTGGGTCGCTGTAACTGTCTCCAGTTGAATGATTTGATTGATAACTCAGTCAAGATAAAGCCTTGGTATATGGGGGGCCTTCTTGTTAAAACTGAAATTTATTAAGTGAATAAGGGGATGGGCTAATCCTTTGATAACATATGAATATGCACTGGAGAAAAATATATATAGAAAGAAAGACTTGCATTTATATAGCGCCTTTCACGACCACCAGACGTCTCAAAGCGCTTTACAGCCATTGAAGTACTTTTGAAGTGTAGTCACTGTTGTAATGTGGGAAACGCAGCAGCCAATTTGCGCACAGCAAGGTCCCACAAACAGCAATGTGATAATGACCAGATAATCTGTTTTTGTTATGTTGGTTGAGGGATAAATATTGGCCAGGACACCGGGGATAACTCCCCTGCTCTTCTTCGAAATAGTGGGATCTTTTACGTCCTCCTGAGAGTTTAACATCTCATCCAAAAGACGGCACCTCCAACAATGCAGCACTCCCTCAACACTGCACTGGAGTGTCAGCCTAGCTTTATGTGCTCAAGTCCCTAGAGTGGGACCTCGAACCCACAACCTTCTGACACAAGTGTTCTACCCACTGAGCCACAACTGACACCATGGGATTTTTTAATGTTCACCTGAGAGAGCAGACGGGGGCCTCGGTTTAATGTCTCGGTTTAATGCAAACGGAATGATGGCCTTCATAGCAAGGGGATTTGAGTACAGGAGTAGGGAGGTGATGCTACAGTTGTACAGGGCCTTGGTGAGGCCACACCTGGAGTATTGTGCGCAGTTTTGGTCTCCTAACTTAAGGAAGGACATTCTTGCTATTGAGGGAGTGCAGCGAAGGTTCACTAGATTGATTCCTGGGATGGCCGGACTGACATATCAAGAAAGATTGGGTCAACTGAACTTGTATCCTCTGGAGTTCAGAAGAATGAGGGGGGATCTTATAGAGACATTTAAAATCCTGACTGGTTTAGACAAATTAGATGCGGGCAGAATGTTCCCAATGGTAGGGAAAACTAGAACCAGGGGTCACAGTCTAAGGATTAAGGGGAAGCCATTTAGGACTGAGCTGAGGAGGAACTTCTTCACCCAGAGAGTGGTGAATCTATGGAATTCTCTTCCACAGAAGGTTGTTGAGGCCAGTTCGCTAAATATATTCAAAAGGGAGTTAGATATAACACTCACAACTAAGGGGATCAAGGGGTATGGCGAGAAAGCAGGAATGGGGTACTGAGGTAGCATGTTCAGCCATGAACGCATTGAATGGCGGTGCAAGCTCGAAGGACCGAATGGTCTACTCCTGTACCTATTTTCTATGTTTCTATGTCTCATCCGAAAGACGGCACCTCCGACAGTGCAGCACTCCCTCAGCCTGGCTTTATGTGCTCAAAGTCGCAGGAGTGGGACTTGAACCCACAACCTTCATGACACAGAGGCGAGTGTGCTGCCCACTGAGCCACAGCTGACACGGCGGGGTGTTAGAGCGGATTCTTCAGAACTCGATCAGCTGTTAACCCTTCGAGCTCGAGAACTGTACACAGGAACACAGGAACAGGAGGAGGCCATTTAGCCCCTCGAGCCTGTTCTGCCATTCAGTGAGATCATGGCTTACTTTGCCCCATATCCCTTAATACCTTTGGTCAACAAAAATCTATCAATCTCAGATTTAAAATTAACAATTGACCCAGCATCAACTGTAACGTGTGAATTCTCTTCAGTGTGACCTTAAGTATATGTGTAATTATTATTAATAATAGTGATCATGGTCTGCTTAATTCCAATAAATGCCTTTGAACCCTATTATCTTGCGGAATAACTTAAAAGTAAGAACATCCTTTCCCTAACACTCCCCTTCAGTTGTGGCTTCCGTGCTATGCAGTGCCTGTTTTTTTTTATTCGTTCCTGGGATGTGGGCGTCGCTGGCAAGGCCAGCATTTATTGCCCATCCCTCGTTGCCCTTGAGAAGGTGGTGGTGAGTCTCCTTCTTGAACCGCTGCAGTCCGTGTGGTGAAGGTGCTCCCACAGTGCTGTTAGGGAGGGAGTTCCAGGATTTTGACCCAGCGACGATGAAGGAACGGCCGATATATTTCCAAGTCAGGATGGTGTGTGACTTGGAGGGGAACTTGGAGGTGGTGGTGTTCCCATGCGTCTGCTGCCCTTGTCCTTCTAGGTGGAGGAGGTCGCGGGTTTGTTAAGAAGTTAGGTTCATATGTTGTTATGCCCAGATGGCAACAGACCCTCAAATACTTGGTTGCCCCTGACCTCCCCCGGGTGTCCAACGTAATTTTTAACTTTCTTTTCGTTTTGGTATCTGGGAAGTGCAGCTTGAGCACGGCAAGCGAAGAAAGAGGAAAAGATCCCGCGAGCGGGCCGGCATGATTTACGTTTGCGCTGTCAGCCTTCAAAAACAATCTTTGTTCCATTTTACTGTCGATTTGAAGAGCCGGGTTTACTGCTAACAGAAGCGATTGATCAGCGTGCTTTCTCAGCCACTGACAGTAATAAATGAAATTGCGTAATACAAGTATTCGCACCATGAATATTTAATGCCACACAGCTTGGGTGAAAATTGCTCCGAGCTTGACAACTGACTCCACTGTGAATCTTGAAACAGTTTCGTACGTGGTTGGCTCCCTGCTCACAGAAGGCTGGGCGGCCGAATATTAAATATTGCTGACGATATTCTTGAGGTAAATTTCACCTGGATTCCTGGGCTGCGACTATGTTCATTATAAATATTTGTGGTTTTTCCCCCGCTCCTGAAACCTCCCCTGGTTATTGCGAATTGCCTTGGTGTAATGGAATAAATGAATCACCATGAGCAGAAAGTTTTCTTTATAATGCAGTGGAGACTCTGCGCATACATAAAGACTCTCTCTTTATAGGGCTCACCGGGGATGGTTTACTCTGCGTTTGTTTGGACTCGGTGCAAAGGGGGAATGCTCAGCCCCCGACAGAGAGCCATCAATCTGTTTTATTGGAAGGAACGAGGCAGAGAGGTTGTTGCCGTTCCTTCATCGCCGCTGGGTCAAAATCCCAGAACTCCCTCCCTAACCGCACCGTGGGAGCGCCTTCACCACACGGATATGAGGGGGCAGCAGTTCACCTTGGGATTGAAGGCTTCTTCGGCAGCACCTCCCAAACCCGCGACCTCTTCGACCTAGAAGGACAAGGGCAGTCGGCGCATGGGAACACCACCACCTCCAAGCTCCCCTCCAAGTCACACACCATCCTGACTTGGAAGTATATCGGACGATCCTTCATCGTCGCTGGGTCAAAATCCTGGAACTCCCTCCCTAACAGCACTGTGGGAGCACCTTCACCACACGGACTGCAGCAGTTCAAGAAGGCGGCTCACCACCACCTTCTCAAGGGCAACTAGGGATGGGCAATAAATGCCGGCCTTGCCAGCGACACCCACGTCCCGTGAACGAATAAAAAAAAAACCTCCCATCAAGCGAGAGACTCCCCCCTCCCTGGAGGACTGGAGTCTCTGAAAATTTTTAACGCCCCTTCCCGCTGCCGCCAGAATCGCAACGGAGCTTCAGGTAGAAATGGCCAGGAAGATCGTGGAGCCATTTCTGTGTGGCGGATTGATACGCATGAACTGTGACACCTGCTGCACCTTAACATCCACAGGTGGGGTGCGTGACCAATATACCGCATTTTACGGCTCATATATCAGCCTGGAGATGACACCGACCCAGAATCTGCTGGAGTGGAGCATCTCACGGTGTGTCCCGTGAGTTGGAATTCTTTTCCCTCGCCCTTCAGCTCGAAAACGGGTGCGCCGCTAATTGTTGAACAGCAAATTGTCGAGGGCGTCTGGGCCCTCGGGGAATGACGGGACCGACAGTCTATCTCCTTAACCAATGAGATTTAAGGATAGGGAAAGCAACAGAGCGAACGACGGAGAAGGAAATAGGGTGAATTAGAGTCAAATCAGGTACAGAGAGAGAAATAAAGAGAGGGGAAAGAAAGGTTGGATTAAGAGAGAGGGAATACAAGAGACAGAAAGGAAAAGTAAGAAAAAAAATTAAAATATTTAAAATTTAATTTGTTTTTATTCATCCATGGGACGTGGGCATCGCTGGCAAGGCCAGCATTGAAAAACATCTAGGAACAATTTACTACCTGCAGGAATGAGACTCCACAGTTTCAGTCGTTCCCTTTCTGGGTCGGGTAGTTTGAGTGGTTTTGCAGGAACATAAACCTTGTCGTTAGAAGGGTCCCGACGTCGTTAAGTACCAGCCCTAACTTCCTGCGGCAAGTTTAATGACGGCACAAATCACGGGGAGGTTGACGGCAAGATCCCGTTCTAGGAACCTAACAGCGGAGCGGCGCAAATTGTCCAGCAACTTGTGATGATTCCCAACTCGCGGGATATCTCTTCCTCACCACAAGTTGCTGGTTTTTTTTTACGCCCTAATAACGGCGAGGCCCATTAAACTCGCCATTATTTCCCCAGCAAGTCATGGGCCACTGTGTGATATTCCTGTCTGAACATACGTTGGAGTCAAATTCTTCTGTTTTGCTATTTGCAGAGGTGCTGACGTCGACATCAAAAATGGATGGATTTTCAACACATTGAGATTTGTTTTATTCACTCTTGGGATGTGGGTTTATTTATTCCCCATCCCTAGTTACCTTGAGTCAGCTACAAGGTGTGGGAGAGGAGTCACACGCTGGCCAAACAAAGTACCTTTCCCTGAAGAGCATACGACAACCCAACAGCTTTCATGGCCATTTTCTGGTGCCATACCAATTTCACAACTTGTTATGGTGGGATTTGAACTACTGTGACCTCTCCGTTGCTAGTCTGGTACCAGAAGCTTTAGGCCAGTCCACCTATGTAGAAACATAGAAACATAGAAGATAGGAGCAGGAGTAGGCCATTTGGCCCCTCGAGCCTGCTCTGCCATTTAATGAGATCATGGCTGATCATCCAAATTCAGTACCCTGTCCCTGCTTTCTCCCCATATCCCTTGCTCCCTTTAGCCTTAAGAAATATATCTAACTCCTTCTTGAATATATTTAATGAGTTGGCCTCAACTGCCTTCTGTGGTAGAGAATTCCACAGGTTCACCACTCTCTGGGTGAAGAAATTCCTCCTCATCTCAGTCCTAAATGGCTTACCCCTTATCCTTAGACTGTGACCCCTGGTTCTGGACTCCCCCGTCATCGGGAACATCCTTCCTGCATCCAGTCTGTCTAGTCCTGTTAGAATTTTATAAGTTTACAAGTCAAGCTTGTCCAATGATAACTCGCTGACCTACATTAGCTCCCGGTTAAGCAACGCCTCGATTTTAAAATTCTCATCCTTGTTTTCAACTCCCTCCATGGTCTCAGCCCTCCCTATCTCTGTAATCTCCTCCAGCCCCACAACCTCCCGAGATATCTGCGCTCCTCCAATTCTGACCTCTTGCACATCCACCACTCCACAAGCACTCCACCGTGCCTTCAGCTGCCTGGGCTCTAAGCTCTGGAATTCCCTCCTTAAATCTCTCCGCCTCTCTACCTCTCTCTTCTCTTTTCAGATGCTCCTTAAAACCTACCTCTTTGACCTGTCCTAATATCTCCTTATGTGGCTTGGCGTCAAATTTTGTTTGAAGCGTCTTGGGACATTTTACTATGTTAAAGGCGCTATATAAATGCAAGATGTTGTTGTTGACATATTTTCTCTTTAAAAAAAGTCTCAGAAAATGCCACTAACAGCCATTGAATGCTTGTGATCCATTGGGATTCAGAGGGTCTGTAAGCTTATTTTCTACGAACCGATCTCATGTGGCATTGAAGGTGAGGAGTCATGACTAAGAGTAGTCCTTAGATTAAGTGGGGTTGGAGAACAGGCAATTATTGGAACAGGGGCAGGGAGGAGGTAGAAGAGGCTACAGGGGGTGAGGTAAAATGGAGTAGGAGGAGGGAGAAGGTAGAGTAGGCTGGAGGCAAGGGGAAGGTCAAGTGGGGTTAGAGGCTGAAGGAGTGGGGGGGAGGGGGGCAGTTGTTTCAAAAATGTTAAAATATAAAGGCTCAATACATACACTGATGTAAAAAAAAAATCACAGATAAATACTTAAAGAATTATGAAAGGTGATGAGCAAGAGGTGTGGATCGAGGCAGTGGGGATGAGCCCAGAGGCCTGTTTTTGGAGGTTTAAAAAAAAAAGTAAGTATAAAATACAAATCAAAGTTCAATACGTACATTGATTCAAAAATTTACAACTTAATACTTGAATAAATACTGGGAGTCTATCCAGGGAGGGAAGCTGTAACTCTGGCTGTGGTCTCGGCCTATGGAGGCTTTGAAGCTGGAATGGAGGTTGAGCTGTGGGGGATCTGGAACTCAATCTAGTAGTAGGGCTGGGCCTGTTGGTATGACTGGGGAGTGATGACAGCTAATAACAATCCTATTGAGGGGATACCCACTGGTATGACAGTGTATATTGACAGCCAACTATTTAACTATCTCTAAAATGGAGAATGCGATTCAGGCGCTGATTTTAATACATGAGATAGTTGTTTTCTTTTGGAGGGCAGCAGAGTGTCTCTGCTATGCTGTTGCAGAGGCTTGGGATTTGGGCACCATCGGAGTCATGTTTAGAATTGTTTAGTCCCCTTTCCCTCCATGATTGTGTGGTGTATAAATCTGGGAGCGCTGCTGATGAGCAACATGTTTAAAATCCCTTCTTCAGTGTCCTCTGTTCTGCTCCTCTTATTCCTCCCCTCCCATGAGGCACAAGTGGGACCACAATGGAAAGCAGCCCTCTAGAATCATAGAGGCATAGAAAATTACAGCACAGAAGAAGGCCATTCGGCCCGTCGTGTCTGTGCCGGCTGAAAAAGAGCTATCCACCCTAATCCCACTTTCCAGCTCTTGGTCTGTAGCCCTGTAGATTACGGCACTTCAAGTGCATATCCAAGTACTTTTTAAATGTGATGAGGGTTTCTGCCTCTACCACCCTTTCAGGCAGTGAGTTCCAGACCCACCACCCTCTGGGTGAAAAAAGTTCTCCTCAACTCCCCTCTAATCCTGCTGCCAATTACTTTAAATCTATGCCCCCTGGTATCTATAACATCTATATGCCCATTCTGCAAGTTTATTAATGTCTTCTTGTAATTTGTTGCAGTCCTCCTCAGTATTGACTATCCCTCCCCCCACCCCCCCCCCAATTTGGTGTCATCTATACTCCCTAGTATCCAGAACAAGCTTGGGATGCAAGATTTAAAAAATGTAAGCTGTTAATTGTTACTGAGCGAATCCAGACAGACACTTACCAAGTAATGGCGGTAACCAGTTCACGTTGGCTTCACAGTGAGAGTCCAGGAAGGTCAAAACTTCACCTTTGGCCACCGAAGCCCCTAGCAACCGAGTTCGGATCAGGCCTTCTCTCTTCCTGGTGCGCATGATCCTCACTTTTGGAAATCTAGCCATGTATTCCTCTAACCGTTCTTTCAAGTGCTCTGGAAAGAAAAATAAGTAAACACTTGAACCCTTTTGGAGAGGATTTTTTAAATATAAGTACATAAGAATTAGGAGCAGCAGTAGGCCATACGGCCCCTCGAGCCTGCTCTGCCATTCGATAAGATCATGGCTGATCTTCGACCTCAACTTCACTTTCCCGCCCGATCCCCATATCCCTTGATTTCCCCTAGAGTCCAAAAATCTATCTATCTCAGCCTTGAATATACTCAACGACTCAGCATCAACAGCCCTCTGGGGCAGAGAATTCCAAAGATTCACAACCCTCTGAGTGAAGAAATTTCTCCTCATCTCAGTCTTAAATGGCCGACCCCTTATCCTGAGACTGTGACCCCTAGTTCCAGACTTCCTGCCATTCATATGTTCTTATGTTCTGTGGTAACACAATACAGCTTCCTGTGACTCGAACTTTATTGCATCACTTCCTGTGATTAGTCCAGGATAAATACTGGACTGATCAGTTGGATCCTGGAGAGGCATAGAGTAAGACCTCTTTTGTATGTAGCACCTTTTTAGTTGATTAAAGCTTACTTTAAGTTCACCACGCGTAAGGCTCATTCTTACGACATGTTCTTACTTCAATGTGCAGATTTCAGTCAATTGATCAGGATGGTAGAAGCTCTTTTCATGTTAAAAAGAGATTTGGCCCTTTCAGTAATTTATTTTTGTACCTATTTTCTCCCTTCACCTACCCTTCCATCCCTCTCTACTGAAGCCGTTGTCTCCTTACTGGGACACAGTTCCATGAAGGCTGCTCACCCAGCAGTACCTCACTCAAATGGCCATTGATCACACATCAAACTAGACAGCGAGTGTCAAAGGCCATTTGACTGTCCTCTCCCAATGTCCACACGTGCGCTGTCCCAGCAAGGGTCAGTGGATAGTGATCCGGTGTCCATTTTCCCTTCACTAACCCAGGGACATTGAGACCAATGGTAGCACCTCTACTGATGAGAAGATCTAACTCAGAGTGGACTGCGGACTGAATCCAGGTTTGTGCAGTGCACTCACTGCAGCTGCAATGTTTTACTTGTCATCCAGTCTGCTCCCACTAGGTGTTAAAGTTTAAAAGTAATGCTGCATTTCAATGTACCAAGCATGATTGCACCCACCCCCATCTCCTCACACACACACACACACACACACATACATCCACATACTCACACACACGCACTCACACACACACAGTCTCACACACCCACCCCCTGTAAGATATAATTCGCTGTTTGTTGTGACTTGGCTGAATTTAATGTACCAGCATGCTTCGAGAGTTCTGCAAACAAACCTTTGAACAGAATTAGTTAACTTCTGTAACCCTGTTAGACATGGCATAAGCGGCCCATTGTCTACAGATTTGGTTAACTTGTGCAATCTCATCAGACAGGACCTCGAGAGTTCTGCAAAACAAACCCTCAAGCTGATTGAACAATGAGGAACTACTGCAACCCCTTCAGACATGGCGCAAGCGGCCTTGAGGCTCATTGACTACAGATAAGGAGAAAAGATACCCATGATTGAACAATCGTCAACGTGGTCTGGGACGCGTGCGCATTGGGAGGCCTGCCAAATTTTGGGTATAACTGAAACAGTTAGGGAACGCTTGGGACTGCCGCAGTGAGTCGGGCGACTTGACCGGTCACACAGAAGAAGGGCCGACTGGTCACTGCCGAACCGGTCACTCGCTGTTGTTAGTATGTGTGTATGCTTATGCTTGCCCGTTGAAGCTTATGCTTGCGTGTAAACTTGATTTTATGCATTCTTGTAAATTGATTGATTTTAATGTGTCAGCTGTGGCTCAGTGGGTAGCACACTCTGCCTCTGAGTTAGAAGGTTGTGGGTTCAAGTCCACTCCAGAGACTTCAGCACAAAAATCTAAGCTGACACTCTAGTGGAGTGCTGTACTGGCAGAGGTGCCGCCTTTCGGATGAGACGTTAAACTGAGGCCCTGTCTGCTCTCTCAGGTGGACGTAAAAGAGCCCATGGCACTATTTTGAAGAAGAGCAGGGGAGTTATCCCTGGTGTCCTGGCCAATATTTATCCCTCAATCAAAAAAACAGATTATCTGGTCATTATCACATTGCTGTTTGTGGGAGCTTGCTGTGTGCAAATTGGCTGCCGCATTTCAACAGTGACTCCACTTCAAAATTTACTTCATTGGCTGTAAAGTGCTTTGAGATGTCTGGTGGTCGTGAAAGGCGCGATAGAAATGCAAGTTTTTCTTTAGGTAAAGAAGTAATTACCCTGAAATGTTTGTCTCATTGTCTTCATTCTGGTTTGGGTCCAAAATCGAAGTAACTGTCAGACCGGGATACCGTAAAGGGTCTAGTCTTACGCCCCACACTCTCACACACCCACCCCTACCTCCCCACACACACACATGTGATGATGAAAAAACAAAACATTAAAACATTCTCAGCATTAGATCACTAAGAACTGGGCAGTTCCAGAAAGCTGCATTCGATATATAGGGCCTGAATTAAGGAGCCATGGCTTAAAGGAAGAACTTGCATTTATACAGCGCCTTTCACAACTTCAGGCTATCTCAAAGCCAATCACACCCAATGAAGTACTTCTGAAGTGTAGTTACTGTTGTAATGTAGGGAACGCGGCAGCCAATTTGCGCACAGCAAGCTCCCACAAACAGCAATGAGATAATGATCACACATTCTGTTTGCGGTGATGTTGGCTGAGGGATAAATGTTGGCCAGGACACCGGGAGAACTCCTCTGCTCTTTTTCAAAAAAATGCCATGAGATCTTCTACATCCACCTGAGAGGGCAGACAGGGCTCCTCTGAAAGATGGCACCTCCAACAGCACTCTGTCAGTACTGCACTGGAGTGTCAGCCTAGATTATGTGCTCAAGTACGTGGAACTTGACTCCAGACCCTTTTGACTCAGAGGCGAGAGTGTTACCACTGAGTCAAGGCTGAGACCTAAATGTAATACAAGCACTGATACATTGCTGTTAACCTGCAATGAGTATCTTGCCCGATGCTGGGAAGGTCAGTGTCGCAATGCTCCCTCTGCACTCCTGTCCCATACTGGGAACTCACTGATGCAGCCATCCATGTAACTCCTACTGAGGCTCTGCTGACCTTGTTTTTATTCATTTATGGGATGTGGGCATCGCTGGCAAGGCCAGCCTTTATTGCCCATCCCTAATTGCCCTTGAGAAGGTGGTGGTGAGTCGCCTTCTTGAACCGCTGCAGTCCGTGTGGTGAAGGTACTCCCACAGTGCTGTTAGGGAGGGAGTTCCAGGATTTTGACCCAGCGACGATGAAGGATCAGCGATATACATCTAAGTCAGGATGGTGTGTAACTTGGAGGGGAACTTGGAGGTGGTGGTGTTCCCATGCACCTGCTGCCCTTGTCCTTCTAGGTGGAAGAGGTCGCGGGTTTGAGAGGTGCTGCCGAAGAAGCCTTGGTGAGTTGCTGCAGTGCATCTTGTAGATGGTACACACTGCAGCCACGGTACGCCGGTGGTGGAGGGAGTGAATGTTTAAGGTGGTGGATGGGGTGCCAATCAAGCGGGTTGCTTTGTCCTGGATGGTGTCGAGTTTCTTGAGTGTTGTTGGAGCTGCACTCATCCAGGCAAGTGGAGAGTATTCCATACACTCCTTACTTGTGCCTTGTATGACCACCAGACGTCTCAAAGCGCTTTACAGCCAATGAAGTACTTTTGAAGTGGAGTCACTGTTGTAATGTAGGATGGTGGAAAGGCTCTTGGGAGTCAGGAGGTGAGACACTCGCCGCAGAATACCTAGCCTCTGACCTGCTCTTGTTGCCACAGTATTTATGTGGCTGGTCCAGTTAAGTTTCTGGTCAATGGTGACCCCCCTGGATGTAGATGGTGGGGGATTTGGTGATGGTAATGCCGTTGAATGTCAAGGGGCGGTGGTTAGACTTTCGCTTGTTGGAGATAGTCATTGTCTGGCACTTGTGTGGCACGAATGTTACCTGCTACTTATCAGCCCAAGCCTGAACGTTGTCCAGGTCTTGTTGCATGCGGGCATGGGCTGCTTCATTATCTGAGGAGTTGTGATGGCATTGAACACTGTGCAGTCATCAGCGAACTTGGCAATACCCCAGTAAGTAAAGTCAGTGATGAACACAAACCATATTGCAATAAGCTATTTTTCAATGCAATCAACATAATTAACCGAGTGCGTCATCCAGTCACGTACAGTCATAAGCACTTTTACAATGCTGCTCGGATTAAGCACTGCACTCTTCTTTTCCTGCCCATGTCCCCAAATGAAGGGGAGGGAGGAGGCAGGTGACGAAGGCGGAGGGATCCAGAGAAGGAAGAGTTTGTTTCTAGACATCCAATCTCTGCTCCTGGGATCCATGAAAAGTTGGATCACGAGTGTCATCTCAGGCATAAAATTTACCTGCTTTATATTAAAAGGCAGCGTGAAGCACAGTACTCATCGTCACAGAGTCAGAGGGGGTGATTTTATCAATGGGGACGTGATGGAGGCGGGAAAGCTGCTTGTCGGGTTTTAGTCTCGCCTCCATCAACGTCTGGCCAACCCGCGCTATTTTCCCTTGATTGACCTCGTTAAGCCCGCCCAGCGGGCTTAGCCGGCCAATTAAGGGAAAGCCGGTGACAGATGATGTCAGCGAGTGATTTTTTGACAGCTGAATTGTCATCGTTTGACAGCTCTGTGAAGCTGTCAAACACTGACAATCGGTCTTCTAAGTTGAGACCTTGGATACAGGCTCACTTAGAAAGCTTTCCTGAGCAGAAAGCAGAAGGCTGCTGCATTTAAGAATGCCGGTGAAAGGAGGAAGCTCCGCAGCCTAAAGGGATGAAGCCTGGAGGAAGAAGCAAAGGTAAGTAATCTTATTAAAACACTTTAGACTCACCTCACACACTTACCTCTCCACACTTGCACTCATCACTCACCTGCACACCGGACATTTCAGCCCCTCCGACCCCCGCAGACCCACGGCTCGCCTCGCTGACCCTGGCGAGGTTTGGAGCCGTCGGGAAGCCCACACTTTAGGGCTCAAAATAGGGATTAGCCAAAAAACTGCCTGTTAACTACCTGTTAACAGGCAGTTAATTGGCACGAAACCCCTTACCGCCTCGAGGACACAGGACCTGGCACGGGTCAGGTACCCGCCTCCTGGGAAGATGGCACGGAGGCGGGTTGGGGGCGGGATGGGTACCCGCTCCCAGATTCTGCCACTTTCCTGGCAGTCCCGCCTCCATACCCGCCTCCCCAGGGCTGGGAAAATCGCCCCCTTAGAGTCATAACGGCACAGAAGGAGGCCATTCTGCCCATCGAGTCCGTGCAGGCTCTCTGTAGAGCAATCCAGTCAGTCCCATTCCTCCGCTCTATCCCCTTAGCCCTGCAAATTTATTTCCCTCAAGTGCCTATCCAGTCTCCCCTTGAAAACATTGAGTGTCTCCGCTTCCACCACTTCCGTCGGCAGCGAGTTCCAGGTCCTCACCACTCGCTGCGTAAAAAAGTTTTTCCTCCCGCCATCAACAGCAATCTATCAAAGCAATAATGCCTGATATACTGAGTTCCCAACTGCGTAGGAACATAGGAACAGATGTAGGCCCTTCAGCAATCTCAAGCCTGTTCCAGCATTCAATTAGATCATGCCTAATCTGTATCTTAACTCCACTCACTCGCCTTTTCTTCATATTCCTTGATACCTTTACCAAACAGAAAATCTATCGATCTCAGTCTTGAAAGTTTCAACTGACCCAGCATCCACAGCCTACTGGGGAGCGAGTACTGGATTTCTATTACGCTTTGTGTGAAGAAGTGCTTCTTGATTTCACTCCTGAACGGCCCGGCTCTAATTTTAAGCTTATGCCCCCTTCACTGTGGTTCGTTGGAAGGCACACTGTAGTAGTTCATTAGTGTTTTCAGTTACCTGTCAAATACCTTCTTACAGAGTCTCACATGATTTCACTTCACTAATAAATAACTCTTAACACTTCTTTCTCGAAGGCTTGTTTAATATTCATTAAATCGATCAGAGGCATGATTCATTCCAACGTTAACAAGTTGCATTTGTGTAGTAACCTGGCTGTGGAAAAACATCTCCGGGTATTGTACAGGGGCAGCGGGGGGAGGAACATAGGAACAGGAATAGACCATTCAGCTCCTCGAGCCTGCTCTGCTATTCAATGAGATCATGGCTGATCTGTGACCTAACTCCATAAAGCCGCCTTTGCCCCATATCCCTTAATACCTTTGGTTAACTCCATATTGGCTGTGTGATGACCTTATTGATATGTGTCAGCTGTGGCATCCTCGCCTCTGAGTCAGAAGGTTGTGGGTTCAAGTCCCACTCCAGAGACTTGACCACAAAAATCTAGGCTGACACTCCAGTGCAGTGCTGAGAGAGTGCTGCACTGTCGGAGGTGCCATCTTTCAGATGAGACGTTAAACCGAGGCCCTGTCTGCTCTCCCAGGTGGACTTAAAAGATCCCATGGCACAATTTCGAAGAAGAGCAGGGGAGTTCTCCCCGGTGTCCTGGCCAATATTTATCCCTCAACCAACATCACTAAAACAGATTATCCGGTCATTATCACGTTGCTGTTTGTGGGAGCTTGCTGTGCGCAAGTTGGCTGCTGCGTTTCCCACATTACAACAGTGACTACACTCCAAAAAAAAGGTACTTCATTGGCTGTAAAGAGCTTTGGGACGTCCGGTGGTCGTGAAAGGTGCTATAGAAATGCAAGTCTTTCTTTCTTTCTAAAACGGAAAACGCTGGAAACACTCAGCGGGTCAGGCAGCACCCGGGGAGGCGAAAGAAAAGTTCCGGGTGAGGACAGCCACCCGAAACAGGTGCTGCCTGTCCTGCTGTGTGTTTCTCGCATTTCCTGTTATTGAGCTAGTTTCACCAGCGCTGTAGGAATTGAACAATTTGTAGCCCCCAAGATGAAATGGATAGAGACGAGGGAGAAAGGAATAGAAGGACATTTCGATAGGGTGTGATGAAGAGAGGTAGCAGGAACATAAACACCGGCATGGACCAGTTGGGATGAATGGCCAGTTTCTGTGCTGTAAATTCTATGTAATTCTATGTAATGCAATCTCTGCTCTTCCGAATCGTGACAGTTTTAAACATCCGTCTTGGCATTGCAAGTAGCTCTTAAAGAACAAAGCCAACGTTATTAAGTGGTTGTCAGATGTCACATTGCCAAAGCCCTTTAGCCATAACCATGGGTCCCATTGCAGTAAAACCACTCCAGTTTACTTTTGCGTTTTACGAGGAGGCTATTAAACACGAGGTAGGTTTATATGGCCATTAATGGGTGATTAATAGGAGCTACCAGAGAACACTGGTAAACCAGCAGGCAGATCGCTGCGATAGGTTGCAGTAGGAAAAATAACTTCTTCATGTGGCAGCTTTGCTGTCATTTTCCCACAAATTTATTTTCTCTCTCGTGCCAGTCCTGCCCAGCCATGTGCCCATTGGCACGGAATGCGTGGCAGGAACCCTGCTGGCCGGACTGCTGGCAATGCCAGCCTATATCAGCACTTCAATGAGGAGGCACGTATCAATTTCTCCCCTTACCCCCAACCCCACCGTACTTTCTTTTGGACTTCAATGGAGCGTTAAATTGGCCGGGTTCTAAACCGGGCGTTCGACTCAAACCCGCCAAGGGGGGGTTAGGTTAAAATCGGGGCTTGAGTTACTAATCCAGTACCGTAACCACCACATTACCATACTTAGATGATCATACTTTGGTTTAGTACCTCCCTTCACAGTGCCACTCAGATGAATCGAGTGGGGCGAATCGAAGCTGAGCAGTGGAGTTATCCCCGGTGTCCTGGCCAATATTTATCCCTCAATCAACAACCCTAAAACAGATTATCTGGTCATTATCACATTGCTGCTTGTGGGAGCTTGCTGTGCGCAAACTGGCTGCTGCGTTTCCTACATTACAACAGCGACTACGCTTCAAAAGTACTTCATTGGCTGTAAAGCACTTTGGGATGTCCTGAGGTCGTGAAAGGCGCTATAGAAATGCAAGTATTTCTTTCTTTTTAGTCTGCAGAGTGCAGCATCACAATGTTGCTGCTTCAGTATGCAACAGTACCAATAACGTGTTTATAACTCAACGTTCTTACCATTAAGAGAGTTCCACATTCTCACCACTCTCTGAGTAAAGAAGTTTCTCCTGAATTCCTTATTGGATTTATTAGTGACTGTCTTATATTTATGGCCCCTAGTTTTGGATTGCCCCACAAGTGGAAACATCTTCTCTACATCTACCCTATCAAACACTTTCATCATCTTAAAGACCTCTATCAGGTCACCACTCAGCCTTCTTTTTTCTATGATGCGGAGATGCCGGTGTTGGACTGGGGTGGACAAATGTGAGAAGTCGCACAACACCAGGTTATAGTCCAACAGCTTTATTTGAAATCACAAGCTTTCGGAGCGCTGCTCCTTCGTCCTGACGAAGGAGCAGCGCTCCGAAAGCTTGTGATTTCAAATAAAGCTGTTGGACTATAACCTGGTGTTGTGCGACTTCTCACATTCTTTTTTCTAGAGTAAAGAGCCCCAGCCTGTTCAATCTTTCCTGATGGGTATAATGTCTCAGTTCTGGTATCATCCTTGTAAATCTTTTCTGCACCCTCTCCAGTGGCTGTATGTCCTTTTTGTAATATGGAGACCAGAACTATACAGAGTACTCCAAGTGTGGCCTAACCAAGGTTATATACAAGTTTAACATAATTTTTCTGCTTTTAAATTCTATTCCTCTCAAAATGAACCCCAGTGCTTTGTTAACTGCATTGCTACTTTTAATGATTTGTGAATCTGTACCCCTAGATCCCTTTGCTCCTCTGCCCCATTTAGACTAAGGAGAATGTGGCCTCCTTATTCCTCCTACCAAAATGAACCACCTCGCACTTATCTATAAAGAAGCAAAAAGCAAGGCATTTGCATTTTTGGGGCACTTTTACCCTTTACTGCCTGAAAGGGTGGTGGAAGCAGATTCAATCGTAACTTTTAGGAATTTAATATACGTACTTGAAAAGGAAACATTTGCAGGGCCATGGGGAAAGAGCAGGGGGGGAGTGGGACTAATTGGAGAGCTCTTTCAAAGAGCTGGCACAGGCATGATGGGCCGAATGGCCTCCTTCTGTGGTCTGATTCTATGTGAATCATTGATGAAGAAGAACTTTTAACGGTCAGTCGCTAGATATGTTTCTTTAACCCAACACCGTTCGTCACCTTCAGCTGAATGGAATATAGTCAAAGCCACCTGATAAATCGTGGGGAAAGCAATGCTTTGCTACGTGCATTATCATTCCTTCTCCAGGTCATTCTGTTATTTTTTAATGCATTTTTTTATGGCTTTGTTAACTGCATTGCTACTTTGACGAAGGGTCATCGACCTGAAACGTTTAACTCTGTTTCTCTCTCCACGGATGCTGCCTGACCTGCTGAGCATTTCCAGCATTTTCTGTTTTTATTTCAGATTTCCAGCATCCGCAGTATTTTGCTTTTGCATTCTGTTGTTTTTGTTTGTTACCGCCACTGCATTTTAATTAAAGCCGGGTATTTAAATTCCACGACAACTAATGAACGAAGGTAGTCAGATGTGAAAGTCAGCACCCCTGTCAGGTACGCTGCGAAAATGTGCCTAATTGTTTAATTTAAAAAACAAAATCTATCATTGTATCTTTCTCGCAGTTGATTAAATAAGGTAATAAATCACATGCACGATACATGCCAAGGCAACACCTAGTCATCTGTCAGAACGGGAACCAGACTGTCGCTGAGTGACAAATAAATAGTAATTGAGAAACAGGAGTTTTACATTCTTGTCAACAGAACGGCAACATATGATAAAGGGCAGCATCAAAGCTTTCTCTGGCGCTGGTTAATAAGCAAAAGTTTTCAACTCGGTTTTTCTTTCAGGCTTTATAACTTTACCTAATCTGAAGGGCTCGGTGGTCCATAAGTACTTCTATTCAGTCTTGATGGAACAACTAGAAGAAGTCATTCAGTAGAAATAGCACTTGCAACTTGACCTCCTTACTAAGACAAGTACCTCTTTTATTTTTAATTGTCTGTGTCCCATCACGCCTCAGTACTGCACCACAAGCCACCTGACCCTTGAACCGGAAGTGAACTAACATTGCGAGATCGGTGCCAGTGCAGCCGTCAATAGATTGTGCATATCCCTTTCACTGAGAAACGAAGCCTAGTCAACAACAAAAAAAGCCAGAGGGGAGATGACGAGAATGTTTTCTTTTTCCTCAGCGAGTTGTTATGATGTGGAATGCCCTGCCAGAAAGGGCAGCGGCAGCACATACAGTAGTAAGTTTCAAAATGGAATTGGACAAATACTTGAAAAGGAAAAAAAATTGCAGGGCTGTGGGGAAAGAGCAGGGGGGGAGTGGGACTGATTGGACAGCTCTTTCAAAGAGCCGGCGCAGGCACGATGGGCCGAATGGCCTCCTTCTGTGCTGTGTCATTCTCTGATTCTATGATAGAGAATCTGCAGGCTGTTGGTCCCAGTAACTACGGCAGGAGCACTTCCACTGCTGACCCTGGCGGGCTTTATTGTGCTGGGGGAGGTTCTCTGATTTGCCAATGTCCAGTGCTGGCGTAATTAGAGGCCCGTTTATGGCGTCCGCTGAAAGGCTATTCTGCCACATGTTAAATCTGTATCAACTATGTATTTTGTGAAATCACCTTTGTATTAACCAAATATGTACCTGATGACTATTAACAGATTGTAGGTATTGTTGTAACCTCACATGTAGCTTGACTCATTGTGCCACACGTATTTTTGACATGCAGCTTTTACGGTTCTTTATATGATCACCTTCATGTATTAATCAAACAAGCATACAGTAACCATAAAACCTAGAATCTGATAAGCTTTGCAAAACTGTAAGAGAAGACGCATTCTGCCTTAATGCAATTAACAAAGCGTGAGATTGCTAACATAAGCCGCAGCTATAGTCACACTAACAGTGGCCGCGAGATAAGAAACTGTCTCTACTTACAATACGGGTCTTAGAATTAATAGCCTGAGACCAGGCAAGGAATGTGAGATAACAGGCCTGAGACCAGGCAAGGAATGTGAGATAACAGGCCTGAGACCAGGCAAGGAATGTGAGATAACAGGCCTGAGACCAGGCAAGGAATGTGAGAGAACTGACTAAAATTGCTGATTAAGGCCTTGAGAAGAAGCAAGGCCGGATAAGATGGAGAAACAGCCCTTTTCAGTGTTGTAGGCTGATGATTGGTCCATCAAAGTGGTATGCATCTTGAGGACCACTCAATCCCCCCCCTTGTCCGTCAAAGGTAGAGATAAGAAGTGGGCCGATTCTCCTTCCTTTGCTGGAAGATACTCGACGCCCTATTGGTCTTTCGAAAGACCCCAATAGGGTAGACACCCGTGTCAGTATAAACCCCTGTACACACCCTCAAAAGTGGCATGAAAGAGAGATCAGTTGCAGGGGCTAGCTGTAGAGAATCCAGGACAGCAGCAAGGGCTGACCCTGGAAAGGAACCAGGCAGCAGTGGCCCACGAGAAGAGGATCCGGATCCGAACAGAGGATACCCCAGGCGGGGTCGGGCCAACGGACGGACGAGACCCCAAGCTTCCTTCAAGACTCCTACCGAGTGGGCACAAACTCTACCCAGGACGGCACGGGTGGTATAATTCCCGTTCTGTAATGTAAACTACTGCAAGGCACTTATAGGTGCTGACCCTTGCGTGAAACTTAATAAAATACCACTGTACCATACTGGAGTCACGTCGATCATTGGGAAAGTGTACAAAACACCCTGACACCGCCATGCTGGTACCGGCGGGAAATTCAACGCAAGGTTCCTGACCACAGCAGGGAAGGGAGCTGCTGGGTTTCTCCCACTAGAAACAACATTCCCTGCCTCAGCTCATAGACTCATAATGGAATGGTTACAGCACAGAAGGAGGCCATTCGGCCCGTCGAGCCCATGCCAGCTCTCTGCAAGAGCACTTCATCTAGTCCCACTCCCCCGCCCTTTCCCCATAGCCCTGCAAATTGTTTTCCTTCAGGTACTTATCCGATTCCCTTTTGAAAGCCACAATTGAATCTGCCTCCACCACCCTCTCAGGCAGTGCATTCCAGATCATAACCACTCGCTGCGTAAAAAAGTTGTTCCTCATGTCGCCTTTGGTTCTTCTGCCAGTCACCTTAAATCTGTCTCCTCTGGTTCTCGACCCTTCCGCCAATGGGAACAGTTCCTCTCTATCTACTCGGTCCAGACCCCTCATGATTTTGAACACCTCTATCAAATCTCCTCTCAACATTCTCTGCTCTAAGGAGAAGAACCCCAGCTTCTCCAGTCTATCCACGTAACTGAAGTCTCTCATCCCTGGAACCATTCTTGTAAATCTTTTCTGCACCCTCTCTAAGGCCTTCACATTCTTCCTAAAGTGCGGTGCCCAGAATTGGACACAATACTCCAGTTGAGGCCGAACCAGAGGTAGGTCTGTTGCCAAAATCCTCATCCGTGCCTTTGTTACCTCCACTCTCGACTATTCCAATGCTCTCCTGGCCGGCCTCCCACCTTTCACCCTCCGCAAACTTGAACTCATCCAAAACTCGGCTGCCCGTATCCTAACTCGTGCCAAGTCCTGTTCACCCATCGCTGACCTATATTGGCTCCCGGTCCGGCAACACCTCAATTTTAAAATTCTCAAATCTTGTGTTCAAGTCCCCCCATGGCCTTGCTCCTCCATATCTGGAACCTTCCTCCAGCCCTGCAAACCTCCGACATCTCTGCGCTCCTCCAATTTTGGCCTCTTACCCATACCCGATTTCCGTCGCTCCACCATTGGTGGTCGCGTCATCAGCTGCCTGGACCCTAAGCTCTGGAATTCCCTCCCTGAACCTCTCCCCCTCTCTACATCTCTCTCCTCATTTAAAACGTTCCTTAAAACCTACCTCTGTGACCACATGTTCTAATATCTCCTTATGTGGCTCATGTCAAATTCTGTATGATAATGCTCCTGTGCAGCGCCTTGGGATGTTTTTACTCCACGAAAGGCGCTATACAAATGCAAGTTGTTGGTGGTGTTGTTATGGTGCCCCATGTGAAGAGGGCTGCATTAAAAATGAATTATTAGTCATTCTGCTGACCATACATCGGGTCCCACCGATGGTCACTTGGATGAGGTACTGTGAAGTGCCCATGCAACTGTCTTCTGGATAGAAAGAGGGGGAGAGGGAAGAAAAATGATGGAATAAAATAGAAAAGCTTTTCATTACACATTCAATGATTTGCTTGAGCAGCTCGAGGGATAATAAGGAGTCTTCTTTGCGTTTGATGGATATCGTCACTGCTTCGCCTGCCTCATTATAATTAATGGAGAAACCTTGGCGGCTTCAAAAGGCAGTGAATGTATATGTTTAGTCTAATGAAAAGTTCTCCTATATAATTAATGAGTTAGCTTTCCTGGCGGACTGTGGATTACGCTTGTTAAGGCACTTATTCTAAATCTTTAACATAGTCTGAAATGCTTTGAAAGATTTCTCATCTTGGTGATTAATGGCTAAGCTGTGATATTAGGATGTAAAGTATCGCACAGACTAGGTAATTGGCTTGAAAAACAGGAAACAAAGGGTAGACACAAATAGGAACCTGCCAGTTTTGGAAGTGGATATGAATGGCAGACCCTCAGGAGAGTCAGTGTGGTCACCCTTACTACTTGTTTTTATATTAATGACTTGGCTACAGGACATTGTAAACCAACTTTTCAGACGAAACAATAGGAGGCACAGCAAATAATGAGGAACAATGCAAGTCTGGCGAAATAATTATTACGGGGGCTAGGATTACCACCATTTTGAAAACAACAACAACAACAACTTGCATTTATGCAGCTCCTTCTGTGTCCCAGGGCGCTTCACAGGAACGCTATCACCAAAACTTTTGACACCGAGCCACATAAGGAGATATTAGGACAGGTGACCAAAAGCTAGGTCAAAGAGGTAGGTTTTAAGGAGCGTCTTAAAGGAGGAGAGAAAGAGAGGTAAAGAAGGGGAAAGGTTTAGGGAGGGAATTTCAGAGCTTAGGGTCTAGAGAGCTGAAGACGCGGTCGCCAATGGTGGCGTGATGAAAATCGGGGATGCGCAAGAGACTTGAATTGAAGGAGCGCAGAGATCTTAGAGGGTTGTGGGGGGTGGAGGAGATTACAAAGATAGGGAGGGGCCGAGGCCATGGAGAGATTTGAAAACAAAGATGAGAATTTTAAAATCGAGGTGTTGCCGGACCGGGGGCCAATGTAGGTCAGCGAGCACAGGGGTGATGGGTGAACGGGACTTGGTGTGAGTTAGGATTCAGGCAGAGGACAAAAGTTACTGAACATACGCAGTGTGACTGTACAGAGGTTATCTTCTTTTTTGCGTGCAAATCTTTCATCTAAACACAAAAATGGTAAGTTATCTTTTCCTATTCCACATTGTGACCAGCCTTCTGTGTGCCGCCAGCATTTTCAGTTTTATTCCCTTTTATTTGGATGGTAGTGGGGGGGTGGGGGGGGGGGGGCAGGTGGGAGCTGAGGTAGGGGGAAGGGGTGCTGAGATTGACTTTGATGATGAGGAAAGTCAACTGAAACGTTAAGATCCTCAATAACCTTGGGGGGCCACAATGAGTTTACGTTAAAAAGTCAGATTGCGGTAACAAATGCAAAGCACCCCAAGATATTTCACAAAAAGGACATGTTGGGGGGAAAGAACAGATGCCAAGCAGGAGTTAAGTGAAGAGCTAGGTGAGGTGACTGAAGGCACGGTAAAAATATCTGGATGCTCCTTTAAAAAAACAAACTATTCTGTCTAAAACAGGACGGGTGGCAACTCCAATGGAAGCAACGGCCAAAAATAAACGGGCTCGTCCGGCCTAATGGCTTTGTTCCCTTTCCTAAAAGCTCTTGGGGGATGACCTAATAGAGGTCTTTCAGAGTATGAAAGGGTTCGGTAGGATAGATAAAGAAAAGATGTTTTCACTTGTCGGGGAGACCAAAACAACGTTCCTTCTAAGCTGCCTGCGGGTCCGGCTTTTCCAACGTGACATTTAGCGCATGCACGAAACTTTGAATGGGCCGCGCAGCCCGTTAAAGGGACCGCGCACCCCCCAAAAAATTAGAGGGAACATTGGCCGTAAATATAAGATAGTCACTAATAATCCAATAGGGAATTCAGGAGAAACTCCTTTACTCAGATAGTGGTGCATAAGAACATATGAATTAGAAGCATGAAGTATGCCACACGGCCCCTCGAGCCTGCTCCGCCATTCAATAAGATCATGGCTGATCATCGACCTCAACTCCACTTTCTTGCTCGATCTCCATATCCCTTAAATCCCCTAGAGTCTAAAAATCTATCTATCTCAGCCATGAATATACTCAAAGACTCAGCATTCACAGCCCTCTGGGGCAGAGAATTCCAAAGATTCACAACCCTCTGAGTAAAGAAATTCCTCCTCATCTCAGTCTTAAATGCCAGGTATGTCCTGTCCACAAAAAGCAGGACAAATCCAATCCGGCCAATTACCGCCTCATCAGTCTACTCAATCATCAGCAAAGTGATGGAAGGTGTCATCGACAGTGCTATCAAACAGCACTTACTCACCAATAACCTGCTCACTGATGCCCAGTTTGGGTTCCGCCAAGACCACTCGGCTCCCGACCTCATTACAGCCTTAGTCCAAACATAGAAACATAGAAACATAGAATCTAGGAGCAGGAGTAGGCCATTCGGCCCGTCGAGCCTGCTCTGCCATTCAATACAATCATGGCTGATCATCCAAATCCAGTACCCTGTCCCTGCTTTAATCCCCACAGTACACATATCCCACCCTACCCCCGTAACCCCACGTATTTAATTCCCCCTAACATATCCCATCCTATCCCCATAACCCCACATATTTAATCCCCCCTAACACTAAGGGTCAATTTATCATAGCCAAATCAACCTAACCCACACATTTTTGGACTGTGGGAGGAAACCGGAGCACCCGGAGAAAACCCACGCAGACACGGGGAGAATGTGCAAACTCCACACAGACAGTCACCCGAGGTCAGATTCGAACCCGGGTCTCTGGCGCTGTGAGGCACCAGTGCTAACCACTATGCCACCGTGTTGCATACATGGACAAAGGAGCTGAATTCCAAAGGTGAGGTGAGAGTAACTGCCCTTGACATCAAGGCAGCATTTGACCGAGTGTGGCATCAAGGAGCCCTAGTAAAATTGAAGTCAATGGGAATCGGTGGGAAAACGCTCCACTGGCTGGAGTCATATCTAGCACAAAGGAAGATGGTTGTGGTGGTTGAAGGTCAATCATCACAGCCCCAGGACATCGCTGCAGGAGTTCCTCAGGGCATTGTCCTAGGCCCAACCAACTTCAGCTGCTTCATCAATGACCTTCCCTCCAACATAAGGCACTATCTAGGCTGACACATAAATGCAGCACTCCCTTAGCGCTGCATTTACGTGTCAGTCTAGAAAGTGCGTTCAGGCCTTTATCTGGCCAAATTGCACTCTTAAGGTTAGATTTTGACTTTGTGCTGTTGTGTAAAATGGGTGATAGCGATTCGGCAGATCGTTTTACATCTCTCCCGATTTTTATTTCTGTTGAATTCAATACAACTAGAAATCGGGAGAAATGGGCTAATAGGGTTAGATGAAGAGGGGTGGGAGGAGGCTCGTGAGGAGCATAAACACCAGCATGGACCATGTTAGGCCGCATGGCCTGTTTCTGTGCTGTCGATTCTATGTAATGTAAAATGGACTGCCGATACACTATCATCAACTTTACACTATTGTACAAAGTTAAAATCAACCCAATATATATTTCTTGGAAGCTAAAGTTGCTAAATTTATCTAAATATTAGTCGCCCACCACACACAAAAAATGATGAGCTGAGCTCATATCACACAAATATTTTCAGCTTGATGTAGTCGGCAGGATTTCAAAACATGTCAGAAAAAAAGTTTTCAAACCAGATTGCGCTAATCCTCCACGGTATATGTCAGAAGCACATAAGACGACAAAGAACAAGAAAGGAAGATTAAGAATGTTCAAAAGACATTTGAAAGAACATTTGTTCTGTCACATTCTTGGATCATCGAATGTTCAAGAGTTCTTGATGGTAGAAAAAGTTTTTAAAAAAAGGTTCACCTATTTTACTTACTGTGATTTTTTTTTTTAACTCTGGCTACGGCCCCGATTGTAAATCCAGGTGGATTCCCCGCTCAGGCCTGAGTTAAAATTACAATGATGTCATCGGACTGCAACATGCCTATGTAAAGAAGGACCCTGTTGGGCTCCGGGCGCGTGTCCTTGCTGCCTGCTCAGGAGAGCAGGTTAAAATTGAAGATCTTGCGATCATGTCGGCTTTCGGACAGGTAAGAGCCGGGGTGATTTTAACTGCCCACCCGCCAGGTTTCTGCTGAGCGACGAGGGTTAAAATCGCCCCCTAGTACATGTCTTAAAAATAAAAGGTAAGTGAAATTGGCTGCAGGTTGGTTCCAAAGTGAACATCTGGCAGTAAATGAAATGAAAGCAAAGCACTGCGGATGCTGGAAATCTGAAATAAAAACAAGAAAATGCTGGAAACACTCGGCAGGTCAGGCAGCATCTGTGGAGAGAGAAACTTGCTTAAAAGCTGTTCGTCGCTAACTTCTTCCAGTTCTGACGAAAGGCCCTCTACCTGAAACGTTAACTCTGTTTCTCTCTCCACAGATGCTGCCCGACCTGCTGGCTGTTTCCCAGTAAATGAAATTGCTCAGCTTCCGGAGGTTTCTCCCAGCTGGGACGATCTCGACTTGTGCCACCAGTTCTGTTGTGGCACATTCTCTTCAAAGGAAAGAGAAGTGCTTACATGAATAAAGGGCCTTACTGTGGGCTAGATTTCCGCCTTTACTGCCTGGACGTTAAACATCGCACAGGAAGGAACCTCTGGCGGTGTGGATCGCACACCGGGAACAGAAGCTGCCGGATTTTCTTTCCATTGAAACTAATGGAAGAAAAATCCAACGGTTTCTGTAAGGGGCATGCCAGATTTTCCTTTCTACCAGATTTTCCTTTATTTTTTTTATTCGTTCATGGGATGTGGGCGTCGCTGGCAAGGCCAGCATTTATTGCCCGTCCCTAGTTGCCCTTGAGAAGGTGGTGGTGAGCCGCCTTCTTGAACCGCTGCAGTCCGTGTGGTGAAGGTACTCCCGCAGTGCTGTTAGGGAGGGAGTTCCAGGATTTTGACCCAGCGACGATGAAGGAACGGCGATATATTTCCAAGTCAGGATGGTGTGTGACTTGGAGGGGAACTTGGAGTTGGTGGTGTTCCCTTGCGTCTACTGCCCTTGTCCTTCTAGGTGGAAGAGGTCGCGGGTTTGGGAGGTGCTGCCAAAGGAGCATTGGCGAGTTGCTGCAGTGCATCTTGTAGATGGTACACACTGCAGCCATGGTGTGCCGGTGGTGGAGGGAGTGAATATTTAAAGTGGTGGATGGGGGGCCAATCAAGCGGGCTACTTTGTCCTGGATGGTGTCGAGCTTCTTGATAGTTGTCGGAGCTGCACTCATCCAGGCTAGTGGAGAGTATTCCATCACACTCCTGGCTTGTGCCTTGTAGATGGTGGAAAGGTGAGACACTTACCACAGAATGCCCAGCCTCTGACCTGCTCTTGTAGCCACAGTATTTATGTGGTTGGTCCGATAAAGTTTCTGGTCAATGGTGACCCCCAGGATGTTGATGGTGGGGGATTCGGCGTTGGTAATGCCATTGATTGTCAAGGGGCGGTGGTTAGACTCTCGTTTACATAGAAACATAGAAGATAGGAGCAGGAGTAGGCCATTCAGCCCCTCGAGCCTGCTCCGCCATTCAATGAGATCATGGCTGATCATCCAAACTCAGTACCCTGTCCCTGCCTTCTCCCCATATCCCTTGATCCCTTTAGCTTTAAGAAATATATCTACCTCCTTCTTGAATATATTTAATGAATTGGCCTCTACTGCCTTCTGTGGTAGAGAATTCCACAGGTTCACCACTCTCTGGGTGAAGAAATTCCTCCTCATCTCAGTCCTAAATGGCTTACCCCTTATCCTTAGACTGTGACCCCTGGTTCTGGACTCCCCGGCCATCGGGAACATCCTTCCTGCATCTAGTCTGTCTAGTCCTGTTAGAATTTTATAAGTTTCAATGAGATCCCCTCTCATTCTTCTAAACTCCAGCGAGTATAAGCCCAATCGACCCAATCTCTCCTCATACTTCATTCCTGCCATCCCAGGTATCAGCCTGGTAAATCTTCGCTGCACTCCCTCCATGGCAAGAACATCCTTCCTCAGATAAGGCGACCAAAACTGCACACAGTACTCAAGATATGGTCTCACCAAGGCCCTGTACAACTGCAGCAAGACATCCTTGCTCCTGTACTTGAATCCTCTCGCTATGAAGGCCAACAGACCATTTGCCTTCTTAACCACCTGCTGCACCTGCATGCTTACCTGCAGCGACTGGTGCACAAGGACTCCCAGGTCTCGTTGCACTTCCCCTTCTCCCAATCTATTGCCATTCAGATAATAATCTCCCTTCCTGTTTTTGACACCAAAGTGGATAACCTCGCATTTATCCACATTATATTCCATCTGCCATGCTTCTGCCCAATCACCCAACCTGTCCAAATCATACTGGAGTTTCTCTGCATCCTCCTCACGGCACACACTCCCACCCAGCTTTGTGTCGTCTGCAAACTTGGAGATATTACATCTAGTTCCCTCGTCTAGATCATTAATATATATTGTGAATAACTGGGGTCCAAGGACCGATCCCTGTGGTACCCCACTAGTCACTGCCTGCCACTCGGAAAAAGACCCATTTATTCCAACTCTTTGCTTTCTGTCTGCCAACCAGTTCTCTATCCAAGACAGTACCTTACCCCCAGTTCCATGTGCTTTAACTTTGCATGCTAATCTCTTATGCGGGACCTTATCGAAAGCCTTCTGAAAGTCCAAATACACCACATCCACTGGTTCTCCCTTATCTATTTTACCAGTTACATCCTTGTTGGAGATAGTGATTGCCTGGCACTTTTGTGGCGCGAATGTTACCTGCCACTTATCGGCCCAAGCCTGAATGTCGTCCAGGTCTTGATGCATGCGGGCACGGACAGCTTCATTATCTGAGGAGTTGCAAATGGCACTGAAGACTGTGCATTCATCAGCGAACATCCCCACATCTGACCTTATGATGGAGGGAAGGTCATTGATGAAGCAGCTGAAGATGGTTGGGCCTAAGACACTGCCCTGAGGAACTGCTGCAGCAATGTCCTGGGGCTGAGATGATTGACCTCCAACCATCACAACCATCTTCCTTTGTGCTAGGTATGACTCCAGCCTGTGGAGAGTTTTCTCCCTGATTCCCATTGACTTCAGTTTTACTAGGGCTCCTTGATGCCAGACTCAGTCAAATGCTGCCTTGATGTCAAGGGCAGTCACTTTCACCTCACCTCTGGAATTCAGCTGTTTTGTCCATGTTTGGACCAAGGCTGTAATGAGGTCTGGAGCCGAGTGGTCCTGTGGAACCCAAACCGAGTATCGGTGAGCAGGTTATTGGTGAGTAAGTGCTGCTTGATAGCATTGTCGGGTATATGCCAGTGTTGTAGCTGTACTGAAACAGCTTGGCAAGAGCCGTGGCTAGTTTTGGAGCACAAGTCTTCAGCACGACAGCCGCGATGTTGTCGGGGCCTATAGCCTTTGCTCTATCCAGTGCACTCAGCCGTTTCTTGATATCACGTGGAGTGAATCGAATTGGCTGAAGACTGGCTTCTGTGATGGTGGGGACCTCAGGAGGAGGCCGATATGGATCATCCACTCGGCACTTCTGGCTGAAGATGGTTGCAAACGCTTCAGCCTTGTCTTTTACACTCACGTGCTGGGCTCCGCCATCATTGAGGATGTGGATATTCATGGAGCCTCCTCCTCCCGTTAATTGTTTAATTCTCCATCACCATTCACGACTGGATGTGGCAGGACTGCAGAGCTTTCATCTGATCCGTTGGTTGGGGGATGGATTAGCTGTGCTCTGCGCTCCAGCCAGTTGATGCTTAGCATCCAGGTGGTAAAGAAAAAATTCTGCCTCCTCTTAGAAACGTGTAACCAAGATCTTGTTGGGGTCAGGGTAGCTCCAAGGTGGTGACGGCGATGGAAGTTTGGAACAGAGTCAACCATGGCAGCATCTGACATCTGAGCCAGGTTTATTGATGGTTGCAGTGTTACTTGTGATTGTGCAGCTAGCTTGGCTCAACAAGGGAATCTGGAGGGGCAGACCTGTGACGGGGCGGTGAGATTCTTCCCACCTGGCTCCAGATAACCCTGCACACCGATGCGCTAATGGATAGAGTGGTCCTGGCTGCACAAATAAGAGGAAGTTCAGAAGGAGGTCTTAAGCTGGTTAATGACTTTTAGCCCCCAAGCCTTGCCAAGCTTGGCTGTGGGGAGAGAGTGTGCAACAGAAACTCTGCCTGTGTGGACTTCTCTATAGCTTGGTTTTTAAACCAGATTGTGATAATCCTGCATGGTATATGTCATAAGCACACAAGACGACAAAGAACAAGAAAGAAAGATTAAGGATGTGCGAAAGACATTTGAAAGAACACTTGTTCTCTCACACTCTTGGATCATGCCTTTGTTACCTCTAGACTTGACTATTCCAAAGCATTCCTGGCCGGCCTCCCATCTTCCGCCCTCCATAAACTTAAGGATCATCCAAATCTCTGCTGCCCATATCATAACTTGCACCAAGTCCCGTTCACCCATTACCCCTGTGCTCGCTGACCTACATTAGCTCCCGGTTAAGCAATGCCTCAATTTTAAAATTCTCATCCTTGTTTTCAAATCCCTCCATAGCCTCGCCCCCACCCTATCTCTGTTACCTCCTCCAGCCCTACAACCCTCCGACATCTCTCCGCTCCTCCAATTCTGGTCTCTTGCGCAGCTCCGATTTTAATCGCTCCACCATTGGCGGCCGTGCCTTCAGCTGCCTGGGCCCTAAGCTCTGGAATTCCCTCCCTAAACCTCTCCACCTCTCTCCATCTCTCTCCTCCTTTAAGACTCTCCTTAAAACCTACCTCTTTGATCAAGCTTTTGGCCACCTGCCCTAATATCTCCTTATGTGGCTCGGTGTCAAATTTTGTTTGATAATCGCTCCGTGAAGCGCCGCGGGACGTTTTATTATATTAAAGGTGCTACATAAATACAAGTTGTTGTTGCTGCTGTTCTGTTCAATCCTGCAAAACGTCTCACTTCTCACTCAATTTCCAGCTCTCATGAAAAGTCGACGCTTGAAATATTGACCTGTCTTCCCTCGTTTCAAGCGCTGACAGACCTGCTGTGTATTTTCAGCGTTTTCTGTTTTTATTACAATAAACGATCTTGTTGCCATATGTCAGCTGACAACTTTTAGCAAATGCCTATCAGAAATTTTAACCACTTTTCTCTTGAATGGAGCAAAACATATCAACAACAGGAATGTGTTGCAACATCGCAAGGTATTTACAGATGAAGAAAGTAATTCGGCCCATCTAAAGTCATAGGGGAAAAAATTCGATCTCGACCATTTTGGGGCGCTAACATCACCCGGGTGCAAACTTTAGCGCCAGCCCCGACGAACGCGAAATTCAGTTTTAACGCCCCCCAGAGGGAAGTGGAGCGCTAAATCAAGCTGCACACTTCTCTTAGGGCGCTAACGTCATGGAGCGGGGCGCTACCTTCAGAGCGTTAATCAAGTTCCGGCGCTGTCAATTAGAGAGTCCTCAGACAGACTGGCGCCTTCCAGTTCTTAAAGGGGAGGTTCAATCATGCTGCACAGCCTCACCCTGATCATTGCTGCTTATGACCTAGGCCTGCAAGGAGCTGCAATCCATCAACCACAAATCTCATGGCTGATCAGAGGCCCGGGGAGGGAGCTCGCCAATTCGCCGACCAGGCATTGGAGGCTCTGGTCGAGGCTGTGGAACGTCGACGGGCAGTGCTGTTCCCAGACACTGGCAGGAGGCCATTGCCCCGGGAGTTCAGGAGGATGTGGAGGGAGGTGGCCTAGTACGTCTCAGCCAGAAGCCTGGTCCACAGGACTCACACCCAGTGCTGCAAGAAGTTCAACGACCTCACTGGGGTGGTCAGGGTGAGTACATGCTGGAAAAACCTCGACGTGCCACCATCTCAACCTCACTCTGTGCACAGACAGTATAAACCGCCAAATCCATAGTATGGTGGAGTTCTACATTAGGATGGAGAAGGAAACAGTTAAGTCAGAGACCATGGTCCAGAACTTAAATAAGGGCAACTTTGAGGGTATGAGGCGTGAATTGGCGAGGTTAAATTGGCAAGCGATATTTAAGGGGCTATCAGTGGAAGGGCAATGGCAGACATTTAGAGATCGCATGGATGAACTACAACAATTGTACATCCCGGTCTGGCGTAAAAATAAAAAAGGGAAGGTGGCTAAACCATGGCTAACAAGGGAAATCAGGGATAGTATTAAAACCAAGGAAGTTGCATACAAATTGGCCAGAAGTAGCAGCAAACCCGGGGACTGGGAGAACTTCAAAACTCAGCAGAGGAGGACGAAGGGTTTGATTAGGGCAGGGAAAATAAAATATGAAAGGAAGCTTGCAGAGAACATTAAAACGGACTGCAAAAGCTTCTATAAATATGTAAAAAGAAAGAGGTTAGTAAAAACAAACGTAGGTCCCCTGCAGTCGGAAACAGGGGAAGTCGTAATGGGGAACAAGGAAATGGCAGATCAATTGAACAAGTACTTTGGTTCGGTGTTTACTGTGGAGGACACACACAACCTGCCGGAAATAAAAGGGGTCAGAGGATCTGGTAAGAGGGAGGAGCTGAGGGAAATCCTTATTAGTCGGGAAAAGGTATTGGGGAAATTGATGGGACTGAAGGCTGAAAAATCCCCGGGGCCTGATGGTCTGCATCCCAGAGTACTTAAGGAGGTGGCCTTGGAAATAGTGGATGCATTGACGATCATTTTCCAACATTCCTTAGACTCTGGATCAGTTCCGATGGAGTGGAGGGTGGCCAATGTAACCCCTCTTTTTAAAAAAAGAGGGAGGGAGAAAGCAGGGAATTATAGACCGGTCAGCCTGACATCGGTCGTGGGTAAAATGATGGAAGCAATTATTAAAGATGTCATAACAGACCATTTGGAAAGTGGCGACATGATAGGTCCAAGTCAGCATGGATTTGTGAAAGGGAAATCATGCTTGACAAATCTTCTGGAATTTTTTGAGGATGTTTCCAATAGGGTGGACAGGAGGGAACCAGTAGATGTGGTGTATTTGGACTTTCAGAAGGCCTTCGACAAGGTCCCACACAAGAGATTGGTGAGCAAAGTTAAAGCACATGGGATTGGGGGTAATGTGTTGACGTGGATTGAGAACTGGTTGGCACACAGGAAACAAAGAGTAGGAGTAAATGGGTACTTTTCAGAATGGCAGGCAGTGACCAGCGGGGTACCGCAGGGTTCGGTGCTGGGACCCCAGCTGTTTACATTATATATTAATGATTTGGACGAAGGGATTAAATGTAATATCTCCAAATTTGCGGATGACACTAAATTGGGAGGCAGTGTGAACAATGAGGAGGATGCTAGGAGGCTACAGAGTGACTTGGACAGGTTGGGTGAATGGGCAAATGTATGGCAGATGAAGTACAATGTGGATAAATGTGAGGTTATCCACTTTGGTGGTAAAAATAGAGAGGCAGACTATTACCTGAATGGTGGCAGATTAGGAAAAGGGGAGGTGCAACGAGACCTGGGCGTCATGGTACATCAGTCACTGAAGGTGGGAATGCAAGTGCAGCAGGCAGTCAAGAAAGCAAACGGAATGATGGCCTTCATAGTAAGGGGATTTGAGTACAGGAGTAGGGAGGTGATGCTGCAGTTGTACAGGGCCTTGGTGAGGCCACACCTGGAGTATTGTGCGCAGTTTTGGTCTCCTAACTTAAGGAAGGACATTCTTGCTATTGAGGGAGTGCAGCGAAGGTTCACTAGATTGATTCCTGGGATGGCCGGACTGACATATCAAGAAAGATTGGGTCAACTGAACTTGTATCCTCTGGAGTTCAGAAGAATGAGGGGGGATCTTATAGAGACATTTAAAATCCTGACTGGTTTAGACAAATTAGATGCGGGCAGAATGTTCCCAATGTTAGGGAAAACTAGAACCAGGGGTCACAGTCTAAGGATTAAGGGGAAGCCATTTAAGACTGAGCTGAGGAGGAACTTCTTCACCCAGAGAGTGGTGAATCTATGGAATTCTCTTCCACAGAAGGTTGTTGAGGCCAGTTCGCTAAATATATTCAAAAGGGAGTTAGATATAACACTCACAACTAGGGGGATCAAGGGGTATGGCGGGAAAGCAGGAATGGGGTACTGAGGTAGCATGTTCAGCCATGAACGCATTGAATGGCGGTGCAGGCTCGAAGGACCGAATGGTCTACTCCTGTACCTATTTTCTATGTCTATGTTTCTATCCTCAACACTCACCCAACAACTATGCCCACTTACTAAAAGTCACATCCACATCTCACACCTTGCAGACATTAACAGCTATTCAACTATGCTAGGCACATCTGCCAAACACATGGCTGCACACTCACTCACACGCTGTCGTTGTTCTTGCAGGACAAGCTTGCTCATAACAGGAGAGAGGAGGTCAGGTGGAGCTGCACCCCGTTACACAGCTGGAGGAGCGAGTGCGCAGCATCATCGCGGCCCAGGTCTTGGGCGCTGTTGCAGTCGGAGAGGTCGACCCCCTTGGGGACAACAACGGTATGTTCTTCACCTCTCCCTCTTCTCTCATACCACTTCCCCCTCACAACACAAGCCCTTCCCACTTTCCATCCAAGTATACTGTCTCCATTCCTTGCTCCCTTCCAGCCCCCCTCCCCTGACGTTAAATCCACTCCGAGGAGGCGCTAATGGGGCGCACAGCAACGAGCGCCCGGGCGCGGCGCCACTAACACCTCCCGTGAAATTCAGCGGGAGGTTAGCGGCGGCGGTAGCCGGTAGTGCCCCGCGGCGCTGCGCCTCAGGCGATGATGACATCGCCATGCGTTGCGCCCCGCTCGTGCCCTGGCCACAAACTTTGCTCGCGCCCCCTGACCTACCGCCGGACGCTATGTCCGACAGGGTCAGGGGGGCGTTTTTGCGGCCGGGGCGGTGCAAATTAAAGGTCAGGTGCCGGGCGGCCATTTGTTTTTGGGCCACCTGCCAGCACCTGCCCTCTCTCGCCTCC
Source organism: Squalus acanthias (assembly GCA_030390025.1). Taxonomy (NCBI): domain Eukaryota; kingdom Metazoa; phylum Chordata; class Chondrichthyes; order Squaliformes; family Squalidae; genus Squalus; species Squalus acanthias. The sequence goes on from CM059425.1 coordinate 251,674,185, forward strand.
TCCTGTGGGGTGCCGGGCTCTTTTGCCAGCTCCCCGCTCCCTGGTGGCCCAGCAGGACCCTGGTGCGTGCTGCGCTAGGCCCGTCCCCTTTAATCAGGGGAGGGAGGCCTGCAATACCACAGCGATACGTGCCGGCGCGCGTGGCGCTGCTGCACGGAGTGTTGTGATATTCAATGGGAGCGCCCCAAGAGGGAGCGGGAGCACTTCCAGTAGCGTCCCGCCTCCTGCTTGGGGCGCTACCATTCAATTTTGGGCGCTGGGGTGCTAACTTATTTGGGGCACTCCCGGCAAAGTTAGCGCCCCAAAGGGGGCACGAGCCAATTTCCCCCCCCCCCCATAGAATGATACAGCACAGAAGGAGGCCACTTGGCCCATCGTGCCTGTGCCAGCGCTTTGAAAGAGCGATCCAACTAGTCCCACTACCTCCCCCACTCCCCAGCCCATTGCTGCTTTTAATTATTTCTAAAATGACCCCCCACTCTGCTTGGAAGTCCATTCCCAGTGTGAAGAAGAACCTCCTGATATCAGACCTAAGGTTACATTTTAATAGCTTGAACCTGTGTCCCTTTTGTCCTCCACCCACTTTTTCATTAAGGCTGTATTCCAATTTTACCCTTTCGATACCTTTTCCATTTTGTCCTGGCCAACATTTATCCTGTCAACCAATTCAGAACAGATCTAGCAGCTCAAAACTGGGCATCCATGAGGCGCTGTGGGCCATTAGCAGCAGCAGAATTGTATTCCACCACAATCTGTAACCTCATGGCCCGGCATATCCCTCACTCTACCATTACCATCAAGCCAGGGGACCAACCCTGGTTCAATAAGGAGTGTAGAAGAGCATGCCGGGAGCAGCACCAGTGTACCTAAAAATGAGGTGCCAACCTGGGGAAGCTGCAACACAGGACTACATGCATGCTAAAAAGCAGAAGCAGCATGCTATAGATAGGACTAAGTGACCCCACAATCAACGGATCAGATCAAAGCTCTGCAGTCCTGCCACATCCAGTCGTGAATGGTGGTGGCCCATTAAACAACTAATGGGAGGAGGAGGCTCCATGAATATCTCCCTCCTCAATGATGACGGAGCACAGCACATGAGTGAAAAAGACAAAGCTGAAGCATTTGCAACCATCTTCAGCCAGAAGTGCCGAGTGGATGATCCATACCGGCCTCCACCTGAGGACCTCACCATCACAAAAGCCAGTTCGATTCACTCCACGTGATATCAAGAAACGGCTGAGCGCACTGGATAGAGCAAAGACTATGGGCCTGGACAACATCCCGTCTGTCGTGCTGAAGACTTGTGCTCCAGAACTAGCCACTCATCTAGCCAAGCTGTTCCAGTACAGCTACAACACTGACATCTATCCGACAATATGGAAAACTGCCCAGGTATGTCCTGTCCACAAAAAGCAGGACAAATCCAACCCGGCCAATTACCGCCCCATCAGTCTACTCTCAATCATCAGCAAAGTGATGGAAGGTGTCATCGACAGTGCTATCAAGCGGCACTTACTCACCAATAACCTGCTCACTGATGCCCAGTTTGGGTTCCGCCAAGACCACTCGGCTCCCGACCTCATTACAGCCTTGGTCCAAACATGGACAAAGGAGCTGAATTCCAGAGGTGAGGTGAGAGTGACTGCCCTTGACATCAAGGCAGCATTTGACCGAGTCTGGCATCAAGGAGCCCCAGTAAAACTGAAGTCAATGGGAATCGGTGGGAAAACGCTCCACTGGCTGGAGTCATACCTAGCACAAAGGAAGATGGTTGTGGTGGTTGAAGGTCAATCATCACAGCCCCAGGACATCGCTGCAGGAGTTCCTCAGGGCAGTGTCCTAGGCCCAACCATCTTCAGCTGCTTCATCAATGACCTTCCCTCCAACATAAGGTCAGAAATGGGGATGTTCGCTGATGACTGCACAGTGTTCAGCGTCATTCACAACTCCTCAGATAATGAAACAGTCCATGCCTGCATGCATCAAGACCTGGACGACGTTCAGGCTTGGGCTGATAAGTGGCAGGAAATATTCGCGTCACAGAAGTGCTAGGCAATGATTATCTCCAGCAAGCGAGAGTCTAACCACCTCCCCTTGACATTCAACGGCATTACCATCGCCGAATCCCCCACCATCAACATCCTCGGGGTCACCATTGACCAGAAACGTAACTGGACCAGCCACATAAATACTGTGGCAACAGGAACAGGTCAGAGGCTAGGTATTCTGCAGCGAGTGTCTCACCTCCTGATTCCCCAAAGCCTTTCCACCATCTACAAGGCACAAGTAAGGAGTGTGGTGCAATACTCTCCACTTGCTTGGATGAGTGCAGCTCCAACAACACTCAAGAAGCTCGACACCATCCAGGACAAAGCAACCCGCTTGATTGGCACCCCATCCACAACCTTAAACATTCACTCCCTCCACCACCGGCGTACCGTGGCTGCAGTGTGTACCATCTACAAGATGCACTGCAGCAACTCGCCAAGGCTTCTTCGGCAGCACCTCCCAAACCTGCGACCTCTTCCACCTAGAAGGACAAAGGCAGCAGGCGCATGGGAACACCACCACCTCCAAGTTCCCCTCCAAGTCACACACCATCGTGACTTAGAAGTATATCGCCGATCCTTCATCGTCGCTGGGTCAAAATCCTGGAACTCCCTCCCTAACAGCACTGTGGGAGTACCTTCACCACACGGACTGCAGCGGTTCAAGAAGGCAGCTCTCCACCAGCTTCTCGAGGGCAATTAAGGATGGGCAATAAATGCTGGCCTTGCCAGCGACGCCCACATCCCATAAACGAATAATAAAAAATACCAACAACAGCAATAATTTGCATTTATATAGCACCTTTAACGTAGTAATACGGTCCAAGCTGCTTGAAAACCTAAAGCAAATGAACTGGTCATTTATCTCCTTTGTTGTTTGCGAGACTTTCCTGTGCACAAATTACCTGCACAAACAATTGTGACTGCTTGAAAAATAATTAATTGGTTGTGAAAAGCATTGAGGGTGTGAATGGGACGATAAAAATGCATAGTCTTCCTCTTTCTTAAATTTGCGCTAACTCAGTTGTCTTACCCAGAGAGGTGAGATGGATTTTGGTGTGGGAAGAACATAAGTAAGTGCCTTGATCATCTCTTAATGTCTCTCAATGTCTCTTAATCTCTCCTTTTGTTCTTTCATCCCCTCCCCCTTTTCCCAGCTTTATCCTTGCTTTAAATCTATTTCATTTCCTGCTTTTTCCAGTTCTGACGAAAGGTCTTCGACCTGAAACGTTAACTCTGTTTCTCTCTCCACGGATGCTGCCTGGCCTGCTGAGTTTTTCCAGCGTTTTCTGTTATTTCGGATTTCCAGCATCCGCAGTATTTTGCTATCGTATAAGAGCATAAGAATTAGGAACAGGAGTAGGTCTTACAGCCCCTTGAGACTGCTCCGCCATTCATTAAGTTCATGGCTGATCTTCGACCTAAATCCACTTTCCCGCCCGATCCCCTCTCCCTTGATTCCCCTAGAGTCTGAAAATCTATCTATCTCAGTCTTGAATATACTCAACGGCTGAGCATCCATAACCCTTTGGCACAGAGAATTCCAAAGATTCACAACCCTCTGAGTGAAGAAATTTCTCCTCATCTCAGTCCTAAATGGCCGACCCCTTCTCTTGAGACTATGCCCCCTCGACTCTCCAGCCAGGGGAAACAATCTCTCAGCATCTACCCTGTCAATCCCCCTCAGAATCTTATATGTTTCAATGAGATCACCTCTCATTCTTATAAACTCCAGAGAGCATAGGCAGAAATGCTCCACTGGTACAGTTAGAAAACTCTTCCCAGTGAACAGCAGCTTCCTTGCCCAAGCTCCCCAAGAAAAAAAAATAACAAGCTGATCTTTCAGATATCTCTCAATCCCAGTGGAAAACTAGAAAAAGTGATTTATCCCACAGCACTGGGAGATCCCTTACTATAATGAGAACAGAAAAAAAAGTCACATCTTTCACTCCTCAGGAAATAGTTTCAGAAGCTTTTATTTGGGCCTTTAAGACACCAATGGTCATTTTCCTTTAACAGAGCGCATCTAAATGAGTGATCTGGCGCTCCCGGGGAATGCACATTGAGAAATCAGGGTTACAAACACTTCGTGTTCCCGATATGCTCTCCCTACAGGCATCGCTCCCCACTGGGAGCAATAGATTGCAGAAACGTTCCCCACTGTAAGATTATCATGGATTAGTTGGCTTTTATAATACTTGCTTTACTATCTTATAATCACCAGTGCCTTATAATCATCAGTAATGGATCTATAATTGTGCGTCAGGATTAAATGTAGAAATTTGTAATCATCAACTGCATGCAATGATAGCCTGAATTATGTGTAACATGGAACCCTTTTTTTTATGCTTTAAAGTCCGTGAGTGAGCTGTAAGCAGACAACCTGGGGTGAGGAAGAGATTGCCATGGTCGAATAGACTGCAGTTAGCCTGGGAACCAAGGTTAGACGCAGTTACCATTGTGCTGGAACGTTATAACATTCGCAGTGAATTAAAAACAAAGGCCAACAGCAAGGGCCGTATCTCAACCCGTGGAGACATGTTCCTTTAGTACGGCCATAACTACTCCAGATATGAGTCTTGATGGTCAAAAACAGATGGTGTAAGAGTGTCCTCAGACCAAAAACCAGCGTAAGCCAGGGTGCTACCAATGTGGCATCTTTATGATTGGATTTTGGGTTTGGGTGTCAGCCGGTGATTGGTTCAGGAGGACTCCATAGGTTTTGATTGAGAGTAAGCGTATAAGAAGGGGCTCTTAACAGCCACAAAGTGTAGAAGGTTTCAGGAGTAGAAGATTTCAGGAAGAATTAAGGAGACACCTGGGAGACGGAGAGAGAGAGACAAGAGACACGGGGTGCAGCCTGCTCACAGTTGCGTCTTCTACCCAGAGGATAACAGGGTAATATAAGTCTCCATTTTTCTCTGTGAACTGCTGCTCGAATACTGTAATGGATTAAGTCTTGCTTGTGCTGAATAAAGTTAAATCACTGTCCCCAATACGGGTCAACCTTGAATCATTTGGAACCAGGGACCCTCTGGGATCTTGTACCACCCCGCTATCTCTTCGCAGATTTTCTTTTCATTTTTGGTATCTACAGTACTGCAGATGTTTACATTTTTTAAAATTAAATCGTCAGCTGGGCTTGAGTAACACCAGCTGCACATGCAACTCGGGCTGTGATTTGGCAGGGCTGCAGGAGAGTCAGTTCCTTCCCCTGTGTAAACCAGACAGAGGTCGGGCCTTGTAGCGGAAAAAGACCCAGGGAACGCGCAATTTGGAACAAGTTTGATCGGCCAACCTTGAGCAGTGCAGCCTGTACTAGGTGGTTCTTGCAGGACCCTCACACTTCTGTAAGGAATCCCACCCAGCATGTGCAAAGTCATTCTTGGGATGTGGCGTCGCTGGCAAGGGCAGCATTAATTGCCCATCCCAATTGCCTTGAGAAGGTGGTGGTGAGCCTTCTTCTTGAAACGTTGCAGTCCGTGTGGTGCAGGTACTCCCACAGTGCTGTGAGGGAGGGAGTTCCAGGATTTTGACCCAGCGACGATGAAGGAACGGCGATATATTTCCAAGTCAGGATGGTGTGTGACTTGGAGGGGAACTTGGAGGTGGTGGTGTTCCCATGCACCTGCTGCCCTTGTCCTTCTAGGTGGTAGAGGTCTCGGGTTTTGGAGGTGCTGCCGAAGAAGCCTCGACGAGTTGCTGCATTGCATCTTGTAGATGGTACACACTGCAGCCACGGTGCGCCGGTGGTGGAGGGGGTGGATGTGTAATGTGATAGATGGGTTCTCGATCAAGCGATATTGCCCCTGAAGTTCCTGTTACAAAATACTTGATTGGATCAGCAGACCTTTGTGTAAAGGAATTTCAGAGGCTGAAATTCGATATTTTACTCTCTTTGGATGAGAAGAAAAATAGCGAAAGGTATAGGTACTAATTGAAGGGAATAAATTGTTCAGCTGCATCGGTGTCGTATCTCCGGCAGGAGCCCACTGGAACGGCCACAAAACTTGGCTGCGGAACTTTGGTATGTAAAGGGAAGGGTCAAGGTGGGAAGCATTCGGGAGCTCCCTACCTTGGGAACTCTGCGCGTGGCCTCACAGGGTGCCAGAGTAAGGTTGGAAGCTCGTAGGCCGAGGTAGAAGCGGGGCTGGGGGGAAGCGAGAGGTACAGAGAGGTAGGTGCTTGTGGTTGATGGAGGCTAATCATCTCAGCCCCAGGATATCGCTGCAGGAGTTCCTCAGGGCAGTGTCCTAGGCCCAACCATCTTCAGCTGCTTCATCAATGACCTTCCCTCCATCATAAGGTCAGAAGTGGGGATGTTCGCTGATAATTGCACAGTGTTCAGTTCCATGAGCATTTCCTCAGATAATGAAGCAGTCCGTGCCCACATGCAGCAAGATCTGGACAACATCCAGGCGTGGGCTGATAGGTAGCAAGTAACATTCGCGCCACACAAGTGCCAGACAATGACCATCTCCAACAAGAGAGAGTCTAACCACTTCCCCTTGACATTCAGTGGCATTACTATTGTTGAATCCCCCACCATCAACATCCTGGCTGTCACCATTGACCAGAAACTTAGCTGGACCAGCCACATAAATACTGTGGCAACAAGAGCAGGTCAGAGGATGGGTATTCTGCGGTGAGTGACTCATACCCTGACTCCCCATAGCTTTTCCACCATCTACAAGGTACAAGTCAGATGTGAGGAAATAGTCTCCACTTGCCTGGATCAGGGCAGCTCCAGCAACACTCAAGAAACTCGACACCATCCAGGACAAAACAGCCCACTTGATTGGCACCCCATCCACCACCTTAAACATTCACTTCCTCTACCACCAGTGCAACGTGGCTGCAGTGTGTACCATCTACAAGCATCATAGAATTATAGAAAGTTACAGCACGGAAGGAAGCCATTTTGGCCCATTGTGTCCGCGCCGGCCAACAAAGAGCTATCCAGCCTAATCCCACTTCCCAGCTCTTGGTCCGTAGCCCTGCAGGTTACAGCATCCCAAGTGCACATCCAAGTACTTTTTAAATGTGGTTAGGGTTTCTGCCTCTACCACCCTTTCAGGCAGATGTACTGCAGCAACACGTTAAGGCTTCTTCGGCAGCACCTCCCAAACCCGCGACCTCTACCACCTAGAAGGACAAAGGCAGCAGGCGCATAGGAACACCACCACCTCCAAGTCCCCCTTCAAGTCACACACCATCCTGACTTGGAAATATATAGCCATTCCTTCATCGTCGCTGGGTCAAAATCCTGGAACTCCCTCCCTAACAGCACTGTGGGAGCCCTTCACCACACGGACTGCAGCGGTTCAAGTAGGCGGCTCACCACCACCTTCTCAAGGACAATTAGGGATGGGCAATAAATGCTGGCCTTGCCAGCGACGCCCACATCCCGAGAATGAATTAAAAAAAAGATACCATCTAGGGGATGCTGAATTTCCCAGCAGCTGGGTGCCTGAGATGTACTGCTGGTGCCACCATTCAAATGTAGTGTTCGCATATACTCTGGCTGTGGCTACACTGCAGTGAAGTGCCAAATGCAATCCCACAGAAATTCAGCCCCAAGCAGTTTAACTTGGACAATGAGGCTAGGACTAGAGGACACAGGCACAAAATCCACAAACCTGGAGCTCGGATAGAGGTTAGAAAGAAAGTTTGACCCACAGGATAATGGACAAGCAGAACAGAGGCCCAGACAAGGTGGTTAATTAGGGATCAATTGACACCTTTAAAAAGGAACTGGGTCGATATCTGCTGAGAGGGCGATTGGCCATTGCTGATTGTCGACTTTGTTATGTTCGTATTTTGTGGATGGTCATCATACACGTGAATTGCAAATGGGATCCTGGGTTTTACATGTAGGAGCACTGAATACAAAAGGAAATGATGTTGAATTTGTCATTGGAGTATTGCTTGCAGTTCTGGACACTTCATTGTAGGTCGGATATTTGATCCATGGTGAAGACTGAGAGGTTAAAGTTAGGAAGAAACGCTTGGAAAATCAAACCTTTTTTCACTGGAATAGAGAAGGTTAACAAGGAATCTAATTAAGGTTTCCAAAAAGGTTTTGAGAGGCTAAATAGTGAGAGACCTTTTTCAACAGGTTGGCATATCAGTAACAAAGAGGATATAGACTGAGGAGTATCTCAGGAGGAAGGAAGGAAAGGGGAAGTACAGGGGGAAAAATTCACACTAAGGGTTATTAAAACATGGAATGCTTTACCTCAAGTGACTGTTCAGGTTGAGACAGAAACATTTAAAATGGAATTGGATAGTTATTTCAAAAAAGATACGGGGGAAAGGCAGTGAAATGGCATTATACTAGATAGCCCCAGTTGAAGAGCTCACATTAGGACAGGAGCAAGAGTTGAATGGCATCCTTGATTTTAAAATTTTCATCCTTGTTTTCAAATCCCTCCACAGGCTTGCCCGTCCCTATCTCTGTGACCTCCTCTAGCCCTACAACCCTCCAAGATCTCTGCGCTCCCCCAATTCTGGCCTCTTGTGCATCCCTGATTTCCATCACTCCACTATTGGTGGCCGTGCCTTCAGCCGCCTGGGCCCTAAGCTCTGGAATTCCCTCCCTAAACCTCTCTAGTTCTCTCTCCTCCTTTTAAGACACTCCTTAAAACCTCCCCGATTTTCATCGCTCCACCATTGGCGACCGCGACTTCAGCTCTCTAGACCCTAAGCTCTGAAATTCCCTCCCTAAACCTTTCCCCTTCTTTACCTCTCTCTCTCCTCCTTTAAGATGCTCCTTAAAACCTACCTCTTTGACCTAGCTTTTGGTCACCTGTCCTAATATCTCCTTATGTGGCTTGGTGTCAAATTTTGTCTGATAATCGCTCCTGTGAGGCGCCTTGGGACGTTAAAGGTGCTACATAAATGCAAGTTGTTGCTGTTGTAATTTCAATGATTCAGATTTATTCAGTGATCAGTAAGGTTATTACTAAACCATCCGAGCTACAGAGGGATTATAAAATTTACAGTGGCACTAGGTTTTTTTTTATTCGTTCCTGGGTGTCGTTGGCAAGGCCAGCATTTATTGCCCATCCCTAATTGCCCTTGAGAAGGTGGTGGTGAGCACTTCACTTGATTTTAGAGACGATTGATTAGGGCTCCCAATTGTTTTGTGCTATTGCGTATTCTAGTCGCAAGGACAGAGGGAATTGAAATTAACAGATAAAGTGAGAGGTTCGAGATTCCTTGCTCCGTAATAGAGATTCCTCACACCTTATCGAGTTGGAGATATAAATCATACAGCTGATTAACAAATAGATGTGTTTCTAACACCTTTAGCGGGTTACATTTTGTTTGTATTGCTATACTTACAAGGTGTAAATTGATAACTATTGAACAGTGGAAGGGTACCTGAGCATCGAACATATTGATAACCATTCCCCTGATGATGCATAGATTAAATAGAATGTACAGCACACAAACAGACCTTTCGGCCGAACAGGTCTCTCCCACCCCGCTTCATCTCACCCTCTCAGCATAACCTTCTATTCCTTTCTTCCTCATGTACTTATCTAGCTTCCGCTTAAATGCATCTGTGCTCCCACTATCCTCCCCATCCGTACCTCCCTGTCCATCCTCATCCTTTGGCCCTGGGAAAAGACTCACACAGCTCTCTCGCCAACACACACTCTAACTCCAAACTTCTCCACCCGCTGCGGTACTGTTGCCTCTGTTGACCTGCGTAAGAGATTTTGCTTTTGATACCTCCATCCCCATCAAGCCACTTGTGGTCTCCCAGCTCAGCTGTACCCGCTAGTACAGTTGGCACCTCCACATTTTCATATCCGAGGGGTGATGTGAGAGCACCTGGCACATGACTGGTCAAGTCACACACCACCACATCTGGCTGGACCAACTCAAGATACACTACCTCTCGCTCCCAATGAGCAAATCATCCTGGTATTCCAGCATCATCCTGGAGGGTAAAAACAATCCCAAACTCCTCTCTTCAATGACTAACTCCCTCCTAAAACCCTTCCACCTCTACCTCACTCCTCATCTAGGATGACTACAGGGTGCCTTAACCAATGTGAAGTACATTCCGGTACAGAATGAGCGCCCGCGCGCCATATTGGACTCTTCAGGGCCTGTTTTTCGCCTGATGGACAGGTACCTCCACATAGGCATGATCCAATTTATGGCCAGCATCTCATACGATGCTCCATTCCTCAGTATTGCTTTAGATTATGTGCTGGCATCCTAGTTTGGGAAATGACGGGGGTGGGATCTACCGATCTGCACCACTTTAAAGACTGAGATTGATAGATTTTTGTTGGGTGAGGGTATCAAGGGATATGGAGCAAAGATGGAAAAATGGAGTTGAGGTGCAGACCAGTCATGATCTAATTGAATGGCGGAGCAGGCCCAAGGGGCTGAATGGCCAACATACAGGGAGAATGTTTCCAATTGTGGGGAAGAGCATAACTAGAGACCATCAATATAAGATAGTCACCAAAAAATCCAATAGGGAATTCAGAAGAAACTTCTTTACCCAAAGAGTGGTGAGAATGTGGAACTCGCTACCACAGGGAGTGGTTGAAGCGAATAGTATGGATGCATTTAAGGGGAGGCTGGACAAACATATGAGGGAGAAGGGAATAGAGGGTTACGCTGATAGAGTTAGATGAGGAAAGACGGGAGGAGGCTCGAGTGGAGCATAAACGCCGGCATGGACTGGTTGGGCCGAATGGCCTGTTTCTGTGCCGTATATCCTATGTAATGTATGTAACTCCTGTTCCTAGTTTTACTATGTTACTAGGACATCAGGGAAAGAGTAGAAATGGCGGTTTACACCATTTCTCTGAGGTCCTGCCAGTATCCTGCTGGAGTTACTGTGGGAGGCTGGTAGAACTCATACGGAACCTCAAGGCCAAGATCTTTTATCGGCTGGGCCCTGCTCCTCTTAGTATTATTCATGTAAACAGTGCTTTGGCTTCTGCCAGTGAATGTATGTAAATTATTTTCTCCTCACAAAACGTTGCAGTGACAAATTTTTCCCATTCAGAATAATGCAATTATAGAATGTAATGCTAATGCATTCGTTACGCATATTAGACCATGGAGCAATAGCGAAAAATGTCAATTATCTTGCTTCATAATGAATCGTAATTTACAAGATGGACACAGACGTGGAAGATCATTTGGACCACCTTAGTTCATCCACACAGAATCTTGCTGCAGGCGGCCCGTTGTAGCATCCAATTGTTTCTTAAAAGATTGAGGGTTTTTACATAGAATTTACAGCACAGAAACAGGCCATTCAGCCCACCTGGTCTGTGCCGGTGCTTATGCTCCACACGAGCCTCCTCCCACCCTACTTCATCTAACTCTATCTGCATATCCTTCTATTCTTTTCTACCCCATGTACTTATGCACCTTCCCCTTTGCCTCCTTTCCTTACCTAAAAGTCCATTCCATGTATTGAACATTTTTTCTATGATGGTAAGTGTTTTCCGATACCAGTCCTAAATTTGCCTTTTATGAGTTTGAGCCTGCAGCCCACTGTCCCACTGTGAGCTTTCAGTTCGAATTAACTCATTTTCCATTGCTGTTTACTATTTTATATCTCTCTATAACGTCACCTCTCAGTTGCCACCTTTCAAGGTTGAAAAGACCAAGTTTCTCCAGTCTTTCCTTATTACTCAGTCTTCTGATGCTGGGAGATCAGCCTTGTGATTCTTCTCTGAATCTTCTCCAGGGCCTGAATTTCTACCTGGTGTTTAGGCACGGAATTCCCACCAGGCTACTATGTAGTCAGCTGTGGCTCAGTGGGTAGAACACTTGCTTCTGAGTCAGAAAGTTGTGGGTTCAAGCCCCACTCCAGAAACTTGAGCACCAAATTGAGGCTGATGCTTTGATACAGTACTGAGGGAGGTGAATGTCTTTGGGATGAGATGTTAAATGAGGTCCAGCTACTGTCTCTTGTGGATATAAAAGATCCCATGGCATTATTCAAAGAAAGAACAAGGGAGTGGTTGGTGTCCTGGTCAACATTTAATCCTCAACCATTGCCACTGAAAAGCAGATTCGTTGGCTGTTTTTTTTGGGACCTTGTTGTGTGCAAATTGGCTGCTGGGTTTGCCTACTACATAACAGTGACTGCACTGCACTGGCTGTGAAGGGCTTTGGGATAACCTGAGGATGTGAAAAGAATGATACAGAATGGATGCAGCATAAGAAGGAGGCCATTCGGCCCGTCGCGCCCGTGTCGGCTCTCTGCAAGAGCACTTCGGCTAGTCCCTTTCCCCGGAGCCCTGCAAATTTTTTTCCTTCAGGTACTTATCCAATTCCCTTTTAAAAGCCGTGATTGAATCTGCCTCCACCATCCTTTCAGGCAGTGCATTCCAGATCCTAACCACTCGATGCGTAAGAAAGTTTTTTCTCATGCCGCCTTTGGATCTTCTGCCAGTCATCTTAAATCGGTGTCCTCTGGTTCTCGACCCTTCCGCCAATGGGAACAGTTTCTCTCTATCTACTCTGTCAAGACCCCTCATGATTTTGAACATCTCTATCAAATCTCCTCTCAATCTTCTCTGCTCTAAGGAGAACAACCCCAGCTTCTCTAGTCTATCCACGTAACTGAAGTTCCTCACCCCTGGAATCATTCTTGTAAATCTTTCCTGCACCCTCTCTAAGGCCTTCACATCCTTCCTAAAGTGCGGTGCCCAGAATTGGACACAATACTCCAGTTGAGGCCGGACCAGTGTTTTATAAAAGGTTCATCATTATTTCCTGAATGCCAGTTTTTTCTTTACTCAAAGTGTGGGCTGACCAGAGCACCATAGAGTTTCAGCATGGCGTTCCCTAACGTACTCTACCATTCAGGACTCATAGTTCAAAAGTCTGTGGGGGAAAAAATTTGTGGCCGCCACGAGAGTTGCCCGGCAACTCAGGCTGCTGAAAATGGACAAACTGCTACTGGAGAGAAATTTGCACTGCGGGCCAAAGATTTTTAGCCCAGGGCTAGCTTACCGTGTATCGCCCTCCTGGCGGCGATAGTGCAGGCATGGGAGGCGAAGTTCCCGTCCTGAAGTGGCGTTCCAGCTTCTAACAGCCTCTGGGAGCGAGGCTATGGAGTTCGCAAGGAATTGTGGGCAATGAAAAGGGCAATGAATTAAAGGGGCAACGAATTAAAGGGGCAATGAATTAAAGGCGCAATGAATTAAAGGGGTAATGAATTAAAGGGCAATGAATTAAAGGGGCAACGAATTAAAGGGGCAATGAATTAAAGGGGCAATGAATTAAAGGGGTAATGAATTAAAGGGGCAATGAATTAAAGGGGTAATGAATTAAAGGGGCAATGAATTAAAGGGGCAATGAATTAAAGGGGCAATGAATTAAAGGGGTAATGAATTAAAGGGGTAATGAATTAAAGGGGTAATGAATTAAATGGGTAATGAATTAAAGGGGTAATGAATTAAAGGGGCAATGAATTAAAGGCACAATGAATTAAAGGGGTAATGAATTAAAGGGGCAATGAATTAAAGGGGCAATGAATTAAAGGGGCAATGAATTAAAGGGGTAATGAATTAAAGGGGTAATGAATTAAAGGGGTAATGAATTAAATGGGTAATGAATTAAAGGGGTAATGAATTAAAGGGGCAATGAATTAAAGGCGCAATGAATTAAAGGCGCAATGAATTAAAGGGGCAATGAATTAAAGGGGTAATGAATTAAAGGGGTAATGAATTAAAGGGGCAATGAATTAAAGGGGCAATGAATTAAAGGGGCAATGAATTAAAGACGCAATGAATTAAAGGGGTAATGAATTAAAGGGGTAATGAATTAAAGGGGCAATGAATTAAAGGGGCAATGAATTAAAGGGGCAATGAATTAAAGGGGTAATGAATTAAAGGGGTAATGAATTAAAGGGGTAATGAATTAAAGGGGTAATTAATTAAAGGGGTAATGAATTAAAGGTGCAATGCCTTCGGATCTAATAAAAATTAAAATGAAGTGAAAAAATGCTGCAGTTTTCAGCCCTTACTGCCTTAAAAAAAATAACATTAACAAGAATTCCCAAATGGGACTCTTCAGCACTTAAAGTTGAATTCCCTTTCAAACCTCAAAAAAGGGGAAAGCTGCCTCAGCGCTAACACAAATGGCTCAGCAAGCCAGGGAAGGGGTGCCCAGCGTCTCGCACGCAGCACTCCAGCTTTGTGCAGAGGGTCAACACTGCGAGAGAGGTCCTCTACCCACAGGGGCCAGGAGGCACTCCAGAAAGAAGGATGAGGAACTACATCACCGAGGCCGTCCCTGCCAGCAGTGTCGCCCCCACCACCTGGCTCCAGTGCTCAAATAAGCTTTGTGACCTCAGATCAGTGGTCAAGGTCAGTGAATGCATTTTCTAAAGCCGTCTCCTACCAACTGCACCACTAGGCTCACACACTGCTCAATGCACAACCCCCACCCCCAATCACTCGCCTACCAACAATCTGCACCAATCACAAGGCACATCTCCCATTCCTAGCTTCACCTCACCCCCTTGGAGGAGACGGAGCTGGCCATTCTTGGCAGGGGCTTGGCTGAGCCCTTGACCAGCAGCGGGGCTGAAAGGATGCAAGATGCTGGTATCCTCATACGTTATCCTCCTTCTGGCATGCACCTCTTGCTTTCCCGCCCTCCCATCACCACAAATCCACCCTTGTGCCTTCCTCATTTCACACACAAAAGAAATCCAGCCTGTCCAGCCAAGAAGAGGGAGAGGAGAGTGAAGAAGAAGAAGAAACACCTGATTTGACACTCCCAGCCACCAGTTCCTCAAGGTCGACCAGCAAGGCCATTTGCAGTGTCCCCCACTGAAAGTTAGCAGCCTTCCACCAGCCATGCTGCAGCTACTGGGGTAGCACTGCCTGACATCAGTAGGATAGGCAAAGGCACACACAAGACACTCACTAAGAGAATGCATACAGGTGATGAGTTGATTTCTTGATGTCATATTGGATGGATAGATGTATAAAGTTGGATTGGAAAGTTTGCTTTGTGGTGGCTTTTATTTCAGTATCTTGGCCAAGAGGACAATTTGATAGTCAGTTACAGAGGGAAGGTAAGGTGTGGGACTAATGTTGAAAGGGGAATTGGGGTTGTGGTCACTGGGACCGCAGGCGGATGATTCCATCCTGGATATCCCGGCCAGAAAGGGGCTGTCTGGGTTGCATCCTTCCTTCTGCTTCCTCCTCTTCTGCTTCCTCTTCTTCTGTTTCCTCCTCTTTGGCTTCTTCCTCTTCCCTCTGTGAGCGGAAGCTGTAAATCTGAAATGACAGCATAAAATGCTGGAAACACTCAGCGGGTCAGGCAGCATCTCGACCCGAGACGTGAACTCTGTTTCTCTCTCCACGAATGTTGCCTGACCTGCTGAGTATTTGCAGCTTTTTCTGTCTTCTCAGATGCCTTCCTTTACCATACGAGGTCTTGCAAGCATCCAGCAGCACTCCCTACCCACTTAAAAAAACTTTTAACATCTATTGCAGCAAGCCGCTACTTCAGTAAAATAAAAAAAATGTCCAAAAGCTTAAATGCAAAGTTACCTGAAAGATGTGTGTGTCCCTTTCAGAGGTGCTGACAGCGCCTCTGTGACTCTGCTTCCACGCTGGGTTTACCTGGCGTGCTTAGGACCCAGCGCTGAACTCCGTGTAAAGGTCCAAGTTCACCGTGGCGACGTTAAGTCGGCGTTGCACACCAACTGACATCGCCACTCCCTCATTTTACTTTGCAGGGTGATACATCTTACTGGCAGCGCTGCCGGGCTTAGGAAAATGGATGACGCCGTGGGACCTGCCACCAGCTGGTGAAAGAACGGTGGCCGCCCTCTTTTGACCATTTTTTGACGGTAACGGGTGCATAAAGCCCCCTGAATTTTTTACCCTATGTCTTTGTTGATTATTGCTCGACATTGATTGACCGTGTGAAACGGCAAGTCTATTAAAGCCTTTAACGTCATCCGTACGTGGACACCATTCATAGAGTACTTTGCACACCCTCAACACTGCACCAAAGTGTCAGAAGTGGCTCAGTGGGTAGCATATACACTTCTGAGTCAAAGGTGCTGGGTTCAAGTCCCACTCCAGGGACTTGAGCACATAATCTATGCTGACACTCCAGTGCAGTACTGAAGGAGTGCTGCACTGTTGGTGGTGCCGTCTTTCAGATGAGAAGTTAAACTGAGACCCCATCTGCCCTCTCTGGTGGACATAAAAGATCGCATGGCACTATTCGAAGCAGAGCAATGGTCTGGACAACATCTACCTCTGAACCAACACCAGTAAAAATAGATTATCTGGCCATTATCTCATTGCTGTTTGTGGGACCTTGCTGTGTGCAAATTAGCTGCCACGTTTCCCTACATTATCACAGTGACTATTCTTCGTCGACCTGAAACGTTACGTGGGGGGCGATTTTAACCCTACTCGCTCAGCAGAAACCTGGCGGGTGGGCAGTTAAAATCGCCCTGGCTCTTGCCTGTCCGAAAGCCACCATGATCGCAACGTCTGCAATTTTAATCTGCTCTCCTGAGCGGGCAGCAAGGCCACGCGCCCGGAGCCAACAGGGTCCTTCTTTACATATGCATTTTGCGGCCCGACGACATCATTGAGACCCGACTGTCATTTTAACTCGGGCCTGAGCGGGGAATCCACCTGGAGCTAAAATCGGGGCCAGTTCCTGTTTCTCTCTCCACAGATGTTGGCTGGCCTGCTGAGTATTTCCAGCATTTTCTGTTTTTATTTCAAAAAGTTCTTCTGTGAAGTGCTTTGGGACATCCCGTGATCGTGAAAAGCGATTTAGAAATGCAAGCCTTTTTATCTTTTACTTATGCCACCAATTTTTCCCCCCCTATGCATCGCACTTTACATTTATTAAGCTGCATTTGCCATCCTTCCACCCATCAACTCATCTTCTACTTCCTGAGCAGCCTCCTAAGATACAAATTTTTTATTGGCAATTCTGTTTTAAATTAAATTATGAAGCCCACTTGGATTGTGATTTATAGCGTTGGCACAATAAAGCAGTTTATAAATGTTACAGAATGGAATACTAAGTAAAATGAAGTCAATCTACCCCATAATAATTGACTGAATTGGTGCTTTTAGTCTTGTATTTATGGCCGTCTTTTATTTAATATTGGAAAATATAAGCTGGGGATAATATTGCCGAGCACACGTTTCCTGCTTTAGAGTGACCTTTCTGACTGAAGTTAAATAGGCAAATGGGTAAATTACTGGCTGGAGAGAGGGCCCCTTTGTGATTTTAATTAGGGCACGCAGCTCCTAAAGAGGTCAAAAGAAAGAAAGAACTTGCATTTCTGTAGCGCCTTTCATGGCCTCAGGATGTCCCAAAATGCTTCACACCCAATTAAGTACTTTTGAAGTACAGTCACTGTAGTGGGAAACGCGACAGACAATTTGCGCACAGCAAGCTCCCACAAACAGCAGCGTGATAATGACCAGATAATCTATTTTAGTGACGTTGGTTGAGGGATAAATATTGGCCCAGGACACCGGGGAGAACTCCCCCTGCTCTTTTTCAAAAGAGTGCCGCGGGACTTTTTACATCCACCTGACAGGGCAGACGGGGGTCTCGGTTTAACAGCTCATCCGAAAGACGGCACCTCTGAAAGTGCAGCATTCCCTCAGTTCTGTACTGTCAACCTAGATTTTTGTGCTCAAGTCTCCAGAGTGGGGACTGTGAACACACAACCTTTTGACTCAGAGGCGAGAGTGCTACCCACTGAGCCTCAGCTAACCACAAAACCAACAGAGCCACAGCGACAGCAGTTAACGGCAGTAATGCCATTATTCTTTATGAGTGTTGCTGTTTATTCAGACTAATTAGAAGCAAATGAGACAGACAGCTAGGTTAACAATGACCATTTATGGGGCTCCCCTTGGTGGCTCAGTCTGTCGCACAGTGAGTAGCTTATTCATGTAGCTTAAGAAATGCCCCCTGTTTGATCTTAGATCGGGGCTGAGTTAGTTGGCTGGGAAGCTGAATGTGGCTTCAGCACACCTGGGTCAGGCAGGAGGTAAATCAGCTAGGTTTCCCATTCTTGCTTGTTATCCAGTGACCCAGGCTGGAAGGTACGTGTGTGGACACTGGGTGAGGACAAGGTTGGGCTCGGTTGTGGTGTCCCTTGTGGTTGAAACACTTGGCCAACTCTCACCGTCTTGGCTACTTGGACAAGGTACGAGAAACGTACCTACTGCCGATGGAACCATTCCCCAGCTAAGGGTCAGAATCTGTAGAAGAAGGTGGGGTGGGGATTGGGGGGGGGGGGCGGGTGCGGACTTGAGCGGAGAAACTAGTGAAATGAAGAAGCAACTTTCCTAAGTAGAATCAAACTCATGCAGTAGATCCTTCTGCAAGCACACTGGAACACATAATGAGCAGGTACTCTCTCCTTCCTCCTCAAGGACATGGATTGAATTCAGTCCAAACTGCTGGAAGTCTCCTCTCTTTTCCTTCTACAAGAACTTTGCACAAAATAAGTTTGGGCATTCTCAACCCAGTACCTAGGAAAGTGCACTTAATTTGCTGCTAATTGGCAACTTCGCCCAGAAATGCTACGAACATGGCTGATGTCTTTGCGATGAGATGTTAAACTGAGACCCTGTCTGCCCTCTCACGTGGATATAAAAGATCCCACGGCACTATTTGGAAGAAGAGCAGGGGAGTTATCCCCGGTGTCCTGGCCAATATTTATCCCGCAACCAACAGATTACCTCATCGTTGTTTGTGGGAGCTTGCTGTGTGCAAATTGGCTGCCACGTTTCCTACATTACAACAGCGCGTCAAAAGTACTTCATTGGCTGTAAAGCGCTTTGGGATGTCCTGAGGTCGTGAAGGGCACTGGAATTATTGAGGTTATGTGCGCAAGTGCTGGATCGGGGCTTGAGACCCACGACCTTCTTACTCAGAGGTGAGAATGCCACCACCAAGCCAAAGCTGGCATTTATGCAGTAAAACCCCAATTCCCAAGCTTTCAGGTTATTGTGAAAGAAAACAAATCATTGCATATTGACAGATACAAGCTATCTGTGGAGGAGAATTTAAAATCTAAACTTGGAGCGGATATACAGAGGAAAGCATCAATGTGCTTGGTCAATGATTGGAGGATAAAATACAAAGTTGACAGCGACTGTGAAGCATTATTGATTGTGTGAAAGCGAGAGGCAAACAGTGAATCTTAAAACTGCAATTAAATGCGTGCCATTTTGGGGACCCACATACTGCAATAATTACCATAAAATCTAGATTAATCATCCAGAATTTATGGAGGATGGAAGATTTCAAAGATTCCTCAAGGTCACATACAAAATGCATTGCGCTAAGTTGAAAAATAATATTTAATGACAATCTCAGTGCCTTTCAATGGATATTTTGTAGATTTACCGTCACGTTTCCAAATAACTTGCATTTTCTGAACAGGATTGGACGGCCGAGGTTAGATATCAACAAATATTTTCCCATTTACTCAGCCATTTATCAGTCTTGACCTTCATGTCTGAAGAATTTACAGTCTACGTCTTACAATAAAAAGGAAAAAAAAACTGCAAGTGCAGGGAATCTGAAATAGAAGCAGGTTCTAGGTCATTCATTACTCCCTCTTGTGATCCATGTAGCTGTTGATTCTCTCCTCCTCCCCCTCTTACCTAAGGAAGGATATACTTGCCATAGAGGGAGTGCAACAAAGGTTCACTAGACTGATTCCTGGGATGATAGGATTGTCCTATGAGAAGAGATTGAGGAGGATGGGTTTATATTCCCTAGAATTTAGAAGAATGAGAGGTGATCTCATTGAAACATATAAAATTCTTACAGGGCTTGACAAGGTAGATGCAGGGAGGATGTTTCCCTTGGCTGGGGAGTCCAGAACCAGGGGTTACAGTCTCAGGATAAGGGGTTGGCCATTTAGGACTGAGATGAGGAGAAATTTCTTCACTCACAGGGTTGTGAATCTTTGGAATCCTCCACCCCAGAGGGCTGTGGATGCTCAGTCGTTGAGTATATTCAAGATGCGGAGATGCCGGTGTTGGACTGGGGTGGACAAAAGTGAGAAGTCGCACAACACCAGGTGACGAAGGAGCAGCCGCTCCGAAAGCTTGTGATTTCAAATAAAACTGTTGGACTATAACCTGGTTTTGTGCGAGTATATTCAAGACAGAGATCGATAGATTTTTTGATATTAAGGGAATCAAGGGATATGGGGATAGTGCGGGAAGGTGGAGTTGAGGTCGAAGATCAGCCATGATCTTTTTGAATGGTGGAGCAGGCTCGAAGGGCTGAATGGCCGACTCCTGCTCCTATTTCTTATGTACTTATATTATGCTCTCTCCTTTTATTCTTTCTTTTCCCAAGCTTACTGAAATGGTTCTGATGAAAGGTCATTGACCTGAAACGTTAACTCTAGTTTTTCTCTCCACAGATGCTGCCTGACCCGCTGAGTGTTTGCAGTATTTTCTGTTACTAAATTTGTTGATTCATTTTCAGTCTTCAGTCGTGCTGAAGGGGTAACACACCCTGAGCGTCAGAACCTCTTATTTCACGTTGCACATGCTGACTGACCTGCGCTGTATTTCCAGCATTTTCATCGATACAAGATTAACTGTAAGAGATTTAGAACAGAGGGAAGGGTAAACCTCTTTACGCAGAGAGCTGTGAGGCTGTGGAATTCACTTCTAGGGTTAGTGATTGAGGGGGAAATGATGCCAACAACAGCAGCTTGCATTTAGGCAACACTTCTAATCCAATAAAACATCCCAAGGCGCTTTGACACCCAGACAAAATTTGACACTGAGTCACATCAGGAGATTTAGGACCTAAAGCTTTGTCAAAAAAGGGTAGGTTTTAAGGAGCGTCTTAAAGGAGGAGAGAATGTTAGCGTGGTGGAGAGGTTAAGGGAGGGGCCTAGACAGATGAAGGCATGGCCACCAATGATGGGGGCGAAGGAAACTGGAAATGTGCAAGAGGCCAGTGACATGAATCTGTCATTCATGAAAGAAAGACTTATGAAATAATACTGAGTGGCCTGCGGGTGGCGCTGTCCAGGGAGAGTATAAATACTCGGGCACGGGCCCAGCTTGCGCAGGACATTCTTAACAGGAACTAGTGAAGGACACAACTAGACCTCCATGTTGTAAAACAGTTGATTAAAGCTTTGTTCAACACTTAGACCAAGTGCCTAGTAGTTTTCTTACGTCAGCCAGCATTAGAGGAACACAGATTGTAGGGTTGGAGGAGGTTACAGAGATAGGGAGGGACCGAGGTCATGGAGGGATTTGAACACAAGGATGAGAATTTTAAAATCGAGGCGTTGTCGGACCGGGAGACAAGGTAGGTTAGCGAGCACGGGGGTGATGGGTGAATGAAACTTGGTGCAAGTTAGAAACATAGAAACATAGAAAAATAGGAGCAGGAGTAGGCCATTTGGCCCTTCGAGCCTGCCCCGCCATTCAATATGATCATGGCTGATCCTCTATCTCAATACCATATTCCCACTCTCTCCCCATACCCCTTGACACCTTTTGTGTCTAGAAATCTATCTGTCTCCTTCTTGAATATATTCAGTGACTTGGCCTCCACAGCCTTCTGTGGTAGAGAATTCCACAGGTTCACCTCCCTCTGAGTGAAGAAATTTCTTCTCATCTCAGTCCTAAATATCCTACCCTGTATCCTGAGACTGTGACCCCTCGTTCTAGAGCCCCCAGCCAGGGGAAACATCCTCCCTGCATCCAGTCTGTCTAGCCCTGTCAGAATTTTATACATTTCAATGAGATCCCCTCTCATTCTTCTAAACTCTAGTGAATACAGGCCTAGTCGACCCAATCTCTCCTCATACGACAGTCCTGCCATCCCAGGGTTGGGTAACAGGAGTTTTGTATGAGCTCAAGTTTACGGAGAGTTCAAGATTCAAGGTTCAATTGGATAGGTAGACGAATGAAAAGGAATTGAAGAAATATGGGAATGGGGTGGGTAAAAGTGACTATTTGCTCGCATGGAGGGTAAACGCTAACACAGACTGGTTGGGCCAAATGACCTTATTCCATGTTGTAACTCACAAGTATCTATGTATTTCCATGTATTGCATTTCTGTTGCTATTTTAAATCCTAGGGCAAAAATCCCACAGTGATGTTGCACCACGGAAGTCCTTGGGAAAGGGAGTTCCACCCATCCCTTTCACATGCCGATGGCCCAATCCCAAATATTGTTATGCAAATGGATTTGGGTGTCCTTGTGCACGAATCACTGAAAGTTAACATGCAGGCACAGCAAGCAATTAGGAAGGCAAATGGTATGTTAGCCTTTATTGCAAGGAAGTTGGCGTATAAGAGTCAGGAAGTCTTGCTGCAATTATATACGACTTTGTTGCGACCACACCTGGAGTACTGTGCACAGTTTTGGTCTCCTTACCTAAGGAAGGATATACTTGCCTTAGAGGGGGGTGCAACAAAGGTTCACTGGATTGGTTCCTGGGATGAGAGGGCTGTCCTATGAGGAGAAATGAGAAGAGTAGAATGTGCTATATTTTCTGGAGTTTAGAAGAATGAGAGGTGATCTCATTGAAACGCATAAAATTCTTAGAAGGTTCGACAAGGTAGATGCTGAGAGGCAGTTTTCCCTGGCTGGAGATCATAGACTCAAGATAAGGGGTCAGCCATTTAGGACTGAGATGAGGAGAAATTTCTTCACTCAGAGGGTTGTGAATCTTTGGAATTCTCTATCCCAGAGGGCTGTGGATGCTCAGTTTTTGAGTATATTCAAGACAGTGATCGATAAATTTTTGGACACTAAGGGAATCAAGGGATATGGGGATAGGACATGAAAGCAGAGTTGAGGTAAAAGATCAGCCATGATCTTATTGAATGGCGGAGCAGGCTTGAGGGGTTGTATGGCCTACTCCTGCTCCTATTTCTTGGCCCAAAAATTCGGCTGTTCCCGGGTGAGTACTCAGTGTGTACTCACCCGTATTCATTCCCGAAGTGCCAGTTTCCTGCATGCACTGCGCATGCGCGGGAAAACGGAACTTCCAGGATGGTGAAGGGGGCGGTTCCTAGGTGAACCGCGTGCGCGCTAGAGGCTGCGCGCACGCAGCGCACTTAGATTTTTTTTCAGGTTTCAACGCGAGGGTAAGTATTGAAGATTCTACGCTAATAAAAAGGAGGCGTAAGACCCCTTTTGAACAAGGTAAGTAGTTAATTAAGTATAATTTTAAATTTTTTTCAACAGGTTTATCTTTTTTAGATACTTTAAAGAAAGGTAAGTTTATTTTTATAACTTTTAAAAAGTATTTTAATTTTTTCAAAAATTTAAATTTTTGTTTAAAGTGGTTAATTTATTTAACTATAGTTATTTTATAAATGTGATGTTTTAAAAAAAATTTATTTTAAGTTTAGCTGTTCTTTTGGGGCCGATTTCAATTCACAGATTTGACAGGTCTCCTGTCAAATCTATGAATGAAAGATGGTCTGCTGCCATTGGCTCTCCATGGCCCACGTGATCCCAGGGGTCGCATCGCACTAACTGCGCCCCTGGAACACGCACGCACTGTGCGCCGGCTCTTGGGAGAGGCCCAGGACCCGAAGTTCCTGTGGGCCCAAAACACAACGGCAGGCGCGATGGGTAAGAGCGCGCGCGATCCTTACCCCCGCGGCAAGCCGGCAAAGCGAATTTCTAGGCCCGAATGTTCTTATATCCAATTAACAATATGCAAGCACGCTACATATCATTGGGGACAGGGGTCATCTGAAGAATGGAAGTTGGCACCTGCGCCTGTACCAGGGGTGCACACCCCACAATGCCACTGGGATCTCCGGCAGGAGCCAGAGGATCAGAATGAGCCAAAGAAATATATTCCTCCTTTCCACCTCAGGAAACAGAAATTTGTTATCTTGGGTTGTTTATCATTTGAATCTTCAGTGTTGGAGCCTTTAGTAGGCCTGACTCAGTGCCTACACTCAATAGGCTCAGGTCCCACTAGGCCTCTCAAACATTCCTGTTTTAGCCCGGGAACAGCCCTAAAAACCCGTCGACCACCGCCCCCCCCCCACCCCGCTCCCTCCACCGAAGTTCTGGGACTATGTAAGTAGTGTGGAATACCCGGAATCACAATTTGCTTAGTATTTGTGAATGGGACAGAAATCCAACGCATCCAGGTTCCACCCCAAATTCGTCTGTCTTTTGTCTTCTGTGCTCTCGGCAGGTGAGACTCCCTACGTGGAATGCAAAGTCAGAAAATTGCCTCTGGCTGGAGAACCGTGAGCTGCAGAGAAAGAAAGAGCTTGCATTTATACAGCACCTTTCACGACCTCAGGACGTCCCAAAACGCTTTACAGCCAATGAAGTGCTTTTTGAAAAGTAGTCGCTGTTGTAATGTAGGAGACGGCGGCAGCCAATTAGCGCTCAGCAATGAGATAAATGACCAGATAATCTGTTTTTAATGGCCAGAACACCAGGTAGAACCCTCCCCTGTGCTTCTTTGAAATGGGGCCCGTGGGACCTTTTACGTCCACCTGAGAGAACAGATGGGGCCTCGGTTTAACGTCTCATCAGTGGGAAAGCTACGGTGGAGGAAAATGTTGCAGAAAATGAGGGAAAAATGAAAAAGAAACGCTCACAAATAAGGCCCTTCACACGGAGCCGGAACACAAACATATTCTGCCCAGTGTTTTCGGCAGGAAGGAGTATCAATAAACCTCTGCTCGAGTTGTAATGTGCTGGCCCATGTTTTTCCCTCTCTCATTTGACAAAGTGATTTTTCTTTCCCACAACTTTCAAATCACTTCTCCTGCAATTACACAGCACTGTCTTAAAGCAGACCTAAATGAACCGACAGCGAGCCAAATTCATTACATAAGAACATAAGAATTAAGAGCAGGAGTCGGCCATTCGGCCCCTCGAGCCTGCTCCGCCATTCAATAAGATCATGGCTGACCTTCTACCGCAACTCCACCTTCCCGCACTATCCCCATATCCCTTGATTCCCTTAGTTCCCAAAAAAGTATCGACCTCTGTCTTGAATATACTCAACGACTGAGCCTCCACACCTCTCTGGGGTAGAGAATTCCAAAAAGATTCACAACCCTCTGAGTGAAGAAATTTCTCCTCATCTCAGACCTAAATGGCCGACCCCTTATTCTGAGACTGTGACCCCTATGTTCTAGACTCCCCAGCCAGGGGAAACATTTTCTTAGCATTAACCCTGTCAAGCCCCTTAAGAATTTTGTATGTTTCAATGAGATCACCTCTCATTCTTCTAAATTCTCGGGAATATAGAAGCATAGAAGATAGGAGCAGGAGTAGGCCATTCGGCCCCTCGAGCCTGCTCCACCATTTAATGAGATCATGGCTGATCATCCAAATTCAGTACCCTGTTCCTGCTTTCTCCCCATATCCCTTGATCCCTTTAGCCTTAAGAAATATATCTATCTCCTTCTTGAATATATTTAATGAATTGGCCTCTACTGCCTTCTGTGGTAGAGAATTCCACAGGTTCACCACTCTCTGGGTGAAGAAATTCCTCCTCATCTCAGTCCTAAATGGCTTACCCCTTATCCTTTGACTGTGACCTCTGGTTCTGGACTCCCCCGCCATCGGGAACATCCTTCCTGCATCTAGTCTGTCTAGTCCTGTTAGAATTTTATAAGTTTATGGGCCTCGTCTACACAATCTCTCCTCACAGGGCAATCCCCTCATCCCGGGAATCAGTCTAGTGAACCTTTGTATCACTCCCTCTAAGGCAATTATGTCTTTCTTTAGGTAAGGAGACCAGAACTTGAAGCAAAGGAGTTTCACACATGGCAGCAGTCCCTGTGGTACTGATGCATCTGAGCATCGTGTGTTTAAAACCATCTACTACGGCATTACCCACTGTGACCTTTTCCGATTCCAACAGTGAACCCTGGGTGCACGTGAAAGTGAATTTGGTCAAGCACTGAATTAAAATTCGACGGCACCATCCTCATTTTTCAGGCACAAAACGGGTGCCTAAGTATCCAATATGGTGGGCGGGAGGTCTGCCTGAATGAGGTGTTAGGCCCTTTCCATCGGCAAATAGGGGGGCCTCACGCCTGCTTGAGGCTCCATTTGTAATGTCAGGTTGCCCTGGGCTGGCTGTGTTCAGGAAAACCCGGTCTACATGCGGCTTTAAAGGGACGGCTGGGGGCCGCCACCACAAAGGTAAGCTTGTTAAGAAACACTTACCTGAATGTGGAGCCAGGAGGTGCAGGAGTGCTGCTCACAGCACCACTGCCGTAACCACGACCGTTGCTGGCCCCCTCCTGATTGTCCCCCTCCCTCTCCCAAACGTTGTAAGGTAGGCTCAAACTTGTTGTAAGGTAGAAAGAAATGTTACCCACATTACAACAGTGACTACACTTCATTGGCTGTAAAGCGCTTTTGGGACGTCCTGTAGTCGTGAAAGGCGTTATGGAAATGCAAGTTCTTTCTTCCCTTTTTCCCGTTCCGATGCAAGGATTGTTCCCAGTTTGCATCGCCTTGCTGGCGCGAACCAACTTCTAGGCCACCGAATCCATCTGATGTCACACAAGTTAACATTTAAAAGCTTTCAAGCCTGTCAAAAGTTGAGTCATTGGCAACATTTTTTTTCCCAGGTTGATTCCAGCCGCATTCGCTTAAGGATGCAAGCTGTGTCCATTTTGTTTTTAGACGGGTTTGCGCTATGTCTTTTGTGCTAATTACAACAGTTTCCTGGGACTTTGATTCTCTGTTGTGGTGGCTATTCTTTTGTAGCAGTGTTAACGGCAATTGAGATTCCTTTTCGAATTCCCCAGCATCACCTTTATCCTCGCTCTCTGACAGGGCCGCTGATTGCCATCCAGAAGCTGCCGACAATGAATCACAGAAGCCACGACAGCTTCGCGTCCTGTCATCCGCTGGCCACATTCAGTCATTCTTTTCGTGTCAGGTATTTTATTTTGTATGTGCAGGATATTATTTTTGTGCTGAATGTCCTTGGCACAGTGGAAGTTATTCATTGTACCAGCATTATATGTACATTGTACTCTAAAGTCCATGGAGTAGAGTTTCTGCTTTGAGTGTGGTAGCATAGTGGTTATATTACTGCGCTAGTAATCCAGAGACCGGGACCAATGATCCAGAGATGTGAGTTCAAATCCCACCACGGCAGCTGGTAAATTTAAATTCTAGTTCATTAAATAAATCTGGAATAAAAGGCTAGTATCAGTAATGGTGACCAAGAAACTACCAGATTGTCATAAAACCCATCTGGTTCAGCGATGTCCTTTAGGGAAGGAAATCTGCCGTCCTTACCCGGTCTGGCCTATATGTGACTCTCCAGACCCACAGCAATGTGGTTGACTCTTAACTGCCCTCTGAAATGGCCTAGCAAGCGACTCAGTTGTATAAGGCGGCTTACCACCATCTTCTCAAGGGCAATTAGGGATGGGCGATAAAATGCTGACCTTGCCAGCGACGCCCACATCCCATGAATTTTTTTTTTTAAAACATGAAATTGCGCCCAAAACGTGCTTGAAATTGTGCTGGTTAGGTTAGGCTTCACGTTTTCGCTAAAATTCATTTGCATAATCACAAACATAAAATCTTCCACGAACCAGTGCAATCGGGCAGCGTAACAGAACGTAATCGTTTCTCTTTTTTTTCTTTCCATTAAGTAGTATTCCTCGATGTATTTAAGAGCGGTGACCTGGAGCAGTTTTATTAATACAGCTGAAAATGGGTTTATCACCAAAAAATAAGCATTTTTAATCCGAGCGCCCACTCCAGTCCTCGACCTGCGAGTAACCTGCTTTAAAATCACTGAAAACTACGCTGAACAATTTCATTGGTGTACACTGGTCAAGTTTCTTGGTAAATTAAATACATTTTGACACGAAAAATCTTTAAAAACGCGCCGACCAGCGCCCGTGCGCCTCAGATAATGAGCGCAATTTGAAGAGCTGTCCCGAGCCAGCGGAATCGACGGAACCTCTCAATGTCGACCTGGAGGGGCGTGGTCAGCTTTGAATCGTGAACCAGTGTAAAAGATCACGGAAAACACGGCCGTGAGTGGTTTTGGGCTCAACTCACTTACGTTTAAAATTCCGCGATCTTTTGCATTGGTTCGGCCCTTTAGATTCATCACAATTATCAAGTAAAAGAGAGGAAAGCTACCAAATTTCTCAAAGGATTTCACCTAGCGAATTGCTTTCTGTATTGCAGTGACGGTTTATACGTAGGGGAAAGTTATGCTGAACCTTTATAAAGCGCTGGTTAGGCCACAACTGGAGTATTGTGTCCAGTTCTAGTCACCACACTTTAGGAAGGATGTGAAGGCCCTTGAGAGGGTGCAGAGGAGATTTACCAGAATGGTTCTGGGGATGGGGAATGTTAGCTACAAGGACAGGTTGGAGAAGCTGGATTTGTTTTCATTAGAGCAAAGAAGGTTGGCAGGTTTCCGCCCTTGCCACAGTACTGAAACGGCTCTCATCAAAGTCACAAATGACATCCTTTGTGAGTGTGACAAAGGTACACTATCCCTCCTCGTCCTTCTTGACTTGTCTGCAGCCTTTGACACGGTTGACCACTCCATCCTTCTCCAATGCCTCCCCACCGTCATCCAGCTGGGTGGGACTGCACTCGCCTGGTTCCACTCTTATCTATCTAATTGTAACCAGAGAATCACCTGCAACGGCTTCTCTTCCTGCTCCCGCAGCGTTACCTCTGGTGTCCCCCAAGGATCTATCCTTGGCCCCCTCCTATTTCTCATCTATACGTTGCCCCTTGGCGACATCATCCGAAAACACAGCGTCAGTTTCCACACGTACGCTGACGACACCCAGCTCTACCTCACTACTTCTTCTCTTGACCCCTCCACGGTCTTTAAATTGTCAGACTGCTTGTCTGACATACAGTTCTGGGTGAGCAAAAATTTTCTCCAATTAAATATTGGGAAAACCGAAGCCATTGTTTTAGCTCCCCGCCACAAACTCTGTTCCCTAGCCACTGACTCCATCCCTCTCCTTAACATCTGTCTGGGGCTGAACCACA
The DNA here is from genome assembly GCA_030390025.1 of Squalus acanthias. NCBI lineage: Eukaryota > Metazoa > Chordata > Chondrichthyes > Squaliformes > Squalidae > Squalus > Squalus acanthias. The sequence continues at coordinate 251,703,291 of CM059425.1, forward strand.
CTGTTCGCAACCTTGGTGTCATATTTGACCCTGAAATGAGCTTCCGACCACATATCCGCAGCATAACAAATACCGCCTACTTCCATCTCCGTAACATCGCCTGTCTCCGCCCTTGCCTCAGCTCATCTGCTGCTGAAACCCTCATCCATGTCTTTGTTACCTCTAGACTTGACTATTCCAACGCACTCCTGGCTGGCCTCCCACATTCCACCCTACGTAAACTTGAGGTCATCCAAAACTCGGCTGCATGTGTCCTAACTCGCACCAAGTCCCGTTCGCCCATCACCTCTGTGCTCACTGACCTACATTGGCTACCGGTTAAGCAGCGCCTCGATTTCAAAATTCTTATCCTTGTTTTCAAATCCCTCCATGGCCTTGACCCCCTTCCTATCTCTAGAATTTCCTTCAGCCCCACAACCCCCCGAGATATCTACGCTCCTTTAATTCTGCCCTCTTGAGGATCATTGATTATAATCGCTCAACCTTTGGTGGCCGTGCCTTCTGTTGCCTTGGCCCTAAGCTCTGGAATTCCCTGCCTAAACCTGTTCACCTCGCTACCTCTCTTTCCTCCTTTATGACGCTTCTTAAAACCTACCTCTTTGACCAAGCTTTTGGTCACCTGCCCTAATTTATCCTTATGTGGATCGGCTGTCAAATTTTTTTGTCTTAAAATACTCCTGTGCAGCGCCTTGGGATGTTTTACTATGTTAAAGGTGCTATATAAATACAAGTTGTTGTTGTTGTTGTTGAGGGGTGATTTGATGGAGGTGTACAAGATTATGACGGGTTTGGATAGATTAGACGGGGAAAGGCTGTTCCCACTAGTTGATGGTACAAGGACTAGGGGACACAGATTTCAGGTTTTGGGCAAGAGATACAGGGGGGATGCGAGGAAAAACTTTTTTACGCAGCGAGTGGTGAGGACCTGGAATTCGCTGCTGACAGAAGTGGTGGAAGTGGAGACACTCAATGTTTTCAAGGGAAGACTGGATAGGCACTTGAGGGAAATAAACTTGCAGGGCTACGGGGATAGAGCGGGGGAATGGGACTGACTGGATTGCTCTGCAGAGAGCCGGCATGGACTCGATGGGCCGAATGGCCTCCTTCTGTGCCGTTATGACTCTATGACTCTATGAAAGCATTAATGGTCGGAGATTAATTGTCAGAAACCCCACTGGAAAATCCATTATTATATCTGCGACAGTAACTTGATAGTGTTGGAGGTTGACCCGTCACAATCATATTTTTTAAACTTGGTGCGGATCAGTGCTGTTATATAGACTTATTATATAGTTGAATTCACTTAGATTTATTTCTTGGACTATGATTTGTTGATCAGGCCCAGCTGAACCAAATGATGCAAATCTGCAATTTTTGAACGCTGCCCTTTAACAATCGTTCGAACTAAACAAATCCACTCCTTCAGAGAAAGCAAGGCAGAGATTTAATTATCAATGGGGAAGTATCAACCCAGTCCGATTTTTGAGGTGATGTTCAGCGAAAGAGTTCATTAAATTGTCAGGGTGTAAACAGCTGTGGACCTCACCTGGACTTCTGGGCTTTTAGCTTACCAAACCTCCTGAGCTTTGCCCTGCAATAATGGTAACAAGGAATGAAGCTCGTACAGAACCTATTTCAAGTTTATCCAGTTAAAGAAAGAAAAACTTGCATTTCTATAGCGCCAGTCACGACCACCGGACGTCCCAAAGCACTTTACAGCCAATCAAGTACTTTTTTGAAGTGTCGTCACTGTTGTAATGTAGGAAACGCGGCAGCCAATTTGCACACAGCAAGCTCCCACAAACAGCAATGTGATAATGACCAGATAATCTGTTTTTAGTGATGTTGATTGAGGGATAAAGATTGGCCCCAGGACACAACTCCCCTGCTCTTCTTCGAAATAGTGCCATGGGATCTTTTACGTACACTTGAGAGAGCAGACGGGACCTCGGTTTAACATCTCATCCGAAAGACTGCACCTCAGACAGTGCAGCACTCCCTCAGCACTGCACTGGAGTGTCAGCCTAGATTTTTGTGCTCAGGTCCCTGGATTGGGACTTGAACCCACAACCTTCTGACTCAGAGGCGAGTGTGCTACCCACTGAGCCACAGCTGACTACGCTGTGCCTGCTAGCTATGTATTTACAAATCTAGGCCTCGGATAAACCGCAGGGGTGGGCTCCCAGCAGTTTCCCCGGGATCGGGCCTGCCATGGAACTCTGCCTCTGACCCAGATGGAGTTTGTGGGGTCAGAGGAGGGACCTCCACGGATGGGCCTTTGGTGCTTTTGGAGCGCATCTGATGATCAACCTGGAAACGCTGGTGTAAGTGAGCTGGCCGGGATAGCAGTGGAATAATGGGTGACCCTCCCCTGCGGCTTCCTGAGTCAGAGGGCTACTTTAAAATGTAAAAACAAAAAATCCAACGTGACCTTGTCCTGAAATGACACGGTGAGATACTAGTGTACCAACGTGACCTTGTCCTTCCGAAGTGACACGGTGAGATATTAGTGTACCAACGTGACCTTGTCCTTCTGAAATGACACGGTGAGATACTAGTGTACCAACGTGACCTTGTCCTTCTGAAATGACACGGTGAGATACTAGTGTACCAACGTGACCTTGTCCTTCTGAAATGACACGGTGAGATACTAGTGTACCAACGTGACCTTGTCCTTCTGAAATGACACTGTGAGATACTAGTGTACCAACGTGACCTTGTCCTTCTGAAATGACACTGTAAGATACTAGTGTACCAACGTGACCTTGTCCTTCTGAAATGACACGGTGAGATACTGGTGTACCAATGTGACCTTGTCCTTCTGAAGTGACACTGTGAGATACTAGTGTACCAACGTGACCTTGTCCTTCTGAAATCCCTCTTTCTCCTATTTTAATAGAGATGTTAACCTGTTTCAAATGGAATGGGTTAATAACTCCACTGAAAGAGGAATTTCAGACAAACGTACACTATTATCCCACCGTGTCATTTCAGGGGACCTAATTTCTTGCTGAATCTCCGAATAGCACAAAATATGAAACAAAGTGAGTGGGGGGGATACAGTAAGAGTTTCTTTCTCGTGCTACCTTCTAGACATTTTTTTGAGTTCCATTGTAAAAAATGTTGCTGTATGAATATAAATCAGTTTTCACAGTATTCCTGACAGGAAAGTGCTACTCTATGTTATTGTGTCTTTGTCAGGTGAAAGCTCATGGGGAAGAAGGAAAATAAGAAAATAAGGAAAATGAGAGAAGAGACAGTCACTGTTCATTGGGGACAGATGGAGCAGTCCAATGAGAATAATTTCCTTCCCTTTCTGTCCGTCTCTGCTCAGTGAGGGATGAGACCCAGCATGATTTATTATCAACGAGCCCATGATATGACAGCAGTGCGGCTCCTAGCTTGTACTCGGTTCCTCAGCCCTTTAGGGACTAATGAAGCATCCACACTAAGCAGTTCCACAAAGAGACAGAAACTAGCTTGCGCTCACTGTTTACTGCCTGTGTGCCTTTGACTTTCTACCCCTTCCCTACGACTTCACTTATGAGCGCACAAAGGCAATAATAGCGTAGAGATCAGGATTCAATCCCTACACGTTACAATGGTAATCTGGGCTCATACTGACAAGATCAGAGTTTAAGAGGATTTGCTTCAGTGTAGATGGTAATTAGGGCAAGCGCATCTGGATCCGAGTTGGTACCGCTACAAAGCAGGGCTAAATTTTTGCTATGGAATCGTGGTCGATTTTATCTCTGTTTGAAACATACACACTCAGCTCAGAGCCTTTTGAAAGCTAAAGCTCCAAAATCGAGAGACTCTCTCATCCATGGAGAGCTAGGCAGAGAGAACAGAGTGAAAGAGAAAAAGAAAGGCTTGCATTTATATAGCGCCGTTGTCATACTGAGGGCCCCATCTAATGCTTCAGATGGACGCTAAAGATCCTATTGCACTATTTGAAGAACGGCAAGGAGTTCAATCGGCGTCCTGGTCAACATTCCTCCCTCGGCCAAAAAATCTGTCATTCATCTCACTGATGTTTGTTCGGCTATTGCTGTGCACAGAATGGCTGCTGAGTGTGCCTACAGAGCAACAGCCATTATATGTGAAATGCTTTGAGACGTTTGAGAGAAATGATGAGGTGTTGTATTAATCATAGAATCATAGAATAATACAGCACAGAAGGGGGGCCATTCGGCCCATCGTGCCTGTGCCGGCTCTTTGAAAGAGCTCTCCAATTAGTCCCACGCTCCCTGCTCTTTCCCCATAGCCTTGCAAATGCTTCCCCTTCAAGTATATATCCAATTCCTTTTGAGCATTATTATTGAAGCTGCTTCCGCCACCCTTTCAGCCAGCACATTCCAGATCATTAATGCAAGACTTTCTTTTGAATCCGACGCAATAGTTTAATGATCACTTATGAACCTGCCCTGAGGCGTCCTTTTGATCAATGCATTGGTGTAAAGGGAAGATTTTATGAAAGGCCACAGGCAGCATTTGACCGAGTGTGGCATCAAGGAGCCCTAGTAAAACTGAAGTCAATGGGAATCAGGGGGGAAAACTCGCCACTGGCTGGAGCCATACCTTGCACAAAGGAAGATGGCAAAGCGAGAGTCTAACCACCGCCCCTTGACATTCAACAGCAATACCATCGCCGAATCCTCCGCCATCAACATCCTGGGGTCACCATTGACCAGAAACTTAACTGGACCAGCCACATAAATACTGTGGCAACAAGAGCAGGTCAGAGGCTGGGTATTCTGTGGCGAGTGTCTCACCTCCTGACTCCCCAAAGCCTTTCCACCATCTACAAGGCACAAGTAAGGAGTGTGATGGAATACTCTCCGCTTGCCTGGATGAGTGCAGCTCCAACAACACTCAAGAAGCTCGACATCATCCAGGACAAAGCAGCCCGCTTGATTGGCACCCCATCCACCACCTTAAACATTCACTCCCTCCACCAGGGGTGCACCGTGGCTGCAGTGTGTACCATCTACAAGATGCACTGCAGCAACTCGCCAAGGCTTCTTCGGCAGCACCTCCCAAACCCGCGACCTCTTCCACCTAGAAGGGCAAAGGCAGCAGGCGCATGGGAACACCACCACCTCCAAGTTCCCCTCCAAGTTACACATCATCCTGACTTAGAAATATATCGCCGATCCTTCATCGTCGCTGGGTCAAAATCCTGGAACTCCCTACCTAACAGCACTGTGGGAGTACCTTCACCACACGGACTGCAGCGGTTCAAGGAGGCGGCTCACCACCACCTTCTCAAGGGCAATTAGGGATGGGCAATAAATGCTGGCCTTGGAAGCGACGCCCACATCCCATAAACGAATAAAAAAAAACCACAGAGGTCTTGCACTTATTGGGAATTTCAATGACCTGGAACAATTGTCTGCCTATTAAAATGAATGGACAGAAACTGGTTAGTGTTTATTAAGACACCCAGAACTGTTCACACTGGAATCCTTTCGAACAGCGCTGGGTCTCAGCTGTTGAGTAGTCTGTCAACAGGACTTCACTTGCTAATGGCTTTCATTTTAGCAAAGCGCTTGTTGACTCGCATACATTTCCTCCATAAATATCGTCGCATGAGTGGAACGCTTTCGTCGAATTAATGGATGAAAGAAGCTGAAGGAATTGAAGTGAAAGGTTCACCCGGGTTTGTAGTTGGCTTCAGAGTATCGTCCTGTGAGCGTGATGGCATTAAAAGGCCACGGAAAGCCTTTAGAAGTCGTGCAAAATATGTTTTCAAAAATACCCGGGATTCCGGGGTTGTAGTCTTCTATCCTAGCAAGCAAGATTTCTGTACCGTGATGTTGCGGGAATAATGGTGATGGGTGTGGGAGGGGTGAGGGGGTGAGGAAGCTGCAACGAAAATGCTGGAAATATACAGTATCTAGGGTTCCCAACCCTCCAGGATTGGCCTGGAGTCTCCAGGAATTGAAGATGAGTCTCCAGGACACCGTTTTATTAGTTCTAAGAATATTGGAGCTGGGAATAAAGGCTGTTTGACTGACAGTCAAGAATCAGCCAATCGGGTAATGAAGTCTTTTCGCTCTCCAATGGGCCGTGGGAAGGCGGGGCTCCGCGAGGACGGACGCGTCGGGCGACCAGTGGCGGGAGAGTGGGGGGCGGGGCAGTTGGCGGCAGGAGGTCATGTGATGAAGCCTCCTGGAACACGTTCATTGAGACTTGGCGACCCTATTAGCTTCTGAAAAGAGGAAAAAAGTTAACGTTTTGGGATGAGACGCTTCGTTAGAACTCTTTGGAGCATTTGCATTTTTTTTCTCCTTTTATCTGTGGTGATCTGATGGTCAAGAGCACAGGAATTTTTACGAGTGGGAAAAGGCCTTTAGGCCTCCACAAAGCCTGTGTCGATGCTAACTGTTCAACAGGAGCTGCCTATTGTAATCACTTGCCCCTGCTCTTTCCCCCACTTCTTTTATATTCCAATACTGCCCTGCAGAACGATTTCACTTTGGTAATTCTAAAGGGCTACACCCAGAGACACTATAATGATGCTATAACCGTGATTGAAAAAACAACTGTTCACATCTCGAATGCTGTTGCGTCAAACGCAAAGGTTTACCAGTGCAGTACTGAGGGAGCACTCCACTGCCTTTGGTGCCGTCTTTCAGATGAGACTTTAAACTGAGGCCCTGCCTGCCCTCTCAGGTGGATGTAAAAGATTCCATTTGAAGACGAGCAGGGTAGTTCTTCCGGTGTCCTGGCCAACGTTTATCCTCTTAACCAACAGGAGCAAAACAGATGATCTGGGGTCATTTATCACTTTGCTGTTTGTGGCATCTTGCTGTCTGCCAATTGGCTGCCGCATTTACCTACATTACAGTGACTAGACTTCATAAGTAATTTGAGCCCGATTCCAGACAGCCTCGGCAAGTGTAGACTAGAATATGGTCTCCAAATACGGTTGATATCTAGCGGTGTATTCACGTCCGGACAGAGTGACCACTAGCTCAGTGGTACTAGCCCCCCCCCTCTGAGTGTTGGGTTCCGGCCCCACTCCAGACTGCACTGGTGAATGGAGAGCGGAGCGCTGACTCTGAATACTGGATTGAAGTCCAGTGCGGGGGGGGGGGGTGGTACCTGCGTCCAATGGGTGTGGGTGTTGGAGGCCCCCACCTCACATCGTAAGGGTAGGTGGGGCTCGTTAGCTTCGGTTGCAGCCCGTCTTGGAGAAGGCTCTCCGAAGCTCAAAACCATGAGGAGGGCAGCGGGCGACTGCCTCAGCTACCACTCCCTAATTAAGTGGCGCAAGAGTCTTTTGTGTGAGACCAACATTCCCCCTCAGCTGCGGGCAGCGCGAACGCATCGGACTTCCGTTTTTTTTTCAGGTTTCTCCGTGAGGGTTAGTCCCTGGCAGCTGCACGGGGAAAAGCAGGCGCAAGGCCTGCTTTTAACAAGGTAAGTGGTGAATTAACTAAAATTAAAACATTTTTTCCACAGGTTTATTATTTTTAAATACTTTAAAGAAAGGTAAGTTTATTTTTAGCCCTGTTAAAAACTGTAATTAATTTTTTCAAAAATTTAAATTGTTTAAAATAGTTATTTTGTGTAATTTATAGTTATTTTAAAAATGTGATGTTTTTTTAGAAATTTATTTGAAGTTTTAGTGAGGTTTTGGGGCCGATCTCTATTCATAGATCTTCCTGTCAAATCTATGAACGGAGATTCCCTGCTCCGATTGGCTCTGCATGGCCCACGTGATCCCAGGGGACGCTTCGAACTAACTGCGCCACTGGGATACGCAAGCACAGCGCGCCGGCAGCTGCAGGAGGCTCAGGAGCCGACTTCCACGCGGGCCCGAAGCACAACGGCAGGCGCTCTAGGTAAGTGAAGGTCGGGGGCTTGCACCCGCGGGAAGCCTCCGGCCCGAATTTCTGGCCCCTTGAGTTTAACATTTAACGGCAAAAAAACATATGAAAATATTCGTCAATGGTTACGAAGAGAAAAGACTTAGAAAGTTGAATATTTAAAGGGTCTTTTCATATCAAAAGATGATGTTTTCTGAATTTTCCTGAACAGGATTGGGAAAAGGGGACAGTTCCTTTCTAATTTGTAGCAAAGCAGAAAAAGTGTTCATGATTTCATGGCGAGTAGCAAAGAAAGAAAATCTCCCCCCCACCCGCCCCCGCCACCTCTCCTGCGTACAATGGTTTCTACATTTGACATTAAGCCGCTCTCATGTGCGTCACATCCAACGGTCACGGCCCTTTGCGCACACAGAGTCCAGCAAAAAATTCAACTCAAGCCCGAGCAGCTTGGGCTGTCAGCACGAAAAGTTGGGAATAAATCACACTGACCATCATGAATCAGTCCCCCGACCCCCTCCCCCCCCCCGAACTGAAGAGTCAGCAGATAAGTTAGAAGTTACATGTTTCATGGGATTTTATATGGCTTTGACATTAACTCTGGGCCATCATTCTAACAATGTATCAGGTCCTCTGGGCAGAGATGACTGCTATCTATTTGCTTCGACTCATGAATCACACAAACTAACCCTTCGCAACGATCTATTCTTGCCGCCACTTAAAAAGTAAAATGAAATACGCTGCAAAATGCCTGTTAACTCATAACCCAAACATTATCTCAACGATCGTGGACCTTTTTACAGGGAATGCAATTAAGATGCTCTTGTAAAGTGCACAAATTGTAACCAGTAAAGCTATAGCGTTTCGCTCTTGCACACCTTCCCATTAAAACTCTGTGTTGGTGGAGTGGAGCGGAGTCTACACCCTTGGTGCTGACCTACTTTTTTCTCTCCTCAGACCCTGGGCTGCTGAAGCCTGTTCCACTTTGTCAATATTTAACGCTTCCCATTCTACTTACATACCCTCTTTTAGCTCCTCTCATACGCTCAGTGTCTCATGTATGTCTTTTATTTATTTGATTTCTCTCATAATGCCTCTTTTCCGGCCTCCGTAAGCCTGAGCTCATCCAAAACTCCGCTGCCCGTACCCTAACTCGCACAAAGTTCCGTTCACCCATCACCCTCGTTGACCGACATTAGCTATCGGTCCACCAACACCTCGAATTTAGATGTTAATCCTCGTGCTCAAATCCCTCCATGGCCTCGCCCCCTCCCTATCTCTGTAACCTCCTCCAAGCCCTGCAACCCTCTGAGAACTCTGTGTTCCTCCATGTCTGGCCTTTGTGCATCCCCCACTTTCTTCACCCCACCATTGGTGGCCGTGTCTTCAGCTGTCTATGTCCTAAGCTCTGGAATTCCCTCCCTAAACCTCTCCGCCTTTTCGACTCCCTCTCCTCCTTTAAGTCGCTCCTTAAAACCTACCCTTTTGAACAAGCTTTTAATGACCTGTCCTAATATCTCCTTTTTTGGCTCGGTGTCAATATTTTTTTCTGATTATGCTCCTGTGCAGCGCCTTGGGAGATTTTATTACATTAAAGGCGCTATATTAATGAAAGTTGTGTTTGTTTTTGTCACCTGCGCATATCATATCTGGCCTTTCCTGATCCCCACCTTAGCACCTCACAGATCATTCATTCTCTGTATTTTCCTGTGCTTCTGGTCATTGTGTGTTTTTTCCTCACCTTCCCCCCTTCCTTCTTTCTGTTCCTTTTTAAACAATGTTCCTCTGTAATATCTGATGTAAGAAAACTACTAGGCACTTGGTCCAAGCGTTAAACAAAGCTTTAATCAACTGTTTTTCAACATGGAGATCTAGTGTCCTTCACTAGTTCCTGTTGAGGAATGTCCTAAACAAGCTGGGCCCATGCCCGAATATTTATACTCTCCCTGGACAGCGCCACCAGCAGGCCTCCCAGTATTACTTCATACATGAATGACAAGATTCATGTCAATATCTTCCGGTTCTGAGGAAGGGTTTATACCCGAAACATCAACTGACATGTGTTTTCGCCACCTCCAAGTTCCCCTCCAAGCCACACACCATCCTGACTTAGAAGTATATCGCCGATCCTTCATCGTCGCTAGAACTCCCTCCCTAACAGCACTGTGGGAGTACCTTCACCACACGGACTGCAGCGGTTCAAGAAGGCGGCTCACCACCACCTTCTCAAGGGCAATTCGGGATGGGCAATAAATGCTGGCCTTGCCAGCGACGCTCACATCCCAGGAACGAATAAAAAAAAGATGCTGCCTGTCTCCAGCGGTTTCTGTTTTTGCTCCTGTTATATTGCGTAGTTGCGAATCTCACCCTGCCAACCAGGAGAGAGTACTGCCCGCCGGGTGTACGCAGGGCTCTACCCCCCTGACTGGTTCCGACAGTGCGAATGGGAATGGCACTCTTAAAACCTTATAAAAACTTTGTTGGCAGATTTTATATGGACCCACGAAATCCAATGAATCACCTGAGCCTGTTTTTTACCTCACACTGGAGTCACGCTCCACACTGAGTTGAGTCCAAGTGTGCGAGATAGCCTCCCAGAGGTGGTGTTTCACACCGCCTGGCTTTCGAACATGGGAACAGGAGTAGACCATTCAGCCCCTTGAGCCTGTTCCGCCATTCGATGAGATCATGGCTGATCTGCAATCTAACTCCAGATACCCGCCTTTGTCCCATATCCCTTAATACCTTTGGTTAACAAAAAGCTATCAATCTCCGATTTAAAATTAACAATTGATCTAACATCAACTGCTGTTTGCGGAAGAGAGTTCCAAACTTCTACCACCCTTTGTGTGTGGAAGTGTTTCTTAATTTCACTCCTGAAAGGTCTGGCTCTAATTTTTAGACTCTGCCCCCTAGTCCTAGAATCCCCAACCAGTGGAAATAGTTTCTCTCTCTCTACCCTATCTGTTCCTCTTAATATCTTGAAAACTTCGATCAGATCACCCCTTAACCTTCTAAATTCTAGGGAATACAACCCTAATTTGTGTAATCTCTCCTTGTAACTTAACCCTTGAAGTCCGGGTATTATTCTGGTAAACCTACGCTGCACTCCCTCCAAGGCCAGTATATCCTTCCTAAGGTGTGGTGCCCAGAACTGCTCACAGTACTCCAGGTGTGGTCTAACCAGGGTTTTGTATAGCTGCAGCATAACTTCTACCCCCTTGTATTCTAGCCCTCTAGATATAAAGCCCAGCATTCCTTTAGCCTTTTTGATTATTTTCTGTACCTGTTCATGACATTTTAATGTTTCATGTACCTGGACCCCCAAGTCTCTTTGGACCTCTACTGTTTTTAGCCTTTCACCATTTCGAAAGTACCCTGTTCTATCCTTTTTAGGTCCAAAGTGGATGACCTCACATTTGCCTACATTGAAATCCATTTGCCACAGTTTTGCCCATTCACTTAATCTGTCGATATTCCTTTGTAATTTTATGCTTCCATCTACACTGCCTACAATGCTGCCTATCTTTGGTGCTTTGTGGAATCGGATCGGGAGCTTCCATCAAGCGTTTGTGCCAACGTTCAGCGAAACCCAACACAGAAGTGACGGTATAACTGTGGCCTAATACTTCAGAATTGGCATTATTTGATAAAGTGAACCACTGTCGTAAACATCCTCGTCTTACAAAGCCTTTCAGGCATTGGAGGCTAAAAATCACCATTCCCAAGGTCCATTGGGTGTTTTGTGCAGGATTATCAGTGCATTTTATACACTGTTAAAAATGGTATTATAGAAAACGCACCAAGACAGGCACACAATACTCTGGCCCTCATAATCCGTGATTGCGCACACTCAGCCTAAGCACTCGACCATCAGGAACCTCTGCCGATGATCCTAGCGAACTTTACGGGATATGGGGAGGCTCCCTGATTTGTATACCAATGGACGGTGCCCACGCTACTCGGGATGTATCTAGGCTACCCGCCATACTTGGAAGACAGGAATGTTCAGGGGAGGGGCCCATTGGCAAAATATTGAAAAAAATAAAAATAAATCCAGGTCCTCAATTCCGGCCTGGACCCTCAGGTGGCTCCTACCTGACATACCTTTGTCTACCTAGGTCGAGTCTCACTGAAGGTCCAGAACATGGGAACTTTGACAGTTGGACCATCCCCCATACGATGGTGGCCATGTTTGGACAGTTGGAGGCTTTTGAGGAAACCTCACTGCCAGGCTGGGATGAAGTTGCATAGAATATACAGCACAGAAACAAGCCATTCGGCCCAACTGGTCTGTGCCTCACGAATCTCCTCCCATTCCATCTGCCTCATCTCAGCCTTTCAGCATATATTTCTATTCCCTTCGGTCTCATGTGCTCGTCCAGTTTCCTTTTGAAAGCGTCTAGGCTATTCACCTCGACCACTTCCTGCGGTAGCGAGCTCCACACTCTGACCACTCTCTGAGTAAAGCCACAGTGGGAGTACCCCGGAAACGGACGCAGATTCCTCTGCCCCCTGACTTGCGGCACCCGCTTTCACGGGCTGCAGTTGCGCTGCAGCTACTCCACTCTGAATGGTAGCTGTGGAGTGGAGAGGCGGAACTGACAAACTGCAGTTATACTTCCAGCTGTGCAATCCATCCGAATCGCAGGAAGCTCGGCTACAAAAGGAGCTTTGCTTATTTGGGCTTGGACAGGGGTGCACGGCTCCCCTTCCTGGGCCGCTAATTCTTACCGAGTGGGCAAGCAAAAGTGCTTGTTCTCTGGTAACAATGAACACTTTCTGCAGAAGATTTTAGAAGATCCCAGGAGGTTATCATCGAATCATACAGCATAGAAAGAAGCCACTCAGCCCTTCATGCCAATGTAGGCTCTTGTGAAAGAGCTATCCAATTAGTCCCATTCTCCTGTTCTTGCCCCGCAGCCCTGCAATTTTTCCTTTTCAAGTACACTCTGCATCCAATTCCCTTTTGAAAGTTACTACTGAAGCTGCTTCCACCTGCCCTTGCAGGCGGCGCACTCCAGATCATAACAACTCGCTGCGTAAAAAAAAATTCTCCTCAGCCGGTGCGATTTTTAACCTGCGTTCGTGGGTAATTTCCAGGTCATACCCCGACAAAGCAGCAAGTAATCAAATCAGGTTATCGTCGTAAGTTTTCTTTCCCTCTTTTGTCAGTCATCGGGAATTTGTTTGTGCTTTTACCGTTGTCTCTATAATGTGTTCGAAATCACTTCTGGCTACATGGACAAAAGGATGTGAAAGATTTGAAGGCTGCTTAATGGTCGTAGGTTTGCTGAAATGCTCGGGTCATTCACTGCATTGCGAATCAAAGGAGTCTTTCGAACGTCAGATCATGATTTGCACTCTGTGTAGCGTTGCAAAGCTAATGGAAGAAATCCAACCGAAGGATTGTGACAGAAGTGGCAGAGGTCTGTATTTTATTGCACTTCATGTGAGATGGTTATGGCGAACCCAATTTAAAAATTTGCTTCAGTCAGCTGTACCTCTGAGAGGATCCAATTCTTCTGTGGCTGGAGTGATCGATACACGTGACTGGTTGTACAAACGGACCTTGACAACAAACCAACAACGCACTTTGATGTAGGGAAACGTCCCAAGGTGCTTCACAGAGGCTCAAGAAGTAACTGCACGCGTGAGCCAAAAGAAGGAAAGGTTAGGAGGTAGTGTGACCGAAAGCTTTGTCAAAGAGGCGAGTTTTAAGGAGGGTCTCAAAGGAAGAGAGGGAGGTGGAGAGGCAGAGGGGTTTAAGGAGGGAACTCCAGATTGTGGGCTGTAAGCGGCTAAAGACATGGGTGCCACTGGTGAGCCGAAAGAAGTGGGGCGGAGGGGGGGCGGATTCACAAGAGTTGGAGGAATGGAGTGTTCGGAAGGGGTGTAGGTCTGGAGGATGTTACAGAGATAGGGAGGGGTGAGGCCATTGATGAGAATTTTAAACTTGAAGCATTGGTGCACGTGGAGTTAATGTAGGTCAGTGAGGACAGCAGCGATGGCCAACCTGGACTTGGTGTGGCTTAGGATACGGGCAGCAGAGTTTTGGATGAACGTAAAGCAAAATACTGCAAGGAGTCCGCTAGTTATATCAGCGCGAACCGGGCAGAACCGGCCGAACCGACGCAAAAGATCGGGGAATTTTAGACGTCAGTGAGTTACGCCCCAAACCATTTACGCTCGTGTTTTCCGCGATCTTTTCTGCTGGTTCAATTTACCCGGATCAGGCCCCACCCACAGAAATGGCCACGCCCCCCTTCCCCCCCACCCCCCCAGGTCAAAATTGCGAGATTTTGGCGATTGCGCTGGTTCGGGGAGGGCTCTTCAAATCGCGCTCATTTCCTTAGGCGCACAGGCACGTTTTAAAAGTTTTGAATAAAAAATATTGAATTTACTAAGAAGCTGACCAGTGCACACCAGTGAAACTACTAAATGGTTCAGTGTAGTTTCTAGTGATTTTGAATCGGGTTACTCACAGGTGGAGGACTGGGCATCCTTATTAAAAATGCGTATTTTGGCTGAAAAAAACATTGTCAGCTGTATTAATGAAACGGCGCCAGGTTACCGTTCTTATACACAGGAAGGAATCATTTTTCATGGAAAGAAAAAACAATTGCGTTCTATCACGCTGCCCGATTGCACTGGTTCATGGAAGATTTTAACTTTGTGATTATGCAAATGAATGTTAGCGGAAACCTGAAGTGTAACCAAACCCGCGCAATTTCGAGCGCATTTTGGCCGCAATTTCCCGTTTGCGCCCAAAGCGAAAACTCTACCCGGAGGCCTACATTCTCTGGGGTTTGGAAGAATGCGAGGTGATCTCATTGACATGTATAAAATTCTTAGCGGGCTTGACAGGGCAGATGCTGAGAGGCCATTTTTGCTGGCGGGAGAGTCAAGAACTAGGTGGGGTCACAGTCTCAGGATAAGGATTTAGGACTGAGATGAGGAGAAATTTCTTCACTCAGAGGGTGGTGAATCTTTGGAATTCTCTACCCCAGGGGGCTGTGGATGCTCAGTTGCTGAGTATTTTCAATATGGGATCGATAGATTTTTGGACACTAAGGAAATCAAGGGATATGGGGATAGGGCGGGAAAGTGGAGTTGAGGTAGAAGATCAGCCATAATCTTATCAGATGGCAGAGCAGGCTCGAGAGGCCCTGTGGCCTACTCCTGCTCCTATTTCTTGTCTTCTTAAATGTTGAAAATCTGGGAACATTTTTCACGAGAAATTGATATAATTTTACAGATATTTTTGATATTAAGAAAGCACAGATCTAGCACTCAAAGTTTAATAAGACAAGGTGAAACTTTACTGCTCAACTGCCAATGACAAATAAAGCTCAGCACCTGCCTTTCTTTGGCAGAAAGCGTCCCCTCAGGGACTAAATTAGACTCCGAGCTGCACCGTGTTCATTAAATTGCTGCCAAGATACCCTGACTGCTCACACTGAACGCACGGAGATGACACCGCAAGCTCTGAGACAATAGCTAGAGGAAAGATAGACAACCTTCAAAGAGCCGTCAGCAGTGAGGCACTTTGAGTAGCTAACCATTTGAGTATATCACCGTGTCCACCAAAACACAAGGTAATGGGGAGCCACTCTCTGCACGAGCCTTCTGTATTTCTACCACTCGTAGTTGGGGACAGACAACTAGAAAGGCCTGGAAAGGAATGAATCTTCAGATACCAAGCTACTTGCTCCAGTGAAGAACAAGTTAAAATAAAAATCGACCAAATTAATTTATTTTGTGAGACAGATTTCCAAGTGGGAGTTACCTCAGGACCTTGAGATCATTTGTGGCCCATTCATTTGGCTCATTCACGTGGAGTAAAGAAAGAACTTGTATTTTATAAAGTACCTTATCAGTTGCTCATAACGTCTCAAAGCACTTCACAACCCAATGACTTCTGAAGTGCAAACACCCTTGTTATGTAGGAAAATCTTGCAGCTAATCCGTGCACAGCAAGATTCCACAAACAGCAAATTAAATGAATAACCAATGGGATCTGTTTATTTTTGACGGTGTTGATTGATGGGGGAATGTTGTCCAGGACAGCAGGAGAACTCCCTTGCCTTTTTCAAACAGTGCTGTGGGATCTCCACCACCACAAGATGGTAGGGCAAGGTGGACCTCTGTCTGATGACCCTCCCTATCTCTGTAACCTCCTCCGGCTCTACAACCCTCCGAGATCTCAGCGCTCCTCCAATCCTGCCTTCTTGCGCAACCCCGATTTTCATCACAATAACATTGGCGGCCGTGCCTTCAGCTGCCTGGGCCCTAAGCTCTGGAATTTCTTCCCTAAGCCTCTGCGCCTCTCTACCTCTCTCTCCTCCTCTCTACCTCTCTCTCCTCCTCTCTATCTCTCGCTCCTCCTCTCTACCTCTCTCTCCTCTTTTAAGACGTTCCTTAAAACCTACCTCTTTGACCAACCTTTTGGTCACCTGTCCTAATATCACCTTATGTGGCTCGCTGTAAAATCATATTTGATAATCGCTCCTGTGAAGTGCCTTGGGACATTTACTACATGAAAGGCGCTATACAAATGCAAGTTGCTGGTGTTGCGTTGGGCACTGCGGCAGACTACCTCCCTCTCTCACGAGCAAAGAGCTCTGTCCACCAACAAGGTTAAACTGTAAAAAAGGCCTTTTTCCTAACATCAAACATTTTGTGCATTAAAAGCTCAAATAGTTCCTGGCAGGTATCAGTGGACCACTTGGGAACTTCTATAAAACTTGTACCCACACCAAGCTGGAATGATACTACATCTAGTTTGAAGTCAAGGTGTGAGCAACGACTGAGTGTCAACTCAGCTCAGCTGGTAGCACTCTTACCTCTGAGTCACCAGGTCAGGGGTTAGGCCTCACTCCAGCCCTTAAATACGTAATTTAGACTGACACCGCGAGAGCGCTGCATTGCTGGAGGGGCCATTTTTCAGATGAGGTACCTGCTCAAGTAGATGTAAGATTTCTTTTAAAACCCTCCTTTGCTCTCGATATTTTTTGGAATTCAATGGGGGGAAAATTGAGTCGTGCCCCCTCTGGGGCGTTAACTTCGCCGGGCTGCTACTTTTAGCGCCCCGAAAAAATTAGTGCCCCCGCGGCCAAAATTCATCGGTAGCGCCCCAAGAGGGAAGCGGGGTACTACTGGAAGCGCCCTGCCTCCCTCTTGGGGCGCTGCGAGTGAATATCCTCCTTATTAAAGGGGAGGGGCCTTGTACAACGCGACCCGGGGCCCAGCTGGGCCACCAGGGATCGGAGTGCCGGCAAAAGAGCCCGGCACTCAAGAGAAGTGCTGAGCTCACGGAGCGCACTCTGCAGGGGGGCGGGGGGGGGGGGGGGGGGCTGGTCAGGAGGCTGGGGACGGCAACGGGGGCAGGTGCTGGCAGGCGACCAGCAACAAAAATGGCCGCCAGGCACCTCATCTTTAATTAGCACCGCCCCGGCCACATGTAGGCCCCCCTGACCCCGTCAGACATAGCGTCCGGCGGTAAGTCAGGGGGCGCTACCGAAGATCGTGGCCAGGGTGCGAGCGGGGTGCTGTGCACGGCGATGATGTCATCACCAGCGGCGCAGCGCCGCGGGGCGCTAACGATTACTGCCGCCGCTAACCTCCCGCTGAATTTTGCAGGAGGTGTTGGCGGTGCCGCGTCCGGGCACTAGTTACTTTGCGCTCCGTTAGCGCCCTCTTAGGGTGCTAACGGGAGGCGCAAAGCAACCGAATTTTTAGGCCAATGTCTCAGACCCCTCGCATAAGTGAGCTTTCTCTTCCTATGTTCTAGAGCATGCTTTCACTAACCCAATTAGCGCGGTATTTTTTTTTACTCAGCAAGTTGTTGTGATCTGGAATGCACTGCTTGGAAGGGCGGTGGAAGCAGGCTCAATAGAAACTTTCAAAAGGGAATTGGATAAATACTCGAGAAGGAAAAATTTGCAGGGCTATGGAGAACGAGCAGGGTACGAATCAATGTTCCCTCTAATTTTTTTTCGGCTGCGTGGCCCATTCAAAAATTCCCCGCATGCGCGGTTTCGCATTTAAAGGCTGGCTCACCAGCCATGCAGCATAAAGGGAACGTTGGGACTAGTTGGCTAGCTCTTTCAAAGAGCCAGCACAGGCACAATAGGCCGAACGGCCTCCTCCAGTGCTGTATGATTCTATGATTCTATCCCATGGTACTCTTCGAAGAAGAGCAGTGAGTTGTCCTGGTCAGCATGTCTAACTAAGTCAGCACCACCAAAAAAAAAGATGAACTACTCTTTCATTTGCCGTTTGTGGGAACTGGCTGTGCAGAAATTGCCTGCTGTGTCTGTCAACAGAACAGCACTTCAAAAGTGATTGATTGGATCGGAGGGTCTTAAAAAATCCTGAGGCACAATCTAATGCAAGTTCTTTCTTCACCTCGATTGGAGATTTTACAGTGATTGCCTTCAGTAAGGCCACTGACTTGACGCTCGAGTTACACCACAGCCTTTGTGTCAATGTGTACCTGAAACGTCCATACGAAAATGGGAGCATAGTGACTTTGTGGTAAACCATTCCTCCAGAAGGACCTTGGACTGACACTTAAATCGTTCTCTGAGCAGTTTTCATGCATTCCAGTGTAAAATCTGTGTCTGTTTTTCTCCTAATCTACTTCTGTGTCCCTCTACCTTTCAGATGGTTCCCTCTGATGTCGCCCTGTTATTTTGCTGACTTTGTTCACCAGCACGCTGTGAATATCTGGCGACCCAATGAGTTGCACAGGTTACATTTATGAATACAAAGTGGATCTCTCTTTTTATGGTGGAAATGTTTCCTGGCCTATTTAATGCCTTCCACTCCGTGCTATTCTAACCTGTTTATGCCTCAGTTTTCCGATCAGTATTGTTATCTTTTTAATTATTTCAAAGTCAAACCGTCATAGATCAGCCTCAGATTTTCGGTTCAAATCCGATTAAACTTGATAATTAGCCACAGAAAGATGCAATTCCAAAATTAAGATTGAGCCTGATTATATCTGGATAGAACGTTGTGAAGAAAGAAAGACTTGCCTTTATATAGCGCCTTTCATGACCACCGGACATCCCAAAACGCTTTACAGCCAATGTAGTACATTTTTTAAAAAGTGTAGTCACTGTTGTAATGTAGGAAACGCAGCAGCCAATTTGCGCACAGCAAGCTCCCACAAACGGCAATGTAATAATGACCAGATCATCTGCTTTAGTGATGTTGATTGAGGGATAAATGTTGGCCAGGACACCGGGGATAACCGGGCACATGGGAACACAACCACCTCCAAGCTCCCCTCCAAGTCACACACCATCTGACTTGGAAATATATTGCCGTTTCTTCATCGTCGCTGGGTCGAAATCCTGGAACTCCCTCCCTAACAGCACTGTGGGAGTACCTTCACCGCGCAGACTGCAGCGGTTCAATAAGGCGGCTCACCACCACCTTCTCAAGGGGCAACTAGGGATGGGCAATAAATGCTGGCCTTGCCAGCGACGCCCACATTTCCCATGAACGAATAAAATAAAAACTCCCCTGCTGTTCTTCGAAATAGTGCCACGGGATCTTTTACATCCACCCGAGAGAGCAGACGGGGCGTCGGTTTAAGATCACATCTGAAAGACGGCACCTCCGACAGTGCAGCACTCCCTCGGCACTGCGCTGGGAGTGTCAGCCTAGATTTTTGTGTTTACGTCTCTGGAGTGGGACTTGAACCCACTGATGCATCTGACTCAGATGCGAGGGTGCTACCAACTCAGCCAATTGATGTTGACGGCATACTACTCTGGTGCCTGCAGAAACTTTGCCTGTTCAGCACAGCAAACACTTCATTTTCTCTCTGTATCAATAGGCAATGTTCACATCTTCAGTCAAGTGCAGACTGTTCCGTGATGGGGAAGGGATGAGGTGCGGCTAATGATGCCCGACAACTCCTTTCAGCATTGCGCTTGGAGGGTATCTATTATTTAACTTCAAATATGTTCCTTCTGAAAGTATTTTACTGATTAAACCGATAGAATTCGGATTAAAAACATTGGAGAAAGGCTTCCCCTGACAGCTGTGTATAATTCAATTTCAAAGATGTTTATGATTTCACACGGGGGAAATCTTCCCTCCATTCTGTTTTATCACAGCTGATTTCACTTAATTTGTTGGACCCGGTTTTACTGGTATTCACAGCGCCGGAGGGAGTCAGCAATGTGACAAAGAAAATTGGCACCTTTTTACTTTCCAAATGACACTGGCTCATCTCAGGTTGGTCTGTCTCATGAGGGCATCCTCGATCATCTTAAGGTGATACAGTTGAAGGAGGTCATTCAGCCTCTCATCGCTCATCCATCAAGAAGAACAAAAAAAAAGAAAATTCCCCCGTTACAGCACCCGACTGGCTCTTTAACTCAGCTTTTCACCCTCCATTACTCTGCTCAGACGTCTATGTTCGTCATTGCTTGTGTGGGAAAAATTCTTCCTGACATTGTTCTAAGTTTGCCTTTCACCAGTTTGAATCCCTGCCCCCGAGTGCTACTGCCGTGGCTAACCTTGAGACCGATCTCTAGCATTAAGTTTTCAATATCTTGTGTGCTCTCGCCTCTGAGTCAGAAGGTCGTGAGTTCAAGTCCCACTCCAGAGACTTGAGCACAAACTCCAGACCGACGCTCCAGGGCAGTGCTGAGGGAGCGCTGCACTGTCGGAGGTGCCGTCTTTCGGATGAGACATTAATCCGAGGCCCCGTCTGCTCCCTCGGGTGGGCGTAAAAAATCCCATTGGCACTATTTTGAAGGAGAGCAGGCGAGTTCTCCCCAGTGTTCGGGGCCAATATTTATCGCTCAACCAACATCACTAAAACAGATTATCTGGTCATTATCACATTGCGGTTTATGGGAGCTTGCTGTACACAAAATTGGTTGCTGTATTTCTTACATTACAACGGTGATTATACTTCAAAAGTACTTCATTGGCTGTAAAGCGCTTTGGGACGTCCTCAGATTGTGAAAAGTACGATATAAATGCAAGTCTTTCTTTCTATAAGGTCACCTCTCAGTTGCCGTCTTTCAAGGCCAAAATACCCCCAGATTCTCCAGTCTCCCGTCATTGATTAATCTTCGGATGTTTAGAATCAGGCTCACGAGCCTTTTCTGCACTCCCTCCAGGGCTTAAACATCTTCCTTGTGCCTCATTGACCAGCAATGGGCAGAGTATTCCACAGATTCAGCATGACATCATCTGACTCATGCTCTACCGGCTGAGCAATATGGTTCAGCATTGGGGTTGCAACGTCAATCGGTGCTCTACAGTGTCTTTGACGTGTTATTGCCAACTCTGCTAACTCCCGAATCTCTTTCAACCTCAGATTTAGCTAGATGGTAAACACGGTTATCAAAATGAAAAGCGACGACAATCTGGTTTGAAATCAATGTTCCATTCAGTTTTCACATTAAAATGAGAGTTTTCACAATGCCAGGGAAGCAATGGAAACTGCCTATTGCTACTTCCCCCTCTAGTGGACTTTGGTTATAATGACTGATTTGAACAAGTCCACCATTGGTCATTATGACCTATTGATCACGACATCCAAGGCTGTTCTACCTGCAGGTTCTTGGATCACAGAAAAAGCATTATCAGTACTGGCATATAGCTGCCAGTGAGTATAGCTGAATGTAATACTAGCTGGTTACTGCACATGCAAATCACACAAGCTGCCCGCATTGGCACCTTAAACGTGTTAAAGAATGAAGAAAGAATTGTATTTATACAGCGCCTTTCATGACCTCAGAATGTTCCAAAGCGCTTTACAGGCAAATAAATACTTTTTGAAGTGTAGTCGCTGTTGTAATGTAGGAAACGTGGCAGCCAATTTGTGCAAAGGAAGGTCCCACAAACAGCAACATGATAACGACGAGATAAACTGTTTTAGTGATGTTGGTTGAGGGATAAATATTGGCCAGGACACCGGAGGGAACTCATAAGAACATAAGAACATAAGAAATAAGTAAGCGCTACCCTTCTTTGAATCGTGCCGTGGGATCTTTTACGTCCACCTGAGAGGGTAGACTGGGCCTCAGGTTAATGTCTCATCTGAACAGACGGCGCCTCCGACAATACAGCACTCTCTCAGTGCTGCAGAGATCTTAAACTGAGGCCCCATCTGTCCTGTCAGGTGGACATAAAAGATCCCTTGTTCTCCTGGTGTCCTGGCCAACGTATCTCCCTCAAGCCACACCACCACGTACAGATGATGTGGTCAGTTACCTCATAACTGTTTTTGGGACCTTGCGGTCCGCAAATTGGCTGCTGCATTTCCCTACATTACAACAGTAACCACACTTCAAAAAGTACTCCATTGGCTGTGAAGTGCTTTGTGATATCATGAAAGGAACTATATAAAGGCAAGTTCTTTCGTTTAAAAGCCAACATGGGCTGGTCGGGCCTAGTGGCCTGTTTCCATGTTGTAACCGTTATATTAATGTCCCACCTGAGGTATAACATCTCTGACAATGCAGCTGTCCCTGGAATATCAGCCAAGGTCGTGAGCTCCAATGTTGCTTTGGGTCCAAGCCCACAACCCTCTGACCCAATTTCGAGGAGATTATACTGGAGCTTATCGCTGATGCGTACATCAAAAATAGTTTAAAAAATAGTAAGGAAAAAGTTGAAGTTCTTTTCATTGAAGGAAAAAAGAGGAGAAAGAAGAACGAATGGCTTTCCTCTCCTCAAAAAAACAATCTTTCCTTTGGCCTTTTTTCTGGACAGAAAGTCGATAAAGCACAACGCAGAGAGAGAAGCAAGTAAACTTTTCCTGACGGAGATTAGGAATAATTTTAAATAGGTAATCAGGTTAAAATAAATAAAAGATAAGGTGGTTTGTCCGCCCTTGTTAATGGTGATCGATGTTAAGGTTGTGAACTAATGTAATAATGAAATAAGTTGCAAAAGTTCAGCATAAAGGAAAGTGCCACAAGAAAGGCGAATGAGTGATAATAATTCTACTAAGATCATATGCAAGAATAAATGAAGATGAAATCAGTACTGGTACAATTATTGCTCACGGGTTTAGAAACATAGAAACATAGAAAAATAGGAGCAGGAGTAGGCCATTCGGCCCTTCGAGCCTGCTCGGCCATTCAATATGATCATGGCTGATCCTCTATCTCAATATCATATTCCCGCTCTCTCCCCATACCCCTTGATGCCTTTTGTGTCTAAAAATCTATCTATCTCCTTCTTAAATATATTCAGTGACTTGGCCTCCACAGCCTTCTGTAGTAGAGAATTCCACAGGTTCACCACCCTCTGAGTAAAGAAATTTCTCCTCATCTCAGTACCTAAATGTCCTACCCCGTATCCTGAGACTGTGACCCCTCGTTCTAGACCCCCCAGCCAGGGGAAACATCCTCCCTGCATCCAGTCTGTCTAGCCCTGTCAGAATTTTATACGTTTCAATGAGATCCCCTCTCATTCTTCTAAACTCGAGTGAATACAGGCCTAGTCGACCCAATCTCTCCTCATAACGACAGTCCTGCCATCCCAGGAATCAGTCTGGTGAACCTTCGCTGCACTCCCTCTGTGGCAAGTTTAACACTCGACAGCAGCGTTGAAATTTGCCACTTCCAAATAACAGTGTCGGAAACTTTAAACAGCTGAGGCTGCACACGTTGTTTTTGGATAATTACGTTTTGGGGTGTCAGCATTGATTGATATGCAGATTACATTCGCGGAACTGGTGGGCTGAAAACCAGTAAATTGAGCCAATTATAATTTATGACAAACACACCATTAAGTATTTGCAAACAACATATAAAACAAACAGCACCGATGTTTTTGTTAACGTGAGCTAATGTAATGAGCACAAGGAAGCGGAGGATGTCATATAAAAATACCTAAGAGGCTCCTCCATCCACATAGGTTTTATTCCCGGACCAGGTAAAGTTGCACATGATTTGGAGCTACTTGCTCAATGAACAGGTTATCCAATCTACTGAATCTATTTCTACGAGGAACTGAGTTAAGTTTGAATCCACATCTGCCAGAGGTCATACTCTGCCTGTACCTATGAAGATCACAGCATCAGTGACCTTTCGTTGCTTCTGGCTCATACCTTTCCTTGGCAAAGGCAGCCGTGCCACAATGCAGCTCGCTGCTAACTTGCTGCTCCTTGTCAGAGAATGAGGTTGCAGTATGTTTATCTCTGATCAATGCATCAGCAAAATAACAACAGAAAACGCTGGAAAAACTCAGCAGGCCAGGCAGCATCCGTGGAGAGAGAAAGAGAGTTAACGTTTCAGGTCCCCGGGGTCCTCTACATTGGGGAGACCAAACGCAGATTGGGTGACCGCTTTGCGGAACACCTCCGTTCAGTCCGTAAGGGGGACCCCGAGCTCCCGGTGGCCTGTCACTTTAATTCACCGCTTCACTCCCACTCTGACCTCACCGTCCTCGGCCTATTACACTGTTCCACGGAAGCTCAGCGTAAGCTCGAGGAACAGCACCTCATCTTTCGTTTAGGCACGCTACAGCCCTCTGGACTCAATATCGAGTTCAACAATTTTAGATCATAACCTCAGCTCCAATCACATTTATATTTTATTTTATCCACCCTTTTATTTGTCCCCCCCCACCTTTTTTTTTCCCTCCTAGAAGCTGGCAGCTGTCCTTCATTCTGCCAGTGGATTTCACACTTCATTCAGCCTTAATCTGTCACATTAACACCACCTCTAGCCTTGCATATCTCTTAATGTCTCTTAATGTCTCTACATCTCCCCCTTGTTCCTTTATCCCCTCCCCCTTTTCCCAGCTTTACCCTGGCCTTAAATCTATTTGATTTCCGGCTCTTCCCAGTTCTGATGAAAGGTCATCGACCTGAAACGTTAACTCTCTTTCTCTCTCCACGGATGCTGCCTGGCCTGCTGAGTTTTTCCAGCGTTTTCTGTTGTTATTTCGGATTTCCAGCATCCGCAGTATTTTGCTAATGCATCAGCAAAAGTAGGTCAAACGAAAGTTCAACCAAATAGCTGTCACTCTGCTTTCTGTTGAGAGGCCACGGATTGCAGTGATGGGATTCATGCAGCGTCTGTAGCGCTAAATGTAAAATTACCCCCACTCACTGAGTGCCTACGAAACAAATTACAGGGCTGTGGGGAAAGAACAGGGGAGTGGGGTTAAATGGAGAGCTCTTTCAAAGAGCTGGCACAGGCACGATGGGCCGAATGGCCTCCTTCTGTGCTGCATCATTCCATGATTCTATGCTTTTCCTGGTGAATAGCCCACCTTCAGTGTCTTATTCTGACAGGTACACCGCCTTTTCTTTTAGGGAGCAGCTTTGGGGGGAGATTGCACTGAATAACATATTAAAGTGTCAATGCATTCCTCTACCAGCTTATGGAATTCCTCCATCAGCCTAAAGACAGTGTTGACCCATTTAAATTGAAGTGGTTAACCCCCTATGTTAAAATAACAAGCAGATGAAATTCATGGAAATCGTAACTGAACAGGTGGGCAACATATATAGAATCTTACAGCACAGAAACAGGCCGTTCGGCCTAACTGGTCTGTGCCGGTGTTTATGCTCCACACGAGCCTCCTCCCACCTTACCTCATCTCACCCTATCAGCAGAAACCTTCTATTCCTTTCTCCCTCATGTGCTTATCTAGCTTCCCCTTAAATGCATCTATGCGTTATGTAACAGAAGAGGTTTGTTTCAACAATTGTGACAAAAGCAGGTAGCTAAGTTTCCACTTAAAAAAACTATTATGGACTTATGAAAACAAATACAGGAAACTTTCGTTTATCCGGCACCCAAATATCCGGAATTCTCGCTTAACCGGCAAAAATCATCCTCCGAAAACTCCTCTCAAATAACCGGCAATGTTGCCGAGTCGCAGTCGAGTCTCCGCGAACGCCAAGTGCTCCGAAAAATACTCTCAAATAACCGGCAATGTTGCCGATCCCGAGTCGGCGAACGCCGATTTAGTCAGTAGGGGTACTTTTCAAAAGTGCCACTACTCGGCCTCCTGGCGCTGTCGCAAGTCCGAAACATTGCAGTAGCTTGAATAGATTCTCCCGTGCTGCTTGGAGTCTCTTTGTTAAAAATAGCCTCGGTAGATATAACTCTCTGTTATCCGGTACTTTCGATAAACCGGCACCACGTCGGTCCCGTCGATGCCGGATAAACGAAAGTTTCCTGTAGATCCCGATTTACCAGTTAGGAGAAACTACCGCTGAACAAAAGAATGTGAACCAATCAAATTACTCAAAATGTTTACACAAAAACCTTTCATAACCGAATCTTTGAAGGTGGCAAGACATGTTAATAAAGCTGTTAAAAAAGCATATGGGATCCTTGACGTTATAAATAGAGGCATAGTGTACAAAAGCAAGGAGGTCATGCTCAAACCATTGTAAATCACTGGTTAGGCCTCAGCTAGAGTATTGTGTCCAGTTATGTGTACAGCACTTTATGAAGGATGTCAAGGCCTTGGAGAGGGTGCAGAGGAGATTTTCCAGAATGGTACCAGGGATGATGGACTTCAGTTCTGTGGAGAGACTGGAGAAGCTGAGGTTGTTCTCCTTCGAGCAGAAATTTAATAGAGGTGTTCAAAATTGAGGGTTTTGATAGAGTAAATAAGGAGAAACTGTCTACACTGGCAGGTGGGTCGGTAACCAGAGGACACAGATTTAAAATAATTGGCAAAAGAACCAGAGGGGGATGAGAGAAAAAAAAATGACGCAATAAGTGGTTATGATCTGTAGTGCACTGCGTGAAAAGGTGGTGGCGGCAGATTCAACAATAACTTTCAACGGGGAATTGGACATATACTTGAAAAAGCAGGGCTATGGGGAAAAAAGGAAGACTTTCATTTATATAGACTTTTATTTCATGACCACCGGACGTCCCAAAGCACTTTACAGCCAACGAAGTACTTTTTGACGTGTAGTCACTGTTGTAATGTAGGAAACGCGGTAGTCAATTTGCGCACAGCAAGCTCCCACAAACAGCAATATGATAATGACCAGATAATCTGTTTTGGTGATGTTGATTGAGGGATAAATATTGGCCCAGGACACCGGGGAGAGCTCCCCTGCTCTTCTTAAAAAATGAAGAGCAAGGGAGTGGGACTAATGGGATAGCTCTTTCAGAAAGCTGGCACAGGCATGATGGGCCGAATGGCCTCCTTCTGTGCGGTACGATCTATGAAATCCGTTAACATGCCCATGTGCTAAAACTGCACAGAGGAATTTCATCCAATTTCTAACACTCTACTGACTATGATCCATCTCTTTCCTTGCCAAGCAGTGCTAATTATCTAATAATCTTTCCGGCAAAAATGACTTTAGTGTTCCAAGGACATTCTGAAACAGCCACGCTCAAATAGCTGCTCCAAGAGATCTTGCTCCTCGTTCTATTATCCCTCCTTTGTCCAGGTGCAGAAGCTGCAACAGATACTTCAAAGATGCTGGATGAGAATTTAATAGAAAAGAGAGAGATTCCTGAATTGAAAATTGATACGCAGCTCCAGTGCTTATTATGCTGTTATATGTACAAGCGGATATCTGACTGTCTATGCTTTGCAAGCAAAGAAAGACTGCCGCATAGTGAAGAGAGTTTTTAGATGACTTCCTAGGGTAAAATAATAGGTGCATTGTGCCAGTTATTAAGGGTTTTGAAATGTTACCCTTCATGAACTGTATGTTCGGAAACTAATAATTACATCTATTTACAATGCAATGCTGCTGGAGTGGATGAAATGATAACAGATGGAGCATGCAATTCGTCTCTTAATAATTGCTGAGTAATATGAATTCATCACTCTCAACCAAATTTCAGTTTTACTCCCTGCAGGTTAGGTTTAAACGAATATATTTTAAGCAGCAGAATGCACGCTTGAAGCAATACACTCAGCTTAAAATCTTTGTCGGTTACGAGTGCAAGAGATAACTTTTCACATCATCCTAAATGCTTACTCCGTTGAATTTTTCATCTGGGGACACTGACACTATTCACAACGCAATCGGCTGCTGCTGTGGCAAAGCTGAGCCTCGCTCTCTGCCCGTGTCGAGTAGATAAGGAAAGATGCACACGTTAAGAACCGTGCTGATACATAAGTGCCTAAAAGTCCACTTTTAAAACAGGAGTAGATTTTTAAAAAAAAAGCTATTTCAGACTCTATGGAGGTGATTTTGCCAATGGGGAGCTTTTGGAGGCGGGACTCCCACTTGTCGGGTTTCAGTCCCGCCTCCATCAACTTCTGGCCAACCCACGCTATTTTCCCTTGATTGACCTTGTTAAGCCCGCCCAGCGGGCTCAGCAGGCCAATTAAGGGAAAGCCGGTTGCAGAGAACGTCAACGTATGACGTTTCATCTGTCGTTTGACAGCTCTGTGAAGCTGTCAAACAGTGACATTCTCCAACGTGGAGGTGCGAGACTCTCTGCATATACACCGACTGAAGCCTGCAGGAAGAAACACTTTTTCTAACACTTTGCACTTACCTCAGATACTCACCTCTCCACTCTTGCACCCATCACTTACCTTCACAGCACACTTTTGGACCCCTCCGACACCCGCAGACCCACTACTCGCCTCGGTGACCTGGCGGGTTTCGGAGCCTTCGGGAAGCCTGCACTTGTGTGGGCAAAAAGGGGATAATCCTATTTTCTGCCTGTTAAGTAGCTGTTAACAGGCAGTTAATAGGCTTTAATCCCTTCCTGCCTCCAAGGAGACGGGACCCGGCGCGGGACGGCTACCCGCCTCCTGGGAAGATGGCATGGAGGCGGGTTGGGGGCGGGTTGGGCACCCGCCCCCAAATTCTGCCATTTTCCCGGCAGTCTTGCCTCCATACCCGCCTCCCCAGGGCTGGCAAGATCGCGCCCTTTGCGTTAGGGCATCTATCCGTTGTGTCGGGCATGAATCGGGCAGCTTAGTGCAAACAGGACCAAAGTGCGACTTTCTGGACTGACCGCATTAAATGAATGGATGGACTATTGGACACGATCCCATAGGGGTGTAAGATCCTCTCTGCTCGATTCCTAGACACCACTCCACCCTTGCAATGTCTTACGCCCAAGGGCTAAAGAGAAAAAAAAACTGCCCTGAAATGTTAAGGAGCACTTAAAAGATAAACATAGAATTAAATAGAATATACAGCATAGAAACAGGCCATTCAGCCCGACTAGTCCATGCCAGCGTTTATGCTCCTCCTGCCTTTCCTCATCTCGAGCCTCCTCCTGTCTTTCCTCATCTAACTCTATCAGCATAACCCTCTATTCCCTTCTCCCTGATATGCTTATCTAGCCTCCCCTTAAATGCATCTATATTACTCGCCTCCTGTCACCCCAAATCCTTTCCACCATCTACAAGGCACAAGTCAGGAGTGTGATGGAATACTCTCCACTTGCCTGGGTGAGTGCAGCTCCAGCAACATTGAACAAGCTCGACACCATCCAGGACAAAGCAGCCCGCTTGATTGGCACCCCATTCACCACCTTAAACATTCACCCCCTCCACCACTGGTGTACCGTGGTTGCAGTGTGTAGCATCTACAAGATGCACTGCAGCAGCCGCCAAGGCTTCTTCGGCAGCACCTCCCAAACCCATGACCGTCAACATCTAGAAGGACAAGGGCAGCAGGCGCATGGGAACACCACCACCTCCAAGTTCCCCTCCAAGTCACACACCATCTTGACTTGGAAGTATATCGCCGTTCCTTCATCGTCGCTGGGTCAAAATCCTGGAACTCCCTACCTAACAGCACTGTGGGAGTACCTTCACCACACGGACTGCAGCGGTTCAAGAAGGCGGCTCACCACCACCTTCTCAAGGGCAATTAGGGATGGGCAATAAATGCCGGCCTTGCCAGCAACGCCCACATCCCAGGATCGAATATCAAAAAAAACATATTACAACCGTTATACATTACAGGACATACATTTGAACTGATACCATCAGGGAGAATCAAACAGCACAGAAGGAAGCCATTTGGACCATCGTGCCTGTGCTACCTCTCTGAAAGAGCTATCAATTAAGAACATAAGAACATAAGAAATAGGAGCAGGAGTCGGCCATTCAGCCCCTCGAGCCTGCTCCGCCATT
The DNA here is from genome assembly GCA_030390025.1 of Squalus acanthias. Lineage (NCBI taxonomy): Eukaryota > Metazoa > Chordata > Chondrichthyes > Squaliformes > Squalidae > Squalus > Squalus acanthias. The sequence goes on from CM059425.1 coordinate 251,733,212, forward strand.
CAATGAGATCATGGCTGATCTGGTCTTGGCCTCAACTCCACTTTCCTGCCCGCTCCCCATAACCCTTGATTCCCCTGTTTTTCAAAAATCTGTCTAACTCCGCCTTGAATATATTCAAAGACTCAGCCTCCACAGCTCTCTGGGGTAGAGAATTCCAAAGATTCACGACCCTCTGAGAGAAGAAATTCCTCCTCATCTCAGTTTTAAATGGGCGACCCCTTATTCTGAAACTATGCCCCCTAGTTCTAGATTCCCCCACGAGGGGAAACAGCCTTCCTGCATCTATCCTGTCAAGCCCCCTCAGAATCTTAGATGTTTCAATAAAATCACCTCTCATTCTTCTAAAGTCCAATGAGTATAGGCCCAACCTGCTCAACTTTTCCTCATAAGACAACCCCTTCAACTCAGGAATCAACCGAGTGAACCTTCTCTGAACTGCCTCCAATGCAAGTATATCCTTCCTTAAATAAGGAGACCAAAACTGTACGCAGTACTCCAGGTGTGGTCTCATCAGCGCCCTGTACAACTGCAGCAAGACATCCTTGACAGGACTGGACAGACTAGATGCAGGAAGGATGTTCCCGATGGTCAGGGACTCCAGAACCAGGGGTCACAGTCTAAGGATAAGGGGTAAGCCATTTAGGACAGAAATGAGGAGGAATTTCTTCACCCAGAGAGTGGTGAACCTGTGGAATTCTCTACCACAGAAGGCAGTAGAGGCCAATTCATTAAATATATTCAAAAAGGAGATAGATATATTTCTTAAGGGTAAAGGGATCAAGGGATATGGGGAGAAAGCAGGGACAGGGTTCTGAATTTGGATGATCAGCCATGAATGGCCTACTCCTATCTTCTATGTTTCTATGTTTCTATGTTTCTAGCAAGACTTCCCTACTTTTATACTCCATCCCCCTTGCAATTAGTCCCACTTCCCTGCTCTTTCCCTATAGCCATGCAAATTTTTACTTTTTATGTAGAGATCCAATTTCCTTTTGGAGGTTACTATTGCATTGGGTTCCACCATCCTTTCAGGCAATGCAATCCAGATCATAACAACGCGCAGAGTAAAAAAAATTCTTCTTATCTCCCCCCTGGTATTTTTTGTCAATTATTTTATATCTGTGTCCTCTGGTTACCGACCCTTCTGCCAGTTTCTCCCTATCTACACTATCAAAGCCTCTCAAACATTTCAGGAAAAAAAAATTATTTTAATGCAGATTGCAATGAATCATGCGCTCAGGAAACTCTAATATAGGAAAATAAGAACAGGAGTAGGCCATTCTGCACCTCGAGACTGTTCCAATCCAGAGGGTGAACACAGTTTGATGATGATCGATGATACTGTTAGCTAAGCTTGTAATCTCAATAAATCTAGACCATTCATCCATGGTCACTCATGGTCAAATCTAACTTGGCACATAAATTCATTTCTGGAATTGATACTAATAGTTAAAAAGAGGTTAATCCTTCTCAGAATACGTCGACGCTAGAGTATCTCTCATTTAGCATGAATGCAATAAACCCGGTTTTGCACACTTCAGCAGGTCATGTTACAAAGCATTACATAGTATTTACAGCACAGAAACAGGCCATTCGGCCGAACAGGTCCGTGCCGGTGATTATGCTCCACACGAGCCTCCTCCCACCTTTCTTCATCTAACCCCATCAGCATATCCTTTTATTCCATGTGTTTACCTAGCTTCCCCTTAAATGCATCGATGCTATTTGCCTCAATTAATCCTTGTGGTAGCGAGTTCCATGTTCTAGCCACTCTCTGGGTAAAGAAGTTTCTCCTGAATTCCCTATTGGATTTATTATATTGTGTTTTAATATACGAGGGTCCTGTTAAGCGGCAATTTTTTTTCTGGCTTGCATAAACTGTAGCTCTTTCCTTTTTTTTGTCATCTCAGAATTACAGCACAAGTAAGTGAAAGAGAAGAGGTGAGAGTCTCCAATTGCTGGCCACTGCAAAGACTCATCTTTAATGCATATCGTTGGTTGGAATCACAGTACGAGACTGCCCAAAGCTCCCGCCCTAAATTGGATGTCTTGAAAGCTAAACATCTTCTCTACATCTCCACCAGGTCAGCTCTGAGCCCTCTGCCCTCCAGAGTAAAGAGCCCCAGCCTGCTCAGCCCCCCACCCGCCCCTCCCACACCCCCTGGCCTCCCAACAGCCACAACCTCTCAGTTCTGGCATCAACCCTATAAATATTCCCTGCACCTTCTCCAGTGATTCCACATCTCCACCCCGCCCCCCCCGCCCCCCCCCCCCCCCCCCCCAACCCCCACGCAACATGGAGCTCAGAACTGTTCACAGTATTCCCAGTGTGGTCCAACCAAGGCTCCCGTACAAGTCCAATACAACTTCCCCCCGCTCCCCACCTCTTTGAGCTACGGTACAATAGAGGTGACCTTCACCAAATGGGATCTGGTGCAATGTTTTTTCGGCTAGAATACAGGGAGTTAAATTCCTAGCATTTATTATTAAAATGACCGCCAAGCCCTAGTACTGTCATTGAGGGCCTCATGAAGACCATCTCACTGTTTTGGCAATGTCATTTTTCAGCCTACTGAGCATCTAAATAGAACAGTTCATCTAATTATCATCACTATTGGTGTAATATTCTCCCGCTTTTATTGAAATATGCACTACAATTTGCCTAGGGAGCATTTTTATACGAGTCTATAAAATCAAATTTGCTTACACGGCTAAATATAAAATCATGAAATTAAAGTCACTGAAGCATGGAATACAGTTAAAATAAGCTTCCACACCACAGGCTGGTTTTACATTTAAATTACTGTGTACCACTGCAGAATATTTAAACCGAGAGTCAATTGATTACTAAAATACCTGTGTGTTGGAAAGGGGACAAGATAGTTGCTAACCAATTCATGATATGAGAACGATTTTTTTTTGTTGGAATGTTTCTCTTTTACTCTTCATGCACAGCATTGTACGTTTTTTTAAATATACATCTAAGCTAATACAGCGGTTGCACAGCAACATAGCGATGCAACTGCCAACTTTAAACAAATTGCTGGTGTCTGATTTGTCCCCTAATTTCATTCCAGTTGTGTGTGATTGTGTACTGATGCGTGGTTTGCTGATTATGTGAATAGAAACATAGAAACATAGAAAAATAGGAGCAGGAGTAGGCCATTCGGCCCTTCGAGCCTGCTCCGCCATTCAATATGATCATGGCTGGTCCTCTATCTCAATACCATATTCCCGCTCTCTCCCCATACCCCTTGATGCCTTTTGTGTCCAGAAATCTATCTATCTCCTTCCTAAATATATTCAGTGACTTGGCCTCCACAGCCTTCCGTGGTAGAGAATTCCACAGGTTCACCGCCCTCTGAGTGAAGAAATTTCTCTCATCTCAGTCCTAAATGTCCTACCCCGTATCCTGAGACTGTGACCCCCTCGTTCTAAACCCCCCAGCCAGGGGAAACATCCTCCCTGCATCCAGTCTGTCTAGCCCTGTCAGAATTGTATACGTTTCAATGAGATCCCCTCTCATTCTTCTAAACTCGAGTGAATACAGGCCGAGTCGACCCAATCTCTCCTCATACGGCAGTCCTGGGGGAATGGGGGAGTGCCATGCACGCTCTGGGGTGGTTTAATGAGGCAGTGCCATGTATGGGGACGTGGTGCTCTGCCGACCTCCAGGTGCCCCCCACCCCCAACTCCACCCCCTCGGTCTGATTACATTTCCACCCAGCAGAAGCGAAGCCGGCCAATCTGGCAGCGGCTGGTCGGCAAAGTGGGTTTCTGTTGCCAACGGAACAAGGCAAGTTCAGCTCTTTGTATTTCTAACTGCAGCTGGAGGTGAAAGAATTGCACATTTGCCATTGACTCATTTTACCAGAGCTCATTTAAAAAAAAAAATATTCAGCGGGGCGTGTAGCATGTAGCTGGCAAGGCCGGCCTTTACTGCCCATCCCTAATTGCCCTCGAGAAGGTGGTGGTGAGCCGCCTTCTTGAACTGCTGCAGTCCATGTGGTGAAGGTAGCTCCCGCAGTGCTGTTAGGGAGGGAGTGCCAGGATTCTGACCCAACGACGATGAAGGAACGACGATGTACTGCCAAGTCTGGATGGGGTGTGACTTGGAGGGGAACATGGAGCTGGTGGCGTTCCCATGCAACTGCCGCTGATGCCCTTCTCGGTGGTGGAGGTCGCGGGTTTGGGAGTTGCTGTCAAAATTTATCAGAGTTCCATTGTAGTTGTTATATCTGCAGGAGTGGAGATTGCCTTCCAGGGGACCAGTTCATAGGTTGGGTTTGGGGCCCCCACATTTTACTAGACAATGATGCTATATATTGGATTCACCAGATTGATACCAGGGCTAAAGGGGTTAAATTATGAGGACAGGTTGCATAGACGAGGCCTGTATTCCCTTGAGTACAGAAGATTAAGGGGTGAACTGATCGAGGTGTTGAGATGATTAAAGGAGTTGATAGGGGTAGACAGAGAGAAACTATTTCCTCTGGTGGGGGAGTCCAGAACAAAAGGGGGCATAACCTTAAAATTAGAGCTGGGTCGTTCAGGGGTGAAGTCAGGAAGCACTTCATCACACAAAGGGTAGTGGAAATCTGGAACTCTCTCCTTCAAAAGGCTGTTGAGGCTGGGGGTCAATTGAAAATGTCAAAACTGAGATTGACAGATTTTTGTTAGCCCAGGGTATTAAAGGATATGGAACCAAGGTGGGTAAATGGAGTTGAGATACAAATCAGCCATGAGCTAATTCAATGGTGGAACAGGATTGAGGGGCTGAATGGCCTACTCCTGTTCCTGTGTTCCTACTATCGACTTAATCTGGTGTCCAATCCGCACGGGCCCCCGTCCAATCGCTGCAGGTTGCATGGTCCCAACTTTGCCCCTGAAAATATGGTTTAATTTCATTATTCAGGGTAGGTGGGGTGGGGAGGAATGCAGTGCTAGATTTATACATGCGACTTACATGTGAATCCTGGCTTGTTATGTTATGTCCATTAAAAGTGAGCGGGATTGTTTAAACAAATCGACATACGGCATTGTTTGCGCTCTGGCCTGGCAATGGACAGTCTTGTTCGAAAAGAAAGATTTTCTTTTATATAGCGCCTTTCGCGACCTCAGGACGTCTCAAAGCACTTTACAGCCAATGAAGTACTTTTGAAGTGTGGTCATTGTCGTAATGTGGGAAACACGAAAACCAATTAGTGCATAGCTAGGCCATGTCAGAGGGCAGTTAAGCGTCAACCACGTCACGTTGGTGTGGGACTTGAGTCACATATAGGTCAGACCGGGTAAGGATGACAGGTTTGCTCCCCACAGGACGTTAGTGAACCAGTTGGATTTTTACAGCAATCCGACAGCTTCATGGTCATTTTTACTGATACCAGCTTTTTATTTCTAGATTTAAAAAAAAAGATTAAATTCTCAAACTGCCACGGTGGGATGTGAACCCAATCTCCTATTATTATTTAGTCTAGGCCTCTAGGATTACTTAGTCCAGTAGCATAACCACTATGCTAACAGACCCTGTCTCTATTAACCCTGATTAAATTGTAATTTAATGATGAATTGTAAATCATTGAGCACCCATTAACTCCCACTTATTCTCATCTCTTTCAACTTCACAAACCTTCAATTCTGGCCTCTTGCAGATGCCCGACTTCCTTCGCTCCACCATTGGCGGCCGTGCCTTCAGCTGCCTAGACCCTAAGCTCTGAGATTCCCTCCCTAAACCTCTCCGCCTCTCCGCCTCTCTCTCCTCCTTTAAGACGCTCCTGAAAACCTACCTCTTTGACCAAGCTTCTGGTCGCCTGTCCCAATATCTCCTTTTGTGACTCGGTGTCAATATTCCATGTCTGGTTACGCTCCTGTGAAGCGCCTTGGGACCTTTTACTACATTAAAGGCGCTATATAAATGCAAGTTGTTTTTATCTCGACAAAGTGCATTTTCCTTTGTTGTCTACTTTAAACAATTAGGGGGAGAAATTCAGTGTCGCCCCGTTTGGGGGCGCAAATATCGTCCGGGCGCAAATATTAGCGCCTGGCGCTAATTATTGCCACTGACTGGAAACTTCACTTTTAACACCCCGGGAGGTGATTGGAGCGCTAAATCAGGCGCTACACACCTGTCTTAAGGCGCAAAGGCCGAGGAGCGAGGCGCTAACTCAGAGCGCTGGCGAAGCTCATGTAATGTCAGTCAGCAATGGAACACAGACACAATGGCACGGGCCAGTTCTTAAAGGGGAGGGTCGATCTTGCTTTCCATCCACATCCTGCTCATTGCAGCCTTGAATCTCAGCCTGGAGAGACCTGCACATCAAATGTGCTGGAAAGAACAATGGAGAGTACCAGGCAAAGAGCTCAGAGTGCAGCCCCCACAGTCCCTGCTAAATCAATACAAGGAATGGAAAATCAAAATGAACCTGCAAAGTGCTGCTCAGTACCCAAAATTCCTTCACACAACGTTGAATCTCTCCAGAAGTCTCTCCCTCTCTCTCTCTCAGAATGCGTAGTTCAAAAATGGCACCAACAATAAAAGGCAGGAAGCGGTCACCTTTAAATAGCGCTCCCCCTTTCCCTTCATGACTGCAGAACGCTCCCCTCAACCTGTCGTTGCTAGCGTCAGGCGGTAAGGCAGGGGGCGCCACTCAATATCCGCTCCGGGGCGATACCGGGGCGTTGCACACTCGAGTGACGTCATGATCTGCCGGCGCAGGAGATCGTGGCAGTAGTGTTTAGCGCCGCCGCAAAATGTCTAGTTAATTTCGCGAGCGGCGCAAACTTCGCCGCGCCCGGGCGCTAGATGCTTTGCGCCCCATTAGCGCCCTCTTAAGGCACTAACGGGAGGCGCAACCAACTGAATTTTTCCCCCTTAGATTTCAAAACTGTGCACAACTGAACCCAGATGCCACTCCTGAGGAATTTTAGAAAATAATCAGAAATAATTATCTGCAATTAACGTATAAAAAAATTCCAAGATAATGGAGGAAAATCATGCAGGGACAATCCCAGTGCCAGTGGGTCCGATGCGCAGTGCGTGCACCGTGTACAGGTAGCGTACACGAGGCTAACTCATTTTACTGATTGCCACACGTCCCCTGCACAGATTGGCTAATGTGGGCGTCCGCAGAGTGGGACATTCGGCGAGGCAGCAGCTCTTAAAGGGCTGCTGCTCACAATTAAGGCAAGCTGCATATTTGCCAAATTCAGATTATCACTTGGCCACGGCAGCGAGGAGTTGGGAGGAGTGGCACCCACTCCCTTTGAGCAAGCAGCTCTGCGGCTGCTCCTCCGGAGAGGCGCTGCAAAAGAAAGTTGCCCCCTTTTAGACTGAGGGCTGCCCTCCGGCCAGCAACCTCTCTCAAAATGCGTGGGCGGAGGCAGTGGAGTGAGTCAGTGCAGCCTTCCATGTCCATAGATCATGGGATTAGATGAGCAATACATTTTCTGCATTCAGGAAGACTGTCTAGGTAAGAACATCTACACTTTGCCCATGCTGACGTTACAGCTTCACATGAGCGTACAATGCGCCCTGGCAACCTTTCAGTTAGTTAGCACGTGCTCATCCACGGCTACGTTGTTGCAGGGCACGTTTAGGTGCTGGCAAGCAAATATGTTTCCAGTGTCGCCCATAAATCTTGTATGTTGGGACCACCAAGGACGATGCCAACCCAAGCTGTGTGCTTCCTGCATGTTCAAGGTCTCGCATAACATGTAGACTTGGGGTGGCATTGTCTCTGCTCTTCTAAATGCCAAGAACTGTAGGCTTTGTATTGGCTTACAGGAATAGGCCGCACGTAACAGGTGAGAACAATGGCTCTGTGTCCGCGAATGAGTTAGTGAGAGTAGGGGAGAAAGAATATTTAAGCAAAGGATGGTACCAGCCATGAGGTTGGGGGAGGTGTCCGCCTTCACTCTCGAAGAAGGATCTCCCAACTATCGGCCATTGACGGGAGGACCCAGCAATTTATGTGGGCTGAATGCCATAGGAGGAGGGAAGTTGGAGGCCTCTCTTAAACCTGAGGCCTGGACCCATCCTTCGCTTGTTCTTCTTTCACTCATTCATTCACTGACACATTCAGCACTGCAGCAGTATTACAAACAATATCTTGCCATGCAAGCTCTGGTTGAAGTGGGTGTCTTCCTGCCAGTGTTGTAGTATATCTTCTGATCTTAGAGGTACCCATAAGACCCCGGAGGCCAATTTCTATCCCAACACTTCACAAAGTCCTGCCTCACACATTCCAACAGTGACACGCACCAGCCCAGAAAACACTTACTCCAGAGGGGTTCCTTCAGTGACTGACTGAAGGACAGCAAAGGGTGACATAGAGAATGAGTTAGAGGCAGCAAGTGGAAGATGAGAAATGTGATGGTTAAGGGCCAGCTCAATTCTTTCTTCAACTGTTGAGGCTAAGGATTGGGGCCTTACAGGTCTGACTTACGAAAGAAGTCTGATTTCCGAGCACCAATATTTTGTGCAGTCGTTTCAGAAAGCGCCAGGTACCCTGTAAAGTCTGTCACTATGGAAAAGTCCACTAGCTGCATCTGTGCAGTGACGTTTGAACTCCTAGGCCAATTGTAGAGCACAATACAGCGAGAAGCCAATCCAAACCCATTTGCAGTGCAGCCCCCCAGTGTCAGAGGTCTAAGCTCAGGGGCAGGCACCTTGGGTTCTGAAGGTACAGCAGTCTCCCCATATTTGGCTTCAAAATGCTTGGAGATGGATTGAAAGAGCCGCAATGCAGAGCTCCGACAACCTCACTGCTGCTCCCACACTGAGGGGGTTCCCAGCAGCAGGGTATTGGAGGGAACTAAGGCAGCTGTCTATCAAGTTGACGCCACACCCACCCCAGCCAGCCAACTCGCTCAAGTGGCTCAGGATGCGCCAGACATCAGGTGCAACCAGGCAGCCACTGCAACATTCGATGTGGCATTAGCATATTGTAGGACCATCTCGTAACCCAACGCAATGAGATGCTAGACCGCTCCTATTCTAGCAGGCACAAGCTGACATCCAGCAGCCACCCACCGTACTTCCTTCTCCCACTGAGAAAAGAAAAGAAAGGCTTGAATTTCTATGGCGCATTTCATGACCTCAGGACGTCCCAAAGGGCCTTACAGCCAAAGAAGTATTTTTAAGGTGTAGTCACTGTTGTAATGTAGGAAAGACGGCAGACAATTTGCGCACAGCAAGCTCCCACAAACAGCAATGTGATAATGACCAGATAATCTGTTTTTTTATAGTGATGTTGGTTGAGGGATAAATATTGGCCAGAACACTGGGGATAACTCCCTTTGCTCTTCTTCAAAATAGTGCGGTGGAATCTTTTACGTCCACCTGAGGGAGTAGATGGGGCCTAGGTTTAACATCTCATCCGAAAGACAGTGCAGCACTCCCCCAAACCTGCACTGGAGTGTCAGCCCTAGATTTTTGTGCACAAGTCTCTGGAGTGGGACTTGAACCAACAGCCTTGTGACTCACAGGCGAGAGTGCTACCCATTGAGCCACGGCTGACACAATCGCTTACATCTGGTGCACTCGGTTAGACTGTGGAAGACAAGTACCACAGGCTCACACAAAAGAAGCATGGGCATAAGTCACACTGAACGCACATGCACCTCACAAGATTAGGGAAAATAAAATGGATTTATTTTATTCAATGAATTAGCATAAATTTCAACAACAACTATGGATTCATCCAGCGCCTTTAACATAGTAAAACGTCCCAAGGCGCTTCACAGGAGCGATTATCAAACAAAGTTCGACACCGAGCCACATAAGGAGACATTAGGACAGGTAACCAAAAGCTTGGCCAAAGAAGTAGGTTTTAAGGAGCATCTTAAAAGAGAGAGAGGTAGCGAGGCGGAGAGGTTTAGGGAGGAATTCCAGAGCTTAGGGCCCAGGCAGCTGAAGGCTCGGCCGCCAATGGTGGAGCGATTAAAATCGGGGATAAGTAAGAGGCCAGAATTGGAGGAGCGCAGGGATCTCGGAGGGTTGTAGGGCTGAAGGAGGTGACAGGGATAGTTTAATCAAAGGCTTAATGAAGGAAGTGCAGAAAATGTACGATCGCCTATCCTTCTTAACTCGCAGCCTGGCCGCAGAATGGAGTTGTGCACACTCGAAGCAAGAAACAGGCTTGTGGCCTACTCGCTCAATAATATACTCACCCTCCCTCCGATTAGCCAGCACTACCAGCATACCCAAACACATAATCAGCCCCGACTGTCGCAATAACCTGAATCCGGTGCTTCATTAAGTGCCTATGGATAATCATGACTGCCGAGTGAAATAATGATGAAAAATATACCCTGAATTAAGTCCCGAAAGAGCCACGCTGGCTTCTCCTTGTTTTACACTAAAAATCTGGCATTTTTGGCGACGATTGGCATAAGTAAAACCGCGGTAACTTCCAAAAGGGAATTGGATATATACTTGAAAAGGAAAAATTTGCCGCACTATGTGGAAAGAGCAATGGAGTGTGGGACTAATTGGCTAGCTCTTACAAAGAGCCGGCACAGGTACGATGGGCTGGAGGGCCTCCTTCTGTGCTGTATGATTCTATATACACCATCATATCACGGTGTACATAGACTCAAAAGGAGCATATTATCTAAATGGTGAGAGACTGCAGAGCTCTGAGATGCAGAGGGATCTGGGTGTCCGAGTGCATGAATCACAAAAGGTTAGTATGCAGCTACAGCAAGTAATTAGGAAAGCTAATAGAATGTTGTCGTTTATTGCGAGGGGAATTGAATACAAAAGTAGGGAGGTTATGCTTCAGTTATACAGGGCATTGGTGAGACCACATCTGGAGTACTGTGTACAGTATTGGTCACCTTATTTAAGGAAGGATGTAAATGCGTTGGAAGCAGTTCAGAGAAGGTTTACTAGACTAATACCTGGAATGGGCGGGTTGTCTTATGAGGAAAGGTTGGACAGGCTCGGCTTGTATCCGCTGGAGTTTAGAAGAGTAAGAGGTGACTTGATTGAAACATATAAGATCCTGAGGGGTCTTGACAGGGTGGATGTGGAGAGGATGTTTCCTCTTGTGGGAGAATCTAGAACTCGGGGTCACTGTTTAAAAATAAGGGGTCGTCCATTTAAGACAGAGATGAGGAGAATTTTTTTCTCACAGAGGGTCGTGAGTCTTTGGAACTCCCTTCCTCAGAGGGCGGTGGAAGCAGAATCTTTGAATATTTTTAAGGCAGAGGTAGATAGATTCTTGATAAACAAGGGGGTGAAAGGTTATCGGGGGTAGGCGGGAATGTGGAGGAATCAGATCAGCCATGATCTTATTGAATGGCGGAGCAGGCTCGAGGGGCCGAGTGGCCTACTCCTGCTCCTAATTCGTATGTATCATTGAAACAACCACACTGTGTTGCTATGACCTAATTTGATGCAAAAAGTGTTAAAATTCATAATTTGTCCATCTCATAATTGTTTTGAATAGTAACGGCTTTATTGAGCTTGTCTCTCCAGTGCATTTACTGAAATGGTGTTCCTGCAAGCAGGCGATAAGACTGGCCTACAGGCAGCGTGTTGGCCCTGGCCACCGTGTTCAATGGGGCGCAGGGCGGGATGTGGGGGGGTTGGCGTAGCTTGCATCGCCTTCCTTTCCCGGTTTCAGCAGTGGTTCCGGCAGGAGGGCCTCGAATATCCCAGCAAATTATGCCGTGGCTATGACAGTGGCGCTGTTCACTAACGGCATAACATCCCGAGACCTCAGCAGCGATGGCAGCGGCGTTGGCGGTTATTTCCCCCCACTGCTATGGCGACGCGGCCCAGCAAATTCCGTGCCAATTTCTTCTTCAAACGCATTTGTAGATTTTGAATTTTAGGCAATTTATTTTGCCATTTCTCCGATTGTTCTTTCTCACTCTCTGCAACAAGATCCGAAGTGTAAAAGCGATGAACTGCAAAGAAAGATAAGCCAAGCTCAAGCTCTAATTATGGAGAGAAGAAGATTATGGGAAGATCTCACTGAGGTATGTAAAGTATTAACTAGTACAGATAAGGTAAACCCAGAATATTACTTCAAAGTAAGCCAGAGAAATAGAACATAAATTTAATTAGTGAGAAATAAATTTAAAACAGTTATGAGGAAGAAGTTCTTGTTACAGTTCCGGCGTACCGTGGCTGCCGAGTGTGCTATCTACTGGATACACTGCCACAACTCGCCAAGGCTTCTTCGGCAGCACCTCCCAAACCCGCAAACTCCACCACCCAGAAGGACAAGGGCAGCAGGCGCATGGGAACACCACCACCTCCAAGTTCCCCTCCAAGTCATACACCATCCCGACTTGGAAATATATCGCCGTTCCTTCATCGTCGCTGGGTCAAAATCCTGGACCTCCCTCGCCTAACAGCACTGCGGGAGTACCTTCACCGCACGGACTGCAGCGGTTCAAGAAGAAAGCCCACCACCACCTTCTCAAGGGCAACTAGGGATGGGCAGTAAATGCCGGCCTTGCCAGCGACGCCCAGTCAGCAGGTGGGAGCCACAGGAATTCCAGCTGGGGAGACCATTCAGCCAGTGCTGTCTCATTCTGATGTCTTGGGCCCTCTATGGGTGGGATGGAACTTCCATCTACTCCAGGCCTCAGTGAGAATTCCTTTTGGAGGCCTGGTGTTTCCAGGTCGTGCCTGATATCCTGACCCCTGCGCTGCAGACCAAGCCGTTTTACACTGAAAATGTGCCTCAGACCCTGAAGAAATTCAGGGGCCGTAATGTATATATGGAAACCCTAAAGTAGCCAAATATTGCCTGCTGATTCACCAGAAAGCAGAAAGACTTTAGCAGAACAAAAAAAAGACTTGCAGTTATATACTGTAGCTCCTTTCACAACCTTAGGATATCCCAAAGCGCTTTATAACAATGAAGTACTTTTGAAGTGTGGACACTGTTGTAAGGTAGGAAATGCGGCAGCCAATTTGCGCACAGCAAGCTCCCACAAACAGCAATGTGATAATGAGCAGATAATCTGTTTTAGTGATGTTGGTTGAGGGATAACCAGGATATTGGGGATAGCTCCCCTGCTCTTCTTCGAAATAGTGCCATGGGATCTTTTACGTTCACCTGGGAGGACAGACAGGGGCCTCGGTTTAATGTCTCATCCAAAAGATACCATCTCCGACAGTGCAGCACTCCCTCAGTACTGCACTGGGAGTGTCAGTCTAGATTTTGTGCTCAAGTCTCTGGAGTGGGACTTGAACCCACAACCTTCTGACTCAGAGGTGAGAGCTTGACGGAACTCAGGGAGCAACAAGGCACCTAAGTGAAGAGACCTGAATGGTAAGCAAGTCGGTTTTGAAGTTCCCCAGTTCCACATGGGAACATAGGAACAGGAGAAGGCCATTCAGCCCCTCGCGCCTGTTCCTCCATTCAATTAGATCATGGTTGATCTCTATCTCAACTCCATCCACCGGCCTTGGTTCCAAAACCCTTAATGCCCTTTCCCAACAAAAATCTATCAATCTCAGTTTTAACATTTTCAATTGACTCCCAGCCTCAGCAGCTTTTTGGGAGAGAGAGCTCCAGATTTCTACTACGCTTTGTGTGAACAAGATTAAAGAAGGCATGCCAGGGAGATCGACAGGCACCAGAAACCAGGTTACCAGCACTTGCCATTATGCAGCCAACGGTATCTGGAGGCCCTGGCACACCGACCTGGCAATGATTGTGAAGAGCTTGCTTGGCAGGCTCCGGTGCAGTGCTGGCCAGTTGCTGCCTTTGCCATCTGCTGTGAAGACACCTGCAGCCAACCTGCCATTGGCAGGCTACATGAAGTCGCCCCCGCCCACCACCACCCACCCACCCCTCCCTTTAACACTGCCACAACTTCCTCTCAGTCACGTTGCATTAATGTCCTCAGGGGAGGAGTCCCTGCCGTGCTAAACTCCTCACACCCACCTCATGTAACAACACCCCCAGATTGCAAGGCATCGAACAAGGCTTTTGGATTCTCTCCACTCCAACACTTGCCAGTTTCCTGCTCTCACATTTATTTTGCCAGACATTTTTTTTTCCCTTCCTGCCCAAAACTCACGCTCCGAGCGTACATTTAAAATATTTATGTATTTAAAGGCTAAGACTCAGTGCCACTCCACCAGCGTAAGTGTGGTGGAGCGGGCGCCGTGTGACCTCTGCTCCTGACCTCGCTGGGCTATGCAAGGGTCAGAGCAGGGTCACTTCATCAGCATCTCTTCAGACGTCTCTTGTTCCAGCAAGGGTGCATCTTGAGCATTCACTGGAAGGGGGGAGGGCAGGAAACAAGGCGCTGGGCGGCCAACTGGGAGGGTCGCAGGCAGACAAATGGGCCAGCCCTCTTTACAGGAGGATTTCTGGGATCTTCCAGCTCAAGACCCCGGTTTGGAGACCCCAGTGGGCCCCAAGTCCACTCCTTGGCTGATCCGTATGCCTGATTCATCCTGACGTCTGGGTCACTGGTGGGGGGGGGGGGGGGGGGGGAAAGCAGGCCTTAGGCCAAGGGAAAGTCGTAGCGAGGAATATCTCTCCCTTTACTCGACCTCTTCCAAAGGCTTGGGCCATGTTGAGGGTGGACAGTGGTTCTGCCTGCCTGGGCCCCATCAGAGGTTAGGTGCTGCTGTGATTTTGGCTGGAGACCTGTTCTTTCTAGGTCCTGTTGGGCCTATTGCACCCAACTTGTGCATCCGGCCTGCAGTTACACCTCAAGGATTTACAGGCCCTCTACTATTTTTACCCTTAAAAGCGCTATTCACTCCTGAATTTGAATTTTCCGGGGTATTTTTTCCCTTATTGGCCCTGGTTTTTTTCCCCCTCTCCCAGGAGATTACATGGCTGCACACGATGGGGTGGCAGGGGGCGGGGGGTGGTGGCAAGAAGGGAGGAAGTGTTCAGTCATGATGTGGGCATGTACTCTCTGGAGTTTAGAAGAATGAGAGGTGATCTCATTGAAACATATAAGATTCTGAGGGGGCACTGACAGGGTAGATGCTGAGAGGTTGTTTCCCCTGGCTGGAGAGTCTAGAACTAGGGGTCAGAGTCTCAGGATAAGGGGTCGGCCATTTAAGACTGAGATGAGGAGGAATTTCTTCACTCAGAGGGTTGTGAATCTTTGGAATTCTCTGCCCCAGAGGACTGTGGATGCTCAGTCGTTGAGTATATTCAAGGCTGAGATCGATAGATTTTTGGACTCTAGGGGAATCAAGGATATGGGGATCGGGCGGGAAAGTGGAGTTGAGGTCAAAGATCAGCCATGATCTCATTGAATGGCGGAGCAGGCTCGAGGGGCCGTACGGCCCACTCCTGCTCCTATTTCTTATGTTCTTATGTTATGATGTTCTGGCCATCATAAGTGTGGGGCAGACTTGATGGACCAGCTGGTCTTTACTTGCCTGTCAATTTTGTATATTCGTATTTCCTGCCTTCACTGCATTTGATCCTGGAAAACTCCCAGGAGAGCTCGGCCCAGCTTGAAACGAGTGAGCCTTAAACTAGCCGCTCTGCTAGATTGCGGTGTTACTTTGTGGAGTCACGTAAACTGTGACCTGACCAGTCCTGGTTAGAATGACCATGTTCCCGAAATGTCACGGGCAGCAGTCCAAGCGGTTACGGTGGAATCACTCCCACAGGTGCCCTCCAATCCAGCATTGACACTGCTGGAGTTTGGGTGTGTGGGTGGAGGGGTGAGGGTCAATGGAAGGGCATCTCATTTGAATGGGGCAGACAGGGCCCAGCACAACTTTGGGTGCATCTTTGGTGCCCCGCTGCCCGACACCAGCTGAAACGCCAGATGAGGCCGTTCCCCTTCCACCCCGAACCTGCTCTGATCATCCCCCCACCCCCAACAAGAGGAGGCTGATGTGCGATCATTTTAATATATCCCCCCTCCTATTCATGGATCCAGGGCACTTGCTAGGCCAGCAGCCTAGGGGTGGGGCCCACGTGTGCTCTTATGGAGGCTGCTCCACCTCTTCTCACTGGGCACACCTGCTTCCACTACTAAGATGGGTCCCAAATGAGGCTCAGGAGTCCCTCCCCCTGTCCCATCATTCGCCTCATAAGGGATGGCTGGAGGTACTGCCCCTGACAAGCCAGCAAAGAAACTAATGTTTCTGAGGAGGTTCCACTAGGAGGTAAGGCAGAAGATCAAAGGACCTCCCTGAGGAATTTTAAGGCCCCTTTCTCCCTTTATCTATATCAAAGCTCCTCACATACTGTGCACAGTTCTGGTCTCTGTATTATAAAAAGGATATAGAGGCACTGGAGAAGGTGCAAAACAGATTGACAAGGATGATACCAGAACTGAGAGGTTATACCTATCAGGAAAGATTGAACAGGCTGGGGCTCTTTTCTCCAGAAAAGCGAAGGCTGAGGGTGACCTGATAGAGGTCTTTAAAATTATGAATGGGTTTGAGAGGGTAGATGTAGAGAAAATGTTTCCACTTGTGGGGGAGACCAGAACTAGGGCCATAAATATAAGATAGTCTCTAATAAATCCAACAGGGGAATTCAGGAGAAACTTCTTTACTCAGAGAGTGGTGAGAATGTGGAACTCGCTACCACAGGGAGTGGTTGAGGCGAATAGCATAGATTCATTTAAGGGGAAGCTAGATAACAACGAGGGAGAAAGGAATAGAAGGATATGCTGATCGGGTTAGATGAGGAATGATGGGAGGAGGCTCGAGTGGAACATCAACACCGGCTTGGACGTGCTGGGCCGAATGGCCCGTTTCTGTGCTGTACACGCGATGTAATTCTTTGTAAAATCACTTTGATGTGTGCTGCCTGTTTTGTGGGCAAAAAAAGGTAGCCATTTTGTAGATGCCGAGCTCTCGCAAGCAGCAATCAGAATAATGACCGCTCTCCACAGATGCTGCCTGACCTGCTGAGTGTTTCCAACATTTTCTGTTTGTATTTTAGATTTCCAGCATCTGCAGTAGTTTGCTTTTGCATTGGTGTTTAATTCACTGCCACTTCCCTTCCTGGAATGGCCACCTTGAAGAGGTTCTGCTCTTCTCTCAGACGGAATTTCCGTTTGCCTCTTTTACCCTTTATTTTAGTTTTCTTTGTGGGCCAGGAGGGAGCAGGAGTGCTCCCGCCCCCACCCCACCCCGGGCTTCACAAGGAAGCTTTGGGCCTCGCTTCGCCCCCGCACCCCCCTCTCCCATCGCGTCATGAGGACCAACCCCCCAACCCCTCCCCAACACCCCTCATTACTTACCGGATGGTCAGGGACCTCCTCCCGTCGAAATCCTGCCACCGCCCGCCGGACCAGGTTTTGGATCTGGCCGTTTGAAGTGGGACCTCTGGAGAATTTACAGAAACGAATGACCGCTTAATCTGGTTTTTTTTTTGGGGTGGTACTGGCTGAGGGAAGAACGTTAGGCAGGACTCTCGGAGAACTCCCTGCTCCTCTTTGAATTATGCCGAGGCATCTTTAACATCCAACTGAACCACTGAAGCGGAAAGGCCTTGATCGAACATCACGTGCTAAGCCCAGCACCTCAGACAGTTCAAGCCTGACATTCCAGTGTTGAACTATGAGCTGAAACTCTGGTGCGGGGCCCGTACTGACAGCTTTCTGACCGATAGGTGGGACTGCTAAAAAAAATTGTACCATTAAGATGCCGCTTCTCAGCACAACCCAAGACTTGCTCAATGAACTAGGCAGCAATAGACAAGTGGGAGTAAGGTAGCTTGTAATTGAGGGCAAGCAGGTTGATGCGAAGGACAAGACCGCACATTGTCATATCAAATGCTGTCCTTGGTTACAACTCACTGTATTCCCAAAGCGTTGCTTACCTCTTGCTCCTGTTCAATTCTATATATTCTTTTCAAAGAATATTTAAAGAAATAATTTGTAGAGCAGTTGAAAAAAATAACTCCTCCTTCACTACTTTGGTCTGAAGTGGGTATTTGAAGCAGTTTTAATGGGATCAGAGGCAACTGTCTAAGACGGCAGTTTTATGCATGTTGGCTGCCCACTGCCAGTGCACATAACATATTCTGAAAACATCTAACAACAGAGCCGCTGTCAGTATTAATAAACTTACCGTTTCATATTACTGCCGCTAACCCTCCTGAGCTGCACCAGCCACTGCTTCCTAATGGGTAATCGAGTGCAGAGTGCAGATATCCTTCAGTTGGGAGATTGATCACAGACATGTGATCATACATCAAGCAATGTAGCAAAGTTCAATCAAGTTGAGTATTGTTGTTGTGCGCGCGCGTGTACTACAGTCAGGTCACGCGGTGCGAATGTCTGATGAACAAAATCCGAAGGAGATTTTATTCGTGGCGCGTTGACAACTGGGAGGCGATTTTGCGGAGGATGGAAAAAAGAGAGATAAAGGCTGATTAAAAGCGACTCTGAAACAGTGCAAAAATAGATGTCCATAAGTGGGAACTACTTGCTCGAGGTAAGAAATTCTAGCGAGAAAGCATCCATGAGGGCACCTCCTACTATGAGGACCGTCACATTGCAGATGCTGAATGTAAACGCCAGCTGAGGAAGTCTCGTCTGAAAGATCAAGATCCCCAACCGGGTGTAAAGAAAGTCTTGCATTTCTATAGCGCCATTCACGAGCTCAGGATGTCCCAAAGTGCTTTACAGCCAATTAAGTACTTTTTAAGTGTAGTCACTGTTGTACTGCAGGAAAGACAATTTGAGCACAGCAAGGTCCCACAAACAGCAATGTGATAATGACCAGATAATCTGTTTTTGCGATGTTGGTTGTGGGATAAATATTGGCCGGGACACCGGGGATTACTCCCCTGCTCTTCTTCGAAATAGGGCCATGGGATCTTTTACGTCCACCTGAGAGAGCAGACAGGGCCTCGGTTTAACGTCTCATCCAAAAGACGACACCTCCGACAGTGCAGCACTCCCTCAGCACTGCATTGGAGTGTCAGCCTGGATTTTTGTGCTTAACTTTCTGGTGTGGGACTTGAACCATACAACCTTCTGACTCAAAAGTTGAGAGTGCTACCCACTGAGCCACTGTTGACTCTGTGGATGCTCATTCCGAGCAGAAATAGGTTCCATCAGCCATCAAAGAACTCACTGTGGAAAATGAGATGATATTCTGGCTGTCTTCTTCTATATTGAAAGACGGACGACTAGGACTACAGTGAGGAACTCAAACCTATACCAAGTGCAAGGTTTGGTTTATCACAGAATTCACTTGAATGGTGTCAAGTATCCCAGATTAACATTGCATCTACCAGCCAAATGATCCAGGCCCTGAATTTTCATAGGGGTTCTCGAGATCTGCTGCTGCAACTTTGATAGATCGGCAGAACCCCCAGTTAAATGGCTGTTTACACTGTTTCCCTGAGGGTTCTAGCGAACTCTCGGCAATCGGGAGAACTCACTCTGGAAGTTCAGGGCACCAGCATTTATCCAGCTTTTTGCCTGGACTCTCGGCAAAAATGATTTAATACAGTTCTGAACAGCATCACGTCTCATTAATAAGATAGAGTTGACACAGGCTCACAACCATGGTTTAAAGATGGATGCCAAAACATTGAAACACTTTGGAAGATAGAAAATATTGGGCAATGAAAAGGCCAATTAAACACATCTCCACAACAGGTTATAATAGGAGAATAAAAAAGCATGCCATTAGCTTGTCAGAGATACAAGCCTAAGATTCGCTCCAAACTCCATGAATCTCAGACAGGTTCCAAGGACTAATGGAAGGTACTGAAACCAATTCTTCCATTGGATGAAGCCTAATATAACTTCTCTTCAAAAAAAAGAAAGACTTGCATTTCTATAGCGTCTTTCACAGCCTCAGGACGTCCCGGAGCGCTTTACTGCCAATGAAGTACTTTTGAAGTGTAATCACTGTTGTAATGTCGGAAGGACTCATGCCATACCTCTGTGGCTAATGTTAAGACGTTGAGCACTATATTGATGAAAAGTCATTTGAAACCCAAAGATGTACTAAGAATTCCATCAAAGGATTCAATTTTCCAAACCAAGATCGCATACAAGAAAGTTACACATCTTCAAAAGCTTAATCCCAGAAAAGTTACAAACTATGATGCCTTAGTGACCAGGATCCCGAGATTCCCGATCTCAGGGACAACCTACTTCCCTGGCTCATCTGTTTCAATTATCCCTGCCGACTAGTGTTAATCCATTGGTTCAGATAAAACAGTAAATATCTGACCACAATTTCCACTGAGCTCTGCTGCTTTCACACATGCCCTGTGCACAGCACTACCAGAACTCATGTTAACTCAACACAACTGCACATACATCAGAACAAAGGATCATGACAACTCCTACAATATGAAACAAGCATTGAAACCCAACTTTCCTGCTGAGCAGTCCTCTATTTCGCTCTGTGAGTTTCCTTGGCCTCATACGCAAGCCTACGGTCTCCTCTACAAACGCAGATTGGGTGAGCGCTTTGCAGAACACCTCCGTTCTGTCCGTAAGCGTGACCCCCGAGCTTCCGGTCGTCTGTCACTTTAATTTTCCGCTCCACTCTCACTCTGACCTCTCTGTCCTCAGCCTCTTACATTGTTCCAACGAAGCTCAACGTAAGCTCGAGGAACAGCACCTCATCTTTCAATTAGGCACTTTACAACCTTCTGGACTCAACATTGAGTTCAACAATTTCAGACCATAACTTCTGCCCCTATTTTTTCACAGGGCAGCTGTTGATGATTCTGCCATTCCCATTTACACCGCTTCTAGACTCATCTTTTGTTTCTTTACTTGTCCCTTTACCATCTCCTTTTGCTTTGTACAATCATCCCTTTTGTCTTTTAATCTCTCCTGCCTTCAACCCTATCACAGACCTTCCCTTTTGTTCTTTACTCCCCTCCCCCCTTTCCCTGCCCTGCACATGCTTAAAATCTGTTATATCTCCAACTTTTTCCAGTTCTGACGAAAGGTCATCGACCACAGATGCTGCCTGACCTGCTGAGTATTTCCAGCATTTTCTGTTTTTATTTCAGATTTCCAGCATCCGCAGTATTTTGCTTTTGTATTAGTGTCCTCGAGACACTCTTCCTCATTGGTGACATGGAATGAAGTAACAATTGTTCACAGTCAGTGAGAGAGTATGAACGAAAGAGAGGGAGAGAGCATGAGAGAGAGAAAGAAAGAAGAGAGAGCAAGAGAGAGAGAGAGTGAGTGATTGAAAGAGAATAAAAAAGAGAGTGAGAGAAAGGAAGAGTGGAGAGAAAGAAAGAAGGGGAGAGAGAAAGAAAAAGGGAGAGAGAAAGAAAGAGGGAGAAAGAGTGAGAGAAAAAGAAATATAAAGAGACTGAGTGAATGAAAGAGAGAAAGAGAGAGAGTGAGTGAAAGAGAGAGAAAGAAAGAGTGAGAGAAAAAGAGGGATCGAGAGAGAGGGATCGAGAGAAAGAGGGAGAGAAAGATAAAGAAATAAAGAGAGAAAGAGAGTGAGTGAATGAAAGAGAGAGAGAGAGAGAGAGATTATGTAGGAGAGAGGAGAATTGGTGTATGTATTCAATTTTATAGTCAACACGTAGGCTTGAGGCAATGCAGTCTGTTGCTATGGTGGAGGAATCAAAAGCTCCAACTTTTCTGGACTTGAAGGGCCACCATACTGGAGTAGGGAACACTCTACTCGTTCACTGCGTGTGGGCCCGATCCTTCTACAAGTGCTGGTCTTTCTTTTAGATTTCAGGCTCCCTCCAGCGTAAGTTCTGAATTATTCTATTTTCTGCTCAGTCAGTTTCTCAAGAAGAAAAAAATAAGTGACAGTGTCAAGCTTACATCAGGGGTTCTTCTGTTTACAGCTCTTCCAGTTTAAAAAAAAACGCCTCTCCTTTTGGGCAGAATTTTTGCTGCACTGCAATGCTTGTTTCTGGGTGCCGATTTTCTCAAGCGCTGTAGCAATATTAGCACAGGACGGCCAAACGTTTGCTGATGTCGTGTAATTGGTACATAGTTCTTATTGCATTAGTTTTCCCATTACCTTTTCCAATCTTACATGCCAGCCCATTTGTCGGCTCTGATTAATGGCTCCAATCATCGATCGTGGAGACGCGCACTTTCACAAGAAACCTTTTTGCAGAAGTTTAAAAAAACGCGAGATTGATCTGTAAACAAGTGCTATCAGACACAGGCTCATTATGCCTCCTGTTTGAACATTATGGTGCCCTTTTGGAAGATGAATTTTCTCTCTGTCGTCTTTTCACAGCAATTCTCCTTCATTAATTATCTCCAATCCTGTACAAAATCCACCCTGATGGATGCCTGCAAGCATCAGTGTAATTACTGGCTATGAGCGCTGACAGCTCTCGTCATGGCCCGAGCGACCATCTCACCGCGGCTCAGGAAGCACTTAATAAGGAGGACCAAACCGTAAGCAATCAGATGTGGCATGCCGCATGAACTGGGCTCCTTAATGTTAATGGGATGCTGTAAAAAGAACGCCTGATTGCAGAAATTTCTCCACAGCAAGAGAGGCACCAATCCTGCTAGTCTTCAACATTTTAATGACTAGCCAGTGCATGTCTCCAATAATTCCTTATTAACTGCAGCAGATTGAAAAGTACAATAAAGTATTATCAGACCCATATGCTTCCTGATATTCTGATGTGAGATGATTAAGTCGCAAAGAGGAGTGCAGGTGAGGGAAGCCATTTGGCCGATCTAGCTGGTTCTCCAATAGACTATTCAGTTCCTCCCTATCCCACCCCAACAGCATCTCATTACTGCTTAAGTGATTCCAAAGGTTTTTCCTCCACTCCCATACCCAGAAGATCATCCCAGTAATAATCACTGTTTCTGTGAAGAGTTTTTTTTAATAATCATTTTTTGGGATATGGGCATTGCTGGCAAGGCCAGCATTTATTGCCCATCCCTAGTTGCCCTTGAGAAAGTGGTGGTGGGCTGCCTTCTTGAACTGCTGTAGTCCGTGTGGTGAAATGCTGTTGGGTAGCGAGTTTCAGGATTTTGGGGTTCACATGCACCTGTTGCCCTTGTCCTTCTAGGTGCTAGCGGTCGCGGGTTTGGGAGGTGCTGCCGAAGCAGCCTTGGCGAGCTGCTACAGTGCATCCTGTAGATAGTACACACTGCAGCCACAATATGGTGGAGGGCAAAAAACTGCTGCAGTCAAAAAACATGTTGACGTACTTTCAAGGGTCACACATGAATAATGGCTACTGATGAGGTTATTTTCTTCATATCGTCACTTGGAGAACAGTGTGAAGTAGGAATGGGTGCACCAGTGCTTCTGTGAATGGGGGAGATGGTCGGCTGGTGTTTGGGATGGAGGTCCCATATTGGTACATGGCCGGTGGGGTGGTCCTGTACCCTGGTGTCTACTTACCTTTTCTTCCGCCACACTCCCAGGCCATCGGAGCTTTCTTCGTTTTGCCAGATGTTCCATGCTTCCCTCCTCCTCTGCTATTCTGCTGTGACCATTCACACATCTTCTGGGTCTCAGCTACATCTTCTGCTGCTCTCACTTTTGCCACCTGTGTCTTGCATCATCATTTAATCATCTCCTGTCCTCCACCTAAACAAAGACCGTTCATTTTTTTTTCCCGCCTGCCCCTTTTTGCTTGGCTCTGTCCCTTGCCCCTCGACAGCTGTTCTTGTGGAACCTCTGCCGGTTCTAAGGAATGGCTATCGACCTGCTTAAACGCACCTTCCTCTCTCCACAGATGTTGCCTGATCTGTTGAGTGTTTAACAGCATGCTCTGTCTTTATTCCACTTTAATATACAAAATCTATCAGTGCATCTTTGTCGTCCACAATAAGAGGCGAGTAAGGAGCATGCATTAAAAGTCTTTCTAGTTTCTAGGTTACCTTAAAGAAGAATGAAACTACACTGATGTTTTTCTCTAGCAAAGTAAGCACTGCAGCGTTAATCAAAGAAAAATCCTTGTGAAATATAATGGAGTCTCATTATCTGCAGTTTTATTAACTGCCTTTCTTATTATTTGTTGTCATTTTCTCAGGAGAAAGCCTTGTGTGAGACATGTCCTGATCATACAATATCTTTTGTTATCTGTGTTCCATTTCTCTGTCATTAAAGCAACATGATGTTTCTTTTGTTATTTGCAGAGCATTCATCTTAATCCTTGTGCCCAGGCGTATTACTGCACCGCACGTGTCGGAGCAGAACACTCGATTATACATAGAGAAGGGCCTGGAGTTTCAGCTCGATTGCGCTGGGTTTTTTTTGGGGGCGGAATTCGGCCGAAACCGGCGCAACCGGAGCAAAAGATCGCAGAATTTTAAGCGGCGAATTACGTTCAGCGCAACTCGAGCTTCCGCCATCTTTCGCGCCAGTTTAACAATACATCGCGCTGGAAGCCGGCCCTGCCCACGGAACTGGCCGCGCCCCCAGGATGAATTTATCACCACTGGGAGTTTCTGCTAATTGCGCTCATTTGTGGGGCCTTAGAGGAGGCTCTAAACATTAATCTGGTTCTTTTCGGGTGCAGGGACACGTTTTAAAAGCTTTCGCATATCATTTTTAAAAAAATTTGCTAAGAAACTGACTACTGTACCCCAATATAACTAGGAAACGGTTCTGTATATTTTTTGAAAGTAATTTTCAGTCATTTAAAATCGGGTTACTCACAGGTGGTGGACTAGACACTGACTAAGATTGCTTATTTATTTGTGATAAACCCATTTTCTGTATTAATCAAACGGCACCGGGCTACCACTCTTAAATGTATCAAGGAATATTTTTTAAAGCAAATTTAAAAAAGAAATTACGTTTTAAAATGCTGCCCGATTGCGCTGGTTCGTGGCAGATTTTGCGCGCGTCGATATGCAAATGAGTTTGAGCGGAAACTCGAGAAATAATAACATTTTTCAAAACGGGCGCAATTTCGGGCACGAATTGTGCCCAAAGCGGAAATTCTACCTCAAGATGTTTCCGCTTGTGGGGAGACCAAAACTAGGGGTCAAAAATATGAGATAGTCACGAATAGATCCAATAGGGAATTCAAAGAAAGAAAAAGAAAGACTTACATTTATATAGCGCCTTTCATGACCTCAGGACGTCCCAAAGCGCTTTACAGCCAATGAAGTACTTTTTGAAGCGTCGTCACTGTTGTGATGTAGGAAACACAGCAACCAATTTGCGCACAGCAAGCTCCCACAAACAGCACTTTGATAATGACCAGGTAATCTGTTTTAGAGATGTTGATTGAGGGATAAATATTGGCCAGGCGAAACTTCTTTACCCAGAGAGTGGTTAGAATGTGGAACTTGCTACCGTGTGGTGTAGTTGAGGCGAATAGCAGAGATGCATTTAAAGGGAAGCTAGATAAGTACATGAGGAAGAAAGGAATAGAAGGATATGCTGATAGGGTGAGATGAAGAGGGGTGGGAGGAGGCTCGTGTGGAGCATGGACCAGGTGGGCCGAATGGCCTGTTCCTGTGCTGTCCATTCTATGGAATACATTCATTTCCCTATACTGCAAAAGTGCCCACTCTTTAAAAATACTTCATTGGCTGTGAAATGTTTTGGGACGTCCTGAGGTTGTAAAAGGCACCATAAAAATGCAAGTTCTTTCTTTCCATTATACACAAGGATGGTTCCCTCTATTCTGGTGGGTAATGGGGGTTCCACTATAATCCTCTGGGGGCGAGTAATTTGCTTACACTGCAATATGGCTCAGAGTACTCTTCAATTAGATACTTTGTCAGAAGTATGGTGGTGGATACAGATTCAATAGTAGCCTGCAAAAGGGAATTGGATGAATACTTGAAGGAGAAAAAATTGCAGGGATATGGGGAAAGAGCGGGGGGAGTGGGACTAACTGGATTGCTCTTCGAAAGAGCCGGCGCAGACTCGAGGGGCCGAATGGTCTCCTTCTGAGCTGAGCTATGATTCTATAAGTAATTCAGGAATTACTTGCTATATATTAGCTGACTTCACTTATTTGAAAGCTGTTTTATCTGAATATTCTCTTGGCTGATATTCAGAGACATGTTTTCAATTGGTTTCTATCACATTTTCTCATGATCAGTCGTAATTTATTCAAACACAATTTGCGTCGTATTGGAAGCATGGAATACAGTTAAGTATTTTAAACTGTGTCGATGGCACAGATTATTACTTCAGAGTACACTTAAAAAAAGAAGGCACAGAGGTCTATGAATGGAAATGAATGAGCAGGAAATGTAACAAATATTATTCAATTTGTTATTCAAATTACAATTAATAGGGTACTAAGCAGCACGACTGTATTCGGGTACCAGCAAACGTGCTCTGCATTCAAAATGAAAGCGTGGCACTAATCAGAATGATGTTGCATTTTTGCGCAGCGAGAATGGAGACTCAATATTCCCAGCTATGAAAGCTATAAGAGCAATAGAAAGAATTAATTTACATTTATAGACTGCCGTTCATGTCCACAGGATGTCCCAAAGTACTTCATTGCTTTTGATTTGCTCTTGAAGTGTAATGACTCTTGTGATCTAGGTAAACACAGCAGCGGATTTTGCAGGCAGGGTGGTCCCACAAACAGCAGTGAGATAAAGGACTAGATAATCTTTGGTACTTTAGCTGTAAAACGCTTAGGTATATCCCAAGGTCATGAAAGGTGTTATATAAATGCACGCTCTTTCTTTTTCTGTCCCAAAATTGATTGGGATATGATAACTGACCAGATAATCTGTTTTTGTTCCTTCATTGGCTGTAAAGCGCGTTGGGAAACTCCCAAAGTCATATAAATTCAAATTCTTTGTCTATCCTAAAGTTGGTTGGGATATGACAAACGTTTGTGGTGAAAATGCATCCATGGCTATTTTCTTAACCAGTTTGTTGCACGACTAGTTCTGCGGTAACGAATTGACCTGAAGGCCAGAGGATACTTAGGAAATGATGCCCACAACCTGATTAGGTTTGCAATTAAAAGAAAGTAGAAATGAAGCTCAAGATAAAGGTATTAGAGTGGAAATTAAATAATTTCAGCAGAATGGAAAGGGACCTAGACCACCTTAATCAGATGTAAAAATTCTAATTAAGCAGCCCCTCAACATTCTGACTCGGTGTGAATGGGATATGTCAAAGCGAATGGTTTCATGGATAAATAGAGAGGTTTGAGCAAAAAATTAGACTTATATGAAAAGCACGGGGCGGGGTGGGGGGGGTGCGGGTGGGGGGAGGGAGGAATCACAAGGTAACGACGGATGAGGAAGGCCATTTAGCCCATCCAGATTTTTAAAATAAATCATCTTTGGGATGTGGATGTCGCTGGCAAGGCCGGCATTTATTGGCCATCCCTAGTTGCATACAACCGAGTTCCTTGCTAGGCCACTTCAGAGGGCAGTTAAGAGTCAAACACATTGGTGCGGGACTGGAGTCACATATAGGTCAGACCGGATGAGGACGACAGGTTTCCTTCCCTAAAGGACATTAGTGATCCAGTTGAGATTTTACAACATGAGCTTCATGGTCACTATCACTGGTATCAGCTTGTTATTTCCAGATTTTCTTCAAAACATGAACTCAAATGCTCAAACTGTGAAGGTGGCATTATGAACTCTCATTCTCTGGATTATCTGTCCAGGCCTCGAGGATTGCTAGTTCAATGACATAACCACTACACTAGCAGAGCTGGTTTAATTTTTTTTTAATTCATTCACGAGATGTGGGCGTTGCTGGCAAGGCCAGCATTTATTGCTCTCTCCCTAATTGCCCCTTAACTGAGTGGCTTGCTTGGCTATTTCAGAGGGCCGTTGGTCTGGAGTCACATATAGGCCCAGACCGGGTAAGGACGGCAGATTTCCTTCCCTAAAGGACATTAGTGAACCAGATGGGTTTTTACGACATCCGGAAGTTACATGGTCGCCATTACTGGTGCTAGCTTTTTATTCCAGATTTATTTGTTTTTTTATTATGAACTGAATTTAAATTCCCCAGCTGCCATGGCAGGATTTGAACTCATGTTCTACCAGATCATTAGTCCAGGTCCTACTAGTTTACTAGTCCAGTAACATAACCATTATGCTACCATTCCCTATAATGACCCTAAAATTCCTCCCATTGCAGCTTACAATTATTTCTTAACTGAGTCCAGGTTTCTCGCCTCAACTACTCCAGCTGGAAGTCCATTCTATGTTTTGATCACTTGGAGTCCTGGGCCAATATTTATCCCTCAGCCAACATCACTAAAACAGATTATCTGGTGATTATCAGATTTACTGTTTGTGGGATCTTGCTGTGCGCAAATTGGTGGCCTCGTTTCCGACATTACAACAGTGACAAGAGGCAAAGGTTCGAAGGATGCCTGTGGTACACAGACAAGAGAGATCAACATTGATCAAGCGACAGTGACGAATTTGCCATGCACTGTGCCAATTTTGCCTACATTTGCACGCACCCTCCAAAATCACTCTGCGCTGAGAGAAAATGGACGTGGAAAATTGCTCAGGTGAAAAATTGGGCGTAACAGATTTCCAACCCATTCTTTGACTGGGTGCACCCGATTAGTGCATGCAATTTGGGTGAAGCCGATCTGAAAACCTACTCCTGGCTGTCCATGTGAGTAAGGAAAGGTGACTGCCACCTGTGGAACTGCACTTCATCCAGCATCATAGGTACTAATTGAAGAAGGGAAGAATATCAGGAAGGTAAAAAAATAACTTTCAGAAAGATTTACAAGAATGGTTCCAGGGATGAGGGACTTCAGTTATGTGGATCGACTGGAGAAGCTGGGGTTGTTCTCCTTCGAGCAGAGAAGATTGAGAGGAGATTTGATAGAGGTGTTCAAAATCATGAGGGGTCTGGACAGAGTAGATAGAGAGAAACTGTTCCCGTTGGCGGAAGGGTCAAGAACCAGAGGACACAGATTTAAGGTGATTGGTAGAAAGTCCAAAGGCGACATGAGGGAAAACTTTTTTACGCTGCGAGTGGTTAGGATCTGGAATGCACTGCCTGAGAGGGTGATGGAGGCAGATTTAACCGTGGCTTTCAAAAGGGAATTGGCTCAGTACCTGAAGGAAAAAAAATTGCAGGGCTATGGAGAATGGGCAGGGGGAGTGGGACTAGCTGAAGTGCTCTTGCAGAGAGCCGGCACGGGCTCGACGGAACGAATGGCCTCCTACTTTGCTGTAACCATTCTATGATTCTACAAGTTTATGTCTGGCTTTAGGTGTAGCTGAAGTCGGTCAGACAGTTGCAAGGAACTTAATTCCCAACCTCCTGTGAAGAAGCTTAAGTACAGCCAACATGTAGTTAATCATCCACTTCAGCCAAAAACGTAGAATATTACTTTTCGCAACAAGAAATATGGATTAGATTGATCTGAGCACAGTGAACATGAAATTCACTGTTTTTCAAATTAAGCAGCATAAATTTCCCAACGAATATACATTTCTCATAATTTCTCCTCATGCTTGACCTCTCTTCCTTCGTTTAATAATAACCATTAATCAGGCAACTCCCCGGCGACATTTAACAATCTCTTAGATATCTGATAGCCGTAGAATGTCAAGGACACCACACATTGATCTACATCCTTGATCCTATTCAGTTCATTGCTCACAAAAGAATAATTCACTTGTTCAATTCAGTGCCTCCTGTTCTCTTATGGAGAGCACTTTTCGAGCTGGAGGATGCCTTTACCAGGTATGTGAAGAGAAAACTCAGCTGCCCACCACAGTGACACTGAATCACTTTCAACCTCGCACTTGGGCAACCGCAAACTGGGATGCAGAAGGCTGTTTTTTGCCCATTTGTTCGCAATCCTTCCAGAGTGCCATCCCAACTTCCCATTGCAGCTTTAATCTCCATGTGAGTAATGGCTCATCAAATATAAATTGTGGACTCCAAGCAATGCATTTAAAAAAAAAAATCCTGCGATATTTTTTCTGATGCTTAAAGACCCTTTGACTCACAGTTGGAGAATTCTCTTTGATCCAGCCCTCTTGGCAGGATGGAACAGGAGCAAATATAATTTCCAATTATGGGCAGGTATCAAAAATGAGCAGACTATTAAGCCACACGAAAGCATGCCATCAGTAATTTGTCGAGCAAATTGTTTAAATGGGAGCATTTTGATTGTTAATTTTAAAAGAAAAAGCTTTAAGAAGAAAGAAAGAACTTGCATTTATATAGCGCATTTATATCCTGGTAGAAGGGTCGGTAACCAGAGGACACAGATTTAAGGTAATTGACAAAAGAACCAGAGGCGAGATCAGAAGACATTTTTTACGCAGCGAGTTGTTGTGATCCGGGAAGCACTGCCTGAAAGGGCGGTGGAAGCAGATTTAATAATGACTTTCAAAAGGTGACTCTTTTAAAAGAGCCGGCACAGGCATGATGGGCCAAATGGCCTTCTTCTGTGCTCCATCATTCCCATAACTTTCATCGGAGTCCCGCCCGAATGTGCCACCTGGCCGGTGGGTGGGAGCGGAAGATCGGAGGCAGGAGGCCGCAGCCAGGGACAACCAGAATCACTCCCCGGCAGTCATATAAGTGGGGTAGTGGGTCCAGGGGTGGAGGGTGGGGGAAGGCGTTTGGGAGAGGGAGGGGAGCCCTGGATAAGGCTTCCTTGTGAGGCCCAGAGCAGCACTCCGTGGTTGAGGGAGGAATATTGGCCAAGTCATCGGGGGAATACCCTGCTCTTCTTTGAACCGTGCCATAGGACCTTTAATGTCCCAGCTGAGCCACTGGACCAAGCAGACAGGGTCTTAGTTTAACATCTTATCTGATGGACACCAACTCTGACAATGCAATGCTCCCTCAATACTGCACTGAAGTTAGCTCAAGACCCGGAAGTCCCTACCTAACAGCACTGTGGGAGTACCTTCACCTATTGGACTGTGGCGGTTCAAGAAGCTGTTCTCTTTGGAGCAGAGAAGGTTAAAAGGAAATCTGAAAAAGATGTTCAAAATCATGAAGGGTTTTGATAGAGTAAATAGGAGAAACTGTTTCCAGTGGCAGAAGTGTCAGTAACCAGAGGAAACAGATTTAAGGTAATTTGCAAAAGAACCAGAGGTGAGACGAGGACATTTTTTTTTACACAGCGAGTTGTTGTGATCTGGAATGTACTGTCTGAAAGCAGATTCAACAGTAACTTTCAAAAGGGAATTGGATAAATACTTGAAGGGGAAAATCTGTAGAGCTATGGGGAAAGAGCAGGGAGGGTTGGGACTAGTAGGATCGCTCTTTCAAAGAGCTGGCACAGGCACGATGAGCCGAGTGGCCTCCTTCTGTGCTGTATTATTCCGTGATTCTATGATTTGACTCACAACCTTCTGACTCAGAGGCAAGAATGCTACAACTAAAGACACATACTATTGCCCTTGAAAATGTAGAGACGGCATTGTCGGAGGAATGTAAGTTGTGAGAAAAGAAAGTCGGGGTCGTTTCTTTGGAAAATAAAACACTTTCCTTTAATTAAAAAATGTAAAAAAAAACCTTCAAGATTATAAAAGGAATTAATAAAAATGAACCAGGCAAATAACAGGGAATATAGTGAAAAATTAGGAAGTTTAAAGTAAGCAGAGGTCAGGCAGAACAATTCACTCAAAGGGTAAGGAGTCTCCCAACTCTCTTACAACTGCACTTACGAAATCCCAACTGTCCAGCCTTTGGCCCTCCATTCACCACGATATTTCTGCAGCTAGCGATCTGCTCAACCACACCCTCACCACCACCTTTGATGCCCTAGTCCCTATTAAAACAATTATTCTCTCTCACCCTGGCCGTTCCACCTGGTACGGCCCTCATCTTAAGTCCAAGGGACTCAGACGTGAACAGATATGGCGGACAACTGGTTTAGCCATTCACCACCAGATCTGGCTGGACCACATAAAGCATTATCGGGTCCTGCTCTCGTCTGCCAAAATTGCTCACTATTCCAGAATCATTCTGGAATGCAAAGATAAACACCAGCTTCTATTCTCCACTGCTAACCGTCTTCTTAAACCCCTCTCCCCCGTCTCCTCCACCCTCACCTCCGACAACAAGTGTGAGGAGCTCATGGACTTCTTTGTCTCTAAGATTGAGACAATCCGTTCAGCTGTCTCTGTCACTTCCCTTCCTTCCCCTAGCCCACCGGGCCAAACTTCTTCTCAGGTTTCCCCCCCTGCCCTAGCCCTGAACCCACATCTTTCTCCAGTTTCTCTCCGATCTCCCCTCATGACCTCTCTGCGCTCACCTTGTCCATGAGACCCACTTCCTGCTCCCTCGACCCTATTCCCACCAAACTGCTGACCACCCAACTTCCTTTTCTGGCTCCCATGTTAGCTGACATTGTTAACGGTTCTCTCTCCTCAGGTACTGTCCCCCTCTCCCTCAAATCTGCCGTCATCACCCCTCTCCTCAAAAAAAAAACCCTTGACCCCCTCCGTCCTTGCAAACTACCGCCCCATCTCTAATCTCCCGTTCCTCTCCAAAGTCCTTGAACGTGTTATCGCCTCCCAAATCCGTGCCCATCTTTCCCGCAACTCCATGTTTGAATCCCTCCAATCAGGTTTCCGCCCCTGCCACAGTGCCGAAACGGCTCTCATCAAAGTCACAAATGACATCCTTTGTGAGTGTGACAAAGGTAAACTATCCCTCCTCATCGTTCTTGACTTATCTGAAGCCTTTGACACGGTTGGCCACTCCATCCTCCTCCAATGCCTCTCCACCGTCGTCCAGCTGGGTGGGACTGCACTCGCCTGGTTCCATTCTTATCTATCGAATCGTAACCAGAGAATCACCTGCAACGGCTTCTCTTCCCGCTCCCGCATCATTACCTCTGGGGTCCCCCAAGGATCTATCCTTGGCCCCCTCCTATTTCACATCTACATGCTTCCCCTTGGCGACATCATCCGAAAACACAGCGTCAGTTTCCACATGTATGCTGACGACACCCAGCTCTATCTCACCACCATTTCTCTCGACCCCTCCACGGTCTCTAAATTGTCAGACTGCTTGTCCGACTGAGCAGAAATTTTCTCCAATTAAATATTGGGATGACCGAAGCCATTGTTTTCAGTCCCCACCCCAAACTCCTTTCCCTAGCCACTGACTCCATCCCTCTCCCTAACATCTGTCTGGTGCTGAACCACACTGTTCGCAACCTTGGTGTCATAATTGACCCTGAAATGAGCATCCGACCACATGTCCGCAGCATAACTAAGACCGCCTATTTCCACCTCTGTAACATTGTTCGTCTCCGCCCCTGCCTCAGCTCATCCACTGCTGAAACCCTCATCCAGCCTTTGTTACCTCGAGACTTGACTATTCTAACGCACTCCTGGCTGGCCTCCCATGTTCTACCCTATGTAAACTTGAGGTCATCCAAAACTAGTCTGCCCGTGTCCTAACTCGCACCAAGTCCTGTTCACCCATCTCCCCTGTGCTCGCTGACCTACATTGGCTCCCAGTTAAGCAACGCCTCGATTTCAAAATTCTCATCCTTGTTTTCAAATCCCTCCATGGCCTCTCCCCTCCCTATCTCTGTAATCTCCTTCAGCCCCACAACCCCCTCGAGATATCTGCGCTCCTCTAATTCTGCCCTCTTGAGCATCCCTGATTATAATCGCTCAACCATTGGTGGCCGTGCCTTCTGTTGCCTAGACCCTAAGCTCTGGAATTCCCTGCCTAAACCTCTCTGCCTCGCTACCTCTCTCTCCTCCTTTAAGATGCTCCTTAAAACCTACCAATTTGACCAAGATTTTGGTCACCTGCCCTAATTTCTCCTTATGTGGCTCGGTGTCAAATTTTTTTGTCTTTTAATACTCCTGTGAAGCGCCTTGGGACGTTTTACTACGTTAAAGGCGCTGTATAAATACAAGTTGTTGTTGTTGAATAAATTAGCAGAGAAGGATGTTGAAAGGTATAAATGAGTTCAAGAGACAATTGAGTGTGAACAGAGAAAGGATTGAGCAATATGGCAAGAAGTTAAACAGGCGGGAATAATTTCTGAAGAGCAACTGCCTTGGTTTGCTTTTTTTTATAGCCTTATTAACCTGTGTCACTACTTTTAGTGATTGTATGTCAGGATAGCAATATTTTACAAATGTGATACCTTTGATCTTCATACAAACATCTGAAAGTGACTGGCAGGAAAAGACCATCAAACCTATCCCACAATCATGATGCCCAGAGCATCATGACTAGACCCTTGCTATCACCCGACAGCCATGTAATCTCCTGGGAGAGGTTAAAAAAAACCAGAGAAAAACCATGGGCCACTAAGGAAACAAAATACTCTAGGAAAATCCTCTCCGAGACCCTCAGGGGATCCAAACCAGTCTAGGAGATCACATGGACCATGTGTTGTCTGTTAAGCCTCTTATATGTCGGAGGTGCGTCTTTCGGATGTGACGTTAAACTGAGGCCCCGTCTGCTCTCTCAGGTGGACGTAAAAGATCCCATGGCACTATTTCGAAGAAGAGCAGGGGAGATATGCCCGGTGTCCTGAGCCAATATTTATCCCTCAACCAACATAACAAAAAACAGATGATCTGGTCATCATCACATTGCTGTTTGTGGGAGCTTGCTGTGCGCAAATTGGCTGCCGCGTTTCCCATATTACAGCAGTGACTACACTGCAAAAGTACTTCATTGGGTGTAAAGCGCTTTGAGACGTCCGGTGGTCGTGAAAGGTGCTATAGAAATGCGAGTCTTTCTTTCTTTCTTATATGATGCAATCTCTTCCCCAGTCAGAAATGGTCCGGCTTCCTCTTGGAGGCAGACAGGGAGTCAGCGCCCACCACACCAGCCGGCCATGTATTCCAGAGGCTCGCTACTCTCTGGGAGTTAGAAGATCCGCCCAACGTCCGGTCTGTTCCTACTCTTGCGTGGTTTAAGTTTATGTCCCCGGTCCTCCCCAATCTGTTGAACTAGAACAATCTATCTTCAGATGAGAAAGAAAGTGTTGCAGAGTGCCGTGTGACTTCTGATGCTGATGGCTTGCCTCCAATTAGTCACACTTCTCTGACTTTTCTAAGATTATGGCAGTGCTGCTTGCTTCTCCAGTTAAACCTCGCATGTTGCTGATAGGAAGTGGCGAGTCTCTTCCCAGGTAATTAGATGCCGCACAGGGAACAGCCTCAGACCAAGCCCACAAGTGTGAACGGTTGGGAATGTTTGCAACTAATAGTGACAATGGAGGAAATAACAACAGAAAACGCTGGAAAAACTCAGCAGGCGAGGCAGCATCCGTGGAGAGAGAAACAGAGTTAACGTTTCAGGTCGAGACCTTTCATCAGAACTGGAAACAGCAGGAAAAGTGACAATGGAGGCTTGCTTTAAAAGAAAGAAAGGCTTGCATTTATATAGCGCCTTTCACGACCACCGGACATCTCAAAGCGCTTTACAGCCAATGAAGTACTTTTGGAGTGTAGTCACTGTTGTAATGTGGGAAACGCAGCAGCCAATTTGTGAACAGCAAGCTCCCACAAACAGTAATGTGATAATGACCAGATAATCTGTTTTTTAGTGATGTTGATTGATGGATAAATATTGGCCAGGACATCGGGGATAACTCCCCTGCTCTTCTTCGAAATAGTGCAATTTGATCTTTTACGTCCACCTGTGAGAGCAGACGGGGCCTCGGTTTAACGTCTCATCCGAAAGACGGCACCTCCGACAGTGCAGCGCTCCCTCAGCACTGCACTGGGAGTGTCAGCCTAGCTTTATGTGCTCAAGTCTCTGGAGTGGGACTATGAACCCACAACCTTCTGACTCAGAGGCGAGTGTGCTGCCCACTGAGCCACAGCTGGACACAAGAAGCGCAAAACCCTGAAAAAAGCAGCTGCCACTCTTTTAGTGTTATGTAAGTTTTCCGCCCTGCGAAAGGAAAGAATTTATTAGCACCAATGCTCTGTCGTTATTTTCACAACCGTTGCTCAATAAAGCCAATTAAGGGCTTACTAATGGCTCTCAGTGTGCCAGTTGGTTTTTGTATTCCATCGAGCGTAATAAATTCTCTGATGGCTCTTGTTGCTCCAGACCTGAGGTGAGTTATTTACATCTCCAGTATGGGCAAACAAGCCGGTGAGCTGCCGCACGTGCTGCCCGGCATCAGATAGAAGAGGGGGCGGGCGGCCCATCATGTGGCAAGTGTCACAGCAGCAGGGCCATCAAGAAAGTCATTAATGCCAGAGTGATGGAAGATTGCCGCCGGCTAAAACACATGGGGCTTCGCACGGAGGAATAGCTTTAATAAACCCACAAAATAGGGATAATAATAGCGATCATAAAAGTGAATGCAGAAAACATACTCGAAAGAACAACAACAATAACTTGCATTTATACAGCACCTGTAATGTAGTGAAACGTCACAAGGCGTTTAACAGGAGCTATTATCAGACAAAATTTGACACCGAGCCACATCAGGAGGATATTAGGACGCAGGTAGGTTTTTTGGAGTGTCTTAAAAGAGGAGAGAGAGTTTTTTTTTAATTCATTCCTGGGATGTGGGCGTCACTGGCAAGGCCAGCATTGATTGCCCATCCCTAATTGCCCTTGAGAAGGCGGTGGTGAGCTGCCTTCTTGAACCGCTGCAGTCCGTGTGGTGAAGGTACTGCTGTTAGGAAGGGAGTTCCAGGATTTTGACCCGGTGACGATGAAGGAACGGCGATATATTTCCAAGTCAGGATGGTGTGTGACTTGGAGGGGAACTTGGAGGTGGTGGTGTTTCAATGCGCCTGCTGCCCTTGTCCTTCTAGGTGGTAGCGGTCGCGGGTTTGGGAGGTGCTGTCGTAGAAAGAGGTAGAGAGCCGGAGAGGCGTAGGGAGGGAATTCCAGAGCTGAGGGCCCAGGCAGCTGAAGCCACGGCCGCCAATGGTGGAGCAATTAAAATCGGGGATGCGCAAGAGGCACATTGGAGCAGCGCAGAGATCTCAGAGGGCTGTAGGGCTGGAGGAGGTTACAGAGATAGGAAAGGGCGATGGGATGGAGGGATTTGAAAACAAGATGAGAATTTTAAAATCGAGGTGCTGCTGGACCGGGAGCCAATGTAATTCAACGAGCACAGGGTTGGTGGGTGAACGGGACTTGGTGCGAGTTAGGATACGGGCAGTAGAGTTTTGGATGATACAACTCAAAAGCTGGCATGGTGCCCTTCTTACACATCCACAAATGTATGCCTGTCCTCCTGTGAGACAGGTCAACTGCGAAATGCAACTCTTTATGGTTGGTATTCCTTCCTTACTTTTTTTTGACCTAGTTTTGCCATGTGCCTGTAGCATCCAACTTGCTGCTCATCTCTGCTCAATCGCTGAGTTTTCATTTTTCTTTTCTGATTTAATACACTATCCTCAAGGGGTTACTGTGATACACGAAGAATAATGATCTACATTAGTCTTCAGTACGGCAATAACAAGGATTTTAATTAGGGGAAAAGATCATATCAGAAGTAGCACTCGAGTAATTGCAGGGAATACAATTTGCTGAATGAAATGAAAAGTAATCAACTTACAATAAAGTAAATTGCATGGGGTGCACACAAATACTGAACTGGTGTCATGCTCAATTTATGTCCCCAGTACCAAATGCATTAGCATTGTGAACTGAGACCATAAGCAGACAGACTGATGCAGATACAACTGAGGGACATTAATTGTTCGAGACAATATTTACCAATATTTTTCAGTGCTACCAAACAGGGCTCTTCTTCTGAACCTGTTTACTTAACTGTGGCAAGGAAGAGGGAATTTCTATCTGACAGAGGATCGGGAGGCTAGGGATTATAGGAACAGTTCAAAGGAGCTTAAGCGAGAACACTGTTATTTCTCGTTATTACTTGGGGAGTTTAAGCATACAGTCTCCACAAGGAACTACTTAAGCTCTTCAGTAATTACATTTTTTTTAAAAAAGTCAAAGGGGTTGGAATCGGACATGATTGGGGATGCAAAACAGACAATATCACATCGGTCGCCCGTTATACGCACCGCCCGATGTTCAATTCCGTTAACTTCAACAGAACCAAATATCAGGCATCTGATAAAACAGGTGACAAATGGGGGTATGGTAGCATCGTGATTATGTTACTGGACTAATAATCCAGAGGCCGGGACTAATGATCCAGAGATACGAGTTCAAATCCCACCACGGCAGCTGGGGAATTCAAATTCAGTTAATTAAGTAAATCTGGAATAAAAAGTTTGCGTGTCAGTAATGGTGATCATGATTGTCATAAAAACCCATCTGGTTCACTTTAGGGAAGGAAATCTGCCGCCCTTACCCGGTCTGGCCTATATGTGACTTCAGACCCACAGCAATGTGGTTGACTCTTAACTGCTCCTCTGAAATGGCCTAGCGAGCCACTCAGTTGTCTCAAACCGCTACAAAGAAGCATACAGCACTGTGGGAGTCACTTCACCACATAGACTGCAGCGGCTCACCGCCACCTTCTCAAGGGCAATTAGGGATGGGCCAGAAATGCCAGCGATGCCCACATCCCAGGAACAAATAAAAAAAAAATGCGATTCTGCCTGCTTTGCATCATTCGGCCAATTCCACTATTACATTTCAAAAGTACTTCATTGGCTGTAAAGCGCTTGAAAGGCCTCTTTTTTTTTTAACGTTTTCAACCTGCTGGCCCAGGCATAAAAGTATCGTTGCGGATCAGCTGCCCGTGATTGAAATCAATGGAAATAAAAATCGGGCGGTTTCTATAACGGTCGGTCAATCTGCGGCGAGTTGAAAATCCACCTCAGTATATTAACTCGCACAAGATCTGTCTTTTCTAGGTCAAGCAAAGTCTTTAAAGAGTTTAGCATACCGGCTGTGAGAGGTAAACTTTACTAAACTTAACAATGAAAGACAAGGCTCCATATCTGCTCGTCTTGTTATCCATATTTGTACAAATTCTGCAATGTATAGTAGAAAGCCATTAACACTGTGAAAATTGGCTGCTGTCATTATTGACAGCCTGGTATCTTACCACATGAACACTAAGGTTACGAGGCCTCAAAATGATGGAACAAAATTGGTGTTCTTTAGAGCATTATACAGTGCACTTGGTCTAACAACTCCGAGCTAGCTATAAGGCTTATCCATTTTCTGACTGCTTTAGTAATGGGAATCATTTTCCGAATGCCTCTTGGTCCAAGTACAGAACATGTCTTTAACAGGTGAGATGTTTGCATTTTGTTTTTTTTGTATTTTCTGCTTCATCAAGTTCCTCAGCGTTATATATTTCTACGCATGATTTGTGTAAATACATTTGCTACAGTTTTACAACAGTGCATCCAATCGACAGTACATCCAACCAGGAATCGGATGTTCATTATCCATAACCTCCACAGGATAGTCCAAGAACAGAATCTGTACAGGACTTAGAACAGGTTCAAGGTCAAAACTCCTCAGCTTACCTCAATACAGCACCTGGAAAACTATTACTATCTTCAACAATGATACTGACCTTGCTCCTGTACTAATATCTTCAGTACTAACACTGATGCAAATTACATAGAATTACATGGAGCCTACAGCACAGAAACAAGCCATTCGGCCCAACTGGTCTATGCCGGTGTTTATGCCCCACTCGAGCCTCCTCCCATCCCTCTTCATCTCACCTTATCAGCCTATCCGGCCACGGATGACCTTGTTTAGCGGGGAACAGACATATCCACGGAAACTGGCCGGGGAGGCCGTGACCTGGTCTATCCGGCCCTTCCACCTCACTCCCTCCAGACTTACAGCGGGAGACATTCAATACAGATACCGATAAAGCTGCAGTATGAATACCCTTAATACTGACACTGGGACAGGTTTAGTATTAGCATTCTTAAGAACATAAGAACTTAAGAAATAGGAGCAGGAACAGGCCACTTGGCCCCTCGAGCCTGCTCCGCCATTCAATAAGATCACGGCTGATCTTGGGCTCAAAGCCACTTCCCTGCCCGCTCCCCATAACCCTTCACTCCCTTATCTTGCAAAAATCTGTCTATCTCCACCTTAAATGTATTTAATGACCCAGTCTCCACGGCTCTCTGGGGCAGAGAATTCCACAGGTTTATGACCCTCTGAGAGAAGAAATTCCTCCTCATCTTAGTTCTAAAAGGGCGACCCTTTATTCTGAAACTATGCCCCATAAATATTGTCCAGGACACTGGGGATAACTCCCCTGCTCTTCTTCGAAGTAGTGCCACGGGATCTTTTATGTCCACCTGAGAGAGCAGACAGGGCCTCGGTTTAACATCTCATCTGAAAGACGGCGCCTCCGACAGTGCAGCACTCCCTCAGCACTGCACTGGGAGTGTCAGCCTAGCTTTATGTGCTCAAGTCCCTGGAGTGGGACTATGAACCCACAACCTTCTGACTCAGAGGCGAGTATGCTACCAACTGAGCCACAGCTGAGGGTGTGTTAAAAGCCAGATAAGTCCTTTAAGGAAATGGCAGATGTGTCAAGTGACTTTTTTTTTAACCACAAATGAAGACTGTAGATAAATTCTGGCTTCCAGCATGCTGGCTTAGGAATCTATGTAGGAGTTGCGATAGCATCTATTACAGAATCCTCAGGCAAATTAGAGAGGAAATTGTCAAGGATCTGGTTACTATTTTTAGCAGTTCAACCAGGAACTAGAGCAGAGAACTGAAAAATAGCCAATTCTATCTCAATATTCAAAAATGGAGTGAAAGAAAGACATGTTTGCAACAATAAAACACCTTAGGCTTGAAATTTGGTGCATTTGCACCTCTCGTCAGCGCTAACGACTTTTCGCCCTGGCGCGGCGCCGCTAACGACTCCCGTTAAATTCAGCGGGAGTTTAGCGGTGGCGGTAACCGGTAGCGCCCCGCTCTACTGCGCAGGCGATGACAACGTCATCACCGTGCGCAGGGCCCCGTTTTCGCGCCCCCTGAATCTGCGGCGGGTGATGCCAGCGACCGATTCAGGGGCCGGGAACGGAGCGGCAGGAGGCTTGCGGGGCACTAACAAAAGGGGAGGTTGCGGGCAGGGAAAAAAAATCGGCCGACTTACTTGTCGCAGCCCGTTGTGTCTTTGAACGCGGGGTCCGTGCCGCGATGTGACAGCCCGGCACTCCTCTTGTGTGCCGGGCTGCCGGCACGGCACCCCTCACCCCGGTGGTCCAGGTAGAGCCCCGCAGAGTTGTGGGCTTGGGCCCTCTCCTTTAATGAGGGGAAGAGTCCTTCCATGCGGCAGTCCTACGTGGCCCAGTGCATAGCGCTGCAGAACACACCGCCCCGATATTCAGGGTTCGCGCTCTAAGAAGGAAGTGGAGCTCTTGAATTAGCTCTCCACCTCCATGTTGGGGCGATAAAACTGAATTTCGCGGTTGCCGGTGCTATGTAGCGACGGGCGCTAAAGTTAGCGCCCAGGCGATGTTGGCGCCCCAAAATGATCGCTAAAAAATCTTTTCCCCCCTTGTCACAAGAAGATTTTTCAAAACATTTCACTCAGTTAATTGCTTTTAGCGTTTCTTTTTTATTCGTTCGTGGGATGTGGGCGTCGCTGGCAAGGCCAGCATTTATTGCCCATCCCTAATTGCCCTTGAGAAGGTGGTGGTGAGCCGCCTTCTTGAACCACTGCAGTCCGTGTGG
This sequence comes from Squalus acanthias, assembly GCA_030390025.1. Lineage (NCBI taxonomy): Eukaryota > Metazoa > Chordata > Chondrichthyes > Squaliformes > Squalidae > Squalus > Squalus acanthias. Next base: position 251,774,670 of record CM059425.1, read on the forward strand.
TGATGGTACTCCCACAGTGCTGTTAGGGAGGGAGTTCCAGGATTTTGACCCAGCGACAATGAAGGATTGACGATATACTTCCAAGTCAGGATGGTGTGTGACTTGGAGGGGAACTTGGAGATGGTGGTGTTCCCATGCGCCTGCTGCCCTTGTCCTTCTAGGTGGAAGAGGTCGCGGGTTTGGGAGGTGCTGCCGAAGAAGCCTTGGCGAGTTGCTGCAGTGCATCTTGTAGATGGTACACACTGCAGCCACGGTACGCCGGTGGTGGAGGGAGTGAATGTTTAAGGTGGTGGATGGGGTGCCAATCAAGCGGGCTGCTTTGTCCTGCAGTGACTGCTGTTACGTAGGGAAAAGTGGCAGCCATTCTGGCTCGTCATGAGGTGAATAACCAGTTAAAATGCTTAGAGGTGCTATTTTGTTGAGGAAGAAATGTTGGCCAGGACACCAGGAGAACTCTCTGCTCTTCTTCACATAGTGCCGAGGGACCTTTAACATCCACCTGAGCAGGCAGCCAAAAGGTCAGATTAGTGTCTAATCCAGAGGATGGGTGAATGACTACATAGAATTTACAGCACAGAAACAGGCCATTCGGCCCAACTGGTCTATGCCGGTGTTTACGCTCCACATGAGCCTCCTCCCACCACACTTCATCTCACCCTATCAGCAGATATTCCTTTCTCCACCATGCACTTGTCTAGTTTCCTCTTAAATGCATCACTACTAGAAGGTGGACGTAAAAGATCCCATGGCACTCTTTCAAAGAAGAGCAGAGGCGTTCTCCCCGGTGTCTTGGCTAACATTTACCCCTCAACCAACATCACTAAAAAAAACAAATGAACCGGTCATTATCTCGTTGCAGTTAAAGTTTTAAAAGTGGATGTACATTCCCAGTGAAAGCTTTGCCCAATAGATGGAAAAACATTGGGAGTGCATGCCTGAATTCCCAGTGGACAAGGCTCCACTTTGGGAGTGTGCGTTCACAAAATCACTTTTTATATGTTCAGTTCCTGGTGTGAGCTGGAACCCTCTGCTTTCTAATCTCATGAGATATGAGCGCGAGCAACTGAGCCACGCCGATACGCCAGGATGTGTAAACAGGAATTATCAGACAGCTGGCCTCACACATGTAATGCGAAAAATGCCCGAGAGTTCGACGAGAACGCATTGTCATTCGTCTAAAGACCACACGGGCCTTATCGAGTTAACAGATATAGAAGTACCCCAACATGCCTCAAGATGCCAATGGAATTCTTTGAGACTGGAGCTGAACCAGTGTACGAGGGGTTATTGATTGAATACAGTTCGCTTGCTGCACTGTCGGAGGTGACGTCTTTCAGGTGAGACGTAAAACCAAGGACTTGTCTGCTCTCTCAGGTGGACGTAAAAGATCTCATGGCACTACTTCGAAGAAGAGTAGGGGAGTTCTCCCCGGTGCCCTGGCCAACATTTATCCCTCAACCAACATCACTAAAAAAAAACGGAATTAACTGGTCATTATCTTTGCTTTGCAGAAATTGGCTGCCGCGGTTCCTACACTGCAACAGTGACTACACTTCAAAAGCTGTAAAGCACGTCGAGATGTCCTGAGGTCGTAAAAGGTGCTCTATAAATGCATGTCTTGGTTGTTTTCTTTAGCTCTTGATGACACTAAGCTGCCAAGTGACAAATGCTGGCATTCAAAGGGATGCACATTAATCAAGTGACTAGGCAGATAGATTTTAATGCAAGGATCAGGAAACATGAAACTACTGCAACATCCTGGAAAAGATGCTGCAGTGTTTAATTCCCCAAACGGGCTGGAAGGCCCAGAGTGCAGTAGGATGGTGTCAAAATCACCTGCAATCCAAAAAGAGGGTCCGATGTTGCTCGGTTGCAAGCATGAAACATTTCATGTCACGTCTAAAGGCCAACAAGAGCTGTGATCAGTGCTCCTTCCTGATACTTTACAGAGAGTCATCTGTAATTGGTCTGATTTTGCCATTTTCGAGGCCATTGTGTAGCCAAAAGTACAAGTATTGTATTAGGAAATAGAGTTCTTGGTTGTTAATTGCGCCTGAACTTTGTGAATACGTAGCCATGCAGAAACAAGTAAAATGTCACATTTACATGAACAGTAGAGTGCTTTGTTTCCATTTCCTTCTTATGTTGCTCAAAATTGATTAAGGAGGGTGCTGTGGAATATAGATTCTTTCATCATTGTGCTCTTTTGCCTTATTTTTGTAATTCCAGATTGAAGATTATTGATTTTTTCATCCAGCAATTGTTTTTTAAAATTTGTTTTTATGGGATGTGAGCGTCACTGGCAAGGCCAGCATTTATTGCCCATCCCTAATTGCCCTTGAGAAGGTGGTGGTGAGCTGCTTTCTTGAACCGCTGCAGTCCGTGTGGTGAAGGTGCTCCCACAATGCTGTTAGGGAGGGAGTTCCAGGATTTTGACCCAGCGACGATGAAGGATCGGCGATATACTTCTAAGTCAGGATGATGTGTGACTTGGAGGGGAACTTGGAGGTGGTGGTGTTCCCATGCGTCTGCTGCCCTTGTCCTTCTAGGTGAAAAGGTCGCGGGTTTGGGAGGTGCTGCCGAGGAAGCCTTGGCGAGTTGCTGCAGTGTAAAGGAAGACTGCCCGGTGGCAGTGCATCTTGTACACACTGCAGCCACGTTACGCCGGTGGTGAAGGAAGTGAATGTTTCAGGTGGTAGAGGGGATGTCAATCAAGCGGGCTGCTTTGTCCTGGATGGTGTTGAGCTGCTTGAGTGTTGTTGGAGCTGCACTCATCCAGGCAAGTGGAGAGCATTCCATCACACTCCTTACTTGTGCCTTGTAGATGGTAGAAAGGCTTTGGGGAGTCAGGAGGTGAGACACTCGCCGCAGAATACCTGTTTGCCGTTGAGTTGTTTCTCCCAGCTAATGCCGCTTGCGTCGTAATTTCATGCCAGGACGCACAAAGCACTACAGTGACATCCAGGGTTTGTCCACATTAATTGCCCACCCAGGTGTTGGCTGTCCTTGGATCTCCTGCAAAGGCTCCTCCCAATTAGTGGCTCAGCCAGCTGATCAAATTTACAGGCATGAACCTCGTGCGGATAAACTAAAATAATAAGCACAGTAAATGCGCCTAAGTGGTGGACTAAGGCAGCAGGACAAGGTGGCACAGGCTCGGGATTGTGAAGGGAAAGGTCAAGACAGCCACCAGGCAGTCTTCCTTTACACAGAACAGAAACTGGAAGTAATTGCCAGGAAGGGTGGCTGAAGCCAGGAGTGTGGACTCACTTAAAAAGTAGCTGTAATGCTGTAACAAAAAAGATAGAAGGGCTGGTTTTCTGGTTTTCTGGAAGGATAGATCAGAAAGGGCTCAAAAGGCCTTCTTCATCCGCATCTGTCTTGCTTCAGAAAGGAGGCACCTCGGACGTGCGATTTTTCTCTTCCAAGCTGGCACAATCTACCTCGGAAACCCTTCACTTTCTTCCTCATTCGACTAAAGTCACTTTCGTACTGCACTAAGGGGCAGCAGAGGCACATTTCCACCCTTCAGTTACATCACTTTGAAACTGGGCGGGCCAGCAATGTTCCCCCTAAGGTGCGCGGCACCAATCGGGAGGTCCCGCGCAGGCCCCGCTCACCAGCTCCCGCCCCTGGAAGAGATACCGCGCACGCGAGGCCGCGCAGCAAGTTTAAAGGGACCACGCACGCAAAAAAAATTAGAGGGGGCGTTGCAGGCCAGAACTCCTAGGAGTAAAGATTCGCCTTGGCCGATAGCGCAAAACGATTTCAATGGATCTGAATAGCGGACGGGTGTATAACAGGCAGCCCAGCTATCGCTCAAGACAAATTTCTACCCCCAAAGCGTGTGCACTCGAACACGTTCTTGAGCACAGCTCACACAGCAACAACAACAACTTACATTTATCTCACGCCTTTAATGTAGTAAAACGTCCTAAAGCGTTTCACAGGAGCGTTAACAAACAAAACCCAACACCGAGCCACATAGAAAGAGAGAAAGACTTGCATTTATATAGCGCCTTTCACGACCTCAGGATGTCTCAAAGTGCTTTACAGCCAATGAAGGCGTTTTGAAATGTAGTCAACGTTGTAATGGAGGAAACGCGGCAGCCAATTTGTGCACAGCAAGCTCCCACAAACAGCAATGTGATAATGACCGGATAATCTGTTTTTTAGTGATGTTGTTTGAGGGATAAATATTGGACAGGACACCGGGGATTACTCCCCTGCTCTTCTTCGAAATAGTGCCGCGGGATCTTTTACATCCACCTGAGAGAGCATTGGGACAGGTGACCAAAAGCTCGGTCAAAGAGGTAGGTTTTAAGGAGCGTCTTAAAGGAGGAGAGAGAGGCGGAGAGGCGGAGAGGTTTAGGGAGGGAATTCCAGAGCTGAGGGCCTAGACAGCTGAAGGCACGGCCGCAAATGGTGGAGCGATGAAAATCAGGGCCAGAATTGGAGGAGTGCCGAGCTCATGGTTCTCTGGGTAAGGGTGAGATTTTGAATGACTGTAAAGAGTTGATGAGGTGATCAGTCTTTTCAAGTAGTAAAATGCGGTCAACAGAGATTATTTTCACTTTCAAACACTTTTTGGCACTTTGATAATCCACCCATACCAGGTGGTCTCAGACCCAATACAACGGTGACCATTTTACAAAGTGCATTTTTGGAGGTGATAGTCCTCTTTTAGTCAAACTTTTACTGTAACCAAATGTTCTTCTGACTTAATCACATTCTTAGAAGCAAAAGAGCACGTCCACCTGATTTCTTCAGCCGGTCGTTAATCATGGACAAGTGACTTGTAGCAGTGGATGAATTTATATCTGCTCAGAAACCAGCTTCATCATTACTTCTGGGGCCTTTATGCAAAAAAATTGTAGCACTCAAGCAGCAAGTTGCACCTCATACAGTAAGTGCAGCAATCGGTGGTATCTATTGCAGGGTGTCACGCCCTGTCGTACCAGGTGACACCGCACAATGCCATGTTACATCAGGCTGTGCTACGCCACGCCACACCATGCCTCTCCACACCAGGCCACGCAAGTCATACCACGCCACGCCACGCCACTCCATGTCATACCATGCTATGCTACACCACGCCACGCTGACCATTCCACCCCATACCACGCCAAGCATTTCATACCACGCAACGCCATATTATATCATGCCACCCTGCACCACGCCACGCATGTCATACCACGCCGGCGTGCCACACCAACATAGCGGCCCAAACTGTGGAGAAAACACACGGCCCTCCTGTTTTTCACTAGTGTTGAACTAGTACATAACGGGATGCTGCAGTAACAATAAAAGCGCAGCATAAAAGCAGCTCGATTCTCTTGTCATAAAAAAAACCCCTTCCAGGATTTTCTTGAAGGTTTCATAAATATTCATTAAACTTACAATGGGTTGTTTCTAACATATCTTTTCGCACGCTCATTAAATATGGAACTGTGCATCTGTACTGAAATGTTATGGATATATTAATTATGAATGTGAATGTATTAATTACCCACATGAATATATTAAATAATCGCACTTTAAATGTGCAATAGCTCTCATCAATCTTAAAATTCCTCTCAACTATCGACATGTCTTCAGAACTGCATTTGAGTAGGTTTTTCGAACATAGGGGCTGATTTTCATTCCCTCTGCCAGGCAGGAACAGGTCCATCGCACAACTGAAACGGCAGTGCAGCACTTTCAGACGATTAAAGGATTTGACAGGGTAAATAGAGAGAAACCTTGGTGGGGGGGAGTCCAGAACAAGGGGGTATAACCTTAAAATTAGAGCTAGGACGTTCAGGGGTGATGTCAGGAAGCAATTCTTCACACAATGGGTCGTGGAAATCTGGATCGCTCTCCCCGAAAAAGCTGTTGAGGCTGGGGGGGGGGGGGGGGGTCAATGGAAAATTTCAAAACTGAGATTGATGGATTTTTGTTAGGCAAGGGTATTAAGGGATTACGGGACCAAGGCGGGTAGATGGAGTTAAGATAGAGATCAGCCATGATCTAATTGAATGGTGGAACAGGCTCGAGGGGCTGAATGGCCTACTCCTGTTCCTATGTTACCGCACTGTCCCCGCTGACATCCGGGTGGTGGCCATTTTGGTCGAGGCCTTGAAATGGGCAGCCCAGGCAGGAGCCTCATTCAGCCACGCAAGTCAGTGCCCTATGATGTCACTTGGACCCCAGTACAATATTGAAGAGCCATTAGCTGGAGTGTGCTCCGCCCATTGGTACTTGGTGTTGAACGGCCGAACCAGCCATCCTTTAAAGCGACCGCTGCAGGGCGCTCCAAAAAAGTTTTTAAAAAAACAGGTTCGTAAATGATTTATGTGTGGCCTACAAAAATCGACCAGCATGACGAACAATCCTTCAAGCCTCTCCCTCGAGATCGCTTCACCTCCCCCCCCACCCCACCCCTTTAACTTATCCGCACTAGCTGGGCTCCGCTGTGGAACCGATGGATTTCTTGGCCTCTTCCAATTGGCGAGCTGCACCAAATGTGCTACGATGTACTTAATTGTGATTTCGGCTGCACTTGCGTTGCAGCTACTGAAAGCGGAACACTTTGCAGCTCAGAATCATTTGGCAGACTGAATGCAACCTGAGTGGGACTGAAATTCAACAGCAGCTGGGCTCTACATAAGCACCCAAATTTTTGATGTTGGCAATGGGTTTTAAAGAAGATTTGCATTATACAGCACCTTTCACGACCTCAGGATGTCTCATAGCAATTACAGCCAATGAAGTACTTTTTGAAGATAGTCACTGTTGTAATGTAGGAAACGTGGCCGCCGTTTGCGCACAGCAAGCTCCCACAGACAGCAATGTGATAATGACCAGATAATCTGTTTTAGTGATGTTAGTTGAGGACTAAATATTGGCCCAGGACACCGGGGAGAACTTCCCTGCTCTTCTTCAAATAGTGCCATGGGATCTTTTATATCTACCTGAAAGGGCAGACGGGACCTCGGTTTAATATCTCATCTAAAAGACGGCGCTACCAACAGTTCAGCACTCCCTCAGTACTGCACCGAAGTGTCAGCCTGGGTTATGTGATCAAGTCACAATTTTAAAGGGGGTGCAAGAACAGAGAGCCCTGGGGGTATTTGTGCACAACTCTTTGAAGATGGCAGGACAGGTTAACAAAGCAATTAATAAAGCATATGGGATCCTGGGCTTTATAAATAGAGGCATAGAGTACAAAAGCCAAGAAGTTATGCTAAATCTATATAAAACAATTGTTCGGCCCCAACTGGAGTGTTGTGTCCAATCCTGGGCACCACACTTTAGGAAGGAGTGAAGCCCTTGCAGAGGGTACGGAAGAGATTTACTAGAATGGTTCGAGGGATTACAGTTACATAGATAGACTGGAGAAGCTGGGGTTATTCTCCTTAGAGCAGAGAAGGCGAAGAGGAGATTTGATAGAGGTGTTTAAAATCATGATGGGTTTAGATAGAGTAAATAAAGAGAAAATGTTTCCAATGGCTGAAGGGTCAGTAACCAGAGGGCACAGATTTAAGGTGATTGGCAAAAGAACCAGAGGCGACATGAGGAAAAACTTTTTTACACAACAAATGGTTAGGATTTGGAATGCGCTGCCTGATAGGGTGGTGGATACAGATTCAATAGTAGCCTTCAAAAGGTAATTGGATAAATACTTGAAGGAGAAAAAAATTGCAGGGATATGGGTAAAGAGCGGGGGGAGTGGGGCTAACTGGATCGCTCTTCGAAAGAGCCGGCGCAGACTCGAGGGGCTGAATGGCCTCCTTCTGAGCTGAGCTATGAATCTAAGTGTGGGAGAATCCAAAACTAGGGACCATAAATACAAGATAGTTACTAATAAAATCAACAGGGAAATAAGGAGAAATTTCTTTACTCGGAGAGTGGTTAGAATGTGGAACTCGCTACCACAGGAAGTGGTTAAGGCAAATAGCTTAGATACTTTCAAAAGGAAACTAGACGAGTACATGAGAGAAAAGGGAATAGAAAGATATGCTGAAAGGCTGAGATGAGGTAGATAGAATGTGAGGAGGCTCGTGTGGAGTATAAACCTTGTTCATGAATCATTGAAACCTCGTCCTTGTGCACGAGTCACTGAAAGTTAACATGCAGGTACAGCAAGCAATTAAGAAAGCAAATGGTATGTTGGCCTTTATTACAAGAGGATTTGAGTATAAGTCTTACTGCAATTATATAGGGCCCTGGTGAGACCACAGCTGGAGTATTGTGTACGGTTTTGGTCTCCTTACCTGAGGAAGGATATACTTGCCATAGAGTGGGTGCAATGAAGGTTCACCAGACTGATTCCTGGGATGGGGGGATTGTCCTATGAGGAGAGATTGAGTAGACTAGGCCTATATTCTCTGGAGTTTAGAAGAATGAGAGGCGATCTCATTGAAACATACAAAATTCTTACAGGGCTTGACAGGGTAGATGCAGGGAGGATGTTTCCTCTGGCTGGGGAGTCTAGAACCAGGGGTCACAGTCTCAGAATAAGGGGTCGGCCATTTAGGACTGAGATGAGGAGAAATTTCTTCACTCAGAGGGTGGTGAATCTTTGGAATTCTCTACCCCAGTGGGCTGTGGAGGCTCAGTCGTTGAGTATATTCAAGACAGAGATCGATAGATTTTTGAATATTAAGGGAGTCAAGGGATATGGGGATAGTGCAGCAAAGTGGAGATGAGGTAGAAGATCAGCCACGGTCTTATTGAATGGCGGAGTAGGCGCGAAGGGCCAAATGGCCTACTCCTATTTCTTATGTTCTTAAACACCAGCACAGACTAGTTGGGTCGAATGACCTGTTTCTGTGCTGTATATTCTATCTAATTCTATGTAATACTCCATGATCAGGCTCACACATGGCGAGTGGCTACTTGAGTGGGGTACTGGAAGGGGTTTGGCACCGAAGGAATCACAGCTCAGTAAAGACTGGGCAGAGGGGAGTAAATTGGCAGTGAAAGGAAAGTGGAAAAATTCTTTGGGGTAGAGTTTCCACTTTGGGCACAATCGGCGAAACAGGTGCAAATTACGCCCAAAATTGCGCCAGCATTTTGAAAAGTGTTTTTATCCCCCCGTGTTTCCGCTCAAACTCATTTGCATATCGTCGAATGCAAAATCTGCTTAATTTTTAGAGCCTCCTCGTAGGCCGGCAATTTAGTGGAAGCTCCCAATGGTGATTAATTCACCCTGGGGGGGGAGGTGGTGGTGGGGGGGGTGCGGCCAGTGTTGTGGGCGGGGCCAGATTCTCGTGTGATGTTTTTTGAAACAAGCGCAAAAGATGGCGGAAACGCGAGTTGCGCTGAACGCAATTTGCGCTTAGAATGCCGCGATCGTTTGCGCCGGTTATGCCGATATCGGGCGAGTTGCGGCGAAAAAAAACCCAGCGTTTACTCTGCCGTGGGCCCCTTGCCCTGACCTCAGCGGCAGTTTTTCCTCTTCACCACAGCGGGGTCAAAGGGGAACCAGCCCAGGTGGATTAACTGAATAGAAGCTTAGCTTTGAATGGGCGATTTTAATTCCGTTCACATGGTCCTGATGCAAATCCATCGCGGGCAGTTAGAACCCAGCTCCAAACTATTTAAAATGCCTCTCACCATTGCATTGATGAGCAAGCTGTTTACTTGCTCATAAATTCATGAGAATTTCAGAAACGGAGAAAGAATATTCCTATCCTGAGGGTTTACAAAAAATGATAATCATCCTCATTTGCAGACAGTGAAGCTCGATTGGACCGGGGCGGGTGGCAACGGGGGAGGGGGGAGGAGTGAGGAGTGGGGCGGGTGGGGGGGGGGTTGCGAGCGCGGGGAGGGGTGAGGAGTGGCGGGGGGGCGGGCGGGTGGGCCGGGGAGGGCTCACAGAATCCTTAGACCAGTCTCGACGGATTTTAATTCTCTGCTTACATTGGTAGTTAATGGAGGATCATCAGAATTAAATGCACTTCAACAGGAAATATATTTTTGCCTATTTTGCTTGAATTCAGAGAATCGTAGAATGATACACCACAGAAGGAGGCCATTTGGTCCATCATGTCTGTGCCGGCTCTTTGAAAGAGCTCTCCAACTAGTCCCACTCTTTCCCCAAAGAACATAAGAAATAGGAGCAGGAGTAGGCCATTCGTCCCTTTGAGCCTGCTCCGCATTTGCATAAGATCATGGCTGATCTTCTTCCTCAACTCCACCTTCCCCGCAAACTCTTTCCCCTTCAAATATTTATTAATTGGCTGATTGGCGGCCGTGTTTCCGACATTACAACAGTGACTACACTTTGGGATGTCCTGAGGTCGTGAAAGGCGCTATATAAACGCAAGTTCTTTCTTCTTATCCAATTCCCTTTTGAAAGTTACGATTCTCTTTACATTCTCTTTAACTTATAGGATATTTCTGAAAGGTCTCTCAGAAATGTCTCAAGGATAATAAATTGTGTAAAAGTGCCGTGACTGTCGCTATGTAAGCAAAGGTGGCAGCCATTTTGCAGACAGCAACAGCAAAACTCCTCGCTCTTTGCAAAGATGCCAAGGGATTTTTTTTTTTTAATGCCGAGCTGACCATCCAGGTGGGGACATGTTTTAGCATCTCATCTGAAGAATGGCACCTCCAACAATGCAGACCTCCCTCAGTGATGCACCTGGAGTGTTGATCTAGAATATCCTCATTCACAGGATGTGGGCATTTATTGCCCATCCCTAGTTGCCCTTGAGAAGGTGGTGAAATAACTGAGGGGCTTGTTAGGCCACTTCAGAGGACAATTAAGAGTCAATCACTTTGGTGTGGGACTGGAGTCACATATAGGCCAGACCAGGTAAGGAAGGCAGATTTCCTCCTCTAAAGGACATTACTGAACCAGCTGGGTTTTTAAAACAATCCGACAGCTTCATGGCCACTTTTTTACTAACACCAGACTTTAAAAGGCTGATTTCAAATTCTTAAACTGCCACGGTGAGATTTGCACTCATATGTTACTGGATTATTAGTCCAGGCCTCTAGATTAGTAGCCCAGTAACATAACCACTACTCTATCGTACCCTACTCTTTAGGGAGGAGCTTTACCCACAACTTTTTGTCAATGTATTTAACTCATTCCACATCAATCCGGCAGGAAAGTGTCAACTGTGGCTCAATGGGTAGCACTCTTGCCTCTCCGTCAGATGACTGCGGGTTCAAGCTTCTGCTCTAGAAACTTCAGCACAAAATCTAGGCTGACACTCCAGTGCAGTACCGAGGGAGTGCAGCCTCATCTGCCCTCTCAGGTGGACGTAAAAGATCCCATGGCAATATTTTGAAGACGAGCAGGGGAGTTCTCCCCGGTGTGCTAGCCAATATTTATCCCTCGGCCAACACCTAAAAACGGGTTATCTGGTAATTATCGTATTGAAAAAATTGCAGGGATACAGGGAAAGAGCGGAGGAGTGGGATTAACTGGATTGCACTTCGAAAGAGCCGGTGCAGACTCAATGGGCCGAATGGCCTCCATCTGTGCTGTACTATTCTATGATTCGATGCTGTTTTGAGACCTTGCTGTGCGCAAATTGGCTGTTGCATTACCAGTGACTACGCTTCAAAAGTACTTAAATTTTCTTTTATTCGTTCATGGGATGTGGGCATCGCTGGCAAGGCCGGCATTTATTGCCCATCCCTAGTTGCCCTTGAGAAGGTGGTGGTGAGCCATCTTCTTGAACCACTGCAGTCCGTGTGGTGAAGGTACTCCCACAGTGCTGTTAGGGAGGGAGTTCCAGGATTTTGACCCAGCGACGATGAAGGAACGACAATATACTTCTAAGTCACGATGGTGTGTGACTTGGAGGGGAACTTGGAGGTGGTGGTGTTCCCATGCGCCTGCTGCCCTTGTCCTTCTAGGTGGAAGAGGTCGCGGGTTGGGAAGGTGCTGCCGAAGAGGCCTTGGCGAGTTGCTGCAGTGCATCTTGTAGATGGTACACACTGCAGCCACGGTACGCCGGTGGTGGAGGGAGTGAATGTTTAAGGTGGTGGATGGGGTGCCAATCAAACGGGCTGCTTTGTCTTGGATGGTGTCGAGCTTCTTGAGTGTTGTTTGAGCTGCACTAATCCAGGCAAGTGGAGAGTATTTCATCACACTCCTGACTTGTGCCTTGTAGATGGTGGAAAGGCTTTGGGGAGTCAGGAGGTGAGACACTCACCACAGAATACCCAGCCTCTGACCTGCTCTTGTTGCCACAGTATTTATGTGGCTGGTCCAGTTAAGTTTCTGGTCAATGGTGACCCCCAGGATGTTGATGGTGGGGGATTCAGTGATGGTAATGGCATTGAATGTCAAGGGGAGGTGGTTAGACACTCGCAAGTTGGAAATAGTCATTGCCTGGCACTTGTGTGGCGTGAATGTTACCTGCCACTTATCAGCCCAAGCCTGAATGTCGTCCAGGTCTTGCTGCATGTGGACATGGACTGCTTCATTATCTGAGGAGTTGTGAATGGCACTGAACACTGTACAGTCATCAGCGAACATCCCCATTTCTGACCTTATGATTGAGGGATGTTCATTGATGAAGCAGCTGAAGATGGTTGGGCCTAGGACATTGCCCTGAGGAACTCCTCCAGCGATGTCCTGGGGCTGTGATGATTGACCTCTAACCACCATAATCATCTTCCTTTTGTGCTAGGTATGACTCCAGCCAGTTGCTTGTAAAGTGCTTTGTGACATCCTGAGGTTGTGAAAGTCACAATATAAATGCGAGTTATTTCTTTCTTTCAAGCTATGCCGTATTTTTTCACAATGTACATCAACTTTGTGGGAGTGCCTTCAACACATGGACTGCAGCAGTTCAAGAAGGCGGCTCACCACCACCTTCTCAAAGGCAATTAGCGATGGGCAATAAATGCTGGCCTTGCCAGCGACGCCCACATCCTGTGAACGAATAAAAAAAACATTCTGAGACACTTTACAAGTTTAAATGAAAATATTTCTGTTTAGTAATTAATTATTTTTTTCCAATTCATTTCTGCTCTTGTAGCTTTGCTCTTGAAACTGACAGGTATCAATGAAAAACAGTTCAATCCACATAGTAACGCAGCGTTGCCTTGGTTACATCTTATTTTGTTTTTAAATCCCTCTGCTTTAGCCTTAATTTGCAGTCACTGGAGTCAGCAGCTGCCAACACCTTTTTGTCCTCCCCCTGAGCCCCATCTAGATAACGTTGCCATTTATATCTACACAAAGGGTAACAAGGCACATGATCTGGGTCTGACCTATACTGATGGATACGCGAGAGTGGCAGTGATGGGCCATCGCAACCTGCTTCAGCAGCAATCTCCTTCTCCATTAAACTGACTGGAACACTGTAAAGAGTTAAAACCATAGCTTCAGCCAATTAGCGAAGCATCGGTCCCCACTGCTTATAGTGACCGCGTTGGCGTTAACGCGATCTTCCCGCTATACGCAGTGGACGGCAAAACCAAAAAAGCGAAATGCATAGAACGTATAGCACAGAAACAGACCCTGAGATCGCAATATATCTGAAAACAGGGGAAATAGATTGATTAGAATCACATAGAATTTACAGCACAGAAACAGGCCATGTGACTCAATGGGTCCGTGCCGGTGTTTATGCTCCACCTGAGCCTCCTCCCACCCTACTTCATCTCACCATATCAGCATATCTTTCTGTACCTTTCTCCCTCATGTACTTATCTAGCTTCCCCTGAAAGGCATCTATGCTAATCGCCCCAACTAGCGAGTTCCACATTCTAACCACTCTCTGGGTGAAGATGTTTCTCCTGAATTCCTTATTCGATTTATTAGTGACTATCTTATATTTATGACCCCTAGTTTTGGATGGTGTAAATGGCAGGGTCTGTATCAGGCCCTATAACAGATGGAATACAAGCATTCCCACCCAGTCCTGGGAAGCTCCATTCTGCAAACCGCGACAGCCAATCTGCGCACAGCAAGGTCCCACAAACATCAAGTTGATGATGACCAGATAACCTGTTTTTCAGTGATTGGTTGAGAGTTAATTATTCGGCAGGACACCAGGGAGAACTCCCTTGCTCTTCTTCAAATAGTGCCGTGGGATCTTTTATGCCCACCTGAGAGGGCAGATGGGGTTTAACGTCGTATCTAAAAGACAGCACCAACGACAGTCCAGCACTCGTTCAATAATGAACTGGAAGCATCAGCCTAGATTTTTCTGCTCAAGTTTCATGGAGTGGGACTTGAACCCACGACCTTCTGACTCAGAGGCAAGAGGTGCTAACCACTGAGCCATGGATGACATGACAGGCCAATAAAGTCTCACTGAAACTTAATTACAGTGAGTAGGTCATTTAACACCCAGGCAGGCGGAGCCTCGGTTTACTTTTTCACCTGAGTTCTGCTAGAACTGTATACAACACTGGTTAGGTCACAGCTTGAGTACTGCGTGCAGTTCTGGTCACCACATTACAGGAAGGATGTGATTGCACTGGAGCGGGTGCAGAGGAGATTTACAAGGATGTTGCCAGGACTGGAGAACTTTAGCAATGAGGAAAGACTGGACAGGCTGGGGTTGTTTTCCTTGGAACAGAGGAGGCTGAGGGGAGACTTGATTGAGGTGTATAAAATTATGAGGGGCCTAGATAGAGTGGATAGGAAGGACCTATTTCCCCGAGCAGAGGGATCAAGAACCAGGGGGCATAGATTTAAAGTAATTGGTAGAAGGATAAGAGGGGATTTGAGGGGAAGTTTTTTCACCCTGAGGGTGGTGGGGGTTTGGAACTCACTGCCCGAAAGGGTGGTCGAGGCAGAAACCCTCGTCGCATTTAAGAAGTACTTGGATGTGCACTTGAAGAGCCGTAACCTACAGGGCTACGGACCTAGTGCTGGAAGGTGGGATTAGGATGGGTAGCTCTTTTCCGACCAACACGGACACGATGGGTCGAATGGCCTCCTTCTGTGTGGTAATTTTTCTATGATTCTATGAAATGGAGTACAATTTCCTCATACAAAATGAGCACACTGTTGCCCCGATTTTCCTCTTCTCCGTTTGCCAGGCTGTGATTTTTACACCTGTCACTGTGGGCTGGCGAGCAAAGGCCCTTCAGTGCTGCACTGGATTGTCAGCCTCGACTATGAGCTGAAACATCTGGCATTGGGCTTGAAGCCACAACCTTCCAACTCAGCGAGTATCACCACCTGAGCCAAGCAGGGTTCAACAGTCTTTCAAGACTGAGGTGGCTAGAGTTTTGTTGGGCAAGGGTATCAAGGGATTATGGAGCTAAGGCGGGTAAGTGGAGTTGAGATCAAATTGAATGGAGTAGCAGGCTCGAGGGGCTGAATGGCCTATTCCTGTTCCTGTGTTCTTATAACGAAGGGCGGTATGAAAGTGCTCGCAGTCGGGGTGCTTTTTGATTAGTGTTTAAAGTTGTTCAAATTGAATGAGGTCAGTCCTTTTACACCTTTAAGTACTGAAGCGGCCTTGCCAGAAAAGGCTCAATCGATAAACTACAAAATGTAGCTCTATTCCAAGGGGAATTTGTACAGGCACTCTCCGTGCTCACCATTGAGGAAGCCTTGCCAAGGGACTTCAAATTCAGTTACAGTATTTGAGAGAAGTCATGCTGTTCCCAGAGGATCGATGGAAGTTAGACATAATGACTAATAGAGGAAGTAAATCTCTCTGGTTCCCCAGACAAATGCAGATTAGCAATCTCCTTTGAATCAAAATCAAGGAGTAATTGGATCAGCACGCTGTAGAAAAATTATGTTTTATGACATGTACCCTCCTCCATAAAATTCAAAGCGCTTACTTAACCTTTTACCCCTTTTGTATAAATATTTACTTTGTAACAGGCGAGTTGCTTCCATTAATAACTTAAAGCACCACGAAATAGGGCTTGGGTTAAGTCTTTTGTATTTGCAATCGGTTGACATTTAATAATATCCTTAGGGTTTACGTCACTTAAAATCTCTGCCTCTTTCTCCCCTCCTGCTGCCCCGGTATTTTCACCACTTTATTTTCCTCTCAAACATGGGAAGTGCCACCACACACAAACAGCCGGTGAACTGAGTGAATATGTGATGATTTTTAGGAACAGGAAATTGCTTTTTGGCTCTCGGCTTCAGGTGTCAGCCGTGGCACAGTTATTAGCACTCTAGTCTCTGAGTCAGGGATCTGAGCACAAAAATCTAGGCTGGCGCTCCAGTGCAGTACCGAGGGAGTGCTGCACTGTCGGAGGCGCCGTCTTTCGGATGAAATGTTAAACCAAGGCCCCATCTGTCCTCTCAGATTATCTGGTCATTATCACATTGCTGTTTGTGGGAGCTTGCTGTGTGCAAATTGGCCTTACCTACATTACAACAGTGACTACACTTCAAAAGTACTTAATTGGCTGTAAAGTGCTTTGGGACATCCTGAGGTGGCAACAGACATTGTATACAGAAAAACAGAAAAGCAGAGTATTTTTTAAATGGTGAGAGATTGGGAAATGTTGGTGTTCAGAGGGACCTGGGTGTCCTTGTACACGAATCACTGAAAGTTAACATGCAGGTACAGCAAGCAATTAGGAAAGCAAATGGTATGTTGGCCTTTATTACAAGAGGATTTGAGTATAAGAGTAAAGAAGTCTTACTGCAATTATATAGGGCCCTGATGAGACCACACCTGGAGTACTGTGTACAGTTTTGGTCTCCTTACCTAAGGAAGGATATACTTGCCATAGAGGGAGTGCAACGAAGGTTCACCAAACTGGTTCCTGGGATGGGGGGATTGTCCTATGAGGACCGATTGAGTAGACTAGGCCTATATTCTCTAGAGTTTAGAAGAATGAGAGGTGATCTCATTGAAACATACACAATGTTTACAGGGCTTAACAGAGTAGATGCAGGGAGGATGTTTCCCTTGGCTGGGGAGCCTAGAACCAGGGGTCACAGTCTCAGAATAAGGGGTTGGCCATTTAGGACTGAGATGAGGAGAAATTTCTTCATTCAGAGGGTGGTGAATCTTTGGAATTCTCTACCCCAGAGGGCTGTGGAGGCTCAGTCGTTGAGTATATTCAAGGCTGAGATCGATAGATTTTTGGATATTAAGGGGATCAAGGGATATGGGGATAGTGCAGGAAAGTGGAGATGAGGTAGAAGATTAGCCATGATCTTATTGAATGGCGGAGCAGGCTCGAAAGGGCCAAATGGCCTGCTCCTGCTCCTATTTCTTATGTACATCTAAGTCTTTCTTGCTTTATAAACCAGTCATATACTCGTAGATCAATGAGCAATCACTTTCGTACTGTAACTGAGCAAGTGATGCTTTACTTGTACAGAGCGTTGGTCAGACCCCGTGTGAAGTGTTGCATTCAGTTTTGGGCACCGCATCTCAGGAAGGATATATTAGCCTTGGAGAGGGGTGCAGTGCAGCTTCAGCAGAGTGAAACCAGGGCTTAAATGGTTAAATTATGAGGACCGCTTACATAAACTCGGCTTGTATTCCCCTTGAGTTAAGGAGGCTGAGGGGAGTTCTGATCGAGGTGATTAAAATGGTAAAGGGATTCAATAGGTTAGATACAGAGAAACTATTTCCTCCGGTGGTGGAATCCAGAACAAAGGGGCATAACCATAAGATTAGAGCTAGGTCATTCGGGGGTGATGTCAGGAAACACTTTTTCACACAAAGGGTAGTGGAAATCTGGAACCCTCTCCCCCAAAAAGCTATGGATGCTGGGGGACAACTTTCAAGACTGAGGTCGACAGATTTTTGTTGGGTAAAGGTATCGAGGGATATGGGGCAAAGGCGGGTAAACGGAGTTGTGGAACAGAGCAGCGATGATCTAATAGAATGGCGGAACTGGCTCGAGGGACTGAAGGGCGCCTTGGAGGCAAACAAGCCACAGCCGTGCTTCAGTTTTCATCTCACCCGCTGTAGAAAAGTGCTTATCTGGTGTTGTCGTGACCGTCTGACTAAGAGGTAAAACTACCTGGAGAATTTCAGATGCAAACTGGTGTTTTAGCACATGACAGTCCACCACTACACCAGGCTGTTCACACTGCTTCCCTGCTGAATCCGATTTTTACCACAGGAGACAGCCACCAGTCCATCAGAAGATAAGAAAAATCATTCGGCTTCTGATTCTGTCCTCTGCGCCTATTTGCTTGTTGTGTTTTGAAGTACAAATCGGTTGTGCCTTATCTGTACTACTTAGTATTTTACATCTTACAACAAGGTCCTCCCAATGAGGCCTTTTCTAGCCTGTAAAGCTTAACCTTGTCTATTCTTTCCTCCCAGTCCTTCAACACTTGGGATCAGCCTTGCTGCTTTCTTTTCAAATGCAAATAAGAACATAAGAATTAGGAGCAGGAGTCGGCCATACGGCCCCTCGAGCCTGCTCCGCCATTCAATAGGATCATGGCTGATCTTCGACCTCAACTCCACTTTCCCGCCCGATCCCCATATTCCTTGATTCCGCCTAGAGCCCAAAAATCTATCGATCTCAGCCTTGATTATACTCAACGACTCAGCATCACAGTCCTTTCGGGCAGAGAATTCCAAAGATTCACAGCCCTCAACAATATAACACAGACAACTTCATCGGACCGCTTTCACGGTAGCAAAAGCTCACTTCCATTCCCCTTGGCCTCGCCATGCTTTGCCGACGTAAACTTAACTAACAATCAAGAGTGGGACTGATGAAAGCACAGCAGGACTCATCTGACCTTTACGCTACGCTGTACACTGGCATTACATGCGGTCTGCTGAGTACCATCACTTTAGAGCATGACATCACGATACATGTACCACTGTTTGACTTAGCCATGGCTCAGTTGGTAGCACTCTTGTCTCTCAAGTCAGAAGGTTGTAGGTTCTAAGTCCCCCTCCAGTGACTTGAGTACAAAAATCTATGCTGACGCTCCAATGCAGTACTGAGGGAGTGCTGCTCTGTCGGAGGTGCCGTCTTTCGGATGAAACGTTTAAACCGAGGTCCCCTTTGCTCTCTCAGGTGGACGTAAAAGTTCCCATGGCACTATTTCGAAGAAGAGCAGGGGAGTTATCCCTGGTGTCCTGGTCAATATTTATCCCTCAATCAACATCACTAAAACAGATGATCTGGTCATTATCATATTGCTGTTTGTGGGAGCGTGCTATGCGCAAATTGGCTGCCACGTTTCCTATATTACAACGGTGACAGTACTTCATTGGCAGTGAAGTGCTTTGGAATGTCCTGAGGTTGTGAAAAGCGCTATAGAAATGCAAGTCTTTCTTTTTGAGTGCACTCATGCGAGCAGTACCTAGCTTGCTCTCAGTGACGAGATCTTAGGGCAGGTTTTGCCAGGTTGCGTTGCTGGCACAGAGCCTCACTTGGCAGGGGTGTAGATTGGTGAATTAGGCATGGATTCACAGTGCTCCTGGTTTTCCTGGTGATTAAATGACACAGGTTGGGGATCATTCATTTATGACTTTGGGCGATAGTGTAAAATAGGCGCTATCGATTCAGTCACCGGTTATGCATCTCTCCTGATTTTGCCTCAGCGCATCTGTTGCCAATACCCTCATCCATGCCTTTGCTACCTCTGGACTTGACTATTCCAACGCACTCCTGGCTGGCCTCCCACGTTCTACCCTACGTAAACTTGAGGTCATCCAAAACGCAGCTGCCCGTGTCCTAACTCGCACCAACTCCCGTTCACCCGTCACCCCTGTGCTCGCTGGCCTACATTGGCTCCCAGTTAAGCAATGCCTCGATTTCAAAATTCTCATCCTTGTTTTGAAATCCCTCCACGGCCTCACCCCTCTCTATCTCTGTAACCTCCTTCAGCCCCACAATCCTCCGAGATATCTGCGCTCCTCCAATTCTGCCCGCTTGAGCATCCCTGATTATAATCGCTCCACCATTGGCGGCCGTGCCTTCTGTTGCCTCGGCCCGAAGCTCTGGAACTCCTTCCCTAAACCTCTCCGCCTCGCTACCTCTCTTTCTCCTCCTTTAAGACGCTCCTTCAAAGCTACCTCTTTGACCAAATTTCTCCTTATGTGGCTCGGTGTCAAACTTTTAGAACATAATATAAGAACATAAGAAGTAGGAGCAGGAGTCGGCCATACGACCCTTCGGGCCTGCTCCGCCATTCAATAGGATCATGGCTGATCCGAACCTAGACTCACGTCCACTTCCCTGCCCGCTCCCCATAACCCTTAATTCCCTTATCAGCTAGGAAACTGTCTATCTCCGTTTTAAATTTATTTAATGTCGCAGCTTCCACAGCTCTCTGAGGTAGCAAATTCCATAGATTTACTACCCTCTGAGTGAAGAAGTTTCTCCTCATCTCAGTTTTGAAACGGCAGCCCCTTATTCTAAGATTATGCCCCCTAGTTCTAGTCTCACCCATCAGTGGAAACATCCTCCCCGCATCCACCCGATCAAGCCCTCTCACAATCTTATATGTTTCGATAAGATCGCCTCTCATTCTTCTGTATTCCAATGAGTAGAGGCCCAACCTACTCAACCTTTCCTCATAGGTCAACCCCCTTTTGTCTTATAACACTCCTGTGAAGCGCCTTAGGACGTTGAAGGCGCTATATAAATACAAGTTGTTGTTGTTGATTTTCATTGCAGTCAATGGAAACCGGGAGAGATATATATCGGGTGGCTGAAGCAATATCGTCCGATATACACTATTGCTCAAAGTCAAAATGACTTCCATTGAGTGCAGGCTGCGGCAGGGAGCCTTTTCCAATTGACCGGGAAATTGGATGATAATGTTCCTGTCCATTCCCTGTTCCACTGACGGTAGACATCTGCCGGTCAGGTAATCGACTCTTAGATGAACTTATCACATGTGCTGAGACACCACATTCGCTCAGGCGTAGCATTCACTCATTCACTAAATCAAATCATTTCCACTTTAATATATATTGTGGAGTCTGTCATTCTTTCATCAGCGCCGGGAATTTTCCTCGGGGGTCCCCTCGACCGACTGCTGTAACTTCGGCGGAAACCCTGTTTATCTGGTTTCTCTGGGATTTCCGCCGATCTTACACCAAAGTTGTGGCGATCGATCAGGAGAGCCCCCTCCCAATGGAAGTACCCGGTGCAGATGTCCTAGAGCCGGGCCAAGAAAGTGGCTGACTCCCGCGGTGTCTGCTATGGACACCTGGAAGGTCCCTGCGACATAAACGTTGAGGGCAGTGGTGACTTGCACCATCACTGCTCGTGCGTCGCAAGTATTTGACGATCTCTGTAGCTCTTCAAGGCCCAGGTGGCATGCCTAAGCTACAGCCTGCCTGTAGAGCTGAAGCCTCTTAATACACGGCTCTACCACCATGCCTAGGTAGGTGATTCTGTTGTGGTATTTCCACAGCCTGGGGTGGTACCAACACCAATAACAACAACTTGCATTTATATTGTGCCTTTGAAGTAGTAAAACGTCCCAAGGTGCTTCACGGGAGTGTAATCAGACAAAATTTGACACCGACTCACATAAGGAGATATTAGGACAGGTGACCAAAAACCTGGTCAAAGAGGTAGGTTTTAAGGAGCGTCTTAAAGGAAGAGAGAAATCTCTGCTCTCCTGCAATTCTGGCCTCTTGCGCATCCCCGATTTTCATCGCTCCACCATTGGCGGCCATGCCTTCAGCTGCCTAGGCCCTAAGCTCTGGAATTCCCTCCCTGAACCTCGCCGCCTCTCCCGCTGCTCCTTTAAGAAACCTTGCACCCAGGGGACAATACGGCCCTAAAGCAGTTGCAAATGTACTACTACTTGTGGCAATCACTGGCGCCTGCAGGAGCACGACACACATTTACATTCCTCTTCTGCTGCTTTCTGCACCAGTAGTCTTCATAATAAGACAGCAATTACATTACCTCGTTCCATTTGAATTTCAAAGCAAAACTACATTTCCATTCTTCCACTTAAATGAACATGTACATTTCAAACAAACCCCCCCCCCCCCGCCCCCCCAAATAGTCTGGTTTTCTACAGCTGAACGGCTGGCTGATTGCATGTCGAAAACATCAAATTAATGTATGAAAATGCTTTATCAAAAAAAAAGTTATTTGTTTTTAAATTGGCCATATTAAAGAAAGAAGAAAGTCTTGCATTTACAAAGTGTCTTTCATGACCTCAGGGCATCCAAAAGCACTTTAGAGCCAATGAAATACTTTTTGAAGTCGAGTCACTGTTGTAATGTGGGAAACGCAGCAGCCAATTTGAGCACAGCAAGGTCCCTCAAACAGGATTGCGATAATGACCAGTTAACCTGCTTTTTTGGTGTTGGTTGAGGGATAAATGTTGGCCAGGAAACTGGGGAGAACTCCCCTGCTCTTCTTTGAAATAGTGCCACGGGGTCTTTCACATCCAACCTGAGAGGGCAGAGGGGGGGTGCGGGGGGCGGGGGGGGGTGGTGGGGGGTGTCACGGTTTAGCATCTCATCCAAAAGGTGACACCTCCGACAGTGCAGCACTGGGAGCATCTGCCTAGATTTTCTGCTCATGTTTCTGGAGGGGGTTTTGAACCCACAATCTTCATGACTCAGAAGCAAGCAGTGCTACCCACTGAGCCACGGCTGACACTTAAACATTTAGAATGCGTGATGAATCTTGAAAGAGTCACACGCCAGCCACTGAAGTTGACCTTTCAACCAGGAGCACTGTCATCTCGAATAACTAACATACTCCTTGTTGACCGGTTGCTAGGCAACAGTTACGCCAGGGGGGGCGGTGGGGGGAAACTTTGACTTTTCTTGACATTTTGTAATATTTATATGGGGCGATGCTATCGTAAATGATACATGAACGGGACAGAAGAATCATACTGAAGGATGTGAAGGAGAGTCTTGGCTTTTATCAGAATCACTTTAATTCAAGAAAATGTACCGGGGTTTCTTCCACTAACACTCCTGTTGGACAAAATGAAGAGTGACTTTCAATCAGTGTGATGTCTGCTACCTTTTATGTTACAAAGAATGTCTAATAGATTCATAATGACTACATTGAATCTGCCGAGTTGAATGCATTCAGCTACAGTGAACCTCAATTATCCGAACTCCCATTATCTGCACTCTTGAATTTTCATGGGAGTCGGAGTTTGGTTTTTGCTCAAATGCAATTGATTGTTTTTGAATGTTACCTGGGGAGGCCGGGTACCGAATAGAATTTACTATCCACGCAGCTCTGCTGTTTATTTCTTGATGTGGAGATGCCGGCGTTGGACTGGGGTGGACAAAAATGAGAAGTCGCACAACACCAGGTTATAGTCCAACAGATTTATTTAAAATTACAAGCTTTCGGAGCTGTCGCCCCTTCCTCAGGTAGAGTTACTGTCTCTCTACACAGTACTGTCTCTCTACACAGTAACTCTACCTGAGGAAGGGGCGACAGCTCCGAAAGCTTGTAATTTTAAATAAATCTGTTGGACTATAACCTGGTGTTGTGCGACTTCTCAAGTTTATTTCTTGGGTTAAGAGGCTGGTGGGAGTCAGGCACCACCTCCCTCAGGTCCAGGAGACCAGGAGCAGTCTTGTCCTATTTATTTAATGGACCTACCTTTTCCATTTTCTTAGAGACCTTCGTAATAAATTACTTCGCGGGTACCTCGGGGGTTTAAGTTGACTTTTGAGCGATCGACGGCGGGCGGGAGGGAGGCGGAGCGCGCTGTTTAACCGCCCGTTACCATGGCGATGAGCACCCCCGCTGCCATTTTGAGGGCCCCGGCCTCATTTAAATTAACTGTAGTCGTCTGGCATTGTTCTCTGCACAGGCATTGTTCTCTGTCTATATATGCTGTCATGATGCGGAGATGCCGATGTTGGACTGGGGTGGACAAAATTGAGAGGTCGCACAACACCAGGTTATAGTCCAACAGTTTTATTTGAAATCACAAGCTTTTGGAGCTATCGATTGCTCCTTCCTCAGGTGAAGTAAATTAGATACAGAATCGCCAAAGCATAATCGGGATCTTGGGTTTATGTCACGATACATGACGTGATCCGGACTCGAGTCGTCGTTAGCTTGTTCACAGATGTGATTCCCAGTAAAAAAGTAAAAATTTTCCCAGTAAAAAAGTAAAATTTTTTAAAGCTTTTCGTTTTACATACAGACGGCAGCTTTTGACACGTTAGAACCCCTGCGACTACACCTCATTGTCTCAGTTGTATCTTGCTATGTCTTTGATGTGGTACCTTCCTGGCTGACTTAATTAACTTTATCACACCTCGGCAGATAGTCAGGATGATTTAATTTAGTGGTCTGCAATTGTAAGGTACACATGCTTTGTTTTCTATCTATATATGCTTTGGCGATTCTGTATCTAATTTACTTCACCTGAGGAAGGAGCAATCGATAGCTCCGAAAGCTTGTGATTTCAAATAAAGCTGTTGGACTATAACCTGGTGTTGTACCACTTCTCACTTTCATTTAAATCTGTCAGGCAAGCTGCGGGGAGCCAAACAGGTGTATTGGTGCAGCTCGTCAGATTGAGGCCTCAAGATCGGCTTGGGTCGGCTGCCAGCAAGGTTAAGTTGGAGTGTGGGGGCGCGGGGGGGGGGGGGGGGGGGGCGGTCCCCCGGGACAGAGCGGCCAAGATTATTTTTGTGGGCCCCGGGAACAAACACCCGGGCCTCTTCGGTTCCATCACCCGTGGAACTGGTCAGAGCCTGCCTGCCTGCGCAGTTCCGACTTAATACGGCAATCAGAGGAACCTGGGAATTGCTAGAGGAGAAAGGACCCAAGGTCCATCTAGTTCGCCTTCTACCATCCTGGTAGTCGCATGATCCAACAATAATGGAGCTGTTGACTAATCACAGCAATCAATCTCTTATCAATTAGTCTTCAACAGACCCAGACATGAGGTGAGGAAAACTCCTAGTGGGGGAGAGCTTTGGGAAACCATAGGTCCAAAGCCACCTGTTCCTCCCAAGCACGCTACACTCACCACATGGCTTCTATGATTCTATGCCATGTCTCAAATTACTCTTACATTGTATCCGTAAATGTTATTTTGTGAAAGACGTCTAATTTCCTGGGATGAGAGGGCTGTCCTATGAGGAGAGATTGAGGAGAATGGGCCTATACTCCCTGGAGTTTAGAAGAATGAGAGGTGATCTCATTGACACATATAGGGGGCTAAATTTGGTTGATTTGTGCATCCCATTAGCGCAAATCAACTGGCGCCTGGGCGCGGCGCTGCTAACGCCTCCCGCGAACTTCAGCAGGAGGTTAGCAGCGGCACTAACCATTAGTGCCGCGCGGCGATGCGCCGCTGGTGAAGACGTCATAGCCGTACGCAGCGTCATGCTCGCGCCCCGGCTGTAATATTGGGTGGCGCCCCCTGACTTACCGCCGGACGCTATGTTTGCCGGGGTCAGGATGGCCTACCTGCGGCCGGGGCAGCGCTAGTTAAAGGGGAGGTGGCGGGCGGCCATTTTTGTTGCTGGCCACCTGCCAACACTTGCCCCCGTTGCTGTTCCCCGGCCCCCGTGAAGCCCCCCTGCGGGGTGCCGGCTACTCTCCGTGAGCCCGGCACTCCCGATCCCTGGTGGGCCAGCTGGGCGCCGGGACGCGCTGCGCCAGGCCCCTCCCCTTTAATAAGGGGAGGAACGCCTGCAGTACCGCGATATTGGCTCGCAGCGCCCCAAGAGGGACGCGGGGTGCTTCCAGTAGCGCCCCATCTCCCTCGGGGCGCTACCTGGGAAAATCGGCCGCGGGGGCGCTAACTTTTTCGGGGCGCCCCGGCGAAGGTAGCTCCCCTGCCTGGAGAGTCTAGATCTAGGGGGCATTGTCTCAGGATAAGGGGTCGGCCATTTCAGACTGAGATGAGGAGAAATTTCTTCACTCAGAGGGTTGTGAATCTTTGGAATTCTCTACCCCAGAGGGCTGTGGATGCTCAGTCATTGAGTATATTCAAGACTGAGATCGATAAATTTTTGGGCTCTCAGGGAATCAAGGGATATGGCGATCGGGCGGGAAAGTGGAGTTGAGGTTGGAGATCAGCCAGGACTTTACTGAATGGTGGAGCAGGCTCGAGGGGCCGTATGATCTACTCCTGCCTCTATTTCTTCTGTCTTATGTCTTAATTTACATTTGAATGAATCAATACTAACTTCTTCCATTGTCTCCCGAGGGAATCTGTTCCATAGATTGACCACTCGCTCACCAAAATATTGCAGTCGATATTAACCCCCCCACGATGGGTGGGAGTAGGTTGAGGGGGTTGGTTAAAATTTTAAAATCGCGAAACGCAACCCCATCCCGCCGTATATGCGCCTGCTGCCATTTTTACGGTGGTGGGTTGCGTGGCGTGCCTGTGTCCTGCCGTGGAGAGGTGGGCACCTCATTATCATATTCTAATCAGGCTCCCACAGTGCAATTGGGAACCTGATTTCAATTGTACAGTCGGCATCCGGGTTTCCCAGGGCTTGGGAAACCTGGCAGCGAAATGGAAGCCTGGGGGCGGGGTAGCCGACTGCAGGAGGTAAGTGCTTTTTTAGAGCATTCCATGTGAGCCAGGAGGAGCAGGAGTGCTTCCCACCCCATCCCCCATCAACCCCCGATCCTTCACACCCTGGCATTTTCCAGGCTCCGACCCCCTTTCCCCACCCACCACCCCCGATCTTTTCCAGTTGCCGTGTGCGGCCTTCTACTGCAGGCTTTCCCACCCGGCAGCTGACCAACCTGAAACGGAATTAAAAAATGATGATGAGGTCCAACCGTTAAAATTTCGGCAGGACCTCCACGTCCCCGGGATCTTCGGCTTTCTTCATGTCATAAGACCCCGACATCCATATTAAAAGGGGCCCATTGCCTGAAACAGGCAGGCGCTTTGGACACCCGGCAGTAGGCCCCTTTCTAAATGGCGCCGGCCACATCGCCAGTGGCAACGGGGCGGTAAGGCTACCGACCCCATTTTGAGGCCGTTAACACCAGGCAAAGGCAGTCATAGCTTTAAAATGAACGGGTCAGACAAATGTGCCCTGTGCTAAAATCAGCAAACAGTAAATTCTGGGTTATACTTGCCTGACTCCAAATGTACAAGCAGTCCATGAACATGGCCTGGGCCCCGAGGCTGCAATGCCGTTTACAAACTCACTGAGGCAGATACCTCTTATAATTTTATGTACATTTTTGTTTCAAAGAGGAATGTTCTTATCATTTTGGTGCAGTGCAGTAATCCGTTTATTGCAGGTGGCGTTTGGAGATCTAAGCGATGCTTCAGTCATAGAGAAGAAAAGGCATTACATGATTTTCTGACACTAGATCAGAAGGTGTAATGGATCAGGCCAGGTGACCAAGTCTGTTTTCTTTAACACAATCTTCACTGTTGGAATTTATTATACATCTGTATCCCTTATGCTGCCAGTTAATTGTTCAGTTTATAAATCGTGACAATCGTATACACTTGATTACCTTCAAAACGGCAAATACATACAGAGTGCTCCACCAGAACATAAACCCTGACCGTTGGGTGCACACCGCAGGTTATTATTAGGTTGAACAGCTTGGATTATCCTTGCTTCCTTGGGTTTTAAAGGATTTTCCATTATAACTTTCTGTAACATAAGCCCCTGCTCTTTGCAAGGATTCACTGTCCAGTTATCACGCGGGGAAAGCACTTTTTTTTTTATCTTGTTGGATATAGTCTTGAGGAATTTTTATTAGCAGGACTCAGAACGCTGACACGAGAGATGAGATAGCAGCTGCCTGAGTAACAAATCGAGTAGTATTACATTGTGCCCTAGCACTGAGTGTACTTGTGATCAATCTCCTGCTGCTGCCCTGTCAGGGTGATACCAGGGATGATAGTCATGGGGACAGACTTAAGATACTGCGACTACTTCCAGTGGAGCAGAGAAGCCTAAGAGGAGATTTAATAGAAAAATGATGAAGGGTATTGATAGGGTGAGAAGGGAAAGACTGCTTCCTCTGATTGAGGGCCCTTAGCAACAAGGAGGCCATCAATTTAAGAGAGTGGGGGCAGAAGGCTCTTTATGCAAAGAGTTGTCGGAGCATAGAATTCTTTACCGCAGGGGGTTGGTGAGGCTGAGATTGGTGCAGCTTTGAGGAGAAGCTTGACTTCAATGGAAAACAATCAGGAGAGGTCTGAAACGGGCTGCCGACTCACTACCACTCGTTTTACACCAATGCACAAAGTCAAGATCTACCCCTAGGAATGGAAAAGGCCATTCGGTCCATTGAAATCCATCCCTTTATAGAATCATAGAATGATAGAGCACAGAAGGAGGCCATTCAGCCCATCGTGCCTCTGCCAGCGATCTGGTAGAGCTGTCCCACTACTATTCAAAAGTATAGTACTCTTAACTTTCCCAGTCTAGCATGCAACTGCATTTTTAATGTCCCTAACATTTGTGTTTCTACTACCCTACTGGCAGATTATTCCAGTCACTTATAGAATCATAGAATGGTTACAGCATGGAGAAGGCCCGTCGAGCCCGTGCCGACTCTCAGCTAGTCCCACTCCCCCGCCCTTTTCCCGCAGCCCTGCAATTTTTTTTCCTTCAGATACTTATCCAACTCCCCTTTGAAAGATAAAATTGAGTCTGCCTCCGCCACCCTTTCAGGCAGTGCATTCCAGATCTTAACCACTCACTGTGTAAAAAAGTTTTTTCTTACATCGCCTTTGATTCTTTTGCCAATCATCTTAAATCTGTGTCCTCTGGTTCTCGACCCTTCTGCCAATGGGAACAGTTTCTCTCTATCTACCCTGTCCAGACCCCTCATGATTTTGAACACCTCTATCAAATCTCCTCTCAATCTTCTCTGCTCCAAGGAGAACAACCCCAGCCTCTCCAGTCTATCCACGTAACTGAAGTCCCTTACTTCTGGAATAATTCTCGTAAATCTTTTCTGCACCCTCTCTAAGGCCTTCCCATCCTTCCTAAAGTGCAGTGCCCAGAATTGGACACAGTACTCCAGTTGGGACTGAACCAGTGTTTTATACAGGTTCATCATAATTTCCACACTTTTGTACTCTATACCTCTATTTGTGAAGCCCAGGATCCCGTAAGCCTTTTTAACTGTTTTCTCAACCTGCCCTGCCACCTTCAACGATTTATGCACACATACCCCCAGGTCTCTCTGTTCGTGCACCCCCTTTAGGATTGTAACATTTAGTTTATATTGGACTCATCAGTTGCCTGAGAACTCATTTTTAGTGTGGAAGCAAGTCATCCTCGGTTCCGAGGGACTGCCTAAGAAGAAGAACGCCACTGACGAAGGAACAGTGCTCCGAAAGCTTGTGATTTCAAATAAAACTGTTGGACTATAACCTGGTGTTGTGCGACTTCTCACATAAGAAGAAGAAGATATGTCCTCTCCTCATTCTTTCTACCAAAATGCATCACTTCACACTTTTCTGCGCAGATGACTGTATGTCACAGGGTTTTTTTCCCCATAACCGCCCTAATTATCGTGTATGTGCAAAGGTGCAAAGTTACCAGAAAAAAGTGTGGAAATAAAAATCTACAACTATAACAGCAAGGCTTACGTGTTTCCTGGGCGCATGGAGTTCAAGTTTTCCAGCAACCCAACATATAAACTTCTCTTATAAAAAACATTAAAAAAAAATTATTTCTGGGGTTTAGGGCGTCGCTGGCAAGGCCAGCATTTATTGCCCATCCCTAGCTGCCCTTGAGAAGGTGGTGGTGAGCCGCCTTCTTGAACCGCTGCAGTCCATGTGGTGAAGGTACTCCCACAGTGCTGTTAGGGAGGGAGTTCCAGGATTTTGACCCAGCGACGATGAAGGAACGGCCGATATATTTCCAAGTCAGGATGGTGTGTGACCTGGAGGGGAGCTTGGAGGTGGTGGTGTTCCCATGCGCCTGCTGCCCTTGTCCTTCTAGGTGGTAGAGGTCGTGGGTTTGGGAGGGTTTGGGGTTGGAATCAATGTCCTCTGTAAACAACGCTCCGGGGCTCCCGCGCAGCCGGCTTGTCGGTTTTTCAACGGTATTTTGAATGGACCGTGCAGCCACTTAAAGAGGCCATGTGGCCCAAAGAAAATTACAGGGATCATTGGTTGGAATTATGCTGAGAGATACCAGTAATGAACATGTCTTGAAGCCTTTATTAAAACAGCCGATAATGGTGCTTAACAGAAATGCATCTGTTACTGATATAGCACAAGTGGTTTGGTCTAGCATCATTTTCTGTAACTTTAATTATTACAATAACATGGTATAACCATTAGTTTTGGTTCCAATAAAATTTAACGTAGAGAATAACATTTCAGTCATATCAGAATGTGGAAAGCTTCAACTGTTTGCTATTAACTGCAAAATTGTTATTGAGTTCTTCTTACACGTGTGTTTATGATTTTCCATGGTGAGACACAATTACCTCAGTTCTTGTTAAGTCAGCATTTGTTTATAGGCATTTCGCACGATATTTGATTGCAGAGTTTTTTCACAATACAAAAAAAAACCATGATTTTCAGAAAAGTTTTTTGAGAACCTCTTGAACTTTCTTTTTCAGACAACCTCCTGGTTCCATCTCTAAACATTTCGGTATGGCTTGGCCTTCAGCTGCAGAGCTCTTTAATTGTCAGCCGTGGCTCGGTTGGTAGCACTCTAGCCTCTGAGTCAGAGGGTTGTGGGCCCAAGTCCCACTCCAGAGTTTTGAGTACATAATCCAGGCCGACACTCCCAGTGCAGTGCTGAAGGAGTGCTGCACTGTCGGAGGTGCCGTCTTTCGGATGAGACATTAAACCTGTCAGGTGGGCGTAAAAGGTCCCATGACACTATTTAATGAAGAGCAGGGGAGTTTTCCACAGTGTCCTGGACAATATGTATCCCTCAGCAAACATCTGGCCGTTTATCTCATTGCTGTTTGGTTGTGGGTTCAAGTCCCACTCCAGGAGACGTGAGCACAAAATCTCGGCTAACCCGTCAATGCAGTACTGAGGAAGTGCCGTCCTTTGGACATCATATTAAACCGAGACCCCTCTTGGGTGGAGGAGGTAAAAGATGTAGATTATCTGGTTGCTATCATATTGCTGTTTGAGGGACTTTGGTGTGTTCAAATTGGCTGTCGTGTTTCCTGCAACAGTGACTACACTTCAAAAAGTATTTCATTGGCTGTAACGTGCTTTGGGACGTCCTGAGGTCGTGAAAATCTAAGTTCTTTCTTTTTTCCTGATTTTGTAATGTATCAATTAGAATCAGTAGCATCATTGGAAACATTTTTTGAAAGACATAGAAACATAGAAAAATAGGAGCAGGAATAGGCCATTCGGCCCTTCGAGCCTGCTCCACCATTCAATATGATCATGGCTGATCCTCTATCTCAATACCATATTCCCGCTCTCTCCCCATACCCCTTGATGTCTTTTGTGTCCAGAAATCTATCTATCTCCTTCTTAAATATATTCAGTGACTTGGCCTCTACAGCCTTCTGTGGTAGAGAATTCCACAGGTTCACCACCCTCTGAGTGAAGAAATTTCTCCTCATCTCAGTCCTACATGTCCTACCCCTTATCTTGAGACTGTGACCCCTCGTTCTAGACCCCCCAGCCAGGGGAAACATCCTCCCTGCATCCAGTCTGTCTAGCCCTGTCAGAATTTTATACGTTTCAATGAGAGCCCCTCTCATTCTTCTAAACTCTAGTGAATACAGGTCTAGTCGACCCAATCTCTCCTCAAGCAAGGAAATAAAACCTGAAGTACCCATTACACCTGTGTAAATGGTAACTTGTCTAGAAGGAAAGCTAGCATTTATATAGCAGCTTATCTCGTTCCTCAGAAATACCTCACAGCATATCACATACCAGGGATCAATTTGAATTGCAGCGATTGTTGTCATGTGGGTAAATGCTACAACCATTTTTTTGTACACAGCAAGATCCCACAAACAGCAATGAGATGAATGAGCTTTTGGTGGAATACTGACCAGGATATTGAGGGAAATCCCTGTTCCTCTTTGGATAGTGCCATGGGATCGTCTACATCCACCTGAACCCACAGGTAATGGCTCATCTGTTGGTGCAGAATGCAGTTGAATGTGGGACTAAAGGTAAGCAGGATATAATCTTACATGACAACTGTTAGTGTGCTTCAAAGGGTATGTGAAGTACTTTGAGATGTTTCTGAGAGCTACAATGAGACACTATGAGAATGCATGTCTTCCTTTTTATCTAGGAATTATAACATAACAACGTCTGACTTTTTTTCTCACTGAAGCTTAAAGCAACGTAACAAAATTCTTTTTGATGTACGGGTGCATGTGTGTATTCTTTATCTGCCATATTGTGTTGACCTTGTGCTTTTGGAGCAAGGATATGTTTCTTGCTAGCGTCATGCGCTGATAAATTAAAAGGCACAGGGTTGAGAGTCACACGGTACAAGGGCAGAGGACAGCTGCATGGCAGATGTAGCTCTCCACTGACCTTAAACCAGCTTTGTACCTAGTTAATCACAAGTGCTGTTGGGAAGTGCGCAATGCACATCCAGGAGACATTTTTCACGTTGAAGAGCTGTTTCCTGCGACTTTAGAAGTCATATTCATAGTACCATGTGAGCCCCATAGTCTACTTCAGTGACAGATGTCTCTAGAGAAGGTCAAGGCATCCTACTGATGGTTGACGCACCAACATTGACATGATCCTTTTGGCGCTGTCAGAATTGGGCTGTAGAAAGAAGACGCTGTCAGTAGGACATGAGCTGAGCTTCTGGAAATGTGACTGAAGCGCAGTTGAACATAAGAACATAAGAAATAGGAGCAGGAGTAGGCCATTTGGCCCCTCGAGCCTGCTCCGCCATTTAATGAGATCATGGCTGATCTGATCTTGGGCTCAGCTCCATTTCCCTGCCCGCTCCCCATAACCCTTCACTCCCTTATTGTTCAATGACGGTCATAGATGCTGTGGCCTACAAAGCCACAAGGAGGGTCGCGCAAATCGAAGACCACAACATCTTTTGTCATTGAAGAAATGTTCAATTTGTTAATGTCCCTGACATGGGACCACATTCAGCTCCTGGGCAGGTCTGCATTGCAGATGTGACTTATTGGAATACAGGGGTGAGCAATCCTACCCGATTCCCACCACAGCGGCTTTCAAAGGACTTGCAATTATTTTGCAAAAGGTGTTCTGCAGAGGGCCCGTGACTGCAGCTAATCTCTTCAGAAGACAACAGGGGTTTAATCTCCATTCAGCTTATTCAATGATCATACTATAAATGTTACAATGCTGCCATGTCTGACAGATTTTCTAATAGTTCTATCCTCCCACCAAATCGAGGATCTTTGTTCATTTATAGCGCTTTTGAGAAAATGTATCAGACAGATACAGTGATGGCGGTAATGACTTCTAACGAGGCACTCTCTGAACAAAACACAAATGGGCCTCACACGCTTCAAGAGCCACAGAGCAAAAGAAATTTACAGCACAGAAGGAGGCAATTCGGCCCATCTTTGCTAGAATCATTGAAAATTAGTTCAACTGCCTCCATCTCTTCCCCGGCTCTATATCCTTCTTGGTTTTAAATGTTTAGCAATTTTCCCTTCAAAGGTGCAATCACTCCCCATGGCAAAGCATTCCATGCTCCAACAATGCTCTGTACAAAGACATTTCTCCTCACCTCTCTCCTCATTCTCTCAGTGATCATCACTGACATCCTAACCAGAGGATATAGTCTTTCCCCATGAAACTGCAGCAAATATCAGGCACTGTAGTCCAGTGGTTCTGGTAGTGAACTTACAACCCAGAGTTCAAATTCGACCATGGTAAGTTGTGACAATTGAATGAATCTGTCAGACACCAGATAAAATGGCCATGGAAGCTGCTGGATTGTTGTAAAAACCCAACTGCTTCATTAACGTCCTTCAGGGAAGGGTCATCGACCTGAAACGTTAACTGTTTGGGGGTGATTTTGCCAATGGGGAGCTTTTGGAGGCGGGACTCCCACGTGTCGAGTTTCAGTCCCGCCTCCATCAACGTCTGGCCAACCCACGCTATTTTCCCTTGATTGACCTGGTTAAGCCCGCCCAGCGGGCTTAGCAGGCCAATTAAGGGAAAGCCAGTTGCAGAGAACGTCAACGTATGATGTTTCATCTGTCAAAAATTGACAGATGAATTGTCATCGTTTGACAGCTCTGTGAAGCTGTCAAACACTGACATTCTCTGTAGTTTGATGAGGTCTTGAATCATCAAACATCTTTCTTTTGCAGAAATTAGATGGTTGTTGCATTGGAGAATGCAACGACCATCTGTCATCTCAACCGCGGAGGTGCAAGACTCTCCGCACACCCACCGACTGAAGCCTGCAGGAAGAAACTAAGTAAACTTTTTCTAACACTTTGCACTTACCTCAGATACTCACCTCTCCACACTTGAACCCATCACTTACCTTCACAGCACACTTTTGGACCCCGCAGACCCACTACTCGCCTCGGTGACACTGGAGGGGTTCGGAGCCTTCGGGAAGCCCGCACTTGTGTGGGCAAAATGGTGATAAGCCTATTTTCTGCCTGTTAACTACCTGTTAACAGGCAGTTAAGTGGCTGTAATCCCTTCCCGCCTCCAAGGAGATGGGACCCGGCGCGGGACGGCTACCCGCCTCCTGGCAAGATGGCACGGGGGCGGGTTGGGCACCCACCCCCAGATTCTGCCATTTTCCCAGCAGTCCCGCCTCCATATCCACCTCCCCAGGGCTGGCAAGATCACGCCCTATTTCTCTCCACAGATGCTGCCTGAGTGCTGAGTATTTCCAGCATTTTTTGTTTCCAGCATCCGCAGTATTTTGCTTTTGCACATAAATGTGTTACCCTAGCACGGCAGGCTTGAGAGGGTCCTTTAACAAGACTAGTACTCCAGAGGACTGTCTTGCTTTAAGAAAGAGGTGAGTTTTTTTTATTTTTTGCCTAAAATGAGGCAATTTTCTTTGAAAAACAAATCAGGCTCGTTTAAGACAAATTGTTGAAGGAAGAAAATGGGATCCAAGCTGTAGAAGTTAGAGTACCTTAGCTTAGATTGTGAAAAATCCACATTCCATCCTTGTGTTCAAAACCCTCCATGGCCTTGCCCCTCCCTAGCTCTGAAACCTCCTCTCGTCCTTCAACCCTCTGAGATCTCTGCGCTCCTCCAATTCTAGCCTCTTGCGCATCCCTGATTTTCATTGCTCCACCATTGGTGGCCGTACCTTCAGCTGCCTAGGCCCTAAACTCTGGAATTCCCTGCCTAAACCTCTCCGCCTCTCTAACTCTCTCCTCCTTTAAGATGCTCCTTAAAATCTACCTCTTTGCTCAAGCTTTTTATCATCTATCCTAATACCTCCTTATGTGGCTCGGTGTCAAATTTTGTCTGATAATGCTCCTGAGAAGCACCTTGGGACATTTTGGGGTTGGACAGGGTAGATGCTGAGAGGATGTTTCCCCTCGTCAGGGAATCTAGAACGAGGGGGCATAGTCTCAGAATAAGGGGTCGCCCATTTAAGACGGAGATGAGGAAGAATTTCTTCTTTCAGAGGGTCGTGAATCTTTGGAATTCTTTACCCCAGAGAGCTGTGGAAGCTGAGTCATTGAATATCTTCAAGGCTGAGATAGACAGATTTTTGAGCAACAGGAGAGTCAAGGGTTATGGGGAGCAGGCAGGAAAGTGGAGTTGAGGCCAAAATCGGATCAGCCGTGATCTCATTGAATGGCGGAGCAGGCTCGAGGGGCCGAATGGCCTGCTCCTGCTCCTATTTCTTATGTTTTTATTTTACAACTTTAAGGGCGCTATATAAATGCACGTTGTTGTTCTTGTTGAGATCTGTTGGCTTCTATCCTGGTCCTCAAGATATGTGAATGATCCGTTCATTCACCTGGATAAAGCATACATATCAATCAGCTTTATGTTAAACAAACCTCAGGTGGGAAATATAAATGTAATAACTATCTCATTCCAAAGTTACCAGCGTACCTGCCTACTCTCTACCAATCACCAAAGGATAAACTGAAAACCCACGAAACCTTCTTGGCTGCCAGCTTTGCTTGGGCAGAAAATGGCTGAATTCCCTCGATACGATTGAATGCTTATCTCTGTACCGGCACCTGAGCTCCTTCAGGCATTGTGCAGCCCAGAGGTGTACTTGGATGCAGAGTGGAGCGGCTACACAATAACTCTAAGACTTGTTTGTGTATCTCCTGCAAAAAAGGTCTGCGAGAGTAAGCCAAAAGTCGTAAGGAAACAAAGGGAATAGAACATGTAAATTGTACTGAATAACTTCAGGGGCTGGATTAACGTCACTGTTGTACCAACCAGCACATCAGAAGAGTATTTATTATTTACATAATCAAAACAGCCAAGACTATCAGAAATCCATGGTCTCAATAGATTGCATACATCAAAGGCTCTCTAGTATTGCACTCAGCAATGTGTGCCATTTTTTCCGAGACTTTAAGTGATAAATGAAAGGTTGATTGAAGGGTCTGATGAGCAACTCCAAACAGCAATGTATCTCGTAATCCTTTTGGGATTAGGATCAATTTTCAAAGGATTTGCAGTTCCAAGGAAGTTACTTGCTGAACTTATTTTCTCCTCTGAAATAGTCCTTAGTCTTGCAGCTTTGAGTTTCAAATGCTGGTCTATTACTGACTCTAGTGTTTCCGCTGTTGTAGGTACCTCCAAACTAGCCATTGTCCTGATCCCCTTTGCCACCTAGTTGAGATGGAGCCTCAGTCACATCTAAGATAAACAAAGGCGCATGGGGGTAATGTTGTAGCCTTACCTCCAACCCACACTCTTTCCGTGTGAAACTCCCAACTGGGAAAGCAGGTCCCCAGAAATACTCCTTATGGGAATGAAATTCTTCCTGTTAACAATTGCACTGTAAAATTTGGTAGGTTTCCTGTTTTGTATTTGGGTCAACTTTCTTGGTATATCCATCGAGAGCCCTTCACAGCATCCAGCTACTTGTTCAGAGTCGAAGGTTTTGGCATCCACTACCCTACCCAGATGTTCATCACGTGTTAACATCTGCCATTCACAGGTCTGAGCTTGTGGCCTACTGTCATATGGTCTATGTTCCAACACAGGGGCAGTAGGTAATCCACGTACATTTGGAACAATCTACTAGTGGGTTTGTAAAGGAAAGGACTGCATTTATGTAGTGCCTATCATGGTGTCCCAAAGCAAATTACAGCCAATTAAATACTTTCGAAGTGTAGCCATTGTTGTAATGTAGGGAAAACGTGGCAGCCAATTTGCGCACAGCAAGGTGCCACAAACAGCGACGTGATAATGACCAGATAATCTGTTTTTTCAGTGATGTTGGTTGAGAGATAAATATTGATCAGGGCACCAGGGAGAACTCCCCTGCTCTTCTTTGAATAGTGGCATGGGATCTTTTACTTCCACCTGAGAGGGCAGACAGGGCCTCGGTTTAAGGTCTCATGCACCTCTGGCAGTGCAGCATTCCCTCATTACTGCACTGGCGTGTCAGCCTGGTTTACATGATCAAGTCTCTGGAGTGAGACGCGAACCCACAACCTTCTGACTCAGAGACGAGAGTGCTACCAACTGAGCCACGGCTGTCAACTAAAATTTCTGTTAGCCTTGTTTCGTGCATTATTGGTTAGTGTGTTCACGCCAAATTCCATCGTGCTTTATTTTTTAAAAAGGCGCCAGCTTGCTAAGAATTAATGATCATGGCAGCCTCATTGCAGAGATCCATCTGCTAAAATGGCAGATACTGCCCATGCTCCTTACTGTAGGGGAAAACCACTGGACAGTCTTATAAAGCTCTGCCACCTATTAGCAGGCTGCAGTTATACTGCACGACTGGTCTGAGACCTTGGCTTGTCTTTTTAATGTTGGGAGACTGTGGACAGCACCATTTCCTTTCTCGTGACATTAAGG
This sequence comes from Squalus acanthias, assembly GCA_030390025.1. Taxonomy (NCBI): domain Eukaryota; kingdom Metazoa; phylum Chordata; class Chondrichthyes; order Squaliformes; family Squalidae; genus Squalus; species Squalus acanthias. Next base: position 251,812,447 of record CM059425.1, read on the forward strand.
AGAGGGTGCATTAAAGTTTACAACGTGCCCAGGAGGTCCAGTCCAGTAGAGGGAGCTGCACTCTGCAATGAGCCAGACAGTACCTGGCCCGGAAACTGGGGGCCCAAAGTGGAAAATGTACCTTATAACCGCCCCCCACCCCCCCCACCACGAACATCTCTCACCTTGATCAGCCCAACATTCACAACGATGGAAAATAACTAAACAACAACAACAACTTGCATTTATATAGCGCCTTTAACGTAGTAAAACGTCCCAAGGCATTTACAGGAGCGATTATCAATAAAATTTGACACTGAGCTTAGGTTTTAAGGAGCATCTTAGAGGAGGAGGAGAGAGTTAGAGAGACGCAGAGGTTTAGGGAGGGCATTCCAGACTACAAACGCAAGGAAGTTATGATGAACCTTTATAAAACACTGGTTCGGCCTCAACTGGAGTACAGGAAACTCTTTATTAACCGGCACCGACGGGACCGGCGTGGTGCCGGTTTATCGAAAGTACCGGATAACGGAGAGTTATATCTACCGAGGCTATTTTTAACAAAGAAAAATAAATAAATCAAGAAATGTGCAGTATACTTCCGACAGCGCCAGGAGGCCGAGTAGTGGCACTTTTGAAAACTACCCCCACTGACTAACTCGACGTTCGCGGGAGACTCGGACTTGGGATCGGCAACATTGCCGGTTATTTGAGAGGAGTTTTCGGAGTACTCGGCGTTCGCGGAGACTCGACTGCGACTCGGCAACATTGCCGGTTATTTGAGAGGAGTTTTCGGAGGATGATTTTTGCCGGTTAAGCGAGAATTCTGGATATTTGGGTGCCGGATAAACAAAAGTTTCCTGTATTGTGTCCAATTCTGGGCACCGTACTTTAGGAAGGATGTGAAGGCCTTAGCAAGGGTGCAGAAAAGATTTACGAGAATGATTCCAGGGATGAGGGACTTCAGTTACGTGGATAGACTGGAGAAGCTGGGGTAGTTCTCCCTGGAGCAGAGAAGGTTGAGAGGAGATTTGATAGAGGTGTTCAAAATCATGAGGGGTCTGGACAGAGTAGATAGAGAGAAACTGTTCCCATTGGCGGAAGGGTCGAGAACCAGAGGACACAGATTCAAGGTGATTGGCTAAAGAACCAAAGGCGAGTGGTTAGGATCTGGAATGCAATGCCTGAGAGAGTGATGGAGGCAGACTCAATCGTGGCTTTCAAAAAGGAGTTGGATAAGTACCTGAGGGGAAAAAAAATTGCAGGGCTACGGGGAAAGAGCGGGGTGAGTGGGACTAGCTCAAGTGCTCTTGCAGAGAGCCGGCACGGGCTTGACGGGCCGAATGGCCTCCGTCTGTGCTGTAATGCAGTGATGCTGTGCAAACTCTGATTCTGTGCCTCGGCTCAGCCAGTGTTGAAGCATTGTTGGAGAAAATGTTATTTACTCCACTCGCCTGTGGCCAATGCATTATTCACAGCGGAATGGAGAGACATTACTTAGCAAAGGGTGGTCTCGCAAGTAAGTACTTCAGAAACTGAGATCAAATGGCTTTAAAACATCAGCGCAAATGATATCTCCCTGGGCATCAGGGTTGGATGCTTAAGTTGCTCGGGTGGTATTTAGGTGCTTCAACTCTGGCCAAATTTAAATACACGTACACTTAACCAAACATATATCCTAGAGAATAGTAAGTAGTGTTTCGTTAGGAACGTAAGAACGGGAGTAGGCCATTAAGCCCTTCGAGCCTGCTCTGTCATTCAATTGGATCATGGCTGATCTTCGACCTCGACTCCACTTTCCCGCCCGATCTCCATATCCCTTGATTCCCCTAGAGTCCAACCTTATGTTCAACTGCATAACAAGTCTCTGCACATCAAAGTATTTAATTGTATGTGAACCACTTTTGCGATGTTTCAGAAATATGATACGGCACTATATAAATGCAAATCTTTCTTGCATTTCCAGCAGTGAAAGAAAGAACTCGAACTTATATAGTGCCTTTCACAACCTCAGGACATCCCAAAGCACTTTACAACCAATGAAGCACTGTTTGAAGTGTAATCACTGTAGGAAACGCGGCAGCCAATTTGCGCACAGCAAGCTCCCACAAACAGCAATGAGGTAATGATTAGATAATCTGTTTTTTTAATGATGGGATAAATATTGGTCAGGGTACCGGGGAGGACTCCCCTGCTAGTCTTCAAAAATAGTGCCATGGGACCTTTTATGTCCACCTGAGAGGTCAGACGGGGCCTTGAGTTAATGTCTCATCCAAAAGATGACATCTGCAACAATGCAGCGCTGCGCTGAGGCGTCACCTTAGATTTTGTGCTCAAGTCTCTGGCGTGGGACTTGAACCCACAGCCTTCTGTTTCAGAGGCAAGAAAGCTACTCGCTGAGCCAAGGCTGACATCACAACTTCAACAACAATTTGTATTTATATAGCGCCTTTAACGTAGTAAAACGTCCCAAGGCGCTTTACAGGCGTATTAAAAGACAAAAAAATTTGACACCGAGCCACATAAGGAGAAATTAGGAGAGGTGACCAAAATCTTGGTCAAAGAGGTAGGTTTTAAGGAGTGTCTTAAAGGAGGAAAGAGAGGTAGAGAGGCGGAGAGGATTAGGCAGGGAATTCCAGAGCTTAGGGCCCAGGCAACAGAAGGCGCGGCCACCAATGGTGGAGCGATTATAATCAGGGATGCTCAAGAGGGCAGAGTTAGAGGAGTGCAGATATCTCAGGGGGTTTGTGGGGCTGAAGGAGATTACAGAGATAGGGAGGGGTGAGGCCATGGAGGGATTTGAAAACAAAGATGAGAATTTTGAAACAGAGGCATTGCTGAACTGGGAGCCAATGTAGGTCAGCGAGCACAGGGGTGATGGGTGAACGGGACTTGGTGCGAGTTAGGACACGGGCAGCCGAGTTTTGGATCACCTCAAGTTTACGTAGGGTAGAATGTGGGAGGCCGGCCAGGAGTGCGTTGGAATAGTCAAGTCTAGAGGTAACAAAGGCATGGATGAGGGTTTCAGCAGCGGATGAGCTGAGGCAAGGGCAGAGACGGGCGATGATAACTTCAGTGAGCTTATCAACCCACTCTCTCACTGTCCCACATGAAGCCTATGGTACCTACAGCGACATGAAAGAGGGAGGAAAAGCAGGGTAATATGGGCGTCGCTGGCAAAGCCGGCATTCATTGTCCATCCCTAGGTGCCCTTAAGAAGGTGATAGTAGACTATCTTCTCGAACTTATTTTAAGTACAAACTTATTTTAGTATTTCTGTCACCAACATTGCTCATAATATCTCCTGTGTTGTTCACTGAATGCGTTCTGTAGTTGGTAAACAGATTTAAAAAATACGACACTTAATGCAACAATAGATAGTATCACGTTATCTGTACCTGGACTCTCGAAGGCTATACGATCACACAATATATATGATGAGAAAGGCCATTGAGCTCATCTTAGCTCACCCATCCAGTGCCCCCATTACAGCATCCAACTGTTTTTTCTCTGTGATTCCTGAAAGTGTTAGACACTGGAATGATGGGACTTACACTGAAACCAGGGAAAGATTTCCTCTGTTACCCATTTGAAATGAGGTCACATAGAAGCATAGTAGATAGAAGCAGGAGTAGGCCATTCGGCCCCTCGAACCTGCTCTGCCATTTCATGAGATCATGGCTGATCATCCAAATTCAGTACCCTGTCCCTGCTTTCTCCCCATATCCCTTGATCCCTTTAGCCTTAAGAAATATATCTATCTCCTTCTTGAATATATTTAATGAATTGGCCTCAACTGCCTTCTGTGGTAGAGAATTCCACAGGTTCACCACTCTCTGGGTGAAGAAATTCCTCCTCATCTCAGTCCTAAATGGCTTACCCATTATCCTTAGACTGTGACCTCTGGTTCTGGACTCCCCCGCCATCAGGAACATCCTTCCTGCATCTAGTCTGTCTAGTCCTGTTAGAATTTTATAAGTTTCAATGAGATCCCCTCTCATTCTTCTAAACTCTAGCGAATATAAGCCTAACCGACCCAATCTCTCTTCATACGCCATTCCTGCCATCCCAGGTATCAGTCTGGTAAATCTTCGCTGCACTCCCTCCATGGCAAGAACATCCTTCCTCAGATAAGGCGACCAAAACTGCACACAATACTCAAGGTGTGGTCTCACCAAGGCCTTGTACAACTGCAGCAAGACATCCTTGCTCCTGTACTCGAATCCTCTCGCTATGAAGGCCAACATACCATTTGCCTTCTTAACTGCCTGCTGCACCTGCATGCTTACCTTCAGCGACTGGTGCACAAGGACTCCCAGATCGCGTTGCACTTCCCTTTTTCCCAATCTATTGCCGTTCAGATAATAATCTGTCTTCCTGTTTTTGCCACCAAAGTGGATAACCTCGCATTTATCCACATTATACTGCATCTGTCATGCATCTGCCCAATCACCCAACCTGTCCAAATCATACTGGAGTTTCTCTGCATCCTCCTCACAGCCCACACGCCCACCCAGCTTTGTGTCATCTGCAAACTTGGAGATATTACATCTAGTTTCCTCGTCTAGATCATTAATATATATTGTGAATAGCTGGGGTCCTACCACCGATCCCTGCGGTAACCCTCTAGTCACTGCCTGCCACTCGGAAAAAGACCCGTTTATTCCAACTCTTTGCTTCCTGTCTGCCAACCAGTTCTTTATCCAAATCAGTACCTTACCCCCAATCCCATGTGCTTTAACTTTGCACGCTAATCTCTTATGCGGGACCTTATCGAAAACCTTCTGAAAGTCCAAATACACCACATCCACTGGTTCTCCCTTATCTATTCTACCAGTTACATCCTCAAAAAATTCCAGTAGATTAGTCAGGCATGATTTACCTTTTGTAAATCCATGTTGAATTTGTCCGATCCTGTCACTGTTTTCCAAGTGCTCTGCTATTACATCTTTTATAATGGACTCTAGCATTTTGCCCACTACCGATGTCACAACTGCGTTCTTCATACTCCTGATTATGGCATCACAAATAACTTTTTAAAATTTATTCATGGGATGTGGGCATCTCTGGCAAGGCTGGCATTTATTGCCCATACCTAATTGCCCTTGAGAAGGTGGTGGTGAGCCGCCTTCTTGAACCGCTGCAGTCCGTGTGGTGAAGGTGCTCCCACAGTGCTGTTATGGAGGGAGTTCCAGGATTTTGACCCAGCGACGATGAAGGATTGGCGATATACTTCTAAGTCAGGATGGTGTGTGACTTGGAGGGAAACTTGAAGGTGGTGGTGTTCCCATGCGCCTGCTGCCCTTGTCCTTCTAGTTGGTAGAGGTCGCGGGTTTGGGAGGTGCTGCCAAAGAAACCTTGGCGAGTTGCTGCAGTGCATCTTATTTCTTTCTAACGGAAGAAAGCTTCCCTCTCGCTACCTTATATGGCGGAATCATGATAAATACAGAACCAGTTCTAGAAATGCTGTTGCTGATCAATGATGATGGGGTAAATTTTACAATTTAACCCTCCCAGCAGAGAGCGTCACACGTTGGAGATGCACATTGGGAATTCAGACACATAAATTGGACAGAAATTTGTGCGGGTCTCACTGACTTCTGTGCCTGATTTCCCGATATACTTTTCTGTCAGGAACAGTTCAGTGCCAGGAACGCTAAATTGTAAACTTTAGTCCTACATTACATAGAATTACATAGACTTACATAGAATGTACAGCACAGAAACAGGCCATTCGACCCAACTGGGTCTATGCCCGTGGTTATCCTCTACTCGAGCCTCCTTCCATCCTACTTCATCTAAGCATATGAGGGAGAAGGGAATAGAGGGTTATGCTGATAACATTAGATGAGGAAAGACGGGAGGAGGCTCGTTTGGAGCGTAAACGCCGGCATGGACTGGTTGGGCCGAATGGCTCATTTCTGTGCTGTATATTCTATGTTACCCTCTCAGCATATCCTTCTATTCCTTTCTCCCTCTCGTACCTATCTAGTTTCCCCTTAAAGGCATCTGTGCTATTTGCTTGAACTACTGCCACATTATAACCATTCTCTGGGTAAAGAAGTTCCTCCTGAATTCCGTATTGGATTTATTAGCAACTATCTTATATTTATGACCACTGGAACATCAGACTTTAGGAGTAATGCAAGGAATTTGCACCTATCCAGCTCACCAGGTTGGCTGGCTCCTGTTATCTGGTCCAGTCTGACCACTTTCACAGGGAAGATGTGTATCAAGCTTTGTGAATAAAATAAATACATTTGCAAATCTTTGCACTCGTCATTTACTCAACAATCCAGTGACAACACAAACAGCAGGAAGCACTTAAGAGAGATGCCGACTTGTACAGAAGTGATTAGATTTCAAAATCTGCAGCTGTCTCCGTGAGTAATAAGGCAGTGAGTTGACTTTGTTTAGCCGAGCAATTATTCAACAGCAACAGGTGAACATTTCACACTTGGATCAGATGGTTATTTCCATCTAAATGTTACGGGTCAGGAACTTTTCACAATGTGAATGAATAGGCACAGGTTTTGAAATCTACAAATGATTGCGATGCCGTGCTTGGATCAAAATTGAGAGGACGCACAACACCAGGTTATAGTCCAACAGTTTTATTTGAAATCACAAGCTTTCGGAGCTATCGATCGCCCCTTCCTCAGGTGAAGAGCCAGGTTGGGGAAAGCCTATCTCGTGTGGGAAGGCGGCACTGAAGGTTGTGGTTTGACACCTTTTTCCTTTGGACTAGAACACTCTACATCTACAGAGCGATTAGGGAGTTTTGGGCCGGGAATTCCCTCGGAAGCGGGATTTCCGCTGCTCTACCAGCGAAGTGATAACGACTGGGTGGGAGCAGCTCGGAGGAAATTCCCGGCCATAATGTTCTGTTGCCATATTGTCCCATCAAACAATACGAGGGTTACACGTTCCAGGGATGGCAGTTTGGGTTCACGGCTCCGGTTCGGTTTCAGAGGGGCTGAAGGCAAAGCCTGAAATGTTACTGTAGCACGTTAATAAAAACAGAGGGGGATCTTAACAACCTTCTTAGCAGGTGGATGTAAAAGATCCCATGGCACTATTTTGAAGTAGAGCAGGGGGGAGTTCTACCTGCTGTCCTGGCCAACATTTATCCCTCAACCCACATCACGAAAAACAGATCATTATCTCATTGATATGGTGCCTGAGAGGGCGGTGGATACAGATTCAGTAGTAGCCTCCAAAAGGGAATTGGATAAATACTTGAAGGAGAAAAAATTTCAGGGATATGGGGAAAGAGCGGGGGAGTGGGACTAACTGGATCGCTCTTCCTGGCCTGGTATTCTATGATTCTATGATCATTTCTATTTGTGGGAGCTTGCTGTGTGTAAATTGGATGCCGCGTTTCCCTACATTATAACAGTGACTATACTTCAAAAGTACTTCATTGGCTGTAAAGCGCTTTGGGACGTTCCTGAGGTTGTGTTGTATGCTCTTTCTTCATTCGGAGCAGTTTCTCCTATACTATGGAGAATGGGTATGAACTTTCAAGTAATTCTGCAGTGGGATAAGAGCAATGAGTGACCATTCACACAGGCATTTTGTCCCTCTGCACAAAGAACAACAGGAGCCTGAAGTGTATATGAACTGGACGAAATTCAGGTATTTGATGAATTAACCAAACTGGCCCACCTTAGATCACTTTAGAGTTAACCTTGAATTCTTGCCTTCCTTGGGTCCATTTCCTTGCTCCCATCGCTTCAGTGACCGTTGTGTTCCACACAACATTTTGATCACTGCCAAACTGCCCTTATCCTTGCAACCCTCAGCCGCTTTCTTAACCGGACTAATGCAACAATAACTGCTTCTGCTGGGAGTCTAATCCATATGTTGCGCCTAAGTATAGTTGCCTGTGGCAGATTGTACAACGTGTTATTGGCACGGGATAATGCCAAGGTCATGTTTCAGACGCTAAGATTTCCCATTTGCTTTTAGAGCCGAGAAAAATCTACACAATGACGGTAACCATGGTTACTCATAAATTAGGCACACACTACACTAAATCTATCTTTTACATTAAAAATACTTCACTCAAGGTCCTTCATGCATGCTGGTAAGTGGAGAATATTATTATTTAATCCGTATGTGTTTTCCAAAGTTGACCTTAACTTTGCACTGCCAATTTAAAAAATTATAAATGGCTTGTCTCCTTTTTGACATCGAGTATGAGCCTCAACAGTGCAAGTCACATGTTCAATGTCGTAGCGCTTCCCTAGCAACCTGACCCATCTTAACTATCCATCAACGTGGTGTCAATTGACAAAATAATTTAAATTTTAATCATTATTGATTTTTTTTAATATGCAATTACAGTTATTATTTAGTTTATTGCAAATATCTTTTGTTAAATTTATTTGGCGAAAAGTAATTCATTTTTCGTTAATGGCGATCATAATTATCGTTAGATGCAACTCACTCCGTGGCTCAGGAAGTCTTCCAGCTCCCTTTTCACTGCTTGCTGGTGGCTGCTTTAACAGTTTAAATGCCAGCAGGCTGTCAGCTGAATATACTATTCTAGTTACAAGCAGGAGGCCAAAACAACCCCTTGGCAGCAACCTATTAAAGAGAGAAATCTCACCTGCCTGTTGTAGCGGTTCAGGTGGATGTTAACTACTTCACCTGAGGAAGGGGCGATCGATAGCTCCGAAAGCTTGTGATTTCAAATAAAACTGTTGGACTATAACCTGGTGTTGTGCGACCTCTCAATTTTGTCCACCCCAGTCCAACACCGGCATCTCCGCATCATGATGTTAATGATCTCATGGCTCCATTCAAAGAACAGCAGGGAGCTCTCTAGGTGTCCTGGCCAATATTAGTCCCCTAAGCATCACCACCAAAAACAGATTGCCTGGCCATTCAAGAAAGAAAGACAGACAAAAAGAAAAAAAGAAAGAGAGAGAGAAGGAAAGAAAGGAAGAAAGAGAGAGAGAGAAAGAGAGAAAGAAAGAGAACTTGCATTTATATAGCGCCTTTCTTGACCTCAGGACATCCCAAAGCACTTTACAACCAATGAAGTACTTCTGAAGTGTGGTCACTGTTGTAATATTTGCACACAGCAAGCTCCCACAAACAGCAATGTGATAATGACCAGATCAGCAGATTGTACAACGGGTTACACTGGTTAATGAGGTGATCCAAAACTCTGCTGCCCGTGTCCTAACTCGCACCAAGTCCCGTTCACCCATCACCTGTGCTCGCTGGCCTACATTGGCTCCTGGTTAAGCAACGCCTCGATTTCAAAATTCTCATCCTTGTTTTCAAATCCCTCCATGGCCTCGCCCCTCCCTATCTCTGCAATCTCCTCCAGCCCCACAACTCCCCCGAGATATCTGCGCTCCTCAAATTCCGCCCTCTTGAGATCCCTGATTTTAATCGCTCCACCATTGGCGGCCGTGCCTTCTGTTGCCTGGGCCCTAAGCTCTGAAATTCCCTCCCTTAACCTCTCCGCCTCTCTACCTCTCTTTCCTCATTTAGAAAGCTCCTTAAAACCTACCTCTTTGACCAAGCTTTTGGTCACCTGCCCTAATTTCTCCTTATGTGGCTCGGTATCAAATTTTTTGTCTTATAATACTCCTGTGAAGCGCCTTGGGACGTTTTACTACGTTAAATGCGCTATATAAATACAAGTTGTTGTTGTTGTTGATTCCCGCAACGCAGCACCAGAGTGCAGGAGCAAAATGTTGGGACATTCGACTGCCCACCAATTTCCATTATCAACCAGGAGGCGGGGGAGGGGAGGAGAGGAGGCTTCCCCTCCATTGTTCACGATAAGTGGAGGTTCTACTGTGTTTGAAAGAAGCTGCGTGAACACTAGAATGGGAGGTGTCTGAAAGGCTCCAACTAAAAAAATAAATGGCAACTTAATAAGGTACAATGCAAAACCCATCTCTTTTCAAAATGGTGTTATTCTCTGAGTCGACCTGGGGAATTGCATCAATATTTGCTAATTAAGAGAAAGTGCATAATCCAATCTAACATTGTATTCGGGAGGTAAGCCCCATTCATCACTCTGGACAGCTGAGTCGGACCAGACGTGTGTTACCTTTATGTTAAAGCCTTTTTTTCCTCATCAAATAAACGCTGTTCTACTGCGTGCACCAAGAGGATTCAATGGTTGTTTGCAGAAGTTGTACTTCTGTTATTTCCTTTTTAAACTAAGCCAGATGCCATTCTGATTGCCCTGGCGCAGAAAGTCAATGAAAACCTCAACAACCAAGTCAAAGAAAGCTCGGCCGAAAACTTGGCCTCACAGTCGAAAGTACGGCAGATGATCTATTAACCCGCTGTGTACTGGAAAGGCGCCTCTGAGGGCTGTGTGAGGTGCTTTTTTTTATGTCAGCTCTTGTCTGCTCCTCAAAACGCGAGTAAATGTCAGGGTTTCACTTCACCCTTTTTAATATATTTGTTCGTCCCTTTTTATCGTGACTCCTGACTGCGAGTGTCGGTAGGCTGTTCGATTACTGCCGCCGAGTTCCAACCCTGTCCTTATCTGAGGCTTGCTTCCTTCACTGCTTCCTGCAAAGCAATGAGCAGAGGGAACACGGACTGATTTTGCCCTTCCCTAACCCAGGGGCGGAGGCCACTTATAGCGTACACGTCCCCCCCCCCCACCCCCTGCAATCCTGCTGTGTCAGGCGTGGCTCAGTGGGTAGCACTCTCGCCTCTGAGTCATGAAGTTTGTGGGTTCAAGTCCCACTCCCCACACTTGAGCATAAAAATCTAGGCTGACACACCAGTGCGGTGCTGAGGGAGCGCTGCACTGTCAGAGGTGCTGTCGTCTACATGAAACGTTAAACCAAGGCCCCGTCTGCTCTTTCAGGTGGACGTAACAGATCCCGTGGTGCTATTTCGAAGAAGAGCAGGGGAGTTCTCCCTGGTGTCCTGGCCAATATTTATCCCTCAATCAACATCAGTGAAACAGATTATCTGGTCATTGTCACATTGCTGTTGGAGGGAGCTTGCTGTGCACAAATTGGCTGCTGCGCTTCCTACATTACAACAGTGACTACGCTCCAAAAAGTCCTGAGGTCAATGAAAGGCGCTATAGCAAATGCAAGTCTTTCTTTAACTCAGCACAGAATGGGGGTGTGGGGTGGGGAGGAATGTGGGGGCCAAACCTGGCACCTTTCTAGTCTGTATGGATCAAGTACTTGCTGAATAAACTTGTTAAGCCGTCAGGGGAGTTTTGTATTTTAGGTTGTTTTAACTCGAGACCTATTGGGGTCTAAGTTTATCAGCGTTGCACCCGTTTTATGGGCCTCAAACAGGCTCAATGATAACCAATCAGGGCAGAGATCTGTGCCCATCCCGCATGGCTGCATGGGCCACTGCTACATTGGTCAGGGCCTTAGGTTAGGCGGCCCCTACGCTCATTTCAGACATAGGAACATAGGAACAGGAGTAGGTCAGTCAATCCCTTGAGCCTGTTCCGCTATTCAATTAGATCATGGCTGATCTGTATCTTAACTCCATCTACCCACTTTGGCTCCGTATCCCTTAATGCCCGTACCTAATGAAAATCTAGCAAACTCAGTTTTGAAATTTTCAATTGACCCCCAACCTCAACAGATTTTTGTGGGGGAGAGAGTTCCAGATTTTCACTACCCTTTGTGTGACGAAGTGCTTCCTGACATCATCCCTGAACGGCCTAGCTCTAGTTGTAATGCTATGCCCCAAGACCTGAACTCCTGAATTCTGTTGCCCTAGTCAGATCGGCCTAACCAGAGACAAACCAGGCTCAAAAAAAGGGGCACAAAAACCTTGAAAACATTTTAGTGTTTTGTGGAGTCAGAAGGAGGAGGAAAGGAACAATTGTGGGTGGATGCCAGACTGCACTTGCACCCCTCCCGATCGCCTCTCCCACTCCTGGAATTACCTTCGGGCCTTGGCCCGCAGGGCCACATGGGTAACAGCTCGACAGGCCAGTGCCTGATTGGCGCCCGCAACAGGCCTGATTTATTCTGATTAGGCCCGAGGACGAATTTTCTTCGGTCCTCTCCCTTTTGGCAACACCCTCGCCACGTGCCACGCATGAATTGCGCCTGGTTTGGGGTGCTAAGGAATTCAGACTCCAGCGAATGCAACACCATATACCAGGTCTGCACTAAGGCTACATAGTGTATTGCCTCTTACAGCATCAATACTGCACATCCCAAAGGGATGGTACATTTTTCTTTGGCGCAAGCCTACACTGACCTGCCATCGTTGATGTCTGCTGTTCTTGTCCCAGTGCTAACCCCCCTGCTCTTTACACAGGTCAGACCGACTTAATTATTGTCCCGGTCAGAATTTATGAGCTTAAGCTCTTGTTTCCACCCCAAGAGGGAATAAGATTTCTGCCTTTGGGTCGGTTGCGTTTTTTAAAATGCCAATTGTTTTCTTTTTAATACTTTCTGTTGAAGCCCACTGAGCTTCCATTATTTCTGCTTTAATCTAAAGCAGTGACTCGGAGCCACAACAATTTCATGTCAGCGAAAGAAAGTGAGGCACTTAAAGGAATTTCTTTTCTAGAAAGAAAACACAGCAAAGCCATTTTGCATGTTATTCTGCGGCCTATAACAAGGGTATGGGGAAATCCTCCCTTTTGTTGTAATGATATGAAATGAGATGGACGCATGAAATGGTCTCATTTTCTTTTATATTCAGTATGCTAAGCAAAGGGTTCCCTTTGATTTCCTCTGTCCTCTGTCCTCCTTGGGGTAGAGTTTGACTTTAGGCGGTAGCATAAAATGGGTGACAGCGAGTCGGCAGCCCACTTTACAGCTCTCCCGATTTTTCGGAATAGGAAGGAGTATAGGAACAGGAGCAGGCCATTCACCCCCTTGAGCCTGTTCTGCCAATCAGCTGTGGCTCAGTTGGTAGCCACACTCACCTCTAAGTCAGAAGGCTGTGGGTTCAATTCCCACTCCAGGGACTTTGAGCACATAAATGCTCGTCTGACACTCCAGTACAGTGCTGAGGGACTGCTGCACTGTCGGAGGTGCCGTCTTTCGGCTGAGATGTTAAACCGAGGCCCCATCTGCTCTCTCAGGTGGACGTAAAAGATCACATGGCACTATTTCAAAGAAGAGCAGGGGAGTTATCCCCAGTGTTCTGGGGCCAATATTTATCCCTCAATCAACATAACAAAAACAGTTTATCTGGTCATTATCACATTGCTGTTTGTGGGAGCTTGTTGAACGCAAATTGGCTGCCGTGTTTCCAACATTACAACAGTGACGACACTCCAAAAGTACTTCATTGGCTGTAAAGCACTTTGAGACGTCGGTGGTCGTGAAAGGCGCTATATAAATGCAAGTCTTTCTTTCATTCAATTAGATCATGGCTGATCTGTATCTTAACTCCATTTACCCGTCTTGGCTCCATATCCTGTAATAGCCTTGCCTAACAAAAATCCACCTGTCTCAGTTTTGAAGTTTTCACTTGACCCCCCAACCTCAACAGCTTTTTGTGGGGAGAGAGTTCCGGATTTCCACTACCCTTTGTGTGAAGAAGTGCTTCCTGACATTATAAAATTCTGACAGGACAGCACAAACTAGATGCAGGAAGGATGTTCCCGATGGTCGGGGAGTCCAAAACCAGGGGTCACAGTCTAAAGATAAGGGGTAAGCCATTTAGGACAGAAATGAGGAGGAATTTCTTCGCCCAGAGAGTGGTGAACCTGTGGAATTCTCTGCCACAGAAGGCAGTTGAGGCCAATTCATTAAATAGATTCAAGAAAGAGTTAGATATATTTCTTAAGGCTAAAGGGATCAAGGGATATGGGGAGAAAGCAGGGACAGGGTACTGAATTTGGATGATCAGCCATGATCGCATTGAATGGCGGAGCAGGCTCGAGGGGCCGAATGGCCTACTCCTGCTCCTATCTTCTATGATTCTATGATTCTACCCCTAAATGGACTAGCTTTAAATTTTAAGGCTATGCCCCCTTGTTCTGGATTCCCCCCACCAGAGGAAATAGTTTCAAATAATTTGCCCACAGCAAGGTCTCACAAACAGCAATGTGATAATGACCAGAATGGCTGTCTTTGGTGGTGCTGGTCGAGGGATACCAGACACCACGGGAACTCCTCTACTCTTCTTCAAGTAGCACTAGTTGATCTTTTTGCACAGACCTAAGAGGGCAGACAGCACCCTAACTTTTCATCCAAAAGGCAGGACCTCCAATGACACAGCGCTCCCTCAGCACAGCACTGAGGGTGTTGGGCTAGATTATACAATCAAGTTCCTGGAGTGGCGCTTCAACCCACAACCTTCTGACTCAGAGGCGAGAGTGCTACCAACTGAGCCACGGCTAACACTTGCTGCCTGTGAGGTGATGCTGGTGCAAGATATATTACTGTGTTTGCCTGTACAATAGTCAATGCATTTCAAAAGTAATTCATTGCGTGAAGTGTTGATATCATTATCAGGCTATTTGGCACGGTGACATTTTTATCATTTGTGATAAACAGGTACAATTCTAGTGAGTTTTTTAATCCTAAGTAGCTTTGAACGATAGTGTATGAAAAAGGGACCCAGTGAGTTGTCCATGTGGGACACAGAAACGATGGGATGTGTTGGTTGAACTGCTCAAATAAAAGCATTTGATTGAAATGGCCAACAAAAGAATTTCATGCCAAAGCATTAACAGGTTCACAATCAATCCTCTCCAATATCTAACATCCGCACGTTCATTTTCCAGCGAGGCTCATTAGATAATGATCAGGAACAGGAACCCTGGCTGATTCTCCCCTCCCATATCCAAGGTACACTCAGGCCAATTATAGTGTCCCCCGAACCCCTCCCCACCCCGCACTAAGATCAGCTAATTAGCACAGACCAAATTTTATGGGTTAGCTCTTGTATTTATTGACTTAGCCAATGACAGTCCACGAACTTTCTTAGTCGTTACAGATTATGAAGATACATCACTTGTGAAGGAATGTGTAAAAAAAAAGCTAGCTCATTTACAGTGTACTCCACAAAACTTTAAAAACTGCCATGTAATAAAATACCTTGGGGTCGATTCTGATGTGCGGGCGACCGATTGCGGAAAGACTCCCACGATTTTGAGGCCTCGGCCTCATTTAAATCTGGCAGGCGAGCTGCCAGACACCAAACAAGTGTCCCGGGGCAGCTCGCCGGATTGAGGTCTCGAGACCGGGCCGGGGCTGCTGCCACCAAGGTACATTGTCGGGGATGGGGGTGTGAAGGAATATACTATAGCCTTTTTAGAAAAATACACTATCTTATGAAAGAATTCTGGCCTTATTGAAACAGGACAAGTTGTTGACCCTGAACAAATAACCTTATTGAAATAGAAGGTGCAGGGCTCTGAGAGGCTGACTTTAGGGAACAAAAACAATGGTCCACCCTGGATAAGGTGTTTTCATTTAAACTTCGTAAAGATGGCACATAAGATAAGGAACATCTGCCCTCGTAAAGATGACATAAAATAAGAGACACCTGCCTTTCACACCGTTTTATATGGTGAACCCAGAACACCTGGAGATGAGACAAGATTCTGGAATATTACAAGCTGACGTGGCAGTAAAAAATTGCAGAGGTCAGCAGAAGATGAATAGTGATAATTAACTTGGGTCAGCAGAAACTTTAAAGGAAATACAACTGAAAAAGGGTATAAATATTGAAGTCTCAAATGAGATAGCAGACTCGCTTTAATCGGGCAAAGCGATTCTCGACTACAGAGGTGGCTCTGTGGTCTTCCACTCTTTGTACCTCGGGGATCAAAGGTATTTTGATATTGATGGATATCCTGTATAGAAAACTTTAAGAACTGCAATACTGTAGCGAAGTTAAGATTTAAAAGTAAGATTCTCTTAATAATAAGATTGTATTTTTTCTCTTTTTAGAACTGTTAATGTTGCGATTGACTGATTCACCAACTGTAAATTGCATGTCGGTTCTTTTAATAAATCTCTATATATTTTTAGAATTGTCTCACATAAGTCTTCTGTATCAATAACTCGCGAACTCAATCTCTGTACGCTCTTTGGTGAAGAGTTACATTTTTCTGAAGGAGTTCTCCAGGACCCTCATAATATCCGGGATGTTACAGTCTAGCTAAACTTATTAAAAGCGCTATCTGGAGGACGGTAACATCCTCGGGTTGTTCCTTTCCTTTAGGGAGTGATAGCCCGGACCTTTAGACCCAGTTAAGCATCTTTAGGATTCAGCTACCTCAAACTTTAGTTGAAAGTGAACATCTGAGAAATACACCTGATCCGGGATAGCCCCAAAGGGGCTAGGACTAGTAAATATCCTTTCAGGGCGGGGGGGGGCGGGTCCTGGAGCGGTAACGGCCCAGATTATTTTTGTCGGCCTCAGATGAGCAGCAAAATCATTCGACACTTACCTTTGGCGGGCTTCTTCGGTTCCATCGCCCGTGGAAATGGTCAGAGTGTCCACGGCGCAGGCTCTAACCCGTTCCCACCAAAATTGGAAATCAGGGACCTTTTTAAGTTATCGGACCCCGATTTCCATATTCGAAGGGGCCCAATATTCCAGAACAGACGAGTGATTTGGACACCCGGCCGCGGGCCCCTTTCAAAATGGAGCCAGCCGCATCACCGGTGTTACCGGGTCGGTAAGGCTACTGACCGCATTTGGAGGGCGTTTCCAGCATACTCCCGTTGTGCGAAGGCAGTGAAAATTGAACCCTTTATTCCGGTACAGAATGCCAGCTCATCTTCATTCTTGTTTGGTGGAGTATAGTTCGCAGTGCTCACTCATTCGATTTTTTTTTTGCAATTGGCTTACTTAGGGTGCATTCACACTGCCGTAGCTTTACGAATCTGGCAGCAGCATAGACACAGCTGTTGCTGCCTCTGCAGATTTGCGTCCAACTCCCTAGTGTTCCTAGGACTTGGGAGAGAGCCAGTGATTGAGCGCAGCAGAGGGAGCTAAAGTTCTGTCCCATTCCATCTACACTTCCATCCCCTCAAAACCGTCCACGGAATTTCCACCCTTAATACTTTGCACTCGACCGACATTCGCATTTTAAACCCTCTTTTTCTTCAACAGAGACAAACCACAGACATGTCCCTGATAGAGGTCTTTCAGATTATGAAAGTGTTTGATAGGATAGACATAGAGAAGAATGGGGGCCATAAATATAAGATAGTCACTAATAAATCCAATCGACAATTTAGAAGAGACTTCTTAATCCAGAGAGTGGTGAGAATGTGGAACTCGCTACCACAGGGAGTAGTTCAGGCGAATAGCATAGATGCATTTAAAGGGAAGCTAGATAAGCACGTGAGGGAGAAAGGAATAGAATGATATGTTGATAGGGTGAGATGAAGAAGGGTGGGAGGAGGGTCGTGCGGAGCATAAACAACCGACATGGACCAGTTGGGTCGAATGGCCTGTTTCTGTGCCGTAAAATTCTGTGTAGTTCTATGTAACTAATGATTTCAGCCTACCAGACCATAATGTGTATTCTTTTCAGCATGCAGAACCAGCTCATAATCACGGACTTTAATGTTGTGTGTGCTGAGACCAGTGAGGAAGAATTCAATAAATAAATCATCAATCCCACTTCATAGTAGCAAGAGGCACATAGATTGTCAGCGACTACAATAGGATAACTATATGGTGGTCAAGGGGGGAAATTCTTCCCGCTGATAATTTTTAACAAATAAAAGTCAGCAGGGGGTGGGGTAATTTTATCTTTGGACGATAGTGTGAAAAGGGCGCTATCGAACCAGCTGCTCCCGGTTCTCATTTCTGTTGACTTCAACAGAAAGTGCGGTGGAAGCAGATTCAATAGCAACTTTCAAAAGGGAATTGGATCTATACTTCAAAAGGAAAAAAAATTGCAGGGATATGGGGAAAGAGCAGGGGTGGGGGTGGGGGGGGGGGGGGTGGTGGTGCCACTAATTGGATAGCTCCTTCAAAGAGTTGGAAAAGTGTCAGCTGTGGCTCAGTGGGTATCATCCTTGTCTCTGAGTCAGAAGGTCATGGGTTCAAGGCCCACTCCAGAAACTTGCGCATAAAAATCTAGGTTGACCATCTGGTGCAGTACTGAGGGAGTGCTGCACTGTTGGAGGTACTGTCTTTCAGATGAGACGTTAAACCGAGGCCCCGTCTGCTCTCTCGGATGTAAAAGATCCCATGGCCACTATTTCGAAGAACAGCAGGGGAGTTCTCCCCGGTATCCTGGCCAATATTTATCCCTCAGCCAACATCACTAAAAAAACAGAAAGGAATAAAAGGTAATGCTGTTAGGGTGAGATGAAGAAGGGTGGGAGGAGGCTCGTGCAGAACCGACAAGGACCAGTTGGGCCGAATGGCCTGTTTCTGTGCTGTAAATTCTTCGTAGTTCGATGTAATTCATTATCACATTGCTGTTTGTGGGAGCTTGCTGTGCGCAAAATGGCTGCCCCGTTTCCGACATTACAACAGTGACTACACTTCAAAAAAAAAGTACTTCATTGGCTGTAAAGCGCTTTGGGACGTCCGGTGGTCGTGAAAGATGCTGTATAAACGCAAGCCTTTCTTTCACAGAGCCGGCACAGGCACTGTGGGCCGAACGGCCTCCTTTCTGCGCTGTATAATTCTAGGAATACAAATGAAAATCGGGAGAGATGCGTAACGGGCTGCCGATTCGCTATCACCTATTTTACACTATCGGCCAGTCAAAGTTATCCCCAATCATGTGTAAAAAAATTGGGACATTCCACTTGGCACTCAAGACATCTCATATTTGCAGGAGCCATTTCACCCTCCAGTCGACTCGATTAATTTGCCAGAGAATAATGCAATTGTCTGCGTAATTGCTCCATGTTGTCGATAGCAGACAGCCCCAGTTGCCGCCGCACAGCACATTTTAATATCTAATTACATTTGGGGCCAATCCCACAGCTATAATTGATAACTGGAAAGCATGGCCTTAAATTGAATGTTTGCAGTTCAACCGAAGGGAAAACTATTACCTTCTCAAAGTATTTAAAATTGATTGCTATTTCTATACATTTTGGAAATGAATTCACCAGCGCGCAGGTTGTGAAAATTGCAATATTTAGGAATCAATTTCAAAAGTAGTCGAGAACCACTGGGCCCTGAAATTCCTCGGGCAATCCGCCTGTCTCTTGCCGGACCATCAGCAGGAGACCAGTGGAATTCCCAGGAAAACGGATGCCTGGAGTTTCTGCAATTAAAAAAGAAAACAAAAAGAACTGGCATTTATATAGAGTCTTTCACGACCTCAGGACGTCCCGAGGTACTTTACAGCGAATGAAGTACTTTTTGAAGTGTAGCCACTGTTGTAATGTAGGAAACGCGGCAGCCAATTTGCGCACAGCAAGCACCCACAAATAGCCATGAAATAAATGACCAGATAATCTGTTTTAGTGATGTTGACTGAGGGATAAATATTGACCAGAACACCAAGATAACTCCCCTGCTCTTCTTTGAAATAGTGCCACGGGATCTTTTACAACCACCTGAGAGGACGGCACCTCCGGCAGTGCCGCACTCCCTCAGTACTGCACTGGAGTGCCAACCTACCATACCTGCTCAAGGCTCAGTAGTGGAGCTCAAACTCACAACCTTCTGACTTAGAGGGGAGAATGCTATTGCTGACACCTGAATTAGATCCAATTCTGGCCTCTTGAGCATCCCCGATTTCCATCGCTCCACCATTGGCGGCCGTGCCTTCAGCTGCCTAGGCCCTAAGCTCTGGAATTCCCTCCCTGAACCTCTCCACCTCTCTTTCCTCCTTTAAGATGCTCCTTAAAACCTACCTCTTTGAGCAAGCATCTGTCCTAATATCTCCTTAGGTGGCTCGGTGTCAAATTTTGTCTGATAACGTAACTGTGAAGTGCCTTGGGACGATTTACTACGTTAAAGGCGCTGTATAGAGACAAGCTGTTGTTGTTAATGACTTGATCCAAACACAAGAAACAACAATTTGAATCTATAAATGCATTGGCTCTCATTGTCTGCCCCAATCTAGTTTTTCAGCGTTTTACGTCATTCGCGACTTTTGTTTAGCCTCTTCTGTGCTCTTTTCATCTCCTTGTCCTTTCTTTGAGAATGACTTGAACTGGTTATACAGGCAGAATGGTTGTCCTTGCCTTGAGTAGAATGGCTTGATTTGTACTCGGGAACGTGGCGCTGTGGATGTCGTTACAAGACAGTCCCCTTGCACTGAAATTTTACAATTCCAAATAGTTTTCCATTCAGGTTTTTCAGGGGATCAAAATGAACTGCATTTGTTTTACAGACTGGCAGTAGATTTATGGACTGTTGGAAACCAGTGAATGGGAATTGGCATCTGTCACAGTTCGTGTGCAGCAATAAACTAAAATCCTTTCCTACAGCTATTAAATTGCTGAAATTCAGCAGCCTCAGAAACGTGTGGCATGTAACCTGCTGCTTTGTGTTGCATCACTGTCGCTGTTAATGGACACAGCCCTTGCCCATAAAACTGGTGATTATCAGGGGTTGGCAGTCCTGAATGCCACCTCTTAGTGTGTGAAAGCACAGCTGCCGTTGTTCTCAATCGAGCACTTGTGTGACAGATAAACACATGGCAATGCTGGATTAGTTGAAACTTAACACAGCAGCTCCCAGGATGGGTCGGCGAGTCTATCCAATGGAAGCGCCTGATTTTGATTCATGACCCGTGCTGAATTAGCTCACCCCAATTGGAAGTGGTGATAGGACCGTTAACATTTGTCCCAACTCGCCTCAGTTAGGGAGGGAAAAAAATATCGGCCAGCCATTTCACTTCCCTTTCACTAACAACAACAACTTGCATTTATATAGTGTCTTTAAAATAGCAAAACGCCCCAAAGCACTTCACAGGAGCGTTATCAGACAGAATTTGACACCGAGCCACATAAGGAGATATTAGGACAGGTACTTGGTCATAGAAGTAGGTTTTAAGGAGCATCTTAACAGAGAGGTAGAGAGGCGCCGAGGTTTAGGGAGGGAAATCGAGGATGTGCAAGAGGCCAGAATTGGAGGAGCGCAGAGATCTCGGAGGGTTGTAGGGGTTGGAGGAGGTTACAGAGATAGGGAGAGGGGGGCGAGACCATGGAGGGATTTGAAAACAAGGATGAGAATTTTAAATTTGAGGTGTTGCCGGACCAGGAACCAATGTAGGTCAGCGAGCACAGGGGTGATGGGTGAACGGGACTTGGTGCGAGTTAGGACACGGGCAGCAGAGTTTTGGGTGAACTGATGTTTACGGAAGGTGCAAGGTGGGAGTCCGGCCAGGAGAGGGTTGGATTCGTCGAGTCTGGAGGTAACAAAAGCATGGGTGAAGGTTTCAGCAGCAGACCTAGGTGGAAATATGCATGTCTGGACTACATAAGCCGTAACATTAATTATTGCCAGCCTGTTCAACCTGCATGGTTGGATAAGCCACCAACAATCAATGTCATGGCTTATACATGAATAATGGCCACTTGAGTGAGATATTGGATGGTGATTGTTGCTCTGAGAACTGTAGATCTACCAGGACTCAATGGCTCAAGACAGGAGAGGGAGGAGGAAAACTTGGCAAGGAAAATAAACAAATACATAAATAAGATTTATACCGACAACATGGTAAAGGCCATGCATGAAAGAAGCTTTGAGGATTCTGGTTTCTAAATAGAGTTAATCATGCCAGAATTAAATGAGTTGAAATGTCTGTCAACGTATTTTTTTTAAGGTCTTTAAATAATCCAACAACACTCCAGGACAAAGCAGTCCGCTTGATCGGCTAAACATCCACTTAGTCCACCACCGGCGCACAGTGGCTGCAGTGTGTTATAATCTACAGGAAGCACTGCAGCAACTCACCAAGGCTTCTTCAGCAACACCTCCCAAACCCATGACCTCCACCACCTAGAAGGACTAGCATGGCAACACCATCACCTCCAAGTTGCTCTCCAAGTCACACACCATGCTCACTTGGACATATATCACCGTTCCTTCATCGTCGCTGGGTCAAAATCCTGGAACGCCCTCCCTAACAGCACTGTGGGAGCATCTTCACCACACGGACTGCAGCGGTTCAAGAAGAAGGCGGCTCACCACCAGCTTTTCAAGGGCGACCAGGAATGGGCCATAAACACTGGCCTTGCCGGTGATGCCCACACACCAGGAATGAATTAAAAAAAACTTAGGTAGTTCCAAAATAAGAGCAGAAAATTCTACAAAGAAAATCAGAGACATGTAAAACAACTGAATTGCACCTTTTCTGATGCTGGAGCATTGTGTTCCCAATCAGGCCAAGGCGGATAGTGGCAGATCAATTCGAGGCCTTTTTTCAGTTGTTGGTGAACCCATGAATACTTATATCCTGCTGGTTAAATGTGTAAATGCATGGAATCGAGAACCAGATACAGGCCAAGAAATCCCCAGTGAGCTGTTAGCTTAACTCAGCTGGGACAATGAGGGTGGAGTAGCTGAACTCATTTGCCTGGGCGCCACTGCGGCCTAGAAAACAAAACAGTTTGGCCTCGAATTCCTGTCCTAAAAAGAAAGAAAGACTTGCATTTCTATGGCGCCTTTCATGACCACCGGGCATCTCAAAGCGCTTTACAGCCAATGAAGTGCTTTTATTGAAGTGGAGTCACTGTTGCAATGTGGGAAACGCGGCAGCCAATTTGCGCACAGCAAGCTCCCACAAACAGCAATGTGATAATGACCAGATAATCTGTTTTTGTTATGTTGATAGAGGGATAAATATTGGCCAGGACACCGGGGAGAACTCCCCCTGCTCTTCTTCAAAATAGTGCCATGGGCCTGAGAGAGCAGACGGGGCCTCGGTTTAACGTCTCATCCGAAAGACGGCACCTCCGACAGTGCAGCACTCCTTCAGTACCAGCACTGGAGTGTCAGCTGAGATTTATGTGCTTCAAGTCTCTGGAGTGGGAACTTGAACCCGCAACCTTCTGACTCAAGAGGCGAGCGTGCTACCCACTGAGCCACAGCTGACACTAGCCAATGTAGAAAGCCCGTATACGGGTCTCATTCTTGGCATGCGTAGAAAACTGAAAAGGAAGGAATAAAAAATGTCACACTTGCGAAGCTGGAGAATGAGCAAAAGAAACTTTGTCACGCCGAGAACTCTGAAGCTGTGGAATTCCCTTCCGGGGTTTTGCGGTTGAGGCAGACATTATGTCAGTATTCAAGATCAGATTGGATAGCTGGATGAAGGGGAAGAGGGTGAATGGATATGGGAACAGGGTTGGGGGAAATGTGATTGGGACTATTTGCTCGCATAGAGGGTAAACGCCAACATGGACAGGCTGTCCTGTTTCCATGTTCTAACGTCTATGTATTTCTATGATTCTGTAATGAGAGGAACAAAGTTTCACAAGGCCTGTAAAACCCGAGCAGCTAAAGTTAAATTCAAAATGGAGGTTAAAGCAGCGGCTTCCAGCCCCATTATAATAGTTAAATAGACCACCCCGTCTCCTGGCAGCTGCCTACCCCCCCCGTCCCGCCTCCGTTAAAACCGGAAGTGGGCACGTTGGAGGCGAGTTCTGGCCGGGATTCAGATTTTTAACACTTTAACTTCCCACACGACCCCAACCCCCCTTTTTTTTGTAGATTAAAATCCCACCCCCCGCCCCCGCTGTGTTTCTACAGGTCCCTCACAACGCACAGTTCTTAGGAGGTTGGGGAGCAGCAGAGTCCGAGCAGCCTTCCACAGAAGAAATGCTTAGCAGGACTGCTAGGCTGGGCCACGTGACTGAAACAAGCACCGAGGGCCAGCACGCTGCCAAATTAAGCTGCCAAAGATTCACACGCTACACAGTGGAGGAAATAAATGCCCTGCGCTTGATTTAAACATTGTGCCAGTTCTTTAATTATCCTTGGTCACAGCATTGCAGGAGCCCAGCATCAGATGGCATTTGAAGAACTGATCGCGCCAGTGTGGGACAAGATGCTTGGGGCACTGTCCCTGGGCAGGTGTGGTTTGCTTCTTTATGAAGCAGCGCGCTCCGTGGAAGGCACTTGGAATTAGTAAACCGGCAAACCAGGCTGCCATCCCGCATTGATTGTTGGTATTTTTCACCCTCTTGCCACCCAAATGCAGGGTGAGGTGAAGTTGCGAACGATGTCGCGGAAGGCAATCGTTCTGAAAGCCTGGCAGTGCCAGGGCTGCGTCCGATCGGTCAGGAGATGTGAAATATTGCCTCAAAGTATCGATGGCGCGTTTGGTCAGAAATCTGGCTGGTCCTTTAGTTTTATGGTGCCCGCACTCTCCTCCTGATTGTGGCTGACACCTGGGTGCCAGGAGCCAGGGCCTTGTTCTCCTTGGTAAGTGTCAGCCAGTGGCTCAGTGGATAGCACCCTCGCCTCTGAGTCAGAAGGTTGTGGGTTCGAGTCCCACTCCAGGGACTTGGAACCCATAAATCCAGGCTGACACTCCAGGGCAGTACCGAGGGAGCACTGCACTACCGAGGGAGTGCTGCACTGTCGGAGGTGCTGTCTTTCGGATGAGACGTTAAACCGAGGCCCCGTCTGCTCTCTCAGTTGGACGTAAAATATCCCATGGCACCATTTCGAAGAAAGAGCAGGGGAGTTATCCCCGGTGTCCTAGCCAATATTTATCCCTCAATCAACATAACAAAAACAGATTATCGGGTCATTATCACATTGCTGTTTGTGAGAGCTTGCTGTGCGCAAATTGGCTGCCGCGTATCCCACATTACAACAGTGACTACACTCCAAAAGTACTTCATTGGCTGTAAAGCGCTTTGAGACGTCCGGTGGTCGTGAAAGGCGCTATAGAAATGCAAGTCTTTCTTTCTTGGTATAATGCTTTCACTGCAGATTTCCTTCAAGCAAGGGTGGCAAAGATGACTTGTCACTATGCCCCGACTAAACCTCAACCTCCTTGGGCAACCCTATACTGTCACAGTAGCGACGGCTGGGACAGAGGACTTGCTGTGTAGCAGAGCGGGAGGAGGGGTGGAGGTGAGACTTGATGCCTTGTATGCCACCTGGTATCTGGCTCATGCGAGGTCCAGTGCTAGTGAAGCACTGAACTCAGTGCACTGCAGCCTAGATACGTTATTTGTGTCAGTGTGTCACTTAGCTGGGTACAATGGGGCACCAGGTACCATATTAGAATGAGTTATTCATTGGCAATCCTGCGGTGGGTCAGGTTGTTGCAAAGCCATTCATTTTTAGTAATTCCATAATATCCATAAAATCGCTCCCCTTCACAAAGCTCCGGTATTCCAACGTTCTCTTGGCCGGCCTCCCATCTTCCACCCTCCATAAACTTGAGCTCATCCAAAACTCTGCCGCCCGTGTCCTAACTCGCACCAAGTCTCGTTCACCCATCACCCGCTGTGTTCGCTGACCTACATTGGCTCCCTGCCTCAATTTAAAAATTCTCATCCTTGTTTTCAAATCCTTCCATGGCCTCGCCCCTCCCTATCTCTGTAACCTCCTACAGTCCTACAATCCTCCGAGATCTCTGCGCTCCTCCAATTCTGGCCTCTTGAGCATCCCTGATTTTAATCGCTCCACCATTGGCGGCCGTGCCTTCAGCTGCCGAGGCCCTAAGCTCTGGAATTCCCTCCCTAAACCTCTTCGCCTCTCTGCCTCTCTTTCCTCCTTTAAGAGGCTCCTTAAAACCTACCTCTTTGATCTGTCCTTATATCACCTTACGTGGGTCGATGTCAAATTTTGCTTGATAATTGCTCCTGTGAAGCACCTTGGGACACTTTACTACATTAAAGGCACGATATAAATGCAAGTTGTTGTTGTTATTATGGACTGATTGAACTTAGCCGGTCTATTTATGGCACACAATTAGCTGGTTGTTTCTGTAAGGTCTAGTCTGAGTGCTTTCGTTGATGGATTTAAGATTTCAGGAGAATGTACCCTTGGAACAGGCTGCATTATTGGATTTACTTGTCATGAGTTCTGTTATGATCACTAGCAGCAGGGACACTTGTGGTAAGATACATAATTCATCTTCTTCTCCAGATGTGGCAAGAACTCAGTAGGGGTCACTTCAGTAATTGGTCTCCAGATTTCTTATGCTCTGAGGGCTCTTATGTGAAGTGCGGAGAGCAGAGCCTCAGCCTGCGCATTTGGTAGGAAAATTGGTTTTCATTTAAAAGTCCCTACACAAGAGGAACCACAAGTAGAGACGCTATTGTGTTCGGGAAATGATTTTAAACCGACGTTCAATCAGACAATCCTGTTGCTGCAGTTGTATTAACCACGGAACTATCTCCACGAGTGCGTGGGTGAGAAAAAGATTCAGTTCTTAAAGGAAAGGATAGATAAAGAAAAAAAAAAAGAAACCCCTGCAAATGTGAAGTTGGAACAGAAAGTGCTGGAAATCCAAGCAGATTCAAGAGACAAGAACAGGGTCACGTTTCGGGGTGGCGATCTTTGCAGACCTCCGACCCAGGGTCTCTTATCTGAAATACCTTTGCTTGCGAGGCATGACTGGGGGTCGCCAACGCTCCAGGCTTGTCCCTGGAGTCTCCAGGAATTAAAGCTTGATGTCCCGGCCACTGCCGTGAGCAAAGGCGGGAGAAAAATCAATCGGGGCGCTGAATAAAAATGGCCGCGTTTTATTTTTCATTTTCTTTCGTTCAATAGTTCTCAAAATATTGGCGAGAGAAAAAAGGCACTCTGACTGGGCGTGACGGGCGGTCGTGTGAGGAAACCTCCAGGAATACGCCCACCCAGAAATGGCAACCCTACGCATGATGTTGTCAGATGATTTTTTTTTTCTTCCTGGCATGGCTAAAACCAGGTTCGCTCACTGAAAATGTCCCAGCTTGTTTTTGATATCTAGTAGCCCCAGAAGAAACAAAGGCGGGGTGGGGGTGGGGGGAGTGGGGTAAGTCGATCGAGGGGCGAGAGGCAGATCATGGCAGCTTTGCTTGAGAGACCGGCCCACAAGCAGCGCTGGAAAAGCACTTGCCTGCTGGATCCAGCAGCCAGTCCCCCCCCGCACCCCCCGACTCCCTTCACCTGCCGGGTTTCCTGCCCCACCCCACCCTGCCGGAAAACCCCTGGTCGAGGCGTTATATCCAAATCGCTAACAAAATATGAGGCATGGAACCTCATTTAAATATTATAATTGCTGACCCGCCTCTCCAGAGTGGGTTCCTCGGCCAAACCCAAACCCAAACCCGCCGCGGTTAAACCGGAAGTAGGCACGTTTGCGGCGGGTTGGGGTCGGGTTTCCCATTTTTAACTATTTAACCCCCCTCCCGACCCCCTCCCGTCCATCATGGGGGGGGGGGGGGTTAAAACGCCCCTCGTTATGTCTGCAAAAAGCTGTGGGGGGGGGGGGGGGGAGGCAGAGCCATTTAATTCAAATCTGAGCATCCTGTCTGTATATTTTGACAACTCCAACCCGATTGGGGAATTTTAGCTCTGAGGAAAGATTGGATAGGTTGGGGTTGTTTTCTTTGGAACAGAGGAGGCTGAGGGAAGATTTTAATTGCGGTGTGTAAAATTATGAGGGGCCTAGATAGAGTGGACAGGAAGGACCTATTTTCCTTAGCAGAGAGGTCGATAACCAGGGGGCATAGATTTAAAGTAATTAGTAGGAGGTTTAGAGGGGATTTGGGAAGAACATTTTTCACCCAGTGGGTGGTGGGGGTCTGGAACTCACTGCCTGAAAGGGTGGTAGAGGCAGAGACCCTCACCACATTTAAAAAGTACTTGGATATGCACTTGAAGTGCTGTAACCCACACGGCTATGGACCAAGAGCTGGAAAGTAGGATTAGGCTGGATAGGTCTCTTTCGGCCGGCACGATGGGTGGGATGGTCTCCTTCTGTGCGGTAAACTTCTATGATTCTATGAATTACACCCCCCACCCCCCCCCATCAACCTACTCCTAATCATCAGCAAAGTGATGGAAATAGTGCAACAAGATCTGGGAGTCCTTGTGCACCAGTCGCTGAAGGTAAGCATGCAGGTGCAGCAGGCGGTTCAGAAGGCAAATGGTATGTTGGCCTTCATAGCGAGAGGGTTTGAGTACAGGAACAAGGATGTCTTGCTGCAGTTGTACAGGGCCTTGGTGAGACCACACCTTGAGTACTGTGTGCAGTTTTGGTCGCCTTATCTGAGGAAGGATGTTCTTGCCATGGATGGAGTTCAGCGAAGATTCACAAGGCTGATACCTGGGATGGCAGGAATGACGTATGAAGAGAGATTGGGTCGATTAGGCTTAGATTCGCTAGAGTTTAGAAGAATGAGAGGGGATCTCATTGAAACTTATGAAATTCTAACAGCACTAGACAGACTAGATGCAGGAAGGATGTTCCCGATGGCGGGGGAGTCCAGAACCAGGGGTCACAGTCTAAGGATAAGGGGTAAGCCATTTAGGACTGAGATGAGGAGGAATTTCTTCACTCAGAGAGTGGTGAACCTGTGGAATTCTCTACCACAGAAGGCAGTTGAGGCTAATTCATGAAATATATTCAAGAAGGAGTTAGATATATTTCTTAAGGCTAAAGGGATCAAGGGATATGGGGAGAAAGCAGGGACAGGGTACTGAATTTGGATGATCAGCCATGATCTCCTTAAATGGCGGAGCAGGCTCGAGGGGCCGAATGGCCTACTCCTGCTCCTATCTTCTATGTTTCTATCAACGGTGCTATCAAGCAGCACTTGCTCATCAACAACCTGCTCAACGATGCTCAAACATGGACACAAGAGCTGAATTCCAGATGTGAGGCGAGAGTGACTGCCCTTGACATCAAGGCAACATTCGACTGAGCGTGGCACCAAGGAGCCCTTGTGAGCCTGAAGTCAATGGGGGTCAGGTGGACAAGCTCTCCAGTGGGTGGAGCCAGAGAGACTCCATGGAGGTTCAGCTTGAACTGCCACATATAAGTTGCGTCAGGGATCTTAAGTCAGTTTCTCAGTTTGCACTGAGGTTTAATACAGTCGCCACGACTGTGTGTTACTTTCTTTCATTCTGAGGAGAGCTGGTCAAGTCTGTAACTCCGGTAAATCTACAGTGTGCCACTGCAAGTATTCATTTATCCTTTTACTGTTTAATAAATCAGGTCTAGTTTAGTCTATCCCCTTCTGAAATTGAGGAGAATCATGTGAGGGTACATGGAATAACCAGTACCTGAAACACAGCGACCAAAGTTTTCTATTCAATGCTTGGGCTCCCGACAAGTTACTCAGCTTTTTAGGCAGGTAAGGCCACAGTTCAGTTCATATATAACATGAGGGCTAGTCTACGGGAGTGGCCCAAGGTGCTGAACCCGAGAAGACTATCCAGAGCAAAACGCCAAAAATGCAGTGACGGTAACATGTCTTCTCTTGTTCCAGATATTGACAGACCAGCTGTGTATTTCTAGCGTTTTTTAATTTTTAAATCAAATTTAAAGGGCTGGATTTTACCAGCCCCGAGGAGGCGGGTATGGAGGCGGGACTGCCGGGAAAGTGGCAGAATTTGGGGCGGGTGGCAAACCCGCCTCAGTGCCATCTTGCCAGAAGGTGGGAAACCGTCCCGCCCTGGGTCCCATCTCCTTGGAGGCGGGAAGGGATTAAAGCCTATTAACTGCCTGTTAACAGGTAGTTAACAGGCAGAAAATAGGATTATCCCCATTATTCGTCCTGAAGTGCGGGCTTCCCGACCTGAGGGAACCCCGCCGGGGTATAGGAGGCGAGTAGGAGGTCTGCGGGGGTCGGAGGGGTCTGAAAGTGCGATGTAGAGGTGAGTGATGGGTGCAAGTGTGGAGTGGTAAGTATGTGACGTGATGTGTAAAGTGTTAGAAAATGTTAACTTACCTTTGTTTCTACCTACAGCCTTCAGCCGCTGTGGAGCCAGAGTCCCCGACATCTCCATTGTAGAGATCACAGACTGGCTGTTGGATCCACCGATGCAACAGCCAGCTGATTTCTGCAAAGTAGAAAGTTTTGATGAGTCCTGAACACAGGGACTCATCAAACTACACAGAATGTCAAGTGTTTGACAGCTTCACAGAGCTGTCAAACAATGACATTTCTTCTTTCAAAAGTTCTTGACAGATGACACGTCATACGTTGACGTGCTCTGTCACTGACTTCCCCCTAATTGGCCTGCTGAGCCCACTGGGCGGGCTTAACAAGGTCAATCAGGGGAAATTCCCGCTGGTTGGCCAGAAGCTGATGGAGGCGGGACTGAGACCCGGCAAGCAGCAGTCCCGCCTCCAGCACGTCTCCATTCATAAAATCCAGCCCAAACTATTTGAAGTTTTCTTTCTATTTTTCCTGATACGACTGAAAAATGCTGCTCCTCTCTTCCTCATAATCCTTGCGTGTCTCTTCATCTTGTTCAACATTTGCTTTAAAGGACTTGCATTTATCTAGAACCCTGTCACATCTCTCAGACAACGTCTCAAAATGCTTCACGTTCAGTGAATTACTTTGAAATGCGGTGACTTGTTGTGTGGGCAAATGGGGCAGGTACTGTGCACACACCAAGGTCCCGTAAACAGTACTGAGGTAAATGAAGAAGAAAGGAAAAAGATTGTAGGGCTGTGGGGAAAGAGCAACGGGAGTGGGTCTAATTGGACGGCTCTTTCAAAGAGCTGGCACAGGCACAATGGGCTGAATGGCCTCCTTCTGTGCTGTAAGATTCTATGACTAACCAGCTAATCATTTTCTTTGACGATGTTGGTTGAGGGAGGAATGTTGGTCATGACACTGAGCGAATGTTCTGCTCTTCTTTGGATAGTGCTGTAGGATCTTTAACATCCACCTGAACAGGCAGAAGACGGCACCTTGGTTTAACATCTCATCTCTAGGACAAGTTGTGCCGTCTCTTTTGAACAACAACTTGCATTTATATAGCTCCTTTAACATAGTAAAACGTCCCAAGGCGCTTCACAGGTGCGTAATCTGACAAAATTTGACACCGGGACACGTAAGGAGGCAGGTGACCAAAAGCTTGGTCAAAGAGGTAGGTTTTGAGAAGGATCTCAATCTTGAATATATTCAAAGACTCAACTTCCACAGCTCTCTGGGGTAAAGAATTCCAAAGATTCACGACCCTCTGAGAGAAGAAATTCCTCCTCATCTCCGTCTTAAATGGACGACCCGTTATTCTGAGACTGTGCCCCCTCGTTCTAGATTCCCTGACGAGGGGAAACATCCTCTTAGCATCTACCCTGTCCAAAACCCAAAATGTCCCAAGGTGCTTCTCAGGAGCATTATTAGACAAAATGTGACACCGAGCCATATAAGGAGGTATTAGGATAGATGATAAAAAGCTTGGGCAAAGAGGTAGATTTTAAGGAGCATCTTAAAGGAGGAGAGAGAGAGTTAGAGAGGCGGAGAGGTTTAGGGAGGGAATTCCAGAGCTTAGGGCCTCGGCAGCTGAAATGGTGGAGCGATTAAAATTGGGGAATGCACTAGGGACCAGAATTGGAGAATGATAGAGGTATCGGAGGGTTGTAGGGCTGGAGATTGTACAGAGATAGGGAGGGGCGAAGCCATGGATGGATTTGAACACAAGGATGAGAATTTTAAATTTGAAGCGTTGCTGGACCAGGAGCCAATGTAGGTCAGCCACCTTCCTATTTGTGACTCTGCATTTGCCAAAAGAGCTCTGATGAAGGATCCCAACCTGAAACATTAATCTGCCTTTTTTCTTTTCAGGTGCTGATGGATCTACTAAGCATTTACAACATTTTTGATTTTTAAAGGCAGAATTTCCAATAAATCTATCTGCCACATAACCAAAATCAACAAAAGCCAGAACAGGAAAAATTGACTGATCATAGTCATCGAAACCAAGGTAACGGAACTGCAAATTGTAACACAAGCCGACACAATTTAAATATAATACTGAACAAAAATGGCCCATGTTCTCCCTCTATTTTAGCCTTTCACCAGTAAGGCGAGAGAGTGAGAGGGGACAGAGAGGAGGGAAAGAGGGGGCAGAGAGGGGGGGAGAGAGAGGGAGGGAGAGAGTGGGGGAGAGAGCGAGGGAGGGAACAGAGAGATGGGGAGAGAGAGGGGAGAGAGAGAGGGAGAGAGGGGAGAGAAGGAGGAGAGGGGGCAAGAGTGAGGGGAGAGAGGGTGTGGGGAGAGAGTGAGGGAAGAAAGATAGAGGAGAGAGTGGGGGGAAGGGCGAGAGAGACAGTGGGGGAAGAGAGAAGGGGAGAGTGAGGGGAGAGAGAGTGGGGAGAGAGCGGGGGAGAGAGAGGGAGAGAGCGGGGAGAGAGGGAGAGAGAGAGGGCGAGAGAGAATAGGGAGAGAGAGGGAGGGGGAGAGAGTGTGGGGAGAGAGGGAGAGCTAGAGAGAGAGGGGAGAAAGTGGAGGGGGAGTGAGAGAGTGGGGAGAGAGAGGGGGAGTGAGAGCAGAAAGAGAGTGGAGAGAAGGGGGAGGAGAGAGTGTGGGGAGAAAGAGCGGAGAAAGGGAGGGAGAGAGTGAGAGGGGAGAGAGAGGAGGGAGAGAACGGGAGGGGGAGAAAGAAAGGGAGAAAGAAAGGGAGAGAGGGGGAGGGAGAGAGAGGGGTAGAGGGAGGAGGAGAGGCAGAGGGGAGAGAGGGGGAGAGAATGAGGGGGAGATAGAGGGAGAGAAACAGAGGGGGAGGGAGAGGGGAGAGAAACAGAGGGATAGAAAGAGGGGAGAGAGGGAGGAGAGAGCGATGGGGAGAGGGGGGGAGAGACAGAGGGGGCAAAAGAGGGGAGAGAGCGAGGGGGAGAGAGGGAGGAGGAGAGAAAGGGGGTTAATTGTTAGAAAAATCAAGTAGGAATTGCATAGATATTTGGAAGAGAAAGTGATTGAGGGGTAGGAGAGATAGTGTACAATAGTTTTTCAAACGTT
The DNA here is from genome assembly GCA_030390025.1 of Squalus acanthias. Classification (NCBI taxonomy): domain Eukaryota; kingdom Metazoa; phylum Chordata; class Chondrichthyes; order Squaliformes; family Squalidae; genus Squalus; species Squalus acanthias. The sequence continues at coordinate 251,845,233 of CM059425.1, forward strand.
GGGACTGGTCAGTAGCCTCTTACCGTATTGCTCATTTCTCTGTTCGAAACTCCCAAATACAGAAATGTAGGGTACAGGATTGTTTTGGGTCATTTAAATGTCATGAACGTTTACCTCTTTGGCTAATGGAAAACCCACCCTAAGTTAACCACAAACAGCAGACTATTGTCTATTGCTAAGAAAGACAAGAAAACAGAAAACGGCACACTGGGACAGCAACATACCATAGTCTTTTGTCTCGTGCTAAGGAAAACAGCCACAGAATAGGAAAGGTCGCGTCTTTGGACACTGCAACAAAAACTAACGGTGACAGAGAGGCCCCTCTTATGGGAGTCGGAAACCAGAAGACAAAATCTCAAGAGAACGAATTGTGCTATCGGGAGGAGAAGCAATAAGGAGAAGACAAGGGAGAATCATTCTGGTAGACGCTCCTGGCCCTACCCCACCGGAACAAGGGTCTGGTCACTCTGTGTCCTGAACCATAATCCACAGTTGTGAGTATTATTTAGAGCTGTTGCTTATTAATAAAGTGTTTAGTAATCTTAATACCAGTTTCTGAGGTTGTTGTCTCCGCTCAAGGTTAGAGCTAGTAGAGTCATAAAGTCATAACGGCAGAGAAGGAGGCCATTCGGCCCATCGAGTCTGTGCCTGCTCTCGGTAGAGCAATCCAGTCAGTCCCATTCCCCCCGTTCTATCCCCATAGTCCTGCAAGGTTATTTCCCTCAAGTGCCTATCCAGTCTCCCCTTGAAAACATTGAATGTCTCCGCTTCCATCACTTCCGTCGGCAGCGAGTTCCAGGTCATCACCACTCGCTGCGTAAAAAAGTTTTTCCTCACGCCCCCACCCCTGTATCTCTTGCCCAAAACCTTAAATCTGTGTCCCCCTAGTCCTTGTACCATCAACTAGTGGGAATAGGGTTATTTCCCTAAACATAAAGGGACAAAGTAATAATAATCCGACAAAAAGGATATGAACGCAGTGGAAAAGGTACAGCATGAATTGACCCGGGTGCTACCAGCCAAGAGGAGTTACAGTTATGAAGAGAAATGGAGTGGGACTAAATTGGACAGCTCTTTCAATGAGCTGGCACAGGCACGACGGGCCGAATGGCCACCTTCTGTGCTGTAAGATTCGATTCCGCGTGCCTTTGTCATCATCCCCCCTCCGTAAATGGCAACTCAACTTAAAATTCTGCTGCTCAATATTGCCCTGTGCAATGTTAGCCATTTGAATAAATGGACTGAAAATAAAAGGGGTTAATAAAGGAATTTCATCGGAACATGGCAATTCGCTTGTATGTTGGAATCGCTAGCTTTAAACTCCAAACATACTCAGTCAAAAAGATCACTAGTCTCTGAACCCACACCATTATTATTAATTTAGCAGCAAAAAAATTTATTTCATGAACTATTAGCTTGTATCTAAAAGTTTGATATGTTCTTATATTTTTTTTTTGTTGCTTCCCCTTATTCATTCTGACAGATAAAATGTAATCACCCCAAAATAATGTGCCATTTGCAGTGTTCTGATAAAGTGCTGAGTGAAATATCTCGCAGGCATCGGCAGTTGAAGTTTCACTTCAGATCATTAAGTCGGGGTATATCAGAAACCTTCATGCGGACTTCCTTTGGGCTCTCACCAGGAACAACAGTAAGTGGATTGAAGAAACTCTGCTATCAGCTTCACTGCCGGTTCTGATTATTGCTGCCACACTCTCGGTGTTTGAAGCAGAATAGGAAACAAGACCATCAAACAGAAATTGCCCGCTGAATTCCACTTTTAAATGAAAGCTTAGGTTGACAAGAAGAAAAAAAAAACAAGTTCAATTCATTCTGACCATTGCCTCAATATAAATATTCATGCCATTTACATTTTCCTCTCCCTCCCCTCACGGCCATCTTACTTTCAACGAGCAGTCGAGAAGCCTGCCGTCACGTTCCTTAGGTTGCTCCAGTCAACCAGAAAAATAAAGCAAATATACTCAAATCAAAAAAGGAATCAAAAACCATGCACACATAACCATATTCATGGATAACAATTGTTGAAAACACTGCACCAAGTAGCAAATACAATTAGCAATGATCCTTTCTGCGGTGGGATCTATACCCACTATCCTTAAACCCAACACCACTGCCTAATCATCACATGCAACTGTGATGCAACTATATACTTAAAAAGGAAAAAATTGCAACACTGTGGGAAAAGAGCAGGGGGGAGTGGGACTAATTGGATAGCTCTTTCAAAGAACTGGCACAGGCACGATGGGCCGAATGGTGGTATAATTCTATAAGAGTGAAGACGTCTTACTGCAATTATATCGGGCCTTGGTGAGACCACACCTGGAGTATTGTGGACAGTTTTGGTCTCCTTACCTAAGGAAGGATATACTTGCCATAGAGGGAGTGCAACGAAGGTTCACCAGACTGGTTCCTGGGATGGGGGGATTGTCCTATGAGGAGAGATTGAGTAGACTAGGCCTATATTCTCCAGAGTTTAGAAGGATGAGAGGTGATCTCATTGAAACATGCAAAATTCTTACAGGGCTTGAAAGGGTAAAAGCAGGGAGGATGTTTCCCCTGGCTGGGGAGCCTAGAACCAGGGGTCACAGTCTCAGAATAAGGGGTTGGCCATTTAGGACTGAGATGAGGAGAAATTTCTTCACTCAGAGGGCGGTGAATCTTTGGAATTCTCTACCCCAGAGGGCTGTGGATGCTCAGTCGTTGAGTGTATTCAAGTTAGAGATCGATAGATTTTTGAATATTAAGGGAATCAAGGGATATGGGGATAGTGCAGGAAAGTGCAGATGAGGTAGAAGATCAGCCATGATCTTATTGAATGGCGGAGCAGACTCGAAGGGCCAAATGGCCTACTCCTGCTCCTATTTCTTATGTTCTTATGAACTCGTGTACTTTCTCCGCAATTATATCAGTACAAGGGGATCCTTTGCTCTCTTTAACATGCCTTCTCTAACAATATTTTGAAACTAAAATGGACTCAGAACCTGTGGTAAGAAAAATGATGGAAATATACAACATGGACATCAGTAACCGAATCGAGAAAAGGCCAGTTGATGTCTTGTGTAGAGTCCCTTCCACGTTTGAGTTCTGATTAAGGGGCTTTGGGATTTCTGATCGCAACGCCAATGGGAACACCTCTCATTTTAAAAGAGTAAAGAAACAACAGCCGGAGACTTCCTCGGAACTGCTCTCGCACTTGGCTTCGTAACTTCACTGAGGTGGAAACCCCAGTTACGGCGACTGAGCCGCAGCAGCTACGAGGAAACTCCCCGCTGTTGTTTCGTACAGAATATTGGCTACACCCCAGTTAGAGTACTGTGTGCAGTCTTGGGTGCCCCATTATAGAAAGGACATTAAAGCCATAGGGGACTGTAGATTTAGCGGGAGGACGCCAGGGATGGGAAACTATAACTATGACGACAATTGTGCGCGGAGAAATCTAAGAGGACATTTAACAGAGGCCTGCTTCTATCTCTGTAACATTGCCTGCCTCCTTCTCTAACTCAGCCCATATGCTGAGAAGGAAAAATTTGCAGGGCTAGGGGGAAAGAGCAGGGGAGTGTTTACTAATTAGATAGCTCTTTCAATGACCCGGCAGAGGCATGATGGGCCGAATGGCCTTCTTCTGAGCCGTTTGATTTTATAATTCTATTCTATGTGCATTTGTCACCTCCAGACTCGATCACTCCAGTGGTCTTCTGACCAGCCTCTACCCATCATCTACCCTTTGCAAATTGCAACCCAACTTACATAGCCTATTATGCACCGAGCCCTGCTCACCCATCACCCCATCCGGTTCCCCTGTACCTCAAATTTCAATTCTCATCCTTGTCTTTAAATCCCTCCATAGCCTCACTCCTCCCTAGCTCTGTAATCTTCTCCAGACCTACAATCTCTCACCCAGATCTCTCCCTTCCTCTGACTGTGGCCTCTTGTGCATCCCCCTCCTCCCTTTGCCCCAGCATTGGCAAACGTGCCTTCAGATGCCTGGGTCACACTCTCTGGAATTCCTCCCTGCCTCTCCACCTCCCTCTCCTCCCTTAGGATCCCCCCTTAAAACTCACCTCTTTGGCCAAGCTATTGATCAAAAATGGTCACCCTTCCTAATCTCCCTTCTTTGGCTCAGCGTCTGTTTTTCTCATGCCATGGGATACTTTTCTACGTTAAAGGTGCTATAGAAATGCAAGTTGTTATTTGCTAGCTTCAGTACATAAATCTCCCTGTGCTAATTCACTTTCCATCGTTGCATACGCGGGACCCACACTTTTACGACCCATGTGCTAAACTGTACATTTATTGGCGTTGAATTTAGTCTGCCCCATCCCATTGAAAGTCATGGTTCTCTGTGCACTGAGACAAGTCCCTCCAGTGCGCGAACAGCTGATCTTGCAGTCAGTGGGTCGGCATTTCTGCTTGAAGTGGGAGTCGGGTCAGTTAGTTCCCATTTGAGACAATGTTATGCTGGACTGTGTCTAAGAGCTGGGTTTCATCCTGTCAGGATTTTTACCTAAGCAAGGAGGTTGGGTACGGGTTCACACTGGATTAGATTCTGTCTACGAGTGGGATCACGTTGGGTTAGGTCAGGTTAAGTGTGGTTTGGGGTTTGGATTCTGCTGGAGAGCAGGGTCAGGTCAAGAACACATTTTACATACACTCTCAACATAAGCGGTATTGCTTAGCGGACTGAGGAGGAGGTTGGGCTTTGTGTCTGGCGGGACGAGGTATGATGTGTCATACGGTATTATTGGCTGGTGATAGGGAGCAGTTACCAGAAGCCCACATACACAGAGGAGAGAGAGAGAGACACTGTGCCAACAAAAGCCAATAGGACATGTAGGTAACCAGGGAGCAATTAACTTTTTTCTTTTTTAATTAATCCATTAAATATCATCTTCATTGTTTGTCTGTATAAATTAATTTAAACAGTTGCCACAGTATTATTGCAACAAGCCTGGGCCGCATCAATCAGTCTTGTGGATGGATATGTCTCTCAGCACTTGGAAGCACTGCATGGCCAGATGGCTTTCAAGCAACGTTTGCTTTTACACAATATGTGTCTTCCAGGCTTATTAAAAAGTAGAATACTAGCCTCTATCGGAGAAATTAGGACACTTATTTGACCGTCTGAGCTAAAATCTGTCATTCGGGATAAAGTGACTGAGCACTTGCTCAATTATGAGCTGATCAGAGGGAGCCAGCATGTCTTTGTTAAGGGTCAGTCAGTCTGACTAAACTAGTTGAGTTTTTTAAGGAATCCACAAATAAGGTAGATAAGGGACTGCCGATGGATGTTTTCTATACGGACTTCCAGAAGGCATTGGATAAGGTTCCACACAAGAGATTATTCGCAAAAATGAGAGTGCACAGAATTGGAGGTAGCCTTTTGACTTTGGTTGGAAATTGGTTTGGGGGTAGGAGACAGAAAATGGGGATTAGGGGTAGGTACTCTAATTGGTGGGACATAACAAGTGGTGTTCCCCAGGAATCAGTTCTGGGGTCTCAATCTTTCACCATATTTATTAATGACTGGAGAGTTGTGTAGCCAGGTTTTCAGGTGACACTAAGTTAGGAGGGACAGTAAGTAGTGCAGATGAGTGCAAAATGTTACAAAGGAACAGAGACACATAGGCCGGAATTTTCTTTGGGGAGCTGGTTAGGGGCGGGGGGTCGGGGGGGGAGTCCGAGGCGGGCGGGAAACCCGGGAGGCCAGGTTTCCCACAGGCCCTGCCTACTTTACTGGCAGGGCCTAATTTGAATGTGAGGCCTGGGTTTCTCACCCGCAGCCAGCCAGCTTGAGAGGGCGGGTAGGCCTCAGTTGCGAGGGGTCGGTCCGGGGGAGGGATCGCGGGAGGGGGGTCGGCAATCGGGAGGGGGAGAGAGAGGATTGACGGGGGATGGGGGGTGGTTGGGGATGGGGGAGATCGGGGTTCAGGGATCGCGGGGGGGGGGGGTGTCGGCCAGGGATCGGGGTGGGGCGAGTGGAGGATCAGCAGGGGGGTCGGAGGATCGTGGCTGGTCTCATCATCATCGTTGGGGGGGAGGCCTGGGGGTGGAGGGGAGAGCTGGGAGTGCGATCGGAGGCCTCGTGAGGGGGGTCTCCGATCGCGGGGGTGGGTTTAGGTAGGGTCCCAGGATCCAGGTGTAAAGCCAGCAGCAGTCCCCGCCTCGCTTTAACTGCTGGGTTTCACGAATTGTGTGAAACCCGTCCACAGGCAGTTAAACACAAAATAGAGGCTTCCAGCTTCCTTACAATATTTAAATTGAGGCAACGCTCCCTGGGAGCGGGTTGGTCGCCCGTCGCCCCCCCGTCCCGCCACTGGGAAAACTGGAAGTGGGCAGGTTGGAGGTGGGATCAGATTGGAAATCCCATTTTTAACAATTTAACTGGCCCCCGCGCTCCAAACCCACCCTTACTTTTGACGGGAAAGTTACGGCCATTAAGTGAGTGGGCAAAATTATGGCAAATAGAGTTCAACATGGGCAAGTGTGAGGCCATCCGCTTTGGACTCAAGAAAGATGAATCGGAGTATTTTCCAAATGGTGAGAAATTAGGAGCTGTGGAGAAGCAAAGAGATTTGGGAGTCCAAGTACACAAATCATTAAAAGCTAGCGCACAGGTCCTAAAAAATAATTTCAAAGGTATGTTGGCACCAAATTTGGGAATAGGGTGGAGTGTGGCCACAGCTATTCTCATTTAAAAGGCTGCATCTACTTTAAAGGGGTGAGCAGGGCACTTCCAAGAGGCTGAAAAGGGCAAGTGTTGAATTTTTACTGTCAGAAATCAGAGAAAGGAAGAGTGCTGTTGTTGGAAGAGTTGGGAAGAGCCATCACATTTTTTATTATTCGTTCATGGGATGTGGGCGTCACTGGCAAGGCCCAGCATTTATTGCCCATCCCTAATTGCCCTTGAGAAGGTGGTGGTGGTGAGCTGCCTTCTTGAACCGTTGCAGTCCGTGTGGTGAAGGTGCTCCCACAGTGCTGTTAGGGAGGGAGTTCCAGGATTTTGACCCAGCAATGATGAAGGATCGGCGATATACTTCCAAGTCAGGATGGTGTGTGGCTTGGAGGGGAACTTGGAGGTGGTGGTGTTCCCATGCGCCGGCTGCCCTTGTCCTTCTAGGTGGAAGAGGTCGTGGGTTTGGGAGGTGCTGCCGAAGGAGCCTTGGCAAGTTGCTGCAGTGCATCTTGTAGATGGTACACAATGCAGCCACGGTACGCTGGTGGTGGAGGGGAGTGAATGTTTAAGGTGGTAGAGGGGATGCCAATCAAGCGGGCTGCTTTGTCCTGGATGGTGTTGAGCTTCTTGAGTGTTGTTGGAGCTGCGCTCATACAGGCAAATGGAATGTATTCTTGTGCCTTGTAGATGGTGGAAAGGCTTTGGGGATTCAGGAGGTGAGACACTCGCCGCAGAATACCCAGCCTCAGACCATGCAGCAGTGTGGATCATGTAGAAGGAGCTGTGGCCGTGGCTACGGCTTTGAGTGGCACCTCTACAACACCAAGAGCCCCCTAACAGTGTTGGAAGAGATCTGATGGCTTCACAAGGTCAGCAATGGTAAGTGATCCATCAGCTGAATAACAGGAAAGAATACTGAAACACAGAGAGACAAATCATAGAATAGTACAGCACAGAAGGAGGTCATTCATCCCATCGAGTCTGCGCCGGCTCTTTCGAAGAGCGATCCAGTTAGTCTCACTCCCCCCGCTCTTTCCCCAAATCCCTGCAATTTTTTTCTCCTTCAAGTATTTATGCAATTCTCTTTCGAAAGCTACTATTGAATCTGTTTCCACCACCCTATCAGGCAGCGCATTCCAAATCCTAACCACTCGTTGCGTCAAAAAGTTTTCCCCTCATGTCGCTGTTCCCAGCCCTAATATTCATGCTGTGCCATTTGGGGTATCACTTGGCACCTTGTTCCTTGCCCCTGAAGCACAGTAACTTGCCATCACTCATGCCAATTGTTGCAAATCCTGTAATACATGCTCGTACATTGAAGCCTCACATCCTAGGTCCTTATTTCGTTCCACCTGCTGTTATTACCATCCGTTCCGTGAATCGTGACAGATTGTGACTGCAGGATGTGTAGACTTCAGCGGCTAATTAAGACGATGCATTACCCCTACGGGAGAAGACAGCACACAATGCCAGGGAACGGCAAGCGACTAGGGGAGGAACTGCACATTAAGTCAGCATGAAGGAGAATTATTCATTGGAACCAACTGTGGCCTGGTAGTTGGTGATGGAGATATGGGATTCGATGCACCTTCAGTGGGATTGTTAGCATGCAGACATTTCTTATTTAGCGCTTCTATGTATTCTTCATTCTCTCCACCAGCTACCAGATTACTCATAAGAGATCCACAAAGTAGCTGTTTGAGATAGAATGTTTCTCAGGCGGACCCAAGTGAACAGTACTGTTTTTTGTTCTGCTAGAGACTGCAGGCCAGAAAACAGACGAGTATGATGCTAATGAGCCAAACCTTGCTGGAGTGGAGAAACTAGTGGTGTGCGCCGTTAGTTAGATTTATTCCTGTACCCTTCAGCTCGACAATTTTGCCGTAACTTGCTGGAAGTACACAGAATTAGATCGAGTCTATAGCACACAAGTCCAACTGGTCCAAGCCGACGTTTATGCTCCACACGAACCTCCTCCAACCCCTCTTTGTCCAACCCTATCAGCATATCCTTTTATTCCTTTCTCCCTCATCTGGCTTCCCCTTAAAAGCATCTTGTGACATGCAAAATGTACTGCTAGTAGGGATTATTGTGGATGAGTGTTATAAAAGATTTCAGTTCACCAATTAACAGGGTGTATCAGATGTTATATTCCCAGTGAAAGCAGCTTGTAAATTTGTATTGGAAGCCCTTCATATTTAAAATCTTTTTAACCCTTTTGAAAGGAATTCCTTGGGGTTGAAAAGCACAATTACAGTGGGCTCTAAAATACTGGAAATGGTCAACAATTAAAATTTCTAGGGAGAAAGGGTCCAATTCATGACAGGATGTAAATCTCATGTCTTCAGCACTCACTTCCCTTTCAGTAATATCTTATATTCACTATAGAACTATAGAAGTTTACAGCAGAGTAACAGTGCTGGCTCTTTGCTAACTAATTTCTTCGGCAGCACCTCCCAAACCCGCGACCTCAACCACCTCGAAGGACAAGGGCAGCAGGCGCATGGGAACACCATCACCTCCAAGTTCCCCTCCAAGTCACCATCCTGAATTGGAAATATATCGCCGTTCCTTCATCGTCGCTGGGTCAAAATCCTGGAACTCCCTCAACACCACTTTCAAGCCCTATCCCCATAGCCCTTGGTTCCCTTAGTATCCAAAGATTTATCGACCTCTGTCTTGAATATACTCACGACTGAGCCTCCACAGCCCTCTGGGGTAGAGAATTCCAAAGATTCACCACCCTCCGAGTGAAGAAATTTCTCCTCATCTCAGTCTTAAATGGCCGACCCCGCCTCACCCATTTCCATCTTACATGATCTTCCTTACCATTCTCTTTGCTAAGTGAGTGTATTTCAGATCTAGACCCGGATACAAAGAGAAAAACCAACTGCCAGGAAACAGAATACGTATTAGGGAATAAATAAGCTCTGTTGCACTTTGAAAGACCTTCGAAACAATCAGCGATATCCCTAAGGCCTCACGCATTCACTGGGACCTAACTCTGAATGGATCTTCAAGCTCTTTAGCTGAACACGAGCAATCCCAGCGCACCCACAAAATAAATGTAACAGGCCTCGGCTTATTTTCCGATTAATGGAGAAAAAAGGAAACAGATTTCCACTTAGGGAATGATAAGCATAAATCAGCACTTTAGACAAAAGTCATTTTTAAGTCAATAAATTAATCAGTCTCTCGTGTTTGATGAAACTGCTGCGTTTGATCTTTCATGTATGACTAAAAGCTGGAGCCTCCAGTTCTCCAGTGTGTTTTTGATACAACAGCAATCTATTGCACCCAATTTTACAGCATCAATTTAGGTTCTATTAACAAAGGACAAATAGACATGGCTTTCTTTCAAGATTAAACAATCCATAAGGAATGGAATCAAAGACCAATACTCGGAAGGGTACAGATTAGCCTTTGCAAAAGATTGTAATCCATCAAGAGATAAATATTTGCACAGTGCAACAGCCTCATGCAGACAAGCAGCCTGAAGGACCTTTTCAATGCACAAATCAGGAGCTCCGCTGGCTTTTAAAGAGACAGCTCCTCTCCCTACCTGCCTCAAAGGCCGTGTGCTAAAGTGGCAATGGACAACTTTCAGAAGGGGAGAGGGGCAGGTGTCCTCCGAACGCTATTTCTTCGCGATGTGGTAACCGCGATGGGAAGATTCCCTCTGACCACGATTTCTACCAGAATCAATCGCTTGTTCACTGAGAGCCTTTGTTTTTCTGATTCCAGTAGAAACAGTGAACGCTGGGAGTTTTGGTGGCTGACGACACGATGACCAGAGGACATCTTCCTCCCCAGGCACCTGTTGCTTTCCCAGTAGGAATTGGGAATATTGTCCAATGCTGCTGGTTGAAGCGTTAAAGTGGTGGTGAATGAAAACTAATGAGATATTGCTACTCACTAAGAGTGTAATCAAGGTAAGTTTACCCGACTGTCAACCCTTTGCTTACCTGTGACTAATATATCATTTCATGCGTAAGAAGATGCCATGTTTTGTATGTGAATTCAGATGAATTTTACAATCTTTTTACGAAGTAAATCTAGCAAATCATATATCCCAATCTGGCTCGGGCACCAGTTCTGATAGCTGGGCCCGTTTGAATGTATAACAGCAACAACAACAACTTGTATTTATATAGCGCCTTTAATGTAGTAAAATGTCCCAAGGCGCTTCACAGGAGCGTGAGCAAACAAAATTTGACATCGAGCCACATAGGGAGATACAGGTTGGACGTCCAAAATCCGGCACCCTCGGGACCGAGGCTGAGCCGGTTTCCGTGTTTTTACGGACTTCGGAACGTGTTTCTGATGTCCGAAGTCCGGAAATATCCACAACCTGGGCTCGGGCGCTTCCGGACTTCGGACATCAGAAACACGTCCCGAAGTCCGGAAATGCCTGGGCCGCTCCGCGTAGCGCTGACGCGTTTCTCCGCCCCTCCCCTTCTGTTAAAGGGGAGGGACGCTGCGAGCTCTGCAGAGCATCCGATGGCCCACACTAGGCCACCAGGGCGGCGTGGTGCCGTGGCCGCAGCCCGGCGGAAACACTTAGTGGAGCTGTGCAGATTAAGGAGGATAAAACACAACACTAAAGTTTTATTGCATCACTCGCATTTTTCATAGGATTTTTCAAAAAAAGTTAATGGCTTTTTGAAGTACAGGTTGAGCGTCCAAAATCCGGAGTTCCGGATTCCGGAACTTTTTACGGATTCCGGACGACCCTGCCACCAATCGTCCCGGAGTCTGGATTCTGGATTCCGGAACATTCTGGATCTCCGGATTTTGGACGCTCAACCTGTATTAGGGCAGGTGACCAAAAGCTTGGTCAAAGAGGCAGGTTTTAAGGAGCATCTTAAAGGAGGAGAGAGAGGTAGAGAGGTGAAGAGATTTAGGGAAGGAATTCCAGAGCTTAGGGCCTTGGCAGCTGAAGGGAAGGTCAAATACGACACCAAGTTTGCGAACAGTCTGGAGGTGAAAGTGTGCGAGCTTGACCAGTTTTCCCACTGGTGTCAAGAGATTAATTTCATGCTCATCAAGATGCCGAACAGTGATTATAAATCTTCCATATTGATTCAGAATCATAGATATTTCACCACCCAAGAAAACATTTTGGCCCTTTATGCCTGCGCTGGTCCTAATTCTACAGCATTCTTTACTCATTTCCCATTTCCTTGCTCTTTCCCAGTATCGTTAATTTATTTTTCCCCTTCTGCCTTGCCTCAGTGGGTGTGGGTTCAAGTCCCACTCCAGCGACTTGAGCACATAATCTCGGCTGACACAGGAACATAAGAAATAGGAGCAGGAGTAGGCCGTACAGCCCCTCGAGCCTGCTCCGCCATTCAATAAGATTGATGGCTGACCTTCATGTTCAGCTCCACTTCATGCTCGAGTCAGTGCGGTACTGAGGGAGCGCTGCACTGTCGGAGGTGCCGTCTTCCGGATAAGACCTTAAACCGAGGCCCCGTCTGCCCTCTCAGGTGGACATAAAGGATCCCACGGCACTTTTCAAAGCAGGAAGTATTTATCCCTCAACCAAGACCTAAAAGGCTCCTTACATTACAGCAGTGACTGTACTTCAAAAGTATTTAATTGGTTGTAAAGCGCTTTGGGTTATCATGAGGTTGTGAAAGGTGCTATATAAATGCAGGTCTGTCTTTCTTTTCCTTCTTAGGATGCATTTATACTCTAAATGCAGTCATTTCATTTTGCACCAAGGCTTCAGTTTTACTGTCAATTCCGCCTTCATCTGGAATCAGGGGTCGATGTGTCACAGGAGCGAAGTAGAATGAGATCACCTGGAGCAGGGAGTCACCCTTCACTACAGTCCAGAGCAAACTTTCACCTTAAAACCCGATTTACGCTACATAGGTTTAGCGCTGGCGAGGACTGGGAACCACTTTGCAGCGATGCAAAACTTGTAGCATAAATGCATCCTTAAATGCCAAGATTGACTCGACTGGTGATAATGCTGTCCGTGTTCTAAAAACGCTTCGGGTGAAAAATTTCCTCTAACCTCCCTTTATGCTACTGGTGCTAATAAATCTATGTCCCTTGTTATTGATTCACGGAGCAGTGGAATTAATCACTCACTGTTTCCCCTCTCAAACACTTCCATAGTTCTGAACACATTCATTCTTCTTGGCTGCAATGAACATAAGCCACAGTTTTTCACGCCTCTCGTTATTCCCTTATCATCTTGTCCCCTATATAATTTCTGTAAATCGAATTTCCTTGTTCACTAAACTTCAGAATTTAGTGGGTATCATAGGGGTGCTCAGTGGAACCCACCACATTCCTACTTATTCAGAAATAATTCTTCTTGCATGACCTGGTAGAGGTCTTTAAAATTATAAAGGGGTTTGGGACATAGTGAAGATGTTTCCACTTGTGGGACGAGTCCAAAACTGGGGGCCATAAATATAAGATAGTCACTTATAAATCCAATAAGGAATTCAGGAGAAACCTCTTTTCTCAGAGAGTGATGAGAATGTGGAACTCGCTACCACACAGAGTGGTTGAGGCGAATAGCGTAGATGCATTTAAGGGGAAGCTAGATGTGTACATGAGGGGGAAAGGACCAGAATGATAAGTTGATGGGGTGAGATGAGGTAAGGTGGGAGCAGGCTCGTGTGGAGCGTAAACACCGGCACAGACCAGTTGGTTCGAATGGCTTGTTTCTGGGCTGTAAATTCTATGTAACTATCCCTCCATTTAGCGGCTCAGAAAATCGACCTTTTTGTCTCTCGCGAATAATCAGATCAACTCACTCATGGGATTTAAGTTGTATAGAAATTACATAAAGTTTTTTGTCATTGAAAGGATTTACTTATAAGGAACACTGGAATTACCACTTAAGATGAAGCCTAGTTATTCTCTGTCGCTTCTTCCATTCTGTGTAATGATCAATCAATAAGCGGCATTCTATTCTATCCAATTCAATTATTTTAGCATTGTTGCTGTTTGATTGAAAATCACTCATTGTCCGTATTGCAGCTCCAGTTTAAAGTTTAAACTAAAATTTTTACTTAAACTTTACTGATGTTTGTACAAAAACTACGAACATATAAACTTGAACATCCGCTGTCTTAATTGGAAGTGTTAACCCATTTATCTTAACCGGGTTCATCTCTTCGTTAAAATAGCGAACAAAGGAATTTCATATTGCACGAACAGTAAACATGTTCAAAATTTTCCCACAACATAATTTCAAGGCAGTGAGGAGCTTTTTTGATTAGCAAGTACGCATAACAGAACAACAACTTGCATTTATATAGCACCTTTAACGGAGCAAAATGTCCTACGCGCTTAACAAGAGCAATTATTAATAAACATTTTGACACCGAGTCACATCAGAAGCTATTAGGTCAGGTAACAAAAAGCTTGGTCAAAGCTGTAGGTTTTAAGGAGCATCTTGAAGGAGGAGAGAGAGATAGTGAGGCGGAGAGGTTTAGGCAGGGAATTCCAGAGCTTAGGGCCCAGGCGGCTGAAGGCACGGCCGCCAATAGTGAGCGACGAAAATCGGGGGTGCACAAGAGGCCAGAATTGGAGGAGCGCAGAGATCTTGGAGGGTTGTTGGGCTGGAGGGAGGTTACAGAGATAGGGAGGGGCGAGAACATGGAGGGATTTGTAAAGAAGGATGAGAATTTTAAAATTGAGCCGTTGCTGGACCAGGAGACAATGTAGGTCAATGAGCACAGGGATGATGAATGAATGGGATTTGGTGCGAGTTAGTATTCGGAGTTTTGCATGAGCTCACGTTTATGGAGGGTGGAAGATGGGAGGCCGGCCAGGACTGCATTAGAATAGTCAAGTCCAGAGGTAACAAAGGTACGGATGAGAGTTTCGGCAGCAGATGAGCTGAGACAGGGGCGGAGTCGGGCGATGTTACCGAGGTGGAAATAGGCCGTTTTGGTGATGGACCGGATATGTGGTCAGAAGCTCATCTCCGGATCAAGTAGGATGCCAAGGTTGTAAACGGTCAGGTTCAGCCTCAGACAGTGGCCAGGGAGAGAGATGAAGTTGGTGGCTGGGGAATGGAGTTTGTGAATATATTATTATACATTATAATTATCCATCCAAAGTTGTTAAACATGAGGTACAATATAAGAACACAAAGAAGAATTTACTCCTTGATAACAAATTCAACACTCAAGAAGCTCGACACCATCCAGGAAAAAGCAGCCCGCTTGATTGGCACCCCATCCACCACCTTAAACATTCACTCCCTCCACCACCGGCGCACCGTGGCTGCAGTGTGTACCATCTACAAGATGCACTGCAGCAACTCGCCAAGGCTTCTTCGGCAGCACCTCCCAAACCCGCGACCTCTTCCACCTAGAAGGACAAGGGCGGCAGGCGCATGGGAACCCCACCACCTCCAAGTTCTCCTCCAAGTCACACACCATCCTGACTTGGAAATATATCACTGTTCCTTCATCGTCGCTGGGTCAAAATCCTGGAACTCCCTCCCTAACAGCACTGTGGGAGCACCTTCACCACACAGACTGCAGCGGTTCAAGGCGGCGGCTCACCACCACCTTCTCGAGGGCAATTAGGGATGGGCAATAAATGCTGGCCTTGCCAGCGATGCCCACATTCCAGGAACAAATAAAAAAAAATGAAAACAATAAGTAGGCCTTAATTGTTACCTTCAGAGACATAAGCAGAAACATACAGGGTACATTATGAACATTAATATAATGTGACCCATATCCCTTGTGTGCAATATCTATTGTATCCTATGGGTCTTCATAATTTATTAAGCTTTATATCAAACCTAATTAGAGTTAGACAAAGAACTTTAATCATAATTAATTTGCGTCAAATGTTTAATGATGAGCGATATTTACAGACTCCTTGGTCTGTTATTCTGTGATGCGCAGGGTTAAATTCTTTTACACTGTTCGGATTTTTTTTAAACTGCTGTTTAAGGTGAGGATAAATCTTCAAAGCAAAAAAAAAAAATGCCTTATGAATCTGAAGATGTCGTGTCCATGAAATGTGAGAAATGATTATGTGGAGAAGATGAGACCTGTCATTTGGAGTGCGAATGGAATGCAGACGGGATCGCTAATGCGTTCTGTCACTTTTTGACTTGCCACGCTCTGCGTGGGCTTCGTTAATAATTGCTCTTGATTTCACCGCAGTCTACACACGACTGTCTTTTAAACATTGCGGACGAGCGTCTCTCAGTGAGACTGGAGGGTGCAGCCTCACTGAAGCTACACGCACTTCGCAAAGAGTGGGGGGGGGGGGGGGCGGTGAGAGGGACCGACATCCACTGGCAACCTGAAACCACAGTGATTAAATCAGAAAACACTGGCAACACTCGGCCCGTCGGGCAGCATCCTGTGGAGAGAGGTGTGGTAGGGCATGTGCTTCAAGTCGATGACCTTTGGTCAGGGTTCTCCCCTCCGTTCCTTAAGGAATCTAGGGTAGTCTTTCGGGCGAGACGTTAAACTGAGGCCCCGTCTGCTCTCTCAGATGGACGTTAAATATCCCATGGCACTATTTCGAAGAAGAGCAGGGGAGTTATCCCCGGTATCCTGGGGCCAATATTTATCCCTCAACCAACATCACTAAAACAGATGATCTGATCATGATCACATTGCTGTTTGTGGGAGCTTGCTGTGCGCAAATCGGCTGCCGCCTTTCCTACATTACAACAGTGACTACATTTCTAAAGTACTTAATTGGCTGTAAAGCGCTTTGGGACATCCTGAGGCTGTGAAAGGCGCTAAATAAATGCAAGTTCTCTCTTTCTTTCTAGTCCATGTGCCTTGTGGACCCTTTACTTTATGGATATCACCAATGAGGGAAATAACTGTGGCACCTTTCAACTTCTCCCTTCGTAAGTTCTGTCCCACACATGGTTCCTATTTTTACTTCCAACGTGCCTGACTTTGAACGTCATTTGACTGGTGATCTGATCCACTCAAAATCTGGTTCAGAAGCGAGAGTGCCACAAGCTGATGCAGACCTACAACCTTCCAATTATCACCAGCCAACGACTGATTAAATTTACTCTGGCTTTTGCTCTCATTAAAAACAAATTGTTTGAAAGACTTCAGCATACGCATCTCGTTACATAAATGCATCAAAAACTTCTCGTTAGTCACTCCATGTGGAATTAATTGTCTTATTTCATTATCTCATTAAATTTCCCAGTTACATGTCGCAATAAGCCAGATTATTCCAAGTGATTGCTTCTTGTCTATTTAAGTCACTTAATCAGGCACATTAGATAATCCTCAAAATATTTATGATATCCAGGGGTGTAATTTCCTTACACATCCCCGATTGCCATCGCTCCACCATTGGCAGCCGTGCCTTCAGCTGCCTAGGCCCTAAGCCTGAGTGTCAGTCGTGGCTCAGTGGGTAGCACGCTCGCCTCTGAGTCAGAAGGTCGTGGGTTCATAGTCCTACTCCAGAGACTTGAGCATAAAAATCTAGGCTGACACTCCAGTGCAGTGCTGAGGGAGTGCTGCACTGTCGGAGGTGCCGTCTTTGGGATGAGATGTTAAACTGAGGCCCTGTCTGCCCTCTCAGGTGGATGTAGAAGCACTATTTCAAAGAAGAGCAGGGGAGTTATCCCCGGTGTCCTGGCCAATATTTATCCCTCAACCAACATCACTAAAACAGATTATCTGGTCAATATCACATTGCTGTTTGTGGGAGCTTGCTGTATGCAAATTGGCTGCCGCATTTCATTCATTACAACAGTGACTACACTTCAAAAAGTACTTCATCAGCTGTAAAGTGCTTTGGGATGTCTGGTGGTCATGAAAGGCGCTATATAAATCCAAGTCTTTCTTTAAGTTCTGGAATTCCCTCCCGAAACCTCACCACCTCTCTCTCCTCCTTCAGTCTGCTCCTTAAAACATACCTCTTTGAGTATGCCTTTGTACAGGGCCTTGGTGAGACCATACCTGGAGTACTGTGCACAGTTTTGGGCTCCTTATCTACTTACCTTGGAGACGGTGCAACGAAGGTTCACTAGATTGATTCCTGGGATGAGAGGGCTGTCCTATGATGAGAGATTGAGTAGAATGGGCCTATACTCTCTGGAGTTTAGAAGAATGTGAGGTGATCTCATTGAAACATACAAGATTCTGAGGGGGATTGACAGGGTAGATGCTGAGGAGGTTGTTTCCCCTGGCTGGAGTGTCTAGAACTAGGGGGCATAGTCTCAGGATAAGGGGTCGGCCATTTAAGACTGAGAGGAGGAGGAATTTCTGCACTCGGAGGGTTGTGAATCTTTGGCTGAGTCTTTGAGTGTATTCCAGGCTGAGATAGATCGATTTTTGGACTCTAAGGGAATCAAGGGATATGGAGATCGGGTGGGAAAGTGGAGTTGAGGTCGATGATCAGTCATGATCTTATTGAATGGCGGAGCAGGCTCGAGGGGCCGTATGGCCTCCTCCTGCTCCTATTTCTTATGTTATGTTCTTAAGCTTTTGGTCACCTGTCCTAATATCTCTTTATGTGGCTCGGTGCCAAATTTGTTTGATAACGCTCCTGTGAAGCGCTTTGGGACATTTTGCTACATTAAAGGCGCTATATAAATGCAAATAACAACAGAAAACGCTGGAAACACTCAGCAGGCCGGGCAGCATCCGTGGAGAGAGAAACAGAGTTAACGTTTCAGGTCTGGGACCCGTCATCAGAACTGGAAAAAGTTGGAGATGTAACAGATATTAAGAAGGTGCAGAGACAGGGGGAGGGGGGGAGGAAGGAATTGAAGGAATATACTGTGTTTATGTAAGAGGCAGGAAAGATAAAATGTTGCAAATGGGAATGGCAAAATCATACAGCAGGAAAAATGGGGGCGGGGGTTATTGTCTGAAATTGTTGAACTCAATGTTGAGTCCAGAAGGCTGTAAAGTGCCTAATCGAAAGATGAGGTGCTGTTCCTCGAGCTTACGTTGCGCTTTATTGGAACAATGTAAGAGGCCGAGGGCAGAGAGATCAGAGTGGGAGTGAAGCGGAGAATTAAAGTGACAGGCGACCGGAAGCTCAGGGTCACCCTTACGGACTGAACAGAGGTGGTTCCGCAAAGCGGTCGCCCAATCTGCGTTTGGTCTCCCCAATGTAGAGGAGACCGCATCGTGAGCAGCGAATACAGTATATTAAATTGCAAGAAGTACAAGTAAATCGCTGTTTCATCTGGAAAGGGTGTTTGGGGCCCTGGACAGTGGGAAGGGAGGAGGTAAAAGGGCATGTAAAAGAGCCTTCTGGACTCAACATTGAGTTCAACAATTTCAGACTATAATCCCTGCCCCCATTTTTCCTGCTGTATGATTTTGCCATTCCCATTTGCAACATTTTATCTTTCCTGCCTCTTACATAAGCACAGTATATTCCTTCAATTCCTTCCTCTCCTCCCCCCTCCCCCCACCCCTGTCTCTGCACCTGTTTAATATCTGTTACATCTCCAGCTTTTTCCAGTTCTGATGAAGGGTCCCAGACCTGAAACGTTAACTCTGTTTCTCTCCACGGACGCTGCCTGGCCTGCTGAGTCTTTCCAGCGTTTTCTGTTGTTATTTCAGATTTCCAGCATCCGCAGTATTTTGCTATTCGATATAAATACAAGTTGTTGTTGTTGATTGGTTGGTTAACACTTCTTGTGTAAAATTCCTCTGTATAATATTTTCACACGGTCGTTATCACGCTTCATCATTTCACTTCCACTAATCGTGCACTGATGAATATGTTCCATTAAATTCCTTTTTGCGTTCATTTATCACAGTCATCAATCCATTTAAAGTAAATTGGAAACGCGAGCTCACATAGATCTTGCTCCTGACAGCAACGAGGTACATTCCCCTTGATGTGGCACAAAAACCTATCGTCGAACCACATGTCGAAGCACAAACCTATCCCTCAAACAACATAACAAAAAAAAACAGATTACCTGTTCAATATCACATTGCCGTTTGTGGGATCTTGCTGTGTGCAAATTGGCTGCCGCTTTTCCTACATTACAACAGTGACTACACTTCAAAAGTACTTCATTGGCTGTAAAGTGCTTTGAGACGTCCTGTGGTCCTGAAAGTCGCTATAGAAATGCAAGTCTTTCTTTCTTTCTTTCTTTCTTTCTTTCTTTCTTTCTTTCTTTCTTTCCCTCTCTCCCTCCTTCACTCCCTCTGTCCCTCTCCCCCTCCCTCTGTCCCTCTCTCCCTCCCTCTCTCGCTCTCTCCCCGTCCCTCCATTCCTTTCTTTCTTTCATCTGTTTCTTAACTCCACTCACCTGCTTTGGTTCCATAACCCTTAATACCCTTGCCTAACAAAAACCTATCAATCTCAGTTTTGAAATTTTCAATTGACCCAGCATCCATAGAAACATAGAAAAATAGGAGCAGGAGTAGGCCATTCAGCCCTTCGAGCCTGCTCCGCCATTCAATATGATCATGGCTGATCCTCTATCTCAATACCATATTCCCACTCTCTCCCCATACCCCTTGATGCCTTTTGTGTCTAGAAATCTATCTATCTCCTTCTTAAATATATTCAGTGAATTGACCTCCACAGCCTTCTGTGGTAGAGAATTCCACAGGTTCACCACCCTCTGACTGAAGAAATTTCTCCTCATCTCAGTCCTAAATATCCTACCCCTTATCCTGAGTCTGTGACCCCTCGTTCTAGACCCCCCAGCCAGGGGAAACATCCTCCATGCATCCAGTCTGTCTAGCCCTGTCAGAATTTTATACATTTCAATGAGATCCCCTCTCATTCTTCTAAACTCTCGTGAATACAGACCTAGTCGACCCAATCTCTCCCCATACAACAGTCCTGCCATCCCAGGAATCAGTCTGGTGAACCTTCGCTGCACTCCCTCTATGGCAAGTATATCCTTTCTTAGGTAAGGAGACCAAAACTGCACACAGTACTCCAGGTGTGCTCTCACCAAGGCCCTGTACAACTGTAGCAAGACATCCTTGCTCCTGTACTCAAATCCTCTTGCAATGAAGGCCAACATACCACTTGCCTTCCTAAATGCTTGCTGCACCTGCATGTTTGCTTTCAGTGACTGGTGTACAAGGACACCCAGGACCTTTTGTACATCAACCACAGCCTTTTGGGGGGAGAGAGTTCCAAATTTCGGAAGCGAGTGATGTACACTGGGAGGTATGCGGCCTCTTCGTGCAGACTAGCCTCCCACCCACTGCAAACTCCCTCAACCATACCAGCTCCAGGACTATCTGCTGAGCTGAAAGTCCACATAGTTCACATTGTTGACAAGGACCTGTTGATGCTATAACTATTGCAGCATCTAAATCCCTCCCCCCCCCGCCCCCACTCCCACACAAGCCCCATCCAAAGGAAAGAGCAAGGGGAGTGGGACTAATTGGATAGCTCTTTCAAAGAGCCGGCACAGGCACGATGGGCCGAATGGCCTTCCTTCTGTGAATTTGACCAATCCCTTACCAGGGATGACTCAAGCCTTGTCCCCAAGCACCCCTCAGCCTAATGTATAGAATTATATGACTATGTGTGATCCTCACTGCTACTATTGTGAAATGTGTACAACAGGAGTGTTGGCCAATTTGTCAGCCACTATCCACATGTGGCTAATTGGGAATCCAGACGTGGCTAATTGCATTTCTGATTAGTGAATAGAAAATGAGTAATAGACACCGTGGTTGGGCATGTGATCTCAACACTCAGATTCTCACGGCATATGCATGTGGACTTTCAGCTTTTATTTTATGTTTGTGAGTAAAATAGTAAGACAGAAAACAGTGTGGAAGTGATTTTTGATCACTGCAAGTGCTTTACTTCCTTGGTTACTGCACGGTGGTAGATGTTTGTAAAGTAAATATACACAGGTGAAGTACATTTAGGAGCATAGGAACATGAGCAATGCTCCCTCTAAGTGCGGCCGCGCAGCAATCTGCAGGGTCCCGCGCAGGCTGCTCACCCGCTTTTCCATTGTAAATACCGCGCACCCGCAGAAATTTAAAGGGACCGCGCATTAAAAGAAACAGGCCGCGCGGAACAAAGCACAGCTTACAGGGAACACTGATCAAGAGTAGGTCATTCAGCCCCCGTTTAGTTTGATCACAGCTGATCTGTATCTTAACTCCATCTACCCGCCTTGGTTCCGTAACCCTAACTACCCTCGCCGAACAAAAATCTATCAATCTCAGTTTTTAAAATTTTCAATTGACCCCCCCCGCTCCCCCCCCCCCCCCCCGCCGCAGCCTCAACAGCTTTTTTGCGGGAGAGAGTTGCAGATTTCTACGTCTTGTGTGATTGTATGTAAGGCGTTTTCTACTAATGGAAACGGTAGCGTAGTGGTAATGTCACTGGGCTAATGTCACTCCCCCACCATCAACATCCTGGGGGTCACCATTGATCAGAAACTTAACTGGACCAGCCACATTAATACTGTGGCAACAAGAGCAGGTCAGAGGCTGGGTATTCTGCGGCAAGTGTCTCACCTGCTAACTCCCCAAAGACTTTCCACCATCTACAAGGCACAAGTAAGGAGTGTGAGGGAATACTCTCCACTTGCCTGGATGAGTGCAGCTCCAGCAACACTCAAGAAGCTCGACACCATCCCAGGCAAAGCAGCCCGCTTGATTGGCACCCCATCCACCACCTTAAACATTCACTCCCTCCACCACCTGCGTACCGTGGCTGCAGTGTGTACCATCTACAAGATGCACTGCAGCAACTCACCAAGGCTTCTTCGGCAGCACCTCCCAAACCACCCAGCGGGTTGTGGGGGTCTGGAACTCACTGCCTGAAAGGGTGGTAGAGGCAGGAACCCTAACCACATTTAAAAAGTACTTGGATGTGCACTTGGGATGCTCTAACCTGCAGGGCTACGGACCGAGAGCTGGGAAGTGGGATTAGGCTGGATAGCTCTTTGTTGGCCGGCGCGGACACAATGGGCCGAAATGGCCTCCTTCCGTGCTGTAACTTTCTATGATTCTATGACCACCACCTCCAAGTTCCCCTCCAAGTCACATCACATCCTAACTTAAAAGTATATCGCTGATCCTTCATCATCGCTGGGCCAAAATCCTGGAACTCCCTCCCTAACAGCACTGTGGGAGCACCTTCACCACACGGACTGCAGCGGTTCAAGAAGACGGTTTACCACCACCTTCTCAAGGGCAACTAGGGATGGGCAATAAATGCTGGCCTTGCCAGCGACGTCCACATCCCATAAACAAATAAAAATAAATGTCATCAAAATGGTGTCACCGGAGACACATCTGTGGCGAGTCAGCGATTTCTCTTCGCCGACACTGTGCTGCAGTGCATACTCTGTATAAAACCAGGTCCTACAATCAGGGTATCTTCTTGCATAAAATAAAGTTACAACAAACAAATAAAATAATGAGATAACAAGTGCGGTGAACTAGCACCCAGAGGAAATGTTCGTATACGCGCTGACCAGTGTGCTACCAGAGGAAATCACTTCACGTATAGGTTGTTGAGATGCACGTATATCTGGGCAGGTTTTTGGAGATAAATGATTGTAGCGGAAGGATCTGAAACGGAGAATCATTAGTTGGGTATAAGAAAGAAAAGCAGCCCATTTCATGCATCATTTTCAGATGAAGATCAAAGTGAAGTTGCTAAATTTTTTTATGAGTTCAAGTAATTTCTGGATCATACAGCTACCATCTAATCATCACCATCCATATTATTCCCTATTTTGCTTTTTGTCCTGTGTTTCTTTTCCTTCATTGTTTTATTTTGCTTTCAGTTTGGCTGAAGATATACACTCAGTACGGCCAGCATCTTCGCACAGTGGACACTCCATTTTCTCAATTAAAGGGCCCGGCCAAAAATAATCTGTTCTCATGGTCAGTTTAAATTGCGCAGGTTGTCAAGTCCAATTTATTGTGCTTCTTGCTTTTAGTGGCAAAGGGGCCTTTCCAATTGATTGATTTTTTTTATTGGTTCCTGGGATGTGGGCGTCGCTGGCAGGGCCAGCATTTATTGCCCATCCCTAGTTGCCCTCGAGAAGGTGGTGGTAAGCCGCCTTCTTGAACCACTGATGTCTGTGTGCTGTAGGTACTCCCACAGTGCTGTTAGGGAGGGAGTTCCAGGATTTTGACCCAGCGACGATGAAGGATCGGCGAGATACTTCCAAGTCAGGATGTGATGTGACTTGGAGGGGAACTTGGAGGTGGTGGTCATAGAATCATAGAAAGTTACAGCACGGAAGGAGGCCATTTCGGCCCATTGTGTCCGCGCCGGCCAACAAAGAGCTATCCAGCCTAATCCCACTTCCCAGCCCTTGGTCCATAGCCCTGCAGGTTAGAGCATCCCAAGTGCACATCCAAGTACTTTTTAAATGTGGTTAGGGTTCCTGCCTCTACCACCCTTTCAGGCAGTGAGTTCCAGACCCCCACAGCCCGCTGGGTGAAGAAATTTCCCCTCAAATTCCCTCTAAACCTTCCACCAATTATTTTAAATCTGTGCCCCCTGGTTTTTGACCCCTCTGTTAAGGGAAATAGGCCCTTTCTATCCACTTTATCTTTGCCCCTCATAATTTTATACACCTCAGTAAGGTCTCCCCTCAGCCTCCTGGTGGTGGTGAGCCGCCTTCTTGAACCGCTGCAGACCTTGTGGTAAAGGTGCTCCCACAGTGCTGTTAGGGAGGGAGTTAGGGAAGGAGTTCCAGGATTTTGACCCAGTGACGATGAAGGAATGGCGATGTATTTCCAAGTCAGGATGGTGTGTGACTTGGAGGGGAACTTGCAGGTGATGCTGTTCCCATGCACCTGCTGCCCTTGTCCTTCTAGGTGGTAGAGGTCGCGGGTTTGGGAGGCGTTGCCAAAGAAACCTTGGAGAGTTGCTGCAGTGAATCTTGTAGATAGTACACACTGCAGCCATGGTGCGCCGATGGTGGAGGGAGTGAATGTTTAAGGTGGTGGATGGGGTGCCAATCAAGCGGGCTGCTTTGTCCTGGATGGTTTTGAGCTTCTTGAGTGTTGTTGGAGCTGCACTCATCCAAGCAAGTGGAGAGTATTACATTACACTCCTGACTTGTGCCTGAAGATGGTGGAAAGGCTTTGGGGAGTCAGGAGGTGAGGTACTCGCCACAGAATACCCAGCCTTTGACCTGCTCTTGTTGCCACAGTATTTATGTGGCTGGTCCAGTTAAGTTTCTGGTCAATGGTGACCCCCAGAATGTTGATGGTGGGGATCCGGCGATGGTAATGCCGTTGAATATCCAGGGGCGGTGGTTAGAGTCTCGCTTGTTGGAGATAGTCATTGCCTGGCACTTGTGTGGCATGAATGTTACTTGCCACTTATCAGCCCAAGCCTGAATGTCGTCCAGGCCTTGCTGCATACGGGCATGGACTGCTTCATTATCTGAGGAGTTGTGAATGGAACTGAACACTGTGCAATCATCAGCAAACATCCCCACTTCTGACCTCATGATGGAGGGAAGGTCATTGATTAAGCAGCTGAAGATGGTTGGGCCTAGGACTCTGCCCTGAGGAACTCCTGCAGCGATGTCCTAAGGCTGAGATGATTGACCTCCAATCATCACAACCATCTTCCTTTGTGCTAGGTATGACTGCAGCTAGTGGAGCGTTTTCCCCCTGATTACCACTGACTTCAGTTTTACTAGGGCTCCTTCATGCCACACTCGGTCAAATGCTGCCTTGATGTCAAGGGCAGTCACTCTCATCTCACCTCCAGAATGCAGCTCTTTTGTCCATGTTTGCACCAAGGCTGAAATGAGGTCGGGAGCCGAGTGGTTCTGGTGGAACCCAAACTGAGCATCAGTGAGCAGGTTATTGGTGAGTAAGTGCTGCTTGATAGTACAGTTGACGACACCTTCCATCACTTTGCTCATGACTGAGAGTAGACTGATGGGGCGGTAATTGGCCGGGTTGGATTTGTCCTGCTTTTTGAGGACAGGACATACCCAGGCAGTTTTCCACATTGTCGGATAGATGCCAGTGTTATAGCTGTATTGGAACAGCTTGGCTAGAGGCGCGGCTAGTTCTGGAGCACAAGTCTTCAGCACGACAGACGGGATGTTGTCGGGGCCCATAGCCTTTGCTGTATCCAGTGCGCTCAGCCGTTTCTTGATGTCACGTGGAGTGAATCAAATTGGCTGAAGACTGGCTTCTGTGATGGTGGGGACCTCGGGAGTAGACCGATATGGATCATCCACTCGGCACTTCTGGCTGAAAATGGTTTCCAATTGATGGAGCAATTCCCACTCAAAAACAAAAAGTTGCATTTCTATAGCGCCTTTAAAGTAGTAAAACGTCCCAAGGTGCTTCGCAGGAGCGTTATCGAACAAAATTTGACACCGAGCCACAGAAGGAAATATTAGAACAGGTGACAGAAAGCTTAATCAAAGAGGTAGGTTGTTATGGAGCATCTTAAAGGACGAGAAAGAGGTGGAGAGGTTTATGAAGGGAATTCCAGAGCTTAGGGCCTAGGAACATGAAAGTATGGCCACCAATGGTGGAGCGATGAAACTGGGGATGCGCAATAGGCCAAAA
This sequence comes from Squalus acanthias, assembly GCA_030390025.1. Lineage (NCBI taxonomy): Eukaryota > Metazoa > Chordata > Chondrichthyes > Squaliformes > Squalidae > Squalus > Squalus acanthias. Next base: position 251,871,432 of record CM059425.1, read on the forward strand.
TTGGAAGAGCGCAGATAAGATCTGAATTTTAAAATCAAGGCGTTGCTGGACCGGAAACCAATATAGGACAGCAGGCACAGGCGTGATTAGTGAACAGCACTTGGTGCGAGTTAGGATATGGGCAACAGAGTTTACAGAGGGTGCAAGGTGGGAGGCCAGCCAAGAGAGCATTGTAATACTCGAGACTAGAGGTAAAAGCTCAAGCTGTTGCCGTTTGATCCCCTTCACAGCCATTGAATACACGCCGTCCTTCCAATACTGCTGTGCACTTTGGGCAGTGCATCTTTCAGGGCAACTTCAGAGCAATGTAAGCATTGAAGATGCCACAAATACATATTTACACTCTGCAATACTTCTACATAGAAACATCGAAGATAGGAGCAAGAGTAGGCCATTTGGCCCCTCGAGCCTGCTCCGCCATTCAATGCGATCATGGCTGATCATCCAAATTCAGTACCCTGTCCCTGCTTTCTCCCCATATCCCTTGATCCCCTTAGCCTTAAGAAATATATCGAACTCCTTCTTGAATATATTTAATGAATTGGCCTCAACTGCCTTCTGTGGTAGAGAATTCCACAGGTTCACCACTCCTGGGTGAAGAAATTCCTCCTCATCTCTGTCCTAAATGGCTTACCCCTTATCCTTAGACTGTGACCCCTGGTTCTGGACTCCCCCGCCATCGGGAACAGCCTTCCTGCATCTAGTCTGTCTAGTCCTGTTATAATTTTATAAGTTTCAATGAGATCCCCTCTCATTCTTCTAAACTCTAGCGAATATAAGCCTAATCGACCCAATCTCTCTTCAAACGTCATTCCTGCCATCCCAGGTATCAGTCTGGTGAATCTTCGCTGCACTCCCTCCATGGCAAGAACATCCTTCCTCAGATAAGGCGACCAAAACTGCACACAATACTCAAGGTGTGGTCTCACCAAGGCCCTGTACAACTGCAGCAAGACATCCTTGCTCCTGTACTCAAATCCTCTTGCTATGAAGGCCAACATACCATTTGCCTTCTTAACCGCCTGCTGCACCTGCATGCTTACCTTCAGCGACTGGTGCACAAGGACACCCAGGTCTCGTTGCACTTCCCCTTTTCCCAATCTATTGCCGTTCAGATAATAAACTGTCTTCCTGTTTTTGCCACCAAAGTGGATAACCTCGCATTTATCTACATTATACTGCATCTGCCATGCATCTGCCTAATCACCCAACCTGTCCAAATCATACTGGAGTTTCTCTGCATCCTCCTCACAGCACACACGCCCACCCAGCTTTGTGTCGTCTGCAAACTTGGAGATATTACATCTAGTTCCCTCGTCTAGATCATTAATATATATTGTGAATAACTGGGGTCCTAGCACCGATCCCTGCAGTACCCCACTAGTCACTGCCTGCCACTCGGAAAAAGACCCGTTTATTCCAACTCTTTGCTTCCTGTCTGCCAACCAGTTTTCTATCCAAGTCAGTACCTTACCCCCAATCCCATGTGCTTTAACTTTGCATGCTAATCTTTTATGCGGGACCTTATCGAAAGCCTTCTGAAAGTCCAAATACACCACATCCACTGGTTCTCCCTTGTCTATTCTACCAGTTACATCCTCAAAAAATTCCAGTAGATTAGTCAAGCATGATTTACCTTTTGTAAATCCATGTTGACTTTGTCCGATCCTGTCACTGTTTTCCAAGTGCTCTGCTATTACATCTTTTATAATGGACTCTAGCATTTTCCCCACTACCGATGTCAGGCTTACCAGTCTATAATTCCCCGTTTTCTCTCTACCACCTTTTTTAAATTGTGGGGTTACATTAGCTACCCTCCAATCCATGGGAACTGTTCCAGAGTCTATAGAATTTTGGAAGATGACCAGCAATGCGTCTACTATTTCTAGGGCCACTTCCTTAAGTACCCTAGGATGTAGATTGTCAGGCCCTGGGTATTTATCGGCCTTCAATCCCATCAATTTCCCTAACACCATTTCCCTACAAATACTGATTTCATTCAGTTCCTCCCTCTCATTAGACCCTATGTTGCCTGACATCTCTGGGAGTTTATTTGTGTCCTTTGTGAAGACAGAACCAAAGTATGTATTTAATTGGTCAGCCATTTCTTTGTTCCCCATTATAAATTCCCCTGATTCTGACTGCAAGGGACCTACGCTTGACTTCACCAATCTTTTTCTCTTCACATATCGATAGAAGCTTTTACAGTCAGTTTTTATGTTCCCTGCAAGCTTACTCTCATACTCTATTTCCCCCCTCTTAATTAATCCCTTTGTCCTCCTTTGCTGAATCCTAAACTGCTCCCAATCCTCAGGTTTGCTGCTATTTCTGGCCAATTTATATGTCCTCTCCTTGGATCTTATGCTATCCCTAATTTCCCTTGTTAGCCACGGTTGAGTCACCTTTTTTGTTTTATTTTTATGCCAAACAGGGATGAACAAATTCTGTAGTTCATCCATACGATCTTTAAATGTTTGCCATTGCCTATCCACCGTCAACCCTTTAAGTAACATTCCCCAATCCATCCTAGCCACATCGCGCCTCATACCATCGTAGTTTCCTTTATTTAAATTCAGTACCCTAGTCTCTGAGTCAACTATTACTTCACTCTCCATCTTAATGAAGAATTCTATCATATTATGATCGCTCCTCCCCAAGGGGCCTCGCAGAACAAGATTGCTAATTAATCCTTTCTCATTACATAATACCCAGTCTAAGATGGCCTGATCTCTAGTTGGTTCCTCGACATATACACTCTAGGAATTCCTCTTCCACAGTATTGTTACTAATTTGGTTAGCCCAATCGATATGTAGATTAAAGTCACCCATGATAACTGCTGTGCCCTTATTGCACGCATCTCTAATTTCCCGTTTAATGCCATCCCCAACCTCAGCATTACTGTTTGGGGGTCTGTATACAACTCCCACTAATGTTTTCTGCCCCTTGGTATTTCTCAGCTCTACCCATACAGATTCCACATCATCAGAGCTAATATCCTTCCTTACTATTGTGTTAATCTGGTTGCTGTATGTGTATCACTGTACCTGTGTTCTTCTCGAGTTTGAGAGTTATAAATGAGGAGAGCGATACAGGTTTATCCATGATGTTCTGTCACCTGAAGGACAGAATCAGGTCCGCATCGCCATTCCTTCCTGCTTATTTAAAACATTGTAGCTTTTGCTGCCAAGTTCCTAAGCTCTGGAATTCCCTCCCTAAAGCTCTCCGCCTCTCTACCTCTCTCTCCTCCTTTAAGACGCTCCTTAAAACATACCTTTTTGACCAAGCTCTTGGTAAACAGTCCTAATATCTCCTTATATGGCTCGGTGTCAAATTTTGCCTGATGACGCTCCTGTAAAGCGCCTTGGGACATTTTACTACGTTAAAGGCGCTATATAAATACAAGTTGTTGCTGTTGTCATCTCGGCACATATGTCTACTACACCTAACGTCCATGGAGAGGCAGCAGTTGCCTGAAATTGCTTGTTGCTTCTGGGTTTATTGGAAAATGTCCAAATTCTCTTCTCGTTGGGAACTGTTCATCCATCACCTTCTGTGCACAGTTTAACAATCTGAACTGTGCAACGACATGTGATCTTTGCCAAGCATCCAAATAATAAAAACACAAGAACTCCAGTTACCTTCGCTGGTAGTGTTGCCACTATCTTGTGAACAGATATTGTTGGACGTAAGAACATAAGAAATAGGAGCAGGAGTCGGCCATTTGGCCCTTCGAGCCTGCTCCACCATTCAATAAGATCATGGCTAATCTTCTACCTGAACTCCACCTTCCTGCACTATCACCACATCCCTTGATTCCCCTAATATCCAAAAATCTATCGCTCTCTGTCTTGAATATACTCAACGACTGAGCCTCCACAGCCCTCTGGGGTAGAGAATTCCAAAGATTCACCACCTCTGAGTGAAGAAATTTATCCTCATCTCAGTCCTACATGGCTGACCCCTTATTCTAAGACTGTGGCCCCTGGTTCTAGACTCCCCAGCCAGGGGAAACATCCTCCCTGCATCTACCCTGTCAAGCCCTGAAGAATTTTATGTGTTTCAACGAGATCACCTCTCATTCTTCTAAGCTGTAGGGAATATAGGCCTAGTCTACTCAATCTCTCCTCATAGGACATTCTCCGCATCCCAGCAATCAGTCTAGTGAACCTTTGTTGCACTCTCTCTAAGGCAAGTATATCCTTCGTTAGGTAAGGAGACCCAATCTGTACACAGTGCTCCAGGTGTGGTCTCACCAGGGCCCTATATCATTGCAGTAAGAGCATCACTGCTGCACTGATGCTTCCGTGGACACTCCTGCCCAACCAATGTGTGGTAACTTGTCCTTGGCCTGCATGTCCTCTGTATCGGGTTCTTTCCTCTCTTCCATTCTCTCCTTTTCCTCCCTCTACTTTGTGTGTGACCCAAAGCAGCGAAGACTAAACCGAACGCTCCACGAAAATGAGAGGGTTTTGAATTCACAAACGTGGTCCAGGCACTGAGCATCTTGGTAATAGTGTGTGACTCGGCGGGCGGCGGGGGGTTTAGGTTATTTTAGTGGAGAATTCTCAATTACTATCCCTAGTCAAAACTATCCCTTAGTAATATTATTAACAGATGTTTGGACAGTGTGGGGATTCCAACAGAAATCATTTAGAGAAATTATCTTTCAAAAAATGAAAGCAAGCCACGGCTTGTGATTCTAGCTGTAAGAACACGAGTTACAATGCACTATATATCTAAGGCCTTTCATGACCTCAGGACGTCCCAAATGCTTTACAACCAATGAAGTACTTTTGGAGTGTCGTCACTATTGTAACGTTATGAAATACGGCAGCCAATCTGCGCACAGCAAAGTCCCACAAACAGCAATGCGACAATGACCAGATAATCTGTTTTAGTGATGTTGATTGAGGGATAAATATTGGCCAGGACACCGGGGAGAACTCCCTTCCTCTTCTCTGAAATAGTGCCGTGGGATCATTTACGTCCACCTGAGAGGGCAGACAGGGCCTGGGTTTAACGTCTCATGCGAAAGACTACCCTAGATTCCTTAAGGAAATGAGGAGCGAATGCTAACAAAAGGTTCATTGTCTTGAGAAATTAACCCTACCCTTCTCTCTCCACAGATGCTGCCTGGTCGGTTTAACATCTCAACCAAAAGATGACACCCCTGACAGCGCGGCACTCCCTCAGTACTGACACGGAAGTGTCAGTTTAAATTTTGTGCTCAAGTCTCTGGAGTGGGACTCTGAACCCTCAACCTTCTGGCTCAGAGGCGAGGGAGTGCTGCCACTGAGCCACGGCTGACACCTTGAAGATTCAGTGTAGAGTTACGGTAAATACTGTAAACTGCAGAGTTACAGCAATACCACCCAGTGCTAAATGTGAGGTACCACGACCACCGACACCCAGCCAGGTGTTTTGCTTGGATGCTGGTGGTTGAAATCCACATCTGAAAAGAAGGAAAAAAGCCTGAAAGGGCAGTCATTCCGCTTCTGACTTTTGATTCTCCGAGACCCAATACAAAGCAAGTTTAATGTAACAGGACCTGTGGTCATGATAAGTATTAAACATTGGGGTCAGGCTGAGAACGCTTGGAATCAAAGTAACATCTGCTTCCTTTGAATCCGAGTAAATAGGACCACAACAATAAGGCCAGGAATTTCCCCGGAGCTGATTCCCCACTCCGCCAGCGCAACTTTGGCGGGAGTGCGGTGGAATTCCCCGTTTATGTGCGACAGAGCGGGAGCGGCTGGGAGGAAATTTCCGGCCTAAAGCTCTCTTAAGGAGAAGCCGGGATAGGTAAGTGGGAGAGAAAGGAATAGAAAGTTAGGCTGATAGGGTTAGATGAAGCAAGGCTTGTGTGGAGCATGAACACCGGCATGGACCTGTTGGGCTGAACGACCTGCTTCTGTGCCGTGAGATTCGACGTCATTCTTTTGAAGGACACGTTCGGAAACAGTAACGCAGAGTATTAAGACTGATCAGCGCTGCTCTTAATTGGGTTATTAATGTCAATAGTTTCACATGACATTTTTCGCCAGCTTATGATGATCGCTGCCGGCCTCCCTGAAGAAAATACGAGCAGCAGAACTTTCCTGCACAGCATCATTAGCGATCAAACTCTAGACAACCCAATGTTCAGCGAATTCCAGCAAGTCTCCTAATAAATTCAGTGGTACTGTTCAAATATGATTAAGTGTGACAGCCATATTCAATATTAGTCATCTTTCGACTAATTCTAAACAGAATAATGGCATGGCCGGAGTTCGTCGGCATGAACATGGACTTCAGATGACTTTACAAATCACGAGGGCAAAGCTTGAATGGTTTATACATATCACTGGAATCCTCAGATTGCATAAATTTCTCCGGTCTCTTTCTTTGTTGGAACCACAGTATCATTGAGCTTTACCGCAGAGAAAGGGAGTTTGTGCAATAGGGTGAGAGCGAGCTGGCAGCCCGTTTCACATCTCTCCTGGTTTAAGGTTGATGGAAATAAAAATTGGAGAGAGATGTAAAACGGGTTGCCGACTCACTATCACCCATTTTATACGGCCGCATAAAGTCAAGATCTACCCCAAGGAGACCATTCAGCCCCTCTTGCCTGTGCCAGCTCTTTGCTAGTATAAACGTCGTGTCTTTTGTTAGAGAGGTGCTTTGTTTCATATCCCATTGTGCTCTCCCCTTACGGCACTGATTCTTGATGGGGTACGGTTGAGGTACGGTCGGGGTACGGTTGGGATACGGTCGGGGTATGGTCGGGATACGGTTGGGATACGGTTGGGATACGGTCGGGGTATGGTCGGGGTATGGTTGGGATACGGTCGGGGTACGGTTGGGATACGGTCGGGGTACGGTTGGGATACGGTCGGGGTATGGTCAGGGTACGGTCGGGGTATGGTCAGGGTACGGTCGGGGTATGGTCAGGGTACGGTCGGGGTATGGTCGGGATACGGTCGGGGTATGGTTGGGATACGGTCGGGGTACGGTCGGGATACGGTCGGGGTGCAGTCGGGGTACGGTCGGGGTATGGTCGGGGTACGGTCGGGGTATGGTCGAATACGGTCGGGGTACGGTTGGGATACGGTCAGGGTACGGTCGGGTACGGTTGGGATACGGTCAGGGTACAGTCGGGATATGGTCGGGGTACGGTCGGGGTATGGTCGGGATACGGTCGGGGTACGGTCGGGATATGGTCGGGGTACGGTCGGGATGCGGTCGGGGTACGGTCGGGATACGGTCGGGGTACGATCGGGATACGGTCGGGGTACGGTCGGGGTACGGTCGGGGTACGGTTGGGATACGGTCGGGGTACGGTCGGGGTACGGTCGGGATACGGTCGGGGTACGGTCGGGATACGGTCGGGGTATAGTCGGGATATGGTCGGGATACGGTCGGGGTATGGTCGGGGTACAGTCGGGGTATGGTCGGATACGGTCGGAGTACGGTTGGGATACGTTCAGGGTACGGTCGGGGTACGGTCGGGATATGGTCGGGGTATGGTCGGGGTACAGTTGGGGTACGGTCGGTGTACGGTCGGGATACGGTCGGGATACGGTCGGGGTACGGTCGGGATACGGTCAGGGTATGGTCGGGGTACGGTCGGGGTACGGTCGGGATACGGTCGGGGTACGGTCGGGGTACGGTCAGGGTACGGTAGGGGTACGGTCGGAATACGGTCGGGATACGGTCGGGGTATGGTCGGGGTATGGTCGGGATACGGTCGGGGTACGGTCGGGATACGGTCGGGGTATGGTTTGGGTACGGTCGGGGTATGGTCAAGATACGGTTGAGGTACAGTTGGGGTACGGTCGGGGTACGGTAGGGGTACGGTCGGGATACGGTCGGGGTACGGTCGGGATACGGTCGAGGTACGGTCGGGGTTCGGTCAGGATACGGTCGGGGTACGGTCGGGGTACGGTCGCGGTACGGTCGGGTACGGTCGGGGTACGGTCGGGGTACGGTTTGGGTACGGTCGGGGTATGGTCAAGATACGGTTGAGGTACGGTTGGGGTACGGTTGGGGCGGGGTTGTGGTACGGTTGCAATATGGTTGGTCAATGGTTGGGGTCTTCCCGCAAATCCATGTTTGAATCCCTCCAATCAGGTTTCCGCCCCGCCACAGTACTGAAATGGCCCTTATCACATGACATCCTGTGTGACTGTGTGACTCTTCCTTCTCGACCTGTCTGCAACCTTTGACATTGTTGACCACTCCATCCTCCTCCAACACCTCTCCACCATTGTCCAGCTGGGTGGGACTGCACTCGCCTGGTTCCATTCTTATCTATCTCATCATAGCCAGAGAATCACCTGCAATGGCTTCTCTTCCCGTCCCCGCACCATTACCTCTGGTGTCCCCCGAGGATCTATCCTTGGTCCCCTCCTATTTCTCATCTACATGCTGCCCCTCAGCGACATCATCCAAAAACACAACGTCATGTTCCACATGTACGCTGATGACACCCAGCTCTAACTCACCACCACCTCTCTCGACCCCTCCACTGTCTTTGATTTGTTACACTGCTTGTCCGACATCCAGTCCTGAATGAGCAGAAATTTCCTCCAACTAAATATTGGGAAGACCAAAGCCATTGCCTTTGGTTCCTGCCACAAACTCCGATCCCTAGCCACTGACTCCATCCCACTCCTTGGCAATGGTCTGAGGTTGAACCAGACCATTGGCAACCTTGGTGTCGTATTTGGCCCCGAGAATAGCTTCCAACCACATATCCGCTCCATCACCATTACCACCTACTTCTACTTTAAAGGACAGCTGGGGAATACATCACTTTTGACCTCACAGCAAGGCAGCAGTGAGATCGGGCCATCCACTTTCATGGGATTGTTGAATTGCTGGCTTCCCCAGGGCCCAGCGTGCAAATGATTGCACCTATATTGCTTTGCACGCTGGCACAGAACACCCCCTCAGCGGCATCAACAAGAAGGGCTTCCACCCCCTCAATGTACAGGTTGTGTGTGTGACAACATTCAACCTGTCGTTCACGTCCACGCACGATATGCAAGCCGTCACAATCCCTTCATCCTTTGAAATTCAGCTATCCCTGTCCACATCAATGGATGGCTTATGGGTGACAAAACCTATCCCCCTGCTCCTATGGTCAATGACCACAGTAAGAATGGCCCAAATGATAGCAGAGGAGTGCTACAATGAAGCATGCGCCTCTCCAAGATCGGTCATCAAGAGGACCATTAGCGTCTTAAAAGCAATTACTAATATGCGCAGCCCTAAAATCCCTTCCTGCACTTTAACAGGTTGATACCTGCACGTTAAACCACCTCTCTCATGCCACTTGGCACATACTCCTCAACTGCTAGCCTTTCCCTTGGTGAGACCACACCTGGAGTACTGTGTGCAGTTTTGGTCTCCTTACCTAAGAAAGGATATACTTGCCATAGAGGGAGTGCAGCTAAGGTTCACCAGACTGATTCATGGGATGGCAGGACTGTCGTATGAGGAGAGATTGGGTTGACTAGGCCTGTATTCACTAGAGTTTAGAAGAATGAGAGGGGATCTCATTGAAACGTATAAAATTCTGACAGGGCTAGACAGACTGGATGTAGGGAGGATGTTTCCCCTGGCTGGGGGGTCTAGAACGAGGGGTCACAGTTTCAGGATACAGGGTAGGACATTTAGGACTGAGAAAAGAGGAAAAATTTCTTCACTCAGAGGGTGGTGAACCTGTGGAATTCTCTACCACAGAAGGCTGTGGAGGCCAATTCACTGAATATATTTCAGAAGGAGATAGCTAGATTTCTAGACACAAAAGGCGCCAAGGGGTATGGGGAGAGAGCGGGAATATGGTATTGAGTTAGAGGATCAGCCACGATCATATTGAATGGCAGAGCAGGCTCGAAGGGTCGAATGGCCTACTCCTATTTTTCTATGTTTCTATGTTTCCCCTCATTCACTCAATCTTCTTGAAGGAGAAATTGGCGCACAATGATCCTAGTATGTTTTCTTTCTGAACGTGTCGGACTTGTTGCATCTTTACATGTAAATTACTGACAATAATACTGAACAAAACACGAACCAACTGAAAATAAATCAAATGGGTTTAAAATTTAGAGTGAATAAAAAGCTTTGTTGAATAACTCCCTTTTTTTTCAATCACAGGTTTTTGCCAACAAACAATTGACAGGTTCAATGCTGTCTGGAAGCCTTGTGATAATATTAAATCATTTTCATCCTCCCAACTATATATTATGGCGTAGGCGGATAAATGTTGCAAAGCGAAGGGTCTTAGCAGAAGGCCTTGCTTGACAGATCAGAGAATCAAGCACATCGGTTTGTGCACCCCGATTTGTGGTGCTCCCAATTTTCTTGTAATTAATGTTATTAAATGGGTACTGTGTCAGCCAATGAGTTGGAGGCAGGGCGGGACTTATGGCAGGACTTGCAGCAAACAGAGTCTATTTTAGAGCAAATAGAGTCTAGTTAAACGGAGTGGGTATGCACGACAGCAAACAGAGTCTAGTTAAACGGAGTGGGTATGCACGACAGCAAACATAGTCTAGTTAAACGGAGTGGGTATGCACGACAGCAAACAGAGTCTATTTACTCAGCAAACAGAGTCTGTTTAAACAGAGGGCTAGAAATTCATTTGCTCACCGCCACTCCGTAGCGCCATGAAATGGCGATAAAATGGTGGCCGCTGCTCTTTCGCTAGCTAGTGGCGGGTCCCTCGGCGGCCACCGTATTCCTCTCCTCCTTTGCGCTGCTGGTAACTGGCAGCGCCCTGGGAAAAAAAGTGGTGGCGTGGTGACGTCAATGGGCGTGCAGCGCCAACTTAACATCACCAACGTGAACTTCAACGCTGGCACTGAACTCAGTGCTGGGTCCGAAGCACACTGACAGTGGCGATGTCTGCACCTCTTAAAGGGACAGACACATCATTCAGGTAAGTTTGAATGTAAGGTTTTGGACTTTTAAATTTTTTTATTGAAGTGGTGGCTTGCTGCAATAGATGTGAAAAGTTTTTTAAGTGTGTCGGCGGTGCTGCTGGATGCTTGCAAGGGCTCGGATGGTAAATGAAGGCCTTTGAGAAGACAGAACATGCTGTGAATACTCAGCAGGTCACGTAACATCCGTGGAGAGAAAAACAGAGCTCACGTCTCAGGTTGAGATGCTGCCTGACCAGCTGAGTATTTCCAGCATTTTATGCTGTTATTTCACGTTCATAGCATCCGCTCGCACAGGGAAGAGGAAGACACAGAAGAGGAGGAAGCAGAAGAGGAAGAAGCAGAAGAGGAGGAATCCGACGGAAGGATGCATCCTAGACAGCCCCTTTGTGGCCGGGATATCCAGGATGGAATCATCCGCCTGCGGTCCCAGTGACAACAACCCCAATTCCCCTTTCAACATTAGTCCCACACCTTCCCTTCCCTCTGTAACTGACCATCACAATGCCCTCTTGGCCACGATGCTGGAATAAAAGCCAACACAAATCAAACTTTCCAATCCACCTATATATGTCTATCCATCCAATATGACATCAAGAAATCAACTCATCACCCAAGTGACTGTCTTGTGTGTGCCTTTACCTATCCTACTGATGTCACGCAGTTCTACCCCAGTGGCTGCAGCATGGCTGGTGGAAGGCTGCTGACTTTCAATGGGGGACACTGCAAATGTCCTGTTGGTTGACCTTGAGGAGCTGGTGGCTGGGAGTGTCAAATCAATCTTCTTCTTCTGTTCATGTTTTTCTTCACTCTCCTCTCCCTCTTCTTGGTCACCCACTGGCTGGGCAGGCTGCATTTTTTGGGTGTGTGAAATAAGGAAGGCACAAGGGTGGAGTTGTGGTGGTGGGAGGGTGAGAGAGCATGAGGTGCATGCCAGAAGGAGGATAACGTATGAGGATACCAGCATTGTGAATAGCTGGGGTCCTAGCACCGATCCCTGCGGTACCCCACTAGTCACTGCCTGCCACTCGGAAAAAGACCCGTTTATTCCAACTCTTTGCTTCCTGTCTGCCAACCAGTTTTCTATCCAAGTCAGTACCTTACCCCCAATCCCATGTGCTTTAACTTTGCATGCTAATCTTTTATGCGGGACCTTAGCGAAAGCCTTCTGAAAGTCCAAATACACCACATCCACTGGTTCTCCCTTATCTATTCTACCAGTTACATCCTCAAAAAATTCTAGTAGATTAGTCAAGCATGATTTACCTTTTGTAAATCCATGTTGACTTTGTCCGATCCTGTCACTGTTTTCCAAGTGCTCTGCTATTACATCTTTTATAATGGACTCTAGCATTTTCCCCACTACCGATGTCAGGCTTACCGGTCTATAATTCCCCGTTTTCTCTCTACCACCTTTTTTAAATAGTGGGGTTACATTAGCTATCCTCCAATCCATGGGAACTTTTCCAGAGTCTATAGAATTTTGGAAGATGACCAGCAATGCATCTACTATTTCTAGGGCCACATCCTTAAGTACCCTGGGATGTAGATTATCAGGCCCTGGGGATTTATCGGCCTTCAATCCCGTCAATTTCCCCTACACCATTTCCCTACAAATACTTATTTCATTCAATTCCTCCCTCTCATTGTATCTTGTATCCTTTTAGCTCCACCACTGGCCAAGGGCTCAGCCACGCCCCTGCCAAAAATGGCCAGCACCGTCTCCTCTAATGGGGTGAGGTGAGGCTAGGAATGGGAGATGTGCCTCGTGATTGGTGCAAATTGTTAGCAGGTGAGTGATTGGGGGTCGTGCATTGAGCAGTGTGTGAGGCTAGTGGTGCAGTTGGTAGGAGACGGCTTTTGAAGATGCATTCACTGACCTTGACCAGTGGTCTGAGGTCATGAAGCTTCTTTGGGCACTGGAGCCAGGTGGTGGGGGCGACACTGCTGGCAGTGACAGCCTCGGTGATGTGGTCCCACATCCTTCTTTCTGGAGGGCCTCCTGGTCCTTGTGGGTAGAGGACCTGTCTTGGAGTGTTGCCCCCCTGCACAAAGCTGTAGTGCTGCATGCGAGACGCTGGGTGCCCCTTCCATGGCTTGCTGAGGCAGTTTTCCCATTTGTTGAGGGTAGGAAGGTAATTCAGCTTTAAAAGCTGAATATTCACATTTGGGACTTCTTTTTAATGTTAAATATTTTTTAAAAGGCAGAAAGGGCTGAAAACTGCATTCACTTCATTTTATTTTGTATTGCTTCAGTGTGCATGGCCCCTTTAATTCTCAGGCCTCTTTATTACCCACAATCCCTTGCGAACTCCACAGCCTCGCTTCCAGAGGCTGCGAAGCTCGAACGCCGCACGTGGACACAAACTCCGCCTCGGATGCCTCCAGCAACGCCACCTGGACGGCGTTGCACAGAAGGTAAGTGCTGCGCCACCAATCTCCATGCCCCGCTCCCCACCCCCGACCCCAATTTTGCTCTGTTAGCAATGCCGACATTTTCATCAGCCTTTAACGCCACCGGCAACTTTGCTGGCGAACACGAATTTCTCCCCCAAAGAATTATAGAATGGTTACAGCACAGAAGGAGGCCATTTGGCCCATCGAGCCCGTGCCGGCTTTCTGCAAGAGCACTTCAGCTAGTCCCACTCCCCAGCGCTTTCCCTGTAGCCCTGCAAATTTTGTTCCTTCAGGTACTTATTCCCTTTTGAAAGCCACGATTGAATCTGTATCCACCACCCTTTCAGGCAGCGCATTCCAGATCCTCACCACTCGTTGCGTAAAAAAGTTTTTCCTCACGTCGCCTCTGGTTCTTCTGCCAATCACCTTAAATCTGTGTCCTCTGGTTCTCAACTCTTCCGCCAATGGGAACAGTTTCTCTCTATCTACTCTGTCTAGACCCCTCATGATTTTGAACACCTCTATCAAATCTCCTCTCAACCTTCTCTGCTCTAAGGAGAACAACTCCAGCTTCTCCCGTCTATCCACATAACTGAAGTCCCACATCCCTGGAACCATTCTTGTAAATCTTTTCTGCACCCTCTCTAAGGCCTTTACATCCTTCCTATAGTGCGGTGCCCAGAATTGGACACAATACTTCAGTTGAAGCCGAGCCAGTGTTTTATAAAGGTTCATCATAACTTCCTTGCTTTTGTACTCCATGCCTCTATTTATGAAGCCCAGGATCCCGTATACTTTTTTAACCACTTTCTCAACCTGCCCTGCCACCTTCAATGATTTGTGCACATATACCCCCAGGTCTCCCTGTTCATGCACCCACTTTAGAATTGTACCCTTTAGTTTATATTGCCTCTCCTCATTCTTGACTGGTTTAGACAAATTAGATGCGGGCAGAATGTTCCCAATGGTAGGGAAAACTAGAACCAGGGGTCACAGTCTAAGGATTAAGGGGAAGCCATTTAGGACTGAGCTGAGGAGGAACTTCTTCACCCAGAGAGTGGTGAATCTATGGAATTCTCTTCCACAGAAGGTTGTTGAGGCCAGTTCGCTAAATATATTCAAAAGGGAGTTAGATATAACACTCACAACTAAGGGGATCAAGGGGTATGGCGAGAAAGCAGGAATGGGGTACTGAGGTAGCATGTTCAGCCATGAACGCATTGAATGGCGGTGCAGGCTCGAAGGACCGAATGGTCTACTCCTGTACCTATTTTCTATGTTTCTATGTTTCTATGAAGTCTATCACTCTCCTCCTCACTGTTCATTGTATTTCCAAGTTTTGTGTCATCTGCAAATTTTGAAATTGTGCCCTGTACACCCAAGTCCAAGTCATTAATATATATCACGAAAAGCAGTGGTCCTAGTACCGACCCCTGGGGAACACCACTGTGTACCTTCCTCCAGTCTGAAAAACAACCGTTCACCAGTCTCTATGATACTACAGAAAACAGAACTCATGACTGAAACTCTCGTGAGAGTCTCCCAATAAAAGCAAGATTATTTCTCCAGCAAAGTGCAGTCAGTGGAGGATAGTTACATAATACAAATTATGTGCGTAAAATCAACCCCAGTCACTTGCAGCAATTGCGGTCTCCAGGCGTGATTGAGGGGAGAATTGCCCAATCATCTCCACTCTGGCCGGGACTTGTGGTGTTACCGTACGCAGCCTTAATTTTAATCACTCGGAAAGTGCCCGTAATCAGACACTGTGGCCTCTGTTCCCGTTTTTCCGATCCAAGCTCTCATCGAGCAATTGGAATTGGAGCCCTGCAAAAGTTACCCTCCGTATTTTACCTCAACAACAACAACTTGCATTTATATAGTACCTTTAACACAGTAAAACGGCCCAAGGCGCTTCACAGGAGTGCTATTAGACAAAATTTGACACCTCTGACCACTCTGCAACCGACCCCCATGCAGTTGCACTCGATCTCACCTATCTACCAGTGCTGAAACTAGAGGCAGGGAGAGTTTCACTTTATTGCCAGAAAGAAACAAGAATTGTCTGTACTGTATCTGTCTGTATATATAAATATAGCCTTAAGCATGAGCCTGTTACATGCTCACTGCAATCTCAACAGCACACATTGCAATTGCACATCTCACAGCGATAAAAATGCGTGAATGTGGTTTACTTGAAGAGGAAGACAATGGCGAACTTTCAGCAGGAATGGGAACAGAAACAGAAATGGCAACGGAAATTGTGGATGAGGGGGTGAAAGTGTGGTGAAAGAGTTTTAAGGAGGTTTCTGAAAAGTGGTGTCCAGCGATTGGGATTTAGGGCATAGAGCGAGCTACAGCCAATGTAGCCAGGAATTACTGTTGGCAATGTTAAAGGACGAATACCTAGTGCCTTTTGTATGACATTACTCTGTCCGCTTTTTTATTGCAAGCATCTACCTGTTCATTTTAAATGGTAAAACAATGGACAAAGCAATATCATACGGATGTGTTAAACATTCATCTGCTGATACTTTTAAGATGATTAAAGGAGTTGATCGGGGTAGATAGAGAGAAACAATCTCCTCTGTTGGGGGAGTCCAGAACAAAGGGGCATTGTCTTAAAATTAGAGCTGGGTCGTTCAGGGGTGATGTCCAATCTTCCCTGTAATTTTTTCGGCCCATTCAAAATACCGCGCATGCGCAATTTTTGCATTGAAAAGCCAGCTGCACGGGATCCCGGGAGCGCTGCGCCCCCATATGACTGTGCAGCTTAAAGGAAACATTGGTGATGTCAGGAAGCACTTCTTTACACAAAGGGTAGTGAAAATCTGGAACTCTCTCCCCCAAAAATCTGTTGAGGCTGGGGGGTCAATTGAAAATTTCAAAACTCTTAACTTTTTCCAGTTCTGACGAAGGCTCACAGACCTAAAACGTTAACTCTGTTTCTCTCTCCACGGATGCTGCCTGACCTGCTGAGTATTTCCAGCATTTTCTGTTATTTCAGATTTCCAGCATCTGCAGTATTTTGCTATTGTGTTGATAGATTTTTGTTAAGGGTTATAAACTCAAGGCAGGTAAATGGAGTTAAGATATAGATCAGCCATGATCTCACTGAATGGCAGAACAGGCTCAAGGGGCTGAATGGCCTACTCTTGTTCCTATGTTCCTATGATATCACCAACAGTAATTTCTAGGCTATGGTGTTTTGCTGCACACAGCCTTGAACAAGGCTGAGTTCAAAATCTAGACTTCTGTGGCTAATTTTCATGCAAGAATTAAACACATTAGTCTTTTCAACATTTACTTGACTGCTGAGTTGTCAGGATATAAAATGTTTAGTTTGTAAAATTGTAATGTTCGAATTATTGCAAAGCATGATTTTAAACTATGCGTAAAATATTAATACTAATATACTCATTAAAGAGAATCAAATATTTAAACCTTATTATGGCTTTCATATGCCACAGTAACTGCAACATAACAAGCATGTTGGAGGGAACTCAAGATAATCTATGTAAGAATGGTAATTCTCAGGAGTCGAGAGAAAGCACGGTTAAGACGCATTTAGTTGAAGAAATGTGAACATAAAGTACCATAAATAATCACATTCAAAAACATGACCCAGAAATTTGTAAACTGCAAAATAGTCGGGGTAGGTTTGACCAGATATTAGTGCTCCCGGGGCACGGCCTCATGTAATGGGAGCGGAGAGTGGGATTCGGGGGCACGGCTCAGGGTGTCTCGCACCCTTTCCCCGTCCCTTCACTATAACGGGTGTATGATTGTGTGCAGCCTGCACCTGAATTCCCAATATAGAAACACTGGAACAGGAGGAGGCCATTCAGCCCCTCCAGCCTGTTCCGCCATTCAATGAGATCATGGCTGATCTGTACCCTAACTCCATCCACCCGCCTGGTCTTGCAAAAAATCTATCGACACAAAAGCAAAATACTGCGGGTGCTGGAAATCTGAAATAAAAACAGAAAATGCTGGAAATACTCAGCAGGTCAGGCAGCATCTGTGGAGAGAGAAACAGAGTTCACGTTTCAGGTCGAGGACCTTTCGTCAAAATCTATCGATCTCAGATTTAAAATTGTTAATTGAGCATCTACTGCTTTTTCTGGGAGAGAGTTCCACACTTCTACCACCCTTTGTGTGAAGAAGTGTTTCCTAACTTCTCTCCTGAATGGCCTGGCTCTGATTTTAAGGTTTTGTCTCCTTGCCCAAGACTCTCCCCACCAGCGGATTAAGTTTCTCTCTATCTACCCTATCAATTCCTTTCAAAATCCTAAAAGCCTCATCGCACAAAGCTCTGAGCCGGGGACTGCTAATTCGGAACATTTACCTCATGGAGCGTGTTTAGTAATCGACCCTTCGTTAGGAACACAGGAACAGGAGTGGGTCATTCAGGGTATCAGTGAGACCACACCTTGAGTACTGCATACAGTTTTGGTCTCCTTATTTAAGGAAGGATATACTTGCATTGGAGGCAGTTCAGAGACGATTCACTCGGTTGATTCCTGAGGGAGTTGACTTATGAAGAAAGGTTGAGCAGGCTGGGCCTATACTCATTGGAATTTAGAAGAATGAGAGGTGATCTTATTGAAACATATAAGATACTGAGGGGGCTCGACAAGGTAGATGCAGAGAGGATGTTTCCCCTTGTGGGGAAATCAAGAACTCGGGGGCATAGTTTCCGAATAAAGGGTCGCCCTTTTAGAACTGAGATGAGGAGGAATTTCTTCTCTCAGAGGGTCGTAAATCTGTGGAATTCTCTGCTCCAGAGAGCTGTGGAGGCTGGGTCATTAAATACATTTAAGGTGGAGATAGACAGATTTTTGCAAGATAAGGGAGTGAAGGGTTATGGGGAGCGGGCGGGGAAGTGGCTTTGAGCCCAAGATCAGCCATGATCTTATTGGTCATGATGCGGAGATGCCGGTGTTGGACTGGGGTGGACAAAAATGAGAAGTTGCACAACACCAGGTTATAGTCCAACAGTTTTATTTAAAATTACGAGCTTTCGGAGCGCTGCTCCTTCGTCAGGTGAAGTGTATCTACTAAACCTACTAAAGATAGTGTATCAACAAAGTCAATGGCAGATCCATTCAATCTTCAACCTGAACTATGGAACTTCCAGAACCTGGTGTCTAAGTTCATGGATCACTATTTGAAATTGGCACTCTTTGAAAGAGGGCTGATCAAAGATATCATGGCTGTCCTGTACTTCAACGGCATTTTTCAGCCTTTGCTCGATGTCCCTTGATACACTTACCCAACAAAAATCTATCGATCTCAGGTCTTGAAACCTCCAATTGTTCCAGCATCCACAGCCTTTGTGGGCAGAGAGTTCCAGTTAAAAACGACTGCCATGCTGAATGCACGCTATTCATTTTACTGTCAAATTCACCTTGCTCCCGTTCTCAGCAAGTCCCTTCATTGGTGGGGTAATAAGTTGCAGCCCACAGCGGCGCCCTTTGCAACAGCTGTGTGAAGCCCGGCATCGCCCAGTCAAGAAGTTCATGTTAAGAAGAGGGAGAAATTAAACTTACAGCGTGGATTAATAGTTCTCAACTCTTTATAGCACTGATTTTTTTTTAAAACAGAGGTGACGGCTCTCAGTTTTTACCTACTGTTAACCCCAGGCCTCCTGAAGATGGCGTCACAGGCTGCACTTGAGCACATAAATCTAGGCTGACCCTCCCAGTGCAGTGCTGAGGGAGTGCTGCACTGTCGGAGGTGCCGGGCTTTCGCGTGAGACGTTAAACCGAGGCCCCGTCTGTCGCCTCAGGTGGACGTAAAAAGATCCCTGTTTCGAAGAAGAGCAGGGGAGTTCTCCCCCCGGTGTCCTGGCCAATATTTATCGATCAACCGACATCGCTAAAACAGCCTATCTGGTCATTATCGTATTGCCGTTTGTGGGAGTTTGGTCGACGCAAATTGGCGGCCACGTTTGCCGACACGACAACAATGCGCAAAGCACTTCGTTGGCTGTAAAGCGCTTTGGGACGTCCTGAGGTCATGAAAGGTGCGATAGAAATGCAAGCAAGCGGTGAAGAAGGCAAATGGTATGTTGGCCTTCATAGCGAAAAGGTTTGAGTATAGGAACAGGGATGTCCTGCTGCAGCTGTACAGGGCCTTGGTGAGACCACACCTTGAGTACTGTGTGCAGTTTTAGTCGCCTTATCTGAGGAAGGATGTTCTTGCCATGGAGGGAGTGCAGCGAAGATTCACAAGGCTGATACCTGGGATGGCAGGAATGACATATGAGGAGAGATTGGGTCGATTGGGCTTATACTCGCTGGAGTATAGAAGAATGAGAGGGGATCTCATCGAAACATATAAAATTCTGACAGGTCTGGACAAACTAGATGCAGGAAGAATGTTCCCAATGGTCAGAGAGTCCAGAACCAGGGGTCATAATCTAAGGATAAGGGGTAAGCCATTTAGGACAGAAATGAGGAGGAATTTCTTCACCCAGAGAGTGGTGAACCTGTGGAATTCTCTACCACAGAAGGTAGTTGAGGCCAAGTCATTAAATATATTCAAGAATGAGTTAGATATATTTCTTAAAGCTAAAGGTATCAAGGGATATGGGGAGAAGGCAGGTACAGGGTACTGAGTTTGGATGATCAGCCATGATCTCATCGAATGGCAGAGCAGGCTCGAGGGGCCGAATGGCCTACTCCTGCTCCTATCTTCTATGTTTCTATGTTTCATCCGAAAGGCGGTGCCTCTGACAGTGCGGCGCTCCCTCAGCACTGCACTGGGAGGGTCAGCTTAGATTTTTGTGCTCAAGTCTTTGGAGCGGGACTTGAACACGACGACCTTCAGAGGCGAGAGAGTGCTACCCACTGAGGCACAAACGTGCACGAGAAAAAGAAGTGCTCCAAATCGTAACGCCTGCCCACCCTTATCCTGCTGCCATAGTTTAGCATGAAGTAGTCTTTTAGATCCATCTCCTCCTTACCTTTGAGATATCCTCTTTCTCGTGCCCTGTAATTCAGCTCACGCTCACACAGACATCTGCTGTTCCAAGCCTTCCGAGATCATTATCCGTGGCTAAAGGAGCCATTTCCCCTCAATTTCCGTACTCATTAGTTAATTAGGTAAATTTGAATAAAGTTAAAAGTCCCTTTTAAAATTGTTTTCATCAAACTATCTCCTACTCTCGTTCTAACGAAGAATTCCCTGGAGGCAAATTCTGGTGATAGACCTAATGAATAGAAATAGTCCTGTCACAGCAGCTAAGGGCTTCAATCACAAGATTGGCTAATCAATACCAATTTGCAATTCGAAATGCTGGTTTATTTTTTCCCCCTATAAACGTTAGCTATATCCACATGTGCTTTAAATCTTTCAGCTGGGACTTCACAAGATTTAGCTGTGCTTCATTGCTGAGATCACAAAAGCAAAGTGGCAAATGAAACAAATGCGGCACAGCCAGAACCTGGCAGGAAGTGTCAATTTATTCCGCGGATATGTCACAGTCAATTCGGATAATGAAAATGAGGAATGAAGAGAGTCAATAATCTAGTTCTTCCGTCTCTCCGATGCCAATGCGCAGAGAGGATCCAGCTTTCTTAGAGGTTTTCTTTCTGGGCTGTAAACAAATTGTCTCAATATTGCTTATTCATCCTCAATTTGGCAAGACATTGAACATTGTTTATGTGTTCATTATTGCACGGTCTACAGTTTCCATAGACTCTCTTTGCACAAAAGGAAAGTTCCCTCTCGTCAATAGTGCTCAATTTTCTACATTACAACAGTGACCACACTTCAAAACTGCTCCATTGGCTTTGGGACGTCCTGAGGTCGTGAAAGGCGCTGTATAAGTGCAAGTTCTTTCTTTCTTACTGCACAAAAAAAGTAAAA
This sequence comes from Squalus acanthias, assembly GCA_030390025.1. NCBI lineage: Eukaryota > Metazoa > Chordata > Chondrichthyes > Squaliformes > Squalidae > Squalus > Squalus acanthias. Next base: position 251,892,630 of record CM059425.1, read on the forward strand.
CCACATGCACATGGCAGAGCTCGAGAAAAACACACTTCTTAATGAGATTTACAGGGAATTTACGCATGGACACAGGCCATTCGGCTCAACTGGTCTAGGCCGGCATTTATGCTCCACACGAGACTCCTCCACCTTACTTCAACTCACCTATCACCATGCCCCCTCATGTACTGATCTAAACTTCCCCTTAAATGCTTCTATGCTATTCGCCTTGACTAAGGAGCTAAGGAACTGGTTTCAATTCCCCTGTATCTGTAGGAGGACCGGCGGCATCGGCCTGAATGAGAGAGCTCATCTTCCTGGTAGTAGTCCTTATCAGTGGAACTCGATGAGGCTTTGGCACCTTTGTTCATGAATGTGCAGAGTGGGCAGGTCACCTGCAGAGATACTCACTCCTGGAGTTACAAAGGTACCTACTCCTGGAGCTACAGAGATACCCACTCCTGGAGTTACAGAGACACCCACTCCTGGAGTTACAGAGATACTCACTCCTGGAGCTACAGAGACACCCACTCCTGGAGTTACAGAGATACCCACTCCTGGAGTTACAGAGACACCCACTCCTGGAGCTACAGAGATACCCACTCCTGGAGTTACAGAGACACCCACTCCTGGAGTTACAGAGATACCCACTCCTGGAGTTACAGAGATACCCACTCCTGGAGTTACAGAGATACCCACTCCTGGAGTTACAGAGATACCCACTCCTGGAGTTACAGAGATACCCACTCCTGGAGTTACATAGACACCCACTCCTGGAGGGGAGATTTGATAGAGGTGTTCAAAATCATGAAGTGTTTTGACGGAGTAAATCAGGTGAAACTGTTTCCAGTGGCAGAATGTTCCGAAACCAAAGGACACAGATTGAGGGTAATTGGCAAAAGAGCCGACGTCAGAGGAGCAGAATTGTTTTTTTACACAGTGAGTTATAATGATCTGGAATGGACGACCTGAACGGGTGGTGGAAGCAGATTCAACAGTAACTTTCAAAAGAGAATTGGATAAATAATTGAAGGGGAAAAATTTGCAGGGCTGTGGCGACAGAGCAGGGGGAGCGGGACTAATTGGACAGCTCTTTCAAAGAGCCGGCACAGGCTCGATGAGTCAAATGGTCTGCTTCTGTGCTGAGTGATTCTATGATTCTAGTGCATCTCGCTCAACCTGCCAGCGACCTGGGGAAATAATTCTTATTCATGAATTTTCTGACATGCTGTCTTGTGGGGCTCCTTGTCCTGGATGAGCAAACTCGTGTTTTCTCAGCAGAATTCTGCTATAGACACTGCCGACTGAAAGGAGAGAAAGAGGGCTGGATTTTGCCGGGTCCCAACCGCACGGGTTTGCCGACACGTTAACTCCACAGCGTGCGTATGACGTCAGGGGCGGGTTCCCCGTCCAGAAGACAGCCTGATTGACAGGCTGGCTCCCAGTCATGCGGGGAACCTCGGAAAAGGAGGCCACAGGACCAGGTAAGTGCTGGGCCCAGGAAGGTGGAAAGTGGGGTCCAAGCCCGGGGCTGGGGGGGTGGGGGCGGGGGTCCAATCACCGATCCTGGGGCTGAGTCGCAATCCCCGGCGGGGGTCTGATCCCCGACCCCAGGGCCGAGTCGCGATCCTGGGGTGGGGGTGGGGTGTTCCAGGCCTGAGGGGGGTGGGGGAGTTTACGGGGGGGAAGGGTCCGAACCCCGACCCTGGGGAGGGCCAGGCTGATGGTGGGGGAGCTTGAAGGGGCCGGGTAGAAGCACTCCTGCTTCTCCCGACCCACAAGCATTGCTCCCCCAGGCTGAGGACGCCTCGTTGCAGCCACCGGGAATCCCGAGCCCCGGGATCCCCGGCCGCCTGCAGTAAAACCAGGTTAAAGTAGAGGCTTCAGGCCTCATTATAATATGTAAATTGCCAACACGCCTCCTGGCAGCGGGTTGGCCGCCCGCCCCCCTTGTCCCGCCTGAGTGAAAGGTGAAAGTGGGCGGGTTGGAGGCGAGCTGGGGTCGGGGTTCACATTTTTTCCACTTTCACTCCCCCCAACGCCTCCAACACACCCGTTCCTACCTCTGGAAATTCCAGCCAGAGGGAGAGAGAGAGAGAAAGAATAGGAAAATGTCCACAGGGTCAGCCAGCTTTCCATTTGATTATTGGATCAGAGGCAGGAACAGCTATGTCATTAGATCAGGAAAGAAGACTTCCTCCAATTGCATAGCCTGGAAATTTTGGGTTGTGATATGAGCCAATGACGTGATCAGCTGACATCTGTCCTCTTGGTTGCTCATGTGGTTCACTTCTGAGTCAGAAGGTTGTGGGATTAAATGGTGCTAGATTGGGAAATGCTGATGTACAAAGGGACCTGGGTGTCCTTGTACACCAGTCACTGAAAGCAAACATGCAGGTGCAGCAAGCAGTTAGGAAGGCAAATGGTATGTTGGCCTTCATTGCAAGAGGATTTGAGTACAGGAGCAAGGATGTCTTACTACAGTTGTACAGGGCCCTGGTGAGACCACACCTGGAGTACTGTGTGCAGTTTTGGTCTCCTTACCTAAGAAAGGATATACTTGCCTTCGAGGGAGTGCAGCGAAAGTTCACCAGACTGATTCCTGGGATGGCAGGACTGTCGTATGAGGAGAGATTGGGTCGACTAGGCCTGTATTCACTAGAGTTTAGAAGAATGAGAGGGGATCTCATTGAAATGTAGAAAATTCTGACAGGGCTAGACAGACTGGATGCATGGAGGATGTTTCCCCTGGCTGGGGGGGTCTAGAACGAGGGGTCACAGTCTCAGGATACGGGGTAGGACATTTAGGACTGAGATGAGGAGAAATTTCTTCACTCAGAGGGTGGTGAACCTGTGGAATTCTCTACCACAGAAGGCGGTGGAGGCCAAGTCACTGAATATATTTAAGAAGGAGATAGATAGATTTCTAGACACAAAAGGCATCAAGGGGTATGGGGAGAGAGCGGGAATATGGTATTGAGATAGAGGATCAGCCATGATCATATTGAATGGCGGAGCAGGCTCGAAGGGCCGAATGGCCTACTCCTGCTCCTATTTTTCTATGTTTCTATTAAACCCCAGTTGGACACAAAATCTAGGCTGGCACTTCAGTCCAACACTGTTGAAGGCGCCACTTCTTGGATGAAGCATTAAACCGAGGCCCAGTCTGGCTATTTAGGTGAGCGAAAAAAGGCTTACATTTACACAGCGCTTTTCACGACCTCAGGACGACCCAAAGCACTTTACAGCCAATGAAGTACTTTTTGAAGTGTTGCAATGTAAATGATCCCATGGGACTACTTGAAGAAGAGCAGGGGAGTCCTATTGATATCCAGGTCCCCATTATTCCCTCAACCAACATCAGTAAAACAGATTGTCTCGGCAATTATCTCAGTTTTTTGCTGTTTGTGGGACCTTGCTGTGCACAAATTAGCCGCTGGTTTTGCCCAATAAACCGCATTGACTACATTTCAAAAGCAATTCTTTGGCTGTGAAGCACTTTGGAGATATTATGAAGATACGAAAGGCGCTATAAAAATGCAAGTTCTTTCATTTTTTTCCGATGGTTAACCTGGGGCGTTAAGCATTTGTACACAATTACTAAAGAAAGAAAGAAGAACTTTCATTTACATTGCGCCTTACACGACCTCAGGACATCCCAAAGCGCTTCACGGCCAATGAAGTGCTTTTGAAATGCAGTCAAATTGTTGTAACATCGGAAACGTGGCAGCCAATTTGCACGTAGCAAGGTCCCACAAATGTCAATGTGATGATGTTGGTTGAAGGATAGGTATTGGCCAGGACGCTGAGGAGAACTCCTCCGTTCTTCTTCGAAATAGTGGCATGGGATCTTTTACATTCACCTGAGAGGGCAGACAGGACCTCGGTTTAACATCTCATCTGAAAGGCGGCATCTCCGACACTGCAGCACTCCCTCAGTACTGCACTGGGAGTGTCAGCCTAGGTTTTTTGTGCTCAAGTCTCTGGAGTGGGAGCTTGAACCCACGACCTTCCGACTCAGAGGCAACAGCACTACCCACAGAGCCACGGCTTATTATAAACGTCTGTGAAGAATTCCCATGTTCTGGTGAAGAATTATCAATGATTTTGTTACGAATACTGATTGCTGGAATTTTTTTTCGAGCCTCTTTACAAGGGTCACTTCTCGTAGCAACCAGAGGAATTGCAAGCCCTGGATTGATTCAGGCTTTGGATCAGGCGCCTTAGGAGAACATCTGTTCATCTCTTACCACTTTACGTAATGCCTTTCTGCGCAAAAGTTTTGCAACCAGCCAAATCATGCGGCAGTTAAACTTTCTTTCCCCGAGTGCTTAATTCAGGGAAAGTGTGCCATAAATCTGTCCTTTATTTCTATTTGGTGGCAAGCAGAATCCTTGCGAAAAAGACTTTTCCCCCACACTCAGCATTACAGCTGGCGAGATTAGAAGTGAGACTTTGATTTAGGCTACATATCCAGCTAAGATTAATTGCAGTACAACGGCTTGAGCCTTATCGATTGACCAGCATTCACAAATGGAGCCTTGTGCTCAACGAGGACATTTGTCATTTCCAAAACACTACGATTACAGAAAACACTGAATCTATGGGGAGCGCATACCCGCACGCTACAGCAAATATTTTATACGTGCATCTTTATTCTAAGGAGCTGTGATATATAGATGTGGTGGCCGTGTCTTTCAACCAGTTAGAACGTTGAAAACAAAATCACTGCCGTGATATGAACTGATGCTGATTCGTGTGGTGCATAATTTTTCAGATGACAGTGCTGCACTGTCGGAGGTGCTGTCTTTCAGATCAGACGCTAAACCGAGGCCCCTTCCGCCCTCTCAGGTAGTTGTAAAAAAATCCCACGCATTATTTCGAAAAAGAGCAGGCGAATTCTCCCCCCCGCTGGTGTCCTGATCAATATTTATTCCTCAACCAATATCACGAAAAAAAAACCCCAGATTAACTGGTCATTATCTCATTGCCGTTTGTGGGATCTTTCTGTGCGCAAATTGGCTGCCGCATTTCCTCCATTACAACAGTGACTATACTTCAAAAGTTTTGGGATGTCCTGAGGCTATGAAAGGTGCTATATAATTGTAAGTCTTTCTTTCTTTCTTTCGCCTTTGTTTAATGTTACATCAGAAAGATAACACCTTCTACTGTGCAGCACTCACTCACTGAAGTGTCGGCCTAGATTATGCGCTGAAGTCTCTGGAGCAATGTTCCTGCTAAAGGTGTGCGAGCGCGCGCGACCACGCAGTGATCTGAAAGTTCCCGCGCACGTCGCTCACCAGCTTTTCCACTGTAAATACCGCGCTATACGCAGAAACTTAAAGGGACCGTGCATTAAAAGAAACAGGCCGCGCAGAACAAAGCACCGCTTACAGGGAACACTATTCTGGAGTGGGATTTGAACCCCCAAACCTTCTGCCTCAGAGACCAAGACTGCTACCCACTGAGCCATCTGAGGTAAATATGGCCTGACTGTGAGCTGTGCCATGGGAGATCCACTAATGTATACCTAGAAACACTGCACCTAAACCACGTTCATCACACACACACATACTGATAGAAAACAATCTTTAGTGTCAGCTGTGGCTCAGTGGGTAGCACACTCGCCTCTGAGTCAGAAGGTTGGGGGTTCAAGTCCCACTCCAGGGACTCAAGCACATAAAGCTAGGCTGACACTCCCAGTGCAGTGCTGAGGGAGTGCTGCACTGTCGGAGGTGCCGTCTTTCAGATGAGACGTTAAACCGAGGCCCCCGTCTGCTCTCTCAGGTGGACGTAAAAGATCCCATGGCACTATTTCGAAGAAGAGCAGGGGGTGTTATCCCTGGTGTCCTGGCCAATATTTATCCCTCAACCAACATAACAAAAACAGATTATCTGGTCATTATCACATTGCTGTTTGTGGGAGCTTGCTTGTGCGCAAATTGGCTGCCGTGTTTCCCACATTACAACAGTGACTCCACTTCAAAAAGTACTTCATTGGCTGTAAAACGCTTTGAGATGTTCGGTGGTCGTGAAAGGCGCTATAGAAATGCAAGTCTTTCTTTCAAAAGAAACATAGTCGTTGCACTGAAGCCTGAAAGTTACAAGCAGCTGGCAAATGCCCTCTGGTTAACCTCAGTGATTTGCAACCAAGTACAATTACTGGGATTTCGCTCTTGGGCACGGCCCTCCCACATTGAGGACTGGCTTAAAGGGACAGTCCAAATTAGCAGTTCAACAATCACAACCGGGCTTCAGACCTCAAACTCCCCTGAGTTAGAACAACTGGAGCTTTGCTAGTAAACCTCAACCAGAGCAGCGCTGCATTTCAAGTAAATCTCAGGGGTTAGATCAGAGAAACTACTGATAAAATAGGCTAGCTCTCCCGGTTTATCAATGCCATCTGAAGCTGGAAATACAGGGCTGGATTTTCAATGACCCATGGAGTCGGGTTTGGAGGCGTGTGGGGGGTTAAAGTTGCAGATTCGGGGGTTCTGCCTCCACACAATTTTGACAAAATCAGTCGCGGGGTTCCCGCCTCCAAGAGGCGGGAGAAGCCATTAAAGCCCTAAATTGGCACTGTAATGCCATTTTGAAACGTTTTAGCTAGTTTAACCCTTTTCCGACGTGAAGTACGCCTGATATGAAACACGCCAGTGAAACCTGGCGGGAGCACAAGTGGATAGCTGACTATCAGCTGCAGGTCCACTATTACAACGGAGATGTGATGAAGGTAGTAGTAGTATTAGGTCTGAAAGTCGCCTCTGATTCTCTCTCTCTCTCTCTGAGATGCTGGTCATTTTGCATCCAGGTCCTCTCACAGCAACGGCCAGGCAATCTCTGAGACCAGGCAGTCTCTGACCTGCAATGATGACATCATCAGAGGTGACTTTCAGACTGAAACCACTAATTGGGTCATGGGTTCCCACATGCTGGAACTCAATTGCCCAATTAAGTGAAAATTGCATCAATCTCCCACATCCAATTACAGGCAGGTGGATAACATGACCCCAACCCACCCCAGTATCAAAATCCAGCCCACAGTGTTGCCTTGTTAACACGCTATGTGATAACTTATATGCTTTGCATAAAGATCAAAACTGCCCTTTTTTTTTTAATACTGCCAGCCTGATATGAAATCCTGCAAATATGGACGATGACATTATTAGATGGGATTTCACACTGTCATGCTTCACGCTAACTTTTAAAAAAGGCCCCTGTACTTCTCGCCAGCAATCAGGTAATGGTCTCACCGACACAGCACTGATATGACTGAGGTGTAATATATTATATAAAAACAAATAAAATGCTGGAAAACACTCAGTTGCTTAAGCTGAGTCGTCTTCAATTGACCGGAAACGCTAACTCTGTTTCTCTCTCCACACATGCTCCCTCACTTGCTGGGAATTTCAGATTCCCAGCATCTGCCATTTTTTGCTTGTGTAATATAGGATGTCCATGTGCTAACCCTACACTTCTGAGAATATGCCCAGTGACTTAGCAAACTACAACTGTACAGGACACTGGTGAGACCACACCTGGAGTACTGCGTGCAGTTTTGGTCTCCTTATTTAAGGAAGGATACACTTGCATTGGAGGCAGTTCAGAGAAGGTTTGCTAGGTTGATTCTTGAGATGAAGGGGTTGTCTTATGAAGAAAGGTTGAGCAGGTTGGGCCTATACTCATTGGAGATTAGAAGAATGAGAGGAGATCTCATTTTTTTTCCCCATTCATTGTTTGAAGCTTATTAATTTTGCACTCTAATGTCCTCCTATTCGATGGTCATTGTCCAAGTTAAATCGCTAGTTTATTTCAACCTCATCAATACTACATAGGATTACATAGGATACACAGCACAGAAACAGGCCATTCGGCCCAACCAGTCCATGCCAGCGTCTATGCTCCACTCGATCCTCCTCCCATCTTTCCTCATCTAAATCTATCAGCATAACCCTCTATTCCCTTCTCCCTCATATGTTTGTCCAGCCTCCCCTTAAATGCATCTATACTATTCGTCTCAACCACTCCCTGTGGTCGCGAGTTCCACATTCTCACCACTCTCTGGGTAAAGAAGTTTCTTCTGAATTCCCTATTGGATTTCTTGGTGACTATCTTATATTGATGGCCTCTAGTTATGCTCTTCCCCAGAAGTGGAAACATTCTCTCTGTATCCACTCTATCAAAACCTTTCATAATTTTAAAGACTTCTATTAGGTCACCCCTCAGCCTTCTTTTTTCAAGAGAAAAGAGAACCAGTCTGATATGTATACCCTCGCATTTCCGGTATCATCCTTGTAAATCTTCACTGCACCCTCTCCAGTGCCTCTATATCCTTTTTATAATATCGCGACCAGAACCGCACACAGTACTCTAAGTGTGGTCTAACCAAGGTTTGATACAGGTTTAGCATAACTTCCCTACTTTTCAATTCTATCCCTCTAGAAATAAACCCTAGTTCTTGGTTTGCTTTTTGTATGGCCTTGCTAACCTGTGGCACAACTTTTAGTGATTTGTGTATTTGTACTCCGAGATCCCTTTGTTCCTCTACCCCACCTAGACTCGCACCCTCCAAGTGATATGTGACCTCCCTATTCTTCCTACCAAAATATAATACCTCACATTTATCTGTGTTTAACTTCATTTGCCAATTATTTGCCCATTCTGCAAGTTTATTAATGTCCTCCTGTAATTTGTTGCAATCCTCCTCAGTATTGACTATCCCCCCCGCCCCCACCACCCCCCCCCCACAATTTGGTATCATCAGCAAATTTAGAAATTGTGTTTTTGATTCCAAAGTCTAAATCGTTAATGAAAATTGTGAACAGCAGTGGTCCCAGCACTGATCCTTGTGGAACACCACTACCCACCTTCTGCCACTGTGAATAGCTACCCTTTACCCCTACTCTTTGCTTTCTGTCCTGAAGCCAGCCAGCAATTCATTCTGCTACTTGTACCCTGACTCCGCATTCTCTGACCTTGTTCATCAGTCTATTATGGGGGTACCTTATCGAAGGCCTTTTGAAAATCCAGATAAATTACATCTACTGCATTACCATTGTCTCCTCTCTCTGTTACCTCTTCAAAAAATTCAATAAGGTTGGTCAAGCAAGATTTTCCCTTTTGAAATCCATGCTGACTATTCATTATTATACTTTTCATTTCTAGATGTTCTTCCAGTCATTATTTTAAAGAACTGGATCATGCCTTCTTCATTTTACCACTTAAAATAAGTTTAGTCACTTGAACTTTTTTTCATTATTCAGTCTCCCAAGTTCTGGAATTATTCTGGTCAGTCTTCTCGAATGCGTCTAAATTGTTGTTGATGTCGGGTGATCAAGGCTGCACTCAGTACTGCAGCATTGGTCTCACTATTGATTGGTGCAATATCCCTGTGACTGGCTCTGACTTGTAGCCCAATGCCCTCCAGATGTACTCCAGTACCAGTTATTAATAACTACCACACATTGGCTTCTTGTTTTCAGAATGATAGGGTGACCATATTTTCTAAACCGAATCCGGGGACTCGCAGGGCGGGAGCAGAACAAGGTAGCCAGGACGGAAAATGTAGTTGCGCAGCGTAGCGAGGCAAAATTTTTTAGCAGCCCATATTTTAACAGTTGCACAGATACACTACAAATGCAAAACAAATGTGCATTATAATTAGGACGTGCTAATTTGCAACACCTAAAGCTCTGATTGGGCCCCCTTGATAACAAGTCCTGATTGCTGATTGGTCCCCTTGGAGGATAAGACACACCCAGCAGTTTCTCTGGAATGTGTAATTAGATCCTCCCTGCCTACGTAATCAGTCATGATGCGGAGATGCCGGTGTTGGACTGGGGTGGACAAAAGTGAGAAGTCGCACAACACCAGGTTATAGCCCAACAGCTTTATTTGAAATCACAAGCTTTCGGAGCGCTGCTCCTTCACCTGACGAAGGAGCAGCGCTCCGAAAGCTTGTGATTTCAAATAAAGCTGTTGGACTATAACCTGGTGTTGTGCGACTTCTCACTTTACGTAATCAGTGACTTTGTAATTCGAGCCATTCTGACTGCCGGCTCCAGACAGAATTGAGAGGTCGCACAACACCAGGTTATAGTCCAACAGTTTTATTTGAAATCACAAGCTTTCGGAACTATCGCTCCTTCCTCAGGTGAAGTAAATTGGATACAGAATCGTCAGAGCATATATAGATGGAAAAAAAAGCATGTGTACTTTACAATTGCAGACCAATAAATTAAATCATCCTGACTATCTGCCGAGGTGTGATAAAGTTAATTAAGTCAGCCAGGAAGGTACCACATCAAAAGACATAGCAAGATACAACTGAGACAATGAGGTGAAGTCGCAGGGGTTCTAACGTGTCAAAAGCTGCCGTCTGTATGTAAAACGAAAGAACAGAGATCACTTGGAACAGACCTTCTCTCACCCCCCAAACAAGTTCCAGCACCCGACCACATTGCTGCCCGGGAGGCCAGGGATGGCCTCACCATGGCCAGATTTACTTCACTTGACGCTGCACACCCTGGCTGCCACATGATGCGTCAGGTTGGCACCACTCCACCCCAACACCATTCCTACAATGCCCAAGCCATTCCTTTCACACTCGTCACCATTGCGGGGGGTGGGGGGGGGTACCGTTATGTCTCACCATTCACTGCAACTCACTAAGCCACTTCTAAAGGTGCACACAAATCTGTCCAAGAATGCAAAGTGTTGGAATTCAAGGTTTCAATGTTTGACACCACATTAACAGAAACTTTACATGAACATTGGATAAAACACCCAAGTGCCTAATTTTGTGTGTTGTTAGTTGGTATGATTGCACTAGGATGAGGGCGAGTGTGAGGGGTCGCTAGTGAGATGGGGATGTGATAATATAGATGGAGAGGGATGGGTGGAGGTGCAAGGTAAGTTGGTGTGAGTAAGGATGTGCAGGAGTAGGGTAGTGAAGACAGAGTGATGGGGATACGATGAGAGGCACAGCAGGATGAGGTTGAGTGTGGCTTTGTACTAACGTTTCATGATCTACTGAGATCATTGAAACATTTGCGGCACTGCACCCAGGTCCTTCTGACCACATCCCTGCTTGCGCCCTCCTGTGCAATGTGCAACCAGGCTGTGTTCATCTCCTGGGGAGGTCTCTTCCACCCATGGGAAGGAAAGAGGACCTCTCTGTGTGCTGTGACTCCCTCCATAAGCATATGGAGGGAGTCATGGGATGGGAGAGCCTGGGTGCAGCCCCTTTGTGCAGTGATTGGCAGTGTTTATCTGATCACCGGATAATCTCGCCTCTGCCACACTTTATTCATTTAAAAGATATTGGTTAAATAAACTTACTTTCTTAAATTTGATGCACTGGCTTTGCTCCATTCTTTCACAAATACACCACCCACGCGCCCTCTGTCTTTCACCGGATAATCCCGCCTCTACGTCTAATTTATTTATGATGCAGTTGCAGCTCAATTTCCCCCCCTGCTTTGATTGGTCCGTTCCACCATCAATCATCAGTCACCCCGTTTGACGACATGGTGGGCGGCTGCACCAGCACGTGACGACCAAGGTTGTTGAATGTAAACATCAGCCGCACCTGCGATAACAAATTATAATTGACGTAAGAAAACTACTCGGCACTTGGTCTAAGCGTTAAACAAAGCTTTAATCAAGTGCCTAGTAGTTTTCTTACATCAACTTAATCAACTGTTTTTCAACATGAAGATCTAGTTGTGTCCTTCACTAGTTCCTGTTGAGGAAAGACCTGAGCAAGCTGGGCCCATGCCCAAGTATTTATACTCTCCCTGGACAGCGCCACCAGCAGGCCGCCCAGTATTACTTCATACATGAATGACAAAATTCATGTCAATAATCACTGAACATTTTATTTGGGGATGGGTTCCATGAACTGGGGGACTCTTCCGGGGACACTGTTTGCCCGGGGACACAGTACCTAATCCGGGGAATGGATAAAGAAAGAAAGACTTGCATTTCTATAGCGCCTTTCATGACCACCGGACATCTCAAAGCGCTTTACAGCCAATGAAGTACTTTTGAGGTGGATTCACTGTTGTAATATAGGAAATGCAGCACCCAATCTGCGCACAGCAAGGTCCCACAAACAGCAATGTGATAATGACCAGATAATCTGTTTTTGTTATGTTGGTTGAGGGATAAATACTGGCCAGGACACCGGGGATAACACCCCTGCTCTTCATCGAAGTAGTGCAATGGGATCTTTTACGTCCACCTGAGAGAGCAGACGGGGCCTCGGTTTAACGTCTCATCCGAAAGACAGTATCTCCGACAGTGTAGCGCTCCCTCAGCACTGCACTGGGAGTGTCAGCCTAGCTTTATGTGCTCAAGTTCCTGGAGTTGAACCCATATCCGAGGGAGACGTACGGTCACCCTAGGATATGATCAATCATTGTTCTCTGGTACGGTAGTGTAGTGGTTATGTTGCTGGACTAGTAATCCAGAGACCTGGACAAATAACCCACCATGGCAGTTTGAGCATTTGAATTCAGTTTTTTTTTAAATTGGAAATTAAAAGCTGGTATCAGTAAAAGTGACTATGAAGCTATCAGATTGCCGTAAAAACCCAACTGGTTCTCTAATGTCCTTTAGAGAAGGGAATCTGCCATCCTTACCCGGTCTGGCCTATATGTGACTCCAGTCCCACACCAACGTGGTTGATTCTTAACCCTCTGAAGTGGCTGAGCGAGCCACTCAGTTGTATCAAAATTGTTACCAGCTATTCAAGAAAGGCGGCCCACCACCACCTTTTCAGGGCAGCTAGGGATGGGCAATAAATGCCAGCCTTGCCGGTGATGCCCACATCCTGAGAATAACAAGAAAATTATTTTTCTCTGCCAAAGCAGCCTCAAAATAGGATCCTTTTGTGTTTTACACATGTTTAGTACGACCAATTCCTATGTGCATTACTCTACATTTACCCACATTAAATTCCATCTGCCGTCTCTCAGCTCATTTACATCAGCGGCCCAAGTCTCTCTGAAGATAGTCACTTCCCTTCAACTTGCTGCCCTCCCACAGAGCTTTGTGTCATCATTTAATTATATTGCAACCAACAGCCTGTTCCATATCATTCACAAATATTATCCGTGTGAACCAGCGCTGATTACTTTTTCCCATGTAAATCATTTCCTGGGGCTCACAATCCTCTATCTTCAGTTGCCTAGCCAGTTCTCAATTTGTCGAGGCAATTTTGCTTACTATTCCACCAACTTCAGCTACCTTACGAACTTCACGAGAGCTCTGTCAAACATCTTTTGAAAATTCGCCAAAAATTATTTCTGCTGGATTATTCTTGCCTGCACTTTTGGTTACTCCATCACCATCACCACCCCCACCCCCAAATAAATTCCACTCGGCTTGTAAAGAAAGAACAAGTTGTATTTCTACAACGCCTTTTACAATCTCAAGATGTTCCAAAGCGCTTTGCAGCCAATGGAAGTACTTCTTGAAGAGTAGTCGTTGTTGTCATCAATGTTAAGGTGCGCGGCAGCACCCACACAGGCCGCTCGCCAGTGCTGCCGCTGGAAGAGAAACCGCGCATGCGCGGCCACCCAGCAAATTTAAAGGACCCGTGCAGGGGAAAAAAAAAATGAGAGGGAACATTGGTTGTAATTTAGGAATGCGGCCGTTAATTTGCGCACAGCTTTGTCCCACAAACACCAATGAAACAAATAACCTGGTTTGTGCCTTTTCCCTTTTTTTTCTCTCTCTCCCCCCACGGCAGCTGTCTCTCATTCTGCCGGCATTTCACACTTCACACTTCTGAGCCACCTTTTGTTTCTTAACCTGTCCTATTACCATCTCGTCTTGCCTTGAGCATCTCTTCATGTCTCTACTTACCATAGACCACCCCTTTTGTTCTTTTATTCCTCCCCCCAGCCTCCCCTTTGCTTTTTTATCTGTTTAATTTCTTGCTTTTTTCTCAGTTCTGACGAAGGGTTTCGACCTGAAACGTTAACTCTGTTTCTCTCTCCACGGATGTTGCCTGGCCTGCTGAGTTTTTCCAGCGTTTTCTGTTGTTGTTTCAAATGACCAAATCATTTGTTTTAGTGATGTTAATTGAGGGATAAATATTGGCCAGGACACCGGGGAGAATTCCCCTGCTCTTCTTCAAATATAGTGCCGTGCGATCTTTAACGCCCACCTGAGAGAGCTGACGGAGCCTCGGTTTAACGTCTCATCTGAAAGACAATGCACCTCCGACAATGCATGGCGCTCCCTCAGTACCGCACCGGAGCCTCTGCCTAGATTAGGTGCTCAAGTCCATAATGGGGCTTGAAACCCCAACCGTTTGAAGTCAAGAATGGCACCAACTGAGGCAAGGTGGCACTCCTTACTTAGCTCCAAAATCTGCTTCTCCAATGTCCTGCACCAGATTATTGTTGCTTTTGGCCTTAGCGTTGATGACAACGATAAAATGATTTTTGAATCCCGCATACTCACCCAGATCTGTTGCTGAAGAGCACTGGCAGACTGGTAAACACCAAATCCAATACAGGTCCTGCTCGAGGAACCTGCCTCACTGGGCAGAAGCTGTTTTTTTTTGGACATGGGGTGATGAAACCTTCCTTGAATGCCTCAGTCAGTTTGCATGATGTATTTTAACCTTCCCTTCAGACTGTCCATTCAACCCCCGCGGCATGTTGAAACCCCCTGTGCTTAATACATTGTAATGTTACACAGCTGTCCTTACCCGCACAGACAACTCCCCGTCTACCTACTCATCCTCTGCTAGCGGTCAATAGCAGCTGGAAATGATTAATTTCCCACCCTGAACATTACTCACATCCATAATCGTTCAAACACTTTTTCTATAGCTGCTGCACCATTCCTCGTCAATAAAGTCATTCTTCTAACTTTCTTTGTAGGTTTTTCTTTATCATCCTCTGCTGTCGGCCCTGCTTCTGAGACGTCAATACTATCAATAGAATCACTATTTGCATATACCTCTAACTCCAATACTTTATTTCCATTGCTCCTTGCACTTACATGAACAATTCAAGTCTGTTCCTCAAAGCATTCCTTTCCTTATTTAATCTTTCTGCTTTTTCCTTATCCCTCTAAGTCTTACTAGTTTAAATCATCCTTCTCTTCCCTATTTACATTCTCTGCAAAGATGTTGGTACCAGTCCGGTTGAGATGGAGCCCATCCCATCTTAATATCGTCCCACTGCTCCAGAACTTGTCCCAATGTTCCTAGGAATCGGAAATCCTTCCTTCTGGACTATCTTTATAGCCACGCTTTGACAGACCTCATATCTTCCTCTCTAAATTATTCAATGTGTGGCACCGGGAGCAATCCTAAGATTACAACCCTCAACTTCTTCCATTTTATTTTAGAACTTAGCTCCTCACGTTTCCTCTGCAAGATCTCTGTCCTATTCCTTCCCATACGTCATTGGTTCCTACATGAACCACAAATTCCAGTTTTTTTCCTTCTCTTTCCAGAGGTTTCTCTACCGGCTCTGCTAATGCACCTGGGAGGCAACACACCATTCGGGATTCCCAGTCACGGCTGCAAATCAGGTTGCCTGTCCCCCTAATTATGGACAACTCACCTTTTCTCATGAATACTGTCCCATTTTTGCTCCCTGTGTAACCTTTGGTTCAGAATGTTTTAGTGTTCTTGATTAGCCTCCCCTGTGCTTCTGTCCTTGTCTTCAATTTCGATTTCGAATCAGATTTCGAAGAAGAGCAGGGGAGTTATCCTCGGTGTCCTGGCCAATATTTATCCCTCCAGCAACAGAACACAAAAAAGATTATCTGGTCATTATCACATTGCTGTTTGTGGGACCTTGCTGTGCGCAAAATTGGCTGCCTGCGTTTCCCACATTACAACAGTGACTCCACTTCAAAAGTACTTCATTGGCTGTAAAGCGCTTTGAGACGTCCGGTGGTCGTGAAAGGCGCTATATAAATGCAAGTCTTTCTTTCTTTTTCTTCATCACATGGGTGTCAGATCCACAGGGCTTTCCTGTATTGGTTCCTTTCTCCTCCTCCTGAGGGAGGTCTCCTTCTCTATCCCTCTCTGACCACTGACTACATCTTCAGAAACTTCTGCCTCCCCGCCTACGTTGCTGTTCTGCAGCAGCCAGTCTGTCCACAGCGGGAGTAATTCCAAATGGGAAGAGCGAGCAATTGATTTTACGATGACATTGAGACAAAGATGAGCACAGTCAATAACCCGAGATGGAAATCGCGTACAACCTTCATGAAATGGCCCTCAGTTCAGCTAGCTGTCCTTAAGTAATGGTTGCCATTGTCAGAAACGCAACAATGAAAAGCACGCTGTAAAAATATCAAGCTGTGTTATTGATGTACATCTGTGGTTCAATAGGCTTCACACCACAAAGATGTCACCCTTCAGAAATACTTCTTTATATTGAATAGGGATTATGCCATTGAGGGACAGACAACACTGTGGGATAGAATGTTTCACAGTGACACCAGCAGAATGTGTTAGCAGTCCAGACGTTAATACGGTTTCCATTAGAAATCAAAATTTAAATTTTTATCATGCATTTAACATGTTGATGAACCATGGGCTTTTATAATCTCTCATTGAACAACAACAACAACTTGCATTTATACAGCGCCTTTAAGGTAGTAAAACGTCCCAAGACGCTTCACAGGAGCGTTTATCAAACAGAATTTGAGACCGAGCCACATAGGGAGATATTAGGACCGATGACCAAAAGCTTGGTTAAAGAGGTAGGTTTTAAGGAGCGTCTTAAAGGAGGAGAGAGAGGTAGAGAGGCGGAGAGGTTTATTACATCGCATTTACAGCACACAAGCAGGCCATTCGGCCCAACAGGTCTGTGCCGGTGTCTATGCTCAACTACGCCTCACCGCCACCTCTCTCGACCCTTTCACTGTCTCGCAATTGTCACACTGCTTGTCCGAGGGAATTTAGGGAGGGAATTCCAGAGCTTAGGGCCCAGGCAACTGAAGGCACGGCCGCCACTGCTGGAGTGATTAAAATCGGGGACACGCAAGAGACCAGAAATTGGAGGAGCGCAGAGATCTCGGAGGGTTGTGGGGCTGGAGGAGGTTGCAGAGATAGGGAGGGGCGAGGCCATGGAGGGATTTGAAATTTTCAAATTCATACACTATAATTAGCTCACAACCATCCCTCATCAGTTATCAGGCCAGTTCAGCGACGGGATGTAACTTGTAATCTCATTCTCCACCCTTTGGCAACTATCAAGAGGCAAGACAATGGTCCCCTTCATTACGTATAACCCCAGGTATAAGCAGCTGCTCCTGTGCACATGCAGTTTACTGAACACACACCTGGAGTGGGTGCAAACTGCTTTGCAGTCCTCTCCCAGGTAAGTTTGAAGTGGTGTTTTTAATGAGAATCCGATGGCTTCGGATGGTTACTTCTTGCCGATGCCCCACCTTGTTATTCCAAGTGCGAACTGGCGACAGGAACCTTGGCTGCTGCCAGCACGGATCCTAAACTCATGGCCTGCCGTTTGCCATACATGATTTCTGTCCCCCCACCATATCTAAAATAGATACACATACAAGCAGAGAAACATCCGCGTAGATCCACGGAAGGCAGGCAGCTGAAACCTGCCCTGATTCCCTTGCTAATTGCCACCAGTTTCACGATCCCACTCCGTTGCCAGGCTATTACCAGTACCTGGAGCGAGACTGTTGCAACTGTTCTGGATGCAAACAGATAGTGACCCTGTGTACACATAGCTGGCCACAGCGGAGCAGCGACACGACTGCTAAATGATGAAGAAGACGTGAGCTCTCATGAGCGCTTGCTGAGGCTGGTTGATTGACAGCAGCATGTGATCTGACAGTGATGTTAGGATAGAAATAACAACAGAAAACGCTGGAAAAACTCAGCAGGCCAGGCAGCATCCGTGGAGAGAGAGAAACAGAGTTAACGTTTCAGGACTGACGAAAGGTCTCGACCTGAAACGTTAACTCTGTTTCTCTCCCCACGATGCTGCCTGGCCTGCTGAGTTTTTCCAGCGTTTTCTGTTGTTATTTCGGATTTCCAGCATCCGCAGTATTTTGCTATTATGTGAGGATAGATATCTGCTTCAGATCACCTCTGCATGTAACAGTGCAGTGCTCCCACAGTTAGACCAGCATGACACTCACCTCATATTGCACCCGCAAGTCCACCATGTTTATTCTTAATTTTTTCCCTGGGTTTTTGTGTTCCTGATGATGTGACTAGAACATTTTTTACTTTTTTCGGCACCTAATTGGTAATCTTACCTTCTGGCCTTTTGAACTTCCCCGATTTTAAATGCTCCACCCTTGGCGGCCGTGCCTTCAGCTGCCGAGGTCCTAAGCTCTGGAATTCCCTCCCTAAACCTCTCCGCCTCTCCACTTCTCTTTCCTCCTTTAATTCGCTCCTTAAAACCTACCTCTTCCACCAAACTTCTGCCCTAACAT
Organism: Squalus acanthias; assembly: GCA_030390025.1. Lineage (NCBI taxonomy): Eukaryota > Metazoa > Chordata > Chondrichthyes > Squaliformes > Squalidae > Squalus > Squalus acanthias. The sequence continues at coordinate 251,911,068 of CM059425.1, forward strand.
CTCCTTATATGGCTTGGTGTCAAATTATTTTTTGATAACACTCTTGTGAAGTGCCTTGGGACGTTTTATTACGTTAAAGGATGAACAATCCTGAGGGGCGTGTTTCAAATTCCAGATATCACCCCTAGCAGACGAGTCCTCTGTACCGGACATAAAATTACCTCTCCAGTGTCAGCAGCAAGTATTCGCAGACCATGCATGTCATGTGCTCGATGCAGAGCTGAGCTCCCTCCACTTAATCTTCACAATGTGCCTTAACCACAAAAGACCACCTCCTACTGCACCAGAGTAAATTTGACCACTCCCCACACTGGCCACCCAGCTAGTTTCTCGGAGTGATAGTGATCATCAATACTTCATTATGAACAGTTTGGCGCCGTCACCTCAGGCCCTCTAGGAACTAGTTTCGGACTGTACCAACTCATTTCATATTGGGCCCATAATACCACCGGGAAAAATATTCTCATCCTATCAGAATTCAGTCCTAGGGACCAGAAATGAAAGGACAACGGCTTGAATTTTACAGTGGGTATGGCAGGCGCATTCTCAGGGTACGCCGTCATACCTCCTCTGAAATCCACCGCAAGTTCGGGATTATCGCTTGCGCATGCGCGAAATCCTGAAATTGCGCTCTGTCAACGTACGCGTTGACAGGCCATCTGCAAGGCCCACAAAAAAGCAATTGCTGCCGCAGAGTTGGGCTATTTGCCCACCGACTGGCTAGCAATTGCATACGGAAATGTTACGTTTGATGCAAACAGTCACAGGGCCTGTTTGCATCAACGTAAAGGGCTACCTCAGGCATGTTTTAAACATTTTCATCTCAGAAATCATATGGTTTAATTGTGTCAAATGAGTTTTTCTTGTTTCTGCAAATATTAGAGTTCTAATGATGTCGAGGAAATTGTCAGCAAAATTACATTTTTAGCGAAGCTGGTGGAATGAAGCTAATTAGGAATTAAATTCCAAACCTGTAAATTGTTATTAAATCTGATTACGGCATTCCATTAAATCTGATTACGGGATTCCATTAAATCTGATTACGGGATTCCTTTCTGAAATGATGTAAAATCTAATTTTTTTTTCTGATTGGAGGACCAGGCCCACGTGATCCCAGGTACGCTTCCGCATCGGCTGTGTCCCTGGGATCCGTGGGCCATTACTCTGCCCTCTGCCTCGCAGCGTCAGACCGCACGTTTTTGCAGGAGGGCCACCATCAGGTAGGTGCGTAATCTTTTTGCAGGTCGGAGGCGTACTCTGGAGGTTCGCCTCCGACCACAATTTTTAGCCCGATGTGCTAGTGTTAACTATTTGCACAGAGAGACAGAGGCATGATATAGATGATAGATAAACAGATAGATAGAAAAACAGATACAAAAGCAAAATACTGCGGATGCTGGAAATCAAGAAATAAAAATAGAAAATGCTGGAAGCACTCAGCGAGTCAGGCAGCATCTGTGGAGAGAGAAGCAGAGTTAACGTTTCAGGTCAATGACCCTTCGTCAGAACTGGAAAAAGTTAGAGATGTAACAGGTTTTTAAGCAAGTGCAGGGGCAGGGAAAGGTGGGAGGGGTGGACAGAACAAAAGGGAAGGTCTGTGATAGGATGGAAGGCAGGAGAGATTAAAAGGCAAAAGGGATGCTTGTACAAAGCAAAAATGGTAATAGGATGAGTAAAGAAACAAAAGATGAGTCTGGAAGAGGCGTAAATGGGAATGGCAGAATCATCAACAGCTGCCATGTGAAAAAATAAGAGCAGGGGTTATAGTCTGAAATTGTTGAACTCGATGTTGAGTCCAGAAGGCTGTAAAGTGCCCAATAGAAAGATGAGTTGCTGTTCCTCGAGCTTACGTTGAGCTTCGTTGGAACAGTGTAAGAGGACGAGGATGGTGAGGTCTGAGTGGGAGTGGCGTGGAGAATTAAAGTGACAGGCGACCAGAAGCTCGGGGTCACGCTTGCGGACTGAACGGAGGTGTTCCGCAAAGCGGTCACCCAATCTGCGTTTGGTCTCCCCAATGTAGAGGAGACCGCATCGTGAGCAGCGAATACAGTATACTAAATTGCAAGAAGTACAAGTAAATCGCTGTTTCACCTGGAAGGAGTGTTTGGGGCCCTGGACAGTGGGAAGGGAGGAGGTAAAAGGGCAGGTGTTGCATCTCCTGTGCTTGCATGGGAAGATGCCGTGGGAGGGGAGGGGGTATTGGGGGTGATTGAGGAGTGGACCAGGGTGTCATGGAGGGAGCGGTCCCTTTGGAATGATGAAAAGGGAGGGGAGGGGAAGATGCATTTGATGGTGGCATCACGCTGGAGGTGGCGGAAATGGCGGAGGATGATCCGTTGAATGTGAAGGCTGGTGGGGTGAAAGGTGAGGACAAGGGGAACCCTATCGTGGTTCTGGGAGGGAGGGGAATGGGTGAGGGCAGAAGTGCGGGAGATAGAATGGACATGGTTGAGGGCCATGTCAACCACAGTAGAGTGGAATCCTCGGTTGAGTAAAAAGGAAGACATGTCGGAAGCACTGGTATGGAAGGTGGCATTGTCAGAACAGATGTGACGGAGATGGAGAAACTGGGAGCATGGAATAGAGTCCTTACAGGAAGCGGGGAGGGAGGAAGTATAGTCCAGGTAGCTAGGTAGCTGTGGGAGTCAGTGGAATTATAGTGGATGTTTGTCGATAGCCTATCCCCAGAAATAGAGACAGAGAAGTCAAGGAAAGGAAGGGAAGAGTCGGAGATGGATCATGTGAAGATGAGGGAAGGGTGGAAATTAGAAGCAAAGTGAATGAAATTTTCCAGTTCAGGGTGAGAGCAGGAAACGGCACCGATACAGTCATCAATGTACCTGAAATAGAGATGAGGGAGGAGACCTGAGTAGGACTGGAACAAAGAATGTTCCACGTATTCCACGAAGAGGCAGGCATAGCTCAGGCCCATGCGGGTCCCCTTAGCAACACCTTTAATTTGGAGGAAGTGAGTGGAGTCAAAGGAGAAGTTGTTCAATATGAGAACAAGTCCAGCCAGGCGGAGGATGGTGGTGGTGGATGGGGACTGGTTGGGCCTCTGTTCAAGGAAGAAGCTGAGCGCCCTCAGGTCGTCCAGGTGGGGGATGGAGGTGTAGAGGAATTGGACGTCCTTGGTGAAAAGGAGATGGTTGGGGCAAGGAAACTGGAAACTTAAAGTGGCGGAGGGTGTCATAAGAGATGCAGATGTAGAAAAATAGATAGGTAGATGTTAGATAGATAGACAAAAGATAGATAGATAGATAGATAGATAGATTGATAACTTACTGATACCAGCTTCCACTAGCTTTTTTGTGCAGTACTCATTTGTAAGAGTGTAGGAAGCATTATGACCAAGTACCAAGCATTGCACACTCCCTGCAGTTTCTGTTTTCTCTGTACATCCCAAGATGTAGTACTTTGATGGCACCGCTCTCCCCATGACCTCTAGCAGCAATGTTGTTGTGAGAACACCATCACCACCAAGTTCCTCTCTAAGTTACAGACTGCCCTGACTCGGAAATATATCGCCATTCCTTCATTGTTGCTGGATGGAAATCCTGGAATTCCCTTCCTAACACCATTGTGGGAGCACCATCAGCTCAAGTGATTGGAAGAGAAGGCCCACCATCACCTTCTTAGAGCGATTGATTGTCTGCATCTTGAGAATATATATCTATATATATTTTAAAAAACATTTTTTTTCTAAAGCTTGGAAGGATATAAAATTGAATAAATCCTTCAGCAGTCGTTGCATGGCCCTGGACCCTTTCTATATTGTTTAGCCTGCCATGCACATGTATATTGGATTAACTCTAGTACAAACTTGACAATGTAACGAGGATACTTAATATCACACAATGAAAGATGTAGAGAATGGAAATGGTACTTGCTGCTGTCACTGAGTACAAAGGTAAAATATGTTCTATGCCTGAACACTGTCATTCTGTATCTTGAGGAACTGCCTTGATTTTATAGAAAGAACTCAATTTTCAGGACAGTAATGTTTCCAGGACAGCCTTAGTCAGACTTGTAATCCATTTCTGTTACTACACTCAGCTGTCAGTGCAGATCTGCTAAATATCAGAAAGCAGTGGCAAAGCAAAAGACATCCAGGGGGAAAAGGTGATTTAGCACACAGAATAAGATCAGTCAGGCTAAAGGACGACTCAAGGTACTTTTAGTATTGAAATCACGCTCTGCGATCGTGGTGAGAGAGATATGTCAGTGCGCTAGAATCAAATTACTGCGTCCACTATTTTAACAAAGTTTCAAAACTCATTTTAAAAGAACAGGTGGATAACAAGAAAACAACTTGCATTTACATAGCATCTTCAGCATAGAAAAATGCCCCAAAGTGCTTGACATAAAGGAAAAACAAAACAGCGGCAAAGCATTCTCACACGAAGATATTACAATGTTACGAACATAGGAATATAACGGGCAGGTAAAGACCAGCTGGTCCATCCAAGCCTGCCCGACACTCATGATGCCCAGAGCATCATGACTAGATTACATTACATAGAATGTACAGCACAGAAACAGGCCATTCGGCCCAACTAGTCCATGCTGGTTAGGAGAGACTAAATGTTGCACATGGGGATGGCAGAATCATCAACAGCCGCCTGAAAAATGGGGGCAGGGGTTATAGTCTGAAATTGTTGAACTCGATGTTGAGTCCAGAAGGCTGTAAAGTGCCTTAATCGAAAGATGAGGTGCTGTTCCTCGAGCTTACATTGAGCTTCATTGGAACAATGTAAGAGGCCGAGGACGGTGAGGTCAGAGTGGGAGTGGAGCGGAGAATTAAAGTGACAGGCGACCGGAAGCTCGGGGTCACCCTTACGGACTGAACGGAGGTGTTCCGCAAAGCGGTCGCCCAATCTGCGTTTGGTCTCCCCAATGCTTCCGATATGTCTTCCTTTTTCCTCAACCGAGGATTCCCCTCTACCGTGGTTGAAATGGCCCTTGACCATGTCCGTTCCATTCCCTGCACTTCTGCTCTCACCCCTTCCCCTCCCTCCCAGAACCAAGGGTTCCCCTTGTCCTCACCTTTCACCCCACTAGCCTCCAAATTCAAAGGATCATCCTGCGCCATTTACGCCACCTCCAACGTGATCCCACCACCAAACACATCTTCCCCTCACCTCCCCTTGCAGCATTCCGAAGGGACCGCTTCCTCCGCAACATCCTGGTCCACTCCTCATTCACCCCCAACAGCCTTCCTCTTCGCCCTGGCACCTTCCTGTGCCAGCGCAGGAGATGCAACACATGCCCTTTTACCTCCTCCCTTCCCACCGTCCAGGGCCCCAAACACCCCTTCCAGGTGAAACAGCGATTTACTTGTACTTCTTGCAATTTAGTATACTGTATTCGCTGCTCACAATGCGGTCTCCTCTACATTGGGGAGACCAAACGCAGATTGGGTGACCGCTTTGCGGAACACCTCCGTTCAGTCCGTAAGGTTTACCCCGAGCTTCCGGTCATCTGTCACTTTAATTCTCCGCTCTACTCCCACTCTGACCTCTCTGTCCTCGGCCTCTTACACTGTTCCAATGAAGCTCAATGTAAGCTCGAGGAACAGCACCTCATCTTTCGATTAGGCACTTTACAGCCTTCTGGACTCAACAATGAGTTCAACAATTTCAGACTGTAACCCTTGCCCCCATTTTTTCAGGCGGCAGCTGTTGATGATTCTGCCATCCCCATTTGCAACATTTAATCTCTCCTGCCTCCTACCCTAGCACAGACCGTCCCTTTAGTTCCTTCCTCCCCTCCCCCCCTCCCCTTTCCCTGCCTCTGCACCTGCTTAAAACCTGTTACATCTCCAACCTTTTCCAGTTCTGATGAAGAGTCCCAGACCTGAAACGTTAACTCTGTTTCTCTCCCCACGGATGCTGCCTGGCCTGCTGAGTGCTTCCAGCATTTTCTGTTGTTATTTCAGATTTCCAGTGTCCGCAGTATTTTGCTATTGCATTAGTCCATGTTGGTGTTTATGATCCACACGAGCCTCCTCTCACCCTACTTCATCTCACCCTATCAACAGCATAACCTTCTATTCCTTTCTTATCTGTTTACCCAGCTTCCTCTTTAATGCGCCAATGCTATTGGTCTCAGCTACTCCTTGTGGTGGCGAGTTCCACATTCTAACCACTCTCTGGCTAAACTGAATACTTCCTATCAACCCCAACCCCTCTCTCCCCACGCAGCAATTTAATCTTCTTTGAGAGGTGAAAAAACAGAAAAAAAACAGGGACAAAAAGGGAGGGAGGGCGGGAAAACTCTGGAAAATTCCTCTCCGACCCCCTCAGGCGATGGAAACCAGTCCAGAAGATCACTTGGACCATGAAATGTTGATCGGTAACACTGCACAGTGCGATTTCAGCCACTTTGTCCTGTTTGCTCTTGTGTCGCTGGTATAGAGTAAAGTCAGCCATCAGCAGGCATAAAGCACTTTAAAAAGCAACGTTGCGCTCACCATTTAGAGTGCTGACCAGGGGATAGTCGTTACTGTATGTTTTATCCTTCTGATCCGTGACGGGATTTTATGATCCAATGTTAGTGCAATCTCATTAAGATCCTTGGAGCAGGCGAAGGCGAAGAGGAGATTTGATCGAGGTGTTTAAAATCATGAAGGGTTGAGATAGAGTAAATAAAGAGAAACTGTTTCCAATGGCTGAAGGGTCGATAAGCAGAGGGCACAGATTTAAGGTGATTGGCAAGAGAACCAGAGGCGACATGAGGCAAAACTTTTTTTACGCAACGAGTGGTTAGGATTTGGAATGCGCTGCCTGATAGGGTGGTAGATACAGATTCAATAGTAGCCTTCAAAAGGGAATTGGATAAATACTTGAAGGAGAAAAAATTGCCGGGATATGGGGAAAGAGCGGGGGGAGTGGGACTAACTGGATCGCTCTTCGAAAGAGCCGGCGCAGACTCGATGGGCCGAATGGCCTCCTTCTGTGCTGCACTATTCTATGATTCGATCCTGTGACTGCCAATTTCAAAATTTTAATTCTCGTGGGGTTATTTCCAAAAATCCAGTAATTAAATTCTTCAAGGAAATTGCTCCACAGATTAATTCTGAAGTACTTGCTGATTTTTTACTCTATGTAGAAGAACATATTGTTCCCCCCCCCACCCCCCCAACTAATTTGAATATTACGAACTTGACTGGCAATCAGAATTCAATTATACTTGAAACCCATGTGGTGTATGCATCTGTGTCAAGTTAAAGCTGTTAATTAGTGCGTGATGAAGATTGCCATCTTCTGGCTGCTTGCTGATGATATGGTAATTTGGCCGACTATAATGAGTCCATCCTGACTTGTGCCCACATAATGCACATCCCGGTTGGATGAGGAGCAGGTGCAGAGAGTACGTCGAAGGTTAACAATCTAATAAGATTAACTCAGTCACGCTGCAACATTTCATTCTACTTCCACTTTAACTGAAGTGATTGAGAAGTACGGCCCTTGAAGCCTGGGGCGGGAGCTGTAGAAAGAAAGACTTTACAGCCAATGAGGGAATTTTGAAGCGCAGTCACTGTTGTAATGTAGGAAACGCGGCAGCCAATTTGCGCACAGCAAAGTCCCACAAACAGCAATGAGATAATGACCAGATCATCTGTTTCAGTCGCGTTTGGTTGAGGGGTAAATATTGGTGAGGACACTGGGCAGAACTCCCCGTGCTCTTCTTCGAATAGTGGCCATGAAATCTTTGACGTCCACGGGAGAGAGCAGACGTTCAGAGAACGCACAGCGCTCACACTCCCGAGTTCAGAGGAACGCACAGCGCTCACACTCCCGAGTTCAGAGAACGCACAGCGCTCACACTCCCGAGTTCAGTGAACGCACAGCGCTCACACTCCCGAGTTCAGAGAACGCACAGCGCTCACACTCCCGAGTTCAGAGAACGCACAGCGCTCACACTCCCGAGTTCAGAGAACGCACAGCGCTCACACTCCCGAGTTCAGAGAACGCACAGCGCTCACACTCCCGAGTTCAGAGAACGCATAGCGCTCACACTCCCGAGTTCAGTGAACGCACAGCGCTCACACTTCCGAGTTCAGAGAACGCACAGCGCTCACACTCCCGAGTTCAGAGAACGCACAGCGCTCACACTCCCGAGTTCAGAGAACGCACAGCATTTAACGTTTTAAATCGGTTTAACGTCTCATCTAAAAAAAGGCGGCACCCTCGGCATTGCTGCATTCCCTCAGTACCGCACTGAAGTGTCAGCCTGGATCTTGTGCTACCAGTCCCATGGAGTGGGGACTTGAACCCACAACCGTCTAACTTCAGAGGCAAGAGTGCTACCCACTGAGCCACGGCTGAGACCTACAAATCAGTATCTGGCCTACACTTAGGTGTCATAACCAATAAAGTTGTGACTCCCGTATAGTTTCTACAACAATGCGAGCGAGAAGTTCACGTTGGTTTCAAATCTCTAGCAAGGTTGTGCCACGCAGTTACTATTAATACTGCAGAGTTATTTACTGTGATCATATTTTGGAATCATGTGCAGATGAAATGCCCTAAAAGTGCCAAGAGGTGTTCTTAAAACCGGTCCTGATGAAATCTGGGAAAACAGAAAGAATTCATGCTGAGAGCAATCATAAACGTGTGTGATGTGTGAAAGGAAAAATCTTTTACAGTTCGTATCTGGTTCTGGTTAGCAATTGGTTTCAAAATCAACCAGGCTTGTTAAGAGTGAATGAAGGATTATGATAAGATGACCACAAAGAAAGTAAGAAAGACCTGCATTTATATAGCACCTTCCACGACCTCAGGCTGTCCCAAAGCGCTTTACAGCCAATGAAGTACTTTTGAAGTGCAGGAAACACAGCAGCTAATTTGCACACAGCAAGCTCCCACAAACAGCAATGTGATAACAACCAGATTTTAGTGATGTTGATTGAGGGATAAATATTGGCGCAGGACAGCAGGGAAAACTCCCCTGCTCCAGAGACCCGTTCCAAATTGCAACAGTAAGATTGCAGTGGCCCCGTGCTACTCTGATGGTGCAGTGTGTTGCTTGGGAAAGGGCCAAACAGGCACGTGCAAAATTTATATCAAATGAAAGAAAGACTTGCATTTCTATAGCGCCTTTCATGACCACCGGACGTCTCAAAGTGCTTTACAGCCATTGAAGTACTTTTGGAGTGTAGTCACTGTTGTAATGTGGGAAACGCGGCAGCCAACTTGCACACAGCAAGCTCCCACAAACAGCAATGTGATAATGACTGGATAATCTGTTTTTTAAGTGATGTTGATTGAGGGATAAATATTGGCCAGGACACCGGGGATAACTCCCCTGCTCTTCTTTGAAATAGTGCCATGGGATCTTTTACGTCCACCTGAGGGAGCAGACGGGGGCCTCGGTTTAACATCTAAGCTGAAAGACGGCACCTCCAACAGTACAGCACTCCCTCAGCACCGCACTGGAGTGTCAGCCTAGATTTTTGTGCTCCAGTCTCTGGAGTGGGACTTGAACCCACAACCTTCTGACTCGGAGGCAGGAGTACTACCCACTGAGCCTTAGCTGGCACTAAAGATTAATAATTTGTTTACTTTTCCTGTCCCTGATTTTTTTTACTCCACCATTGGCGGCCGTGCCTTCAGCTGCCAAGGCCCGAAGCTCTGGAATTCCCTTCCGAAACCTTTATGTCTCTCTACCTCTCTCTCCTCCTTTAAGACACTCATTAAGTCGTGTCTGAATAACTTGATTGAATTTTTTGAGGAGGTAACAAGGAGGGTCGATGAGGGTTGCATATTTGATGTATACATGGATTTTAGCAAGGCTTTTGACGACAGACTGGTCAGAAAAGTAAAAGCCCATGGGATCCAAGGGAAAGTGGCAAGTTGGATCCAAAATTCGCTCAGTGGCAGGAAGCAAAGAATAATGGTTGACAGGTGTTTTTGTGACTGGAAGGCTGTTTTCAGTGGGGTTCCACAGGGCTCAGTACTAGGTCCCTTGCTTTTTGTGGTATATATCAATGATTTAGACTTCAATGTAGGGGGCATGATTAAGAAGTGTGCAGATGATACAAAAATTGGCCATGTGGTTGATAGTGAGGAAGAAAGCTGTAGACTTCAAAGAGATATCAATGGACTGGTCAGGTGGGCAGAAAAGTGACAAATGGAAATCAATCCGGAGAAGTGTGAGGTAATCCATTTGGGGAGGGTTAACAAGGCAAGGGAATACACAATAAATGGTAGGATACTGAGAAGTGTAGAGGAACAGAGGCACCTTGGAGTGCATGTCCACAGATCCTTGAAGGTAGCAGGACAGGTAGATAAGGTGGTTAAGAAGGCATATGGGATACTTGCCTTTATTAGCCAAGGCATAGAATATAAGAGCAGGTATGTTATGCTTGAATTGTATAAAACACTAGTTAGGCCACAGCTAGAGTACTGTGTACAGTTCTGGTCACCACATTACAGGAAAGATGTAATTGCACTAGAGAGGGTGCAGAGGAGATTCATGAGGATGTTGCCAGGACTGGAAAATTTTAAGCTATGAGAAAAGATTGGATAGGCTGGGGTTGTTTTCTTTGGAACAGAGGAGGCTGAGGGGAGACTTGATTGAGGTGTATAAAATTACGAGAGGCCTAGATAGAGTGGATAGGAAGGACCTATTTCCCTTAGCATAGAGGTCAATAACCAGAGGCCTTGGATTTAAAGTAATTGGTCGAAGGATTACAGGGGAGTTGAGGAGAAATTTTTTCACCCAAAGGGTGATGGGGGTCTGGAACTCACTGCCTGAAAGGGTGGTAGAGGCAGAAACCTTAATCACATCTAAAAAGTACTTGGATATGCACTTGAAGTGCTGTAACCTACAAGGCTATGGACCAAGAGCTGGAAAGTGGGATTAGGCTGGATAGCTCTTTTTCGACCAGCACAGACACGATGGGCCGAATGGCCTCCTTCTGTGCCATAAACTTTTATGATTTTATGATTCTATGATTCTTAGAACCTACCTGTTTGGTCACCTGTCCTAATATCTCCTTATGTGGCTTGGTGTCAATTTTTGTTTGATAATCGCTCCTGTGAAGCGCATGGGGACGTTTTACTATATTAAAGGTGCTATATAAATGCAAGTACTTGTTGTTGTTGTCCGCCCTATTGTGTTATGGCCAACACATTAAAAGGAGTTTCCACGAGTATCTCTGGTAGACCTGCTTCTTTTCTGTAGGAGCTTACTACAGGTATTCTTGGCCCAAAAAAACAAACAGATTTGCAGCAAATCGGTCAGTCTGGCCTTTTCCCCGGGCAATTAGAGAACCTGTTCCTTATAAGTGCCTGATATGTGCCAGTCTGAGTGAGGTGTCTTGTCAGCAAATAACGAGATCACTGTGCTAAATGTATGACAGAGGTTGATTGAAATGAATTCGAAGCAATTTGTTTTGTGAATCCAATGTATAAAGGCACAAAAGATCAGAGTAGTCAGTTGAGTCACAATCAGCAGAGTTTGCAATAGAAAGCAGAGGATGAAACAGAAGTTGAGAGGAAGCCAGAGCGAGGTCACGGAGTTCAAAGAAACCTTGAGAACTCTTGTTAGTCAGAGATGGGAAGATGATTCAATGTATCACGAGTACGTTTCTGAGAACAGCAGCAAGATTGGCTATTCTGACAGGGCAAGCATCAGAAGGAGGAAGAAAGAATATCACAGAATCACACAGCACAGAAGGAGGCCATTCGGCCCATCGTGCCTGTGCCGGCTCTTTGAAACAGCCATTCAATTAGACATGCTGCCCTGCTTTTTCCCCATAGCCCTGCAATTTTTTTTGTACAAATATATAAAAAAAACAATTTCCATTGGTTAGTATCTGTCGCAAGACTGTGAAACATGTCCTTTTAGAAAAAGGTCGCAACGTCTCTAGAAACTCCAACCAAAGGAAATCTTAACGGACGCCCCCATGACGTCGCTACGCAGAGCGACCGGAGCGAATCTACCTCACGGCAACTTTCTTCATGGCCTTACCTCACTGAAATTACTGGCCTGAAGATCAACATCTGTATCTATAGGGAATTCAGGAGAAACTTCTGTAACCAGAGAGTGGTTAGAATGTGGAACTCGCTACCACATGAAGTAGTTGGGGCGATTAGCATAGATGCATTTAAGGGGAAGCTAGATAAGTACATGAGGGAGAAAGGAATAGAAGGATATGCTGATAGGGTGAGATGAAGTAGGGATGGGAGGAGGCTCATGTGGAGCATAACTGCTGGCATAGACCAGTTGGGCCGAATGACCTCTTTCTGTGCTGTAGTCTATGTAACTCTATAGTGTTAAAAGTTCTTTTTTTTTAATTCATTCTTTGGATGGGGGCATCACTGGCAAGGCCAGCATTTATTTCCTATCCCTAGTTGGCCCTGAGAAGGTGGTGGTGAGCCGCCTCCTTGAACCGCTGCAGTCGTGTGGTGAAGGTACTCCCACAGTGCATGTGCGGGAGGGAGCTCCAGCATTTTGACCCAGCGACGAGGAAGGAACCGGGCCGATATGCTTCCAAGTCGGGATGGTGTGTGACTTGGAGGGGATCTCGGAGGTGGCGGTGCTCCCAGGCGCTGGCTGCCCTTGTCCCTCTAGGTCGCGGGTTTTGGGAGGTGCTGCCGAAGGAGCCTTGGGTATAGGTAGTACGCACTGCAGCTACGGTGCGCCGGTGGTGGAGGGAGTGGATGTTTAAGGTGGTGGATGGACTGCTGATCAACTGACTTAAAAGGGCATTTTAAAATCGTACTGGGTGGTTTTGAGCAGGTCAATGGTCTGTTGTGAGAACTCTGTTCTGAGGCCTTTTCATTAGATGCATGAGTTGTTGTACAAAGCCTTTTGTATCTCTTTTCTTTTTAATGCTGCGTAAATTGTCCTGGAAGATAGCGCTAGCCCTTTAATATAATCGCTCTATGAAAGCAATAAAATGATCATGTAAAGTGGCAAAATGTCATCAATTTTGGTTGCATCCTGAGCTATACTCTGTCACTATATTTGGCTATAAACATCTATAAATCTTCTTGATAGGCAAGTTTCCATTTCAGCGATAAGGGGAGACCTCGGCCAGAACTAGTGCTGTTTCACACAAAGCGTAATAGAATAAGTTTAGCAGAGGCGGCCACTGCAGCAAATGTATAGATCCATGAAACAACTAGATATGTCGATGGAAAAAGAAAGGGTTGAGAGAGATTGGGGTGTGGGGGGTGGCGGGGGGGGGGGTTCTGTGGGGGGCAGGGGAGGGGGTTGAGATCAATCAAAAAGAGAATGAGTTTGTAGGCCAAAAAACCCTCTGCAACAGTGATGCTAATTCATAAGAGCTGCTCTACGTTCCTATGTAAACATCCCGATTCACACCATCGCACGTTTCCCTGAAGAGGGACTCGTGCAGGATCATACAGCCGGCATTTCAACACATTTTTATTTGTTGCCTCGGCCTGCTTGACCCACCAGTACTCCGCTGGGATGAATAATGTCAACGACCACGTTCCTGGAAGTGAGAATAGCAATATTATTGAGTTCAGGCTGGTGTTGGGTTTGGCTTTGGTTCAAGCTGAATTGAGCCACAGCTCCTGGGCCACTTGCTCATCCATAATTCACAGGCCATTTCCCGCTCCCCTGGATTATGACTCAATAGCTCTGCTGATCTGACAAAAGTCAGCGCACAGTGCTCAGTAGGTTCAAATGTCATCTATTGCCACGGGAATTAAATCGAGACATAAACCAAACAAACCAAAAAAAAAACCCAAAAAAAACCTTTTCTGCAGGTTTGCTTTTTGTAATTATAGAAACATTTCATACCATCGCCGCCTCACTGACCTGGAGCCTCTGCAGTCGCCCTTCCTGATAGGAAATGATTGCAGCCACTTGACATAGTCCTTAAGACTCCATCCCATTTTCCTTCAACAAAATTGCCATTCTGGCAGCTTTGGAGAAAGTTGCTTCAAGTATGCTGCTTCTGCTAAAATCAGGGGTTATTTCCTCCTGATTGATTAACATTTCATGTTAAAATTCTTTTCTGTAACCATTCTTAAAATTATTGTTAGCTTTCACGCAGGTTAAAATAACAGAGGAATTTTACGTGATCCCATTAACCAGTGCACTATCAGAGAGCATTAAACCTCAATAAAGTATAACATCCCATTCAAGCGCAAGAAGCGGATAGAAAATAACGATAGGTCCCTGAAGGTGACGGGACATATTGAGAGAGTGGTTAGCAAAGCATATGGGATCTTGGGCTTCATAAATAGAGGTATTGAGTACAAAAGTAGAGAAGTTATGTTGAACCTTTATAAAGCGTAGGTTAGGCCACAACTGGAGTATTGCGTCCAGTTCTGGTCACCACACTTTAGGAAGGATGTGAAGGCCCTTGAGAGGGTGCAGAGGAGATTTACCAGAATGGTTCCGGGAATGGGGGATCTTAGCTACAAGGACAGGTTGGAGAAGTTGGATTTGTTTCATTAGAGCAAAGGAGGTTGAGGGGGTGATTTGATAGAGGTGTACAAGATTATGACGGGTTTGGATAGGCTAGACGGGGAAAGGCTGTTCCCACTAGTTGATGGTACAAGGACTAGGGGCCACAGATTTCAGGTTTTGGGCAAGAGATACAGGGGGGATGTGAGGAAAAACTTTTTTACGCAGCGAGTGGTGATGACCTGGAATTCGCTGCCGACGGAAGTGGTAGAAGCGGAGACACTCAATGTTTTCAAGGGGAGACTGGATAGGCACTTGAGGGAAATAAACTTGCAGGGCTACAGGGATAGAGCGGGGGAATGGAACTGACTGGATTGCTCTACAGAGAGCCGGCACGGACTCGATGGGCCGAATGGCCTCCTTCTGTGCCGCTATGACTCTATGTAAAACATGATTTAATGCATATCACACCTTCTGAATCAGGTCTGTATGAATTTCAAACATTATTGATCTAGAGCAGTGCGTTATTTTGTCAACATTGGTAGCACTCTCGCCTCCGAGTCAGAAGACTTGGTGTGCATGTACATAGATCCCGAAAGGCAGCAGGACAGGTAGATAAGATGTAGATAAGGTGGTTAAAAAGACATATGGGATATTTGCCTTCATTAGCCGAGGCATAGAATATAAGAGCAGGGAGGTTATGATGGAGCTGTACAAAACGCTAGTTAGGCCACAGCTGGAATACTGTGTGCAGTTCTGGTCGCCGCACTATAGGAAGGATGTGATTGCATTGGAGAGGGTGCAGAGGAGATTCACCAGGATGTTACCTGGGCTGGAGCGCTTCAGCTATGAAGAGAGACTGGACAGGCTGGGGTTGTTTTCCTTAGAGCAGAGAAGGCTGAGGGGGGACCTGATTGAGGTGTACAAAATTATGAGGGGCATGGATAGGGTAGATAGAAAGGAACGTTTCCCCTTAGTAGAGGGGTCAATAACCAGGGGGCATAGTTTCAAGGTAAGGGGCAGGAGGTTTCAAGGGAATTTGAGGAAAAACCTTTTCACCCAGAGGGTGGTTGGAATCTGGAACTCACTGCCTGAAAGGGTGGTAGAGGCAGGAACCCTCACAACATTCAAGAAGCATTTAGATGAGCACTTGAAACGCCATAGCATACAAGGCTACGGACCAAGTGCTGGAAAATGGGATTAGAATAGACAGCGCTTGATGGCCGGTGCGGACACGATGGGCCGAAGGGCCTCTTTCTGTGCTGTATAACTCTATGACTATGACTTGTTGTGCTCATAAATGACAGAATTATTATAGCTTGCCCAAAACCTTAAATCTGTGTCCCCCAGTCCTTGAAACTCCACTCCAGAGACTTGAGCACACAATCTAGGAAAGGTAGACACTTCAGTTCAGTACCTAGGGAAGATTGCAGTATCAGAGGTGCCGCCTTTCGGATGGAACAAAAACTGAGGCCTTGTCTGCCCTTTCATGTGGACATAAAAGATCCCATGGCACTATTTCAAAGAAGAGCAGGGGAGTTTCCCAGGTATCCTGGCCAATATTTATTCCTCAACCAACACCACTGAAATAGATTATCTCATTGTATATCTCATTGCTGTTTGTGGGACCTTGATGTGGGCAAGTTACCTTTCATCTTTCTGCACTTCAAAAGTACCCCAATGGCTGTTAAGTGGCTTGGGGCATCCCGAAATCATGAAAGGCACCATATAAATGCAAGTTCTTTCTTCCTTTCTTTTAGTATCACAAAGAACACACTCAAAGTAACTGTCAAGAAGCCTGAAGTGCTGTATTGAGATGCCACTGGTTTGCTCAATAGTGATCCTTGTGGTTGCATGGTCCTAACTGCACCCAGAAGTTATTTGCGACTCCTGCAAGGGTTGAAGTGGGTATGGGTCAGCTGCGGCTCAGTGGGCAGCACTCTCGCCTCTGAGTCAGAAGGTTGTCGGCTCAAGTCCCACTCCAGAGACTTGAGCATAAAACTCTAGGCTGACACTCCAGCGCAGCGCTGAGGGAGGTGTACGTCTTTGGGATGAGACGTTAAGCAGGTGCAAAGTACGAAAACGGGGACTTTACGGGCTTCATCTTAACAAGCTATGATAATTCTGTCATTTATGAGCACAACAAGGCTAAATATTGGCACAAAGCGTTTGCTGTGTTTGCCTACATAACTATAGTCACTGCACATCAAAGTAATTCATTGTACGTGAAGATTTTAAGATGCTTCTGAGAGATGTGCTAAGGTTCGAGATAAATTCAAGTCTTTCTTTATATTAACAAGTCAACCTCAGCTCTAATTTGGAGAGGTGGGACTGGTCCGAGCGCTGGTGGTTAGTTAATACTTTCTACACACATTCCATTACTTCTTACCCAAGTCGAATTTCTCGCTAAGATTGAAGACAGCAATTTTGGCCCCTTTATTACATTAGCACTGAGTACTGCATTGTCATTGATTGCACTAACATGCACTTGAACAGAACGATTGTGTACGGAATCTTCACCTGTCATAGTCTACCTGATTAAAAGGTACTCACCGCTATTTCTGTTCCCTTCTCTGCTAAGCGCTTTCCAAACTATTCCTGCTGGGTAAATAAATTACTGCTTCCTCAGATGAGCTAGAAATTGGTGGAAAGATTTACACTGGTAGTGATTTACTATTACTGGGCAGCAATCTAGGAAGGGTTCAAGTCCTGTGACTCCTGTCAAATTTCCACCCGTCCTGAAATTGCTGTTGCAGTATTGAGCTTACTGTGCACTATGGGGCCGATAGGTGTCAACGTGGCTCAGTGGGCAGCACTCTCGCCTCTGAGTCAGAAGGTTGTGGGTTCAAGTCCCACTCCATGAGACTTGAGCACAAAAATCTAGTGCGGCGCTGAGGGAGTGCTGCACTGTCGGAGGTGCCGTCTTTCGGATGAGATGTTAAACCGAGGCCCCACCTGCTCTCTCAGGTGGATGTGAAAGATCCCGCGGCACTATTTTGAAGAAGAGCAGATATTATTATCACATTGCTGTTTGTGGGACATTGCAAATTGGCTGCTGCATTTCCTGCTGCACTTCATTGTCTATAAGGTGCTTTGGGACTTCCTGAGGTCATGAAAGGTGCTGCATAAATGCAAGTCTTTCTATTTGGAAGTATGACAAGTAGAAGCTAAGAGTATATTCCAGTGGAGTGAAATCATTCCCTTGGTGACCTTTTTAAATTAAGTTTAACTGACAGTATCTTTGCAAGAATGAACACTATTCTGTGATTTCCAAGCAGACTCTTTTAAAATTAAGTAGTCACTACAGCGTTTCATGTTTACCTTCAATTTGTTACAATATCCAATGAATTTTAAGTGAAATGCAAATCTATTCAGCCACCTAGCAGCGTGATTTCCTCACTTGGCGAAGCACTTACTAGGAGGGCAGATCCACAACTGACACAACACAAAGGCACAATGGCTGTAAAATGCATTCAATCTGCTGTCACTGCACAATTCAATAAAAAGGAATTCACTTTTAATGTATCAAATAACATCCTCTGGGACTGTGACCGTGGCGCATTGTCCCTCCTCCATCATTGTGCAGAATAGAAAGCATCGGTTGTCCAAACGTCAAACAAAACACCTGCTGCCATCAGCAGAAGTTAGAGATGGCAAACAGCAGGACCGTTATTGTACATATGTGTAAAAGAAAATAATACTGCCTCGCTGGAGTGCTCACTGGACAAACCAGACAATGAGACCCATTGTACAGCTTTCCTTCAGCTCGCAGTGACGGGACTGCTGCTGTTTTGTTATGTTGTAGACAGCAGGGTGTGTGGCAAATATTGGGGTTAACAGCGCAGCACACATCCAGGCGGTTGAATTCCTTGTGGGTACCTGGAAGGTCCCAGTGGCGTAAGAGATGAGGGGCAATGAGGACCTTCAATGCCACTGGTAGTCCAGTGCGGGTGGTTGACTGTCCCCGCAGATCTTCATCTACCAGGTGGCCCACCTCAGGTCAAGCCTCTTTGGTGAGCCTTAGCCTCAGCCTTAACCTTCTCGTGCGCTGTTCCCACTCTCCCACCAAGCCCAGCTTCCACCCATGCCCTGGCCCTGAGCCCACACCTCTCTCTAGTTTCTCTCCCATCTCTCCCCATGCCCTCTCCGAGCTCATTTCATCCCTGAGACCCACCTCCTGCTCCCTTGACCCTATTCCCACTAAACTGCTGACCATCCAACTTCCCTTACTATGCCCCCCCGCAAGCTGACATTTTAAATGATTCCATCGCCTCAGATGTTTTCCCACTCCCTTTCAAACCTACCATCAGCATCCCCTCCTAAAAAAAAACATCCTCGACCCCTCTGTCCTACTGCCCCATCTCCAACCTTCCTTTCCACTTCAAAGTCCTTGAATGTGTTGATGCCTTCCAAATCTGTGCCCATCTTTTCCACAATTCCAGGTTTGAATCTCTCCAATCAGGTATCTGTCCCTGCCACAGCACCAAAATGGCCCTAACCAAAGTCACAAATGACATCCTCTATGACCGTGATGATAGTGCATTGTCCCTTCTCTTCCTCCTTGACCTCTTTGCAGCATTTGATACAGGTGACCACACCATCCTCCTCAAATGCTTTCCCTCCATTGTCCAGCTTCGTGGGACTGCCCTCACTTGGTTCCACTCTTACCTACCTCATATCAGAGTATCTCCAGCAATGACTTCTCTTCCTGCCCACGGAACGTTACATTGGGGGCCCTCAATGATCATCTAACCTTGACCTTCTCCTCCACCTCACCTGAATGCTGATCTTTGGCAACATCATCCGCAGACATGGGGTAAGCTTCCACATGTATGCTAACGACACCCAGCACTACCTCTCAACCACCACCTGTCTCGACCCCTCCACTGCCTATGTGTTGCCAGACTGCTGGTCTAACATCCAGTCTTGGATTAACTGCAATTTCCACCAGCTAAACATTGATAAAATGAAAGTCATCACCTTCGGCCTCACCACAAACTGGCTAATGTCTCAGGTTAAACCAGATTATTTGCAACTTTAGGCATCCTATTCGACTCTGTGCTGAGTTTCCAACCTTATGTCCTTTCCATCTCAAAGATTGCCTATGTCCACCTCCTTAACATTATCTGCCTCCACTCCTGCCTCAGTCAATCTGCTGCTGAAACCCTTATCCTTGTCTCTCTGTCACCTGCAGGCTCAAATATTCCAATTCTGTCCTGGCTGGCATTTCAGTCTTCACCCTCCATAAACATCAGCTCATCCAAAACTCTGGTGCCCATATCCTATCCTGCATCAAGTCCCGCTCACCCATCATTCCTGTGCTCGCTGACCTACACTGGCGCCCAGTCTCCCGATGCCTCAAATTTAACATTTTCAGCCTTGTGTTTAAATCCCTTCGTGCTCCCCAAACTCTCTGTCCCTCTGATTCTGGCATCTTCTGCATCCCCTCTCCCATCGCCCCATTGTTGACGGCCGTGCCTTCAGCCGCCTAAGTTCCAACTGTATGATATTGTCTCCCTAAACCTCTCCACTTCATTCTCTACCTTTAAGTCCCTGTTTAGAGTGCATCTTTTCGGTCACCCCTTCCTAATAACGCCTCAGCAGTCATTTCTTTGCTTTATGCCTCTGCGAAGCCCCTTGGGACATCTTTTTCTATGTCACAGGCGCTATGTAAATGCAAGTTTGTCTTGTTGCTCCCCCCATGCCCGGACATCTGACTGTACTGTGGGGCACCCACTCCTCTAGTACCTGCTGCACATCATGTGCCTCCTATGCCCTCGGTGTTTTCCACCTTCTCCTCCTCACACCTTTGCCTCCTCCTCCCCATCATATATTAGTGCTATACCTACCTGTGGTACCTGCACAGGAACAGCACCTCGTAGAATCATAAAATCTTACAGCATAGTAAGTGCCTGTGACGGCTCTTTGAAAGAGCTGTCCGATTCGTCCCACTCCCTCTGCTCTTTCCCCATTAGCCCTGCAAATGTTCTCCCTTTCATGCATTTAGCCAACTCCCTTTTGAAAGTTACTATTGAATCTGCTTCCACCACCCTTTCAGGCAGTGCATTCTAGATCATAATAACTCGCTGCGTAAAATAAATTTCTCCTCATCCCCACTGACTCTTTTGCCACATAAAACAGTTCGGTTGGTTCACTGCTGTGCTGGTGATACTTTGGTTTTTCGCCTTTGTTGCTAGCTCCTGAAGCAAAAGACTCAATTTACACTGTGAATCTTCAGCTCTGGATTGGTGATTTCTACCAAGTACTGTTAACAGCTTATTGCCCTCATTTCTCCCTTTTCACTAGCCTTTTTCTTACTCCTTTATTTTGAGGAGTAAGAGGTTTTGATAGTGTAGATAGAGGAAAACTATTCCCTCTGGGTCAATAACCAGAGGTCATAGATTTAAAATCATTGGCAAAAGATCTAGAGGGGAAAATGAGGAGAAATGTTTTCACTCAGAGAGTTGTCGGGATCTGGAATGCTCTACCTGAAAAGGTAGTGGAAGCTGATTCCATAAATAGTTTTAAAAGGGAGTTGGACAGGTGCATAAGAACATAAGAAATAGGAGCAGGAGTAGGGCATTCGGCTCTTCGAGCCTGCTCCGCCATTCAATATGATCATGGCTGAACTTCTACCTCATCTCCACCTTCCCTCACTATCCCCATATCCCTTGGTTCCCTTAGTATCCAAAAATCTATCGATCTCTGTCTTGAATATACTCAATGACTGAGCCTCCACAGCCCTCTGGGGTAGAGAATTCCAAAGATTCACCACCCTCTGAGTGAAGAAATTCCTCCTCATCTCAGTCCTAAAAGACTGATCCCTTATTCTGAGACTGTGACCCCTGGTTCTAGACTCTCCAGCCAGGGGAAACATCCTCCCTGCATCTACCCTGTCAAGCCCTGTAAGAATTTTGTATGTTTCAATGAGATCACCTCTCAATCTTCTAAACTCAAGGGAATATAGGCCTAGTCTACTCAATCTCTCCTCATAGGTACTTGAGGATGTGGAACTTACAGGGTTACGAACAAAAAGCGGGGATGTGGGACTAAGCACGACTGCTCTTTCAAGGAGCCAGCACAGGTGCAACGGGCCGAAAGGCCTCCTTCTGTGCTGTAAGTTTCGATGATTCAATGAAGAATACTCTACGAAAAGCACGGCTAATCATATGTGAATCATCCATTGGCACCTTCTCCTTTACTACGATTGCTCAGATGAGTGTCGAACCCACCATCATTCCCCTTTAATCATAACGCAGCTACTCAAATCTTCCAATGATGCATGTCACAAGGTAATAAGCAATTCATTTGACAAAATGCTTTGTGCTTTTATTGCCTCGCAAAAATCACTAGAATGATATCAATGAACCATGGAAGTGGTTATCGCGGCATTAACAGCCACTGCTCAATCTGCTGCTTGATCTGTTCTAAAGAAATTCCAAAGGCAATTTGGCTGAAAGTGCCATCCTTTTTTTTTTGAGATGAGACGATTTGAAAAGCATAAAATTCATAGCTCACTTAGAAGAAAATGGCTTTCAAAAGCATTTATATTGTCAAGTTTCCTACAGGCATTTGATGGGACATTTACCATCACGATTGAAACCTATTGTATGATGATATGTTTTAGCATCAACGGTTTCAGTGTCTTCATCTCTTTTGATGGCCTGAGGTTCAACAACAACCCTTAATACGAACTCAACAAAAACTTTTCATCCTTAATCATTCATTCTTACTGCGTCAGCTGTGGCTCAGTGGGCAGCACTCTCGTCTCTGAGTCAGCAGGTTGTGGGTTCAAGTCCGCACTTCAGAGACCTGAGCACATAAAGCCAGGCTGACACTCCCAGTGCAGTGCTGAGAGAAGTGCTGCACTGTCGGAGGTGCTGTCTTTCGGATGCGACGTTAAACCTAAGACCACATCTGCCCTCTCAGGTGGATGTTGGCATCCCATGGCACCACCTTAAACATTCACTCCCGTCACCACCGGCGCACCGTGGCTGCAGTGTGTACCATCGCCAAGGCTTCTTCGACAGCACCTCCCAAACCCGAAACCTCTACCACCTAGAAGGATAAGGGCAGCAGGCATGTGGGAAAGCCCACACCTCCAAGTTGCCCTCCAAGTCACACACCATCCTGACTTGGAAGTATCTCGCCGTTCCTTCAACGTCGCTGGGTCAAAATCCTGGAACTCCCTCCCTAACAGCACTGTGGGAGTGCCTTCACCACACGGACTGCAGCGGTTCAAGAAGGCGGCTCACCACCACCTTCTCAAGGGTAACTAGGGATGGGCAATAAATGCTGGCCTTGCCAGCGACGGCCAGATCCCATGAACAAATAAAAAATAAATTAAAAGATCCCACGGCACTATTTCGAAGAAGCGTGGGGGATTTCTACCCACATTCTGGCCAATATTTATCCCTCAACCAGCAGCACTAAAACAGATTATCTGGTCATTATCACATTGCTGTTTGTGGGAATTTGCTGTGCGCAAATTGGCTGCCGTGTTCACAGGAGTTCTTCTGGTCTCCAAACGTATAGCCTGCTACTTTTTGTTCTTTTTTTGAATGCATTCAAATCTATGAAGGGTTTGAGAAAGAACATTTCCACTGTTCTGTGAATTGGTAACAGCAAGGTGCAGATGTAAGATTAGTGCAAGAAGCATTAATGGACGATAGAAGATTATTTTTTTCATGGAAAGGATATAGAATACATTACCAGAAGTGGTTGTTGAAGCTGGTTCAATGCAAGCATTTAAGAGTTAGATAAACACTGTAAGAGGAATAATATTAAAAGATACAGAGAAAGAGCAGGGAAATGGGACGACAGTAGACAGCTCCCATGTGAAGCTAGCAATGGCACACTGGACTGAATGGGTTCGTTTTGTGCTGAAATTTCTATGGTTTCCCTATACAATAGCAATCCTGCACTGCTAAAGTGGCCTGCATCTCAACCCATTGATGGGTGGAAATATCTGCAATGCTGGCGGCACAGTAACTGTATAAGGAAGATTGTAAAGGTTCGTAGCCTTTGTGAGCAACTTTCAGGAGGCTGTCTGTAAAAAGTGGCTGAAGCTGGCGAAGGCTTCTTCGACAGCACCTCCCAAACCCACCACCTCCACTGCCTAGAATGAAAAGGAGCAGCAGCTCCGAAAGCTTGTGATTTCAAATAAAACTGTTGGACTATAACCTGGTGTTGTGCGACTTCTCACTTTAGAATGAAAAAAGCAGCAAGTGCATGAGAACACCACCACCTCCAAGTTCCCCTCTAAGTCACACACCAGCCCGACTTGTACATATATCGCCATTCCTTCATCGTCGCTGGGTCTAAATCTTGGAACACCCTACCTAACAGCACTGTGGGAGTATCTTCACTGTGTGGACTGCAGTGGTTCAAGAAGGCGGCTCACCACCACCTTCTCAAGGGGCAACTAGGGATGGGCGATAAATGTCGGAGTTGACAACAATGCCCATATCCTGAGAATTCATTTTAAAAGAAATCTCTCAAGCTTTGTTCAAAATGTCAGTTTCTGGTGTTCTCAATCCCATCTCTGACCACTAGATGACTGTATACAACTTCATACATATCAATGCATCTTGTTTCTTTTTTTTAACTAAACTCAAAATTCAAATAAGGTCTGCAGTGCACTTGGGGATTATTACTATATGATTATATTACTGTGCAGGTAAACTGTGGAGTAGAGTGCCCACAGGGGTTCTCACGATCTCCTGCCACAACCTTGGCGTAAGATTGGTGGGAACCCCAGAGAAATGGTGTAAACAGCTGTTGCCTCAGGCTGGCAGGCACAAAAACCTGGTGACTTAGGAAGACAAGCGCCTGATAAATATAAATTCATCTCAGCAGTTCCAGTACTGCTGTGTATCAGGACAAACTTCAGATTCTGTGCCTTCCAAGATTAAGGATTGAAGTCAATGGCGAAGAAAATCAGATGTGGTGTGCAATGGGCTGTCAATTCACTATCAGCAGTTTTTGCCTGGTGATGAAACTTACTATTAACCCCCACATTGTCTTCTTTTCTTTGTTACATAAGAACATAAGAATTAGGAGCAGGAATAGGCCATACTGCCCCTCGAGCCTGCTCCGCTATTCAATAAGATCATGGCGGATCTTCGATCTTAACTCCACTTTCCCGCCTGATCCCCATATCCCTTCATTCCCCGAGAGTCCTAAAATCTATCTATCTCAGCCTTGAATATACTCAAAGACTCAGCATTCACAGCCCTTTGGGGTAGAGAATTCCCAAGATTCACAACCCTCTGAGTGAAGACATTTCTCCTCATCTCAGTCTTAAATGGCCTACCCCTTATCCTGAGTCTATGCCCCCTAGTTCTAGACTCTCCAGCCAGGGGAAACAACCTCTTAGCATCTACCCTGTCAATCCCCTTCAGAATCTTATGTTTCAATGAGATCACCTCTCATTCTTCTAAACTCCAGAGAGTAAAGGCCCAATCTACTCAATCTCTCCTCATAGGACAACCCTCTCAACCCAGGAATCAATCTAGTGAACCTTTGTTGCACCGCCTCTAAGGCATGTATGTCCTTTCTCAGATAAGGAGACCAAAAGTGCACAGTACAATTGTAGCAAGACTTCCTTACTCTTGTACTCCAACCTCCTTGCAATAAAGGCTAACATGCCATTTGCCTTCCTAATTGCTTGCTGTACCTGCAAGCTAACTCTCCGTGTTTCCTGTACGAGGACACCTAAATCTCTCTTGGTTGTAGGACTTGGTTGTGTTTCTGTTCATTCTCTCCGTAAATCAATATTGACTCTATAATAACTTCCACTCCTTCATTATTTGGAGGTTTCTGGAGCTAAGTTGACCTCGGAGGTCATTCTGGCAGAAGCATATCGCCCAAAAAGACAATTAAATATGCCCAATTTAGATCATTGTACTTACCAGTAGCCACAACTTGCAACGAGCCTGCTAAAGATTTTGGAGTTTGATAACTGTGACATTATTCCTACTATGATCAATGCTTCCTACATTACAACAGTGACTACACTTCCAATTGTACTTCATTGGCTATGAAGCACTTTGGGACGTCCCGCGGACGTAAAAGGCACTATATAAATGTAAGTTCTTTCTTTCTGTGATCTGCATTGGATAATGTTCTCTTTCTAGACAAAAATGAGAAGTCGCACAACACCAGGTTATAGTCCAACAGTTTTATTTGAAATTACGAGCTTTCGGAGCTCTGCTCCTTCGTCAGGTACAGTGAGGGATGTACCTGACGCAGGAGCGGAGCTCCGAAAGCTCGTAATTTCAAATAAAACTGTTGGACTATAACCTGGTGTTGTGCGACTTCTCATTTTTGTCCACCCCAGTCCAACACCAGCATCTCCGCATCATTCTCTTTCTAGGGCTGTATTTAAACCTTTAGGGCTGAGGCATATTCTCACTCTTTTAATTTTTAGCCTTCGCTACTGTCATTGTACTGCTGGCTTAGTTCCTTGACTTTAGTACACAAGTTTCCCAACTCTAACTCATCACGTACTTTAGCGCAGATAGCACCTGGCACTTTCCTTGGTGAATGCATGACTGGTTGAGCATCTGGCTCTAGTGCATCACCAACTTTGCATTAGACTCCTGCAACTTTGCCGTCAGCTTCTTGTAAACTGAACGTGACACCAGCCGTGTCTAGCTTACAATGAAATGTCCAGATTGACTGTCCTGTCTGAATCACAAAATTCATTGTCGCTCTCACACTGCTCTTCCATTCTATGAACTTTCTTCTTTATTCTTTGCTTGTCAGACAAGGAAGTTTTTGCATTGGCTTTGCACAGTTTGTAAATGGTATTGGCTTTTAACACCACATGCATATTTGATCATATGTTGGACATTATTTTTTCTCGTGCAATTTACCGCAATACTAACAATCCATAATCTTCTGTTGATCAACCATTGTATTAGTCACCTTTTTGCTCCATTCACAACAGCCAGAAGTGCCGAGTGGATGATCCATCTCGACCTCCTCCTGAGGTCCCCACCATCACAGAAGCCAGTCTTCAGCCAATTCGATTCACTCCACATGATATCAAGAAACGGCTGAGCGCACTGGATACAGCAAAGGCTGTGGACCCCGACAACATCCCGGCTGTCGTGCTGAAGACTTGTGCTTAAGAACTAGCCGCGCCTCTAGCCAAGCTGTTCCAGTACAGCTACAACACTGGCATCTACCCGATAAGGTGGAAAACTGCCAAGGTATATCCTGTCCACAAAAAGCAGGACAAATCCAATCCGGCCAATTACCGCCCCATCAGTCTACTCTCAATCATCAGCAAAGTGATGGAAGGTGTCATCGACAGTGCTATCAAGCGGCATTTACTCACCAATAACCTGCTCACCGATGCTCAGTTTGGATTCCGCCAGGACCACTCGGCTCCAGACCTCATTACAGCCTTGGTCCAAACATGGACAAAAGAGCTAAATTCCAGAGGTGAAGTGAGGTGAGAGTGACTGCCCTTGGCATCAAGGCAGTGTTTGGCTGAGTGTGGCATCAAGGAGCCCTAGTAAAACTGAAGTCAACATTGTAAAACATCCCAA
Source organism: Squalus acanthias (assembly GCA_030390025.1). Classification (NCBI taxonomy): domain Eukaryota; kingdom Metazoa; phylum Chordata; class Chondrichthyes; order Squaliformes; family Squalidae; genus Squalus; species Squalus acanthias. Next base: position 251,938,022 of record CM059425.1, read on the forward strand.
GGTGCCTCATAGTGCAATCAGACAAAAATTTACACCGAACCAGAGAAGCAGACATGAGTACAGTTTGGTCAGTGAGGTAGGTTTTTATGAGGCATCTTAAAGCAGAGGTGGGGAGGCGGAGAGGTTTAGGGAGGAAATTACAGAGCTCAGGGCTCAGACAGCTGAAGGCACGGCCACCAATGGTGGGGCGAAGGAAATCGGGGATGCACAAGAGGCCAGAATAGGAGGCATGCAGAGTTTTTTTGGAGGGTTGTAGGGCTGGAAGTGGTTACAGTGAATTGGGAGCGGCGAGGCCGTGGAGAAATTTTAACACGAGGATGAGAATTTTAAAATCGAGGTGTTGCTGGACCGGGAGCCATTGTAGGTCAGTGAGCTCAGGGGCGATGGGTGAACAGGATTGTTGGTGCGAGTTAGGATACGGGCAGCAGAGTTTTGGATGAGCATTACTTAGGGCTGTATAAGTGTTCCAGCTGTGTTTTACTGGCTTCTTCTGCTCCGTCAGGATCAACTTTATTTTGTAGATGTAGACCTGGAACTCCCTCCCCTAACAGCACTGTGGGAGCACCTTCACCACACGGACTGCAGCGGTTCAAGAAGGCAGCTCACCACCTCCTTCTCGAGGGCAACTAGGGATGGGCAATAAATGCTGGCCTTGCCAGCGACGCCCACATCCCGTGAATGAATTAAAAAAAAAACCTATCTGTAACAAATCTAGCTCTTGACGATCAGCTGTAGTTCTGTTTTTAATGGGCTGTCTATGAGGGAGCTGCACTCGCACAGCTTGACCTCTTTATGTAAATCTATTACATATTGATCAGCATTTTCTCCTTGAGCTTGAATACTGCCGTTAAGAGCACGTCTTTAGACGTAATGGCCCGGGATTTACCCCTTTGAAACTGACCGCAACTTCAGGATGTGGCGCCATGCGCATCCTATCGCGGAAATCCTGACGTTGCGGTCAGTCATTCACTGCTCCGACACTGGCTGCGCTGTGGGCCTCCCCCCCCACCCCACCGTCCTCTTCGCCCCCATAGCCGGCAATCGGTGTAATCGGGGAAATCAGTGAAACTGGTGAAAACTTGGACTTTTCCGCGGTAATATCGCTGTTAAATACCCCATTAAATGTTAGGCCTTGTTGCATGAGGTGTTTTAACAGCGTATTGACTGGTAAACAAACGTTATGGCCCTGAAAAACTCATGTTAATTTTGTCAAATTTCTCCATTTTAATAAAAATTACAATTTTTAAGAAAATTAAAAAAATAAAATTATATTTATTAAAAGTTTGTTCCTCTTTATTTCAGGTTTACCTTTTCCCCCTGTGAGAGCCCCAATCTTCGTTTTGCTCTCTGGAACATTTTTACAAAGTCAGAATCAGAGGAGCTCCATCACTTTCCTGGTTCCTGGTCTGCGAGAATTCTGCATGGTGATTGGCTGCTTAGACAGCTTGTTGCCGACACAGCAGCTCGCGCCAGGGATTCCCCACTATTCTACGCCGATCTCAACTGAGCGTCGGACAAGCCAAACTTCTTGCGACAGAGATCGCGGGATCGCCGTGGGCACCTCTGCTTCACCGCTGAACGCAAATTACGGGCCAATATTCTCCAGAAGTGTGAAATATTCCTCAAATTGCCCATTAATGCCTTCAACATTCCATTTCTCCTCTTCCCTTCCCATTACTAAACATATTATATCCACTCTCACGTCTGCACCTCTTGCATTAGGCAAAATACTGGTCTGCACTTTGTTTTTTTTCTTCACGTTCCATTCCTCTTGTAAACGTATCAATGCAATTTTCCTAATCCCTGCACGCTTACCGCGTTATTTCATTCCTATCTCAAATGGTCTTGGAGCTATAAACCTTCCCTTTCCATCCCAATGCAGACTCCGTATAGTTTTCAGCCTATTCCAGCACAGAAGGAGGCCATTCGGCCCATCGTGCCTGTGCCAGCTCTCTAAAAGGGCCATCCAATTAGTCCCACACTCCCCTTGCTCTTTCCCCATAGCCCCTGCAAATTTTCTCCGCTTCAAGTATTTATCCAATTCCCTTTTGAAAGTTACAATTGAATTTGCTTCCACTGCCCTTTCAGGCAGCGCATTCCGGATCACAACAACTCGCTGCGTAAAAAAAAATTCTCCTCATCTTCCCGTTGTCTCTTTTGCCAATTACCTTAAATCCGTGTCCTCTGGTTACCGACCCTTCTGCCAGTGAAACAGTTTTTCCTTATTTACTCTATCATCATTTTTTGAACACTTCAATCAAATTTTCCCATAACCTTTTCTGCTCTAAGGAGAACAAACCCAGCTTCTCCAGTCTCTCCACAACTGAAGTCCCTCATCGCTGGTACCATTCTAGTAAATCTCCTTTGCACCCTCTCTGAACAACAACTCTCAGCAGTGTCTACAGCATGTCCAAAAGGCATTCGATAAGGTGCCACATAAAAGGTTATTACACAAGATTAGGGCTCATGGGGTTGGGGGTAATATAATAGCATGGATAGAGGATTGGTTAACGGACAGAAAACAGAGAGTAGGGATAAACTGATATTTTTCAGGTTGGCAGGCTGTAACTAGTGGGGTTCCGCAAGGATCAGTGCTGGGGCCTCAGCTATTTACAATCTATATTAATGACCTAGATGAAGGGACTGAGTGTAATGTATCCAAGTTTGCCGATGATACAAAGCTAGAAGGGACAGTAAGCTGTGAGGAGAACACAAAGACTCTGCAAAGGGATATAGATAGACTAAGTGAGTGGGCAGTAAGGTGGCAGATGGAGGATAATGTAGGGAAATGTGAGGTTATTCACTTTGGTAGGAAGAATAGAAAAACAGAATATTTTTTAAATGGTGAGAGACTTTCAAATGTTGGTGTTCAGAGAGATTTGGATGTCCTCGTGCAAGAAACACAGAAAGCTAGCATGCAGGTACAGCAAGCAATAATGAAGGCAAATGGCATGTTGGCCTTTATTGCAAGGGAGTTGGAGTATAAGAGTAAGGAAGTCTTGCTACAATTGTACAGGGCCTTGGTGAGACCACACCTGGAGTACTGTGCACAGTTTTGGTCTCCTTATCTAAGGAAGGATATACTTGCCTTGGAGGCGGTGCAACGAAGGTTCACTAGATTGATTCCTGGGATGAGAGGGCTGTCTTATGATGAGAGATTGTGTTGAATGGGCCTATACTCTCTGGAGTTTAGAAGAATGAGAGGTGATCTCATTGAAACATACAAGATTCTGAAGGGGATTGACAGGGTAGATGCTGAGAAGTTGTTTCCCCTGGCTGGAGTGTCTAGAACTAGGGGGCATAGTCTCAGGATAAGGGGTCGGCCATTTAAGACCGAGATGAGGAGGAATTTCTTCACTCAGAGGGTTGTGAATCTTTGGAATTCTCTGCCCCAGAGGGCTGTGGATGCTGAGTGTTTGAGTATATTCAAGGCTGAGATCGATAGATTTTTGGACTCTAGGGGAATGAAGGGATATGGAGATCAGGCGAGAAAGTGTAGTTGAGGTCGAAGATCAGCCGCGATCTTATTGAATGGCGGAGCAGGCTCGAGGGGCTGTATGGCCGACTCCTGCTCCTATTTCTTATGTTCTTATGTCTCAAGATTTATTCAAAACATCAGCTTTTTTATCTGAGCCAGTCCCATCTCTGACCACTAGAAAGCTCTATATAGCTCTGCACACATCATTATAAAGACTGCCAGATGCATGAGCCACATTGCTCCTGACAGCTCACCCAGTCATTTCTTCCACTCACATGCACTTTCATTTTAATCAGGAGCTGCTGCTCTAGGTCTCTCTGCACCCACCTAACCTGTTGAGGAAGTTAGCAGCATGGGTTATAACCTACTGGTTTCACATCCAACACGCACTCTGCCTTGCCCTGGGTCAGAACCTTGTATTCAAATCCCTCCATGGCCTAGCTCTGTAATCTCCTTCAGTCCCGCAACCCCCCCCCGAGATATCTGCGCTCCTCTAATTCTGGCCTCTTGAGCATCCCTGATTATAATCGCTCAACCTTTGGTGGCCGTGCCTTCTGTTGCCTAGGCCCTAAGCTCTGGAATTCCCTGCCTAAACCCCTCCGCCTCACTGCCTCTCTTTCCTCTTTTAAGACGCTCCTTAAAACCTACCTCTTTAACCAAGCTTTTGGTCACCTGCCCTAATTTCTCCTTATGTGGCTCAGTGTCAAATTTTTTAAATCTTAGAATGCTCCTGTGAAGCGCCTTGGGACGTTTTACTACGTTAAAGGTGCTATATAAATACAAGTTGTTGTTGTTGAACTGAAGTGGCAGAGGCAGGAGAGGTGGGCATGTTTGACTGCAAGGCAGGCTGATTCTTGGTTGTCAACTAATACAAATACTGTACTTGCTGGGGCCAAGGTCCATTCCACCAATGGAGGAGCAATCATTGCAATCAATTCCAGAGACCCGTTCCAAATTGCGACAGTAAGATTGCAGTGGCCCCGTGCTATTCTGATGGTGCAGTGTGTTGCTCGGGAAAGGGCTAAACAGGCACGTGCAAAATTTATATCAAATGAAAGAAAGAAAGACTTGCGTTTATATTGCCCCTTTCACGACCACCGGATGTCTCAAAGCGCTTTATAGCCAGTTAAGTACTTTTGGCGTGTAGTCACTGTTGTAATGTGGGAAATGCAGCAGCCAATTTGCGCACAGCAAGCTCCCACAAACAGCAATGTGATAATGACCGGATAATCTGTTTTTTAGTGATGTTGGTTGAGGGATAAATATTGGCCAGGACACCGGAGAAAACTCCCCTGCTCTTCTTCGAAATAGTGCCACAGGATCTTTCACGTCCACCTGAGAGAGCAGACGGGGTCTCGGTTTAACGTTTCACTCCCTCAGCACTCCACTGGAGTGTCAGCCAGTATTTATGTGCTTAAAAAAGTCCCTGGAGTGGGACTTGAACCCACAACCTTCTGACTCAGAGGCAAGTGTGCTACCCACTGAGCCTCAGCTAACACAAAAAGAAACGCAGGCCTCAAGTTTTTGGGATCGATTAGGTATTCCGGGCAACCTTCTGGGACTCTTGCAAGGCACGCTTTGGAATTCATATCAACTCTCAGCTGACTGTACAAAGGATGTGCCGGTCAGAATTCCCAGGGCAATTTGGAAACATCCTCAGACCCGTAATTCAAAAAACCACAGGCCCTGTAGCTTTAAATGGTTTTGATTTGTAGCGTGAAGTTATAGCATGAACATTTTTTGGAAAATTAGATAAAGCTACTTATTAATATGTGCTATTTTTCCTTTTCAAGTATATATTCAATTCCACTTTGAAAATTACTATTGAATCTGCTTCCACCGCCCTTTCAGGCAGTGCATTCCACTCAGCAACGTATTAAATCTAAAAATTCGTATAGGTATCAAATAGAGTGGGGGAGAAAGAAAGAAAGAAAGCCATGGGATCTTTTCAATTCACCTGAGAGAGCAGACGGGGCCTCGGTTTAACGTCTCATCCGAAAGACGGCACCTCCGACAGCGCAGCACTCCCTCAGCACTGCACTGGAGCCTGGATTATGTGCTCAAAGTCTCTGGAGCGAGACTTGAACCCACAACCTTCCTGACTCAGAAGGCGAGCCACGGCTGACGCCTCCTCTGGCCAGCATGCTCAGAGACATAGGCCCAGAAGTTGCTGGGGAAATAATGGCGAGTTAAATGCACACGGCATTCTCGGTGTGGAGATAACCCAACAATTTGTGGTGAGGCACCGTGTGAGCTGCGAATTGCCACAAATCATTGGATGATTTGCGCCGCTCCGCCATTAGCATTGTGAAAATGGGATCGCGCCTAGATTTTTTGCTCAGGGCTGCGGAGTGGGACTATGAACCCACAACCTTCTGACTCAGAGGCAAGAGCGCTACCCACCAGGCCGCGGCAGTCCTAACAATCTAGAAAATGGCTCTATATTAAATATTAGATGATGAATTTTTTTTTCCAGGAACGCTGTAACTTGTCTCCCCTATCTCCCACCAAAACAAAAAGAGCAAAGCCTGCGCCTACATTACTGGCTACAGCGCCCCCCCACTGTTAGCACATTCCCATTTGCTTTAATGGCTGTGGGTTGTCCGCCTCTAAAGGAGGGAAGAACAAAGGCTTGCTCATTGAATAACAGTTCAGTGTTGTCATTGCCAGAGGCCGCAATCTCTGTCAAGTGTGGATAACCCACGGCACACAATTATCGAGCCCTGTTGCCTGTCATCAGCCAATACTTGTCAGACTGCGAGTTTGTCAGTAATTGGGCAACAGCGGCTTATGGCTTTAGGGTACAACTGGACACCCAACACGCCAAGCTAGAATAATGTGTAATAACCATCTTTAAGGTACTTTCTTTCATGATCTTTCATGGAATTTGCTGAAATGATTTATACTAATTATTAAACAAAAATGGTTTTCAGCTGGATCTAAACAGCAGAAGCTTTGGGAGCCACAGAGGCAGCTTCTTCAGATGATGAAGCACTGGATTTTAACAATGAATGATTGTCCTTGCTCTTTGGTTACAACTTGTTGACTGGCTTTACATCCGCACTCAACCGCGGCTCAGTTGGTAGCATCTCTCACCTCGGAGTCAGAGGGCTGTGGGTTTATAGTCCCACTCCAGGGTACTGAGGGCGTGCTACACTGTCAGAGTAGTGCCGTCTTTCAGATGAGACATTAAAGATCCCGCGGCACTATTTTGGAAAAAGAGCAGGGGAGTTCTCCCTGGATGTCCTGGGCCAATATTTATCCCTCAACCAACATCACTGAAAAAAACCATTATCTGGAGGCCATCAGTGAATGAGTTCTTTTCTCGAGAAAATAAGACAGATGACCCGATAAAGGTCTTTAATATTATGAGGGGGTTTGATCGGGCAGATATAGAGAAGACGTTTCCACTTGTGGGGGCGGAGGGAGTTAAAATTGGAGCCTAAGTCCCAGAACCCTGGATCAGCTCAGAGTTCATTATGGTCGAACTAAGACTTTTTGATTTTATATCTGAGCCAAGGCGGCATCTGCCCAGGTGCAGCCGGTGGAAATATTTTATTTACTTCGAATAACGATTCTCTTCCGAGTGCACTTAGCATTCTGAGCAGCAAGTTCTGCACAAATCAGAACGTCAGTAGCTCTAACCGATCGCCTGATATCGATGAAACCACTTCATCGTCGAAGCACAGAAGCTTACAGCATAGGAGGGGCCACTCGGCCCATCGCGCCCGTGGTAGCTCGTTGGCCACAACATTCCGAAATGAATCCCACTGCACTTCACCCTTTCCCTAAATTCCTCTGCTTCATATATTAATGCAATTTTCCTTGAAAAGATGCACTGGTCTCTGCCTCAACCACTGCTCTGTGGCAAAGTATTCCAGGCCCCAACAACTCTCTGCAGAGAATTACATTGGCCGCGATGTTGCTGACCTCAGTGGGTCCGGGGCGGGCGACGTCGGTGGTGGGTCCCGATCCCGCTGATGGCTCCAGCCCGCTGTCCAAAATGAATTTACCTTGATGGGGCTTGTTAGGCCCGCCCAGTGTGTTTCCCGGCCAATTAGAGGAAGCGGGTCTGGTGACGTCATTTGATGATGCGTCATCAGCCGGTTTCCTTAAAGGGACCATACGCAAAATTATTTTGACGTTTGTGCTGACAGTGTCCTACAGGAGGACCTGGGTGCAGTACCGCAAATGTTTCAATGATCTCAGTATATCACAAAATGTTAGTACAAAGCCACACTCAACCTCACCCTGCTGTGCCTCTCATCACATCCCCATCACTCTGCCTTCCCCACCCTACTCCTGCACATCCTTACTCACACCAACTTACCTTGCACCTCCACCCATCCCTCTCTCTCTATCTACATTATCACATCCCCATCTCACTAGACACCCCTCACACTCACCCTCATCCTAGTGCAATCATACCAACTAACAACACACAAGGGTAGGCACTTGGGTGTTTTATGCAATGTCCATGTGAAGTTTCTGTTAATGTGGTGTCAAACATTGAAACCTTTATTTTCAACAATTTGCATTCTTGGACAGATTTGTGTGCACCTTTGGAAGTAGCTTGGTGAATAACAGTGAATGGTAAGACATAACGGTACCCCCCGCAATGGTGGTGAGTATGAAAGGAATGGCTTGGGCATTGTAGAGATGCTTTATGGTGTTGGTGTGGGGTGGTGCCAATCTGGCGCATCATGTGGCAGCCAGGGTGTACAGCGTCAAGTGAAGTAAATCTAGCCATGGTGAGGCCATCCCTGGAGCTGATGCCCTCTGTCCTGTGCAGCATCAGTTAATTGTGGAGAAGGTTAGTGTTGATGTTGGTGCTACTGGTGTGCCTGGTGCTGCTGGTGTTGGGGCTGATCGTGGTGGGATTCTGAGGACCAAGGTGAGAGAGTATAAAGGGCACCCATGCTGATGGAATAGATGGCAGGTGAAGTAGAGATGACAGAAGAGATCTGTCAATGGTGAGAGAGTTAATGAGTTCAGACTTGTGTAAAGACTTGCAGCCTGCAGAATCTGTTGTGGAAATGCAGTGAGGAAGAGCTTGTGACCGAGGGAAGATATCTCTGTAAGCTGGGAGATTTTTCTTTACACTTGAAGCTGTCAACTCATCAGCTGATTCAATGGCCACTGACCTCTCGCCTCAGCTTCACAGACGTGGTCCCCAAACAGCGTGAAACCCGTGGGCGAGCTGTCAAATTCAAAAGGTCAGTTTAAAACCATTGTTAAGTGGTTGTAAACAAGCCACTAATCATTTAAATTGACTCCCCCGCCGCTGCGTGTCGGGTCTGCTCAGCACTGACAGACCCGACATTTGGTGAAGGTGCGTGGCGGCGGGTTCACAGCGGGGTCCCGACCCGCTGGGGAAATAAAACACTTTCCCAGCCGACCCGCCACCGAGCGCGCCCGCTGACCCCCCGGAAAATCTCGGCCTTCAAAATTACAACATAGAAACAAGCCATTCAGCCCAACCAGTCCACATTGGTTTATCCTCCCCAACAACAACTTGCATTTATATAGCACCTTTAATGTAGTAAAACGTCCTACGGCGCTTCACAGGAGCGTTATCAAACAAAATTTGACATCGAGCCACATAAGGAGATATTAGGATAGGCAACCAAGAGCTTGGTCGCAGTGTTCAAAGGTTTCAAGGAGCAACTTAAAGGAGGAGAGAGAGGTGGAGAGGTTTAGGGAGGGAATTCCAGAGCTTAGGGCCTCGGTAGCTGAAGGCCAGGCCGCCAAAGGTGGCGCGAAGAAAATCGTGGATGTACAAGTGCAGCTGAAATAATCAAGTGCCCGTCCTGTTCCCATGTCTCTTTATCCCCCTTTTCCTTCAATCACCTATCCTATTCTTAAGTTTTGACCCGGGCCGGGAATTTCCTCAGCGCTGCTCTACTCCGACACTGTAACTGCACCGATTACGTATGCAAATGGGGTTTCTGCCACACTACTACAAGTGTGGAGTCTCATTCCGTCAGCTTTTAATTGTTGTTGGAGTTTTTAAAAGTGCAAAATTAATTTTTTTTAAAAAGTTTTGCTTTTCCTTTGTGTCTCTTTTTTCTCGCTCTTTCTGAATCCAATCTTTCTTTCTCAATCTTTACTTCTCTTTCTGTACCTAATTTGACACTGAATTCACCCACTCTAATTGACTCTTCCTTCTCAGTCGATTGCACAATCCTTCAATCTGATTGGTTAAGGAGATATCCTGTTGCTTGCCCTGGTCACTCAGGTCCCAGAGGCCCTGTGTCACCTCGCTGCGACGTCAACAGCTCACACTTCCAGCAACTTGCGGCGCAAAATATTGTCACACTTAAACGGGCAAGGGCAAGTCTAACGGATGGCAGACGTCATTAAATTCACTCCGACAGCAAATTATGGCACATTAGTTACTAACTTGTTTTCATGAACTTTCTTTCACCACATGTTTTTTTTCAACAAATACAACAAACAAAATGCCTTTGTTAAAATAGTCGACAACGGAACTTGATGTGAACGTGTTAATGTATTCGTTAGCAGGATGCATTTGAATCCAGTGCTCGGTGTGCAGAGCATCTGCTCTTGTGATGTGGAGTTCGTTGTAATGAGCCAGCCTAGGGTGAAGCTCATTATTGTGGAGCATTGGCTGAAGTGAATTGATTGGGGAAGCTTAATTTAGAGCCTTGGCCTGTGTTGTCGAAGTTCAAATTCAGTCCAAATGTGGCTCACCCATGCAGCGATTTTAACATCCATAATTCAAGGCTCAATAAATTCTATTAAAGTGCCCCGTAGTCATTTAATAACCCATATGAATATATCGAATGGAAATCATACTACTAACCACTCTGTGGAATTTTACACAGCATGGCTGTCATCTTGAAGTGAAGTTGTGATGCATACACTGGTACTTGAATTTGCTTGTCCATAAATTCCAACAAATTGAATCTTTGTTTTTTAAAAGAAAGATTTGCATTTATATAGCGCCTGTTACAACCTCAGGGTGAAGCTTGAAATGTTGTCACTGTTGTTATGTCGGAAACGTGGCATCCAATTTAGACACAGCAAGGTCCACAAACAGCAATGTGATAATGACCAGATAATCTGTTTTTTGGTGATGTTGGTTGAGGGATATTGGCCAGGACACCCAGGAGTGTGATGGAATACTCTCCACTTGCCTGGATGAGTGCAACTCCAACAACACTCAAGAAGCTCGACACCATCCAGGACAAAGCAGCCCGCTTGATTGGCACCCCATCCACCACCTTAAACATTCAGTCCCTCCACCACCGGCGCACCGTGGCTGCAGTGTGTACCATCTACAAGATGCACTGCAGCAACTCGCCAAGGCTTCTTCGGCAGCAACTCCCAAACCCGCGACCTCTTCCACCTAGAAGGACAAGGGCAGCAGGCGCATGGGAACACCACCACCTGCAAGTTCCCCCCCAAGTCACACACCATCCTGACTTAGAAGTATATCGCCGTTCCTTTATCGTCGCTGGGTCAAAATCCTGGAACTCCCTACCTAACAGCACTGTGGGAGTACCTTCACCACACGGACTGCAGCTGTTCAAGAAGGCGGCTCACCACCACCTTCTCAAGGGCAACTAGGGATGGGCAATAGATGCCGGCCTTGCCAGCGACACCCTGATCCCATAAACGAATAAAAAAAAAGAACTCCCCTGCCATCCTTCTTTGAAATAGTGCCATGGGATCTTTTCAAATAAAACTGTTGGACTATAACCTGGTGTTGTGCGACTTCTTATCTTTTACGTGAACCTGGTTTTACGTCTGATCCAAAAGACGGCTCCCCCCAACAGTGCAGCACTCCCTCAGTACTGCACTGGAGTGTCAGACTGGATTAAGTGCTGAAGTCTCTGGAGTGGGAACTTAAACCCACCACCTTCTGAATCAGAAGCGAGAGTGCTGCCCATTGAGTCACCTGCTAACACCCATTGATATTTTGGACCAGATGTAGTATGTATGCCATTTGTTTTTCTCTGTAATCTTGCGGTGATCCAAAACTCTGCTGCCCATGACCTAACTCACACCAAGTTCACCCATCACTCCTGTGCTCGTTGAACTCCATTGGCTCCCGGTTAAGCAACACCTCGATTTTAAAATTCTCATCTTTATTTTCCAATCCCTCCGTGGCCTCACCCCTCCCTATCTCTGTAAACTCCTCCAAGTTATCCGTGCTCCTCTAATTCTGGCCTTGAGCATCCCCGATTATAATCGCTCCACCATTGGCGGCCGTGCCTTAAGGGAATTGAGGGATATGGAGATCAGGCGGGAAAGTGGAGTTGAGGCCGAAGATCAGCCATGATCTTATTGAATGGCGGAGCAGGCTTGAGGGGCCAAATGGCCGACTCCTGCTCCTATTTCTTATTTGTTCCTCAGATCTACCTCCTTTTCCTTCACAAGTAGCTCTTATCCTTGCATCATCATATTTTGGTTTTCCAGTTTTCAAAAAAGACGTCAAAACTATAAAAAAAAAATATTTTATTGTTTTGCTTTTTTTTTTGGTCATTAATTTCCTTTTTCATATCATTCTGTAAGTGGTGGTATACAACCCGTGTCCCTGTCAAAGACAACAGTCTTCATTTCATTTGTCTCTGGGCCTCTTGTTGTTGCTCTGAGGCCCACTCCAGGACCACAGCTCAAGGCGGCTGCAAACACATTCGAGCTTCAGAGCAATTTATCGTGCTTTCGCACGTTTCCGACAGAGGTGGGGAGGCCCAGCTTTAATCTCTAAAACGGAAGCGAAATACTGCGGCTGCTGGAAATCTAAAATTAAAAAAAAACAGAATATGCTGGAAAAAAACGCTCAGCCTCTGTGGCGAGAGAGGGAAGAGAGTTACTGGGCCAGAAACTTGGCTCAAGTGGTGGCGCACAAGGCGGGCGGTATCGGATCGGCCGCCCGTTATACGCTGCGCCTGGCGTTCAGTTCCAAATAAGGCCACTCTTTCTCGCTCCACACAGGCTGCATAACCTGCTGAGTGTTTTTGCCAGCATATTCTGTTTTTATATCTTAATCTCTATTCAGCGAACTTTAAGAATTACCCTCTCGGATTTGAATTGGGGACTTTTCTCCTCATCGGGCTGCGGATTGTCTACTTTGTTGGGACTTTGGGACGTCCGGTGGTCGTGAAGGGCGCTATATAAATGCAAGTCTTTCTTTCTTTTCTTGAGCAGTGGGCCATAAGAACATAAGATATAGGAGCAGGAGTCGGCCATTTGGCCCCTCGAGCCTGCTCCGCCATTCAATAAGATCATGGCTGATCTTCTACCTCATCTCCACTTTCCTGCACTATCCCCATATCCCTTGATTCCCTTAATATTCAAAAATCTATCGATCTCTGTCTTGAATATACTCAATGACTGAGCCTCCACAGCCCTCTGGGGTAGAGAATTCCAAAGATTCACCACCCTCTGAGTGAAGAAATTTCTCCTCATCTCAGTCCTAAATGGCCAACCCCTTATTCTGAGACTGTGACCCCTGGTTCTAGACTCCCCAGCCACGGGAAACATCCTCCCTGCATCTACCCTGTCAAGCCCTGTCAGAATTTTGTATGTTTCAATGAGATCACCTCTCATTCTTCTAAACTCTAGAGAATATAGGCCTAGTCTACTCAATCTGTCCTCATAGGACAATCCCCCCATCCCAGGAGCCAGTCTGGTGAACCTTCATTGCACTCCCTCTATGGCAGGTAAATCCTTCATTAGGTAAGGACACCAAAACCGTACACAATACTCCAGGTGTGGTCTCACCAGGGCCCTATATAATTGCAGTAAGACGTCTTTACTCTTATACTCAAATCCTCTCTTGGGGCCATTTTGGACTGAAGATTCCCTATTGCATTACCGGCCTGTCTCCTCTTTTTGGACCGAGAGTCTCGCTCACCCGGGCCTCTTTCACATTTGTGCCCTGGGCCTCTCTCATCTTTGGGTGGCAGATTTCCCCTTTCCTTTGTGTCACGATATCACCTCAGTATTGTTTGTGTTTTATGCTTTCTTTTTTTATCCTTCCCAAATTGCTCTTTTTTTTCGATAGGTAGTTGATGATTGCCTCAAGTAAGCCTTCAGTATTGTCAAGGCATTGTCATATCACTATTGCCGACACTGATATTCTACTCCCCATTCTTGCTTGCATGCCATATGCTGTCAGTAATTATGCGCTTTAAAAATGAAGTAATTCCAGTTGGGAAACAAATCTGCAGCTTCAGAAAATGGCAGGAATCCAAGTCACAATAATGAGATTTCCCTCAGAGTTTTCAAAATGTATTCTTCACATAAAGGCCTATTGATGTACTTTGCATTTTCCAGATTATCGGGAAACAGCCGTTTCTGATATTGTGGCAGGTTTGCACCTCTGGCACTGCCTTCGATTTTAGTGCACTGACTCCTAGTGATGTTAATGTGTTAAGGCCGCTGAGTTCCTTTAGCATAATTATACTGTCCCTTCCCCTCCCTGAGGTGAAACTGGTAATTTAAATACAGCTCTGAGTGATGACTGATCCTTTTATTAGGCTATCTCTTTTAATACCCTGTTCTGTGCTGGCAGCTTGCCACCAATGGCACAACTGCCACCAGAGGTGCCGCTCGCCATCACAATATAGAATCACAGAACCATGCAGCACAGGAAGAGGCCATTCGGCCCATCGTGCCTGTGCCGACTCTTTGAACGAGAACTATCCAATTAGTCCCAGCCCCGTTCTTTCCCCATAGCCCTGCAATTTTCTCCCCGTCAAGTATCTCTCCAATTCCCTTCTGAAAGTTACTGTTGAATCTGCTTCCACCGCCCTTTCAGGCAGCGCATTTCAGATCACAGCAACTCGCTGCGTAAAACAAAATTCTCCTCATCTCGCCTCACCTTAAATCTGGGGGCCTTTGGTTATCGATCCTTCTGCCACTGGAAACAAATTCTCCCTTTCTACTTTATCAAAAACCTTCCTGATTTCGAACATCCCTATCATGGATTCGATGGGTCGAATGGCCTCCTTCTGTGCCGTTATGACTCTATTGTTCACAACCTTAGCCACCAAACAAAACTTCGAGGGGTGTGTTATTGGAGGGAGAGATGACAACTTGGATGCCATTCCAGAAGGAACAGGGAGAGGCAATATACACTTAATGGCACAGTTTTAAAGAGTGTGCAGGGACAGAGGGACCTGGGAGTTACTGTGCATAGGTCGCTGAAGGTGGCAGGACATACTGAGAGAGTGGTTAGCAAAGCATATGGGATCTTGGGCTTCATAAATCGAGGTATTGAGTAGAAAAGTAGAGAAGTTATGCTGAACCTTTATAAAGTGCTGGTTAGGCCACAACTGGAGTATTGCATACAGTTCTGGTCACCACACTTTAGGAAGGATGTGAAGACTCTTGAGAGGGTGCAGAGGAGATTTACCAGAATGGTTCCGGGGATGGGGAATGTTAGCTAGAAGGACAGGTTGGAGAAGCTGGATTTGTTTTCATTAGAGCAAAGGAGGTTGCGGGGTGATTTGATCGAGGTGTACAAGATTATGACGGGTTTGAATAGGCTAGACGGGGAAAGGCTGTTCCCACTAGTTGATGGTACAAGGACTAGGGGACACAGAGTTAAGGTTTTGGGCAAGAGATACAGGGGGGGAATGTGAGGAAAAACATTTTTACGCAGCGAGTGGTGAGGACCTGGAACTCGCTGCCGACGGAAGTGGTGGAAGCGGAAACACTCAGTGTTTTCAAGGGGAGACTGGATAGGCACTTGAGGGAAATAAACTTGCAGGGCTACGGGGATAGAACGGGGGAATGGGACTGACTGAATTGCTCTACAGAGACTCGATGGGCTGAATGGCCTCCTTCTGTGCTGTTGTGACTCTATGACTCGATGACTCCACGTGCTGAGTGGCTGAAGTGTCCTGAAACATAGGAACAGGAGGAGGCCATTCGGCCCCTCGAGCCTGTTCCGCCATTCAATGAGATCATGACTGATCTGAATCTTAACTCCATCTACCCGCCTTGGTTCTGTAACCCTCGCACGCCTCCATACGGGTCAGGAGAATGGTTTCTTCTGCTGCTGAACTCAGACACTGGGGAGCAAGGGTTTCGACAGCAACAAAATAGTAACAACTTTAAAATGCACAGTTTTGAAGTTTGGCTGATATAAAAATGGCCTTCGACACAATCAGGGCACTTTCTATTGGACAGGGGACCCAGTGTTGGAGTAGAACCGTTCTCCAATATAAATGCTCTATTTGTTTTTCTTCAGGCAAGTCTAAATCAGCTCAAAATAAAACTGTTAAACTGATCTATTTGCCAATAAAATGCCTTAATAAAATAAAGCCCCATTGCCTAGTCTCTGTTAGATTTTTCTTTGCCTGTCAGTTGGGTAGGTTTGTTCTGGAGCATGCCTTTCCCAATGACCACTTCAATGCTACTCGGTGATCAGTCACTGGGAAGTTCAACTCACATGGGATGAATTAGGATGATGTTCATCTTTTCCTCTGTCAGATGGAGAGCATTTGCTCCCATCTGACGGGACGCATCTCGTAATCTGACAAAGACAAAAACTGAATGCACTGTGATGGGTTTTGGGCAAATAGGATGATAGTCGGAACCAAGCAAGCAGCAATATTTAGTTCAAACGTAAAATAGTTTACGACTTTAAGCCCAACTACGTTTTTCTTCAACAAATTTAACATATTTTCCGATGAATAGTTCACAGTAGAAAATTGACCGTGGTGTCAGTCATCTAAGCGAAAGATGATTCAAAAGCAAGGAAGTGATGTTGACTTTATACAAGGCTTTGGAAAGCCACAGTTGGAGTTCTGGGCACCCCTTTGAAAGAAGGGTATTAGTGCCAGTGGAAAAGTACAGTGCAGGTCCACTAGAATAATTCCAGTGTTTCAGATCCAGATCAAGATTTAGTAAAGGAAACCATCGTGTATAAAAAGAATTCATTCATGTTAAGTTCCATTTTTATATTAACCTCCATGGTTAAAAACCTAAGCCTATAATTCTGCTAATGGATAACTACAATTTCTGTACAGAAACAGACGCCAGTTCTGTACAGAGACAGACGCCAGTTCTGTACAGAGGCAGACGCCAGTTCTGTACAGAGGCAGACGCCAGTTCTGTACAGAGGCAGACGCCAGTTCTGTACAGAGACAGACGCCAGTTCTGAACAGAGACAGACGGCAGTTCTGTACAGAGACAGACGCCAGTTCTGTACAGAGGCAGACGCCAGTTCTGTACAGAGGCAGACGCCAGTTCTGTACAGAGACAGACGCCAGTTCTGTACAGAGGCAGACGCCAGTTCTGTACAGAGGCAGACGCCAGTTCTGTACAGAGACAGACGCCAGTTCTGTACAGAGGCAGACGCCAGTTCTGTACAGAGACAGACGCCAGTTCTGTACAGAGGCAGACGGCAGTTCTGTACAGAGACAGACGCCAGTTCTGTACAGCGACAGCTTAGTGTACAAAAGCAAAATACTGCGGATGCTGGAAATCTGAAATAAAAACAGAAAATGCTGGAAATACTCAGCAGGTCAGGCAGCATCTGTGGAGAAAGAAACAGAGTTAACGTTTCAGGTTGATGACCCTTTGTCAGAACTGTACAGCTTAGTGTACAGTTGTGTACAGAGGCAGATATCAGCTCTGTACAGAAGCAGCGACCAGTTGGGCCGAATGGCCTGTTTCTGTGCTGTAATTCACTGAAAGAGCAGATACATTTAATGCGGCATGTTTTGGGTGTGTCCTCGGCCAGATGTAAACACTTGCCGTGGGTCACCGGCTGACAGATGCGCCACTCGTGACCGGCAGTCAGCCTGTTTTAGTAAAGCAACCGACACCTGCTGTCATAGCCAGGCGGAGGCACAGCGTCGAGCTCACTCCACAGCCGGATGTGTCAGTTTTAGTGAAGTGTTAAAACCAACGCAACGCTAGACAAACAGAAATATCAAAACATCAGGTTGTAGGGCCGAGGTAGTGTTGCTGTCACGTAGAAAGCTGGAATGACTATGATTACTGCTGTATAAGGTCCTGGGGACTCCGGAGGCACTTAATCTCAGTATGATTTTCTTTATCATTTATGCCCCAGTCATCATCAGCATCTTCCACTGATTTATCGAAGATAGGAGACGCACTGAAAAAAGGCTTTTGTTTCCGCCAGTGAGGCAGAGCTGACAGACTGACGAGCCACAACGTTGTAATTGAATTATGGTCTGTCTCCTGAGTGGGAATCAAAGTCCTTAATTGCCCTCCAACGCATATTCCAATTCCAACACTTGTGTGTGATTTTACAATTAAACAATTTCAGCATTCATCTAAGTTTAATTTAGTTTTAATGAGGACCCAACATGGAATGCATCTCAGTACTCCATTATGTTATCTAAGCTGTCTCTCATCAGGCCTGACACAAACATGCTATTCTTGTAACTGAAGATAAAATGTTAAACTAAAGGGCTAGGTTAACCCCCACCGTTATTTGTTTGACCCCTAGTCATCCAGCTATTAAGAGTGTTTTGATTACAAGCAGGAAAGAACATTATAATACATTTATTAAGTTTATCTTTGATGCTGGGGAAGAAAGAAAGGAAGAAAGGAAGATCGAAAGAAAGACAGAAAGATCGAAAGAAAGAAAGATCGAAAGAAAGAAAGAAAGACAGAAAGATAGAAAGAAAGAGCGAAAGAAAGACAGAAAGATAGAAAGAAAGAAAGATCGAAAGAAAGAAAGAAAGATCGAAAGAAAGACAGAACGATCGAAAGAAAGAAAGATCGAAAGACAGAAAGATCGAAAGATCGAAAGAAAGATCGAAAGAAAGAAAGAAAGATCGAAAGAAAGAAAGAAAGAAAGATCGAAAGAAAGAAAGAAAGGAAGAAAGGAAGAAAGGAAGATCGAAAGAAAGAAAGATCGAAAGAAAGAAAGAAAGAAAGATCGAAAGAAAGAAAGAAAGGAAGAAAGGAAGAAAGGAAGATCGAAAGAAAGAAAGATCGAAAGAAAGAAAGAAAGAAAGATCGAAAGAAAGAAAGAAAGAAAGATCGAAAGAAAGAAAGAAAGAAACGAAGAAAGGAAGATCGAAAGAAAGAAAGAAAGAAAGATCAAAAGAAAGAAAGAAAGAAAGAAAGGAAGATCGAAAGAAAGAAAGAAAGATCGAAAGAAAGAAAGAAAGAAAGATCGAAAGAAAGAAAGAAAGGAAGAAAGGAAGAAAGGAAGATCGAAAGAAAGGAAGAAAGGAAGAAAGGAAGGAAGAAAGATCGAAAGAAAGAAATGGTGATGAATTCCATCTGGGGGTGTGGCCAGTTTTGTGGGCGGGGCCAGCTTCCAGCGCAACAATTTTTAAACTAGCGCCAAAGAACGCGGAACTCAATTTGCGGTGGAGGTAATTTGCGCTTAAAATTCAGCCATCTTTTTGCTCTGGTTTGGCCGATTTCGGGCGAATTGCGCTGAAAAAAAAAACGCACAACCAAGCGGAAACTCCAGGCTCAAGTGCTCGGTCAGGCAACCTCACAAATTGGGAGGTGCTTGGTGAATGAGTTTCATGCTCCAGTTTAGAAGAACGCAGCATTTGAAGATTGGTTTTCCATCTTTAGTGAAGTGTGATGTTTGGAGTGTGGTCTCTGGGGCGTGACATCTGGCGTGGCTTGTCTGTATGTGTGGAAGTACTAGCTTTCATCGATACAGGGAGAGGTTAGGAGAATTTTTTTTACACTGAGGGTTGTTAGAGCATGAAATGGCACACTAGAAACTGTGATGGAAGCAGATGGGAAGTGGATAAATAGTTGAAAGAAGAAAATTGAAAAGCAATGCGGAAAGGTCAGGCGAATGGGACAAAGTGATTAACTCTGTCAGTGTGCCAATGTGGTGGGCCAAATGACCTCTTTCTGTGCTGTAAAATTCTATGACTCTATGTAGATAGATAACAACTTAAAAATCTAATCTTACTTTGGGTTTCAGATTAAGTTTTAATAAGTATGGCGTTGAACAATTTTCTCCAGTGCAGTACTGAGGGAGTGCTGCACTGTCGGAGGTGCCGTCTTTCGGATGAGACGTCAAACCGAGGGCAGTCTGCCCTCCCAGGTGGATGTAAAAGATCATGATAAGGTACACATGCATTGTTCTCTATCTATATATGCTTTGTCGAGTCTGTATTTCTTTACTTCACCTGAGGAAGGGGCGATCGATAGCTCCGAAAGCTTGTGATTTCAAATAAAACTGTTGGACTATAACCTGGTGTTGTGCGACCTCTCGATGTAAAAGATCCCATGGCACTATTTTGAGAGTTATCCCGGGTGTCCTGGCCAATATTTATCCCTCAATCAACATAACATAAAAACAGATTATCTGGTCATTATCACATTGCTGTTTGTGGGAGCTTGCTGTGCGCAAATTGGCTGCCGCGTTTCCTACATTACAACAGTGACTACACTTCAAAAAAGTACTTCATTGTTTGTAAAGCACTTTGGGACGTCCGGTGGTCGTGAAAGGCGCTCTATAAATGCAAGTCTTTCTTTTTTTAATCCGTAAAGGGGCAAACTATGGCTGACTGTCTTTCTCAAGAGGGAGGATGGTGAAGCTGGGCTCAATATTAGCAAAAAGTTTATCTCTCTATCACCATATTAGGGAGTCTATCTCAGAGCTGTACAGTTTGGAAGTGACTTAGAACGAGTTCCTCCAGCAAAGTGTCGAATTTGTTGACATATTGGAATTGAATGTGGAGGTAAGCCTCCCTGTTCTATCAGTTGGCTGGAATTCTCTATTTACCAAAGGATTTCTGCTTGATGATCAGCGCAGCAGCTCATTATTAAACTAAAGCATTGAGCCGATGCCACAGCTGCTTTGAGAGGACATGTCAATCTGCAGCAGTATGAAGTCTGAATCTTCAATATGGGAGTTGGAATTTTATGGCACTATTTCGAAGAGCAAGGGGAATTATCCCCGGTGTCCTGGCCAATATTGATCCCTCAATCAACATAACAAAAACCAGATTATCTGGTCACTATCACAGCAAGGTGTCAGCTGTGGCTCAGTTGGTCGCACACTTGCCTGAGTCAAGAAGGTTGTGGGTTCAAGTCCTGCTCCAGGGACTTGAGCACATAAAGTTGGCTGAGACTCCAGTGCCGTGCTGAGGGAGTGCCGCACTGTCAGAGGTGTCGTCTTTCAGATGAGACATTAAACCGAGGCCCTTTCTGCTCTCGCACAGATTTAAGGTGATTGACAAAAGAACCAGAGGCGACATGAGGAAAAACCTTTTTACGCAGCGAGTGGTTAGGATTTGGAATGCACTGCCTGATAGGGCGGTGGATACAGATTCAATAGTAGCCTTCAAAAGGGAATTGGATAAATACTTGAAGAAGAAAAAATTAAGGGATATGAGGAAAGAGCAGGGGGAGTGGGACTAACTGGATCGCTCTTCGAAAGAGCCGGACGCAGACTTGATGGGCCGAATGGCCTCCTGTGCTGTACTATCCGATGATTCTATGATTCTATGATGACCAGGCATCAACTCTAGTTGGAAATCAAACCAGCTGGGAGAGAGCACTAACAATTGCAGAAGACAACACAGCTTCAGTCATGATGGCCTACATTTGGTTCAATTTTTAAATTGACAATTAAGGACAATGCAGAACGATGTATTTTGAGATAGGTAAGAATTCTGCCAATGGTATCCAATAGGTAGAGATGAAAATAATAAATGAAAATAGAAGAGCGCAAAATTAGGTGGCATGTTGGTGCAGTGCAATGGAACACGAATGTGCCGTGCTACAGTGCGGTGGGACACCAGCTTGTGCCTTTGATATTCCATATGGTAAGTTCCTGATACGGGCCATGTTGTCAAGAGCAGAAAAGAAAGAAATATGAAGTGTTTTCTCAATGGCTCGGAAAGGAAAATCTCACAAACAGTCTTCCAACCCATTATTATCCATCTCCTTGCGTTTGAAAGAGGAATGGTGGGGTCGATTTTAACTCCCCTCTCCCCCCTCCCCCACCTGGCGGAACTAATGCGGGGGGGGGGGTGGGTGGGTGCAGTTAAAATGGAACGGGGGACTTGCCCAATCTGGCCGACTGCAATTTTAAATCTGCTGGAAGTTTGCGTGTTTATGGACATGCTCAATGTTCTGTAGTTAGGCCCCCATGTGAAGGGTGTCTACTTGGGCGTGGTACAAAGGGTTGATTGGCACCCGTGGCACTGAGCCTCAGCATGGAGCCATCGCCTTCAGGAGAGGAGAGGAGACCTCTGATGGAAAAAGCGAGGAAATGAAAAGAAAGAAAGACCTGAATTTAATACAGCGTCTTTCACAACCTCAGGACGTCCCAAAATGCTTTACAGCCAATGAAGTACTTTTGATGTCCAATAACATAACCATCATGCTACCGTACCCTGATATAGGGAACCGTGTTTTTTTAAAATTTGTTCATGGGATGTGGGCGTTGCTGGCAGGGCCAGCATTATATCACCCATCCCAAATTGCCCTTGAGAAGGTGGTGGTGAGCCACCATTTCAGAGGGCAGGTTAAAAGTCACATATAGGCCAGACCAGGTAAGAATGGCAGATTTCCCTAAATGACATTAGTGAACCAGATGGGTTTTTATAACAATCCAATAATTTCATGTACCATTACTGAAACTAACTTTTTATTCCAGATTTATTTAATTAACTGAATTTAAATTCCCCAGCTGCTGTGGTGGGATGTGAACTACGCATCTCTTAGATCATGAGGCCAGGCCTTGCTGAGATTAACTAGTACTAGTAACCTAACCACTATGCTACCGTACCCCCAATGTGAAACAGCAATACAAACCAGTGCACAAGTGTATTGCCAAAATGCAGCCATTTATTGCCACAGAACAAAACCATACAAGTAAGCAAGACTTTCATGACATCCCAAAGTGCTTTACAGCCAATGAAGTACATTTTGAAGTGCAGCCACTGTTGTAATGTAGGAAACACGGCAGCCAATTTGCACACAGCAAGCTCCCACAAACAGCAATGTGATAATGGCTAGCTAATCTGTTTTAATATTGATAAATATTGGCCAGGACACCGGAGAGAACTCCCCTGCTCTTCTTCGAAATAGTGGCTTGGGATCTATTGCGTCCACCTGAGAGAGCAGACGGGGCCTCGGGTTAACATCTCATCCAAAAGACGGCACCTTCCGACAGTGCAGCGCCCCCTCAGTACTAGCACTGGAGTGTCAGCCTAGATTTTTTATGCTCAAGTCTCTGGAGTGGGACTTTGAAATGCCATAATCTTCTGACTCAGAGGCAAGTGTGCTATCCACTGAGCCACAGCTGACAATGGCTCTGCACAGCCCCAATTCTGATGGAACAATGTGCTGACCTTGCACAAATTGCTTGTGCATCAAGTCCACACATAGAAGCAACAGCAAGGCTATTGTACTACCCGGCTTGAAAATAAAACACAATGTTATGTCTGTAATATATTGCACACAAGTCAGGTCTGAATGATGCCAGCTGCTCACTCATACTCAACCCATAAGTCTATTCAAACTGATTTCTGCAGACTCTCCTGGCACCAAATACTATTACCTGATGACAATAGTTGCTTTTGTCATCCACAAATGCACAGTATAACAAAACATCTCCCACTCCTGTTCAGCCATCAATCGAGCTAAATTTTCTCGGTGGCCAAATGTTCAGTTCCAGGCCATTGCGGAGTATTTCCAATTTAACCTCATTCTCTCATCTTGACTTCAACCGCTTCAATTTGGTTTTTTTTCCCCTTCTGATTCTTCTAAAATACATCTGTGGGTTCGCACGAATCAACGCGAGCAGAAAAGGTTTGGGAGCACCTGTCCTGCTCCAGGTGTCGCACTTCAAAGAGTCAAATTGTTTGTTGGAGGTGCCAAAAAATAAAAATCTTTGCCAGCAACAAAAGAAAAAAGTCACTTCTGGGGGTGATGTTTGTTTCTGACCTTCTAATTGAACTCACAAGGTGCCCATTCACAGCATAAAGGGGACACAGCCCCGCTTCAGTGCAGTTTGTGTTACACGCTCTTGACCTTCTACGGCAATGTGCCCTTTGACCTGCCCTGAGCATCGCCGCGGGAGGTCGCCGGCACTAATTAATATATACGCAAGCATCTGAACGAATCCCCAGCGGATGAAAGGAAATGCGCTCCTTTCTGAATTATTTTCTCCAGTGACAATACTTCAAACACCTCAGAGGATGAAAGACCGCCAGATATCAGCGACAGGGGAATTTAACCGCCCTTTTTTTTCCTATTACTTTTAGTGGCTGTGTCTCAACGTTGTTGCAATCTCTTGGACAAATCGAGCAGATTAAACCGCAATTTTCTCAGGTATTAGGCGTAAGTCATTCATTCACATAAGTGCATTGCTAACAAAGTGACTCAGTGCTCAGACCCGAAGTGACACTAATTCAGAGGAAAGGAAATGTCACATTTACACATCTTAAGCGTTAATGTAATCTGGGGCATTGTTGCACTCAGGCTGCCGAGCAGATGGATAATCTTGCGTCCTAATGCTTAATGTTGATTTGTCTATCTCTAGCCATTGCCTGGAAATAAATGGGGCTGGCTGTACGGGAAGAAACATTCATCACAGGCAATGTGCCAGACTCTAGACTTTACCGTTGAAATCTGGCTCTGAGCTATTGATTTTATTTTTTTTAAAGTTCACTGCAGATTTAATCATAAGCATCACAATTTACAGAGAAACAGGCATCAAACATTTCGATCAGACAAGAGACTGTAAGTAGAGGCACATGGGGTGAGGGAAGTGGAACCCATACATGGCTGTCTAATCCCTTTAATTCCTTTGCATCCAGTAGTTCATAAACATTAGCTGTGAACTAATTTTATTTATTCTGAATACATTAGCATGAAGCAATCAGGCGAATCAGGAAACCGAAAACCAATTGTGGACGAGCTGATACTCATCTGATCCTTTTACCAATTACAAAACGCTACCTGGGGAGTGGGGAGGTTGAAATAATTTTAAATTTTAATTTTTAATGGTATTTATTTATTTATTGTACCTTTACACGTTGTATTTCAATTTTAGCAGTTAATTGAAATTAAGGTTCAATTAGCGGGCGGAGATAATGTTAAATCTAAGACGGCTGCAGTAACTGCTCAGATCCTTATCCTTCCAGCCCCTTGCGCCATTATCGCATAGAATCGCACAGCACAGAAGCCTTGCTACAATTGTACAGGGCCTTGGTGAGACCACACCTGGAGTACTGTGCACAGTTCTGGTCTCCTTATCTAAGGAAGGATATACTTGCCTTGGAGGCGGCGCAACGAAGCTTCACTAGATTGATTCCTGGGATGAGAGGGCTGTCCTATGATGGGAGATTGTGTAGAATGGGCCTATACTCTCTGGAGTTTAGAAGAATGAGAGGTGATCTCATTGAAACATACAAGATTCTGAGGGGGATTGACAGGGTAGATGCTGAGATGTTGTTTCCCCTGGCTGGAGTGTCTAGAACTAGGGGGCATAGACTCAGAATAAGGGGTCGGCCATTTAGGACTGAGATGAGGAGGAATTTCTTCACTCAGAGGATTGTGAATCTTTGGAATTCTCTGCCCCAGAGGGCTGTGCATGCTGAGTCTTTGAGTATATTCAAGGCTGAGATCGATAGATTTTTGGACTCTCGGGGAGTCAAGGGATCTGGAGATCGGGTGGGAAAGTGGAGTTGAGGTCGATGATCAGCCATGATCTTATTGAATGGCGGAGCAGGCTCGAGGGGCTGTACGGCCTACTCCTGCTCTTACTTCTTATGTTCTTAGAAGGAGACCATTCGGCTCATCGTGCCTGTGCCAGCTCTTTCATGGAGCTATCGAATTAGTCCCAATCCCCTGCTCTGTCCCTACAGCCCTGCAAATGTATTCCTTTTTAAGTAGAGATCCGATTCCCTGTTGAAAGTTACAACTGAATCTGCTTCCACCGCCCTTTCACGCAAGGCATTCCACATCATAGCAACTTGCTGTGTAAAAAAAAAATCTCCGTGGGAGGTGCTGTCTTTTGGATGAGATGTTAGACTAAGGCCCCGTCTGCTCTCTCAGGTGGAGGTATAAGATCCCATGGCACTATTCGAAGAAGAGCAGAGGGTGTTCCCTGGCTACCCTGGCCTTGCCTGCTGCTTTCCCCTACATTGCAGCACTGATAACACTTCACAAGTACTTCATTAGCTGCAAAGCACTTTGGGACATCCTGAGGCTGTGAAAGGGGCTACGTAAATGCAAATTCTTTCTTTTCTTTTCCACTCTTTCCCTTTTTTCTCTTCACTTTGCTGTGGGACAAGAGTTTTTCTCTATCAGCTATGGAGGTGGGGCCTATCCAAGAAGTGTGATTCAACACTCTCCACTTGCCTGGATGAGGGCAGCTCCAACAACACTCAAGAAGCTCGACACCATCCAGGACAAATAGCCCGCTTGATTGGCACCCCATCCACCACCTTAAACATTCACTCCCTCCACCACCGGCGTACCGTGGCTGCAGTGTGTACCATCTACAAGATGCACTGCAGCAACTCACCAAGGCTTCTTCAGCAGCACCTCCCAAACCCGCGACCTCTTCCACCTAGAAGGACAAGGGCAGCAGGCGCATGGGAACACCACCACCTCCAAGTTCCCCTCCAAGTCACACACCATCCTGACTTAGAAGTATATCGCCGATCCTTCATCGTCGCTGGGTCAAAATCCTGGAACTCCCTCCCTAACAACACTGTGGGAATACCTTCACCACATGGACTGCAGCGGTTCAAGAAGGCGGCTCACCACCACCTTCTCAAGGGGCAACTAGGGATGGGCAATAAATGCCGGCCTTGCCAGCGACGCCCACATCCCATAAACGAATAAAAAAAAACTGATGTAAGAAAACTACTAGGCACTTGGTGTAAGCGTTAAACAAAGCTTTAATCAACTGTTTTACAACATGGAGGTCTAGTTGTGTCCTGCACTAGTTCCTGTTAAGAATGTCCTGCGCAAGCTGGGCCCGTGCCCGAGTATTTATACTCTCCCTGGACATCGCCACCCGCAGGTCACTCAGTATTATTTCATAAGTCTTTCTTTCATGAATGACAAGATTCATGTCAAAAACCACCTATTAAATCCATGGGCCCCAGGAAGGCTTTACCTATTGCTATGATTGACCTCCACATTTATCACTTGCTTTCTTGTGTACTCCAGCAAAAGAAATGAAGGGATATTCTGGCATGGGCCATACATGCATGAGAAGGTGATCCTGAGGTGCAAGATGACAAACTCACCCGTAAGACTCCAACTGAAGGCCGGACAGTCAGCAGGCCTTCAGTGATCCCTTCATAAACGAGATGCTTTTTTTGGACTCAATGGACACCATGGCGAGATGTCCCTGGGTCTGCACCGAGGCGCCACAGATTCAAAGGAAAATCGGGATGGGTCCATTTGTTGTGCCTGTGTGTGCCTGGGAGCAGACCCCTCGTTAATGCTTTTCTCTGGGCAGTTCTACTCATTAAACCCTGTGGAACACTGAGGGACCGTCAACTCCTCTGGAATCCAAAGCGGAGTCTGAGCCTGAGTTCAACAAAAGTCTATCAAACAAATAACAAAGACTAAGTTTTGTACAGCGGATTATAAATTTGTTACGTTTCCTACATTACAGCAGTGACTATACTTCAACAAGTACGTCACTGGCTGTAAAGTGCCATGGGATGTCCTGAGGTCGTGAAAGGCGCTATAGAAATGCAAGTCTTTCTTTCTTTGTTCGACTGAGCTGCAATTCCCCACAAGAGTCCCCTCTACAGGTCCCACAGCTCACTACATTTTAATCCATGGAATGCCAATAGAGGGTGTGCATTGACGTACCACCTCAGTGCATCTCTGCCGCATCCATTGGGCAAGAAATCAATGACTCTTCCAGAGTAGAACCTCTAACTGTCTGGTCCCAGCGACCAGCTTGCCCAAATCGCTCCTTGGAGTTAACCTCTCTCGACTCCTCCCCGTCCCTTTTATCTCTTCCACTATCACAACACCATTCTGTACCGCCCTCCGGAATGTTCATTCACTGCTGAGCAAAGCCTTCACCAACCATGGCCTGATCGTGGGTGAATCTATTGACATGCTGGCTCTGACAGAAACCTGGCTTATTGCTTAGCAACCTATTAGACGGATGTGCTGATAGAGTTAGATGAAGTAGGTTGGGAGGAGGCTCGTAGGCTGAATGGCCTGTTTCTGTGCTGTACATTCTATGTAGTCTATGTAATTCTATGCAATAGTCCATCACTTGCTTCATTGCCACTGCTTATCAGGAAATCTTTCCTCTTTCAGCCTCTTTCCTGCATTATAACAATGACTATGCTTCAAAAATACTTCATTGGTTGTTATGCACTTTGGGACTTACTAAGGTCGTCCTGAGGTCGTGAAAACTGCTATATAAGTGAAAGTCTTTCTTTCCTTTCCTTACTCCTCTGATGCCTTCTCCTACTTTGAGCATGTCTTCCATCTCTCCCGACTCTCACGTAACATCCACACCAACTTCCTCACCGAGATCTCCTGTCTCAGCCTTGGCACCAAGTGAGTCTTCATCCTCGATGATTTCTCCCTACGCTTAAACTCCCCTTAACCTCCTCTCCTCTAACTTCTCTGACCTTTTGTTTCACACAATCTAGCCCCTTCATAGAAACTCTCCTACCCATACCCATGGCCTTCTCTTCGATCTCGCCATCTTTCGCAGCTTCTCCATTTCTGAGGACTCAATCACTCGCAAGACTATCTCTGATAACCTTACCACACACTTGCCCACACGTCCCCACCCCACAATCCACACCTTCCACCCCTACAGCTCCCTCACTAACTAACTAACTCACAAATTCCCAACTTCTGGTCAATAACCAGGAGGCATTCTCAATAATCAGGGGTCATAGATTTAAAGTAATTGGTAGAAGGATTCGAGGGGAGTTGAGGAGAACATTTTTCACCCAGAGGGTGGTGGGGGTCTGGAACTCACTGCGTGTAAGGGTGGTAGAGGCAGAAACCCCTCACCACATTCATCATCACATTTCATCATCATTTTCATGTCTTCTCGTTGACAGTGTGAAGTAGTGGAAGGATTCGCAGGCTTATTAAGAGTCTGACTGGCCGCATTAACGTTCCTTCCATGGCCGTAACCATCTTTATACCAGCCGATAGGGCGGTTAGTCCTATAGGGCCGGGAGGGTTTTATGGGCTCCCACAACCCATACCATGAGGAGGGGGGCCACCGGACGTGAGTGTCCCACGGCATGCCAACCCAGAATTCAAAGCCGGAGCTCCGACTCCACTCGCCAGGAGTGGGGTTCGAACCCTGCACCTGCTGGCCTAGAGGTAGGACCACTGCGCCAAAGGCTCACTTCCTCATCACATTTAAAAAGTACTTGGATATGCACTTGAAGTGCTGTAACCTACAAGGCTACGGACCAAGAGCTGGAAAGTGGGATTAGGCTGGTTAGCTCTTTTTCGGCCGGCACAGACACGATGGGATGAATGACCTCCTGCTCTGCTGTAAATTTCTATGATTCTATGATTCTGGTTCTCCACCCACCATGGCATCTCTGCCGGCTGAACCAACCCTACACCGTATTGTGTTCTATACCAAACTACACAATGCAACAAA
Source organism: Squalus acanthias (assembly GCA_030390025.1). NCBI lineage: Eukaryota > Metazoa > Chordata > Chondrichthyes > Squaliformes > Squalidae > Squalus > Squalus acanthias. Next base: position 251,967,079 of record CM059425.1, read on the forward strand.
AAAAATATCACAGAATGTTTAGGACTAATCTTAATTGTCAAAAGTCTTTTTAAGGGATTGCCCATTCCAGGTCAGGTACATTGCCATTGCTTGCAGATTATAAACGGTACAACAGATTTAATGTCCCATTTAATAAAAGGCTGTATATGGTGACACCGCTAGTCCCGGCCAGAATGGAGATGATTGGGTAATTCCCCCGTCAATCACGCCTGGAGACCGCACTGCTGTAAGTGACTGGGGTTGATTTTCCACACATCATTTGCAATGTGTAACTATCCTCCACTGACTGCATTTTGCTGGAGAAAAAAATCCTGCTTTTATCGGGAGACTTTGCTGTAGCATCGGTCATGGGTTCTGTTTGCTGCAGTTCGTAGAGACTCTATTTAAATAGACTCTGTTTGCTGAGTAAACAGACTGTAAGTCCGCCCCACCTCCAATTCATTGGCCATCACAGTGGTGTCAATACTCACTGCGATAATAAAACGACAAAGGATGCTATGGTATGAGATCGGCAGAAGGCGGCCATTGAGAGTACCTAATAAGGCAGACTGGATGGTGGATCAATGACAGTATTAATTCAAAATAAGGACAGTCGTGGCTCAGTGAGTAGCACTCTTGCCTCTGAGTCAGAAGGTTGTGGAGTCAAGTCCCACTCCAGAGACTTGAGCACAAAAATCTAAGCTGACACTCCAGTGCAGTACTGAGGGAGCGCCGCACTGTCGGAGGTGATGTCTTTCGGATAAGATGTTAAACTGAGGCCCTGTCTGCTCTCTCAGGTGGATGTAAAATATCCCATGGCACTATTTTGAAGAGGAGATGGGGAGATGTGCCCTGGGCCAATATTTATCCCTCAATCAACATCACTAAAAACACACAGATTATTTGGTCATTATCACATTGCTGTTTGTGGGAGCTTGCCGTGTACAAATTGGCTGCGGCGTTTCCTACATTACAACAATGACTGCACTTTCAAATTATTGTGTTGGCTGTAAAGTGCTTTGCGACATCCTGAGGTTGTGGAAGGCGCTATATAAATGCAAGTTTTTCTTTCTTTCCTTCCTTCTTTCTTTCTGACTGCACTTCAAAACAATGTTCCCCCCCAATTTTGGGTGCGTGGCCCCTTTAAGGGGCCGGCGGGCACATTCACAGTTTCGTGCGTGGGCGAAACGGAACTTTGGTAAAAGCCGGTCCCGGGCTACGCAGGACCGACCAGAGAGCTGTGCAACCACGCTGGGGCGCCGCTCAGAGAGAACCTTGCTTCAAAAGTACTTCATCGGCTGTAAAGTGCGTTGGGACGCCCCGAGGTCGTGAAAGGTGCTATATAAATGTAAGTCTTTCTTTTTTTACACAGCCATATGTCAGACAGGGGAGCATGTTGGTTTAATGTTTAACATTTTCTGCGGTTGTAAAATATGCCCTATGTATCTCCTTCCAAGAAAAGTGCAGCTTGTTTCAAGACTTAATAGCTTTACTGTCGCTGTTGTTAACATACTAATTAAAACCACTGTTAAATCATAGTTGGCATTCGCAGCACTGTAATATGCCAAAAGGAGCTTAGTATGCTAATTCATCTAATCATTAAAATCACACTGATTGGTAAAATTTTCATGAGATCCTCTGGGCAATGAAGGAATATAATTCACAGCCCTTGAAATCAACAAATTAGATTTCTATTTAGCATTAGAACATGACTGGTTTATATTGAGACAATGGAAGAGTATCTTGTTGCTGAATTAAGCCAGAAATAATGCTACATGCTAATTTGTAGAAATCTGCAGATAATTGAATCTCTTTCTTGCCTCCATGTTCCTAATAAAGGTGTTTTAACAGCACTCGCAATCACTTGTGTTATGCTGAGTACCGCTTGTTACGTGGGCACTGGCCAAAGCTGGCTGCTCCCACTGAGTTGATCGGATGTAACTGCATGAACACCCTTTGAAAGAAGCTGAAGATTACCCTGGTAACACACATCTTAACAACACTCTGCAGGTGGATGCTTCACACTTGTGCCAGAAGCAAGACACAACCATCAAAGTTGGAAACACAGTCAAAGTGCAGCAATTAAAGATTTTCCCCTTTGAGTGCGGTTATACTGCAATCTCCACGCCATTGCTCCAGTGCACATTGATGACAATGGCGCAAACCAATTTATTCCCCCGATAATCCTGTGTGGTGCAGTGGGTTCGTATACTGGCCCTTCACGTCTAAATATGGGTTTGAATCCAACCCAGACTCACGGTACAAAAATCTCCTCTGATTTGACTATTCCAACGCTCTCATGGCTGACCTCCCGTCTTCCACCCTCCGTAAACTTAAGCTCATCCAAACCTTTGCTGCCCGTGTCCTAACTCGCACCGAGTCCCGCTCACCCATCGACCCCTGCGCTCGCTGACTTACATTGACTGTCATCTGGCAACGCCTCGATTTTAAAATTCTCATCCTTGTTTACAAATCCCTCCATGGCCTCGCCCCTCCCTGTCTCTGTAACCTCCTCCAGCCCCACAACCCTCTGAGGTCTCTGCACTCCTCCAATTCCGGCCTCTTGCACGTCCCCGATTTTCATCGCACCACCACTGGCGGCCGTGCCTTCAGCTGCCTAGACCCTAAGATCTCGAATTCCCTCCCTAAACCTCTCCGCCTCTCTACCTCTCTCTCCTTTAAGATGCTCCTCAAAACCTACCTCTTGTCACCTGTCCTAATATCTCCTTATGTGGCTCGGTGTTGAATTTTGCTTGATCACGCTCCTGTGAAGCGCCTTGGGGCGTTTCGCTACGTTAAAGGCGCAAGTCGTTGTGGTTATCGTTCAGCTGTTAAGGTCCTTCATGAAATGAATTTCAGCAGTTTCAATCTAATTCCTAGCAGACGTTTTGCCATCACACAATACTGTCCCTAAATTGGCACTAACTGCCTATCCTACTGAGAGAGGCCACAGGATGGTTGGTGCGAGGAATGTTCTTGTGACACTGGCGAGGTAGGTTGGGGTACTTTTGGAGGTGGGGTGACAAACAATGATCCCTCTGAGCTGCGCGGCCACGCAATGTGAAAGGTCCCTGCGCAGGCCGCTCACCGGCTTTTCCATTGTAAATACCACACGTGCGCTGAAATTTAATGGGACCGCGCAGTGAAAGGAACAGGCCGCGCGGAGCAAAGCGCAGCTCATTGGGAACATTGGTGACAACACATTGCTGGATAGAGTGGAAACATAGAGCATAGAAACAGAAAAATAGGAGCTGGAGTAGGCCATTCGGCCCTTCGAGCCTGCTCCGCCATTCAATATGATCATGGCTGATCCTCTTATCTCAATACCATATTCCCGCTCTCTCCCCATACCCCTTGATGCCTTTTATGTCGAGAAATCTAGCTATCTCCTTCTTAAGTATATTCAGTGACTTGGCCTCCACAGCCTTCTGTGGTAGAGAATTCCACAGGTTCAACCACCCTCTGAGTGAAGAAATTTCTCCTCATCTCAGTCCTAAATGTCCTACCCCGTATCCTGAGACTGTGACCCCTCGTTCTAGACCCCCCAGCCAGGGGAAACATCCTCCCTGCATCCAGTCTGTTTAGCCCTGTCAGAATTTTATACGTTTCAATGAGATCCCCTCTCATCCTTCTAAACTCTAGTGAATACAGGCCTAGTCGACCCAATATCTCCTCATACCACAGTCCTGCCATCCCAGGAATCAGTCTGGTGAACCTTCGCTGCACTCCCTCTATTGCAAGTATATCCTTTCTCAGGTAAGGAGACCAAAACTACACACAGTACTCCAGGTGTGGTCTCACCAAGGCCGAGTCAAGTCAGAGTGGAGGAGCTTCACTCTACATCCCACTTTGACATACTCGACCTGTGCTTGATGCTGAGTGCACAGACTGGAACATTTCTCAGCACCGTTATTGCCTCTCTCAATGACTGCAGAGATATTCAGCAAAATTAAAGTAGGTTTTACTTTTTGAAGGGGGGGGGCGGGTGGGGGGTGGGGGAAAGAATAAATGCTGGCAGGAGATTTCAATTCTGTCGGCTGCTGGAATGAGATTCCCAGAAAGAAATTAAGTTGCACTTTCTGTTGTTATTTTTCCGATTGCTTTCACATAATGAACGAAACCAAACATTTTTTTGCAATAACGATGAAAAAGAAAGACTTCCTCCCATAGAAATGACGGCACAGAAGGAGGCCATTCAGCCCGTAAGGCCTGGGCTGGAGCTTTTGTTTCAACGGGAGATACCAACATTAAACCCTGCCCTTTCCCTGTACTTTTCAAATACCTATCCAATTCCATTTGAAGTTATGTTGTAGTCTCTGCCTCATGAGCCACTTGTGGTAAAATATTCCAAGTTTTAATAACCTTTCTGCAAGATTTAAAGAAAAAACCTCCTAACTTTGCTCTTTGTTCTTCTAATGACCACCACCTTCTCAAGGGCAACTAGGGATAGGAAATAAACGCCGGCCATATCCCAAGAATGAATTAAAAAAAATCCTGAATCTATGGCACAAAAAAGGGGCGTTGTCGGCTCGGCCGCCCCTTGTACGCAGCGCCCGATGTTCAGTTTCACGGCAGTCAATGGAATTAAATATCGGGCGCCGCGTATAACGGGCGGCCAATCCGATACCGCCCGTTTAGCGCCACTGCCCGAGATGAATTTCTAGGCCTATACCTCTTGCCACTGATTCACCAAGCAACAGAAACAATCTTTCACTATTTATCCTCTCATAAGCTTGCATCATTTTGAAAATTTCTATTAGAGCATCTTTTTCACCTATTCCAATGGAAAAAAAGGTCCCAATTTTTTGAAGTAACTTCTCATTCTAGATATGATTCTAATGAACCGTCGACGTGTCCTTTCCGTGGCATAAATATCTCTCTTATAATGGGGTTGTCCAGGATTGCGTATAATACCCGAACTGTGGCCTGTCCAACACCTTGTACTAATTCAACATCACTTCCTTGCTTCTATACTCCATGAAGGCTGGCATGTTCTGCTTCACTATTGGTCGATTTTTGAATGAAGCTGAACACTGTGGAATTGTCAGTGAACAGCCCCACTCCTGACCTTATGATGGAGGGAAAGTCATTGATGAGACAGCCGAAGGAGGTTGGGCGATGGATGCTTCGCTGAAGATCTCCTGTACCAATGTCCCGAGGCTGCGACGATTCTACTCCGACAACCACAACTGTAGAAAATATATACAGACCCTTAATTTTTTATATATATTGAAATGCTTTGCCAGGCCGAAAGGTTTTTTTCAAAGTGAAATATAAAGTTGTCACTGATAAGGCGACAATTTGCTTTGATAGACAACAGAGATAAACAAAGCCCCTTCGATCGTGTTTCTGATGACTTTTCAGAGGTCAAAGGGGAGAAGTCAAACCTTTGAAGTTTTGAAATGCAGAATACGGCGTAACTCATGAACTGTAACCAAGTGGTTTTCTGCCACTTTTGTCAACTTTAGGAGTGAATGAACAATTTTGGGCTTTGATAAAGACACTGAATGGATAGCGACACAGGATGTGTTAATGTGAACGTTTGACTGCTCAAACAGCTCAGACCGAACATTAGAGGAACATTTCACTATCTCTGAATGATTGATTTACTGCAAAAGGCAAGGAAAGCTGTATAAAACACAATGGCTAAAGAATATCAGCACTGCAGTCAGAAGAGGCTGGTTTGGCCAGTCATCTCGCCTACGAGGATCAGGCTGCAGTCAGAGGAAGGAGGGGCCTGGCCAGTCTTCTCGCTTACGAAGAGCTACAATCAACGCTGGACGGATTATCGGCGGGTGGTTGTATGTCTGATTTCCTGTAATATTATTGGTGAACTGCTCAAATAGTGGTTGGGGTTTTGAATCTGTCTTAGGAACAATAAAAGGTTAAAGACAGAACCCGTGTGTCTGGTGTAATTTCTCATAAGTCTCAAGTTCGAACTCTATAACCTGTTGGACGGGGTGAGGAGTAATTCCACACGTCCTACACAACCACCTTCCTGTGTGCCAGGTGTACCCCCAGCCACTAGAGGTTTTACCATTCACCACCACTAGGCTTAGTTTTGCTAGGGCTCCTTGGTGCCATGCTCTGTCGGATGCTGCCTTGATGTCAAGGGCAGCTACTCTTACCTCTCCTCCGACATTCAACTCCTGCATCCATGTCCGGATCAAGACCCTGACAAGGTCAGGAGCTGAGTAGTTCTGGTCGAAGCCAAACTGAACATCGGTGAGTAGGTTATCGGTGAGTAGGTGTCACTTGGCGACACTTTTGATGAATGTGGAATTGTCAGTGAATGACTCTCTGGATGACTCCTTCCATCACTTTACTGATGATCGGGAGGAGGCTAAAAGGGTGATAATTGGCCAGGTTAGATTTGCCCTCCTCTCTGTGGATAGGACATACCTGGGCACTTTTCCACATTATCAGGTAGATGCCAGTGTCATAGTTGCACTGGAATAGCTTGGTTGAGGAAGGGGGGCAGGGGGAGGTGGCTAGTTCTGGTGCCCAGCTCTTTGTACTACAGCTGGGATGTCATTAGGGTTCATAGGCTTTGGTGTGTCCAGTATACTCAGCTACTTCTTAATGCCATGTGGAGTGAAGTGAATTGGCTGGACATTGATGGGGACCTCAGGAGGAGCCTAAGTAGGATCTTCCACTTGGCAGTTTTGGCTGAAGATGTTTGCAAACACGTTGACCTTGTCTCAGGTGCTGGTATCAGCCATAGCTGAGGATGGAATCTTCAGGGTGGTTCCTCCTCCCATTAGTGTCAGCTGTGGTTCAGTTAGTAGCCCCCTCGTCTCTGAGTCAGAAGGTTGTGGGTTCAAGTCCCACTCCAGAGATTTGAGCACAAAAATCTAGGCTGACACTCCAGTGCAGTGCTGAGGGAGTGCAGCACTGTTGGCAATGTTCCCGTTTAACTGTGCGACTGCACAGCTGTCTGAAGCTCCTGCGCAGACCGCTTGCCGGGTTCTCAATGCGCATGCGCGGAAGTTTGAATGGGCCGTGCAGCCAAAAAAAAATTACAAGGAACATTGAATGTTGGAGGTGCCAACTTTCGGAAGAGATGTTAAACCGAGGCTCTCTCAGGTGGATGTAAAAGATCCCATGGCACTATTCGAAAAAGAGCAGAGTCATTATTCCTGGTGTCCTGGTCAATATTTATCCCTCAACCAACATCCCGCAAACAGATTATCTGGTCATTATCTTGTTGCTGTTGTGGGACCTGGCTACCACGTTTCCTACAATACACAGTGGCTACACTTCAAAAAATACTTCCTTGGCTGTAAAGCGCTTTGGGTTGTGCCAGGCGCTATATAAATACAAGTCTTTCTCAGTTAGACATGGTAGGGACACAGAGCTTTGTTGTAGTGGGCCTGCCAAGTCCTGTCTATACACTGTTGCTTTTGGTGTTTAACATGCAGGCAGAATCATCGAATCACACAGCACAGAGGGAGGCTATTCAGCCCATTACGCCTATGCCGGTTTTTTAGAAGAGCAATCCAATTAGTCGCACAGATAGCCCTGTGTTGTAGCTCCATTATTCTCAGATTATTTGGGCATTTCTCTGCTGAAGAAGACATTGTTTTTGTGTTAATATAGCAGCTGGTTAAAAACCAACTACTTATACTCAAAGGAGCTTTAAATTTGTAGCACATTAAAAATACATTAAAGTCTTGTGTAAAAAGACTCACTCATACTTCACTTTTTGAATTCCTATCCATATTATTCCCAAATGTTAGAAATTAATAAAAAATCTAACAGATAACCCGGATAAGTTCTACATACATGAAAGCATTCATTTTGCCTAAGTTGTTAACTTAATTGTTAACAGCACAGAAAGAAGCCATTCGGCCCATCGTGCCTGTGCCGGCTCTCTGAAAGAGCGATCCAATTAGTCCCGCTCCCCTGCTGTTTCCTCACAGTCTTGCAAATTTTTCCTTTTTAAGTAGAGATAAAATTTCCTTTCAAAAGTTACTATTGAATCTGCTTCCACCGCCCTTTCAGGCAGTGCATTCCAGATCATAACAACTCGCTGCGTAGCCCATCTTTCCCCTCCCTCCCTGGTTCCTTTGCCAATGACCTTAAATCTGTGTCCTCTGGTTACTGACCCTCCTGCCAGTGGAAACAGTTTCTCCCCATCTACTCTATCAAAACCCCTCATAATTCTGAACATCTCTATTAAATCTCCCCTTAACCATCTCTGCTCTAAGGAGAACAATCCCAGCTTCTCTCGTCTCTCCATATAACGGAAGCAAGTCCATCATTGCCTGTGATGCCCAGTCCATCAAATCATTTCAGATTTTTGAATAACATCCTATGTATTGGACAACATTCAATTAGCCCAGAACATTCACTCCCTCCACCACCGGCGTACCGTGGCTGCAGTGTGTACCATCTATAAGATGCACTGCAGCAACTCGCCAAGGCTTCTTCGGCAGCACTTCCCAAACACACGACCTCGACCACCTAGAAGGACAAGGGCAGCAGGCGCATGGGAACACCACCAGCTCCAAGTTCCCCTCCAAGTCACACAGCATCCTGATTTAGAAGTATATCACCGATCCATCATCGTCACTGGGTCAAAGTCCTGGAACTCCCTCCCTAACAGCACTGTGGGAGTACCTTCACCACGCGGACTGAAGCGGTTCAAGAAGGCGGCTCACCACCACCTTCTCAAGGGCAATTAGGGATGGGCAATAAATGCTGGCCTTGCCAGCGATGCCCACATCCCATAAGCGAATAAAAAAAACTGGCACCAATAAAAATTAATACTTGTGTTTAAATAGTGCCCTAGCATCTTTGTGAGAACATCGCAAAGTGCTTCAAAGAATTCATTCGTTTTGGAATGCAGTAAATATTTGTTATGTAGGCAAAGTGGCTTTAGCCAGACTTTACATACATTGAACACCTTGTTGCTCTTCCTGGAGTTCTGTGTCATCTATTTGTGCCCGCTTAGCCCAGTTGGCCATTTCTACATCATAAGGTTTTAGCCTTCAGTTTATAGTGCCATCTGCCTGTTGATGTTAAAGATCCCATGCCGCTATCTGAAGCGCCAATGTCACGTTACAGGAAGCGGAGATGCCGGTGTTGGACTGGGGTGGACAAAAGTGAGAAGTCGCACAACACCAGGTTATAGTCCAACAGTTTAATTTGAAATCACAAGCTTTCGGAGCGCTGCTCCTTCGTCAGGACGAAGGAGCAGCCGCTCCGAAAGCTTGTGATTTCAAATAAAACTGTTGGACTATAACCTGGTGTTGTGCGACTTCTCACGTTACAGGAAGTCAACCTAATTCCTGAGGTGACACTCTCAATCTTTATGGACACACGAAATACACGGCTCAGTAATCCCATTCATTAATAAAACACCTTGGAAGTTAACAAACTGTGATGAACTTTGAATAACATCGGTAAACTTGGGCCCGTATTATAACTTGCACCAAGTTCCATTCGCCCATCACCTCTGTGCTCGCTGACCTACGTTGGCTCCCGGTCCAGCAACGCCTCAATTTAAAAATTCTCATCCTTGTGTTCACATCCGTCCATGGCCTCGCCCCCACCCCCCCTCCCTATCTCTGCAACCTCCACCAGCCCTACAACCCTCAGCGATCTCTGCCCTCCTCCAATCTGGCCTCTTGTGCATCCCCGATTTTCTTCGCTCCACCATTGGCGGCCGTGCCTTCAGCTGCCTGGGCCCTAAACTCTGGAATCCCCTCCCTAAACCTCTCCGCCTCTCTACCTCTCTCTCTCCTCCTTTAAGATGCTCTTTAATACCTACCTCTTTGACCAAGCTTCTGGTCCCCTGTCCTAATATCTCTTTATGTGGCTCGGTGTCAAATTTTGTTGGATAATCGCTCCTGTGAAGTGCCTTTAAAGGTGCTGTATAAATGCAAGTTGTTGCTGTTGATTACTGAGGTATAAGTCTGCATTCATGCGCACTACCCAGAACGACCATTCATGAAAGAGAGCCAGCACTCAAGGAGAAGTCACTTGCAAATCTTTAAAATATAACGAAGTGTTATTTTTTAATTAAAAGATGCTCGTGAAAAGCAATTGCACGAAGTTGTTATGGATTGCTACTTATCGATGTGCCTCACTAAATTCTTGGAAAAGGAATAACTTGTCAATAGCTGCTGCAGCTTTTTACAGGACTTCCACCGCACCCCCACCCCTGCCACCGTTCTTTTCTCTTTGTAAAAAAATGTTTGCGCTCATGAATTTGAGGGTTATGCGTGCTTGTGGAATGGAACTTTTCCCCTTCTAGGCACCTAGAGGGGCAACTTTAACCGAACCGACAGGATGGGATCTGCCGCCTGTATTACAGCCCGCCCGATTAAGCTTTCCGTAGACTTCAGTGGGAAGTAAAATCGGCCAGGGCATAAACCGGGCGGCAGGTCCGATCAGTTACCCTCCCCCCGGGTGGGTTAGATTAAAATGACCTGATACTCCCCTCCCCCCCGCCAGTGTCAGCATCAATCACTTCTAGGTCAGGTATGTCACACTCAGATGCAGATTGACGCTCCCTCTACTCTTGCCCAAACAATGTGCCTCATCCCCCAGCCTCAACGGAGTATCACCTCCGCGTGACATTCTTCCCTTTTTCCCATACTAACCTTCCTGTGGCCTCTCTGAATACCATTGCCAATTCTTGCTGAATTAGGGATTGTTTGGTGTTCTGGACCTATGCCCACTCGAGACTGGATTGTGAGTGCTGAAACTCACTTCACATAACACCATCACAGGCATGAAACAGAGGAGACTTTCATCTTTACAGTCTGGGCTGGATTAGCATTCAGAAAGAAAGATCTTGCATATATATAGCACCTTTCACAACCTCAGTATGTCCCAAAGCACTTTACAGCCAATTATGTACTTTTGAAGTGTTGTCACTGTTGTACTGTAGGAAACACGGCAGCCAATTTGTGCACAGCAAGGTTCCAGAAACAGCATTGAGATAATGATGTTGGTTGAGGGATAAATATTGGCAAGGACACTGGGGAGAATTCCCCTACTCTTCTTTGAAATAGTATGATTGGAACTTTTACGTCCATCAGTACTCACTCAGCACTGCACTGGAGTGTCAGCCTGGATTTTGTGCACAAGTCCCTGGAGTGGGACTATGAACCCACAACCTTCTGACTCAGTGGCTACCATCTCAATTCATCATGTTCTCTCTCCACTGTGTTCACTATCCTCCTATCCTCGGTTAATCTCTCCCTCAATGTAAACTCCCCAAACCATATTCACGGCCACCCCCTCGACCTTACCATCTCTCGTGGCCTCGTTACTCCCATCGTGTCAATTGCAGATAAGGCCATCTCTGATCACTTCCTTGTATCGCTCGCCACGCACATCCCCCCCCCCCCTCCCCCCACCTAACCCTACTTCCTTCTGTCTGCCCCGGAAAAAAACCTCCTCCTAACTCTCTTACAACTGCACTTACGAAATCACAACTGTAAAGCCTCTGGCCCTCCATTCACCATGACATTTCTGTAGCTACCGATCTGCTCAACCACACCCTCACCACCACCTTTGATGCCCTAGTCTCTATTAAAACAATTACTCTCTCTCACCCTGGCCGTTGCCCCTGGTACGGCCCTTCTTCTTTGTTCCCTCAAGTCCAAGGGACGCAGACTTGAATGGATATGGCGGACAACTGGTTTAGCTATTCACTGCCAGATCTGGCTGGACCACATAAAGCAGTATCGGGTCCTGCTCTCATCTGCCAAAACTGCTCACTATTCCAGAATCATTTTGGAATGCAAAGATAACCTCCGGCTTCTATTCTCTACTGCTAATCGTCTTCTTAAACCCCTCTCCCCTGTCTCCTCCACCCTCACCTCCGACAACAAGTGTGAGGAGCTCATGGACTTCTTTGTCTCTAAGATTGAGACCATCCGATCAGCTGCCTCTGCCACTTCCCTTCCTTCCCCTAGCCCACCGGGCCAAACCTCCCCTAAGATTCCCCGTGCCCTAGCCCTGAACACGCCTCTTTATTCAGTTTCTCTCCGATCTCCCCTCATGACCTCTCCGCGCTCATCTTGTCCATGAGACCCACTTCGTGCTTCCTCGACCCTATTCCCACCAAACTGCTGACCACCCAACTTCCTTTTCTGGCTCCCATGTTAGCTGACATTGTTAACAGTTCTCTCACCTCAGGTACTGTCCCCCTCTCCCTCAAATCTGCCATCATCATCCCTCTCCTCAAAACAAACCTTGACCCCTCCGTCCTTGCAAACTATCGGCCCTTCTCCAACCTCCCTTTCCTCTCCAAAGTCCTTGAACGTGTTGTTGCCTCCCAAATCCGTGCCCATCTTTCCCAGAACTCCATGTCTGAATCCCTCCAATCAGGTTTCCGCCCCTGCCGCAGTACCGAAACAGCTCTCATCCAAGTCACCAATGACATCCTTTGTGACTGCGACAAAGGTAAACTACCTCTCCTCATCCCTCTCAATTTGTCTGCAGCATTTGACACGGTTGACCACTCCATCCTCCTCGAATGCCACACCACCATCGTCCAGCTGGGTGGGACTGCACTCGCCTGGTTCAATTCATATTTATCTAATTGTAGCCAGAGAATCACCTGCAATGGCTTCTCTTCCCAGCCCCGCATCGTTACCTCTAGTGTCCTCCAAGGATCTATCCTTGGCCCCCCTCCTATTTCTCATCTACATGCTGCCCCTTGGTGACATCATCTGAAAACACAGTGTCAGTTTCCACATGTACGTTGATGACACCCAGCTCTACCTCACCACCACCTCTCTCGACCCCTCCACGGTCTCTAAATTGTCAGACTGCTTGTTCGACATAAAGTACTGGATGAGCAGAAATTTTCTCTAATTAAATATTGGGAAGACAGAAGCCATTGTTTTAGGTCCCTGCCACAAACTCCGTTCCCTAGCATCTGTCTGAGGCTGAACCACACTGTTCGCAACCTTGGTGTCATATTTGACCCTGAAATGAGCTTCCGACCACATATCTGCGGCATAACTAAGACCGCCTATTTCCACCTCCGTACCATCGCTCGTCTCCGCCCTTGCCTCAGCTCATCCACTGCTGAAACCCTCATCCATGCCTTTGTTACCTCTAGACTTGACTATTCCAACGCACTCCTGGCTGGCCTCCCAAGTCCAATTCACCCATCACCCTTGTGCTCGCTGACCTACATTGGCTCCCGGTTAAGCAAAGTTTTGATTTCAAAATTATCATCCTTGTTTTCAAATCCCTCCTTGGCCTCGCTTCTCCCTATCTCTGTAATCTCCTTCAGCCCCACAACCCCCCGAGATATCTGCGCTCCTCTAATTCTGCCCTCTTGAACATCCCTGATTATAATCGCTCAACCTTTGTTGGTCGTGCCTTCAGCTGCCGAGGCCCTTAGCTCTGGAATTCCCTCCCTAAACCTCTCCGCCTCTCTACCTCTCTTTCCTCCTTTAAGACGCTCCTTAAAACCTACTTCTCTGACCAAGCTTTTGGTCATCTGCCCTAATTTCTCCTCATGTAGCTCGGTGTCATATTTTTGTCTTATCACGCTCCTGTGAAGCGCCTTGGGACGTTTTACTACGTTAAAGGCGCTATATTAAATACAAGTTGTTATTGTTGTTGAGCCAGAGCTAAGCCAGAAGTAAAAGCCCACTGTGCCACTCAGCTCCCCATGGCTTTGCTTACAAAGGACTGTCCTGACTTGAATACTCATATAAATACCCACAAATAATGACAAGACTGCGCACCCGAAGCACAACAATTCCGCCAGGATCAGCTGTTAGAGTTTTGGCTCGGACTGAGTTTTTGTATTTTAGAGTGCTCTTATAGGTCAATCCCAACTCTCTAGGACCCTGAGAAGTATCTGAGATGTAGGTAATTTGTTCAGTCACATGCCCAGGATTATGTGCAGAAAAACCTGTCTGTTAATTACTTTCGCTACTGGATATATCCTGTATCTCCACAGAAATGTTCTTCCGTCGCTGATGGAGAGCATCGCAACATCACACCTTCATTTCAGGTTTTGAACGATCAAGTTAATAAATAAATAAATAGCACTAATATATTTACAGTAGAAATTATACTAACTACCTCCTTGAAAAGGAAGTAACATATGTTTGCAATCTCTGCACAAAATCACTATTCTTTCGTATTAATATTTTATATTCACAATGGCTCCTTTCTTGGACTGATCTAATTCTGAAGACTCCAAACTGATTCTTGCTGATTTAAACAATTCAACTTACTTAAATATGCCTGAAGCAGTTGTTGAGGCTCTTGGATTTAAGTAACAGACAAGTCAATTCAAGAAGGCGCTGCCAGTCACAAGTACAACTGAACTGATGACGCAGCGTTGCTTATGTTTGAATTATGTGGCTTGATTCCTCCCTCAAGCCTGTGATAGCTGCTCATAACGCTTCAAAAATTTGTATTGATTTAGATGGGGGAACGTGGAATTTAACTGCACCTGCCTTTCAAACTCTGTGGATTGCGACTGGATTTCAAGGGAGCAGTCACTGAGCCAAAGCAAGAGAAATATATTTCGTGTTTGTCACATCCAGAAATTTCTACCCATCTGAACAGATTAGTCACGAGTGGAGAGGTCACTCTGTGGTGCATTCACATAAATAGGTATATGAAAATGATTATAGACCACCTAAGTACAAGATGAAAATTAGCCAGGAGTATTAAAATTAATATATTACACACAACAGCAATTAATCTGGAAGGTCACTGTTAAAATGATGATTGTTCGTGGCTGGAAGAGGTAATTTTGGTGAATAAAAATGCTTGCAGATGTGCTTCTGAATCTAGCCCCTGGACTTCTCAGAGCTAAATCCAGGCCAGTTTGATGCTGCTGACAAATGTCTGCTGGGAGATGGATTAAGGATGCCAGAAGTTGTTTGGCAACTGACCCTTAACAGCCTTTCAGAGGCAGGACACTTCTTTCTCTTGTCTCCAGGCTAAAGTCGAAAGCTGAATGGTTCGCAACTGTGTTCTGTCTCACAGCAGCACAGCCACTTTCAAAGGAGAAAGCCGAGATGAGGGATCAAAAGGGGCTGCAGCGCAGGACACCAACGGGGTTGAACAGAAGGGGATGAAAAGACAAGGTTAATCAAGAAGGAAAAGAAAGAAAGCGCTTGCATTTGTAAGCGACGCCTCGATTTGAAACTTGTTTTCAAATCCCTCCGTGGCCTCGCCTCTCCCTAGCTCGCTAACCTCCTCCAAACCCTGCAACCCTCTGAGATCTCTGCACTCCTCCAATTCTGGCCTCTTGAGCATCCCCGATTTTAACCGCTCCATCGTTGGCGGCCGTGCCTTCAGCTGCTTAAGCCCTAAACTCTGGAATTCCCTCCTTAAACCTCTCTGCCTCGCTATCTCTCTTTCCTCCTTTACGACACTCCTTAAAACCTACCTCTTTGACCAAGCTCTGCCCTAATATCTCCTTATGTGGCTCGGTGTCAAAATTTGTTTGATAACGCTGTAGGTGTAGTTTATATTGATGGGGAATGCAGTAGATGTAGTTTATAGGAATAGGGGAATGTAGTGGATGCAGCTTATATGCACGGGAAGCATGCAGTAGACGTAGATTATATAAAATGCGAAATGCAGTAGATGTAGTTTGTAGGGATGGGGAAATGTACTAGTATAGTTTATATGCATGGGGAGAATGCAGTAGGCGTAGTGTATAGGCAGCTCATTGTTTGGGAGGGTGCGTATTTCAGAGGCCCTGACACTGCTTAAAGCCAGCCTGTACCTTTTAAAGAGGAGGTGACTTTTCAGTGTTGCAGTTTGGGAAGCACATTTGTATATGGCCAGGGCAACACATTTTTGCAAAGTTGCTGTGGAGGAGCAAGTTACAGACAGGAAAGTCTTCTTTCCTTCTGATGACAGATGGGTGCTAAGACAAATGAGCCAACAGGCATGGACAGAAGTGCCTGAGCATATCAATGCCTGCAGCTTCATTCCCAGGACCTGGCAGAAGTGCAGGGAAAATAATTCATTGATCTCACCAGGACCACCAAGGTAAGAACTCTATCTTCACATCTCTTTTACCTCGAACACAGCCCTACGATGCCACATATCCCTCCCAGCACCAACAATCCTTCCCCTTCCCTGTTGCATAAGCTTCTCCTCCAATCACCAATGTGACACTGTGCTACATTGCCTTCTGCTTACAGTCACACACTCAGCACCTGCTACTGCCCTCAGAACTGGCACAGGCAGCAATCTGCTTTAATCTGGTTAGCGCTAGAATAAATGTCACTTTTCCGCTAACTTCTTTCACACTGCGTTGACTTTCTTTTATACAACTTCCTTTCACTGTGTCAGCCGTGGCTCAGTTGGTAGCACTCTCGTCTCTGAGTCAGAAGGTTGTGGGTTCACATAATCGAGGCTGAGACTTCAATACGGTACTGAAGGAGTGCTGCATCGTCTTTCGGATTAGACATTAAACCGAGGCCCCATCTGCCCTCTCAGGTTGATGTAAAAGATCCATGGAACTATTTTGAAGAAGAGAAAGGGAGTTGCCCCCAGTGTCCTGGCCAATATTTATCCCTCAACCAACATCTATTACAAAGTATTACAAAGTATTTACAGCACAGAAACAGGCCATTCGGCTCAAAAGGTCTGTGCCGATGTTTATGCTCCACACGAGCCTCCTCCCACTCTTAATCATCTAATCCCATCAACATATCCTTCTATTCCTTTCTCCCTCATGTGCTTATCTAGATTCCCCTTAAATGCATCTATGCTATTCACCTCAACTGTTACTTGTGGTAGCGAGTTCCACATTCTAACCAGTCTCTGGGTAAAGAAGTTTCTCCTGAATTCTCTATTGGATTTGTTAGTGACTATCTTATATTTATGGCCCCTGAGTTTTGGTCTCGCCAACAACTGGAAACATCTTCTCGACATTTACCCTGTCAAATCCTTTCATAATCTTGAAGACTTCTATCAGGTCACCCCTCAACCTCTCAGTTCTGGCATCATTATAGTAAATCTTTTCTTGTACCTTCTCCAGGGCCTCTCTATCCTTTGTATAATATGGAGACCAGAACTGTTCACAGTACTCCAAGTGCGATCTAACCAAGGTTCTGTATAAGCTTAACATAACTTCTCTGCTTTTTAATTCTATCCCTCTGGAAATGAACCTCAGTGCTTGGTTTGCTTTTTTTTAGGCCTAAAAACATGATGATCTGGTCATAATCACATTGCTGTTTGTGGGAGCTTGATTGGCTGCCGCGGTTCCTACACTACAACAGTGACCACACTTCAAAAGCACTTCATTGGCTGTAAAGTGCTTTGGGGCGTCCTGAGGTTGAGAATGATAAATGCTCGTCTTTCTTTTCTCTCTTTAACAGGGCAGAAGGGGAGATGAAAACCAGCCCGGCCCCCCACCGTCATGATCTGCGCATCAGCAAGTTATTTTCCGTAGCGAGGCCGAGACTCTATTTATATTGCAATTTCTTAGTTGGTTTCTTCACTGTATAATTGTGGAATTCTCTGTTTGCACACGCAGAGTGCATTTCAAATTCAAAAACACACATGAGCCCTGATGCATGAATAAGTTATTACTTATAGACGCAACATAATTATGCCTTCAGCAGTTAACTACCCGCAGGATTTTACAGAAACAGTTGCTAAGTTGAAACGCAATGAGCAATATCAAATCATTCTTATCTTTTAAGACGCTCCTACTTGCCTGCATCGTAATAAAGAGTCAGTGAGTTCCAGACCCCCACCGCCCTCTGGGTGAACAAATTCTCCTCAACTCCCCTTTAATCCTTCTACCAATTACTTTAAATCTATGCCCCCCTGGTTATTGACCTGTCTGCTAAGGGAATAGGTCCTTCCAATCCACTCTATCTAGGCCCCTCATAGTTTTATACAACTCAATTAAATCTCCCCTCAGCCTCCTCTATTCCAAAGAAAGCAACGCCGGCCCAGCCAATCTTTCCTCAGTTGGATTGCACCTTACTGCTGTGAAAATGCAACACTTAGAACAGCTCAGTCAGAACAAGGGGAAGCAATTCTGCAGCGAGTGTCTCACCTCCTGACTCCCCAAAGCCTTTCCACCATCTACAAGGCACAAGTAAGGAGTGTGATGGAATACTCTCCACTTGCCTGGATGAGTGCAGCTCCAATAACACTCAGGAAGCTCGACACCATCCAGGACAAAGCAGCCCGCTTGATCGGCACCCCATCCACCACCTTAAACATTCACTCCCTCCACCACTAGCGTACCGTGGCTGCAGTGTGTACCATCTACAAGATGCACTGCAGCAACTCGCCAAGGCTTCTTCGGCAGCACCTCCCAAACCCGCGACCTCTTCCACCTAGAAGGACAAGGGCAGCAGGCGCATGGGAACACCATGACCTCCAAGTTCCCCTCCAAGTCACACACCATCCTGACTTAGAAGTATATCGCCAATCCTTCATTGTCGCTGGGTCAAAATCCTGGAACTCCCGACCTAACAGCACAGTGGGAGTATCTTCACCACATGGACTGCAGCGGTTCAAGAAGGCGGCTCACCAGCACCTTCTCAAGGGCAACTAGGGATGGGCAATAAATGCTGGCCTTGCCAGCGACGCCCACATCCCATAAACGAATTAAAAAAAAAAATTGTATCAGGTGATTACTGCCTCAGCAGGCAGGAAAAGGAGACAACTGGCCAGGAATTTCCATCAAAACCACAGCAACGGAAGGGGATCAGCTCTGAGGAAATTCCTGGCCATTCAAGGAGCCTGGAAGATGGATATCATTTCCGATTGCTGGGTTAAGAATCGCTTTGGTCACTATGTCTAAAGCCATTGCAATCATGCTCTTTTTGAACGCTGTTAAAGCAGGACCCTTATAGCCATCAGATAAAGGGCCCTTACATACAGTGGTCTGGACTGGTTTTGCAGCCAGGTCCCAGAAGTGATAAGCTGATGTCTCATCAGTGCGCCGTCCAGTTCCCTACACGGGGCATGAATTTGCGGGGCAGCAGCGAAGTGAAGGCGTTCGCTGCCGGCCCCGAAGTACGCTCCGCACAAGGATCTCACAATCCCTGTGTCGAGAACTTTGGGTTTTCCGGTCTTGAATTCAATTCAACGGACTGTAGTGGGAATCCCCTTGTTCGAACTGCTGTGACGGTTGTCTTATGAAGCAAGGTTGAGCAGGTTGGGCCTGTACTCATTGGAGTTTAGAAGGATGGGAAGTGATCTTATTGAAGCATATAAGAGTCTGAGGGGGCTTGACAGGGTAGATGCTGAGAGGATGTTTCCCCTCGTGGAGGAATGTAGATCTAGGGGGCATAGTCTCAGAATAAGGTATCTCTCATTTAAGACAGAGATGAGGAGGAATTTCTTCTCTCAGAGGGTCGTGAATCTTTGGAATTCTCTACCCCAGAGAGTTGTGGAGGCGAAGTCATTGAATATATTCAAGGCGGAGATAGGCAGATTTTTGAGCAACAGGGGAGTCAAGGGTTATGGGGAGCGGGTGTGAAAGTGGAGTTGAGGCCAAGATCAGAGCAGCCATGATCTTATTGAATAGCGGAGCAAGCTTGAGGGACCGAATGGCCTACTCCTGCTCCTATTTCTTATGTTCTTATGTCCACAGGCTGTCTAAGCAGCCAATCAACAGGCAGAATTCTCACAGACAGCGAACTAGAAAGCGAGTAAGCTCTTAAAATTCTAAGGGGGAAAAATTCAGCTGGTTGCACCTCCCATTAGCGCCTTAAGAGGGCGCTAATGGGGCGCAAAGCATCTAGCGCCCGGGCGCGGCGATGTTTGCGCCACTCGCGAAATTAACTAGACATTCTGCGGCGGCGCTAAACAGTACCGCCACGATCTCCTGCGCCGGCAGATCGTGACGTCAGTCGCGTGTGCAACGCCCTGGTAGCGCTCTGGAGCGAATATTGAGTGGCGCCCCCTGCCTTACCGCCTGCCGCTAGCAACGACAGGTTGAGGGGAGTGTTTTGCTGTCAGGAAGGGACTGGGTGAGCGCTATTTAATGGCGACCGCTTCCTGCCTTTTTTTGTTGGCGACATTTTTGAACCACACATTCTGAGAGAGAGAAAGAGAGAGACTTCTGGAGAGATTCAACGCTGTGTGAAGGAGTTTTGGGTACTGAGCAGCACTTTGCAGGTTCATTTTGATTTGCCCTTGTATCGATTTAGAAGAGACTGTGGGGGCTGCACTCTGAGCTCTTTCCCTGGGCCTCTCCATTGTTCTTTCCAGCAGATTTGATGTACAGGTCGCTCCAGGCCGAGATTCAAGGCTGCAATGAGCAGGATGTGGATGGAAAGCAAGATCAACCCTCCCCTTTAAGAACTGGCCGGGGCCATTGTGTCTGTGTTCCATTGCTGACTGACATCACATGAGCTTCGCCAGCGCTCTGAGTTAGTGCCTCGCTCTTGGCCTTTGCGCCTTAAGACAGATGTATAGCGCCTGATTTAGCGCTCCAATCCACTCCAGGGGTGATAAAAGTCAAGTTTGCAGTCGGAGGCGATAATTAGCGGCAGGCGCTAATCTTTGCGCCCGGCCGATAATTGCGCCCCAAATAGGGCGATACTGAATTTTTCCCCCTAACTGTTTAAAATAGTTAGAGAGAAAAACAAAGATTGGGGTTCTCACATGGGGAAAAGGCAAACCTAAAATAAAGATGCACAAACTTTAAAAATATTTAAAAAAACATATTTTTTGCAAAGTTTCTCAAAATGTTTATTTTTATTAAAATGGACAAATTTCACACTGCACAAAATTAAAATTAGTTTTCCAGATCGTAAACCTTTGTTTAGCAGTCAATACACTGTTAAAAGCCCAGTTACACCTCATCCCTTTGGGTCTAACTTTTAGTGGGGAGTTTAACAGCATGCTTACTGCGGATGAGCCGAAGTTTTCGGCAGTTTCAATGATTTACGAGATGTCATTGATTGCCAGCTCTGTGGGGCTGATATTTCCTAGACACTGCGACTGACCAGCAGCCCTGTTATGATCTTCTCCAGTCCTGTACGTTATTATATTCCTTTGTACGTATATCCCCTGTGACAGAAATGAAATGTTCCAGTACCCCTGGTCAAGTCTGAGATAGTAATTTCTAATGCCACTTAAAATCCTTTTTTTTTAATTAGAAAAAACTTATCTTGGCGACATTGCGCTCGCACATCCTTATTGGGCCGGATCTTGTTGGAAATATAACAGCATGTTAATGATGCACCCCGTTAATAATGTGAAAATCACCCAGCAAGTTAAGGGGATTAAGAGATATAACGTGAGTTGCGAATCTCCAGAACCTGCTGGTCAATTTACGCTGCTCCGCCCTTTGCTTCACTAAAATGGCGGCTCGCCCTTAGCCTCCCCATTAATTGCCCATTAAACTCGCCATGGAAAGTTAAGTCTAGTAATTAATTGTGTAAGTACCTTTTCAATGACGTGATAATTGTTAATGACTGCCAATCAACCTCTCTGGCCCAGAAATTGAACAATTTAAACTGTGGAGTCTCCTTCCTTCAGGTAGTAAATTGTTCTTAGAGATTAAAAATACCAAATGTTAATTTTTTTCTTACTTTTCCTTTCTGTCTTTTTTTTCCCTTTCTCTTCTAATTCAATATTTCTTTCCCTCTCTTTATTTCTCTTTCTGAACCTAATTTGACTTTAATTCGCCCTCCTTCTCCATTGTTCCTCTGTTTATTTCTCAGTCCTTAAATCTCATTGGTTAAGGAGATACACGGTCGGTCCCGCCGCTCACTGAGGTCCCAGATGCCCCGTTGTCCTCGCCGTGGCGTCATCGGCTCGCACTTCCTGCAAGGTGCAGAAAAAAGTCTAACTAACGGGGTATGCCATGAGATGCCCTTCTCCAGCAAGATCCAGCCCATTAATTCTTGGGATGTTGGCGTCACTGGCAAGGCCGGCATTTATTGCCCATCCCTAGTTGCCCTTAGAAGGTGGTGGTGGGCCTTCTTCTTGGTAGCAGTTTGATACAATTGAATGGCTTGCTCGGCTACTTCAGAGGGCAGTTAAGAGTCAGCCACATTGGTGTGAGGACTGGAGTTATATATAGGCCAGACTGGGTAAGGACAGCAAATCTCCATCCATAAAGGACATCAGTGAACCAGTTGGGTTTTTACGACAATCTGACAGTTTCATGGTCACTTTTACTGATAGCAGCTTTTGATTTGCAGATATTTTAATTCTGAAACTGCCATGGTGGGATTTGAACTCATGTTCTAGGACTGGATTATTAGCCCAAGCTTCTGAGCTATTAGTCCAGTCACAAAACCACTACACTACTGTGGCCCTTCATTTTACATTGGTGAAATGGTGCTGATAGATACAAAGTGGGTTTGTAATGTTCATCAAACAGTTAAAGACCAATATTGGAAACCTATTTCTGGTTGGAGCCCAGCCAAACTTCATGCACAAGACAGCTTGCAAAACACGAAGTTTACTTTGTGTGGCTTTTGTTCGTGTTTATTTTTTTGTTATTCGCTCCGCTGCACAAAGCAAACTTAAATCATGCCTGCCAAGCCAGGATGCAGAGCTGTAAAAATGGCAATTAGAACTATTGAAACTACTCGGATAATTTATTGACATCCGGGGATTAATTTGGGCCTGTTAGCCAAAAGTGTTGCACTTCATCAAACACAGACAGGTTCTGAGCAAATAATAAGTCAAAGTCACTAAGAGGAGAAAAAAAAAATACATGTGGAGGAATGCAAGCGATTTCTGTATCACTGAGGCACACAGGAGGTCGGTCAGGCAGACAGGCCTGATTTGAGAAATGTGCTCACTACCAAGTTCATTTTATCTAATCAGTATAAAGATTGACCTCTCTAACAGGCTATGTCAACTTCATTTAGAAATTACAAAACCAACTGAGCACCAATAGATAGTAGAATGTGTGGCCACTGCATTTACAGGGATGGTACCGCATGGACCTCCCCTTCAATCCTCAGGAGGCCGCCCTTTTGGGCCCTGATATCTTGGTATTCAAACTGTATGAACGCACAAGACACTTGTCTCAACCACCTCTCCCTGCTATTTTGGCAGAGATGGTGGGTTACCGCCTCAAATAAAACAACAGAGGGAGAAATTTAAGGCGAAGGTGTTAAGCATCCACATGTTAGTCATTACAGAGTATTAGGATACATTTTTGTAAAATTGCTTTTGTCTTGTTTTAAAATATATAGCTCGCTATCAAATTTGGCATGTCGCTGGTTAAGCCTCAGCTGGAGTATTGTAGCCGCTTCTGGGCACTACACTTTAGGAAGGATGTCTAGGAGAGGGTGCAGAGGAAATTTACTAGAATAGTATCAGGGATGAGGGACTTCAGTTATGTGGAGAGATTGGAGAAGATTGGGTTGTTTTCCTTCGAGCAGAGAAGGTTAAGGGGAGATTTAATAGAGGTGTTCAAAATCATGAAGGGTTTTGATAGAGTAAATAGGGAGAAACTGTTTCCACTCACAGGAGGGTCGGTAACCAGAGGAGTCTAGAACCAGGAGTCACAGTCTCGGAATAAGGGGTCGGCCATTTAGGACTGAGCTGAGGAGAAATTTCTTCACTCAGAGGGTGGTGAATCTTTGGAATTCTCTACCCCAGAGGGCTGTGGAGGCTCAGTCATTGAGTATACTCAAGACAGAGATCGATAGATTTTTGGATATTAAGGGAATCAAGGGATATGGGGATAGTGCAGGAAAGTGGAGTTGAGGTAGAAGATCAGCCATGATCTCATTGAATGGCAGAGCAGGCTCGAAGGGCTGAATGCCCTACTCCAGCTCCTAGTTCTTATGTAGGACACAGATTTAAGAGAATTGACAAAAGAACCAGAGCAGAGATGAGGAGAATTTGTTTTACGCAGCGAATTATGATCTGGAATGCACTGCCTGAAAGGGCGGTGGAAGCAGATTCAACTATAACTTGTGAAAGGGAATTGGATAAATACTTGAAAAGGGAGAATTTGTCGGGCTATGGCGAAATAGCAGACAGAGTGGGACGAATTGGATTGCTCTTGCAAAAAAAAACCCGGCACAGGCACGATGGGCTGAACAATTCAATGGTTCTATAAAATGTTGTCTCCCGGGGTCAGGCACGAACAGATACAGCAGTGCCTTATGACAAGACAACTCAAGTGCCCATGAGGTGGTGTAGGACCAAGATGAACCTGACAGAGGACTGAAGCAACTTTTCTTACTCAGCTTTCCTTCCCTCACAAAATACTTTTTTTTTTAACATGACTCCCATTAGAATTGTTACTTAGGATTCTTTGTCGATAACTTTACAAGTCATAAAGATTTATCCCAAATTTCAATCAGTCCTTGTAAGAATATAAGAACATAAGAATTAGGAGCAGGAGTAGGCTGATCTTCGACCGCAACTCCACTTTCCTGCCCCTATCCCCATATCCCTTAATTCCTCTGGAGTCCAAAAATCTATCTATCTCTCGCCCTTGAATATACTCAACGACTGAGCATCCACAGCACTTTCGGGCAGAGAATTCCAAAGATTCACAACCTTCTGAGTGAAGAAATTCCTCCTCATCTCAGTTTTAAAAGGCCGGCCCCTTATCCTGAGACTATACCCCCTAGTTCTAGACTCTCCAGCCAAGGGAAACAATCTGTCAGCATTTATCCTGTCAATCCCCCTCAGAATCTTATATGTTTCAATGAGATCACCTCTCATTCTTCTAAACTCCAGAGAGTATCGGCCCAATCTACTCAATCTCTCCTTATAGGACAGCCCTCTCATCCCAGGAATCAATCCAGTGAACCTTTGTTGCACCGCCTCTAAGGCAAGTATATCCTTCCTTAAATAAGGAGGCCAAAACTGTGCACAGTACTCCAGGTGTGGTCTTACCAGAGCCCTGTACAATTGTAGCAAGACTTCCTTACTCTTGTACTCCAAACCTCTAGCAATAAAGGCCAACATGCCATTTGCCTTCCTAATTGCTTGCTGTACCTGCATGCTAACTCTGGTTTCTTGTACTAGGACACAAAAATCTCTCTGAACACCAACATTTAATAGTTTCTCACTATTTAAAAAATATTCTGTTTTTCTAATCTTCCTGCCAAAGTGAATAACCTCACATTTCCCCACATTATATTCCATCTGCCACCTTATTGCCCACTCACTTAACCTGTCTATATCACTTTGCAGGCTCTTTGTGTCCTCCTCACAGCTTACTTTTCCACCTAGATTTGTATCGTCAGCAAACTTGGATACATTGCACTCGGTCCCTTCATCTAAGTCATTAATATAGATTGTAAATAGCTGAAACCCAAGCACTGATCGTTGCAGCACCTCACTAGTTACAGCCTGCCAATCTGAAAATAACCCGTTTATCCCTACTCTCTGTTTTCTGTCTGTTAACCAATCCTTTATCCATGCTAATACATTACCCCCAACCCCAAGTGCCCTTATTTTGCTTAACAACCTTTTATGTGACACCTTATCAAATGCCTTTTGGAAATCCAAATATATTACATCCACTGGTTCCCCTTTATTTACCCTGCTAGTTACAGCCTCAAAAAACTCTAATAAATTTGTCAAACAAGATTTATCTTCCATAAAACCATGTTGACTCTGCCTAATCATATTATGATTTTCTAAGTACCCTGTTACCACTTCCTTAATAATGGATTCCAGCATTTTCCCGATGACTGATGTCAGGCTAACTGGCCTGTAGTTCCGTTTTTTCTCTCCCCCCTTTCTTGAATAGCGGGGTTACATTTGCTACCATCCAATCCGCTGGGACTGTTCCTGAATCTAGGGAATTTTGGAAGATCACAACCAATGCATCCACTATCTCTGCAGCCACTTCTTTTAGAACCTGAGGATGTAGGCCATCAGGTCCAGGGGATTTGTTGGCTTTTAGTCCCATTAGTTTCTCAAGTACTTTTTCTCTACTGATAGTAATTACTTTAAGTTCCTCTCTCTCATTAGCCTTTTGGTTCCCCACTATTTTTGGCATACTTTTTGTGTCTTCTACTGTGAAGACAGATACAAAATATTTGTTTAAAATCTCTGCCATTTCCTTGTTCCCCAATATAATTTCTCCTATCTCAGCCTCTAAGGGACCAATGGTTACTTTTGCTATTCTCTTCCTTTTTACATACATGTAGAAGCTCTTACAATCTGTTTTTATATTTCTTGCTAATATACTCTCATATTCTATTTACTCCCTTTTTATCAATTTTTTGGTCAACGTCTGCTGGTTTCTAAAGCTCTCCCAATCCTCAGGCTTACTACTATTCTTTGCAACATTATAAGCTTCTTCTTTTAATCTAATACTATCCTTAATTTCTTTAGTTAGCCATGGATGGATCACTTTTCCTGTGGAGTTTTTATTTCTCGATGGAATGTATATTCGTTGAGAATTTCAGAATATTTCTTTAAATGATTGTCACTGCTTATCTACTGTCATACCTTTTCTAATCTATACCATACCTAATCTAATTTCCAAATCTACCTTAGCCAACTTGCCCCTCATACCTACGTAATTGGCTTTGTTTAAGTTTAAGACTCTCGTGTCAGACTTAAGAATGTCACTTCCAAACTCAATGTGAAAATCTCTCATATTATGATCACTCTTCCCCAGAGGATCCTGCAGTGGGGAAAGAGTTAAACTGGCATCGCTGGCAGTTTCACTGAATGGTGTAATAAAGACAATACTTTGCAGTAGTAAGCTTTTTCTAAATTGCTGAACTGGCAGTTGAGATAACTTAAGATAACATAAGAGGCCGAGAGGATGTAAGTCCTGTTCTGGCAGGAAGGTAAAACAATGGGTTAGAAGTAAAAAGGCCTAGAGAGGTAGGAAAGGAGGACAATGAGTCAGAAGTACAATGTTGATGAGACCCCATTTGGCATAAACAAAGGTCATAGGTGTAACAACAGCTTGTGGGATAACGGACATATACTTTTCCAATAATAAAGGAGGTACTTTAATGTAACGCGACGTAGGCAACCAATCAGTGAAGATGCATGCGGGCCAAGGTACAATCAGGTGGCAGGAATGAATTTTGCATCAGCTGGACATATGTATTGTAATGTATAAAAATGTAGGCCCAAAAATTCGGCCGTTCCCGGGTGAGTACTCAGTGCGTACTCACCCGTATTGCTTTCCGAAGTGCCGGTTTCCTGCATGCACTGCGCATGCGCGGGAAACCGGCACTTCCGGTATGGTGAAGGGGGCGGTTCCTAGGTGAACCGCGTGCGCGCTAGAGGCTGCGCGCACACAGCAAACTTAGATTTTTTTTCAGGTTTCTACGCGAGGGCAAGTATTGAAGATTCTACGCTAATAAAAAGGAGGCGTAAGACCCCTTTTGAACAAGGTAAGTAGTTAATTAAGTATAATTTTAATTTTTTTTCAACAGGTTTATCTTTTTTAGATACTTTAAAGAAAGGTAAGTTTATTTTTATAACTTTTAAAAAGTATTTTAATTTTTTCAAAAATTTAAATTTTTGTTTAAAGTGGTTAATTTATTTAACTATAGTTATTTTATAAATGTGATGTTTTTTTAAAATTTATTTTAAGTTTAGCTGTTCTTTTGGGGCCGATTTCAATTCACAGATTTGACAGGTCTCCTGTCAAATCTATGAATGAAAGATGGTCTGCTGCCATTGGCTCTCCATGGTCCACGTAATCCCAGGGGTCGCATCGCACTAACTGCGCCCCTGGAACACGCAAGCACTGCGCGCCGGCTGTTGGGAGAGGCCCAGGCCCCGAAGTTCCTGTGGGCCCAAAACACAATGGCAGGCGCGGTGGGTAAGAGCGCGCGCGATCCTTACCCCCGCGGCAAGCCGGCCACCTGAATTTCTAGGCCATGTGTTTGCTATAACAATTTGGAGACGTCCAGCTAAGACAGAGTAGGCTGTCTCCCCACCGATGTAATAAAGACGACTTGATTATCGATCCGAAAACCTTGTGTCGAGTGTTGGTTTAAAATACTCCACAACAATCCTTTGCTATGAGATTACTAATTAACACTGTCTCATTATACAAAACAAGATCTAAAATAACCTGTTCCCTGGTTGGTTCCATGAGGTATTGTTCTAGGAAACTGTCTCGAATACATTCCATGAACTCGTCCTCCAGACTACCCTTGCCAATTTGATTTGCCCAATCTATATGCAGATTAAAGTCTCCTACAATTATTGTATTACCTTTGTTACAAGCTCCTATTATTTCTTGATTAATACTCTGTCCAATGGTATAGCTACTGTTAGGGGGCATATAAACTACTCCTACCAGTGTTTTCTGTCCCTTGTTATTTCTTATCTCCACCTATACTGATTCTACTTCCTTATCTTCTGAGCCAAGATCCTTTCTCACTAAGAAGTTCTCGTCCTGGCATCAATTTAATGCTAACATTCAGAAATTGATAGGAGGCTTTGCAAAGAGAGCGGCTCCGGTAATATATTCTCCAATATGGTTAAAGTTGACTTTCATGTTTTGGACAGATATTCTTAGTGGTCAAAGAGGATTGAATGGAGATAATTTCCGAATGGCTTTCTTCTGCTCCAGAGTGTCAGCCGTGGCTCAGTTGGTAGCACTCTAGTCTCTGAACCAGAAGGTTGTGGGTTTGTGTCCTACTCCAGAGACTTCAGCACAAAAATCTAGGCTGACACGCCAGTGCGGTGCTGAGGGAGTGCTGCACTGTCGGAGGTGCCGTCTTTTAGATCAGACGTTAAACCGAGGCCCCGTCTGCTCTCTAAGGTGGATGTAAAAGATCCCATGGCACTATTTTGAAGAAGAGCAGGGGAGATATCCCCGGTGTCCTGGCCAAAATTTATCCCTCAATCAACATCACTAAAACAGTTTATCTGGTCATTATCACATTGCTGTTTGTGGGAGCTTGCTGTGCGCAAATTGGCTGCCGCGTTTCCCACATTACAACAGTGACTACACTTCAAAAGTGCTTCATTGGCTGTAAAGTGCTTTGGGACATCGTGAAAGGCGCTATATAAATGTAAGTCCCTCTTTTATAAACTTCTATGGTTTTTAATGGCAATAAATGGCTGCACCTTGGTAATACACTTGTGCACTGGTTTGCACTGTTGCTTCACAAAGTTACCTATATCTGGGTGCAGTAGCATAATGGTTATGTTATTTGACTAGTAACTCCAAAGGCCTGAACTAATAATCCAATAAAACCTGAGTTCAAATCCCACCATGGCAGTTTGAGAACATAGAACTTTTAAAATAAAGGGCCGGTATCATCTCGTATGAAGTTGACGGATTGTCGTATAAACCCGACTGGTTCACTGATGTCACTTAGGGAAGGAAACCTGCCGTCCTTGCCTGGTCTGCCCCATATATGACTCCAGTCCCACACCAACGTGATGACGACGAACACCTCGCTAAGGCCATCCCCACGCCTCCACTACTCGCCTTCAAACAGCCGCCTAACCTCAAAAGTACCATCGTTCACAGCAAATTACCCAGCTTTCAGGAGAACAGCGACCACAACACCACACAACCCTGCCACGGCAACCTCTGCAAGACATGCCAGATCATCAACACAGATACCATCATCACACGTGAGGACACTACCCACCAGGTATATGGTACATACTCATGTGACTCGGCCAACGTTGTCTACCTCATACGTTGCAGGAAAGGATGCCCCGGAGCATGGTACATCGGCGAGACCATGCAGACACTGCGACAACGTATGAACGGACACCGCGCAACAATCGCCAGGCAGGATTGTTACCTCCCAGTCGGGGAACACTTCAGCAGTCAAGGACATTCAGCCTCCGATCTTCGGGTAAGCGTTCTCCAAGGCGGCCTTCGAGACACACGACAACGCAAAATCATCGAGCAGAAACTGATAGCCAAGTTCTGCACCCATGTGGATGGCCTCAACTGGGATCTTGGGTTCATGTCACGCTACATGTAACCCCACCTGACGTAGAGTCATCCAGACTCGAGTCGTCGTTGGCTTGTTCACAGATGTGATTTCCAGTAAAAAAAGTAAAAAGTTTAAAGTTTATGGTTTTCCATACAGACTGCAGCATCTGACACATTAGACCCCCTGTGACCCCACCTCATTGTCTTAGTTATATCTTGCTTTGTCTTTGATATAATGTCTTCCTGACTGACCTGAATGTTTCTCTGCCAAGGTGTGATAAAAGGCAGTCAGAAAGATTAACTGTAGTCATCTGACATTGTAGGCTGCACAGACATTGTTCTCTGTCTATATATGCTGTGCCAATTTGTAATCCTTCACTTCACCTGACGAAGGAGCAGCAGCTCCGAAAGCTTGTGATTTCAAATAAAACTGTTGGACTATAACCTGGTGTTGTGCGACTTCTCAAATAAAGCTGTTGGACTATAACCTGGTGTTGTGCGACTTCTCAAATAAAACTGTTGGACTATAACCTGGTGTTGTGCGACTTCTCACTTTTGTCCACACCAACGTGGTTGACTCTGAAGTGGCCGAGCAAGACACTCAGTTGTATCAAACCACAAACCTTCTCAGGGGCAACTAAGGATGGACAATAAATGATGGCCCATGCCAATGATGTTCACAATTCGAGAATGAATAAAAAAAAACAGCCAGTACAGGCAATGGGAAATGTTATTGTGCCAGGCTTCACACTGAAAGACATCTGCTCCCAAATTCTTCCAAAAAGAGGTACTGCCTTGTTATCAGAAACACGGTGGGGCCTCAGTCATCCAGTGTAACGAAGACCACCTCCAGCGGGCAATAGGAATGAGCGAATAACCGATAGTCCCCAAATCTCCTATTAACAGGTGTTTTAAAAGCACTTCCGAGTTTTGTTTTAAACTACGAGCTTTTTAAAAAAATAATTTCTGCCAATCCTGACTCTGGCTGGTCTCCAGACCCAAAACCTTGACAATGTTTTGGCAGATAATTGAAAGTGTGGTGGTTCCACTGTAAGACAATAATGAGGCACGCGTACAGCGGCAAATCCGGTTTCTGAGCCAGTCGTCTGTATCTTCTCACTGCTTGTACAGCCTCGAACCCAATAACAGGTCAACATAGGCACAGGAGTAGAGCATTCAGCCACTCAAGTCTGTTCTGCCATTTCATTAGATCTTGGCTGATCTGTATCTTAACTCTATCTGCTCGCCTTAGCACCGTAACTCTTAAAACCCTTACCTAACAAAAATCTGTCAATCTCAGTTTTGAAATTTTCAATTGCCTCAATAGCTTTTTGAGGAGAGAGTTCCAGATTTCAACTACCCATTGTGTGAAGAAGTGCTTCCTGACATCACCCCTGAACAGCCTAGCTCTAATTCTAAGGTTTCCTCCCCTCCCCCCTTTCCGTGCCCCTACACTTGCTCAAAAACCTGTTCCAGCTCCAACTTTTTCCAGTTCTGACGAAGGGTCATTGACCTGAAACGTTAACTCTGTTTCTCTCTCCACGGATGCAGTATTTCCAGCATTTTCTGTTTTTATTTCTCATTTTAAGGTTATGCCCCCTTGTTCTAGACTCTCCCCCACCAGAGGAAATAGTTTCTTTCTATCGACTCGATCAAATCCTTTGATCAAATTAGACACATCTTAATCACCTGAAACCCCTTAATCTTCTATCCTCAAGGGAATACAAGCTTAGTCTATGCAACCTTTCCTCATAACTTAACCCTTTCAGCCCCGGTATCATTCTGGTGAATCTGCGCTGCACCCACCGCAAGGCCAGTATATCCTTCCTGAGGTGCGGTGCCCCTGAGCTCAAGTTATGATCTGGAATGCACTGCCTGAAAGGGCGGTGGAAGCAGACTCAGTAGTAACTGTCAAAAGGGAATTGGATAAATACTTAAAGGAAACATTTGCAGGGCTACGGGGAAAGAAGAGCCGAGAAGAGGGACTAAGTGGATAGCTCTTTCAAAGAGCCGGCGGCACAATGGGCTGAATGGCCTCCTTCTTTGCTGTATGATGCTAAATCCCCAAACCTTTTGTGCATAATGTTACAGCCCCCACAACTTACACCCCCACCCCACTCTGGGCAATCATTTGAATCTGGGAAATAGCGCAAACCATTTGCCATTCCCATTATTGTCAACTACAAAGTCGACACTTACAGCCCGGTAAGTGCGCCAGCTATTTCGGATGGAACCAGGTGTTCAGCCAACAGTTCGCACCTCGTTAAGCGGCAATTATCTTGTCTACTCAATCGCATCTAAGTTGTGTCAGCTGCAAGTTAGCACCTTTGCAGTATTTTCTTCAGGAGTTACCTGATAAGAACAGCAACGGCTTGCATTTATACAGCACTTTTAACGTATTAAAATGTCCCGAGGCGCTTCACAGAAGCGGTATCAGACCAAAACTGGCGCCAATCCACATGAAGCGATATTAGGACAGGGAACAGAAAGTTTTAAGGAGCATCTTAAAAGAGGAGAGAGAGCTAGAGAGGCGGAGAGGTTTAGGGAGGGAATTCCAGAGTTTAGGGCCCAGGCAGCTGAAGGCACGGCCGCCAATGGTGGAGCGAAGAAAATCGGGGGATGCGCAAGAGGCCAGAATTGGAGGAGCGCAGAGATCTCGGAGGGTTGTAGGGCTGGAGGAGGATACAGAGATGGGGAGGGGGCGAGGCCATGGAGGGAGTTGATAAATAAGATACCAGCACTTCTACAAATCTTTTCTTGGCCACGGTGTCAGGATTCCGGCATTAAAAAAAAAAAATCTTATTTTCGTCCGTCTTTCCTCTACCCTGGCTGAGATCGGCTGAATCAGGCTGATACCTGGGATGGCAGGAATGACGTATAAAGAGAGATTGGGTCGATTGGGCTTATACTCGCTGGAGTATAGAAGAATGAGAGGGGATCTCATTGAAACTTATAAAATTCTGACAGGACTAGACAGACTAGATGCAGGAAGGATGTTCCCGATGGTCGGGGAGTCCAGAACCAGGGGTCACAGTCTAAGGATAAGGGGTAAGCCACTTAGGACAGAAATGAGGAGGAATTTCTTCACCCAGAGAGTGGCGAACCTGTGGAATTCTCTACCACAGAAGGCAGTAGAGGCCAATTCATTAAATAGATTCAAGAAGGAGTTGGATATATTTCTTAAAGCTTAAGGGATCAAGGGATATGGGGAGAAAGCAGGGACAGGGTACTGAATTTGGATGATCAGCCATGATCGCATTGAATGGCGGAGCAGGCTAGAGGGGCCAAATGGCCTACTCCTGCTCCTATCTTCTATGATTCTATGATCAGCGCTGGTCGGGAACAAACCAGGTGGAGACGGGGGGAGGGAGACCTTCCTGGTCTGTGCGGCTCAGCTAATCACTCGATAAACTTGTTGAGCCATCAAGAAAGCCGCATTGCCCCTTTAAATCCGCACGGAAGCGTTGCCCTTTTAATGCACAATTAATTTTGAAAACAGATTTTTATCTGTAAAGCAGAGATGCTGCATGGTTTTCTTTCCAACGCTTGTTTGCTCGGTGGCATCCCGCCAATCTCCTGTGGCACGCACTCGCTTCGAGTTCGCAGCGCTCCGAGCGGGCTGTAAATACCCAGTCGTGCAAAACACACGTCCAGCCAGAAACAGAGCGTGTCACAAAAATGGAGGAGGTAATAAAACAGGCTCTTAGAAGCCCATTTTCCAATTGTCTCATTAATGAGCTTGGTATTGATGTGTCATGCCAGGCCCTTAGCAAGAATTGACTGGTAGCTGGAGACAAAGTGAGGCGGCTACCATTCTCCTCGAGCAGCGCTGTCGAGTGAATATATACCGTGGCGTGCTTACTACTGACACCGAAAAAGGCTGACAATTTTTTCGATCGTGCTCGGACTGCCTTTTCAAGCTCCCTCCTGCTTCCTTCGTCCTACCGCACGGCCCCCTGAATCTCTTGGTGCAAAAACTGAACCGACCCACAAACAGTACTCAATAACAGCTGTATTCAAGGGGAAGCGGGATAAACACGTGAGGGAGAAAGGAGAGAGGGCTGTCCTCTGAGGAGAGATTGAGTAGATCGGGCCTATACTCTCTGGAGTTTAGAAGGATGAGAGGCGATCTCATTGAAACACATAAGATCCTGAAGGGGATTGACAGGGCAGATGCTGAGAGGTTGTTTCCCCTGACTGGAGAGTCTAGAACTAGGGGGCATAGTCTCAGGATAAGGGGTTGGCCATTTAGGACTGAGATGAGGAGGAATTTCTTCACTCAGAGGGTGGTGAATCTTTGGAATTCTCTGCCCCAGAGGGCTGTGGGTGCTCAGTCGTTGAGTATCTTCAAGACTGAGATAGATAGATTTTTGGCCTCAAGGGGAATCAAGGAATCTGGAGATTGGGTGGGAAAGTGGAGTTGAGGTCAAAGATCAGCGATGATCTTATTGAATGGTGGAGCAGGTTCGAGGGGCCTTATGGCCGACTCCTGCTCCTAATTCTGATGTTCTTATAAATGCCGGCATGGATCTGTGGGGTCGAATGACCTGTTTCCGTGCTGTAAATATTATGCAAGAGCATGTGCTAATAAAGTTACGACGTTCGGGCTGCGCCAGATCTTTCTCATGCATTCAACTCAAAGGGACCCTTCACGTGAGCGATCCCCATGATTCAAACTCTGAACCCGATGTGCAGTTAGCCTGGAGCCTTGACTGCCAGGAGTACATAGAATGATACAGCACAGAAGGAGGCCATTCAGCCCATCATGCCTGTGCCCATACCCGGGGTAACAGCACTGTACCAGGTGTGTAGATGCACCGTACCCGGGGCAGGGCAGTGTACAAGGTGTGTAGACGCGCAGTACCCGGGGTACAGCAGTGTACAAGGTGTGTAGACACACTTTACCTGGGGTACAGCAGTGTACGAGGTGTGTAGACACACTTTACCTGGGGTACGGCAGTGTACGAGGTGTGTAGATGCACTTTACCCGGGGTACAGCAGTGTACGAGGTGTGTAGACGCACTTTACCTGGGGTACAGCAGTGTACAAGGTGTGTAGGCGCACTTTACCCGGGGTACGACAGTGTACAAGGTGTGTAGGCGCACTTTACCCGGGGTACGACAGTGTACAAGGTGTGTAGACACACTTTACCTGGGGTACGGCAGTGTACGAGGTGTGTAGACACACTTTACCCGGGGTACGGCAGTGTACGAGGTGTGTAGACGCACTTTACCTGGGGTACAGCATTGTACAAGGTGTGTAGACGCACTTTACCCGGGGTATGGCAGTGTACAAACTGTGTAGACGCACTTTACCCGGGGTATGGCAGTGTACAAGGTGTGTAGACACACTTTACCTGGGGTACGGCAGTGTACGAGGTGTGTAGACACACTTTACCTGGGGTACAGCAGTGTACGAGGTGTGTAGACGCACTTTACCTGGGGTACAGCAGTGTACAAGGTGTGTAGACGCACTTTACCCGGGGTACAGCAGTGTACAAGGTGTGTAGACGCACTTTACCCGGGGTACGGCAGTGTACGAGGTGTGTAGATGCACTTTACCTGGGCTACAGCAGTGTACAAGGTGTGTAGACGCACTTTACCCGGGGTACGGCAGTGTACAAGGTGTGTGGACGCACTTTACCTGGGGTATAGCAGTGTACAAGGTGTGTAGACGCACTTTACCCGGGGTACGGCAGTGTACAAGGTGTGTGGACACACTTTACCTGGGGTATAGCAGTGTACAAGGTGTGTAGACGCACTTTACCTGGGGTACAGCAGTGTACAAGGTGTGTAGACGCACTTTACCCGGGGTACAGCAGTGTACAAGGTGTGTAGACACACTTTACCTGGGGTACGGCAGTGTACGAGGTGTGTAGACACACTTTACCCGGGGTACGGCAGTGTACGAGGTGTGTAGACGCACTTTACCTGGGGTACGGCAGTGTACGAGGTGTGTAGACGCACTTTACCTGGGGTACAGCAGTGTACGAGGTGTGTAGACACACTTTACCCGGGGTACGGCAGTGTACAAGGTGTGTAGACACACTTTACCTGGGGTACGGCAGTGTACGAGGTGTGTAGACGCACTTTACCCAGGGTACAGCAGTGTACAAGGTGTGTAGACGCACTTTACCCAGGGTACAGCAGTGTACAAGGTGCGTAGACGCACTTTACCCGGGGTACGGCAGTGTACAAGGTGTGTAGACGCACTTTACCCGGGGTACAGCAGTGTACAAGTTGTGTAGATGCACTTTACCCGGGGTGCGACAGTGTACAAGGTTTGTAGACGCACTTTAACGGGGTACAGCAGTGTACAAGGTGTGTAGACGCTCTGTACCCGGGGTACGACAGTGTACAAGGTGTGTAGACGCACTTTACCTGGGGTACGGCAGTGTACGAGGTGTGTAGACACACTTTACCCGGGGTACGGCAGTGTACAAGGTGTGTAGACTCACTTTACCCGGGGTACAGCAGTGTACAAGGTGTGTAGACGCACTTTACCCGGGGTACAGCATTGTACAAGGTGTGTAGACGCACTTTACCCGGGGTACAGCAGTGTACAAGGTGTGTAGACGCACTTTACCCGGGGTACGGCAGTGTACAAGGTGTGTAGACTCACTTTACCCTGGGGTACGGCAGTGTACAAGGTGTGTAGACGCACTTTACCCGGGGTACGGCAGTGTACAAGGTGTGTAGACGCACTTTACCCGGGGTACAGCAGTGTACAAGGTGTGTAGACGCACTTTACCCGGGGTACGGCAGTGTACAAGGTGTGTAGACGCACTTTACCCGGGGTACGGCAGTGTACAAGGTGTGTAGATACACTGTACCCGGGGTACGGCAGTGTACAAGGTGTGTAGACGCTCTGTACCCGGGGTACGGCAGTGTACAAGGTGTGTAGACTCACTTTACCCGGGGTACGGCAGTGTACGAGGTGTGTAGACGCACTGTACCCGGGGTACAGCAGTGTACAAGGTGTGTAGACGCACTTTACCCGGGGTACAGCAGTGTACAAGGTGTGTAGACGCACTGTACCCGGGGTACGGCAGTGTACAAGGTGTGTAGACGCACTTTACCCGGGGTACGGCAGTGTACATGGTGTGTAGACGCACTGTACCCGGGGTATGGCAGTGTACAAGGTGTGTAGACGCACTTTACCCGGGGTACAGCAGTGTACAAGGTGTGTAGACGCACTGTACCCGGGGTACGGCAGTGTACAAGGTGTGTAGACGCACTTTACCCGGGGTACAGCAGTGTACAAGGTGTGTAGACGCACTTTACCCGGGGTACAGCAGTGTACAAGGTGTGTAGACTCACTTTACCCGGGGTACGGCAGTGTACAAGGTGTGTAGACGCACTTTACCCGGGGTACGGCAGTGTACAAGGTGTGTAGATACACTGTACCCGGGGTACAGCAGTGTACAAGGTGTGTAGATACACTGTACCCGGGGTACAGCAGTGTACAAGGTGTGTAGACGCGCTGTACCCGGGGTACGGCAGTGTACAAGGTGTGTAGACGCACTTTACCCGGGGTACAGCAGTGTGCAAGGTGTGTAGACGCACTTTACCTGGGGTACGGCAGTGTACAAGGTGTGTAGACGCACTTTACCCGGGGTACAGCAGTGTACAAGGTGTGTAGACGCACTTTACCCGGGGTACGGCAGTGTACAAGGTGTGGAGACGCACTTTACCCGGGGTACGGCAGTGTACAAGGTGTGTAGACTCACTTTACCCGGGGTACGGCAGTGTACAAGGTGTGGAGACGCACTTTACCCGGGGTACGGCAGTGTACAAGGTGTGTAGACTCACTTTACCTGGGGTACGGCAGTGTACAAGGTGTGTAGACGCACTTTACCCGGGGTACGGCAGTGTACAAGGTGTGTAGACTCACTTTACCCGGGGTACAGCAGTGTACAAGGTGTGTAGACGCACTTTACCCGGGGTACAGCAGTGTACAAGGTGTGTAGACTCACTTTACCCGGGGTACAGCAGTGTACAAGGTGTGTAGACTCACTTTACCCGGGGTACGGCAGTGTACGAGGTGTGTAGACGCACTGTACCCGGGGTACAGCAGTGTACAAGGTGTGTAGACGCACTTTACCCGGGGTACGGCAGTGTACAAGGTGTGTAGACGTACTTTACCCGGGGTACAGCAGTGTACAAGGTGTGTAGACGCACTGTACCTGGGGTACGGCAGTGTACGAGGTGTGTAGACGCACTGTACCCGGGGTACGGCAGTGTACAAGGTGTGTCGACGCACTGTACCCGGGGTACATCAGTGTACAAGGTGTGGAGACGCACTTTACCCGGGGTACAGCAGTGTACAAGGTGTGTAGACGCACTGTACCCGGGGTACGGCAGTGTACAAGGTGTGTAGACGCACTTTACCCGGGGTACGGCAGTGTACATGGTGTGTAGACGCACTGTACCCGGGGTACGGCAGTGTACAAGGTGTGTAGACGCACTTTACCCGGGGTACAGCAGTGTACAAGGTGTGTAGACGCACTGTACCCGGGGTACGGCAGTGTACAAGGTGTGTAGACGCACTTTACCCGGGGTACAGCAGTGTACAAGGTGTGTCGACGCACTTTACCCGGGGTACAGCAGTGTACAATGTGTGTAGACGCACTGTACCCGGGGTACGGCAGTGTACAAGGTGTGTAGACGCACTTTACCCGGGGTACGAAAGTGTACAAGGTGTGGAGACGCACTTTACCCGGGGTACAGCAGTGTACGAGGTGTGGAGACGCACTTTACCCGGGGTACGACAGTGTACAAGGTGTGGAGACGCACTGTACCCGGGGTACAGCAGTGTACAAGGTGTGTAGACGCACTTTACCCGGGGTACGACAGTGTACAAGGTGTGTAGACGCACTGTACCCGGGGTACGGCAGTGTACAATCACCTCCTTGCAGTTCAGATCAGTGGAGGAATTGACATCACGTGTGGAAGTGAGCTGCTTTACTGAAATCGATATTAATATGTGTAACAATACAAACAGCATGACTTACATTTTTGGGGGGGTGAATATTTCATTCATTTTTCATCAATAACAAATCAGTTCATAAAAGAGAACTGCAAACTAACAGTATGTGTCCCAGCGTCTGGACACAGAGTCATAAATCTCGCAGAGATAAATGCTCACATAAAACCCCAATCAGACACAGTCACAGTCTGGTGTCCTTTAGAGAACCCATAAATCTAAGCTTTTTACTTGATGTTCCTGGGTGCAAAAGGAGAATGAGACAGCAGTACACTAAAGCCACCATTTTACCCACTCGTATTCCCAAATATCT
This sequence comes from Squalus acanthias, assembly GCA_030390025.1. Taxonomy (NCBI): domain Eukaryota; kingdom Metazoa; phylum Chordata; class Chondrichthyes; order Squaliformes; family Squalidae; genus Squalus; species Squalus acanthias. The sequence goes on from CM059425.1 coordinate 252,006,165, forward strand.
GCCAAGCGCATTCGGTGGGTGAAGATTCACAGTCGCAGCGCAAATTCTTCAAATTACCCCATTATATTGGAACTCAACATTTTTTTCCCCAAATCCATTTTAAATGTGATTTCCGGGGTCATCCTGCTTTCTCTTTTTGTGGACTCTGTCCTGCTGAAAACTCCTAACAGAAGTTTATGGAAAATGCTCTTTAACTCCTACAAATGTAAGAAAGTGATACTCCCCAGAACATCGTTCTAACCTTGCAATGCGCATTATCCATTTTTGACTAGTTATTTTCTCCATAGTCCCATGGCACCACAGAGTTTTTGATGGAAGTGATAACTAATCTTTATTACCTTCAGTCCCATTCTGGTAGTTAACCAGGTCTTTTTTAAAAATATTAAAGTGTTAGTTAGGGATCTGTGCTCTTCGACTCAATCTTCTGGATGCTTAAATAATTGGATCTTTCAAGACTGAGGGCGATAGGTTTTTGATAGGTAAGGGTATCAAGGGATACGAAGCTAAGACGGGTAAATGGAGTTGAGGTAGAAGATCAGCCATGATCTCACTGAATGGCGGAGCAGGCTCGAGGGGCTGAATGGCCTACTTCTGTTCCTATGTTTCTATGCTTCTATGTTCTAATAACTTCCACCATCCATCATCCAACCATAACCACGCTATTGCTGGTGATTGCACTCCATATGTATGAACTTCCTTCAGATCACTTGCCCTCTGTGCTCTCAACCTCCAGTCCTGGTGGAATGCAATGGTTCAATCAGTGGTTGATCTTCACCAGGCTCTTCAAAAGGTCAATGCAAATCTTATTTCTTTCAATTCTTCAAAGACAGTGGCCCTGAAAATCCGTGGGGCATTTCTCCCTCAAAAGTCTGGTGAAAGACCCCCTCCCAAAAAAAAAATGGGGGAAGCCAAGGTTGAATAGATGCTGGGGAAGGAGGGTGGGTCTTCTCTCTCACTCCTGGACAGGATACAAGAAAAATGTTTATTGTTCACTTGGTGGTCCTCTCTCAACTCCAGACTTCAACACCATTTTCTGTTGCAACCATTTGTTGTTTATTGATGTTATTATGGTCAGTACCTACCTGAACTTTTCATTTTTGGTCCTTCTAAGCTGGAAAGATGCTGGTCCACATGGTTTCCTCCTCCCTGTATCCCCAAAGTCAAGTCCCACTCCAGAGACTTGAGTACGTAATTTAAGCTGACAGTCCAGTGCAGTACCGAGGGAGCGCTACACTGTCGGAGGTGCCGCCTTCTGGATGAAACCTCAGAGCGAGGCCCCGTCTGCCCCAACATCATTAAAACAGGTGATCTGGTCATTATCTCTATGCTGTTTGTGGGACCTCGCTGTGCACAGATTGGTAGCTGCATATCCTACATTACAACAGTGACTACACTTCAAAAGTATTTCATTGCCTGCAAAGCACTTTGGGACATCCTGAGGTCATGAAAGGCGCTATATAAATGCAAGTCTTTCTTTTAATGTTTTGAAATTAAGATTCACGACACAGTCTCCTACTCATTTTTCCCAGGATCTCAAAACAATACCTCACTCCGTTTATCTTCTATAAAAGACTTCAGGAACTGTGGGCCTTGACCTTTGACCTTGGTTTCTCAATAACAAGATAAATTAACACCATTAGCTGCTTTTGGTGGTAGTTTTAACTATTCCCTATTCTGCAAGAGGTGAATATTTGTCTCTATTCCCAGTCTTGCCTGAGGCTGGTTAATTTTTTACTTGTGTCCTCTAGTCCTGTGCTCACATTCTAAATTAATAGCTAGCTTGCCATCGCATTATCCATGCCTCTCAGCAATTTTAAGACTTGGATCGCGGTCTCCTTTTCTCTAATGAATACAAACTCAATTCTGTCAGTCTCGCTCGATAATTTACAACCCTTGGCCCCAGAATCTTCCTCATCGCTCTTCTCTCAACCATCCCAATTTATTATTGAAGGGAAGATACCCCAAATTGTACACAATAAAGCAATGTGCCTCACCAGTGATCTATACAAGACCAGAATAACTTGTTACAACTCAGTCACTCATGTCCCTGAGGCCACAGAATCATACAGCACAGAAGGAGGCCATTCGGCCCATCGTGCCTGTGCCGACTCTTTGAAAGAGCTGTCCGATTAGTCCCACTCCCTTGCTTGTTCCTATCGCCCTGCACTTTTTTTCCTTTTTAAGTATTTATCCAATTCCCTTTTGAAAGTTACTATTGAATCTGTTTCCACCACCCTTTCAGATCACAGCAACTCGCTTCATAAAGAAAAAATTCTCCTCCTCTCCCCCCCTGGTTCTTTTGCAAATTACCTTAAATCTGTGTCCTCTGGTTACCGACCCTCCTGCAAGTGGAAACAGTTCTTCCCTAGTTACTCTGTGAACACGCCTCATAATTTTAAACACCTCTATTAAATATCGCCGTAACCTCTCTTCCCAGCTTTGCTAGTCTCTCCACATAACTGAAGTCCCTCATCCCTGTTACCATTCTAGTAAATCCCTTCTGCACCCTCTCTAAGACCTTGACATCATTCCTAAAGTGTGGGTGCCCTGAATTGGACACAATTCTCGAGCTGAGGTTTAACCAGTGTTTTATAAAGGGTTAGCATAACTTCCTCGTTTTTGTACTCTTATGCCTCTATTTATAAAGCCAAGGACCTTGCATGCATTTTTAAAGCTTCATCACCTTCACCACCGTCAAGGATTTGTGTATGTGAACTCCCAGGTCTCTCTGTTCCTGCAGCCCCTCTAAAATTGTACCATTCAGTTTACATTGCCTCTCATTCTTAATTACAAAATGCATCACTTCACACTTCTCTACATTAAATTTAATCAGCCATGTGTCTGCCCATTTCACCAGACAGTCTATGGCCTCCTTAATTCTGCTACTATCCTCCTCACTGTTTATTACATTTCCAAGCTTTGTGTCATCTGCAAACTTTGAAACTTTGCCCCCTATACCCAAGTTCAGGTCATTAATATATATCATAGAGTAGTGGTCCAAATACCGGCACCTGGGGGTTACCACTGTATACTTCCCTCCAGTTTGATAAACAACTGTTTACCACAACTCTCTGATTTCTGTCTCGTAGTGAATTTTGTATCCATGCTGCCACTGCCCCTTTAATCCCATGGGCCTCAATTTTACTAACAAGTCTATTAGGTAGCCTTTTGAAAGTCCATATACACAACATCAACCACACTACCTTTATCAACCCTCTCCGTTATTTTGTCAAGCTTGTCAGACACGATGTGCCTTTAACAAATCCATGTCAGCTGTCATTTATTAACCCATGTTCTTCCAAGGGAGAATTAATTTTGTCCCAGATTATGGTCTCTAGAAGTTTCCCCACCACCGATGTGAGGCCGACTGCCTAGTAGTTACCTGGTTCATCTCTCTCCCCATTTTTGAACAGAGGTGTAGTATCTGCAACCCTCCAGTCCTCTGGCACCGCTCCCATATCCCAGGAGGATTGGAAGATTGTGGCCAAAGCCTCTGCAATTTCCACCCATACTTCCCTCAGTAACCTAAAATGTATCCCATCTGGACCGGGTGACTTTTCTACTTTGAGTGCTGCCAACCTTTTAAATACCTCGGGGGAGAAATTCGGTATCGCCCTGGTTGGGGCGCTAACTTTTAAAAGTTGAACAAATGAGCGCCAGACGCTAATGCTTTTCAACTTTAAAAAAATTCGGAGTTTGCGCTTCAGGAAGGAAGTGAAGCGCTAAATCAAGCAGCAGGCGGGGCGGTAGGTGAGCAGCGCTGTCGCGTTGGAAGGCTCCTTCCCTCCCTTAAAGGGAAGGGCTATCGCTGCAGGCTCTACAAGAGGAAAACTTCCCTGGTCCCCGACGGCAGCCGTGATCCGGCCCGATCAGCCCGATGCACTGCAGCAGAGTGCCGGGCTGATCGACCGCCGGCGAAGAGAGAGATGTAAAAAAAAAGAGAAAGAGCATTTCAGAATTTTTTTCACCTTTAAGTATCACCCCCGAAGCACCCGGCCTCCCTTTGAACAGCCTCCTGCAGCTGTCGGTGTTTTCGCCCGCCGATGCTGCAAGGGGGCGGGACTGAAGTTCGCGTCCGGGGCGCTACCGGGGCGATGCGCACGGCGATGACGTCACGATCTCCAGGCGAAGGAGATCAGGGCGCAACGCCATACCGCCGCCACAAACCTCCCGTTTGATCTTCTCGCCGCGCCCGGTCAGTAAGTGCTTAGCGCCCCGTTATCGCCCCCCAGAGGTGATAATGGGAGGCGCTAAGGAGGCCAATTTCTAGCCCCTCCTCTTTATTTTTATCCTATCCAATTTCCCTTCTACCTCCTCATTTACTGTGACATTGGCAGCATCCTCTTCTTTACTGAGGACAGATGGAAAGTACTCATTTAGTACCTCAGCAATGCCCTGTGCCTCCACAAGATGATTTCCTTTTTAGTCCTAATCGGCCCCACATTTCCTTCGACAATCCTTTGAGATGTGACAGCTTCCCATTGGCCATATTTTTCAGTAATGGTCAATAATCTATACAAGCCTATTCTTCCTCAACAACAGGATAAAAAACTTGTAATTATATAGCGCCTTTAACGTAGTAAAACGTCCAAAGGCGCTTCACAGGAGTGTTCTACAACAAAAATTTGACACCGAGCCACACAAGGATAAATTAGGGTAGATGACCAAAAGCTTGGTCAAAGAGTAGGTTTTAAGGAGTGTCTTAAAGGAGGAAAGAGAGGTAGAGAGGTGGAGAGGTTTAGGCAGGGAATTCAAGAGCTTAGGGCCTAGGCAACAGAAGGCACGACCACCAATGGTGGAGCGATTATAATCAGGGATGCTCAAGAGGGCAGAATTAGAGGAGCGCAGATATCTCGGGGGGGTTGTGGGGCTGGAGGAGATTACAGAGATAGGGAGGGGCGAGGCCATGGAGGGATTTGAAAACAAGAATGAGAATTTTGAAATCAAGGCATTTCTTAACCGGTAGCCAATGTAGGTCAGCGAGCACAGGGGTGATGGGTGAACGGGACTTGGTGTGAGTTAGGACACGGGCAGCCGAGTTTTGGATCACCTCAAGTTTAGAACGTGGGAGGCCGGCCAGGAGTGCGTTGGAATAGTCAAGTCTAGAGGTGACAAAGGCATGGATAAGGGTTTTAGCAGTGGATGAGCTGAGGCAGGGACGGAGACGGGTGATGTTATAGAGGTGGAAATAGGCGATCTTAGATATGCTGCGGATATGTGGTCGGAAGCGTATTTCAGGGTCAAATATGACACCAAGGTTATGAACAGTGTGGTTCAGCCTCAGACAGATGTTAGGGAGAGGGATGGAGTCCTCTTTTTGTATTGGATGTCAGGCAAGCAGTCTGACAATTTAGAGACTGTGGAGGGGTCGAGAGAAGTGGTGGTGAGGTAGAGCTGGGTGTCATCAGCGTACATGTGGAAACTGACGCTGTGTTTTCGGATGATGTCGCCAAGGAGCAGCATGTAGATGAGAAATAGGAGGGGGGCTAGGATAGATCCTTGGGGGACACCAGAGGTAACAATGCGGGAACGGGAAGAGAAGCCATTGCAGGTGATTCTTTGGCTATGATTAGATAGATAAGAATGGAACCAGGCGAGTGCAGTCCCACCCAGCTGGACGACGGTGGAGAGGCGTTGGAGAAGGATGGAGTGGCCAACCGTGTCAAAGGCTGCAGACAAGTCAAGAAGGACGAGGAGGGATAGTGTACCTTTGTCACACTCACAAAGGATGTCATTTGTGACTTTGATGAGAGCTGTTTCGGTACTGCGGCAGGGGCGGAAACCTGATTGGAGGGATTCACACATGGAGTTGCGGGAAAGATGGGCACGGATTTGGGAGGCAACCAACACGCCTCCTCCATGATGAACTCCATTCCTAGATGGCAGAGGTGAAGAGTAGCTGCAGAGTGGCTGGAGGCGATCACTACCGTCCCACAGGGGAAAACCAACTTGTCTTCTTTTCAACCCCTAATTCTTTGAATGATGTAACATTATGGCAGGAGTGTGGGGTGTGGGCAATGAGTCTATCACTAAGTCATCATAAAGTCATTGAGTCAATGATAGTGAGTCTCTCACCATTGAAAACATAATCCAATTTGCCTTCTCAGATTCAAACCTCACACTTACCCCACATTGAACGCCATCTGCCCATGTTGTGCCCAGTTACTTCATTTTTCTATGCCTGTTTCTACCTTCCTGCTCCCATTAGGACAACTTATTGTGTTTCCTGACATAGTGACATGTGCAAACTTGGATATACAACTCCTAACCTAACCCTAACCCTATTCCTTCACCGAAGGCATTAAACCCAGACCTGATCCCAGCTCTGACCATTAAACCCAGATCTGATCCCATCCCAGACCATTAAACCCAGACCTGATCCCATCCCAGACCATTAAACCCAGACCTGATCCCATCCCAGACCATTAAACCCAGACCTGATCCCATCCCAGACCATTAAACCCAGACCCGATCCCAGCTCTGACCATTAAACCCAGACCTGATCCCATCCCAGACCATTAAACCCAGACCCGATCCCAGCTCTGACCATTAAACCCAGACCTGATCCCATCCCAGACCATTAGACCCAGACCTGATCCCAGCTCTGACCATTAAACCCAGACCTGATCCCATCCCAGACCATTAAACCCAGACCTGATCTCAGCTCTGACCATTAAACCCAGATCCAATCCCAGCTCAGACCATTAAACCCAGACCTGATCCCATCCCAGACCATTAAACCCAGACCTGATCCCAGCTCTGACCATTAAACCCAGACCCGATCCCAGCTCTGACCGTTAAACCCAGACCTGATCCCATCCCAGACCATTAAACCCAGGCCTGATCCCAGCCCAGTGCACTAAAAGCACAGTTTATCTCTAGCCAGACAATTTACAGCAACAGCTGATCTCAGAACCAGGGCTTTGTTTCAGACTTGACCCTAAACCACAGTGACTTAGCCTTGATACAAGCCCAGAAGATGGAGGAATGGGGGGAGGGCGCAACTTAAAATACAACGGGGGGAGTGGGAAAAGTAACGAAAAGAAGAGAAATGTGGGTACAGAGGGAAAACAACTTCCATATCATGTGCAACAGTTTACTCTGTTATAAATAACATCGTTTCAGATGAGAAAAATGCAGTCAATAAAGAGGCTGCGATAGTTCATTAGTTGCGGTTTTAAGGATTAATGGTGATGTGGATAACGTTACTGGCGTCTGCACTGTAATTTCTATTTCAGGCTGACAAAAAGCCTCTTTTGATGTACGCTCTGATTATTGATCACTGTCATTCCGTTCCATTGCATCTGCTCCCAGGACTTGGTAATTTTTTACTGTAAGATCTGTTTCTGATGTGAGTTATGAAGTGGAGTCTTTGTGCGTTTGTTTGTCAGCACAAAACAAAAATTCAATAGCACTAGTGTGAAGGAAATAAATGTTGCGCCGAGAAAAAGGGCAGAGTCATCAGTGAGGCCTCACCGAGGGGAAAGATACAACTCGACACCACGCACATCCAGGTGGATTTTGCCAGTACCCGTTTTCCCCAAAGCATAGGCGGATTCTTCAATTACCCATGGAAAAAAAAGAAATAAGTCGCGTTTATATCGCGCCTTTAATGCAGTAAAACGTCCCAAGGCTCTTCATCAGACAAAGTTTGACACCGAGACACATAAGCAGATATTAGGACAGGTGACCAAAAGCTTTGGTCAAAGAGGTAGGTTTTAAGGAACATCTTGAAAGAGGAGAGAGAAGGAGAGAGGCGGATTGGGGATTGAATTCTAGAGCTTAGGGCCTTGGCCGCTGAAGGCACAGCCGCCAACGGTGGAGCAGAGGAAATTGGGGATGCGCAAGAGGCCAGAATTGGAGGAGTTGCAGAGATCTCGGAGGGTTGTGGGGCTGGAGGAGGTTACAGAGACAGGGAGGGTGGGGGGGGGGGGGGGGGTGGCGAGGCCATGGAGGCATTTGAAAACAAGGATGAGAATTTTGAAATCGAGGCGTTGCCGGACCGGGAGCCAATGTCGGTCAGCGAGCAGATGGGGTGATGGGCGAACGGGACATGGTGCGAGTTAGGATCCAGGCAGAAGATTTTCGAATGAGCTCAAGTTTACGGAGGCTGGAAAGTGGGAGGCCGGCCAGCAGAGCATTGGAATAGTCGAGTCTGGAGGTAACGAAGGCACGGATGAAGGTTTCACCACCAGCCTCTGATGCCCCGCTCCCCTGTTTAAAGTGCCACTGAGTGCATTAATGATCAGCTGGTTACCTACTTTCAGCAACATGCTTACCAAACCTCCGAATGGTCATAGAGTCATAGAGTTATATAGCACAGAAAGAGGCCCTTCGGCCCATCGTGTCCGCGCCGGCCATCAAGCCCTGTCTATTCTAATCCCATTTTCCAGCACTTGGTCCGTAGCCTTGTATGCTATGGCATTTCAAGTGCTCATCTAAATGCTTCTTGAATGTTGTGAGGGTTCCTGCCTCTACCACCCTTTCAGGCAGTGAGTTCCAGATTCCAACCACCCTCTGGGTGAAAAAGTTTTTCCTCAAATCCCCTCGAAACCTCCTGCCCCTTACCTTGAAACTATGCCCCCTGGTTATTGACCCCTCTACTAAGGGGAAAAGTTCCTTTCTATCTACCCTATCTAGAAACATAGAAACATAGAATCTAGGAGCAGGAGTAGGCCATTCGGCCCGTCGAGCCTGCTCCACCATTCAATACGATCATGGCTGATCATCCAAATCCAGCACCCCGTCCCTGCTTTAATCCCCACAGTACACATATCCCACCCTACCCCCGTAACCCCACGTATTTAATTCCCCCTAACATATCCCATCCTATCCCCATAACCCCACATATTTAATCCCCCCCTAACACTAAGGGTCAATTTATCATAGCCAAATCAACCTAACCCGCACATTATGCCCCTCATAATTTTGTACACCTCAATCAGGTCCCCCCTCAGCCTTCTCTGCTCTAAGGAAAACAACCCCAGCCTGTCCAGTCTCTCTTCATAGCTGAAGCGCTGCGGCCCAGGTAACATCCTGGTGAATCTCCTCTGCACCCTCTCCAATGCAGGTGTGAGGCTGTTGACTAGAGGCAGTCTCACAATCGGTGGCCTTGGGAGTCACGTGGCTGAGCTCGCTCCCAAGTTTCGAGACAATGTCCAAGCCTAAACTTCTTCACCTCGACGTGAAAGCGGCAGTATTACTGCAGCCTCAGTACTCATGGAATGTTGTGCAATGCTTTACCTTTGATTCGCTCCTTTAAATAAATGACATTTATTCACACAACCTCATACTTTGCTGCAGCGAATAAGAACAGCAATTAGGAAGCAGGTTAGATACTTAGACATCCTATTCAATATTATGATTGATTAGATATCTTACTTAGCAAAATAGGGTCTTCTCGTCAAAAGTGACAGCATCATTAGACTATATCCAGTCAGAACATTTTATTCTGGGAACAATGGGCTCCATTGAAGATAGCTGACTCTACAAGGGCATTCACAATTTATAATCGCTTTTTTTTTCCCGTGGAAATCTACTGCAAGGAATATTTTTTCCTCATCATTTTTCCCCCTTCCTCGCCAGGCATGGCTCCTTGCTGGGATGCGGTTCCTGCTCTGCCCTTCAGTCAAAATGCCATTGATCATTCGCGTCTGAGCCTTGACGATGAGTGTGACTCAGCTGGGGGCGGAGGTGGGGGGCAGGGTCGAGCATTCCACCCTCCTCCAATGTCTACCCACTAGTGTCGCCAGCTCTGGTTGGACGTATTTCTGGAGGTTTCATCACATGACCGCCCGCCTCCAACCGCCCCGCCCCCCACCGTCCTGCCATTGGTCGCCCCGACACATCCACCCTCGCAGCGCACTGCCTTCCCATGGCCAATTGGAAAGCAAATAGGCTCTTAATTACCCAATAGAATACAAGAGCAGGGGGGTTATGCTTCAACTGTATAAAACACTAGTTAGGCCTCAGCTGGAGTACTGCGTGCAGTTCTGGTCACCACATAACAGGAAAGATGTGATTGCACTAGAGAGGGTACAGAGGAGATTTACAAGGATGATGCCGGGAGTAGAGAATCTTAGCTATGAGGAAAGACTGGATAGGCTGGGTCTGTTTTCCTCGGAACAGAGGAGGCTGAGGGGAGACCTTATTGAGATGTATAAAATTATGAGGGGCATAGATAAAGTGGATAGAAAGGACCTATTTCCCTTAGCAGAGGGGTCAAAATCCAGGGGGCACAGATTTAAAGTAATTGGGGGAAGCTTTAGAGGGGATTTGAGGGGAAATTTCTTCACCCAGAGGGTTGTGGGGGTCTGGAACTCACTGCCTGAAAGGGTGGTAGAGGCAGGAACCCTAACCACATTTAAAAATTACTTGGATGTGCACTTGGGATGCTCTAACCTGCAGGGCTACGGACTAGGAGCTGGGAAATGGGATTAGGCTGGATAGCTCTTTGTTGGCCGGCGCGGACACGATGGGCTGAAATGGCCTCCTTCCGTGCTGTAACTTTCTATGATTCTATGATTCTAGGATTCTTGACAGTCAATCAAACGGCTTCTTTTTTTATCCCACCTCTAACATTTTTATCATTAATAAATGCTCAAAGAAAATGAAAAATGCACACATGGGGGAAATATTCGGTTGCTTTGCACCTCCCGTTAGCGCCCTAAGAGGGCGCTAACGGGGTGCAAAGCAGCTAGCACCCGGGCGCGAAATTGACCAGTCGTTTTGCGGCGGCGCTAAACACTACCGCCACGATCTCCTGCGCCCGCAGATCGTGGCGTCAGTCAAGCGTGCAACGCCCCAGTAGTGCCCCGGACCGGATATTGAGTCGCGCCTGCCGCTAGGAACGACAGGTAGAGGGGAATGTTTTCAAGTCGGGAAGGGGCTGGGGGAGCGCTATTTGAAAGCAGGCGCTTCCTGCCTTTTCTTGTCGGCAAAATTTTTGGTTTTAACGCTGTCCTAAGGAGTTTTGGCCCTCAGCACCACTTTTGAGGTTCCTAAGTGCCGAGCTCTATCCGTGGGCCTATCCAGCAGTGCTTCCAACACAATTGCTTTTGAGGTCTCTCCAGGCCGAGATTCAAGGCTGCAATGAGCAGGGAGTGGCTGGCCAGCAAGATGGCCCCTCCCCTTTAAGAACTGGACGGCACCAGTGTGTCTGGCTTCCATGGTAACTGACATCGCCTGAGCTTCGGTAGCGTTCTGAGGTAGCACCTCGCTCCCTGACGTTTGCGCCTTAAGAGAGGTGTGTAGCACCTGATTTAGTGCTCAAATCACCTCCAGGGGCGATAGAGGCAAATTTTGCAGTCAGAGGCGATAATTAGCGCCGGGCGCTAAACTTTGCGCCCGGCCGATATTAGCGCCCCAAAATGGGCGATACCGAATTTTTCCCCCATAGTATTTTTTTAACGTCCCCCTGATATCTCTCCTGGGTTGCGCTTGGCAGTGTCCTGACGATTAATCTTTAATTCCTGGAGGTTTCAGGTAAATCCTGGAGGTTTGCCAACTCTACCACAGACCCGTACCTCTAGCAGTGTATCACCAGCAGGGCTGGGAATCAGGGTTATAGAGATTAATCTTTGCGGGTGGAAGTCTGTTTTCAAGAGTGCCTTTACGAGTTTATCGCACAAGTGCACAGAGGAACTTTTCCCTCATCGTCACGGCAGCTTTATATTCGAGGGCACTGGGTAGTGCATTTGATTGGAAAGAAAATTCAGACTCATTTGGTAATTTCAGTCGGCCAAACCATCTGAGTAGTTGGTGCATGGAAATTGAAATGTCACACTGGTGCATCAGTGTCCTACAGTTGGGGTTACTGTGCAATGCTACACCTGATCTGGGAGCACCTGAACCACACACCTCTTGTCCAAAGTGGACAATTCTCAGTTCCCCAGCACTGACCTCCCTCACCCTGAAGAACACAAAGGGCGACAACATTTTATAAGATTACAGCTTTTGCGTTCTCATCTAGATTAATTAAACCTCTGGGTGACTTACCTCAGAGTATTGTTGAGGCTAATTGGCAAGTAGATGTCCCAATTAGGTTTGATTTATGCAGCAACGTTTTTGGAGTCTGGGCTTTTTATTGGCTGTAAAACCGACCGCAAAAGCCGGCTATCGGCAAACGGCAAAGTTATGGGGAGGTATTCCACTTCAGCGGTCCCAGTCTACGATGGCATCACCGAGGGGGAAAATCTCCCCCCGTGCTCCCATCTCTGAATGGACGGTGGGAGGAATGAGTCAGGTAAAACATTTTAAACTTTAGTAAGAAGTGTAAGTAGTTGGAATTGATAGAATAGAATCTGAACAGATATAAAAACTGGCAAAATTCAAGTTAAGATAGATAGAAAATAAATGTGTTCAAGTATCATAGAATCACAGAAATTTACGGCACAGAAGGAGGCCATTGTGTTTGTGCCGGTAAACTGTGATAATTATATTTTTGCGGTTTTTTTTGTGTTTAGTAGTTTAGAGGTAATATTACAGTATTGAAGCTATTCCCGATGGAATAACTTTATTTTTGTAACACTAGCTTTTATTTAGTGCCCATTGCATGTTCTGAAAAACAAACAAGACAGATCCACCAGGGCAGATAGAAGTTTCCTTGAAGCTGTTGGCAGACGAAGGACAAACAGTCCTCCCTCAGCTGATATCATCGGAGAAAGGATTAGCTGGTCATTCATCTGGTGGTTATTTGTGGGATAAAATGACTACTGCATTTGTCTGCCTAACAACAGACACATTACTTATAGAAACATGGGGACAGGATTCGGCCCAATCAGCCCCTCGAACCTGTTCCGCCTTTCAATTAGATCATGGCTGACCTGTATCGTAACTCCATTTACCCACCTTAGTTCCGTAACCTTCAATACTCTTGCCTAACAAAAATCTATCAATCTCAGTTTGGAAATTTTCAATTGACCCCCCAGCTCAACAGTTTTTTGAGGGAGAGGGTTCCAGATTTCCACTACGCTTTGTGTGAAGAAATGCTTCCTTAAATCACCTCTGAATGGCCTGGCTCTAATTTTAAGGTTATGGCCCCCTGGTCTGAGAATCCCCCACCAGAGGAAGTAGTTTCTCTCTGTCTACCCTATCAATTCCTTTAATCATCTTAAGCACCTCAATTAATTCACCCTTTATCTTCAAAACTCAAGGAAATACAAGCCTAGTCTATGCAAACTGTCCTCATGTTAGCCTTAGCGTGTCAGCCATGGTAGCACGCTCTGAGTCATGGAGGTTGTGGGTTCATATTCCCACTCCAGAAACTTGAGCACAAAAATTTAAGCTGACACTCGCAGTGCTGAGGGAGTGCTGCACTGTCAGAGGGGCCGTCTTTCGGATGAGATGTTAAACCGAGGCCCCGCCTGCTCTCCCAGGTGGGCGTAGAAGATCCCATGGCACTATTTCTATAGAAGATCAGGGGAGTTCTCCCCGGTGTCCTGGGCCAATATTTGTCCCTCAATCAACATCACTAAAAAAAACCCAGATTATCTGGTCATTAACACATTGCTGTTTGTGGGAGCTTGCAAGTGCAAATTGGCTGCCGACATTACAACAGTGACTACACTTCAAAAAGTACTTCATTGGCTGTAAAGCGCTTTTGGACGTCCTGAGGTCGTAAAAGGCGCTATAGAAATGCAAGTCTTTCTTTTTCTCATAAATAAACCCTTTTAGCCCAGGTATTGGCCCAAAAATTAGTCTTGCTACGCGAGAGTACACACTGTGTACTCTCGCGTATTCTGTCTCCAATTGCCGGTTTTCTGCATGCACTGCGCATGCGCTGAAAACCGGCACTTGGTGAATGGAAAAGGGGGCGGGTCCTAGGTGCACCACGTGCGCGCTACAGGCTGCGCGCACGCTGTGCACTTAGTGGTTTCAACGCGCAGGTAAGTACGGAAGATTCTACACATAAAAAAAGGAGGAGTAAGACCCACTTTTAACAAGGTAAGTAGTGAATTAAGTATTTATTTGAATTTTTTTTAACAGGTATATCTTTTTTAGAGACTTTAAAGACAGGTAAGTTTATTTTTATAACTTTTTAAAAGATTTTAAATTTTTTCAAAAATTTAATTTTTTATTTAAAATGGTTAATTTATTTAACTATACTTATTTTATTAATGTGATGGTTTTTAAAAAAAAATTAATTGAGGTTTAGCGGTTCTTTTGGGGGGCTATAGTATTCATAACTTTCACAGCACTTATGTGAAAGTTATGAATGGAAGATGGTGTGCTGCCACTGGCTCTAACTGAGTCACGTGATCCCACAGCTCGCACGAATTAACTACGCCGGTGGGATACGCAAGCCCAGCACAGCAGCTGTCCAGAACATCAAGTTCGTGCGAGCTGGAACTGAAAAAGCCAACGCGGAGTGAGAGATCGCGGGGAGGCCTTACCCTCGCACGAAGGCTTCCTCACGAATTTTTGGGCCAATATTCTGGTGAATCTGCACTGCACCCTCTCCAAAGCCAATATATTCTTCCTGAGGTGTGGTGCCCAGAACAGGACTTGACAGAGGATGTTTCCCCCTGGCTGGGGAGTCTAGAACCAGGGGTCACAGTCTCAGAATAAGGGGTCGGCCATTTCGGACTGAGATGAGGAGAAATTTCTTCACTCGGAGGGTGGTGAGTCTTTGGAATTCTCTATCCCAGAGGGCTGTGGAGGCTCAGTCGTTGAGTATATTCAAGACAGAGACGGATAGATTTTTGGATGTTAAGGGAATCAAGGGATATGGGGACAGTGCGGGAAAGTGGAGAAGCCGTGATCTTATTGAATGGCGGAGCAGGCTCGAGGGGCCAAATGGCCTACTCCTGCTCATATTTCTTATGTTCTTATGTTCTTAACTGAACGTACTTCAAAAATAATGAACTGCACAAGAAGCACTTTGAGAAATTTGAACACACAGCTCTATGTAAACGCACAGGTGCATTATTCTCGAATTCCAGAAAAAGCGTAAACTTTCCTTACAACACGGTATGGGAATGTACATGTTGCCACTTTGTATGCAAAGTTGCCGATACCAAAGGATATTTTTCATGAAATGGAACGATGAGTGAATAGCAAACAATAAGAAAGGCTTAGAATTGATTAGCATGTCTAGCAGGGAATATTAGAGAGAAGGAACAGGAATTTGATATTTCAATCCCAAAGCTATTTTTCTAAATCTTCTCTATAGTTCCCATGAGACGCTGCCTTTGGAAATCATAGCCTCAAACATTAAACATCAAGGCCCATCCATCACTGTGCATATCAGCAATTAGAACACCAGCACTAAAATGTCAAAGATGACCTAAATCACGGCATGGGCTGACAAACGAATTCGCAACAAACTAGCTACTATCTTGAATCCATTTATATAAGGGACACACAACATATATAAAAAAAAATCAATTTTTTGACAATTCCTATTTGCAATTAGATTGCATTGTGTAATATGATCTTGCCTAGAAAACTTTTAGCAAGGGCTTGACAAATGTACAAATGTGAAGTAATGCGTGCCTAAAAAGCCGTGGCAGATTTCACTTGGTTACTCCACCCAGAGTCCGCTTGAGTCGGGAAGTTTTAATTGCTCATTATTGGGCCCAATAAAATCCAATGTTGGTTTTTTTTAACGCCGGATGGTTTTATAAAAATTTCTCAGGTAGAAAGTGACAACGGAGTGACATTTTCAACCAGCTCGAGTAAAAGATCCCGTGGCACTTCTTCAAGGAAGAGCAGGGGAGTTCCCTTTGTGCGTCTGCGCCTTCATTCCTCCCACAACCGACAAAAAAAAAACCCCAAAACAGATGATGTGGTCATTGTCTCGTTGGCTGTTTTGTGGGAGCTTGCTGTGCGTAAATCGGCCGCGGAGTTTCCCGACATTACAACAGTGACTACTCTTCAAAAGTACTTTGTTGACTGTGAAGTACTTTGGTCCGCCCTGAGGGCGTGAAAGGCGCTATAGCAATGTACGTTCTTCCTTTCGTTAACACTGACCTTCAAAAGTAATCAATTGGCTGTGAAGCGCTTTTGGGATGTCTTAAGGAAATGAAAAAGAGCTACCTGAATACAGTTTCTTTCTTTTTATCATTGGGCGGTGTTTTATGAATCCTGGGACAGACTTTATGGGGTGACATTTTTTTTCTTCAGCCACTGAGTGTTAAGCATCGCCTGAGCAGAGCGCAGAGAGGAGAATCTGGTGGTGAGGATCGCAACCTCCTCTGACGGAACCCAACGGATTTTCCTTCCATCCATTTCAATCGAAGGAAAGTCGGGCTGGTTCTGTAATGGATGTGCGAAGCTCCCTGCCAGGTTATCCTTTCTGAAGGTGCTTAACGCCTAGGCGGTGAAGACTACGATCGACCCCTACGATTTTAACATTCCCTACAACTTGGAGTGACAGGAACTGGTCTGAGGGGGTTTGAGTGCACAGGTCAGTCCACTCTACATAGTCTTACATCCTATTTGACCAAAAAAATTCTGGTGGGGCCACCTCATCTCCATGACTGGAGACCCCAGTACCTCCAATTCATAAAATCTACCCCTCCCCCCCCCGCCCCCCCAGCGAACATCCATAGGGTGAATTGTGCAATATAAGAATGCAAATGACTCAACACATAAGGATTAAATTTGCTTGCCCACTATTTTAATCTTCTGTGTGCTAATTCTTCTTCCTTCCTGAAAAGTTGCTTCCTACTCCAGTCTTGAGCACAAAATCCAGGCTGACACTCCAGTGCAGTACTGAGGGGGGCGCTGCACCGTCGGAGGTGCCGCCTTTCAGAAGAGACGGTAAAGCATGGCCCGTCTGCCCTCTCGGGGATGTTAAAGATCCCATGGCAGTGTTCCGAAGAAGAGCAGGGGAGTTATCCCCAGTGTCCTGGCCAATATTTACACTCAACTAACATCACTGAAAAAAAATATGGTCATCATCACATTGCTGTTTGTGGGAGCTTGCTGTGCGCAATTTGGCAGCCGCGATTCCCACATTACACCAAAGGCACTGTATGAATGCCAGTCTTTCTTTCTTCATTTCTTTCTTTCTAAACCTCTTGATAGAGCAGAGAGCTAGGAGTGGATGAAGGTGACCCTGGGTGCTCAAACTACAACAGTTTTCCAGTCCTCCTGACCGACTATGATGAGCACAAGAAAATCACCAAATAACCACTTCAAAGAAGAGCGGGGAGGCCAGTCCAGTGTCTGGAGAAAAACAGATGGTCATCAGGAGGAATATTTCATATTTAAGTACCTTTGGGGTCAGAGCGCACCGTGCAATAGCAGTAACAAATGTGTTAACACTTCCGTCTGAAACCCCTTGACCGCTATTTAAATGGAGTTTGAACTGATTAACTGACGAAAGAATTTTCGATCAACGCATTAATTTATTCATTACTAACAGTGTCTTAAATATCCGCTCCCTCCACCACGTGGCAGCAACAACACTCAAGAAGCTCGACACCATCCAGGACAAAGCAGCCCACTTGATTGGCACCCCATCCGCCACCTTAAACATTCACTCCCTCCACCACCGGCGCACCGTGGCTGCAGTGTGTACCATCTACAAGATGCACTGCAGCAACTCGCCAAGGCTTCTTCGGCAGCGCCTCCCAAACCCGTGACCTCCACCACCTAGAAGGACAAGGGCAGCCAGCGCATGGGAACACCACCACCTCCAAGTTCCCCTCCAAGTCACAAACTATCCTGACTTAGAAGTATATCGCCGTTCCTTCATCGTCGCTGGGTCAAAATCCTGGAACTCCCTCCCTAACAGCACTGTGGGAGTACCTTCACCACACGGACTGCAGCGGTTCAAGAAGGCGGCTCACCACCACCTTGGGATGGACAATAATTGCTGGCCTTGCCAATGACACCCATATGCCAAGAATAAATTTTTAAAAATATTGCACAATGCAATTTTACTGCAGCTTTCTTTTTTAAAATTAGAAGTGAACTGTGGATCTTAAACTATTGTATGGTAAGAGAGATAAAGTCATCTTCTGAAACAGCGAACAGTATGACAACAAAAGTAATTCTTTTAAAGCATTACAGTGGAGCTTACAATGAGTAACATTGCAACATAATAGATTAATGTCGTAGCTGGGTGAAAAAGTAATTAGGAATTAAATTAACTGCTGAACTTTGGGAGGAACTTGCATAGATTTATGGGACTGAAGGAAAAGAATTGTTGCTTTATTCAACGTATGTGATATTAAGACATGTGCAGTCACGTAGACTCAGATAATCGGGGGTGTTTCCCTCTGGTCATTTTGTGTACCAACATCACAAACAAAAGCCGGAAGATTTCCTCTATTCGGTGTTCCTAGTGAAATCGTAAACATGTTCAGAAAGATCAGAAGAAATCTTCCTGGATTTGTAAGAAAGTACTCCCCAAATATATTAAAAGGATGAGGCTTCATCGATATTTTAGATTTTTAGGAACTTGGAACTTGCATTCCTTTAGCGTCTTTCATGACCTCAGGACGTCCGATGGCACTTTACAGTCAATGAAGTGCTTTTTGAAGTGTAGTCACTGCTGTAATGTAGGAATTGCGGCAGCCAATTTGCATGCAGCAAGCTCCCACAAACAGCAATGTGATAATGATCAGATAATCTGGTGTTGGTGATGTTGGTTGAGGGATAAATATTGGCCCAGGACACCGGGAAGAACTCCCCACCTACTCTTCTTCTAATAGTGCCATGGGATCGTTTACATCCATCCGAGAGGGCAGACCTGTCCTCGGTTAAATGTGTCATCCGAAAGACAGTTTTAGCACCTGTAGGATTCTGAAGGTTGAATATTGGTCGAATTTAACTCCCCGTGCCCACCGGTATCTCAAATCTGATGTCAGAAATGAGATATTTCATACCTCGACACTCTACGGGGTAAATGTTACGATTTAGCGCTCCCGCAACTGAGTCTCACTCGAAGGGAGGGCAGATCAGACAATTGGATGATGAGGTCACCACGCCAATCTCACACCCCTCCCAGTTTTGGATTTTAATGATCGGAAAATGAGGGAGGGAGGGCGAGGCTCTACATTAAGGGCACTAATTTTCAGAATTTACCCCTATCTCGTATGCACAGCATTTCCACTCTGGTATCACAGAATCATAGAATCATAGAATGGTTACAGAACTGAAGAAGGCCATTCGACCCGTCGAGCCCGTGCCGGCTCTCAGCTAGTCCCACTCCCCCGCCCTTTCCCCGTAGCCCTGCAATTTTTTTTCCTTCAGATACTTATCCAACTTCCTTTTGAAAGATAAGATTGAGTCTGCCTCCACCACCCTTTCAGGCAGCGCATTCCAGATCTTAAGCACTCGCTGCATAAAAAAGTTTTTTCTTACTTCGCCTTTGGTTCGTTTGCTAATCACCTTAAATCTGTGTCCTCTGGTTCTCGACCCTTCTGCCAATGGGAACAGTTTATCTCTATCTACTCTGTCCAGACCCCTCATGATTTTGAACACCTCTATCAAATCTCCTCTCAATCTTCTCTGCTCCAAGGAGAACAACCCCAGCTTCTCCAGTCTATCAACGTAACTGAAGTCCCTCATTTTCAGATGGCAGCTGTTGATGATTCTGCTATACCCATCTACACCTCTTCTAGACTCATCTTTTGTTTCTTAACTTGTCCCATTACCATCTCCTCTTGCCTTGCACCATCATCCCTTTTGTCTCTTAATCCCTCCTGCCTTCCACCCTATCACAGACCTTCCCTTTTGTTCTTTCCTCCCCTCCCCCCTTTACCTGCCCCTACACTTGCTTAAAAACCTGTTCCATCTCCAACTTCTTCCAGTTCTGACGAAGGGTCATCGACCTGAAACATTAACTCTGTTTCTCTCTCCACAGATGCTGCCTGACCCACTCAGTATGTCCAGCATTTTCTGTTTTTATACCAGCACAGACTAGTTGGGCCGAATGGCCTGTTTCTGTGGTGTATACTCTATGCAACATCTTTCAGAAACAGCTCTAACCACTTTACATACAATGAATGACTATGAAGTGCAGTCACTTTATAGAAGCTGAAGAGGACAACCATCCACTACAGCAGAGATCAATGACCAGTCAGTTTGCGTTTAGATAGTTTTAGCTGAGTGTTGCTCAGGACACTGGGAGAACTCTCTGCTCTTCTTCATTATATTGTTAGCTGATGATTTATATTGAAGATGAAGGGCATTTGTTTGGCAAGACTTTGGAATGAACTACTGATTTGTACTTGAAGTTAGTAGTCACTTGAATACTTTTTCAACTGTTTCTGCAAATTTGAGAGGACACGTTAGGACAGAACTAAAGCAAAGTACTGCGGATGCTGGAAATCTATATTAGGACCATATTACAAGCGGATAGAAATACATTGTGTACGAATTGACTCTATGACCTTGTCAGATTCCATTGTGTGGATGGCTAGTTGGCAATGTAGGGACACTCTTGAAGGTTGGGTGACGGGCAATCTGCAGTTTGTTCCTCTTACATTTGTCATCTGACCCATGGGAGTTGACATTATTTTTTTTTAAATGGAACTGGCCCATGGCAGGTGACATGCATATTGCATGAGCACTTCACATAGGTCACTCTAGCGTAGCGTAGTAGAAAAATAGACAAAGAAGAGAGGGTAACGATAATTCAGTCTGAAAGCTCCTCGGAAGATAATCCTTGCATCTACATGTGCAATGTGCTTTTCAATGCGCATTACTTTGTATCTCACTGCATCAATCAAAGGCATTTCTATTCACCAAACATATATACCAGACCCCGAATTCTTGAAAAGCCAGTGAGAACCAAGGGCACTTACAGTAATGCCTTTTAATCATAATGACAGAAACAAGTGCTTGTGCACCTTTTTAATTTGCTACAGTACGGTCTAATTACTTTAATTAGTCCTTGCAATTTCCAACTTGCAGGTGCCTGCAAAATAACACTGCAGGTCAAAATTACTCATTCAGAATGTTTCGACTACATTTATTCAAACAGTTCTACTTAATAAACCAGATTCTGGTCTATTAAGTAGAACTGTTTGAATAAATGTAGGCAAATGGCACGTTGGCCTTTATTGCAAGGGGGTTGGAGTATGAGAGTAAGGAAGTCTTGCTACCATTGTACAGGGCTTTGGTGAGATCACACCTGGAGTACTGTGCACAGTTTCACTCTCCTTATCTGAGGAAGGATACCCTTGCCTGAGAGGCGGTGCAACGGAGGTTCACTAGATTGCTCCCTGGGATGAGAGGGTTGTCCGATGAGGAGAGATTGAGTAGAATGGGCCTATATTCTCTGGAGTTTAGAAGAATGAGAGGTGATCTCATTGAAACATATCAGATTCTGAGGGGGATTGACAGGGTAGATGCTGAGAGGTTGTTTCCCCTGGCTGGAGAGTCTAGAAATAGTCTAAGGATAAGGGGTCGGCCATTTAAGACTGAGATGAGGAGCAATTTCTTCACTCAGAGGGTTGTGAATCTTTGGAATTGTCTACCCCAAAGTGGGGTCGATGCTGAATCGTTGAGTATGTTCAAGGCTGTGATAGATAGATTTTTGGACTCTAGGGGAATCAAGGGATATGAAGATGGAGTGGAATTGAGGTCGAAGATTAGCCATGATTTTATTCTTATGTTCTTAAGTTCTTATTCTGCTGGTCTAATGTATCAGAATATACAGCGAGTTGGAAATGCTGCTAAACCTGTCATAATGTTACAGTGCTACTTAAGCTGGAGGTATTAACCCTTTCAATAGTGTAAGCCTACCTAAGTTCACGACTGGTCACCTTTTTTATGAGCATCGCTGGCAAGGCCAGCATTTATTGCCCATCCACAGTTACCCCTTGAGAAGGAGGTGATGGGCCTTCTTCTTGAACCGCTGCAGTCCGTGTGGTGAAGGTGCTCCCCCAGTGCCGTTCGGGAGGGAGTTCCAGGATTTTGACCCAGCGACGATGAAGGATCGGCGATATATTTCCAAGTCAGGATGGTGTGTGACTTGGAGGGGAACTTGGAGGTGGTGGTGTTCCCATGCGCCTGCTGCCCTTGTCCTTCTAGGTGGAAGAGGTCGCGGGTTTGGGAGGTGCTGCCGAAGAAGCCTTGGCGAGTTGCTGCAGTGCATCTTGTAGATGGTACACACTGCAGTCACGGTGCGCCGGTGGTGGAGGGAGTGAATGTTTAAGGTGGTGGATGGGGTGCCAATCAAGCGGGCTGCTTTGTCCTGGATGGTGTCGAGCTTCTTGAGAATTGTCGCAGAAGCATTTGATAACCCACGCAGCAGTAGGAAACTAGACTTTCCTTCCAAGGGCCTCGGTTAGTTGTTTCCTTGATTTGTTCAACCAGGATAAATGGGTATGGAAGGATATTGAAGGCCTAAGCTCCAGTTAATTACTGCATTCTTACTTGAATTGGATTTTTTTGCAGGGGAGGGGGGGCAGGGGCGGGGGGGCAAAGTGAAGTTGCCCTGTCAGACAGTATCAACCTCCTTGTGGGAAGGAGGAGTTATTGGGGACCCACACCTAAATTCAGGGTGCTTGAGGAATCTTCTTTGGCCATCACCAGTCAACCAACATCTGCCTCCTTGTGAGAGGAAAGAGTTAATGAGGAGCCACACCTAAAGTTAGGGGGCTTGGGGGAACTGTTCTTTGGCCCCGGCCCCAGCCATGTAAAATCAGCTGGAGCCCTGCCCTGTTGCAGTTGGATTCATAAAGCTACCTTTCCATTCTGATGGCACAGTGCAAAGTTGTGTTTATTTTGATGGTAGCGGAGGTACTTCATCACATTTTGCTCCCTGCATTGGCTTATTTTGTTGGAGAGGCTGCCATTTTGTCGTGTTTTCCTTGCCAACTTTTCCTATAGCCAGTTGACTGCTGGGTTTGCTCCGACTGGCTGCTTCTCTAGGCGCAGGGAGCACTATTGCAAGAAGCGGGGGGGGGGGGGGGGGGGGGGGGGGGGGCGGGGGGAGGGGGGGCCAGCTTTGCAATTTTTAGTGCGATCAGCCTGAAATTGACAACATCCTTATTTCAGGGCTTAGGTTCATACTAGTAGCTCGCTTGAAAAAACAAACTTCAAGCAGTGTAATTGATAACGCAATCCCCTTCTCAGCAGATATCCATTCAGATTCCCATTAAAGGTGTCAAGTGACCTTCAGCCTGGAAGTCGGAAAATTGCTTTCACCATTCACTTTGCCTCTAAACCCAATTATTCCATTGGCATTGTCAATAACTACCATGCAGTGTAACAATACCCTCAATATTTGACAAAAATCACCCTTGTCTTTCTTCAGCTCCTCCGTCTTTCATGATATCTGTGTGGATCCACTGCAGTATTGTGAGTCAATGGATAACTGTATGGTCTTGTGTAATTTACAATAGATTATCAGGGCCACTGATCGACAGTGAGTGAATAAGTCAAATTGCATGATTGCTGCGGGATTGTTATTTGCATTTTCGGGCTTGAATCTGACGATTGCGCGCATACTTACCCACAATAGGGAGGTGTCTCCTCTCCCAGTCCGCTGGCTTAAGCAGCAGATCTGGGGCTGGTGGTGGTGGGAAGCCAACCGGGGATTCGCTCCCCATCGATCGACAACTATTTCTGGGATGTTCTGCTGAAAGTGACATTGCACCTAGAGTACACCTGGCCAAATATGGCTGCCATAGCAGCACTGGGCATAAGACAGTGTGTTATTGGTGTTCATTGTTGGCAAAAGAACACTTACATTTTAAAAGGCCTACTGCTAGACTCTGGGAACCAACTAATTTTTTTTTTAAATGGACTTGTCTTGCCTTTGGGGAACAGTGTGAAATAGTGGAAGGATTTGCAGGCTGATTAACAGTCTGAGTAGCCATGTTAATGTTCCATGGCTGTAACCATCTTGATAGGATGGTTAGTCCTACATGGCGGTGAGGGTTTTTTGGGCTCCCACAACTCATATGATGGAGGGGCACCCACACCCACCAGATATGAGTATGTGTCAACCCAGAATTCAGAGCTGCAGCTCTCTGACTCCAGTTGCCAGGACGGTCTGTGGAGTGGGGTTTGAACTCTGCACCTTCTGGCCCAGAGGCGGGAATGCTACCACTGCGCCAAAGGCTCACTCCTGCTACACTGCTATAGGCAGTCAAGGCCTGCAGCAGCCATTTTGTTCACCCTGCCCAAGTAGGTCCTGTCGGTTCAGGCAGGAAAACCCTACGGGGGGCCCACCAGAAATATGATAATTAAACCGATCCCCAGACATCCGCTGGAGTCAGTCCTCGGCCAAACGGGCAGGCGAGAAGCCCCCACAAATCTCACAAACACACACTTAAAGAAAGAAAAACTTGCATTTCTACAGCGCCTTTCACAACCTCAGGACGTCCCAAGGGGCTTCACAGCCAATGAAGTATTTTTGAAGTGTAGTCACTGTTGTAATGTAGGAAACGCGGCAGCCAATTTGAGCACAGCAAGGTCCCACAGAACAGCGATATGATAATGCCCAGATCATCTGTTGATTGAGGGATAACTACTGGCCAGGACACCAGTAAAATCCCCGAGGCAGACGGGGCCTCGGTTTAATGTCTTACCCAAAAGACGACACCTCCGACAGTGCAGCACTCCCTCAGTACTGCACTGGAGTGTCAGCCTAGATTTTTGTGCTCCAGCCTCTGGAGTGGGATTATGAACCCACAACCTTCTGACTCAGAAGTGAGAGACTGTTACCCACTGAGCTGAGCTGACACAGTCCCCTGGAAGGGGAATTCTAGCCAATAGGTTTCTTTGATAAATTCAGGAGGATTAAATGGTATAACAGAGATTGTATTATTGTACTGGTACGGTTGAGAATAAAAGTAATGCAGTAGATTAAACGAAAGAAGTGAATGTAAAACAGAGTAAATTAAATTCCTTTTAGTTGTATTTCTATTTAATTGCTCTCTGCCTTAGACAGCAATTAAATAGAAACAGAAATGAAATTAAGTTAATTCCAAAATGAAATGAAATTGTATAATGGAATTTTTAGATGTAATTTAAGGAAGAAAGGGAATTGGAGTTAAAACAATTAGTATGGAATATATAAATAATACGTTAAATATGACACTAAGGTTGCGAACAGTCTGGTTCAGCCTCAGACGGATGTTAAGGAAAGGGATGGAGTTGGTGGCTAGGGAACGGAGTTTGTGGCGGGGACCGAAAACAATGGCTTTGGTCTTCCCAATATTTAATTGGAGAAAATTTCTGCTCATCCAGAACTAAATGTCGGACAAGCGGTCTGACAATTTAGAGACCGTGGAGGGGATCTAATAATTGCTGCTTCAATGTGACATAGATTTCAATTGCACCCTAACAAGTTTGTTTTTAAGCATTTTCACTTCGTATATATATCAAGTTTATCCTCCTCTGATTTTGAGATTAACTCTTGTGAAACTCATACGGGCTGTTTTATTATCCCTATCCTCTTGTTGCCCCATTAGTGATATTGTGACCACTGACAATCAAGTATTTCCCAACCTCCACATTACCTAGGATCCCTATTAATATTGGACATTATCGTGAAGGTTACCTTGCACCCCATACATTTATAATACTTCAAAAAGCAACTATGCATCAGTTCAATGAATTTCCTTCCATTTTTTGAGTTGCGCACTTTCAGGTTTGTCTGAATTCAGGCGTTCTAATTACAGACTGCTCTTTCATACAGGCACATATAGCACTTGCTCAAACAATTCCTTGTTCATCTTCTTCCATTTGGCACAGCAGCCTACAGCAATCACTAATTATTAATTTCCTTCTCTCATTCTCTCCGTATTGCAGCTGAATTGGCAGAGCTCATTTCATCGGAGGTTGAATCTCAACAACTCTCTCTGACTAATGAGACTGACCACTTCCTCAACTTAATTATTATGTGCTCTGTAACCATCTGAAAACTCAATGGGGGGAAAATTCGGTACCTTAGCGCCACCCGTTAGCACCAGCAGATGGCGCTAATGGGGCGCTAGATCATTATCGCCAGGCCGAGGCGAATCCAATACCACACGCCACATCCTGTCCCCCCTCACAGCGCCGTCACAAACAGTTATCAACGGGAGCCTCAACACCAGGTGTATCATGACATCAGTGAGTGTGCAACGCTCACTGGCCACCCGATCTGCAAAATTGATTGTCGCCACCTACCTTAGCGCCTGGAGTAAATAGCAACAGGGAGAGCTAGAATGAAGCAGCAGGAAGCTGGCTCCAGGGACGTTATTTAAAGGGATCATCAGTAATGAGTTGCAGCTATAGGTTAGTGGAGTTTCAGTGCTTTCTTGTCAGTTTCACATAGTGCAACAGTCTCATTCTGTAATTTCAAGGTTATTTAGTATCAGGAGTGTTGTGGCAACTAAAAAGTAGCTACTTTTATTCTTAAAAAAAGTCAAACTGCCACACTTGGCAACATTAATGGGGGCTGTACTGGCAGTAAACCTCACCCGCCAGGATCTACGCCAGAGGGAGCAAGAAAGACTGGAACATGTGCCCAGAGGGAGGAGGAGGGCCATCAAGGCTCTCAACAGGAGGCATTGCTCTCCGAGGGTATTCCGAGAGCACTTCTCCTACCTCCAACTAAATGAGGAGCAGTGTATTAGAAGGCTCCGCTTCACCAAGGAGGTGGTCACAGAACTCTGCCACCTCCTGCAGCCAGACCTCCAGCCTCAGGATCAGGGCGACCACGGCTCTCTCGGTCGCAGTCAAGGTCACCGTCACCCACAATTTCTTCACCAGCGGATCCTTCCCGTCTGTAACAAGAGACATAGCGAACATCTCGCAGTTCGCCGTCCATCTGAGAGGTCACAGAGGCTCTCTACAGTAGGAGAAGGGACTACATTTCCTTCCCCATCACCAGCGAGATGCAGGACCAATGTGCATGTGGCTTTGCCAGGATAGTGGGATTCCCCATGGTGCAGGGTGCCATTGACTGCACCCACGTGGCTTTGCGGGCACCTCATAACAATCCTGAGATCTTCTGTAACTGCAAAGGCTGCCACTCACTTAATGTGCAGTTGGTGTGCGACCACAGACAGCGAATCCTCACCATCAATGCCCGCTATCCTGGCAGCAGCCATGATGCCTTGATCCTGCACCAGACCGGTGTGCCAGCACTCTTCCAGCCACCACATCAAGCTCATGGCTGGCTGCTGGGAGACAAGGGCTATCCGCTCTCCACCTGGCTCATGACCCCCCTCCACAACCCCAACACTCCTGTCCAGCACTCATATAATGAGAGCCATGCTGCCACCAGGAACATCATTGAGCAGACCATCAGGGTGCTCAAGCAACGGTTCCACTGCCCTGACCGCTCGGGAGGAGCCCTCCAGTACTTGGCTGAGTGGGTGTCCCATTTCGTGGTGGTCTGCTGCATGCTCCACAACCTGGCCATCATGAGGGCCCAGCCCTTGCCACCAGAGATTTCAGGACCACCTCAGGAGAAGGAAGAGGGAAAGGAGGAGGAGGAAGAGGAAGATGAGGAGGATGAGGAGGAGGAGGAACAGGAGCGAGGGAGGAGGCAGCCACTCAATCGGTCCATGACCGCCTCATCAGACTGCGGTTCGAAAGAATTAAACCACAAGATCCCCGTTGCTCACCACATCCCCATCATTCCATCCCTGTTGCAGCGCAAAGCTGAAATGAGATACACCACAAAATAATCCAACCTGAATTAATAAATTTATCAAAAATCAATGGACACATATTTACAACAAAAATATTAACTATTCACCCTTGTGGAATCCCTTAGTGCCTCTCGTTACTGTGCCTTTGCCTACTCTAGTGCTCCACGAAGTGTTGGCCCAGTGGCTGCAGCACAACGGGTGGAAGGCGTGTGGGAGACTTCAGATAGTCTTGCAGGACGCCCTCGACCAGCTCTGGGCCTGGAAGGCCCGGCTGTAGACTGCACCACCTCAGCATGGGCGGCAGCAATCTGGGCTGGCTGGATGACAGGCAGCGACAAGGGCAATGGCGGAGTGGCAGCGGTGGAAGCAGGAATGCTGTCATTCCCGAGAGAGGACAGCAGGTTCCTGCTCCACTGACCCACTGCCACTCCCCCGGGGCAGCACTTCAGCATCCCTAGCAATCTGTTGGAGCACAGATTGCTGGCCTGCTGCGACATCATGAAAGCCCCAGTCGACGGTGGTAGACCCAGCCATGATGGCAGCAGTCAGAGCTTGCATGGCATCAAACTGAGACTGCATGAGAGCAATCTGAGATTGGATGCCACCAAGTATAGACCGCATTACATCACTAAGGCATTGTGTCATTTCCATCTGTGCTGCAATGGAAGCTGCCAGATTGCCCATCACATGCGACATCAGGTCTGGGTCGCCATGGTCTCTCTGGGAATCTATCATCCTTGCAAACTGGAAATGATGGGCTCCATGGTGTGCGCAGAGCCATGTGCAATGTTGGAGGTGGACTCCGCCCTGCTCCTTATCATTACCGAGAGGCTCTCGGGCACCCTTGCCATTGCGCCTATCATCTCCGTGTACATCCCCATCACACTTCTTCTAAAGGTCTCCCCATTGAGGTTCTCATCTGAGTCCTGTGCAGCAGAACTCATGCGCGAACTCGCTCTCCAGGGAGTTGACCCCCAAGCTACCCTTTCCCTCTGGCCTTGCTGCAGCCCACTTGTCCCCGGAGCCTCACCCTGTGCAGATCCCACTACTATACTAGCCTCTAAAGAACGTGTAGTGCCAGTATCTGAGCTGGTGCCTGCAGGTGAGACATGCAGTGACGCGGTGTGTTCTTCCTCCTCCTCTTCTCCCGCCTCGCTCTCTACGGTGCCCTCAGGGACAGGCTGCTCAGGTGCTTGCTCATTATCTGAAAGCATAAAGGCACAAGAGTCGGGTTAAGGTGAGAGAGGGGGGTAGGAAGGGAGAAATGCATGCTTACAGCAGGATTAGCTGCAAAGTGCGAAAGGCTTGTGGGGTGAGACAGTGGTTGAGTGTTGGCTTGTCCCCCGCCTGTGTGCTCCTGCTCCCTCCTGTTGTGAGCCACCTTGGCCTGCAAGAGAAAGGAATGTGTGTGAGTGAGTCTGGAGCAATGTGTTTGGGTGATGTGCCTGCCATAGCTGTCATTTTGAGCAAGGTGTGAGATGTGGGTGTGAGTGTTGGTAGGTGGAGATTGTTGGTGGGTGAGTGCTTGGGGTGTGGTGCTTTGGCCAGTGTGTGCAGACCACGGTTCAGATGGTGGTATGTAGCATTTGTTGAAGCATTCACTCACCCTGACCGCCCAAGTGAGGTTGTTACATTTCTTCCTGCACTGTGTGTGGGTCCTGGGGATCACAGAGCTGCCCGAGACATGCTGGGCTACCTCCCTCCACATGGTGTGCAAGAGTTGTGGCGAGGGCCTCCTGTCACTTGCCCGGTAGAACACCGCGTTCCATCTCGCCACAGTGAACATCAACGCCTCTAATGCTTGATCGCAGAATCTGCGGGCTCTCTCCCTGGGGCGTGGATCTGCCATGAGTACAGCTGCTTCAGTCCTCTGGCTCCTTCTCCTTGACCTACTGCTGCTTGCTGAGACAGCTGCACAGCCAGCAATGCTG
This sequence comes from Squalus acanthias, assembly GCA_030390025.1. Lineage (NCBI taxonomy): Eukaryota > Metazoa > Chordata > Chondrichthyes > Squaliformes > Squalidae > Squalus > Squalus acanthias. The sequence goes on from CM059425.1 coordinate 252,035,653, forward strand.
AGAATGAGGTTCTGTAGCATCAATGAACCTCCCCTTTAAGAACTGGGAATAGCCTGTGGCAATCATGACTTGCGATTAGACTGCCCTTAATATTGGTCCACCCTTTGAGTGTAATGGCAATGAGCTTGGGCTTAAAGACTTAGGGGGAGAAATTCAGTATCGCCCCGTTTGGGGCGCGATTATTGGCCGGGCGCAAAGTTTAACGCCTGGCGCAATTATCACCTCTGACTGCAAACTTGGCTTTTATTGCCCCTGGAGGTGATTGGAGCGCTAAATCAGGTGCTGCATACCTGTCTTAAGGCGCAAAGGCCGAGGAGCGAGGCGTTACCTCAGAGCGCTGGCGAAGCTCATGTGATGTCAGTCAGCAATGGAACACAGACACACTGGCGCTGGCCAGTTCTTAAAGGGGAGGGTTGATCTTGCTTTCCATCCACACTCTGCTCATTTCAGCCTTGAATCTCGGCCTGGAGAGACCTGTACATCAAATCTGTTAGAAAGAACAATGGAGAGGCCCAGGGAAAGAGCTCAGAGTGCAGCCCCCGTAGTCTCTTCTAAATCGATGAAAGGAAGATCAAATCAGAAAGAACCTGCAAAGTGCTGTTCAGTACCCCAAACTCCTCAACACAGCTTTGAATATCTCCTGCAGTCTCTCTCTCTCACTCAGAATGCGTGGTGCAAAAATTTCGCCGACAAAAAAAGGCAGGAAGCGTTCGCCTTTAAATAGCGCTCCCCCAGTCCCTTCCGACTGCAAAACACTCCCCTCAACCTGTCGTTGCTAGTGGCAGGCGGTAAGACAGGAGGCGCTACTGGGGCATTGCACGCTCGACTGACATCACGATGTGCGGGCGCAGGAGATCGTGGCGGTAGTGTTTAGCGCCGCCGCAAAATGTCTCATCAATTTTGTGAGCTGCGCAAACATTGCCGCGCACAGGCGCTAGTTGCTTTGTGCCCCATTAGCGCCCTCTTAAGGCGCTAACGGGAGGCGTAAACCAACCAAATTTTTCCCCCTTAGAATTAATGCTCCAATCATTTCTTTGAGCAGTGAGAACGAATTTTGCGCGCAGTCTAAAACGTTAACGCCTGATGCTAATTCTCCAACCATTCTAATTTTACCGCCCATTCCTGGGCTATAATGTATTTCTAGCCCAATATATGAGACCCTCACATCTTTCGGTTTGAATCATGTCTCCAGCAAACTGATTATATCCGATGTTTCATTCCACGTACAATCCTCAAATGATGACCTCTTTGGCATGATCCTCCAATGGACAGAGACAGGAAGTGATGTCACTGCCAAGAATGATACAGCACAGAAGGAGGCCATTCGGCCCATCGTGCCTGTGCTGGCACTTTGAAAGAGCTCTCCAATTAGTCCCACTCCCCTGCTCTTTCCCCATAGTCCTGTAAATCTTTCCTTTTCAAGTATTTATCCAATTCTTTTTTGAAGGTTACTCTTGAATCTGCTTCCACCGCCCTTTCAGGCAGTGCGTTCCAGATCATAACAACTCGCTGCATAAATCAAAATTCTTCTCAACTCCCTCTCTGGTTCTTTTTCCAATTATCTTCAATCTGTGTCCTCTGGTTACCGACCCTCCTGCCAATGGAAACAGTTTCTCCCTATTTACTCAATCAAAACACCTCTATCAAATCTCTCCTTAACCTTTTCTGCTCTAAGGAGAACAATCCCAGCTTCCCTAGTCTCCACACATCTGGGATTACCAATATCGATGCATCTACCAGGTTTCCAAACTTCTTCAATCGGTGAATATTGAGGGTAATGAGAGCAAACAGCAGGAATCAGAGAAATTGGTGAGATGGTTGATGAGCGGGGAGGGGGAAACTCCTTGCCAGACTGTGATCCACTGTTACCCGGTGCAGTCTTTATGTATAGTTTTTGGCGGACAAGATGATAACATTTAAAAAATCACAAACGCTCTCATTGGATTTTGTGTTGGAACTTTTCACCAAACAAAAGGACTGTGTAAGTATTAAAGTAATTCAGTCACTCAGTAAATAATACAATGTTACACAATAGTGATAAATCAGTGCTGAAACCATCGGACCTTTTTAAAATACTCATGCAAACACGTCCTCTGAATCACCAAAATATCTGGCTTGTCATGTCAAGATGAATCTGGAGGGCATGTAGGTTATGTAACCGATCAAAGAAATAAGGGGGCAGAAATTCGGGTCTCCACTGGTGAGTACACGCTGGGTACTCACCCGTAGGGCCACCGGAAGTGCCGGTTTTGCGCATGCACTGCGCATGCACGGGAAACCGGAACTTCCGGTCTCGTGAAAGAAGGGGTTCGAGGGTCAACCGCGTGCGCCGGAGAGGCAGCGTGCACGCAGCGAACTTCGTTTTTTTTTTCAGGTTTCTCCGTGAGGGTAAGTATGGAGAAGCTGCGCAGGAAAAAAGGAGGCGCAAGGCCTGCTTTTAACAAGGTAAGTGGTGAATTAAGTACAATTTAAACATTTTTTCAACAGGTTTATCTTTTTTACATACTTTAACGAAAGGTAAAGTTTATTTTTAGCACCGTTAAAAAGTGTAATTAATTTTTACAAAAATTTAAATTTTTGTTTAAAGTAGTTAATTTATGCAATTTATAGTTATTTTAAAAATGTGATTTTTTTTTAATTTATTTGAAGTTTTAGTTAGGTTTTGGGGGGTGATCTCTATTCATAGATTTGACAGGTCTTCCTGTCAAAATCTATGAATGGAGATTCCCTGCTCCGATTGGCTCTCCATGGCCCACGTGATCCCAGGGGACGCTTCGAACTAACTGCGCCCCTGGGATACGCAAGCACTGCGCGCCGACAGCTGGAGGAGGCCCAGGAGCCAAAGTCCACACGGGTCCGAAGCACAACGGCAGGCGCGGTAGGTAAATACGCACGCGATCCTTGCACCCGCGGGAAGCCAGAGAGCCGAATTTCTGGCCCCTTGTATTTATATAGCCCCTTTCACAACCTCAGGATGTCCCAAAGCGCTTTACAACCAATTTAGTACTTTTGAAGTGTAGTCACTGTTCTAAAGTAGGAAATGCGGCAGCCAAATATGCGCACTGCAAGCTCCCACAAACAGCAATGTGATAATGACCAGATTATCTTTCTTAGTGATGTTGGTTGAGGGATAAATATTGGCCAGGGCACCGGGGAAAACTCCCCTGTTCTTCTTCAAAATAGCACCATGGGACCTTTTACATCCACCTGAGGGGGCAGACGGGGCCTCGGTTTAACGTCTCATCCAAAAAACGTCATCTCCAACAGTGCAGCGCTCCCTCAGTACTGCACTGGGAGTGTCAGACTAGAGTTTTTGCTCAATATTTGGTGTGGGGCTCAGAGGCGAGAGTGCTACCAGCTGAGCCACGGCTGACACATGCTATTATGGTTGTACACTATGGTCATATGTGGGTTTTCTTCTGCATTTCCCAGCTGTCCATGTCGCATTTTTGTCCCTTCTCTTACTGGGGTATAGTTCCACAGATGTGATAACTCTCGGTACATCGCTCAAGTAGCCATTATTCATGTCTTAACCTTGGCGTTGAGTGTCAGCGAACTATTCGACCCCCGAGGGCCTTCTCAGGCAAGACCGCCCCTGTTGGCATCGGACATCTGCACGTGCTGAGCATTGAACCTCGAGCCCTCCAGGAAGGATCGTTCAGGAGCAGGAATCCTGGGTGATTTTCCCCTCCCTAATGCAAGGACGTGAGGGTAATTTTAAGACCCCTATCGTTGCCCCCGCTGAGTTGAGCTAATTCAACATAAACCGTGGATTAAATTTGGGACCTTACGGGTCTAAAAGGTTCAGCCTCCCACCGCCTAAACTTATATTAAAACGATTTTATATATAGGCTGGGAATTTCCTTGGAACTGCGGCAGAAATCCCGTTTATATACGGGAACAGGGTCTCCGCCACACTCACAGCGAAGTTTCATTGCTGGAGTGGGAGCAGCTCGGAGCAAATTCCCAGCCGTTGTCTCTCTCTCTCTCTCTCTCTGTCTCTCTCTTCCCCTCTCTCTCTCGTATATACTTTTGTTCCTGACTCTCGTTTTCTCACACATTTGTCCATCTCTCTCTTTTCTCACAACAACGAATGATCTGACGGAGAGAGGACGTGCAGTTTTCCAGCACGTATCTCAATGTCACTTGTGAATTACACTGCAGGAAATGCGCAAGCAGCTGAATGTTAGCTGGCCCTCTGAGCTCCCACAGAGCCACGGAATGTTACAAGTCATTGAGCCCGTCTTGTCTTTGTTAGAGAAAATCCAAAAGAATTCCCATTGCTCCCAATCGCTCCCAGTAACCCTCTATCTTACTCTGCTTCAAATACTTGCTGAACATTTGTGTGACACCACTTGTCATGTCCTTTAGTCGAAGGCCCAAGATTGGCTAGTTAGTTCAAATGCGAAGAATGATGGGTTGTTACTGCATGACATTCCACTTTAGCAGTGCCACTGTTTTGCATCAACAATGAAGTTAACTCTTTACAAAGACACAAACAATGCGGCCTAAAAATTTGGTTGCTTTGCCCCTCCCGTGAGCGCCCTAAGAAGGGCGCTAACGGGGCGCAAAGCAACTAGCGCCCGGGTGCGGCGCTGCCAATGCCTCCCGCAAAATTCAGCGGGAGGTTAGCGGCGGCGATAACTGTTAGCGCCTCGCGGCGCTGCGCTGCCGGCGATGACGTCATCGCCGTGTGCAGTGCCCCACTCGTGCCCCGGCCGCAATCTTCGGTAGTGCCCCCTGACTTACCGCCGGACGCTGTGTCCGACAGGGTCAGGGGGGCCTACCTGTGGCTGGGGTGGCGCAAATTAAAGGGGAGGTGCCGGGTGGCCATTTTTGTTGCTGGCTGCCTGCCAGCACCTGCCCCCGTTGCCGTCCCCGGCCTCCTGAGCAGGCCCCCCCCCCCCACCCCGCGGAGTGCCGGCTGCGCTCCGTGAGCCCGGCACTTCTCTTGAGTGTCGGGCTCTTTTGTCGGCACTCCGATCCCTGGTGGCCCAGTTGGGCCCCGTGTTGCGCTGCGCTAGGCCCCTCCCCTTTAATAAGGGGAGGAAGGCCTGCAGTACCGCGGCACGTAGCGTCGCAATATTCACTCGCAGCGCCCCAAGAGGGAGGTGGGGCGCTTCCAGTAGCGCCCTGGTGAAGTTAGCGCCCCAAAGGGGGCACGACCCAATTTTTCCCCCTACATTTCATAACAATACTGCCAACATAAGGTTAGAAGTGGGGATGTTCGCTGATGATTGCACAGTGTTCAGTTCCATTCGCAACTCCTCAGATAATGAAGCAGTCCGTGCCCGAATGCAGCAAGGCTGGGACGACATTCAGGCTTGGGTGGATAAGTGGCAGGCAACATTCGCGCCACACAAGTGCCAGGCAATGACTACCTCCAACAAGCGAGAGTCTAACCACCGCCCCTTGGCATTACCATCGCCGAATTGGTCACGAGGTTTCAGAAGGAGAGTCACAAACCAAGGTTTTCAATTTAAGTAAGGCAAATTTCGAAGGGATGAGAAATGAATTGACCACAGTAAACTGGGCTGAACTGTTAATGGGTAAAAATACAGACAGTGGGAGGTATTCAAAGAAGTATTTGGTACAATACAAAACCTAAAGGAAAAGGCTCCTCTTGTGTAGTTAAGCAACCATGGCCAACAAATGAGGTAAGAGACAGTATCAAGGTAAACATAGAAACATAGAAGATAGGAGCAGGATTAGGCCATTCGGCCCCTCGAGCCTGCTCCGCCATTCAATGCGATCATGGCTGATCATCCAAATTCAGTACCCTGTCCCTGCTTTCTCCTCATATCCCTTGATCCCCTTAGCCTTAAGAAATATATCTAACTCCTTCTTGAATATGTTTAATGAATTGGCCTCCACTGCCTTCTGTGGTAGAGAATTCCACAGGTTCACCACTCTCTGGGTGAAGAAATTCCTCCTCATCTCAGTCCAAAATGGCTTACCCCTTATCCTTAGACTGTGACCCCTGGTTCTGGACTCCCCCGCCATCGGGAACAGCCTTCCTACATCTAGTCTGTCTAGTCCTGTTAGAATTTTATAAGTTTCAATGCGATCCCCTCTCATTCTTCTAAACTCTAGCGAATATAAGCCTAATCGACCCAATCTCTCTTCATACGCCATTCCTGCCATCCCAGGTATCAGTCTGGTGAATCTTCGCTGCACTCCCTCCTTGGCAAGAACATCCTTCCTCAGATAAGGTAAAAGAAAAGGCTTGCACAAATGCGGACTGAAAGAGGTATAAAAAGCAACAGAGGGATATGAAGAAAGTAATAAGAGGTGCTAAAAGGAATATGAAAAATAAATTGCAAAAGTTTTTTTATAAGTACAAAAGAGAGGTAAAGGGAATTGTTAACCCTTTAAAGACAGATTCAAGTGAGACTATAACGGATAATAAGCATATGGCAGACTTGTTAAATTAATACCTTGGGCTGGATTTTGTGAATGGAGGTGAGTTGGAGGCAGGACTGCTGCTTGTCGTGTCAATGTCCCGCCTCCATCCTTGCCTGACCATTAAGAGGGATTTTCCCCTGATTGAGCTTGTTAAGCCCGCCCTGCAGGCTCAGCAGGCCAATTAGGGAGGAAGTCACTGACAGATCACGTCAACGTCTGACGTGCTATCTGTCAAGACTTCTTGAAGAAGAAATGACAGCGTTTGACAGCTCTGTGAAGCTGTCAAACACTGACATTCTCTTTAGTTTGATGAGCCTTTGTGGTGAGGACTCACCAAACATTGCAAATTTGTAAATTTCAGATGTCTGATGGATCGGAGGGTCCATCAGCCATTCCCTGAAATTGACAAGGAGGATGTCGGCTCTCCCCATCCAGCGCGGCCAAAGGCTATGGAAGGAAAACAAGGTAAGTGAACACTTTTTAAAACTTATCACTCACCTTGCATACTTACCACTCCACACTTGCACCCATCACTCACCTCTACGCCTTACTTCCAGGTGCCTCTGACCCCCGCAGACCTCCTCCATGTCTCCTCCAACCCGATGGGGTTCTCCGAGGTCGGGAAGCCTTCACCTGTGAAGGTAAAATGGCACTAATCCTTTTTTCTGCCTGTTAACTACCTGTTAACAGGCAGTTAAAAGGATTAAATGCCTTTCCCGCCTCCAGGAGACGGGACCCGAAGCTGCACATCTTCCCGCCTCCTGGCAAAAGGGCTCGGAGGCGGGATGGGGGCGGCTTTGCCATCCGCCCCCACTTTCTCCGAGTTTACCGGCTGTCCCGCCTCCATGCCCGCCTCCTCGGCGCTTGGAAAATCCAGCCCATTGTGTCCGTTTCCACAGTGAAGGAAGAGGACAAAATTCCCGCGGCAGGAGGGAACCTAAAAATGCGTCAAGGGAAGGAACTTAGTGGATTTAATATCAATGAAAGAAAATGGTAACACAGAAAATAATGGAACTTAAAATAGACAAGCCTTCAGAGCCTATTGGTTTCCAACCTAGGTTATTAGAAAAAAATAGGTGAGGAAATTACGGATGGGATAGTCATAATTCTCCAAAGCTCTAGATTCCGGAATTGTGTCTTTGGATTGGAAAATTGCAAATGTGACTCCATTATTTAAGAAGGGAGAGAATTACAGGCTTATCAGTTTAACATCAATTATGCATCAGTTACTGGAACCCATCATCAGACACAGAGTGAGTGAGCACTTGACAAGTATCAGCTGATCAAAGTGAGTCAGGATAGACTTGTGAAGGATACGTAGGGGTAGAAATTAGGTCGCGCCCCATTTGGGGCGCAAATATCGTCCGAGCGCAAATATTAGCGCCTGGCGCTAATTATCGGCACTGACAGGAAACTTCACTTTTACCGCCCCGGGAGGTGAGTGGAGCGCTAAATTAGGCGCTGCACACCTCTCTTAAGGCGCAAAGGCCTAGGAGTGAGGCGCTACCTCAGCGCACGAGCGCAGCGCAGCTGCTGCCAGTTAGCGAGGGAACACAGACACACTGGCGCCGGACACTTCTTAAAGCGGGGGGGGCCACTTGCTCCCCAGCCACACCCTGCTCATTGCAGCCTTGAATCTCAGCCTGGAGAGACCTGTAATCCATTTTGCTGCCAAGCATGGAGAGGGTGAGAGAACGCGCTCATCGCTTCACCGAGCGGGCCTTGGATGCTCTGGTTGGCGCAGTGGAGCGCAGACGATGCATGCTGTTCCCGGAGAGTGGCAGGAGGCCTTAGCCACGCGAGTTCAGAAGAGTGTGGAGGGAGGTGGCTCAGAGCGTCTCCTCCAGGAGCATGGTGCCCAGGACCCATGTTCAGTGCCGCAAAAAATTCAACGACCTCACTCGGGTCGTCAGGGTGAGTGGCTTTTTCTCAATACCTCTCCATCCCTCCATCTCAACCTCACTATATGCCCAGAGGGTCTTAAAACCCCAATGCACAACACTCATGCAACACCTATGGCCCTTTCATCAAACACACACACACATTCCACACTTTGCATACAGTAAGGGCTATTCACCTATGGGAGGCACATCAGGCAAGACCATGGCTGCATATTGTAAGGGCTATTCACCTATGGGAGGCACATCAGGCAAGACCATGGCTGCATATTGTAAGGGCTATTCACCTATGGGAGGCACATCAGGCAAGACCATGGCTGCATATTGTAAGGGCTATTCACCTATGGGAGGCACATCAGGCAAGACCATGGCTGCATATTGTAAGGGCTATTCACCTATGGGAGGCACATCAGGCAAGACCATGGCTGTATATTTACTCAGATGCTGTCCTTTTTCTTGCAGGCTAAGCTGGCTCATAATCGGAGACAGCAGCAACGGACGGGTGGAGGGCGGCTTCAGCTGCAACCCCTCAGCGATCTGGAGGAGCGCGTCCACAGGATTGTGGCAAGCCGGGTGATCGGTCCCGTCGCCACTGGGGACGCCGACCCCGTTGTGGACAGCAATGGTATGGTCATCACCTTTTTGTCCTCTGTCCTTCCACTTGTCCCTCACAATACCAGCCTTTGACACTTTCAATCCAACTTGCTAACTCGCTGCACTTATTCCTCCCTTACTGTCACCCTGTCCTCACGCTAAAGCCACTCTTGTACCTCCCTGCTTTCAGATGGTGATTCACCAGCTGAGGAGATGGTCCCTGAAGCTGCCACTGGGAGTGATGCTGCAGCTGAGGAGGAAGAGGAAGTCGGAGCATCAGTGCCACCCTCTCCCGAGGAAGCCCATGGCCACACTGGGAACACGCCTTCCCCGGAGGGGAGCAGGGGGGAAGGGGCTGATGATGGTGAAGCTCCAGGACCCAGCGGGCTGCAGCAACGCCATGGGGGGGGGGGGGAGGGAAGAACGGGAGCCTTCTCCCCAGAGGGAGAGTATGCCAGACACTCCTACTGCAATGGACGCAGAGGAGGAGCGGCTGATTGCAGAAATGAACAGCCAGGCGGTGGGCATGCACACTGAGCTCATGGGTGCAGTGGGAAGGGTGCCCGAATGCATTGAGGCACTGGCAAGGAGTGTGGAGCACTTCGCTGTAGCACAGGCGGATGCCACACTAAAGCTTAGTGCTGCAATTCAGTCACTGGCTGCCAGGAACCCATCTGAGACTGCTCTCATGCAGACTCAGATTGAGGCCACGCGAGCACTGACTGCTTCCATCCTCGATGGTTCGTGCACATGTCCCCGGGGCTGTCACCGCGCCGCAGCAGGCCAGCAATCTGTTCTCCGGCAAATTGCTCCGGATGCTGAAGTGCTGCCCCGTGGGAGTGCCAGTGTGTCGGGCGAGCAGGGAGTTGCTATCCTCTCTCACGATGACAGCATTCCTGCTGCCAACACTGTCACTTCTCCACTGCACTTGCCACCGCCTGTAGGACAGACTGCTGCCGCCCATGCAGAGTTGGTGCAGTCTGCAGCCGGGCCCTCCAGGCCCAGAAGTGGTCGAGGCCGTCCTTCAGGGGCATCTGCAGTGTCAGGGTCTGACGAGCAGCAGCCTTCCACCAGCCTTGCTGCAGCCACTGAGGTCCCATTACGGAGGAGCAGTAGGGTTAGAAGGGGGGAAGTGCGCAAGGGAAGGAGATCACCCTCGAAGGGCAAAATGTAGGAGGTGTGCCAAAATGCTGGTCATTTTTTTATTAAAGGCCGAGGTTCATGGCCCAACTTTTGTTTAGTGTTTTGGACATTATCTCCAGGTTGTGAGAACCAGTTATGTTATTGACTGTTTTTTTGTGTTTATTTCTATGAGTTTGTCATGAGGAATTGACACACACAGAGTTTGTACAATAAATAAGTTTCTGTATTCAAAATATACTTGGCTGGTGGTTGGAATTATTGGTGCCTTGGCCGGCTTAGGGGTTGCGTGCTGGGTTGATTCGTGTTTGTAGCAATGGCAGGGGCCCTAGAAGCGGCTTGCTATTAGTCGTTGACGGACGGCCCTTGCAGTTTGACCATTGTGGGCCGCCCTCCTGCCTTGGTGCTGCTGCTGATCATCGTCCTCGTCCTGTTCCTCCTCTTCCTCCTCCTCCTCTTGTGGTGCTGCAAGGCCTGGTGGCATTGGCTGCGTCCTGAGGATTGCCATGTTGTGCAACATGCAGCACACGACTACGAATTTCGAAACTTGCTCAGGCGAGTACTGCAGGGCTCCTCCGGAATGGTCCAGACAGCGGAATCGTTGTTTCAGCACGCCGATTGTGCGCTCAATAATGTTCCTGGTTGCTTGTTGGCTTTCCTGGTACCGCAGCTCAGCAGGGGTGTTTGGCGCACGGAGCGGTGTCATCAGCCAGGTGCTCAATGCGTACCCCTTGTCCCCCAGAAGCCAACCAACTGGCTGATGCGGTGCCTCGAAAATTTCTGCCACAGTACTCTGGCGCAGGATGAAAGCATCGTGGCAGCTGCCCGGATAGTGGGCATTGACAGCGAGAATCACCTGTCTGTGGTCACAGACCAACTGCACATTCAAGGAATGGAACCCCTTTCTGTTCCGGAACTCCTCTGCATTCTCTCGCGGAGCACGCAAAGCCACATGCGTGCAGTCAATGGCGCCCTGCACCATGGGGAAGCCCGCTACCCTCGCAAAGCCCATAGCACGGTCATGCTGCTTGTCTGGGGTCATAGGGAATGAGATGAAGTCTCGTCTCCTTCTGAAGAGGGCATTGGTGACCTGCCGGATGCAGCGATGCACCGCAAACTGGGAGATATTGGCGAGGTCCCCAACAGCAGCTTGGAATGAGCCAGTGGCGTAGAAGTTCAAAGCCACTGTGACCTTCACTGCCACCGACAGAGACGTCCTGGACCTCAGCTGAGGCTGCAGATCTGGCTGCAGCAGGTGGCAGAGCTCAGTGACCACCTCCTTGCTGAATCGCAGCCTTCGCAAACACAGCTCCTCGGACATATGGATGTAGGAGAGCTGTTCACGATATACCCTGGGAGGGTAAGCTCTCCTGTACATGCGCCTGATGGCCCTCCTCCGTCTGGCCATCATTGCCACTCTCTGTCTGCGTCTCACTATCCTCCGATTGAGCTGGAGCAGGACGACGCCCCCAATCATTGCAGCCCCCATATTCTCTTTGCCAGAAAAGTAATGAGGTACAGCAACTAAAGTAGCAGCAAAGTTAGGATGAACTAGGCCAAACTACCTCACAAAGCGTTGAGTCAATGTAGAAGTCTCTCTCTCTCTCTCTCCGAATCTCTCTCTCTCTCTCAGAACGAGTGGTGCATAAATGTCGACCACAGAAAAAGACAGGAAGAGGCCCCCTTTAAATAGCGCCCCCCCCAGCCCCACACCGATTGATAACGTTCCAGTCTTCCGGTCGTTGGAAGCGCCAGGCGGTAAGGCAGGGGGCGCCACTCAATTTCCGCTCCGGGGCGCCCCAAGGGCGTTGCACCATGGAATGACGTCACAATCTGCGCGCGCAGGTGGTCGCAGCGGTAAGTTTTAGCGCCGCCGCACAATCTCAAGTTAAGTTCTCGAGCGGCGCAAACAGCGCTGCGCCCGGGCGTTAGCGCCTTAACGCCCCATTAGCGCCCTCTTAAGGCGCTAACGGGAGGCGCAACCAACTGAATTTTTCCCCCGTAATGTCTTACTGAACTAGTTTAATTTTTTTGGAGGAGATCAATAACATGGTGAATGGGGGAATATCTATGTGTCTGTGGATGTTCTCCATATGGAATTCCAATAGGCATTCGATAAGGTTATTATTGGCAAAGAATTTGCAAGCGATCATCAGCCAAAATGAGAGCGTAGGCAATTGGAGGTTACCTTGTGATGTGGGTTGGTAATTGGTTGGGAGGGAGGAGACGGCAAGTAGGAATAATGGGGATGTTCTCTGATTGGCAGGATGTGACAAGTAGTGTTCTCCAGGGATCTGTGCTGGGCAACTCTACTGGGGGGCCTCAGCTTTTCACCATAATATATTAATGACTTAGAGGAAGGAATAGAGTTGCATATCCAAGGTTGTAGATGAGACTAAGTTCGGAGTCACAGTAAGTTGTGAGGTTACAAGGGGACATAGATAGACTAAGTGAGTGTGAAAAAAACTGCGGCAGATGGAGTTCAATGTGGGGAAGCTTTGGATATGAGAAAGACAAATCGGAATATTTTCTTAATGGTGAGAAACTAGGAGCTGTGGAGGAGCAAAGGGATTTAGTTGTTCTTGGACACAAATCATTAAAAGCTGATGTACAGCTATAACAAGTAATCTAATGGAATGTTGGCCTTTATTTCAAGAAGTTTGGAATTCAGAAATGAGGAAGTGATGTTTCACTTGTATAAAGCTTTGGTCAGAAACTATTTGGAGTACTACGTTCAGTTTTGGGCACCGAATCTCGGGAAAGATATACTGGCCTTGGAGGGGGTGCAGTGCAGATTCACCAGAATGATACCAGGGCTAAAAGTGTTAAATAATGAGGAAAGGTTGCATAAACCTGGCTTGTATTCCCTTGATATTAGAAGGTTGAGGGGTGATCTAATCGAGGTGTTTAAAAAAATTTATTCATGGGATGTGGGCGTCGCTGGCAAGGCCAGCAGTTATTGCTCATCCCTAGTTGCCCTTGAGAGGGTGGTGGTGAGCCGCCTTCTTGAACCGCTGCAGTCCATGGGGTGAAGGTACTCCCACAATGCTGTTAGGGAGGGAGTTCCAAGATTTTGACCCAGCGATGATGAAGGATCAGCGATATAATTCCAAGTCAGGATGGTATGTGACTTGGAGGGGAACATGGAAGTGGTAGTGTTCCCATGCGCCTGCTGCCCTTGTCCTCCTAGGTGGAAGAAGTCATGGGTTTGGGAGGTGCTGCCGAAGAAGCCTTGGCGAGTTGCTGCAGTGCATCTTGTAGATGGTACACACTGCAGCCACGGTACGCCAGGTGGTGGAGGGAGTGAATGTTTAAGGAGGTGGATGGGGTGCCAATCAAGCGGGCTGCTTTGTCCTGGATGGTGTCGAGCTTCTTGAGTGTTGTTGGAGCTGCACTAATCCAGGCAAGTGGAGAATATTCCACAGGTGTTTAAACAGATGAAGAAATTGAAGGAAAAGAAGCTTGTCTTGAGGGGAAATCAACATATTTAAAGGGAAGAACATCTTGGAGGAGTTTAAAATAATAAAGGGATTCGATAAGGTGGATACAGAGAAGCTATTTCCTTAGGTGTGGGAATCCAGAACAACAGGACACGTTCTTAAAATTAGAGCTAGGTCAGTCAGGAGTGAAATCAGGAAGCACTGTTCCCCAGAAAGGGGAGTGAAAATTCCCCAAAAGGCTGTGGATGCTGGGGGTCAATTGAAATTTTCAAGTCTGAGATCGATAGATTTTTGTTGGGTAAGGGTATCAAGGGATACAGAGCATTGGTGGGTGAGTGGAGCTCAGGTACAGATCAGCCATGATCTAACTGAATGCCGGAACAGACTCAAGGGGCTGAGTGGCCTACTCCTGTTCCTATGTTCCCTGAGCATATCTTATCTGTCACTAAGACTGCTTATTTCCAGCTCTATAACTCTGTTTGTATTCGCCCCAATGCCAATGAAATCCTTATCCGTGCCCGTCACCTCCAGACGAGACTATTCCAATGCCCTCCTTGCTGTCATCCAGTGCTTCACCCTCCTTAAGCTCCAGTTTGTCCAAAACTCCGCCATCAATACTCTGATCTGCACTAAATTGGACTCGCCTTTCATCCCTCTCCTCACAAACACACATTGGCTCCATGTCCCTCAGTGTATTAAAATCCTCGTACTCGTCTACATATCCCTCCACCCTACCTCCGAAATCTCCTCCAGCCTTATAGACCTTCCCACCTTCTCTGTTCCTCTGACACTGGCCTTGTGTGCAACCCCCCTCTCTTCACCCATCCTTCCCCCCGCCACCCCCCCACACCCCACCCGATGACAGAGCTTGTCAGCCATTACATCCTTCCTTAAATATGGAGACCAAAGCTGTATGCAGTACTCCAGGTGTACAGTTTTGTTCTCCATATTTAAGGAAGGATATACTTGCATTGGAGGCAGTGCAGAGAAGGTTCACCAGGTTGATTCCTGGGATGAAGGGGTTGACGTATGATGAAAGGTGATCTTATTGAAATATATAAGATTCTGAGGGGGATTGACAGGGTGGATGCTGAGAGGATGTTTCCCCTAGTGGGGGAATCTAGAACTAGGGGGCACAGTTTCAGAATAAGGGGTCGCCCATTTAAGACGGAGATAAGGAGGAATTTCTTCTCTCAGAGGGTCGTGAATCTTTGGAATTCTCTACCCCAGAGAGCTGTGGAGGCGGAGTCAGTGAATATATTCAAGGCGGAGATTGACAGACATGTGAACTACAAGGGAGTCAAGGGGTATGGGGAGAGAGCGGGAAAGTGGTGTTGAGGCCAAGATTGGATCAGCCATGATCTTATTGAATGGCGGAGCAGGCTCGAGGGGCTGATTGGTCTCCTCCTGCTCCTGTTTCTTATGTTCTTATGTTCTAACTCCCTCCTTAAACCCCTCTACACCTTCACCCTCTCTCTCCACCTTTAAAAACCTCTTCAAGACAACTCCTTTTTGACCAAGCTTTTGGTCTCCTTGACGTTTCCCTCAGTTACCTCTACTTGTGAAGTGCCTTGGGATATTTATCTTCATTAATGGCGCTTTACAAATGTAAATTGTTGTTATCATGTTGCATCCTTACAATGGGACACACAACGTTATGCATACTGTTTACTGAAGGTGCTTTGAGGAACGTTGAACCTGCTATCCCACAGAATATATGTCAAAAGTACACCTATGATTTTTTTTGTTAATATGTTTGACTTCTGGCAAACAGAGAACAAAATAAATGTTGTCACTTCAAAAGCAGTCTATGTAGGCCAACCGAAGCAATACTCTCCAAGGACAAACTAAAGCCCAGGCTACATGGAACCTCTCACCCCTTTGGAGATTTATTTTTATATCTATTTTTCATAAGTAGAACAAACTATCTTTTCTCCCCCCCCCCGCCCCACCGTATTGAACATGTCCTTATACTTTCCCACTTCAGTGTGCAGTAGCAATGCCTGTAACGCCATTCAGCAAATGAGAGCGGATAGGGAGGGCGCTTGCAGATGTCGAGATTCTGCAAGGAGCAGTGCAAATCCATTATTCAAGAGGATCATTCGGATGCCATTATATAGACCTCAATTCCGGCTGAAACGCAGCGCTGATTGCAAAAGGAAAAAAAAAAGGGAAGCATTCCCCGAGGCTAATTTGAATGAGATCTTAAGCAGGAGAAGCCAGGGTAAATCTGGATCTTCTATCGTGCAGTACCTGGCTGGGCAAGCAGCGCACAGGCACGCAGTTTGTGCACCAAACGTCACATAATGTCCATGTGAATTCTATCTGGAGACAAAATTCTGCTGTGGTTGCCACGAAAACAAATCAGACTGAATTAACTCAATTCACAGGCTCAAAGCGCAGTCATTAATTAAACAGGAGCCAATTTCCAGCGAGCAGCGAAAGTCAATGACACAAACATCACGAGCCATCAGTGACTTAGAATTGCATAGAATGTACAGCACAGAAACAGGCCATTTGGCCCAACTGGTTGATGCCCCACTCGAGCCTCCTCCCACCCTACTTCATCTCACCCTATCAGCATATCCTTCTATTCCTTTCTCCGTCATGTGTTTATCTAGCTTCCCCTTAATTGCATCTTTGCTACACGCCTCACCTACCCCTTGTTACTTTGCTCAGTTAGTTATAGCATAATTTGTTAAGTGCATGCAATGAAACTCATCAAACAGACCACCTGTACAATTGGCTGCAGTGCCCTTGGGAGAGGGTGGGAACTAAATGAGCCAGGGTTCTTGGTCCAGATCACTGTCCACTAACCCCTACTAGAAGGCACGTTACGAGCGGACAAGTGGTAGCTATGACTCGGTGGGCAGCACTCTCTCTTCTGAGCCAGAAAGTTGTGGGTTCAAGTCCCACTTCAGAGACTTGAGCACAAAATCTAGGCTGACACTCCCAGTGCAGTGCGAGGGAGTGCTGCACTGTCGGAGGTGCCGTCTTTCGGATGAGACATTAAACTGAGGCCTCGTCTGCTCTCTCAGGTGGACGTTAAAGATCCCACGGCATTATTCGAAGAAGAACGGAGGAGTTCTTCCCCGGTGTCCTGGCTGATATTTATTCCACTACCAACATCACTAAATCAGATGATCTGGCCATTTAGCTCATTGGTGTTTGAGGGACCTTGCTGAATGCAAACTGGCTACCACGTTTCTTACATTACAGCAGCGCTTTGGGATGTTCTGAGGTTGTGAGAAGCACTTTAGAAATGCAAGTTCTTTCTTTCTAGAAATTATTGTCTGTGATGTTATTGAACAAACGCCTACCATTCTTGTACTACACTTCTCTCTCTGCGATTTTCAGAGAGAAAGATTTGCTTATTCCAGAGAATGTTCCAGGTCCTCGGGGCATCCTAAAGTGTCGCACAGCAGATGAATCACTTTTAAAAGGTGGCCAAGGTTGTTGCTATGCAGGCAAACGGGTGGTTATGGCAGCCGGTTTGCGCATAGCAAGGTCCCACACACAGCAATGAAATCTGCATCGGCGGTTTTACGAGCATACAAAATGCCGGACTGTTCCGCCAGGCCTGTCCCATACAGTCCTGATGCCTTATGCATCAAGATTGAGACGCCCCTTACCCACCAGGAGCCATGTAATCTCCTGGGACAGGTGAAAAAAGAACATAAGAACATAAGACGTAGGAGCAGGAGTAGGTCATTTGCCCCCTCGAGCCTGCTCCGCCATTCAATAAGATCATGGCTGATCTGATCTTGGCCTCAACTCCACTTCCCTGCCCGCTCCCCATAACCCTTGATTCCCTTACCTTTCAAAAATATGTCTATCTCCACCTTAAATATATTCAATGACCCAGCCTCCACAGCTCTCTGGGGAAGAGAATTCCAAAGATTCACAACCCTCTGAGAGAAGAAATTCCTCCTCATTTCCGTTTTAATAGGGTGCCCCCTTATTCTGAAATTATGCCCCCTAGTTCTAGATTCCCCACGAGGGGAAACATCCTCTCTGCATCTACCCTGTCAAGCCCCTTCAGAATCTTATATGTTTCAATAAGATCCCCTCTCATTCTTCTAAACTCCAATGAGTATAGGCCCAACCTGCTCAACCTTTCTTCATAAGACAACCCCTTCATCTCTGGAATCAACCTCGTGAACCATCTCTGAACTGCCTCCAATGCAAATATATCCTTCCTTAAATAAGGAGATCAAAACTGTATGCAGGTGTGGTCTCACCAATACCCTGTACAGTTGTAACAGGACTTCCCTGCTTTTATACTCCATTCCCTTTGCAATAAAGGTCAACATTCCATTTGCCTTCCCAATTACTTGCTGTACCTGAATGCTAACTTTTTGTGATTCATGTATGAGGACCCCCAGATCCCTCTGTACCTCAGCATTTTGTAATCTCTCTCCATTTAAATAATAATTTGCTTTTTTATTTTTCCTGCCAAAGTGGATAACCTTGCATTTTCCCACATTAAACTCCATCTGCCAAATTTTTGCCCACTCACTTAGCCTATCTATATCCCTTTGGAGATTCTTTGCGTCCGCCACACAATTTGCTTTCCCACCTATCTTTGTATCATCAGCAAATTTGGCTACAGTACACTCGGTCCCTTCATCCAAGTCATTAATATAGATTGTAAATAGTTGAGGCCCCAGCACTGATCCCTGCGGCAACCCATTAGTTAAACAGATTTTAAAAAAACCAGGGTGAAAAAAAAAATTAAATGCCGCCATTTTTGCGGAACACTGCAAGAAGAAGCAAATCTGAACCTGGATCTGGGATTGGGGGGAAAGTGGCCGCTGCAATTTATCCACAGCCGCCCAACAGTTAGTGCCGACGTTCGAGGCATTAAAATCTGTTTGCTTAATTTGGGGATAGTTCAGCTTCAGATTTAAAGCGAGTTCCGTGCAAGTCGTGGGCTGTTTAGAAGAGATGCGCAAAGCAAAATGCACGTTGGGGTAAGGAGTTGATAATCCACGTTACTTCGAATGGGGCTTTAGGGACCAGAAGACATGTTAAATGGAGAATAAAAGAAATAATAATGATAGCTGAGAAGAGAGAAAAAGAAAAGGAAAGACTTGCATTTATATAGCGCCTTTCACGACCACCGGACATCTCAAAGCGCTTTACAGCCAATGAAGTACTTTGGAGTGTAGTCACTGTTGTAATGTAGGGAAACGCGGCAGCCAATTTGTGCACAGCAAGCTCCCACAAACAGCACATAATAATGACCACATAATCTGTTTTAGTGATGTTGATTGAGGGATAAATATTGGCCAGGACACCAGGGAGAACTCCCCTGCTCTTCTTTTGAAATAGTGCCATGGGATCTTTTACGTCCACCTGAGAGAGCAGACAGGGCCTCGGTTTAATGTCTCATCTGAAAGACAGTGCAGCACTCCCTCAGTACTGCACCGGAGTGTCAGCCTAGATATTTGTGCTTGAGCCCCTGGAGTGCGACTTGAACCCCTACGGTGGGCCTATGAACCCACAACCCTGTGACTCAGAAGGTGAGGGTGCTACCCACTGAGCCACAGCTGGCATAGAAAGTTGAAACATTGACCCGTAATTTCCGATATCGGGCAAAAATCTACGCCCTTACCTGTGGGCTCCCAAGGTCTGGACTCTTCCGCTCCTGGGCCTCTCCTGGTCCGCGCGCGCAGAGGCCCAGGTATCCCAGGGGCGCAGGCGGTTCGCAAGCGTCCCTGGGATCACGTGGGCCAGGCAAGCCAATGGGAGAAGGGAATCCCCCTTCATACTTTTGACAGGTAGACCTGAATGGGGATCACTGAAAAAAGACACTGCAACATTAAATACATTTTTTTTTTAAATCATGTTTTTAAAATGAGTTAAAATTACATTAAATTCAATATTTTAAACAAAAATTTCCAAATTTTTGAAAAAAGTAATTAAAGTTTTTTAGGGGGCTAAAAATAAACTTACCTTTTTTAAAAGTATTTCTACATTTTAAATGAGTGAAAGAAAATTTTTTTTTTTACTTTTTTATTCTCTTATGACACCTGCTTTTATCAAGTGTAAGATTTCTAAGGGTTTTCAGCGGGCGGAGATTGTGCAGAAAGCGGAACTCTCCACCCGCAGAGGCCCTTCTCCAGGGCAGGCGTGCGATCTGTCAAGAGCATTCTTGATGTGGAGATGCCGGTGTTGGACTGGGGTGGACAAATGTGAGAAGTCGCACAACACCAGGTTATAGTCCAACAGCTTTATTTGAAATCACAAGCTTTTGGAGCTGCTGCCCCTTCGTCAGGTGAAGTCACTTCACCTGACGAAGGAGCAGCGCTCCGAAAGCTTGTGATTTCAAATAAAGCTGTTGGACTATAACCTGGTGTTGTGCGACTTCTCACAAGAGCATTCTTGACAGATCAGAAGTGCCGGTTTTCAGCGTATGCGCTTGGCAGGCCTGAAACCGGCACTTGCGAGGTCCCTACGGGTGTGTACACAGGCCGTACACACCCGTAGGCATCGGAAATTAGGGGCCATTAAGAAAAGGTGTAAAATTAGAAAAGAAGAACCCCACTGTAGGGCTTGCTGTGATATTGATAGATTTAAGTGTTCTGGTGAAGAGGAGATTCACATACAAGTTACTGGAGCTTGAAGGCCAGAAAAAAAAAAATGTAGTTAATGAAGACATGGCTCAAGGCTGAGAATGGGCATGAGTTTCAACTGATTGGCTTGAAATATTTAACAGTGATTTGGAATTGTGGCAGAGTTAATAAGAGAGGATCTGGGGGTAATCAAAAGAAATGATTTAATCTGAGATGAGCCGAGAGACAAATCGATTTGAGTGGAAATCTGAGACCTAGATAAAGAAATTGAGGGAAAGGAAGCTTGCCTTGAGGGAAAAGCAACACAGTTAAAGGGCAGCACATCTCGGAGGAGTTTAAAAATGATAAAGGGATTCGATAGAGTAGTTGCAGAGAAGATGTGGCCTCAAGTAGGGGAATCCAGAACGAGTGGGCACTTTCTTAAAATTAGAACTAGGCCATTCAGGAGTGAAATCGGGAAGCACTTTTTCACCCCCCAAAAAGGTTGTGGAAATGTGGAATTTCTCTCCCCTCCCCCCCCAAAAGGCGGTGGATGCTAGGTAAATGGAAATGTTCAAGACTGCGATCGACAGAATTGTATTCGGTAAGGGTATCAGGGGACAGGGAGCTCAGGCGGGTGAATGGAGGTACAGATCAGCCGTGATCTGATTGAATGGCGGAGCAGGCTTGAGGGCCTGAATGGTCCACGCCTGCTCCCAATCTTCCCATAACTTTGTGAGAGCCATATGGGTGTAATGGCACGCTCAAAAATAAGAGTTAAAAAAAAGGGGAGAAACAAAATATTGATACTTCATTATTCTGCAATTTGCTTTTATATTACATTGTGTGAAATGTTTTGAGGAGGAAATGAAAAAATGAAACTGTTTTGTTTTTTCATTGTATTGGCAGTGAGTTCTGAAGCATCTGAAGTATATTTTGCCATTTATCTTTTTATCTGATTGTATAATTCCTTCCGTGTCCAGTTTCTTTTTCAGTCATTGACACACTACATCGCTCTGGGGCATGTATACACACACAGAAAAATGTCTTTGATTTGCAGTCAACATTAGGAAAGATCATTGGTTATCATAGAGGAAAACGTAATTATGAAAAGGGTTTTAATGAAATGCTTCAAACATCATTCCTAATGTTCCTTCATTAGTTAAAAAATTTAATGTAAAACATTCTTTTTTATCATATACTTGTGCCAGAATTGATTTGGTGATGAATCATACTTCAGGAATCCAGTGAATGGGGTTGTTTGGTAAAGGCATTGGATCATTACAATGATGGAATATGGTGGTGACATAACCTGCACCTACAATCATACCTCTGAACCCTGAAATTAGACCGTGAGATTCCAGCATCCAAAATGCTTAAAGCATTCAGCTGACATTCCTGCTATTTCTTATAGGAGTTTGGACCTATCTGAATTAAATGGGCTAACAACTCTGGCGGTAAAGTGGAGAGATGAATTCCAGACAATCGCTCCACCAATATTCCTGCAGGCTAATTTTAGGGCCCGACTTTACGGAATGAAGAAGATTTTATTAGCAATGCTACAAGTGATGAAAAAATAAAGGCACATTCGCCCAGGGCACAGGTGGGCCAATGTGACAGTCACCCAGGGCACAGCTGGTTCAATGGGACAGTCACCCAGGGCACAGATGGTTCAATGGGACAGTCACCCAGGGCACAGGTGGTTCAATGGGACAGTCACCCAGGGCACAGGTGGTTCAAAGGGACAGTCACCCAGGGCACAGGTGGATCAATAGGACAGTCACCCAGGGCATAGGTGGGCCAGTGGGACAGTCATCCAGACCACAGCTGGTTCAATGGGACAGTCACCCAGGGCACAGGTGGGTCAATGGGACAGTCACCCAGGGCACAGGTGGGCCAATGGGGCAGTCACCCAGACCACAGTTGTTCAATGGGACAGCCACCCAGGGCACAGGTGGTTCAATGGGACAGTCACCCAGGGCACAGGTGGTTCAATGGGACAGTCACCCAGGGCACAGGTGGGCCAATGGGACAGTCACTCAGGGCACAGGTTGGCCAATGGGACAGTCACCCAGGGCACAGGTGGGCCAATGCGACAGTCACCCAGGGCACAGGTGGGCTAATGCGACAGTCACCCAGGGCACAGGTGGGTCAATGGGACAGTCATCCAGGGCACAGGTGGGTCAATGGGACAGTCACCCAGGGCATAGGTGGGCCAATGGGACAGTCATCCAGACCACAGCTGGTTCAATGGGACAGTCACCCAGGACACAGGTGGTTCAATGGGACAGTCACCCAGGGCACAGGTGGTTCAATGGGACAGTCACCCAGGGCACAGGCGGGCCAATGGGACAGTCACTCAGGGCACAGGTTGGCCAATGGGACAGTCACCCAGGGCACAGGTGGGCCAATGGGACAGTCACTCAGGGCACAGGTTGGCCAATGGGACAGTCACCCAGGGCACAGGTGGGCCAATGCGACAGTCACCCAGGGCACAGCTGGTTCAATAGGACAGTCACCCAGGGCACAGGTTGTTCAATAGGACAGTCACCCAGGGCACAGGTGGGCCAATGTGACAGTCACCCAGGGCATAGCTGGTTCAATAGGACAGTCACCCAGGGCACAGGTTGTTCAATAGGACAGTCACCCAGGGCACAGGTGGGCCAATGGAACAGTCACCCAGGGCACAGGTGGGCCAATGCGACAGTCACCCAGGGCACAGGTGGTTCAATGGGACAGTCACCCAGGGCACAGCTGGTTCAATGGTGCAATCACCCAGGGCACAGGTTGTTCAATAGGACAGTCACTCAGGACACAGCTGGTTCAATGGGACAGTCACCCAGGGCACAGGTGGTTCAATGGGACAGTCACCCAGGGCACAGGTGGTTCAATGTGACAGTCACCCAGGGCACAGGTGGGCCAATGGGACAGTCACCCAGGGCACAGGTGGGCCAATGGGACAGTCACCCAGGGCACAGGTGGGCCAATGGGACAGTCACCCAGGGCACAGGTTGGCCAATGCGACAGTCATCCAGGGCACAGGTGGGCCAATGCGACAGTCACCCAGGGCACAGGTGGGCTAATGCGACAGTCACCCAGGGCACAGGTGGGTCAATGGGACAGTCATCCAGGGCACAGGTGGGTCAATGGGACAGTCATCCAGGGCACAGATGGGTCAATGGGACAGTCACCCAGGGCACAGGTGGGTCAATGGGACAGTCACCGAGGGCACAGGTGGGTCAATGGGACAGTCACCGAGGGGAACATATGCTTCAATAGGACGTGAATTCTTACCACATGCAAGACATCGTGGAAGCTTTGGGATTTTCTATATTTTCACGGAGCCATTTTCACAAACATAGGATTTCTTTTCCTTGCAGCCAGTGGTTTCTTGCACTACCACAGAATGTTGTTTTATCAGAAAGACTTCACTCCACTGGATAATAATGCGCAACTTTGATTTTTTTATTGCTCCACAACTGGCTTCAAAAGCGTCATGTCCATTGTCAATGGGCTGATCTCGAAGGGTGAAGAGCTGCTGTATTTGCCCAGATTACAACGTGCATTTTGAAAGGACCTCTTTACATGAAGTGCCACTTAGGCGGGTTTCAACGTGATAATACACTACACAACTATAAGTATTAGATTATTATTTCAGGTGCGTCATGATTGGCTGGTTTTCCGCTGTTCCTGCTGTCCATTTCACGTTTCACAGATTTGGCTGAAGGAAAATTGCTGCCAGCTGCCATCTTGATAGACGGACATTTAAATCAGCTTTTAACTAAATCAAGAAAAATGTGCGTTTAATTTCTTTCATTCACTACACTTTTTAAAACCAGCCATTCCTCTTCCGCGACAGTATCGCAATCCTTTGCGCATAAATACACGACTAAAGATTTAGCTCAGAACCTGAAGCAAATTCTTCGGGCTACAGAGTGTTCGAATCCCTCTTGGAATCATCTTGGATAATGCAGCGCATTTAAACTGAGCTGGCCATGAACTGTAAATGCATTTGCAGTTGCTTTATTTCCCCAGTTCGTCAAAACTGCGCAATTAACTGACTCCCCACACTGAAATTCCTGATATGATATTGCGCGGTGACAATTAAGATCGTTCTCCACTTTAATAAGCACATCTTGGTGCTGTTATGTACATCTACAAAAAAATAAATAAATCAGAGCTAATGACTTGACTCGGTGGCGATGTTTCGATACCTGTTGCATTGTCATACCGTGATTAACCTTCCTCTGTTACAGTAATAACTCGAATGCCGCTGGATGCATATTAAGATGAAAAACCAGGCCGCAGCATAATAATGACATTCATTCAGACAATGAAACCATTAAAATTGGTCGCTATTAGCTATAAAATGTCATCAAATGTAGAAAAACCTGTCAAATTAACTGTTCCGAAGCTCACCTCAAGCAGGCACCAGGATCCAATTAGACACTGAAATGTAGAAATTGTGGTATAAATATATGCAATTTAGCGCGCAATTCTGACAGGCTACTGCATAACGTCGCTTTAATGGGAGATGAAACTGTCTTCCATTCTGCTTAAATTAAGAGGACTGTCTTAAAGGTGAGGATGTTACACTTTTTACAGTTGCCAAGGTGCAGCACGTTCTTGCTAAGGTGACTTTATTAATAGCACAGGAAGACCTCATTCTAATTAACTCCAAACAGAGCAGCTTGATACTGCAGCGCTGCACCGTATATACAGTTCTGTAATCGCTTGAACCGTTTCAGGTGAGATCGCCTGTCAGTTCCACAGCCTCAGATTTGGCATACAAAAAAAACCCCACAAATGCTTTTTCTTCTAAAGATGGAAAGAGAAGTGATGCCAGCTGAGGAAAGTGGAACTATAGCTTCTGCAGAATGAGGAATGAGGGGTGGGAAACACAGCTAAAATCTGCAATCAATCTGGGCGCGTAAGACTACAGAGCCTCCTTCTAAAATACAATGGCCCTGAATTTGTGGTCGGTATGACGGCGTACTCTCAGAATATTTCGCCTTTGAAACTGACCACAAGTTCGGGATTTCCATCCCGAACTTGCGAACTGTCAAGTTCCGATTAAAAAGATAATCCGCTGCGGTTTTCAAATTCTCATTGCTGGTGAAAAGTTGGGCTAATTGCCCACCAACTGCGCATCAATTACGCTGTAAAATTTTACGGCTGGTGCAAACAGGCGCAGGAGCCTGTTTGCACAGCGTAAGGGAAAGGGGGGATGAGAAAATTGCAATTTCAGGGCCATAATAATTAAAAACAAACATGTCTGCGTGGGTTTCCTCCGGGTGCTCCGGTTTCCTCCCACAGTCCAAAAATGTGTGGGTTAGGTTGATTTGGCTATGATAAATTGACCCTTAGTGTTAGGGGGGATTAAATATGTGGGGTTATGGGGATAGGATGGGATATGTTAGGGGGAATTAAATACGTGGGGTTACGGGGGTAGGGTGGGATATGTGTACTGTGGGGATTAAAGCAGGGACAGGGTACTGGATTTGGATGATCAGCCATGATCGTATTGAATGGCGGAGCAGGCTCGACGGGCCGAATGGCCTACTCCTGCTCCTAGATTCTATGTTTCTATGTTTCTATGTTATGTGAAACAACCTACCAGGCAGCTATAAAGGCTCAGTTTGAGGGATGAGATAGTTTGAATCTTTTTTTTAAATCTTGCAGTGTCTTCTAGTAAATAACTGTACTTACTCCAAAGTATTCCCTATGCTTTTTAAAGCCGAGTACTGTACTTGTCAAATAAATATAATTAGTAGCACACCATTTAATTCACAAGTTGTAATACACGGGACTTTCTATGTTTCCTGATTGGCTGGTGAAAGGAGCACCGCCCCACGTGATCCCAGGAACACTTCCACACAACGGTGCGCCCCCGGGATCCGTGGGCCACTGCGCTGCGCACAACGCTGCAGCATTACAAAGCAAGGTTTCGCTCGGGGCCCCGCACCAGGTAAGTGCAGATTTCGTTCGCAGGTCGCCGGCGTGCTCCTTAGCTACGCAGCCGACGGCAATTTCAGGACCAGAACGTACCGTCAAAAATATTCACTGCAGGGCAATGTTGGAAAGTAAGTACCAAGCTAATTCCCAGCGGCAATCTTGTAAAATTCCAACAAGGAAGGAATCACCTCTTAAATCTCTGGCTGCAGATTTGTGTCCACAATTCGCACAAGTTCCAAGCTTCTAGGCCAAGGTGCATTATGAAGGTGAGGCATATTCCCCACAAAAAAGGCCAGGATTTTGCTCACCTCGGCGGGTCTGGGGCGGGCGATGTCGGTGGCGGGTCACGGCCCTGCTGCTGGCTCCATCCCGCTGCCTAAAATTAATTTACGTTGATAGGGCTTGTTAAGCCCGCCCAGCGCATTTCCCAGTCCAATTAGAGGAAGCGGGTCTGGTGACATCATTCATGGCATGTCATCAGCCGGTTTCCTTAAAGGGACCATGGCAACCCTACTTTTGACGTTTTACGCATTGAAGTGCTGCAAATACTGACAATCACCTGCACAGAGGTGCAGGACTGCACCCAGGTTCTCCCATGACTCAATTCATATGCTTATGGGTTTCGTCACAGGCCGCAGGGAGGTCCTCTTCCCTTCCCATGGGCAGAAGAGACCTCTCCAGGAGACCAACACAGCCTGGTTGCACATTGCAGAGGAGGTCACAAACAGGGATGTCATCAGGAGGACCTGGGTGCAGTGGCACAAACCTTTCAATGATCTCATTAGATCACAAAACATTAGTACAAAGCCACACTCACCTTCATCCTGCTGTGGCTCTCGTCACATCCCCATCACTCTGCCTTCCCTACCCTACTCCTGCACATCCTTACTCACACCAACTTACCTTGCACCTTCACCCATCCCTCGCTCTCTATCTACATTATCACATCCCCATCTCACGAGCCATCCCTCACACTCACCCTCATCCTAGTGCAATCATATCAACTAACAACACACAAGGGTAGCCACTTGGGTGTTTTATCCAATGTTCATGTAAAGTTGCTGTCAAACATTGAAACCTTTATTTTCAACACTTTATGTTCTTGGACAGATTTGTGTGCACCTTTGGAAGTGGCTTAGTGAGTTGCAGTGAATGGTGAGACATAACGGTACCCCCCTGCAATGGTGGTGAGTGTGAAAGGAATGGCTTGGGCATTGTAGGGATGCTTTATGGTGTTGGTGTGGGGTGGTGTCAACCTGGTACAATGTCAAGTGAAGTAAATCTGGCCATGGTGAGGCCATCCCTGGCCTCCCGGGCAGCAATGTGCTCGGGTGCTGATGCCCTCTGTCCTGTGAAGCATCAGGTGATTGTGGAGAAGGTTGGTGTTGTTGTTGGTGCTGCTGGTGTTGGGGCTGATCATGGTCAGATTCTGAGGACCAAGGTGAGACAGTATAAAGGGCACCCATGTTGATGGAATAGATGGCAGGTGAAGTAGAGTTGACAGAAGCATTCTGTCAATGGTGAGAGAGTTCTTCCAATGAGGTGAGAGTGGATGGAGAGTGGAAAGTGGAAAGTCTGCAGAATCTGTGCTGGAAATGGACTGAGAAATAGCTTCTGGCTGAGGAAAGTGGTCATCTGTCAGGTGGGAGCTTGTACTGTACATTTGAAGCTGTCAAGTAATCAGCTGGAGCAATGGCCACTGAACTCCCGCCTCAGGTTGACAGACGTGGTCCTGGAACAGCGTGGTTCCCGTGGCCATGAAGTTAAAGTTAAAAAGTAAGTTTAAAAAAGCCTGTTAAGGGTCTGTTAAGTATATTATAATTGGGTCACCCTTCGCTGCCTGTCGCTCAGCGCTGACAGACCCGACATTAGGAAAGACACGTTGCGGTGGGTTGACAGTGGGTTCCTGACTCGCTGTAAAAAAAAAACGCTTTCCCACCCGACACGCCACCGATCCCCGCCGCTGACACCCCAGAAAATTCCGGGCAAAGTGAGGGGAAAATTGAAAGGTGCATAGGGGGATCGGGCAGGAAAGTGGAGTTGAGGTAGAAGATCAGCCATGATCTTATTGAATGGCGGAGCAGGCTCGAGAGGCTGTATGGCCTACCCCTGCTCCTAATTCTAATGTTCTTATGCCTCTCACCAGAGGGTTTATGAGTGGAACTGGCAGGGTTCTGGGAGCAGGTCCCTCAGTCAAGTGCCTAACCCAAAGACAGAAACTAAATAGTGACAACGAGAAATAGAATTCTGTCCAGAGCTCTGTACCTTCAATCTGATATTACTATCCCTGCTCTGAATGGAATCTTTCTTTGCAGGTTAGGGTAAGTTTACTCCCAGCTCAAAAGGAAGTTGTCGATCAGAGAATCTTTCACTACAGTGTCTGACCTGCCATGATCTTATTGAATGGCGGAGCAGGCTCGAGGGGCCAAATGACCTACTCCTGCTCCTACGTCTTATGTTCTTATGACCTGCAATTCTTTTGGGTTTGAATCCCCTCTTCTACTCCTCTTGGCACCACAATAATCCGCCTCTGCCCCTTTCCTGAACGTGGACTGCGCCCCCCCCCCTGCCCCCCGCCCCCCGCCCCCCCACCACAGCCCCTGGACTTACCTCGCTGTTGGTCGGGCTACCCGCTGCGATACTGGCCTGAATTGCAAGCTGCATTGCGAGACGCTTGTTTGGAGCAGGTCGCTCGATGGTTACAATCAGGCTCATGGGCCTGGAAATGGCTCCGACCTTCGCCCCCCCCGGCACGGGTGGACGACCAGCGTGCTCTGCCAGTTAGCCGCTCGCTAAGTTAAAAACTACCCCATCCAGTCCATGAGGCTCCCCGACATCGTATGCACTGATGTCCACTGAGTGCATACTGAGTGCGGGGGATCCCCTTCTGATGTACATTACATTTCAAATCAATCCTCCAATCATACCGCTCCGTCTATACACAAAAGGCATCGAGGAGTATGGGGAGAGAGCGGGAATATGGTATTGAGATAGAGGATCAGCCATGATCATACTGAATGGCGGAGCAGGCTCGAAGGGCCGAATGGCCTACTCCTGCTCCTATTTTTTTTTCTATGTTTCTATACTCAGCTGTTGTGATCTGGAATGCACTGCCTTGAAAGGGTGGCGGAAGCAGATTCAGCAACAACTTTCAAAAGGGAATTGGAGACGACACAAAGCTGGGTGGGCGTGTGTGCTATGAGGAGGATGCCGAGAAACTCCAGTATGATTTGGACAGGTTGGGTGATTGGGCAGAAGCATGGCAGATGCAATATAATGTGGATAAATGCGAGGTTATCCACTTTGGCGTCAAAAACAGGAAGGCAGATTATTATCTGAATGGCAATAGATTGGGAGAAGGGGAAGTGCAACGAGACCTGGGTGTTCTTGTGCACCAGTCGCTGAAGGTAAGCATGCAGGTGCAGCAGGCGGTTAAGAAGGCAAATGGTATGTTGGCCTTCGTAGCGAAAGGGTTCGAGTACAGGAACAAGGATGTCTTGCTGCAGTTGTACAGGGCCTTGGTGAGACCACATCTTGAGTATTGTGTGCAGTTTTGGTCGCCTAATCTGAGGAAGGATGTTCTTGCCATGGAGGGAGTGCAGCGAAGATTCACCAGGCTGATACCTGGGATGGCAGGAATGACGTATGAGGAGAGATTGGGGTGATTGGGCTTATACTCGCTGGAGTTTAGAAGAATGAGAGGGGATCTCAATGAAAATTATAAAATTCTAACAGGACTAGACAGACTAGATGCAGGAAGGATGTTCCCGATGGCCGGGGAGTCCAGAACCAGGGGTCACAGTCTAAGGATAAGGGGTAAGCCATTTAGGACTGAGATGAGGAGGAATTTCTTCACCCAGAGTGTGGTGAACCTGTGGAATTCTCTACCACAGAAGGCAGTTGAGGCCAATTCATTAAATATATTCAAGAAGGAGTTAGATATATTTCTTAAAGCTAAAGGGATCAAGGGATATGGAGAGAAGGCAGGGACAGGGTACTGAATTTGGATGATCAGCCATGATCTCATTGAATGGTGGAGAAGGCTCGAGGGGCCAAATGGCCTACTCCTGCTCCTATCTCCTATGTTTCTATGTTTCTATGGATAAATACTTGAAAAGGAAATGGGGGAAAGAGCAGGTGGAGCGGGACTATATTGAAAGGACTTTCAAAGAGCCGGCACAGGAGCGATGTGACGAATGGCCTCCTTCTGTGCTGTATGATTCTACCCATTTGCGAGCTCCCACACAGAAAGGTAAACACATTCCTGGGCGAGCGCTGAAGTTTTAAAGTGTACTGTACCATCGGCTGTCTAGACGTTCTTCTCGGGAACAGACGGCAGGCTGTCTGTAGGACTTGCGCACCTTCCCCACTCGCTGAGCTGATAAGGATGAGCGACTGCTCTACGTTGCCTGAGCCCACCCTCAGTTGTGGAACTGAGCTCTGTGGATAGACGGGCAGTCCACTGGCCACAGAAGACCGCAGGGACAGGATTCCTGCTCTCAAGGGTGGTCAGAGCCACCATAAAGCGGAGGCTTTCATCCCCAGGCTTGAGGGGAATGGTCACTGTCCTTATCCACAACAACAACAACAATTTGCATTTATATAGCGCCTTTAACATATTAAACGTCTCAAGGCGCTTCACAGGAGGGATTATCAAACAAAATTTGACACTGAGCCACATAAGGAGATATTAGGACAAAAAGGTAGAATCATAGAATGGTTACAGTACTGAAGGAGGCCATTCGGCCCGTCGAGCCCGTGCCGGCTCTCTGCAAGAGCACTTCAGCTAGTTACACTCCCCTGCCCTTTCCCCGTAGCCCTGCAAATTTTTTTCCTTCAGGTACTTATCCAACTCCCTTAGGAAAGCCATGATTGAATCTGCCTCTCAGGCAGTGCATTCCAGATCCTAACCACTTGCTGAGTAAAAAGTTTTCCCTCATGTCGCCTTTGGTTCTTCTACCAATCACCTTAAATCTGTGTCCTCTGGTTCTCAATCCTTCCGCCAATGGGAACAGTTTCTCTCTATCTACTCTGTCCAGACCTCTCATGATTTTGAACACCTTTATCAAATCTTGTCTCAATCTTCCCTGCTCTAAGGAGAACAACCCCAGCTTCTCCAGTCTATCCACGTAACTGAAGTCCCTCATCCCTGGAATCATTCTCGTAAATCTTTTCTGCACCCTCTCTAAGGCCTTCCTATCCTTCCTAAAGTGCGGTGCCCAGAATTGGACACAATACTCCAGTTGAGGCCGAACCTGTGTTTTATTAAGGTTCATCATAATTTCCACGCTTTTGTGCTCTATGCCTCTATTCATGAAGCCCAGGATCCCGTATGCTTTTTTAACCGCTTTCTCAACCTGCCCTGCCACCTTCAACGATTTGTGCACATATACCCACAGGTCTCTCTGTTCATGCAACCCCTTTAGGATTGTACCCTTTAGTTTATATTTCCTCTCCTGATTCTTTCTACCAAAATGTATCACTTTGCACTTTTCTACGTTAAATTTCATCTGCCACGTGTCCGCCCATTCCACCAGCCTGTCTATGTCCTCTTGAAGTCTATTACTATCCTTCTCACAGTTCACCATACTTCCAAGTTTTGTGTCATCTGCAAATTTTGAAATTGTGCCCTGTACACCCACATGCAAGTCATTAATATATATCAAGAAAAGCAGTGGTCCTAGAACTGATCCCTGGGGAACACCACTGTGTACCTTCCTCCAGTCCGAAAAACAACCGTTCACCACTACTCTCTGTTTCCTGTCACTTTGCCAACTTCGTATCCATGCTGCCTCTGCTCCTTTGATAGCTTTTGGTTGATTTTAAGGAGCATCTTAAAGCAGGAGAGTGAGGTAGAGAGGCGGAGAGGTTTAGGGAGAGAATTCCAGAGCTTAGGGCCAAGGCAGCTGAAGGCACGGCCGCCAATGGCAGAGCGATTAAAATCGGGGATGCTCAAGAGGTCAGAATTGGAGGAGCGCAGAGATCTCGGAGGATTGTAGTGCTGGAGGAGGTTACAGAGATAGGGAGTGGGCGAGCCCCTGTACACCCACATCGAAGATCTGAAACTCGGATGACAATTTAAAAACCGGACCATCCAGTTCCCTTTCTTTAATGACGTTAATTTTGTTTCATCATATTTTACTAACAACTTAAGTATAAGCAGCAGGCGTTGGTCGTGAAAGTCAACTTGTGGAAGGAATAGACAAGAGATTGTAACTTAAAGCCAAATGGGAACAGGAAAGTAGTCCACATTGCTATATATCCTAACATAAATCGATGAACATATCGATAAAAGGTAACAGACTAGTTGCCTTCAAGCTGACACAATGGCCGAGAAGTTGGTTCGCGCCAGTTTGCCCGCGTGAACTGGGCGCAGGGAACAATCCGTGCACCGGAACGGGTAGCCCTGAGGCACACCCAATATTCGGCCACGGGCCTCATCTACACGAGGCCGGTGAGCTGCGGATGCTGTGCGTCCCCAAGCAGCTCGCCAGCGAGGCTGGTTTCGAAATTCGGGCCCTCAGGCATGTCATGTCCTCGGAGAGGGGGCCAAGGGAGGCGATCAATCGGGAGGGAGGGAGGGGGGTGCGATCGGGAGGGCAATGGTCTTCGGCACTGCAGTGGACCCTGGAGGAGCACGTGCGCACATACTGGCTCCACATTCAGCAGAGTATTATAAAAAAAATTTACCTGTTTGGTGCCGGTCCCTTAAAGGACCGCTGGAGATGCCGCATGTAGACCACGCTTTTCAGAACTTTTATACGGCACCGACTGCGCTCAGAGCTGCCCAATTTTGCGACGGGAGCCTCAAACAGGTGTCAGACCCCCTATTTGCATTTGCAAAGGGCCTAACGCCTCGTGCAGACACGGGCCCTGGACATCTATTTGTTTCCTGCCTTTCCCGATATGGTGGATGGCGAACCTCCGCGCTCGTTACACGCCAGCTATCGCGCCACCCACCATACTGGGAAAGGCAGGGAAAAAGAGGCGTCCAGGGCCCGTTTCCTGAAACAGGCGTGCGGCAGCGTCAGGCGCCCGTTTTTGGGCCTGAGAAACGGGCGCGACGCCATCGGATTTCTGGGCCCAATCGTTGAAAAGAACACACAGCCAGCGTTCTCCAGAAGCGACATTGCAATACTCGTTTTAGTCACCAATTAGGATTACAGTCATGCGCTCGTGTTCCTTTCCTTAAAAAGGCTCGAATTTATAACTTTACAAGCCGCCGTTGGAAGGCAGGAGACTTTAATGAGCTCTTGTCACTGCGAATATCTGTGGGGGGAAATAAAAAAGTC
Organism: Squalus acanthias; assembly: GCA_030390025.1. Lineage (NCBI taxonomy): Eukaryota > Metazoa > Chordata > Chondrichthyes > Squaliformes > Squalidae > Squalus > Squalus acanthias. The sequence continues at coordinate 252,068,934 of CM059425.1, forward strand.
ACCTTCTGTGATAGTCCTGCAGGGCAAAGAACGGGGCGCCTCCTCCTGCGGAACGGTGTCCAGGGAAGTAACCTTTATGGCACTCCAGTGCACCTAATAAATGTACTGTGCAACACCATTACTTTCCGACACTGGTGCTGCCTCTTAAATGTCACGGTGAAGGAGAGCTGAAAGAACAATTCTTTAAGGTTCATTTAAATCGCTCTTTAAGCACCGCGGGGAGCAGACTGAGGAGCATGAAGCGAGCGCGTCAGGTTCTAGGTTGCCATGCCACCTGAGCGTAGACTACTGTTCACTGGACTGTGCCACCAGCTGGGCTAGTTTCTGTTTGATATATGTGAATTATATCTTATTAAAATTCTTATTCACTTTGTACCACTGTGCCTTTTTATTTGTTTGGTGTCATTTCAAGGTTCTTTTTTTTTTGGGTTGGTCTGGTTGCCGTAGCTACATTATAATTCCATTAAAAACATAATTCTCCACAAACGCCAGCGTTGCACGCTGAAACATCTGATCTAAAGTAGATGGTACGGCACAACCGAGTCTATGTACTACAGTGATGCACAACAACGGTATACTCATGGTCGGCCAAGGCTACTGTGATTTCCTCTTTTTGCTACTTTTAGGGTCGGGTTTTAACCTAATGGAGATAAGTGTATAGAAGAAAGAAATAACTTGCATTTCTATAGTGCCTTTCATGACCTCAGGATGTCTCAAAGTGCTTTACAGCCAATGAAGTACTTTTTGAAGTGTAGTCACTGTTGTAGGAAACACGGCAGGCAATTTGCGCACAGCAAGGTCCCACAAACAGCAATGTGATAATGACCAGATAATCTGCTTTAGTGATGTTGATTGAGGGAGAAGTATTGGCCAGGACACTGGGGATAACTCCCCTGCTCCTCTTCGAAATAGTGCCGCGGGATCTTTCGCATCCACCTGAGAGGGCGAACGGAGCCTTGGAGACATCATTACTGCTAGTCTGTACCACCCTTGTCCCATATGGACACGATGGGCTGGAATTTGATGAAAAAGTAACGGCATCTCAATGACGCAACACATTATTAATGCACAAATTGGACAGAAACTTGTGCCGAGGAAGAGACACCCCGTGAAATGTGAATCGCCAGGACTTGCTGGATGATTTGCGCCGCTCAGCCGTTAGCTTCATGAAAACAGCACCTCGCCCTTAACCACCCCATGAGTTTCATGAAGTTGCTGCATTTGCACATTAATTGCCCATTAAATGATGTGATAACTGTTAATGACTGCCAATTAATCTCTCTGTCCCAGAAACTGAATAATGTAAACTGTGGCGTCTCATTCCTTCAGGTTGTAAATTATTGTTGGAGATTTTAAAAAGGTCAAATTTTAAATTAATTTTTTTTTAAACTTTTATTTCTGCCTCTTCTTTCTCCCTCTCTTAAGCCAGTCTTTCTTTCCCTCTCTTTATTTCGCTTTCTGTAACTCCTTTCACCCTCCGTCTCAGTCCTTCCTCTGTTTATTTCTCAATTCTTTAATCTCATTAGTTAAGGAGATACACTTTCGGTTCCCATTGTTCACCAAGGTCCCCGGTGCCCGCTTGCCCTTCCAGCAAGTTACAGGGCAAAAATATTTTGGTGCAGGAAAAAGTCTAACTAACCTTGTTCCTGCAAATTCCGGCCCACCATTGAGTAATCCCGTAGGTCCCGAGGAGGACGGGATGCTCAATGAGTTCAAATACTGAGCCGGAATTTGCTGGGGTGTGGCCGGTTAATTAGACTTTTTTCTGCACCCTTCAGCTCAAAATGTTTTAGTGCTGTAAGTTGCTGGAAGTGCGAGCTGATAACCGCGCGGCGTGGGCAACGGGGCATCTGGGACCTTAATGAACAACAGTGTAGCTCGTTAACCACTGAGATTTAAGGATTGAAAAAAAAACAGAGGAATGACGGAAAAGGAGGGTGAATTAGAGTCAAATCAGGTCCAGAAAGGGAAATAAAGAGATGGAAAATAAGATTAGGTTAAGTGAGAGAGAGAAAAGAGACAGAAAGGGAAAATAAGAAAAAAAAATAAGAATTTAAAATTTGACATTTGTGAAATCTCTAAGAACAATTCACTACCTGACGGAATGAGACACCACAGTTTAAATTGTTCAATTTCTGGGCCAAAGGGGTTGATTGGCAGTCATTAACAATTACAACATTGTTAAAAAAAAGTTACTTACGCTGTTAATTGCCAGACTTAACTTTCTGTGGCAAGTTTAATGGGCAATTAATGTGCAGATCCAGCAAGTTCTTAAAAATAACGGGAAGGTTGAGGGCAAGATGCCATTTGGCGGAGCGGCATAAATTGACCAGCAAGTTCTGGAGGTTCGCAACTCATGGCGCATCTCTTAATCCCCTGAACTTGCGGGCCGATTTGTACATTAATAATGGCGTGCATTGTTAACACGCTGTTATTTTTCAAGCAAAATCCGGCCCAATTTTATTTTGGTCTCTGGAACCTGGGTTACAACGCAGTCAAGACCAGTAAGGCAAAAAATGTTTTTGAGGCTGGCCCATGGTCCTGGTTAGTGCTAACGAGACTCGATTGGTAACATTCTGCTGCTGGGGCAGAAGATTGTGGGTTCAAGCCCCATACACAATAATTCTTCACATGAGATGCATCTAAGAGACGTAATAAGGCCTTATAGGAACTTTTTCTGCAGTGGAGAATACTTGGCAAAGAGCAAGCTGGAAAGTTGCCCATGCCTTACATAAAAACATAAGAAATAGGAGCAGGAGTGGACCATTTGGCACCTCGAGCCTGCTCCGCCATTCAATAAAATCATGGCGGATCTGATCTTGGCCTCCAGTCCACTATCCCACCTGCTCCCCATAATCCTTGACTCCCCTGTAGCTCAAATATCTGTGTATCTCTGCCTTGAATATATTCAATGGCTCCTCCTCTACTGCTCTCTGGGGTAGAGAATTCCAAAGATTCACGACCCTCTGAGAGAAGAAATTCCTCCTCATCTCCGTCTTAAATGGGTGACCCCTTATTCTGAAACTATGCCCCCTGGTTCTAGATTCTCCCACGAGGGAAAACATCCTCTCAGCATCTACCCTGTCAAGCCCCCTCAGAATCTTATATGTTTCAATAAGATCTCCTCTCATTCTTCTAAACTCCAATGAGTATAGGCCCAACCTGCCCGACCTTTCTTCATAAGACAACCCCTTCATCTCAGGAATTAACCTAGTGAACCTTCTTTGAACTGCCTCCAATGCAAATATATCCCTCTGTAAATAAGGAGACCAAAACTGCACGTAATACTCCAGGTGTGGTCTCACCAACGCCCTGTACAGTTGTTGCAAGACTTCCCTACTTTTATACTCCATCCCCCTTGCAATAAAGGCCAACATTTCATTTGCCTTCCTAATTACTTGCTTGTGTTTCATGTTGGAGGACCCCCAGATCCCTTTGTACCGCAGCATTTTGTAGTCTCTCTCCATTTAAACAATAATTTGCTTTTTTATTCTTCCTACCAAAGTGGATAACCTCACATTTTCCCACATTATACTCCATCTGCCAAGTTTTTGCCCACTCACTTAGCCTGTCTATATCCCTTTGCTGACTCTTTGTGTCCTCTTCACAACTTGTTTTCCCACCTATCTTTGTATCATCAGCAAATTTGGCTACATTACACTCGGTCCCTTCATCCAAGTCATTAATATAGATTGTAAATAGTTGAGGCCCCAGCACTGATACCTGCGGCACCCCACTAGTTACAGATTGCCAACCTGAAAATGACCCATTTATCCTGACTCTCTGTTTTCTGTTAGTTAGCCAATCCTCTATCCATGCTAATATATTACCCCCAATACTTATCTTGTGCAGTAACCTTTTGTGTGGCACCTTATCAAATGCCTTCTGGAAATCCAAATACACCACATCCACTGGTTCCCCTTTATCCACCCTGCTCGTTACATCCTCAAAGAACTCTAGTAAATTTGTCAAACACGATTTCCCTTTCATAAACCATGTTGACTCTGCTTGATTGTATTATGATTTTCTAAATGTCCTGCTATTACTTCCTTAATAATGGATTCCAGCATTTTTCATTTGACAGATGTTAGGCTAACTGGCCTATAGTTTTCTGCTTTCATCCTCCCTCCTTTCTTGGTGTGAGTTTTATAGGGAAATATTCATGAAGACACTAGAGTGGCTGCAAATTGTAAGAGTTGGATCTTTAACTCTCTGCTCTCACTGTACAACGTCTTTGGCCGCGATGTTACGGACCTCGGTGGGTCCATGGCGGGCGACATCGGTGGCGGGTCCCGACCCCACTGTTGGCTCCAGCCCGCTCTGGAAAATGACTTTCCGTTGATAGGTCCTGTTAAGCCCACCAGTGCGTTTCCCGGCCAAATAGAGGAAGCGGGTCTGGTGATGTCATTTGATGACGCGTCATCAGCCGGTTTCCTTAAAGGGACCATGGCCATCTTACTTTTGACAGTTGTGCTGTCAGTGTTCTGCAGCATTGAGGTGCTGCAAATACTGACAATCACTGCACAGAGGCGCAGGGCTGCACCCAGGCTCTCCCATGACTCCCTCCATATGCTTATGGGTTTAGTCACAGCACGCAGGGAGGTTCTCTTCCCTGCCCATGTGCGGAAGAGACCTCCCCAGGAGATCAACACATCTGTAGGATAGAGGCGTACCTGTAGCATTCAGTAAACATTATTAAGATTCTATAACCATTTTTATATAACTATAATATGTGAAATTGTATGTTAAAAACCTAAACGCCTGTATAAAATGGCGCATGGCTGAGAGCAAAGCAGGATGGGAAAATTATGCCAACCTGACTAAAAACCTTTGTTTTAGATTACTGAAGTAATGGAATGTTGTGCTGGATCAACATGGAGACTGGCGAAGACGAGGAATTCGGTAGTATTTTGTTTAAAGAGACATGAACTAGAGAGAGAGATAGGAGTTGGAGACATCCTTCATTGGTACAGCTAGAGGATGGACAGACTGTTTAGAGAACATTTTACAAAATGTTCTGTGAAAAGTGAACATCTAAGATAAGGGTACTTTGTTGTGCACAGAAAGAGACCTAGTGGGATTAACAAGGTCATAAGATGGCTAACGAGGGAAGCAAGACTTTTACCAGGTGTCAGAGGGTTAATTACTGCCATGTAGTCCAAACGAGAGGAAAAAGGGTATGAAGATACAGGTTTTGAAGATCGAAAGTAGCGCGCACCGTGTAACCAGAGTTTGAGAAGCTTCAGTCAAAAGAACACAGCAAGAACCTAGAGAAGCGAGCTTCAGTCAACAGAACACAGCAAGACACATCAGGAGACTGCGCCCCAGTCACTCGGAAGGAACGCTGGGGTTCGAACGAACAGACTGTGACTATCTTCTTGTTAAGTATTACTTCTTTGTACTGGATGTTTAATGCTTAATAGACCTGTTTTACTTATACACAATATACCTGTACCCAGAGTGGTTTGTGCTGTCACGGACAAATTATTATAAGAGCTTTTGAAAGCTACACAGCCTGGCTGCACATTGCACAGGAGGGCACAAGCAGGGATGTCGTCAGGACGACCTGGGTGCAGTGGCGCAAACCTTTCAATGATCTCAATATATCGCAAAACATTAGTACAAAGCCACACTCAACCTCATCCTGCTGTGCCTCTCATCATATCCCCATCACTCTGCCTTCCCTACCCTAATCCTGCACATCCTTACTCACACCAACTTACCTTGTACTTCCACCCATCCCTCTCAATCTATATCATCCCCATCGCACTAGCCACCCCTCACACTCACCCTCATCCTAGTGCAATCATACCAACTAACAGCATACAAGGGTAGGCACTTGGGTGTTTTATGCAATGTTCATGCAAAGTTTCTGTTAATGTGCTGTCAAACATTGAAACCTTTATTTTCAACACTTTCTCTTCTTGGACAGATTTGTGCGCACCTTTGGAAGTGGCTCAGTGAGTTGTAGTGAATGGTGAGACATAACGGTACCCCCCCCCACTGCCGCCCCCCCACCCTGGCAATGGCAATGAGTGTGAAAGGAATGGCTTGGACATTGTAGGGATGCTTTATGGTGTTGGTGTGGGGTGGTACCAACCTGGCGCATCATGTGGCAGCCAGGGTGTACAGCGTCAAATGAAGTAATTCTGGCCATGGTGAGGCCATCCCTGGCCTCCCGGTCAGCAATGTGGTCGGGTGCTGATGCCCTCTGTCGTGTGCAGCATCAGTTGATTACGGAGAAGATTGGTGTTTTTGTTGGTGTTGCTGGTGTGCCTGGTGCTGCTGGTGTTGGGTCTGATCGTGGTGGGATTCTGAGGATGCAGGTGAGAGAGTATAAAGGGCACCCATGCTGATGGAATAGATGGCAGGTGAAGTAGAGATGACAGAAGCATTCTGTCAATGATGAGAAAGAGTTAATGAGGTCAGACTGGATGGAGACTTGTGTAAAGACTTGCAGCATGGTGAATCTGTTGTGCAAATGCAGTGAGGAAGAGCTTGTGGCTGAGGGAAGATATCTCTGTAAGGTGGGAGCTTTTACTTTACATTTGAAGCTGTCAACTCAACAGCTGATTCAATGGCCACCAAACTCCCGCCTCAGCTTTACAGACGTGATCCCCGAGCAGCGAGGACCCCATGGGCGAGCTGTCAAATGCAAAAGGTAAGCTGAAAATCATTCTTAAGTGGCTCTAAACAAGCCACTAATTACCTGAATTGGGTCGCCCGCCGCTGCCTGTCGGGTCTGCCCAGCGCTGACAGACCCGACATCGGGAAAGGCCGGTTGACAGCGGGTTCCCGACCTGCTGTCAAAAATATCAAATTTCCCACCTGACCCACCACCAATCCTGCCCTCTGACCCCCCCTGGAAAATTGCGGCCTTTGAACCTGTGCTCGCCACTGAATGAATTTAAGCAAAGCATGGCGATTACCAAGCTAACAGCTAGATCAGATGTAATGATCCCAAAACAATCTTAACGAGGCATTTACTGATACGGTCCCTCTGCGGCAGCACCTCCCAAACCCACGGCCTCTACCACCTAGAAGGACAAGGGCAGCAGGCACATGGGAACACCATCACCTGCAAGTTCTCCTCCAAGTCACACACTGTCCCGATTTGGAAATATATCGCCGTTCCTTAATCGTCGCTGGGTCAACAGCCTGGAACTCCCTCCCTAGCAGCACTGTGGGAGTAGCTTCATCACACGGACTGCAGCGGCTCAAGTAGAAAGCTCATCACCACCTTCTCAAGGGCAACTAGGGATGGGCAATAAATGCCAGCCTCACCAGCGATGCTCAGATCAAGAGAGTGTAAAACAAAACGTTGAACATTACAGGGAGAACAAAACGTAAAAAAAAAATCATTATTTTGAATAAGAAGTGAATATTAGACCATTGCAAGACAATAACTGAAGATACATTAATTAAATATTTAGTAGGGACATAGCTTTAATTAGGATTTTCAAATTAATTAGAAATTGAAGTCATAGCCTCGAGGGTGTAACTTGCGCTCAGCTTCTTCAATTATCCTTTCTTCTGGTTAATAAACAGGAACCCCACAAACTCCAACATGTATTATCTTACACTATAACCCGTCCCTTAATAGATATTGGGAAGGTAACCTGTGAAAGATTAAATTACAGACAAAGGCCACATAGTTCCTTTTTAATGTTTGTTTTGTGAACTGCTCTAATTAATACTTTGCCAATGTTAGATTATTTTATTCTACCAAAAGAAGTCTTTTCCAGGGTAATGAGCTAAACGTGTTTATGCATTAACATAATGCTTCTAAGGTTATCCAATTTTTTTTGCTTTGGTTTCCTATGTAAGATTAGAGACAGGAGTGCCTTCGAGCAACACAATTAATCAATCTATCACTAACTGATCTCAGTTAAGTAATTAATCCTCTTCGTTTACCTCAGGGTACAAAGTTTTCACTCTCATGCGGCTTTTTAATACTATTCTTATGACCATATGTGGCACCTTAAACATTCACTCCCTCCACCACCGGCGTACCGTGGGTGCAGTGTGTACCATCTACAAGATGCACTGCAGCAACGCGCCAAGGCTTCTTCGGCAGCACCTCCCAAACCCGCGACCTCTTCCACCTAGAAGGACAAGGGCAGCAGGCGCATGGGAACATGAGCACCACCTCCAAGTTCCCCTCCAAGTCACACACCATCCTGACTTAGAAATATATCGCTGATCCTTCATCGTCGCTGGGTCAAAATCCTGGAGCCCCCTCCCTAACAGCACTGTGGGAGTACCGTCACCACACGGACTGCAGCGGTTCAAGGCGGCGGCTCACCACCACCTTCTCACGGGCAACTAGGGATGGGCAATAAATGCCGACCTTGCCAGCGACGGCCACATCCCATAAACGAATAAAAAAAAGAGTAAGGGGCCATCTAACTGAGTGGCTCAATTTATCGACAGTTTATGCCAATGAATCCATCCATTTTAAAACTCAAAGTGAAGAAGAACACACGCCTTAGAGTAAACTTAATTAGCATTGTCACATTGCTAAATCGATGAGGCCGGCCTTTCGATGACCCTCGCGTTGCATTTGCAGAGGACATTTTTTTTTCTGGTCCCACGACAGGGAGTGTCTAAATTTCCCGTGTTAGCTGAAATCGTGTTTTCTCCTCCGCAACCCCGCCCCACCCCCGCACGTATCAGCACGTAAAATTACAGCATGCCAGAAGGGTCTTAGAGAATAGAATCCTTTGACCTTTTCCTTCTGGTGAAGAGAAAGACTTGCATTTATATAACACCTTTCACGACTTCAGGCGCTTTACAGCCAATGAGGTACTTTCCGTAGCGTCGTCATTGTTCTGTACTGTAGGAAACGCAGCAGCCAATTTGTGCGCAGAAAGCTCCCACAAGCAGCAATGAAATAAATGACCAAATCATGAGTTTTAAGTGTTGGTTGAGACATAGATGTTGGCCAGGACACAGAGCGAGAAACAGGTGACTTTATACCTGTGGTTCCCAAAGTTTTTCACCACTGGTGTTTTCCTCACCTCGTGTCTGGGTCTGTTGCAGACTAAATGACAGAGATTGATTGTAATTGTTATTCAACAACTCCATTATTGTTGGATCATGCGACGACCAGGATGGTAGAAAGTGAACGAGATGAACCTTGGCCTCTTCTCGTCTAGAAATTCCTATGTTCTTTATGTTCCCAAGAATATGTCGGTCACATCGCCTGAAATAATCTCCTTTCTGTATACCTTGGTTGGGTGGAACAGAACTCAAGAGGTGAGGGTAGTTCATTGGCATTGAGTTAATAGTAAGACCAATATTGCTGGGCAAGAGTAGCCCATAACCCTCACCAACTATACAACCTAAGTCATGTCGAGAATGTAAGACGTTGCTGTGCCTTTCTTACGCTCTCTTCTGTCCAACATGTCCAGTGTACTACGCACTAATGTTCCAAGTGCTGAATATTTTTTGGCCTGCACTTGCGGGTGCATGTATGTGTGTGTATAAGCATGTGTATAAATGTGTACATGTGTGTGCATATGTCTGCGTTTTTGTGCATGTGCCTCCACGCAGCGATGGTCCGAAAGAACCTTATTCTGTGATTTTAAAAATCCTCCATACCTTTAATCCTTTTCTTTCTTTGGAGTAGGCCAGTTTGAAAAAAAAAGAAAGACGGACTTGCACAACCTCAGGGTGTCACAAAATGCTTTACAGCCAATGAAGCACTTTTTGAAGTGTAGTCACTGTTGTAATATGGGAAATGCGGCAGCCAATTTGTGCACAGCAAGCTCCCACAAACAGCAATGTGATAATGATCAGATTACCTGTTTTTTTTGTGATATTGATTGAGGGATAAATATTGGCCAGGATACTGGGGATAACTCCCCAGCTCTTCATCAAAATAGTGCCTTGCGATCTTTTACGTCCACCTGAGAGAGCAGATGGGGCCTTGGTTTAACGTCCGATCTGAAAGAAGACGGCACCTCTGACAGAGCAGTGCTCCCTCAGCACTGCACTGGGAGTGTCAGCCTAGAATTTTTTGTTCAGGTTTCATGGAGTGGGACTATGAACCCATGACCTTCTTACATCAGAGGCGAGCGTGCTACCCACTGAGCCATGGCTGAGTAACCCAAACACGTGTAGACATGTGTACGTGTGTATATGTGTGCATATGTCTGCGTGCTTGTGCATGTGCCTCCATGCAGAGATGGCCCGAAAGAACCTCATTCTGAGATTTAAAAAAGATACGTTTTAAAAATCCTTCATACCTTTTTTCCGTTTGAACGTGTGCTTCATTTTTTGGGCGACGTCCCTGCCAACACCATCTGCTCTTGATTGTTTGTGAAGTATGAGACACCAGGTGACAACAATACTCTATCTCGCATAGGACCCACCGAGGTGTGCGTATCTGTGCTGGTGCTGGGTGTGCTTGGGTCTGCTGACTGAGATGTGACAAAGGCTTTGTCGAAGAGGAGATGCCAGTACATCTCTTCCCATGACCAGGGACAAACAGCGCGAACGCGCATGTGGCTGTGCGAGAATAGTGGGCTTGCCCACGGTTCAGAGCGTCTTTGACTGCATGCATGTGACACACCACTCGTTACATCTTGCCAATCAGAAAATGACCCATTTATGCCTACTCTCTGTTTCCTGTTAGCTAGCCAATCTTCTATCCATGCCAATATGTTACCCCCTACACCATGGGGGAAAAATTCAGTCGCGCCCTGTTTGGGGCGCAAATATCGTCCGGGCGCAAAAATTAGCGCCAGGCGCTAATTATCGCCACTGACTGGAAACTTCACTTTTAACGCCCCGGGAGGTGATTGGAGCGCTAAATCAGGCGCTGCACACCTGTCTTAAGGCGCAAAGGCCGAGGAGTGAGGCGCTAACTCAGAGCGCTGGCGAAGCTCATGTGATGTCAGTCAGCAATGGAACACAGACACAATGGCGCCGGCCAGTTCTTAAAGGGGAGGGCTGATCTTGCTTTCCATCCACATCCTGCTCATTGCAGCCTTGAATCTCGGCCTGGAGAGACCTGTACATCAAATCTGCTGGAAAGAACAATGGAGAGGCCGAGGGAAAGAGCTCAGAGTGCAGCCCCCACAGTCTCTTCTAAATCGATACAAGGAAGGGCAAATCAAAATGAACCTGCAAAGTGCTGCTCAGTACCCAAAACTCCTTCACACAGCGTTGAATCTCTCCAGAAGTCTCTCTCTCTCTCTCTCAGAACGAGTGGTGCAAAAATGTCAACCACAGAGAAAGACAGGAAGAGGCCCCCTTTAAATAGCGCCCCCCCCAGCCCCACAGCGATTGATAGCGTTCCACTCTACCGGTCGTTGGATGCGCCAGGCGGTAAGGGTGGGGGCGCCACTGAAATTCTGCTCCGGGGCGCCACAAGGGCGTTGCACTCTCGTATGATGTCACGATCTGCCGGCGCAGGCGATCGTGGCGGTAGTGTTTAGCGCCACCGCAAAATGTCTAGTTAATTTCGCGAGCGGCGCAAACATCACTGCGCCCGGGCGCTAGCTGCTTTGCGCCCCATTAGCGCCCTCTTAAGGCGCCAATGGGAGGCACAACCAACTGAATTTTCCCCCCCATGAGCTTTTATTTTCCGCAATAACCTTTGATGTGGCACCTTATCAAATGCCTTCTGGAAATCTAAGTACAGTACATCCACCGGTTCCCCTTTATCCACAGCACATGTTCCATTTGGGGGAAAAATTGGGTGTCGCTCCTTTTGTGGCGCTATTAGTGCCCCAAAAAAATTAGCCCCCCATCCGCCTGAAAATCAGTAGTAGTGCCCCAAGCAGGAGGTGGAGCACTACCTGGAAGCGCTCCACCTCCTGCTTGGGGCGCTACAACTGAATATCGCGGCGTTGCGAGCAACAGCGCCACGTGCGTCGGCATGTCGTGCCGAATCATTGCAGGCCCTCCTCCCCTGATTTAAAGGGGAGGGGCCTAGCGCTGCACGCAATGACCGGGGCCCTGCAGGACCACTGGGGAGTGGGGTGCCGGGCAAACAGCCCGGCACTCAAGAGGAGTGCCGGGCTGAGCGATTGCGGCCGTCACCCCAAAGAAAAAAGGGGGAAGGGGGCAGGTGCTGGCAGGCAGCCAAAACAAAAATGGCCGCCCAACACCTGCCCCTTTAAGTAGCGCCACCGCGGCTGCAAAAAACGTCACCCTGACCCTGTCGGACATATCGTCCGGTGATAGGTCAGGGGGCGCAACCCAAGTTTGCGGCCGGGGTGCGAGCGGGGCGCTGTGCATGGCGATGATGTCATCGCCGACAGCGCAGCGCCGTGGGGCGCTATCGGCTACCGCCGCCGCTAACCTCCCACTGAATTTCGTGGGAGGTGTTAGCGGCACCGCACCCAGGCGCTAGGGGATTTGCGCCCCATTAGCGCCCCCCAGGGGTGCTAACGAGAGGCGCAAATCAACCCAATTTTTCCCCCTTTGTCTCTTCACTGCACTGCGATTTGCTAATGGGTGATTTTGAACCAGCCGATTTTCATTTTTTAACGTGGCTTACAAGTTGAAAAGTGCTTAGAGCCACAGCATGTCAGTTCAGAGGCGAGAGATCCTCGATGTGTTTCTTGCGATTACCGTTCACATATTAAACGTGCCCGTGGGGAAGCTCGTCAAAATCATTGTAGTGGAAGAGCCGGCAATGATAAGATGGTGAAAAAAAAAGGCGAGGGAACCTTTAATCAGGGGAGGAGGCCTGCAATGACGCGGCACGATAGGCCGATGTGCTGTTGCGCGCAGCGCCGCGATATTCAGTTGTAGCGCCCCAAGAAGGTGGTGGAGCGCCTCCAGTAGCCCGAAGAACCACGGTTGAAGATTTCGTAAGCAGTAAAGTCGTCTACAAATGAGAATTTTCCTCAGTCGCACATGGAATTCGATTGCATTATCTCCGGGTCAAAAACCAGCTCCTGTAAATCCCTTGCCAGGACAAAACTAATTAACTGGAAAATTGAAGCAGCATCCCTTTGAATGACTGATGCACTTTGTATGGTGGCGTAGTGCTTTTTCCAAATGAGGAACATTGCACTTTTGATGTTTATATTTGTGAAGTAGCTTAGCAATTTGCTTCGGGCACTTCAACTTCAGATGCCTTGATAATATGAATTTAAATAGTGATACCTTACATAAGAGCTCAACTGTAGCCTCATGATCTGCTTTGATTCTGAGAACATGAGTGGCCCCCAAACATTTACAGCCTGGAATCCCTAATTTCCTCTTATATTTTCTTCAGTAAAGTACATTCATTCTTTATCCAAAAAAATGCAGGCGTGGTAATTCTGCGACACTACTCAGGGAGCAGAGGTAGGTTTCCGCTTACCTAAATGAGTGCCGCTGCAACAACACTCAGGAAGCTCGACACCATCCAGGACAAAGCAGCCCGCTCGATTGGCACCCCATCCACCACCTTAAACATTCACTCCCTCCACCACCGGCGCACCGTGGCTGCAGTGTGTACCATCTACAAGATGCACTGCAGCAACTCGCCGAGGCTCCTTCGGAAGCACCTCCCAAACCCGCGACCTCTTCCACCTAGAAGGACAAGGGCAGCAGGCGCATGGGAACACCACCACCTCCAAGTTCCCCTCCAAGTCACACATCATCCTGACTTAGAAGTATATCTCCGTTCCTTCATCGTCGCTGGGTCAAAATTCTGGAACTCCCTCCCTAACAGCACTGTGGGACTACTCTCACCACATGGACTGCAGCGGTTCAAGAAGGCGGCTCACCATCACCTTCTCAAGGGCAACTAGGGATGGGCAATAAATGACGCCCACATCCCATTAACGAGAAGATACATTGTAGGCCCGATTCTCCAACCTTACACTTCCTACACGAGCAACTTCCCACTGGAAGTGGTGGAATTGGGCAAATACCCCATATAAGTAAGCAAAAGAAATGTATATATAATTCAGCTGTGTGATTCTCTCTGAGCTGGGTCAGATGGAGTCACTCTGAGTTGGCAATCAGACTCAAGATATCACTAGGGTACAAAGGTTAGGAGCATAGGAAGGAACATAGGAACAGGAGTAGGCCATTCAGCCCCTCGAGCCTGTTCCACCATTCAATTAGATCACTGCTGATCTGTATCTTAACTCCATCTACCCGCCTTGGTTCCGTAACCCTTAAATCCCTTGCCTAACAAAAATCAATCTCCGTTTTGACATTTTCAATTGACCGCCAGTCTCAACAGCTTTTTGGGGGAGAGGGGTCCAGATTTCCACTACTCTTTGTGTGAAGAAGTGCTTCCTGACATCAGCCCTGAATGGCCTGGTGTAAGAAATAGATGTTAGATTCAAAGATGGGTTTTAATTCTTAGAACAGAGACTGACAACATGCAGCCGGGAACAGATAGCAGAAATGCCAGCAAGGTCGAATATCAAGCATCAAAAGATAAATAGAAGTGATATTGGAATCGTAAAATGCAAAACAACACAGGGTGGGGGATAATAGACAAAAATGGAGCTGAAAAGTCATAAAATGTCCTTAAAGAAACATAACAAAACATTCCTCAGAAAGATAAGAGGGAGGCCTTGTCAGTCATGCAGAAAGGGACGGCGAGGGATGCCTTCCCGCTTCACAATTGGACAATATGATGGGGGATCAAATGATTGACACCAGGTGATTACCAGCCCACCAAAATAACTATAAATGTAGACCACCGACAGAGGAAATCAGGCAGTTTGGGGCGAAGGCTTCCCCGAGGTGGCTACGGCTTAACACCTTGGTCAAGTTTAGCCTCTGAGGTGGCTGACGGCCTAACACCTCCAACAGCTCGAGAGATGACCCAACGGAAGTGACCGCTGCAGCAGACTGCAGGAATCCACCCAATCCGAGACCACCGTACTGCCTCCCCGTCCGTCCGGTTGTGGCATTCTGATTCGGGAGTCGTAGATCGCTCCTACTGTCACGGGTTGTATGTCTATTATACTCGGCTTAAACCATATGTAATACCTGATTATGCTTTAAAACTGTAGCTCTTTAATAAAAGCCTTACAACTTCTAAAACCCTTTTGGGGAATCTGTGTGTGGCCTGTGATCTGGATCTTACAGTGGTGTCAGAAGTGGGATCACAGAGTTAGGAGTTGTAAGGTTCCAGTCAGGGTGACCGGAGGGACCGGTCAAACGCACGTGATCGTTGCTTAGACTGAGTATATTGTTTTATTCTCTCTGAAAGAAGGGAGCGTTAAAGTGCTTGTTGAAAGGTAAAACCAGAAATACAATGGCGTTGGCATATCACTGGGAACAGTTGATAGATAGCCTGAAGTAGGTAAAGCATAAAGTGCAGGAGAGAGAGGGAGAGATAAAGAAGGAAAAATATCTAATTTGCAGGCTAACCAATCTGAAAACTCAGCAAAGGAAGGGAAAAAACAGGGATTTGGAAAGCCAGGAAAAGCTGCTGAGACAACGATTTAAAAAGAGAAACAAAAGAGAAATTTAAAACTTTACCGACATGGAAGTTATTAACGTCTGTGCCGAGACAAATAAAACACAAGATTTGCTGAGTGAAAGGAACCTTTAAAAAATGCTGGAATTTCAGGTTGTATGAAAATGTGTGTTAAAGTGTGAATGTTTTCCTGACTATGAATGTTTAAGAAGTTACAGTATTTTTTTTGTCTGAAAAGTCTGTCTTTAAAAGAAAGATTCTGTTATGTGTGGTTTAGCTCCACCCACTTCTCTGTGTTAAAAGCGTTTAAAAACTTTTGTCTTGTCTTGGATTTTGGAAGTTTTAAGAATGTGCGAATAAGATTGTGCCACAATAAATGGGAAAAAAAACTTTGAACTACAATTTAAGTTAAGCTGGTGTGTAAAAACTGAGAAGAGCAACAAAAAGTTTGTTTAACAAAAGATTAACTTTCAGTCTAACATTTAACCTTGGAGTCGCAATTGCTATGGTGAAATCTTCCAAAGCAGTTTGATTTGATTTGTTTAAATGTGAAAAACTAATTTTTCTCCAGTTGAATTCAATGTTTTTACAGTATTTTGGAAAGACATCTGAAGAAAGGACAATAAGAAATATGACGTAATTTACTGGTTCTGCAAGCATGTGCTAGTTTGTTTTGTTTTATCTGTTCTGTTCGTGTTTAGTTAAAGTGTGAAAACACAACTGTCTTTTTCGATCGGGAAATTTTTTTTAAATTTACGTGAAGTGACGCAATTGCGTGCGCCTGACAATGTTTCGCTCCACCTTCTTAAAAACCTGCAAAGGAGTTAACCCTTTCCACTGACAGTTGTTTAAGTTCACCGAGCAACAACTTTAGTATGACATTTAAAGATATTGGACATTATTAAATTTAAGTTTCTTAATTTTAAGTTAATATTTCCCCACAGTGACAGAAGGAAAATTATGATTTGATAAATTAACCCCTTGGGCTTTAAGTAGAGTCACAATGGAATCTCTTCTTTCTTTTGTTATATGGAAGTTACCTTGTAAACTAATTGCAGCACTTCTGTCTCTAATGTTAAAACACCGTGTAAGCCACCTAGCCTGGGAATCACTTGTTTCTGAAATTGGAAATGGAAGATAAATTGATAGAAATGAAATTGAACATTGACAAAACCTATCAGTTCAATAATACTGCTGTTGGATTTTGGAATAATTTTGTAATAACAAAATGGACTCAGGCACTATATATTGGGTTACTTTTGGGAAAATAAAAGATCCTCTAAAATAATGATAAATAAAAAGTGTTAATAACTTGGACCAAGTGAGAATGTTTGATCTATGTTTTCAATCTTAAATATTGTACTGGACAGTAAAGTTCCTCCAGGGCTCATGATTGAGATATGAATGGTAATTAATGGGATGTGTAAAATGGAGAGAGGAAGTGATTGAGGGTGTACGATAGAAATAGGAGAATTACACCACCAATTGAGAATTTTCCAAACTTTCTAGTGAAAGTCAGGAAAGTGTAGTTAAGAATAGTAAATTGATAGCTTTCTCTTGGATATATTTGTGTCCCTGCCTATAATGAACTTTTTAAGAAAACTGAATTTGATAGCCTGGCCACTACCCAAGACATCAGAACCATGCGGTGGAAGATGAACAAAGACCTCCAGACAATCTTTTGATAAGATCACCTGAAAGCCCGAGATTGGCTTGTATCAGATGGCACGTGTGGCATGATATTGAGATACCGGTATGAGTGTGCAAATGTGATGCGTTACGTATGAAGCAATTACCATCCGGGAATGTATGGTGAGTTTGCACTGAAGAATGGGTCTCAGTCTGCTCAGTTACTTGACAACAGCAAAACATGAAATGGTTAATGTGGTTCAGGAGAGTGAGACAACCTTTAAAGCATTGACACATACTCCATCGAGAAACTATCTAATTAATGAAACAATCAGAATAGAGTTAAATACACTGGTACCTGTTAGAGGGATTGAAATTGAAGTTGAAGTGGAGAGTTACATGGCATTTGGATTGCGACAATTGAGGGCTAAGGAGAAATCATGTTTAGTAAAAATTATCCACAAGATGGATATGAGTAAAAGAGAGATCTGGAGAATCTTTTAAGTCCATGATTTGTTGATTAGATGTTAAACTGTAACCTCGCTTGAAATGATTGTAAGACTGAGTTTAACTGTGACTGTAATAATTGTGTTTTGTAGGTAACAGAACGTGGGAAAAACCAGTGCGAATCCAGTATGAGGTGGTTTTGGTGGTGCCTCCTGTGTCACTACTACCGCAACTACCATGCTTTACGGGTCTAACAGGACCTGTCCCATCAATCAACAGGTTTTACATAATATCGAAACCTATGCTCAAGTGAAACTGACAGTAAATGAGATACTTAAATATGAGCTGCACAATTATGTGGCACAATTCGGATACTACATTCCCCTATTGTCTGAGGGCTTCAGTGAGCTCGTGATGTGACTGAACTCCTCCCTAAAGCATTTTTATGTTTTGGAGCAAGACAACTTGAGAATAGATATTGAAATTGACAGCATAGGGGACAACTCACACTGGTGAGATATTGGGCTTAATACATCAGCACACCCTTACGTTCATATTATTTCACACACTCTGGTAGTTCTCCAACTTGTAATGATAGTGTATTTGATATATGTAACGTGTGGAGTAAGACTTTGATACATAAGCCAATTGGGTACTCATGCCCATGACTAACCAGCACTAACAAATTAATTGAGCACACCGAAAGAGAAGATCCGAAGTAATGTAGAGGAGACCCCAGGTGGGGTAACATCAGGAAAGATAGAAGAAACAGAGGATACCCCAGGCGGGGCAGAATTGGAACACCGGAACAGTGAATTGAATTTGAGTAAGGGGTCAGACGTTGCTCCTTCTCCTCAAAGGAATGGACTGTAAGGAAGGGAGAAATCTTCAAGACTCCCTACTAACTAACGCCCAAGTTGAGAGAGCAATAAGAACTAGCTAGATTAGTCAAGAGCCGATTGTGAGAAGTCAATAAGGATATTTCCTTCTCAAAGAAGGGAATTGTAAGAGATAGCTGTTAGATTCAAAGATGGGTTTTAATTCTTAGAACAGAGACTGACAACATGCAGCCGGGAACAGATAGCAGAAATGCCAGCAAGGTCGAATATCAAGCATCAAAAGACAAATAGCAGTGATAAGGGAATCGTAAAATGCAAAACAACGCAGGGTGGGGGATAATAGACAAAAATGGAGCCGAAAAGTCATAAAATGTCCTTAAAGAAACATAACAAAACATTCCTCAGAAAGATAAGAGGGAGGCCTTGTCAGTCATGCAGAAAGGGACGGCGAGGGATGCCTTCCCGCTTCACAATTGGACAATAGGATGGGGGATCAAATGATTGACACCAGGTGATTACCAGCCCACTGAAATAACTATAAATATAGACGACCGAGAGGGGAAATCAGGCAGTTAGGGGCGAAGGCTTCCCCGAGGTGGCTACAGCCTAACACCTTGGTCAAGTTTAGCCTCTGAGGTGGCTGACGGCCTAACACCTCCAACAGCTCGAGAGATGACCCAACGGAAGTGACCGCTGCAGCAGACTGCAGGAATCCACCCAATCCGAGACCACCGTACTGCCTCCCCGTCCGTCCGGTCGTGGTATTCCGATTCGGGAGTCGTAGATCGCTCTCTACTGTCACGGGTTGTATGTCTATTATACTCGGCTTAAACCACATGTAATACCTGATTATGCTTTAAAACTGTAGCTCTTTAATAAAAGCCTTACAACTTCTAAAACCCTTTTGGGGAATCTGTGTGTGGCCTGTAATCCGGATCTTACACTGGCTCTAATTTAACGTATCAATGGAAAAATAATACTTGCATCTTTTAAATTGTCATCGGTAAATAAATAAAGTTACGTGATTTGGACTCTCTCTCTTCAAGTCTCATGGCAAAACAATCTAACAGAGTTCCATCTCCCAAGTAATGCCAAACTACCAAATGGCCATGACACTAAAGATGGTTCAGACCCTTGAAAGACGCCACGAGTTAACAATGGCAAATAAGTCATAACATCATAGGTGCTTTTACACCACGTGAGTTCACTTGTTGAAGGAAGACCCGCTCTACCTCTACTGGCCGCACTCCATATCGGCCCAGAAATTTGACTCGGAGGCTTGCCGCGGGGGTAAGGATCGCGTGCGATATCACACACCGCGCCGGCTGTTGTGTTTTGGGCCCACAGGAACTTCGGGTCCTGGGCCTCCCCCTAGTGCCGGCGCGCAGTGCGTGCGTGTCCCAGGGGCGCAGTTAGTGCGATGCGTCCCCTGGGATCACGTGGGCCATGGAGAGCCAATGGCAGCAGACCATCTTTCATTCATAGATTTGACAAGAGACCTGTCAAATCTGTGAATTGAAAGAGACCCCAAAAGAACAGCTAAACCTTAAATAAATTTAAAAAAAAAATCACATTAATAAAATAACTATAGTTAAATAAATTAACCACTTTAAACAAAAATTTAAATTTTTGAAAAAATTTAAATTTTTTAAAAAAGTTATAAAAATAAACTTACCTTTCTTTAAAGTCTCTAAAAAAGATAAACCTGTTGAAAAAAATTAAAAATTATACTTAATTAACTACTTACCTTGTTCAAAAGGGGTCTTACGCCTCCTTTTTACTTGTGTAGAATCTTCCATACTTACCCTCGCGTTGAAACCTGAAAAAAAACCTAAGTGTGCTGCGTGCGCGCAGCCTCTAGTGCGCACGCGGTTCACTTAGGAACCGCCCCCTTCACCATACCGGAAGTGCCGGTTTCCCGCGCATGCGCAGTGCATGCAGGAAACCGGCACTTCGGGAGCGAATACGGGTGAGTACGCACTGAGTACTCACCCGTTCTTGGCCGAATTTTTGGGCCATTATAAATGAGCCTGGGTCCCTTATCCCGATGAGACTGACGACAAGTAAACAGGAGAATCAAGATAAAGGAGCAGGTTTCAGCAGTGCAAACGTGGGAAGCCAATCCCCTGCATTTGCAGTCTATGGGGCTCTGTATAAAAGCAGAACCTGGCGCACCAATGGAAAGGAGCTCGCCCCCTCCCCTCGGGATCCAAACGTGGGAGAAGTCACTTTCCTGAAATGGTAACCATTTCAAGTACGAAGGTGAAAACTCACCTCGTTTTACAATCATGAATGGAGCGAGAGTGAAATAAGATACTCTATCGATTAGTTGTTGCTCTGGAACTCCTGTTATCCGTTTCCTCGTTACCCTACTTCCCAATTGATCCCCAAAATGTTCCCCAGGACAAAACCTTTTGTGAGACTTTGGCTCATTGCAGGGTCTCTTCTGTTATTTGCATTGTCCTTGTCTCCATTCCCGTGTTTGGGAATAAGAACAACATTTTGGGACTTCAGATAGTTGTCTTTCTGGATGAGGGGGAGCTCCCTTTGCGTTATAGCTGACAATGGAAGTCAACGTACAGTGAATTCCAAAACCGCGCAAGTGAAGCACTGATGTTAGATGAACAGTTCTAAACGCTATTTGTAGATACATTCAACTAAATGAGGAAGAGACACGGCGTGAGCTGCGGATCACCACAAATTGCCGGGTGCTTTGCTCCGCCGTTAGCCTTGTGAAAACGACAGCTCGCCCTCAACCTCCCCGTGAGCGTCAAGAAATTGCTGCATCCGTGCTGTTAAAATAGATTAAACTCGCCGCACAGAGTTAGGACTGGTACTCAACGACGTAAG
Organism: Squalus acanthias; assembly: GCA_030390025.1. Classification (NCBI taxonomy): domain Eukaryota; kingdom Metazoa; phylum Chordata; class Chondrichthyes; order Squaliformes; family Squalidae; genus Squalus; species Squalus acanthias. The sequence continues at coordinate 252,090,090 of CM059425.1, forward strand.
GACCATTCTAATGACAAGATTTACTCTGACCCCTCTGTCCTCGGCCTCTTACACTGTTCCAATGAAGCTCAACGTAAGCTCGAGGAACAGCACCTCATCTTTCGATTAGGCACTTTATAGCCTTCTGGATTCAACATTGAGTTCAACAATTTCAGACTATAACCGTTGCCCAATTTTTTCACATGGCAGCTGTTGATGATTCTGCCATTGCCATTTACACTTCATCGAGAGCCATCTTTTGTTTCTTGACTTGTCCCATTACCATCTCCTTTAGCCTCGCACCATCATCCCTTTTGTCTCTTAATCTCTCCTGCCTTCCATCCTAGCACAGACCTTCCCTTTTGTTCTTTCCTCTCCTCCCCCCTCTCCCTGCCCCTACACTTGCTCAAAAACCTGTTACATCTCCAACTTTTTCCAGTTCTGACGAAGGGTCATCGACCTGAAACGTTAACTCTGTTTCTCTCTCTACAGATGCTGCCTGACCTGCTGAGTATTTCCAGCATTTTCTGTTTTTATGACAAGATTTATGTTCCTGCAATGCCACTCAAACTCTCCCGCCCTGAAAGGGAACAACTGAAACTATGGTATCTCATTCCTGCAGGTAGTAAATTGTTCTTCGAGATTCTTAAAATGTAAAATTTAAATTTTGAATTTTTTTTCTTACTTTTCCTTTCTGTCTCTTCTTTTTCTCTCTCTCTCTTAATTCAATCTTTCTTTCCCTCCTTATTTTTTTTCTTTCTGTACCTGATTTGACTCTAATTCACCCTATTGCTTTTTCCATTGTTCCTCTGTTTATTTCTCAATCCTTAAATCTCACTGGTTAAGCAGATTCACTGTCGGTCCTGCCGTTCACCAAGGTCCCAGATGCTCCGCTGTCCTCGCCGCTCCGTTATCAGCCCGCACTTCCAGTAATTTGCGGCACAATTTTTTTTCGAGCTGGAGGTCGAGGGAAAATGTCGAACGAACGGGGCCGGGTGGCGAGATGCCCCGCTCCAGGAAATTCTGGGCTGATATAATATTACATTGTACAGAAATAGGCCTCAATATAATACGTAAATAATCAGACAAGTAGCCACTGCTGTGACATCCAGGGTGCCACTTACTAAGGCATTCTTCGGTAAAGTTGGATACTGCCTCCCGGAGGTTGAGCAAGACCTGAATGTGTCCTTTAACTGTGCTGATACAAAACCCCAGGATATATGATCTTTACGCCGCAGCGGGAGTTATCCAGCCAACTGCATCAGCCAGGATTACATTTTCTATTATTTGAACAAATGCTTTTTTTCAAAATTGTCTCCGTCGCGGCAGCATTTTAAAAAATATACAGTAGACGTTACAAGTCGAAGAGACACCCGAGAAGCCGGCAAGGCGCTGGAGATACAAGCAAATCAGATCGAACGCACAGGAGCACAACAATCTCCGCAGGCACGGGCGGCAGACGCCACTCACAGCTGACGCTCTTGCTTACCTCTGTCGCTGAAGTCGTCCACCAGAATGATCTCTGCCACCAGCTGGTCTGGCGAGCGGTTGATGACACTGTGCACTGTCCGCAGGAGCGAGGACCAGCCCTCGTTATGGAAAGGGATGATGATGCTGGTGTTTGGCAACTTTTCCAAGTACATTTTATGCTTGCAGCTGGAAAGAGAGAAAGAGGTCGGTGAGGGGGGCCAAGGGGGGATGCCATCGCACTCACTGATGGGTCACTAGGGACATACGAAACTGGCGGGCGGGGGGAAAGACCAGCTGGCCCATCAAGCTTGCCCCACACTCATGATGGCCAGAGCATCATGACTAAACACTTCCTTCCTCCCACCCTCCCACCCCCCCCCCAGCTATGTAATCTCCTGAGAGAGGCAACAAAAAACCTGACAAAAAACAATGGGACAATAATGGAAAAAAAAATACTCTGGAAAACTCCTCTCCGACCCCCCTCAGGTGATGGAAACCCGTCCAGGAGATCACACGGACCAAGTGTTTCTATGAAGACACTTACTTTCTGCACGATGCGATCCCTGCCCCAGTCAGGAACCGCTCCCGCTCCCTCTTGAAGACAGTACGGAGAGTCAGCGCCCACCGCACCAGCCGGCCGTGTATTCCAGAGGCTCACTACTCTCTGGGTAAAGAAGAACCGCCCAACGTCCAGCCTATTCTTACTCTTGCGTCGTTGAAATCACTTGACTTGACACATTAATGGGGGTGGGTGGGGGGGGGCGGGGGGCTGTCATTTGTTTTATCCCTCAGAATGTTTGATTATTCTAACGGCAGCACACAGGAACAGGAGTAGACCACTCGAGCCTGTTCCGCCATTCAATTCGATCGTGGCTGATCTGTAACTTAACTCCATCTACCCGCCTTGGTTCCGCAACCCTTAATACCCGACCCAACAAAAATCTAGGAAATTGCGAAAACTTTATTTTTTTCCGCCCCTCCCACCTTCTTTTTACACCTGTTTGCCCGTCTCCTCCTGAAGCTCAGGCCCCTTGGTGGGCTGCAGTTGCATAGGAGCCGGTCACCTACCAGCTCTTAACAGCAGACCTGCTCCTGTATAGCCCACTAATGTCGTAACTCGGACTGCAAGAGTACAAACCTTGGCTTCCCAGCGAAAATGACAGATATTTGCCTTGCTTCCCCAGTGGGCCAAGTATTAACACCAAAATGTTGGCACCTGTGCCTTTCCTCCATTTCATGGCACAGCTGATTCGCTGATCGATTATTTCAGTTTGACAGATTGGAGAGGACAAGGTTTTTTTTTAATTCATTCCTGGGATGTGGGCGTCGCTGGCAAGGCCAGCATTTATTGCCCATCTCTAATTGCCCCTTGAGAAGGTGGTGGTGAGCCGCCTTCCTGAACCGCTGCAGTCCGTGTGGTGAAGGTGCTCCCACAGTGCTGTTAGGGAGGGAGTGCCAGGATTTTGACCCAGCGACGATGAAGGAACGGCCCGATATACTTCCAAGTCAGGATGGTGTGTGACTTGGAGGGGAAATTGTAGGTGGTGGTGTTCCCATGTGCCTGCTGCCCTTGTCCTTCTTGGTGGTAGAGGTCGTGGGTCATGTATTAAGACTGTGCAAGAGTAGGAATAGACTGGATGTTGGGCGCTTCTTCTTTTCCCAGGGAGTCGTGGACCTTTGGAATACATTGCCGGCTGGTGCGATGGGTGCTGACTCTCTGTCAGCCTTCACGAGGGAGTCTTCTTCTTCTTTCGTCTGGTAGTAGCAAAAAACAAATCAAATGTCAATATCTAAGTCAGACATCCAGGTCAAAGCTTCCGGTGTCACAGCGTGGATATCTTGTAGGCTGCCTGTGAATTTCATCTGAGGGCAGTGCTCAATGATGTGCTCCAGGGTCTGATCAGGAGCTCCACAGTCGCATGACGGGTATGAACATAAGAACATAAGAAATAGGAGCAGGAATAGGCCACTTGGCCCCTCGAGCCTGCTCCGCCATTCAATAAGATCATGGCTGATCTTGGGCTCAAAGCCACTTCCCAGCCCGCTCCCCATAACCCTTCACTCTTTAATCTTCCATCTGTAGAGAAGGTGGCAGCATTTACCATGACCGGTTCTGAGGTGGTTGACGGTTGTGACTGTTTTGAGGGAGTTGGACCAGTTCTTGGCTGGGGCAGAGATCGCATTTTATAAAGGGAAAGCGATTTAACAGTCAACGTCAGCGTGGTCAGTGTTGTCTCCTGGAATGGCTTCGATCACCTGAGGGGGGTTGGGGTTGAATTTTCCAGATGTTCCGCCCCTCTTTTTTGACCCTAGGTTTCTTTTCCTGTTTTATTTGCCTCTCCAAGGACATTAGGTGGCTGTGGAGGGAGTTAGGGAGAGCCTGGAGCTTCAAGAGTGTGGGGCAGGCTTGATGGACCAACTGATCTTTTCCTGCCTGTCATTTCCCTATGTCTGCATGTTACGTCGGTTGCTGGGAAGCCAGGAGCCAAATGAAGTTTAGCGGCTCGTAGACAAGTATGGCACAAATATTTAAGCGTGAATTTTGTGAGGGCCTGCACTATCAGTAGGCTTTGCATGCAGCAGTACCATATTGGACAATAGCAGGCACAACACCAGTGATTATCAGACGCAGGCTTACTGTGTATGGGGCCTCCCGACAGCAGGGGGAGCTCACAACATTTTCTCTTCTAATGTCACAACAGGAGGCTGAATTAGCTGTGCCGGCCATGCATCGACACAGCCACAAGCCGCCAGCGTGAGCTACCCGCATTAAAAGAAAGAAAGAAAGACTTGGATTTATATAGCACCTTTCACGACCACTGGACGTCTCAAAGCGCTTTGCAACCAATGAAATACTTTTTGGAGTGCAGTCACTGTTGTAATGTGGGAAACGCGGCAGCCAATTTGTGCACAGCAAGCTCCCACAAACAGCACTGTGATAATGACCAGATACTCTGTTTTTGTGATGTTGATTTGAGGGATAAATATTGACCAGGACACCAAGGATAACTCCCCTGCTCTTCTTCAAAATAGTGCCATGGGATCTTTTACGTCCACCTGAGAGGGCAGACGGGGCCTCGGTTTAACGTCTCATCCAAAAGACAGTTATTAGTCATTGCTTTAACACTGCAGTAATTGCGGGAGCTGATCAACCATGATTACAGAGTGAATAAATACCATGACGTTCCATTTATTAGTGGGCAAAACAACAATTTACTCGTACTTCTTTCAATTTAGTATACTGTGTTCGCTGTTCACGGTGCGGTCTCCTCTACATTGGGGAGACCAAACGCAGATTGGGTGACCGCTGTGCGGAACACCTCCGTTCAGTCTGCAAGCGTGACCCTGAGCTTCCGGTCGCCTGTCACTTTGGGCTGGATTTTATGAATGGAGACGTGTTGGAGGCGGGACTGCTGCTTGCCGGGTTTCAGTCCCGCCTCCATCAGCTTCTGGCCAACCAGCGGGAATTTCCCCTGATTGACCTTGTTAAGCCCGCCCGGCGGGCTCAGCAGGCCAATTAGGGGGAAGTCAGTGACAGAGCACGTCAACGTATGACGTGTCATCTGTCAAGAATTTTTGAAAGAAGAAATGTCATTGTTTGACAGCTCTGTGAAGCTGTCAAACACTGACATTCTGTGTTGTTTGATATGTCCTTGTGTTCAGGACTCATCAAACCTTTCTACTTTGCAGAAATCAGCTGGCTGTTGGATCGGAGGATGCAACAACCAGTCTGTGATCTCTACAATGGAGATGTCGGGGACTCCGGCTCCACAGCGGCTGAAGGCTGTAGGTAGAAACAAAGGTAAGTTAACATTTTCTAACACTTTACACTCACCTCACATACTTACCACTCCACACTTGCGCCCATCACTCACCTCTACATCGCACTTTCAGACCCCTCCGACCCCCGCAGACCTCCTACTCACCTCCTATACCCCGGCGGGGTTCCCCCAGGTCGGGAAGCCCGCACTTCAGGACGAAAAATGGGGATAATCCTATTTTCTGCCTGTTAACGACCTGTTAACAGGCAGTTAATAGGCTTTAATCCCTTCCCGCCTCCAAGGAGATAGGACCCGGGGCGGGACGGTTTCCCACCTCCTGGCAAGAGGACACGGAGGCGGGAGTTGGAGGCGGGTTTGCCACCCGCCCCCAAATTCTGCCACTTCCCCGGCAGTCCTGCCTCCATACCCGCCTCCTCGGGGATGGTAAAATCCAACCCTTTAATTCTCCACCTCAGGCCCACTCTGACCTTGGCCTCCTACACTGTTCCAATGAAGCTCAACGGAAGCTCGAGGAACAGCACCTCATCTTTCGATTAGGCACTTTACAGCCTTCTGGACTCAACATTGAGTTCAACAATTTCAGAATATAACCTCTGCCCCTAATTTTTCAGACAGGAACTGTTGTTAATATTCTGCCATTCCCAGTTACACCTCCTCCAGACCCATCTTTTATTTCTTTACTTATCCTATTACCATCCCCTTTTGCCTTACACCATCATCCCTTTTGTCATTTAATCTCTCCTGCCCTCCACCTTATCACAGACCTTCACTTTTGTTCTTTCCACCCCTCCCACCTTTCCCTGCCCCTGCACTTGCTTAAAATCTGTTACATCTCCAACTTTTTCCAGTTCTGACGAAGGGTCAGCGACCTGAAACGTTAACTCTGTTTCTCTCTCCACAGATGCTGTCTGACCTGCTGAGTATTTCCAGCATTTTCTGTTTTTATTTCAGATTTCCAGCACCCGCAGTATTTTACTTTTGTATTACCATTTATTAGTCGTTCATTTTAATGTTGAATTTCTACTCTCCATAAACTTGAGCTGATCCAAAACTCAGCTGCCCGTACCCTAACTTGCACCAAGTTCCGTTCCCCCATCACCCCTGTGCTCGCTGACCTACATTGGTTCCTGGTTAAGCAACGCCTCGATTTAAAAATTCTCAGCCTTGTAAAAGAAAGAAAGACTTGCATTTATATAACGCCTTTCACGACCACCGGACATCTTAAAGCGCTTTACAGCCAATTAAGTACTTTTTTTTTAAGTGCAGTCACTGTTAAAATGTGGGAAATGTGGCAGCCAATTTGCACACAGCAAGCTCCCACAAACAGCAATGTGATAATGACCAGATACTCTGTTTTGGTGATGTTGATTAAGGGATAAATATTGGCACAGGACACCGGGGATAACTCCCCTGCTCTTCTTCGAAATAGTGCCATGGGATCGTTTACATCCACCTGAGAGAGCAGACGGGGCCTCGGTTTAACCTCTCATCCGAAAGACAGCACCTCCGACAGTGCAGCACTCCCTCAGCACTGCATTGGAGTGTCAGCCTAGCTTTATGTGCTCAAGTCCCTGGAGTGGACCTCGAACCCACAACCTTCTAACTCAGCGGCAAGTGTGCTACCCACTGAGCCACAGCTGACACTCTATTCCAATCCCTCCATGACCTCATCCCTCCCTGTCTCTGTAATCTCCTCCAGCCATACAACCCTTCGAGATCTCTGCGCTCCTCCAATTCTGGCCTCTCGCGCATCACCGATTCTGTGTCTCAGCGTATATAGAGACGGGCTCCCACAAGGAGTATAAAAGCAGGAGCATAACAAAGGGAGGCAGCTCTGCCAATATAGGATCGGATTTTTTTAAACGCAATGCACAAAGTGCCCACATTCGTTATGTAAACTGTTTCTATCCAAATAGGCCTCATTTTTATTCCAAATCCCCACTCTCTGCCGTGTGTAAATTTGGAATAAGCGCTGTCTGCCGAGAGGAAATGTACAATCTAATCTCAATTTACAGTTTCTGCATCCTGTAGAAGGTTCTGCAGAGCACGGGGAATTTGAATCCCCCTGATAACCCCCTCGCTGCAGATATTCATCTCAGTCCTGCTGCCCTCGTGTTTTATATAAGTTGGAGCCCGAGGTCGTTTTAGGATTTGTGTAAAACACAGCGCAGTTTTAAACAGATTCTTATCTTGAAATGAGAACATTTGGCTTCGAGCCCAAATATCCGTGTTACATTGTTACTTGTTGCCAGATCAGACTGTAAACGGCACTGAGCCTGTCTGTACTGAGACCTTACATAAATAAGTGAACAACTGGATTTCCCCAGGGTTTCCGCATGATTATAGTATTAGGGCACTGGCTGGTAGTTGCGCTGTATTCTCAATCACTTCACCGAACTCATGAACAATCCTCACTTACCGAGTGGGATGTTGTATAAAGTGCTGCTTTAACAGTTAAATTCCTCACTTGCTGATGGGACTGGACTTTATTAAGTTAAAGTCCTTCGATTATTCCACTCCTTCCTCGCGCAGTACTTTCCGCTTCTGCCCGCAAGCCACTCAAAACCATTCTGGCAGATGGCTCAAACGTTTGAGCAGAGGGGAGTTTCAGGAATGCAAAGCACTCTGCGCAGCGTCAATTACAGCTTTCATATAGTTTCAATGGGCCTGAATTTGCGAGCGGATGCCTTCCCGCGGAGGCCTTCCCGCGGGCGGATGACTCCGATCATCAAAAGATCGACGCGTTTACCTGGTGGTCCGGGAGATATGGAGGCTCGCGATCCTGGGCCTCCCCGGGTACCCGCGGGCAGAGGCCCGCGTATCCCAGGGGCGCAGGCGCTTCGCAAGCGCACCTGGGATCACGTGGGCCCGGCCCAACCAATGAAAGAAGGGAATCACCGTTCATACTTTTGATAGTTCCGTACGTGCGGAACTGTCGTAAGTATGAATGGGGATGACTTAAAAAATACACAAACACATGAAATAATTTTTTTAAAAACATGATATATATAAAATTTATTAAAATGGCATTCAATTAAATATTTTAAACAAAAATTTAATTTTTTGAAATACAAATTTATGGGGGAAAATTCAGTTGGTTGCGCCTCCCGTTAGCGCCTTAAGAGGGCGCTAATGGGGCGCAAAGCAACTAGTGCCCGGGCGCAGCGATGTTTGCGCCGCTCGCGAAATTAACTAGACATTTTGTGGCGGCGCTAAACTTTACCACCGCGATCTCCTGCGCACGCAGATCTTGATGTCATACGAGGGTGCAACGCCCTTGTGGCGCCCCAGAGCGGAAATTGAGTGGCGCCCCCATCCTTTCCGCCTGGCGCAACCAACGACCGGAAGACTGGAACGCTACCCAGTCGCTGTGGGGCTGGGGGGGCGCTATTTAAAGGGGGTCTTTTCCTGTCTTTCTCTGTGGTTGACATTTTTGCACCACTAGTTCTGAGAGAGAGAGAGAGATTCGGAGAGAGAGAAAAAGAGACTTCTGCATTGAGTCAACGCTGTGTGAGGTAGTTTTGGCTACTGATCATAACTTTGCAGGTACTTTGGTTTTTGACCTTCATAACTTTGATTGCCAAGAGACTATGGGGGCTGCACTGATTGGGGGCGTCGTCCTGCGCCAGCAGAATCGGAGGACACAGAGACGCAGAGAGAGAGTGGCAATCATGGCCAGACGGAGGAGGGCCAACAGGCCTCTGTACAGGAGACCTTACCCTCCCAGGGTATATCGCCAACAATTCACATATATTAATATGTCTGAGGAGCAGTGTTTGTGAAGGCTGCGCTTCAGCAAGGAGGTGGTCACTGAGCTCTGCCACCTGCTGCAGCCAGATCTGCAGCCTCAACTGAGGTCCAGGACGTCTCTGTCGGTGGCAGTCAAGATCACAGTGGCTCTGAACTTTTATGTCACTGGCTCATTTCAATCAGCTACTGGGGACATCGCCAATATCTCCCAGTTCGCGGTGCATTGCTGCATCCGTCAGGTCACAAATGCCCTCTTTAAAAGGAGACGAGAGTACATCTCTTTCCCCATGACCCCAGACAAGCAGCAAGAACGCGCAATGGGCTTTGCTAGGATAGCGGGCTTCCCCATAGTGCAGGGCGCCATTGACTGCACGCATGTGGCTTTGTGTGCTCCGCATGAGAATGCCGAGGATTTCCGCAACAGAAAGGGGTTCCATTCCTTAAATGTTCAGTTGGTCTGTGACCACAGACAGCTGATACTCGCTGTCAATGCCCACTATCATGGCAGCTGCCACGATGCATTCATCCTGCGCCAGACTACTGTGGCAGAACTTTTCCAGGCACCGCATCAGCCAGTTGGTTGGCTTCTCGGGGACAAGGGATATCCACTGAGCACCTGGCTGATGACACCGCTCCGTACGCCCAACACCCCTGCTGAGCTGCGGTACAACGAGAGCCATCAAGCTACCAGGAACATCGTTGAGCAGACAATCGGCGTGCTCAAGCAACAGTTCCGCTGTCTGGACCATTCTGGAGGAGCCCTGCAGTACTCGCCTGAGCGAGTTTCCCACTTCGTAGTTGTGTGCTGCATGCTGCATAACCTGGCAATCCTCAGGACCCAGCCAATGCCACCAGGTCTTGGAGCACCACCGGAGGAGGAGGAGGAAGAGGAGGAGGAAGAGGAGGAGGGTGATCATCAGCAGCACCAAGGCGGGAGGGAGGCCCACAATGTAGAAACTGGAATGGCCGTCCGTCAACGGCTGATAGCAAGCCGCTTCTAGGCCCCTGCTGAGGAAATGGCTTCTGCCATTGAGAACAACATGAATGAAACCAACCCGCAACCCCTAAGCCGGCCAAGGCAGCAATGATTCCAAAGACCAAACATGTACATTTTGAATGCAAAAACTTATTTATTTCACAAACTCTGTGTGTGTCATTTCCTCATGACAAACTAATAGAAAGAAACACAAAAACACAGTCATTAACATAACTGGTTCTCATAACCTGGAGATAATGTTCAAAAGTTTGACCACGAACCTCGGCCTTTAATAAAAAAATGACCAACATTTTGTCACACCTCCTACTTTTTGCCCTTCGAGGGTGATCTCCTTCCCTTTCGCACTTCCCCCCTTCCCACCCCACTGCTCCTCCGTAATGGGACCTCAGTGGCTGCAGCAAGGCTGATGGAAGGCTGCTGATTGTCAGAACCTGAGACTGCAGATGCCCTTGAAGGACGGCCTCGACCAGCTCTGGGCCTGGAGGGCCCGGCTGCAGACTGCACCAACTCTGCATGGGCGGCAGCAGTCTGTCCTACAGGCGGTGGCAAGTGCAGTGGAGAAGTGACAGTGGTGGCAGCAGGAATGCTGTCATCTTAAGAGAGGACAGCAACTCCCTGCTCGACCGACACACTGGCACTCCCATGGGGCAGCACTTCAGCATCCGGAGCAATCTGAGTCTGCAGGAGAGCAGTCAGAGATGGGTTCATGGCAGCCATTGACTGAATTGCAGCACTAAACATTTGCGTGGCATCCGCCTGTGCTACAGCGAAGTGCTCCACACTCCTTGCCAGTGATTCAATGCATTCGGGCACCCTTCCCACTGCTCCCATGAGCTGAGTGTGCATGTCCACCGCCTGGGTGTTCATTTCAGCGATGAGCCACTCCTCCTCTGCGTCCAGTGCAGTAGGACTCGCTGGCATACTCTCCCTCTGGGGAGAAGGCCCCCGAGCTTCCCTACCCCCATGGTGTTGCTGCAGCCCGCTGGGTCCTGGAGCTTCACTCTCATCAGACCCTTCCCCCCTGCTCCCCTCCAGGGAAGGCGTGTTCCCAGTGTGGGCATGGGCTTCCTCGGGAGAGGGTGGCACTGATGCTCCGCCTTCATCTTCCTCCTTGGCTGCAGCTTCACTCCCACTGGCAGCTTGAGGGCCCGTCTCCTCAGCTGGTGAATCACCATCTGAAAGCAGGGAGGAACAAGGAGTGGCTTTAGCATGAGGGCAGGGGGGCAGTAAGGGAGGAATGAGTGCAGCGATTTAGTAAGTTGGATTGAAAGTGTCAAAGGCTGGTGTTGTGAGGGACAAGTGGAAGGACAGAGGACAAAAAGGTGATGACCTTACCATTGCTGTCCAGAACGGGGTCGGCGTCTCCAGTGGCGATGGGACCGATCACCCGGCTTGCCACAATCCTGTGGACGCGCGCCTCAAGATCGCTGAGGGGTTGCAGCTGAGGCCGCCCTCCACCCGTCCGTTGCTGCTGTCTCCTATTATGAGATAGCTTGGCCTGCAAGAAAAAGGATGGCATCTGAGTAAATATACAGCCATGGTCTTGCCTGATGTGCCTCCCATAGGTGAATAGCCCTTACTGTATGCAGCCATGGTCTTGCCTGATGTTCCTCCCATAAGTGAATAGCCCTTACTGTATGCAGCCATGGTCTTGCCTGATGTGCCTCCCATAGGTGAATAGCCCTTACTGTATGCAGCCATGGTCTTGCCTGATGTGCCTCCCATAGGTGAATAGCCCTTACTGAATGCAAAGTGTGGAATGTGCGTGTGTGTTTCATGAGAGGGCCATAGGTGTTGGATGAGTGTTGTGCATTGGGGTTTTAAGACCCTCTGGCCATAGAGTGAGGTTGAGATGGAGGGATGGAGAGGTATTGAAAAAAAGCCACTCACCCTGACGATCCGAGTGAGGTCGTTGAACTTTTTTCGACATTGTATATGGGTCCTGGGCACCATGCTCCTGGAGGAGACGCTCTGAGCCACCTCCCTCCACACTCTTCTGTACTCGCGCGGCAAAGGCCTCTTGCCACTCTCAGGGAAGAGTATAGATCTTCTGCGCTCCACCGCGCCAACCAGAGCATCCAAGGCCCGCTCGCTGAAGCGCTGAGCTCGTTCTCGCACCCTCTCCATAGTCCTTGGCTGGAAGATTTAGGCACAGGTCTCTCCAGGCCGAGATTCAAGGCTCCAATGAGCAGGGTGTGGCTGGAGTGCAAGATCGACCCTCCCCTTTAAGAACTGTCCGGCGCCAGTGTGTCTGTGTTCCATCGCTAACTGACATCACCTGCGCTGCGCCCGCGCTCTGAGTTAGCGTCTCGCTCCTCGGCCTTTGCGCCTTAAGACAGGTGTGTAGCGCCTGATTTAGCGCTCCAATCACCTCCAGGGGCGATAAAAGCCAAGTTTGCAGTCGGAGACGATAATTAATGCCAGGCGCCAATCTTTGCGCCCGGCCGATAATTGCGCCCCAAATGGGGCGATACTGAATTTCTCCCCCTATATGTTTTAATGGGGCTAAAAATAAACTTACCTTATTGGACAGGGATTTTAATGTATAAATGAGTGATAACATTTTATTTTTCTATTTTCTAAAACTCTTATGCTGGTAAAAACAGGCCTTACTCCTGCTTTTACCGGGCGTAAGAATTCCACGGCCTTTCAGCGGGCGGAAGTTGGGCAAATAGCGCAACTCTCCACCTGCAGAGGCCCTTTTCCTGGGGATGCGGATGAGATTCTTGACAGATCGCAAGGGCCGGGTTTCAGCATGTGCGCTTCGTGTGCCTAAACCTGGCACTTGCGCGGCCCCTACGGGCGCTTGCGCATCCCGTACGCACCCGTGGGGGGTCGCAAAATACGGCCCATTGTGTGATCACTGCAGTCATTATATTGGAACTTCTTTCTAGTGTCAGCCACGGGCAGCACTCTCGCCTCTGAGTCAGAAGGTTGTGGGTTCAAGTCCCACTCCGGAGACATGAGCACATATTCTCGGCTGACACTCCCAGTGCGGTGCTGAGGGAGCGCTGCACTGTCGGAGGTGCACTCCTTCAGATGAGACGTTAAACCGAGGCCCCGTCTGCTCTCTCTCAGGTGGACGTTAAAGTACCCATGGCCGCTATTTCGAGAGCAGGGGAGTTCTTCTCGATCTCCTGGCCAATACTAATCCCTCAACAACATCACCAAAACAGATTATCTGGGTCATTACCTCATTGCTGTGTGTGGGAGCTTGCTATGCTGAAATTGCCTGCCGTGTTTCCTACATTACAACAGTGACGACACTTCAAAAGTACTTCATTGGCTGTAAAGCTCTTTGGGACGTCCTGAGGACATGAAAGGCGCTATAGAAATGCAAGTCTTTCTTTCTTTGCTGTTGACGCATGCAGATGTTAAAACATAGGAGCACAGAGATGTACAGTTAGCAGAAATGACCACTGTAGTGCATTTGGCCAGACCCAGTCAATCCAGGGACGGGGTTCCGTGCGGGAAGCTGAAAAAAAAATGAATGGATAGCACAATGTCCGACCACCACATTCTGCCACCAGCCTCAAGAAGATTCAGCAATACTTCTGTAAAGTGAAATGTTCAGCAGCTTGGGGAGAGACGTGTTTGCTCATGATTGTCAGTGGGTACGGTAACATAGTGGTTATGGTCCTGGACCAGTAATCCATAAGGTCCTGGACTAATGATCTGGCGGGGGGGAAACATGAGTTCAAATCCCACCATGGCAGCTGGGGAATGTAAATTCAACCAACATAAACTCAAAAACTAATATCAGTAATGGTGATCATTGAAACTACCAGATTGTCATAAGATCCCATCTGGCCCTTTAGGGAAGGAAATCTTCTGTCCTTACCCAGTCTGGCCTATATGTGACTGCAGACCCACAGCAATGTGGTTCGCTCTTACCTGCCCTCTGAAATGCAACTTATTCAAGTAAGGCGGCTCGCCACCACTTTCTTGAGGGAAATTAGGGATGAGCAATAAATGCTGGCTTTGCTGGCAAATAAAAAAAATGTTTGTTCTCTGCACAACATAAGAAATAAGGAGCCATTCAATAAGATCATGGCTGATCTTTGCCCCTCAACTCCACTTTCCTGCCCGATCCCCATATCCCTTGATTCCCCTCGTACCCAAAAATCTATCTATCCACAGCCCTTTGGAGTAGAGAATTCCAATAGAGATGCCACAATCCTAACACTCACGCAATCAGTGGCGCTTGCTCAAAATGTTATTTAACAGAGCCAATTCCATCTTATATTTCAAGATGATCAAGAGGCCTGACTAATTACTTCACTGTTGGACACTTCTGATTTCCTGCATTGATTTCTTATCCCCCCCCTTTATTTTGTTTCAAGCCAAAGCAGATGGAATCACTTTTGAATAAATAAATGTTATTTTGTTAACAGGTCAACGCAAAGCAGAATGCTTGCAATCAGAAAACTTTGAGTTTAATCAGAAAGAAACAAGTGTGACAGGAACAAATGTTGGGAAAATAATCAACGCTTGCAATTGTCCTCGTAAAGTTTGAGGCTAAAAGTCTAATGGATTGCATCGTGAGCTACATCCTCACTACCTCCTCCCCCCACGGAACCTGGTTCAGACTTCTGCATGCAATGCACGTGACTGAAGGTGCATTCTCCAGCTCTGCAGCAGCAACAACAGCAACTTGCATTTATATAGCGCCTTTAACGTAGTAATACGTCGCAAGGCGCTTCACAGGAGCGTTATCAAACAAAATTTGACACCGAGTCACATAAGGAGATATTCTGGCAGAAGAGGTAAGTTTTAAGGAGCGTCTTAAAGAAGGAAAGAGAGGCAGAGAGGTTTAGGGAGGGAATTCCAGAGCTTCCGGTCTTGGCAGCTGAAGGCAAAGCCACCAACGGTGGAGCGATTAAAATCGTGGATGAGCAAGAGGCCAGAATTGGAGGAGCGCAGAGATCTCGGAGGGTTGTGGGGCTGGAGGAGGTTACAGAGATAGGGAGGAGAAAGGCCGTTGAGAGATTTGAAAACAAGGATGAGAATTTTAGTACTGGAGAAATTAATGGGACTGAAAGCCAATAAATCCCCTGGACCTGATGGCCTACATCCTAGGGTTTTGAAAGAGGTGGCTATAGAGATAGTGAATGCATTGGTTGTCGTTTTCCAAACTTCCATAGATTCTAGAACGGTTCCCACGGATTGGAAAGTAGCAAATGTAACCCCACTATTTAAGAAAGGAGGGAGAAAGAAAACAGGGAACTACAGACCAGTTAGCCTGACATCAGTAGTAGGGAAAATGCTAGAATCTATTATTAAGGATGTGGTAAAAGGGCACTTAGAAAGTAATCATAGGATTGGGCAGAGTCAACACTGATTTATGAAAGGGAAATCGTGTTTGACAAATCTGTTAGAGTTTTTTGAGGTTGCAACTAACAGAATAGATAAGGGGGAACCAGTGGATGTGGTGCATTTGGATTTTCAGAAGGCATTCGATAAGGTGCCACACAAGAGGTTATTAAACAAAATTAGGGCTCATGGGATTGGGGGTAATATACTAGCATGGATTGAGGATTGGTTAACAGACAGAAAACTGAGAGTAGGAATAAACGGGTCATTTTCAGGTTGGCAGGCTGTAACTATTGGGGAACTGCAAGGAACAGTGCTTGGGCCTCAGCTATTCACAATCTACATCAAATGATTTGGATGAGGAGACCAAATGTAATGGCTCCAAGTTTGCTGATGATACAAAGTTGGGTGACAATGTAAGCTGTGAGGAGGATGCAAAGAGACTTCAAGGGGATATAGACAAGCTGAGTGAGTGGGCAAGAACATGGCAAATGGAATATAATGTGGAGAAATGTGAAGTTATCTACGTTGGTAAGAAAAATAGAAAAGCAGAGTATTTTTTAAATGGTGAGAGATTGGGAAATGTTGGTGTTCAGAGGGACCTGGGTGCCCTTGTACACGAATCGCTGAAAGTTAACATGCAGTTACAGCAAACAATTAGGAAAGCAAATGGTATATTGGTCTTTATTACAAGACAATTTGAGTATAAGAGTAAAGATGTCTTATTGCAATTATATAGGGCCCTACTGTTTTGGTCTCCTTACCTAAGGAAGGATATACTTGCCATAGAAGGAGTGAAACAAAGGTTCACCAGACTGATTCCTGGGATGGGGGGATTGTCCAATTAGGAGAGATTGAGCAGACTAGCCTTAAATTCTCTAGCGTTTAGAAGAATGAGAGGTGATCTCATTGAAACATACAAAATTCTTACAGGGCTTGACAGGGTAGATGCAGGGAGGATGTTTCCCGTGGCTGGGGAATCTAGAACCAGGGGTCACAGTCTCAGAATAAGGGGTCGGCCATTTAGAACTGAGATGAGGAGAAATTTCTTCACTCAGAGGATTGTGAATCTTTGGAATTCTCTACCCCAGAGGGTGGTAGAAGCTCAGTCGTTGAGTATATTCAAGACCGAGATCGATAGATTTTTGAATATTAAGGGAATCAAGGGATATGGGGATAGTGCAGGAAAGTGGAGATGAGGTAGAAGATCAGCTATGATCTTATTGAATGGCGGAGCAGGCTCGAGTGGCCAAATGTCCTACTCCTGCTCCTATTTCTTATGTTCTTATGTAATTTTAAAATTGAGGCGTTGCTTAACCGGGAGCCAATGTAGGTCAGTGAGCACAAGGTTGATGGGTGAACGGGACTTGGTGCAAGTTAGGATACGGGCAGCAGAGTTTTGGATGAGCTTAAGTTTATGGAGAAGCAAAATGCCGTGGATGTTGGAAATCTGAAACAAAAACAGAAAATGCTGGAAATAATCAGCAGGTCAGGCAGCATCTATGAAGAGGGAAACAAAGGGGGCGATTTTGCCAACCCTGGGGAGGCGGGTATGGAGGCGGGACTGCCGGGAAAATGGCAGAAACTGGGAGCGGGTACCGAACCCGCCCCCCAAACCGCCTCCGTGCCATCTTCCCAGGAGGCGGGTCCCCGACTCGCGCTGGGACACGTCTCCTTGCGGCGGGATGGGGATTACAGCCACTTAACTGCCTGTTAACAGGTAGTTCACAGGCAGTTAAGAGGATTATCCCCATTTTTCCAACACAAGTGCGGGCTTCCCGATGTCGGGAAACCCCGCCAGGGTCAGCGAGGCGAGCAGTGGGTCTGCGGGGATCAGAGGGTTCGAAATGTGCGCTATGGAGGTGAGTGATGGGTGCAAGTGTGGAGAGGCAAGTATGGGAGGTGAGTGAAAAGTCTCAGAAAAAGTTTCCTTCCCTTTGTTTCTTCCTGCAGGATTCAATTGTTGGGGATGCGGAGGCTCCGGCATCTCCACGGCAGAGATGACAGAATGGCTGCTGCATTCTCCGATGCAACAGCCATCTGATTTCTGCTCAGGAACGAGGTTTGGTGAGTCTTAAATACAAGGACTCGCCAAACAACAGAGAATGTCAGTGTTTGACAGCTTCTCAAAGCTGTCAAACGATGACAATTCATCTGTCAAAAATTTTTGACAGATGAAACGTCATACGCTGACGTTCTCTGTCACCGGCTTTCCCTTAATTGGCCGGCTAAGCCCGTTGGGCGGGCTTAACAAAGTCAATCAAGGGAAAATAGCATGGGTTGGCCGGACGTCGATGGAGACGGGACTAAAACCCGACAAGCAGCAGTCCCGCCTCCATCACATCCCCATTGATAAAATCACCCCCGGGAAGGGGAAGGTGTGTTGTGGGGTGATTGAGGAATGGACCAGGGTGTCACGGAGGGAATGGTCCCTTCGGAATGCTGATATGTCCCTTTCACAAACCTTCCATTCTGTTCTCTCCACAGGTGCTGCCTGACCTGCTGTGCTGAATATTTCCAGCATTTTCTGTTTTTGTTTTAAATTTATGGAGGGCAGAAGATGGGTGGCCGGCCTGGGGTGTGTTGAAATAGTCAAGTCTAGAGCTAAGGGTGAGGGTTTCAGCAGCAGATGAGCTGAGGCAGGGGCGGAGTCAGGCGATGTTACGGAGGTGGAAATGGGCGGTCTTAGTGATGCCGCGGGATGACATGTGGTTGGAAGCTCATCTCGGAGTCAAATACGACACCAAGGTTGCAAACAGCCTTCTATGACCGTCAAGAGCTTTGGGACGTCCTGAGGCTGCTATATAAATGCGAGTTCTTTCTTTCTACTTTATTATGTTGTCATGGCCTCTGCTTCAATCACTAACGGAGGTTGTGCATTCACAGCCTCACAAATCTCTTTGTTTAAAAAAAAGTTTATGGCGGCCAGCAATTCCCCCCAAACGCCGGTCGGATGAATGACCAGGCAATCCATTTCTTCTGGTGGTGCTGGATGAGGGAGTAACCTTGGCCAAGACAGAAAGAAAGAAAGAAAGACTTGCATTTTTATAGCGCCTTTCATGACCACCGGACGTCTCAAAGCGCTTTACAGCCAATGAAGTACTTTTGAAGTGTAGTCACTGCTGTAATGTGGGAAACGCGGCAGCCAATTTGCGCACAGCAAGCTTCCACAAACAGCAATGTGATAATGACCAGATAATCTGTTTTTTTTGTTATGTTGGTTGAGGGATAAGTTTTGGCCAGGACACTGGGGATAACTCCCCTGCTCTTCTTCGAAATAGTGCCATGGGATCTTTTATGTCCACCTGAGAGAGCAGACGGGGCCTCGGTTTAACGTCTCATCCGAAAGACGGACGAAAGGAGGACTCCACACTCTTCTTCAAATAGCTTTAATGCCCAGCCGAACAAGCAGGTGGGAACGTCGGTTTAACGTCACATCAGAAGGATGAACCATCGGTAGAAATACTCGGTTGGCGCAGTCTTCGATAAATTACATTGCTCACTTTGTAAACGTAGCTGGTTCTGGTGAGGCACGGCACCTGCTAAACATACATCCATTACCTTTCTTTTACTCTGCACGTCATTCATAGGAGCACAGGACCATGAGGAGGCCATTCAGCCCCTCGGGCCTGTTCCACTATTCAATTAGAAAACAGTTGATCTGTATCTGAACTCCATCTGCCCACCTTGGTTCTGAAATCCTTAATACCCTTACCTAACAAAAATCTTACCAATCTCAGTTTTGAAATTTTCAATTGACCCCCCAGCCTCAACAGCTTTTTGGGGGAGAGAGTTCCAGATTTCCGCTACACTTTGTGTGAAGAAGTGCTTCCTGACATCACCTCTGAACGGCCTGGCTCTAATTTTAAGTTGATGTCCCCTTGTTCCGGACTCCCCCCACCAGAGGAAATAGTTTCTCTCTATCTACCTCATCAACTCCTTTAATCATCTTAAACACCTCAGTTAGATCACCCCTTTATCTTCTATACTCAAGAGAATAGAAACCTAGCCTATGCAACCAGTCCTCGGAATTTAACCCTTTCAGCCCCGGTACCATTCAAAGTTGATGGCCGAAGGCATGTGTCAAATCTCCGGCAGATGCCTTCTGAAATCTTACATTGCCGATAATTTGTCTAGTTTAAACATTCCACTTCTACAAGAACGTGGAAAGAAATTGCATCTGTCCAAATAGAGCAAGGAGAGATAAATGAACAGCTTCTGAGTCTGAAGAGGGAGCTGATGTTTGGTAAGACAGACAGCGGAGCATATTCCAAGTTGTGAATTCAGAAGAAAAAAAAAAGCGAGATGAATCGCAACTTTGAAGAATTTCCGCCGTAAAATATTGCACCATTAAGATAAAACAGACGCTCTTATCATTTGAAAGGTCTGATTTCTCTCTCGTGTCAGTGCTACCCTGTTCAGTGGCGCCTCCACCGAGACCTTTCTCAGTACCCTATTGCTGGGAATACAATGCCCACTTGTCATCAGGCAAGTGACAACCGCAGCTTTAGGAACTACCAGCGCGAAGGGTCTGAGCAACAATTTACATAGTAATTGTCTCCAAATGTCAGGGTATTCAATTTACAGCTCTGGTTTCAGTCAGACACCATTCCCTCTCTAATGTAGCCTTGTCATTGTGGCTCAATAAAGCAGTGATAACCAGTAATATTTTTGCTGTGGCTTTTGACAGCTTTGTAAAATTAGCCTAGAGAGAGAGAGAGAGAGAAATGGGACTTCTTCCGTGCTTCACTGTTGGGAGGTGATCAGTTATTAGCCCGAATGCTGACTCCATGCACAACCCTGACATTATCGTTTTTTGATCACCGGCTTTCGTGCTCAGGAAAGAAATGAGAATTACGTTGTAACCACATGTGTACCGTAAAACTTTACACAGGACGGGAGATAGGGCTTCTGACAGGCTCCCAGTTGAGTAAAGCAACACGTAGAATTACAGAGAATTTACAACACAGAAAAAAGGCCATTCGGCCCAACTGGTCCACGCCGGTGTTTATGCTCCACCCACCCTACTTCATCTCACACGATCAGCATAACCTTCTATTCCTTTCTCTCCCTCATGTACTGATCTAGCTTCACCCGAAATGCATCCGTGCTATTCGCCTTAACTGCACCTTGCGGTAGCGAGTTCCACATTCTCACCACTCTCTGAGTAAAGAAGTTTCTCCTGAATTCTTTATTGGATTTATTATTGACTATCTTATATTTATGGCCCCTAGTGTTGGACTCCCCACAAGTGAAAACATCTTCTCTACATCTACCCTATCAAACACCTTCGTAGTTTTAAAGAAATGTGGACAGAGGAAGTTACAATGGACAAAGTTTCATTGAGTTACACCCAGCACAGAAACAGGCCATTTGGCCCAACAGGTCCATACTGGTGTTTATGCTCCACTCGAGCCTCCTCCCACCCTTCTTCATCTCACCCCATCAACATATCCTTCTATTCCTTTCGCCCTCACGTGTTTATCTAGCTTCCCCTTAAATGCATCTGTGCTATTCGCCTCAACCACACCTTGTGGTAGCGAGTTCCACATTCTAAACACTGTCTGGGTGAAGAAGTTTCTCATGAAAACTTTATTGCATGTTTTAGTGACTGTACTTCTTTGTGTCTGAAACTGAAGGAAAGTTCCCTGAGGTGCGCTTGCTAGGGTGAAATCGTGACTCATCAAACCATCTCCTGCTCTAAGTCATTCTTTGACAGGACCAGTGAACCCTCTTTATCTCCCTCAGTTATCCCATGAAACATATAAATACTGAGGGGGCTCGACAAGGTAGATGCAGAGAAGATGTTTCCCCTCATGGGGGAATCTAGAACTAGGGGCATAGTTTCAGAATAAGTGGTCACCCATTTAAAACTGAGATGAGGAGGAATTTCTTCTCTCAGGGGGTCGTAAATCTGTGGAATTCTCTGCCCCAAAGAGCTGTGGAGGCTGGGACGTTGAATATATTTAAGGTGGAGATAGACAGATTTTTGAACAGTAAGGGAGTGATGGGTTATGGGGAGCTGAGCCCAAGATCAGATCAGCCATGATCTTATTGAATGGCGGAGTAGGCTCAAGGGGCCAAATGGCCTACTCCTGCTCCTATTTCTTCTGTTCTTATGTTCTTATGATGTGCAAGCCTTTAAAATCCAAACTTGGCATCCCTCAACACTTGATTCTGTCTTCCCTTTTACTCTGTTGAACCTTGGTGGTGTCCTGCACTACAGGGTTGCCAACTTTGGTTGGATGTATTCGGTGGAGGTTTCGTCACATGACTTCTTGTCTCCTCTGCCCCGCCCACATCTCCAATATTTTTATAAGTAAGAAACAAAAATGTTGAGTGAAAATGTAAAAACAAAACCATATTTTTTTAATGCCCCATGACTTTTCTCCTAGGTTGCTCATGACAGTATCAAGGAGATTAATCTTCAATTCCTGGAGACTCCAGGGAAATCCTGGAAGGTTGGCAACCTGACTGCACCATGGGCTTTGCCCCTTCACCTAGATTCCTCAATAATATAAAGAAGAATTATTGACAAATTCAATAGTTTTTTTTGAAGAGGTGCCTGGTTGGATAGGTAAAGGGAGATCAGTAGACAAACGACCCGAAATTCCGCAGGAGCCTTCTCCACTCGCCGGTTAAAAACCGACGGAACAGAACCTAATTTGCCCACGTCCTTAGGCGCTGACCATGCCACGAATCGTGGGGGGGGATGGGGTCATTTGCGCGGTTGGGATGAGCTATCAGTGCCTGCAAGGGCACTTCAGGGGCACTTCCACCCTCCCGATCTAAACTTGTACAGTGGAGTGGCCCTCAACTCTTCTGCCTGAGGAGTCCCCTAGACCCTTACCGGCTGTAGGTAAGAGTAAACTTACCCAAACCATGGCTAAACTTAATCAAACCTTTGCTCTAAAAAAAAGCAAAGAAAGAAAGAATCTGCATTTATATAGCGCCTTTCACGACCTCAGGACGTCCCAAATCGCTTTCCGGCCAATGAAATACGTTTGAAGTGTAGTCACTGTTGTAATGTCGGAAACGCAGCAGCCAATTTTCGCTATTTTCAAGCTCCCACAAACAGCAATGTGATAAAAGAAAGAAAGAAAGACTTGCATTTATACTTGATAATGACCAAATGATCTGTTTTTTTCGGAGCCATCTTGCCTCAACACATAAGGTGTTGCACCCCGTTGTTTTTCTGCCCAGTGCTTATACTAGATGAGAAATCATGGGCTTTGGGCCCACTGCTTTTTGTCCTATGTTCTGGGGCAGCGCCGAAATCAGCCCTCTGATGCCAAACAATAATGACAGACCATCTGACTCACGAGCCGTAGCTTTTCAGGGCTCTGCTCCTGACGGGCTGCACGGTTGGGAGTTGGGGCTGATTGCCAGACCTGGGCTCCTGGCTAGCGAGGACACAGACCGGGAGCCTCCCCTCGCAAAATTGCCCCTATGGAGCAAAAAGAAAAAGAGAACCTCTCGGGTGGATGTAAAAGATCCCACGGCACTATTTCGAAGATTAGCAGGGGAGTTATCCCCGGGTGCCCTGGGCCAATATTTATCATTGACCAACATCACTAAAATAGATTATCCGGTCATTATCACATTGCTGTTTGTGGGAGCTTGCTGTGCGCAAATTGGCTGCCGCGTTTCCTACATTACAACAGTGACTACACTTCGAAAAAGTACTTCACTGGCTGTAACGCGTTTTGGAATGTCCTGAGTTCGTGAAAGGCGCTATAGAAATGCAAATCTTTCTTTCTTATATTTGACGAATTTTAGAAGGATGAGGATAAAAATTAAATGGTATAATTTTAAAGGGGGTGCAGGAACAGAGAGACCTGGGGGTTTACGTACACAAGCCTTTGAAGGTGGCAGGACAAGTTGAGAAGGCTGTTAAAAAAGCAAAGGAGATCCTGGGCTTCATAAAAAGAGGCATGGGGGAAAAATTGAGTCAGGGGGCGCTAACTTCGCTGGGGCGCTAAAAGTAAAAGAATAGCGCCCCCGCGGCCGAAATTCATCGGTAGTGCCCCAAGAGAGAAGTGGGGTGCTACTGAAAGCACCCCGCCTCCCTCTTGGGGCACTGCGAGTGAATATCGCGGCGCTACGTGTCGCAGCGCCACGCTCTGCGGCACGTCACGCCGCGGTACTGCAGGCCTTCCTCCCCTTCTTAAAGGGGAGGGGCCTTGCGCAGCGCGACCCGGGGCCCAGCTGGGCCCCCGGGGATCGGGAGTGACGGCAAAAGAGCCCGGCACTCAAGAGAAGTGCCGGGCTCAGGGAGTGCAGCCGGCACTCCGCGGGGGGCGGTGACTTCAGAGGAGTCTGGGGACAGCAGAGGGGGCAGGTGCTGGCAGGTGGCCAGCAACAAAATGGCCGCGCGGCACCTCGCCTTTAATTAGCGGCGCCCCCGCCGCAGGTAGGCCCCCCTGACCCCGTCGGACATAGCGTTCGGCGGTAAGTCAGGGGGCGCTACCAAAGATCGGAGCGGGGCGCTGCGCACAGTGATGACGTCATCGCCAGCGTCGCAGCGCCGTGGGGCGCTAACGGTTACCGCTGCCGCTAACCTCCCACTGAATTTTGCGGGAGGCATTGGCGGCATCGCACCTGGACGCTAGTTGCTTTGCGCCCCGTTAGAGCCCTCTTAGGGCGCTAACGGGAGGCGCAAAGCAACCGAATTTTTAGGCTATAAAGTACAAATGCAAAGAAGTCATGTTAAGCCTTTACAATTCACTGATTAGGCCTCAGCTAGAGTATTGTGTTCAATTCTGGGCTCCATACTTTAGCAAGAATGTCAAGGCCTTGAAGAGGGTGCACAGGAGGTTTACCAGGGATGAGAGACTTCAGGTATGTGGAGAGACTGGAGTTTGTTCTCCTTCCTTAGAGCAGAGAACGTTAAAGGGAGATTTAATAGAGGTGTTCAAAATTATGAGGGGTTTTGTTAGAGTAAATAGGAAGAAACTGTTTCCAGTGGCAGGGGAGGTCGGTAACCAGAGGACACAGATTTAAGGTCATTGAGAAAAGAACCAGAGGGGAGATGAGGAGAACTTTGTTTATACAGCGAGTTGTTGTGATCTGGAATGCGCTGCTTGAAAGGGTGACGGAAGCAGATTTAATGGTAACTTTCAAAAGGGAATTGGATATATACTGAAGGGTGTAGAAGTGGTTTGGGTAGAGATGAGAAATGATAAAGGCAAGAAGTCCCTTGTGGGAGTGGTGTACAGGCCCCCTAACAGTAACCACATGGTAGGATGGAGTATAAAGGAAGAAATAATGGGAGCTTGTCAGAAAGGTACGGCAATAATCATGGGGGATTTTAATCTACATATAGACTGGAGAAATCAGATGGGCAAAGGTAGCCTAGATGAGGAGTTCATGGAATGTTTTCGGGATAGTTTCTTAGGCCATCACGTTCTGGAGCCAACCAGAGAGTAGGCTATACTAGACCTGGTATTGTGCAACGAGATAGGATTAATTAATGACCTCATAGATAAGGCGCCCCTAGGTAGCAGCGATCATAACATGATTGAATTTTGCATTCAGTTTGAAGGAGAGAAGAGTGGGTCAAGACTAGTATTTTAAACTTAAATAAGGGCAATTATGAGGGCCTGAAAGCAGAGCTAGCTAAAGTGAACTGGCAAATTAGGTTAAGGGATAGATCAATAGAGTTGGAGTGGCAGACATTTAAGGGGATATTTCAGAATACACAGAATAGATACATTCCAACGAGAAAGAAAAATTCCAAGGGGAGGACCCACCATCCGTGGTTAACTAAAAAAGTTAAAGATAGTATCAAACTTAAAGAAAAAGCATATAATTGCGCAAAGATGAGTGGCAGGTCAGAAGATTGGACAGAATATAAAAAACAGCAAAGAATGACTAAAAGATTAATAAGGAGAGAAAAATTAGAGTACGAGAGAAAGTGAGCTAGAAATATAAAAACAGATAGTAAGAGTTTCTATAGATATTTAAAAAAGAAAAGAGTTAACAAAGTGAGCGTTGGTCCGATAGAAAGTGAGTCTGGGGAATGAATAATGGAAAATAAGGAGATGGCAGTTGAATTGAACAGGTATTTTGCATCGGTCTTCACTACAGAGGATACAATTAACATCCCAGAAATAGCTGTAAATCAGAAAATGGAAGGGAGGGAGGAACTCAAGAAAATTACAATCACCAGGGAAGTGGTACTGAGCAAATTGTTGGAGCTGCGGGCTGACAAGTCCCCGGGTCCTGATGGACTTCATCCTAGGGTCTTAAAAGAAGTGGCTAGTGAGATAGTTGATGTGTTGGTTTTAATTTTCCAAAATGCCCTAGATTCGGGGAAAGCTCCATTAGATTGGAAAATAGCAAATGTAACTCCTTTATTCAAAAAGGGAGGGAGACAGAAAGCAGGAAACTACAGGCCAGTTAGCTTAACATCTGTCAGAGGGAAGATGTTAGAAGCTATTATTAAAGACGTTATAGCAGGGCACTTAGAAAAGTTCAAGGTAATCAGGCAGAGTCAACATGGTTTTGTGAAAGGGAAATCATGTTTAACCAATTTATTGGAGTTCTTTGAGGAAGTAACATGTGCTGTGGATAAAGGGGAACCGGTGGATGTACTGTACTTAGATTTCCAGAAGGCATTTGATAAGGTGCCACGTCAAAGGTTACTGCGGAAAATAAAAGCTCATGGTGTAGGGGGTAACATATTGGCATGGATAGAAGATTGGCTTGCAAACAGGAAACAGAGAGTAGGCATAAATAGGTCATTTTCTGGTTCTCAAGATGTAACGAGTAGTGTGCCACAGGGATCAGTGCTGGGGCCTCAAGTTTTTACAATTTATATAAATGACTTGGATGAAGGGACCGAAGGTATGGTTGCTAAATTTGCTGATGACACAAAGATAGGTAGGAAAGTAAGTTGTGAAGAGGACATAAGGAGGCTACAAAGGGATATAGATAGGTTAAGTGAGTGGGCAAAGATCTGGCAAATGGAGTATAATGTGGGAAAATGTGAAATTGTCCATTTTGGCAGGAAGAATAAAAAAGCATATTGGCCCGAAAATTAAACCTAATACGCGAGAGTACGCACTGTGCACTCTCGCGTATTAGGTCCCGAATTGTCGGTTTCCTGCATGCACTGCGCATGCGCGGGAAACTGGCACTTCATGAATTGCAAAGGGGGCGGTTCCTAAGTGAACCGCGTGCGCGCTACAGGCTGCGCGCACGCAGTGCACTTAGTTTTTTTTTCAGGTTTGAATGCGCAGGGAAGTGGTGAAGATTTTACACATAAAGAAAGCAGGCGTAGGACCCCCTTTTAACAAGGTAAGTAGTTAATTAAGTGTTATTTTACATTTTTTTCAACAGGTTTATCTTTTTTAGAGACTTTAAAGAAAGGTAAGTTTATTTTTATAACTTTTAAAAAGATTTTAAATTTTTTCAAAAATTTAATTTTTTGTTTAAAGTGGTTAATTTATTTAACTATACTTATTTTATTAATGTGATGGCTTTTTTTTAAATTTAATTGAGGTTTAGCTGTTCTTTTGGGGGTTTGTAGTATTCATAGCTTTGACAGCCCTTGCTGTCAAAACTATGAATGAAAGATGGTGTGCTGCCATTGGCTCTAACTGAATCACGTGATCCCAGAGCTCGCACAAACTAATTGCGCCTCTGGGATACGCAAGCACTGCACGGTTGCAACAGGGAGAGGCTCTGAAACTAAAGTTCGTGTGGGCCCCAAACAAAAAGGTAGGCGCGGAGTGCGATATTGCGGGGAATCCTTACCCCCGCGGGAACCATCGATGTTTAATTTCTGGGCCATTATCTAAATGGTGAGAAATTGCAGAGCTCTGAGATGCAGAGGGATCTGGGTGTCCTAGTGCATGAATTGCAAAAGGTTAGTATGCAGGTACAGCAAGTAATTAGGAAAGCAAATATAATGTTATTGTTTATTGCGAGGGGAATTTAATACAAAAGTAGGGAGGTTATGCTTCAGTTATACAGGGCATTGGTGAGACCACATCTGGAGTACTGTGTACAGTATTGGTCTCCTTATTTAAGGAAGGGTGTAAATGCGTTGGAAGCAGTTCAGAGAAGGTTTACTAGACTAATACCTGGAATGGGCGGGTTGTCTTATGAGGAAAGGTTGGACAGGCTAGGCTTGTATCCACTGGAGTTTAGAAGAGTAAGAGGTGACTTGATTGAAACATATAAAATCCTGAGGTGTCTGGACAGGGTGGATGTGGAGAAGATGTTTCCTCTTGTGGGAGAATCTAGAACTAGGGGTCACTCATTTAAGACAGAGATGAGGAGAATTTCTTTCTCACAGAGGGTCGTGAGTCTTTGGAACTCTCTTCCTCAGAGGGCGGTGGAAGCAGAGTCTTTGAATATTTTTAAGGCAGAGGTAGATAGATTCTTGGTAAGCAAGGGGGTGAAAGGTTATCGGAGGTAGGCGGGAATGTGGAGTAATCAGATCAGCCATGATCTTATTGAATGGCGGAGCAGGCTCGAGGGGCCGAGTGGCCTACTCCTGCTCCTAATTCGTATGTTCGTATGTATGTTCGTATGTAAGGGGGAAAATTGCAGCACTGTGGGGGAAGGGCAGGGGAGTGGGACTAATTGGATAGCTCTTCAAAGAGCCGGCACAGGCACGATGGGCCGAATGGCCTTCTTCTGTGTTGCATGAATCTATGAGAACGAAAGTGCTACAAACACAAATCAGAGAGGATGAGCAGTTAGCCAGCAAAACGACCAAAGATATTTGAAATATAATATGCCGGATGTCTGCTGATGAGGAGAATAGAAAAAAAATGCTTCCCTAATGATAAGGGCAGTGAACAATTCTACATTGTAACATTTGGTATCAGCCGCTGATGACATTACGGCAAAACAGAAGCTGAGAGCAAATCTCTTCCACACCTTTGCAGTGAAACTGAAGTCAATCTTTGTTTTCTATCCCTGGGCTAAAGTCAATTATTTCCACCTACGACAAGGCCATACTTTTAGCCAATTCCACGAGCACATGACCGGCCAATGGCCCTGTACGCGTGACAGACAATAATGGAAACTATTCTTTATCTTGAGTGCTTTTTCCAGTCAGTTGTATTAGAGGCCTGATCCCGTGAGGGGTACAAAAAACCTTCTACCTTTGGAGCCTTTGGAGCTGCCAGCCAGCCCCCATGTTACAATAGCACTGTTGTGTCAGAGTCTAGAAGTCAGTGAAAAAATAGTCTGGCGGTTTCTTAGCAGTGTAAGGAAGCAGGGTATGAGTAGAATTGTATTTTTAAAGTCAGAAAATGCTGGAAATACTCAGCAGGTCAGGCAGCATCTGTGGAGAGAGAAACAGAGTTAACGTTTCAGGTCGATGACCCTTCGTCAGAACTGGAAAAAACTGGAGATGGACCAGGTTTTTAAGCCAGTGTAGGGGCAGGGAGAGGGGGGAGGGGAGGAAAGAACAAAAGGGAAGGTCTGTGATAGGATGGAAGGCAGGAGAGATTAAGAGACAAAAGGGATGATGGTGCGAGGCTAAAGGAGATGGTAATGGGACAAGTTAAGAAACAGGAGATGACTCCAGATGAACACTCACAACTAGGGGGATCAAGGGGTATGGCGAGAAAGCAGGAATGGGGTACTGAGGTAGCATGTTCAGCCATGAACGCATTGAATGGCGGTGCAGGCTCGAAGGACCGAATGGTCTACTCCTGTACCTATTTTCTATGTTTCTATGTTTCTATGAAGTGTAAATGGCAATGGCAGAATGATCAACAGCTGCAATGTGAGAGAGAGAAAAAAAATGATAGGGGCATCTCTCTCTACAGATGCTGCCTGACCTGCTGAGTATTTCCAGCATTTTCTGTTTTTATTTCAGATTTCCAGCATCCGCAGTATTTTGCTTTTGTAATTTTAAAGTGTTAGCTTAAAGCAATCAGGGTGGAAATAGTAGAATTGAAAGATGGGGTTAATAAGTTTCAGGTGGAACAACATTAAGCTAGAATAAGTTTTGAGTGATACGGATGCTGGAGTGATTTCAGGTGATGCAACATTAAACTGGAAACCGGTTTGATCATATCGTCATAGAGTCATAGAGTTATACAGCACAGAAAGAGGCCCTTCAGCCCATCGTGTCCACGCCGGCCATCAAGCCCTGTCTATTCTAATCCCATTTTCCAGCACTTGGTCCGTAGCCTTGTATGTTATGGCGTTTCAAGTGCTCATCTAAATGCTTCTTGAATGTTGTGAGGGTTCCTGCCTCTACCACCCTTTCAGGCAGTGAGTTCCAGATTCCAACCACCCTCTGGGTGAAAAAGTTTTTCCTCAAATCCCCACTAAACCTCCTGCCCCTTACCTTGAAACTATGCCCCCTGGTTATTGACCCCTCTACTAAGGGGAAAAGTTCCTTTATATCTACCCTATCTATGCCCCTCATAATTGTGTACACCTCAATCAGGTCCTCCCTCAGCCTTCTCTGCTCTAAGGAAAACAACCCCAGCCTGTCCAGTCTCTCTTCATAGCTGAAGCGCTCCAGCCCAGGTAACATCCTGGTGAATCTCCTCTGCACCCTCTCCAATGCAATCACATCCCTCCTATAGTGTGGCGACCAGAACTGCACACAGTATTCCAGCTGTGTCCTAACTAGCGTTTTGTACAGCTCCATCATAACCTCCCTGCTCTTATATTCTATGCCTCGGCTAATGAAGGCAAGTATCCCATATGCCTTTTTAACCACCTTATCTACCTGTCCTGCTGCCTTCAGGGATCTATGTACATGCACACCAAGGTCCCTCTGATCCTCCGTCCTTCCTAGGGTCCTACCATTCATTGTTTATTCCCTTGCCTTGTTAGTCCTCCCAAAATGCATCACCTCACACTTTTCAGGGTTAAATTCCATTTGCCACTGTTCTGTCCATCTAACCAACCCGTCTATATCGTCCTGTAGCCTGAGGCTTCCCTCCTCGCTATTTACCACTCCACCAATTTTCGTGTCATCTGCGAACATACTGATCATACCTCCTACATTCATATCTAAATCATTAATGTACACTACAAACAGCAAAGGACCCAGCACCGATCCCTGCGGTACACCACTGGACACAGGCTTCCAGTCACAAAAACAATCTTCGACCATCACCCTCTGCCTCCTGCCACTAAGCCAATTTTGGATCCAATGTGCCAAGTTGCCCTGGATCCCATGGGCTCTTACCTTCTTGACCAGTCTCCCATGTGGGACTTTGTCAAAAGCCTTACTGAAGTCCATGTAGACTACATCAACTGCACTTCCCTCATCCACACACCTAGTCACCCCCTCAAAAAATTCAATCAAATTGGTTAGACATGATCTCCCCCTGACAAAGCCATGCTGACTATCCTTGATTAATCCTTGCCCCTCCAAGTGGAGACTAATTCTGTTCCTCAGAATTTTTTCCAATAGTTTCCCTACCACTGATGTTAGGCTCACTGGCCTGTAATTCCCTGGTTTATCCCTACTACCCTTCTTGAATAATGGTACTACATTAGCTGTTCTCCAGTCCTCTGGCACCTCCCCTGTGGCCAGAGAGGTTCTGAAAATTTGTGTCAGAGCCCCTGCAATCTCCTCCCTTGCCTCACACAGCAGCCTGGGATACATCTCGTCAGGGCCTGGGGATTTATCCACTTTTAAGCCCGCTAAAACCGCTTTTACCTCCTCCCTCTCAATACTAATTTGTTCAAGTCTATCACAATCCCCCTGCCTGATTTCTATGCCTACATCGTCCTTCTCCATAGTGAACACAGATGCAAATTATTCATTTAAAACCTCACCTACATCTTCCGGCTCTACACACAGATTGCCACTTTGGTCCCTAATGGGCCCTACTCTTTCCCTGGTTATCCTCTTGCCCTTAATATACTTATAAAACACCTTGGGATTTTCCTTTATTTTGTCCGTCAGTGTTTTTTCATGCCTCCTCTTCGCTCTCCTAATTTCTTTTTAAGTACCCCCCTGCACTTTCTATACTCCTCTAGGGCTTCCACTGTTTTTAGTCCTTTGTATCTGCCAAAAGCCTCCCTTTTTTTCCTAATCCATTCTTGTATATCCCTTGACATCCAGGGTTCCCTGGGTTTGTTGTTCCCACCCTTGACCTTTACGGGAACATGTTGGCGCTGTTCTCTCTCTATTTCCTTTCTGAAAGACTCCCACTGCTCTGATGTGGATTTTCCTACAAATAGCTGATCCCAGTCCACTTTGGCCAGATCTTGCCTTATCATATTAAAATTGGCCTTCCCCCAATTTAGAACGTTTATTTCCGGTCCATCTTTGTCCTTTTCCATGACTATCTTAAATCTCACCGAATTATGGTCACACCGAAAAATGCTCTCCTACTGACACTTCTATCACTTGCCCGGCTACATTCCCTAGAATTAGGTCCAGTACCGCCCCCTCTCTTGTTGGACTTTCTACATGCTGGCTCAAAAAGCTCTCCTGGATGCACTTTAAGAATTCCGCACCCTCTAAGCCTTTCACACTCTGACTATCCCAGTTAATATTGGGGAAGTTGAAATCCCCTACTATTATTACCCTATTATTTCTACACTTCTCTGAGATTTGCCTACATATCGGTTCCTCTATCGCCCCCTGACTGTTTGGGGGCCGATAGTACACTCCCAGCAAAGTGCTTGCCCCCTTTTTGTTTTTAAGTTCTACCCATATGGCCTCATTAGAGGAACCTGCTAAGATATCATCCCTCCTTACTGCAGTAATTGACTCCTTGATTAATATTGCGACATCCCCTCCTCTTTTACACCCCCCTCTGTCTCGCCTGAAGATTCTATACCCCGGAATATTGAGCTGCCAGTCCTGCCCCTCCCTCAACCATGTCTCTGTGATAGCAACAATATCATACTCCCATGTGTTCATCAACACCTTCAATTCATCTGCCTTACTCGCCTTGCATTAAAATAAATGCCATCCAGCCTTGTCATACTCCCTTGTGTCGTTACATATTTGCTCTGCCTTCCAGGCTGACTTGTTTTTTCCTCTATATTTGGCTGTGCATTACCCCCTACTATAGCTCCACTCCGTATCCCATCCCCCTGCCAAGTTAGTTTAAATCCCCCCAACAGTACTAGCAAACCTCCCCGCAAGGATGTTGGTCCCATTCTGGTTCAGGTGCAACCCATCCGATTTGTACAGGTCCCATCTTCCCCAGAAGCAGACCCAGTGATCCAGGAAACTAAAGCCCTCCCTCCTGCACCAACTCTTTAGCCACACATTCATCTGCTCTATCCTCCTATTCCTATACTCACTAGCACGTGGCACTGGGAGTAATCCAGAGATTACAACCTTTGAGGTCCTGCTTTTTAATCTGCTACCTAGCTCTCTAAATTCTTGTTGCAGGACCTCATCCCTCTTTCTACCCATGTCATTGGTACCAATGTGAACCACGACCTCTGACTGTTCACCCTCCCCCTTCAGAATGCCCTGCAGCCGTTCAGTGACATCCTTGACCCTGGCACCAGGGAGGCAACATACCATCCTGGAGTCACGTCTGTGGCCACAGAAACGTCTATCTGTTCCCCTTACGATAGAATCCCCTATCACTATTGCTCTCCCACTCTTTTTCCTCCATTCCTGTGCAGCTGAGCCACTCGTAGTGCCACGGACTTGGCTCTTGCTGCATTCCCCTGAGAAACCATCTCCCCCATCAGTATCCAAAACGGAAAATCTCTTGGAGAGGGAGATGGACCCAGGGGACTCCTGCACTACCTTCCTAGTTCATTTACTCTGTCTGGCTCGTGTGAAGTAATTGATAAGAAGCAACAGTGCGGACAGTTGCAGAGATAAGGAAGCAAGGCCGGCAAACTGATAGAGATTCTCTGATGTTTGATAATTAAAACAGCCGAGTTTGGAGAGGAAACCACATAAAACAGCCCATTGTACGAGGACTTTTAGGAGAGCCACGGACAACATCAGAACAAGACACCACAGGAAAGGAACCTTTGCTCTCTCTTTCCAGAATAAAGAATCTGATCGATTCTTCGCCTTGAGTTGTACTCACTAGAGAGAAAGAGATTTGTATGAAAAGTTACTCATTTTCTTTCTGGCACAAACTTCCGCTTTGTGTGTCAAACTAAATTCTTTAAAGTTAGAAAATAACTTCAGTGTCTCGCTCGATTTCTTAGCCTTTTGTATTCTGAACAATAGAGAAAAGTAATCTTACAGTAAGTAGCCGGGTCAAGCACCTCGGACATTTCCTTTCTGCACTTACTTTGGATGTCGAATGTCCGGCAGTGAACGGTCCAGGGCAATGCTGTTGCTCACGTAAATGTTGAAACCGTTTTCCCTGTATGCTGAATCGGACTGATCCTCCTCCGCCAGCGGGTAAGGCTTCCCGTGCTCACCCTTTCCTGCAACAAAGATTGAGATCAGCAGTCTGTGCCCGACAAATTGCTCCCGGGCCGAGATTCCGCCCGCGGACTCTCCCGGCGGCCGTGCTGGGACAAGGAGCCGGGGGAAATTAATGGACGTGGGACAAGCCAGCGGGGGAAATTAATGGACGTGGGACAAGCCAGCGGGGGAAATTAATGGACGTGGGACAAGCCAGCGGGGGAAATTAATGGACGTGGGACAAGCCAGCGGGGGAAATTAATGGACGTGGGACAAGCCAGCGGGGGAAATTAATGGACGTGGGACAAGCCAGCGGGGGAAATTAATGGACGTGGGACAAGCCAGCTGGGGAAATTAATGGACGTGGGACAAGCCAGCGGGGTCCCCCTCGATTTCCCAACCCATCTTCCTTGTGGGCACATCTACCTCAATGGAAGCCTTCGATTGCAGAATCAGCCCTTCAATAACAAACAACAACGACAGCAACTTGCATTTCTGTAGTGCCTTTAACATCATAAAACATCCCAAGGTACTTCACAGGAGCGTTATCAGACAATATTTGACACTGAGCCACTTAAGGAGATATTAGGGCAGGTGACCAGAAACTTGGTTAAAGAAGTCGGCTATAAGGAGCGTCTTAAAGGAGGGGAGAGAGAGGCGGAGAGGTTCAGGGAGGGAATTCCAGAGCTTAGGGCCTAGGCAGCTGAAGGCACGGCCGGCAATGGTGGGGCGATTAAAATAGCAGATGCCCAAGAGGCCAGAATTGGAGGAGCGCAGAGATCTCGGAGGGTTGTGGGGCTGAAGGAGATTGCAGAGATAGGGAGGGGGCGAGGCCGCGGAGTGATTTGAAAACAAGGATGAGAATTTCAAAAGCAACTCATTGTCGGACCGGGAGCCAACGTATGCCAGTGAGCACAGGGGTGATGAGTGAACGGGACTTGGTGCGAGTTAGGATACCGGCAGCAGAGGTATGGTGAGTTCAAGTTTATGGAGGGCAGAAGATGGGAGGCCGGCCAGGAAAGCGTTGGAATAGCCAACAAAGGGTGATTATTTGTCAAAAGGTCTCTACCTAGGGTTGCCCTGGAGTCTCCAGGAATTGAAGTTTCATTTCCAGGACATAGAAACATAGAAACATAGAAAAATAGGAGCAGGAGTAGACCATTCAGCCCTTCAAGCCTGCTCCGCCATTCAATATGATCATAGCTGATCCTCTATCTCAATACCATATTCCCGCTCTCTCCCCATACCCCTTGATGCCTTTTGCGTCTAGAAATCTATCCATCTCCTTCTTAAATATATTCAGTGACTTGGCCTCCACAGCCTTCTGTGGTAGAGAATTTCACAGGTTTACCACCCTCTGAGTGAAGTAATTTCTCCTCATCTCAGTCCTAAATGTCTTACCCAGTATCCTGAGACTGTGACCCCTCGTTCTAGACCCCCCCCAGCCAGGGGAAACATCCTCCCTGCATCCAGTCTGTTGAGCCCGGTCAGAATTTTATACGTTTCAATGACATTGCTGCGAGAAAACCCGGGAGAAAAATCATCGGGGCAACAGAATAAAATGGTGGTTTTTTTCTCATTCTCTTTGAACACTTTCATTTATTATTTATTAAATATATTGGGGGTGGGGGGGATTAAAAAGGCTGATTCATTAACTGTCACGATTAATCTAATTGGGTAACAAGGTGTCTGTGCCCTTTGCAGTGGCTGTGCGAAGACCTGGAGGATGGACCAATGGTGGCCATGTGGGGGGAGGGGTGGTTTGAGGCAGGAGGTCATGTGATGAAACCTCCAGGAATATACCCAACCAGAGTTGGCAACACTGCTCCACCCAAAATGTGGACGTGTCCTTTCCCTTCTCAGGGGCTGCTGGAGTCGAGTGGAGTTTCCACTTAATCCTGGTTTGCATTGTGATTTAAATTATTCTGATCGAATGTTCCATGTCTGAAACTCAGTGATGTCGTCAGAAGATTCGGCACTCTTTCGCAATAAGGGGCCAGGTGAAAGGTGACAGGGTAAACGGCTATCTGTGTTAAATTAGGTGACAGTGTCCAGCTGCGGCTCAGTGGGTAGCACACTCGCCTCTGAGTCAGAAGGTCGTGGGTTCAAGTCCCCACTCCAGGGCACATAAATCTAGGCTGACACTCCCAGTGCAGTGCTGAGGGAGTGCTGCACTGTCGGAGGTGCCGTTTTTCGGATGAGACGTTAAACCGAGGTCCAGTCTGTTTTCTCGGGTGGACGTAAAATATCGCAAGGCACTATTTCGAAGAAGAGCAGGGGAGTTATCCCCGGTGTCCTGGGCCAATACTTATCCCTCAACCAACATCACTAAAACAGATTATCTGTTCATTATCACATTGCTGTTTGTGGGAGCTTGCTGTGTGCAAATTGGCTGCCGCGTTTCCCACATTACAACAGTGACTCCACTTCAAAAGTTCTTCATTGGCTGTAAAGCGCTTTGAGACGTCTGGTGGTCGTGAAAGGCGCTATATAAATGCAAGTCTTTTTTTTGATTGATGTCCTGGGCCTTGCAGACCAGGGTTGCCAACTTGCCTCCAAACGCCCCGTCCAGTCAAACAGCCTGTCCCAAGGAGATGCTGGTCAGGTGATTCAGTGTATGTAGCTACTCCCCGATCCAGCTATGGAATGGCTTTCCAAACCAACTCACAATTCTACGAAAAGCAGGTCTTGTCTTTCATGCAGCTTTTTTGTATCATTCTTCCAGCAGGAGCTTGTTCAAATCCTACCCTACCCCCAGGATCTAGCAGCAGTCCCCATGCACAGTGATATCCGACAGCCCGTAGAGTTATATCCCCTCAACCCCAAAGACACCCATAAACGTGTCTCCATTCTGCTCGCTGCCTCAATATTGATAAACTCCACAAACACTCGCAGGATTGAAAAATAGGAACAAACTCTCCACAATTACAAAAAACGTTAAGAGGGCCAATTCACACATCGAATGTTTCACACCCCACACAATTCCACGGACTCCACCCCTGCCTGTTTGATGAATGCTGGAGAGGACATAGAAACATAGAAACATAGAATCTAGGAGCAGGAGTAGGCCATTCGGCCCGTCGAGCCTGCTCCGCCATTCAATACGATCATGGCTGATCATCCAAATCCAGTACCCTGTCCCTGCTTTAATCCCCACAGTACACATATCCCACCCTACCCCCGTAACCCCACGTATTTAATTCCCCCTAACATATCCCATCCTATCCCCATAACCCCACATATTTAATCCCCCCCTTACACTAAGGGTCAATTTATCATAGCCAAATCAACCTAACCCACACATTTTTGGACTGTGGGAGGAAACCGGAGCACCCGGAGGAAACCCACGCAGACACGGGGAGAATGTGCAAACTCCACACAGACAGTCACCCGAGGTCAGATTCGAACCCGGGTCTCTTCCAAAGATTAACAACCCTCTGAGTGAAGAAATTCCTCCTCATCTCAGTCTTAAAAGGCCGAGCCCTTATCCTGAGACTATGCCCCCTAGTTCTAGACTCTCCAGCCAGGGGAAACAGCCTCTCAGCATCTACCCTGTCAATCCCCCTCAGAATCTTGTATGTTTCAATGAGATCACCTCTCATTCTTCCAAACTCCAGAGAGTATAGGACGTAGCCAGACTTGCACAATTCCTCATGTCTTCCGGTTGTGTACCCTAATCCAACCATTTTGAGCAGTGATATAGAACACCCCTTCCATCAACACACACCATGCAATTTTACAGCCTTTTGGTCCATTATGTCTGTGCTGGCTCCTTGCGAGAGTAATCCAAATATAATCCTGTCTCCTCATAGCCCTGCATCTTATCCTGCTTCATATATTTATCCAACTTTCCCTTAAAGATGTAAGAACATAATAAATCGGAGCAGGAGTAGGCCATTCGGCCCTTCCAGCCTGCTCCACTATTCAATAAGATCATGGCTGACCTTCGACCTCAACTCCACTTTCCCGCCCGATCCCCATATCCCTGGATTCTCCAAGAGTCCAAAAATCTACCGATCTCTGTCTTGAATATACTCAATGACTGAGCATCCACAGCCCTCTGGGCTAGAGAATTCCAAAGATTAACAACCCTCTGAGTGAAGAAATTCCTCCTCATCTCAGTCTTAAAAGGCCGAGCCCTTATCCTGAGACTATGCCCCCTAGTTCTAGACTCTCCAGCCAGGGGAAACAGCCTCTCAGCATCTACCTTGTCAATCCCCCTCAGAATCTTGTATGTTTCAATGAGATCACCTCTCATTCTTCTAAACTCCAGAGAGTATAGGCCCAATCTACTCAATCCCATTGCTTTGCTGTCTCCTCATACCACTGCATCTTCTCCTGCTTCAAATATTGATCCAACTTTCCCTTAAAGATGTAATGGTCTCTGCCTGAATCGCTCCCCGTGGAGAAGGATTCAAAGCTCCAATGACACTGGGTAAAGAAATTCGTTCTAACCTCTCTACTCACTCTCAGTGGTTATTTTAAATTGATGCCCTCTCATCATCGACTCCCCAATCAGTGAAAATAGTCTTGCACTGTTCACTCTATCAAAACTCTTCACAATATTTAAAAACCTCGATTAAATATCCTTCAATGGAAATAGTGCCAGTATGGCCAAGTTTCACCTCTTTGCTTCCCATCCTGGCGAATCGATGCTGTACGCTCGCTCTCTCCGGCTTAAATAACCTTTCTATGATGGGCTTCCTAAAACTGCGCATATTATTCCAAGTGTGGCCCAGTTAATGTTTTGTACTAGTTGATCATTACTGTTTCTACTGGCAGGAGGGTCGGTAACCAGAGGACACAGATTAAAGATAATTGGCAAAAAAAGCCAGGGAGGGGCGGGGAGCTGAGGAGAATTTTTTTATGCAGTAAATTGTTGTGATCTGGAATGCGCTGCCTGAAAGGAAGCAGATTCAAAAGTGACTTCCAAGAGGGAATTGGATAAATACTTGAAAAGGAGACACTTGCAGGGCTATAGGGAAAGAGCAAGGGGAGTGTGGGACTAATTGGATCGCTCTTTCACAGGTACGATGGGCCAAATGGCCTCCTGCTATCCTGTATGATTCTATGTTTCTATGATTACTTCTTTGCTCTTGTACTCTATGCCCCTATTTATAAAAAAAAAGTAAATTTTATTGGGCAGGTTCATGCCGGCATGAGGTGCAAACCAAATTTGGGTTTGGGACTTGTTTACATGTCGTTGGCGGGCTGCGGGCGAGAAACGGGTTGGCCCGCCGCACCTTCTGTTGTGGGTGGGGAGGAAATTAGCCAGCTCCTATGCTGAGCCAGCCACCAGGTATGGGGTCGGGTCGGAGGTGGGGTGGGGGGGAAAGGTACTCGAATGGACAGTCAGCGGGCAAAATAGGACCACTCCTGATTCTCCTAGGCCCAGAATTAAAAAAAATTAAAATTTCCTGTGCCCTTTTTTTTTTGAGCGACCACCAGTGGTCCCTTTAAGGGCCGCTGACCCCCTCGTACAACAGCGGGGAGCGTGATCAGATTACAGAGTCTGCCACGGAGGCTGATTTGGTTCAAGTCTTCCATCTGGTTAATGTTTCTGTTAAGATAGTAGAGGAAGCTATGTACGGTACTTCACTGAATCTCCTGTGAAACTTCATTACACTGAGGTATCAAGCATGGCTCAGTGGGTAGCACTCTCACCTCTGAGTTAGAAGGTCATGGGTTCAAGTCCCACTCCAAGGACTTGAGCACAAAATCTAGGCTGACACTCCATTGCAGTACCGAGGGAGCGCTGCACTGTCGGAGGTGCCACTTTTCGGATGAGACGTTAAACCGAGGTCCCGTCTGCCCTCTCAAGTGGAGGTAAAAGATCCCCCGGCACTATTTTGAAGAAAAGCAGCTGAGTTTACCCTAGTGACTTGGCCGATATGTATCTCGCAGCCAAAATCACTAAAACAGATTATCTGGTCATGATCACGTTGCTGTTTGCGGGACCTTGCTGTGTGCAGATTGTCTGCCGCGTTTCCTACATTACGCAAGATCCTGCAAATCCATTGGCAGGATAGGTGCACCAACATCAGTGTTCTCGCTCAGGCCAACATCCCCAGCATCGAAGCTAAGACCACGCTCGAACAGCTCCGATGGACGGGCCACATCGTCCGCATGCCCGATACGAGACTCCCAAAACAAGCGCTCTACTCAGAGCTCCGGCACGGCAAGAGAGCCCCAGGTGGGCAGAGGAAACGCTTCAAGGACACCCTCAAAGCCTCCTTGAAAAAGTGCAACATCCCCACCGACACCTGGGAATCCCTGGCCCAAGACCGCACAAAGTGGAGGAGAAGCATTCGGGAAGGTGCCGAACACCTCGAGTCTCTTCACTGGGAGCCAG
The DNA here is from genome assembly GCA_030390025.1 of Squalus acanthias. Lineage (NCBI taxonomy): Eukaryota > Metazoa > Chordata > Chondrichthyes > Squaliformes > Squalidae > Squalus > Squalus acanthias. The sequence goes on from CM059425.1 coordinate 252,130,070, forward strand.
CGGAAGCCAAGCGCAAACAGCAGAAGGAGCGCACGTCAACCCAAGCACCCCACCCACCCGTCCCTTCAGCCACCGTCTGCCCCACCTATGACAGAGACTGTAGGTCCCGCATTGGACTCATCAGTCACCTGAGAACTCATTTTTAATGTGGAAGCAAGTCATCCTCGGTTCCGAGGGACTGCCTAAGAAGAAGAAGAGAATTACAACAGCGACTGCACTTCAAAAGTACTCATTGGTTGTAAAGCACTTTGGGTCGTCCTGCGGTTGTGAAAGGTGCTATATAAATGCAAGTCTTTTTTTTCCAGACATAATGGCTGAAAAGCTCTGTCATCAGGGGGCGGGGGGGGCGGGGGGGGCGGGGGGCGGTGGGGGGGGGGGGGGGGGCGGAGGATGGGTGAAGAGAGGAAGGTTGCACACAAGGCCAGTTTCAGAGGAACAGAATAGGTGGGAATGTCTATAAGGCTGGAGGAGAATTTGGAGGTAGGGTGGAGGGATATGTAGACGAGGACGAGGATTTTAATGCACTGAGGGACATGGAGCCAATGTGCATTAAGGAGGACGGGGTGGAAGGCAAGTCAAATTTGTGCTATCAGCGTATTGGCTGCCATGTTTCCTACATAACTGACTATTGCACTGTCACAACCACAGGACATCCCAAAGTGCTTTACAACCAATGAAGTACTTCACGTGGATACCAGTCATCCAGCTTTCCAATATGCTTTGTTTCAATCATTTTTGTACTTTAGTTTGCTTATTCTACCATTCCAAGATCAAAACAAAGAACATTTAAAAAAAATCGTTCTTGGGATGTGGGCGTCGCTGGCAAGTTATTTATTGCCCATCCCTAATTGCCCTCGAGAAGGTGGTGGTGAGCCGCCTTCTTGAACCGCTGCAGTCTGTGTGGTGATGGTTCTCCCACAGTGCTGTTAGGGAGGGAGTTCCAGGATTTTGACCCAGCGACGATGAAGGAACGGCGATATACTTCTAAGTCAGGATGGTGTGTGACTTGGAGGGGAACTTGGAGGTGGTGGCGTTCCCATGCGCCTGCTGCCCTTGTCCTTCTAGGTGGTAGAGGTCGCGAGTTTGGGAGGTGCTGTCGAAGAAGCCTTGGCGAGTTGCTGCAGTGCATCTTGTAGATGGTACACACTGCAGCCACGGTACGCCAGAGGTGGAGGGAATGAATGGTTAAGGTGGTGGATGGAGTGTCAATCAAGTGGTTGTGATGAGAACAGTGGAAAAATGTGAAACTAGTTCTCATCCTTGGAAATACTAAGTTGCCTGTTACAGGGATATGTGTCTCTTCTGCAGGGCTTGAATAGAGTTCTGCATGAAACATAAATTATTATATTTTATTGTTATTAATATATTCCTGCAGTTGTGAGAGGCGCTATATAAATGCAAGCCTTTCTTTCTTTTTTATTTTGACATGAGTACTCCGCTCTGACTCATGTCAGGCATGGCCGACATTATCCATTACCTTGTAAATTTCCCCTCGTCTCACGTTCTTTTCCTGTTCATATCCGTTCCACTTGAATTCTGATTTATCTACGAACTAGTTAGTAATAAAATGCCAAGAACACAGACTGTACGTCGTGTGTGGAAGGAATGAGCTGAACGTTCAATCCGTCAAAGTTAATTCCTTCTAAACATCTTGTGAAATCTGTCCTCTTGTAGATTCTATTTGTCAAAATTAACTTCAGAACATAGGAATGCATGGAATCGAAAAATACCATTTTGGTTTATCTGACCAACAGAATACCCAGTTCACCACCTGCATCTATCAACTGCCTGTTCAATTCCTTCTTAAAATTACTGATGTTATCAGCCTCCATCCCCTCCCCAGGCAATCCGTTCCAAACGTTCGCCAGCCTTTATGTGAAACTATTTGATCTGTCCGTTTACCTTCCCTCTGCCGACTTTCAACCCATTCAGAGCTTCCGAAATGAGGATCACCGGATCAGGTCGGGCACTGTGGGAGTACCTTCACCACACGGACTGCAGCGGTTCAAGAAGGCGGCTCACCATCACCTTCTCGAGGGCAACGAGGGATGGGCAATAAATGCTGGCCTTGCCGGCGACGCCCACATCCCACAAGCGAATAAAAAAAAAAGTCTACAGACCACCTAATAGTGGAAGGGAGGTGGAGGAAGAAATATGCAGACAAATTAGGGAAATGAGAAAAAAACTTAGAATAATAATCATGGGGGTTTTCAACTACCCCGATATTAATTGGACAGAAGAGGTAGGTAAAGGGGATCTGGGAATGGAGTTCCTACAAAGTGTACAGGACTTCTTTCTAACCCAATATGTAAAAAGCCCAACAAGGGAGGATTTGCTATTAGAAACATAGAAACATAGAAAAATAGGAGCAGGAGTAGGCCATTTGGCCCTTCGAGCCTGCTCCGCCATTCAATATGATTATGGCTGATCCTCTATCTCAATACCATATTCCCGCTCTCTCCCCATACCCCTTGATACCTTTTGTGTCTAGAAATCTATCTATCGCCTTCTTAAATATATTCAGTGACTTGGCCTCCACAGTCTTATGTGGTAGAGAATTCCACAGGTTCACCACCCTCTGAGTGAAGATATTTATAGAGTCATAGGGGGAAAAATTCAGTTGGTTTGCGCCTCCCGTTAGCGCCTTAAGAGGGCGCTAATGGGGTGCAAAGCAACTAGCGCCCGGGTGCGGAGCTGCCCATGCCTCCTGCGAAATTCAGCGGGAGGTTAGCGGCGGCGCTAACCGGTAGCGCCCTGTGGCGCTGCGCCACCGGCGATGACGTCATCGCTGTGCGCAGCGCCCCGCTCGCGCTCCGGCCGCGATCTTCGGTAGCGCCCCTTGACTTACCGCCGGACGCTATGTCCGACAGGGTCAAGGGGGCCTACCTGCGGCCGGGGCAGCGCTAGTTAAAGGGGAGATGGCGGGCGGCCATTTTTGTTGCTGGCCGCCTGCCAGCACCTGCCCCCGTTGCTGTCCCCGGCTCCCGTGAAGCCCCCCCCACCGTGAAGTGCCAGCTGCGCTCCAAGAGCCCGGCATTTCTCTTGAGTGCCGGGCTCTTTTGCCAGCACTCCCGATCCCAGGGGGCCCAGCTGGGCCGCGGTTCGCGCTGCGCAAGGCCCCTCCCGTTTATGAAGAGGAGGAAGGCCTGCAATACCGTGGTGCAACGTGCCGCAGCGCCAGTAGCACCACGATATTGACTCGCAGCGCCCCAAGAGGGATGCGGGGTGCTTCCAGTAGCGCCCCGCTTCCCTCTTAGGGCGCAACCACTCAATTTCCGGCGCGGGGGCGCTAATTTTTATGGGGCGCTAAAAGTAGCTCCCCGGTGAAGTTAGCGTCCCAAAGGGGGCGCGACTCAATTTTTCGCCCATAGAGTCATAGGGGGAAAAATTCAGTTGGTTGTGCCTCCCGTTAGCACCTTAAGAGGGCAATAATGGGGCGCAAGGCAACTAGCGCCCGGGCGCGGCGATGTTTGCGCCGCTCGCGAAATTAACTAGACATTTTGCGGTGGCGCTAAACACTACCGCCACGATCTCCTGCGCCAGCAGATCGTGACGTCAGTCGAGTGCGCAACGCCCCGGTAGCGTCCCGGAGCGGATATTGAGTGGCGCCCCCTGCCTTACTGCCTGCCGCTAGCAACGACAGATTGAGGGGAGCGTTTTGCGGTCAGGAAGGGACTGGGGGAGCGCTATTTAAAGGCAAACGCTTCCTGCCTTTTATGTTGGTGACATTTTTGCACCATGCATTCTGAGAGAGAGAGAGAGACTTCTGGAGAGATTCAACGCTGTGTGAAGGAGTTTTGGGTACGGAGCAGCACTTTGCAGGTTCATTTTGATTTGCCCTTCCTTGCATCTATTTAGAAGAGACTGTGGGGGCTGCACTCTGAGCTCTTTCCCTGGTCCTCTCCATTGTTTTTTCCAGCAGATTTGATGTACAGGTCTCTCCAGGCCGAGATTCAAGGCTGCAATGAGCAGGATGTGGATGGAGAGCAAGATCAACACTCCCCTTTAAGAACTGGCCGGTGCCATTGTGTGTGTGTTCCATTGCTGACTGACATCACATGAGCTTCACCAGCGCTCTGAGGTAGCGCCTCGCTCCTCGGCCTTTGCGCCTGAAGACAGGTGTGAAGCGCCTGATTTAGCGCTCCAATCACCTCCAGGGGCGATAAAAGTCAAGTTTGCAGTCGGAGGCGATAATTAGCGCCAGGCGCTAATATTTGCGCCCGGCCGATAATTGCGCCCCAAATGGGGCGATACTGAATTTTTCCCCCATAGAGTTATACAGCACAGAAAGAGGCCCTTTCTGCCCATCGTGTCTGCGCCGGCCATCAAGCCCTGTCTATTCTAATCCCATTTTCCAGCACTTGGTCCACAGCCTTGTATGCTATGGCGTTTCAAGTGCTCATCTAAATGCTTCTTGAATGTTGTGAGGGTTCCTGCCTCTACCACCCTTTCAGGCAGTGAGTTACAGATTCCAACCACCCTCTGGGTGAAAAGGCTTTTCCTCAAATCCCCACTAAACCTCCTGCCCCTTATCTTGAAACTATGCCCCCTGGTTATTGACCCCTCCACTAAGGGGAAAAGTTCCTTTCTATCTACCCTATCTATGCCCCTCATAATTTTGTACAGCTCAATCAGGTCCCCCACAGTCTTCTCTGCTCTAAGGAAAAGAACCCCAGTCTGTCCAGTCTCTCTTCATAGCTGAAGTGCTCCAGCCCAGGTAACATCCTGGTGAATCTCCTCTGCACCCTCTCCAATGCAATTACATCCTTCCTATAGTGTGGCGACCAGAACTGCACACAGTATTCCAGCTGTGGCCTAACTAACGTTTTGTACAGCTCCATCATAACCTCCCTGCTCCTATATTCTATGCCTCGGCTAATGAAGGCAATATCCCATATGCCTTTTTAACCACCTTATCTACCTGTCCTGCTGCCTTCAGGGATCTATGTACATGCACACCAAGGTCCCTCTTCTCATCATCTCAGTCCTAAATGTCCTACCCCGTATCCTGAGACTCTGACTCCTCGTTCTAGACTCCCCAGCCAGGGAAACATCCTCCCTGCATCCAGTCTGTCTAGCCCTGTCAGAATTTTATACGTTTCAATGACATCCCCTCTCATTTTTCTAAACTCTAGTGAATACAGGCCTCGTCGACCCAATCTCTCCTCATACGACAGTCCTGCCATCCCATGAATCAGTCTGGTGAACCTTCACTGCACTCCCTCTATGGCAAGTATATCCTTTCTTAGGTAAGGAGACCAAAACTGCACACAGTACTCCAGGTGTGGTCTCAGCAAGACCCTGTATAACTGTAGTAAGACATCCTTGCTCCTGTACTCAAATCCTCTTGCAATGAAGGCCAACATAGCATTTGCCTTCCTAACTGCTGGCTGCACCTGCATGTTTGCTTTCAGTGACTGGTGTATAAGGACACCCAGGTCCCTTTCTACATCAACATTTCCCAAGCTATCACCATTTAAATAATACTCTACCTTTCTGTTTTTCCTACCGAAGTGGATAACTTCACATTTATCCACGTTATACTGCATCTGCCATGTATTTGCCCACTCACTCAACTTGTCTAAATCTAATATTGGATCTAGTAATAGGGAATAAACCAGAGCAGATAAAAGAAGGAAAAGTAAGGGAACATCTAGGCAATAGTGGACGACAATATTGGCAAACAACGATGTAGAACAGCAATGGGAAACATTTAAACGGTATTCAACAGAGTGCAGGAACAATATATTCCGCTAAAAGGAAAAAACAAACTAAACACTAATGAGACTCCATGGATGAATAAAGCCATAAAGGAACAATTGAGGGTAAGAGAAGAGGCATACATTAAGTACAAAGAAAGCAGGGGAGTGCATGATAAGGGAGAATATGAAGAGATTAGGAGAGAAGTCAAAAAAACCAATTCAGAATGCAAAGAGGAACTATGAAATTAAATTATCAAGGAGCCTAAAACAAAGTAGTAAAATATTTTACAGGCACATCAATAAAAAGAGGAAGGTTGGCATGGGTATAGGGCCATTAAGGGATAGACAGGATAATACTACAGGTAACATTAGAGAGATGGCAGAAATATTAAATAATTATTTACCAGGGAGATAGAACAGGTGGACATGACATTGTAGGCTTCGCAAAATCCCCCAGAAACTCGAACAGAGCCCTAAAGGGAGTGATTTTTGGACCTTTCATACAAACTTGGGATGATGGGACCTAAGTGAAGTGATTTGATGTAAAAACCTCAGTTTTGGACATTTTAAAGATCAGGGAAGAAAAACCCTGAGGAAAATGACTTTTGAATCTTACTGTTGGGAAAGACACCTTTCACAGACACAAGACAGGCTGCGGAGGGGCGTGGCCAGGCAGTGGACAGCTTTGGGTATTGGGGCCCAATCAAGTTGTCTGGGAATTGTTTACACTGCAATCTTACCAAGGAGGAAGAGACAAACTCAAAGCCTCACACACACATCGAAATATGAATAATCCAAGACCCCCTTTTGAAATTCCCAGGCCCAAACAGGATACCAGAAGCCTGAAATCAATAAAACATTCAGTACTTCATCAAAAACCAATCAACCAGGTATCCACAGGACAAATTTAAAAGCCCGCCAAAAGACCCAGGACAATAGGGTTGAGATTTGGCACGTAGATAAGGCTGTGTTAAATTGGAAAATGATCAAGACATGTTTAACACTGAGCTAAAGCCATCGGAACTGGCAAGCCCGCCAAAACTAGACAATGGACTAAGCAAGGCTCATTTGCAACCTAAAGGAAACGTTTTAGTAAGGGGTTTTTGGGTGCGAAAAAAAAGACAGTATAATTGAAAGCCTGTCCCAAAACTTTTTTCTCTTTTGGACTCGCTGACAACGCCGGTACAGCTCTCCCCCTGCTCCAGCAAAACCACTACAAGCCACGAGGAGGAAGGCCAGCAAACAGACCATCACACAAGAAGAAACCAGAGCGACTGCCTCAGTGACCATCGGACACCTCGCAGCAACAAGGGCCTTACGAAATCTTTTAATCAAAAGACTCTAAAATCCTGTCAAGGATTCATTGGTGAGCATTATCCCTGATCTCCTGAAACCAAAAACCTAGCTAGATAATGGGATCTTTGGGAGGGATAAGGTTTTTGTTTGGTATATTGTCATTCTCCCTCGCCTGTACCGTGTGCTCCCCAATCTGTGTTTAAGTATTAAGAGTGTTTTAAGTTTGGTACCTTTTTCTTTTAATAAAGTCAAAATTCTTTCATCAGAACCTGTTGTCTACTGCATTTTTGTTCACAACCCCTAAATAAGTCCAAAGACTGGGAACCAGAGGGGCGTGGGAGCGATTCGAACCACTCACTGAGTCAGAAGGCAAAAGCTGACCCCATTACCACCCCCTACAACATTAGTAATGAGACAGGTGCATTTAAAATAAAAAGAGGGGATATATTAAATAAACTAATCAAACTCAAAGAGGATAAAACCCCTTGTCCGGATGGATTGCATCCACGCATTTTAAAAGAATCTAGGATAGAGATAGCAGAGGCATTACTACACATATTTAATAATTCGTTAGAAAAATGTATAGTGCCAGAGGACTGGCGGATAGCTTACATAATACTTAAATTTAAGAAGGGGGATAGAACATGTCCTGGGAATTATAGACAAGTCAGCTTAACATCAGAAGTAGGAAAAATAATGGAATCCCTACTAAAGGAGAAAATAGAAGAGCATCTAGAAACCAAAAACATAGTAATGAATAGTCAGCATGGATTTCAAAAGGGAAAGTCTTGCTTGACCAACCTCATTGAATTTTTTGAAGAGGTAACAGAGGGAGTAGACAATGGTAATGCAGTAGATGTAATTTATCTAGATTTTGAAAAGGCCTTTGATAAGGTACCCCATAATAGTCTGATGAACAAGGTCAGAGAATGCGGAGCCAGGGGACAAGTACCAGAATGGATAGCTAGCTGGCTTCAAGACAGAAAGCAGAAAGTAGGGGTAAAAAGTGGCAGAAGGTGGGAAGTGGTGTTCCACAAGGATCAGCGCTGGGACCACTGTTGTTCACAATTTATATTAACGATTTAGACTTTGGAATCAAAAACACAATTTCTAAATTTGCGGATGACACCAAATTTGGGGGGCAGAGTAAATACTGAGGAGGACTGCAACAAATTACAGGAGGACATTAATAAACTTGCAGAATGGGCATATAATTGGCAAATGAATTTCAACACAGATAAATGTGAGGTATTACATTTTAGTAGGAAGAATAGAGAGGTCACTTATTACTTGGAGGGTGCGAGTCTAGGTGGGGTAAAGGAACAAAGGGATCTCGGAGTACAAATACACAAATCACCAAAAGTTGCGACACAGGTTAGCAAGGCCAAAAAAAAGCAAACCAAGCATGAGGCTTTATTTCTAAAGGTATAGAATTGAAAAGTAGCGAAGTTATGCTAAACCTGTATTGAACCTTGGTTAGACCACACTTAGAGTACTGCGTACAGTTCTGGTCGTCATATTATAAAAAGGAAATAGAGGCACTGGAGAGCGTGCAGAGAAGATTTACGAGGATGATACCAGAAATGCGAGGGTATACATATCAGGAAAGGATGAACAGTTTGGGGCTCTTTTCTCTTGAAAAAAGAAGGCTGAGGGATGACCTAATAGAGGTCTTTAAAAATTATGAAAGGTTTTGATAGAGTGGGTACAGAGAGATTGTGAGGAAGAGCATAACTAGAGGCCATCAATATAAGATAGTCACCAAGAAATCCAATAGGGAATTCAGAAGAAACTTTTTTACCCAAAGAGTGGTGAGAATGTGGAACTCGCTACCACAGGGAGTGGTTGAAGCAAAAAGTATAGATGCATTTAAGGGGAGGCTAGACAAGCATACGAGGGAGAAGGGAATAAAGGGTTATGCTGATAGATTTAGATGAGGAAAGACGGGAGGAGGCTCGAGTGGACGCCGGCATGGACTGGTTGGGCCAAATGACCTGTTTCTGTCCCAATAATCCTATGTAATCCTATATAATGTAGGAGCATTAGGAACAGGAGTCGGCCATTCAGCCCCTCGGGCCTGTTCCGCCATTCAATTAGATCATGGCTGATCTGCATCTCGACTCCATCTACCAGCCTTTGATTCGTGTCCCTTGATACCCTTACCGAACAAAAATATCTACCCCAGTCTTGAAAGCTCCGATTGTCCCCCAGGAATATAAATATAATAAAATATATATTTGGCACTGCTAGTAAAACAGTTGCTGGAAATATCATTCAAATCTCTCACAAAACAAAATTAAATTCATGATTTTATAGCCTTAGCATCTACTTTGACATAAATGTTATATGTATTTGCTGCATTACTACCTGGGGATATCCTGTTATCATAGATAACTATTACAAAACTTTGTATCTTGATAATAATTATGGTTTAAACAATCTAGACATTCTTGAGGTAGAACTGCATTTAAAATGCAATGTCTAGATGTGCAACATAGTACTTATCTCAATATCCTAATATAGTCCTTACTCACTTCAATCATCTCTAACCTTTGCTTGGAGCAGGGGCCATAAATACACTGATATCATGTTCGCCGTTGGTTATTATGAGAGGGGTCAGGGGTTACAAGAAGCTTTTGAAGAGGCTGATAAATACTCTTCAACACTTGACCTTGTCAAATAAGTTAAATAGTCATGAAGAATGACCCCCTATCGATCTCTTGGGAGCACAGAGAGTCTTGCAAGGCGGCAAAACATGCATAGGCTGAAGGCTCGCCTCATAAAGTGAATTTATCAGCAATCTGATCAGCTACCGCTTCAGGAAAGGTAACAGCAGAAGCAGAGCTGACGACAGCACTAATGTGTCACCACTGCCTGCACTCCGGGCTGGCCGGCCCATGGTCACAGGTTTGTACCTTGCTCGGCGGGTAGCCAGGACTCATTGACCTGTGCTGCAGTGCATTGTATCAGGTCCACATCTGGATGTTAAGGTGCTTCTGTTTTAATAATTTCTCGCCTTGAAATGTTTCAAAGTGTATCGTACAATCAATGGACAGTGCAGTACTGTTCCGGTTGCTGGGTTGGCAAATGTGGCAGCAACATTCTGTGCCAGCAACCTCCAACAAACAGCCGTGAGATGAATGGCCAGTCAATTTGTTTAAACAATGTTGGTTGAGGGATGAATGTTAACAAAGAAAAAAATTGCATTTATTTCGATAGCGTCTTTCACAACCTCAGGTCGTCCCAAAGCACTTTACAGCCAATTAACTACTTTTTGAAGTGTAGTCACTCACTGTTGTAATGTAAGAAACACGGCAGCCAACAGGCGCACAGCAAGATCCCACAAATATCAATGTGATAACGGCCAAGAAAATCTGTTTCAGTGATTTTGGCTTGTGAGATACATATCAGCCCAGACACCATGGAGAACTCAGCTGCTCTCCTTTGAAATAGTTCCCATGGGATCTTTTACGTCCAGCTTAACGTCTCGTCCGAAAGGCGGCACCTCCCGACAGTGCAGCACTCCCTCAGCACCGCACTGGAGTCTCAGCCTGAATTTTGTGCTCTTGTCTCGGGAGTGGGACTTAAATCTACAACCTTCTGACTCAGAGGCAAGCGTGCCACCCCACTGAGCCATGGCCAGGATATTGAGAGAATTCAGATGCACTTCTTCAAATAGTTGCCATGGGATCTTTAAGAAACCTGAACAGGCAGATGGTTTAAAATCTGGTCCTAAGGATGGTACCTCCAACAATGTAGCACTCCCTCGGCACTGCACTGGAGTGTCAGCTGAGATTATGCGCCCACGCCCTGGTGTTCGATGAGAGTGCCACTGGGTAAACCAAGCTGATACATGTCATAGAGTCATTATACAGCATAGAAAGAGGCACTTCGGCCCATCGTGTCTGCGCCGGCCATCAAGCCCTGTCTATTCTAATCCCATTTTCCAGCACTTGGTCCGTAGCCTTGCATGCTATGGCGTTTCAAGTGCTCATCTAAATGCTTCTTGAATGTTGTGAGGGTTCCTGCCTCTACCACCCTTTCAGGCAGTGAGTTCCAGATTCCAACCACCCTCTGGGTGAAAAAGTTATTCCTCAAATCCCCTCTAAACCTCCTGCCCCTTATCTTGAAACTATGCCCCCTGGTTATTGACCCCTCTACTAAGGGGAAAAGTTATTTTATATCTACCCTATCTATGCCCCTCATAATTTTGTACACCTCAATCAGGTCCCCCCTCAGCCTTCTCTGCTCTAAGGAAAACAACCCCAGCCTGTCCAGTCTCTCTTCATAGCTGAAGCGCTGCAGCCCAGGTAACATCCTGGTGAATCTCCTCTGCACCCTCTCCAATGCAATCACATCCCTCCTATAGTGTGGTGACCAGAACTGCACACAGTATTCCAGCTGTGGCCTAACTAATGTTTTGTACAGCTCCATCATAACCTCCCTGCTCTTATATTCTATGCTTCGGCTAATTAAGGCAAGTATCACATATGCCTTTTTATCCACCTTATCTACCTATCCTGCTGCCTTCAGGGATCTATGTACATGCACACCAAGGACCCTCTGATCCTCTGTCCTTCCTAGGATCCTTCCATTCATTGTGTATTCCCTTGCCTTGTTTGTCCTCCCAAAATGCATCACCTCACACATTTCAGGGTTAAATTCCATTTGCCACTGTTCTGCCCATCTAACCAACCCGTCTATATCGTCCTGTAGCCTGAGGCTTCCCTCCTCGCTATTTACCACTCCACCAATTTTCGTGTCATCTGCGAACTTACTTTGGGAATGATTTGTTAATTGATTCAAAGAAACAAAAGAAAGATATATCCTTTTGATGTTACTACACTTCCAATAACTGTTATGTTGTGAGATTTTATCATTAAAGTATATGAAATGACAAAAAAAAAAATCAGGTGTAAAGCATGATCTTGTTGTGAACTTTTTCCCGTTTTCTAAAAGAGAGCGATTCTCCTGAACTGCAGGGCTGAGCCGGGTGGGTGGGCAGTTAAATTCCCCTGGGTTAGTGACCCGCCCTGCAGCCCCCGGGAATTGACCTGCCGAGATTTTCAACGCAGGCGGCATATTTGGACGCCCGAAGCCGTCGGGGTCCCAATGATGTCATCGCCAGCTGACAGGCCTTAACGGGAGGCAGCAGTGAGGCCAACCTGGCGAGGAACCGGATCACGGCCAGAAGAGGCCCAATAAAAGGTAAGTTTAAATATATATATACATTTTAATTTCCTTGTGGGGCAAGAGCTACACTCTTCGAATGGAAAAGTGCCTCAAGTCATTTAATCTCCGCTTCTAACTGACATCAACACATCAGATTTGTTTCAGACTATAGCGCACAATACAAAATTTATAGTTGGCGTTAAATTGATTTAAATTGCAACCTTGTACCCACTCTCTGCCACCTATAAATGTTGCGTTATGTGCTATAGTCTCAGAAAGTGGGTACAAGGTTGCAATTTAATTTTCGGGGTTGGGTTCGAACTCCTGATACCTCCACTATCACTGTCTTAAATCTATCCTGGCGCACAGGAGCTCCTCCCAGAGACATTTGGGGCAGAGGAAATAGCTGGGATGCTGACACAGAAGCTTGGAGATCATGAATGGTGGGAGGTAGCGTTATACTGCGGGACAGCATCCTTGGCTCCTAATCATGTCTATGGTTGTTTATCAACAACCAGGGAGTTTTAATAGTGATTCTATTCGTCTTGATTTGTCTGCTTAAAACAGGCCCTGAGACGGGCGAGGTACAGGAAGTGTGTCAACAAAACCATAGCGAGGAATAGTACTGAGCCGAATAGTCGGATCTACAGGTGGTCGGGGACCGCAAGGTGGAATGAAGATGGCGGAACCCTTGGGCAGGATCTCTGGGCTCCAAGATGGAAAATGTTGGGACCAATTGGGTTAAAATCAATGCGTAGATTGCTGTAAAGAGTACATGCTGGGTAGAGGATGGGAAAGTACTGAGTACCGTTAGACGACAGTGGCTGGGAGCCACTAACTCTTATCTATAGTAGGGATGAGCACAGCCATGAGGGATGGAGATGTCAGGGCCCACGAAAAAGGGTTAAGTCGGTGGAAAAACAAGATCAGGCCCAAGGACTGTGCAAGAAACAGACTTTGGAAATAGAATTGACTGGTTTTGACAAAAGGAGGAGACCTAACGTTGCACAATTAGGCCCAAGGACCGTTCACGAGAGCGAACAAATAATTATAATGCATGCATTTCTGTACTAACTATGAATATGGGAAATGCCTGAAGAGCTCAGGAGAAACAAGTCCAAGGAGCTTTGCAGTTACACTAGAGGCAGTAGAGGTTGCAGTAGAGGTTCCTAGCAGAGCAGCGTTTCCATGGGGATGGATATTTAGGGGAACACATAGGGTAGAAAGAGAGAAACTATTTCCGCTGGTTGGGGATTCTAGGACTAGGGAGCATAGTCTAAAAATCAGAGCCAGACCTTTCAGGAGTGAAATTAGGAAACAAAGTGTGGTAAAAGTTTGGAACTCTCTTCCACAAATGGTAATTGATGCTAGATCAATTGTTAATTTTAAATCTGAAATTGATAGATTTTTGTTAACCAAAAGGTGACTCAACCGTGGATAACAGGGGAAATTAGAGACAGCATAAAATCCAAAGATAGGGCGTATAAAATAGCCAAAAAACGCGCCAGAGCGGAAGATTGGGAACAGTTTAAGATAGAGCAAAGGAGGGCAAAGGGCTTAATCAAGAAGGGCAAAATAGCTTACGAAAGCAAGCTGGCGGAAAATATAAAAACTAACTCCAAAAGCTTTTATAAGTATATCAAGAGGAAAAGACTGGTGAAAACCAAAGTTGGTCCATTGCAGTCAGATACGGGGGAATATATAATGGGAAATAAGGAAATGGCAGACCAACTAAATGCATACTTTGGGTCAGTCTTTACGAAGGAAGACACAAAAAACCTCCCTGGGATATCGGGAAAAATAGGGACATTGGCAAAGGAGGAACTGACGCAAATCAATATCTCTAAGGATATGGTGTTAAGGAAGCTAAAGGGATTGAAGGCGGACAAATCCCCAGGGCCTGATAACATGCATCCTAGGGTACTGAAGGAGGTGGCCCTAGAGATAGCGGATGCACTAAGCATGATTTTTCAGAATTCATTAGACTCGGGAACAGTGCCCATGGATTGGAGGGTAGCTAACGTTACCCCACTATTCAAAAAGGGGGGTAGGGAAAAAGCAGGTAATTACAGACCTGTAAGCCTTACATCAGTTGTGGGCAAAATGCTGGAGTCCATCATTAAGGATGAAATAGCGGAGCACTTAGCAAATGGGGACAGGATAGGACAGAGTCAACATGGATTTACAAAGGGTAAATCGTGCTTGACTAATCTATTGGAATTTTTTGAGGGAGTAACTGGTAAAATAGATGGGGGAGAGCCAGTAGATGTGGTGTACCTGGACTTCCAAAAGGCCTTCGATAAGGTCCCACATAAAAGATTAGCATGGAAAATTGAAGCTCATGGGATAAAGGGGAAAGTATTGATGTGGATAGAGAACTGGCTGTCAGATAGAAAACAGAGAGTTGGAATAAACGGCTCATTTTCTGAATGGCAGGCAGTAACAAGTGGGGTACCACAGGGATCTGTCCTGGGTCCCCAGCTGTTCACAATTTATATTAATGACCTGGATCAGGGAGTCGAATGCAGCATTTCCAAATTTGCAGACGACACTAAACTAGGAGGGGGGGTGGGCTCAGAGGAGGAGACCAGGAAGCTCCAGAGCGATTTGGACAGACTGGGTGATTGGGCGGATAAATGGCAGATGCACTATAATGTGGACAAGTGCGAAGTTATCCACCTTGGGTGCAGGAACGGGAGGGCAAATTATTATTTAAATGGCAATAAATTGGGAGAGGGGGAAGTACAGAGAGACCTGGGTGTTCTTGTACACCAGTCACTGAAGGCGAGCATGCAGGTGCAACAGGCGGTCAAGAAGGCAAACGGTATGCTGGCCTTCATAGCAAAAGGGTTGGAATACAGGAACAGGGATACCTTGCTGCGGCTGTACAGGGCACTGGTGAGACCACACCTCGAGTACTGTGTACAGTTTTGGTCGCCTCATCTGAGGAAAGATGTTCTTGCCATGGAGGGGGTGCAGCGGCGATTCACCAGGCTGATACCAGGAATGGCGGGATTGACCTATGAGGAGAGACTATGTAGTTTAGGGATGTACACACTGGAGTTTAGAAGATTGAGAGGGGACCTCATAGAAGTGTATAAAATTCTGACAGGTCTAGACAGATTAGATGCAGAAGGAATGTTTCCCTTGGCGGGTGAGAACAGAACTAGAGGACATAATTTAAGGATAAGGGCTAAACCATTTAGGACAGAAATGAGGGGGAATTTCTTCACTCAGAGAGTGGTGAACCTGTGGAACTCATTGCCACAGAGGGCAGTGTACGCCAGCTCATTAAATATATTTAAGAGGGAATTAGATATATTTCTACAGGCAAAAGGGGTTAAGGGTTACGGAGAGAAGGCGGGGACGGGATACTGAATTGAAGGATCAGCCATGATCTCATTAAATGGCGGAGCAGGCTCGAAGGGCCGGATGGCCTACTCCTGCTCCTATCTTCTATGTATCTATGTATCTATGTAAAAGCACTGATGGATATGGGCCAAAGGCGGGTATATGGAGTTAGGTCACAGATCAGCCATGATCTCATTGAATGGCGGAGCAGGCTCGAGAGGCTGAATGGCCTCCTCCTGTTCCTATGTTCCTATCATTACGGAAGTCTCAGATAGCATTAATTTAAGGGGAGGCTTGATGCATGCATGAAGGGGAAGGGAATAGAGGGATACGGGGGTGGGGGTGGACTGGGAGGAAAGAGGTAATGAGTGGGAGGAATCTCGTGTGGAGGATAAATAGGCCAGACGGCCTGATTCTCTGCTGTAGACTCCATGTATTATTACAAAAGGTGACGGCTGTAATGACTTGTCTTTGAGTGGCACTGTGCTGTGCTGCTCCTCTGCTATCACTTGTTATGGCTCGTGTATAAGTTGATTTTAGCATCGCCACCATGATATCATCAGCCACTGCCCCCCGCGCCCTCCTCCCACCAACCAAATCCTCATTATCTTCCAACAGAGAATTAATATCTGGTTAAACTGAAGATTCTCCCCATTGCTCATAATATCCACTCTCACAGCGTTGCGCTAATCTGCAGCACTCAGTGATGAATGACTCTGCAGTCTCTCTTTCTGTTTCAGTTCTCGACTCTGCGAAATTTAGCACATAAATCACGTTTCCTGATGGTGAGACGTCTATCCAGCTTTTCAGTCGCCTTGCCACATTTTTCCGAATCCTCATTGTCCGTCAGCATGAGTAATGGCAGAATATCCGCTGCTTTATCGCCCATGCAGTAAATCAGTGCGCTCACTTGGTCTAATTTAAACTCTATCGGCTACTCCTGGCGTGATCTGATGCTGCTCTCCGCACTAACCCCCCACCCACCCAGCTCCCTGCCCCCAGCTCAGGCACTCCGCAGGCTTGGCAAAATTGAATTTCACGGGCAGCGTCAAAGCAATCTCAAATTCAATCATATTTAGTTCTGCTTGACGCTTAACTCATGTTTCGGAATGTCCCAACAGTGTTTCGCCCACAGGTCGGGTGGATTTGACTTCACTGCTTGATGCCTGCCTTGTCTTCTTGCTTCTTGCGAACGCTTCCGGTGTTTTTTTTTAGGTTACCATGTTTTCAACTCCTGGCACGGGTTTAGACACCCAACTTGGCACACGGAGGCTTTCGGGGGAGTCCTGGGCTCCATTACAAGGTCAACTAATCAATCGCAGAGACAGGCCCCGATTTTAACTCCCCACCTTCCCCTACTTGGCGGAAACCGGACCGGGTGGGGAGGGGTGTAAGAATAAGCTATTTGCTGTAACTTGACCAAACTTGAAGTTTGACCAAATTTAATATACCAGCATGCTTTGAGAGGCTGAAAGGTTCCTGTGGGAACTTGTACGAAAAACTGTTCACAGATACAGAAGACGTTGGACAGAAACAGAGACTTTCTGAAGATGAGAAGGCTGCCAACTGTCTTTCAACAGATAAGGGAAACAGGCCTTGAAAAGTTCTGTGGAGAAGAAGCTCTTGAGCTGTGGAATCATTGCAAAAACAGAAACATCTTCAGACTATGGAATATAACCGGCCTTGAAAGCCCACGGATGCTTAACGGACTATTGATAAGTGTAACTCGTATGCGGTGGGAGGTTTGCCAAATTTTAGGGTATAAGAGGTGCTGTTCCAAGACACTCGGGGCTGAAGTCAGGGGCAACCTGGACAGTTGTCAAGAGATCATACGTCTGGTCATCGCCGAATTGACCAATCGCTGGTGTTAGTACATATGTGGTGTTTCGCTTATTGGGCCAGAAATTCGGGTCTTCACGGGTGAGTACGCGCTGGGTACTCACCCGTAGACCCAACGAAAGTGCCGGTTTCGCGCATGCGCTGGAAACCAGAACTTCCGTTCCCCTGAAGGAAGGGGTTCAGAGGTCGAACCCGTGCGCCAGAGAGGCAGCGCGTAGACCTCGAACTTCAGTTTTTTTTTCAGGTTTCTCCGTGAGGGTAAGTACGGAGAAGCTGCGCAGGAAAAAAGGAGGCGCAAGGCCTGCTTTTAACAAGGTAAGTGGTGAATTAAGTACAATTTAAACATTTTTTCAACAGGTTTATCTTTTTTACATACTTTAAAGAAAGGTAAGTTTATTTTTAGCACTGTTAAAAAGTGTAATTAATTTTTTCAAAAATTAAAATTTTTGTTTAAAGTAGTTAATTTGTGTAATTTATAGTTATTTTAAAAATGTGATGTTTTTTAAAAATTTATTTGAAGTTTTAGTTAGGTTTTGGGGCCGATCTCTATTCATAGATTTGACAGGTCTTCCTGTCAAAATCTATGAATGAAGATTCCCTGCTCCGATTGGCTCTCCATGGTCCACGTGACCCCAGGGGATGCTTCGAACTAACTGCGCCCCTGAGATACGCAAGCACTGCAGGAGGCCCAGGAGCCGAATTCCACGCGGGCCCGAAGCACAACGGCAGGCGCGCTAGATAAGTACGCGCGCGATCCTTGCACCCGCGGGAAGCCGGAGAGCCGAATTTCTGGCCCAATATTATCACTTGAGCTTAAAGTAAAGGGATAGCTCTGTGTATGCTGAAGTATAATCGGGAATTGTTATACGCTACATAACTGTCGGATGCTTACTTGTAATCTCTTGCTGATTTTTCAGTAAAAGAAGTTTTTCACAGATTCATTGGGTTTTGTGTTGTCTGTTTGACGGGTCTGAACTTTGGAAACTGTTGGATGGGTCGAGGGGCGATTTCCGCACGTCTTACAGAGGGCAGTTAAAACGAGGATGGTCACTTCTCCCCTTCTGATCCCGTTGTCTTCCCGCGTGTCCGATGATAACCTGATCTTTTGAACAGGCGAGCGGGAAGGAAGTGGGGTACTGCTTTAAGTATGCAGCTCGGGTCCCAATGAAGTCACTGGGGCCCGACTGCAATATTAGTCTGAGCCAGGGCGGGGGTGGGGGGGAAGCTTCTCCGACAGGCTAGCATGGCTGGGAGACCCAAGCAGATAAGTTTAGAAGTGTTATTTTAGGTTTTCTTCTAGGCCAAGAGGAGCAGGAGTGTTCCTTCTGGTCCTTGTGAGGAAGCCTTGAGCCTCCTTTACCCCAGGCACCTGACCTATAGAGTCATATGGCACAGAAGGAGGTCATTCGGCCCATCGAGTCCATGCCGGCTCTCTGTAGAGCAATCCAGTCAGTCCCATTCCTCCACTCTATCCCCGTAGCCCTGCTAGTTTAATTCCCTCAAGTGCCTATCCAATTTCCTTTTGAAATTATTGATCATCTCCACTTCCACCACCCTCGTCGGCAGCAAGTTCCAGGTTATTACCACTCGCTGTGTAAAAAGGTTCTTCCTTATATCCCCCCTGTATCTCTTGCCCAAAACCTTAAATCTGTGTCCCCTAGTCCTTGTACCATCAGCTAATGGGTACAGCCTTTCTCTGTCTACCTTATCCAAACCTGTCATAATCTTGTACACCTCTATCAAATCTCCCCTCAACCTCCTTTGCTCCAAGGAGGACAACCCCAGTTTCTCCAACCTAACCTTGTAGCCAAGATCCCCCATCCCTGGAACCATTCTGGTAAATCTCCTCTGCACCCTTTCAAGCACCTTCACATCCTTCCTAAAGTGTGGTGACCAGAACTGGATGCAATACTCCAGTTGTGGCCTAACCAGCGCTTTATAAAGGTTCAGCATAACTTCTCTACTTTTGTACTCAATACCTCTATTTATGAAGCCCAAGATCCCATATGCTTTGCTAACCACTCTCTCAATATGTCCCGCCACCTTCTTGAATCTTCTTGGCACCTTCTCCAGTGCCTCTATATTCCTTTTTTAATATGGAGACCAGAAATGTGCACAGTACTCCAAGTGTGGTCTAACCAAGGTTCGATACAAGTTTAACATAACGTCTCTGCTTTTCAATTCTATCCCTCTAGAAATGAACCCCAGTGTTTTGTTTGCTTTTTTATGGCCTTATGGCCTGCATTACTACTTTTAGTGATTTGTGTTTCTGTACCCCCAGATCCCTTTGCTTTCTACCCCATTTAGCCTCTTATTATCCAAGCAGTATGCCGCCTCCCTATTCTTTCTAAGAAAATGCACCACTTCACACTTAACTATATTGAAATTAATTTGCCATTTACACGCCCGTTCTGCAAGTTCATTAATATCTTGTATATTGTCGCAGTCTTCCTCAGTGTTAACTATACCCCACCCCCCCCCCGCCCCCCCAGTTTGGTTTCGTCCGCAAAGTTTGAAATTGTACTCCCGATTCCTGAGTCCAAATCGTTAATGTAAATTGTGAACAATTGCGGACCCAGCGCCGATCCCTGGGGAACACCACTTCCCACTTTTTGCCAGTCTGAGTTACAACTCCGTATCAACAGATATAAGGGGGGAGAGAGAGAGAGAGAGATTTGCCTCAAGAAGCAGTTATATTGGACAGACACCGATTCACAGGGATGTAGGTACACATTCCTACCCATGAGATCTAAGGCAGCAGATCAATAATTGCCCCAGACACTGCTGCTGGGGACTGATCAGATTGCGTTACTCCAGCTTTGAAGTTTTAAAAACTTTTAAAGCTTTGCATCTGGCCATCAAGAAACCTGAGACAAATGTAGACACACCGGGGGGAAGCATGTTCACCGGGCTGTGTTTGTTTTGAGGGGAGGCAGGGGGGGGGGGAATAATTATAGGTTACATAGATACATAGATACATAGAAGATAGGAGCAGGAGTAGGCCATCCGGCCCTTCGAGCCTGCTCCGCCATTTAATGAGATCATGGCTGATCCTCCAATTCAGTATCCCGTCCCCGCCTTCTCTCCGTAACCCTTAACCCCTTTTGCCTGTAGAAATATATCTAATTCCCTCTTAAATATATTTAATGAGCTGGCGTACACTGCCCTCTGTGGCAATGAGTTCCACAGGTTCACCACCCTCTGAGTGAAGAAATTCCCCCTCATTTCTGTCCTAAATGGTTTAGCCCTTATCCTTAAATTATGTCCTCTAGTTCTGTTCTCACCCGCCAAGGGAAACATTCCTTCTGCATCTAGTCTGTCTAGACCTGTCAGAATTTTATACACTTCTATGAGGTCCCCTCTCAATCTTCTAAACTCCAGTGTGTACATCCCTAAACTACATAGTCTCTCCTCATAGGTCAATCCCGCCATTCCTGGTATCAGCCTGGTGAATCGCCGCTGCACCCCCTCCATGGCAAGAACATCTTTCCTCAGATGAGGCGACCAAAACTGTACACAGTACTCGAGGTGTGGTCTCACCAGTGCCCTGTACAGCTGCAGCAAGGTATCCCTGTTCCTGTATTCCAACCCTTTTGCTATGAAGGCCAGCATACCGTTTGCCTTCTTGATCGCCTGTTGCACCTGCATGCTCGCCTTCAGTGACTGGTGTACAAGAACACCCAGGTCTCTCTGTACTTCCCCCTCTCCCAATTTATTGCCATTTAAATAATAATTTGCCCTCCCGTTCCTGCACCCAAGGTGGATAACTTCGCACTTGTCCACATTATAGTGCATCTGCCATTTATCCGCCCAATCACCCAGTCTGTCCAAATCGCTCTGGAGCTTCCTGGTCTCCTCCTCTGAGCCCACCCCACCTCCTAGTTTAGTGTCGTCTGCAAATTTGGAAATGCTGCATCCGACTCCCTGATCCAGGTCATTAATGTAAATTGTGAACAGCTGGGGACCCAGGACAGATCCCTGTGGTACCCCACTTGTTACTGCCTGCCATTCAGAAAATGAGCCGTTTATTCCAACTCTCTGTTTTCTATCTGACAGCCAGTTCTCTATCCACGTCAATACTTTCCCCTTTATCCCATGAGCTTCAATTTTCCCTGCTAATCTTTTATGTGGGACCTTATCGAAGGCCTTTTGGAAGTCCAGGTACACCACATCTACTGGCTCTCCCCCATCTATTTTACCAGTTACTCCCTCAAAAAATTCCAATAGATTAGTCAAGCACGATTTACCCTTTGTAAATCCATGTTGACTCTGTCCTATCCTGTCCCCATTTGCTAAGTGCTCCGCTATTTCATCCTTAATGATGGACTCCAGCATTTTGCCCACAACTGATGTAAGGCTTACAGGTCTGTAATTACCTGCTTTTTCCCTACTCCCCTTTTTGAATAGTGGGGTAACGTTAGCTACCCTCCAATCCATGGGCACTGTTCCCGAGTCTAATGAATTCTGAAAAATCATACTTAGTGCATCCGCTATCTCTAGGGCCACCTCCTTCAGCACCCTAGGATGCATGTTATCAGGCCCTGGGGATTTGTCCGCCTTCAATCCCTTTAGCTTCCTTAACACCATATCCTTAGAGATATTGACTTGCGTCAGTTCCTCCTTTGCAAATGTCCCTATTTTTCCCGATATCCCAGGGAGGTTTTTTGTGTCTTCCTTCGTAAAGACTGACCCAAAGTATGCATTTAGTTGGTCTGCCATTTCTTTATTTCCCGTTATATATTCCCCCGTATCTGACTGCAATGGGCCAACTTTGGTTTTCACCAGTCTTTTCCTCTTGATATACTTATAAAAGCTTTTGGAGTTAGTTTTTATATTTTCCGCCAGCTTGCTTTCGTAAGCTATTTTGCCCCTCTTGATTAAGCCCTTTGTCCTCCTTTGCTCTATCTTAAACTGTTCCCAATCTTCCGCTCTGGCGCTTTTTTTGGCTATTTTATACGCCCTATCTTTGGATTTTATGCTGTCTCTAATTTCCCCTGTTATCCACGGTTGAGTCACCTTTTTAGATTTCCTTTTATGCCAGATTGGTATAAACAATTTTTGCAATTTTGTCATTCTATCTTTAAATGCTTGCCATTGTTTATCTACCTCCAGTCCTCCCAGGAACGTTGTCCAATCAGACCTACTCAGTTCCCGTCTAATGGCATCATAATTCCCCTTGTTTAAATTCAGGACCTTAGTATCTGAGTCAATTTCTTCGCTCTCCATTTCGAGTGAGAAATCGATCATGTTATGATCGCTCTGACCCAAGGGTCCCCGTACAACAAGATTACTAATTAGTCCCTTCTCATTGCACAGTACCCAGTCCAATATAGCCTGTTCCCGAGTTGGTTCCTCGACATATTGATCCAGATAACCATCCCTTAAACACTCAAGGAATTCCTCCTCCTCATTATTTTTACTGATTAGGATTAGGTTGTACGTGTATCCTTCCCCCCTCTTCAGGTCTCCTCGTGGTACAAATCTCAGATAGATGATCAGAATCTCCAACTGGCCACTAAACGTGGTATACCCTTGCTCACTCGGAGGAGTATCACAGTTCCCTGATACGGCCTTGGTTTGCTGAAGGTACAAATATACTGGATCTTCCAAATTGAAAGCCGAAGTAAACAAAAATGCTTTTCTCCTAGAGCAGGCCATTGGGGTGGATTTTGAGTTTGTGGAACAGTGTAAATTGGGTGATGGTGAATTGGCAGCCCCGATTTACATCTCTCCCCATTTTTATTTCAGCTGTGTCAGCTGTGGCTCAGTGGGTAGCACTCTCGCCTCTAGGACAGAAGGTTGGGTGCTCACACTCCAGAGCCTTGAGTACAAAACTCTGGGCTGAAACTCCGGCGCAGCGCTGCGGAAGCTGTCGGAGGTGTCGCCTTTCGGATGAGACGTTAAACCGAGGCCCCGTCTGCTCTCAGGTGGAGGTAAAAGATCCCACGGCGCTATTTCAAAGAAGAGCAGGGGAGTTATCCTGGCCAATATTTATCCCTCAATCAACATCACTAAAAAAAAACACAGATGATCTTGTCATTATCACGTTGCTGTTTGTGGGAGCTTGCTGTGCGCAAATTGGCTGCCGCGTTTCCCACATTACAACAGTGACCACACTTCAAAAGTACTTCATTGGCTGTGAAGCGCTTTGGGACATCCTGAAGTCGTGAAAGGTGCTGTAGAAATGCAAGTCTTGCACAGTCATCTGGAATCATTAATCCAGGCTTCTGGATTACTAGTCCAGTAACGTAACCACTGTGCTGCTGCTCCCGGTAATATCATGGATTCAGCTTTAATGCACTACATGTTAAACATATTGATCACACTGTCTGAGAGCTCCACCATATTGTAGAAAAATATCAAGGTGTTTTTCTGTCCAACAAATAAAATACACGTGTAAGATAAAAAAATCCAACATGCTGCGGCAGATAAGGAAGAAAATATCACTTCAAATTGTCCATTGTTTCAGCGACTTCAAAAAAAATCAACAGAGGAAAAAGCTGCGCCGTTTACAGCACAAAGCAAAAACGCGTGTCTTCCTCGGCACATCACCTCCAATGTCCAGTCTGGATTCACTTGGATGTTACCAGGGATGAGGGGGTTTCCCATTGTGACGACAGGCTGGAGAAGGTAGGCTTTTTTTTTCACTATCTGCTAGAGGACTCCAAGATTACGAAGGGTTATGATGAAGGGAACAGTGATAGATCGCTTTCACTCGTTCACGGGACAGCAACAGCAGGCTCAAATTCAAAATGATCTCGAAATGAATTGAAGAGGAGGTGAGAAAAAGTTTCTTTGAGCAGAAAGACTTGCATTTATACAGCGCCTTTCACAACCACCGGACGTCTCAAAGCGCTTTACAACCAATGAAGTACTAGTTTGAAGTGGAGTCACTGTTGTAATGTGGGAAACGTGGCAGCCAATTTGCAAACAACAATATGATAATGACCAGATAATCTGTTTTTGTTATGTTGGTTGAGGGAGGAATATTGGCCAGGACTCCAGGGATAACTCCCCTGCTCTTCTTTGAAATAGGGTCATGGGATCTTTCACATCCACCCGAGAAGGCACACGGGGCCTCGGTTTAACATCTCATCTGAAAGACAGCACCTCCAACAGTGCAGCACTCCCTCAGCACTGCACTGGAGTATCAGCCTAGCTTTATGTGCTCAAGTTTCTGGAGTGGGACTTGAACCCACAACCTTCTGACTCAGAGGCGAGTGTGCTACCAACTGAGCCACAGTTGACACATGAATGCAGAATTCTCTGCCACAACCATTGGTTGAAGAGAAAGAAAGATCTTATCTGAATCTAGAGCCAGGTGGAGCTGGGGTGTACTTCATGCCTCCCCTTTTTACAGAGATTTACAGCACAGAAGGAAGCCATTCGGCCCATCATGTTCGCGCCGGCCAAAAAAGAGCTCTCCAGCCTAATCCCACTTTACAGCTCTTGGTCCATAGCCTTGCAGGTTACAGCACTTCAAGTGCATATCCAAGTACTTTTTAAATGCCTCTACCAGGCAGTGAGTTCCAGTCCCCCACCACCCTCTGGGTGAAAAAAGTTCTCCTCAACTCCCCTCTAATCCTTCTGCCAATTACTTCAGGAATAAATGAGTCTTTTTCGGGATGGCAGGCGGTGACTAGTGGGGTACCGCAGGGATCAGTGCTTGGGCCCCAGCTATTCACAATATATATCAATGATTTGGATGAGGGAATCAAATGTAATATTTCCAAGTTTGCTGACGACACAAAACTAGGTGGGATTCTGAGTTGTGAGGAGGATACAAAGAGGCTTCAAGGCGATTTAGACAAGTTGAGTGAGTGGGCAAATACATGGCAGATGCAGTATAACGTAGATAAATGTAAAGTTATCCACTTCGGTAGGAAAAACAGAAAGGTAGAGTATTATTTAAATGGTGATAGATTGGGAAATGCTGATGTACAAAGGGACCTGGGTATCCTTGTACACCAGTCACTGAAAGCAAACATGCAGGTGCAGCAAGCAGTTAGGAAGGCAAATGGTATGTTGGCCTTCATTGCAAGAGGATTTGAGTACAGGAGCAAGGATGTCTTACTACAGTTGTACAGACCACACCTGGAGTACTGTGTGCAGTTTTGGTCTCCTTACCTAGGAAAGGATATACTTGCCATAGAGGGAGTGCAGCAAAGGTTCACCAGACTGATTCCTGGGATGGCAGGACTGTCGTATGAGGAGAGATTGGGTCGACTAGTCCTGTATTCACTAGAGTTTAGAAGAATGAGAGGGGATGTCATTGAAACGTATAAAATTCTGACAGGGCAAGACAGACTGGATGCAGGGAGGATGTTTCCCCTGGCTGGGGGGTCTAGAACAAGGGGTCACGGTCTCAGGGTACGGGGTAGGACATTTAGGACTGAGATAAGGAGAAATTTCTTCACTCAGAGGGAGGTGAACCTGTGGAATTCTCTACCGCAGAAGACTGTGGAGGCCAAATCACAATATATTTAAGAAAGAGATAGGTAGATTTCCAGACACAAAAGGCATCAAGGGGTGTGGGGAGAGAGCAGGAATATGGAATTGAGATGGAGGATCAGCCATGATCTCATTGAATGGTGGAACAGGTTCGAAGGGCCGAATGGCCTACTCCTATTCCTATGTTCCGATGTTCCTAATCTCTCTAGGCCAATCATTATTTTATACACCTCAATTAAGTCTCCCCTGAGCCTCCTCTGTTCTATCGAAAACAACCCCAGCCGATCCAATCTTTCCTCATAGCTAAAATTCTCCAGTTCTGGCAACATCCTCATAAATCTCCTCTGTACCCCCTCTGGTGCAATCACATCTTTCCTGTAATGTAGGGACCAGAACTGACCAGATGCTAAACCCCTTAATATTTCCTCTCTCACTGTGCTTATGTCATCTAATATTTCACGCTCCTCCTCCTTAACTACGATGTCTGCATCATCCCTATCTTTTTCTCCCCTTCATGGTCTCTGTTAGTTTAATCTGGACAAAACATTGTCACAATAGCCTGAGGTTAATCTAAAAAGGCAGGTGGCATGAATTGGATCATTCCCACTTCCTACGCAGTCTTTTCGTGTCATCAAATTGTATTAGCCTTTGCCTGCTGCAGAAGCAAGGATGCCCTGACTGTGAATGCAAGAGTTCAGGGAAGCCTATACCAAAGGGATGACCTCCACCTGAACTGAAACAGCACCAATATCCTTGCGGAGAGGATAAATAGAGCAATGGAAGAGGATTTAAACTAAGGTGGAAAGGGGTGGGGAAAGTCAAGGTTTGAGCCTGGTGAGGGAGAGCAGGGTTAATAAACCCTGTCGAAACAGAAGGCTTACATGAATTGTGAGAAAATATTGTCAGAGAATAAAGGAAATTTAAAAAACGCTTTAAAGTAGTGAGACATTAAAAACACTGTTGTAGAAAGGGCAGGATATGTTCAAAAAAATTAAACGAGAAAACTAGGAAAAAGAATTGCAATTACTGTACTTGGGGTTGAGTGGTATGTCTGCACAAAGGATGCCAAACCAAATTGGAGAGTTGGAAGCATCAATAACGATGGAGGGGTACAATATAATAGCCATAACGGAGGCATGGTTTAGGTTTGGACAGGACTGGGAACTTAATATTCATGATGATAACATTTTTGGGAAAGATAGAGAGGGGAAAAAGGGGGTGGGATGTCAATATTAGTGAAGGATTCAATCATAGCGCGAGAAGGTAAGGATGTTATAGAGAGTTGCGTTAAGCTGGAATCCAAATGCACAAAGTTAAGCAATAGGAAGGGAATGGTACAATCTCAGCATGTCGTACAGGCCTCAAACAGTGGTGAGGAGATGGAAGGGGAGATCTTCAAACAATTCAGACCGATTACCGGGTGACTTTAACTCGTCCACGATTGATGTGTTCAGGATACAAACGTGGGGAAGGAACTCTCCTGCTGATTACCAACTACCACCGTCCCTCAGCTGATGAATCAGTACTCCTCCATGTTGAACACCACTTGGAAGAAGCACTGAGGTTAGCAAGGGCACAGAATGCACTCTGAGTGGGGGACTTCAATGTCCATCACCAAGTGACTTGGTAGTGCCGCCACTGACCGATCTGGCCAAGTCCTGAAGGACTTCGCTGCAAACTGGGCTTGCGGCAGGTGGTGAGAGGAATAACCTACTTGACCTCGTCCTCACCAATCCACCTGTTGCAGATGAGTCTGTCCATGACGGTATCGGTAGGAGTGACTAACGCATAGTCCTCGTGGAGGCCCAAGTCCTGTCTTCACACTCAGGACACCCTCCATCATGTCATGTGGCATTACCACCGTACTATGCAAGATAGATTAAGAACAGATCTAGCAACTCAATGAGGTGCTGTGGGCCATCAGCAGCAGCAGAATTATATTCCATCACAATTTGTAAACTCATGGCCCGGCATATCCCTCACGCCTCCATCACCATCAAGCCATTCTCCCAATGAGAAGAGCATGTCAGGAGCTTCCTGAAGAATTTAGAAAGGGTGAATAGGAAAAGGCTAGTTCCTGCGGTTGATAAGTCAGTGATGATGTGCCATGAATTTTAAATGATCACCAAGAGACTGAGGACAGAGGGTAGAAGACACGTGGGGTGAAATGGTCTCCTTGTCTGCTGTAACCTTTTATGGCTCCACGCCTATTTTAATGGAAAACAGGAGAATACCTGTGTTTCTCCACATACTCCGTTCCCTTGATATTTCCCTCCAATGCCACTCTCTCAGGGTAACACATGTCATTTGTCATCCTGGTGTCCTGTTTACCCTGAGCTCAGCTTTAAACCCCACATCCTATTTATCACCAAGACTGTTTGTTTCCATCTCTAGAAATAAGGCCCCCGCCCCTACCCTCCGCCCTTTCACTGCTGAAACCCTTATACATGCCTTTGTCACCATCTGCTTAAGCTACAACTTGTCTGAAGCTCTGCCACACGTATTGTATCCCAGACTATATGGGTATGGTAGCCAAGTAATCGTGGTGCTGGTACGGTAGCATCGTGGTTATGTCACTGGGTTAGTAATCCAGTTAGGCCTGGACTAATGATCCGGAGACGTGAGTTCAAATCCCACCGCGGCAGCTGGGGAATTTAAATTCAGTTGATTCAATATCTGGAATAATTAAAGCTAGAATCAGTTAATGGTGACCATGAAACTGGGATTGTCCTAAAAACCCATCTGGTTCACTAATGTCCTTTAGCAGAAGGAATTCTGCTGCCCTTAACCGGTCTGGCCTATAATAGATGACTCCAGACCCATAGCAATGTGGTTGACTCTTAACTGCTCCTCTGAAATGGCATAGTTGTATTCAGGAGGGTGGCTCACCACCACCTTCTCAAGGGCAAATTAGGGATGGGCAATAAATGCTGGTCCTTGCCAGCGACGCCCACATCCTGTGAATGAATAAAAAAAATAACAAGAGGGGTGTGAGTTCAAAATGCCAGCATGGTAAGTTGGGAGATTGAATTCAGTAAGTTTGGTCATTTGTGGGCTCGCACTAGATAAAATGAAAGCTGCTGGATTGTAAAAATATGACCTTGCCGGCATAATCCACAACCTGAGAACAAATATTAAAAAATGATATCCTGCTCACCCATTACTCCCATCCTCACTGACAACGCGTTTCTGTCTCAAAATATATTAAATTCAACAACCTTTGTACCTTATCTTTAAATCCCTTCACGGCCTTGCCCCCCGCCACCTTATCGCTGCTGTCTCCTCCAGCTTTACATCCCCTGCCAACTGCGCTGTCCTCCAACTCTGGCCCCCGCTGTTTGCGGCAGACCCTTTTGGCGCCTCAGTCCTACTTTCCGGAACTCCCTCCCCTAGACCTGTACACCACAGTGAGCAGAAAAGTTTAAAAGAAAGTACTTGGGGTGCACATGCGCTACAGGTTTGGCGTGGGTGTGAGCAGGGAAAATGGCACAAGCTTTGCGTCGGATTAAGTGACCCAGCGACAGATTCTGATGGGGCTGTAGCTTTATGGTTGGATTTAAGGCACACTGAGGCTTCGAGTCCGAGTCAGTGGCCTGCACACAGGACTCTGATGGGGCTGTTCCTGGGTGATGGGGTTAAAAGCACAGCTCTATCCTTTGGTTCAGTGATAAGTTCATATTGAATTAAATGAACACGCCAAACCTAAGCTGAATCTTCTCAACTATAAAAATAAGGCAATCCTTGGAGAACAAAATCTGCACTTAGTAAAGGCTGGCAAATAAAGGCAGTCTCCCCCTGAGAGAGCTGAAATTCAGCAACGTTAATAGGTTGCCTGAAAATTGGAAGCTCTTCAAGCTGTGAGTGTGCATGTATCATCTGCCATCTTCCTTGTCATGTTCTGCCATCTGTTGTGACCTTACATGCTCTGCGTGGCACATAGCTGGAGAGGTTAATAATCACTGCAAGTGCTTGAGAGGCTGGGTTTCTCTGTAAGCACCTAGAAGGGAGCTTGAGTTGTCACAAGGCTGCGATCCGAAAGGCAATTACTGCCGAGTGTAGCTTGGTAGGTTTATCATAAAACCGTCGGAACTATACACACAACGCCTTCGGTCGCTGGGGGCCTTGATATTAACCCCACCCCCATGACGGACGGGAGAGGGTTGGGGGGTCGTTAAAGAGTTAAATACGGGGAACGTGACCGCAACCCACCGCGCACGTGCTTGCCGCCTTTCTCATGGCGGCAGATAGCGGGGCGTCCGAGAGTCCCACCGTGGAGAGGCGGGACGCTTAATTAACATATTTAAATCGGGCTCCCACAGTGCAATTGGGAGCGTGATTTAAAATTCACCGCGGCAGCGCGGGTTACCCAGGGGGTCGGGAAACTCGGCACTGAAAGGGAGGCGGAAGCTGTTGGCTCCACTAGATAAGTGCCTGCTTCAGCACTCCTTGTGGGCCAGGAGGAACAGAACTGCTCCCCCACATCCTCTTAAGGAAGCCTTCGGCCTCCCCCAGCCTCGCTTGCCAGCATCCAATTGCTGACCTCTCTCCTCCCTTCCTTATCACAGCCTCTCTCCCCCCCCCGATCACAGCCCGTCTCCCCCCTCCCGATCACAGCCTCTCTCCCCCCTCCCGATCACAGCCTCTCTCCCCCCCCGATCACAGCCTCTCTCCCCCCCCCGATCACAGCCTCTCTCCCCCCTCCCGATCACAGCCTCTCTCCCCCCCGATCACAGCCTCTCTCCCCCCTCCTGATCGCAGCCTCTCTCCTCCCTCCTGATTGCAGCCTCTCTCCCCGCTCCCGATCACAGCCTCTCTCCCCCCTCCCGATCGCAGCCTCTCTCCCCCCTCCCGATCACAGCCCGTCTCCCCCCTCCCGATCACAGCCTCTCTCCCCCCTCCTGATCACAGCCTCTCTCCCCCCTCCCGATCGCAGCCTCTCTCCCCCCTCCCGATCACAGCCCGTCTCCCCCCTCCCGATCACAGCCTCTCTCCCCCTTCCCGATCACAGCCTCTCTGCCCCCTCCCGATCACAGCCTCTCTCCCCCCTCCCGATCACAGCCTCTCTCCCCCCTTCCTGATTGCGGCCCCTCTCCACTCTCCCGAATGCCAGAGACCGTCCCCTTTCTGAGTGACAATGGCTACAGAGGTACAGATGCCTTAACATAAAAGCAATATTTCAAATATGATATAACTCACAATATTGCAAGATAGGCTGAGGTGAAGAAGGCCATTCAGCACATTTAATCTCATCATTCCAATGTCAACTCTACAATCTCCCCATTACATCATCCAGCTGTTTCACAAATCAGCCCAGTGCTCTGGTCTCAAACATTCTTCTGGAAACCCATTCCAGCTGTTGATCACCTGCTGTGTAAAGAAATATTTCCCAATGTCTGTCCACAACTTGCTCTTCACAAACCTGAACCTGCGCCCTCTTTGCTTTTGTGTATCTGAAGGTTTACTTTGTCCCATTCAATTATCTTATACACCTCTGTAAGGCCCTTTATCAGTTGTCCCTTTTGGAGCCTGAAGTCCCCAAACTGATCAAGCCACTCCCTAAAGCTCATCCCACTCTGACTGGGAATCGCCCTCATTGCTCTAATCAGAAACTACAATACACTCACAAAAACAGCGATTTATTTGTACTTCTTGCAATTTAGTACACTGTATTCGCTGCTCACGATGTGGTCTCCTCTACATTGGGGAGACCAAACGCAGATTAGGTGACCGCTTTGTGGAACACCTCCGCTCAGTCCGCAAGCGTGACCCCGAGCTTCCGGTCGCCTGTCATTTTAATTCTCCGCTTCACTCCCACTCTGACCTCTCTGTCTGCAGCCTCCTACACTGTTCCAACGAAGCTCAACGTAAGCTCAAGGAACAGCACCTCATCTTTCGATTAGGCACTTTACAGCCTTCTGGACTCAACATCGAGTTCAACAATTTCAGACCATAACCTCTGGCCCCATTTTTTCAGATGGCAGCTGTTGATGATTCTGCTATATCCATCTTCACCTCATCTAGACTCATCTTTTGTTTCTTAACTTGTCCCATTACCATC
The DNA here is from genome assembly GCA_030390025.1 of Squalus acanthias. Classification (NCBI taxonomy): domain Eukaryota; kingdom Metazoa; phylum Chordata; class Chondrichthyes; order Squaliformes; family Squalidae; genus Squalus; species Squalus acanthias. The sequence continues at coordinate 252,161,939 of CM059425.1, forward strand.
TCCTTTTGCCTTGCATAGAAGCAGAGAAGATAGAGCAGGAGTAGGCCATTCGGCCCCTCGAGCCTGCTCCGCCATTTAATGAGATCATGGCTGATCATCCAAATTCAGTACCCTGTCCCTGCTTTCTCCCCATATCCCTTGATCCCTTTAGCATTAAGAAATATATCTATCTCCTTCTTGAATATATTTAATGAATTGGCCTCAACTGCCTTCTGTGGTAGAGAATTCCACAGGTTCACCACTCTCTGGGTGAAGAAATTCCTCCTCATCTCAGTCCTAAAACGGCTTACCCCTTATCCTTAGACTGTGACCTCTGGTTCTGGACTCCCCCGCCATCGGGAACATCCTTCCTGCATCTAGTCTGTCTAGTCCTGTTAGAATTTTATAAGTTTCAATCAGATCCTCTCTCATTCTTCTAAACTCTAGCGAATATAAGCCTAATCGACCCAATCTCTCTTCATACATCATTCCTGCCATCCCAGGTATCAGTCTGGTAAATCTTCGCTGCACTCCCTGCATGGCAAGAACATCCTTCCTCAGATAAGGCGACCAAAACTGCACACAATACTCAAGGTGTGGTCTCACCAAGGCCTTGTACAACTGCAGCAAGACATCCTTGCTCCTGTACTCAAATCCTCTCGCTATGAAGGCCAACATACCATTTGCCTTCTTAACCGCCTGCTGCACCTGCATGCTTACCTTCAGTGACTGGTGCACAAGGACTCCCAAATCTCGTTGCCCTTCCCCTTTTCCCAATCTATTGCCGTTCAGATAATAATATGTCTTCCTGTTTTTGCCACCAAAGTGGATAACTTCGCATTTATCCACATTATACTGCATCTGCCATGCATCTGCCCAATCACCCAACCTGTCCAAATCATACTGGAATTTCTCTGCATCCTCCTCACAGCACACACGCCCACCCAGCTTTGTGTCATCTGCAAACTTAGAGATATTACATCTAGTTCCCTCGTCTAGATCATTAATATATATTGTGAATAGCTGGGGTCCAAGGACCGATCCCTGCGGTACCCCACTAGTCACTGCCTGCCACTCGGAAAAAGACCCGTTTATTCCAACTCTTTGCTTCCTGTCTGCCAACCAGTTCTCTATCCAAGTCAGTACCTTACCCCCAATCCCATGTGCTTTAACTTTGCACGCTAATCTCTTATGCAGGACCTTATCGAAAGTCCAAATACACCACATCCACTGGTTCTCCCTTATCTATTCTACCAGTTACATCCTCAAAAAATTGCACCATCACCCTTTTTGTCATTTAATCTCTCCTGCCTTCCACCCTATCGCAGACCTTCCCTTTTGTTCTTTCCTCCCATTCCCCCTTTCCCTGCCCCTGCACTTGTTTAAAACCTGTTACATATTGAACTTTTTCCAGTTCTGACAAAAGGTTATCGACCTGAAACGTTGTTTTTCTCTCCACAGATGGTGCCTGACCTGCTGAGTATTTCCAGCATTTTCTGTTTTTATCACAAAAACATAACGGGCCTGAATTTGCAGTCAGAGGCTCCCCACGGGCAAATGCCTCCAAACTGCAAGAACAGTACGAACCACCTGAGGCTCCCGGAGGTTCGAACACTCGCGCTCCTGGGCCTCTATGCGTACGCATGCGTAAAGGCCCACGTAAGCCAGGAATGCATGCAGTTCGCAAGCGCCCCAGGGATCACGTGGGCCGGCCCAACTAATTAAATAGTGGGATCTCCATTATGCTTATGAAGATTCTAGAATCCCCAAAAGCATGAATAGGAATCCCCTAAAAAACACAATACACAACAGTTAAAGAAGAATAAATCATTACATGTTCAAAATTAATTAAAATACAATGTAATTAAACATTTAAAACAAAATCATAGAATCATAGAATGGTTACAGCACGGAAGAAGACCATTCGGCCCGTCAAGCCTGTGCCGGCTCTCTGTAAGAGTACTTCAGCTAGTCCCACTCCCCTGCCTTTCCCCATAGCCCAGCAAAGGTTTTTTTTCAGGTACTTATTGAAACATATAAGATTGTGAAGGGGTTGGATCGGGTGGATGCGGGGAGGATGTTCCCGATGACGGGTGAGACTAGAACTAGGGGACATAGTCTTAGAATAAGGGGCTGCTCTTTCAAAACTGAGATGAGGAGGAACTACTTCACTCAGAGGGTGGTAGGTCCATGGAATATGCTGCCACAAAAAGCTGTAGAAGCTACATCATTAAATAAATTTAAAACAGAAATAGACAGTTTCCTAGAAGTAAAGGGCATTAAGGGTTACGGGGAGCGGGCAGGAATTTGGACATGAGTCTAGGTTCGGATCGGTCATGGCCCTGTGGGTAGTGGAGCGGGCCCAGGGACCGTGTAGCCTGATTCTGCTCCTATTTCGTGTGTGCAATTCTGTTAGATGCAGGAGATGGTTCTGTGATAGATAGTAGATTGGCGGTTAGGATCAGATCAGCCATGATCTTATTGAATGGCGGAGCAGGCTCGAGGGGCCGATTGGCCTACTCCTGCTCCTATTTCTTATGTTCTTATGTTCTTATGTACTTATCCAATTCCCTTTTGAAAGCTGTGATTGAGTCTGCCTCCACCACCCTTTCAGGCAGTGCATTCCAGATCATAGCCATTCGCTGCATAAAAAAGTTTTTCCTCATGTTGCCTTTCGTTCTTTAGCCAATCACCTTAAATCTGTGTCCTCTGGTTCTCGATCCTTCCTTCAATGGGAACAGCTTCTCTTTATCTACCCCTCATGATTTTGAACACCTCCATCACGTCTCCTCTCAACCTCATCTGCTCTAAGGAGAACAACCGCAGCTTCTCCAGTCTATCCACATAACTGAAGTCCCTCATCCCTGGAATCATTCTCGTAAATCTTTTCTGCACCATCTCTAAGGCCTTCACATCCTTCCTAAAGTGCGGTGCCCCGAATTGGACACAGTACTCCAGTTGAGGCCGGACCAGTGTTTATACAGGTTCATCATAATTTCCACGCTTTTATACTCTATACCTCTATTCATGAAGCCCAGGATCCCACAAGCTTTTTTAGCTGCTTTCTCAAACTGCCCTGCCACCTTCAATGATTTGTGCACATATACCCCCAGGTCTCTCTGTTCATGCACCCACTTAGTTTATATTTCCTCTCATTCTTTCTACCAAAAAATATCACTTCACATGTTTCTGCATTAAATTTCACCAGCCTGTCTATGTCCTCTTGAAGTCTATCACTATCCTACTCACTGTTCACTATACTTCCAGTTTTGTGTCATCTGCAAATTTTGAAATTGTCCCCTGTACACCCACATCCAAGTCATTAATATATATCAAGAAAAGCAGTCATCCTAGTACTGACCCCTGGGGAACACCAATGTATATCTTCCTCCAGTCCGAAAAACAACCGTTCACCACTACTCTCTGTTTCCTGTCACTTAGCCGATTTCGTATCCGTGCTGCCACTGTCCCTTTTATTCCATGGGCTTCAACTTTGCTGGCAAGCCTATTGTGTGGCACTTTATCAAACGCCTTTTCGAAGTCCATGTACACCACGTCAACCGCATTGCCCTCATCAACCCTCTCTGTTACCTCATCAAAAAACTCGATCAAATTGGTTAAACACAATTTGCCTTTAACAAATCCATGCTGGCTTTCCTTAATTAATCCACACTTGTCCAAGTGACTGTTAATTTTGTCGCTGATTATTGTTTCTAAAAGCTTGCCCACTACCGAGGTAAAACTGACCGGCCAATTATTGCGGGGTTTATCTTTACACCCTTTTTTGAACAAGGGTGTAACATTTGCAATTCTCCAGTCCTCTGGCACCACCCCCATTTCTAAGGAGGATTGGAAGATTATGGCCAGTACCTCCGCAATTTCTTCCTAGACTTCCCTCAGCATCCTAGGATGCTTCCCATCTGGGCCCGGTGACTTATATACTTTAAGTACAGCCAGCCTTTCTAGTAACTCCTCTTTATCAATTCTTACCCCATCCAGTATCTCCTCTACCCCCTGCTTTACTATGTCTATGGCAGCATCCTCTTCCTTGGTGAAGACAGATGCAAAGTACTCATTTAGCACCTCAGCCATACCTTCTGCCTCCATGTGTAGGTCTCCTTTTTGGTCCCTAATTGGTCCCACCCCTCCTCTTACTACCCGTTTACTATTCATATGCCTATAGAAGACTTTTGAATTCCCTTTTATGTTAGCTGTCATTTTATTCTCATATCCTCTCTGTGCCCCTTTATTTTCTTTTTCACTTCTCCACTGAACTTTCTATATTCAGCCTGATTCTCAGATGTATTTGCAACTTGACATCTGTCATACGCGTTCTTTTTCTGCTTCATCATATTCTCTATCTGTTTCGTCATCCAGGAAATAAAATTTAAATGTTTTAAAGGGGCTAAAAATAACCTAAACTAATTTAAAGGATTTTTTATGTTTAAATAATGAAAATAAATTATTTTAATATTTATTTAAACTTTTATGCTGGTAAAAGAAGGCCTTATGCCTGCTTTGACCAGGCGTAAGAGTTTCATGGGCATTCGCTGGGCAGTAGTTGGGCAAATAGCCCAACTCTCCGCCCGCGAATGTCCATTTCCCGAGAATGTGGTGAATCTGTCGAGCTGAAACTTGACAGATCGCTAAGTGCGGGTTTTCGCGCACGCACAGCGCACGTGGAAACCTGGAATTTGCGTGGCGTTTATGGCTATGTACACGGTCCTAGGCCCCGGAAGATCCGGGCCAACATGTCTTTGGTGCCAAGTTAAGTTAATGAAAAGTTTTTGCTCTGATTTTAAAATGATAATGACACACGGGGAAAAGACTAGCCCTGCAATGTTTAGCAATATTGTAAATACATATTGCAACCAGGTAATTCTTAGCTCAGAAATGTCAAATCTCCTTTTTAACGCTGATATCGATACAGATCCCTCGTTAGAACATTGCTGTTTGTGGGAGCTTGCAGTGTGCAAATTGGCTGCCGCGTTTCCCACATTACAACAGTGACTACACTCCAAAAAAGGGAGTCAACGGTTATGGGGAGCAGGCAGGGAAGTTGAGGCCAAGATCAGATCAGCCATGATCTTATTGAATGGCGGAGCAGGCTCGAGGGGCCAAATGACCTCCTCCTGCTCCTACGTCTTATGTACGTCTTATGTTCTAGAACAAATGTTATTCCTAGTCTCAACCGAAACTTTCTTTTTGTTAACAGGGAATGTCAAATCCCAATATGAAAGAACTTGAAGCATGACCCAGCACAGCTCAGACGGGGATACACTTGTCTCTGGGTGGTAAGATTGTGGCTTTGAACTCCAAGCCAGCAAGCGAAACCATAATCGAAGGTGAGAAGTCGCACAACACCAGGTTATAGTCCAACAGCTTTATTTGAAATCATAAGCTTTTGGAGCGCTGCTCCTTCGTCAGGTGAAGTGAAGAAATGCATATGGGCACAGCATAAATAGTCAGAGAACAATGCCAGACGACTACAGTTAATCTTTCTAACTGCCCTTTATCACACCTCGGCAGAGAGACAATCACGGCAATCAAAGGTGTGGATGGTGTCCAACTGACTGACCTGGTTGGATTTGATTGCTGTGATTGTCTCTCTGCCGAGGTGTGATAAAGGGCAGTTAGAAAGATTAACTGTAGTCGTCTGGCATTGTTCTCTGTCTATTTATGCTGTGCCCATATGTATTTCTTCACTTCACCTGACGAAGGAGCAGCGCTCCGAAAGCTTGTGATTTCAAATAAAACTGTTGGACTATAACCTGGTGTTGTGCGACTTCTCACTTTTGTCCACCCCAGTCCAACACCGGCATCTCCGCATCATAATCTAAGGTAACATTCATGTGCGGTACTGGGAGAAGTGCTGCATTGCTGGAGGTGCCTTCCTTGTTCGAGATGAGATGTTAAACCAAGGGCCTTGGTCTGTTTGTTCAGGCAGATGTTTTCAATCCATGGCCTTATCAGAAAAGCAGTAGGAAATTCTCCAGTTGTTCTGACCAACATCTCCTCCTCAACCAACACCAACTAACAATGCTGAATGACAGGTGCTGCCTGACCTGCTGAGTATTTCCAGCATTTTCTGTTTTTATATCAGATTTCCAGCATCCGCAGTATTTTGCTTTTTGCAATGCTGAACAACTGTTCATTCATCTCATTGTGTGCTGCAGAATACGAGCCGGGCCTGACGACTAAACAAAGGAATTCAAAGTGTGAAGCCCTTTGGGGATGATGTTTCGATGTGACAAAGTGCTACATAAATGCAAGTATTCTTGTAATATTTATGATGCAGTTGTTTTTCCAGCTATGTCCATGGGCTTGACGTTGACAATCATTGCTTGACGATCTACACTTTGTGAAAGCTTACACAGGTCCGTAGGAAACCTGCTCAGATTGGAAATGGACTTTGACTCACCATTAAACAATAGCAAGGGAACATCAAAAAACTTTCCATTTTTTGGGGCGTTGGAAATAATTGGCCCGATTGGAATTATTGAAGAAAGTATAACACTAGTTCGAAAAAAAAAATCAGCCTCTCCGTACCTGAACGCATCAGGTCTTCCCGAATGCTTTCATAGTTGTGCCAGTCTTTTCTTTTCAGCCCGTCTGCCCAGCCATAGGAACGTTCTTCATTTGGGCCGAATGGAAACCCCTGAAAAACAGCATTCAAGTAGTTACATTTTTTTTTTACATTGTTATTCCATCTCACGTTCAACTAGATCAAAAAATAAAAGTTTGTCCCAGGGATTTGAGCTCATCACCACTGGTTAGGAGTCTATTACTAAGGAAGGATATACTTGCCTTAGAGGGAGTGCAATGAAGGTTCACCAGACTGATCCCTGGGATGAGGGGATTGTCCTATGAGGAGAGATTGAGTAGATAGGCCTATATTCTCTAGAATTTAGAAGAATGAGAGGTGATCTCATTGAAACATATAAAATTCTTAAAGGGCTTGACAGGGTAGATGCAGGGAGCATGTTTCCCCTGGCTGGGGTGTCTAGAACCAGGGGTCACAGTCTCAGAATAAGGGGTCGGCCATTTAGGACTGAGATGAGGAGAAATTTCTTCACTCAAAGGGTTGTGAATCTTTGGAATTCTCTACCCCAGAGGCTGTGGATGCTCAGTCGTTGATTTTAAGACAGAGATCGATAGATTTTTGGATACTAAGGGACTCAAGTGATATGGGGATAGTGCGGGAAAGTGGTGTTGAGGTAAAAGATCAGCCATGATCTTATTAAATGGCAGGAGCAGGTGTGAATTAATGCCAGCGACACATCCCGTGAATGAATAAAAAAAATCTGAGTAGTTAAAGAAGAATGGATCATGGTCTGTGCCACTCCAACAAGTGATTTGTTTTGCAATAATGTACATGCAGAGAACCAGTGTGATTCACTATAGCAGCCACATCAATAATCCATAGCTCACCATTTGCTGTTTCACGAACACATACAGTACTCTTTGTTTCTAAACCTGCAGCTCTCTTCCCTCATAATGATTAGAATACATAGGTGAGCATATATTTAATAATGGAAAACAACACATGAAACATGCCAGAGGTAAGAACACACTGGAAAATTTCAATGCTTGTTGTGAGATTAGACAATGCTAGAGCCAATCATTTTCTTCATAGAAGTTGTGACAAGTCATTATAGTGTGAAGACTGATGATTTGTGTGGTTTAGCAATGAGCTTTTGGAATATTAATTTTCAGATACATTCCCCCATAGCAGTGTAATTGTTTTCCCCTTCAAGTATATATACAATTCCCTTTTGAAAGTTACTATTGAATCTGCTTCCACCACCCTTTCAGGCAGCGCATTACTGATCATAACAACTCACGGCATTAAAAAAAAATTCTCCTCACCTCCCCTCTGGTTCTTTTGCCAATTATCTTGTGTCCCCTGTTTACCGACCCTCCTGCCAATGGAAACAATTTCTCCCTATCTGTCATAGGAACATTGGAACAGGAGGAAGCCATTTAGCCCCTCGAGCCTGTTCTGCCATTCAATGAGATCATGGCTGATCTGTGACCAAACTCCATACACTTAACAATTGATCTGTCAAAAACCCTCATAGAATCACTGATTTTGTAATGCAGAAGGATTCCATTCTGCCATGCCTGAGGCCACTGCTATCTCCACATTGGAACTATCTACTGTAAGTCCCTTTGCCTATGCCCTTTAATATTTTGTTTCCTCAAGTGTTCATGTGATTTCCTCTTTAATGCTGTGACTGATTTGGCTTCAATAGCCACTTATGGTGATGCATTCTATATTCTAATAAGTCTTTGCATGAAAAAAAAATCCTAACCATCCCCTTTATGCTTTCAGTACTAATCCTGAGCTTATACTCCAACCAGGGAGAAGTAATCCTTCTTCTTCTTCCTTCTTAGGCAGTCCCTCGGAACCGAGGATGACTTGCTTCCACACTAAAAATGAGTTCTCAGGTGACTGATGAGTCCAATGCGGGACCTACAGTCTCTGTCACAGGTGGAGCAGACGGTGGTTGAAGGGGTGGGTGGGTGGGGTGCTTTGGTTGACATGTGCTCCTTGCGCTGTTTGCGCTTGGCTTCCGCTTGCTCCTGGCGAAGAGACTCGAGGTGTTCGGCACCTTCCCGGATGCTTCTCCTCCACTTTGTGCGGTCTTGGGCCAGGGATTCCCAGGTGTCGGTGGGGATGTTGCACTTTTTCAAGGAGGCTTTGAGGGTGTCCTTGAAGCGTTTCCTCTGCCCACCTGGGGCTCTCTTACCGTGTCGGAGCTCCGAGTAGAGCGCTTGTTTTGGGAGTCTCGTATCGGGCATGCGGACGATGTCACCCATCCATCGGAGCTGAAAGAGCGTGGTCAAAACTTCGATGCTGGAGATGTTGGCCTGAGCGAGAACACTGACGTTGGTGCACCTATCCTGCCAGTGGATTTGCAGGATCTTGTGGAGGCAGCGTTGGTGGTACCTCTCCAGTGCTTTGAGGTGCCTGCTGTACATGGTCCATGTCTCTGAGGCATACAGGAGGGCGGGTATCACTGCTGCTCTGTAGATCCTTCACTCATTTACCATCTCACATTCCTCCATAATTTTGAACACTTCTGTCAGATTGCCCTCTTTAACCTTATTTGTTCTGGTGAATTTAACTTCTAAGACTCGATTTATAGTCAGCCCCGCTTAAGGATGCCAAACCTTTAAAAATGCTTAACTGGGGGAAGGCCAATTTCAGTGGGATGAGAACGGATCTGGCTCGGGTAAACTGGAATCAAAGATTGGCAGGCAAAACTGCAGCGGAACAATGGGCTGCCATTAAAGAGGAAATAGTTCAGGTACAGTTGAGGTACATTCCCACTAGGGAGAAAGGCAGGGCAACTACCTGGATGACGAAACAGATAGAGAATATGATGAAGCAGAAAAAGAGCGCGTATGACAGATGTCAGGTTGCAAATACATCTGAGAATCAGGCTAAATATAGAAAAGTCAGAGGAGAACTGAAAAAGAAAATAAGAGGGGCAAAGAGAGGATGTGAGAATAGAATGACAGCCAACATAAAAGGTAATCCAAAAGTCTTCTATAGGCATATAAACAGTAAAAGGGTAGTAGGAGGAGGGGTGAGGCCGATTAGGGACCAAAAAGTAGACCTGTGCATGGAGGCAGAGGGTATGGCTGAGGTGCTAAATGAGAACTTTGCATCTGTTTTCACCAAGGAAGAGGATGCTGCCATAGACATAGTGAAGGAGGAGGTAGTAGAGACACCTGATAGGATAAAAATTGATAAAGAGGAGGTATTAGAAAGGCTGGCTATACTTAAAGTAGATAAATCACCAGGAGCAGATGGGATGCATCCTAGGATGCTGAGGGAATTGAGGGAGGAAATCGCGGAGGTACTGGCCATAATATTCCAATCCTCCTTAGATACGGAGGTGGTGACAGAGGACTGGAGAACTGCAAATGTTACACCATTGTTCAAAAAAAGGTGTAAAGATAAACCCAGCAACTAAACTCCAGTCAGTTTACCCTCAGTAATCAGGGACAAAATCAACAGTCACTTGGACAAGTGTGGATAAATTAAGGAATGCCAGCATGGATTTGTTAAAGGCAAATCGTGTTTAACCAACTTGATCGAGTTTTTTGATAAGGTAACAGAGAGGGTTGATGAGGGTAATTCGGTTGACGTAGTCTACATGGATTTCCAAAAGGCTTTTGACAAAGTGCCACATAATAGGCTTGCCAGCAAAATTGAAGCCCATGGAATAAAAGGAACAGTGGCAGCCTGGATACGAAATTGGCTAAGTGACAGGAAACAGAGAGTAGTGGTGAACGGTTGTTTTTCGGACTGGAGGAAGGTATACAGTGGTGTTCCCCAGGGGTCAGGTTCTAGGACCACTGCTTTTCTTGATATATATTAATGACTTGGACGAGGGTGCACAGGGCACAATTTCAAAATTTGCAGATGACAAAAAACTTGGAAGTATAGTGAACAGTGAGGATTGAGTGATAGACTTCAGGAAGACATAGGCAGGCTGGTGAAATGGGCAGGCATGTGGCAGATGAAATTTAACGCAGAAAAGTGTGAAGTGATGCATTTTGGTAGAAAGAATGAGTAGAGGATATCTAAACTTAATGGTACAGTCCTAAAGGGGGTGCACAAACAGAGATTCCTGGGGGTATGTGTGCATAAATCATTGAAGGTGGCAGGGCAGGTTAAGAAAGCAGTTTAAAAGGCTTATGGGATCCTGGGCTTCATAAATAGAGGCATAGAGTACAAAAGTGTGGAAATTATGATGAACCTGTATAAAACACTGGTTCAGCCCCAACTGGAGTACTGTGTCCAATTCTGGTCACCACATTATAGGAAGGATGTGAAGGCCTTCGAGAGGGTGCAGAAAAGATTTACAAGAATGATTCCAGGAATGAGGGACTTCAGTTACGTTGCTAGACTGGAGAAGCTGGGGTTGTTCTCCTTGGAGCAGAGAAGATTGAGAGGAGATTTGATAAGGTGTTCAAAATCATGAGGGGTCTGGACAGGGGAGATAGAGAGAAACTGTTCACATTGGCGGAAGGGTCGAGAACCAGAGGACACAGATTTAAGGCGATTGGCAAAAGAACCAAAGGTGACATAAGAAAAAACATTTTTACGCAGCGAGTGGTTAGGATCTGGAACGCACTGCCTGAAAGGGTGGTGGAGGCAGATTCAATTTTATCTTTCGCAAGGGAGTTGGATAAGTATCTGAAGGAAAAAAATTTGCAGGGCTACGGGGAAAGGGTGGGGGAGTGGGGCTAGCTGAGAGTCGGCACGGGCTCAACGGGCCGAATGGTCTTCTTCCGCGCTGTAACCATTCTATGATTCTATGATTTGTGCACTCAGTAGCCTTCTGAGTTATACTGCCAATTTTGCACTGATGCAAAGTGGTAGTAAATGCGGCCTTAGTCTCTCACACAGTTGTATCCTCTCGTTCCTGGTGTCATACTTGGGTATCTATCCCATTTTTTTTCTATTTGGACTGAAATAGACTGAAATTCAGTCCGTATAGCTACACCATCGTCACGCCTTCTAATCTGGACTTGCTGATACGCTTTACCGAGGAGATGGATAAACGTCTGCAATGAACTTGCAACAAATTGTGTTTATCTGTGGAAGTCTCATGTAATTCTAATGTTACATTACAGAAGTCGGCAGGTTTTATTAACTCTCCGAGGGGGAAAGCTTGCTGCAAAATAATATGGATTTGGAATTGTTATTCACCTTGTCCACAAGCACTGTTCTGATTCAGTTTATTGTCTTTGCTGTATTGCCCGATACCTCCATCACATTTTCTTTTCTTTCCATTTATAGTCAGAGTGTCAGTCTTCGCTCAGTGGTAGCGCTCTTGCCTTTGAGTCAGAAGGTTATGGGTTCAAACCCTACTCTAGGGACTCGGGTTGCCAACTCTGGCTGGTTTCATCACATGACCTCCTCCCTCCAACTGCCCTGCCCCCGTGCCCACCCCATTGGTCACCCCAAATGTTTAAAAATTCATTCGTAGGATGTGCGCGCCATTGGCAAGGCCAGCATTTATTGCCCATCCCTAGTTGCCCTTGAGAAGGTGGTGGTGAGCCGCCTTCTTGAACTGCTGCAGCCCTTGTGGTGAAGGTACTCCCACAGTGCTGTTATGGAGGGAGTTCCAGGATTTTGACCCAGCGACGATGAAGGAACGGCGATATACTTCCAAGTCAGGATGGTGTGTGACTTGGAGGGGAACTTGGAGGTGGTGGTGTTCCCATGCGCCTGCTGCCCTTGCCCTTCTAGGTGGAAGAGGTCGCGGATTTGGGAGGTGCTGTCGCAGAAGCCTTGGCGAGTTGCTGCAGTGCAACTTGTAGATGGTACACCCTGCAGCCACGGTACGCCGGTGGTGGAGGGAGTGAATGTTTAAGGTGGTGGATGGGGTGCCAATCAAGCGGGCTGCTTTGTCCTGGATGGTGTCGAGCTTCTTGAGTGTTGTTGGAGCTGCACTCATCCAGCCAAGTGGAGAGTATTCCATCACACTCCTTACTTGTGCCTTGTAAATGGTGGAAAGGCTTTGGGGAGTCAGGAGGTGAGACACTCGCCGCAGAATACCCAGCCTCTGACCTGCTCTTGTTGCCACGGTATTTATGTGGCTGGTCCATTTTCACGGAGCAACACCTCCCCCTGCTAATCGGATAGTGAACAGACTCTTCATTACCCAATTAGATGGTTCTTGACTGTTAGGCAAACAACCTTTCCTTTCCCATCTCCAACATTTTTATAACTAATAAACACAAGTGTTGAACAAGTTTTTATTTGAATGCCTCTATAATTTTTCTCCCCGAGTCCCTACTAGGGACTTGAGCTCAAAATCTAGGCTGACACTCCAGTGTAGTCCTGAGGGAGTGATGCACTGTCGGAGATGCCGTCTTTCAGATGAGACATTAAACTGAGGCCCTCTCTGTCCTCTCAGGTGGATTTAAAATATCTCATGGCACTATTCGAAGAAGAGCAGGCGAATTCTCCCCAGTATCCTGAGTAACATATATCCCTCAAACAACACCGCCAAAACAGATCATTTGCCCAGTTATCTCATTGCTGTTTGTGGGACCTTACCCTGTGCAAATTGGCTGCCGCATTTGTCAACATTACACTAGTGACCACAGTTCAAAAGTACTTAATTGGCTGCAAAGCGCTTTGGGATGTCCTGAGGATGGGAAAGCGCTTTATAAATGTAACTTCTTTGGGAGAGAAATTGGGTACCTTTGTGCCTCCTGTTATCGCCTCCAGGGAGCGATAACAGGGCGGTAATCACTTACCAACCGGGCGCGGCGAGAATATCGCCTCCTGCGATATTCGGTGGGAGGCTTGCGGCGGCGGTATGGAGTTGCGCCCCGATCTCCTTCGCCCGGAGATTGTGACGTCATCGTCGTGTGCATTGCCCTGGTAGTGCCCCGCTACCGGCTACCGTCGCCGCTAACCTCACGCTGAATTTCGCATTAGCGCCGCGCCCGGGCGCTAGGGGAGTTGCGCACCGTTAGCGCCCCCTGGCGTAAGTCAACCTAATTTTTCCCCCCTTGTCTCTTTTTGTTATTCAAGGTAGTTTTCTCCGCATTCTGGGTCTGGGCCTTTTACCAGCCCTTTCACCCTAGTGTCTTGTGGTGCTGAGGACCCCAATGGCTTCATGTTGGATATTGCTCAGTTGACCAGGCAGTGCCTGTTCCTTGGACAGCAGTCGATTCGGTTTTTCGTCTCTTTTTTTATGACCTTGTTTTGCTCTCATCCTACTTTGGGATTCTTCGGGATTCTCTCATTAATCCATTAATCAGCACTCCTGGCTGGACTCCCACCTTCTACCCTCTATAAACTTGAGGTCATCCAAAACTCGGCTGCCCGTGTCCTAACTCGCACCAAGTCCCGTTCGCCCATCACCCCTGTGCTCGCTGACCTATATTGGCTCCCGGTTAAGCAACGCCTCGATTTCAAAATTCTCATCCTTGTTTTCCAATCCCTCCATGGCCTCTCGCCCCTCCCTATCTCTGTAATCTCCTCCAGCCCCACAACCCCCGAGATATCTGCGCTCCTCAAATTCTGCCCTCTTGAGCATCCCTGATTATAATCGCTCCACCATTGGCTTCTGTTGCTAAGGCCCTAAACTCTGGAATTCCCTCCCAAACCTCTCCGCCTCACTACCTCTCTTTCCTTCTTTAAGATGCTCCTTAAAATCTACCTCTTTGACCAAGCTTTTGGTCATCTGCCCTAATTTCTCCTTATGTGGCTCGGTGTCAAAATTTTCTGTCTTATAACACTCCTGTGAAGCACCTTGGGACGTTTTACTACGTTAAAGGCGCTATATAGATACAAGTTGTTGTTGTTCAGTCAGATCTGTCATTCCGATTTGCACACTAATTCATATTTCTTTTTAATCTTGGCCAGAAAGAAAACATATAAATAAAACAGAAAAGGTCGCATTTTGCTTTTCTGCGCCTCATATTTGCAACACGAATGTAGAAAATGATAGCAGTAACATAAATCATTAAAACAAAGACACGCTGCATTTTTGTAGTTGACAGCCAATTTGGTGGAAGTGTTGTGCGTTGCGTGCAGCTGTGAAACCAGCTGTTGACAGTCCTGCTTCTAACAGCCGAGAGGTCATCTCAGGACGCCCACGCTGAATCTTAATTAGCTGGGAGTGACAGTGTGATTTATAATATTTATTGTGCATTTACTTTGTCGGCTGGAGAAAGGAGCTCAGCTTTTACAAGTGAGACGTGCAACTTTGTAGGTAGCTTCACTTTTAGTTTCATGACAAACGAGCTGAGTTCTGTCCCTTACGACGGCAGCTGTCCTGCGGTAGTGCTGACAGTGAGTCGGGGGATAGGCTGCTTTGCAACCGCAGGGATGCCATCTACAAAATGTGAGGGGAAAGCGTGACGGAGAAAGTGTGACATGGGAGGTGTGACAGGAAGTGAGCATGACACTTACAGTGACACTGAGGGAAAGGTAGCATAGTTGTTACGTTACTGGGCTAGTAATCCAGTGGACCTGGACTAATGATCCGTGAGACGCGAGTTCGAATCCCACCACGGCAGCTGGGGAATTTAAATTCAGTTAATTAAATAATGAGTGACCATATAACTACCGGATTGTTGTAAAAACCCATCTGGTTCACCAATGCCCTTTAAGGAAGGAAATCTACTTTCCTTACCCAGTCTGGCCTATATCCAGACCCACAGCAATGTATTTGGCTCTTATCTACCCTCTGAAATGGCCTAGCAAGCCACTCAGTTGTATAGGGATGAGCAATAAATACTGGGCTTGCCAGCGATGCCCACATCCCGCGAATGAATTTTTAAAAGTACACGCTATGCACAAGACATTTAATATAATGATAGATCTCACAAGTAGGAAAGTCATGTTAAAAGCACAAGTCATTGTGACCCTCTTGTTGGATTCCCAAGATCCCTTTTTGTCTGGCAGGACAAGGTCACCCACAACCCGAGGCCGCAGACGGTGACCGGTGAAGCCCAAGGCCATCTGCAGGTCCTTTCCCCACTCGAGATAAGGCAGCTGCCATGGAAGCTCAGACTGCTGCCACCGTTGCTCGGGGTGGGGGGCGGTGGCGGGGGGGGCGCGGGTCCAGTGTTGACAGGCGCTTCTTGAGACTCACATCACTCCTGCACTCTGTTCTCACATAGAGCAGCAGCAGTGCTGAGGTGCAGCCCCCAGGAGAGTGGCCTTGGCTCCATGGGAAAAGCACCTGTTCTATTCTCTCAGGAAAAAAAGAAAGACTTGCATTTATATAGACCCTTTCATAACCTCAGGACATCCCAAAGCACTTCACAGCCAATGAAGTACTTTTGAAGTGTAGTCACTGTTGCAATGTAGGAAACGTGGCAGCCAATTTGTGCACAGCAAGCTCCCACAAACAGCAATGTGATAATGGGCCAGATAAATCTGCTTTAGTAATGTTTGTTGAGGGATAGGTATGACCAGGATACCGGGGAAAACTCCCCCGCTCGTCTTCTGATAGTGGCCGTGGGATCTTTTACGCCCACCTTGAAAGAGCAGACGGGGCCTCGGTTTAACGTCTCAGCCGAAAGACGGCACCTCCGACAGTGCAGCACTCCCTCAGCACAGCACTGGGAGTGTCCGCCTAGATTACATGCTTACTCTCTGGAGTGGGACTTGAACCCACAACCTTCTAACTCAGAGACGAGAGAGCGACACACTGAGCCACGGCTTACACCATTTAAGTGCGTGTCCTGATGCTTGTCTACCCAATATTTTACAGATATCAGACTGTTATCTATTTCTTGCAGGTGCACTGTTACAATAAAACTATATGGTTTGGCTCAATTCAGAGATAGTAGAGAAGGACAACAAGCCCTATTACCCATACTTCTCCATCACATCCAATCATCACAAGGAGTCCCACTCCAGAAACTTGGGCACAAAAAGCTAGGCTGACACTCCAGTGCAGTGCTGAGGGAGTGCTGCTCTATCAGAGGTGCCGTCTTTTGGATGAGACGTTAAACCGAGGCCCCGTCTGCTCTCAGGTGGATGTAAAAGATCCCATGGCACTATTTCGAAGAAGAGCAGGGGAGTTCTTCCCGATGCAATGGCCAATATTTATCCCTCAATCAACATCACTAAAACAGATTATCTGATCATTATCACATTGCTGCTGTTTGTGGGAGCCTGCTGTGCGCAAATTGGCTGCCGCGTTTCCGACATTACGACAGTGACTACACTTCGAAAGTAATTCATTGGCTAAAGCATTTTGGGACCATGTATTTGAAAGGATTGTTCCCAGTCTAGTTTCTCCATCTCCCCTGAAGAGCAGTGGAGTTATCCCTCGTGTCCTGGCCAATATTTATCCCTCAACCAGCATCGCTAAAATCAGATTATCTGGTGAATATCACATTGCTGTTTGTGGGAGCTTGCTGTGCGAAAATTGGCTGCCGCGTTTTCCTTACCTTACAACAGTGACTACACTTAAAAAAAAAAGTACTTCATTGGCTGTAAAGCGCTTTGGGACATCCTGAGGTCATGAAAGGCGCTATCGAAATGCAAATCCTTTATGTCTTTCTTTGTATCTTAAGGTTCCCTCTTAGATCACTCCTTTTGAGGCTACAGAGCCCTACTTTATTCAATCATTCCTCAGAGATCTACCCTCAAACACCAGATATCAGCCTTATTGCCCCTTTTTCACGTGAAGCTGAACTGCACACAATACTTAATGTGTGGTCTGACCAGAACATAGAAACATAGAAACATAGAAGATAGGAGCAGGAGTAGGCCATTCGGCCCCTCGAGCCTGCTCCGCCATTTAATGAGATCATGGCTGATCATCCAAATTCAGTACCCTGTCCCTGCCTTCTCCCCATATCCCTTGATCCCTTTAGCCTTAAGAAATATATTTAACTCCTTCTTGAATATATTTAATGAATTGGCCTCAACTGTCTTCTGTGGTAGAGAATTCCACAGGTTCACCACTCTCTGGGTGAAGAAATTCCCCCTCATCTCAGTTCCTGTTGAATCATAGAATCATAGAATGGTTACAGCACAGAAGGAGGCCATTTGGCCAGTTGAGCCCGTGCCGGCTCTCTGCAAGAGCACTTCAGCTAGTTCCTTTCCCCGTAGCCCTGCAAATTTTTTTCTTTCAGGTACTTAACCAATTCCCTTTTGAAAGCCACGATTGAATCTGCCTCCACCACCCTTTCAGGCAGTGCATTCCAGATCCTAACCACTCGCAGCGTAAACATTTTTTTCCTCATGTTGCCTTTGGTTCTTTTGCCAACCACCATAAATTTGTGTCCTCTGGTTCTCGACCCTTCCGCCAATGAGAACAGTTTCTCTCTATCTACCCTGTCCAGACCCCCTCATGATTTTGAACACCTCTATCAAATCTTCACTCAACCTGCTCTGCTCCAAGGAGAACAACCCCAGCTTCTCCAGTCTAACCTTGTTAATTAGACTTGACAAAGTTTGAAAAGAGAAATTATATCCGCATCGAACTTGGAAGGAACTGGGCAGTGCAGTGATTTAGCATACTGACCTCTCACTTTCACAACCTGAGTTTGACCCACGCTAGCTGTAAGTGTCCTACACAAAAGCAGCTTGGACAGGCTTATTCAAGTTTCAAGTGGATGCGCACCTATAGAATTCAAAAATCCTTTAACTCGGCACTAAGTTGGCAATCTCACGGAAAGCGATCCCAAAGGTAGCCTTGTGTGAGATGTTGCAGTACCAACTTTCTTCCAATCCTTGTGTATACGGGAAGAAGTGCAATTCTCGTCTCCTATGAGCATAAATGTTCGCCTTTACATGTTCTATGTTTGAGATAGTGTGCCCAAGATTAATAATGAGTTACTGTATGAGTTATAAACCACCAGGAATTATGTGGGAGGCTCAACATGTTGCCTGACTACTTATAAAAGGGGGGGATGTCAATTCAACAACAACTGGTATTTATAAAGCGCCTTTAACGCAGTAAAACGTCCCAAGGTGCTTCACAGGAGTATTTTAAGACAAAAAAATTGACACCGAGCCACATCAGGATAAATTAGGGCAGATGCATCTGTCCACCGCACAGTCACTGTGGAGACGAAGTCCCGTCTTCACACTGAGGACGCCCTCCATCGTGTTGTGTGGCACTACCACCGTGCTAAATGGGAGAGATTCAGAACAGATCTAGCAGCTCAAAACTGGGCATCCATGAGGCGCTGTGGGCCATCAGCAGCAGCAGAATTGTATTCCACCACAATCTGTAACCTCATGGCCTGGCATATCCCTCACTCTACCATTACCATCAAGCCAGGGGACCAACCCTGGTTCAATAAGGAGTGTAGAAAAGCATGCCAGGAGCAGCACCAGGCGTACCTAAAAATGAGGTGCCAACCTGGGGAAGCTGCAACACAGGACTACATCCATGCTAAAAAGCAGAAGCAGCATGCTATAGACAGGGCTAAGCGATCCCACAATCAACAGATCAAATCAAAGCTCTGCAGTCCTGCCACATCCAGTCGTGAATGGTGGTGGACCATTAAACAGCTAACGGGAGGAGGAGGCTCCATGAATATCCCCATCCTCAATGATGGTGGAGTCCAGCACGTGAGTGCAAAAGACAAGGCTGAAGCGTTTGCAACCATCTTCAGCCAGAAGTGCCGAGTGGAAGATCCATATCGGCCTTCTCCCGAGGTCCCCACCATCACAGAAGCCAGTCTTCAGCCAATTCGATTCACTCCACATGATATCAAGAAATGGCTGAGCGCACTGGATACAGCAAAGGCTATGGGCCCTAACAACATCCCGGCTATCGTGCTGAAGACTTGTGCTCCAGAACTAGCCGCGCCTCTAGCCAAGCTGTTCCAGTACAGCTACAACACTGGCATCTATCCGACAATGTGGAAAACTGCCCAGGTATGTCCTGTCCACAAAAAACAGGACAAATCCAGACCAGCCAATTACCGCCCCATCAGTCTACTCTCAATCATCAGCAAAGTGATGGAAGGTGTCATCGACAGTGCTATCAAGCGGCACTTACTTACCAATAGCCTGCTCACTGATGCCCAGTTTGGGTTCCGCCAAGACCACTCGGCACCCGACCTCATTACAGCCTTGGTCCAAACATGGACAAAGGAGCTGAATTCCAGAGGTGAGGTGAGAGTGACTGCCCTTGACATCAAGGCAGCATTTGACCGAGTGTGGCATCAAGGAGCCCTAATAAAACTGAAGTCAATGGGAATCGGGGGGAAAACTCTCCACTGGCTGGAGTCATACCTAGTACAAAGGAAGATGGTTGTGGTGATTGAAGGTCATTCATCACAGCCCCAGGACATTGTTGCAGGAGCTCCTCAGGGCAGTATCCTAGGCCCAACCATCTTCAGCTGCTTCATCAATGACTTTCCCTCCAACATAAGGTCAGAAATGGGGATGTTCGTTGATGACTGCAGTGTTCAGCGCCATTCACAACTCCTCAGATAATGAAGCAGTCCATGCCCGCATGCAACAAGACCTGGACGATGTTCAGGCTTGGGCTGATAAGTGGCAGGTAACATTCATGCCACAGAAGTGCCAGGCAATGACTATCTCCAACAAGCGAGAGTCTAAACACCGCCGCTTGACATTCAATGGCATTACCATCACCGAATCCCCCACCATCAATATCCTGGGGTCACCATTGACCAGAAACTTAACTGGACCAGCCACATAAATACTGTGGCAACAAGAGCAGGTCAAAGGCTAGGTATTCTGCAGCGAGTGTCTCGCCTCCTGACTCCCCAAAGCCTTTCCACCATCTACAAGGCACAAGTAAGGAGTTTGATGGAATACTCTCCACTTGCCTGGATGAGTGCAGCTCCAACAACACTCAAGAAGCTCGACTCCATCCAGGACAAAGCAGCCCGTTTGATTGGCACGCCATCCATCACCTTAAACATTCACTCCCTCCACCACCGGCATACCGTGGCTGCAGTGTGTACCATCTACAAGATACACTACAGCAACTCACCAACGCTTCTTCGGCAGCACCTCCCAAACCCGCGACCTCTTCCACCTAGAAGGACAAGGACAGCAGACACATGGGAACACCACCACCTCCAAGATCCCCTCCAAGTCACACATCATCCTGACTTAGAAGTATATCGCTGATCCTTCATCGTCGCTGGGTCAAAATCCTGGAACTCCCTACCTAACAGCACTGTGGGAGTACCTTCACCACAGGGACTGCAGCAGTTCAAGAAGGCAGCTCACCACCACCTTCTCAAGAGCAATTAGGGATGGGCAATAAATGCTGGCCTTGCCAGCGATGCCCACATCCCATAAAAACAAATTTTTAATAAAAGGTGACCAAAAGCTTGGTCAAAGAGGTAGGTTTTAAGGAGCGTCTTAAAGGAGGAAATTCAATAGTGAAAGCTGTGTTCGCTGAATATAATGAACAAGTTTACTTTCAGGTTGAATAATAAAGAGACGTTGAGACACAGCAAGTTACTGAAAGTACAATATTTAGAAACAGTCAAGAAAAAAAATCAGTCCATAAGTAATTAAAATGCCCTTTTTAAAATGTATTTCTTACATGACCTGATAAATATCAGGACCTTTGGGTGAAAGTCTTTTTGTAGGTTTTCATAATGAATGGATGATGCAAATTTCCGTGGAGCTCAGGTCTCTAGCCAGAACTAAAATCGTGAGAGAATTCTCCTGTACTTAAACAGTCTGAAGGCGACTGAAGAGCTGAGTTGTCTAAACATCCCTGATTAAAAGTATAATGTTGTGAAGTATTGTGTATGATGGAAATGCCAGGCTATTTCCACATTGTCTCAGTCTCAGATGCTTTATGCGTCAGCTAACTTTGAATTGGCGCCTAATTCAATTTGCACCTAAACCAAAGGCCATGTATCCTGACTAATCTCCAGAGCAAACAACGGTGTCTATTGACACCACTGTGTCAGCCAATCAGTTGGAGACGAGGCGGGGCGGAACTCATAGAGTCATGGATAGAGTCATCGAGTTATACAGCACAGAAAGAGGCCCTTCGGCCCATCGTGTCTGCGCCGGCCATCAAGCCCTGTCTATTCTAATCCCATTTTCCAGCACTTGGTCCGTAGCCTTGTATGCTATGGCGTTTCAAGTGCTCATCTAAATGCTTCTTGAATGTTGTGAGGGTTCCTGCCTCTACCACCCTTTCAGGCAGCAACTCACAGCAAACAGTCTATTTTTCAGCAAACGAAGCAAACAGTAAATCAAACAAAGTCTATTTACAGTGTCTATTTAAAAAATAGTCTCTAGGAACTGCAGCAAACAGAACTCATGACCAAAACTACGGCAACGTCTCCCGATAAAAGCAGGGTGATTTCTTCAGCAAGATGCAGTGAGTGGAGGATAGTTACATAATACAAATGAAATGCATAAAATCAATCCCAGTCACCTCTAGCAGTGCAGACTCCAGGACTGATTGAAGGGGGAATTACCAAGGCCCTGTCTGCTCTCTCGGGTGGACGTAAAATATCCTACAATACAATTAGAAGAAGAGCAGGGGGGGCATCCCCGGTGTCCTGGTCCAATATTTATCCCTCAATTACCATCACTAAAACAGATTATCTGGTCATTATCACATTGCTATTTGTGGGAGCTTGCTGTGCGTAAATTGGCTGCTGCATTTCCCACATTACAACAGTGACTACGCTTCAAAAAAGTACTTCATTGGCTGTAACGAGCTTTGCGACGTCCGGTGGTCGTGAAAGGTGCTTTCTTTCTTTTCCTTTTTACCAAATCACCTCCATTCTGGCCAGGAATAGTGGTGCCACTATATGCAGCCAAGAAACAACCTGGCCTGGGTCCTGGAGATAATTAGTCTCCAGGCTTCACTTTGAAATTGATAAAGGAACGACAACTTCCATTCTACCTCGAGCTATTTCAGAACGATACGCGGTACAATATAGAATTTACCCTCTATATCCTTTCACATCTCACAGGATATGGCCTGCCACTGTACAAATCCCAGGAGCAGATCCACTGACTGCCTACCTACATTCTCAAGTGTGGGCTCTTGTGTGGTACGGGGGACCAATATGAAGAGGCAAAGGGGAAGAAGGAATACAGAGACAAAGAAGACCAAAGCAAAATAGGGCATTCGCAAACAAATTCAAAGCAGCCTCAATTCAGGTCAGTTCCAATTCTGAATTCAAGATGACTTCCTTTCCTGGGTGGGCCTCGCATAGAGGCTGTCTTTCAAAAATCTTTGGATGAAAATATCTGCAACACTTGTGATAAAAAAATTAGCTTCTGGGCGTTAAATGTGCTATTGCTGATATCGCTCGGGATCATTTTGCATTTTGAATGACTTTCAGTTGTAAGATATTAGCACTCAAGCAGAAAATTACCAGGGAATCTGATAATTGTAGGCCACATTAAGTGCATCAAGCAGAGCAATAATTTTGCATCATTTGTTGACCACTGTATATATGTGAAATTGAGGCACATTTGAAGTGGGATTTAATGGAGCAAGCTTTCAAAGAACTGCATTAAATCAGTTTGAACTACTAATTGTGAGACAATATAGATAATTATGAAGAGTGAATACCGTATATTAGTTGGTATGATCTATAATTTTGCTTTTATCTCTTGAGTCAACATTGCTCAAAATCTAGGCTTAAAACTTCAATGCAGTGCTGAGGGAGTGCTGCACTGTCGGAGGTGCCGTCTTTCGGATGAGACGTTAAACTGAGGCCCCGTCTGCTCTCTCAGGTGGACATAAAAGATCCTGTGGCACTATTTTGAAGAAGAGCAGGGGAGTTCTCCCCGGTGTCCTGGCCAATATTTATCCCTCAACCAACATCACTAAAACTCTGGTCATTATCTCATTGCTGTTTCTGGGACCTTGCTGAGAGGGCAGACGGGGCCTCGGTTTAACGTCTCATCCGAAAGGCGGCACCTCCAACAGTGCGGCGCTCCCTCAGCACTGCACTGGATTGTCAGCCTATATTATGTGCTCAAGTCTCTGGAGTGGGACTCTGAACCCACAACCTTCTAACTCAGAGGTGAGACTGAACGACAGCTGACGTTTATGCAGATATTCATACAATTGATTGATTCACAGGAGGGTTAGGAAGACAACATAGAGACCACAATGGGGCAGTTTATGACTGAAGCACCATTGTGTTGAAGGAGTGGGTCAGACAGAGTATACATGTGTAAAAGCAAAATAGCTAATTCTTAGGTTCTTAAGGAATTAGATTTCTTGTATTCCCACATGTCAGGGGGATTTTAACTTTGGTCGGCCGGCCAGCAGACTGCCCGATACCTGCAGAGGGAGGCCTGGTCCGGCCTAATTAACATACATCGACCAGACTGCACGACCCGAGCAGGGTCCCACTGCATTGGAAGGCCTGGAGGTCAATCTGACTGGCAGAAATATCGGTCGGCGGGGGGGGGCGGGGGGGTCGGGATCATGGGGGGAAGGGGAGGGGTTGAGAGCCCGAGATGACAGCGGTCCGCATTATTCTTATGGAGCCCAGTGGAGCAGTCCTGCCCCAACATAAGAACATAAGCAATAGGAGCAGGAGTCGGCCATTCGGCCCCTCGAGCCTGCTCCGCCATTCAATGAGATCACGGCTGATCTTCGACCTCAACTCCACTTTCCTGCACTATCCCCATATCCCTTGATTCCCTTAATATCCAAAAATCTATCGATCTCTGTCTTGAATATACTCAACGACTGAGCCTCCACAGCCCAAAGAGTCACCACCCTCTGAGTAAAGAAATTTCTCCTCATCTCAGTCCTAAATGGCCGACCCCTTATTCTGAGACTGTGACCCCTGGTTCTAGACTCCCCAGCCAGGGGAAACATCCTCGCAGCATCCACCCTGTCAAGCCCTGTAAGAGTTTTGTATGTTTGAATGAGATCGCCTCTCATTCTTTTGAACTCCAGAGAATATTGGCCGAGTCTACTCAATCTCTCCTCATAGGACAATCCCCCCCCATCCCAGGAACCAGTCTGGTGAAGACTTACTCTTCCTCTTGGAGGCCATGTTTCATCCAGCAGACCGCCCATGCTACCGCCCCACCCAGTAGCCAATTAAGATGCACCCAGGACCTCTGTACGTCACAGGACCCCAATTTGCATGGATTCACAAGGCTCCTGTCTGATTCAGACAAACGTCCTCGGCCGCCCATGAAAGCCCCGGAAGCAGTATGGTGGCGGGAGGGAAACGAGCGGGAATGAGACAGGGTGGGTGGAGGGGTAACTCTACTGCTGCGATTGTAATTCCACTTCCGCCCTGGGTGAGGGAGTTAAAATTGCCCCTTTTTCAACTCTAGCAGACTTCTTTACCCAGAGAGTGGTGAGAATGTGGACCTCGCTACCACAGGGAGTAGTTGAGGCGAATAGCGTAGATGCATTTGAGGGGAAGCTGGATCAGTACATGAGGGAGAAAGGAATAGAAGGGTATGCTGATCGGGTGAGATGAAGTTGGGTGGGAGGAGGCTCATGTGGAGCATAAACACTGACTTAAACCAATTGGGCCGAATGGCCTCTTTCTGTGCTGTAAACTCTATGTAAAATATATTGACTTCAAGCCAGAATAAAGAAGATTCATTATCTCATTTCTTTTTCATTTGGCCTCTAACATATGCTTTCAAAGTGTCCCATAAAGCACAGCATCTGCACTGCTTCCTGTGTAGGTGTCCATGTGTAATTAAATGCATTTTATATATTGGGAAGTATTGTAACTTTGAAGCTGTATTAAGCCCTTGTCTAGGTTTCATAGGTACCATCTGTCAGGGACAAGCTTACAGATACTGAGAGGGTTTTAACATTCTCATGGTACCTATGTCTGATTTTGTCATTACAGACCCTGGGATCATACTATATCTGAAAACAGGAGAAATAGATTGATTAGAATTACATAGAATTTACAGCAGAGAAACAAGCCG
The DNA here is from genome assembly GCA_030390025.1 of Squalus acanthias. Classification (NCBI taxonomy): domain Eukaryota; kingdom Metazoa; phylum Chordata; class Chondrichthyes; order Squaliformes; family Squalidae; genus Squalus; species Squalus acanthias. Next base: position 252,187,326 of record CM059425.1, read on the forward strand.
TTCGGCCCAACCAGTCCGTGACGGCATTTATGCTCCTCTCGAGCCTCCTCCCACCCCTTTTCATCTAACTCACTCAGCATACCCTCCTATTCCTTTCTCCCTCATGTGTTTATCCAGCTTCCCCTTAAATGAGTCTGTGCTATTCGCCTCAACCACTCCCTGTGGTAGTGAGTTCCACATTCTCACCACTCTCTGGGTAAAAAAGTTTCAGCTGTGGCACATTTGCCTCTGAGTCAGAAGGTCCTGGGGTTCATAGTCCCACTCCAGGGACTTGACCACATAAATCTAGGCTGACACTCCCAGTGCAGTGCTGAGGCAGTGCTGCACTGTTGGAGGTGCCGTCTTTCGGATGAGACGTTAAACCGAGGTCCCTTCTGCTCTCTCAGGTGGCACTATTTCGAAGAAGAGCAGGAGAGTTATCCCCGGTGTCCTGGGCCAATATTTATCCCTCAATCAACATAACAAAAACATATTATCTGGTCACTATCACATTGCTGTTTGTGGGAGCTTGCTGTGCGCAAATTGGCTGCTGCGTTTCCCACATTACAACAGTGACTACACTTCAAAAGTACTTAATTGGTTATAAAGCGCTTTGGGACGTCCGGTGGTCATGAAAGGCGCTATAGAAATGTAAGTCTTTCTTTCTATAAATGCCACGGTTCCTACATTACAACAGTGACTACACTTCAAAAGTACTTAATTGGTTATAAAGCGCTTTGGGACGTCCGGTGGTCATGAAAGGCGCTATAGAAATGTAAGTCTTTCTTTCTATAAATGCCACGGTTCCTACATTACAACAGTGACTACACTTCAAAAGTAAACGTAAAATACTGCCGATGCTGGAAATCTGAAATAAAAGCAGGAAATGCTGGAAGCACTCAGCAGGTCAGGCAGCATCTGAGGAACATCTTTCGATTAAGCACTTTACAGACTTGCGGCCTCAACATTGAGTTCAACGACTTCAGATCATAACCATCGCTCTCATTCTCTCAGACAGCAGGTGCTGGTACTGATTCTGCAGTTGTCATTGACGTTGCCTCTAGAGACGCCTTTTATTTCTTTACTTGCCCCGTTACCACCTCCTTTTTCTTGCACCATCATCCCTTTTGTGATTTAATCACTCACCTCACCCTATCGCAGACCTTCCCCTTCGTTCTGTCCTCCCCTCCCCCCTTTCCCCTTGGCTCTGTGCCTGCGTAAAAAAATGTTGAATCTCTCAACTTCTTCCAGTTTGGATGAAAGGTCAGCGACTTGAAACCTCAACTCTGTTGTCCCTCTCCACAGATGCGGTCCGACCGGCTGAGCGTTTCCATCATTTCCTCTTCTTATTTCACACTTCAAAAGTACATTGGCTGCAAAGCGCTTTGGGACGTCCTGTGGTTGTGAAAGGTGGCCCATAAATGTAAGTTCTTTCTTTCTTTGCTAAGACAGCAGATGGACAACCTGAAATAAAAACAGAAAATGCTGGAAAACGCTCAGCGGGCCAGGCAGCATCTTTGGTGAGAGAAACAGAGTTAACGTTTCAGGTGGATGACCCCTTCGTCAGAAAGGCTGATGGACAACCTGCTCCCATCTCTCCGGCAATGCCTGACCGAGGGTCCCACCCCGGTCTTCGCTTTGAGGTGCTGGTTTTTTTTTTTGGAGCCACTGTCTATTCCGAGTATTTCCTACTTTTAGTGTAGATTTACAGCATTCACATTTTCTTTCTTCTTCTCACAAGTGAATCTGGGTTGGGTTGTTCATCGGGAGTCACAGGTTATATTGTTGCAAGAAAAAAAGAAAGACTTGCATTTATATAGCGCCTCTCACAATGTCCCAAAGCGCTTTACAGCCAGCCTTTGAAGTGTAGTCACAGTTGTAATGGAGGAAACGTGGCAGCCAATTTGCGCACAGCAAGCTCCCACAAACACCAATGTAGCAATGTGATAATGACCAGATGATTTGTTTTAGTGATATTGATTGAGGGATAAATATTGTCCAGGACACCGGAGATAACTCCCCTGCTCTTACATAAGAACATAAGAAATAGGAGCAGGAGTAGGCCATTCGGCCCTTCGAGCCTGCTCCGCCATTCAATGAGATCATGGCTGATCTTCTGCCTCAATTCCATTCACCAGCCCTATCTCCATATCCCTTGATGCCCTTACTAGTCAGAAATCTATTGACTTCTGTTTTGAATATACCCAATGACTGAGCCTCCACAGCCCTCTGGGGGAGAGAATTCCAAAGATTCACCACCCTCTGTGTGAAGAAATTTCTTCTCATCTCAGTCCTGAATGGTCTACCCTTTATCCTGAGGCTGTGGCCCCTGGTTCTAGACTCCCCAGCCAAGGGAAACATTCTCCCAGCATCCACCCTATCAAGCCCTGTAATAATTTTGTATGCTCCAATGAGATCCCCTCTCATTCTTCTGAATTCAAGAGAATACAGGCCTAGTTTACTCAGTCTCTTCTCATACGACAGTCCCGCCATCCCAGGAATCAATCTTGTGAACCTTCGTTGCACTCCCTCTATGGCAAGTATATCCTTCCTTAGGTAAGGAGACCAAAATTGTACACAGTACTCCAGGTGTGGTCTCACCAAGGCCCTATATAATTGGAGTAAGACTTCTTTACTCCTGTACTCAAATCCTCTTGTAATGAAGGCCAGCATACCATTTGCCTTCCTAATGGCTTGCTGCACCTGCACATTCACTTTCAGTGACTCATGTACAAGAACACCCAGGTCCCTTTGAGCATCTGCATTCCCCAATCTTTCACCATTTAGGAAATACTCTGCCTTTCTGTTTTTTTCTACCAAAGTGGATAACTTCACATTTATCCACATTATATTCCATCTGCCATGTTCTCGCCCAGTCACTGAGCCTGTCGAGGTCCCCTTGAAGCCTGTTCACATCCTTTTCGCAACTGACACTGCCACCTAGCTCTGTGGTCATCAGCAAATTTGGAAATGTTACATTTAGTCCCCTCATCCAAATCATTGATATAGATTGTGAATAGCTGGGGCCCAAGCACCGATCCTTGCAGTACCCCTCTAGTCACAGCCTGCCATCCTGAAAAAGACATGTTTATCCCAACTCTTTGTTTTCTGTCTGGTAATCAATTCTCAATCCATGCTAGTATATTACCCCCAATTCCATGTGCCCTAATTTTGTTCACCAACCTCTTGTGTGGGATGTTATCGAAGGCCTTCTGAAAATCCAAATACACCACATCTACCGGTTCCCCTTTGTCTACTTCATTAGTTACATCCTCAAAGAACTCCAATAGGTTTCCCTTTCATAAATCCATGTTGACTCTGCCCAATCTTACTATTAGTTTCTAAGTGCCCAGTTATTGCATCCTTTATAATAGATTCCAGCATTTTCCAACTACTGATGTGAGCTAACAGATCTGTAGTTCCCCGTTTTCCCTCTTCCTCCTTTCTTAAATAGCGGGGTTACATTTGCTGTCCTCCAATCTGCAGGAACCGTTCCAGAATCTATAGAATTTTTGAAGATGACAACCAATGCGTCCACTATCCCAATGGCCACCTCTTTCAAAACCCTAGGATGTAGGTCATCCGGTCCTTGAGATTTATCTTCTTCAAAATAGTGCCATGCAATGTTTTACACCCATCTGAGAGAGCAGACAGGGCCTCAGTTTAATGTCTCATCGAAAGACGACACGTCCGACAGTGCAGCACTCCCAGAGCACCGCACTGGAGTGTCAGCCTAGATTTTTGTACTCCAGTCTCTGGAGTGGGACTTGAACCCACAACTTCTGAATCAGAGGCAGGAGTGCTAACCACGGTTGAAATAGAGGGGAGCTGGGGTGTGGAAGTGGTGGAGAGGTGCAGATCTCCAGTGAAAGAAGTTAGAAAGAGATTTTCAAGACACTTATCGGCAGACCGTGAAAGCAAGAGCCTTTTGATGGGTTTCTTGAAAATTAATTAGTGTTTCCCGTACTCACTGTAGCTGTACAAACAAATATTCATGTCAGCAATAATTGTTTTCAAATTCTCCGTATAAACAGAAGGCTCAGGTGCGCTGATCAACACTCTCTGTCTGTCTCTCTTTCAACAGTCTCTACCTCTGAAGTAAAAAATAAAAGCAATTAAAAATAGTTTCCTCAAAAGTTTCTAAAATTCGTGGTGCTACTTGTTTTAAAATCATTTGGAGAAACAAAAACATACATAGACTGAGGAAAGACAAATTTGCAGTTGCACTTTGAGGGTTGTAATGATGCTTTCTGCCAGATTCTCCTTACAGTATGCACCCACACTGTGTCATGCCGACAACTGCAGGCGTAGATTTAGCGGGCAAACTCCCTTCAACTGACAGAGTGATAGACCTGGTAAGATTATCAACCTCAAACCCAGGCCTCCGAGTAAAACTACTATAGAAGGCACTCAAGCACACTTAATGATGTTACTATGAAATATGATTTAAAAGTTTTTTTTTTATCATGCTACAAATCTTATTGTGAATCCTGGATATTTGGGTTTTTGAGAAAGAAAAATGGTGAATGAAGATTTTTGCAAAAAAAAAAAAAATTCCATTTTGAGCAGTTGAATTGCGTCAGCGTGCTAAGAGGTGCGAGAGTAACATTAGTTCGGCCCCACGGTACTTAATGAGTCACATAACGTGATCCACACACTGCAACCCGTGCAATACCAGATATAGATAGACAGATGTATGTGCTGCTGGGCCTATCATCACCTTACGGCTGATCGATGGCGACGTGCCGGTGACATACGATGACTCAACCTTCAATTTTCTGCTTCTTGCTCTGGAGATGTGCTTGCATTCCACTCCACATCGCTCACCGATGGAGCCACTCAGGCAAAGACAATCATGCATATTCGTGAAGGATGGGTGCAAAGTCAGATTCTGCCAGTCGTAAGCTCATTGTATGATTGTAGATGAGGAATGCCGTTTGGCACATGTTTTTTCATCCATACAGAATAATCCTGATGTCCCTCCATTGCAGCGTCCAGTTGAGTCTTAAATGGTTCCAGGGTTTTCTCCTCTGTATCCATGCTGACTGCTGCTTACTAATTTATTATTGTATTGATAATCTACAAGTTTACACCTGATAATTTATTCCATTATTTTACACAGGATGGAAGTAAGGCTTGTCTCGGCCGTGCCTTCAGGTGCCTGGGCCCTAAGCTCTGGAATTCCCTCCCTAAACCTCTCCGCCTCTCCACCTCTCTCTCTTCACCTTTAAGACACTCCCTAAAACCTACCTCTTTGACCAAACTGTCCAAACATCTCCTTATGTGGCTCGGTGTCAAATTTTGCCTGATAACGCTCCTGTGAAGCTTCTTGGGATGTTTTACTATGTTAAAGGTGCTACATAAATGTAAGTTGTTGTTATGTCTGATATGTCACCAATTTTGAAAATATCGCCACCGCATTAGCCTGTTTCCAATCTCCTGGTACCTTCCGTAGCCATATTTCGTTACCGATTGCAATCCATGCTTCGTGTACATGCTCAACATATTAGTATCAGTTGGGGGACAATCAGATCGTGCCTGGCTGTTAAAAGACTTATCTTATTTCTTAACTGAGGTTTACGATTTCAATCATGTTCCTGGAACAAGTCTTTACCCTCAGGCAACCTGCCGAGCGATTGAATACTTTATTGATTCTGGGCCCTCCAGGCCCAGTTCTGTAAAGGTCTAAGTGGCTGTGACACTCAATTAATTAAGCAAACTCAATCTCGCCATTGGTTTTAACGGGGGCACGGAGCTATGATAATTAGCTGCTCAACCTTTTCAGCGGGGGTCTCTGTGAAACAGCGCAAAAGTCCAGCGAATTATGGTGTGGGGTATGTAATGGCATACGTCACTTACACCAGAATTGCCTGGAAATTTCCTGGCACCATAAGAATGGTGTACTCCATAGATACGCCATTACCATGGTGCAGGTTTACAGCCAATTCAGCGCCAACATGTTCCCAGGAAATTCTTTCGAATGCTATTGCAACAGAGGAATTAATGAACCTCCATTAAAATAGGAAAGGAAGTTCATATGAACGCATGAAGCATTCACACGATAACATGCACAGCATAATTTCACCCCGCTTCTGTCTTCTTTGCATTCTGGACACGCAATTTAATCTGCTGCTTTGAAAAAAAAAATCTTGCCTGTCTTGAGGAAGCCTTTAAAACTAAAATGGACCTGCACTGGCAATCAACGAGACTGTGCCTACATCTAATGAGAAGTCGCACAACACCAGGTTATAGTCCAACAGATTTATTTAAAATTACAAGCTTTCGGAGCTATCCTGCCCCTTCTTCAGGTAAAGTTACAATGAGTGAATCTGCAAAAGTTCACAGAATATAAACACAGATACTGCAGAGATACAATCTTTCCTTACATCAAAGACACACCAAGAGCACAGCCAAGACAATGAGATGTGTCCCAGGGGGACCACTACATCTAATGAAGCAGGGGGAAACCAGGGCACTGGGCATGTTATACCTGCCTCCCAAATACAACTGAGGACACATGAGGAAGGGAATGAGATCCTGCATACCTTTCAATCTCCAATTAAAGGAGAATAAGATAAGATGACCTTGTACTGTTGTTTTGTTTTGGTCAAATAATTGTGTACATTGAAGAGATCGCAAAGTCTCTGTTTGAAGAATGGACTCAGTCGAGAATATTTTGTGGACTTTATGGGATTTTTCTGAGGGTATTTTCCCTGTGATGGGATCGCCCTGTGCAGATACGTGAAAAACTGGTATGTTAAAACTCCAGAGAACGCATGGCAGTTGGCTGTGACAAAAGAACTGTCAGTCATCCAGAATGTATGGGTTCGCCCGACAGTCCTGGAAAAAGGAAGGGGGGAGGGCCATTGACGAAGGGGCTGAGAACCCTGAGGCACCCATTAACTTGAACCTTTTAGAAAGCCACTCTAATATACAAAAGCACTTCTCACCTCCATCTCAGAAAAGAAGCAGAACAATGAACCCACCAGCCTAGCCAGCCGAAGAGGAGCCAGTTTTTCCCATCACAAAAACTGAGATATGTCCCAGACTTAGGGCCATTAGTCCAATCACGGAATACACATGGGTCTGATGATGGCCCATCACTGACTAAGCTTAGTGCTTAGAAACAAAAGGATTTTAAAGATTGGCAGGAAAGATAGGGGTAGCAAGACTCCTATAAAGATAGACCCTTTTCCACCATTCTCTCTCGCTCTCGCTCTCGCTCCACCAAGATCGACCTAACAAGAAGAAGTACCAGAGGAAGAAGCCGCTGAGACTGAGAACCGCATACCCCTCACAGGGAACGGCCTCCAGGCAGTGACTTCCCACAGCTGAACGGAGCGATCGAGACCGACTGTGTGTGGTGGTAAGCATGGTCTCGAGTGTCCCAAGCCGGTAACCAGATATCCCAGGCGAGCTGGGTGAGGTGTAAGGGCTCAGGGTTTTTCTCAGAAGTGAAGTTTTTTTGGGCTATTCCGGGGTGGAAGCTTCGTTTGGTTCAGCCAGGCGAAGGGGCTTATGCGACTGGGTAATTCGTTGGTAGGGGTGGAGTTAGAGTCCACCATAGCAACAAAGGAATTACTGCATGTTACAGTCTCCAGTTGTGTACTGTATGTATGTTGTTTGTAACCTGGATCTTATTCTCCACAGAGACAGTGATTTTGTTTAGTAGTGCATGTTTTAGCCAGTGTATGTTAGACCAAATAAATATAAGTACGATTTTTCACCGAAGCATTCCTGTCCGTGACTTATTTCATTTACACTCTGAATAATAATTCCCGGGTATAGAACTTTCGTAAGGCAGGGGGCGATTCGAACCGTCCGTTTAGCAATTGGGCTAGGATCAAAAACCGCTGACAACATATAGTACAGTGTGCAACATCTAATTCCTCTAATGAGACCAGCTAGAATCATAGAATGGTTACAGCACAGAAGGAGGTCATTCGGCCCGTCGAGCCCGTGCCGGCTCTCTGCAAGAGCACTTCAGCTAGTCCCACTCCCCCCCGCCCTTTCCCCGTAGCTCTGCAATTTTTTTCCTTCAGGTACTTATTCCCTTTTGAAAGCCACGATTGAATTTGCCTCCAACACCCTTTCAGGCAGTGCATTCCAGATCCTAACTACTTACTGCGTAAAAAAGTTTTCCCTCACGTCGCCTTTGGTTCTTTTACCTTGAATCTGTGTCCTCTGGTTCTCTACCCTTCCGCCAATGGGAACAGTTTCTCTCTATCTACTCTGTCGAGACTCCTCATGAGTTTGAGCACCTCTATCAAATCTCCTCTCAATCTTCTCTGCTCCAAGGAGAACAACCCCAACTTCTCCAGTCTATCCACGTAACTGAAGTCCCTCATCCCTGGAACCATTCTCATAAATCTTTTCTGCACCCTCTCTAAAGCCTTCACATCCTTCCTAAAGTGCGGTGCAGGACTCCATATTCGTGCTCCTGAGGGAGATCAGACTTAATGAAACGGAATTTCTGTGCTGACAGCACTTCAACTCAGGTTTGATTGCAAATGGAGAGCTTATCGGCCAACAGTGTAAAATCGAGGCAAACTCAATTGTGGCAACTGATTACATTTGTTAGATGCGGTCTATTAATAACAACTTTGGTTCTATTAAATACGTCAAGCATCTTGACAGCGTGGGGTTCGTTTGTCACAGAAGCAGGTAATTTCCAGAACCATTTCATCGCCATTGGATCAGCTTCTAATACCTCAGTGAACTGAGATCACAAACCGCTCCGATGAATTAAACAGGCCCGCCCCCTTCACTCCCCTTCGCTCTTAATGGGACTGTGACAGAAACTTCTGTAAGGACGGCACAGTTAACGCCAATAAACACTGCCAGCCCTACTTCGCTAATGTTGTCAAGGAAGCGAAGGAGTGAAACCATGACTCACAATCTTGATCGACCCGATGAACCGTTAAACATTGAACTTGATCTGTGGAGTTGGTTAGACCATCGGTGGCCGGGCCTTCCGCTGCCCAAGGCCCGAAGCTCCGGAATTCCCTCCCCTAAGCCTCTCCGCCTCTCTCTCTCTCTCTCCTCCTTTCAGACACTCCTTAAAACCTACCTCTTTGACCAAGCGTTTGGTCACCTGTCCTAGTATCTCCTTCTTTGGCTCGGTGTCGATTTTTTTGTCTGATTACTCTCCTGTGAAGCGTCTTGGGGCGTTTTACAACGTCAAAGGCACTTTTTAAATCCAAGTTGTTGCGGTAGATCTTGTACTAACATGCTCCAGTTCTGATGAAAGATCGTTGACCTAAAAGATTGGGGGTAATTTTAACCTAAGTCACTGGGTGGGAAACCCACGGGTTGTGTGGAACGCTGGTTTTACACCCCGTCCTATATTATCCTCCACTGACTTCAGTGGAGAGTGAAATCGGGCGGAGTGCAATACCAGCGTTGCACCTGATTCCGTCAGTTTCCCGACAGGTGGGTTAGGGTAAAATTGCCCCCAATATCAACTCTGTTTCTCTCTCCACAGAAGCTGCCTGGCCTGCTGAGTTGTTTTTCAGCATGTTCTGTTTTTATTTCCAGCATCCGCCGTATTTTGCTTTCATTATCTGTGAAGTGGTTTAGGGAGGTTTCTGAGTTTCAGGCAACATTTAGAGACTTTCTTTCGTTCTGCAGACCGGCAAACTAGTTTCACTCACAACTTAACTTATTGTAAGGTGGCAGGCTACTAGACAGGGACTGGTCTGGGCAAATACATGGCAGATGCAGTATAGCGTGGATAAATGTGAAGTTATCCACTTCGGTAGGAAAAACAGAAAGGCAGAGTATTATTTAAATGGTGATAGATTGGGAAATGCTGATGTACAAAGGGACCTGGGTGTCCTTGTACACCAGTCACTGAAAGCAAACATGCAGGTGCAGCAAGCAGTTAGGAAGACAAATGGTACATTGGCCTTCATTGCAAGAGGATTTGAGTACAGGAGCAAGGATGTCTTACTACAGTTATACAGGGCCTTGCTGAGACCACACCTGGAGTACTGTGTGCAGTTTTGGTCTCCTTACCAAAGAAAGGATATACTTGCCATAGAGGGAGTGCAGCGAAAGTTCACCAGACTGATTCCTGGGATGGCGGGACTGTCGTATGAGGAGAGATTGGGTCGACTAGGCCTGTATTCACTAGAGTTTAGAAGAACGAGAGGGGATCTCACTGAAACGTATAAAATTCTGACCGGGCTAGACAGACTGGATGCAGGGTGGATGTTTGCCCTGGCTGGGTAGTCTAAAATGAGGGGTCACGGTCTCAGGATACGGGGCATAGTGGTTAGCACTGGTGTCTCACAGCGCCAGGGATCCGGGTTCGAATCTGACCTCGGGTGACTGTCTGTGTGGAGTTTGCACATTCTCCCGTGTTTGCGTGGGTTTCCTCCGGGTGCTCCGGTTTCCTCCCACAGTCCAAAAATGTGCGGGTTAGGTTGATTTGGCTATGATAAATTGACCCTTAGTGTTAGGGGGGGATTAAATATGTGGGGTTATGGGGATAGGATGGGATATGTTAGGGGGAATTAAATACGTGGGGTAACGGGGGTAGGGTGGGATATGTGTACTGTGGGGATTAAAGCAGGGACAGGGTACTGGATTTGGATGATCAGCCATGATCGTATTGAATGGTGGAGCAGGCTCGACGGGCCGAATGGCCTACTCCTGCTCCTAGATTCTATGTTTCTATGTTTCTATATTTAGGACTGAGATGAGGAGAAATTTCTTCACTCAGAGGGTGGTGAACCTGTGGAATTCTCTACCACAGAAGGCTGTGGAGACCAAGTCACTGAATATATTTAAGAAGGAGATAGATAGATTTCTAGACACAAAAGGCATCAAGGGGTATGGGGAGAGAGCGGGAATATGGTATTGAGATAGAGGATCAGCCATGATCACATTGAATGGCGGAGCAGGCTCGAAAGGCCGAATGGCCTACTCCTGCTCCTATATTTCTACGTTTCTAGTCTACGCGCCGTGTACGCTCCACCCAGTTTTAACAGATGATAAATGGCTTAACCAGCGCTCCTTAAAGGGGCAGTCCAAAAAACAGCACAGGTAGCTTTGAATTTCTTTTTATTGGTGGGCCGACCACAGAAAGCCCAGCCCACTGCTGACCTGTATGGGGCCGCTTCACAGATCGCTTTCCCTCTCCTCCCAGGCCTGAACTGACAGTTGTCTCAACCTTGGAGCAGGCTGATTTCCTGCCCCCCACCCCTCATCCGCCCCCCCCCGCCCACCCGTCCCCCCACCCCCAGAATCTGCCACAGTGACAAAGGCAGGTATCTTCAGACGTCTCTAGGTCTGCCTGCCTTTGTCTGTAGATGCAGGTACTTGGGTAGAGGCGTATATGCCCAGACCACGTCAAGACTAAATGCCTCTCCCCCTCATGCCTCCTCAGATCCTCCCCTTCCTCCTCCCAAACCAGCAAATAGAGAAATATTGGCCCCGATTTTAACTCCAGGTGGATTCCCCGCTCAGGCTTGAGTTAAAATTACAGTCGGGTCTCAATGATGTCATCGGGCCGCAACATGCATATGTAAAGAAGGACCCTGTTGGCTCCGGGCGCCAGTCCTTGCTGCCTGCTCAGGAGAGCAGGTTAAAACTGCAATCATGGCGGCTTTCGGACAGGTAAGAGCCAGGGCGATTTTAACTGCCCACCCGCCAGGTTTCTGCTGAGCGTGTAGAGTTAAAATCGCACCCCATATACTCATCGGGTACCCATTTTCAGAAATGTAGTTGTAGCTACTTCAATTGCAACTACACACAAACCACAGATCAAAAATTGGAAGCTTCGAATAAATGCAAAATTGCAATAATGTAGACCACAACAAAAACCAGCAGCTAAAGGAACTAATACAATGCAAACAAATTGAGTGAATAATGAGTCTTGCACCAAAACAAAGTTCTACAGCTAAGAATGGCGTTTCTTGAACTCCAAAAGTGCCTTTCAGTGCACCGTTGCTTTCAATGAGACATTCAATAAGAAAGACTTGCATTTATATAGCACCTTTCACGACCATCGGACGTCTCAAAGCGCTTTACAGCCAACGAAGTACTTTTGGAGTTTAGTCACTGTTGTAATGTGGGAAACGCGGCAGCCAATTTGCGCACAGCAAGCTCCCACACACAGCAATGTGATAATGACCCGATAATCTGGTTTTGTTATTTTGATTGAAGGATAAATATTGGCCAGGACTCTGGGGAGAACTCCCCTGCTCTTCTTCAAAATAGCGCCCATGGGATCTTTTACGTCCACCTGAGAGAGCAGACGGGGGCCTCGGTTTAAGGTCTCATCCGAAAGACGGCACCTCTGATAGCGCAGCACTCCCTCAGCACTGCACTAGAGTGTCAGCCTAGATATATGTGCTCAAGTCTCTGGAGTGGGACTATGAACCCACAACCTTCTGACCCAGAGGCGAGTGTGCTGCCCACTGAGCCACGGCTGAAACTTAAACAAGAACTATTTTACAGTCCCGGCACCAGACATGGAAAATGGAGCCACTAAATATCATAATTTTTGCAAGGATTTCTCTCTCTCTTGATCAGAACACGAAAGGTCAAGGATCAAGTGAGGAACTGTAGCTATTTTCTAATTCGAAAGAATTTTTATTTGATGGGCAGACGCGACAGTTTTAACATAGCTTCTCATACAATCTTTCTAGCGAGCGGAACGCAAGAAGGAAGGAATGATCAGTTCCTTTGTCTTGGGAGATAAGAAGGTTCGTTTCCTACACCGTCTCCTTCCAATGTCGCTCACGGTTCTCCTAAAAATCCTTTCAAGTTGGGATGATTTATCTGTGTTTCTTCTTCAGGCTTGTTACTGGCATAATGCCGTATCTGGGCATGTTTTCCATTCTAACAATCCAGTAACATGTTTTTCTCAGTTCTTCCAGCCTTGTCTCTTATCTCACCTCTTAAATGAGCACATTGCGTGAATATTGACCTCTGCACTTAAGAACATAAGATAAGACGTAGGAGCAGGAGTAGGTCATTTGGCCCCTCGAGCCATTCAATAAGATCATGGCTGATCTGATCTTGGCCTCAACTCCACTTCCCTGCCCGCTCCCCATAACCCTTGACTCCCTTATCGTTCAAAAATCTGTCTAAAATGTAGCCTGGCTTGCAGAATGGAATGCTGTGCGCACTGGGCAAGAAACAGGCCTCAGCCTTCAGGCCTGCTCGCCTGACCCTTTCTCCATGGCGATATATGCGAACCCTAATCAGCCTCAATAGCTCTGTGACCCTCAAATCCTCAGCAGGTTTTGGATCCAGCTCTCTTGATGGACTTTACACTCTGGGTTTCTCCATTTTCGCAGTTTCGCTATGATTTATGTTTGGGTTTGACTTCCAGTGGAAGTACAATAGAAAATGTTGTCGCGCTATAACGTCAAACTGCGACATAAAACTTTGTTGCATGTGACATCAAACAAGAATGTTTCTTTTCAAAAGAGATGATGGATGGGTGCCAGATTTATTTTCAGTCGTATCAAAGAGCATGAGACTTCTCCTACTACATGGAATGCAACAAGTATGAAATACATGATAAATGGCAATGATTCATTGATAATTCTTTGCATTGTTTCCCTTCCTGAATGAAATACTTAACGAGTGCCTTTTGTCTCGATCCATAATTACTTCTGTCAAAGTACTGTGACGGTGACAGCGACAACAATTCTTGCGATTTACCCTGTTAAAAAGTACAAAATGAATTCAAGTGGAGCTTCTGAAGGATGTCACCGTCACACCTCTAGAACTCACATGTTAACACGTGAATATGCAAACGACATGCAAGCAGGTGCAACAGTACGCTGTTGCATTGTTACATTGATCTCCACCTCAAAATAGTTTAGTCTTTCTTTTTGGTCTGTAAGACTGCAGTTATACTGCCACATTCGTACAGATGCAAAGCAATTTCAACTGACCCTAGATGAAACAGCAGCAACATAAATCTGGAGTCTACCCCAAAGGGATGCTCGTAAGAAATGCGGAGCAGGAGTAGGCCATTCGGCCCTTCGAGCCTGCTCCACCGTTCAATATGATCATGGCTGATCTTCAACCTCAACTCCACCTTTCCGCACAATCCCCATATTTCTTGGTATCCTGAGTATTCAAAAATCTATCGATCCCTGTCTTGCATAGACTCAACGATTGAGCATCCACAGCCCTCTGGGGTAGAGAATTCCAAAGAGTCACAACCATTTGAGTGAAGAAATTTCTCCTCAACTCAGTCCTAAATGGCCGACCCCTTATTCTGAAGACTGTGACCCCTGGTTCTAGACTCCCCAGCCAGGGGAAACATCCTCCCTGCATCTACCCTGTCAAGACCCTTAAGAATTTTATATGTTTCAATGAGTCGTTGACTATATTCAAGACTGAGATCGATAGATTTTTGGGCACTAAGGGAATCAAGGGATAGGGCGGGAAAGTAGAGTTGATCTAAAAGTTCAGCCATGATCTTTTTGAATGGCGGAGCAGGCTCGAAGGGCCAAATGGCCTACTCCTGCTTCTATTTGAATGGCGGAGCAGGCTCGAGGGGCCACATGGCCAACTCCTGCTCCTATTTCTTGTGTCTTATGTCAACAGGAACACCTAACGGGCACTGGGTCTTGACTTTGTGCGATCGATAGTGTAAAGCGATCGACAGTGAGTCTCCCCCAACTTCAACGGAAGTTAAAATCGGGGAGCGAGGTGAAACGGGCTGCCAGCTCGCTATCACGCTGCTGATCGCACAACGTCAAGATCTACCTCAGTGACTGAATTATAGAAACTTGGCTGTCGGTGCATTTTGTATTTCAATACTTGTCACTGTGTGTTTCCTTTTCTTCTGGAACATTGCAGGCTCTGCACTCAGAGCTTGTCACACATTCCCCCCCCACTCAGGCTTCTCATCAGAAAGAAGTAGAAGGAAGAATACTCGCGTTCATATGTCGCCGATCACGTTGCCAGCAGTTCTCCTTTTGGAGCGCAGTGACACATGCTATCTTCCTTGAATGCGATTCCATCTAAGCAACTTCTCACTGCAAAGAAAGTCGTCTTCTGTGCTGAATTTTTATGAGCTGTCAGTCGCGAGAGATAATAGGCATCTGTTCCTGCTTTTCATTTTTGCTCGGGATTTGGTTGAGAATGCAAGTTCTGAGCCACATGAACATTAAAAAAAAAAGGTCCTCCTCACTAACATCTGGGCACAGGTATCTAGGTTGGAAGAGCTGTCCCACAGACTAGTCAAGCAACAGCCTGATATAGTCGTACTCACAGAGTCGTACTTATCAGCCAATGTCCCAGACTCCTCCATCACAATCCCTGGGTATTCCCTGGGTATGTCTGGCTGGACAGACCCACCAGTGGGGAGGGAACACAGCGGTATACAGTCAGAGTGGAGTGGCCCTGGAAGTCCTCAACATTGACTCCGGACCCCATGAAGTCTCAAGGCTTCAGCTCAAATACGGGCAAGGAAGCCTTCTGCTGATTACCACCTGCTGCCCTCCCTCAGCTAATGAATCCATACTCCTTCATGCTGAACACCATCCACCAGCTTAAACATCCACTCTCTCCATCACCAGCGTACCATGGCTGCTGTGTGTTCTAGGTACTGAATGCACTGCCGCAAGTCACCAAGGCAGCTTTGGCAGGACCTCCCGAACCCAATACCTAGACTCCCCAGAGCCTTTCTAACATCTACAAGGCACAAGTAAGGAGTGTGATGGAATACTCTCCACTTGCCTGGATGAGTGCAGCTCCAACAACACTCAAGAAGCTCAACACCATCCAGGACAAAGCAGCCGGGCTTGATTGGCATCCCATCCACCACTTTAAACATTCACTCCCTCCACCACCGGCGTACCGTGGCTGCAGTGTGTACCATCTACAAGATGCACTGCAGCAACTCGTCAAGGCTTCTTCGGCAGCACCTCCCAAACCCGCGACCTCTTCCACCTAGAAGGACAAGGGCAGCAGGCACATGGGAACACCACCACCTCCAGGTTCCCCTCCAAGTCACACACCATCCTGACTTGGAAGTATATCGGCCGTTCCTTCATTGTCGCTGGGTCAAAATCCTGGAACTCCCTCCCTAACAGCACTGTGGGAGTACCTTCACCACACGGACTGCAGCGGTTCAAGAAGGCGGCTCACCACCACCTTCTCAAGGGCAATTAGGCATGGGCAATAAATGCTGGCCTTGCCAGCGAGGCCCACATCCCAGGAATCAATTTTTAAAAAGCACAAGGGCAGCAGGCGCATGGGAACACCACCACCTCCAAGTTCCCTTCCAAGTCACACACCATTCTGACTTAGAAGTATATCGCCGTTCCTTCATCGTCGCTAGGACAAAATCCTGGAACTCCCTCCCTAACAGCACTGTGGGAATATCTTCAGCACAAGAACTGCAGCGGTTCAAGAAGAAGGCCTATCAGCACCTTCTAAAGGGCAGCTAGGGATGGGCAATTAATCATAGAATCATAGATCATAGAATCATAGAAAGTTACAGCACGGAAGGAGGCCATTTCGGCCCATCGTGTCCGCGCCGGCCAACAAAGAGCTACCCAGCCTTATCCCACTTCCCAGCTCTTGGTCCATAGCCCTGCAGGTTACAGCATCCCAAGTGCACATCCAAGTACTTTTTAAATGTGGTTAGGGTTCCTGCCTCTACCACCCTTTCAGGCAGTGAGTTCCAGACTCCCACAACCCTCTGGGTGAAGAACTTTCCCCTCAAATCCCCTCTAAACCTTCCACCAATTACGTTAAATCTGTGCCCCCTGGTTTTTGACCCCTCTGCTAAGGGAAATAGGTCCTTTCTATCCACTTTATCTATGCCCTTCATAATTTTATACACCTCAATAAGGTCTCCCCTCAGCCTCCTTCCAAGGAAAACAGACCCAGCCTATCCAGTCTTTCCTCATAGCTAAGATTCTCTACTCTCGGCAACATCCTTGTAAATCTCCTCTGTATCCTCCCTAGTGCAATCACATCTTTCCTGTAATGTGGTGACCAGAACTGCACGCAGTACTCTAGCTGAGGCCTAACTAGTGTTTTATACAGTTGAAGCATAACCCCCCTGCTCTTGTATTCTATGCCACGGCTAATAAAGGCAAGCATTCCGTATGCCTTCTTAACCACCTTATCTACCTGGCCTGCTACCTTCAGGGATCTGTGGACATGCATTCCAAGGTCCCTTTGTTCCTCTACACTACTCCGTGTCCTACCATTTAATGTGTATTCCCTTTCCATGTTAGCCCTCCCCAAATGCATTACCTCACACTTCTCCGGATTGAATTCCATTTGCCACTGTTCTGCCCACCTGACCAATTAATTGATATCTTCCTGCAGTCTACAGCTTCCTTCTTCAGTATCAACCACACAGCCGATTTTAGTATCATCTGCAAACTTCTTAATCATACCCCCTATATTCAAGTCTAGATCGTTGATATATACCACAAAAAGCAAGGGACCTAGTACTGAGCCCTGCTGAACCCCACTGGAAACAGCCTTCTAGTCACAAAAACACCCATCAACCATTACCCTCTACTTCCTGTCTCCGAGCCAGTTTTGAATCCAACTTGACACTTTGCCCTGGATCCCATGGGCTTTTAACTTCGTGACCAGTCTGCCAAGTGGAACCTTATCAAAAGCCTTGCTAAAGTCCATATACACTAAATCAAACGCACTACCCTCATCTACCTTCCTTGTTACCTCCTCAAAAAATTCAATCAAGTTTGTTAGACACGACCTTCCCATAACAAATCCGTGCTGACTATCCTTGATTAATCTGTGTCTTTCTAAAGGAAGATTTATCCTGTCCTTCAGAATTCTTTCCAATAATTTTCACCACCGAGGTTAGGCTGACTGGCCTGTAATTACTTGGTCTATCCTTTTCTCCCTTTTTAAACAAGGGTACCATATTAGCAGTCCTCCAGTCCTCCGGCACCACACCTGAAGCCAGAGAGGATTGAAAAATGATGGTCAGGACCTCTGCTATTTCCTCTTTTGCTTCGCTTAACAGCCTGGGATACATTTCAACCGGGCCTGGGGATTTATCCACTTTTAAAGCTGCTAAACCCCTTAATACTTCCTCTCTCACTATGTTTATTTCATCTAGTATTTCACACTCCTCCCCCCCCCCGATAGTAATGTCTGCATCGCCCCTCTCCTTTGTGAAAACAGACGCAAAGTATTCATTAAGAACCCTACTGACGTCTCCCGCCTCCACACACAGATTACCCTCATGATCTCTAATTGGCCCTACCCTTTCTTTAGTTATCCTCTTACTCTTAATATATTGATAAAACATCTTTGGGTTTTCCTGTATTTTACTTGCCAAGAATTTTTCATGCTCTCTCTTTGCTTTCCTAATATCCTTTTTAATTGCACCCCTGCACTTTCTGTACTCCTCTAAAGATTCTGGAATATTTAGCCCTCGGCATCTGTCATACGCCTCCCTTTTTTTTCTTTATCCTACCCTGTATGTCCCTAGACATCCAGGGGGCTCTAGATTTGTTCGTCCCACCTTTTTTCTTTAAGGGCACATATTTGGTCTGAACCCTCCGGATCTCCTCCTTGAATGCCTCCCACTGCTCTGACACTGATTTACCTTCAAGTAGCTGTTTCCAGTCCACTATAGCTAAATCCTCTCTGAGCTTAGCAAAATTTGCTTTTCCCCAATTTAGAATTTTTATTCCTGGTCTATCCTTGTCCTTTTCCATAACTACTTTAAATCTAACAGAATTATGGTCACTAGCACCAAAATGCTCCCCCACTGATACGCCTTATGCTGGCCTTGTGTTGCCCACATCCCGAGAATTCATTTAAAAAATATTAAAAACAAAGAACTTGCATATACATGTCGCACCTTTTACGTAAAAAAGAAAGACTTACATTTATACAACGTCTTTCACAACCACCGGACGTCCCAAAGCGCTTTACAGCCAATGAAGTACTTTTTTGAAGCATAGTCACTGTACGTCTACCTGAGAGAGCAGACGGGGCCTTGGTTTAATGTCTCATCTGAAAGACGGCACCTCCAACAGTGCGGCACTCCCTCAGCACTGCACTGGAGTGTCAGCCTAGATTTTTGTGCTCGAGTCCCTGACTCAGAGGTGGTGGTGCGACCCACTGAGCCACGGCTGACACTCTCATCCTCAGGATTCCCCAAAGTGCTCCACAACCAATGAAATTCTTTTGAAGTGTAATTACTGCTGTAATGTAGGCAAATGCGGCAGCCAAATTGTGCACAGCAAGGTCCCACAAACAGCAATGAGAACAGATGACTATAAAATCTGCTTTAATGGTCTTGTTTGAGGGCTAAATGTTGGCCGGCGCACCAAGTGAACTTCCTTGCTATTCTTTATAGATCTTTTACACCTGATAGGGCAGACGGGGCCTCAGCTTAATGTCTCGTCAAAGGGCAGCACAGCACTCTCTCAGTACTTCACTGAAGTGTCCGCGTAGATTATGCGCCCAAGTCTCTGAAGTGGAGCTTGAACCCATGACCTTCAGAGTCAGAGGCAAGAGTGCTACCACTGAGCCTTTCCTTGTTCCATGATTCCTTATGTTCTTGCTTTCATCCCTCATCTCACAGACCAGGCACATTGTAAGATTATCATGGCTTCCACTTCATACCCATTCTTCCCACCCATTTAATCTCCTGAAAGAAAGTTACATAGAATCACATAGAATTTACAGCACAGAAACAGGCCATTCGGCCCAACTAGCTGGTGTTTATGCTCCACAAGAGCCTCCTCCCACCTCTACTTCCTCTCACCCTATCAGCATAACCTTCTATTCCTTCCTCCCTCAGTACTGATCCAGCTTCCCCTTAAAGGCATCTATGATATTCGCCTTCACTACTCCTTGTGGTAGCGAGTTCCACATTCTCACCACTCTCTGGGCAAAGAAGTCTCTCCTCAATTCTTTATTAAATTTATTAATGACTATCTTATATTTGCGGCCCCTAGTTTTGGACTCCCCCACAAGTGGAAACATCTTCTCTACGTCTACCCTAAAGGTTCGGCACAAACGCCCCTTGATCCACTGAGGTAATCGGGACAGGCTGTAGAAGATTCATTTTTCCTCTAACTACAGACTTGTCTTCCCTTCATCGTTCGTTGTTAGGACATGACCTAACCACTTCAGAAAGATAGTCCCTCCGTTCTCACATCAACTGTGGAGGGGATCTCTCAGGGTGCACTCGAACTACTATATTACATCGTTGCAAAATGTTGTCACTTCATACTGATGTTGTGGTTATAGTATAAATAGTATGGTAGCCGAGTGGTTATGGTACTGGACTAACAACCCAGAAGTTTTGAGTCCAAAATCCCACCTCGGCAAGTAGGGAAACTGGATTTTTAAAATATGCTAATTTTTTGGGTTGGTGCCAGAAAATGACCATGAAATCTGCCCAATTTTTGCAAATACTTAACTGGTTCACTGACGTGGGTCAGGCAAAGGAACCCGCCACCCTTACCCAGTCTGGCCTACACATGACTCCAGTTCCACACTATGTGGTTGACTTTAATGCCGTCAGTGCACTGAGGGGATGGGCAATAAGTGCTACCTGACCAATGCCACCTACGTACCGAGAACAAAATAAGAAAATACCACCTGGCGTCAAGGCCCGGCCTGGAAAAGTATTGGAGTCATTTCTGGCTGAAATCACGTCGCATCAACTCAAAATCACGTCACGACAACCCAAAATTGCACTGAAAATGCACTCTTGACGAGCATTCTCAATTGGAATGTAGAGCAGGTTTTCCAAATGCACGCTCCTACCAGGGAGCCTTGCCCATCTGGAGAACATATTGGCTCTGAATTTCCGACCCCCCACGGGTGCGTACGAGGTGTGTACGCACCCATAGGGGGCCGCGCAAGTTCCGGGTTTCGGCACGCGATCCTCCACATGTCCAAGAAAAGTGCTTCTGCAGGTGGAGAGTTGCATTATTTGGAGGGAGACTAAAATAATTGCCCTCCTGAAGCAGGGGAAGAATGCCTGTGAAGCCTCCAGCTACCGCCTGATCTCCTTACTTTGCACTTGTAAAAAGTGCTGGAGAGGCTTCTACTCCACAGACTAGCTCCCATCATCGAGCCAACCATTCCTAAGGAGCAAGCGGGCTTCTGGAGCGGCTGTAACTGCTGCGACCAAGTGGTAGCTTTAACAACGCACATCGAAGTAGGCTTCCAGCGCCATCTCAAGACCGCCGTAGCCCTCGTGGACCTGTCAGCGGCATATGACACAGTATGGAAGCATGGACTGCTTTTCAAGCTCTCCACCATTTTACCCTGCAGAACAACGATCCATCTTCTCAACTCCATGCTTAGCAACCGACGCTTCCGTGTGTACTCTGGCACCTAGAAGAGCAGATATAGGACATTGAACAACGGACTCCCACAGGGTTCTGTCCTGGCACCCTTATTATTCAATGTTTACACCAGTGACCTGCCCGAAACAGAATCCCGCAAGTTCGTATACGCTGATGACATTGCCTTGGCCATGCAAAACACGAATCTGTCCATCACCGAGGAGGCCCTAACCAGCAATTTACAGAGGATGGAGGCCTTCTTCTGCTGATGGCGAATTCGGCCAAACCCGCAAAAGACCGTCACCTCGACATTCCACCTCAACACCCATCAAGCAAACCAAGCTTTGAAAGTCTCCCTTTGCGGCGCAGAGGTAAACCATGCCAAAAAACCCTCCTATTTAGGAGTCACGCTCGATCACACACTGTTGTATAGACAGCATCTCCAGAACTTTGGGAAGAAACTAAAGAGTAGGGTCAACTTGATCCAGAAACTCGCTGGATCTACATGGGGACCAGACGCTCAAACCCTCCATACGGCAGCACTCGGCCTGGTGTACTCTACAGCGGAGTACTGCTCTCCAGCATGGCTACCAAGAACACATGTCAAATCCATTGATGTCCAGTTCAATTCTACTATGAGAATTATCACTGGTACGCTTTTATCGACATCAACACCTTGGCTGCCCGTGCTTGCAAACATCGCACCACCACACCTACGCCGCGAATATGCAGTCTCCAGAGAATACCACCACTACACCAGCAAAGACATGCCAATCCAGGACAACTTGAACAACCTACCACCAGCCCATCTCAAATCTAGAAGGTCATGTTGGACCGTCGCTGAAGCCCTTCAGCGATCTCCCCTCAGCCTTGATGACAGATGGCGAAATGCTTGGAAGAACTGTGACATACGGAATGGATTCCTTATAGAGGACCCCACAGTACAACCTGAACGATCAAACCTTCCTCGCAAACAGTGGACAACCATCAACCGCCTCAGAACCGGTCACGGTAGATGCTGCCACCTTCTCCATAGATGGAAGATTAAAGCATCCCCATCATGCGACTGTGGAGCTCCTGATCAGACCCTGGAGCACATCATTGAGCACTGCCCTCAGAGGAAATTCACAGGCAGCCTACAAGATATCCATGCTGTTACACCGGAAGCTTTGGTCTGGATATCTGACTTAGATATTGACATTTCATTTGCTCTGCTGCTACCATACGAAAGAAGATTATCTCCTGTAATCAATGCCGTGATTCTGTCATCAACTGAACTCCATCATGCTGCTGAATAAAGACAACTAATGCATGGCAATAATAAGTCAGACTTAATTACTGTGCTGAAAAAAACAGATATTGTGAAAACGATGGATGAGGAGGAGTGATTACAGTGAAAGTAATCTCATGTTGGGATTCACACAATAGGTTTCACTCCCATGTTTTATGACACTGCCTTGAACCCCATGTAATTACTCCTACCACACATTATTTCTTATGGAACATTGTGCCCCGATGAAGATATATTCACCTTATTACCTTATGACTGGCAGCCAAAATATTAATACCGTTCAACTCATACGACAGTAAACAACGGTACAGTCAGCATCAGCCTTTATCCAGTCACAATGATAAAGAGCCACCTCCGTTAGAAACAGGTTGCTGCTGAGGTGCATTGGGAGCTAGTGGATCTCCCGTGGCATTGCTCATGGGTGGTCTGGAGCGTGCTCAGCTGCGAACATGGCCCGATCCTATATGGCCACTCCCTATGGCGAATTCAGGTATCAGTAGCTATTTCTCATATCCTGAGGGCAATTTTAACTGCTTGTAAATTTCAAGCGCCAGGTCGATGACCTTGTTCTTTCTTTTCAGATTTTGTCACAAAATGTGACGCTTTGAAGTGTGACAACTGGAGCGTGACCCCTGGAATTATGAAGGGCACGAGATAAATCTGAAATCTTTAAATACTGGTAGTTCTGCCCCACACAGTCTCATGCTGGAAACAACTAGCGGGAAGACAACCAGCCTCAGCTGTCCTTGGACGTTTGAGTACTGGGTGTGAGGCATATCTACATAGAATTTACAGCACAGAGACAGGCCATCCAGCCCAATGGGTCGACGATGCCAGAAGCTGCTGCTCCTGCCATAACTTGCTCCACTTTGCTTGATCCTCACATTGTTCCGGAGCTAACATTATTCCGATGGAGCAATTTTTAAGCCACGCGCGTTGCTGCCTGGCTTGATGTTAGTTTTTTTTTTAACCTAAAACCCTAGAGAGATATTCCTGGTGAAGCGCAGCAGAGATTCAGATTTAGATCCACTTTCTCCAGGGGAGGAAACTACAGCAGCTGGTTTCATGAGCGAAAAAAAATACGATGCATGTCTAGACTTGACTATTGCAACACACTCCTGGCCGGCCTCCCACGTTCCACCCTCCATAAACCTGAGCTCATTCAAAACTCAGTTGCTCGTGTTCTTACTCATAACAAGTCCTGTTCACCCAGCACTCCATGTAACTCGCTGACCTACATTGGCTCCCAGTTATGCAATGCCTCGATTTCAAAATTCTCATCCTTGTTTTCAAATCCCTCCCTAGCCTCTTCCCTCCCTTTCTCTGTAATCTCCTCCACCCCCCAAACCCTCCGAAATATCTGCGCTCCTCTAAATCTGGCCTCTTGAGCATCCCGATTATGATTGCTCAACCATTGGTGGCCGTGCCTTCAGCTGCCTGGGCCCTAAGCTCTGGAATTCCCTCCCTAAATCTCTCCAGCTCTCTACCTCTCGCTCCTCCTTAAAACCTATCTCTTTGACCAAGCTTTTGGTCATCTACCCTAATATCTCTTTTTGTGGCTCGGTGTCAAATTTTTTGTTTTAAAATACTCCTGTGCAGCGCCTTGGGAGGTTTTACTACGTTAGAGGTGCTATATAAATGCATATTGTTGTCGGACAAACAACACGATTGAATAATAAATTTTCAATAACTCTTTTAGGAATATGCTTAATTTGTGGCTCAAAATATCTGCCAATAAGAAAGTCGAACAAAGAGTTTGCATGCTAGAGAGACAACCTTTAAGAACATTTAGGGCTTTCATTTTGTGTCATGCGCATTCTATTTGTAATTTTCTTTTCGCCATTCATTTTCCACTCCTTTCCCGAAGGTGCTGACTCTTTCTTGGGTGCGGTTCCTTGGGTGCTGGGTGCCCTCAGATACTTCACCAAGCAGCATGTGTTGAGCCTACACAGAGTCAACAGCTATTTGACCAAAAAGACAAGGTGGGGGCGGGGGGACATCACAAGTCAGCATGTTGTTTTCTCCTCTGATGCCCCGCCCTCCAGCATGGTCAATGGGCAGTGATCAGCAGCAAGATGTCTTGTTGGTTTCCCCCCCCCCCCCCCGCCTCGCCCTAGCCCAATGGTGCTAAGGCCAATTGTAGGGCCCCTACTTTCATCCCAGCTGAGATAAGCCAACTCAGCCTAGACCAGATGTTGAGTAGACACAGAAAGAGTGTTTCCACTTGTGGGGAAGTGCAAAACTAGTGGTCATCAATATAAGATAGTCACCAAGAAATCAAATAGGGATTTCAGAAGAATCTAGATAAGCATATGAGGGAGAAGGGAACAGAGGGATATGCTGATAGAGTTAGATGAGGAAAGACGGGAGGAAGCGCGAGAGGAGCATAAATGCTGGCATGGACTGGTTGGGCAAAATGGCCTGTTTCTGTGCCGTATATCCTATGTAATCCTGGAGTCCCATATCTTAAGAATGGAATGTGACTCACTCACGTGACCATGTCTGTGCAGGTTGCCCATAGAGAGCAAGCCTGCCATGTCCACCTGAGGTTTTCCACAACCATGGAGTGTCTCCTAGACTCCAATAATAATATTTCCAGTTCTGACGAAAGGTCATCGACCTGAAACGTTAACTCTGATCCTCTCTCCACAGACGCTGTCTGACCTGCTGAGTGTTTCCAGCATTTTCTGTTTCCATCTCCTCATTTTCATGTCATTTAGCTCTGTAACGAGCAGTTACTCTGCCACTATCTTAAGATATTTACACTGCAGGAACAGACATATTTACTTGATGTCAATTGCTTATATCAGCTGCATGTGGAGTGGAGGCTGCTATAATGGGCTCAATCATATATACTTTCAAGCTTGATTGCAGCATGTTTGAGGCCTGCTATGTCAACTGATTTACATATCTGAATAAACAATTTCTTTTAAAACCAACTGTGTCCAGCGCTCATTGCTGCTGTAAAAAGAAAGAAAGACTTGCATTTATATAGCGCCTATCATGACCTCAGGACATCTCAAAGTGCTTTACAGCCAATGAAGTCATCGACCTGAAACGTGAACTCTGTTTCTCTCTCCACAGATGCTGCCTGACCCGCTGAGTATTTCCAACATTTTCTGTTTTTATTGCCATTGAATTGGTTGTTACTTCTGGTCTATTCATAGAATCATAGAATGATACAGAAGGAGGCCTTGCGGCCCATCGTGCCTGTGCCAGCTCTGTTTTTATTTCAGATTTCCAGCATCCACAGTGTTTTGCTTTTGCTTTAGCGTTTAATTCACGGCCACTTCTCTTCCAGGAATGCCTTCCTTGAAGAAGTCCTGCTCTTCTCTCCGATGGGATTTCCATTTGTCTCTTTTACCTTGTGATCTGTTTCCCTTCTCATCTTTGATCAGGTATCGACTAAAACTCGCTTTCACAACCACATCTCTTTCCCCAGCAACTGTCTCCATCCAGTTCTGCTGAAAGGTCCTCGACCTGAAACTTTGGCTCTGTTTCTCTCTCCACAGATGCTGCCCGGCCTGCTGAGTATTTCCAGCAATTTCTGTTCTTATTGCCATTGAATTGGTTGTTACTTCTGGTCTATTCATAGAATCATAGAATGATACAGAAGGAGGCCTTGCGGCCCATCGTGCCTGTGCCAGCTCTTTGGTCGAGCTATCCAATTAGTCCCACTCCCCCTGCTCTTTCCCCATAAGCCCTGCAAATTTTTCCCCTTGAAGTATTTATCCAATTCCTTTTGAAAGTTACCATTGAATCTGCTTCCAATATCCTCTCAGACGGCGCATTCCAGATCACAACTTGTTGCTTATGCATGTTAGTTTAATAGACCAGGGGAAAAATTGGGTCGCGCCCCCTTTGCGGTGCTAACTTTGCCGGAATAGCGCCCCGAAAAAAATTAGCGTCCCCGCGCCGGAAATTGAATGGTAGCGCCCCAAGCAGGAGGCGGGGCGCTACTGGAAGCGCTCTCCCTCCTTCCTGGGGCGCTCCCATTCAATAACGCAGCGCTACGTGCAGCAGCGCCACGGTACTACAGGCCTCCCGCCCCTGATTAAAGGGGAGGCGCACCGGGGCCCTGCTGGACCACCGGGGAGCAGGGTGCCGGCAAAAGAGCCCGGCACCGATTGCGGCCGGCACGCCACAGGAGGAGGTGAAAGGGGGCAGGTGCGGGCCCCCCAAAAAGATGGCCGCCCGGCACCTGCCCTTTAATTTGCACCACCGCAGCCACAAACACAGCCACCGTGTCAGCTGTGGCTCAGTGGGCAGCACACTCGCCTCTGAGTCAGAAAGGTTGGGGGTTCAAGTCCCACACCAGGAACTTGAGCACAGAAATCTAGGCTGACACTCCCAGTGCAATGCTGAGGGAGTGCTGCACTGTCGGAGGGCCCGTCTTTTAGATGAGACGTTAAACCCAGGCCCCATCTGCTCTCTCAGGTGGATGTAAAAGATCCCGCGGCACTATTTCGAAGAAGAGCAGGGGAGTTATCCCTGGTGTCCTGGCCAATATTTATCCCTCAATCAACATAACAAAAACAGATTATCTGGTCATTATCACATTCCTGTTTGTGGGAGCTTGCTGTGCACAAATTGGCTGCCGTGTTTCCCACATTACAACAGGGACTACACTCCAAAAGTACTTCATTGGCTGTAAAGCGCTTTGAGATGTCCGGTGGTCGTGAAAGGTGCTGTAGAAATGTAAGTCTTTCTTTCTGTTAACAGGGCGCCCTGACCCTGTCGGACATAGCGTCTGGCAGTAGGTCAGGGGGCACGAGGGAAGTTTGCGGCTGGGGCACGGGCGGGGCGCTGTGCACGGCGATGACATAATCGCCAGAGGCGCGGGGCGCTACCGGCTACCGCCGCCGCTAACCTCCCGCATGAATTTTGCGGGAGTCATTAGTGGCACTGCGCCCCGGGCGCTCGGTGCTTTGTGCCCCATTAGCGCCCCCCTCGGGGTGCTAACGGGAGCCGCAAAGCAACCCAATTTCCCCCCCCCATATGTATGTTATACTCGTGGTGCCCTTAAAGGGGTACTTGTGCTGATTCTTGTTAGGTGGCACTGGCCTCAGTGTCAACCTTATTGCTCAATCAAAATAGGCCCAGTGGCCTTGATGTTGACTGACGACAACAGATCCTGCATTCAGTGTTAAGCCGGAAACCACTGGAAGAAACTAGACATAATAAAAAAATAATACATAGAAAATAAATGTGCTGCTGTTGAGATAAAATACGTTAGAAAATGGAACTGCCACTCACCTATCAATTTGACACATTTAGTTCTCTGATTGGTAAATGAAATGCCATGGGCTAGACTTCCACTCTCTGGGTGCTGGTTGCTGTTCAGTCCAATCTTCTAACAGAGAAATGTCACTGCCACTCAATTCACATTTTTTTTTATTCTCAATGCCTTCCAATTTCATTTTTGTTGGTGCATTTTCGTGCTTATCAAACTGAGGGATGTCAATGTCTGTGCTGAGAATGCTTTCTTTGCCACCCTGGTCAGGTCCAGCACATATGCTCCCTTTAGAATCATAGAATAGAATCATAGAATTTTACACCACAGAAGGAGGCCATTCGGCCCATCGTGCCTGTGCCGGCTCTTTGAAAGAGCTCTCCAATTAGTCCCACTGCCCCCTGCTCTTTTCCTCATAGCTCCTGCAAATTTCTCCTTTTCAAGTATTTATCCAATTCCCCTTTTGAAAGTTACTGTTGAATCTGCTTCCACCGCCCTTTCAGGCAGCGCATTCCAGATCATAACAACTCGCTGCGTAAAAACAATTCTCCTCATCTCCCCGCCTATCTTTTTTTAACCAGTTATCTTAAACCTGCGTCCTCTAGTTTGCCTGTGCAAACAGTCTACCCTGACTCAACAACATTTCTTCAGGAGTGAGAGGGGAGCTACGAGAGGAGAAGATGTTGGTGTTAAGGGCACACTGGGCGGTGGGGGTGGAGTGGATAGAATTGGTTAGGAGAGCGCAGGGAAAGACGGTGAGCACGCAAGGCGGAGGTGGGAAGAGGGAAGGCACAGATAGAAACATAGAAAAATAGGAGCAGGAGTAGGCCATTTGGCCCTTCGAGCCTGTTCCGCCATTCAATATGATCATGGCTAATCCTCTATCTCAATACCATATTCCCGCTCTCTCCCCATACCCCTTGACGCCTTTTGTGTCTAGAAATCTATCCATCTCCTTCTTAAATATATTCAGTGACTTGGCCTCCACAGCCTTCTGTGGTAGAGAATTCCACAGGTTCACCACCCTCTGAGTGAAGAAATTTCTCCTCATCTCAGTCCTGAATGTCCTACCCCGTATCCTGAGACTGTGACCCCTCGTTCTAGACCCCCCCCCGCCCAGCCAGGGGGAACATCCTCCCTGCATTCAGTCTGTCTAGCCCTGTCAGAATTTTATATGTTTCAATGAGATCCCCTCTCATTCTTCTAAACTCTAGTGAATACAGGCCTAGTCGACCCAATCTCTCCTCATACGACAGTCCTGCCATCCCAGAAATCAGTCTGGTGAACCTGTGTGATGATTTGTGTGTGGTGGGAGTGCAGGGAGAGAAGATTTCCAGAAGATTTAAAAAAGGCAGTGATATGGAGAAGTCTCTATTACTTAAAAAACAACCCTACGCTTGTTTATGTTATTTAATTCATAGAGTAGGGAACACTCAATTAGTTTGACTAGCGGTCCATCTAAAAAATATTAGTGAGCCTGGAGTCTGGAGATGAAGTATTTGACACTACACAATAAATTATTCATCCATGACCTGTATACAAAAACACACATAATGAGACCCCTATGGTATCTGTCATGCTGTCTGATCCTAAGGTAATGCAATAGCTGGCATGGTCTGCTGGTTTTGAAAGTGCAAACTGTAAAATGATGTTACTGTTGATAATAGTGCACAAGCTAGACTCCTTTCATTAAACACTAACAAAAGGATTTGCTGCACTGCTGTCACCACTAACGGCTGTCAGTCCAGTGTTAACATTACCGGTGAAAGGTGCGAGGCAATTAATTTTAAAACGGACTGCAGGAGGGTTGAACACAGACCATTCTATTTACTTTTGCCCAGTCGGCGGACGTGCCTTCAGCTGCTGAGACCCTAAGCTCTGGAATTCCCTCCCTCAACCCTTCCGCCTCTCCACCTCTCTCTCCTCCTTTAAGATGCTCCTTCAAACTCGATGGCCAAGCATCTGCTCTAATATCTCCTTATGTGGCTCGGTGTCAAATGTTGTTTGGTAACGCACCTGTGCAGCGCCTTGGGACGTTTTACTATGTTAAAGGCGCTATATAAATGCAAGTTGTTGTTGTGATTCTTGCTCTCCTCCTTTTGCACTCTCATTTCTGTTTGTCTTCTCTCTTTCGCTTTTGTTTTCCGCACTTCTTCACTTTCATTTCTCACTCTTGTCTTCTCATTTTTGTTTCACATACTCTTTTATTCCTTTATCTCCCTCTCTTATTTCTGCTCTCTCCCTCTTTCACTTTTGCTGCTCCCCTCTCTCTCTCTCTCTCTCCTCTTTCACTTCTTTTTCTGCCCCTTTTTTCTACCTCTGTTGAAATGTTGCCAGTATCTCTAGTCTCTCCTCATACCTACAGCTTCCCATTTCTGACACCATCCTGGTCAATCTACGGCGTACACTCTCCAATTCTTTAATGGCCCGGACTTTGCGGCCAGCGGCGAAGTGACGGCGCTCGCCACTGACTGCGATAAAGCTGCCCACAAACTTTTAGCGGGCTCTGTGTCGTCGATTTCACCTTTTCCAATGTGAATCTCCATCTGGTGCCATCTAGTGGGGATCTGTGGCGTCCAGCAACAGTGATGTCATCAAGCAGGCTAAGCAGCCAATCACATTGAGAATTCTCACAGACAGCAAACCAGGAAGTAAAAAGCAGGTTTTATCATTCAATTTTTTATAATTTTACAGAAAGTGAAATAAAGATTGGGTCATACACATGGGATTAAGGAAAAATATCATAAACAAACTTAAAAAAATGTTTTTTTAATTGTTTTAAAATCTAGGGAATTTTTAATTTGAAATGGAGAAAATGACACTCTACAAATATAAAATTAGTTTTTCAAGGCCAGAGAGGTTGTTCAGCAGTAAGTGTGACTTAGTATGCTGTTAAAAACCCAATTACACCTCATTCAACAAGGCTTAACTTTTTCAAGGGTTTTTACAGTGAGAATAGTGCATAAAAAGTCAAAGTTCACATCAATTCAGTGATTTCTAATTGATTTCAATCTGCGAGGACTACAACAGTGCACCCTGTGGAGGAACAGGGTATCACAGACAGCAACTACTGGATTTCCGCGTTTAACTGCGCACGTGCGGACTCCAGAAGTTGCTGTCAGTTTCACAGGGTAATGACGGCGAACACTGACAGTTTCAGCATCATTACAACCGTAAATTCCGGGCCAATATTGTTTCTGTAACGGGGCTTGCAAAACTGCACACAGTGCTCAAACTGTGGCCTAAACACTGCCTTGTACAGCTTAACATAACCTCTTCACTTTATGCCCCTGTTTATAAAACCCCAAATGCCATTAATTTTCTTTCGGCTTTATCTACCTGCACTCGTAACTTTCAGGGAGTTATTTATTTTTACCAAGTGACTGCTGCCAACGAACCGGAAGCTGCGCAGAAGCATTCTGTGCATAAATGTTAACTTTCATAAGCCGATATAAACACTATAAGCCGATAGAAATACCAATTCAACCTTTAATTTTTCTTTTCTTTTCGGCTCAGTTCGGCAGCGCATAAACGTTAACTTCCATAAGCCGATAGAAGTATTAATTCAAATTTTAATTTTAATTTTCTTCTCCTGACGCGGCTCAGTTCGGCAGTAGCGATCTCTTTTCCCCACCCCCCAGCCCTTCCTTTCTCTCACAGTGTCAGCTGTGGCTCAGTTGGTAGCACACTCGCCTCCGAGTCATGAAAGTTGTGGGTTCAAGTCCCGCTCCAGGGACTTGAGCACATAAATAAAAGCTAGGCTGACACTCCCACTGCAGTGCTGAGGGATGTGCTGCACTGTCGGAGGTGCCGTCTTTCGGATGAGACGTTAAACCGAGGCCCCGTCTGCTCTCTCAGGTGGACGTAAAAGATCCCATGGCACTATTTCGAAGAAGAGTAGAGGAGTTATCGTGGGGGAATCTAGAACTTGGGGGCATCATTTCAGAATAAGGGGGCACCCTTTTAAATCGGAAATGAGGAAGAATTTCTTCTCTCAGAGGGACATGAATCTTTGGAATTCTCTTCCCCAGAGAGCTGTGGAGGCTGGATCATTGAATATAATTAAGGTGGAGATAGACAGGTTTTTGAAAGGTAAGGGAGTCAAGGGTTATGGGGAGCGGGCAGGGAAGTGGTGTTGAGGCCAAGATCAGATCAGCCATGATCTTATTGAATGGCGGAGCAGGCTCGAGGGGCCACATGACCTACTCCTGCTCCTACGTCTTATGTTCTTATGTGTCCTGGCCAATATTTCTCCCTCAACCAACATAACAAAAACAGATTATCTGGTCATCTTCACGTTGCTGTTTGTGGGAGCTTGCTGTGCGCAAATTGGCTGCCGCGTTTCCCACATTACAACAGTGACTCCACTTCAGAAAAAGTACTTCATTGGCTGTAAAGCGCTTTGAGACGTCCGGTGGTCGTGAAAGGCGCTATATAAATGCAAGTCTTTCTTTCTCACCGATCTGTGGGAGATCCGTCGAGAACAACCAATGATACTGCGCATGCGCAACTACTTCATGTCGTAGGCAGCAGTCGCGTCTTTCTTTGTAACCCTCGGTCTCTCTTTTCTTTCACACCCTTGCCACTGTATTGCAGGATGTTTAATATCCGATAGATGTGTTATGAAAACTTTACATATGCATGCACTTTCTGCCTGCCACATCTCAGATGTCACACACTATCGGAATATTTTTTTTTGTCATACTTTTAAAATAAAGATGGTATGAAGCAAACAAAGCCAGTCGTGTGTAATGAACAGACGAAAGCTGAGATTTTTTTTTGGGCTGGAGTTAATCCCTGGAGCCAGCAGAACCATCGTGGAAAATTTTTCTGGAGGCGTTCCGCAGACACCCAGCTTACATTTGCCACTTGCGGGGCTTTCCACCAGAGGTAACGGATGCCCCGCGAAGTACTACTACTCTAATATGAACTCCGATAGCTCAGTTGGTAGAGCATCTGTTTTTTTTAGATCTGAGGGTGCAGGGTTCAGGTCCCTGTTTGGCCGTTGCTTTTGACTGGGCGCATGGTGCTGTTCAGTGGGCACCAGTCAATGTCAAACCCTCCTGAGTGCGACGCTCGCCCCATCAACCTCAGCCTCCGGCACAGGCGCGGTAGGCACTGCAGCAGCGGTATTTTTTTTTATTCGTTTATGGGATGTGGGCGTCACTGGCAAGACCAGGCCAGCATTTATTGCCCATCCCAATTTGCCCTTGAGAAGGTGGTGATGAGACAACTGAGTGACTCGCTAGGCCATTTCAGAGGGGCAGTTAAGAGTCAACCACATTGCTGTGGGTCTGGAGACACATGCAGGCCAGACCGGGTAAGGACGGCAGATTCCCTTCCCTAAAGGACATTAGTGAACCAGATGGGTTTTTACGACAATCCGATAGTTTCATGGTCAACATTACTGATACTAGCTTTTTATTCCAGATTTATTAAATTAACTGAATTTAAATTCCCCAGCTGCTGTGGTGGGATTTGAGCTCACGTCACTAGCCCAGTGACATTACCACTACGCTACCGTGCCAAGTACAATACATCTTTTACATTGCATAATGTCCCTGGTCTTATAAACCAGCACAGCGCCAAGAGACTGGACAGGCTGGGGTTGTTTTCCTTCGAGCAGAGAAGGCTGAGGGGGGACCTGATTGAGGTGTACAAAATTATGAGGGGCATAGATAGGGTAGATAGAAAGGAACTTTTCCCCTTAGTAGCGGGGTCAATAACCAGGGGGCATAGTTTCAAGGTAAGGGGCAGGAGGTTTAGAGGGGATTTGAGGAAAAACTTTTTTACCCAGAGGGTGGTTGGAATCTGGAACTCACTGCCTGAAAAGGTGGTAGAGGCAGGAACCCTCACAACATTCAAGAAGCATTCAGATGAGCACTTGAAACGCCACAGCATACAAGACTATGGACCAAGTGCTGGAAAATGGGATTAGAATAGACAGGGCTTGATGGCCGGAGCGGACACGATGGGCCGAAGGGCCTCTTTCTGTGCTGTATGACTCTATCTATGACTCTAACTGTGAGCCGTGCTATGAGAAATTTGCTGGTAATGCGATAGAAGCAGCAGATTTGGTGCATATTTCCTATCTGCCATACTTTAAAAAAAATACGCTAAACTGCATATTTAAAAAATAGGTATGAGAAGCAAAGGCGGTCTTTTGAAATCAACAAATCTACAAAGTGCCCCAGCATTTGACAATGCCGCAACTTACACAGGAGCTAGAACATCTGTAACCGCTGCTTGAACTTACCAATCACACCAACAAAAGAGAAAGAAATGCAGGCTTCTGGCTCGCAGCCTGACCCAATCTTTGCTTAATTACTCTTTGTGGTGTTAAAGAGACACAGCTCACGACTTTATAATAATCTTACTGTCCATTAGATGGTACAACACACCACGTCCTTATAAAGCAGGGCATCATCTGGGTTAGATGAGAGGAGGTTCATGTGGAGTTTAAACACCGGCATGGACCAGTTGGGCCGAATGGCCTGTTTCTGTGCCGTACATTCTATGTAACGTGAAATGTGATCCAAAAGTATTAAAACTGTTGGGTCAGATCACAGTACTGGTGAAAACCCGAATCGACTCCTACATATTTTTTGCCAGTTCAAGTTCAGATATCAGGCGGAATAAGAGAATTAAGCCGTTTAAAAGGCCAACTTCAAACTAACTAAGTGTTTAGATAGTTTAAAATAAGAAATAGGAAAAGGCTCGTAGGAGGTTATGTTGATAAGGTCAGATGAAGAGAGGTGGGAGGAGCCTTGTGTGGAGCATAAACACGGACCTGTAGGACTGAACGGCCTGTTTCTGTGCTGTAAATTCTATGTAATTCCATGTCCTGTTTTGATAAACCTCAACCCACTTATCGACCTTATTTCAGACTCTAGTGGAATCAAGGAATATGGGGATCGGGCGGGCAAGTGGAAGATCAGCCATGATCTTATTGAATGGCGGAGCAGGCTCGAAGGGCCGTATGGACGGCTGCTGCTCCTAATTCTTATCTTCTTACGTTCTTCTCACAGCATCACAAGATAGATGCAGCTGAACAAGACCATTCAACTCATCCTAACTCAACCATTCAGAATGAGGTTCCCCTCCCTCTACTCCAACCATTTCTTAAATGATACGTTTTTTTTGCTTCCGCGACACCAGTGGAGTGGCGTTGATCATTCCAGTGGACATTGGTCTCAATTGGCCGTTGGTTGCTTTGAACCTGCGCCCCCTCTTGTTGTAGTGTCACAGCTTAATTTGACGTAATGATCTGCATTTACCTTTTCAATGGCAATGGAGCTGGGGAAACCATCCCATCAAAATAAAGTGTCTTTCCTGCCAGTTGCAGTGAACGGGTGATGCTCAGTTAGATGCTGATACACCACTTCTGTGTATCTTTACTTCATTTATTGATGCGGAGATGCCGGTGTTGGACTGGGGTGGACAAAAATGAGAAGTCGCACAACACCAGGTTATAGTCCAACAGTTTTATTTGAAATTACGAGCTTTCGGAGCTCTGCTCCTTCTTCAGGTACAGTGAGGGAATATAAATCGATTACACAGTATATATAGCCGGTGAAAAATGTGTCTGCAGAGATACAATCCGTCAGGGAGGCATTACATCAAAGACACATCAGAGT
This sequence comes from Squalus acanthias, assembly GCA_030390025.1. Classification (NCBI taxonomy): domain Eukaryota; kingdom Metazoa; phylum Chordata; class Chondrichthyes; order Squaliformes; family Squalidae; genus Squalus; species Squalus acanthias. The sequence goes on from CM059425.1 coordinate 252,222,753, forward strand.
ACTGCTAAGACAATGAGGTGGGTCACAGGGGGTCCAACGTGTCAAATGCTGCAGTCTGCAGTTAGGCTTTTAACAATGGACTATTGCAAAGAAGCATACCGACAACTGGACAACCAGGAACACTACAGACAGTTACCCGCAGATCCGACCAAAGAACACACCCGCCAACTCAATAGACTGATCAAGACCTTCAATCCAGACCTTCAAAGCATCCTACGCGCTCTCATCCCACGTACTCCCCACGTAGGAGACTTCTACTGCCTCCCAAAGATACACAAAGATAACACACCCGGACGTCCTATCGTATCAGGCAACGGAACCCTGTGTAAGAACCTCTCTGGGTACGTCGAGGGCATCCTGAAACCCATCGTACAGGGAACCCCCAGCTTCTGTCGCGACACTACAGACTTCTTACAGAAACTCAGCACCCACGGACCAGTTGAACCAGGAACACTCCTCGCCACGATGGGCGTATCGGCACTCTACACCAGTATCCCCCACGATGACGGCATCGCTGCGACAGCCTCAGTACTCAACACCAACAACAGCCAATCTCCAGATGCCATCCTACAACTCATCCGCTTCATCCTTGACCACAATGTCTTTACCTTCGACAACCAGTTTTTTACCCAAACACACGGAACAGCCATGGGGACCAAATTCGCACCCCAATACGCCAACATCTTCATGCACAAGTTCGAGCAAGACTTCCTCGCTGCACAGGACCTCCAACCAACGCTGTACACCAGATACATCGACGACATCTTCTTCCTTTGGACCCACGGCGAAGGATAACTGAAAGGACTACACGATAACATCAACAGGTTCCATCCCACCATCAAACTCACCATGGACTGCTCCTCAGAATCGGTTTCATTCTTGGACACACGAATCTCCATCAAAGACGGACACCTCAGCACTTCACTCTACCGCAAGCCCACGGACAACCTCACGATGCTCCACTTCTCCAGCTTCCACCCTAACCACGTTAAAGAAGCCATCCCCTATGGACAAGCCCTGCGAGTACACAGGATCTGCTCAGACGAGGAGGAACGCGATGGACACCTACGGACGCTGAAAGACGCCCTCGTAGGAACGGGATATGACGCTCGACTCATCGATCGACAGTTCCGATGGGCCACAGCGAAAAATAGCATAGACCTCCTCAGAAGGTGAACACGGGACACAACCAACAGAGTACCCTACGTCGTCCAGTACTTCCCCGGAGCGGAGAAACTATGCCATGTTCTTCGCAGCCTTCAACATGTCATCGATGACGACGAACACCTTGCTAAGGCCATCCCCACGCCTCCACTACTCGCCTTCAAGCAGCCGCCTAACCTCAAAAGTACCATCGTTCGCAGCAAATTACCCAGCTGTCAGGAGAACAGCAACCACGACACCACACAATCCTGCCACGGCAACCTCTGCAAGATATGCCAGATCATCAACACAGATACCATCATCACACGTGAGGACACTACCCACCAGGTACATGGTACATACTCATGTGACTTGGCCAACGTTGTCTACCTCATACGTTGCAGGAAAGAATGTGCCGCGGCGTGGTACATCGGCGAGACTATGCAGACACTGAGACAACGTATGAACGGACACCGCGCAACAATCGCCAGGCAGGATTGTCACCTCCCAGTCGGGGAAGACTTCAGCAGTCAAGGACATTCAGCCTCGGATCTGTGGGTTAGCGTTCTCCAAGGCGGCCTTCGAGACACACGACAACGCAAAATCATCGAGCAGAAACTGATAGCCAAGTTACGCACCCATGAGGACGGCCTCAACCGGGATCTCGGTTTCATGTCACACTACAGAACGTGACTCGACATCGTTGTCTGTCTTTCCAGTTTTTAAAAAAAGTTAAAGCCTAACTGCAGACTGCAGCATTTGACACGTTGGACCCCCTGTGACCCATCTCATTGTCTTAGCTGTACTCTGATGTATCTTTGATGTAATGCCTCCCTGACGGATTGTATCTCTGCAGACACATTGTTCTCTGTCTATATATACTGTGTAATCGATTTATATTCCCTCACTGTACCTGAAGAAGGAGCAGAGCTCCGAAAGCTCGTAATTTCAAATAAAACTGTTGGACTATAACCTGGTGTTGTGCGACTTTTCATTTATTGATGCATTGGCCAACACATCAAACAGCAATTTTCAGCAGCTAATTATCGATTTTGCCCACAAACCATTTTCATGTTCGTTCTTCATCAAAAGGGTCCTCCCCAGCGCTAAACGAAAGATGATAGGCAGTTCGCCGATCTGGGGTAAGGGGGGGGTGTGGCGAATAAATCTGGTTGCCCATCCACAGAGCCAATTCGGCAAAGAACCCTTACAGAGTCATGGAAAGGCCAATCCGGGTTGGGGGGGTAGGTGGGGAACGATGGAAGTTCTGCCAACAGTCGGGAGGATTTATTTTGGGGGGGGGGGCGGTTGTAGGAAGAGCATTAATGTTCCTTCTGCCGGCACCCACCCCGCCACCCCAAAAAAAAGGATCCACCATTCCCCTGAATTATGGCCTTTTCTGAGTGGTCTCCAGTGACCTCCTTTAAGGGATGCTGTTTTGGCCACTGACAACAAACTTGCCCTTGGGGTCCGATGTTCATCATAGGCCCACGACTGGCACAGAGCAATGAGGCTCTCACCTGTTTCTGGCAGAAGCCCTGGCCTCCTATTTCCCAAGCCGCTGCAAGAGGGCAGTGGGGTGAATGACAGTGGGAAGCATCGCACTGCAACTTTGATCTCGGCACCACTCTAAAACGGGTCGGGAAAAAGACTGAAATCGGCCCCGATATGTCATCTTCATAAATGTTGCTGCTCAAAGGCAAAAATATTAAATATAACTTTAAACGTTAAACAGAATTTAAAAGTAATCGCTGTCAGCCCCTAATTATTTGTACTTTGCTGGCTGCCTATATCAATCTATTTTAAAATGCATTCCTTGTCCGCTAACAGCTGGCTGGCAATCTTTAGGTTACTTCTGCACTCAGTGCAATTGTCCATTTTTTGTGATTCCTGCTATCGCTATAAAGTATGTTTACTTGTATAAAATTACATGTATTTTATTTAACAAGTGTGTTCTGTGTGTTCTCACGCGAGGCACTTATCCCGTAGCTGGACAAATTCTGATTCAATCTCTTTGAGTTCTTTATTAAAGTCAATCAATAGTTGGATCAGAGGAGGCAGCCAGGGACCTGGACAATGAGTTGGATAGAATCTGTAAGTGGGTGGAACCGTGACAGATGAAACTCAATGTGGACAAGTGTAAAGTACTGCAGACAGAGAGAAAAACAATGAGTGCCATATGTACTCTGCGAATACTGTTGCAATAGCTAGGGTTAACGCTGAAAGAGATCTGGGGAATTTAGATCTGGCATTCAACGTGTCAAATTGCGAAAGAGCACCAAACAACAAAGCTGATGAAAGGTCTGATGAAAGGTCACCCACCTGATACGTTCACTCTTGTTTCTCTCTCCACAGATGCTGCCTGACCTGCTGAGTATTTCCAGCACTTTCTGTTTTTATTTCAGCATTCCACCATCTGCAGTAATTTGCTTCTAAACAAAGCTGAACGCGTGATGTCAAAACTGCTACGGGTGAGAGACTGCCTGGAGGGAAGACAACATGGAGGGAGGAGGGACTCGTCTATGGATGGGGAGCAGTGCCAGTCTGGCTCATTTGAGCAGTGAAAGTTAGCCGAGCAGGGCCTATTAAATCACACTGTGATTATTCCCACGGTGTTTTGGTCTCTCTGCGCTGGCGCCGCCGTTTGGTACTGCGCATGCACACTCCATCCGGTCGCACATGCTCAGTACCAAACGGTGCAGTGGCTGCGGCCTACACCGGCAAGCTTTCCATGGCTCCTGGCAGAGAAGGTCAGGGGATCGGATGGGGTGGGGAGAGGAGAAGGGATTGAAAGGAGGAGAGGAGAGGGGAATCGAAAGGAGGAGAGGAGAGGGTATTGAAGGGGGGAGAGAGAGAGGAGATCGGATAAGAATATAAGATAATAGGAGCAGGAGTGGGTCATCGGCCCCTCGAGCCTGCTCCACCATTCTATAAGATCATGGCTGATCTTCGACCTCAACTCCACTTTCCTGCACTATCCCCATATCCCTTGATTTCCTTAATATCCAAAAATCTATCGCTCTCTGTCTTGAATATACTCAATGACTGAGCCTCCACAGCCCTCTGGGGTAGAGAATTCCAAAGATTCACCACAATCTGAGTGAAGAAATTTCTCTCATCTCAGTCCTAAATGACCGATCCCTTATTCTGAGACTATGACACCTGGAATTTTTTGAGGATGTAACTGATAGAATAGATAAGGGAGAACCAGTGGATGTGGTGTATTTGGAGTTTCAGAGGCTTTCGATAAGGTCCCGCATAAGAGATTAGTGTGTAAAGTTAAGGCACATGGGATTGGGGGCAAGGTACTGATTTGGATAGAGAACTGGTTGGCAGACAGGAAGCAAAGAGTTGGAATGAACGGGTTTTTTTTCCGAGTGGCAGGCAGTGACTAGTGGGGTTCCGCAGGGATCGGTCCTAGGACCCCAGCTATTCACTATATATATTGATGATCTAGACGAGGGAACTAGATGTAATATCTCCAAGTTTGCAGATGACACAAAGCTGGGTGGGCGTGTGTCCTGCGAGGAGGATGCCGAAAAGCTCCAGTATGATTTGGACAGGTTGGGTGATTGGGCAGAAGCATGGCAGATGCAGTATAATGTGGATAAATGCGAGGTTATCCACTTTGGTGGCATAAACAGAAAGGCAGATTATTATCTGAACGGCAATAGATTGGGAGAAGGGGAAGTGCAACGAGACCTGGGTGTCCTTGTGCACCAGTCGCTGAAGGTAAGCATGCAGGTACAGCAGGCGGTTAAGAAGGCAAATGGTGTGTTGGCCTTCGTAGCGAGAGGGTTTGAGTACAGGAACAAGGATGTCTTGCTGCAGCTGTACAGGGCCTTGGTGAGACCACACCTTGAGTATTGTGTGCAGTTTTGGTTGCCTTATCTGAGGAAGGATGTTCTTGCCATGGAGGGTGTGCAGCGAAGATTCACCAGACTGATACCTGGGATGGCAGGAATGACGTACGAGGAGAGATTGGGTCGAATGGGCTTATACTCGCTGGAGTTTAGAACAATGAGAGGAGATCTCATGGAAACTTATAAAATTCTAACAGGGCTAGACAGACTAGATGCAGGAAGGATGTTCCCGATGGCGGTTGAGTCCAGAACAAGAGGTCACAGTCTAAAGATAAGGGGTAAGCCATTTAGGACAGAGATGAGGAGGAATTTCTTCACCCAGAGAGTGGTGAACCTGTGGAATTCTCTACCACAGAAGGCAGTTGAGGCCAAGTCAGTAGATATATTCAAGATAGAGTTAGATGTATTTCTTATGGCTAAAGGTATCAAGGGATATGGGGAGAAGGCAGGGACAGTGTACTGAGTTTGGATGATCAGCTATGATCTCATCGAATGGCGGAGCAGGCTCGAGGGGCCGAATGGCCTACTCCTGCTCCTCTCTTCTATGTTTCTATATTCTAGACTTCCCAGCCAGGGGTAACATCCTCCCTGCATCTACCCTGTCAAGCCCTGTAAGAATTTTGTATGTCCCAGAGGTCATGGTCCATATCGGTATCAACAGCATAGGTAGAAAGAGGGATGAGGTCCTGCAGGTAGATTTCAGGGAGCTAGGAAAGAGATTAAAAAGCAGGACCTCAAAGGTAGTAATCTCTGGATTACTCCCGGTGCCACGAGCAAGTTAATATAGAAATAGGAGGATAGCGCAGATGAATGCGTGGCTGGAGAGATGGTGCAGGAGGGAGGGCTTTAGATTCCTGGGACATTGGGACCGATTCTGGGGAAGGTGGGACCTGTACAGGCCGGACGGGTTGCACCTCAACAGAGCTTGGACCAATGGCCTCACGGGGAGTTTGCAAGTGCTGTTGGGGAGGGTTTAAACTAATTTGGCAGGGGGATGGGCACCAGGATGTAGCATTAGAAAGGAGAAACAAGGTGCACAAAGGATTGGGAGAGACAGATAGCACGAGAGTAAGAAACAGAACGGTATGAGGTGGGGTCAGACTAAGAGAGAATACAAGAAGGTCTAAGATAGGTTTACAGTGCATGTGTGTAAATGCACGAAGTGTGGTAAATAAGGTTGGTGAGCTGCAGGCGCAAATAGATACATGTGGATATGATGTTGTGGTGATAACAGAGACCTGGCTCAAAAAAGGGCAGGATTGGGTATTAAATATTCCTGGATATAAGGTGTTCAGGAAAGATAGGGAAGGAAAGAAAGGAGGTGGGGTGGCAGTATTGATTAAGGAGAATATTGCTGGAAAGAAGGATGTCCTGGAGGGGTCAAGGACAGAATCTATTTGGTTAGAGTTGAGAAACAATAGAGGTGCCATTACACTACTAGGTGTATTCTATAGGCTGCGAACTAGTAGGAAGGATATAGAGGAGCACCTTTTCAGGGAAATTACAGAGAGGTGCAAGAACTCGAGTAGTGATAATGGGGGACTTCAACTATCCTAATATAGATTGGGATAGTATAGTGTAAAGGGCAGAGAGGGGGAAGAATTTCTGAAGTGTGTTCAGGAAAACTTTCTTGATCAGTACTTTTCCGACCCAACGAGGAAGGAGGCATTGCTGGATCTGGTTCTGGGGAACGAGGTGGGTCAAGTAGAGCAAGTGTCAGTAGGGGAACATTTAGGGAACAGTGATCACAGTATCATAAGGTTTAGACGAGCTATGGAAAAGGACAGGGAGCAATCTAGAGTAAAAATACTTAATTGGAGGAAAGCCAATTTCAGTGGGTTGAGAATGGATCTGGCCCGGGTAAATTGGAATCAAAGATTGGCAGGCAAAACTGTAACCGAACAATGGGCTGCCTTTAAGGAGGAGATGGTTCGGGTACAGTCGAGGTACATTCCTATGAGAGGGAAAGGTAAGACAACGAAAGCCAGAGCTCCCTGGATGACGAAAGAGATAGAGAGTAAGATGAAGCAGAAAAAAATACAAGTGAGAATCAGGCTGAATATAGAAAGTTCAGAGTGGAAGTGAAAAAGGAAATAAAAGGGGCAAAGAGAGAGTATGAGAATAGATTGGCAGCTAACATAAAAGGGAATCCAAAAGTCTTCTATAGGCATATAAATAGTAAAGGGGTAGTAAGAGGAGGGGTGGGGCTGATTAGGGACTAAAATGGAGACCTACGCATTGAGGCAGAGGGTATGGCTGAGGTACTAAATGAATACTTTGCATCTGTCTTTACTAAGGAAGAAGATGCTGCCAAAGTCATAGTGAAAGAGGAGGTAGGTGCGATAGTGGATGGGATAAAAATTGATAAGTAGGAGGTACTAGAATGGCTGGCTGTACTTAAAGTAGATAAGTCACCAGGACCAGATGGGATGCATCCTTGGATTATGAGGGAAGTAAAGGTGGAAATTGCAGAGGTACTGGCCATAATCTTCCAATCCTCCTTGGATACGGGGCTGGTGTCAGAGGGCTGGTGAATTGCAAATGTTACACACTTGTTCAAAAAAGGGTTTAAGGATAAACCCAGCAACTACAGGCCAGTCAGTTTAACCTCAGTAGTCGGGAAGCTTTTAGAAACGATAATCCGGGACAAAATTAACAGTCACTTGGACTGGCCATCCAATCCTCCTTGGATACGGGGCTGGTGCCAGAGGGCTGATGAATTGCAAATGTTACACACTTGTTCAAAAAAGGGTTTAAGGATAAACCCAGCAACTACAGGCCAGTCAGTTTAACCTCGGTAGTCGGGAAGCTTTTAGAAACGATAATCCGGGACAAAATTAACAGTCACTTGGACAAGTATGGATTAATTAAGGAAAGCCAGCACGGATTTGTTAAAGGCAAATCATGTTTAACTAACTTGATTGAGTTTTTTGATGAGGTAACAGAGAGGGTTGATGAGGGCAATGTGGTGTACATGGACTTCCAAAAGACGTTTGATAAAGTGCCACATAATAGGCTTGCCAGCAAAGTTGAAGCCCATGGAATAAAAGGGACAGTGGCAGCATGGATACGAAATTGGCTAAGTGACAGGAAACAGAGAGTGGTGGTGAACGGTAGTTTTTCAGACTCCCAGGGGTCGGTACTAGGAACACCACTTTTCTTGATATATATTAATGACTTAGACTTGTGTGTACAGGGCACAATTTCAAAATTTGCAGATGACACAAAACTTGGACGTACAGTGAATAGTGAGGAGGATAGTGATAGACTTCAAGAGGACATAGACAGGCTGGTGGAATGGGCGGACACGTGGCAGATGAAATTTAATGCAGAACAGTGCCAAGTGATACATTTTGGTAGGAAGAACGAGGAGAGGCAATATAAACTAAAAGGAATAAAAACAGAAAATGCTGGAAATACTCAGCAGGTCAGGCAGCATCTGTGGAGGGAGAAACAGAGTTAATGGGCCAGAAATTCGGGTTGGGGGCTTCCCGCGGGTGCAAGCCCCTGACCTGCATTTGGCTACCGCGCCTGCCGTTGTGCTGTGGGCCCGCGTGGAATTCGGCTCCTGGGCCTCCTCCAGCTGCCAGCGCGCAGTGCTCGCGGATCCCAGCGGTGCAACTAGTTCGAAGCGTCCCCTGGGATCACGTGGGCCATGGAGAGCCAATCGGAGCAGGGAATCTTCATTCATAGATTTGACAGGAAGACCAGCGCGTACTCACCCGTGGAGACCTGAATTTCTGGCCCAATGTTTCAGGTCGATGACCATTCGTCAGAACTGGAAAAAGCCGGAGATCGAACAGGTTTTTAAGCAAGTGCACGGGCTGGAAAGGGGGGAGGGGAGGAAAGAACAAAAGGGAAGGTCTGTGATAGGATGGAAGGCAGGAGAGATTAAGAGACATTAAAAGATGGTGCAAGGCAAAAGGAGATGGTAATGGGACAAGTTAAGAAACAAAAGATGGCTCTAGATGAAGTGTAAATGGCAGAATGAAAGACAGCTGCCATGTGGGAGAGAGAAGAATAAAAATAAATAAATAAAAAAAAGAATAGAGGCAGAGGTTATGGTCTGAAATTATTGAACTCTATGTTGAGTCTAGAAGGCTGTAAAGTGCCTAATCGAAAGATGAGGTGCTGTTCCTCGAGCTTACATTGAGCTTCATTGGAACAGTGTAAGAGGCCGAGGATGGTGAGGTTTGAGTGGGAGTGGAGCGGAGAATTAAAGTGACAGGCGACCGGAAGCTCGGGGTCACCCTTACGGACTGAACGGAGGTGTTCCGCAAAGCGGTCGCCCAATCTGCGTTTGGTCTCCCCAATGTAGAGGAGACCGCATCGTGAGCAGCGAATACAGTATACTAAATTGCAAGAAGTACAAGTAAATCGCTGTTTCACCTGGAAGGAGTGTTTGGGGCCCTGGGCAGTGGGAAGGGTGGAGGTAAAAGGGCATGTGTTGCATCTCCTGCGCTTGCACGGGAAGGTGCCGGGCAAAGGGGAAGGGGTGTTGGGGGTGATAGAGGAGTGGACCAGGGAGCGATCCCTTCGGAATGCTGAAAGGGGAGGTGAGGGGAAGATGAGTTTGGTGGTGGGATCACGCTGGAGGTGGCGGAAATGGCGGAGGATGATCCGTTGAATGTGGAAGCTAAAGGGTACAAGTCTAAAGTGGGTGCATAAACAGAGAGACCTGAGGGTATATGTGCACAAATCGTTGAAGGTGGCAGGGCAGGTTAGAATGGTTAAAAAAGCATACGGGATCCTGGGCTTCATAAATTGAAGCATAGAGTACAAAAGCAAGGAAGTTATGATGAACTTTTCTAAAACACTGGTTCGGCCTCAACTGGAGTATTGTGTCCAATTCTGGGCACTGCACTTTAGGAAGGATGTGAAGGCCTTAGAGAGGGTGCAGAAAAGATTTACAAGAATGGTTCCAGGGATGAGGGACTTCAGTTACGTGGATAGACTGGAGAAGCTGGGGTTGTTCTCCATAGAGCAGAGAAGGTGGAGAGGAGATTTGATAGAGGTGTTCAAAATCATGAGGGGTCTAGACAGAGTAGATAGAGAGAAACTGTTCCCATTGGCGGAAAGGTCGAGAACCAGAGGACACAGATTTAAGGTGATTGGCAGAAGAACCAAAGGCGACATGAGGAAAAACTTTTTTACGCAGCGAGTGGTTAGGATCTGGAATTCACTGCCTGAGAGGGTGCTGGAGACAGATTCAATTGTGGCTTTCAAAATGGAATTTGATATGTACCTGAAAGAAAAAAAATTGCAGCACTATGGGGAATGGGCGGGGGGAATGGGACTAGCTGAATTGCTCTTGCAGAGAGCCGGCACGGGCTCAATGGGCCAACTGGCCTCCTTCTGTGTTGTAACCATTCTATGATTCTATTCTATGATTCAACACCTTGATTTTAAAATTCTCATCCTCATTTTAACATCCCTCCATGACCTTACCCCTTCCTATTTGAACTCGGCGATGTGAGTGCTGTGAGTGCTGCTAACCCAGGAGAGTGAGCCCTGTCTGTTCTCTGAAAGCAGGAGTGTTAGCACTGTGAACTCTGGAGTCTGGCTGTCACAATGAATGGATCAAATTACACATGGCAAAGCGCAGGCAGGATCAAATTACACATGGCAAACAAACTATTGGATGTGTCTTGTCCGCCAAAGGGGACCGATCACAAATTTGGTGTTGCAAAATAGACATGACCATTCCATCAGGAGTGTGGGATTGGGAATGGGAGGCAGCCAGGTTGAGGTTGAACCCAGAAAGGAACGACAAAGTGTGGCACTTTGGGATGCTGAGGGGTGAGGGGGGGGGCGCGCGGGGTGGTGTGGGGTGGGGGGGGGGGGGAGCAGGATGTCCATTGACTTGGGCCTGTGTTGGCTTCTGGGGGTTGTCATCTGCCTTGGCTCAGTGGTCGCACTCTTGCCTCTAAGTCTGCCCTGAGGTGGTAGCCTGTCTCATTAGCTGATGATTCTAAAGATAAGGAAGTTCTTTCTAAGGCTAAGTTTAGTTCTGATGCGGAGATGCCGGTGTTGGACTGGGGTGGACAAAAATGAGAAGTCGCACAACACCAGGTTATAGTCCAACAGTTTTATTTGAAATTACGAGCTTTCGGAGCGCTGCTCCTTCTTCAGGTACAGTGACCTTTACCTGACGAAGGAGCAGAGCTCCGAAAGCTCGTAATTTCAAATAAAACTGTTGGACTATAACCTGGTGTTGTGCGACTTCTCATTTAAGTTTAGTTCCTCCTACCTTTCTCAGTTTCTGATCATGTTCTCTGATATTTCTATCCGGTGTTGCGCAAAATAACTCTTTAACTCCACCATACCTATTCCCTTCATGCCTTTAAATATTTGATACATACCCCCATGAATTTTCCTGATTCCAAAAAATTAACTTTCTTTTACCCACACTATTTAAAACCTGCAATCATCCACTCTCTGAATCGTTTACATTGCCTCAAGGCATAACACTCCACGTTTGGTGTGAGAAATTCTTCATGAAGTGCTGGGAGTACTTTTTCAGGATCTGTATTCAAAGGATCTACTAACAACACACCATTGTCTGAATGCCAGGGCTACGCAGCATGCAGCACACTACAAAGAGTTTACATGTTTTGGATGACTTGTAGTGCATCCCGTTCTCCAGAGACATCATAAGATCACAAGATAGGTCAGGATGAAGAAGGCTCTTCAGCCCGTTTGATCTCATTCTTCCAGAATACCAACCTCACCATCTTCCATTGCAGCATTGAGCCATTTCTCAAATAAGTCCAGGATCTTGATCTCAACTGCCTCAAACATCAGTACACCTGAATCACTGTTTTTACTAAACAAGTCGCCTCCTCTACAATGGGAGACAAAGCTTGCGTCTGACAATGTTTGTCTGGTATTTGGAGTTGGGGTAATGGAAGCGTTATTGACCTGTACAGTCTTTAATGGGAGTGTGTCAGATGCTCTTTCTGACCCTCTGATTATTCCAGATCTTCCTCACGCATCTTATTCCCTGACCCAACAACTAATATAAAACATTACAGGCCGCATATAGTGAATCCACAAGTTCCACCTAGAATGGAGATGATTGGGTAATTCCCCCCGTCAATCACGCCTGGAGACCGCAAGTGACTGGGGTTGATTTTATGCACAGAATTTGTATTATGTAACTATCCTCCACTCACTGAATTTTGCTGGAGAAATAATCCTGTGCAGTATTGGAAGACTTTGCTGTAGTTTTGGTTGTGAGTTTGGAGACAAAAAACACATCCCGCCCCACCTCCAACTGATTGGCTGAAACAGCGGTGCCAATATTCACTCCGAAAACATATTACAGAACAGCCTGTAATGTCATGTTAAGTTTGTCAATGTTAATGAACATTGAGTCCACATTTGACTCATGAGGTATTTTATCATTTCCCCCTCCTATTGAGTTGCAATCCGATTCAGAAGGTCAAACGATGCAGTACATTAAGGTCTGCTGGAAGTCACGCTAATAACTGGCCCCGTTGATGTTTTTAATTCTAAGCAGCAACAAGAAGAGGCCATTTGACTCATCAATGATGATGTAGAACCTGTTCTATCCTGAACCCTCCACAGCCCATTTCATCCCCTGAGTAAATGTTCTGCAAGATTTCTCTCAGTCACACAAATTCCAAAATGCCTGACCAATGTTAAATTTTAATTCTTCATCTTGACTGGTTGACTTCTTCTCCACGACATCGCCAATAGATTGCCAGGACGTGCGGTGAGTATGCATTCCGAACAGGCTTCAGGCCTTTGAAAGGGAGCTGGATAGGTTCAAGTAACTGGAAGAAGACTTCCTGAGTTATCGGAGGTAGGTGGGACCAGTATGTTGGGCCACTGGTGTTATCTGTTACAGCAGTATCCTGGAGATTGCTTCATAACCTTCAAGATTTAGAGAGGAATTTCCCATTGTATTGTTTTTCCTAAACTGACCTACGGTTTTCTTGCTGTGTTATTTTTGTTGCCTCTCCCAGGAGGTGGCAGGTGCGTGTAGGCTAACTGTGTTCGGATAGGACAGGCTGCATAGATTAAGAGACAAAAGGGATGATGGTGCAAGGCAAAATCCCTTTTGTCTCTTAATCTCTCCTGCCTTCCATCCTATCACAGACCTTCCCTTTTGTTCTTTCTCCCTCTCCCTGCCCCTACACTTGCTTAAAAACCTGTTACATCTCCAACTTTTTCCAGTTCTGACGAAGGGTCATCGACCTGAAACGTTAACTCTGTTTCTCTCTCTACAGATGCTGCCTGACCTGCTGAGTATTTCCAGCATTTTCTGGATAGATTAATTGGTCTTTTCCTGCCCTTCTTTCCCTTAGTTGGGATATCGCAGTCACTTAGCATTTTCCTAATTGCATTATATCATCTCTATCCACACTTATCCTCTGACTGTATGGAATGGCATTAACACAGTTCTGTACCAAACCCTGCAATAATCCCCCTGGTACTAATTGGGCAATGTAATTACAAACTCTCCATACTGGAAGAAAGAAACAACTTGCATTTATATAGCACCTTTCACATCCTCAGGACGTCTCAACGTGCTTTGCAGCCAATGAAGGGCTGTTGCAGTGTAGTCACTGTTGCAATGCTGGCAAACACGACACTATAGGATCTCGCAAACACCATGAGATGAAGGACCAGATTATTTCTATTTTCTAGTGGTGTTGGTTGAGAGATAAATGTTGTCCGAAACATCTGCTTACATGGACAGCATGAGATGTTGAATTGGGTGCTGATTATTTATTACTTCAGGACCTCTTCCGACGAACACTAACGACTATTGTACAGTCAGTCCATGGTTCCAAATCTGGATCAATTGTTGACTTACTTTTATTTCTTGTCCTTATCTTAAATAAGTATAAAAGTTTTTTTTTGATTACGCCTCAGTCAAGTGTCTTGGGACATTTTTCTACCTTAAGGGTTCTATATAGGAATGAAGGATTGGAATTAGGCCATGCCCCCCCCCTCCACCCGCCCCCCCGCCAACCCCCATAGCCTGTTCCACCATTCAATTCAATTAGATCATGGCTGATCTGTAACTCAACTCCATCTACCCAATTTTGCTCCATATATCTTGATCCCCCTACCTAACAAAAATCTAATCTATCGATCTCAGTCTTGAAAGTTTCAATTGACCTGGCATCTATAACCTTTTGAGGGCGAGAATTCCAGATTTCCACCAACCTTTGTGTGAAGAACTGCTTCCTGACATCACCCCTGAACAGCCTAGCTCTAATTTTAAGATTATACCCTCGCCATCTGGATTTTTCCACCAGAGGAAATAGTTACTTTGCATCTACCCTGCCAAATCCCTTTTTATCATTTTGAATGCCTCAATCAGATCACACGTCAGCCTTCTAAACTCAAGGGAATACAAGCCAGGTTGATGCAACCTTTCCTCATAATATAATCCTCTAAGCCCTGGTATCATTCTGGTGACTCTGCGCTGCACCCCCTCCAAGGCCAATATATTTGAGGGTTTGAGTACAGGAGCAAGGATGTCTTACTACAGTTATACAGGGCCTTGGTGAGACCACACCTGGAGTACTGTGTGCAGTTTTGGTCTCCTTACCTAAGAAAGGATATACTTGCCATAGAGGGAGTGCAGCGAAGGTTCACCAGACTGATTCCTGGGATGGCAGGACTATCGTATGAGGAGAGATTGGGTCGACTAGGCCTGTATTCACTAGAGTTTAGAAGAATGAGAGGGGATCTCATTGAAACGTATAAAATTCTGACAGGGCTAGACAGACTGGATGCAGGGAGGATGTTTCCCTGGCTGGGGGGTCGAGAACGAGGGGTCACAGTCTCAGGATACGGGGTAGGACATTTAGGACTGAGATGAGGAGAAATCTCTTCACTCAGAGGGAGGTGAACCTGTGGAATTCTCTACCACAGAAGGCTGTGGAGGCCAAGTCACTGAATATATTTAAGAAGGCGATAGATAGATTTGTAGACACAAAAGGCATCAAGGGGTATGGGGAGAGAGCGGGAATATGGTATTGAGATAGAGGATCAGTCATGATCATACTGAATGGCGAGCAGGCTCAAAGAGCCGAATGACCTACTCCTGCTCCTATTTTTCTATGTTTCTATGTCTTTCCTGAGGTGCGGTGCCCAAAACTGAACCCTATTATCTAGATGGGGTCTTCCCAAGGCTCTGCGCAACTGAAGCATCAGTTCCTCACTCAGGAATTCCAATCTGCTTAAAACAACATTCCATTGGTCTTTTTGATTAATTTTTTTGTACCTGTGCACTATTTTTTAGTGATTAGTGTACCTGGACACCTAAACCCCTTTCCTTCTCCACAGCTTTTAGTCTCTCGCCATTAAGTAAATATTCCAATTTGTCTTTCTTTAATCCAATGCAGATCACACTTCCCCCACTTTGAACTCCATTAGCCATAGCCTTTGCCCACTCACTTAGTCTGTCTCTGTCCCTTTGTAACTTCCTGCTCCCATCAACACAACTTACTGAGCCTCCTAACTTAGTGTGGTCTGCAAACTTGGGCACACAACTCTCAATTCCTTCATCCAAGACATTAACATATATGGTGAAAAGCTAAGGCCCCAGTACAGATCCATGGGGAACATTACTTGTCACATCCCGCTAACCAGAGAATCAACCTTTTATCTCTACTCTCTGCCTCCTACCTCCCAACCAATTACCAACCCATGTCACAAGTTTACCTCCAATTCCATGCACTCTCATTTTTGCTAATAATCACATGTGCAGAACCTTATCAAATGTCTTTTGTAAGACCACATAGACAACATCCATAGACATTCCCTTATCCACCATGCTAGTGACCTCCTCAAAAAAATTCAACGAGATTAGTCAGATATGACATATCCATTACAAATCCATGAAAGAAAGACTTGCATTTATATAACGCCTTTCATGACCTCAGGATGTCCCAAAGTGCTTGACAGCCAATATAGTACTTTTGAAGTGCAGTCACTGTTGTAATGTAGGAAACGTGGCAGCCAATTTGCCGACAACAAGCTGCCACAAAAATGTGATAATGACCAGATAATCTGTTTTTGTTATGTTGATTGAGGGATAAATATTGGCCAGGACATCAGGGATAACTCCCCATGCCTCTTCTTCGAAATAGTGTCAGGGGTTCTTTTACGTCCACCTGAGCGAGCAAACGGGGCCTCAGTTTAACGTCTCATCCAAAATACAGCATCTCCGACAGTGCAGCGCTCCCTCAGCACTGCACTGGAGTGTCAAGCTAGATTTTAATACTCAAGTCTCTGGAGTGGAACTTGAACCCACAACCTTCTGACTCAGAGGCCAGAGTGCTCCCAACTGAGCCATGGCTGACACATTTTGATCAGCTCATGCTTGTCCAAATACTCAAGTCACTCTGATGATAGATTTCCAGTAACTTCCCCACAACTGATGTTAAACAGACATGTTGGTGGCTATCTGGTTTCTCCTCCCTTCCTTTTTTAAATAATGGAATGACATTTGCAATTTTCCAATCCAAAGGCACAATTCCTGCATATAGAGAACTTTGGAAAATTATAACTAATGCATCTGCAATTTCCTCACCTATTTCTTTTAATACCCTGTTGTGGAAAAATCAGGCCCTGGAAATTTGTCTATCTTAAGTCCCATTATTTTCTCCATTATAATTGTTTTTAACTTATATTAAATCAACTAAGTTCCTCCCTTGAGTTATTTTTAGGTTCCCTTGTACCACTGGTATTTGGTCCTCTTCCTCCATTGGGAAAATAGATACAAACTGCTCATTGAACAAGTCTGCCATTTACTTATTTTACACTTATAGGTCACGATTTTACTAACTTCGGCGGGTCTGTGGCGGGCGATGTCGGTGGTGGGTCCCAACCCTGCTGTTGGCTCCAGCCCGCTGTATAGAATGAATTTCCGTTGATGGGGCTTGTTAAGCTCGCCCAGCGCATTTCCCGGCCAATTAGAGGAAGCGGGTCTGGTGACGTCATTTAAAGACGCGTCATCAGCCGGTTTCCTTAAAGGGACCATGGCCACATTTATTTTGACATTTGTGCTAAGTTTCTGTTAATGTGGTGTCAAACATTGAAACCTTTATTATCAACACTTTGCTTTCTTGTACAGATTTGTGTGCACCTTTGGAAGTGGCACCTTTGGAAGTGGCTTAGTGAGTTGCAGTGAATGGTGAGACATAACGGTACCCCCCGCAATGTAGGGATGCTTTATGGTGTTGGTGTGGGGTGGTGCCAACCTGGCGCATCATGTGGCAGCCAGGGTGTACAGCGTCAAGTGAAGTAAATCTGGCCATGGTGAGGCCATCCCTGGCCTCTTGGGCAGCAATGTGGTCGGGTGCTGATGCCCTCTGTCCTGTATCAGGTCCTGCATCAGGTGATTGCGGAGAAGGTTTGTGTTGTTGTTGGTGCTGCTGGTGTGCCTGGTGCTGCTGGTGTTGGGGCTGATTGTGGTGGGATTCTGAGGACCAAGGTGAGAGAGTATAAAGGGCACCCATACTGATGGAATAGATGGCAGGTGAAGTAGAGATGACAGACGCGATCTGTCAATGGTGAGAGAGATAATGAGGTCAGACTGGATGGAGACTTGCATAAAGACTTGCAGCATGGTGAATCTGTTGTGGAAATGCAATGAGGAACAGCTTGTGGCTGAGGGAAGATATCTCTGTGAGGTGGGAGCTTTTACTTGACATTTGAAGCTGTCAACTTCTCAGCTGATTCAATGGCCACTGACCCCCCGGCCTCAGCTTGACAGATGTGGTCCAGCAACAGTGTGAAACTCGTGGGCGAGCTGTCAAATTCAAAAGTTAAGTTTAAAACCATTGTTAAGAGACTGTGAACAAACCACTAATCATTTAAATTGGCTCCCCCGCCGCTGCCTGTCGGGTCTGCTCAGCGCTGGCTTACCCGACATGGGGAAAGGCAAGTGAGCGCGATTTGACAGCAGGTTCCCGACCTCGCTGTCAATCGATTCACATTTAACTGCCGACCCGCCACCGATCCCATCCACTGAGCACCGGCACAATTCCGGCCATAGTCTCACCTGCATCTGTCTTTAATGGGCCCACATTTCCCTTTCCCACTCTCTCTCTCTTAATATATTTACAAACACTTTTGCTGATAGCTTTGATGTCCCTTGCAAGCTATTTTTAAATTCTCCTTTGACAGATAAATGCAAGTTGCTGTTGCAAGTGTATCCTTCCTTAGGTGAGGAGACCAAGACTGTACACAGGTGTGGTCTCACCAGGGCCCTATATAATTGCAGTAAGACCTCTTTACTCTTATACTCCAATCCTTTTGGAATAAAGACTAACATACCATTTGCTTTCCTAATTGCTTGCTGCACCTGCATGTTAACTTTCAGTGCTTCGTGTACAAGGACACCCAGGTCCCTCTGAACACCAACATTTCCCAATCTCTCTCCATTTAAAAAAAATACTCCGCTTTTACATAGATACATAGATACATAGAAGATAGGAGCAGGAGTAGGCCATCCGGCCCTTCGAGCCTGCTCCGCCATTTAATGAGATCATGGCTGATCCTCCAATTCAGTATCCCGTCCCCGCCTTCTCTCCGTAACCCTTAACCCCTTTTGCCTGTAGAAATATATCTAATTCCCTCTTAAATATATTTAATGAGCTGGCGTACACTGCCCTCTATGGCAATGAGTTCCACAGGTTCACCACCCTCTGAGTGAAGAAATTCCCCCTCATTTCTGTCCTAAATGGTTTAGCCCTTATCCTTAAATTATGTCCTCTAGTTCTGTTCTCACCCGCCAAGGGAAACATTCCTTCTGCATCTAGTCTGTCTAGACCTGTCAGAATTTTATACACTTCTATGAGGTCTCCTCTCAATCTTCTAAACTCCAGTGTGTACATCCCTAAACTACATAGTCTCTCCTCATAGGTCAATCCCGCC
The DNA here is from genome assembly GCA_030390025.1 of Squalus acanthias. Lineage (NCBI taxonomy): Eukaryota > Metazoa > Chordata > Chondrichthyes > Squaliformes > Squalidae > Squalus > Squalus acanthias. The sequence goes on from CM059425.1 coordinate 252,241,685, forward strand.
ATTCCTGGTATCAGCCTGGTGAATCGCCGCTGCACCCCCTCCATGGCAAGAACATCTTTCCTCAGATGAGGCGACCAAAACTGTACACAGTACTCGAGGTGTGGTCTCACCAGTGCCCTGTACAGCTGCAGCAAGGTATCCCTGTTCCTGTATTCCAACCCTTTTGCTATGAAGGCCAGCATACCGTTTGCCTTCTTGACCGCCTGTTGCACCTGCATGCTCGCCTTCAGTGACTGGTGTACAAGAACACCCAGGTCTCTCTGTACTTCCCCCTCTCCCAATTTATTGCCATTTAAATAATAATTTGCCCTCCCGTTCCTGCACCCAAGGTGGATAACTTCGCACTTGTCCACATTATAGTGCATCTGCCATTTATCCGCCCAATCACCCAGTCTGTCCAAATCGCAAATTTTCTATTCTTCCTACCAAAGAGGGTTGGAGTATAAAGGCAGGGAAGTCCTGCTACAACTGTACAGGGTATTGGTGAGACCACACCTTGAGTACTGCGTACAGTTTTGGTCTCCGTATTTAAGGAAGGATATACTTGCATTGGAGGCAGTTCAGAGACGATTCACGAGGTTAATTCCAGAGATGAGGGGGTTGATTATGAGGAAAGGTTGAGCAGGTTGGGCCTATACTCATTGGAATTTAGAAGAATAAGAGGTGATCTTATTGAAACATATAAGATAATGAAGGGGCTCAACAAGGTAGATGCAGAGAGGATGTTTCCCCTCGTGGGGAAATCTAGAACTCGGGGGCACAGTTTCAGAATAAAGGGTCGCCCTTTTAGAACTGAGATGAGGAGGAATTTCTTCTCTCAGAGGGTCGTAAATCTGTGGAATTGTCTGCCCCAGAGAGCTGTGGAGGCTGGGTCATTAAATACATTTAAGGTGGAGATAGACAGATTTTTGCAAGATAAGGGAGTGAAGGGTTATGGGGAGCGGGCGGGGAAGTGGCTTTGAGCCCAAGATCAGCCATGATCTTATTGAATGGCGGAGCAGGCTCGAGGGGCCAAGTGGCCTATTCCTGCTCCTATTTCTTATGTTCTTATGAAATAATAGCATGCAGTATTAGCGATATATGTACATAATAAATGTTGCTTTTGCGCTCTTATCTGAAGTCATTATCTGGTCTTTAAGCTTATGCTTTATGTAGCATCTTTAGATGGTCAGTGGGAGTTTGGATTACTGGTCTGCTGCAATTGATAGTGTTGGATGGCAATTGTGTCTTAAGGTACAAAAACTCAAAAAGCAAGCTGAACCAAATCACTGGCAAAGTTTAAACCAGATGATAAATAGCAGCCGATTTGGGAGCAGCCACCATATCCTTTATTCACTTTATACGGTTGATTAAGATGCAGAGGAGAATTATTTTGATTCATGACATAATTCAAGTTATTATTAGCTTTTGTTTGTCTTGTCTTTGTTTACTCTGGGTAAAATTACTTGATAAATTATCAGTATTAAGTCCGCTGAGCTGAAGTACAGTGGGAGGCAGAACTGCTCTGCTCTCTGTGTGTAACAACATCATTAGTTCAATTCATAGGCTCTTCGACAATTCAGCACAGAAGGAGACCATTCGGCCCATTGTGCCTGCGCCAATGCTAGCCCCGCATCGGAGCGATTGGTCGGGATTTCCAATTTCCGAGTTCTCGGAGAAAATCCACTCCCATCCCACGGTTTTCCATTAAGCATTAATATTAATAAGCGGAGGGATGGAAATTCCCACTGTGTTCTCCTGCCACACACAAGGGATGCTGAAATGTAAAATCCCAGCTATCACCTCCAGTCCCATTTCCCTGCTCTGTCCCTCGATGCTTGAAGATTCTTCTTCAAGTGTTTATCCTATCCCCTTTTAAACGCCAATTTCAGACCAAAGTCATAACCGAGATTAGTGTTTTGCTGGCAATACCGACCAGAGGCAATCTGTCAGAAGAAATCAGAAGCACTTCCCTCATTCTTGTCCACTTGTGGGGAAGACCAAAACTAGGGGCCATAAATAGAAGATAGTTACCAATACATCCAACAGGGAATTCAGGAGAAACTTCTTGGCCCAGAGAGTGGTGAGAATGTGGAACTTGCTCCCACAGGGAGTGGTTGAGGCGAATAGCAAAGATGCATTTAAGGGGAAGCTGGATAAACACATGAGGGAGAAAGGAATAGAAGGATATGCTGATAGGGTTGGATGGAGAGGGGTGGGAGCATAAACCCTGGCATAGACCTGTTGGGCCAAATGGCCTGTTTCTGTGCTGTGGACTCTGGGTAATGAATTGTGCACCGTATACTTGGATCGAGAACCTGATACAGTAGGAGCGAATGAGTGGTGATTGGATACAAAGGTATTCTTTTTGTTAGACCAGGATTACATTTGGAGCGAGCCTATCTCTGGAAGTTAAATTGTCTGAATCAATTTGGGCGGAACTCTGGAATCGCAAGAGTGCGAACATTGCTCTAAGTAACTGCTATCGACCGGCAGGGTTGAAATGAGCAAGCTGTCATTGAACTATCTGGACAGATGGGCAAAAGTAGAGCAGCGATCACGGACAGTTTCAATTATCGGTGATATCATAGGTAAAGCAACGGCCAGTCTTGAGGGGAGGAAATTAATTTATTCAGGTAATCCAAGATTTGATTTTTAATGGAGCCGCTTGTGAATCCCGCCCCCGTGCCGGAACTTGAGTGGTTGTGCCCCAAGAGGGAAATGGGGCGCTACTGGAAGCACCCCGCATCCCTCTTGGGACGCTGCGAGTCAATATCACGGCGCTACGTGCCGCACCGCCATGGTATTGCAGGCCTTCCTCCCCTTCTTAAAGGGGAGGGGCCTTGCGCAGCGTGACCCGGGGCCCAACTGGGCCCCCAGGGATCGGGAGTGCCGGCAAAAGAGCCCAGCACTCAAGAGAAGTGCCAGGCTCTTGGAGCGCAGCCGGCACTCCGCGGTGGGGGTGGGGGGGGGGCGTTTCAGGAGGCTGGGGATGGGAGCACAGGCAGGTGCTGGCAGGCAGCCAGCAACAAAAATGGCTGCCCCGCACCTCGCCTTTAAATTGCGCCTCCCCGGCCGCAGGTAGGCCCCCCTGACCCTATCGGACATAGCGTCCGGCTGTAAGTCAGGGGGCGCTCCCGAAGATCGCGGCCGGGGTGCGAGCTGGGCGCTGCGCACGGCGATGACGTCATCGCCAGCGCCGCATCGCCAGCGCCGCAGGGCGCTACCGGTTAGCGCTGCCGCTAACCTCCCGCTGAATTTCTTAGGGCGCTAATGGGAGGCGCAAAGCAACCGAATTTTTAGGCCTTAGAGTTTAGCGGTGAATAGCTGATCCCCTAGAGTTGGAGGAATATTTAGGCAGAAGTGATCATAACATTAACTATTATGGGATTTGACGTATTGATAGGAATTAGCATCAAAAAAGCAAGAGTAGAGCACAGGACGTCAGAATTGCAAATTTTAATGGAAGGCAACACTACAGAGATATGGAAATTGTTTAGAGAAATGCAAAGCAAGTCAATTAAAATGCACACCGCTGTGAAGGAAAAGGATTAATATCTAGAGTTGGCTGAATACAAGGAGAATAAAAGATAAGGGATACACAGAATAGGCTTAAACTATATCGGAAATGAGGAAAGGAAGGAGATACGATTGAATTTAAAAGACAGATGAGAAAAGAACAAAATTAGAAAATAAAGAATAAGTGATGTTGGGGATCAGTAGAAGACGTGTTATTAAATTGCTAAACATATTGAAAGTGGATAAGGCACGGGGACCAGAGACCTTGTACATACGGATTCTTAAAAGAAACAAAGAAGGATGTTTGTGTGTCACAGCCACCTGTTAGAAGAGGGTGTGCAGTGTAGCATGAGATCATTGCCCTGAAATCCCATTGTGGGATAGCGGATCAAGAAAAAGGCCCACCACCACCTAATCAAGGGCAACTAGGGATGGGCAATAAATGCCGACCTTGCTCGCGACACACATATCCCAAAAATGAATTAAAAAAAAAGTGTATTAACAAAACAGTCCGCCTTGCTGCGAGTCAAAAGGCTGTGGGTTCAAAGCCGCACTCTACAGATTTGAGCACATAATTGAGGTTGACACGTAATCCTGAATTCGCTAACCAAGGCTGTGATTGCCTGCTGTACCCCTGGGTTAAGAATGGGTAAAAAAAAAATCAGGCAATTAGCCAAGGTTCCTGGTTTAGATCACCTAAGAATGAGCACAAAAGTTGCTGGATGATGTGCGCTGCTCCGCCATTGGCCTCGCGAAAACGGCATCGCGTCGTCAACCTCCCCCATGAGTTTCATGCAGTTGTTGAATTTGCACATACATTACCCATTAAACTGACTGTAGAAAGTTAAGGCTGGAACTTAGCAGCGTATGTACCTTTTTCCTACAGGTAGATTTATGTTTCTGCAATGCTGATCACCCTATCCGGTCCAGAAAGGGAACAATTGAAACTGTGGAGTCTCATTTCTACAGGTAGTAAATTGTTCCGAGAGGTTTTTAAAATTAAAAATTTAAATTCTTACATTTTTTTTCTTACTTTTCCTTTCTACCTCATTTTTTCTCTCGTTGCCCACATTACAACAGTGACTCCACTTCAAATAGCACTTCATTGGCTGTAAAGCGCTTTGAGACGTCCGGTGGTCGTGAAAGGCGCTATATAAATGCAAGTCTTTTTTTCTTTCTTTCTCTCTCTTAATCCAATCTTTCTTTCCCTCTTTTTATTTTTCTTTCCATACCTGATTTTACTCTAATTCACCCTATTTCCTTCCCCGTCATTCCTCTGTTTCTTTCCCTATCCTTAAACCTCATTGGTTAAGGAGATAGACTGTTGGTCCCATCATTCACCAAGGTCCCAGACGCCCCGTTAACCCTCGCCGTTATCAGCTCACACTTATCTGAGGAAGGATGTTCTTGCCATGGAGGGAGTGCAGCGAAGATTCACCAGACTGATACCTGGGATGGCAGGAACGACGTATGAAGAGAGATTGGGTCGATTAGGCTTATATTCGCTAGAGTTTAGAAGAATGAGAGGGGATCTCATTGAAACTTATAAAATTCTAACAGGACTAGACAGACTAGATGCAGGAAGGATGTTCCCAATGGCGGGGGAGTCCAGAACCAGGGGTCAGAGTCTAAGGATAAGCGGTAAGCCATTTCGGACTGAGATGAGGAGGAATTTCTTCACCCAGAGAGTGGTGAACCTGTGGAATTCTCTACCACAGAAGGCAGTAGAGGTCAATTCATTAAATATATTCAAGAAGGAGTTAGATATATTTCTTAAGGCTAAAGGGATCAAGGGATATGGGGAGAAAGCAGGGACAGGGTACTGAATTTGGATGATCAGCCATGATCTCATTAAGTGGCGGAACAGGTTCGAGGGCCGAATGGCCTACTCCTGTTCCTATCTTCTATGTTTCTATGTATCTATGTAAAAACTTTGCGAGCTGAAGGGAGAGGGGGAAAAGTCTAACTAACGGGATATGCCGTGAGATGCCCCGTTCCAGCAAGATCCGGCCCATTGATGTGGAACATTGGTACTGCAAGATGGCCGCCACATTTACCTATCTTCTTCATAGGTAGTCCCTCGGAACCGAGGATGACTTGCTTCCACACTAAAAATGAGTTCTCAGGTGACTGCTGAGTCCAATGCGGGACCTACAGTCTCTGTCACAGGTGGGGCAGACGGTGGTTGAAGGGACGGGTGGGTGGGGTGCTTGGGTTGACGTGCGCTCCTTGCGTTGCCTGCGCTTGGCTTCCGCTTGCTCCCGGCGAAGAGACTCGAGGTGTTCGACGCCTTCCCCGGATGCTTCTCCTCCACTTTGTGCGGTCTTGGGCCAGGGATTCCCAGGTGTCGGTGGGGATGTTGCACTTTTTCAAGGAGGCTTTGAGGCTGTCCTTGAAGCGTTTCCTCTGCCCACCTGGGGCTCTCTTGCCGTGTCGGAGCTCCGAGTAGAGCGCTTGTTTTGGGAGTCTCATATCGGGCATGCGGACAATGTGACCCGTCCATCAGAGCTGTTCAAGCGTGGTCAAAGCTTCGATGCTGGGGATGCTGGCCTGAGCAAGAACACCATTTACCTTTTTAGCAACTGTCAATGCAGTCAACAGCTGTCAAATGCACTCCAACAAGTAATTCATTGTGTGAAACACTCTGAGATATTTCAACAGCACAACATGGTTCGTTATGAATGCAACTTTTATTTTCTTTCCATGCTGCGATTCACAAAAGTTTTCTTGATGGCATTGTAGAATAGAGCTTATCTGTATGATTTGATAATGTTTTAAATGTAATGCTTTTCTTAAAATTACTATGATATGGTGGGCACGCTACTGGGGTTCCGAGGAACAGATTGCAACTATCATCTTCTTAAGTATTACTTCTTTGTACTGGGTGTAAAGTGCTTAACAAACCTGTTATACTTATACACAATATACCTGTACCAGGAGTGGTCTGTTATAGTCACGGACAAGTTAAATATAAATTACGGATCTTACAGATCTCACGAATCTGACAGCATCTTTTTAGAAAGAGGAGATAAAGGCGCAACATGGGTATTGAGACCCTCAACAGTGTTTCACCGAAAGTACGTTGAAAATCATTAACCCTGGTGAGGCAGATTCTTAACTTCAACATTTACTCTACATAGAATTAAAGAGGCACAGTTATTAAGACATATGGCAACATTCTGCAGGAACTAAAAGTAACGGTGGGGAAGAATTGCAATTGGTGCTATGCTTAGCAATATTACAGACGCATTAACAATTAATGATTTATTTTACGGTGTCCCATATTCCCATGCTGTTTATAACTGCCATTGGTATTATTGCTTCCATATATCATTGCTCAATCTAATGTGCCCCATATTCCCCAGCTCTCAATCTACCACATTCCTTTCCCCACTCTTCTCTAAATGTATCGTGTCCCGTATCCCACTGCTCTCTCAATCGCTCACATCCTGTCTCTCACTATTCTCTTAATCTACCGTGTTGCACATGCCTTGACTCTCTCGATCTACCATGTCTTATATTCCACTGTTCTCTCAATCTGTTGAATCCTGTATCCCATTTCTCTCTCAGTCTACCAGATCCCATATCTCACTTTTCTCTCAATCTACCATGGCCCATATCTCACTGCTCTTTTAATCAAACACACCTCATATCCCAGTGCTCTGTCAATCTGCTGTGACCCATATCGCACTGCTCTCTCAATCTATTACTACAATTACCAAGCGGAGGAAATCTTCAGGAACCCATTCATGACGTCACTGCACATATTGAGCTGAGCAATTCTTTCCCCAGTGTCATTATATTATAAGCCTCAGGCACATTTATGCTAAGAACATTCAAAAGAAGGTATAAAGAGCTCCCCAAACAGGATTAGGAACTCCTTAGGCCTTGGCTATGCACCAGATCACAGCTATACTGCACCCAGTGCAAAGCCCAAGCGGTGAGAAACCATCTCTTGCCGGGTGGCTCACATCACTTAGCTTTAGTGCAGTCGCGTCGATGTGCACCCAAAACTGTTTTGTACTCGGGCAAAATTGGCAGTTCAATGCTATTAGGAACCTCCCTGCCATCTGATGATTTTATTTGTCCCCTGTGAAGATTTACACGGCACAAAGCAGGATATCCTACAGAGGGTAGGTAGACGGTGTCCGTGCAGGGCAAGTTTATTATTGACATAAAATTTTACAATTTACATTTATATTAAAGCTAAACCTCCATGAAGCAAAAGTAAACGCTATTATCCACCGCTGGAAAAGTATTCAAAACCTGAGCACTTAGCCATTGTCGATTACTTAATGCTTTATTGTGGCATTAAAGCATATTCCAACTATAATGCCTCAATATATCACTTGAGATGTTTTATTGGAAAGGTTTCTTTGAAATTAGGTTACGGTGGTGGATTTTCTCATATTGTTTCTATTCTCTCCAGTGCACCGGCTTAATAGCAGAAAGAGACAATTTGGTCAATTTTGACTTCTATTGCATGGCTTCACAACACAACAGCTTACATTCATTTACCAACCTTAACATCGTAAAACGTCCCAAGGTGTTTCACAGGAGCGTAATCGTTCATAATTTGACACCGAGCCAAGGAAGTCATTAGGACAAGTGACCAAAAGTTTGGTAAAAAGAGGTCGTTGTCAAGGAGCTTCTTAAAGGAGGAGAAAGGTAAAGAGGCAGAGAGGTTGGGGCCCAGACGGCCAATGGTGGAGCGAAGGGAGTGGAGATGCGCAAGAGGGAGGAGTTGGAGGAACGCAGAGATCGCGGAGGGTGGTAGGGCTGGAGGACATTACAGAAATAGGGAACGGGCGAGGCCATGGAAGGATTTGAACTTGGAGGGGTGTTAACGGCCTCAAAATGGAGTCGGTAGACTTATGACCCCGTTACCACCGGCATCCGAGGCCGGCAACATTTTGAATACGGCCGAAGCGCCTGCCTGAAACAAGCAGCAGGCCCCTTTTCTGTGCAAATCAGGGTCGTAGTAAGGACCCCGATAACAATTTTAAGGTACATTTGGGATGAGCTTACGACATGAATGCGCCACCCATGTGTACTGGCATTCCCAACAGAAAAATGGCTGGGAAAATTTCTAAAAATAGCTTGTTTTTGTGGAGCCGGAAAGAGCAGGAATGAACTGCCTGACAGGGGATTGCTGACAGCCCAGGCCTTGGCCTACTTTGGTGCCACACCCACCCCGGCCCGTCCCCTGCCTGCCCCCTGCCCACTGCCAGCCCGCCCCCGGCCCGCCCCCTGCTCGCCCCCGACCCGCCCCCGGCCCGCCTCCTGCCCGCCCCCTGCCCGCCCCCCTGCCCGCCCCCGGCCCGCCCCCGGCCCGTCCCCTGCCCACCCCCGGCCTGCCCACTGCCCACTCCCGCCCCGCCCCCTGCTCGCCCCCGGCCCGCACCCGGCCCGCCTCCTGCCCACCCCCTGCCTGCACCCCTGCCCGTCCCCTGCCCGCCCCCCTGCCGACCCCCTGCCGGCCCCCTGCCCGCCCCCGGCCCTCCAAAGATCCCGAAGCCAAAGAGCGGGCGAGTTGCATCGCGACGCCTGTTAGCCATCCGCAGCTCGCCTGTCAAATTAGAATGAGGGCCCCGGACCTCAAAAGCGGGGTCGTCTCTTTGTTGCCAGAGTAGGCGGGCGGGCGGCCGAAAGTCAAAATCCACCCCGATGTAACATGCTCTGCCACTTCTCTCAATATGATTGTTTGCCAAATGACGGCAGTGAGGCAATGGCATTACGCCCAACTAGACAGAGCCATTTCCAAACACTATTCTATAGTTAACTGACAGTTTATGCGGACCTGTGCTCACAGGTTAGAAACTCACAGCCCTGCAACAAATTCTAGCCAGAAAGCTATTACGGAGCACAGAATTCACAGCTGGATATAAATTGCTAAAATTCAGGATAAATGCTACATTATAAGGAAACAGCAACAACAACTTGAATTTCTATAGCACCTTTAATGTAGTAAAACGTCCCAAGGCGCTTCACAGGAGTGTTATCAGACAAAATTTGACACCGAGCCACATAAGGAGATATTAGGACAGCTTGGTCAAAGAGGTAGGTTTTAAGGAGCGTCTTAAAGGAGTGGAGAGAGGTGGAGAGGCGGAGAGGTTAAGGGAAGGAATTTAGAAAGGATTTACTGTGCACCATCTCAAGTTCACTGTATGCTATTGATATGTGCTGTGTCAAAAGTGTACAGATAGAAAAGTCCTTTTACCTTTGTGGTAACATGTTTAAGAACATAAGAACATAAGAAATAGGAGCAGGAGTAGACCAATCGGCCCCTCGAGCCTGCTCCGCCATTCAATGAGATCATGGCTGATCTGATCCAACCTCAACTCTAAAGAACACAAGAAGCAGGAGCAGGACCAGGCCACTCGGCCCCTGGGCCCGCTCCGCCACCCACAGGGCCTTGACCGATCCGAACTCAAACTCATGTCCAATTTCCTGCCCGCTCCCCGTAACCCCTGATTCCCTTTACTTCTAGGAAACGGTCTATTTCTGTTTTAAATTTATTTAATGATGTAGCTTCCACAGCTTCCTGGGGTAGCAAATTCCACAGACCCACTACCCTCTGAGTGAAAAAGTTTCTCCTCATCTCAGATTTGAAAGAAAAGCCCCTTATTCTACAATTATGTCCGCTAGTTCTAGTTTCACCCATCATTGGGAACATCCTCACTGTGTCCACCCGATCAAGCTCCTTCACAATCTTATATGTTTCAATAAGATCGCCTCTCATTCTTCTGAACTCCAATGAGTAGAGTCCCAATCTACTCAACCTCTCCTCGTATGTCCACTCCCTCATCCCTGGGATTAACCGAGTGAACCTTCTTTGTACTGCCTCGAGAGCAAGTATGTCTTTTCTTAAGTATGGACACCAAAACTGTATGCAGTACTCCAGGTGCGGTCTCACCAATACCCTATACAACTGCAGCAATACCTCCCTGTTTTTATATTCTGTCCCCCTAGCAATAAAAGCCAACATTCCATTGGCTTTCTTGATCACCTGCTGCACCTGCATACTAACTTTTTGATTTTCTTGCACCAAGACCCCCAGATCCCTTTGTACTGCAGTACTTTCCAGTTTCTCGCCATTAAGATAATAACTTGCTCTCTGATTTTTCCTGCCAAAGTGCATAACCTCACATTTTCCAATATTGTATTGCATCTGCCAAATCTCTGCCCACTTACCCAGCCTGTCTATATCCCCTTGTAAGTTTTTTATGTCCTCCTCACTCTCTACTTTCCCTCCCATCTTTGTATCACCTGCAAACTTTGATATGTTACACTCGGTCCCCTCCTCCAAATCGTTAATATAGATTGTAAAGAGTTGGGGACCCAGCACCGACCCCTGCGGAACACCACTGGCTACTGGTTGCCAGTCCGAGAATGAACCATTTATCCCAACTCTCTGCTTCCTGTTAGATAACCAATCCTCCACCCATGCCAGAATATTACCCCCAATCCAGTGATTTTTTATCTTAAGTAATAATCTTTTATGTGGCACCTTGTCGAATGCCTTCTGGAAGTCTAAATACACTACATCCACTGGTTCCCCTTTAGCCATGCTGTACGTTATGTCCTCAAAGAACTCGAGCAAATTTGTCAGACATGACTTCCCCTTCATAAAGCCATGCTGACTTTGTCCTATTAAATTATGTTTATCTAAATGTTCCGTTACTGTCTCCTTAATAATAGACTCCAATTTTTTACCCACCACAGATGTTAGGCTAACTGGTCTATAATTCCCAGCCTTCTGCCTACAACCCTTTTTAAATAAGGGTGTTACATTAGCAGTTTTCCAATCTGCCGGGACCTTTGCTGAGTTCAGGGAGTTTTGGAAAATTATTACCAAAGCATCCACAATTCCTACTGCCACTTCCCTCAAGACCCTAGGATGTAAGCCATCAGGTCCAGGGGATTTATCCGCCTTGAGTCCCATTATTTTACTGAGTACCAATTCCTTAGTAATTTTAATCGTATTTAGCTCCTCCCCCACTAGAGCCCCCTGTTTGTCCAGTGTTGGGATATTCTTAGTGTCCTCTACCGTAAAGACTGAAACAAAATATTTGTTCAGCATTTTTGCCATCTCCATGTTTCCCACCATTAATTTCCCGGTCTCATTCTCTAAGGGACCTACGTTTGCCTTAACCACCCTTTTTCTTTTTATATAACTATAGAAACTCTTGCTATCTGTTTTTATATTTTTTGCTAATTTATTTTCATAGTCTATTTTCCCTTTCTTAATCAATCCTTTAGTTACTTTTTGTTGTCTTTTGAAGTCTTCCCAATCTTCTATCCTCCCACTAACTTTGGCTACCTTATATGTCCTTGTTTTTAGTTGGATACTTTCTTTAATTTCTTTACTTAGCCATGGATGACTGTCATTTCTTTTACACCCTTTTTTCCTCAGTGGAATATATTTATTTTGAAAGTTGTAAAATAACTCCTTGAATGAACACCACTGCTCATGTACCTTTAATCTATTTTCCCAGTCCACTTTAATCAATTCTGCTCTCATGCCATCATAGTCTCCTTTATTCAAGCTCAGTATGCTTGTTTGAGAACCAACCTTCTCACCCTCTAATTGGATATGGAATTCAACCATGTTATGGTCACTCATTCCAAGGGGATCCTTAACTAGGACATTATTAATTAATCCAGACTCATTACACAGTACCAGGTCCAAGGTTGCTTGCCCCCTTGTAGGATCAGTTACATACTGCTCAAGAAATCCATCCCTAAGACACTCAATAAACTCTTCCTCAAGGCTGCCCTGCCCAATTTGATTTGTCCAGTTAATATGATAGTTAAAATCCCCCATAATTATAGCTGTTCCCTTATTACATGCCCCAACTATTTCCTGATTAATACTTCTTCCAACAGAGTTGCAACTATTAGGAGGCCTATATACTACGCCCACCAGTGTTTTTTTCCCCTTATTATTCCTAATCTCTACCCAAACTGTTTCATTATCCCGATCTTTTGACCCAATATCATTTCTCTGTATTACAGTGATTCCTTCCTTTATTAACATAGCCACCGCCCCTCCCCTTCCTTCCTGCCTGTCCTTCCTGATTGTTAAATACCCTGTGGATTTGTGATCAAAACGAGTACAGACCTAGAGAAATTCAACGGTACTGAGCCCGATTTACAGGTGTAAAATGGTGCCAATCAGTGAATTGGTAACTAGAGGACATCAGTTTAAGATCATCATCAAACGAAGGAAATGAGAGGCGAGAACATTTTTTTTTTAAACTCAGAGGTTTCTTGGGACACGGAAACAATGGGAAAAGCAGAATCCAAAGCAACTAGCGCCCAGGCGCGGCAATGTTTGCGCCGCTCGCGATATTGACCAGACATTTTGAGGCGGTGCTAAACACTACCACCATGATCTCCTGCGCCGGCAGATCGTGACGTTAGTCGAGCGTGCAACGCCCCGGTAGCGCCCCGGACCGGATATTGAGTGGTGCCCCCTGCCTTACCATCTGCCGCTAGCAATGACAGGTTGAGGGGAGCGTTTTGCAGTCGGGAAGGGACTATTTAAAGGCGACCGCTTCCTGCCTTTTTTTGTCGGTGACATTTTTGCACCACGCATTCTGAGTGAGAGAGAGAGACTTCTGGAGAGATTCAACACTGTGTGAAGGAGTTTTGGGTACTGAGCAGCACTTTGCAGGTTCATTTTGATTTGACCTTCCTTGCATCGATTTAGAAGAGACTTTGAGGGCTGCACTCTGAGCTCTTTCCCTGGGCCTCTCCATTGTTCTTTCCAGCAGATTTGATGTACAAATCTCTCCAGGCCGAGATTCAAAGCTGCAATGAGCAGGGTGTGGATGGAGAGCAAGATCAACCCTCCCCTTTAAGAACTGGCCGGCGCCAGTGTGTCTGCGTTCCATAGCTAACTGACATCACATGAGCTTCGCCAGCGCTCTGAGGTAGCGCCTCGCTCCTCGGCGTTAGCACCTTAAGACAGGTGTGTAGCACCTGATTTTGCGCTCCAATCACCTCCAGGGGCGATAGAAGCCAAGTTTGCAGTCAGAGGCGATAATTGGCGCCAGGCCCTAAACTTTGTGCCCAGCCGATAAGTGCGCCCCAAACGGGGCGATAGCGAATTTCTCCCCCTATGATTCTATGCAGGTGAATCAAATCACAACAATGTGCTTAGAATATGCATCCTGATTTCCTCCGGCCGAGATTACGTGCTCTGGTCTGTGGAGTGGGAGGACTTGAAGCCACAACCTTCTGGACTGAGAGAGCGCAACCACTGAGCCAAGGCCGACACCAAGGGGTGCTGAGGGCCAAGTGTCACAGCTGCACTGACGTGCCAGCTGAGACCAGTGGATTTAACGCTGACCTTGGGCCCTGCAAGTCTGCGCAGCTCAGTAACGAATTGGCTCTGCTCACCGAACAAGGGCAGGTTCAACTTTCCGAGCCACTCATCCCTTTGTGAGTTGCACTGCTTTCGAATGCCTATTTTAGATTACCCCTCGCAGTGAACTGCCATTTCGACATTACAGGAAAAATGTGATTGCACTCGAGAGGGTGCAGAGGAGATTTACAAGGATGTTGCCGGGAGTAGAGAATCTTAGCTATGAGGAAAGACTGGATAGGTTGGGTCTGTTTTCCTTGGAACAGAGGAGGCTGAGGGGAGACCTTATTGAGGTGTATAAAATTATGAGGGGCCTAGATAAAGTGGATAGAAAGGACCTATTTCCCTTAGCAGAGGGGTCAAAAACCAAGGGGCACAGATTTAAAGTAATTGGTGGAAGGTTTAGAGGGAATTTGAGGGGAAATTTCTTCACCCAGAGGGCTGTGGGGGTCTGGAACTCACTGCCTGAAAGGGTGGTAGAGGCAGGAACCCTCACCACATTTAAAAAGTACTTGGATGTGCACTTGGGATGCTCCAACCTGCAGGGCTACGGACCAAGAGCTGGGAAGTGGGATTAGGCTAGATAGCTCTTTGTTGGCCGGCGCGGACACGATGGGCCGAAATGGCCTCCTTCCGTGCTGTAACTTTCTCTGATTCTATGATAATGCAGAGGGAATTAATCTGAAGCAGATCAGAGGATCGGGGTTTTAAATGTAAGCTGAGACACGCTCTGAACATTTAGATGAAGGAAGGCTTGTCATTTGCAGAACACAGATTAGAGTTTACATCGCACTTCATCATGTCGAAATGTCTCAAAGCTTTTCACACAGTGAAATATTTTTGAAGTGTAATGACTCTCATGTAGGTGTGAGCAGTGCCCCACAGACACTAATGAGATGGATGATCAGTCAATCTGTGTTTTTTTTTTCCAGTCGGACTTGTTGATTGGAGGAATGTTGGCCCGGAGAACTCGCTGCAGTTTGTTGTTACAAATCGTTTCGCGGGGAAATAGTTCAACATTCACCTGAACAGGCAGACATGGGCTTGGCTTAACATTTTCTCCAGGAGATAGCAGGGGAGTATGTCCCGAGTCTGTGGGCCAGATGCTCTGGATCACCAGGACAAAGGGAGTGTTGGAAAATCTCCCTTAGCGTCTCTGACAGCCCAGGATTCCCTTAATACTGCACTGGATTCTCAGCTTAGATTCTGACCTCAAACACTGATATGGGGCTTGAACCCACAACATGCTCACACAGAGCAGAGAAGGTTAAGGGGAGATTTAATAGAGGTGTTCAAAATCATGAAGGGTTTTGATAGAGTAAATAAGGAGACACTGGGTTGGATTTTCATAGGGCCGTGGAGGCGGGTTTGGAGGCGTGTGGGGGGTTAAAATTGCGAAAAGTGGCGGGTGGACCTGATCCCACCTCCATTCCGCCTCCACGCAATTTTGACAAAATCGTGTGCGGTGTTCCCGACTCCGTCCCGCCTCCAAGAGGCGGGAGAGGCCATTAAAGCCCTTAACAAGCCCTAAATTGGCTCTGTAATGCCATTTTGAAACTTTTTTGCTAGTTTAACCCTTTTCCAACATGAAGCACGCCTGATGTGAAACACGCCAGTGAAACCTGGCGGGAGCACAAGTGGATAGCTGACTATCAGCTGCAGGTCCACTATTACAACGGAGATGTGATGAAGGTAGTAGTAGTATTAGCTCTGAAAGTCGCCTCTGATGCTGCTGCATTGAATGTCTTCAGAGACTGCCTGGCCTTTGCTGTGAGAGGACCTGGATGCAAAAAACATTCTCTCTCTCTCTCTCTCTCTCTCTCTCAGCTGCTGCTCATTTTGCATCCAGGTCCTCTCACAGCAAAGGCCAGGCAGTCTCTGAAAACCTTCAATGCAGCAGCAATGATGACATCATCAGAGGCGACTTTCAGACTGAAACCACTAATTGGTTCATGGTTTCCCACATGCTGGAACTCAATTGCCTGATTAAGTGAAAATTGCATCAATCTCCCACATCCAATCGCAGGCGGGTGGATAACACGAAATGCGGATGACACGACCCCAACCCGCCCCAGTATCACAATCCAGCCCACTGTTTCCACTGGCAGGAGGGTCGGTAACCAGAGGACACAGATTCAAGATAATTTGAAAAGAACCAGACAGGAAATTAGATTTTTTTTACAGTAAGTTGTTGTGATCTGGAACGTGCTGCCTGAAAGGGCGGTGGAAGCAGATTCAATTGTAACTTTCAAAAGAGAATAGGATAAATACTTGAAAAGGAAAAATTTGCAGGGCTATGGGGAAAGAGCAGGGGGGAGTGGGACTAATTGGACAGCTCTTTCAAAGTGCTGGCACAGGCATGATGGGCCGAATGGCCTCCTTCTGTGCTGTATCATTCTATAATTCACAGACACACGAGTGCTACTGACTGAATCAGTTACAACACTTACTTTGAGGGAAACTGTGATAGTTTTTTTTTTGGATGCATTTCAAGAAGATGCTCTGCAGAATGCAGAATCTTACAGAACACAGCTTAACATCTTAGCTTTCAACCAGTGGTGTGACATGATGCTAGTTTCACAACGCACTGACAAAAACTGCAGCTGTTCATGTCCTGTGTGTTGGCACCAGGAATGTGTGTTGTGGTGGCTTTTTGATCAGAAAACCAGCGCTCAAAGGACTACAGCTGGTATCTTATCTGAGCTGGCATTCAAGGGTAGACATGGTGCGACAGCAGCAGAAACTATTTTGAACGCAGTCTAAGGACGAAGGAAGTTTTAATTCCTCTGTAAGCTGTTCCTAGCTGACTGGCTTTGTGTTAAGATTCCTACCTGCATTGTGCTATCACAGCCATTAAACCATTTTTTTTAGTTGGGTTGAAACTACATTAAAACAACGCAGCCAAGAATTTAACATGAATGTGTCAACCAGTGTGCTAAAACTAGCACATAGATCCGGAGGGAATTAAACCCCAAGAACATAAGAAATTAGAGCAGGAGTCGGCCATACGGCCCTTCGAGCCTCCTCCGCCATTCAATAAGATCATGGCTGATCTTCGACTTCAACTCCACTTTTCCACCCGATCCCCATATTCCTTGATTCCCTCAGAGTCCAAGGGGGAGAAATTCAGTCGGTTAGCGACTCCCGTTAGCGCCTGGCGGGGGCGCTAACAGGGCGCTAATGCAGTAGTGCCGGGGCGAGGCGAATCCAGCGCCGCACGCCAAATCCAGTCGCCCCGTAGCACCGCCGCCAACAGTTAACGCCTGGGGCTTTAGCGCCAGGTAGATCGTGACATCAGTGAGCGTGCAACGTTCACTCGGCGCCCGATCGGCCAAATTAATTATCGCCGCCTCCCTTAGCGCCTCGTCCCGACAACGACAGGAAGAGGAGGCGTGAAGCAGGCGGATGGCGGCTCCAGGGGTGATATTTAAAGTGATGAGTCGCAGCTGTCAGGTTAGTGCTGTTTCACTGCTTCCTTGTCAGTTTCAGATAGTTCAGGAGTTGAGTTTAGTCATTTAAAATTCTTTAGTAACAGCAGTGTTGTGGTGACTAAAAATTTGTTACATTTATTCTGACAAAATTTCAAAGTGCTCCCACATCGTTACATTAAGGAGGGCTGTACTGGCAGTCGACCTCACCCTCCAGGATCTACTGTAGAGGGCGGAGGCAGCGAGAAAGATTGCAAGATGTGGCCAGAGGGAGGAGGAGGGCCACCAGGGCTCTCAACAGGAGTCCTTGCCCTCCGAGGGTACTCCGAGAGCACTTCTTCTACTTCCAATTAAGCGAGGAGCAGCGCATTAGAAGGCTCTGCTTCAGCAAGGACGTGGTCACCGAACTCTGCCACCTCCTGCAACCAGACCTCGAGCCTCAGATCAAGGTGACCACGGCTCTCTCAGTGACAGTCAAGGTCACCGTTGCCCTCAATTTCTTCGCCAGCAGCTCATTCCAGTCTGCAGCAGGAGAAATAGCGAACATCTCGCAGTTTGCCGTCCATCGCTGCATCCGGGATGTCACAGAAGCTCTCCACAGTAGGAGAAGGGACTACTGTGGCTTTGCCAGGATAGCGGGATTCCCCATGGTGCAGGGTGCCATTGACTGCACCCACGTGGCTTTGTGGGCACTGCATAACAATCCTGAGATCTTCCGTAACCACAAAGGCTACCATTCACTTAATGTGCAGTTCGTGTACGACCACAGACAGCGAATCCTCAATGTGAATGCCCGCTATCCTGGCAGCAGCCAAGATGCCTTCATCCTGCACCAGACCGGTGTACCAGCACTCTTCCAGCCACCGCATCAAGCTCGTGGATGACTGGTCGGAGACAAGGGCTATCCGCTCTCCACCTGGCTCATGACTCCCCTCCGCAACCCCATCACTTGTGCCCAGCACTCATATAATGAGAGCCATGCTGTCACCAGGAACATCATCGCGCAGACCATCGGGGTGCTCAAGCAACGGTTCCGCTGTCTTGACCGCACAGGAGGAGCCCTCCAGTACTTCGTCGTGCTCTACTGCACGCTCCACAATCTGGCCATCATGGGGGTCCACCCCTTGCCACCAGAGATTGCGGGACCACCTCAGGAGGAGGAAGAGGGAGAGGAGGATGAGGATGAGGAATAGGAGCGAGGGAGGAGGCAGCCACTCGATCAGCCTCCGTGACTGCCTCATCAGACTGCGGTTCCAATAAATTAAACCCCAGATCCCCGTTGCTCACCACATCCCCATCATTCCATCCCTGTCGCAGGGCATATCACAGCACAAAGCTGAAATGAGAGACAGCACAAAATCATCCAAAGCCAATTAATAAATTTATCAATAATCAGTGTACATATATTTACAACAACAATATTAGCTATTCACACCCTTAGTGCCCCTCGTTACACTGCCTTTGCCTAATGTAGTGCTCCTACGAAGTGTTGGCCCAGTGGCTGCAGCAGGGCTGGTGGAAGGCTGCTGAGTTTCCGTGCGGGAGACTTCAGATGGCCTTGCAGGACACCCTCGACCAGTTCTGGGCCTGGAATGCCCAGCTGTAGACTGCACCACCTCTGCATGGGCGGCAGCAGTCTGGGCTGGCTGGATGACAGACAGCGACAAGGGCAATGGTGGCGTGCCAGTGGTGGGGTGTAGAATGCTGTCATCCTGAGAGAGGACAGCAGGTTCCTGCTCCACTGACCCACTGGCACTCCCCCAGGGCAGCACCTCTTCTGGAGCACAGATTGCTGGCCTGCTGCGACACCGTGAAAGCCCTGGTGGACGGTGGTCGACCCAGCCACGATGGCAGCAGTCAGAGCTTGCGTGGAATCAAAAGCTGAGACTGCATGAGAGCAGTCTGAGAAGTCAGGTTAAGGTGAGGGGAGTGGGGCAGGAAGGGAGAAAGGCATGCATACAGCATGATTAGCTGGAAAGTGGCACCAAGCATAGACTGCATTACAGCACTAAGACGTTGCGTCGCTTCCGCCTGTGCTACAATGGAAGCTGCGACATCGCCCATCACACGCGGCATGAGGTCTGGGTCACCACGGTCTCTGTGGGAGTCCACCATCCTTTGCAGACTGCAAATGATGGGCTCCATGGTGTGCGCAGAGCTCTGTGCAATGTTGGAGGCGGACTCCTCCACGTTCCTTACCATTGCCAAGAGGCTCTCAGGCACCCTTGCCATTGCACCTATCATCTCCGTGTGCATGCCCATCACCCTTCTTTTAAAGGCCTCTCCATTGAGGTCCACATCTGAGTCCTGTGCAGCAGAACTCGCGCGCGAACTCGCCCTCTGGGGAGCTGACTCCCGGGCTACCCATTCCCTCTGGCCTTGCTGCAGCCCACTTGTCCCCGGAGCCTCACCCTGTGCAGATCCCACTACTATACTAGCCTCTAAAGAACACGTAGTGCCAGTATCTGAGCTGGTGCCTGCGGGTGAGACATGCAGTGACGTGGTGTGTTCTTCCTCCTCCTTTCCTCCCGCCTCGCTCTCTATGGTGCCCTCAGGGACAGGCTGCTCAGCTGCTTGCTCATTATCTGAAAGCATAAAGGCACAAGAGTCGGGTTAAGGTGAGGGGAGGGGGGCAGGAAGGGAGAAATGCATGCATACAGCATGATTAGCTGGAAAGTGCAAAAGGCTTGTGGGGTGAGGGGGATGTGGGATGTGAGAAGAAGGAGTAGGGATGAACGTGCCATTGTTGTCCCCAAGGGGGTGAACGTCACCAGTGGCCACGGCGCCCACCACCTGGCACCCAGTGATTTGCAGCACTCTTTCCTCCAGCGCAGACAGTGGTTGGGTGTCGGCTTGTCCCCCGCCTGTGCGCTCCTGCTCCCTCCTGTTGTGAGCCACCTTGGCCTGCAAGAGAGAGGAAAGTGTGTGAGTGAGTGTGGAGCAATGTGCTTTGGGAGATGTGCCTGCCATAGTTGAATAGCTGTCATTGTGTGCAAGGTGTGAGATGTGAGTGTGAGTGTTGGTAGGTAGAGATTGTTGGTGGGTGAGTGCTGGGGGTGTGGTGCTTTGGGCAGTGTGTGCAGACTGAGGTACAGATGGTGGTATGTAGCATTTGTTGAAGCATTGACTCACCCTGATCACCCGAGTGAGGTGGTTAAATTTCTTCCTGCACTGTGTGTGGGTCCTGGGGACCACAGTGCTGCCCGACACCTGCTGGGCTTCCTCCCTCCACATGGTGCACGAAGACTTGCGGTGAGGGCCTCCTGCCACTTGTCGGGTACAGCACCGTCCTCTGTCTCTCCACAGCGAGGACCGAGGCCTCCAATGCCTGGTGGCAGAATCTGCTCGCTCTCTCCCTGGGCTGTTGATCTGCCATAATGACGCCTCATTCAGTGGTCCGGTTCCTTCTCCTTGGCCTTCTGCTGCTGGCTGAGACAGCTGCAGAACCAGCAATGCTGAGAATGAGGTTCTGCAGCATCAATGAATCTCCCCTTTAAGAACTGGAAAGAGCCTGTGGCAATGATGACCAGCGATTAGACTGCACCAGAAATTACTTAGTGCTTCGAGTCTAACGCCACTGAGCTCGGTCATTAGCGCTTGATTTAGCGCTCGCATCCTTTTTTTGAACGATGACACTGAATTTTGCGTGCAGCGAGAATCATTAGCGCCTGACGCTAAATCTCAAACTTTTCCGAAGTTAGTGCCCATTCCTGGGCTATAATGAATTTCGCCCCTCAAAAATCTATCGATCTCAGCCTTGAATATCCTCAACGACTGAGCATCCACAGCCCTCTAGGGTAGAGAATTCCAAAGATTCACAACCCTCTGAGTGAAGAAATTTCTCCTCATCTCAGTCCTAACCGGCCGACCCCTTATCCTGAGACTGTGACCCCTAGCTCTAGACTCTCCAGCCAGGGGGAAACAGCCTCTCAGCATCTACCCTGTCAAACCCCGACAGAATCTTATATGTTTCAATGAGATCAGAGTTGAACAGTGAGACTTTCAGTGGTTATTAAAAGACACTGCAAATGCAACACCCACTTTAAAAGTAAGGAATATCATTAATGAAAATAGCCCTATAACTAAGCAGTAGCTATTTGTCATGTGTAGAGCACAAACCCCCTCCGAACTACATAGTTTATTGGTCTCACAGAATCACAGAATCCCCACAGTGCAGATAGAGGCCATTTCAACCCATCGAGCCTGCACCGACACATATCCCACCCTATCCCCGTAACCCCACGTATTTAATCCCCCTAACACTAAGGGTCAATTTATCATAGCCAAATCAACCTAACCCGCACATCTTTGGACCGTGGGAGGAAACCGGAGCACCCGGAGGAAACCCACGCAGACACGGGGAGAATGTACAAACTCCACACAGACAGTCACCCGAGGCCGGATTCGAACCCGGGTCCCTGGCGCTGTGAGGTAACAGTGCTAACCACTATGCCACCGTGTTGCCTCCTTAATGGGAGGGCTGATCAAAACTTTCGCTGGAGGCATTTCCAGGGGCTGGGGGGTGGACACAGAATGTCACCCCCTACAGCAACCTTCACGCTGACGTCCAGACTATTGGGCGGAACAGCAGCAATTACATCTTACCTTTCTGCAGCACCTTCCATGACCTCAGGACATGCCAAAGTGTTTTACAGCCAGTGATGTACTTTTTGAAGTACAGTCACTGTTGTAATGTAGGAAACACGGCAGCCAATTTACACACAGCAAGGTCCAACAAACAGCAATGTGATAATGACCAGATAATCTGTTTTTGTTATGTTGATTGAGGGATAAATATTGGCCAGGACACTGGGGAGAACTCCCCTGCTCTTCTTCGAAATAGTGGCCATGGGATCTTTTACGCCCACCTGAGAGAGCAGACAGGGGCCTCGGTTTAACGTCTCATCCGAAAGACGGCACCTCCGACAGTGCAGCACTCCCTCAGCACTGCACTGGAGTGTCAGCCTAGATTTTTGTGCTCAAGTCTCTGGAGTGGGATTTGAACTCATGACCTTCTGACCCAGAGACGAGAGCACCACCAACTGAGCCACGGCTGACAGTTGCAGGTGCTTCATAGGAGCGTTATCAAACAAAATGTGACACCAAACCACAGAAGGAGATATTAGGACAGGTGATCAAACGTTTGGTCAAAGAGGTAGGTTTTAAGGAGCGTCTTAAATGAGCAGATAGGTTTAGGGAGGGAATTCCAGAACTTAGGGCCGAGACAGCTGAAGGCACGGCCACCAATGATGGGGCGAAGAAAGTCAGGGATGCGTAAGAGGCAGGAGCTGAAGGAATCACAGCCCTCCCGCTGGTCCCGCCCTCTCTGACATCACGGACCGCATTGGGTGCGGACAGACCTTCCACCTGCCCAAGGTCTCTTCAGAAGTGGGCAGCCTGGGCGAAGACCCGGTGCTTCTGCGTCCCATTCAATTGTGCTCCTGGTACACTGCACGCCTGGCCGATTTACACCTGGACTGGAACCTCAGGCCGTGAGGAAACACGGGCAGTGCCTTCCTTTTCTCGGATAGGAAGCAAAAAATGACACTGCAGTCATCGCACAGTAAGTTATTAGTGGAATCATACAGCACAGAAGGAAGCCATTCAGCCCATCGCACCTGTGCCGGGTCTTTGAAAGAGCCGTCCAATTAGTCCCACACTCCCCCTGCTCTTTCCCCACAGCCCTGCAAATATTTCCTTTTCAAGTATTTATCCAATTCCCATTTGAAAGTTTCTATTGAATCTGCTTCCACCACCCTTTCAGCCAGTGCATTCCAGATCAAAACAACTCGCTGCGGAAAAAAATTTCTCCTCATCTTCCCCCCTGGTTCTTTTGCCAATTACCTTAAATCTGTAAATGCTGGAAATACTCAGCAGGTCAGGCAGCATCTGTGGAGAGAGAAACAGAGTTAACATTTCAGGTCGATGATCCTTCGTCAGAACCTGAAGTGTCATCGACCTGAAACGTTTGACTCTGTTTCTCTCTCCACAGATGCTGCCTG
Organism: Squalus acanthias; assembly: GCA_030390025.1. Classification (NCBI taxonomy): domain Eukaryota; kingdom Metazoa; phylum Chordata; class Chondrichthyes; order Squaliformes; family Squalidae; genus Squalus; species Squalus acanthias. The sequence continues at coordinate 252,264,985 of CM059425.1, forward strand.
ACCTGCCGAGTATTTCCAGCATTTTCTGTTTTTATTTCAGATTTCCAGTATCCGCAGTATTTTGCTTTTTTTATCTTAAATCTGTGTCCTCTCATTACCGACCCTCCTGCCGGTGGAAACAGTTTCTCCTTATTTACTCTATCAAAATCCTTCATAATTTTAAACACCGCTCTTCAATCTCCCCTCAACCTTCTCTGCTCGCAAGAGAACAATCCCAGCTTCTCTCGTCTCTTCACATAACTGAAGTCCCTTCTCCCGAATACCATTCTGGTAAATCACCTCTGCATCCCCTCCAAGACTTTGACATCCTTCCTGAAGCGTGGTGTTCAGAATTTGATACATTCTGGATTGGATTGTAAAATATTGCAAAAGAAGCTGAGTTTACGGGCTGGAGTTTTCCAACCTCGACGGTTCCGGGGCGGGTGACGTCCGTGGCATGTGCGGACCCCGCATCTGTCTGGATCCCGGCCTCCAACAAAATTTTACAAAGATGGGGCTTGTTAAGCCCGCCCTGCGCGGGTCCCGGCCAATTAATAGGAAGCGGGTCTGATGAGGTCATTTGATGACGTGTCATCAGCCTTAAAGGGGGCATGTCCAAATTGATTTTGACAGTTCTGCAGTCAGTGTTCTACAGCATTGAGGTGCTGCACTGACAAGCACTGCACAGAGGTGCACGGCTGCACCCAGGCTCTCCCATGACTCCCTCCATATGCTTATGGAGGCAGTCACAGCACACAGGGAGGCTCTCTTCCCTTCCAATGGGCGGAAGACATCTCCCCAGGATGCCAACGCAACCTGGTTGCACACTGCACAGGAGGACACAAGCAGGGATGTCGTTAGGAGGACCAGGCTGCAGTGGCGCAAACCTTTCAATGATCTCAGTAGATCACGAAACGTTACTGCAAAGCCACACTCACCTTCATCCTGCTGTACCACTCATCGCATCCCCATCACTCTGTCTTCCCTACCCTACTCCTGCACATCCTTACTCACACCAACTTACCTTGCACCTCCACCCATCTCTCTCTATCTACATTATCACTTCCCCATCTCACTAGCCACCCCTCACACTCACCCTCATCCTAATCCAATCATGCCAACTAACAACACACAAGGGTAGGCACTTGGGTGTTTTAGCCAATGTTCGTGTAAACTTTCTGTTAATGTGTTCTCAAGCATTGAAATCCTTATTTTCACCACTTTGCGTTCTTGGACAGATTTGTGTGCACCTTTGAAAGTGTCTTAGTGAGTTCCAGTGAATGGCGAGACATAACATTACCCCCACCCCCCAATGGTGATGAGTGTGAAAGGAATGGCTTGGACATTGTAGGGATACTTTATAGTGTTGTTGCGGGGTGGTGCCAACCTGGTGCATCATGCGGCAGCCAGTGTGTTCAGTGTTAAGTGAAGCAAATCTGGACATGGTGAGACCATCGCTGGCGTCCCGGGCAGCAATGTGGTCGGGTGATGATGCCCTGTGTTCAGTGCAGCGTCTGTTGATTGTGGAGAAGGTTGGTGTGGATGTTGGTGTTGCTGGTGTGCCCAGCGATGCTGGTGTTGGGGCTGATCACTGTTCTCACTTTAAGCCGGTGACGATCTTCATTCCGGCTTTATTTTTGTGGGAGGCTACTCGGAAGCAAACCTCTGTGTCTCCCGGGCATCTTTCTATCTTCCTTGGCTGCCAAATGATGGCATGTTTCTGGAATACCTGGCAGTCTAGCGTTGGACCTGCATGTGTCTTCCTTGGCAGTTTAAGAACATAAGAACTTAAGAAATAGGAGCAGGACTCGGCCAATCGGCCTTTCGAGCCTGCACCGCCATCAATAAGATCATGGCTGATCTTCGACTTCAACTCCACTTTCCTGCACTATCCCCAAATCCCTTGATTCCCTCAGTGTCCAAAAATCTATCGATCTCTGTCTTGAATATACTCAACGACTGAGCCTCCACAGCCCTCTGGGTAGAGAACTCCAAAGATTCACAACCCTTTCAGTATTCAATCCTCTTCATTGGAAGTCTACCAGTCGGCATGCATTTTTCTTCTCCCAGAGCTTTGTAGGGCAATCTGTCAGTGGGAGTGTTGCTGCCTTCTCTGGCTGTTTTATAGTGGGCCTGCATTGATCCTTACTGAAACCCTTGCACTGGATACGTGCTGGTTTTGCCTGGCAAGTGTTGTGATGGGACTATATTTGTCTATCCAGTATTTGAGTCATAGAGTCATAGAGTTATACAGCACAGAAAGAGGCCCTTCGGCCCATCGTGTCCACGCCGGCCATCAAGCCCTGTCTATTCTAATCCCATTTTCCAGCACTTGGTCCGTAGCCTTGTATGCTATAGCGTTGCAAGTGCTCATCTGAATGCTTCTTGAAAGTTGTGAGGGTTCCTGCCTCTACCACCCTTTCAGGCAGTGAGTTCCAGATTCCAACCACCCTCTGGGTGAAAAAGTTTTTCCTCAAATCCCCTCTAAACCTCCTGCCCCTTACCTTGAAACTATGCCCCCTGGTTATTGACCCCTCTACTAAGGGAAAAGTTCCTTTCTATCTACCCTATCTATACCCCTCATAATTTTGTACACCTCAATTTGAATATCTTTCCTGGTAGTAGATTAAGCATGTATCTGGCCATCCCTGATCATCAAGTGATCTATAGTGACCGACTGGAAGCGGGCATGCACCTCCTTGGCCGTCTAACATGTGGGCATATGCTTGAATTGCCTGGGCATGAGAATACTTGCCTTTCCTGCCGGTGAGCGTGTGACTTTCGTTCCGGGTAACTGTTCATTTGAGCAGCCCAGGATTATGTACAGATGCGCACTTCTGTGCAGGAAAGGGAAAATAGCTATGTTTGCTGATGATCTGAGAGTTTCAAGACACACATGGAGATGAATGAGAGCACTCTGCAGATGAGTACTTCAAACCTGGTGTGTGTGCCCGTGCGGAAATTTAGTTTAACAGATGTTGAGTTCTTATACTTCGGTGGAGTCCATTGAGAGGACATGAAATCATGTGCCCCAGATCTACAATTACAGTTCAGCAATGCCAACAACCAATCTTTATTTGGCACTGTATTGCATTATAGAAGAAAAAAATATGAAAATAATGTGTTTTAGGTTCCTGCTGTGCTGATTTCATGAATTATTTAATCAGTTTACAGTGACATGATTCACCAGTAATATCATTACAGTAATTGAATATTCAGGATTAAACTTAATTATAGTGTAGAGGTTATTTCTGAATGTCCTACTGCAGAGGAGGACCCCTGTTTGGGATTGCTGCAATGATTGCTCTACATTATGGCTTCAACCTGTGTCAAGATATTTGAGGTTGAAGCGAAGATATTTTGCTGCCTTAGGAACATAGGAACAGGAGTCGGCCATTCAGCCCCTCAAGCCTGTTCTGCCATTTAATCATATGAACATATAGCCATGGATCTACATGATACCCTTACCTAGTATCAGCTGTGGCTCAGTGGGTAGCACTCCTCACCTCTGAGTCATAAAGGTTGTGGGTTCAAGTCCCACTCCAGGGACTTTGAGCACATAAAGCTAGGCTGACACTCCCAGTGCAGTGCTGAGGGAGTGCTGCACTGTCGGAGGTGCCGTCTTTTGGATGAGACGTTAAACTCTCAGGGGGACATAAAAGATCCCATTGACACTATTTCGAAGAAGAGCAGGCGAGTTATCCCCGGTGTCCTGGTCAATATTTATCCCTCAACCAACATAACAAAAAACAGATGATCTGGTCATTATCACATTGCTGTTTGTGGGAGCTTGCTGTGCGCAAATTGGCTGCCGCATTTCCCACATTACAACAGTGACTACACTTCAAAAATACTTCATTGGTTGTAAAGCGCTTTGAGACTTCCAGTGGTCGTGAAAGGCGCTATATAAATGCAAGTCTTTCTTTCTAAAAAAATCTATTGATCTTAGTATTGAAAGCTCCATTTGCCCCACCATCCACAGCCTTTTGACGGATAGAGTTCCAGATTTTTACTACTCTTTGTGCGAAAAAGTGCTTCCTGAATGGCCTAGCTCTGATTTTAAGATTATGTCCCTTTGTTCTTGATTCCCCCACCTGAGCAAATAGTTTCTCCATATCTACCCGATCGAATCCTTTTAACATTGTCACACCTCGATTAGATCACCCCTCAATCTTCTATATTCAAGGGAATACAAGCCAACCTGTCTTCATAATCTAACCCTCTACAAGCATATAACCTGGTATAATTCTGGTGAATCAGCACTGTAACCCCCCCTCCAAGGCCAACACAGCCTTCCTGAGGTGTGGTACCCAGAACTGAACATATAGCCATGGATCTACAAGTGAATGCACTATGTGATGTCATACTGAAGCGTGCGCACTAGATTTCATCCTCTGTCTGCGCTGAGTTAGTTAACCTGAGCCGTGGTGGCAGTGGAGGGGCCAGAACTGCCCTTGAGCGTACCCGAGTTCGAGAAAAGGGAGAACAAACAAATTCAGCAGGGTTGGGCCTCAGCTGGAGTATTGTGTCCAATTCTGGGCACCAAACTTTAAGAAGGATGTCAAAGCCTTGGAGAGGGTGCCGAGGAGATTTATTAGAATGATACATAGAAACATAGAAACATAGAAGATAGGAGCAGGAGTAGGCCATTCAGCCCCTCGAGCCTGCTCCGTCATTCAATGAGATCATGGCTGATCATCCAAACTCAGTACCTTGTACCTGCCTTCTCCCCATATCCCTTGATACCTTTAGCTTTAAGAAATATATCTAACTCATTCTTGAATATATTTAATGACTTGGCCTCAACTACCTTCTGTGGTAGAGAATTCCACAGGTTCACCACTCTCTGGGTGAAGAAATTCTTCCTCATTTCTGTCCTAAATGGCTTACCCCTTATCCTTAGACTGTGACCCCTGGTTCTGGACTCTCCGACCATCGGGAACATTCTTCCTGCATCTAGTTTGTCCAGACCTGTCAGAATTTTATATGTTTCGGTGAGATCCCGTCTCATTCTTCTGTACTCCAGCGAGTATAAGCCCAATCGACCCAATCTCTCCTCATATGTCATTCCTGCCATCCCAGGTATCAGCCTGGTGAATCATTATAAATAGGGGAGAGACTGTTTCCACTGGCAGGAGGGCTGGTGCTGGAAGACATGGATTGAAGGCAATTTCTTTATGCAGCGAGTTGTTATGATCTGGAATGCACTGCCTGAAAGGGGAGTGGAAACAGATTCAATAGAACATTCAAAAGGGAATTGAATATATACTTGAAAGGAGAAAATTGCAGGGCTCCGGGGAAAGAGCAGGGGAGTGCAACTAATAGGATATCACTTTCAAAGAGCCGGCAGAGGTACGATGGGTCAAATCCTTGTGCAGTAACACAGATCATAAGGCTGGTTTCAATGAAGACAGCTTTTCAGCCCATTTCCATCCCAGCGCTCCATAACACGAAATTTACCATCGCATTTATCTTTGCAGCTTTAATTTCCACCAGGGAACAGGCAGAACAGGACTCTGGTTTAACTTCTCAACAGCAACAACTTACATTTATGCAACGCCTTTAATGCAGTTAAAACATCCCCAAGGCACTTCACAGCAAGGCTATCAAAAAGAAATTGACCCCGAGCCACATAAAGTGATATTGGGACAGGTGATCGAAAGCTTGGTCAAAGAGGTAGGTCTCAAGGAGCATCTTAAAGGAAGAGAAAGAGGTAGAGAGGCGGAGAGGCTTAGGGAGGGAATTCCAGAGCTTAGGGCCTCGGCAGCTGAAGGCACGGCCGCCGATGGTGGAGCGATTAAAATCGGGGATGCACAAAAGGCCAGAATTGGTGAAGCGCTCAGAGATATCCGAGGGTTGTAAGCCAGAGGAGGTTACAGAGATAGGGAGGGGCGAGGCTATGGAGGGATTTAAACACAAGAATAATAATCATAAAATCGACGTGTTGCCAGACTGGGAGCCAATGTAAGTCAGCGAGCACAAGGGTGATGGGTTACTCAGAGGGTGGTGAACCTGTGGAATTCTCTACCACAGAAGGCTGTGGAGGCCAAGTCACTGAATATATTTAAGAAGGAGATAGATAGATTTCTAGACACAAAAGGCATCAAGGGTTATGGGGAGAGAGGGGGAATGTGGTATTGAGATAGAGGATCAGCCATGATCATATTGAATGGCGGAGCAGGCTCGAAGGGCCGAATGGCCTACTCCTGCTCCTATTTTTCTATGTTTCTATGTTTCTATGGTGCGAGTTAGGATACGGGCTCAAGTTTACAGAGGGTGGAAAGTGGGAGACCAGCCAGGAGAGCATTGGAATAGTCTAGTCTGGAGGTACTCAATATAAACTGGTCCAGTTTGCATTGGCAAAACCAAATTAGGGAATCAATTTTAATCCGAAGCGGGCAGCGAGTAAGGCAAATGTGAAACGTAGTCGCTGGCCTAAGTTTCTGGCACGGATAAGGTTGACAAGCCGTCAGGATTGTCCTGGAGTCTCCAGGAATTGAAGATTAATCTCCAGGACAGTAAACCCAGGAGAAAAATTATATGGACATCGAGCGAAATTGTGCTTTATACATATTCTTTTTATAGTTATAAAGATACTGGAGATGATGGAAAAAGCCTGTTTCCCTAACAGTCAAGATTAATCTAATTGGATAAGAAAGAGTCTGTTCCCTTACGAAGGTGGAGTGTCTAGAGGATGGACCAATGGTGGGAGTGTCGTGGTGGCAGGTCATGTGATGAAACCTCCGGGAATACACCCAACCAGAGTTGGCGACACTAAGCTCAGGGTATTTTAACTCCCGGGTCTCGTTCCCGCCAGCAACAACTGTACAGAGTGCACAGAGCAGCTGGCGCCAGGAGGAGAACAGGCGGCCCTTGGCCACCCGACCGGCTTCCAGGTGAGTGATGGGGAGGGGGTTTCGGGTTGGTCTCGAGGGACGGAAGGGGAAGGGGAAGGGGGAGGGGGAGGGCAGTCGGTGGTAGGGGAGGCCACCACTTTCCTCGTTGGGTCCAGAAGAGTATTCCGGCTGCCCCTGGCCCCACAAAGGAATCTATTACACTTACCCGAAGGAGCCTCTTGTAACCAGCTTCCCCGCTCAGGCCCCGGTTAAAATGCCATCGAGGACCCCGACTCGCTACCACGCACGAGGCTCCTGACTGCTTCCAGCGGGCACCTCATCCGCCGCCAAAAGCAGCGGGAACAGAGCGGGAAATGTGAGCCGCTCCCATGTGACTGCTCCCCCCGCTCCATTTCCGTCCACTGGGGAAGAGTTAAAATCCCTGCCCCCTCGGATTGATAGAGTCATAGAATCTCACAGCACAGAAGGAGGCCATTCAGCCCATCGTGCCTGTGCCGGCTCTTTGAAAGAGCTCTCCAATTAGTCCCACACTCCCCCCCTGCTCCTATTTTAGTGGAGGTGTTAACCCTGTTAAGAGGACTGTTGTATGAATGCATTAAATGTTAAAGCGCTAATATTGCCAACAATAATCTGAGCTTCCTATCTCTCATATCCCTCTATTGCTAAAAGTCCAGTGCCCTGTTGAATTTGCTGACGTGATCCTGTAACACAGGGCTGGGGGTAAAATTGGATATCGGTGAACCCGCTTTCCCGGGAGTGAAATAGGCGAAACGGGATGCCAAAATCGGATCACGATCTCCCGCGTGGTCCAATTGACCTCAGAAGTGCGCCTCGCCCAAAACTGAATCAGGCGAGATTTCGGCCGCCCGCGGGGCCTGCCTGAAACATGTGGCAGGCTGTCAAGTGGTATTTGCCCCACTGCTGTATCATGTACCCGCCCGTATCAAACTCCATAGCCCACGCAAATTTTTCCTTTTTAAGTAGAGATCCAATTCTCTTTTGAAAGTTACTATTGAATCTGCTTCCACCGCCCTTTCAGGCAGCGCGTTCCTGATCACAACAACTCGCCGAGTACAAAAAAATATGAATCTGAGGAGGCAGCTCAGGAACCGGAAAGTGACTTGGACAAAATGTGCGCGTGGGTGGGGAGCTGGCGTTTGATACGGGCGGGTACATGATACAGCAGTGGGGCAAATACCACTTGACAGCCTGCCACATGTTTCAGGCAGGCCCCGCGGGCGGCCGAAATGTCGCCTGATTCAGTTTTGGGCGAGGCGCACTTCTGAGGTCAATTGGACCATGCGGAAGATCGTGATCCGATTTTGGCATCCCATTTCGCCTGTTTCACTCCCGGGAAAGCGGGTTCACCGATATCCAATTTTACCCCCAGCCCTGTGTTACAGGATCACATCAGCAAATTCAACAGGGCACTGGACTTTTAGCAATAGAGGGATATGAGAGATAGAAAGCTCAGATTATTGTTGGCAATATTAGCGCTTTAACATTTAATGCATTCATACAACAGTCCTCTTAACAGGGTTAACACCTCCACTAAAATAGTGAAGAATGTTATCTCAAAGGAACAAGCTAATTGTTCGTCCACTAGAAAGAAGAGAGAACTTGCATTTATATAGCGCCTTTCGTAACCTCAGGACATCCCAAAGTGCTTTATAACCAATGAAGTACTTTTGAAGTGTAGTCACTGTTGTAGTTTAGGGAAAACCAGCAGCCAATCTGCGCGCAGCAAGCTCCCACAACCAGCAATGAGACAATAACCAGATAATCTGTTTTAGTGATGTTGGTTGAGAGATAAATATTGGCCAGGAAACCGGAGACAACACCCCTGCTCTTCTTTGAAATAACGCCATGGGATACGTCCGCCTGAGAGAGCAAAAGGGACCTCGGTTTAATGTCTCATCTGAAAGACGGCACCTCTGTACTGCACTGGGTGGTGAGATGGCCTTTTCTGATCCTGTAGATTCCAATATTGATGAGGTTAGATGAAGAGGGATGGGAGGAGACTCATGTATAGCATAAATACCAGAGTTGGACTCAATGGCCTGTTTCTATGCTGTAAATTCTATGTAATATTCCTGATGATGGTGATTATGGTCCCTGAGACTTATACCAGAGTGCTTCTTTGAATGATTTGTGACCCGGCTACGGAATTACAGTGCTGCTTTCTGGTCAATGTGCACTCTAAGTTGCCTTGCATCGCTGCGAAAGTGACAGGAGAACAGCACTCTTAGAATGAACAAAAACAGAAAGTAGGCCCGATTCAGGAAAGCTAAGCCTTTGTATAAACACTGCAATTGTATACGATGATCCCTAATAAAATTAGATCACAGTTGGCAAAAGTTTTGTTCGTAATATTAAAAAAAAATTGACCTTAAAATTATCGTCTATTCGCACACAAACGATGTCATTTATATTGGTTAACAAATGGAAGAGGAAGGAATTTTTTTTTAAATTCATTCACGGGATGTGGGCGTCGCTGGCAAAGCCAGCATTCATTGCCCATCCCTAATTGCCCTTGAGTGGCTTGCTGGGCCATTCCAGAGGGGCACTTAAGAGTCAACCACATTGCTGCGGGTCTAGTCACATATAGGCCAGACCGGGTAAGGGTGGCAGATTTCCTTCCCTAAAGGACATTCGTGAACCAGATGGGTTTTTACGACAATCCAGTAGTTTTATGGTTACCATTACTGATACTAGCTTTTTATTCCAGATTTATTTAATGAACTGAATTTAAATTCCCCAGCTGCCGTGCTGGGATTTGAACTCACGTCTCGCGGATTATTAGTCCAGACCTCTGGATTACTAGTCTAGTAACATAACCGCTATGCTACCGTTCCCTTGGACACACGTTTGCACGTACGCATTAGCGATTTTGCACACTAGTATCCCACAGTGTGGTTACCTTTTCCAATTGAGAATAATTTCTATTAGTTATTAACAACGATGCGACATATTTTCAGATTTGCTGCTGTTGAACTCGAAGGGGCCAGATCTCCAAATGTTTTTAATCGGAAAAGGCTGGTGGGTTTGTTGCGGGCGATATAACGCAGCCAACCGGTATTGCATTCCCCACGTCTTTTCACACTCTTTTGATTAGCTAAAAGTTAAACGATATAAAATAAAATATTCACTGTGCGATTAATTTTCTCATCCCAGCCAGCAGTATTTAAGCTTGACGCACTCTGCAATAATTGCAGAGATATATTTTGATGTCAACTCCTGAAACTGTCAGTCGCGTGGTCACAGTCGGTGCAGTTTTGAGGGGAAAGAGGAATTATTGCAGATCCTTCTTATTCCCACATCATTCTTTTCCTGACAAGCACAATGAGATAAATTAATGATGCAGCGTTGATGTGCTGTTGATGCAAGGGTAATTTTCAGAGGCAGCTTGGCAGGTTGACACTGGTAGAATGCTAGATGCCAGAATGAAGCGTAGGAAGTACAGATCCTGTCCTTGACGATGATTGGTCTAGTCTCATTTGTCTTGAGTTTTGTAAACTCATGGGTCAAGATGCTGGGGTGGGGGAGGTTGGGGAGGTGGGGGTAAGGTCGGGGTGATGGGGGCGGGGGGTGGGGGAAGCTGCCCCATCCCAGGTGGGGAAGAAAAATTGGTCAAGATCAATCTTCAATCTTACCTCACATTGTCTCCCTCCTGCCCGACAAAGGCGAGTGCCGGAACAGATTTAGAATGCATAGTGAAAGGGGGCTGGATTGTCCAGTGGATGTATTTGAATATATTTAAGAAGGAGATAGATAGATTTCTAGGCACAAAAGGCATCAAGGGGTATGGGGAGAGAGTGGGAATATGGTATTGAGATAGAGGATCAGCCATGATCATATTGAATGGCGGAGCAGGCTCAAAGGGCGGAATGGCCTACTCCTGCTCCTATTTTTCTATGTTTCTATGAACATCTCCAAGTCCACGGTTGGAATCCAATCTAGCCTCATGAGATGAATGTATACAGAGAACAATATATAGTTTACACTACAGAAATAGGCCATTCAGCCCAACAAGTCCATGCCAGTGTTTTGCTCCACTCGAGCCTCCTCCCACGCCTCTTCATCTCACTCTATCAGCATATCTTTCTGTTCCTTTCTCCCTCATGTACTTATCTAGCTTCCCCTTAAATGTATCTATGCTATTCACCTCAACTACTCCATGTGGTTCTAACCACACTTTGGGATAAAAGGTTTCTCCTGAATTCCCTATTGGAATTATTGGTCTATCTTATACTAGGTCTACCCTATCAGCCCCCTTCATAATCTTCAAGACCTATATTAAGTCATCCCTCAGCCATCTCTTTTCGAGAGAAAAGAGCCCCAGCCTGTTTAGTCTTTGCTGATAGTTAGAACCCCTGTCTCGGTTTAACATTACTTACCTAAAAGATGGCAGCTCCGACAGTGCAGCACTCTCTCAACGCTGCACTGGAGTGTCAGCCTGGATTATGTGCTCGAGTCTCTGGAGTGGGACTTCTAATTCAGAGGCAAGAGTTCTACCCACTGAGCCACAGCTGACCCCTGGCCAACCTGCACCCCCGATGAAGGGCCCCAGACCTGAAACGTTAACTCTGTTTCTCTCTCCACAGATGCTGCCTGACCTGCTGAGTTTTCCAGCATTTCTGTTGTTGTTACAGCTTCTTGGCTCTTGTTTTCCTGCCAGGCAGCCGGCCAGGCTGTCAATTTGTCCGGCTACCGGGTGGGAAATGGAAGAAAAAAAATCGTTAACGAGGCCAGCCGTTAAGATTGGCAGGACTGCCACGTCCCCGGCCTCGCCGGGCTCTTTGGTCGCTTTTCAGCCTTCCCGCACCCTTCCCGTAAATGTCGGGGCCAGTGTCTCTCTGTAGTGCCTGTATTTATCAATCACTAACGCTGGAAATATATTGCATGGAGCGTTCATAAGTAATAAGCACACATTTACCCTTAAGCAGAAGCGATGTGGCTCAGCCTTTGTGTTGCCTCTAGTTTTGCTATGCAGTTTATCCTGCTAAAAAGAAAATCATCTGCATTTTTATTATTAAACGAAACAGCTTTCACTAGCCAACAAATCACAAGGCGATGAAGGCTTTGTTCCCGTATCTCAGTTTGTGTGACAGCCTCTGTAACTTTGATGCCTTATTAAACAGTCAAATTGAAATAATTTTATAGCTGTACTTGTGTTCCACATATAGTATCCAACAAAGAGGAGCAGCCCGAAAGCTTTGAGTCAACGCTTCAAGCCAGCTTCATAAGACGAGTACATCTTGACAGCAAATTAATGTCAAGCAGTAGTTCAGAAAGTCAATACATTTTTTAAAAAAAAAGTAGCATTCTCTACTAGTGAATAGATGAAAAAGTCAAATGTACTTTCAAACGTTGAAGCACTGAATTCTCAAAGCGGTTTACAGAATTTTTTAAAAGCTTGATATGTCCTTTATTCTCCAGATTATTATGCACCATATTTTGAATGGAACATTGACGAGAGACTCTGTGGAATGCGGAGAACGCTTATTAATTGGGATGAAGTTGTAAATCAATTTTAATGATGTGCCCACACACTGTAACTGCGCACCATATGGTATATCAGGACCACAGCGCACACAATATAATATAATAAATTGGTCAATTTTATTCCTCTGAAATATTTATGACAGAAATTACTGTATTCTACATGATATCATTTCCATTGAATTAATTTAATTTCATAAAGACAATTTCAATATTTTGATAAACTATTTGTGACATAATTGTGACGCAGAATAAAAGCAAAAAACCTCTTTAAAAAAAAGTAACAATATAGAAACGATAAGTTGTAAATCGGTTTGGCCTGTAATCTTTACTTCCTGGGAGCGGTAGCGATGGCGCATAAAGGTGCCAACCAGCTGGACCCAGTGTAAGATCCCAGAGGGACCCTGGTTCGGAATGATTCGAGGTTGATCCGTATTGGGGACAGTGATTTAACTTTTTATTCAGCACAAGCAAGACTTAATCCGTTACAGTATTCGAGCAGCAGTTTACAGAGTATAATTGAGACTTATATTACCCCGTTACCCCCTGGGTAGAAGCCGCAACCGTGAGTAAGCTGCACCCTGTGTCTCTTGTCTCTCGTCCCTCTCTGTCTCTCGGGTGTCTCCTTGATTCTTCCTGAAATCTTCTACACTTTGTGGCTGTTGAGACCCCCTTCTTATTATGATGACTATAAGATGCCGATGATAAAGATAGTAAAACGAGTATTCTAAAAAACCAACGAATCCATGATAATATTACACCAGAGAAACGATTTAGCCCAAGAGTGTGAGCAGTGAGTGTTTGGGTTGCCCAGGAGCGGTGCGAGGCTGATAACTTAAGTAATTTTAGGAGGGTGTTGGACAAGTGTTTGGTGAGGGAATGAGTTGAGGGAGAGAGGTAGTGCTCTGGGCATTCTGTTTGAACATTGGACTGATGGACTGAAATGGTCTTTGCTGGGCCTGCATGTTTCTATATTCTTAGATGAGGTGCATGTGGACACCTAGCTCCTTGGCTCTGATTTCAGATTTCAACATACGGTGTGATAACCAGCAGGGTCTGATTTGGGATCCAGCCTGAGGCATAGACACTTGTATCTACTGGTAAATCCACGACTGTTTGTGCCTGTGGATTGTAAATTGACGTTGCGTTTCACACACGTTCCTTCGGGCCAGCTTGTCAGTTCACGCTGGCGTTCCATGCCAGTTATCTGTGAATAATTCTTGATGGAACAGACTGGGAGTGAGGCTGTCTCCGTGCCAGGACATGGTTATTCACAGTAGGACGGTGCCAGAGATGGCTGCAGTGTTAGCATATATTTAAAGCATGAGTTGGCTACCTCCTATGGACGAGATTTGGAACAAAGTATCTGCAAAGTCCTTCAGATAAAAGAAAGAAAGAACTTGCATTTATATAGTACTTTTCACGTCCACCTCAGAGGGCTTCAGTTTAACGTCTCATCCGAAAGACTTGCATTTATATAGCGCCTTTCACAACCTCAGGCTGTCCCAAAGCGCTTTACAGCCAATAAAGTACTTTTGAAATGTGGCCGCTGTTGTAATGTCGGACAATGTTGAGAAGAGTCCTCCTCAAGGAGAGGTAAGTCGTTGTATGAAGCAATTACTTTTTTTAAATTCATTCACAGGATGTGGGTGTCGCTAGCAACGCCAGCATTAACTGCCCATCCCTAATTGCCCTTAACTGAGCAGCTTGTCATTTCAGAGGGCAGTTAAGAGTCAACCACATTGCTGTGGGTCTGGAGATACATGGGGGATTTTTTTGGGGAGTCGGCGGGCGCGTTCGGTGGCGGGTCGGGTGGGAAAACATTTTTTTTGACAGCGCGTCGTGAACCCGCTGTCAACCCGCCGCCACGCGATTTTCCCAGATGTGGGGGTCTGTCAGGGCTGAACAGACCCGACACGCAGCGGCGGGGGAAGCAATTCAGGTCATTATGACCTTGTTAACAGCCCATTAAACAGTATTTGAAAAAGTATTGAAGCATACAAAATTATTACAGGGCTTGATAGGGTGGATGCTGGGAGAATGTTTCCCTTGGCTGGGGAGTGCAGAACCAGGGGCCACAGCCTCAGGATAAAGGGTAGGCCATTCAGGACTGAGATGAGAAGAAATTTCTTCACACAGAGGGTGGTGAATCTTTGGAATTCTCTACCCCAGAGGGCAGTCATTGGGTATATTCAAAACAGAAGTCGATAGATTTCTGACTAGTAAGGGCATCAAGGGATATGGCAATAGGGCCGGTGAATGGAGTTGAGACAGAAGATCAGCCATGATCTCATTGAATGGCGGAGCAGGCTCGAAGGGCTGAATGGCCTACTCCTGCTCCTATTTCTTATGTTCTTTTGTTCTTATTTTGAGCTCACCTTACCATTTTACAAGCACGCCCACAGGATTCACGCTGCTGGGGAATCACGTCAGGTAAGGAGGTCGGGAGTTGTATGGCCATGGGATCATCTCATTACTTAACAGCCGCAAATGTGCTATAAAAGCTCCCAGCTCCCAGCTGTTCACTTTCCAAACTCAGAAGCTGTTGCTTACTGTATTTGGAAGACAGATTGAGCTTTATGCAGGTTGCAAGTGTTTGGAGCAAACTCTCTCTCCAGTGTCACCTCATTGGAACAACCTATCTCACCATTGACAGATCGCTTCTGTCATCTCAAGTTCACCTGCCATCTATTACATCAGCATTGGTGCCCCTTTATACTGTCTCACCTTGGTCCTCAGAATCCCACCACAATCGGCCCCAACACCAGCAGCACCAGGCACACCAGCAGCACCAACAACAACACCAACCTTCTCTGCAATCAGCTGATGCTGCACAGGACACAAGGCATCAGCACCCGACCACATTGCTGCCCGGGAGGCCAGGGATGGCCTCACCATGGCCAGATTTACTTCATTGATGCTGTACACCCTGGATGCCACATGATGCGCCAGGTTGGCACCACCCCACACCAGCACCATAAAGTATCCCTACAATACCCAAGCCATTCCTTTCACACTCACCACCATTGCGGGGGGTACCGTTATGTCTCACCATTCACTGCAACTCACTAAGCCACTTCTAAAGGTGCACACAAATCTGTTTGATTGCACTAGGATGAGGGTGAGTGTGCGGGGTGGCTAGTGAGATGGGGAAGTGATAATGTAGATAGAGAGGGATGGGTGGAGGTTCAAGGTAAGTTGGTGTGAGTAAGGATGTGCAGGAGTAGGGTAGGGAAGGCAGAGTGATGGGGATGTGATGAGTGGCACAGCAGGATGAGGTTGAGTGTGGCTTTGCAGTAACGTTTTGTGATCCACTGAGATCATTGAAAGGTTTGCACCACTGCAGCCTGGTCCTCCTGACCACATCCCTGCTTATATCCTCCTGTGCAATGTGCAACCAGACTGCGTTGGTCTCCTGGGGAGGTCTCTTCTGCCTATGGGAAGGGAAGAGAACCTCACTGCATGCTGTGACTCCCTCCATAAGCATATGGAGGGAGTCACTGGAGAGCCTGGGTGCAGCCGTGCCCCTCTGTGCCGTGCTTGTCAGTGTTTGCAGCACCTCAATGCTGTAGAACACTGACAGCACAAATGCCAAAATCAATTTGTGCATGGTCCCTTTAATGGAACCGGCTGATGACACGTCATCAAATGACGTCATCAGACACACATCCTTCAATTGGCCGGCAAACACGCTGGGCAGGCTTAACCAGCCCAATCAACGTAAAATCATTCTACACAGCAGGCTAGAGCCAGTAGCAGGGTCGGGACCAGTCAAGGGAGGGGAAATCGCAGACATAGAGGCCAGACCAGATAAGGACGGCAGATTTCCTTCCCTAAAGGGCATTACGACAATCCGATAGTTTCATGGTCACCAGTACTGAGACTAGCTTTTTATTCCAGATTAATTTATTAACTGAATTTAAATTCCCCAGCTGCCGTGATGGAATTTGAACTCATGTCTTTGGATCATTAGTCCAGGCCTCTGGATTACTAGTCCAGCAACATAAACACTATGCTACCGTTCTCTACTCCTGAAACGCTAATTGTCAAGTCCCTATCGACAGCATTCTACTGCCCATCTTTGGTGCACCATTTACCTGACCAGGAACTTCTATGGCCACCGTGAGGATTGATGAGGAAACTAGGGGGCAAACTCCCCCATTCACATTCGCTGATAGCCTCATTCAGCTGGCTCATTCTCTATCTAAAGGCAATGCCATACCAAGTATGGTGGCCTCGTGATTATATCGCTGGACTAACACTCCGCAGGTTGTGAGTTTAAATCCCACCACAGCAAGTTGTGAAACTGAATTCAATAACTCAATATTTATCAATGAATTCAATAATTTACGGAGCAGGCTCGAAGGGCCGAATGGCCTACTCCTGCTCCTATCTTTCTATGTTTCTAACTCTAGCAATTTGTGGACTTCCAACCAGAAAAATGACAATGAAAGCTGGTGGATTGTCGTAAAACCCAACTGGTTTTCCCAATGACTTTCAAGGAAGGGAACCTGCCACCCCTTCCCAGTCTGGTTGAACCAATGAGGTTGACTGTTAATGGCTTTAGGGGACAGTCCCCACCACTCACACCATCCACGCTGATCATGAACAGCTGCCTCTATCGGGCTAATGGCGCTACCATTTGCCATCACCATAGGTGTCCATTGCAAAGGTGCCGCTTAAAATGCATTAAACCCGCCGGCTATTTCGTGCGGTTCAGTTCCTACCGATTTAAAATCTCCAGGGATTTCAGGCAAGCCAGGTCTTCAAGCAGCTTCAATCAGCTGTTCAGACTGTTAACAATTGCGGGAGGCAGTCGGAAAGTGGAGACGTTGGGCAGCTTCAATCAGCTGCCTGCACTGTCAATTTGTACTGTGGAACTTAAGTTTTAGAACTCAATTTAGAATGTGGATGGTAAGATTTAGAACTCAATTTAGAATGTGGAAGTAAGATGTAGAACTCAATTTAGAATGTGGAAGTAAGATTTAGAACTCAATTTAGAATGTGGAAGTAAGATTTAGAACTCAATTTAGGACGTAAGATATGGTACGTGCAGACAGAGCAGCACAGTTCTGCCACAAGCACTTGAGCTGCATTCAGTCCAATACACCGTCATGCTCAACCCACAAAACCGTGGCAGTTGTGTAAGTGAAGCAAGGCAAGTGCTGCAGAGCATGTGGGTTTGGAAAACTGACTCCGACTCACTTGACCGCTTCAATCAGCTGTTTGCATTGTTTTACCGTCCACCGCGTAGAACGGGAAAATCGGGTTAGCACGAACGCGCCCGCTATAAGCGATGGGGGACTGGTATCTGGGGAATAAATACTGTCCTTGTAGGGTTGCCAACATCCCTAGAGCATAGGGTTGGCAACCCCTCCAGCTTTGTCCTGGAATCTCCAGGAATTGAAGATTAATCTCCAGGAAACTGCAGCGAGCAAAAACCCAGGAGAAAAATCTTAGGAGCATTAAAAAAGAAACTTTTTTTTCCCCTCTTCTTTGATTACTTTTGATTATTAATTATTAAAATATTGGAGGTGGGTAGAAAGGCTGTTTGACTGACAGTCAAGAATCATCAGATCAGGTAATGAAGATTTTCAACTGGCATGGGAAGATGGTGCGCCGTGAGGACTGACGTATCGGGTGACCAATGGGGGAAGCGTGAGGGCTGGGCAGTTGTGGGAGGGAGTTCGTGAGGTGAAACCTTCTGTAAATATGCCAAATCAGAGCTGGCAACGTTTCGAGAGCCCATAACAGACAATGGCCTGAGGAACTCCCCCAATCACCCACAAACACTCACAAAGCATCAGTTGGCACTTGTGAGCAGCACTTGCTCTGCATTCTAACAGCCCTTAGTTGATGTTTTGGATGGAACATTAAGCACAAGGTTGGGCTGTGCGATTATGGCCTGTTGGAATAATCTCAAATCTGGAAGATCCAGACTCAGTCTGGGCTCAGATCAATCAGCTCATAACCAATACTGCAGAGCTTTACATCGCATCCAAAAAGTTAAACATTGTGATTGACTCACAGTCCTGGGTTAATGAAAGATATGCTGCAAGCATTTGCCCAAAAGATAGATGAGCAGTTTTCAAATAACGCTGTGTGATGGATGCCTTGCAAATACTGACACACTCCCGGGGACCCCTTGTAAATACCAACACACTCCCTGGGACCCCTTGTAAATACTGACACACACCCGGGGACCCCTTGTAAATACCGACACACTCCCGGGGACCCCTTGTAAATACCGACACACTCCCGGGGACCCCTTGTAAATACCGACACACTCCCGGGGACCCCTTGTAAATACCGACACACTCCCGGGGACCCCTTGTAAATACCGACACACTCCCGGGGACCCTATGTAAATACCGACACACTCCCGGGGACCCCTTGTAAATACCGACACACTCCCGGGGACCCACTACAAATACTGTCACACTCCCGGGGACCCCTTGCAAATACCGACACACTCCCGGGGACCCCTTGTAAATACCGACACACTCCCGGGGACCCACTACAAATACTGTCACACTCCCGGGGACCCCTTGCAAACACCGACACACTCCCGGGGACCCCTTGTAAATACCGACACACTCCCGGGGACCCCCTGCAAATACCGACACACTCCTGGGGACCCCTTGCAAATACCGTCACACTCCCGGGGACCCCTTATAAATACCGACGCACTCCTGGGGACCCCCTGCGAATACTGACACACTCCTGGGGACCCCCTGCAAATACTGACACACTCCTGGGGACGCCCTGCAAATACTGACACACTCCCGGGGAACCCCTGCAAATACTGTCACACCTCCAGGGACCCCCTGCAAATACTGACACACTCCTGAGGACCCCTTGTAAATACTGACACAATCCCAGGGACACCTTGCAAATACTGACACACTCCCGGGGACCCCTTGTAAATACCGACACATTCCCAGGGACCCCTTGTAAATACCGACACACTCCTGGAGACCCCCTGCAAATACTGACACACTCCCGGGGACCCCCTGCAAATACTGTCACACCTCCAGTGACCCCCTGCAAATACTGACACACTCCTGAGGACCCCCTGTAAATACCGACACACTCCCAGGGACACCTTGCAAATACCGACACACTCCCAGGGACACCTTGTAAATACCGACACAGTCCCGGGGACCCCCTGCAAATATCGACACACTCCCGGGGACCCCTTGCAAATACCGTCACACTCCCGGGGACCCCTTGCAAATACCGACACAATCCCGGGGACCCACTGTAAATACCGACACAATCCCGGGGACACCTTGCAAATACTGACACACTCCCGGGGACCCCCTGCAAATACTGACACACTCCCGAGACCCCTTGCAAATACCGACACACTCCTGGAGACCCCCTGTAAATACCGACACACTCCCGGGGACCCCCTGCAAATACCGACACACTCCCGGGGACCCCCTGCAAATACCGACACACTCCCGGGGACCCCTTGCAAATACCGACACACTCCCGGGGACCCCCTGCAAATACCGACACACTCCCGGGGACCCCTTGCAAATACCGACACACTCCTGGAGACCCCTTCTAAATACCGACACACTCCCAGGGACCCCTGTAAATACCGACACACTCCCAGGGACCCCTTGTAAATACCAACACACTCCCAGAGACCCCTTGTAAATACCAACACACTCCCAGGGACCCCTTGCAAATACCAACACACTCCTGAGGACCCCTTGTAAATACCGACAACACTCCCGGGGACCCCCTGCAATTACCGACACACTCCTAGGGACCCCCTGTAAATACCGACACACTCCCGGGGACCCCCTGCAAATACCGACACACTCCTGGGGACCCCTTGCAAATACCGACACACTCCCGGGGACCCCTTGTAAATACCGACACACTCCCAGGGACCCCCTGTAAATACTGACACACTCCCAGGGACCCCTTGTAAATACCGACACACTCCCGGGGACCCCTTGTAAATACCGACACAATCCCGGGGACCCCTTGCAAATACCGACACACTCCCGGGGAACCCCTTGCAAATACCGACACACTCCCGGGGACCCCTTGCAAATACTGACACACTCCCGGGGACCCCCTGCAAATACTGACACCCCCCCAGGGACCCCTTGTAAATACCGACACAATCCCGGAGACCCCTTGCAAATACCGACACACTCCCGGGGAACCCCTGCAAATACCGACACAATCCCGGAGACCCCTTGCAAATACCGACACACTCCCGGGGACCCCCTGCAAATACTGACACCCCCCCAGGGACCCCTTGTAAATACCGACACACTCCCAGTGACCCCTTGTAAATACCAACACACTTCTGGGGACCCCCTGC
Organism: Squalus acanthias; assembly: GCA_030390025.1. Taxonomy (NCBI): domain Eukaryota; kingdom Metazoa; phylum Chordata; class Chondrichthyes; order Squaliformes; family Squalidae; genus Squalus; species Squalus acanthias. Next base: position 252,285,673 of record CM059425.1, read on the forward strand.
AAATACTGACACACTCCCGGGGACCCCCTGCAAATACTGACACACCTGCACTGCGCATGCGCGGGAAACCGGAACTTCCGTTCCCCTGAAGGGAGGGGTTCAGAAGTCGAACGCGTGCGCGGGAGAGGCTGCGCGCACGCAGCGAACTTCGATTTTTTTTTCAGGTTTCTCCGGGAAGGTAAGTATGAAGAAGCTGCACTTTTAAAAAGGAGGCGCAAGGCCTGTTTTTAACAAGGTAAGTGGTTAATTAATTACAATTTAAACATTTTTTCAACAGGTTTATCTTTTTTAGATACTTGAAAGAAACGTAAGTGTATTTTTAGCACCGTTAAAAAGTATAATTAATTTTTTCAAAAATTTAAATTTTTGTTTAATGTAGTTAATTTATTTAACTTATAGTTATTTTAAAAATGTGATTTTTTTTTTCAATTTATTTGAAGTTTAAGTGTGGTTTTGGGGCCGATCTCTATTCATAGATTTGACAGGTCTTCCTGTCAAATCTATGAATGAAAATGCCCTGCTAGGATTGGCTCTCCATGGCCCACGTGATCCCAGGGGACGCTTCGAACTAACTGCGCCCCTGGGATACACAAGCACTGCGCGCTGGCAGCTGGAGGAGGCCCAGGACCTGAAGTCCTCGTGGGCCCAAAGCACAACTGCAGGCGCGGTGGGCAAGTACGCGCGCGATGCTTGCACCCGCAGGAAGCCTGAAAGCTGAATTTCTGGCCCATAATATGTCGAAGTAAGTCAAAAACGGCAGAAAACTATGGTATTCTGATATTCGAATAGGCGCTTTAGTGCCTGGGGTTTCCAGCTTGTAAACTGATGCAGTTAAGGTGTAGGACCGGCAACAAAAGTGACAGAGAAACCATTAGCCCCAAAACTGCACCGTGCCCGAAACGCCGAGAGCGCTACCTGAAATTCCTCTCCACTATTTTAGCAGAGGTAAACCCGCGACCTCTACCACCTAGAAGGACAAGGGCAGCAGGCGCGTGGGAACACCACCACCTCCAAATTCCCCTCTAAGTCACACACCATCCTGGCTTGGAAATATATCGGCTGATCCTTCATCGTCGCTGGGTCAAAATCCTGGAACTCCCTCCTTAACAGTACTGTGGGAGCACCTTCACCACACGGACTACAGCGGTTCAAGAAGGCGGCTCACCACCACCTTCTCAAGGGCAATTAGGGATGGGCAATAAATGCCGGCCTTGCCAGCGACGCCCACATCCCGCGAACGAATAAAAAAAATCCAATCCGTTTATTTTAAATGCATCACCACAGAATCACTTTGAGAGTCGTGTCCACAACTGCACCTTACAAGTCAACAAGCTGGAGGTGGTGGTCTTCCCAGGGTGCCTGCTGCCCTTGTCCTTCTAGGTGGCGCAGGTCGTGAGTTTGGGAGGTGCTGTTGATGTGCACGTGGGACAGCGATAACAATGCTTTTCACGTGCATCATTCTGAAAGAAAGCGGATAACTCGGGCTGTTCGAAAGCTCCCCGGAGTGGGCAGGCCTCCTCCCCCCCGAAAGGACACGGGATTCATTGGGAATGTGTGATAATACAGCTCGACAGAACCGTTCACACGGCGGGGGGGGGGGGGGCGGGGGCGGGGGGGCGCTCAGGAAATTTCCTGATTTCCCCTCTGGCCAGCCCACCTCTGAGCTAAACCCCTCTCGGGCTGGTCTCGCACGGCCTGCCTAAATTCAGACAACTTCCAGGCCAAGATGCAGCGCAGATTTTAGCAGCTCAGCAACGCGAAAGCACTTTGAGTCAACACACTATGTGTGTGGTGTAAACTGGCCTGCAAGTAACATTCTGCTTTTACAGTGATTTTCTTGTCACACTTCACACTTACAAAGCATGTCGAGCGCCAGCCTTAACTGTCTTCTTTCCAGAGTGAACAATAATTGAAGCAAATCAACCTTTGCCTTCTGCGCTGTCAACCTCACAAGCAATTGGTTTTAAATAATTGTCATTCTTATCAATATTTAAATGGTGCGTACATGGTCTTTCATTTCTCAAATGTGCCTGAAACCATAACTACTTTATTATAGTGTGAAAGCATTTATTCAGCTGCAATTTCTTTCCCCAGCGATAAGTGGTTTACATTTTTACCTCAATTCACCACCTTTAATTTTGTCTACATTGTTATCTAAGGGCATTACTGTCTGGTCAACTGTCTTTTTCTAAGGCGATTTGCCAAGTCTCCATCGGACAGCTTGCTCGGTCAGTAAAAGAGTTGGCGACAGGATGACAGTGTTGTATCAATGGCCAAATATGGTGCAGATTTGTTTTGAAACTTTTGGATAAAAAATGAGATATCGGGATGCAAATAACAAATTGCAAGTCTGGCTTGAGCCGAACTGTGTGAAAGCATAAATTATCGAGGCTGGCTGATACATTTTCCGAAATGCATTTGTTGTGGCGAATAAAGGAACATTAGCTTCTCTTCCAGTAGCCAAGTGCGACAGGAAAGCAACTGAGCTTTCAGAGTAGGTGGCGGACAGGCCCAGCCACCCATCGACGTGAGGCTTCCCCTGTAGTCATATGCATCACAAGATAGATGCTGATGATGCAGGCCATTTGGCCCATCTCTGAGTCAGAAGGCTGTGGGTTCAAATCCCACTCCAGAGACTTGAGCACAAAAGCAAGGCTGACGCTCCCAGTGCAGTACTGAGGGAGACTCCCAAAACAAGCGCGCTACTCGGAGCTCTGACACGGCAAGAGAGCCCCAGGTGGGCAGAGGAAACGCTTCAAGGACACCCTCAAAGCCTCCTTGAAAAAGTGCAACATGCCCACCGACACCTGGGAATCCCTGGCCCAAGACCGCACAAAGTGGAGGAGAAGCATCCGGGAAGGCGCCGAACACCTCGAGTCTCTTCACCGGTAGCAAGCGGAAGCCAAGCGCAAGGAGCGCATGTCAACCCAAGCACCCCACCCACCCGCCCCTTCAACCACCGTCTGCCCCACCTGTGACAGAGACTGTAGGTCCCGCATTGGACTCATCAGTCACCTGAGAACTCATTTTTAGTGTGGAAGCAAGTCATCCTCGGTTCCGAGGGACTGCCTAAGAAGAAGAAGAGTACTGAGGGAATGGCTGTAAAAGATTCCATGGCACTATTTTGAAGAAGAGCTGGGGAATCCTCCCCGGTGTCCAGATCAATATTTATCCCTCAAGCAATATCAATGAAACAGCGTATCTGGTTATTTATCTCCTTGCTGTTTGTGGGAGCTTGCTGTGCACAAATTGGCTGCCGCAATTCCTACACTACAAAAGTGACTACTATCTATAATTCATTCTCTTTCTTTCTCTCTCTCTTACTTTATTTCTCTCTTTCTTTCTTACTTGTGAAGAACATTCTAAAACTATCCTGAATGTGTCTTTCAACCAGTCTGCACATGGTTGTATCAATCTTCTCAATTGGACCTTGGGAGTTTATTCTGTAAAATTGAGTTACTTTCTATAATGATTTCAAAATAAAAAAAACACATTTTTATTTATTACAACAGGGTTTATTTTTTGCAGGATATAACAGATGCTTATTTACAATAGATTCCTGCACTCGGAGCCATTCCAAGATTTACAGGTATTAAAGGACAGAAATTAAATTACACAAATCACTGTCATTAATCAGGAGCGCTGGGTGTCAGTTTTATTCTCCATGATGAATGTGTGACATTGTCGCATGACTGGCTGTTTAAATATTGTCTGGTGTGGAGCAGGTCGGAGAAGTGAGTTGTCGGAGAGCATCAGCCAGTGTACGTAAATCATGCTCTTCTATGGTTAGTGTCAAGTTACAGACAGAGCGATTTCCATTGCTGCTAGCTCAAGCTTAAAAAGGCTCACCAGTGGCTAACATTTCATTCCTTAAATAGTCAAACAGCCACAACCTGCATTGATATAGTGCCTTTAATGTGACAGTTCTTCACAGTTAATGACAAACCCTAGCCATGAGCCACGCATATTGGTGGAATTGGTGCTTCCCATAGTTTTCTATCCATTAAAATGAACGGCCAGAAAATGGTAAAGGAACACACCCGTGATTTACCAATACGCTCTCTAATAGAAAGATGGAAGAAAGAAAGGCTTGCATTTATCAGCAGCTTTCACAACCTCGCTTACACAGATCACAAGACTGGGTTGGATGAAGACTGCCTTTTCAGCCAACTCCAACCCATTCTTCCATTACACCAAACTTACCATCTTCCCATTGCAGCTTTAACTTCCACCTGAACAAGCAGAACAGGGCTCTGGTTTAACTTCTCCTAGCAAAGGATAACACCGCTACCATTGTTCCCTCAGTACCGTGCTGGACTATCAGATTGGAACATGGTCTCAAGTCCTGCTGTGGGGCTCGAACCCACAACTTTCAGACCCAGAGAGTGCCAACCACTGAGACCCCAAGCTGACAGACCATGGAGAGAAAGAAAAGAAAGACTTACATTTATATAGCGCCTTTCACGACCACCAGACATCTCAAAGTGCTTTACAGCCAATGAAGTACTTTTTGAAGTGTAGTCACTGTTGTAATGTGGGAAACGCAGCAGCCAATTTGCGCACAGCAAGGTCCCACAAACAGCAATGTGATAATGACCAGATAATCTGTTTTAGTGATGTTGCTTGAGGGATAAATATTGCCCAGGACACCAGGGATAACTCCCCTGCTCTTCTCCGAAATAGTGCCTCGCAATCTTTTACGTCCACCTGAGAGAGCAGACGGGACCTCGGTTTAACATCTCATCCGAAAGACGGCACCTCTGACAGTGCAGCACTCCCTCAGCACAGCTCTGGAGTGTCAGCCTAGCTTTTCTGTGATTCAAGTCCCTGGAGTGGGACTATGAACCCACAACCTTCTGACTCAGAGACAAGGGTGCTACCAACTGAGCCACAGCTGACACTGGTGAAACTGCTGCCGAAACATCAAATGACCAGCGTCACATGCAACAATGCCTTGTGGGACCCATTACGGGAGTGAGCGAGAAATGATATTGAATTATACAAATCCAGCTGATACTTTGGCCTCATGGATTTATTGCTGTGTTTGTTTCAAAGTCTGCCAGCTACAGGAAAATGAAGGAGCTCCCGCAGCTCGAGTGTGTAACTAGAAACATTGAAGGTTGAAGCTGGGGCGGAGCGAGCAGCTTTGATATAACTGGCAGACTTTGAAATAAGCACGGCAACATAACACGAGGCCACAGATATGTTTCTCAGCTGTGCGGCCGTGGCTCAGTGGGTAGCACTCTCACCTCCGAGTTGAGAAGGTTGCGGGTTCAAGTCCCACCCCAGAGACTTGAGGTTGGCACTTCTGTGCAGTACCAAGGTAGCGCTGTACTGTTGGAGGTGCTGTCTGTCGGTTTAAGCCCAAGCCCCCCTGTTTGCCCTCTCGAAGAAAAGCAGGGCAGTTCTCCCCAGTGTCCTGACCAATATTTATCCCTCGACCAAAATCACTAAAACAGATTCACTGGTCATTATCACATTGCTGTTTGCAAACTGGCTGCCACATTTCCTACATTACAACAGTGACTACATGTCAGAAAGTACCTCGTTGGCTGTAAAGTGCTTAGGGACGTCCGGAGGTCATGAAAGGCGCTATATAAATGCAAGTCTATCTTTCTTAATACTGGCCCTCTGCAAGTATGGGGACAAAACTACTGAAGGCATTGCCAATGATAGTAGAATGGTGGGATGGAAAAAGCACAAGTAGTCCAGCATCAGAAGCACATAAGGCACTGGCAGGGGATGTAAGGTTGCACATGTGAGAAGTCTAGTTTTAGATTATTTAAACAACTGTGGTTATTTTTATATTTTTACACAGAATTAAATAGAAGTTACGACACAGGCAGTTTGGCCCAACCAGTCCGTGTTGGTGTTGATCTTCGACACAAGCAGTGGTCAAATCCCATGTGCCTGCCCTCTTCCCATAGCCCTTTATTCCCCTTTTCTTCATATATTGATAGCTTCTGTATCAATTGGCATCAGCATACTGTCTATGCATAGATATTGTCGTTCTAAGTTTATTTATACAGCCATGTGAGGATGGCCACCTGCCTACCAATCCAAGATTGGCAGGCAAAACTGTAATCCAACAATGGGCTGCCTTTAAAGAGGAGATGGTTCGGGTACAGTCGAGGTACATTCCCACGAGGGGGAAAGGTAGGGCAACCAAAGTCAAAGCTCCCTGGATGACGAAAGAGATAGAGAGGAAGATGAAGCAGAAAAAGGTGGTGTATGACAGGTTGAGAATACAAGTGAGAACCAGACTGAATATAGAAAGTTCAGAGGGGAAGTGAAAAAGGAAATAAGAGGGGCAAAGAGAGGGTATGAGAATAGAGTGGCAGCGAACATAAAAGGGAATCCAAAAGTCTTCTATAGGCATATAAATAGTAAACGGGTAGTAAGAGGAAGGGTGGGGCCGATTAGGGACCAAAAAGGAGACCATACTAGGACCACTGCTTTTCTTGATATATATTAATGACTTGAACTTGGGTGTACAGGGCACATTTTAAAAACTTAAAAGTATAGTGAACAGTGAGGAGGATAGTGATAGACTTCAAGAGGACGTAGACAGGCTGGTGGAATGGGCGGACATGTGGCAGATGAAATTTAGCACAGAAAATTGTGAAGTGATACATTTCGGTATATATAAGACAATATAAACTAAAGGGTACAACTCTAAAGGGGATGCATGAACAGAGAGACCTGGGGGTATATGTGCACAAATCATTGAAGGTGACAGGGCAGGTTGAGAAAGCGGTTAAAAAAGCATACGGGATCCTGGGCTTCATAAATAAAGGCATGGAGTACAAAAGCAAAGAAGTTATGATGAACCTTTATAAAACACTGGTCTGACCTCAACTGGAGTATTGTGTCCAATTCTGGGCACCGCACTTTAGGAAGGATGTGAAGGCCTTAGAGAGGGTGCAGAAAAGATTTACAAGAATGGTTCCAGGGATGAGGGACTTCAGTTACGTGGATAGACTGGAGAAGCTGGGGTTGTTCTCCTTAGAGCAGAGAAGGTTGAGAGGAGATTTGATAGACGTGTTCAAAATCATGAGGGGTCTAGACAGAGTAGATAGAGAAAAACTGTTCCCATTGGCGGAAAAGTCGAGAACCAGAGGACACAGATTTAAGGTGATTGGCAGAAGAACCAAAGGAGACATGAGGAAAAACTTTTTCACGCAGCGAGTGGTTAGGATCTGGAATGCACTGCCTGAAAGGGTGGTGGAGGCAGATTCAATCCTGGCTTTCAAAAGGGAAATGGATAAGTACCTGAAGGAAAAAAAATTGCAGGGCTACGGGGAAAGGGCGGGGGGAGTGGGAATAGCTGAAGTGCTCTTGCAGAGAGCCGGGCATGACGGGCCGAATGGCCCTCTTCTGTGCTGTAACCATTTTATGATTCTACTCCCTCCGTAAACTTGAGCTCATCCAAAACTCTTCGTCATCCTTGTGTTCAAATCACTTCACGGTCTCGCCCTTCCCTATCTCTGTAACCTAGGACTCTCCATGATCTCTGCACTCCTCCGATTCTTGCCCAATATTAATCGCTCCACCATTAGCAGCCATGCCTTCGGCTGCCTAGGCCCCAAGCTCAAATTTCCTCCCTGAACCTCTCTGCCTCTCTCTCCTCCTTAAGCTACTCCTTAAAACCTATCTCTTTGATCAAGTTTTTTGGTCACCTGTCCTAATATCTCCTTATGTGGCTTGCTGTCAAATTTTGTTCGCTAACGCTCCTGTGAAGCACCTTGTTTATTTTTTCTACATTAAAGGTGCTAGATAAATGCAAGATGTTGTTGTTGACGATGGAGTTATATCAGCAATACAGTGAAAGTGGACCAAGCGCTTTTAGCAACTACCAGTCGATTTCGAGCTCATTGCTCTGCCGATTATACAAGAGCCTCGTTCCCCCAGCATAAAAACGAGCAGCAGGCAAGATATCAATTGAAAGCAAAGTACATAAAATTGTTCCAGCAACTACTTGGTATTCTCATCAGCTGAGAAGCTTAGCACTGGAAACAGTATTTACAACACATAGGCCCGGATTTTAGCCGTAAGTGCTCCGCAAGTTCCGGGTTCCTGCGTGCAATGCGCATGCGCGGAAACCTGGAACTTGCGATCTGTCAGGAGCCACCGCATCCCCGGGAAATGGACATCCGCGGGCGGAGAGTTGGGCGGTTTGCCGAACTACTGCCCAGCGAATGCCCGTGAAACTCTTACGCTGGTAAAAGCAGGTGTAGGGCCTTCTGTTACCAGCGTAAGAGTTTAAATAAATATTTAAAATATTTAATTATTTAAACATAAAAAAACCTTTAAAATTAGTTTAGGTTATTTTTAGCCCCTTTAAAACGTTTACATTTTTTAATCAAAATATTACATTTTTGGTTTAAATGTTTAATTAAATTGTATTTTAATTAATCTTGAACATGTAATGATTTATTTTTATTTAACTGGTGTGTAATTGTGTTTTTTAGGGGATTCCTATTCATGCTTATGGGGATTCCGTACGTAAATTTAACCGCGTGCACCCCTGGGATACGTGGACCTTAACGCAGGCCTACGCGTGGAGGACCAGGAGCGCAAGTGTCCGAACCTCCGGGACCAGCAGGTAGCTTCGTACTTTTCTTGCGGTTCGGAGGCATTTGCCCGCTGGAAAGCCTCCGACTGCAAATTCAGGCCCAATAAAGACATCACAAATTCTAAACATTAAACAACTGAACTTAACGATACAACGGCATTTTCTGTGTTCGCACTGCCTATAACTTTATTTTTGGCCTCGAGTTCATGCCACTTACCAGGATCACAGAATGACAGAATTACACAGCATGGAACGAGGCCAGTCAGCCCACCGTGCCTGTTCCGGATCTTTGAAAGAGCTATCCAACTAGTCCCACTCCCCCTGCTCTTTCCCCATAGCCATGAAAATGTTTTCCCTTCAAGTATTTATCCAATTCCCATTTGAAAGTTACTATTGAATCTGCTTCCACCGCCCTTCCATGCAGTGCATTCCAGGTGACAACTTGCTGGGTAAAAAAATGTTTCCTCATGTCTCTCTCCACAGATGCTGCCTGACCCGCTGAGTATTTCCAGCATTTTCTGTTTTTATTTCAGATTTCCAGCATCCGCAGTATTTTGCTTTTGTTTCCTCCTGTCTCCTCTGGTTCTTCTGCCAATCACCTTCAATCTGTGCCCTCTCATTACCGACCCTCCTGCCACTGGAAACAGTTTCTCCCTACCTACTCTATCAAAATCGTTCATGATTTTGAACACCTCTATCAAATCTCCTCTTAACCTTCTCTCCTCTAAGGAGAAAACCCCCCAGCTTCTCCAGTCTCGCCACATAACTGAAGTCCCTCACCCCTGGTACCATTCTGGTAAATCCAAGGCCTTGACATCCTTCCTAAAGTGTGGGGCCCAGAAGTGGACACAATACTCCAGCTGAGGTCTAACCAGTGTTTTATAAAGGTTTAGCATAACTTCCTTGCTTTTGTACTCCATCTATATAAAGATGTTCTCTCTACACAGATGCGGCCGGACCTGCTGTGATTTCCAGCAAAAAAAGTTTTTTGTTTTCCATACAGACCCCAGCATCTGCCACATTTGACCCCTTGTGACCCCACCTCATTGTCTTTGATGTAATGTTTTGCTGACTGACCTGTTTGGACACCATCCACACCTTTGATTGCCGTGATTGTCTCTCTGCCGAGGTGTGATAAAGGGCAGTTAGAAAGATTAACTGTAATCATCTGGCAGTGTTCTCTGACTATATATGCTGTGCCTATATGCATCTCTTCACTTTACCTGACGAAGGAGCAGCGCTCCGAAAGCTTGTGATTTCAAATAAAGCTGTTGGACTATAACCTAGTGTGGTGCGACTTCTCACATCTATTAATAAAGTCAAGGATCCCAAAAGTTTTTTAAAAGCCTTTTCAACATGCCCTGCCACCTTCAAAGATCTGTGTACATACAACCTCCATGTCCCTCTGTTCCTGCACCCCCATTAAAATTGCACCATTTAGTTCATATTGCCTCCCCTCATTCTTCCTACCAAAATGCTAACAGAAGAGACACAACAAAGGTGGCAACTTCTGATTCCCAGCATGCAGCTGTGCCTGGAACTTCGAGAATGCTTTTATGATTGGTCCCACAACTGGCCATTCACGGAGCAAGCCAGGACTTGCTGTTTTAAGTCATCGACCCCGCCCTTCAATCTTCTGTATCAATATGGGGGGGGCGGTGGGGGAACAGGGAAACCTATTTTCAGAAGCAATGAAAGTAACCAGTAGTTGTTGTGGTTTTATAGGACATCAAAACAAGGTAAAACATGAACTTTTTCTGAGGTAACTTTGAAAACAAATATAAATTTCCAGATCTTCATTTAGGGATCCAAACACAGTAAATCACGAAAAGCTAGTGAACAGGTACAAAAGATAATTAAAAAGCGAATGGATTTTTGGCCTTTCTCAATACAAAGTGGTGGAAGTTATGTTACAACTGTACAGAGCTCTGGTTAGACCCCATCTGGAGCACTGCATTCAGTTCTGGGCACCACACCTCAGGACTGGATACATTGGTTGCTTTCCAGGATTTACTCCTAATGTCTCTGGGGAGAGCTTAGCAAATCCTAACCGATCCTTAACCCTGCCCCACTTGCCCGTGCAACAGGGTAACCTCAGGCTCACGGAAGGCGATGCCATGGGACATCTACCAGTCCTAGTAATGAGGCCTGGACTGTTCCCCAGAAACTTGTCAGCTCTCTTCCATCCAGCTCAGCTTCAGTGGCCCCTCATTCTGGATGGGGATGGTCAGGTTCTGTGAGGAACATGAGTTTCACTTGAATACCTTTGGGAATTTAGGGAGACCATTTCTCAGAGCTTTATCTTCGTAGAGGTTCTAGTGGCTAGTCGGTTGCCTCCCTCAGTAAATCGAGTAGGTTGGACGGAGTCCCTGATAGGACAAATAAGGAGCAAGAGACGGTCTGTGGAAGGGTTATGGTCAATGGGCTTTTGCCTTTTTCTTCACTGCATACAGTATTATACTTCTGTTATTGTTTTCTTGCCACATAAAAGGAGTACAGATTAAATTTGAGTGGGTCATAAATTTACATGACTTGCTACTGTTTCTTACAGTCCTGCAATATTAACCAGCTGAAAATCACTCTCAACAGACAGGTAATGAATAAATCTACATCTATTCTTCACTATATGGACTTTCTATAAGCCTGTCACACAAATAATATTTGAAGCACGAAGAGAAACTATTTCCTCTGGTGGGAGAGTCCAGAACAAAGGGGGCACAACCTTGTTCTTTTTCACGCAAAGGGTAGTGGAAATCTGGAACTCTCTCCCCCAAAAAGCTGTTGAGGGGGTGGGTGTGGGGGGGTCAATTGAAAATGTCAAAACTGAGATTGATAGATTTTTGTTCGGTGAGGGGATTAAAGGATATGGAACCAAGGTGGACACGTGGAGCTGAGATACAGATTAGCCTTGATCTCATCGAATGGTGGAACAGGCTCGAGGGGTTGAGTGGTCTGCTGCTCCGATGTTCCTATATCTGTGGCCTCCTGTTATGTTGCCGTGCTTATTTCAAAGTCTGCCAGTTATATCAAAGCTGCTCGCTCCGCCCCAGCTTCAACCTTCGATGTTTCTATTTACACACTCGAGCTGTCTCGAGCTGCGGGGGCTCCTTCATTTTCCTGTAGCTGGCAGACTTTGAAACAAACACAGCAATAAATCCGTGAGGCCAAAGTATCAGCTGGATTTGTACAATTCATATCATTTCTCGCTCACTCCCGTAATGGGTCCCACAAGGCATTGTTGCATGTGACGCTGGTCATTTGACGTTCCGGCAGCCGTTTCATCTCCTTGGCCTGTCAGCTTGGTGTCTCAGTGGGCGGCACGCTCTGGGTCCGAAGGCTGTGGGTTTGAGCCCCACAGCAGGACTTGAGATCACGTTCCAAGGCGTTATCATTTGATTGAGAGTGCCGGCCTCCCACCCACCGTAAACTTCAGCTCATCCAAAACTCTGCTGCCCGTATCCGAATTCACAGCATGTCCTGTTCACACATCACCCCTCCCCCCCTCTCTCTGTGCTCACTGATCTACAATGGCTCCCGGTCCAGCAATGCCTCGAGTTCTAATCCTTGTTTTCAAATCCCTCCAGGGCCTCGCCCCTCCCTATCTCTGTAACCTCCTCCACTTCTTCAACCCTGCGAGATCTCTGCCCTCCTCCAATTCTGGCCTCTTGCACTTCTTGTTGATGTCCTGTAGATACAAGGGTAACTTTCAGAAGCAGCTAGGCAGACTCACACTGGTAGAATGGAAAATGAAGGATTGGAAGTCCAGATCCTATCCTTGACGTTCATTCTAATTGGTCTACTCTCATTTGTCCAATCTCTGTAACCTCCTCCAGCACTACATCCCTCCGAGATCCCTGCACTCCTCCAATTCTGGCCGCTTGCGCATCCTTGATTTTAATCGCTCCACCATTGGCAGTCGTGCTTTCAGCTGCCTAGGGTCTAAGCTCTGGAATTCCCTCCTTAAACCTCTCTGCCTTTAAGACGCTCCTTAAAATCTAACTCTTTCACCAAGCTTTTGGTCACCTATCCTAATATCTCCTTATGTGGCTTGGTGTTAAATTTTGTCTGATAATGCTCCTGTGAAGCCTCTTGGGACATTTTACTATGTTAAAGGTGCTACATAAATACAGGTGGTTGTTCTTGTTATTTGTAGCAAATGAATATGCAGAAATTTGAGGGTCAAAGTTCAACTTAGTCCTGCGCTGTCGGAGGTGCCGTCTTTCGGATGAGACGTTAAACCGAGGCTCCGTCTGCCCTCTCAGGTGGATGTAAAAGATCCCGTGGCCACTATTTCAAAGAAGAGCAGGGAAGTGGCAGAGAGTGGTGAACCTGTGGAACTCATTGCCACAGAGGGCAGTGTACGCCAGCTCATTAAATATATTTAAGAGGGAATTAGATATATTTCTACAGGCAAAAGGGGTTAAGGGTTATGGAGAGAAGGCGGGGACGGGATACTGAATTGAAGGATCAGCCATGATCTCATTAAATGGCGGAGCAGGCTCGAAGGGCCGGATGGCCTACTCCTGCTCCTATCTTCTATGTATCTATGTATGTAAGTTATCGCCGGTGCCCTCAATCAACATCACTAAAACAGATGATCTGGTCATTATCACATTGCTGTTTGTGGGAGCTTGCTGTGCGCAAATTGGCTGCCGCGTTTCCTACATTACAACAATGACTAACACTTCAAAAAAATATACTTAATTGGCTGTGAAGCGCTTTGGCACGCCCTGAGGTCGTGAAAGGCGCTATAGAAATGCAAGTTCTTCCTTTCTTTCTTAGCAGGATAGTCTCACTTTGACAGGATATTGTTGCCACAGGAGCTCCCAGCACCATCCTGAATTGACTGGCATTCAACAACTCTCAAAGGATGACAAATCCAAATCCAGCAACAAAAAAAAACAACAGATGACTAATACAGCTGTTACAATCATCTGTACAAGACTATTCAAACTAAAGGCGGGCTGAAACGAAGGAAGTAATAATGGTTTGCTCTGTATTTCATGTCCTATTCATCATAAGAGAGATCTAATTGTCTATTAATTTACAATTATGCTTAACCTACAGTCCTATTCCACAGAGTACACAATAGAATTACGCATCACTGTGTCTGCCACTGAATAATGTTCATGATGCGGAGATGCCGGTGTTGGACTGGGGTGGACAAAATTGAGAGGTCGCACAACACCAGGTTATAGTCCAACAGTTTTATTTGAAATCACAAGCTTTCGGAGCTATCGATTTGCTCCTTCCTCACCTGAGGAAGGAGCAAATCGATAGCTCCGAAAGCTTGTGATTTCAAATAAAACTGTTGGACTATAACCTGGTGTTGTGCGACCACTGAATAATGTCACAGAGTTGGGAGAGACTAGAGAAGCTGGGATTGCTCTGCTTAGAGCAGAGAAGGTTAAGGGGAGATTTAATAGAGGCATTCAGAATTATGAAGGGTTTTGCTAGAGTAAATAGGAAGAAACTGTTTCCAGTGGCAGGAGGGTCAGTAACCAGAGGACACAGATCTAAGATAATTGGCAAAAGAACCGGGGGGGGGGGGGGGTGGGGGGGGGGGCGGTAGGGAGACGAGGAGACATTTTTTTATGCAGCAAGTTGTTATTATCCTCACCTCATGTCAGACCCTGTTGTAGACTGATTGATAGAGACTTATTACCATGATTAGTCAACAACTCTATTATTGTTGTATCGTGCGACTACCAAGATGGTAAAAGGCGAACTCGATGAACCTTGGTCTTTTTTCGTTGAGTAATTCCGATGTTCCTACAATTTAGTTTTAATATGTTAATTCTCGGGATGTGGGCGTCGCTGGCAAGGCCAGCATTTATTGCCCATCCCTAATTGCCCTTGAGAAGGTGGTGGTAAGTCGCCGCCTTGAACTGCTACAGTCCGTGTGGTGAAGGTGCTCCCACAGTGCTGTTAGGTAGAGAGTGACAGGATTTTGACTCAGCGACGATGAAGGAACGGCGATATATTTCCAAGTCAGGATGGTGTGCGCTTTGGAGGGGAAGCTGGAGGTGGTGGCGTTCCCATGCACCTGCTGCCCTATAGTAAGATTTGTAGAATTTTAAATCTATTTCTGATCCCTAGTTTGTTGCTTTTTCTTGTATCTTTCTGCTCCCCACTTATTTGGTCAGCAGACTTTGTGGCAAGGGTGGTAGAAGTTTGGAACTCTCTTCCACAAACTGCAATTGATGCTCGATCAATTGTTAATTTTAAATCGGAGATTGATAGCTTTTTGTTAACCAAAGGTATTAAGGGATGTGGGCCAAAGGCAGGCATATGGAGTTCGGTCACAGATCAGCCATGATCTCATTGAATGGCGGAACAGGCTCGAGGGGCTCAATGGCTTCCTCCTGTTCCAATGTTCCTGTGATTCTGGCACTGTCAGTTTTGGTATGGGGCAATGAGTTTTCTGATGGGAATCTCTTTTTGCTTATGTGTTTGAGTTGAAGAAGAATCCTAGCAATGGAGGAATGCACACCCTGCTGGTCCCCCGTCACCCACGTTTACAGGCTGAGGTGCAGCAACCTGGCAACGATTGCGCAGAGCCAGTTAAGCCAGTTGGCAGACAGGCAAGTGTAGAGCAGGACGATCTACTGCAAGGACAGCTACAGCATCACAGGGCTAACACTGCCCGTGATAGCAATAACTAGCTACACCCTCAAGTCCTCTCCTTCCGCCTCCTTCTCAGCATGTTCCAATTCTGGCTTCTTGCTCATCCCCGATTTTAATCGCTCCACCATTGTTGGCCGTGCCTTCAGCTGCCGAGGCCCTAAGCTCTGGAATTCCCTCCCTAAACCTCTCCGCCTCCACACCTCTCTCTCCTCCTTTAAGATGCTCCTTAAAAACTAGCTTTTCGACCAAGCTTTTGGTCATCAACCCTAATATGTGTCTCGGTGTCAAATTTTGTTTGATTACGCTCCTCTGAAGCGCCTTTTGATGTTTTACTACGTTAAAGGCGCTATATAAATGCAAGTTGTTGTTGTAAGGGGAGGGTATCCTGGAGCACCAAGTTGAGCCACTTCATTCTGACCAACTCCACTTTCAGTAAGCAGGGTGCTGGAATGCTACAGTGCTCCGTCATTCAACTTCCTGCGATCATGTTCCAGTAGTTCCCGTGGTTGAGCCAACTAGCATTGATCCATTTAAGGGGAAGCTTGATAAACACGTGAGGGAGAAAGGAATAGAAGGTTATGTTGATGGGGTGAGATGAAGTAGGGTGGGAGGAGGCTCGTGTGGAGCATAAACACCGGCACGGAGCAGTTGGGCCAAACGGCCTGTTTCTATGCTGTGCATTCTGTGTCATTCTATGTCGTGCTTCATCACTCCCTCTCCTGCCGTCAAGTTCCAGCCACTGGCTTTGTTGCCTGGCATCTTTGTTGCCTAAACAACCTTTGCAACAGGCTCAAATGCAGATCAAACATATTAGCAGCCTTTGCAAAGGCTACCAATATTTTTAATCCCACTCGCGTCATTACATTTACCCTTCAGCCCTTTCAGAGCACTTTCCAGCCTGGGAAACCCTCCTATGCCAGGTCCAATATGGCAAAACAGGCAGTGTCAGCAGACTGACGGTCAACTGGTTTCTAATAAAGCACTGCCCAACAAGGCCTGACTAGAAACCCCAATCGGGAAATCTACCCTTGTAGTGACCCAAAGGAGAACAGACCCATGATCCCTTATATTGGAGAAAAGTGCAGTGTTATGCACATAAGCAAGTTTAATGCTAAATATACATATACCCAACAAAAAGCAGGACTGAAGCCAGTGGCGATAAAGGTCTAGGCATATAGTGCATCGCTCTCTAAAGGTTCACGACCAATACCATGAAGCTATATCTAAAGCAAACAGGCTACTAGATTGCATTCATAGTCCAGTTCTGGTCACCACACTTTAGGAAGGATGTGAAGGCCCTTGAGAGGGTACAGAGGAGATTTACCAGAATGGTTCCAGGGATGGGGGATCTTAGCTACAAGGACAGGTTGGAGAAGCTGTATTTGTTTTCATTAGAGCAAAGAAGGTTGAGGGGTGATTTGATAGAGGTGTACAAGATTGATGGGTTTGGATAGGCTAGACGGGGAAAAGCTGTTCCCACTAGTTGATGGTACAAGGACTAGGGGACACAGATTTAAGGTTTTGGGCAAGAGATAAAGGGGGGATGTGAGGAAAAACTTTTTTACGCAGCGAGTGGTGAGGATCTGGAACTCGCTGCCGACGGAAGTGGTGGAAGCGGAGACACTCAATGTTTTCAAGGGGAGACTGGATAGGCACTTGAGGGAAATAAACTTGCAGGGCTACGGGAATAGAGCGGGGGAATGGGACTGACTGGATTTGCTCTACAGAGAGCCAGCACGGACTCGATGGGCCGAATGGTCTCCTTCTGTGCCATTATGACTCTATGATGATGTTAGCACAGTTCCCTACAAAATGAAAGATACCATTCTATCCTTGTACAAGATAATGGCCCGGAATTTGCAGGAGGGGTAAGAACAGCGAATGAACTTTGAAACTGACCGCAACTTCAGGATGTAGTGCATGCACATCCTAACGCGGAGATCCTGAAGTTGCGGGCAGTCATTCACTGCTCCGACATTGCCCGCGCTGTGGCAAGGCCCCCCTCCCCCCACCGCCCCCCCCATCGCCGGCAATCGGTGAAACTGATGAAAACTTGGGCTTTTCCGCGGTAATATCACTGTTAAATACCCCATTAAATGTTAGGCCTTGTTGGATTAGGTTTTTTAACAGCGTATTGACTGCTAAACAAACGTAATGGCCCTGAAAAACTAATTTAAATTTTGTACAGTGTCAAATTTATCCACTTTAATAAAAATTACAATTTTTAAGAAACTTAAAAAAAATATTTTTTATTTTTTTGAAAGTTAGTTCATCTTTATTTCAGGTTTACCTTTTCCCCATGCGAGAGCCCCAATCTTTGTTTGGCTCTCTATAACATTTTTTAAAAGTCCGAATAAATGGAGCTTGTTCACTCCCTGGGTCCCGGTCTCTGAGAATTCTGCATTGTGATTGGTTGCTTAGACAGCTTGTTGACGTCACAGCAGCTCGCGCTATGGATTTCCCACTAAACTACACTGATCCCAATCGAACATCGGAAAAGCTGAACTCCTCGCCTTTGCTTCGCCGCTGACTGTAAATTACGGACCATTGGTTAGCCCTCAGTTAGCATACTTTTGGTCC
This sequence comes from Squalus acanthias, assembly GCA_030390025.1. Taxonomy (NCBI): domain Eukaryota; kingdom Metazoa; phylum Chordata; class Chondrichthyes; order Squaliformes; family Squalidae; genus Squalus; species Squalus acanthias. Next base: position 252,303,455 of record CM059425.1, read on the forward strand.
CCTCACATGGTAGGGGAATATTGAGGCTTTGGAAAGGGTGCAGAGGAGGGCCACCAGATTGATTCCCAGTTTAAAACACCTCAGCTACCCAGATAGGCTTAAAGAGCTGGGTCTGTATATGTGTCGACAGGCATATGTGTTCGAGTGTAACTCATGGAAAATGAAAAAAATAAATCAACTTTTTCCTGACAAAAGAATGTCTCAAAGTGCTTCAGACAACTTTTAAAATTGAAGTTACTTTTTAGCCAATCTGATGCGCAACATGGTCCCACAAACAGCAACGAGATAAAGAAACTGCACTACTTTTCTGCAATCAGTGGCCATGGGAGCTTTTACATCTACCTGAGAGGGCAGACGGGACCTCGGTATAAAGTTTCATCCGAAAGATGGCACCTCCGACAGTGCAGCGGAAACTCCCTCTGTACTGCACTGGGAGTGTCAGTCTATATTATGGCCCGTAATTTGCGGTCAGCGGTGAAGCGACGGTGATCGCCGCTGACCTCGGCGAAACCTGCCCACAGAGATCTCGCGGTCTCTGTGGCGAGAACTTTAGCTTCCTCGACGTGTAATGGATTGATGCGCTGTGAAAAGGGGATTCCTAGCGCAGTGCGGCAATGATGTCGTCAAGCTGTCTAAGCAGCCAATCACATTGAAGAATTCTCACAGACAGCAAACCAGGAAATAAAAAGCGCTGATTATCTGCAGTTTTTCAAAATCTTACAGAGAGCGAAGTAAAGATTGGGATATACACATGAGGTTAAGATAGAAGCTGAAATAGCATGAATAAACTTTAAAAAAAATTGTTAATTTTTTTTAAAATCTAGTAATTTTCTATCACAATGGAGAAATTTGACATTCCACAAATATAAAATTAGTTTTTCAGGGCCAGAACGGTTGTTTAGCAGTCAATATGCAGTTAAAACCCCAGTTACACCTATTCCAACAGGGCTTAAAATTTACTGGGGTGTTTAACAGCGATATTAGCGCGGAAAAGCTTATGTTTTCGTCAGTTCCACTGATTTGACTGATTGCCGGCTATGGGGGTGGGGGGTGTGGGGGGTTAGGGTCCACAGGGCAGCCTGTGTCGGAGCAGTGAATGACTGACCGCAACTTCAGAATTTCCGCGTTTATCTGCGCATGGCGCTACATCCTGAAGTTACGGTCAGTTTCAGCGGGGTAATGACGGCGAACGCTGACAGTTCGCCGTTATTACCCGCCGCAAAATCCGGGCTAATGTGCTCAAGTCTCTGAAGTGGGGGCTTGAACCCAGCACCTTCTGTCTCAGTGAATGAGAGTGCAAGCAGGGGGATACGGATGAAGGGTTCAGAGCTGAAACATTGACCCAATATTTGTGCATTTTGGATACTGATAGATCTGCTGCAAATTCTCAGTATTTGGCGAGGGGGAGGGGGGGGGGGGGAGGCGGGTGTTGTTGTCACATTTCCAGTATTTGCAGTTCTTTTTCTCCTTTTTATCTGCTACATTCACGACACCTTGAATAATTTCAAAATTTGTGGATGACACAAAACTTGGAAGTATAGTGAACAGTGAGGAGGAGATAACAACAGAAAACGCTGGAAAAACTCAGCGGGCCAGACAACATCCGTGGAGAGAGAAAGAGTTAACGTTTCAGGTCGATGACCTTTCATCGTGAGGAGGAGATATGGGCTGGATTTTGAATGACCTGTGGAGTCGGGTTTGGAGGCGTGTGGGGGGTGAAAGTTGCGGGGTTGGGGGTCCCGACTCCATTCCGCCTTCACGCAATTTTGAAAAAATCGGTCGCGGAGTTCCCGACTCCATCCTGCCTCCATGAGGCGGGAGAGGCCATTAAAGCCCTTAACAAGGCCTAAATTGGCTCTGTAATGCCATTTTGAAACGTTTTAGCTAGTTTAACCCTTTTCTGACGTGAAGTACGCCTGATATGAAACACTGCAGTGAAACCTGGCGGGAGCACAAGTGGATAGCTGACTATCAGCTGCAGGTCCACTATTATAACGGAGATGTGATGAAGGGTAGTAGTATTGTGATGAAGGTAGTAGTATTAGGTCTGAAAGTCACCTCTGATGCTGCTGCATTGTCTTCAGAGACTGCCTGGCCTTGCTGTGAGAGGCCCTGGATGGAAAAAAAATTCTCTTTCTCCTCTCTCTCTCTCTCTCTCTCATTTTGTATCCAGGTCCACTCACACCAACTCTGACCTGCAATGATGACATCATCAGAGGCGACTTTCAGACTGAAACCACTAATTGGTTCATGGGTTCCCACATGCTGGAACTCAATTACCCAATTCAGTGAAAATTGCATAATTCATCCACATTAATCTGGAGTCGGGGGGGCAACATGAAATGTGACTAACACGACCCCAACCTGACCCCAAGACAAAATCCAGCCCATAATAGACTTCAAGAGGACATAGACAGGCTGGTGGAATGGGTGGACACGTGGCAGATGAAATTTAACGTAGGAAAGTGCGAAGTGATACATTTTGGTAGGAAGACCGAGGAGAGGCAATATAAACTAAAGGATACAATCCTGAATGGGGTGCATGAACAGAGGGACCTGTGGGTATATGTGCACAAATCGGTGAAGGTGGCAGGACAGGTTGAGAAAGCGGTTAAAAAAGCATACAGAATCCTGGGCTTCATAAATATATATGCTTTGGCGATTCTGTATCTAATTTACTTCACCTGAGGAAGGAGCAATCGATAGCTCCGAAAGCTTGTGATTTCAAATAAAACTGTTGGACTATAACCTGGTGTTGTGCGACCTCTCAATTTCATAAATAAAGGCATAGAGTACAAAAGCAAGGAAGTTATGATGAACCTTTATAAAACACTGGGTTGGTCTCAGTTGGAGTATTGTGTCCCATTCTGGGCACCGTACTTTAGGAAGGATGTGAAGGCCTTAGAGTTGGTGCAGAAAAGATTTATAAGAATGATTCCAGGGATGAGGGACTTCAGTTATGTGGATAGACTGGAGAAGCTGGGGTTGTTCTCCTTAGAGCAGAGAAGATTGAGAGGAGATTTGATAGAGGTGTTCAAAATCATGAGGGGTCTAGACAGAGTAGATAGAGAGGAACTGTTCCCATTGGCAGAAGAGTCGAGAACCAGAGGACACAGATTTAAGGTGATTGGCAGAAGAACCAAAGGCGACAGGAGGAAAAACTTTTTTACGCAGCGAGTGGTTAGGATCTGGAATGCACTGCCTGAAAGGGTGGTGGAGGCAGACTCAATCGTGGCTTTCAAAAGGGAGTTGGCTCAGTACCTGAAGGAAAAAATTTTGCAGGGCTACGGAGAAAGGGCAGGGGAGTGGGACTAGCTGAAGTGCTCTTGCAGAGAGCTGGCACGGGCTCGACGGGCCAAATGGCCTCCTTCTGTGCTGTAACCATTCTATGATTCTATCCTATGAACTTTCGGCACACTTTAACAAAGAAAGAAGGCAGTGACTCCCATTAAATTATTGCATTGACATTTACTTTGATGAGTCATGAATCTAGCTGAGATAGAAGTCTTGCATTTATGTTTTCATTGCTGACGGGAACATTCATTAGATAGCAATTTCCAGGACAGAATTATATGGCACTGAATCTTCATAGGGCAGAAAGTGACAGTAACTTTCAAATTAATTTACTGCAAGGTTCCTGAGCGAATATATATATATAAAAAAATGAGATGTTCCATAAGTTACAATTCAGCTCATTGAACTACAGAATTAACAAGATTGGAAATGAGACAAAAGTTCTTTCCCCTTAGCTTAGCTCAGTCTAGATCAGAAAGAAGCAACGTGATTAGGACCAGATAAGCTGTTTTGAGGGATAAGTATTGTCCCAGGACACCGGGGAAAACTTCCCTGCTCTTCCTCAAAATAGTGGCTGTGGGATCTTTCACATCCACCTGTGAGGGTCGACGGGGCCTTAATTTAACATCTCAGCTGAAAGACGGCACCTCCAACAGTGTAGCACTCCCTAAGTGCTGCACTGGAATGTCAGCCTGGATTATGTGCTCAAGTCCCTGGAGTGCGACTTGAACCCACAACCTTATGACACTGAGGCGGGTGTGCTACAACCAAGCCATGGCTGACACTCTAATGCTCTGGGATCACGCTCCAGACCACAACTTGAGCCCACTCTAAGCTGGCAGTCTAGATACAGATACAGATAAGACTACCTGGAATGTTGCTCTCTTGCCTTGTTGGATTCATGGGAATGTCATCTATAGACTGCAACTGGTCATGGTCCGATACTGCAGAGCGGAAAGCCGTTTTACTGTCATGTATAACAACAACTGGCATTTATTAAGTGCCTTTAAGGCAGTAAAATGTCCCAAGGCACTTCACAGGAGCGATTATCAAACAAAATTTGACACCGAGCCACATAAGGAGATATTAGGACAGATGAGCAAAAGCTTGGTCAACGAGGTAGGTTTTAAGGAACGTCTTAAAGGAGGAGAGAGAGACGGAGAGGTTTAGGGAGAGAATTCCAGAGCTTGGGGCCTAGGCAGCTGAAGGCACGGCCGCCAATGGTGGAGCGATGAAAATCGGGGATGCGCAAGAGGGCAGAATTGGAGGAGCGCAGAGACCTCGGAGGGTTGTGGGGCTGGAGGAGATTGCAGAGATAGGGAGGGGCGAGGCCATGGAGGGATTTGGAAACAAGAATGAAAATTTTAAAATCGAGGCGTTGCCGGACCGGGAGCCAATGTAGGTCAGCGAGCACAGGGGGTGATGGGTGAACGAGACTTGGTGCGAGTTAGGATACGGGCAGCAGAGTTTTGGATGAGCTCAAGTTTACGGAGGGTGGAAGATGGGAGGCCGGCCAGGAGAGCGTTGGAATAGTCCGGTCTAGAGGTAACAAAGGCTTGGGGATGAGGGTTTCAGCAGCAGATGAGCCGAGGCAGGGATCGGAGACGGACGATGTTGTGTAGTCTTTACATAATCACCTTTTAGAGCTGAAAAGAAATGTCGCAGCATTTAATCTCCTGTGAAGTTTGAACCATAGATATTCAAACTTTCACAACAGATTAAAAATAAAAAGTGAAGTTGTCCAGGACATTGCTTGCATTCTAGGAACGAGAGTAAGTCCTTTCTCATTCTTTGCATTATCTTACATAGCTCACCGTACAGGACTTCAGCTTGGTTCGCCGTACTTAATCCTGGTGGGGCTACGATTCTTGTAATTGTGTCCTGCTGCTGTGAACTCCGTGGATTTGCTGGAGAAATGCGTTCCATGATATCAAATTGCTTTTCATCGAAAGTTCAGACCTTCTGATCAATATGAATTTATTTTCCAGTTTAATCATGCTCTCAGCTCAGATCACTGGGAGCTTCCCAAAGGTGGTTTTCTTTTTCTACCTTTTCCCACTTTGATCATTCATTAATCATAGTTTCTGAAAACTCTGATAGACCTGGCTGGAACTATGGGATTTAGAACATGCCCCAAGTAATTCTTACTCATTTACTTGAAGGTGGTTATCAGTACAGTACAGTTATTGCTCATATTTAATTTTAATGTCTGACAAGTCTCATTAAGTTCTAAAGAATGGCTCAAGCAACTAAACTTATATTCACTGGAGAAATGGTTGAGGAGACACATGATGTAGGTTTGAAATAAGGCGATAGTAAAAAAGCTACTTAACTTGTACAAAGAGCATTTGACTAAACGACATGAGTACGAAATTCACAAGCCTTGAACAAGGTTAAAGATTTCAAAAATCCGCACAGGATAGCGGACATTTGGAAGAACTTCCAGAGAAAATAGTTGATTCAAGGTAATCCAGCATCTTTAAAAGGGAATTCAATTAATATCTGTTGAGAAGGGGAACTGAGGGTGAGAGAAATATTAGTAGTACTTAGTACTGCTTGATTCCTCTTCAGAGAGGAATTTAATTCATAGAATCATGGAATGATAGAGCACAGGAGGAGGCCATTTGGTCCATTGTGTCTGTGACGGCTCTTTGAAAGAGCTGTCCAACTAGTCCCCCTTCCCTGCCCTTTTCCCCATAGCTCTGCAAATTTCCCCCATCAAATATTTATCCAATTCCCTTTCGAATGTTACTATTGAATGTGTTTTCCCTTTCAGGCAGTGCATTCCAGATCATAACACCACCCCTGCAAACTTCCCTCCAGTCTGAAATATAACCGCTCACCACTGCTCTCTGTATTCTGTCCCTTCGTATCCACACTGGCACTGCCGCTGCCCCTTTCATCAAACGCCTTCTGAAAGTCCGTCAACACATTGGAGAGTTTTTAATTCTCCAGTTGTGCCTCAAGTATCCGCATCTGCCATGGTTTGTGCGGATGCGGTTTAGGGTTGCCCATAAGCTTCGCGGAAGGTCGAAGCCAGGATTCTTCCGCGCCGGGTCTTTGACGAGGTGCTTGTTTGTGACTTCTTGTGAACGCCATTTGGCTTTCCGAGCATCATCAGGGTTGAAGGCCCATTGTCCAAGGTTAAGCACATGGGGGGAAAAATTCAGTTGGTTGCGCCTCCTGTTAGCACCTTAAGAGGGCGCTAATGGGGCGCAAAGCAACTAGCGCCCGGGCGCGATGATGTTTGCGCCGCTTGCGAAATTAACTAGACATTTTGCGGCGGCGCTAAACACTACCGCCACGATCTCCTGCGCCGGCAGATCGTGATGTCAGGCGAGTATGCAACGCCCCGGTAGCGCCCCGGTGCGGATATTGAGTGGCGCCCCCTGCCTTACTGCCTGCCGCTAGCAATGACAGGTTGAGGGGAGCGTTTTGCAGTCAGGAAGGGACTGGGGGAGCGCTATTTAAAGGCGACTGCTTCCTGCCTTTTTTTCTTGGTGACATTTTTCAACCACGCATTCTGAGAGAGAAAGAGAGAGACTTCTAGAGAGATTCAACGCTGTGTGAAGGAGTTTTGGGTACTGAGCAGCACTTTGCAGATTCATTTTGATTTGCCCTTCCTTGTACCGATTTAGAAGGGACTTTGGGGGCTGCACTCTGAGCTCTTTCCCTGGGTCTCTCCATTGTTCTTTCCAGCAAATTTGATGTACAGGTCTCTCCAGGCCGAGATTCAAGGCTGCAATGAGAAGGATGTGGATGGAAAGCAAGATCAACCCTCCCCTTTAAGAACTGGCCGGCGCCATTGTGTCTGTATTCCATTGCTGACTGACATCACATGAGCTTCGCCAGCGCTCTGAGTTAGCGCCTCGCTCCTCGGCCTTTGCGCCTTAAGACAGATGTGTAGCGCCTGATTTAGCGCTCCCATCACCTCCAGGGGCGATAAAAGTCAAGTTTGCAGTCGGAGGCGATAATTAGCGCCAGGCGCTAATCTTTGCGCCCGGCCGATAATTGCGCCCCAAATGGGGCGATACTGAATTTCTCCCCCATGGGGTTTGAGATGTTGTTGTGGTTTTGTATGACAGGAAAAGCTTATGTCTAGTTTGGCTCTCCATTGGATGGCCACCTGAGATGCCGAGTGGAGAAATGAGGTGCCTCCCACAACAGATCTCAGTGGGCAGGTTGAGGCGATGTGCTCCATGGTCTGGGACTTGTGGCCACAGTCGCACCTCGTGTCGTCCCTCATCCTCCACTTGTGGAGCAGGTGGCCGCATCGTCCGTGCCCTGCGCGGATTGGGTTGAGCACCGTCCACTGTCTTTCGAGGGAGGTCGAAGCCAGGGACCTCGGCTGGGTTTGATATAAAGGACAAGAAATAGCAACTACCAAATTAATCACTTTGTTTTTATGGGATTTTTTTTTTGCTCCATCAAGTGACTTAAAATCACGTTTGCTCTTAATTCTCACTTCATTAGCTACCGATTCACCGTTCCCATTCACAAATCACATTAATTGTACTGCACACCGCACTAAAGCACATCTTCAAACATGCTCACATTATATGATTGGAGATGATGTATTGCAAAGGAAACCTATTCACATTAAAATGAGGGTTGGCACAAGGGCAACTTTTCAGAACACTGTAAACCTGTTTAATTATGAAAGCTATATGAAGTTGGTGAATACAGCAATTACCAGTCATGTCTGGGAACATGCTTCATTGCCATAGATATTTGTACATACACGGCTGGTGAACTGCGATGTAAGACCGCCAATTAAAACCGCAGAAAAGAGGAGACTCGGTGGAGCTTTTGCAACTAATCAAATACAACAACAACAATAATTGCATTTATATAGCGCCTTTAACGTAGTAAAACGTCCCCACGGCTCAGATGTTGGAAATCTACATAAAACTGAACAGCCGAAAGCTAAACCTGTTTTGTCCACATCAATTGATATTTACATTCACATTCCCACAGATGATGCTGCGGTGATGAGTGGACAAAACGCTTTTGATCACCAGCAAAAAACAGCTTAGGAATACATGAAACAAAACCAGTCAATGCTGGAGACGCTCAACCAGTCAGGCAGCATCTATGGAGAAAAAGAAAGACTTGCATTTACATAGCGCCTTTCCACGACCACCGGACGTCCCCAAAGCGCTTTGCAGCCAATGAAGTACTTTTTTTTTTGAAGTGTAGTCACTGTTGTAATGTAGGAAGTTTCACACCCATGTCTTGGCAGTACATCCCACTTTGGGCATCCAAATTATAATGTTGCATGTTCTGTTGAAGAGCTTGTCAAGGGAAAAGAACATTTCCACACTTCAGATCTTTAAAGAACCCACAGTGACTTAATAAGAAGGAAGACAGAACTTGGATTTATATAACGCCTTTCATGATGTCCCAAAGCGCTTCACAGCCTACGGGGTATTTTTGAAGTGTTGTAATGTAGGAAAATGCAGCAGCTAATTTGCACATAGCAAGGTCCAACAAACAGCAGTGAGATAAATGACCAGATGATCTGTTTTAGTGATGTTGGTCGAGGGATAAATATTGGTCAGGTCACCTCTTTCAAGAGCATGGGATCTTTTACACCCACCTGAGAGGGCAGACTCTGTTTACCTGAAAGAGAGCACCTCCCAACAGTATAGCGCCACCTCAGTACTGCACTGAAGTGCCAGCCTAGATTATGTGCTCTGGTCTGTGGAGTGGGGCTTGAAGCCACGACCTATTGGCTCGGAGAGGAAGGTGAAACTGTACCAAGGCTGACACCTGAAAGCTAACTCTACATCGTATTGGCCAGGAGTGGGACTTGGGTCACTCCCGTGGGAAGCGAGAATGATGCCACTGAACCACCAACGTAAACACATCTACAAACCACCATTCACAGTGCTGTCAGGCTCGGGACTCCGAATCAGAGGAAGCTATTTTTTCAGTATTCAGTCAAAATATAAAAACATAGGATTGGGGCATTCCACATATTTACTCACATATACAGAAAAGCGGGTATTGTCCAATCTATTACCATCAGGAAGCTCTTAATTTCTTTACTAGATTATTGTCGGAACACCTACCTATAATTAAACTGTAATTTTCTTCAGTTTTTTAGGGCTCTAATCAATTTTTTTTACCAAAAGAAATATTAATATTTTATTGCAGCTGCAGTCAGTAAAAATGACATAAAGAGGAATGGCCCCCTTTTAATATATATTTTTAAACAACCAGCCATTCTTTACTGCATTGATTGTGGATCTGGGTGAAATTACAGAAAATAAAATATCAAACTGCAGACATTGGATGTGCTCAGGCCAAAGTGACTGATGCATGTGGCATTCTCATGCTATTTGCACTATTATCCAATTATTAGAAGACTTCGGCTGTGCATGCTTGCAGTAATTTGACAAATCGTTCCCTTGGGACTGAATATTTTGTACGATTATACAAGAGCAGTGCTGTAAAAATATCAGTTTGGTTTTTTAAGTCAACACCTTAATACTTTGTAGGAGTGTGTTATGGATTACCAATGCTCAATTCACTCTTGTGTCCCGTGATTTGCATAAATTGTGTGTGTCTGTCTTGGCTCAGAGGGTAGCACTCTCACTCTGTGAGTCAGAAGGTTGGGAGTTCAAGTCCTACTCCAGAGACTTGATGCACAAGATTTAGGCCGTGCAGTACTGTCGGAATGCAGCACTGTTGGAGGTATGGCCTTTTGGATGAGATGTTAAACCGAGGCCCCGGCAGCCCTTTCAGGTGGACGTGATAGATTCCCATGGCACTATTTCTAAGAAGAGCAGGGCAGTTCTCCCCGGTGCCCTGGCCAATATTTATCCCTCAACCAACATCACGAAAAAACAGATTATCTGGTTGTTATCAAATTGCTGTTTGTGGGAGCTTGCTGCGCGCAAATTAGCTGCCACATTTCCTACATTACAACAGTGACTCCACTTCAAATGTACTTCATTGGCTGTAAAGCACTTTTGTACATCCTGAGGTCATGAAAGGCGCTGTAGAAATGCAAGTTATTTCTTTAGTACTCATGAGAATTCACACGGGAAATTTACGCGCAACTTTCTGCATGTGTGACTTGAGAGTACTGGCAGTTCTGAATTCCACTCTGAGCAAGTTTCAAGGTGACACCTGAGAGTAGGCACAGGCTTGTATCCTCTGCCACGTGGACTTCCCTCGTGCCTTTCCTTGATCAAATCAAAACTGGAGGAGGGGGTGAATCAAACCCGTATCTCACCACACCAGGGCACAGTGAGCGCTTCAATGCATTGTACTACCAGATGATGCTACAGATTTTAGAATTATTCCCCACCATTTGGTAAGGGATTGGCAGAAGCCCATTTTTTCCCATTTGCTTAAATAATTGGCTGTAAAGCACTTTTGTACATCCTGAGGTCCATTGTGTCCATTTTTAATGAAATATGGTACAGATCTTCGATGATCTAATTGAATGGTGGCCAGGCTCGAGGGGCTGAATGGCCTCCTCCTGTTCCTACGTTCCTACATTAGTTCCAGATTTCATGGACCCACGGAAGCTTGTTGGCCCTCTACATATCAATCTCTTTTTCCTTTTCCCTTGCACTACAATGTATCGATGCCTCTCTGCCGGTAGGCACTCAGCCCTACCAACTTCTGCACCAAGACACTGGAGTTCTTCATCCTACTCCTTTGCATTCATTATCGCTTAATTACCTGACACTTAAGGGGATAATTGTACATTAGTACTTGCATGGTCATTACATCACCTGCACATTTTATTGAGTTTCTAATGACTCTGCTGTTCCAAAAGAAAACCCTCAATCATCGGGGCCTGCTATTAAAGTGCCGACAACATTGACAGACTGTGAAGGAAACAGTACTATGTCTGGTTTAATGTGCAGAAAGTCCATCTCCTTTGTTCGTAAGGTCTATGTGAAGTCAGGACTATCTGAAATGTGCATACTCAAACAAATCTGTCTTTCTGTAACAGTAGAGCTGTCAACCCTCCAGAGTTGACTTACATAGTGTTTCCAGCACCGAAACAGGCCGTTCGGCCCAACAGGTCCATGCTGGTGTTTATCCCCCACACGAGCCAACCTCCCACTTTTCTTCATCGAACCCCATCAAAATATATATGGATTACATAGGATATACGGCACAGAAACAGGCCATTGGGCCCAACCAGTCCATGCTTCTATTCCTTTCTCCTTCATGCGTTTTTCTAGCTTCCCCTTAAATGCATCTATGCTAGTCGTCTCAACCACTCCCTGTGGTGGCGAGTTCCACATTCTCACCACTCTCTGGGTAAAGAAATTTCTCCTGAATTCCCTGTTGGATGTATTAGCGACTGTCTTATATTTATCGCACCTAGTTCTGGTCTCCCCCGCAAGTGGAAACATCTTCTCTACGTCGACCCTATCAAACCCTTTCATAACCTTAAAGACCTCTATCCAGGTCAAGAGAAAAGAGCCCCCAGCCAGTTCAATCCTTCCTGATAGGTATAAAACTCTCAGTTCTGGTATCATTGTAGTCGGTCTTTTTTGCATCTTCTCCAGTGCCTTCATATCCTGTCCTGGAGTCTCCGGGAATTACATTTTAATCTCCTGGACACTGCTGATATACAGTATATATTTTTTCATTTTCTTTGAACGTTTGGCCGATTGAATGTTGGCTTTTATCTCAAGGAGGCCGGAATACAAAGGCGTGGAAGTTATGCAATGAGGACAGGTTGCATAGACTAAGCGTGTATTCCCTTGAGTATTAAGGTGCTTATGATGATTAAAGGAGTCGATAGGGCAACAAGAGCAGGTCAGAGGCTGGTTATTCTGCGGCAAGTGTCTCACCTCCTGACTCCCCAAAGCCTTTCCACCATCTACAAGGCACAAGTCAGGAGTGTGATGGAATACTCTCCACTTGCCTGGATGAGTGCAGCTCCAACAACACTCAAGAAGCTCGACACCATCCAGGACAAAGCAGCCCACTTAATTGGCACCCCATGTAAACGGGATGGTTTTCTGGAACAATATGTTGAGGAACCAACCAGAGATCAGCCAATCTTAGACTGGGTATTATGTAACGAGAAAGGATTAATTAGCAATCTTGTTGTACGAGGCCCCTTGGGTCAGAGTGATCATAATATGATAGAATTCTTCATTAGGATGGAGAGTGAAGTAGTTGAATCAGAGACTAGGGTCCTGAATTTAAATAAAGGAAACTACGATGGTATGAGGCGCGAATTGGGTAGGATTGATTGAGGAATGTCACTCAAAGGGTTGACGGTGGATAGGCAATGGCAAGCATTCAAAGACTGCATGGATGAACTACAGAATTTGTTCATCCCAGTGTGGCATAAGAATAAAACAAAAAGGGTGACTCAACCGTGGCTAACAAGGGAAATTAGGGATAGCATAAGATCCAAGGAGAGGACGTATAAATTGGCCAGAAAAAGCGGTAACCCTGAGGATTGGGAGCAGTTTAGGATTCAACAAAGGAGGACAAAGGGATTAATTATGAAGGGGAAAATAGAATATGAAAGTAAGCTTGCTGGGAACATAAAAACTGACTGTAAGAGCTTTTATAGATATGTGAAGAGAAAAAGATTAGTGAAATCAAGTGTAGGTCCCTTGCAGTCAGAAGCGGGGGAAGTTATAATGGGGAACAAAGAAATGGCAGACCAATTAAATGCATATTTTGGATCTGTCTTCACAAAGGAGGATACAAATAACCTCCCAGAGATGTTGGAGAACATACGGTCTGATGAAAGGGAGGAACTGAAAGAAATCAGTATTTGCAGGGAAATGGTGTTAGGGAAATTGACGGGATTGAAGGCCGATAGTCCTGATAATCTACATCCTAGGGTACTTAAGGAAGTGGCCCTAGAAATAGTAGATGCATTGCTGATCATCTTCCAACATTCGATGGAATCTGGAACTGTACCCATGGATTGGAGGGTAGCTAATGTTACCCCACTATTCAAAAAGGGTGGTAGAGAGAAAGCGGGGAATTACAGACCGGTAAGCCTGACATCGGTAGTGGGGAAAATGCTAGGGTCCATTATAAAGGATGTAATAGCTGAGCACTTGAAAAACAGTGACAGGATCGGACAAAGTCAACATGGATTTACAAAAGGTAAATCGTGCTTGACTAATCTACTGGAATTTTTTGAGGATGTAACTGGGAAAATAGATAAGGGAGAACCAGTAGATGTGGTGTATTTGGACTTTCAAAAGGCTTTCGATAAGGTCCCGCATAAGAGATTAGCGTGTAAAGTTAAGGCACATGGGATTGGGGGCAAGGTATTGACTTGGATAGAGAACTGGTTGGCGGACAGAAAGCAGAGAGTAGGAATGAATGGGTCTTTTTCCGAGTGGCAGGCAGTGACTAGTGGGGTACTGCAGGGATCGGTCCTAGGACCCCAGCTATTCACAATATACATTAATGATCTAGATAAGGGGACTAAATGTAATATCTCCAAGTTTGCAGATGACACAAAGCTGGGTGGGCGTGTGTGCTGCGAGGAGGATATCGAGAAACTCCAGGATGATTTGGACAAGTTGGGTGAGTGGGCAGAAGTGTGGCAGATGCAATATAACGTGGATAAATGTGAGGTTATCCACTTTGGTGTCAAAAACAGAAAGGCAGACTATTATCTGAATGGCAATAGATTGGGAGAAGGGGAAGTGCAACGAGACCTGGGTGTCCTTGTGCACCAGTCGCTGAAGGTAAGCATGCATGTGCAGCAGGCGGTGAAGAAGGCAAATGGTATGTTGGCCTTCATAGCGAAAGGGTTTGAGTATAGGAACAGGGATGTCCTGCTGCAGTTGTACAGGGCCTTGGTGAGACCACACCTTGAGTATTGTGTGCAGTTTTGGTCGCCTTATCTGAGGAAGGATGTTCTTGCTATGGAAAGAGTACAGCGAAGATTCACAAGGCTGATACCTGGGATGGCAGGAATGACATATGAGGAGAGATTGGGTCAATTGGGCTTAAACTCGCTGGAGTATAGAAGAATGAAAGGGGATCTCATCAAAACATATAAAATTCTGACAGGTCTGGACAAACTAGATGCAGGAAGAATGTTCCCGATGGTCGGATTGTCCAGAACCAGGGGTTATCTAAGGATAAGGGGTAAGCCATTTAGGACTGAGATGAGAAGGAATTTTTTCACCCAGAGAGTGGTGAACCTGTGGAATTCTCTACCACAGAAGGTAGTTGAGGCCAAGTCATTAAATATATTCAAGAATGAGTTAGATATATTTCTTAAAGCTAAAGGTATCAAGGGATATGGGGAGAAGGCAGGTACAGGGTACTGAGTTTGGATGATCAGCCATGAGGGGCCGAATGGCCTACTCCTGCTCCTATCTTCTATGTTTCTATGTTTCTATCCACCACCTTAAACATTCACTCCCTCCACCACTGGCGCACCGTGGCTGCAGTGTGTACCATCTACAAGATGCACTGCAGCAACTCGTTAAGGTATCTTCGGCAGCAACTCCCAAACCCGCGACCTCTTCCACCTAGAAGGACAAGGGCAGCAGGCGCATGGGAACACCACCACCTCCAAGTTTCCCTCCAAGTCACACACCATCCTGACTTCGAAGTATATCGCCGATCCTTAATCGTCGCTGGGTCAAAATCCTGGAACTCCCTCCCTAACAGCACTGTGGCAGTACCTTCACCACATTGACTGCAGCGGTTCAAGAAGGCGGCTCACCACCACCTTCTCAAGGGCAATTAGGGATGGGCAATAAATGCTGGCCTTGCCAGCGACGCCCACATCCGATAAACAAATAAAAAAAACTAGAGAGAAACTACTTCCTCTGGTGGGGGATCCAGAACAAGGTGTCATAACCTTGAAATTAGAGCCAGGCCATTCAGGGGTGATGTCAGGACGCACTTCTTCACACAATGGGTCGTGGAAAATTGGAACTCTCTCCTCAAAAAGCTGTTGAGGCTGTGGGGGGGGGTGGGGGTCAATTAAAATTTCAAAACTGAGATCAATAGATTTTTGTTAGGCAAGTGTATTAAGGGTTACGGATCCTAGGCGGGTAGATGGAGTTAAGATACAGATCAGCCACGATCTGAATGAATGGCGGAACAGGCTCGCGGGACTGAATGGGCTACTCCTGTTCCTATGTTCCGAACACTTTCGTTTATGGGCTATAAAAATATTAGAGATGGGAATAAAGGCTGTTTGACTGGGCGGAGGGTTGGGAGGTCATGTTATGAAACCAGGGTTGCCTACCCTTTGTAACAGTGTCATGTTGTAGAGATGCTTCAGGTAACCAGATGGCAGAGGAAAAGAATCACTCGCGCAACAGCCAATCCCATTTCAGATTTTCGGCCAATCAGAGACTACTTTTTGTCAAGCTGTCCCTTCAACCAATCAGATCCCGGGGCCAGTTCTTATGCTTAATTTCTGATTGGTTCAGTTTCCAACATAATCAATCAATAGTTTATTGGGGCACAGTAGGAGAGAGAGAGAGAGACGCACACGCACAAAACGAGAGACGCCATTCAGGTGGAAGTGGAACAAGAAAGAGAGGGACTAATACTCTGTTGTGTGGGGGAGGTCGAGAGAGGGACGTATTATGAGAGAAGACCCTGTTGAGGGGTGGAAAGGAGAGAGGAAAAAACCTGAGTGATGGAACATTTCAAGCTCTGCTGGAACGAGGAGGCTTAGTAGACCAACACAATAAAACAGCACATCGTCCAACTGACCCTAGGCATTGCCGCAGGAAGTCCACCAGTGCTAAATTAAAATTCAAAATAGCTTTCTCAATTGTTTCAGGCTCCAGCAAGAAAAGAAAATCCTCACAGCCTAAATCATTTCCATTTTTAGTAATTACATTTTAAAGTTTGCTGTTTTTACTCAATGGAGATCAATATCTCTTGACACAGCTCATGAAACCGAGCTGTCAATCACATTAATACCATAATGCTGGCCAACAAACTGAAACACTGAGTTGCATAAACTCGGCTTGTATTCCCTTGCCTATAGGAGATTGAGGGGTGATCTAATCAAGGTGGTTGATATGTTAAAAGAATTTGATAGGGTTAGATACAGAGAAACTATTTCTTCTGGTGGAGGGAGTCCAGAACAAGGAGGCATAACATTAAAATTAGAGCTAGGCCGTTTAGAAGGGAAATCAGGAAGCACCTTTACACACCAAGGGTAGTAGAAATGTGGAATTCTCTGCCTCAAAAGGCTGTGGATGCTGGGGGACAATTGGAGTTTTCAAGACTGAGATTGCTAGATTTTTGTTAGTTAAAGGTCTCGTGGGATGTGGAGCAAAGGTGGGAAAATAGTGTTGAGGTACAAATCAGCCATGATCTAATTGCGGAGCACAAAGTAAGATGGTTGTGGTGGTTGGTGGTCAATCATCACAGCCCCAGGACATCGCTGCAGGAGTTCCTCAGGGCAGTGTCCTAGGCCCAACCATCTTCAGCTGCTTCATCGATGACCTTCCCTCCATCATCAGGTCAGAAATGGGGATATTTGCTGATGACTGTACAGTGTTCAGCGCCATTCACAACTCGTCAGATAATGAAGCGGTCCTTGCCCACATGCAACAAGACCTGGACGACATTCAGGCTTGGGATGATAAGTGGCAGGTAGCATTCGCGCCACAGAAGTGCCAGGCAATGACTATCTCCAACAAGCGAGAGTCTAACCACCGCCCCTTGATATTCAACGGCATTACCATCGCCGAATCCCCCACCATCAACATCCTGGGGGTCACCATTGACCAGAAACTTAACTGGACCAGCCACATAAATACTGTGGCAACAAGAGCAGGTCAGAGGCTAGGTATTCTGCAGCGAGTGTCTCACCTCCTGACTCCCCAAAGCCTTTCCACCATCTACAAGGCACAAGTAAGGAGTGTGATGGAATACTCTCCACTTGCCTGGATGAGTGCAGCTCCAACAACACTCAAGAAGCTCGACACCATCCAGGACAAAGCAGCCCGCTTGATCGGCACCCCATCCACCACCTTAAACATTCACCCCCTCCACCACTGGCGTACCGTGGCTGCAGTGTGTACCATCTACAAGATGCACTGCATCAACTCACCATGGCTCCTTCGGCAGCACCTCCCAAACCCGCGACCTCTACCACCTAGAAGGACAAGGGCAGCAAGCGCATGGGAACACCACCACCTCCAAGTTCCCCTCCAAGTCACACACCATCCTGACTTGAAAATATATCGGCCGTTCCTTCATCGTCGCTGGGTCAAAATCCTGGAACTCCCTCCCTAACAGCACTGTGGGAGCACCTTCACCACACGGACTGCAGCGGTTCAAGAAGGTGGCTCACCACCACCTTCTCAAGGGCAACTAGGGATGGGCAATAAATGCTGGCCTTGCCAGTGACGCCCAGATCCCATGAACGAATAAAAAAAAAGGCTCGAGGGGCTAAATGGCCTCCTCCTGTTCCTAAGAGTTTATGAGACGACACAGTGGCTTCACTAAAACTACAATTCTACTTTCCTCACAGGATACTTTATGTTTAGGCTCTACAATGGCTTTGTCCTATTTTGTACAAATGTTAATCTATCTCCACATTTAATTTGTTAGTTGAAGTGTTTATCAAAGTAATAAGCATTGGTAAAGCACCCATTGAGTAGCTGCCTCTCAGTTTAAACTCACCATATTCCAGTGAATTCTCCTCTTCTAAGAAGCTGAGGTATTGAAGTATGGGCACCAGTCAAAACATTTATGGCTCTTTCATATTTTGCTGTATTGCTGTTATGATTACTATTAATCCAGCAAAAATATGCTTTAAAAAAAATTTGATTTATCACGGTTTAAAAAAAACACTTTACATACAACAGCCAAGCAACTCACTGTCGGAGGTACCGTCTTTCAGATGAGACGTTAAATCGAGGCCTCGTCTGCTCTCTCAGGTGGACGCAAAAGATCCCATGGCTCTATTTTGAAGAAGAGCAAGGGGAGTTATCCCCGGTGTCCTGGCCAATATTCATCCCTCAACCAACATCAAAACAGATTATCGGGTCATTATCACATTGCTGTTTGTGGGAACTTGCTTTGTGCAAATTGGCTGCCACATTTCCCATATTGTAACAGTGACTACACTTCAAAAAGTACTTCATTGGCTGTAAAGCGCTTTGGGACGTCCGGTGGTCGTGAAAGGCGCTGTTTAAATGCAAGTTTTTCTTTCTTTCTTCTTCTACCAGCTTACAAACTCTGTCTTGCAGACTGACTCATAGAAACATAGATGATAGGAGCAGGAGTAGGCCATTCAGCCCCTCGAGCCTGCTCCGCCATTCAATGCGATCATGGCTGATCATCCAAATTCAGTACCCTGTCCCTGCCTTCTCCCCATATCCCTTGATCCCTTTAGCTTTAAGAAATATATCTAACTCCTTCTTGAATATATTTAATGAATTGGCCTCTACTGCCTTCTGTGGTAGAGAATTCCACAGGTTCACCACTCTCTGGGTGAAGAAATTCCTCCTCATCTCAGTCCTAAATGGCTTACCCCTTATCCTTAGACTGTGACCCTGGTTCTGGACTCCCCCGCCATCGGGAACATCCTTTCTGCATCTAGTCTGTCTAGTCCTGTTAGAATTTTATAAGTTTCAATGAGATCCCCTCTCATTCTTCTAAACTCCAGCGAGTATAAGCCCAATCGACCCAATCTCTCCTCGTACGTCATTCCTGCCATCCCAGGTATCAGTCTGGTGAATCTTCGCTGCACTCCCTCCATGCCAAGAACATCCTTCCTCAGATAAGGCGACCAAAACTGCACACAATACTCAAGATGTGGTCTCACCAAGGCCCTGTACAACTGCAGCAAGACATCCTTGTTCCTGTACTCGAACCCTTTCGTTACGAAGGCCAACATACCTTTGCCTTCTTAACCGCCTGCTGCACCTGCATGCTTACCTTCAGCGACTGGTGCACAAGGACAACCAGGTCTCGTTGCACTTCCCCTTCTCCCAATCTATTGCCATGCAGATAATAATCTGCCTTCCTGTTTTTGACACCAAAGTGGATAACTTCGCATTTATCCACATTATATTGCATCTGCCATGCTTCTGCCCAATCACCCAACCTGTCCAAATCATACTGGAGTTTTTCGGCATCCTCCTCAAGGGTCATACTCCCACCCAGCTTTGTGTCGTCTGCAAACTTAGAGATATTATATCCAATTCCCTCGTCTAGATCATTAATATATATTGTGAATAGCTGGGGTCCTAGGACTGATCCCTGCGGTACCCCACTAGTCACTGCCTGCTACTCGGAAAAAGACCCATTTATTCCAACTCTTTGCTTTCTGTCTGCCAACCAGTTCTCTATCCAAGTCAATACCTTGCCCCCAATCCCATGTGCCTTAACTTTACATGCTAATCTCTTGTGCGGGACCTTATCGAAAGCCTTCTGAAAGTCCAAATACACCACATCCACTGGTGGTCTGTTGATTAATTGTACCTTTGTTACTGTGCTTACTGGTAATAAGGAAGCCTTGCTAAATTCTCATGCTGATATATATCATGCTGATATACACATATATCTATAATGCAATTAAATTATTGTAAATAGCACTTGCTTCTTGTGTCACATTTGCTTCCTGTAATACTTTACTGTCGACCTTTTCTGATAACGCCCCATTGTAATAAAATCTAGAAAACAATCCACACACATACATACTTATACCCTTAATGACTGATATGTTACACCCTCCTTCCCTCTATTTGTGGACAAAGACAAAGAGTAGCTTTTATCTGCTTTGAAAATTCTACTTAATTAGGGACTGTTTTGAAATATTATCTTGCAAATCCTACTATAATAAAAAGCAAATACCCAGAAAGGAATTATTCTACCTCAACTGACTGCACAATATGAGTAATAAGTAATGTTCCTCCTGCTCATTCCCTTCCCCACACCTCATTTCAGTGTATATTTCTAAATTGGATAAATACAGCAGCCATTTTGGACCCATTTTTAACACAAATGGTAATGGGAAGAATGTCCAGTTAATTGGTTTGTCAGTTGAGACAGGAACAGTGCCACAGGAACTATTAGCATCCACCTGAACAGGCACACAGGGCTGAAGGGATAATTACAAGTCCTAGCCCTTTCGGACTACCCCAGATCAGGCGTATTCCCCAGACATTCACCTTCAACTGAAGTTAGCGGTAGCCGAATCCTAGAGACGCTTAATTGGGTCTAAAGGTCAGACTACCTCTCCCTAAAGGAAAGAAACGACCTGAAGATGTTACCATCCTCCGGATAGCACTTTTAACAAGTTTAACTAGACTGTAACCTTCCGGATATTATGAGGGTCCGGAAAACCCCCCAGAATTCTGCAACTCCTTACAAAAGAGTGTACAGAAATTGAGTTCGCGAGATTGATACAGAAATACTCTTTGGGACAATTTTTAAAATATATAGATTTATTAAAGAACCGACATCTAGTTAACAGCTGATATGGCAATCGCAACTTTAACCGTTCAAAATACAAATAGCTTACATTTCTTATCAGAGATCCTTATTCTCAAATCTTAACTTCGTTACATTTCCACACTTCTACTTATTTCTTAATCCAGAATATCCACCAAAATCAAATACCTTGATTACCCGAGACTCAGATTTAAAAACTTACAGAGCTTGGCTGTGAAGTTGAGAAACGCTTGCCCTTCCAGCGACCTCTGACTCTCTATCTGAAAAGCTCTATTTTTATACCTTTTTTTAGTGGTATTTTCTTTGAAGTTTCCTGCTGATGTAAGCTAATTATCTCTAGTGATTCTCTATTGAATTCTTTTCTATTCTTACTGTCATTTCAGCTGCCAACTCTTAGAATTCTGTCTCTACCTTTAGGTGTTTCAAAAACTTATCATTTTTATGGTTATTATCGATTTATCTATATGATGCCATTCTTAGGAAGTCTTTCTATTGAATTCTTAATATCACTTAACTGCTTGTAAGCCAGACGTCGTGACTCCGTGGTGTTCCAAGTTTAACACATAAACAATGTAATTGTTTGGTGTCATCTATTGATATTATATCTTCAACACCTCTCTTTGGTATATTTTACAACTTGTAAATTGAAAACACTTCTCTTAGGGTGTTTACTTGTTTTCTTGCTCTCTCAATTGGTTGCATATTTAATCGTGTTTCCTGTCTTATTTGATGTTACTTTATGAAGGCATATGGTTGTTTAATGTTCTAAGTTTCTGTTTCCCTGAGTGTTAGCTTATAACACTTTACTTGGGTCATTCCATTGTGTTTCTCCCAAACTCCAGACCTTCTGGAAGCGCCAATGGTTTGCTTCAATAGGGGCATTGCTTTTGTATTTACAACCATCTCCCATTTCAAAGCTTGTGGTGTTTTACAGCTTTTGTTAACACTTCACCTTATCTCAGAAGCCTGTATTGTGTTTGCAGCCTGTGTCGCCGAGGCTTTCCAGACTTTTAAACTCAGTATGTCTTGTATTAATAATATCAGAAATCTGTTTATAGGATGGTGTATTTTTCTGAAATATGGCTATTCCATTACAGGGTCTCTGTTAAATATTCAGTCAGGAGATAAACTACTAATGATACAGCACCCACTCTGTACTGCACTGAAGTGTCAGCCTAGGTGCTGTGCTCAAAACTGGAGTGCAGTTTGAACTGGCCACTCTCGGATTCAAGAGACGTGAAGCCGACATTCATTATTATTTATTGTAATTTATTACTTTATTTTTGAGGTAAGCTTTGGGAAGGAGCCACCCTGAACAGGCAAGGTAATCTTTAGGAATATTTTCCACTGTGTTTTGGTTGGTACAATTTAAATATCCCAGTCAGTCAAAGCAGTTTAGTTTCCCTTAGGCTGTAATTTTTTGTTAACAGAATTAAACTCCATTGAATGAGCAGATGCAAAGGGCACCAATGAGGCTGGGATAGGTCAAGGCAGCGGTCATCCCTTCTGACATGAGCAAAAGTGAGCAAGAATCTTTTTCTCCATTGATTCAGGACATCATGTCAAGACTCTCCAATCACTTAGCAGCAGAAGGTGTTTAAAATCGTGAAGTGTTTAGATAGAGTAAATAACATGAAACTGTTTCCAGTGGCTGAAGGGTCGATAAACAAAGGGCACAGATTTAAGGTGATTGGCAAAAGAACCAGAGGCGACGTGAGGAAAAACTTTTTTACGCAACGAGTGGTTAGGATTTGGAACGCGCTGCCTGATAGGGCGGTGGATACAGATTCAATAGTAGCCTTCAAAAGGGAATTGGCTAAATACTTGAAGGAGAAAAAATTGCAGGGATATGGGGAAAGAGCAGGGGGAGTGGGACTAACTGGATCGCTCTTCGAAAGAGCCGGCACAGAATTGATGGGCCGAATGGCCTCCTTTGGAGCTGTACTATTTTATGATTCTATAAAACAAGCACTATTTGATGACATCATCTTAAATTACTCTGTCTGTTGCTGTTTCTCTTATTTTATCACAACAGCAACAATAATATAGCGCCTGTAACACAGAGATGTCCCACCGTGCTTCACAGAGATGTCCCATCGTGCTTCACAGAGATGTCCCACCGTGCTTCACAGAGATGTCCCACAGTGCTTCACAGAGATGTCCCACCGTGCTTCACAGAGATGTCCCACCGTGCTTCACAGAGATGTCCCACAGTGCTTCACAGAGATGTCCCACAGTGCTTCACAGAGATGTCCCATCGTGCTTCACAGAGATGTCCCACAGTGCTTCACAGGGATGTCCCACAGTGCTTCACAGAGATGTCCCACAGTGCTTCACAGGGATGTCCCACAGTGCTTCACAGAGATGTCCCACAGTGCTTCACAGAGATGTCCCACAGTGCTTCACAGAGATGTCCCACAGTGCTTCACAGAGATGTCCAACAGTGCTTCACAGAGATGTCCCACAGTGCGTCACAGAGATGTCCCACCGTGCTTCACAGAGATGTCCCACAGTGCTTCACAGAGATGTCCCACAGTGCTTCACAGAGATGTCCCAACGTGCTTCACAGAGATGTCCCACAGTGCTTCACAGAGATGTCCCACAGTGCTTCACAGAGATGTCCCACCGTGCTTCACAGAGATGTCCCAAAGTGCTTCACAGAGATGTCCCACAGTGCTTCACAGAGATGTCCCACAGTGCTTCACAGAGATGTCCCACCATGCTTCACAGAGATGTCCCACAGTGCTTCACAGAGATGTCCCACAGTGCTTCACAGAGATGACCCACAGTGCTTCACAGAGATGTCCCACAGTGCTTCACAGAGATGTCCCACCATGCTTCACAGAGATGTCCCACAGTGCTTCACAGAGATGTCCCACCGTGCTTCACAGAGATGTCCCACCGTGCTTCACAGAGATGTCCCAAAGTGCTTCACAGAGATGTCCCACAGTGCTTCACAGAGATGTCCCAAAGTGCTTCACAGAGATGTCCCACAGTGCTTCACAGAGATGTCCCACAGTGCTTCACAGAGATGTCCCACCGTGCTTCACAGAGATGTCCCACCGTGCTTCACAGAGATGTCCCACAGTGCTTCACAGAGATGTCCCACAGTGCTTCACAGAGATGTCCCACAGTGCTTCACAGAGATGTCCCACAGTGCTTCACAGAGATGTCCCACAGTGCTTCACAGAGATGTCCCACCGTGCTTCACAGAGATGTCCCACAGTGCTTCACAGAGATGTCCCACAGTGCTTCACAGAGATGTCCCACAGTGCTTCACAGAGATGTCCCACAGTGCTTCACAGAGATGTCCCACCGTGCTTCACAGAGATGTCCCACAGTGCTTCACAGAGATGTCCCACAGTGCTTCACAGAGATGTTCCACAGTGATTCACAGAGATGTCCCACCATGCTTCACAGAGATGTCCCACAGTGCTTCTGATTCTGAAGGAGATTGACAGGGTAGATGCTGAGAGGTTGTTTCCCCTGGCTGGAGTGTCTAGAACTAGGGGGCATTGTCTCAGGATAAGGGGTCGGCCATTTAAGACCGAGATGAGGAGGAATTTCTTCACTCAGAGGGTTGTGAATCTTTGGAATTCTCTGACCCAGAGGGCTGTGGATGCTGAGCCATTGAGTATATTCAAGGCTGAGATAGATAGATTTTTGGACTCTAGGGGAATCAAGGGATATGGAGATCGGGTGGGAAAGTGGAGTTGAGGTCGATGATCAGCCATGATCTTATTGAATGGCGGAGCAGGTTCGAGGGGCCGTATGGCCCACTCCTGCTCTTATCTTCTCATGTTCTTCACAGAGATGTCCCACCGTGCTTCACAGAGATGTCCCACAGTGCTTCACAGAGATGTCCCACAGTGCTTCACAGAGATGTCCCACAGTGCTTCACAGAGATGTCCCACAGTGCTTCACAGAGATGTCCCACCGTGCTTCACAGAGATGTCCCACCGTGCTTCACAGAGATGTCCCACAGTGCTTCACAGAGATGTCCCACCGTGCTTCACAGAGATGTCCCACAGTGCTTCACATAGATGTTCCACAGTGCTTCACAGAGATGTCCCACCGTGCTTCACAGAGATGTCCCACAGTGCTTCACAGAGATGTCCCACGGTGCTTCACATAGATGTCCCACAGTGCTTCACAGAGGCAGGAGCAAAATGGACCTCAAGCCAAATGAGGACAGATCAGGAGAGCAGTGGCATAGTGACTAAAAGAGCAGCCCTCGATTATGGAGCAGAGGGATATGGTAGTGTAGAGTAAAACATAGAAGGGTGAAGTTATATCATTGCGTCACAAGTAAATTTAAAAAAACGGTTTTCCAAATAGTTTTCTGTAAAGACCATGTCCTCTAAAGCAAAACAATCAGAACGGAATCAACAGAAACAGCGGGATTGAAACAGAGTAGTCTTAATGATGATTCACTATGGGAGGTAGGTTAATTCCATTAGTTGAGGTTAAGATGTCTGATGTGCTGTCAAACATCTTTCTCTCTACAAGTGGTCCATTAGGGAAGAAAGTCAAATCACCAGACACTCTGAGCCAGTCTAAACCGAAGACTGGTATTGGGACACACACTATTATGTGCACACTTGTGGACGTCACACACAGGGCGTCTAACAGGAAGGGTAGCATGTGGATTAAGAAAAGGGAGAAACACGTTATTAACCAGCGATTAATACAATGTGTATTATCGGCAGGCTCCCTATCCGGTCTTTTCACTTCTCCTACCTCAGAAACTCCAGCAAGATGTTTTATTTAAGTTGAGTTTATGCCACTTGGTCCTTTAGTAACCAGGGGAGATTTATTTTTTAGCGGGAAATGCTTACCCCGGAGAGGTCGAATAACGGAATAAGATATCGAATAAACATCAAGGGATGGTAGTTTTGTCGCAAAATAAATCACAGTGAGTAATGGTTAGGAAGCAAGTAATGCATAATTCGATAGAATTTATATGTATTGATTTATTAGCGCTATTTATGCAGGATGACCCAATTAAGATTAAGAGGTGGCTTGCAATTGTTTCTTGTCCAAATGTGACCAAGTGCAGACGGCAGAATAGATTCGGCACAAATCAGCTTGGTACTGTTGTTTTGACAACTGTAATTCCTCAGGCCAGTGCTGCTATCATTAATAATGGCCCAGTGCTTTGTTTAACATTCACGAAGCAGGGTGCTGATTACATTGTTGTAATAGCGCTCGCTCAGACAGAGCGAGTGTCAGCGAAGGAGCAGAGGGAGCTGGGAGTGAAGAGCAAAAGGAAGAAAGACTTGCATTTCTATCGCGCCTTTCACGACCACCGGACGTCCCAGAGCGCTTCACAGCCAATGAGGTACTTTTTTTGAAGTGTGGTCACTGTTGTAATGTGGGAAACGCAGCAGCCAATTTGCACACAGCAAGCTCCCGCAAACAGCAATGTGATAATGACCAGATAATCTGTTTTTTAGTGATGTTGATTGAAGGATAAATATTGGCCCAGGACACCAGGGAGAACTCCCCTGCTCTTCTTCGAAATAGTGGCCATGGGATCTTTTACATCCACCTGAGAGAACAGGCGGGGCCTCGGTTTAACCTCTCATCCGAAAGACGGCACCTCCGACAGTGCAGCGCTCCCTCAGCACTGCACTGGGAGTGTCAGCCTAGATTTTTGTGCTCAGGTCTCTGATGTGGGAACTTGAACACACAGCCTTCTGGCTCAGAGGCGAGAGTGCTACCCACTGAGCCACGGCTGACACAAGAGCAAGTAAACAAAAAAAGGCGAGGAATGAAGTAAGACGGCCACTCGGTCGCCCTGAAATTCCCGTAGGACTTCTCCCGCTCTCCTGCCGTAACCTCCGCTTGTTTTCAGCCGATGGTGCCGCACCTTCGGGGGGCCGGGGGGGGGCGAGTGGGGCAGGAGGTGCCCCCGAGGTTACGGCAGGAGATTGGTAGAATCCCGAGGGAATTTCCAGGCTCTGGGTCAAAGATTCACCTCCTCCACTGCGACTAACAATCCCATAGTAACCGATTGGCCATCTTCCATCAGACATGCCAGATGTAAATTTGAGTGATTGTGCATTATATTTGTAACCTCCTCCAGCGAAAGTCACCTGAGGTCAACAACCGATTGTCAGGGCCACTGGTTTACAGTGACCAAATAAGTCAAATTCGTTTTTTGTTGTCACCCAGGATTCCAAGATTTTTACGTGTGTTTTGGGTACCACATTCTTCGATTCCATGATTTTCCATAAGGACAGAAGATGTGGGGCCTTGCCTGCAGTGTGCTAAGGAGCTGACATTCCCTATAGCTAGAGCCTGTGTGTTACAGTAAATGAACAGGACAAAGAGGGGCGAAGGAAGGAGGAGTGTGAAATATTAGATGAAATAAACATAGTGAGAGAGGAAGTATTAAGGGGTTTAGCAGCTTTAAAAGTGGATAAATCCCCAGGCCCGGAAGAAATGTATCCCAGGCTGTTAAGCGAAGCAAAAGAGGAAATAGCAGAGGCCCTGACCATCATTTTCCAATCCTCCCTGGCTTCAGGTGTGGTGCCAGAGGACTGGAGGACTGCTAATGTGGTAGCCTTGTTTAAAAAGGGAGAAAAGGATAGACCGAGTAATGACGGGCCAGTCAGCCTAACCTCGGTGGTGGGAAAATTATTGGAAAGAATTCTGAAGGACAGGATAAATCTTCATTTAGAAAGACACGGATTAATCAAGGATGGTCAGCACGGATTTGTTAAGGGAAGGTCGTGTCTGACAAATTTGATTGAATTTTTTGAGGAGGTAACAAGAAGGGTAGATGAGGGTAGTGCATTTGATGTAGTGTATATGGACTTTAACAAGGCTTTTGATAATGTTCCACGTGGCAGACTGGTCATGAAGTTAAAAGCCCATGAGATCCAGGCAAAGTGTCAAGTTGGATTCAAAAATGGCTCGGAGGCAGGAAGCAGAGGGTAATGGTTGATGGGTGTTTTTGTGACTGGAAGGCTGTTTCCAGTGGGGTTCTGCAGGGCTCAGTACTAGGTCCCTTGCTTTTTGTGGTATAATATCAATGATCTAGACTTGAAAATAGGGGGTATGATTAAGAAGTTTGCAGATGATACTAAACTCGGCTGTGTGGTTGATACTGAAGAAGGAAGCTGTAGACTGTAGGAAGATATCAATAAATTGGTCAGGTGGGCAGAACAGTGGCAAATGGAATTCAATCCAGAGAAGTGTGAGGTGATGCATTTGGGGAGGGCCAACAAGGAAAGGTCGGACACTGAGTAGTGTAGAGGAACAAAGGGACCTTGGAGTGCATGTCCACAGATCCCTGAAGGTCTAGACGAGGGAACTAGATGTAATATTCCCAAGTTTGCAGATGACACAAAGCTGGGTGGGCGTGTGTGCTGTGAGGAGGATGCCGAAAAACTCCAGTATGATTTGGACAGGTTGGGTGATTGGGCAGAATCATGGCAGATGCATTATAATGTGGATAAATGTGAGGTTATCCACTTTGGTGTCAAAAACGGGAAGGCAGATTATTATCTGAATGGCAATAGATTGGGAGAAGGGGAAGTGCAACGAGACCTGGGTGTCCTTGTGCACCAGTCGCTGAAGGTAAGCATGCAGGTGAAGCAGGCGGTTAAGAAGGCAAATGGTAAGTTGGTCTTCGTAGCGAGAGGGTTTGAATACAGGAACAAGGATGTCTTGCTGCAGTTGTACAGGGCCTTGGTGAGACCACACCTTGAGTATTGTGTGCAGTTTTGGTCGCCTTATCTGAGGAAGGATGTTCTTGGCATGGAGGGAGAGCAGCGAAGATTCACCAGGCTGATACCTGGGATGGCAGGAATGACGTATGAGGAGAGATTGGGTCGATTGGGCTTATACTCGCTGGAGTTTAGAAGAATGAGAGGGGATCTCATTGAAACTTATAAAATTCTAACAGGACTAGACAGACTAGATGCAGGAAGGATGTTCCCGATGGTCGGGGAGTCCAGAACCAGGGGTCACAGTCTAAAGATAAGGGGTAAGCCATTTAGGACAGAGATGAGGAGGAATTTCTTCACCCAGAGAGTGGTGAACCTGTGGAATTCTCTACCACAGAAGACAGTGGAGGCCAATTCATTAAATATATTCAAGAAGGAGTTAGATATATTTCTTAAGGCTAAAGGGATCAAGGGATATGGGGAAAAGGCAGGGACAGGGTACTGAATTTGGATGATCAGCCATGATCTCATTGAACGGCGGAGCAGGCTCGAGGGGCCGAATGGCCTACTCCTGCTCCTATCTTCTATGTTTCTATGTAGCAGGCCAGGTAGATAAGGTGGTTAAGAAGGCATACGGAATGCTTGCCTTTATTAGCCATGGCATAGAATACAAGAGTTATGCTTCAACTGTATAAAACACTAGTTAGGCCTCAGCTAGATTATTACAGGAAAGATGTGATTGCACTAGAGAGGGTACAGAGGAGATTTACAAGGGTGTTGCCAGGAGTAGAGAATCTTAGCTATGAGGAAAGACTGGATAGGCTGGGTTTGTTTTCCTTGGAACAGAGGAGGCTGAGGGGAGACCTTATTGAGGTGTATAAAATTATGAGGGGCCTAGATAGGTCTTGGTTCAAACCCTACTCCAGAGACTTGAGCACATAACCCAGGCAGACACTCCCAGTACAGTACTGAGGGAGTGCTGCAATGTCGGCGGTGCTATATTTTAGATGAGACGGTAAACCGAGGTCCCAACTGCCCTCTCAAGTGGACGTAAAAGATCCTATGGCACTACCCGAAGAAGAGCAGAAGAGTTCTCCTGGTGTCCTGACAAACATTTATTCCTCAACCAACATTACTAAAAAAGTTTATTTGTTCATTTATCTCGTTAGTGTTTGTGGGACCTTGCTGAGTGCAGCTTGGCTGCTGCGTTTTGCTACATTATAAGAGGGACTACACTTCAAAAATACTTCACTGTTTGTCAAGGGCGTTGGGACGTCCCGAAGTTTTAATAGTCATTTTTAACCGCTGCTATGAATGCTGGGATAGCCTTGCCTCTGTAGTATTCTCTTGCGCACCCCACCCACACATGCGGGCCTGTCACACATTAATCTTCCACCAAAAGTGGCAGAATTGGTAGGCCTGCCATAGGGCATGAGGCCAGGTCCTACTGCTCCAAGACGCTGGGGAGTCTAGGACTAGGGGACATAGCCAAAACATTAGAGCCAGGTCTTTCAGGAGTGAAGTTCGGAAACACTTCTACACGCAAAGGGTGGTAGAAGTTTGGAACTCTCTTCCGCAAACGGCAATTGATGCTAGATCAATTGTTAGTTTTAAATCTGAGATTGATAGATTTTTGTTAACCAAAGGTATTAAGGGATATGGGCCAAAGGCGGGTACATGGAGTTAGGTCACAGATCAGCCATGATCTCATTGAATGGCAGAACAGGCTCGAGGGGCTAAATGGCCCACTCCTGTTCCTATGTTTCTATGACACAATGTGATGGGACTCCAAAAAGCCATCTCACCGTCTCCCATCTCAAAGATCTGGATTTTCTTTTCTCTAACGTATGCGTTCCTGCGAGCAAAGTTATTGTACAAACACTTGATGCACTCGTATCAAATTCCTAACTTCCACTATTTGAACAGAGGCGTTAACCTTTAAAAGGTTTGCACGTCTGTTAAAGTAAGAGGGAGAAGAATTTGAAACGAGCAAGTTCATCATTCCTACTGCCTGCAGTAATATCCAAAATTAATTGAAAGACTGCGCTATCTCACTGTAAAGCTAAGTGTTTACAACCTCAAGGTTGAAATTATGGGAGAGGTTAGTTACTTACCAATGTCACAAGTTTGATTTTCCCTTAAAAGCATCATTTGATTTATGCAACACACTTTCTTAGCCCTGGGAGAGGAAGAACGGAACGGAATCAATTTAAAATGATGGTGATACTGATGACCTCTGATAGCCTGAAGTCATGATGTGACACACTGACTTTTGGCTGACAAAAATAACCCTTGAATAAGCACACAGCATGAGAGGTACAGACTGAGGAGAACAAGGTCAAGATCACATGTGCAAAGGACCTGTTGTGGCATGAAAGAAAGACCTGCATTGATATCGCCCCTTTCACGACCACCGGACGTCCCACAGCGCTTTACAGCCAATTAAGTACTTTTTGAAGTGTAGTCACTGTTGTAATGTGGGAAACGCGGCAGCCAATTTGCGCACAGCAAGCTCCCACAAACAGCAATGTGATAATGACCAGATAATGTGTTTTAGTGAGGTTGATTGAGGGATAAAATTTTGGCCAGGACACTGGGGATAACTCCCCTGCTCTTCTTCAAAATAGTGCCAGGGGAGATTTTTTACGTCCACCTGAGCGAGCAAACAGGGCCTCGGTTAACATCTCATCCGAAAGACGGCACCTCCGACAGTGCAGCACTCCCTCAGCGCTGCACTGGAGTGTCAGCCTAGATTTCTGTGCTTAAGTCTCTGGAGTGGAGCGTGAACCCACAACCTTCTGACTCAGAGGCGAGGGTGCTGCCCACTGAACCGTGGCTGACATGGCATGAGTGAAAGAACCACTGCAGTCACTGTGCGAGTTGTTGTCTTCATTGTACAGGCTTTTATTTAGGGTTGCCAACTTTGCTTGGACAAATTCCTGGAGGTGTCATCACATGACCTCCTTCCTCCAACTGCCCCGCCCCCACACTCCTGCTATTGGCCGCCTGACTTCTCCATGCTCCCAGTGCACCGCCAATTGGAAAGCGAATAGACTCTTCATTACCTGATTGGACGATTCCTGACCGTTAGTCAAACAGCCTATTTTCCCCCAAGTCCAATATTTTTATAACTAATCAACAAAAGTGTTGAAAGAATTTTTTTTTTAATATCACAATTTTTTATTGGCCCAGTGTCCTGAAGATTAATCTTTTATTCCTGGAGACCCCAGGGCAATCCTGGAGGATTGGCAACCTTGCTTTTACTGCTGTTAGTGCGAGGCCTAATGCATGGAGACAGGGCACTCGTCACTGACCAAACACACACTCACACTGACACACACTCACACCAACACACACACACAAGGGTAGCCCTGCGGAAAATGGAAAGGAAGAATTGCCACTCTCATGTTTGCCGTGTTGCCACAGGGAAATCAAGGTTCAGCATTCCCGCATTACCGTTGTGATTGCATTCACAGTTTGAGTTTGGATTTGGTTCAAGCTTCAAAGGTGGTGTGACTGCCTGTGCCTTCAGCTGCCTAGGCCCTAAGCTCTGGAATTCCCTCCCTAAACCTCTCTACCTCTCTCTCTCTTCCTTTAAGATGCTACTTAAAACCTACCTCTTTGACCAAGCTTTTGGTCACCTGTCCCAATATCTCCTTATGTGGCTCGGTGTCAGAGTTTTTTGCTAATGCTCCTGTGAAGCGCCTTGGGATGTATTGCTACATTAAAGGCGCTATCTAAATGTAAGTTGTTGTTGTTGCAAACAAAATTTGACACCAAGCCACATAGAGATATTAGGGCAGGTGACCAAAAACCCGGTCAAAGAGGTAGGTTTAAAGGAGCGTTTTAAATAAGGAAAGAGAAGTAGAGAAGTGGAGAGGTTTTGGGAGGAATTCCAGAGCTTAGGGCCTCGGTAGCTGAAGGCATGGCCGTCATTGGTGGAACGATTAAAATCGTGGATGTGCAAGAGGCCAGAATTGGAGGAGCGCAGATATCTCGGGGGGGGGGTGTTGTGGAGCTGGAGGAGATTACAGAGATAGGGAGGGGTGAGGCCATGGAGGGATTTGAACACAAGGTTGAGAATTTTGAAATCGAGGTGTTGCCGGACCGGGAGCCACTGTAGGTCAGCGAGCACAGGGGGTGATCGGTGAACGGGACTTGGTGCGAGTTAGGACACGGGCAGCCGAGTTTTGGATGAGTTCAAGTTTATGGAGGGTGGAAGATGGGAGGCCGGCCAGGAGAGTGTTGGAATAGTCGAGTCTAGAGGTAACAACGGCATGGATGAGGGTTTCAGCAGCGGATGAGCTGAGGCAGGGGTGGAGACGGGCGATGTTACGGAGGTGGAAGTAGGCGGTCTTGGTGATGGAGTGGATATGTGGTCGGAAGCTCATCTCAGGGCCAAATAAAACGTGAAGGTTATGAACAGTCTAGGTTTAGCCTCAGACATTTGCCAGGGAGAGGGATGGAGTCGGTGGCTTGAGAGTGGGTGTCGTGCTGGCTTCGGACTTCCCAATATTTAGTTGGAGGAAAGTTCTGCTCATCCAGGGCTGGATGTCGGTAAGCAGCATGACACATCAGAGACAGCGGAGGGGTCGATAGAGGTGGTGAGGGAGAGCTGGGTGTTGTCACCGTACATGTGGAACCCGACGTTGTGTTTTCAGATAATGACGCCGAGGATACAGTATGAAGCTCTGGCCACAGTGAGGAGCCTCGCTCGATGTGAGCCTGGGTCGGCGATGGAGCTATGACGAGGGCTGCCAACTCTGATTGGACGTATTCCTGGAGGTTTCATCACATGACCTCTCGTATCCAACAGCCCCGCCCGGCCAAACAGCATTTTTTTCCCCCATTTCCAATATTTTAATAAATAAGAATCAATGGCGTTCAAAGAAAATGAAAGAACACGTTATTTTTTTTAACGCCTCAGTGATTTTACTCCCGGGTTTGGCTCGCCGCAGTGTCCAGGAAATTATTCTTTAATTCCTGGAGACTCCAGGGCAATCCTGGGGGGTTGGCAACCCGAGCTATCGGGCTCTTGGGCCATTTTTGTAATCTGCGCTCCTGTCCATCAAGGCTCAACGCCGGGAGCAGAATCTCACAAAAATACCCCATTATATTCCGTCCCATCTTTCCCAATTTGCTTAGGCTCCAGTTATGTGAGATAGGATACACAAAGGGAACCTTGTTACTGTTGCGTACCGTACTTTATCTGCTTTAAATGACAGTCAAGGTTGAATCCTTTACTCTGTTTTCATGCTGCAAAGTTGGCTGTCAGAATCAACAGTGCATGAGACAGAATAGGTACAGCAACAATCAAAAAAGACACGGCAAAAGCATCCTATAGAAGCAGGCAATGTTATTCTATTAAAAGCAACAGGTGCCAGAGGCACACAGTGGAAAATTGTTACTTCCTATACACGGACTGTCAATGCCATTCACGTTCGTACAATGAAAGGGAAACTTGTTCCTCAACCTAGCCTTTGCTGTCCTTTGATTTTAGATTGGATTGGAAGGTCATGCGTTATTGGGTTCTTATATGGCAGCTATAGCCGATCCCCACAGTTCCTCACCTAGTAACAGTCAGAGGTCATGGTCCATATCGGTACCAATTATAATTGTTTCTTTAACCAATATTACTCCTTTTATATCCCCCTCTCTTTTTATTCCCCTCTCTATCTCGTCTGAAAACTCTGTATGCAGGGATGTTGAGCTGCCATTCCTGCCCTTCTTTCAGCCATGTTTCAGCAATAGCTATGATATCATACTTCTACATGTCTATCTGTGCCCTCAGCTCATCTGCCTTATTCACTAGACTTCTTGCATTGAAGTATATACCATTAAGCACTGCCAAACCCCTTTGTTTCCTCTGCCTTCCAAACTCACTTACTAATTTACTGCCTTCCATTTCCAGCTTTGCTTCACTCCCTTCTGAATCTACGATCAGGTTCTCATCCCCCTGCCAAGCTAGTTTAAACCCTCCCCAACAGCACTAGCCCTGTTGAGGTGCAATCCATCCGGCTTCTACAGGTCCCACCTCCCCAAGAACCGGTCCCAATTTCCCAGAAATCGAAAGCCCTCCCTCCTGCACTATCCTCCTATTTCTGTATTCACTAGCGTGTGACACCGGGAGTAATCCGGAGATTACTACCTTTGAGGTTCTGTTTATTAATCTCTTTTCTTGCTCCTAAAATCTGTCTGCAGGACCTCATCCCTCTTTCTACCAATGTCATTGGTACCGATAGGGACCATGACCTCTGGCTGTTCACCCTCCCCCCTCAGAATGTCCTGCAGCCGCTCAGTGACATCCTTGACCCTGGCACCAGGGAGGCAACATACCATCCTGGAGACACGTCTGCGGCCGCAGAAACGCCTGTCTGCTCCCCTAACTATTCAATCCCCTACCACTATTGCTTTTCTGACCTTCCTCCTCCCCTCCTGTACAGCTGAGCCACCCGTGGTGCTGTGGACTTGGCTCTGGCTGTACTCCCAGAGGAACCATTGCCCTCGCCAGTATTCAGAACAGAATAGCGGTTGGAGAGCGAGATGCACTCAGGGGACTCTTGCACGATCTGCCTGCTCCTCCTTGTCTGTCTGGCGGTCACCCATTCCCTCTCTGCCTGCAACCTCTTAAGCTGCGGGGTGACCACCTCCTGAAACGTGCTATCCACGTAGCTCTCAGCCTCGCGGATGCACTACAGTGAGGCCAGCCGCAGCTCAAACTCCGAAATCCGGAGAGTGAGCTCCTCCAGCTGATGACACTTCCTGCACATGTGGTTGTCCAGGACACGAGAAGCATCCTGGACTTCCCACATGGCACAGGATGTGCATTCTACGGGACTGAGGTGCCCTGCCATGCCTCTATTTAATAGAATATTAACTAAACTTTAGCTTAACTCACTGACCTAACTTAGAGAGAAAAAAGACAAAAGTTTACTCCAGTTTAACAAGAACCACAGAGATACTAAACACAAAGAAACTATATATTAGATATCTAGATACTTAACTTAGAGTCCTCTTTTTGAGTTTGACGTGAGAAACCTCCTTCCTCCTCTACACCGAATTCCTACGATCACCAAATTCTTCCACTCTGATTGCGATCCACTCTGATTGCGATTTACCCAAGTAAATTGAGTTGAGGTCGATGATCAGCCATGATCTTATTGAATGGTGGAGCAGGCTCGAGGGGCCGTACGGCCTACGCCTGCTCCTCGTTCTTATGTTCTTATCAGACTCCCTCCTTCATCGCTGAGTGGTTCTATCCTTTCTTTGCTATTCTTTTAGTTTTATTACAGGCTTATAAAAGTCTCACACAATTGTCCCATAGACTTGGTCCTTCCATGTGGCCCATGAAAATGATATGGAACAGTAATGGTGCATTGAAACTGTTCCCCCCACCCCCCCTGCTTGAAGGAACCGCATATCTGAGCTCAAGGACGAGAGAAAGCAATAGGAGCGATCTAGTCTACAGTTGCCAACCCTCCAGGATTGCCCTGGAGTCTCCAGGACACCGCTGTGAGCAAACCCAGGAGACAAATCATAGGGGCATTGAAAAATTGAGCCTTGTCATTTTCATTTTCTTTGAATACTTCCATTTATTAGTTATTAAAATATTGGAGATGAGGGAAAAGACTGCTTGACTGAGAGTCAAGACTCGCCCAATCGGGTAAGGAAGAGTCTATCGGCTTTCCAATTGGCCGTGGGAAGGCGGGGCGCTGCGAGGATGGGCATGTTGGCCGACCAATGGCGGGAGGGCGGGCGGAGGCGGGAGGTCATGTGATGAAACCTCCGAGGATATGTCCCACCAGACTTGGCAATCCTCGCCGAGTCCCCCCCTTACAGGAATGACATCTCTCGTTGGCTGATCAAGAGGCAGTACTGGCTGCAGCCATGGGAGGAGCTCGAAGCACAGGTTGTACCTTCCTGCTGGATGAAGGAGGACCCATCGTGTTGAGCAGCAGCGGGGGGGAGCTAATTGGGGACAAAGTAGAAGCAAAATATCAACAGTACAACATATTAAAAATAAATCTGATAAATAATCCTACAACCTGCATGTTGAAAACCTTTGTTACACTTATGACTATAACTCCTTCCAAATGGTGCTTCATCTTTCCAAGCAACGTAACAAAGTATCTCGGAAGTGCAGCTAATGCATCATTTTGACATTTTTATTGTTTAGCCAGCGGGTGTACAGTCTTGTGCTCCTGGAGTAATAAATGTTTACAGTTTGTCCAGTTAATGAATACCCAGGGCTACAGCATGTGTTAATGTGCTTCTATATATTTACTCATAGGGTAGGACATAAAGGTCCCTATTAAGTAGAAAGACAGACTGAAAGGAGCAATCAGTAACCCCCCCAGGAGCCTGTCGAAAGAATTGTTGGGAATGCCAATTGAGGACTGACAGATGATGTGGCAGTGATTCAATGCTGAGTCAGTGACAAGGATAACAACAAGGACACGCTTCACTGACTGCGACAGCGCAGTGCAATTCTGAAATTTTACTACTGTAATGACTTCAACCCAAACAAAATAGTGCACGGAAAAGGGAGAGTGTCAGCCGTGGCTCAGTGGGTAGCTCTCTCTCGCCTCTGAGTCAGAAGGTTGTGGGTTCAAGCCCCGTTCCAGAGGCTTGAGCAGAAACCGCGGGCTGCTACTTCACGTGTCGTCTTTCAGATGAGACATTAACCTGAGGCCCGTCTGCCCTCTCAGGTGGACGTGAAAGCATTACTTCAAAGAAGAGCAGGGGAGTTTTTCCGAGAGTACCGGCCAATATTGATCCTTAAATAAAACAACCAGATTATCACATTTACAAAAGCAAAATACTGCAGATGCTGGAAATCTGAAATAAAAACAGAAAATGCTGGAGACACTCAGCAGGTCAGGCAGCATCTGTGGAGAGAGAAACAGAGTTAACGTTTCAGGTCGATGACCCTTCGCCAGTTCTGACTGGTAGGGAGCCAGCCGTACCGCACATCACAGGCTGGGTCTGACGAAGGGTCATCGACCTGAAATGTTTAACTCTGTTTCTCTCTCCACAGATGCTGCCTGACCTGCTGAGTATTTCTAGCATTTTCTGTTTTTATTTCAGATTGTCACATTGCTGTGGGGCCTTATTGATTATCACATTGCTGTGGGCAAATTTGTTAGATTACAACAGTGACTACATTTCAAAAAGTACATCATTGGCTCTAAAGCGCTTTGGGACATCCTGAGGTCGTGAAATGCTAGTTCTTTCTTAATCAAACAAAATACTGCATTGAAAAACATAAAAAAAAGCACAGCAACAAA
The DNA here is from genome assembly GCA_030390025.1 of Squalus acanthias. Taxonomy (NCBI): domain Eukaryota; kingdom Metazoa; phylum Chordata; class Chondrichthyes; order Squaliformes; family Squalidae; genus Squalus; species Squalus acanthias. The sequence goes on from CM059425.1 coordinate 252,341,124, forward strand.
TAAGGATAATTCATCAAGTATCAGTACATAATAAAAATTTGCTGTGGAAAATAGATAAAGAAATCGTAACCAAAATAAAACGCTAAGTGTAAACAATCCTTCTCCCCCTAAAAACAAATCCCCAAAGTAAAAGGTGATGTTGCAGATTGCTTTGCAAGTACAGTAGACAGACCCAGACTGCTAAAGAGAGTTCAGCTGCATCAGGACTGTGTGAAGAAGCAATTCACAGACTGAGAGCTGTCAAACCCAGCCTATGATGTGTGGTACGGCTGGCTCCCTACCTCATCCAATTATTTACTTGTCCCAAGCAATTCTAGTGCACACAACCACTTCTCATTCAACCTGCCACGCTGAATCCCTGATCTCGGCTTGTGGTTCTGCAGATGTTTCGACAGAACTTTAGTTTGTAATAATCATTTAGGAAAGTAGTTGAAACAAGGCACATGTTGGCAGCTTCCAATGCGCTCATTCACACGAGATAGAAAGAATGGTGGTAATCTGAAATAAGAGAGAGGCTGGAATGCCTGGCAGCTCAATCCACATCTTGAAGATTAAAATAGGTAAAATCGCTTTCACATGGTCCATCTCCGACTAATTTCCACCCCTCCCTTTCTTTGCTCCAGTCCTACACAGGTCCTCTCCCTCACCTCTTTTTCCGCTACATTGATGACTGTATCGGTGTCGCTTCCTGATCTCGCCCCAAACTGGAATATTTTATCAACTTTGCTTCCAATCTCCACCCTTCCCTCGCCTTCACATAGTCCATCTCCGACTATTCCCTTCCCTTCCTCAACTTCTCTATCTCCATTTCTGGGGATAGGCTCTCAACCAATGTCTACTACAAGCCCACTGACCCCCCACAGCTACCTTGAATACATTTCCTCCCACCCCGATTCCTGTATTTGCTGCTCACGGTGCAGTCTCCTCTACACTGGGGAGACCAAACACAGATTGGGTGATCGCTTTGCTGAACACCTCTGTTCAGACTGCAAGCGCATCCCTGAGCTTCCGATCGCTTGTCATTTTAATTCTTCACCCCACTCCCAATCTGACCTCTGTCCTCGGCCTCCTACACTGTTCCAATGAAGCTCACCGGAAGCTCAACAAACAGCGCCTCATCTTTCGATTAGACATTTTACAGCCTTCCGGACTCAACATTGAGTTCAAGAATTTCAGATCATAACCTCTGCCCCCATTTTTTTGGCAGCAGTTGCAATGGTTCTGCTGTTGCTATTTACACCTCCTCTAGACTCATCTTTTTGTTTCTTAACTTGTCCCATTCCCATCCCCTTTTGCCTCGCACCATCATCCCTTTTGTCTTTTAATCTCTTCTGCCTTCCACCCTATCACAGACCTTCCCTTTTGTTCTTTCCTACCCTCCCCCCTTTCCCTGCCTCTGTACTTGCTTAAAACCTGTTACATCTCTAACTTTTGCCAGTTCTGACAAAAGGTCAACAACCTAAAGCGTTGGGATGAATTTTAACCCCCAAAAATGGGTGGGTTGGGGTCGGGTGAGATGTTTTTAAAAATCTCAAACCCGACCCCCAACGCGCCTTCAAGAGGCGGATTGGCAATTTAAATATTTTAATGAGGTTGGCAGCCTCTGAGTTAGCCTGTTTTTTCAGATTTTACAATGGCCGACCGGGTTTCGCAAGCCTCAGGAAACCCGACAGCTCAAGGGAGGCGAGTACAGCTTCGGGGAAAATATAAGTGCCTTTACAGCACTGCTTGTGGGCCAGGAGGAGAAGGAGTGTGCCCCCCCCACACCCGGTCCCCTAAGCTCCCTACCCCCCCATCAGACATAGGAACAGGAGTGGGCCATTCAGCCCCTTGAGCCTGTTCTGACATTCGATGAGATCATGGCTGATTTGTGACCTAACTCCATATACCCGCCTTTGGCCCATATCCCTTAATAGCTTTGGTGAACAAAAAGCTATCAATCTCAGATTTAAAATTAACAATTGATCTAGCATCAATTTGCAGAAAAGAGTTCCAAACTTCTACCACCCTTTGTGTGTAGAAGTGTTTCCTAATTTCACTCCTGAAAGGTCTGGCTCTAATTTTTAGACTAAGCCCCCTAGTCCTAGAATCCCCAACCAGCGGAAATAGTTTCTCTCTATCTACCCTATCTGTGCCCCTTAATATCTTGAAAACTTTGATCAGATCACCCCTTAACCTTCTAAATTCTAGGGAATACAACCCGAATTTGTGTAATCTCTCCTCGTAACTTAACCCTTGAAGCCCTGGTTTCATTTTGGTAAAACTACGCTGCACTCCCTCCAAGGTCAATATATCCATCCTTCTTTTTGATTATTTTCTGTACCTGTTCATGACATTTTAATGATCTATGTACTTGGACCCCCAAGTCTCTTTGGACATCCACTGTTTTTAGCTTTTCACCATTCAGAAAATATCCTGTTCTATCCTTTTTAGGTCCAAAGTGGATGACCTCACATTTGCCACAGTTTTACCCATTCACTTAATCACTTGATATCCCTTTGTAATGTTATGCTTCCATCTACACTGCCTACAATGGCACCTATCTTTGTGTCATCGGCAAATTTGGGTATATGACTTTCTGTGCCATCATCTAAGTCGTTAATAAATATTGTGAATAGTTGAGGCCCCAACACAGATCCCTGCGGGACACCACTAATCACATCCTGCCAATTAGAGTACCTACCCATTATCCCTACTTCCTGTCTCCTGCCGCTCAGCCAATTTCCTAACCAGGTCAATAATTTGTCCTCAATTCCGTGGGCTTCTACCTTAGTTAACAGTCTCTTATGTGGGACTTTATCAAATGTCTTCTGGAAGTCTTTAGTCACCTCCTCAAAAATTTCAGTCAGGTTTGTCAGGCATGACCTACCTTACACAAATCCATGCTGGCTCTCTCTGATCAACTGAAAATTTTTGAGGTGTTCACATCACCCTCTCCTTAATTATAGACTCTAGCAATTTCCAGACCACAGATGTTAAGCATCCATAGACATTCCCCTGTCCGCTACTTTAGTCACCTCTCCCTCCCGTACAAAGACCCCCGGGGTCGGGGATCGGACGCTCCTGGGATCGGACCACACCCGGGGTTGGGGATCAGACACCCCCGGGATCAGACTCCTGATCGGGATCATAACACCCACCCCACACGATCGGAACCCCCTGGGGTTGGACCCCCCCCCCCCTCCCTCTGGTGTTGGTGATCAGACCCTTCCCCAGGGATTACGGATCGTACCCTCCCCCCCAACGCTTCCACTAGCAGCTGGAGGCTTCCTTACCTGCTCCCCGCCTGACTGGAAGCCAAGCCTGTCAATCAAGCTGACTTCCAGGCAGGGATCCTGCTGTAAAAAAAATAGGCACGCCGTGGAGTTAAAACTCGAAAAATTAAAAATAGCTTAACGTATTGGCTAGGCTGCTCCATTAGATGTCAGCCGTGGCTCAGTGGGTAGCACTCTTGCTGTTCAGTCTTGAGAACACAAAATCGAGACTGACACTCACTCCAATGCAGTACTGAGTGAGTGTTTAGGTAATCCCAAATTGCTTTACGTTTTGTAGTATAGTCACTGTAATGTAGGAAATACAGCAGCCAATTTATGCACGGCAAGCTCCCACAAACAGCAATGAGATAATTTTAGTGATGTTGATTGAGGGATAAATATTGGCCCAGACACCGGGGAGAACTCCCCTGCTCTTCTTTGAAATAGTGCCATGGGATCGCTTACACCCACCTGGGAGGGCAGACGGGGCCTCGGTTTAACGTCTCATCTTAAAGACGGCACCTCCGATAGTGCAGCACTCCCTCAGTACTGCACTGGGAGTGTCAGCCTAGCTTTCTGTGCTCAAGTCCCTGGAGTGGGGACTTTGAACCCACAATCTTCTGACTCAGAGCCGATCGTGCTACCCACTGAGCCACAGCTGATACCTTTTCTTGAGTCCAACGTGGGACCTTCCTGATAATATATGCATCAGCTACTCACTGGCCAATATCGCTGAGGCATGGAGTGGGGGAAGCAATGTGCCCTGGCATTTCAATGCTGACTACAGGATGAAGATGCACTGGAAAATGTTCTGAATTCCAATTCAACATATTTGTACGCTCTCCCACCGAATAAAACATTAATTCTGGGTCTGTAGTGTTAAAAACCGCCATTAAAATCTCTCTTATCAGCTGGAGACGTGAGGATCTATAGGGAGACAGGGACAATAGCAGGTCCATTCACGCTTGACTAAGAGAAAAAAATAGGTCAGGCTATTATATCCCATTTTCCTGAATTTCAGAGAGCTGTCAGTGTACAATTACTGCGCGATTGACATCTCCAGAACTCTGAGAAGCTCAACGAAAGCTTGTGACAGGAATGATGCAGAAGGAAAAGGTGAATGAAATGCACGCCAAGCCATTCATCGCTAATGCCAGGCGTTAGATAGCGAGTGAACCGATACAGCGACCACTCGAAGAGCAGCTCGATGTTCGGCCTGGGTGACCTGTGATGTACAATGCTCACGGGTTTTTGTTCGCAGGCCAGACATCTTGAGGCAGTCGCTGGCCTGATGAAGCTATCCCTACAACTGCCACGGCTCGGCTGGGAGCCCATGAATATTAAAGCTATTCATAAGCGTGTTCTTTGTTTTGAAGTCAGCCCAAAGAAATATATGAGATTCTGATAACCCGCACAGCACTTATAGGAAATAAAAGGCATCGACCAGACATTCAATTATGTCAAAGTAAAATTTGTGCATTAAAATGATTTATAGTGAAAGGGACAAATTAAATTTAGGTGGAATGGCTGTATTTCCAATAAATTCACTGTGTTGGTCTACAAAGCAGACTGCTCTCATTTGGACAGATGCCAGCTAAAGTGTATCCCAAATTCAACAACAGCATCATCAACAACAACTTGTAGTTATATAGCGTCTTTAGCGTTGTACCAAGGCGCCTCACAGGAGCGTTCTCAAAACAAAATTTGACACCGAGCCACATAAGGAGATATTAGGGCAGATGTCAAAGAGGTAGGATTTAAGGAGCGTCTTAAAGGAGGAGAGCGAGGCGGAGAGGTTCAGGGAGGGAATTCCAGAGCTTAGGTCCTCGGCAGCTGAAGGCACGGCCACCAATGGTGGAGCGATTAAAATCAGGGATGCTCAAGAGGCCAGAATTAGAGGAACGCAGAGCTCTCCAGGGGAGGGGGGGGGGGGGGCCGGGGGGGGGGGGTGCTGGAGGAGGTTACAGAGATAGGGAGGGGCGAGGCCATGGAGGGATTGGGGAAAACAAGGATGAGGATTTAAAAATTGTGTCACAACAACAACTTGCATTTATACAGCGCCTTTAACGTAGCGAAACGTCCCAAGGCACTTGACAGGAATGTAATTAGACAAAAATTGATACTGAGACATTAGGACAGGTGAGATAGGTTTTAAGCGGCGTCTTAAAAGGAGAGAGAGGTGGAGAGGCGGAGATTTTAGGGAGAGAATTCCAAAGCTTGAATTCCAAAGCTTTGGGCCTAGATGGCTGAAGGCAATGCCGCCAATGGCAGGGTCCAGTTGCGGCTGTAAGCAACATGAAATCCTGAAGGAAATGTCCCGTTCATTGTTCATACAGCCAGTTTGGTCCGATGGCTTTTCTGTAGGTTTCTTTGGCGACACAAACGTCACTGATGGCAGCGTAGCTCTAAGAAGTAATTGCACTCGTAGAGCACCTCACTGCATTGCCAAAACATCTCACAGCTCTTCACCCAGTGAATTACTGTGTCAGAGCGCAGTGACCGTTGTTAGGTAGTCCAACGCGGCAGCCAGTCTGCACCAGCATTGTCCCATAAACAGCAATGAGATGAATGAGCAGTTGATCTGTATTTTTTTTTGGTGTGGCTTTTGTTGAGGGAAGTTTGTTGACAAGGACACCCGGAGATCGCACAAGAATGAAAACTTGCATTTCTATAGCACCTCATACGACCTTAGGACCTCCCAAAGTGCTTTACAGCCAACGAAGCACTTTTGGAGTGCAGTCGCTGTTGTAACGTGGGAAACACGGCAGCCAATTTGCGCACAGCAAGGTCCCACAAACAGCAACGTGATAATGACCAGATAATCTGCTTTAGTGATCTTGGCTGAGGATAATTATTGGCCAGGACACGAGGTAGAACTCCCCTGCTCTTCTTCGAAATAGTGCCAGGGGGGTCTTTTGTGTCCACCCGAGAGAGCCGACGGGGCCTCGGCTTAACGCCTCACCTGAAAGACGGCACCTCAGACAGTGCAGTACTCCCTCAGTGCGGCAACTGGAGGGACAGCCCGGATTTTGTGCTCACGTCTCTGGAATCCTGCGGCCGCTGGAAAGCTGGGGAAGGGTCATGTCGACGTGAGACTTTAACTTTCTTTTGCCTCTCTCCACAGATACTGCCTGATCCGCTTCTTTTTTTTTTTAACACCAGGAGATTTCCCAGCTCTTTTTGGAATAAATGCCAAGGGATTTAAAAAATGCGTCTGAACAGGCAAATAGGATCTTGGATTTAACATTTCATCCAAAGGTCAGCACCTCCATCAATGCAGCCATGGATTACAAGCTCATCCCACCCCTGGTGTGACAATTGAACCGTACAATCTTCTGACCTAGGCATGAGAGTACGACCAACTGAGCCAAGCAGACACACTGATAGTTAGGATGTAAAACACCACAAACTCCAGAATAGAACGCTTCTTTCCTGTTTGATTGTGCAATTCATAAAGGTTCCATTTTAAAGAATATGAGGGGTATGCTCCTCCGTGGAGCAACATTCCAGTGAGAGCCGGACTTCTGCCCGATCCTCCACTTTTGGCCCCGGCCCTGACCCATTTTCCTCGATTGAAGGCTCATTATATATGTACGGTGGGCTCCTGGTCTCTTGTGCATCCCTGATTTTAATCACCCCACCATTGGCGGCTGTGCTTTCAGCTGCCTGTGCCCTGAACTCTGGAATTCCTTCCCTCAACCTCTCCACCTCTCTATTTAAGACGCTCCTTAAAACCTACCTCTTTGACAAAGCTTTTGGTCATCTGTTCAGCTGTTCTAACGTGGCTCAGTCGCACATTTTGTTTGATAACGCTCCTGTGAAGCACCTTGGGATGTTTTACGCCGTTAAGGGCACTATTATAAATGTTAGAAGTCGCACAACACCTGTGATAAAGGGCAGTTAGAAAGATTAACTGTAGTCACCTGGCTGTGTTCTCTGACTATATATGCTGTGCCTATATGCATCTCTTCACTTCACCTGACGAAGGAGCAGCGCTCCGAAAGCTTGTGATTTCAAATAAAGCTGTTGGACTATAACCTGGTGTTGTGCGACTTCTCACATTTGTCCACCCCAGTCCAACACCGGCATCTCCACATCATATATAAATGTTGTTATTGTCGTTGTTCCTGGCGAGATTCCTGCCATCAAGGTGAAGTCCACCAGTGCGAAGGCAGAGAATCTCGGTGGTGCCGCCGCGGGCACGCCTCGGCGGGACCAGAAGGGGCGGCGAGGGACCGGCAAGGAACAGAAGCACGCCGAAGACTCAGAAGGAAGGTCTCGGCTGAGATTGAGGCCTTCGGTGCGCGAGCCTTTTGGGGCCAACTGGAGGGAGAGGAGCCCCTTTCCCTCCAATGGGGGATCTTGTCGGCCTTCACCAGGAGTTCCCGGAGCTTACCGCCACTCTCTGTCGCTCTCCATCTCCCATTTCATGGAGGTAGGGGCATGTTTATTAAATTATGAATGAGCTTGACCTCGCAGATGGAGATTGCACTGCTACCTTCCTTCTATACTTTTGCTTTGTCACACGGGCAAAGCAACAGGAAAGACTGAACAGGCTGGGGCTCTTTTCTCCAGGAAAGAGAAGACTGAGGGGGTGACCTGATAGAGGTCTTTAAAATTATAATAGGGTGGACATAGAGAAGATGTTTCCGTTTGTGGGGGAGTTCAAAATCCAGGGGCCATAAATATAAAATAACAACAGAAAATGCTGAAAACACTCAGCAGGTCAGGCAGCATCCGTGGAGCGAGAACAACAGAGTTAACGTTTCAGGTCGATGCCGATGAAACGTTAACTCTGTTTCTCTCTCCACGGATGCTGCCTGACCTGCTGAGTATTTCCAGCATTTTCTGTTGTTATTTCAGATTTCCAGCATCCGCAGTATTTTGCTTCTGTATGGTCATAAATATAAGATAGTCACTAATAAATCCGTTGAGGAATTCAGGAGAAACTTCTTTGCCCAGAGAATGGTTAGAATGTGGAAATGCTACCACAGGGAGTAGTTGAGGCGATTAGCGTAGATTCATTCAAGGGGAAGCTGGATATGTACATGAAGAAGAAAGGAAGAGAACAACATAAGAAATAGGAGCAGGAGTCGGCCATTCGGCCCCTCGAGCCTGCTCCGCCATTCAATAAGATCATGGCTGATCTTCGACCTCACCTTCAATATGCTGATAGGGTGAGATGAAGGAGGGTGGGAGGAGGCTCTTGTGGAGCATAAACACCGGCACAAAGCAGTTGGGCCGAACGGCCTGTTTCTGTGCTGTAAGTTCTAGTCATTCTATGTAATCCTATGAAACAGCATAAGATCTCGCCCTCCTGAAGGTTTAAGCTCAGTGGGTTGGGATGGCAGTATTGGTTGGTACAGCGAGACTCTGAGCCCCTGGGTTAGGAAGGAGATAATCCACCCAGGGTTCCAGCCTGGATCAGTACCCACCCCAACGCCCTCTGGGAATGCTTGTGTGTGTGAAGTGCAGTTTACGGGACGCGATGGGACTTGGCCGCGGTACCTTCGGCGGTTGGCTGGCCTGCTGGCGTTCGCTGTCGCGACTCATGCCTGAAAAAAATGGTCACTTGGAATCATAATCTTGCAGGAAGTCGATGCCTTCAGAAGAGGAAAAATTGCTGAGAGAGAAAAGTTGGTGATAAAAAAAAATTAAAGAGTCTGGCTCTGTCTTCATCTGACCTCAATTCGTGAAGGATTTAAAAAGTAGTAGCGTCGTACTAAAAATAGCAAGCAGCGGGGTACAGAGGTTTTAAAATATCTGCGGAAACTGGGAAGAAGATTAAAAAATATAAAACTTAATTTAAAACCGCTGAAAGGTAATCTCTGATGGAAAGAGGAAATTGGAAAAAAAAATTGCAAGGGCTAGTGAAGGAAATTAAGGAAAGGATTTTGGATAGGTTTGTAATAGTCAAAGAACAAATAGATCCATTCAGAGATAAAGCATGAAATAATGGGTAGGACAAAGCCAAAATTGTACAGGGTGTTAAAAGGAAGACTTGCATTTCTATCGTGCCTTTCACCACCTCAGGACGTCCCAAAGCGCTTTACAGCCAATGAAGTACTTCTGAAGTGTAGTCACTGTTGTACTGTCGCAAACGTGGCAGCCAATTTGTACACAGCAAGCTCCCACGAGCAGCAATGAGATAATGACCAGATAATGTCAGCTGTGGCTCAGTGGGTAGCACACTCGCCTCTGAGTCCGAAGGTTGTGGGTTCATAGAAACATAAACATAGAAACATAGAAGATAGGAGCAGGAGTAGGCCATTCGGTCCCTCGAGCCTGCTCCGCCATTCGATGAGATCATGGCTGATCATCCAAATTCAGTCCCCTGTCCCTGCCTTCTCCCCATATCTCTTGATACCTTTAGCCTTAAGAAATATATCTAACTCCTTCTTGAATATATTTAATGAATTGGCCTCAACTGCCTTCTGTGGTAGAGAATTCCACAGGTTCACCACTCTCTGGGTGAAGAAATTCCTCCTCATCTCAGTCCTAAATGGCTTACCCCTTATCTTTAGACTGTGACCCCTGGTTCTGGACTCCCCCGCCATCGGGAACATCCTTCCTGCATCTAGTCTGTCTAGTCCTGTTAGAATTTTATAATTTTCAATGAGATCTCCTCTCATTCTTCTAAACTCCAGCAAGTATAAGCCCAATCGACCCAATCTCTCCTCGTACATCATTCCTGCCATCCCGGGTATCAGTCTGGTGAATCTTCGCTGCACACCCTCCATGGCAAGAACATCCTTCCTCAGATAAGTTCACTCCAGGGACTTGCGCACATAAAGCTAGGCTGTCACTCCAGTGCGGTGCTGAGGGAGCGCTGCACTGTCGGAGGTGGCGTCTTCCGGATGAGACGTTAAACCGAGGCCCCGTCTGCTCTCTCAGGGGGATGTAAAAGATCCCACGGCACTATTTCGAAGAAGAGCAGGGGAGTTACCCCTGGTGTCCTGGCCAATATTTCTCCCTCAACCAACATAACAAAAACACATTATCTGCTCATTTTCACATTGCTGTTTGTGGGAGCTTGCTGTGCGCAAATTGGCTGCCGCGTTTCCCACATTACAACAGTGACTACACTCCAAAAGCACTTCATTGGCTGTAAAGCGCTTTGAGACGTCCGATGGTCATGAAAGGCGCTGCATAAATGCAAGTATTTCTTTCTTCTTTAATTTTTTTTAATGTTGGTTAACGGATAAATGTTGGCCAGGACACCGGGGATAACTCCCCTGCTCTTCTTCAAAATAGTGTCGTGGGATTTTTTTACGTCCACCTGAGAGAACAGCCGGGGCCTCGGTTTAGTGTCTTCGGTGAAAAGTAGCACCTCCGAAAGAGCAGCCCTCCCTCAGCACCGCACTGGAGTGTCAGCCTGGATTTTGTGCTCAAGTCTCCGGAGTGAGAAATGAACCCACAACCTTCCGACTCCGAGGCGAGAGTGCTACCCACTGAGCCACAGCTAACATTATGTACATACAGATATATTAATAATTCAATTTGCATTTTCAAAGCGTTATATTATAGATCCTGTAACACTGTGCATGCTGCTGGGGTGCTGAATAATTACTGATGAAAAATAAATAATTCATCATTCCGTTAAAACTGATTTCAAAAGTTACCAAGAAAAAGTCTTGAATTCCATTTTATTTTCCTAAGTGAAGGGCTGAAAATAGATACAAATCACTGGGGTCCTCTCAGCTCTGAACAGTCGGGAGATATTCTCTTTCATGTTGACAAGAACTTGTGATATAGGGTGCAGTCTCCAACTTTTCAAACTAAGTGACTTACTCCCAAATCTAATCTTACACAACTGTTTTGCTCAGTGCAATTAATTGAGCGACAAATACAGACGACTGCAGGTGGATAACTAGTTCACCCATTCTTTTGTGTCGTGACGTCACAAGTCCCGGCCACAATGGAGATGATTGGGTAATTCCCCCGTCAATCACGCCTAGAGACCGCACCGCTGTAAGTGACTGGGATTGACTTTTATGCACAGAATTTGCATTACGTAACTATCCTCCACTGACTGCGTTTTGCTGGGGAAAGAATCCTGCTGTACTCGGGAGACTGTTTGCTGTAGTTCATGAGTTTGTTGTAGAGACTCTGGGCTGAATTCTGCCGGCGCTCAGGGGGCAGGTTCGGAGGCGGGTTCCGCTGTCAAAATAGCAAAGATTGACAACGGGTAGGGAACCCGCTGTCAACCCGCCTCCACGCGAGTCTCCCAGGTGTCAGGTCTGTCGGCGCTGAACAGACCCGACACCAAGCGGCGGGGGAGGCAATTCACATCATTAAATGGGTTGTTAACATCCCAAGTAACTGTTATTTTAAGCCTACATTTCAATTGTACGTGCTCCCCCACGGGTTACCCGCTGCTCGGGGAACACGTTAGCTCAGCATGTTGCGAGTGGATTCAGCACTGAATTATCTCATGACCTGACAGCTGCCAAAGTTGTATAAAAGATCCCATGTTACAGCTGTTCACTTTCAAAGCTCAGAAACTGTTGCTTATTGCATTTGGAAGACATATTGAGCTTTCTGCAGCTTGCAAGTGTTTGGAGCCAACTCTCTATCCAGTGCCACCACATTGGAACAACCTCTCACCATAGATCGCTTCTGTCATCTCAACCTCACCTGCCATCTATTACATCAGCATCTGTGCCCTTGAAAATATCTCACCTTGGTCCTCAGAATCCCACCACGGTCAGCCCCAACACCAGCAGCACTGGGCACACCAGCAAGACAACAACAACACCAACCTTCTCCGCAATCAACTGATGCTGCACAGGACAGAGGGCATCAGCACCCAACCACACTGCTGCCCGGGAGGCATGGGATGGTCTCACCATGACCAGATTTACTTCACTTGATGTTGTACACCCTGGCTGCCACATGATGCACCAGGTTGGCACCACCCTACAACAACACCATAAAGCATCCCTACAATGTCCAAGCCATTCCTTTCACACTCGTCACCATTGCAGGGGGTACCGTTATGTCTCACCATTCACTGCAACTCACTAACCCACTTCCATAGGTGCACACAAATCTGTCCAAGAATGCAAAGTGCTGAAAATAAAGGTTTCAATGTTTGACAGCACATTACCAGAAACTTCACATGAACATTGGCTAAACCACCCAAGTGCCTACCCTTGTGTGTTGTTAGTTGGTATGCTTGCAGTAGGATGAGGGTGAGTGTAAGGGGTGGCTTGTGAGATGGGGAAGTGATAATGTAGATAGAGAGAAAGGGATGGGTGGAGGTGCAAGGTAAGTTGATGTGAGTAAGGATGTGCAGGAGTAGGGTAGGGAAGGCAGAGTGATGGGGATGTGATGAGAGGCACAGCAGGATGAGGTTAAGTGTGGCTTTGTACTAACGTTTCATGATCTACTGAGATCACTGAAACATTTGCTGCACCCAGGTCCTCCTGACGACATCCCTGCTTGTGTCCTCCTCTGCAATGTGCAACCAGACTGTGTTGATCTCCTGGAGAGGTCTCTTCCATCCATGGGAAGGGGAGAGGACCTCTTTGTGTGCTGTGACTCCCTCCATAAGCATATGGAGGGAGTCATGGGAGAGCCTGGGTGCAGCCCTGCACCTCTGTGCAGTGATTGTCAGTGTTTGCAGCACCTCATTGCTGTAGAACACTGACAGAACAATTGTCAAAATCAATTTGGACATGGTCCCTTTAAGGAAACTGGCCTGGCACCCCGCAGGCGGAGGCCAGAGGGGGCAGGTGCTGGCAGGCGGCCCAAAACAAAATGGCCGCCTGGCACCTACCCTTGAATTATCACCGCCCCTGGCCGCAAGAACGCCCTCCTGACCCAGTCGGACATCGCGCACAGCGCTAGGGTCAGGTGGCGCGAGCTAAGTTTGTGGCCGGGGTGCAAGAGGGGCGCTGCGCACGGCGATTACGTTATCGCCCGAGGCGCAGCGCCAGCGGGGCGCTACCGGCTACCGCCGCCGCTAACCTCCTGCTGAATTTCGCGGGAGGCGTTAGCGGCGCCGCGCCCGGGTGCTGGTTGCTTTGCGCCCCGTTAGAGCCTCAAAGCAACCAAATTTTTCCCCGAGTTTCCCATTGCCATCCAGGTGGATTTGAAAAGAAGTCTGTAAGAGATAAGCTCAGACACAGCAAAGTCCACAGTTTGAATTTTCCTCTATTCAAAAAGGTCCACAACCTTTACTTCAAGCGGGGCTGGAGTACAAAGGGGAGGAAATGATGCTTCAATTGTACAGAGCCTTGGTCAGTCCCCACCTGGAGTACTGCGTTCAGTTCTGGACACTGCACCTCGGGAAGGGTATATTGGTCTTGGAGGGACACAGCCCAGATTCACTAGAATGATACTGGGGCTTAATGGGTTAAATTATGAGGCCAGGTTGCATAAACTTGGCTTGCAGTCCCTTGAGTATAGGAGACTGATGAGCAAGGTGTTTAAAATGACCAAAGGATTCGATCGGGTAGATACGGAGAAACTAGTTCCTCTGGTTGGGGGAATCCAGAACAAGGGGACATAAACTTAAAATTAGAGCTAGGCCGTTCAGGAGTGAAATCAGGAGGCACTTCTTTACACAAAGGGTGGCAGAAATCTGGAACTTTCTTCACCAAACGGCTGTGGATCTTTCAAGAATGAGATCAATAGATTTTTGTTGGGTAAGGGTATCAGGGGATATGGAGCAGAGGTGGGAAAATGGAGTTGAGGCACAGATCAGCCATGATCTAACTGTGATGCGGAGATGCCGGTGTTCCTTTTGTATTCCTTTACTTCACCTGACGAAGGAGCAGCGCTCCAAAAGCTTGTGATTTCAAATAAAACTGTTGGACTATAACCTGGTGTTGTGCGACTTCTCACTTATGATCTAACTGAATGGCAGAGCAGGTTGGAGATGCTGAATGGCCTCCCCCTGTTCCTACATTCCTTTGCCGCAATGGCGGTGGATCTTCTAACATGGCAGAACTTCCTCCGACCCTTTACTTGTACACCTCACGCTGGCTGATTTCCTGGGGTTGGTGTAATATTAATAATTAATATGGGCACCAAGGCATTTACAATACTGCTGAGGCGCTTGTCTCAGCTCAGGGGCGGGGAGGGAAATTGTTGCAGTCTCTCGTGGCAGGGCCACTGGTGGGAGTTGAATATCCATCATTTTTTCCCATAATTTGTAGGTGCTCGCTGACCGACATTAAATCCCGTTCCACCAATGCCTCGGTTTTATGAAGAGAAACTTGGGCTCTTCAGCCTTGAAAGGAAGTAATTGAAACAGGGCCTTAGATGTAAGATCACAGAATGATGCAGCAGGGAAGGAGGCCATTCGGCCCATCGTGCCTGAGCCAGATAGTAAATGGTATATCCAGAACATCATCTCAAGGGGTGCCATCAAAGTTGGAGGAGGTGGAACGGGCTCTAACAAGTGCAATCCTAATTTAGGACTGATTTTGGACAGTTTTGCAGGCAAAGAACAATCACCAGATAATGCTTTATAAAACACTAGTTCGGCCCCAGCTGGAGTATTGTGTCCAATTCTGGGCACCACACCTTAGGAAGGATGTCAAGGGCTTGGAGAGGGTACAGAATATATAACGGGAAATAAGGAAATGGCAGACCAACTAAATGCATACTTTGGGTCAGTCTTTACGAAGGAAGACACAAAAAACCTCCCTGGGATATCGGGAAAAATAGGGACATTGGCAAAGGAGGAACTGACGCAAATCAATATCTCTAAGGATATGGTGTTAAGGAAGCTAAAGGGATTGAAGGCGGACAAATCCCCAGGGCCTGATAACATGCATCCTAGGGTACTGAAGGAGGTGGCCCTAGAGATAGCGGATGCACTAAGTATGATTTTTCAGAATTCATTAGACTCGGGAACAGTGCCCATGGATTGGAGGGTAGCTAACGTTACCCCACTATTCAAAAAGGGGGGTAGGGAAAAAGCAGGTAATTACAGACCTGTAAGCCTTACATCAGTTGTGGGCAAAATGCTGGAGTCCATCATTAAGGATGAAATAGCGGAGCACTTAGCAAATGGGGACAGGATAGGATAGAGTCAACATGGATTTACAAAGGGTAAATCGTGCTTGACTAATCTATTGGAATTTTTTGAGGGAGTAACTGGTAAAATAGATGGGGGAGAGCCAGTAGATGTGGTGTACCTGGACTTCCAAAAGGCCTTCGACAAGGTCCCACATAAAAGATAAGCATGGAAAATTGAAGCTCATGGGATAAAGGGGAAAGTATTGACGTGGATAGAGAACTGGCTGTCAGATAGAAAACAGAGAGTTGGAATAAACGGCTCATTTTCTGAATGGCAGGCAGTAACAAGTGGGGTACCACAGGGATCTGTCCTGGGTCCCCAGCTGTTCACAATTTACATTAATGACCTGGATCAGGGAGTCGGATGCAGCATTTCCAAATTTGCAGACGACACTAAACTAGGAGGGGGGGTGGGCTCAGAGGAGGAGACCAGGAAGCTCCAGAGCGATTTGGACAGACTGGGTGATTGGGCGGATAAATGGCAGACGCACTATAATGTGGACAAGTGCGAAGTTATCCACCTTGGGTGCAGGAACGGGAGGGCAAATTATTATTTAAATGGCAATAAATTGGGAGAGGGGGAAGTACAGAGAGACCTGGGTGTTCTTGTACACCAGTCACTGAAGGCGAGCATGCAGGTGCAACAGGCGGTCAAGAAGGCAAACGGTATGCTGGCCTTCATAGCAAAAGGGTTGGAATACAGGAACAGGGATACCTTGCTGCAGCTGTACAGGGCACTGGTGAGACCACACCTCGAGTACTGTGTACAGTTTTGGTCGCCTCATCTGAGGAAAGATGTTCTTGCCATGGAGGGGGTGCAGCGGCGATTCACCAGGCTGATACCAGGAATGGCGGGATTGACCTATGAGGAGAGACTATGTAGTTTAGGGATGTACACACTGGAGTTTAGAAGATTGAGAGGGGACCTCATAGAAGTGTATAAAATTCTGACAGGTCTAGACAGACTAGATGCAGAAGGAATGTTTCCCTTGGCGGGTGAGAACAGAACTAGAGGACATAATTTAAGGATAAGGGCTAAACCATTTAGGACAGAAATGAGGGGGAATTTCTTCACTCAGAGGGTGGTGAACCTGTGGAACTCATTGCCACAGAGGGCAGTGTACGCCAGCTCATTAAATATATTTAAGAGGGAATTAGATATATTTCTACAGGCAAAAGGGATTAAGGGTTACGGAGAGAAGGCGGGGACGGGATACTGAATTGGAGGATCAGCCATGATCTCATTAAATGGCGGAGCAGGCTCGAAGGGCCGGATGGCCTACTCCTGCTCCTATCTTCTATGTAATCTATGTAATCTATGTAGAAGAGATTTACTAGAATGGTTCCAGGGATGAGGGATTAAAATTACGTGGATAGACTGGAGAAGCTGGGGTTGTTCTCCTTGGAGCAGAGATGGCTAAGAGGAGATTTGATAGAGGTGTTCAAAATCATGAAGGATTTAGATAGAGTAAATAAAGAGAAAGTGGTTCCAGTGGCTGAAGGGTCAATAAACAGAGGGCACAGATTTAAGGTGATTGGCAAAAGAACCAGAGGTGACATGAGGAAAAACTTTTTTATGCAATGAGTGGTTAGGATTTGGAATGCACTGGGTGGTGGATACAGATTCAATAGTAGCCTTCAAAAGGGAATTGGATAAATACTTGAAGGAGAAAAAATTGCAGGGCTATGGGGAAAGAGCGGGGGAGTGGGACTAACCGGATTGCTCTTCGAAAGAGCCGACACAGACTCGATGGGCCGAACGGCCTCTTTCTGTGCTGTACTATTCTATGATTCTACCAGTCAGAACGGACTACTGGATGAGGTGGTGCAGATAAATAACTTGGTCGTTTAAGAGAGAGTCCCCTTCTGTCATGGCAGTGGAGGAGGGGGGGAGGGGCGAGGGCAGGGCCTGGAGGGTGTTTGTTTCCCAATGGTCGAACTAAGACAGGCCATAATCAGCTCGCTCATCCACGATTATCTACAGATTCAATGTGAGCGGATACAGGTCCCAGAGGTTCGACAGGTACTGTGGTTCATGTACACGTAGGGGCATGATTTCCTCAATGCGCCACATATAATGGAAATCTTAAGTCCCTTCGAAAAACATAAGATTGATGAAATCAGTACACATAGCGCACGGAGGGAATCTCCCTCCACAGATGCCATCCAAGTTGCTCTTCGTATATTTGTTTGTATGCTCTTATGTTTTCATGTTTGTATTAAAAAACGTTATTAAATATAGCTTCTGCTTCCTATGGTTTTCTTTAGGTGGATTCCAATATCTCAATTCCGTGTAATGATATTTTCAAAAGGGCATTAACTTGCAATGTCAGATTACTGTGGTAGCACCACAGAACAGCCCGCAGTAGATTATAGCAAAGTTATAGGTGCTGTGCACATTTCATGTTTCACAAGACAGTAAACCTAAACAAAAGGATAAATCTAAAACCTCAGGAATGAAGGTCACACAAGACAGTTTTCTTTATGCTGAAGGGCAGTGTCTTTGTAAGAACCTCAAAACATACTGAAAGAGAAAAGGTCCATTCACCTCACAGGCTAAGAAAGAATTTGCATTTATATAGCCCCTTTCACGACCTCAGGATGTCCCACAATGCTTTACAGCCAATGAAGTACTATTTTTGAAGTGCAGTCGCTGTTGTAATGTAGGAAACGCAGCAGCCAATTTGCGCACAGCAAGCTCCCACAAACAGCAATGTGATAAATGACCACATAATTTGTTTTTTTTTAAAAGTGATGTTGGTTGAGGGATAAATATTCGTTGGAATATGTATTGCTGGCTCATTTCTGAGCACCATTCCACCACCACCTCCAAGTTCCCCTCCAAGTCACACACCACCCTGACTTAGAAGTTTATCGTCGTTCCTTCATCGTCGCTGGGTCAAAATCCTGGAACTCCCTCCCTAACAGCACTGTGGGAGTACCTTCACCACACGGAATGCAGCGGTTCAAGAAGATGGCTCACCACCACCTTCTCAAGGGCAATTAGGGGTGGGCAATAAATGCTGGCCCCTTGCCAGCGATGCCCAGATCCCATAAAACAAATTTTAAAAAAATTCAGTCTCTGGAGACAGGTGGCCAGCGAGAGGTACAAGCTCCAAATATCCTCTGCAAAAGATATTTCCCTGATGAGGGAAGGCAATTGAGGAAAGTTCCTGGTCTCCATTTCAACTCCTATTTCTTATGTTCAACCTTACAACCAAAATACTCAACTCTGACCAGTCGCGTTGCACAGATGATGGATAAATGCGAGGTGTCAAAAACAGGAAGGTAGATTATTATCTGAATGGCAATAGATTGGGAGAAGGGGAAGTGCAACGAGACCTGGGTGTCCTTGTGCACCAGTCGCTGAAGGTAAGCATGCAGGTGCAGCAGGCGGTTAAGAAGGCAAATGGTATGTTGGCCTTCGTAGTTTGAGTACAGTAACAAGGATGTCTTGCTGCAGTTGTACAGGGCCTTGGTGAGACCACACCTTGAGTATTGTGTGCAGTTTTGGTCGCCTTATCTGAGGAAGGATGTTCTTGCTATGGAGGGAGTGCAGCGAAGATTCACCAGGCTGATACCCGGGATGGCAGGAATGACGTATGAGGAGAGATTGGGTCGATTAGGCTTATACTCACTGGAGTTTAGAAGAATGAGAGGGGATCTCATCGAAACATATAAAATTCTAACAGGACTAGACAGACTAGATGCAGGAAGAATGTTCCCGATGGCGGGGGAGTCCAGAACCAGGGGTCACAGTCTAAGGATGAGGGGTAAGCCATTTCGGACTGAGATGAGGAGGAATTTCTTCACCCAGAGAGTGGTGAACCTGTGGAATTCTCTACCACAGAAGGCAGTCGAGGCCAATTCATTAAATATATTCAAGAAGGAGTTAGATATATTTCTTAAGGCTAAAGGGATCAAGGGATATGGGGAGAAAGCAGGGACAGGGTACTGAATTTGGATGATCAGCCATGATCGCATTGAATGGCGGAGCAGGCTCGAGGGGCTGAATGGCCTACTCCTGCTCCTATCTTCTATGTTTCTATGTTTCTATGATGAATCCTTTGCTCGCCCCAATACGGGAGCCACTGGGGTAGATTGTCCACTTCACAGCACGGGCGATAATCGAGTAGAGTGGCTCGCCCGCCCTTTGTAGATTCTGCCTGATTTTCATTCCAGTGATTTCAAAAGCAGGCGATCGTGGAATGATACAGCACCGACCCATTCGGCCCATCGTGTCTGTGCCGGCTCTTTGAATGCGCTGTCTGATTAGTCCCACTCGCCCTGCTCTTTCCCCAGAGTCAATGTTCCCTTTAAGATGCGCGGCTGTGCAGCGCTCCAGTGAACCCGTGCAGCCGGCTTTTCAGTGCAAAAAAAACCACGCCTGTGCGGTATTTTGAAGGGGCTGCGCGGCGCCAAAATAATTACGGGGAACATTGCCCATCCCCCCTGCAAATCTTTCCTTCACCGCCCTTTCAGACGGTGCATTCCAGATCATGACAACTCGCTGCGTAAAAAAATAAATCTCTCCTCATTTTCCCCTCTGGTTCTTTTGCCAATTATCTTCACTCTGTTGTGCCAGATTACCCACCAGGCAGTGAAGATGAAAATCTGCCCCATTTTATTCTGTAGGGTATTTGACCATTTCTGTTGATGGTTGCCCTGACAACATTCAATCCCATTCATAACCAGATGGCTACCCCACATTTTTAACTGTGCTCATGCAACAGTAACCATTTTTTTTGGTTTCGTTTTAATACGTCCAGTGCTCTATGCTTGCGCGCCAAAGGGACAGGGAACCTTCTCTCTGGTGACACTTGCGGCTTGTTCATTCTGTACTCAGTTCTGAAAACATCGGATATGTTCAATCTATTTTTCCCTCCATTTTCGCGTGCATTACGCACTTCCTCCCAGTAACACTTAAGATAGTAATTGGCTGCGGTTATAGCGCAGTCCCAGTCGGAGACCGCAGTTCAGAGTGGCCGGAGCTGAGGTACATTGCCAGCTGTGACTCAGGCTTTGGTCACCGGGGGCGGGGAGCTCAGTGCACACGTACGTTCCGATGTTTGTGCACATCTTCGTTCCCAACTGCTACATTTTTAATGTGCTGAGTGTCCGTTTATAGAGTCATAGAGTTATACAGCACAGAAAGAGGCCCTTCGGCCCATCGTGTCCACGCCGGCCATCAAGCCCTGTCTATTATAATCCCATTTTCCAGCACTTGGTCGGTAGCCTTGTATGCTATGGCGTTTCAAGTGCTCATCTAAATGTTTCTTGAATGTTGTGAGGGTTCCTGCCTCTACCACCCTTTCAGGCAGTGAGTTCCAGATTCCAACCACCCTCTGGGTGAAAAAGTTTTTCCTCAAATCCCCTCTAAACCTCCTGCCCCTTACCTTGAAACTATGCCCCCTGGTTATTGACCCCTGCACTAAGGGGAAAAGTTCCTTTCTATCTACCCTATCTATGCCCCTCATAATTTTGTACACCTCAATCAGGTCCCCCCTCAGCCTTCTCTGCTCTAAGGAAAACAACCCCAGCCTGTCCAGTCTCTCTTCATAGCTGAAGCGCTCCAGCCCAGGTAACATCCTGGTGAATCTCGTCTGCACCCTCTCCAATGCAATCACATCCTTCCTATAGTGTGGCGACCAGAACTGCACACAGTATTCCAGCTGTGACCTAACTAGCGTTTTGTACAGCTCCATCATAAACCTCCCTGCTCTTATATTCTATGCCTCGGCTAATGAAGGCAAGTATCCCAGATGCCTTCTTTCCTCACAGCGCTGATGCGATTCTGCTGTCAGTTTATAACGTACCCAGGAGACCTGACAGACCACTTCAACACTTCTTCAACCTGGCTTGGCCCTGCACGGAGAGTTATATTTTTTGCGCAGCACCGTGCCTACATGGTGCGAGGCTGCCTCATGCTTTAATCAATCCCAGCAAAGGGTTCCGCATCTAATCGAAAGAAAGAAAGATTTGGATTTACAGAGTGCCTTTCACGACCTCAGGGCGTTCCATTCGCTGTACAGCCAGTGAAGTACTTTTTGATGTGTAATCGATGTTGTAATGTAGGAAACGTGGCAGATCATTTGCGCACAGCAAGCTCCCGCAAACTTCAAAATAGTGGCCATGGGATTTTTTTTACGTCCACCTGAGAGGGCAGACGGGGGCCTCAGTTTAACGTCTCATCCGAAAGACGGCACCTCCTACAGAATGCGGAACTACCAGACACAGAGAGGATGGCGACTGATTGGGATGACTGCAATGGGAGGGGATCGAAGCCGATAGCATCCACTAGAGAAGGAAATAACTGGCATTTCTACAGCTCCTTTCACCACCTCGGGACGACTCAAGGTGCTTCACAGCCAATGAAGTACTTCTGAAGTGTTGTAAATTTAAGAGGGAGTTCGGACAGGCGTTGGGTGAGAAAATCAATTGAGGGATAAAGATGGTGAGCTGGGTATTCTGTTTGCGAACTCTGGGACCAGGCAAATGGTCCAACATGGTCTTTTCCTGTCCTGTGCGTTCCTATGTTCTGAAAGTAACTCTACGTGCTAAGGTTATTCTAGGATGCAAGATTTCCTGTGCATTATTACCCACTCGCTCATTGATCAGGTCACTCCTGTGTAATAAAGTATAAACTGTTTTAAATCATTGAAAACTTTGCTCCTTCCAGTGAGCGTACGGCTCTGTTCTCCGACAGCTGGGAGATGGACGGCTGCATTGCATGGGTGAGAATGAGATTTTCGAAAACGTTCAGCGTTGCTCAGTGTTCGGAGCTTAATAAGGGCCGGATCTAAACAGCTTAGTCGAGGTGTCAAACGCGATGGCTTATATGCTTCAGATGTGTTTTAGAATCACAGAATCACAGAATCCCCACAGTGCAGATAAAGGCCATTTCGGCCCATCGAGCCTGCACCGACACATATCCCACCCTATCCCCGTAACCCCACGTATTTAATCCCCCTAACACTAAGGGTCAATTTATCATAGCCAAATCAACCTAACCCGCACAACTTTGGACTGTGGGAGGAAACCGGAGCACCCGGAGGAAACCCACGCAGACACGGGGAGAATGTGCAAACTCCACACAGACAGTCAACCGAGGCCGGATTCGAACCCGGGTCCCTGGCGCTGTGAGGCAACAGTGCTAACCACTATGCCACCGTGTTTTAATTTGAGAGCAAAGGTGACGAGGGAGCCCATGCTTCCAGAGTCGTTCCAGTTCAGTTACCACAGTGTGTCCCATCAAGTGCTTGCCTTATCTACAAGCACCATGGAGGCAATAGGTGGGGATGTCTGCATTAGTAAGATCCTGACATTGCATGTTCATTTTCTGCCACCAGCTTTAGCTCACAGGATTAGACGGAGAGGTTTTTTTTGGGTACAGTTAAAGCTGCGCGCCCCTGATCTTCCTGCCCATTTCACAAACCAACCAACTGGCAATCGAAGCAATTTCAGAGTGAAACTGGCTCGGGAGCTGAATCCCAATTCATCGCCACCGATAATTCTTCCTTTCAGACTTTTGCCCCGCTTTGCTATGAAAAACGTATGCAGCGTTAAGTTCAAATTGTAGTTCAGATTGTCAAAGGCCTCAAAGCACCAATTGCGGAGCAGGCCCATGCATCCAGGAGTCCCTTTCATCTGATTTAAGTTTTACGAACCGACTGTGCTGAATCGCATTGATTTCTGCGGCTGTAAATGGACTTACTAATAATAATTATTAGTCAAGATTATTGACCAAATTATTGCGATTGAGCTTTCACTTGCGATTAGCATTAAATGTCCATTTGTAAAAGCTAAGTGGCAGAGAAAAGTAATAGCGCTGGTCTCTGGAGTTGAGATTAAATCTTCAGGAGACAGAATTCGAATATTTTAAGGGTTCAAAATTGAGCGCTGCAATCATTAATCCTAAGGGAGAGCGAATGGTCTTTAGTCTGGAAGCACTGAACGAGTATGTTAATGTAACTCCGTGGACAATTGCCGATTGCTCAGACAATGTTTTAATTGGACCACGTTGTTTAAAATGAAGTTATTTATAACAACTGCTTCTGTCGAATGTTAACGGATTGATTAACAGAAGCTCCTTCAGTTGCAAGTAAGGTTTATCGAAAGAAAGACTTGCATTTCTATAGCGCCTTTCACGACCACCGGACGTCTCAAAGCGCTTTACAGCCAATTAAGTACTTTTTTTTTTGAAGTGTAGCCACCGTTTTAATGTGAGAAACGCGGCAGCCAATTTGCGCACAGCAAGCTCCCACAAACAGCAATGTGATAATGATCAGATAATCTGTTTTTATGATGTTGATTGAAGGATAAATTTGGGCAGGACACCAGGGATAACTCCCCCTGCTCTTCTTCGAAATGGTGCCATGGGATCTTTTACGTCCACCTGAGAGAGCAGACGGGGCCTCGGTTTAACGTCTCATCCGAAAGACGGCACCTCCGACAGTGCAGCACCTCCCTCAGCACGGCACTGGAGTGTCAGCCTAGCTTTATGTGCTTGAGTCCCTGGAGTGGGACTTGAACCCACAACCTTCTGACTCAGAGGTGAGAGTGCTGCCCACTGAGCCACAGCTGACACTGAAAGAGCCAAGTATGCTCCATGCTGCAATAAGCGAGCTGAATAAAGCAAGAGACAAGGCCTCAGCTCCATGTCCCCCATTCACACTAGATTGTTTAAATTTAAATTCTCATCCCTCCCTGTCTCTGTAACCTTCTCCAGGCCTATAATCCTCCAAGATCTTTGCGCTCCTCCAGTTCTGGCCTACTGTGCATCCCTGATTATCATTGCTCCACCATTGGCGGTCTTGGCCTCGCCTCCTCTCTCTCCTCCTTTAAAACGCTCCTTGAAACCTACCTCTTTGAACAAGCTTTTGGTCATCTGTCCGAATATCTCCTTATGTGGCTCAGTGCCAAAGTTTGTCTTGTAACGCTCCTGTGAAGCACCTTGGGACGTTTTATTACTTTAAAGGCGCTATATAAATGCAGGTTGTTGTTGTTGTTGTTGCTGATTACAACGATTAATAAATAGGAACAAAAGATCCAACAGTGGCAGTTTGCGAACTGTCTTGATGCTGTCTAGTTCATGTACTAAGCTTATCAGAATCCCTTGATAAAACCATACTGTAGTCTCGCAATGTTGACTGCAGTAAACCACTAGGTCACATATATTTAGCGTGTTCTTGTAAACAACCAAACTGGGTTTTCTGAATAGGGACATAGAGTTAAAGAGCAAAGATGTTATGATAAATGTGCACAGTTGGCAATGGTTACGCCACAGTTAGAGCACTGTGGGTGCCCCACTTCGAAAGGACATTGAAACCAAAGAGATCGCACAGCATAGATTCATCAACATGACGTTGCCATGGAAAACAATCGTTTTGAGGAGATCTTGAAGATATTGGTATTATTTCCACTGGAGCGGAGAAGACTTAGAGCAGATTTAATAGAGCTCTTTTAAAATGATAAAACTGTAGAGCGTTGCATTAGGGAAAGAGGCCATTCGGCCCATCATATCTGTGGCAGCTCTTTGCTAGAGCTGTCCAAACTAATCCTAGAGCAATTTATTATCTTAATGGCAAGAAACTGGAGAGTACTGAAGTGCAAAGGGATCTGGGGGTCCTGGTGCACGAAACTCAAAAGGTTAGTATGCAGGTGCAGCAAGTGATTAAGAAGGCAAATGGAATGTTGGCTTTCATTGCTAGGGGGATAGAATATAAAAATAGGGAGGTATTGCTTCAGTTGTACAAGGTATTGGTGAGACCGCACCTGGAATACTGCATACAGTTTTGGTGTCCTTACTTAAGGAAAGACATCCTTGCTCTCGAGGCAGTGCAAAAAAGGTTCACTCGGTTAATCCCGGGGATGAGGGGGTGGTCATATGAGGAGAGGTTGGGTAGATTGGGACTCTACTCATTGGAGTTCAGAAGAATGAGAGGCGATCTTATTGAAACATATAAGATTGTGAAGGGGTTGGATCGGGTGGATGCGGGGAGGATGTTCCCGATGACGGGTGAGACGAGAACTAGGGGACATAGTCTTAGAATAAGGGGCTGCTCTTTCAAAACTGAGATGAGGAGGAACTACTTCACTCAGAGGGTGGTAGGTCCATGGAATATGCTGCCACAAAAAGCTGTAGAAGCTACAACATTAATTAAATTTAAAACAGAAATAGACAGTTTCCTAGAAGTAAAGGGCATTAAGGGTTACGGGGAGCGGGCAGGAATTTGGACATGAGTCTAGGTTCGGATCGGTCATGGCCCTGTGGGTAGTGGAGCGGGCCCAGGGACTGTGTAGCCTGATTCTGCTCCTATTTCGTGTGTGCAATTCTGTTAGATGCAGGAGATGGTTCTGTGATAGATAGTAGATTGGCGGTTAGGATCAGATCAGCCATGATCTTATTGAATGGCGGAGCAGGCTCGAGGGGCCGATTGGCCTACTCCTGCTCTTATTTCTTATGTTCTTATGTTCTTATGTGTCTTTCTCTGCTTCAAATATTTAGCCAATTTTCCCTTTAAAGAAGCAATGATCTCTGCCTCAATCACTCCCCATGGCAAAGCATTCCACGCTCCAATAACCCTCTGTGTCAAGGAACTTCTAACCTCTCTCCTCGCTCCTCTCGTGATCAGTTTAAATTGATGACCCCCTCGACATTGACTTGTCAACCAGAGAAAATAGGCTTTTCCTATTTACTCCATAAGGAGTCTTTGTAATTGAAGGCTGTCAATGGCTTTAATGTCCTTTCTATAATGGGGTACCCAAAACTGCACACAACACTAGGACTCTGACCTAATTAATGCTTTGTACAAATTCATCATTACGTCTTTACTCTTGAGCTCTATGCCCTTATTGATCAAACCTAAAGTATAGAAAGTGTCATTGGAGATCTTAACTAAAACTTTTTTCTCTTAGCAAATCCTTGCTTTTGGTGTAACATCTAAACAGTTTAGTGTAGATCGAGTACTTTGCTGGTGAATTAGTCACATATCTGTGTCAGCAACAGGTACTCTTTGTCAATGAAATGTATCATCCCAATGTGTAAATTGATTCGGTTTCAAATGATGAAAGTCCTGTAAATAAATTCAGAGTGAATGATGTGAGGGTGATGCTTACAGTCGCTCCTCTCCAGAACCTTTCTATTTCTCCTGGTGCGGGCTTCACCATTTCTCTGTCTGGTTATGTAAGGATGCGCTCTATCTTGTAAAAAAGAAAGAAAGCAAGCAAGACTTGCATTTATATAGCGCCTTTCACAACCTCAGAACCTCCCAAAGCGCTTTACAGCCAATTTGAAGTGCAGTCACTCTTGGAATGTAGGAAACGTGGCAGCCAATTTGCGCACAGCAAGCTCCCACATACAGCAATGTGATAAAGACCAGATATAGTGATGTTGGTTGAGGGATAAATATTGGCCAGGACACCGGGAAGAACTCCCCTGCTCCTCTTCGAAATAGTGCTATGGGATCTTTTACATCCACCTGAGGGAGCATCCACCTGGTTTAACGTCTCATCCAAAAGACGGCACCTCTGACAGTGCAGCGCTCCCTCAGTACTGCACTGGAGTGTGAGCCTAGATTTTGGGCTCAAACCCCTGGAGTGGGACTTGAACCCACATCCATCAGACTCAGAGGCAAGAGTGCTAAGACTCAACCACAGCTGACACTCTGAAATGGCTACATTAAAAGGTACGGTAGATTTATTGGCTAGAGTGAGCCAGACTTGCCTCTGCCGATAGCAGAAATAGGTCATTTACATTAGATAGGGAATTATGTAAAAGGTAGAACTCTAGACAAAAAATTATGGTTGCTATGACCACGATGAATAGGGAATATGTCATGGGATTGGAAGCTAAAGATCGATGTCAAGGGTAAGTTTTCCAATTGCAAAGCCTCACCAGCAGGATGTGCCTATCAGGAAATTGTACATGCGCAGCCCATAATTTCCCAACCTGAACCACCCAGGAATATATTTTGTTTAAATTGGGCCTCCCCTTGAAAGGTGCTGAGCAACTGGAGGATTGCTCTTGCACTACAGCCATTTAAGAACATAAGAAATAAGAGCAGGAGTAGGCCATACGGCCCCTCGAGCCTGCTTCGCCATACAATAAGATCATGGCTGATCATCGACCTCGACTCCCACTTTCCCGCCCGATCTCCATATCCCCTGATTCCCCTAGAGTCCAAAAATCTATCGATCTCAGCCTTGAATATATCAAAGACTCAGCATGCACAGCCCTCTGGGCTAGAGAATTCCAAAGATTCTGAGTGAAGAAATTCCTCTTCATCTCGGTCTTAAATGGCCGACCCCTTATCCTGAGACTATGCCCCCTAGTTTTAGACTCACCAGCCAGGGGAAACAACCTCTTAGCATCTACCCTGTCAATCTCCTTCAGAATTTTATACGTTTCAATGAGATCACCTCTCATTCTTCTAAACTCCAGAGAGTATAGGCCCATTCTACACAATCTCCCATCATAGGACAGCCCTCTCATCCCAGGAATCAATCTAATTTCTTTAAATTGTTCTTGGGATGTGGGTGATGCAGACATAGCAGCATTTATTGACGAGAGAGACAGATTGGCAACTGGTGGTAACAAAATAGTTAATTTACATTACATTCCATAACTCCATCATTACTTCTTTACTCTTTGGGATGAGACGTTAAGCCGAGGCCCCTTCTGCCCTCTCGGATGGACGTAAAAGATCCCACGGCCACTATTTCGGAGAAGAGCAGGGGGAGTTCTCGAAGTGACCTGGGGCCAATATTTATCCCTCAACCAACATCACTAAAACAGATGATCTGGTCATTATCACATTGCTGTTTTGGGAGCTTGCTGTGCACAAATTGGCTGCCACGTTTCCTACATTAAAGCAGTGAGAACACTTCAAAAGCACCCCAGTGGCTGTAAAACGCTTTGGATGTCCTGAGGTTGTGAAAGACTCTGTATATATCCAAGTCTTTCTTTACTTTCTTTCCTGCAAACAGATTAGTTGGTCATTTATCTCACCTGCTGTTTCTGGTACCACACTGTGCGCAAATTGCCTGCCATGTTGGCCTGCATAACAACAGAGGCTATACTTTAAAAGCTAAAAAACTAAGTAAATCGCTTTGGGACATCCTGTATTTCTTAACATGTCAGACTGGCTCAACAGCTCTACATTCAACAGTCTGGTCTGACCGGGATAAGCTGCTGTCCCCACGGCCTATCACAACCCAATCACACCAAGTGAACCGGTAACCACAGCACTGAACGATAAAAGACGCTGCTATTCTGAATCGGAACACTTGCGGTTTATCATTTTCCAGCATTTCCTCAGCACAGAGCTTGGAAAGTGTCGAGAAAGTAAATTATGAGCTTGAGTCTTGACCAGAAGATAAGTAACTAATCTGGCATTCATTTCATCAGGGTGTAGCAGTAAGTTTGCCAGACAATCCTAATGATCCTAAATCATACTTTGAAATGTTGTAATCACGTGAAAAGTGTTTCAGAAATAATACTGATGAAAGGTCGTCGACCTGAAACGTTAAGAACATAAGAATTAGGAGCAGGAGTCGGCCATACGGCCCTTCGAGCCTGCTCCGCCATTCAATAAGATCATAGAAACATAGAGAAACATAGAATCTAGGTGCAGGAGTAGGCCATTCGGCCCGTCGAGCCTTCTCCACCATTCAATACGATCATGGCTGATCATCCAAATCCAGTACCCTGTCCCTGCTTTAATCCCCACAGTACACATATCACACCCTACCCCCGTAACCCCACATATTTAATTCCCCCTAACATATCCCATCCTATCCCCATAGCCCCACATATTTAATCCCCCCCTAACACTAAGGGTCAATTTATCATAGCCAAATCAACCTACCCCGCACATTTTTGGACTGTGGGAGGAAACCGGAGCACCCGGAGGAAACCCACGCAGACACGGGGAGAATGTGCAAACTCCACACAGACAGTCACCCGAGGTCAGATTCGAACCCGGGTCTCTGGCGCTGTGAGGCACCAGTGCTAACCACTATGCCACCGTGTTGCCCATGGCTGAACTTTTACATCAACTCCACTTTTCCAGCTGAGCCCCGTATCCTAAGGGCTGGATTTTGATACTGGGGCGGGTTGGGGTCGTGTCATCCGCATTTCGTGTTATCCACCCGACTGCAATTGGATGTGGGAGATTGATGCAATTTTCACTTAATTGGGCAATTGAGTTCCAGCATGTGGGAACCCATGAACCAATTAGTGGTTTCAGTCTGAAAGTCGCCTCTGATGATGTCATCATTGATGCTGCATTGAAGGTCAGAGACTGCCTGGCCTTTGCTGTGAGAGGACCTGGATGCAAAATGAGCAGCATCAGAGAGAGAGAGAGAGAGAAGAGAGAGAGAGAAATTTTTTTTTGCATCCAGGTCCTCTCACAGCAAAGGCCAGGCAGTCATTCAATGCAGCAGCATCAGAGGCGACTTTCAGACCTAATACTACTACTACCTTCAGCACATCTCCGTTGTAATAGTGGACCTGTAGCTGATAGTCAGCTATCCACTTGTGCTCCCGTCAGGTTTCACTGGCGTGTTTCACATCTGGCGTGCTTCACGTGGGAAAAGGGTTAAACTAGCTAAAACGTTTCAAAATGGCATTACAGAGCCAATTTAGGGCTTGTTAAGGGCTTTAATGGCCTCTCCCACCTCTTGGAGGTGGGACGGAGACAGGACCACCGCACACGATTTCATCAAAATTGCGTGGAGGCGGAATGGAGGTGGGATCGAGTCCACCTGCCACTTTTCACAATTTTAACCCCCCACACGCCTCCAAACCTGCCTCCACGGGTCTATGAAAATCCAGCCCTAAGTGTCCAAAATTCTATCGATCTGAAGCTTGAATATACTCATCGACTCAGCCTCCACAGCCCTCAGGGGTAGAGAATTTCAAAGATTCACCACCCTCTGAGTTATGGAATTTCTCCTCATCTCAGTCCTAAATGGCTGACCCCTTATTCTGAGACTGTGACTCCTAGTTCGAGACTCTCCAGCCAGGGGGAAACAGCCTCTCAGCATCTGCTCTGTCAAGCCCTCTAAAGAACTTTATATGTTTCAATGAGATCACCGCTCATTCTTCTAAACTCCAGAGAATATAGACCGAGTCTACTCAATCTCTCCTCATAGGACATCCTAGAAATCTCTGTTAACTCTGTTTCTCTCTTCACGGATGCTACCTGACCTGCTGTATTTCCAGCACTTTCTGCTTTTTATTTCGAACTGAATGTATTTGTTTTGCTCTTCTCTTTTGTCAAATATGAGGGTTTTACACTTGAGTAAGAAGGGACCGGAGAACATTTTTAGCTGTGTAAATAACGGGAGTCAGAGAACATGTAGGCATTTTAAGGGATTTATTTGGTAGAAGAATCACAGATGACCAAGATAGCCCTGATGTTTATTGGTTTCTTTACATCAGTCTTCATTCAACTGGAACAGCCATGTAAATACTGTGGCTGCAAGAGCAGGTCAGAGGCTAGGTATTCTGCGGTGAGTGACTCACCTCCAGACTCCCCAAAGCCTTTCCACCATCTACAAGGCACAAGAAAGGAGTGTGATGGAATACTCTCCACTTGCCTGGATGAATGCAGCTCCAACAACACTCAAGAAGCTCGACAAAGCAGCCCACTTGTTTGGCACCCTAACCACGACCTCAAACATTCACTCCCTCCACCACATGCAAACCGTGGCTGCAGTGTGTACCATCTACAGGATGCACTGCAGCAACTCGCCAAGGCTTCTTCGGCAGCACCTCCCAAAACCCGCAACCTCTCCCACCTAGAAGGACAAGGGCAGCAGGCGCATGGGAACACCGCCACCTCCAAGTTCCCCTCCAAGTCACACGCCATCCTGACCTGGAAGTATATCACCGATCCTTCATCGTCGCTGGGTCAAAATCCTGGAACTCCCTACCTAACAGCACTGTGGGAGTACCTTCACCACACGGACTGCAGCGGTTCAAGAAGGCGGCGCACCACCACCTTCTCAAGGGCAATTAGGGATGGACAATAAATGCTGGCCTTGCCAGCGACGCCCACATCCCATGAATGATTTTTTTAAAAATTAAGGAGGTCCAGGAGACAAATCCCAGATAGAGTAAATATGACAAAGAACTATCAATACTTGAAGAATTCAGTCAAACATGTTATACAAAAATGAAGGATTATATTCTGGATGGATTACACCCCTGAACTTTCAAGGGAAGTGAAAAAGGAAATTAGTGATGTACTGCTTGATCGTTTACAGAGCTCCGTAGATACTGAAGTAGTACCCAGGGAATGAAGGATCGCATAAGTGGTTCCAATTCATTAAAAAGTAAAGCACGAGCCAGCGAATTACCATAGCCTAACACTTATAATGGGGGAAATACTTGACAGTATCATACGAGATGGTGTTAATGATCACGGATACGATTAAGAACATTTTGACATGGCTTCCACATAGCTCATTCATTAGAAAGCAATTGGAATTACCTGCAGAAAATAACAGGGAGAATTAGACTTGTAGATGAGGGTTATCCATTAGAATTCAGGGGTAATTCCACAATCCTGTGCTCAGTCTGGACCTGCGCTTGTAAGCAATGTTAGGTGGAGGATCAGAACTATGATCATCCCATCTCTGGTCCATGCTCCTTGCAGGTGTCAACTCCTCCCATCCCACCAGGACTGTGGGATTATGGAATTACCCTAGAGTTTACTTGGTTTTTCAGAAGATGTGAGGCTGTTGGTGAAGGTTATGCCCTGTGAGATAGACTACAGATTATCTAGATGGATTAACTATTACCTTTGAAATAGATACCAGAGAATGGTGATAAATGCTAAATACTCTGTCTTTCAGTATCCTCAAAATTTGTTGTTAATGCAAAGCTATTTGGGCAGATGACAAGTAGAAAGAAGATTCATAATATAAGCAGGGATTTAGACCAATTAAGCATAGGTAAAGCATTAGTAGATGGAATTTAAATTGGGTAAATGTAAGTTCATTTACTCAAAAGCAGAAGATGTGAATAACATGAAAGGATCTCCATTAAGAAAATAGAGTAGAAAAGGAAAAGCATTTAGATACGACCACTCACAAGCCAAGAGTTTCCAGTTAATGTGAGGCAATTATCAATAAGGCATATTGAGTGGTGGAGAGCATTCAATGACAAATCTGAACAAGGTATAATGTTGCAGGAAAAGTCACTGGGGAGGACATTTCTGGAGTCTGGAGTATAGGTTTGGCCAACCTGCCCCCAAAGAGGATACAGATAAAGTGTCAAGAGTTCAGAGAGAAATAACAAGGAGGTTTGCTGACTTGCATTATTTCTCTTATTCGTTCATGGGATCTGGCGTCGCTGGCAAGGCCAGCATTTATTGCCCATCCCTAATTTCCCTTGAGAAGGTGGTGGTGAGTCGCCTTCTTGAACCACTGCAGTCCTTGTGGTGAAGATACTCCTACAGTGCTGTTAGGGAGGGAGTTCCAGGACTTTGACTCAGCGACGATGAAGGAACGGCGATAAACTTCCAAGTCAGGATGATGTGTGACTTGGAAGGGAACTTGGAGGTGGTGGTGTTCCCATGTGCCTGCTGCCCTTGTTCTTCTAGGTGGTAGAGGTCACGGGTTTGGGAGGTGCTGCTGAAGAAGCCTTGGCGAGTTGCTGCAGTGCATCTTGTAGATGGTACACACTGCAGCCACGGTACGCCGGTGGTGGAGGGAGTGAATGTTTAAGGTGGCGGATGGGGTGCCAATCAAGCGGGTTGCTTTGTCCTGGATGGTGTCGAGCTTCTTGAGTGTTGTTGGAGCTGCACTCATCCAGGCAAGTGGAGAGTATTCCATCACACTCCTTAGTTGTGCCTTGTAGATGTTGGAAAAGCTTTGGGGAGTCAGGAGGTGAGACACTCGCCGCAGAATACCTAGCCTCTGACCTGCTCTTGTAGTCACAGTATTTATGTGGCTGGTCCAGTTAAGTTTCTGGTCAATGGTGACCCCCAGGATGTTGATGGTGGGGGATTCAGCGATGGTAATGCCGTTGAATGTCAAGGGGCGGTGATTAGACTCTCGCTTGTTGGAGATAGTCATTGCCTGGCACTTCTGTGGCGCAAATGTTACCTGCCACATATCAGCCCAAGCCTGAATGTCATCCAGGTCTTGTTGCATGTGGGCATGGACTGCTTCATTATCTGAGGAGTTGCAAATGGTACTGAACACTGCAGTCATCGGCAAACATCCCCATTTCTGACATTAAGTTGGCGGGAAGGTCATTGATGAAGCAGCTGAAGATGGTTGGGCCTAGGGTACTGCCCTGAGGAACTCTGCAGCGCTGTCATGATTGACCTCCAACCACCACAACCATCGTCCTTTGTGCGAGGTATGACTCCAGCCAGTGGAAAGTTCCCCCCGCGATTCCCATTGACTTCAGTTTTACTCGGGCTCCTTGATGGCACACTTGGTCAAATGCTGCCTTGATGTCAAGGGCAGTCTCTCTCACCTCACCTCCTTTGTCCATGTTTGGACCAAGGCTGTAATGAGGTCTGGAGCCAAGTGGTCCTGGCGGAACCCAATCTGGGCATCAGTGAGCAGGTCATTGGTGAGTAAGTGCCGCTTGATAGCACTGTCGACTACACCTTCCATCACTTTGCTGATGATTGAGAGTAGACTGATGGGGCGGTAATTGGCCAGATTGGATTTGTCCTGTTTTTTGTGGACAGGACATACCTGGGCAGTTTTCCACATTGTCGGATAGATGCCAGTGTCGTAGCTGTACTGGAACAGCTTGGCTCGAGGTGCAGTTAGTTCTGGAGCACAAGTCTTCAGCACGACAGCCGGGATGTTGTCGGGTCCCATAGCCTTTGCTGTTTCCAGTGTTCTCAGCCGTTTCTTGATATCATGTGGAGTGAATCGATTTGGCTGAAGAATGGCTTCTGTGATGGTGGGGACCTCAGGAGGAGGCCGATATGGATCATCCACTCGGCATTTCTGGCTGAAGATGGTTGCAAACGCGTGCTAGGCTCCACCATCATTGAGGATATTCTTGGAGCCTCCTCCTCCCGTTCATTGTTTAATGGTCCACCACCATTCACGACTGGATGTGGCAGGACTGCAGAGCTTTGATCTGATCCGTTGATTGTGGGATCGCTTAGCCCTGTCTATAGCATGCTACTTCTGCTTTTTAGCATGCATGTAGTCCTGTGTTGCAGCTTCCCCAGGTTGCCACCTCATTTTTAGGTACACTGGTGCTGTTCCTGGCATGCTCTTCTACATGCCTTATTGAACCAGGGTTGTTCCTCTGGCTTGGTGGTAATGGTAGAGTGAGGGGTATGCCAGGCCATGAGGTTACAGATTGTGATGGAATACAATTTTGCTGCTGCTGATGGCCCACAGTGCCTCATGGATGCCCAGTTTTGAGCTGCTAGATCTGCTCTGAATCTATCCCATTTAGCACAGTCGTAGTGCCAAACACAATGGAGGGTGTCCTCAGTGTGAAGACGGGACTTCGTCTCCACAATGACTCTGCGGTGGTCACTGCTACCAATGCTGTCATGGACAGATGCATCTGCGACAGGTAGATTGGTGAGGACGAGGTCAAGTAGGTTTTTCCCTCGTGTTGGTTCTCTCACCACCTGTCGCAGGCCCAGACTGGCAGCTATGTCCTTCAGGACTCGGCCAGCTCGGTCAGTAGTGGTGCTACCGAGCCACTCTTGGTGATGGACATTGAAGTCCCCCACCCAGAGTACATTCTGTGCCATTGCTGCTCTCAGTGCTTCTTGCAGGTGGTGTTCAACATGGAGGAGTACTGCTTCATCAGCTGAGGGCAGGCAGTAGGTGGTAATCAGCAGGAGGTTTCCTTGCCCATGCTTGACCTGAAGCCATGAGCCTTCATGGGGTCTGGAGTCAATGTTGAGGACTCCCAGGGCCACTCCTCCCCGACTGTATACCACTGTGCCGCCACCGCTGGTGGGTCTGTCCTGCCAGTGGGACGGGACATACCCAGGGATGGTGATGGAGGGGTCTGGGACATTGGCTGAAAGGTATGATTGTGTGAGTATGAGTATGTCAGCCTGTTGCTTGGCTAGTCTGTGTGACAGCTCTCCCAATTTTGGCACAAGTCCCCAGATGTTGGTGAGGAGGACTTTGCAGGGTCGACTTGTTGTGGGTGGGTGTACCATTGTTGTGTCCGTAGCCAGTGCCGTGGTCCATCCAGTTTTATTCTTATTATTGCTTCCTGTAGTGGTTTGTTACAACTGAGTGGCTCGCTAGAGGGCAGTTAAGAGTCAACCCCATTGCTGTGGGTCTGGAGTCACATATCAGCCAGACCGGGTAAGGACGGCAGATTTCCTTCCCTAAAGGACATTAGTGAACCAGATGGGTTTTTACGACAATCCGATAGTTTCATGGTCACCATTACTGATACTAGCTTTTTATTCCAGATTTATTTAATTAACTGAATTTAAATTTCCCAGCTGCCATGGTGGGATTTGAACTCACGTCTCTGGATCATTAATCTAGGCCTTTGTTCTAAGTCCAGTAACATAACCACTACGCTACCCTTCCTACATGGAACCAACGACTACACTTCAAAAAAGGACTTCATTGGCTGTAAAGCACTTTGGAACATCCTGAGGTTGTGAAAGGCGCTATATAAAGTCAGCTGTGGCTCAATTGGCAGCACTCTCGCCTCTGCGTCAGAAGGTTATGGGTACAGATGGGTCAGAAAGGTAGTGAATTTCATGAGTGTGTCCGGGATAGTTTTCTGCAACAATATGTCCTCGAGGCAACAAGGGGACAAGCCATATTAGATTTAGTAATGAGTAATGAGCCAGATTTAGTTAACAGCCTAACTGTGCATGAACACTTATCCAATAGCAATCACAGCATGATCGAGTTCTACACAGCGTTTGAAAGGGAGAAAGGCGAAACAGCTACGAAGATTCTAGATTTGGGTAAGGTCGACTTCAACGGGATGAGACAGAGACTGTCCACAGTAAACTGGGCAAATCTGTTAATGGGTAAAACGGCAGATCATTGGGAGACATTCAAAAAAGAATTTAACGTGATACAGAACCAGTTTATAACCCTGAGGGGCAAGAGCTCTACTTGCCAAAAAAAAAACAGCCATGGACGACTAAAGAGGTAAGGGACAGCATAAAACTAAAAGAAAAAGCATACAAAAATGCGAGAAAAAAAAAGCACAGATCCTGGTGAATGGGAAAGATACAAAGAACAGCCAAGGGTCACAAAACAGACAGTAAGAGCTACAAAACGGGTGAATGAAAAGAAACTTGCAAGGGATATCAAAATCAGCACAATGAGGGTAGTCAGGAACAATTGTGGCCCCTTAAAAACTGAAAGCGGTGATATTATCAATGATAATAAGGAAATGGCGGGCACGTTGAATAATTACTTTGTGTCAGTATTTACAGTAGAAGAGGAGGATAGCATGCCAGAAATCCCAAGGAAACTAATATTGAATCAGGGACAGGGACTCAATAAAATTAACATAGGTAAAATAACAGTAATAAAGAAAATAATGGCACTAAAGAGTGACAAATCCCCAGGGGCCAGATGGTTTCCATCCCAGGGTTTTAAAGAAAGTAGGTGAGCACATTGCAGATGCCCTAACTATAATCTTCCAAAGTTCTCTCGATTCAGGAACCGTCCCTTTAGTTTGGAAAAGTGCGCATGTCACTCCGATATTTAAAAATGGTGAGAGAGGGAAACCAGGGAATTTTCGACCAGTTAGCCTGACATCTGTTGTCGGGAAATTGCTAGAGTCTATAATTAAGGATAGAGTGACTGAACACCTCGAAAATTTTCAGTTGATCAGAGAGAGCCAGCATGGATTTGTGAAAGGTAGGTCACGCCTGACAAACCTGATTGAATTTTTGGTGAGGTGACTAAGTAGTGACAGGGGAAGGTTATTTATATGGACTTCCAGAAGACATTTGATAAAGTCCCACATAAGAGACTGTTAACTAACTGTTAAGCCCACGGAATTGAGGGCAAATTATTGACCTGGTTAGGAAATTGGCTGAGCGGCAGGAGGCAGAGAGTAGGGATAATGGATATGTACTCTAATTGGCAGGATGTGACTAGTGGTGTCCCACAGGGATCTGTGTTGGGGCCTCAACTATCCACAATATTTATTAATGACTTAGATGATGGCATAGAAAGTCATATATCCAAATTTGCCAATGACACAAAGATAGATGGCATTGTAGGCAGTGTAGATGGAAGCATAAAATTACAAAGCGATATCAAGAGATTAAGTGAATGGGCAAAACTGTGGCAAATGGATTTCAATGTAGGCAAATGTGAGGTCATCCACTTTGGACCTAAAAAGGATAGAACAGGGTACTTTCTAAATGGTGAAAAGCTAAAACAGTGGATGTCCAAAGAGACTTGGGAGTCCAGGTACATAGATCATTAAAATATCATGAACAGGTACAGAAAATAATCAAAAAGGCTAATGGAATGCTGGCCTTTATATCTAGAGGACTAGAGTACCAGGGGGTAGAAGTTTTGTTGCAGCTATACAAAACCCTGGTTAGACCACACCTGGAGCACTGTGAGCAGTTCTGGGCACCACACCTTAGGAAGGATATATTGGCCTTGGAGGGAGTGCAGCGTAGATTTACCAGAATGATACCCGGACTTTCAAGGTATGAGGAGAGATTACACAAATTAGGTTTGTATTCCCTAGAATTTAGAAGGTTAAGGGGTGATCTGATCGAAGTTTTCAAAATATTAAGGGGAACAGATAGGGTAGATAGACAGAAACTATTTCCACTGGTTGGGGATTCTAGGACGAGGGGGCATAGTCTAAAAATTAGAGCCAGACCTTTCAGGAGTGAAATTAGGAAACACTTCTACACACAAAAGGTGGTAGAAGTTTGGAACTCTCTTCCACAAATGGCAATTGATGCTAGATCAATTGTTAATTTTAAATCGGAGATTGATAGCTTTCTGTTAACCAAAGGTATTAAGGGATGTGGGCCAAAGGCGGGTATATGGAGTTAGGTCGCAGATCAGCCATGATCTCATTGGATGGTGCAACAGGCTCGAGGGGCTGAATGGCCTATCTCTGTTCCTATGTACAAGCCCCACTCCAGAGACTTGAGCACAAAAATCTAGGTTGACACTCCAGTGCAGTACTGAGGGAGTGCTGCACTGTCGGAGGATAAGACATTAAACCGAGGCCCCATCTGCCCTCTCAGGTGGCGTGAAAGATCCCATGGCACTATTTTTGAAGAACAAGGAGTTCTCCCCGGTGTCCTGGACAATATTTATCCCTCAATCAACATCACGAAAACAGATTATCTGGTCATTATCTCATTGCTGTTAGTGGGAGCTTGCTGTGCACAAATTGGCTGCCGCGTTACCTACATTACAACAGTGACTACACTTCAAGTCGTAATTTTTTTATATACTATTCACTATCCTGTGCCGTTGCACACATGGAGTCAAGAGTTGGACAGGCTGGAAACATTTCATATCGATGTCCCCAATTAATGTGATGACCCGGAACTGTAAAACAGCGGAGAACCACAGCTTACCGTATACGGACAGGAAGCTTAAACAGAAACCGATTGAAATGGAGCTTTAAATTACAACCAAACGCGTTACGTTTTCCTGACTCCCATTTTTTGGGGGGTCTCTCATAAACACACGGCACCTCCGACAGTGCAGCACTCCCTCAGTACTGGGAGGGTCAGCCTAGATTATGTGCTCAAGTCTCTGGAGTGGGACTTGAACATACGTTGCTTCGAACTCAGCGGCGCAAGTGGCACCACTGAGCAATGGCTGACACCTTTTTTAAAGAATGTAGAGCAGTCTTTGCTTGTTGCTGTATGCATTTGGAGTGATGCGTTTTACAGTGCAGTATAGATCAGGTTCAGTCACCTCACTGGGCTTTTTTCAGGTGAAAATGAAACGATTGGAGCTATTTTTAAAACAGACTACAGTCCTGTCATTATATCTCCAATTCCTCTTCTCCATTAGGTAAGGTAATGATACTACTTTGATGCGTTAGTTGACGAAGCCACTGTTTCGACTCTTCATAAAAGGCTGAAGTGGACTCACAGAAATCCACTTAACTAACATTTTGCAGTTATGTAAAATTGCAGCAATTTGCACACAGGTTTTTAACAAAAGCCGATTGCAGAGACGTTGTACTTGTGGGCTAATTGTAAACTGCGGTAGCGTGAAATTAATATTTAGCTTGATGGAAACAATGGAGTTAAGCCTGCAAAGTGTTTGGGAGTACAGATTCTATAGTTCTAGATTCAACTTCATTTTTACACTGAGGAGGACTGCAACAATTCACAGGAGGACATTAATAAACTTGCAGAATTGGCAAATGCTGTTCAACACAGATAAATGTGAGGTATTACATTTTGGTAGGAAGAATAGGGAGGTCACTTATCACGTGGAGGGTGCGAGTCCAGGTGGGGTAGAGGAACAAAGGGATCTCAGAGTACAAATACACAAATCATTAAAAGTTGCGACACAGGTTAGCAAGGCCATAAAAAAAGCTCACTTCTCACTTTTGTCCACCCCAGTCCAACACCGGCATCTCTGCATCATAAAAAAAGCCAACCAAGCACTAGGGTTTATTTCTAGAGGGATAGAATTGAAAAGTAGGGAAGTTATGCTAAACCTGTATCGAACCTTGATTAGGGCAACACGGTAGCATAGTGGTTAGCACTGTTGCCTCACAGCGCCAGGGGCCCGGGTTCGAATCCGGCCTCGGTTGACTGTCTGTGTGGAGTTTGCACATTCTCCCCGTGTCTGCGTGGGTTTCCTCCGGGTGCTCCGGTTTCCTCCCACAGTCCAAAGATGTGCAGGTTAGGTTGATTTGGCTATGATAAATTGACCCTTAGTGTTAGGGGGATTAAATACATGGGGTTACGGGGATAGGGTAGGATATGTGTCGGTGCAGGGCTCGATGGGCCGAAATGGCCTCTATCTGCACTGGGGAATCTGTGATCTGTGACCACACTTAGAGTACTGCGTACAGTTCTGGTCGCCATATTATAAAAAGGATATAGAGGCACTGGAACATAAGAACGAAAGGGTGCAGTGAAGATTTACAAGGATGATACCAGAAATGCGAGGGTATACATATCAGGAAAGGATGAACAGACTAGGTCTCTTTTCTCTTGAAAAAAGGCTGAGGGGTGACCTAATAGAGGTCTTTAAAATTATGAAAGGTTTTGATAGAGTGGATACTGAGAGAATGTTCCACTTGTGGGGAAGAGCATAACTAGAGGCCATCAATATAAGATAGTCACCAAGAATCCAATAGGGAATTCAGAAGAAACTTCTTTACCCAAGGAGTGGTGAGAATGTGGAACTCGCTACCACAGGGAGTGTTTGAAGCAAATATTATAGATGCATTTAAGGGGAGGCTGGACAAACATATGCGGGAGAAGGGAATAGAGGGTTACGCTGATAGAGTTAGATGAGGAAAGACGGGAGGAGGCTCGGTGGAGCATAAACGCCGGCATGGACTGGTTGGGCCAAATGGCCTGTTTCTGTGCCGTATATCCTATGTAATGTGTATAGCTTTAGACGGTGCATGGAATCAGCTTGTTCTGAATGACTGTGTACCATTTGTTACTGTCTGTCTGTAATGCAAAGAGTGTAGTACAACACCTGTCATAAACAGTTATAGTTAAGGATGAGCTGAAAGATTACAATTATGTGTGCTGAAAAAGACAGGAAAGGTTGGCATTTGCTTTTCATCATTGAAATTGAACTGGACCTTGAGTATAGAACAACAACAACAACTAGAATTTATATAGCGCCTTTAATGTAATAAAATGTCCCAAGACGCTTCACAGGAGCGTTGTCAAACAAAATTTGACACCGAGCCACATAAGGAGATATTAGGACAGATGATTAAAAGCTTGGTCAAAGAAGTAGGTTTTAAGGAGTGTCTTAAATCAGGAGAGGGAGGTAGAGAGTCGGAGAAGTTTTCCACAGCTTCCCAGTTAAGCTCCCAGTCCAGCAATGCCTCGATTTCAAAGCTCTCATCCTTGTTTTCAAATCCTTCATGGCCTTGCCCCTCCCGATTTTTGTAACCTCCTCCAGCCCTACAACCCTCTGAGATCTCCGCGCCCCTCCAATCCTGGTCCCTTGTGCATCCCCGATTTTAATCGCTTTCACCATTGGCGGCCGCGCCTTCAGCTGCTGAGGCCCTAAGCTCTGGAATTCCCTCCCTAAACCTCTCCGCCTCTCTCCTTTAAGTCGCTGAGCAGTAGTAAAAAAATCACTCCTTGGTTACCATATCTGTATAAATACATCTTAATGTAAAGGGATATGCATTACAGTCACGCTAACTGTGCATGTATAGCTTTGATTTCTTCAAAGCACAGACGCAATCAACTCCAAGTCCACATTTTCGCCAATGCAACTGATTCAAATAAATCATACTCTGCTTAATTGGGATTGATAATGATTTGGAAATGAATATGGAACTCACCCCTAGACAACACCCTTGATAAAAAAAAGCCTTCTCATTCATTAATTGATTTAATGTTGCACCTAACTCTAGTGGAAATCCTTATGGTAATCAGAGTCAAGCAAAGCGCCTTGCTGTAATACAAAACGTGCGTGTAATGAACGCTTAACATGTCAGTATGGAACCCCCTTTTGTCTGCTAGTTTAGTGAAGGCATTAATCCGCACGCTTTAACATTGCATCGCATCATTTCAAACAGAGTGTCATCAGTTTTTTTGGTAAAATAAGATATGAAAGAGTATATTACAAAGTACCACATAGAAGGCTGGTTAACAAAATTGAGGCTCATGGAATAGGTGGGTTGCTGGCAGCTTGGATAAGGACAGAAAACAGCGAGTTGTGGTAAATGGCTGTTTTTCAGACTGGAGGATGGTAGACAGTAGTGTTCCCCAAGGGTCAGTGCTGGGACCACTGCTTTTTTTGACATATATATAGATAAATGACTTGGATATTGGATACAGAGTAGAATTTCTAATTTTGCCAATGACACCAAACTTGGGGGTGTGGCAAACAGTGAGGATGATACCAATCGACTGCAACTGGACGTAGAAAGGCTAGCAGAATGGGCAGACAAGTGGCAGATGGAATTTAATACAGAGAAGTGTGAGGTGATGTTTTTTGGCAGAAGGAACAGGGAGAGGCAATATACACTTAATGGCACAGTTTTAAAGAGTGCATAGGGAGAGAGGGACCTGGAAGTTAATGTGCATAGGTCCCTGAAGGTGGCAGGACATATTGAGAGGGTGGTTAGCAAAGCATATGGGATCTTGGGTTTCATAAATAGAGGTATTGGAGTACAAAAGTAGAGAAGTTATGCTGAACCATTATAAAGCGCTGGTTAGGCCACAACTAGAGTATTGCATCCAGCTCTGGTCACCACACTTTAGGAAGGATGTGAAGACCCTTGAGAGGGTGCAGAAGAGATTTACCAGAATGGTTCCGGGAATGGGGGATCTTAGCTACAAGAACAGGTTGGAGAAGCTGGATTTGTTTTCATTGGAGCAAAGGAGGTTGCGAGGTGATTTGATAGAGGTGTACGAGATTATGATGGGTTTGGATAGGCTAGACGGGGAAAGGCTGTTCCCACTAGTTGATGTTACAAGGACTAGGGGACACAGATTTAAGGTTTTGGGCAAGAGATACAGGGGGGATGTGAGGAAAAACATTTTTACGCAGCGAGTGGTGAGGACCTGGAATTCGCTGCTGACAGAAGTGGTGGAAGCGGACACGCTCAATGTTTTCAAGGGGAGACTGGATCGGCACTTGAGGGAAATAAACTTGCAGGGCTACGGGGATAGAGCGGGGGAATGGGACTGACTGGATTGCTCTACAGAGAGCTGGCGCGGACTCGATGGGCTGAATGGCCTCCTTCTGTGCCGTTATGACTCTATGACTAAGTATATATGCCATTCCCTCATCTTCCACTTGTGGAGCTGGTGTCCGCATCATCCATGTCATGTGCGGATTCGCTGTCCACTATCTTCAAGGGAGGACGAAGCCAGGGACCAGCTGCTGTTGGGTCTATGATGAGCTGTTGGTTCTTTATGTTGCATGTGTCTCACGATTCCATCCATCTGGATGGTGGGTCGATACCAGCTACGTGAATATTGGCTGCTGTTTCCCAGAATGGCCGGCATGATTTTAAGCGCATTCGTGGTGGGTTTTTCAAGTCTTGGTGAATGGGAAGGTCGATGTTGCTGATGATTTTTTCCATCTCACGGAGCGCGGTGGTGTCAGGGCGAATGGCAGGCAGCGCAATGTGGGACAGCACCGAGAGCCGCTCAGTTGGCGTGCAGGAGGCACCTCATTTCTCCACTCAGCATCTCAGGAGGCCATCGAATGGATAGTCAAACTAAACATCCCATTATAAGCTATTCCCGTCATACGAAAGTAGTAGTACTCGGCCATTGATGCCGAAATAATTCATAGCGTCATAGAAACCTACAGCACAGAAGGAGGCCATTCGGCCCATCGTGCCTGTGCTGGCTCTTTGAAAGAGCAGTCGTGCTTAGTCCCACGTCCCCGCTTTTTGCCCGTAACCCTGTAAGTTCCTCATCCTCAAGTACTTGTCGCCAACCCAGTCTCCTGACGCCCTGCGCCATTCAACAGAAGCAGATCCATCAAGCTTCACTTATTTCCAGTGACTGGCACTGCTTTTTGCAAAAGGATAACGTGTGTGTGTGTGTGTGTGTGTGTCAATGGGTTGCCAACTCTGGTTGGGTTTATTCCTGGAGGTTTCATCACACGACCTCTCACCTCAAACTGCCCCGCCCCCACACTCCCACCATTGGTCCATCCTCCAGACGCAATGCCTTCCCACGGCCAATTGGAAAGCGAAGGGACTCTTTGTAACCCAATTGGATTAATCTTAACAGCCTTTATTTCCCCCCCTCATTTCCACTATTTTTATAACTAATAAATTAAAGTGTTCAAAGAAAATCAAAACCATTTCTATGCCCCTATGGTGTTTGCTGGCAGTAGTGTCCCAGAGATTACTCTTCAATTCCTGGAGATTCCGATTCCAAGGCAATCCTGGAGGGGTTGGCAACCCGAGTCAATGATTAAAAAGAAATCAAGAACACCAGCTTCATTCATTGGCAGTGCAGGTCACGATTTGTCCGAGGTAAAAACTCACCGTTTCCTGACCTGCCTCTGATTAGTGGGCCGCTTGGCCGCCGCTTCGGGCTAGAAATCGTTCTTCTTGTGAAGCACGAGCAATTTAGGCTGATGGATGGCGCCGAGAAGGAGTGTCAGAAAACCACACCTGGCTGTCTACTGTCGTGCTATTGCCTCTGGCGTCAAAGGATTTAGTGGGGCGGAACTAGTCAGAGCGTTAAAAAAATCAAATTCATCACCAGGAGTTTATGAAGTGGAGACAGACAGTTAACAAGATCAGTTCTTTGGCCCATTCGATCTCGTCCTTCCTGAATGCCAACTCTACACCATCTACTCATTGCAGTTTTTAACAACCCACCTGAGTGGGCAGACAGGACCTTGGATTCGCGTCTCGTTTGAATCATAGAAACATAGAAGATAGGAGCAGGAGTAGGCCATTCGGTCCCTCGAGCCTGCTCCGCCATTCAATGCAATCATGGCTGATCATCCAAATTCAGTACCCTGTCCCTGCCTT
The DNA here is from genome assembly GCA_030390025.1 of Squalus acanthias. Taxonomy (NCBI): domain Eukaryota; kingdom Metazoa; phylum Chordata; class Chondrichthyes; order Squaliformes; family Squalidae; genus Squalus; species Squalus acanthias. The sequence goes on from CM059425.1 coordinate 252,386,070, forward strand.
CTCTCCATATCCCTTGATCCCTTTTGCCTTAAGAAATATATCCAACTCCTTCTTGAATATATTTAATGAATTGGCCTCTACTGCCTTCTGTGGCAGAGAATTCCACAGGTTCACCACTCTCTGGGTGAAGAAATTCCTCCTCATTTTTGTCCTAAATGGCTTACCCCTTATAGAAACATAGAAACATAGAATCTAGGAGCAGGAGTAGGCCATTCAGCCCGTCGAGCCTGCTCCACCATTCAATACGATCATGGCTGATCATCCAAATCCAGTACCCTGTCCCTACTTTAATCCCCACAGTACACATATCCCACCCTACCCCCGTAACCCCACGTATTTAATTCCCCCTAACATATCCCATCCTATCCCCATAACCCCACATATTTAATCCCCCCTAACACTAAGGGTCAATTTTATCATAGCCAAATCAACCTAACCCGCACATTTTTGGACTGTGGGAGGAAACCGGAGCACCCGGAGGAAACCCACGCAGACACGGGGAGAATGTGCAAACTCCACACAGACAGTCACCCGAGGTCAGATTCGAACCCGGGTCTCTGGCGCTGTGAGGCACCAGTGCTAACCACTATGCCACCGTGCTGCCCCCTTATCCTTAGACTGTGACCCCTGGTTCTGGACTCCCCGACCATCGGGAACATCCTTCCTGCATCTAGTTTGTCCTGTCCTGTCAGAATTTTATAAGTTTCAATGAGATCCCCTCTCATTCTTCTAAACTCCAGTGAGTATAAGCCCAATTGACCCAATCTCTCTTCATAGATCATTCCTGCCATTCCAGGTATCAGCCTTGTGAATCTTCGCTGAACTCCTTCCATGGCAAGAACATCCTTCCTCAGATAAGGCGACCAAAACTGCACACAGTACTCAAGGTGTGGTCTCACCAAGGCCCTGTACAACTGCAGCAAGACATCCTTGTTCCTGTACTCAAACCCTCTCTCTAAGGATGACACTATTTTTAATCACACAGCACGCTCCATTGCAGTATCGGCCAGGATCACCCGCTCAAAACCCTGGCGTGCGGCTTGGTCCCACACCGCTCGACAAGGGGTGGCACTCACTGATCCTCGGTAATCTCCTCTGCTCTAAAGAAAACAGCCCCCACTTTTTCCAGTCCTTTCTTTCTTCACTTATATATCCTCATCCCAGACAGCGTCCCAGTTGAAATGCATGCGGGACCCTCTCCATTGCTCCGTACATCCTTCCTATAGTGTGGAGGCCCTAAACTACACACAGTACGGTAACTGAGGTCTTACTCAGGTCACACGTCGATTCATCATTACATCTTGAATTTCATAATCGATACCTCTGGTCATAAAATCCAGTTTTCCATTAGCTTTATATTGTGGCCTTTGCCACATGTGATACTGCTTTTAATATCATGTAAACCTGAAGCCCCATATCCCACTGGTCTTCTACATTCTCCCAGCCTTGCCCCATTCAAAATATAGAATCACAGAATCAGATGGCACAGAAGGAGGCCATTCGGCCCATCGTGCCTGCGGCAGGTTCTCTGAAAGAGCTACCAATTAGTCCCACTCCCCCCTGCTCAGTCCCCGTAGCCCTGCTATATAATTATTAATTTTATTTCGATTGTTTGCTTTTTTTTATTAAGCTTGCTGACATTACGGGGGCAATTTTGACCTAACTCAGCTGGCGGGAAACTGAAGCAATCGGATTGGCCGACTGTTTTACGCACCGCCCAATTATCCTTTCCATTGACTTGGCCGGAGAAGGTTGTCTCGGGGACTATGCGTTGGCGGCTTTGCAAACATATCAGGAAGATAGGGGGGGCGGGGGGTTTGTACTTGTTATCTCGAATGAGATCGTAAAACTATTCGAAAAGAAGCACCTGGAATTTCCCCAGGGTTTGCTCCTGATCGGCATCCCCGCCTCCCCAGAAAATCAGCAGAAACCCCGGTTATAAACCGCGCAATCGGGTTTTCCGCCAAGTTCGGGGCAGCTGGACGCATGGGGAAATATCCCGGCGAAGGTGTTTATGACTTCATTACAATTACAAGCTGGGTGGGAATGTAAGTTGTGAGGAGGATGCAAAGAGAGACTGCAAGGGGATATAGACAGGTTAAGCAAGTGGGCAAGGACATGGCAAATGGAATATAATGTGGAGAAATGTGAAGTTATCCACTTTGGTAGGAAAAATAGAAAAGCAGAGTATTTTTTAAATGGTGAGAGATTGGGAAATGTTGGTGTTCAGAGGGACCTGGGTGTCCTTGTACACAAATCGCTGAAAGTTAATATGCAGGTACAGCAAGCAATTAGGAAAGCAAATGGTATGTTGGCCTTTATTCCAAAAGGATTTGAGTATAAGAGTAAAGACATCTTACTGCAATTATATAGGGCCCTGGTGAGACCACACTTGGAGTATTGTGTACAGTTTTGGTCTCCTTACCTAAAGAAGGATATACTTGCCATAGAGGGAGTACAACGAAGGTTCACCAGACTGATTCCTGGGATGGGGTGATTGTCCTATGAGGAGAGATTGAGTAGACTAGGCCTATCTTCTCTAGAGTTGAGAAGAATGAGAGGTGATCTCATTGAAACAATCAAAATTCTTACTGGGCTTGACAGAGTAGATGCAGGGAGGATGTTTCCCCTGGCTGGGGAGAACCAGGGTCGCAGTCTCAGAATAAGGGCTCAGCCATTTAGGACTGAGATGAGGAGAAATTTCTTCACTCAGAGGGTGGTGCATCTTTGGAATTCTCTACCCCAGAGGGCTGTGGAGGCTCAGTCGTTGAGTATATTCAAGGCAGAAATTGATAGATTTTTGGTTATTAAGGGAATCAAGGGATATGGGGATAGTGCAGGAAAGTGGAGTTGAGGTCGAAGATCAGCCACGATCTTATTGAATGGCGGAGCAGGCTCGAAGGGCCGAATGGCCTACTCCTGCTCCTGTTTCTTATGTTCTGATGTATTTAGCGAGGAAATCTTCCCGCTATGTTAACGATGGGCGCTAACGCATCAATGACCAGAGGAAGTCTTCCTTTCTGCTTGGCACAGGTTTATATGGCCACTTTACTTCATGCATTGGTCTATCGATACCAAAGGCGTGTTGAAGAGATAGGTCTTGAGGAGGCTTTTGAACATGGCAGAGTCCGGGAAGAGATGTAGCAAGGCAGAGGGATTTCGGAAGACGATTCCAGAGAGCAAGGCCATAATGGCTTAAGGTCCTTCTGCCAATGGTGGAGTTGGACGCGGAGAAGGAACACAAAGCTGGAAGGGTGGAGGCTGAGACACTGAGCTGGAGAAGGTTGCAACGGTCGGTTGGGGAAGAGACCATGGAGGGATTTGCAAATAGGAATGAGGATCTTGAGCCGAGCTGTGGGATGGGGTGCCAGTGGAGGTCGTCGAACATGGAGTTTGTACTCTCAACAACAACAACAACTTGCATTTATATAGTGCCTTTCACAAAGTAAAACGACCCAAGGCGCTTCACCAGGTGCATATTGAGACAAAAATAGAAACCGAGCCAAAGAATGGTGACTTTAGAGCAGGTGACCAAAAGCCTGGTCAAAGAGGTAAGTTTTTAGCTGAGTCTTAAAGGAGGAGAGAGAGGTGGCAAGGCAAAGAGGGTTGAGGAGGAAATTCCAGAGCTTAGGGTCGAGACCACTGAAGGCCGCCAATGGTGGGACAAAGCAATTGGGGGATGCGCAAGAGGCCAGAGTTGGAGGACGGTAGAGCTCAGAGGGTTGTAGGAGGTTGCAGAGATAGGGGAGGAGCGAGGCCGGGGAGGGATTTGAATACAAAGGATGAGAATTTTAGAATCGAGGAGTTAGCGGACCAGGAGCCAATATAGGTCAGCGAGCACAGGGGCGATGGGTGAACGGGACTTGGTGCGAGTTAGGACACGGGCTGCCGAGTATTGGATGAGCTCACGTTGATGTAGGTTGGGAGAGGCAGGCCAGGAGAGCGTTGGAATAGCCGAGTGGGGAGGTAACAAAAGCATGGACGAGGGTTTCAGCAGCAGAGGGGCGGAGATGGGCGATATTGCGGAGGTGGGTGCAGACTAATTACTGCTGGGTGCTGACTGTGATTGATGGAAACTTAAGGGCAATAGCAACAAAAACACAAAGCTTTTCAAATCGATCTACACTCTTTAACAGTTCAATCTCAATATGTGGGATGATGCAAGGAAGAAATATCTGCACAAAAAAATGGGCGGAAAAAAAATGACTTGTTGACAGCTTCCATAACTCCAATCAATGTGATTTATTTTTTTATTTTTGCTACTACTTTGAGATTTCTTGTTTGGGATGATATAGTATAAAAAAAATGTCTTGTCCAATCTAAAAAAATAAGCTCCCTGTCTAGAAGAAAGCTTTTCCAAATGATTCCTCGGTCTTATAAATCAGACCACAAGCGCCAGTCACTGAAGAGCCAGCACTTGCTGTGTTATCTTACCTTGTCAACATACAGTACCTGGAGATAATTAATATATAACTGGGTGCTGGAACTGAGAATTATTGCGCTCAGCCCACTATAAAAAGGAAGGTTATTTTTTTGACAACTAAAACCGTCACATTTAATTCTGCCCCAACAAGACAAATGATTGGCAACATATCTACGGGCCTAGTAAGGCAGGCCTTGAAACTGGGCTGTGGGAATATTAGAAAAAAAATAGGAGCAGGAGTAGGCCATTCGGCCCTTCGAGCCTGCTCCGCCATTCAATATGATCATGGCTGATCCTCTATCTCAATACCATATTCCCGCTCTCTCCCCATACCCCTTGACACCTTTTGCGTCTAGAAATCTATCTATCTCCTTCTTAAATATATTCAGTGACTTGGCCTCCACAGCCTTCTGTGGTAGAGAATTCCACAGGTTCACCACCCTCTGAGTGAAGAAATTTCTCCTCATCTCAGTCCTAAATGTTCTACCCCGTATCCTGAGACTGTGACCCCTCGTTCTAGACCATCCAGCCAGGGGAAACATCCTCCCTGCATCCAGTCTGTCTAGCCCTGTCAGAATTTTATACATTTCAATGAGATCCCCTCTCATTCTTCTAAACTCTAGTGAATACAGGCCTAGTCGACCCAATCTCTCCTCATTCGACAGTCCTGCCATCCCAGGAATCAGTCTGGTGAACCTTCGCTGCACTCCCTCTAAGGCAAGTACTGTATATCCTTTCTTAGGCAAGGAGAACAAAACTGCACACAGTACTCCAGGTGTGGTCGGTGCATCCCCTGCAGTATTTGCATTTTACACATGTAAATGAGAGCAAGAAAGGGCCTGCATTCATATAGCACCTTTCACAACCTCAGGACATCCCAAAGCGTTTCACAGCCAATGGAAGTATTTTATTTTTAAAACTCTAGTCACTGTTGTAATGTAGGGAAATATGCCAAACAATTTTCACACAGCAAGGTCCGACAAACAGCAATGAGATGAATGACCAGATAATCTGTTTTAGTGATGTGGGTTTGAGGGATAAATATTGGCCAGGACATCGGGGGAGAACTCCCCTGATCCTCTTCGAAATAGTGCCGCGGGATCCTTTACGTACACCCGAGAGGGCAGCTGGGGCCTTGGTTTAGCGTCTCATCAGAAAAGATGCCTGCAGTGATGGTACATTTAGACGTACCGCTGCAGGAGTTGACGGAGGGGTAATATTATGTTTCAACAGTCGCTGGTGCTGAGCTTCATGTAATGGGAGTGCAGACTGGGAATTTGGATGTGGAGTCCAGGGCAGCCACCGGGAAAAGATGCCACAGTGCCCGAATTCCCGAGTTGAGGTACCATCACACCAGGAGCACTGAACTGTAAAAATTTAGCCCCTCTTGATTATTGTGTCAAGCTTGTCAAAGGCCAATCATCGCAGTCCTAGCAAATTGTTGCTGGAGTTGCTCAGGGAATGGCCCTCAGCCCCACCACCTACAGCTGCTTCCTCGATGGCTTTCCCTCCATCATAAGGAGCAGGAGGAAGCTGAGCAAAACACTCCACTCCACTGTTTGATGATGTTTCAACAAGTGTTCAGCTCCCCAACTCCCCACATAATGAAGTAGCCCATGCCAGTCTACATTGAACCTGGACAACAACCAGGCTTGGGCGGGCAAGTGGCAGGTAACGTTCGTGCAATGCAAGTGCCAGATAAAGACCATCTCGACCAAGAAAAGACCAAGAAAAAGACTAGCCATCTCCCCCCCTGACCTCCAACGGCAACACCATCACCAAGTCTCTCACCATCAACACCTTGGGGGTCACCAGTGACCAGAAATTAAACTGGACCAACTGCATCAACACTGTCGATACAGGAGAAGGGCAGAGACTTGGTACTCTGTCATAAGTTTCTCACCTCCTGACCCCTCAAAGACTCTCTATCATCTACAAGGCTCAAGTCAGGAGCATGCTGGAGTGCTCATCCCTCACTTAGATGGGTGCAGCCACAACATTCAAGAAGCTCGACACTGTCCAGGATAGAGCAGTTCACTTGATCAGCACCCCTGCCACTGGACTTTAGGCTCGCCTCGGGTGAGTACGCACTGTGTACTCACCCGTGGACGGAACGAAAGTGAGTACGCGCTGTGTACTCACCCGTGGACGGAACGAAAGTGCCGGTTTCTTGCATGCACTGCGCATGCGCGGGAAACTGGCACTTCCGTTCCCCTGAAGGAAGGGGTTCAGAGGTCGAACGCGCACGCCGGAGGGCCAGCGCGTTCGCCTCGCACTTCGGATTTTTTACAGGTTCTTCCGTGAAGGTAAACACGGAGAAGATACACATCGAAAAAGGAGGCGCAAGGCTTTCTTTTAACAAGGTCAGTGTTGATTTTATTAAAATTTAAACATTTTTTTCACAGATTTATCTTTTTTAATTACTTTAAAGAAAGGTAAGTTTAGGTTTAACCCCGTTAAAAAGTGTAATTAATTTTTTCAAAAATTTAAATTTTTGTTTAAAATAGTTAATTAATGTAATTTATAGTTATTTTAAAAATGTGATGTTTTTAAAAAATGTATTTGTAGTTTTAGGGATGTTTTGGGGCCGATCTGTATTCATAGATTTGACAGGTCTTCCTGTCAAATCTATGAATGAAAGATGGTCTGCTGCCATTGGCTCTCCATGGCCCACGTGATCCCAGGGGACGCATCGCACTAACTACGCCCCTGGGATACACAAGTACTGCGCGCCGGCAGCTGCAGGAGGCCCAGGACCTGAATTCCTCGTGGGCCCAGGGGTCAACGGCAGGCGCGGTAGGTAGGTGCGCGCGCGATCCTTGCACCCGCGGGAAGCCAGGGAGCCGAATTTCTGGCCCAATATCTAACCCCACTCACACCCCACAACTTGTGCGATTGGGAAGGAAAACAGCAGAAATGTTGCTGGAACACCATCAGTTCCACCTTCCCCTCCAAGTTACAGGCCATCCTGCCTTTGGACCTATATAGCCATTTCTTCATCATCGGCGGGCCAGCATCTTAGAATTCCCTACCTCACAGCATTGTGGGAACCCCATTGCTACAAGGACTGCAGGGGGTCAAAGATAAGGGCCACCACCACCTTCTCAGGACAACCGTGGCTGCAGTGTGCACCATCTACAAGATGCACTGCAGCAACTCGCCAAGGCTTCTTCGGCAGCACCTCCCAAACCTGCGACCTCTACCACCTAGAAGGAGAAGGGCAGCAAGCGATTGGGAACACCACCACCTCCCAAGTTCCCCTCCAAGTCACACACCATCCTGACTTGGAAGTATATCGCCGATCCTTCATCGTCGCTGGGTCAAAATCCTGGAATTCCCTCCCTAACAGCACTGTGGGAGTACCATCACCACACGGACTGCAGCAGTTCAAGAAGGCGGCTCACCACCACCTTCTCAAGGGCAATTAGGGATGGATAATAAATGCTGGACTTGCCAGCGATGCTCACATCCCAGGAACGAATCAAAACAAAAAAGTCCGGAGTCAACCACTTCTGGTGAGGAACTTGAGTCACAGAGAGACCAGACTGGGTAAGGTCGACAAATCTCCTTCCTTAAATACGAGATTAGCGAACCAGTTGGGTTTTTCCAACAATTCAACAGCTTCATTGTCACTTTTTACAGATACTAGCTTTTTATTTCCAGATTTAAAAAAAAAACAGAATTGAAATTCTCAAACTGCCATGGTGGGTTTGAACTCACTGGATTATTAGTCTAGACCTCTGGGTTATTCGTGCCAGTAACATAACCACAGCACTAATGTACCTCGAAAATGATTACCTACCTGCCCAACCCCTCTGATCTCGAGCAGGTCACCTTTATGTTCAGTTCTGCACCAATATTTATTTCGAGATCATTTTCCCGACTGGTTGCTTGACATTACGGGCAACACGGTGGCATAGTGGTTAGCACTGGTGCCTCACAGCGCCAGAGACCCGGGTTCGAATCTGACCTCGGGTGACTGTCTGTGTGGAGTTTGCACATTCTCCCCGTGTCTGCGTGGGTTTCCTCCGGGTGCTCCGGTTTCCTCCCACAGTCCAAAAATGTGTGGGTTAGGTTGATTTGGCTATGATAAATTGACCCTTAGTGTTAGGGGGGATTAAATATGTGGGGTTATGGGGATAGGATGGGATATGTTAGGGGGGATTACCGTGGCAACAACATCATTACTGAAATGCATATTTGTCCCTCCACTTAGCTGTCGGGTAGTCAGCAATATTAACAGGCTGAGAAGTCGAATACGAATGACCCGGGGCTTGCGTGCTGGCTGCACATTCTTGAACACATTGAATGACCCTCAGCTTCAGAAATTGCAATTTTTCACTTCACTAATTGAGAGGCTGTTTCATTAGAAAGTTAAACTGCTAGCACAGCGATTTTGTTTTGATGGAGCACGAGGACCACTTTCCATTCTACTTTTCTCCTTTGTTTTATTGTCATTTCATTTTAGCGGCAAGTTACACAACAGAATTCTTGTTTCATTCTTTAATCTATTTTCCTGATGGCAGCACCAGAGCATGGAACACATTTCCATACATCTCCTGGCCAAGAGAGAGCATCAAGGAATCTCAGGTCAATGGCACAGGGTAGTTGTGATGGAAGGCTCCTCTTAACAAGAAAGAACTTGCATTTCTCCAGCGCCTTTCCCACCTCTGGACGTCCTAAAGCGCTTCACAGCCAATGATGTACTTTTTTGGAGTGTAGTCACTGTTGTAATGTCGGAAACGCAGCAGCCAATTTGCGCACAGCAAGCTCCCACAAACAGCAATGAGATAATGACCAGATAGGTATTTTTTTTAGTGATGTAGGTTGAGTGATAAACACAAATAAATATTGCTCTTTTTTCAAAATAGTCTCATAGGATCTTTTCCAAAACTCTGCTGCCCGTATCCTATCTCGCACCCCAAGTCCCGCTCACCCATCACCCATGTGCCTTCTGAACCTTGTGTTCAAATCCTCCATGGCCTCGCCCTCCCTCTCTCTGTAACCACCTGCAGCCCGAAAACCCTTTCAGATCTCTGCGCTCCTCCAATTCTGGCCTCTTGTGCACCCCTGATTTCCTTCGCTCCATACATCTCCTAGCTACACCCTCAAGTCCTCTCCTTCCGCCTCCTTCTAAGTATGTTCCAATTCTGGCTTCTTGCTCATCCCCGATTTTAATCGCTCCACCATTGGCAGCCGTGCCTTCAGCTGCCTAGGCCCTAAGCTCTGGAATTCCCCCCGTAAACCTCCCCGCCTCACTACCTCTTCTTCCTTTAGGTTGCTCCTTAAAACTTACCTCTTTGATCAAGCTTTTGGTCACCTGTGCTAATAACTCTATGTGGCTTGGTGTCAAATTATGTCTGATAACGCTCCTGTAAAGCACCTTGGGATGACTTACTATGTTAAAGCCGCTATATAAATGCAGTTTCCTGGCCCCATACATCTCCTTTTCTCTATGGACATCCAATCCCTCTACACCTCCATCCCCCACCAGGACGGCCTGAGGGCGCTCCGCTTCTTCCTTGAACAGAGGCCCAACCAGTCCCCATCCACCACCACCCTCCTCCAATGTGAGAACAAGTTCAGCCAGGTGAACAACTTCTCCTTTGACTCCACTCACCTCCTCCAAATTCAAGTTGTTGCTATGGGAACCTGTATGGATCCGAGCTATGCCTGCCTTTTCGTGGGATATGTGGAACACTCTTTGTTCCAGTCCTACTCAGGTCCCCTCCCTCACCACTTTTTCCGGTACATTGATGACTGTATCGGTGCCGTGTCGTGCTCTTGTCCTGAACAGAAAATTTCATTCACTTTGCTTTCAATTTCCACCCTTCCCCCACCTTCATATGGTCCATCTCCGACTCTTCCCTTCCCTTCCTCGACTTCTCTGTCTCCATTTCTGGGGATAGGCTATTGACAAACGTTCACTAAAAGCCCACTGACTCCCACAGCTACCTGGGTTACACTTCCTCCCACCCCGCTTCCTGTAAGGACTCTATTCCATTCTCCCTGTATCTCCGTCTCCGTTGCATCTGCTCTGACGATGCCACCTTCCATACTATTCCGATATATCTTCCTTTTCCCGCAACCGAGGATTCCCCACTACCGTGGTTGACATGGCCCTCAACCGTGTCCGTTCTATTGCCCGCACTTCTGCTCTCACCGCTTCCCCTCCCTCCCAGAACCACGATAGGGTTCCCCTTGTCCTCAGCTTTCACCCCACCAGCCTCCACATTCAACATGTGTTTCTGCTATTTCCGCCACCTCCAGCGTGATGCCACCACCAAACACATAGGGGGAAAAGTTCGGTTGATTAGCGCCTCCAGTTTGCGTCTGTGTTCCATTGCTAACTGACATCACATGAGCTTCGCCAGCGCTCTGAGGTAGCGCCTCGCTCCTTGGCGTTAGCGCCTTAAGAGAGGTGTGTAGCGCCTGATTTAGTGCTCAAATCACCTCCAGGGGCGATAGAAGCCAAGTTTGCAGTCACAGGCGATAATTAGTGCCAGGCGCTAAACTTTGCGCCCAGCCAATAATTGCGCCCCAAACGGGGCGATACCGAATTTCTCCCTCATAGAGTCATAGAGGCACAGAAGGAGGCCATTCGGCCCATCAAGTCTCTCAATATTTCCTGTCACCTTCAGGGACCGATGCACATTAACTCCCAGGTCCCTCTGTCCCTGCACACTCTTTAAAACTGTGCCATTAAGTGTATATTGCCTCTCCCTGTTCCTTCTGCCAAAATGCATCATCTCACACTTCTCTGTATTAAATTCCATCTGCCACTTGTCTGCCCATTCTGCTAGCCTTTGGATGCTGACAAAATATCGGTAGCAGTGGAAAAGGTAGAAGCAATGGAAGGGGTGAAAATTGATAGACAGGATGTACTAGAAAGGCTGGGTATGCTTAGAGTGGATAAGTCACCTGGTCCAGATGTCTTGCATCCCAGGTTGCTCAGGGAATTGGGGGAGAGACAGCGGAAGGGCTTGACATAATTTTCCAATCTTCCCTAGATGCAGGGGAGGTGCCTGAGGATTGGAAAGTGGCAAATGTGACACCATTGTTCAAGAAAGGGTGTAAGGACAATCTAGTAACTACAGGCCGGTCAGTTTAACATCAGTGGTGGGTAAAGTTTTAGAAACAATAATCAAGGAAAAAATTAACAGGCACTTGGAGAGGTTTAAGCTAATTAAGGAGAGCCAACACAGATTTGTAAAAGGCAGATCATGTTTGACTAATCTAATTGAATTTTTTGATGAAGTAACAGGGAGGATCGATGAAGGGAATGCAATGGATGTTGTCTACATGGATTTTAGGAAGACGTTTGACAAAGTACCACATAGAAGGCTGGTTAACAAAATTGAGGCTCATGGAATAGATGGGCCAGTGGCAGCTTGGATAAGGAATTGGCTTAAGGACAGAAAACAGTGATTGTGGTAAATGGCTGTTTTTCAGACTGGAGGATGGTAGACAGTGGCGTTCCCCAAGGGTCAGTGCTGGGGCCACTGCTTTTTTTGATATATATATATAAATGACCTGGATATTGGAATATAAAGTAGAATTTCTAAATTTGCCGATGACACCAAACTTGGGGGTGTGGCAAACAGTGAAGATGATACCAATCGACTGCAACAGGACATAGAAAGGCTAGCAGAATGGGTAGACAAGTGGCAGATGGAATTTAATACAGAGAAGTGTGAGGTGATGCATTTTGGCAGAAGGAACAGGGAGAGGCAATATACACTTAATGGCACAGTTTTAAAGAGTGTGCAGGGACAGAGGGACCTGGGAGTTAATGTGCATAGGTCCCTGAAGGTGGCAGGACATATTGAGAGAGTGGTTAACAAAGCATATGGGATCTTGGGTTTCATAAATAGAGGTACTGAGTACAAAAGTAGAGAAGTTATGCTGAACCTTTATAAAGCGCTGGTTAGGCCACAACTGGAGTATTGTGTCCAGTTCTGGTCACCACACTTTCGGAAGGATGTGAAGGCCCTTGAGAGGGTGCAGAGGAGATTTACCAGAATGGTTCCGGGGATGGGGGATCTTAGCTACAAGGACAGGTTGGAGAAGCTGGATTTGTTTTCATTAGAGCAAAGGAGATTGAGGGGTGATTTGATAGAGGTGTACAAGATTATGACGGGTTTGGATAGGCTAGATGGGGAAAGGCTGTTCCCACTAGTTGATGTTACAAGGACTAGGAGACACTGATTTAAGGTTTTGAGCAAGAGATACAGGGGGGAATGTGAGGGAAAACTTTTTTTACGCAGCGAGTGGTGAGGACCTGGAATTCGCTGCCGACGGAAGTGGTGGAAGCGGAGACACTCAATGTTTTCAAGGGGAGACTGGCTGGGCACTTGAGGGAAATAAACTTGCAGGGCTATGGGGATAGAGCGGGGGAATGGGACTGACTGGATTGCTCTACAGAGAGCTGGTACGGCCTCGATGGGCCGAATGGCCTCCTTCTGTGCTGTTATCACTCTATGACTCAGTCCTGCACTGGAGTGTCGGCCTAGATTTCTCAAGTCTCTGGAGTGGGACTTTAACCCACAACTTCTGACACCATTGCTCCAAGAGCCAACCTTATCCCCAACTTATGTTCCTTGCTCTACAAATATTACATTTAACTTCAATACACTATCTGGTAATAACGGGCTTGAAATTATGGTGCACAAATGTAAGTATGCAAAATCCTACCACATCCACTTGGAATGCCTTTGTCCACAGAGGTCTTAAACTATTTATTCTGAATGTAGCATTACCTCCATTAAAATAGCAGACAAACTAATTGCATAAAAGCATTAAACATTCATGTGCCAATATTCAGAAGTGCAGTTTCCTACCCTTTTCAGCTTGCTGTTTTCCACAGTGCCACTTATTAAAAAAATATCCTTACAGTATTATAAACGGCAATGGACCTTCCTGCAAGACTCAGTACACAATATCTGAGATCGCAGGCACAGCTACTGGGGGAGATTTCTAACAAGGGAATTAATTCAAAGCGATGATGGACAGTAAAGCACTGGTTTATTCATCTGGATGAGCAGACACAAGCAATAGATCAGCCTATTTCTTTCCCTTGAGCTGTCTCGCTACATGCAGTCTTGATCTAAAAACACAGATCTAACAGCATAGCGCGTCGAGCAAATGACACCACCTTGCTCGTTTGGCCTGATGAGATTGGATCTTCACCTTTGCCACTCCTCATCTGCAGTCCAGTGGGCAACTATTCAACAAATTCCGCTGCTCAACGGGCCACCTGAATCCGTACAACATCAGCAGCTTTTCCTCCATTCTCCTCTTCCTCTGAGGGGGGTGGCACTTGGCAAAGACCGCTCCCCGTGGTGGCATTGCTGAAATTGGCAAGTCACTGGAGGTAGGAGATGAAACGCGTTGCCATCTACTTCATGACCTCTTGTAGTGATGTTCAATACTCTGTGCGCTCCTCCAATTCTGGCCTCTTACGCTTCCCCTATTTTCATCGCTCCACTAATGGTGGCCGTGCCTTCAGCCGCTCCGCAATGCCCTCCCTAAACCTCTCCACCTCTCTCTCCTCCTTTAAGACGCTCCTTAATTTATCCTTATGTGGCTCGGTGTCAAATTTTTTGTCTTATAATACTCCTATGCAACGTTTTACTACGTTAAAGGTGCTATATAAATACAAGTTGTTGTTGTTAAAACCTACCTCTGTGACCAAGGTCATTTGTCCTAATATCACTATGTGGCTAGGTGTCCATTTTTGTCTGATTATGCTATGTGAAGCGCCTTGGGATGTTTTACTACGTTAAAGGCGCTATGTAAATGCGAGTTGTTGTTGTTGTACCGTTACACTGCCTAGCATTAAACGTATTACCAATCATGGTTCATATTACCATCATCAGTCAGGAGAGATGCAGAGTCAAGATCTACCCACATGCAGTCTTGTAATGGCGTGTTATCAACAAAATATGACGGGGAAAGCGTTATAGGAGGCAAGCGGGACGCTTCCAGGAAGTGCAGGCCACACACAAAAACTTTAATGTATTACAGATCGATAAATATGCAAAATTGGAATATAGCAAGCCAAACTCAAAAATACTACGGTGCAAAAACCGCTGAAACGAATGTCACACAGTCTGCAGCCGCCAGCTGTTAGCAAAGAATAAAGAATATGCCACACCTAACAAAATCACAAACACAGAATTTAATGAGGGCTGTGGAGGCTCAGTCGTTGAGTATATTCAAGGCTGAGATCGATTGATTTTTGGACACTAGGGGAATCAAGGGATATGGAGATCAGGAGGGAAAGTGGAGATGAGGTAGAAGATCACCCATGATCTTATTGAATGGCGGAGCAGGCTCGGAAGGCCAAATAGCCTGCTCCTGCTCCTAAGTTCTTATGTAGTGACTTGTATAAATCTTTATGCTATTTGTTTAAAATATTCATGTTCAAAAACACAATTTGCTTTGGTTGTATTTTCATGCTCAGGAAGCAGAAACAGCAGAAATCTTAGGAAAAGGTAATTTTTCTGTGGAAACTGAGCCCTTACCCCAGCCCCCACCACCTCACCCCAGTCTCACGATATCCCTCCAGCTCCTTCTTTTGGCTCTTTGTTGGGTTGTCAACATGAGCCACTTTCTTCACCGTGTCAGTCAAGAACATCCTCTGATAGGTTGCCTACTCTTGCATTCACAGTCTGGCCCTGAATCCCGCCGTTTTCCTGGGCTTTTTGCTGATCTCCCGCTGGCATATTGTGGCGAGAGACCGGGCAAAAGCCCCTCGAAGTTCCAGGGCCTGTAACTGTAGCGTGTGTGCATGATGACACTATGCTTACAGTGCAACTCTAGATCAGATCGGGCTTCAACTCCCAGATTCATACGATGCAAGGTTAGCACTGGTGTGAAGGAGAAACGTGCTTTGAACTGACTCTTAAACTAATGGTGCAAGTACACTCCAGGAGCAACATCGAGGTCATCTGTCAAAATTATGGCCTGGACCATCCTATCCTTCTGACTGAAGTGGGCAGCATGTGGGCTAATGATCACAAGGCTGCGGGATAGGTAGAGACGCAGCAAGCCTCACTCCATTTGTTCTCATCCTTCCAGAAGAGCTGCCCTGCGGCCTCGTCATTCCGCCTCTCGCGGATTCTGAAACAAGCCGAGTACACCGGCGCCGATCATCTTTCCTGGCCAGCCCTTCCAGCTGTTGCTCACCCTCTGTATTTTCTCACGTGTGTCCTAGACTCACCCTTCACAGCCTCCGGAGGGAGAAGAATTGAAAAATAGGCAAGAATGAACAGGTATTACAGTAGAGGGGTAGTTGTTTTCCGACTTTGTCCTTGCTATGAGTCGCCTCATGTGCCGGTGCCGCACACTGATCCGAAATGCCCGAATTTCTATTGATTTTATGCCCACTTATTTGAATGGTCAGAAAATCACACATTGTGTGTGCCCGAATTTCTGATTTTTTTATTCCCCCGGCCAGGCAACGCAAATCAAAAATATTACTCATCGTATCTCCATCATGATTGGGTGTCACGGAAAAAGACGACTTGAATTTCTATAGCGCCTTTCACGTCTCAGGAGATCCCAAAGCGCTTCACACCTCAATGAAGTACTTTTCTGAAGTGGAGTCACTGTTGTGATGTGGGAAACGCGGCAGCCAATTTGCGCACAGCAAGCTCCCACACACAGCAATGTGATAATGACCCAGATCATCGGTTTTAGGTGTTGATTGGAGGGATAAATATTGGCCCCAGGACACCAGGGATAACTCCCCTGCTCTTTTTCAAAATAGTGCCAGCGGGATCTTTTACGTCCACCCGAGGGGGCAGACGGGGCCTCGGTTTAACGCCTCATTCGATAGACGGCACCTCCGCCAGTGCGGCGCTCCCTCAGTACTAGATTTTGTGGGTTCAAGTCCCATTGCAGAGGCTTGAGCACAAAACCTTGGCTGACACTCCAGTGCAGCACAGCACTGACTCTAGGATAGTCAGGAGCAAATATAAAGGGTGATCATCTTTACTGGCCGGCCTTTCCAGCTGCTGATTGGCGCCACACCAGGCTCATTTAAGCAGCTCGGGATATTTTACTACATTAAAGGCGCTCTATATGCGCACGTTATTGTTGTTGTTGTTGAGGGAGTGCTATCTAGCCTTCAAAAATACTTAATTGATTTCGAAAGGGTACAGAGGAGGTTTGCCAGGATGTTACCAGGGATGAGGGACTTCAGTTGTGAGGAGAGGTTGGAAAAGTTAGGACTGTTTTCCTTGGAACAGAGAAGGTTAAGAGGTGACCCGACAGAGGATTTCATAGATGATGGGAGATTTTGATAAGAGTAGAGAGAGAAATTTGATTCCCTCTGGCGAGTGGGTCAATAACCAGAGGTCATAGTTTTAAAATCATTGGCAAAAGATCTAGAGGGGAGATGAGGAGAAATGTTTTCACTCGGAGAGTTGTCGGGGATCTGGAACACTCCACCTGAAAAGGTGGTGGAAGCTGATTCCATCAATAATTTTAAAGGGAGTCGGACGGGTTCTTGAGGATGAGGAACTTGCAGGGTTACGGACAAGAGGCGGGGATGTGGGACTGAGCACGACTGCTCTTTCAAAGAACCAGCACAGGCACAATGGGCCGAATGGCTGTAAGTTGCTGTGATCCTATGATTGTAAAGCACTTTGGGACAGCCTGGGGTCGTGAAAGGGGTTGACATGAATCTTGTCATTCATGTGGAAATGACTTATGAAATAATACTGGGCGGCCTGCTGGTGGCGCTGTCCAGGGAGAGTATAAATACTCGGGCATGGGCCCAGCTTGCTCAGGACATTCTTTAACGGGAACTAGTGAAGGACACAACTAGATCTCCATGTTGAAAAAACAGTTGATTAAAGCTTTGTTTAACGCTTAGACCAAGTGCCTAGTAGTTTTCTTACGTCAGCGGGTTATATAAATGCAAGTCTTTCTGTCTTACAAAGATTGGAGACTTCCACTGAGTTGCAACTCAATAAAAGAAGTACCCAGGCTCCGTGCGGAGCTAGCTGCCTATGTAATCCACATCCTGGCACAAACTATCTTACCTGCTGGGGTTTATTCTCTTTCTTTTCCCCTCCCAACCACATCCTCAGTTAAATGGAATAGCTTTTGATTCTTGAAAGGCTTACCAACCCAACAAAGCCTACGAGCTACTGGTTCCATTTCCGCGCTCGGAATACAGACATCCAGATTCTGCAGCCTCAGCCCTCCAGCACACGAGTACAGAGCTTCCTCCACACTCACTCTACGGGGTCAGCCCATTGCACCACATGCTTCAGACAAGACATTGGTATTCGGAGCAGCTTGCCATGCCCATGTTTTGCTCGTAGATAAGCCACCAGCCATTCATCAACCTCTTTTTAAGGCACCTGTTCAATTACAGCACACTGGGCTCTAAATAATTCGAGCCCACACAACCACAATCTTCAGCATCCAGTTTAAGACTATGCGAAGAAGTCAGTGTCAGAAAATTGCTTTGCGAGAGAGAGAAAAATGCAGCGTTGACTTTTTAAAAAGCCAGCTAATTTAATCTGGAAGGCTCTGTGCGGCGTTTGCAGAATTTGTGCCTGTTTTATTTAATGTGTTTGCTTGTTCAAAAAGCACTGTCGGGTCACGTGTATGTCAAGGATTTTATTTTTGTATATTTACTTATTGCACATCGAGGGCAATCAGGCAGCGTAATAGAACTTAATTGTTTCTGTTTTTCTCTTTCCATTAAAAAGTATTCCTTGTTGGGTTTTAAGATTGGTAACCTGGAGCCGCTTTATTACTACAATTGAAATGGATTTATCAGCAAAAATAGACATTTTTAATAAGGGCGTCCAGTCCTCTACCTGTGAGTAACCCGATTCAAAATCATTGAAAATGACTTAAAATAACAACACAACTTGCATTTATATAGCACCTTTAACGTAGTAAAAATGTCCCAAGGCGCTTCACAGGTGCGCAATTAAACAAAAATTTGACAGCGATCCACGCAAGGAGATATTAGGGCAGGTAGGTTTTAAGGAGCATCTTAAAGGAGGAGTGGGAGAGGTAGCGAGAGGCGGAGAGGTTTAGGGAGGGAATTCCAGAGCTGAGGGCCTTGGCAGCTGAAGGCATGGCCACCAATGGTGGAGCGATTAAAATCAGGGATGCTCAAAGAAGCCAGAATTAGAGGAACACAGAGGATGGTAGGGCTGGAAGAGATGACGCTACTGAACCATTTAATAGTTTCGCCGGTGTACACTAGTTAGTTTCTTAGTAAATTAATTATTTTGTGATGTGAAAAAACTTTTAAAACGTGCCTAAGTCGGCGGAATCTCCCAATTGTGACCTGGTGGGCGTGGCCAGTTTGCGGGCGAATTGAACCTTGAACCAGTGTAACAGATTCTTAAATTTGAACCCCACCCACGCCCCATTCCCGCAGGGCGGGGACGGGGGTGGGGGGGGGGCGTTAAAATCAGGGCCCACGTCAACAGTGTCCCTGCCCCCTCAGTTTCAGTGCCTCTTAAATGAAATGGACTGTGACAGATAAAGAGGAAGAAAATATCACCAATAATTCATATCGAAACAATACATTCAGGGGAAAATTAACTCCAATGTGCTTAAAAATAAACCAACTAATGACTGCAGGGAAGTCGGGCGAACATTTTTACATCAAAGGTAATTGGCTCATGAAATGAGCTCTCTGTGGAGGATGTTGAAGCGAATAGTGGAAATGGGTAGGAGATGTGCTTCTGGAGCGGGAGAGGGCATTGAGGGAGACTAGAAATAGGTTAAGATCAATCGTAAGGGGGTACGCGCTTGTTGGCGTGAAGAGCTTCCCGAAGTTTTGACAATGTGACGAGGCACCATATAAATGCAAGGTTCTTCTCCTTGGTTGTTACAGTTCCTTATTAGCATGAATCGAACTATTACCGTATGCAGTAGCGCAGGCATTTTTTTCTTGAATCTTTAAGCATTTGCAGAATCTCCCTTACCACTGACTTCAGAAATTGATGGATGCAGACCGCTGAAAGATCCCAGGCGTGTGCGAGAAGAATGTGCAACACACTGCAAATATTGAGCAGATTTTTAGAATTTGAGATTTGAAGCCTGAATTTAATTTTCTGTCTGAGGCCGAACCAGACCGTTCGCAAACTTGGTGTCATACTTGAACCTGAAATGAGCTTCCGACCACATATCTGCGCCATCACCAAGACCGCCTATTTCCACCTCCGGAACATCGCCCGAGTCTGCCCCTGCATCAGCTCATCCGCTGCTGAAAGCCTCATCCATGCCTTTGTTACCTCTGGACTTGACTATTCCAACGCACTCCTGGTCGGTCTCCCTCTTCTACCCACTGTAAACTTGAGGTTATCCAAAGCTCTGCTGCCCATGTCCTAACTCGCACCAAGTCCCGTTCGCCCATCACCCCTGTGCTCGCTGACCTACATTGGCTCCCATTTAAGAAACGTCTCAATATTAAAATTCACATCCTTATGTTCAAATCCCTCCATGGCCTCACCCTTCCCTATCTCTGTAATCTCCTCCAGCCCCGCAGGGCGGACTTAACAAGGCCAATCAATGGAAAATAGCATGGGTTGGCCAGACGTCGCTGGAGGCGGGACTAAAACCCGGCAAGCAGCAGTCCCACCTCCAACACGTCTCCATTCATAAAATCGAGCCCTCAGGTTCTGAGCTGCCCACTGCAGCACAGAGGAACGAGACTCCCTGGAGGTGAGCATCTCATTCTGTTCTGCTTCATAGTCAGTGCAGGCCAGCACACCTGGTTTACATTCACAAGTTCAAAGTCGGTGAAAAGCTGAAAGATTTTCGCACCAACACAGCCTACAATGTAAATGCACCAGTGAAGCGGGCTTGTGTAGTTCAGCGGCCAGGTGCTTGGTTTTTTTGACAGGGTCGGAGGCTGGTTGTTTCAAATCCACTGACTGGGGGGGGTAATGAAAACATTGAGCAATGATATGAGACGGAGATATCGAATTAACTGCCCATTGCTGTGGTTCAGTGGGCAGCTTTCTCGTCTCTGAGTCAGAAGGTTGGGATTAAGTCCCACTCGTAGGAACATAGGAACAGGAGTAGGCCATTGAGCCCCTTGAGCCTGCTCCGCCATTCAGTGAGATCATGGCTCATCTGTGATCTAACTCCATGTATCCGCCTTTGGCCCATATCCCTTAATACCTTTGGTTAACAGAAAGCTATCAATCTCCGATTTAAAATTAACAATTGATCTAGCATCAATTGCTGTTTGCGGAAGAGAGTTCCAAACTTCTACCACCCTTTGTGTGTAGAAGTGTTTCCTAATTTCACTCCTGAAAGGTCTGGCTCTAATTTTTATACTATGTCCCCTAGTCCTAGAATCCCCAACCAGCGGAAATAGTTTCTCTCTCTCTACCCTATCTGTTCCCCTTAACATCTTGAAAACTTTGATCAGATCACCCCTTAACCTTCTAAATTCTAGGGAATACAACCCGAATTTGTGTAATCTCTCCTCATACCTTGGAGTCCGGGTATCATTCTGGTAAACCTACGCTACACTCCCTCCCAGGCTAATATATCCTTCCTAAGGTGTGGTGCCCAGAACTGCTCACAGTACTCCAGGTGTGGTCTAACCAGGGTTTTGTATAGCTGTAGCATAACTTCTACCCCCTTGTATTCTAATCCTCTAGATATAAAGGCCAGCATTCCATTAGCCTTTTTGAATGGCCCAGAAATTGGAGTTCGATGGTTGCCGCGGGGGTAAGGATCCCCCGCGAGATCGCATTCCGCGCCTACCTTTATGGTTTTGGCCCACACGAACTTCAGTTCCTGGGCCTCTCCCTGGTGCTGGCGCGCAGTGTGTGCGTGTCCCAGAGGCGCAGTTAGTGCGATGCGACCTCTGGGATCACGTGGGCCGGTTAGAGCCAATGGCAGCACACCATCTTTCATTCATAGTTTTGACAGCAAGAGCTGTCAAAACTATGAATACAACAAGCCCCCAAAAGAACAGCTAAACCTCAATTAAATTTTTTAAAAAAGCCATCACATTAATAAAATAACTATAGTTAAATAAATTAACCACTTTAAACAAAAATTTTAATTCTTTTTAAAAGTTATAAAAATAAACTTACCTTTCTTTAAAGTCTCTAAAAAAGATAAACCTGTTGAAAAAAATGTAAAATAATACTTAATTAACTACTTACCTTGTTAAAAGGGGGTCTTACGCCTGTTTTCTTTATGTGTAAAATCTTCAACACTTACCTGCGCGTTCAAACCTGAAAAAATAACTAAGTGTGCTGCGTGCGCGCAACCTGTAGCGCGCACGCGGTTCACTTAGGAACCGCCCCCTTTGCCATACACGAAGTGCCGGTTTCCCGCGCATGCGCAGTGCATGCAGGAAACCGGCACTTCGGGACCTAATACGCGAGAGTACACAGTGCGTACTCTCCCGCATTAGGTCTAATTTTCGGGCCATTATTTTCTGTACCTGTTCATGACATTTTAATGATCTATGTACCTGGACCCCCCAAGTCTCTTTGGACCTCCACTGTTTTTAGCCTTTCACCATTTAGAAAGTACCCTGTTCTATCCTTTTAGGTCCAAAGTGGATGACCTCACATTTGCCTACATTGAAATCCATTTGCCACAGTTTTGCCCATTCACTTAATCTATCGATATCCCTTTGTAATTTGACGCTTTCATCTACACTGCCTACAATGCCACCTATCTTTGTATCATCGGAAAATTTGGATATATGACTTTCTATGTCATCAGATAAGTCATTAAGAAATACTGTGAATAGTTGAGGCCCCAACACAGATCCCTTAGGGACACCACTAGTCCTGCGAATTAGAGTACATACCCATTATCCCTACTCTCTGTCTCCTGCCGCTCAGCCAATTTCCTAACCAGGTCAAAAATTTGCCTTCAATTCCATGGTCTTCTACCTTAGTTAAGGTAGAGTTGAGCACAAAATCTAGGCTGACTCTCCAGTGCAGTACTGAGGGAATGCTGCACTGTCAGAGGTGCCGTCTTTCGGATGAGATGTTTAACCGAGGCTCTGTCTGCCCTCACAGGTGGGCGTAAAAGATCCCATGGCACGATTTCACAGAAAAGCAAGGGAGTCCTCCCCGGGGTCCTGGCCAATATTTATCCCGTATCACTTAAAAAAACCCAGAATATTTTGTAATCATCACATTGCTGTTTGTGGGAGCTTGCTGTGTGCAAATTGGCTGCTGCCTCACAACAGTGACTACACTTCAAAAGTACTTCATTGGCTGAGGTTGTGAAAGGCGCTATATAAATGCAAGAAATGAATTATTATTATTATGCACCCCACCTGATTTTCCTTCCCATTGAAGTCAATGGAAGGCAAACTCGGGCGGGCTGAATAATGGTCGGCTAATTCGATATCTCCCGTTTGACCCCAACCCAATGTTAAAATGACCTTGGCTGTTCCTACATGACTATACCCCTTCAGCAAAGGGCTCTACCGAAGTGTGCTCCAATCTTACCCATTTGCCAAATTGATGCTGGCATTTCTGGGAACTCAGCAGAAAACCAGCATGAATAGATGACCCTTCTGGAGGAATTGCACAGCCCTGGTTCTGGGCCAATGACGGAGAGACAGCCACTCACCCAACGGCTGGTTTTTGACTGAGTGTTGGCTGTAGACAACTTTGCCCTTTTTCTGGGGGGAATTGATAGACAGGGATACATTGCTTCTAAACTAGAGGAGGAATTTTCTAATGTGCGTTCCCAGCAAGGAACCTCTGCCACGGAGCACCTATTGGAAATTGAGGTGAGCACGGCGCATCTTTAAAAAAGGACCCCATTGGCTTTACTCGGGCGGCTTAGCTGCCCGTACAGAAGCCCAAGTGAAAATCATGGTCAGCGGGATTTGGCCGGCTTTCCAGCGGGTAAGAAAGCCGGGACACTTTAACTGCCCACCTGTCCAGTTTCCACCAGGCAGGTTAGGGTTAAAATCGGGGCCCAACCCCCAACGTCAATGCTCATTTAAAGAGGATGCTCTCCCATGGATTGATTTGTGTTTCGGTATGTAAAAAACGTTAATTAACATAAACAATCTTATAGATACATCTCTCTCTTTTGTTCTTTTCCTTCCCCCGTTTCCCCTGCCTCTGTCCTCGCTTAAAAAGCTGTTCACCGCCAACATCTTCCAGCTCTGACGAAAGGTCATCGACCTGAAACGAAAACTCTGCTTCTCTGTCCAGTCCACAAATGCTGCCCGACCTGCTGAGTGTTTTTGCAGCATTTTCTGTTTATATGTCAGATTTCTTTTAGAAGAATGAGAGGGGATCTTATTGAAACATATAAGATTCTGAAGGGGCTTGACAGGGTAGATGCAGAGAGGATGTTTCCCCTCGTGGGGGAATCTAGAACTAGGGGGCATAATTTCAGAATAAGGGGTCGCCCATTTAAATCGGAAATGAGGAGGAATTTCTTCTCTCAGAGGGTCGTGAATCTTTGGAATTCTCTTCCCCAGAGAGCTGTGGAGGCTGGGTCATTGAATATATTTAAGGTGGAGATAGATAGATTTTTGAATGGTAAGGGAGTCAAGGGTTATGGGGAGCGGGCAGGGAAGTGGAGTTGAGGCCAAGATCAGATCAGTTATGATCTTATTGAATGGCGGGGCAGGTTCGAGGGGCCGAATGATCTACTCCTGCTCCTACGTCTTATGTTCTTATGTTCCAGTATCCGCAGTATTTTGCATCTGTCTTAGAGATACATTGCTGCAAGGCATGGCAAGTAATCCATTACTGGAATGAGGCACTTCAACCTAAAGCAATCATTCTAGCTTTATTTAAATATAGGCTTCTGGTTTCAGCGATTGCACCTACTGACTGAAGATATTAGGCGAATGCCTCCGAACCGCAAGAAAAGTACGCGCCTGCCCGGTGCCTCCGTATCTTCGAAGGCTCGCGCTCCTGGGCCTGCAGGCGTAGGCCTGCGTAAAGGCCCACGTATCCCAGGAGCGCACCCGGTTCGCCAGCGTCCCTGGGATCCCGTGGGCTGGCCCAACCAATCAGAAAGGGGGATCCCCACTGTGCTTATGGGGAATCCATTTACGTACAGAATCCGCATAAGCTTAATAGGAATCCCCTAAAAAAACACTTTCACAGCACTTAAATAAAAATCAATCAACACATGTTCAAAATTAACTAAAATACAATTTAATTCAACATTTAAAACAAAAAATTAAAGTTTTTGAAAAATAAATTAAACATTTTTTCAAGGGGCCAAAAATAACCTAAACTAATTGTAAAGGTTTTTTTATGGTTAAATCATTTAAAAAAATGTATTTCAATATTTATTTAAACCCTTACGCTGGTAAAAGAAGGCCTTGCGTCTGCTTTTACCAGGCGTAAGTGTTTGGTGGGCATTCGCTGGGCGGTAGTTGGGCAAATAGTCCGACTCTCCGCCCGCGAATGTCCATTTCCCGGGGATTCTTATGATCTGCCGAGCTGAAACTTGACAGATCGAAAGTTCCGGGTTTTCGCGCATGCGCAACGCACGCGGGGAACCTGGAACTTGCGGGGCGCTTATGACCGTATACGCTGTGCGCACGCAGTCATAGGCCCCGGAAAATCCGGGCTCTTAATTCAGCTCCTCTACACCATTGGTCACAATACAAGCAAATCCACCCGATGAACCTCATCAGCCTTCGCCATCGTCAGAAAACAAACAACTGAAAGGCAGAAATGAGCTAAATGGTGTCCAACATAATGAATCATAATTATAATTACTTTACTCTTTTAAAGGATGATATTGATGTCATAGCTCAAGAGTTGTTCCTTAAAATCCAAAATTTCTTTGGTTGCTTCAGCCTTGGCTCAGTGGCCGCACTCTCACCTCCGATCCCCACTTCGAAGATTTGTCCATGTAATCTAGGCTGTCGCTTCAGTACAGACATGCTGGGCGCGATTTTGCCAGCGCTCAGAGATTTGGAGGCGGGTCAAAGGTTAAAATCGTTTTGATTGATGGCGGGTTGCGATCCCACCGTCAAACCGCCTCCAAACAATTTTCCCAAGTGTCAGGTCCCCGATTTGCGCATGGACCCGACACCGAGCGGCGGGAAGCGGATTAAAGGCAATTACCTGCCTATTAACAGGTAGTCGCCAGCCTATTTTTAAATTTTGCCGCTTCTGGCTTGGGTTTCCCGATGTCCGGACACCACGCCAGGTAAGTGTGGTGTGTTGTGAGTCTGCTGTAACATTTCTGGATTGATGACAGCTGCAGTAGTGGTGTGAAGGATCCAATGTTGCACATAGTGAGTCTCAGAGGAAAGAAAATGTTGGGAACTGCATTTTTAATACATTTACACTTTTCTTTAGATTACAAGTTTTTAAATCCATGTCCAGTGCCACCTCACTGGGAGAACCTCTCTCACCAGTGACAGATCGCTTCTGTCACCTCACCTGCAGCTGCCATCTATTCCAGCCTATGGAGAGAGTCATTGGAGAGCCTGGGTTCAAGAGGTCACTTTTGTGCAGTGATTGTCAGTGTTTTCAGCCCCTCAATGCTGTCAAACACTGAGAAATCAACTGTCAAAATAAAATTGTGCATGGTCCCTTTAAGGAATCTGGCAGATCACACGTCATCAAATGACGTCATCTGGCCCGCTTCCTGTTAATTGACCGGCAAGCCCGCAGGGCAGGTTTAACAAGGTCAATCAAGGCAAAATCACATCTGTGGGCCGGATGCAGCTGTGGCGGGACTGGAAGCCGGAAACCACCTGAGCCATACCCAACCTGCCTCCATTAATAAAATCACGGCCGCTGTCTTTCAAATGAGACATTAAACTGAGGTACTCTCTGCTCTCTCATGTGGATGTAAAAGATCCCACAACACTATTTAAAGAAGAGCAGGGGGAGTTATCCCCGGTGTACTGGCCAATATTTATTCTCATACAACATCACTAAAAACAGATCAATCTGATCATTTATCTGTAATTCCCGGACACTCATGGATAATTAGGGAGGGTTGGCAACCAATGTTCCCTGTCATTTTTTTTTTGGTGCGTGGGCCTTTAACTGGCCACGCGGCCAATTCAATTTTTCGTGCAAGCGCGGTTATTTACATTGAAAAGCCGGTGAGCGGCCTGCGCGGGACCTCCAGACCGCTGCGCAGCCGCGCAGCATAGCGGGAACGTTGTTGGCACCCCTACCCTTGCCACTTGCAGGACACAAGTCTTCCAATGTTCAGTGGTCACAAAATCCCTTCAGAAATGTCTAAATCCACCACCACAAAAACCTTCCTCTTTGTGCACTTCTACTTCTCACTATAAATGATGAGATATTAACATTACAACAGTGACTACACTTCAAAAGAACTGACAAAAGGCCATCGACTTGAAACGTTAACTCTGTTTCTCTCTCCACAGATGCTGCCTGACCTGTTGAGTATTTCCAGCATTCTCTGTTTTTACTTCAAAAGTACTTCATTGGCTGTAAAGCACTTTGGACGTCCTGAGGTCGTGAAAGGCGCTATATAAATGCACGTCTTTCTGTCTATTTGTAATTACACCTGCAGGTTAAGTTGCAACATCTCACTGCACTCCCAGTGTAAATATTTGTTTAGTTTTCAGATTTCACACAACATAAGAAATAGGAGCAGGAGTCGGCCATTTGGCCCTTCAAGCCTGCTCCGCCATTCAATAAGATCATGGCTGATCTTCGACCTCATCTCCACTTTCCTGCACTATCCCCATATCCCTTGATTCCCTTAATATCAAAAATCTATCGATCTCTGTCTCGAATATACTCAACAACTGAGCCTCCACAGCCCTCTGGGGTAGAGAATTCCAAAGATTCACCACCCTCTGAGTGAAGAAATTTCACCTCATCTCAGTCCTGAATGGCCGACCCCTTATTCTGAGACTGTGACCCCTGGTTCTAGACTCCCCAGCCAGGGGAAACATCCTCCCTGCATCTACCCTGTCAAGCGCTGTAAGAATTTTGTATGTTTCAATGAGATCGCCTCTCATTCTTCTAAACTCTAGAGAATATAGGCCTAGTCTACTCAATCTCTCCTCATAGGACAATCCCCCCATCCCAGGAACCAGTCTGGTGAACCTTCGTTGCACTCCCTCTGTGGCAAGTATATCCTTCCTTAGGTAAGGAGACCAAAACTGTGCACAGTACTCCAGGTCTGGTCTCACCAGGGCCCTATATAATTGCAGTAAGACGTCTTTACTCTTATACTCAAATCCTCTTGTAATAAAGGCCAACATACCATTTGCTTTCTAATTGCTTGCTTGCTAATTTTAGCGTCCCGAAAAAGTTAGCGCCCCCGCGGCCGATTTTCCCAGGTAACGCCCCGAGAGGGAGGCGGGGCGCTACTGGAAGCGCCCCGCGTCCCTCTTGGGGTGCTGTGAGCCAATATCGCGGTGCTATGTGCCGCAGTGCCGCGGTACTGCAGGCCTTCCTCCCCTTATTATTAAAGGGGAGGGGCTTAGTGCAGCGCGTCCCAGCGTCCAGCTGGGCCACCAGGGATCGGGAGTGCCGGCAAACGAGCCCGACACTCAAGAGAAGAGCCGGGCTCACGGAAAGCAGCCGGCACCCCGCGGGGGGTGCTTGACGGGGGCCGGGGACATCAACGGGGGCAGGTGCTGGCAGGCGGCCAGCAACAAAAATGGCTGCCCGCCACCTCCCTTTAACTAGCGCCGCCCCGGCCGCAGGTAGGCCCCCCTGACCCCGGCGGACATAGCGTCCGGCGGTAAGTCGGGGGGCGCCACCCAATATTACAGCCGGGGCACGAGCGGGGCGCTGCGCACGGCGATGACGTCATCGCCGACGGCACAGCGCCACCGCTAACCTCCCGCTGAATTTCGCGGGAGGCGTTAACGGCACAGCGCCCAGGCGCTAGTTGATTTGCGCCCCGGAGGCGCAAATCAACCGAATTTAGGCCCCCTAGAATGCCATGTAATAAAAATGGAATCTAACTAATTCGACAACATTCATGTAGTGTTTTTATGCACAAAACTGTCCCAAGGCACTTATACAGGCAGCAGAGTTTTGGATGAGCTCAAGTTTACGGAGGGTGCAAGGTGGGAGGCCGGCCAGGAGAGCGTTGGAATAGTCGAGTCTGGAGGTAACAAAGGCACGGGTGAGGGTTTCTGCAGCAAATGAGCGGAGGCAGGAGGCCTTGGTGACGGATGGGGGGATATGGGGCCGAAAGCTCACCTCATGTTTCAATAGAACGCCAAGGTTATGAACAGCCTGGTCCGGGAGTGGAAACCAGCTGCCCCTTACCTCTGACCTCTATGTGACTCCAGTCCCTCATCAAAGTGGTTGACTACCTTCTGAAGTGGCCTAGCAAGCCACTCAGTTGCTTCAAATTTGGCCAACTGGGGGGGGATGGCTATAAATGCCGACCTTGCCAGCGATGCCCACATTCCGAGAATGAATCCTTTTCATTTCAAGAACTGGTGAGCACATCTCTTTAAAACACATCGTACCATGCAAGGACTGTGAATCTTAAATGAGCTTCCCGTGGAGTTCGGTTTGAGTTATTTTGGGTAGAAGGCGAATAATTTTCCAGTGGGTCTTTATTCTAATTTGTAGTTAGGGCTTCTAATAACGCTGTTGCAGCTCCCTTGTCTCCTTGCCAACATGCTCGACGCAATTAGGAGGCAGTCTAAGTACCGGCGATCAGGCAGCAGGTGGGTGCAGTTCAGTGTGCACAGTTAAATGTGCGTATCAGTCGGTGAAGGGAATCCATACAACAAACAGGCACATTTAGCCCCGACTACTGGGCCTCAGACACTTGGGGTGACACCGCACTGTGCACGACCACGCTGCACGATGTCAGTCATGAATGATTTAACACGCGGCTGCGAAATTTCTTTACTATCTCGTTCAACAATGGTATAAAGCCAAAAAATAAAAACAGAAAATGCTGGAGAAACTCAGCAGGTCAGGCAGCATCTGTGAAGAGAGAAACAGAGTTTAACGTTTCAGGTCGATGACCTTTCGTCAGACCTGCTGAGTTTCTCCAGCATTTTCTATTTTTAGTTCAGATTTCCAGCCTCTGCAGTATTTTCTTTTTGTTGTCATGGTATAAAGCCGTCTGTTAAAATATTCAGGTGAAATTCCTCTGAGCTGTTATTTTGATGAAGGGTTAAACACCTTTCTTCCTTTGAATTTCATACAACTGCAGCATCGATGCAACTGCGCCCTAAATAAAACTGCTTTTATATAACTCCCGGTATTACACGTGTAATTTTTTTTTTAATTTTCGCAAATTCAACAAAACAAAAATCTGCAATTTTTTTTCCCCTTGGAATTAATTCTTTCAACTATTTTGTCGCCAATTCAAATGAAGCTTCTATTAAATTATGCATTAAATTAGTTAGTGTTTTCAGTAGTCTATTAAATTAGTGTTTGAACCTAAAAAAAATCAAAAGTTAACAATGATACGGTCTATTAAATATTAAGAATGGTGTGTGGTTTGCCACACTCCACTGGCATTGCGCCTCTGCTGACAGAGTGATGTTGGCCCAGAAATTAAACATCGATGGTTCCCGCGGGGGTAAGGATTCCCCGCGATATCGCACTCCGCGCCTACCTTTTTGTTTGGGGCCCACACGAACTTTAGTTTCTGGGCCTCTCCCTGATGCAACCGTGCAGTGCTTGCGTATCCCAGAGGCGCAATTAGTTTGTGCGAGCTCTGGGATCACGTGATTCAGTTAGAGCCAATGGCAGCACACCATCTTTCATTCATAGTTTTGACAGCAAGGGCTGTCAAAGCTATGAATACTACAAACCCCCAAAAGAACAGCTAAACCTCAATTAAATTTAAAAAAAAGCCATCACATTAATAAAATAAGTATAGTTAAATAAATTAACCACTTTAAACAAAAAATTAAATTTTTGAAAAAATTTAAAATCTTTTTAAAAGTTATAAAAATAAACTTACCTTTCTTTAAAGTCTCTAAAAAAGATAAACCTGTTGAAATTTTTTTTAAATAACACTTAATTAACTACTTACCTTGTTAAAAGGGGGTCCTACGCCTGCTTTCTTTATGTGTAAAATCTTCACCACTTACCTGCGCGTTCAAACCTGAAAAAAAACCTAAGTGCACTGCGTGCGCGCAGCCTGTAGCGCGTACGTGGTTCACTTAGGAACCGCCCCCTTTGCAATTCACGAAGTGCCGGTTTCCCGCGCATGCGCAGTGCATGCAGGAAACCGGCACTTCGGGACCTAATACGCAAGAGTACACAGTGCGTACTCTCGCGTATTAGGTTTAATTTTCAGGCTGTTATGTAACTCATTAAGGTAATTGGCACCCACTTCACATAAAGTGGCCGTCAATCAACTGCTATTAAGCCTCTTCTGTGACATTGAGGTGCAAATCCAAATTTCATTCAGTGGGTGATGCGGCCATTGAGAATGGAGGACATCTTGGTAAAGGAGACCAATGGTTGAGTTCTCTTAAGTTTCCCCATGAAACAGAAATAACATTAAGTACATGCAACAAAAAAAAGACAGATAACACATTGTACTGGCCACCAGCAAGATCCCACACTCAGGGGTACCGGTTTCAAACCAATGCATGCTGAAACAGTGAAGCCCCCACGAGAAATCAGAAGAACCCACATAATGGGCTCATCAATCGATCAAGAACCTGAACCATGTATGAATGTCGGGGGGGGGGGGGCCGAAGTGTGAGTGTTCCATTTCAAACTGAAGCACTTTGAAACCCACAGTCTCAGCTGTGGTTTACTTAATGTGTCTCATCCCCAACCCGACGGCGCGTCTGGAGTAAGTGGTAAATACCCCGACACCGTCACTAAATGGAAGCAGCAGGAGTGGACCAAAGATCATCTCAACCCCACCCCTACACGATGGAACGTCAAGTCCCGCATTGAACCAAAACCAAAACACAAATTACAATGAATTACATAGAATTTACATGCGCAGAAACAGGCCATTCGGCCCAACTGGTCTGTGCTGGTGTTTCTGCTCCACACGAACCTCCTCCCACTCTACTTCATCTCACCCTGTCGACATATACCCCTATTCCTTTCTCCTCATATACTTATCTCGCTTCCCCTTAAATGCATCTATGCTATTTGCCTCAACCACTCCATGTGGGAGTGAGTTTCACATTCTCACCACTCTCTGGGTAAAAAGAAGTTTCTCCTGAATTCCCTATTGGATTTATCAGTGACTATCTTACATTTATGTCCCCTAGTTTTGGACTCCCCCACAAGTGGAAACATCTTCTCTATGTCTACCCTATCAAAACCCTTCATAATTGTAAAGACCTCTATTCAGGTCAATTAAATCCTTTAGTTCCACATCTCTCCCACCACCACCGAATCATCATGAGAAATTTAGATCTGAAAAACATCACACGCTGTTGACTAGAACTTCCCGAGCCTAAGTACCAAGCCTGGAAAGTAATGTAGTCCTTCATCCACACAATGGACAGCCCAGCCTATCCTCTGCATGCCCGATACGAGACTCCCAAAACAAGCGCTCTACTCAGAGCTCCGACACGGTAAGAGAGCCCCAGGTGGGCAGAGGAAACGCTTCAAGGCCATCCTCAAAGCCTCCTTGAAAAAGTACAACATCCCCACCGACACCTGGGAATCCCTGGCCCAAGACCACACAAAGTGGAGTAGAAGCATCCGGGAAGGCGCCGAACACCTCGAGTCTCTTCGTCGGGAGCAAGCGGAAGCCAAGTGCAAACAGCGGAAGGAGCGCACGTCAACCCAAGCACCCCACCCACCCGCCCCTTCAACCACCGTCTGCCCCACCTGTAACAGAGACTGTAGGTCCCGCATTGGACTCATCAGTCACATCCGAGCTCATTTTTAGTGTGGAAGCAAGTCATCCTCGGTTCCGACGGACTGCCTAAGAAGAAGAGAAGAAGAAGGACAGCCCAGTCTAGAGGCACAAACCAACACTGAACCAACACTCCCCAACCCCACCACACATTGAGCAGAAGTTCAGGCATGGCACCACAAAGGAATGTTTAACCTCAACAACCCCTCCCCCACTGACCAGAAATACAGGCATCGCATCTGAAAACGAAAAGCCGACAAATCCCCTAGAGTCATAGAGTCATAGGGGGAAAAATTCAGTCACGCACCGTTTGGGGCGCAAATATCGTCCGGGCGCAAAAATTAGCGCCTGGCGCTAATTATCGCCACTGACTGGAAACTTCAAGTTATCGACCCCTGAGGTGATTGGAGCGCTAAATCAGGCGCTTCACACCTGTCTTAAGGCGCAAAGGCCGAGGAGCGAGGCGCTAACTCAGAGCGCTGGCGAAGCTCATGTGATGTTAGTCAGCAATGGAACACACACTCAATGGCACCGGCCAGTTCTTAAAGGGGATGGTTGATCTTGCTTTCCATCCACATCCTGCTCATTGCAGCCTTGAATCCCGGCCTGGAGAGACCTGCACATCAAATCTGCTGGAAAGAACAATGGAGAGTACCAGGGAAAGAGCTTAGAGTGCAGCCCCAACAGTCTCTTCTAAATCGATACAAGGAATGGCAAATCAAAATAAACCTGCAAAGTGCTGCTCAGTACCCAAAACTCCTTCACACAACGTTGAATCTCTCCAGATGTCTCTCTCTCTCTCTCTCAGAATGCGTAGTTCAAAAATGGCACCAACAATAAAAGGCAGGAAGCGGTCAACTTTAATTAGCGCTCTCCCAGTCCCTTCATGACTGCAGAACGCTCCCCTCAACCTGTCGTTGCTAGCGTCAGGCGGTAAGGCAGGGGGCGCCACTCAATATCCGCTCCGGGGCGATACCGGGGCGTTGCACACTCGACTGACGTCACGATCTGCCGGCGCAGGAGATCGTGGCGGTAGTGTTTAGCGCCGCCACAAAATGTCTAGTTAAGTTCGCGAGCGGCGCAAACATCGCTGCGCCCGGGCGCTAGATGCTTTGCGTCCCATTAGCGCCCTCTTAAGGCACTAACGGGAGGCGCAACCAACTGAATTTTTCCCCCATAGAGTTATACAACACAGAAAGAGGCCCTTCGGCCCATCGTGTCTGCGCCGGCCATCAAGCCCTGTCTATTCTAATCTCATTTTACAGCACTTGGTCCATAACCTTGTATGCTATGGCGTTTCAAGTGCTCATCTAAATGCTTCTTGAATGTTGTGAGGGTTCCTGCCTCTACCACCCTTTCAGGCAGTGAGTTCCAGATTCCAACCACCCTCTGGGTGAAAAGGTTTTTCCTCAAATCCCCTCTAAACCTCCTGCCCCTTACTTTGAAACTATGTCCCCTGGTTATTGACCCCTCTACTAAGGGGAAAAGTTCCTTTCTATCTACCCTATCTATGCCCCTCATAATTTTGTACACCTCAATCAGGTCCCCCCTCAGCCTTCTCTGCTCTAAGGAAAACAACCCCAGCCTGTCCAGTCTCTCTTCATAGCTGAAGCGCTGCAGCCCAGGTAACATCCTGGTGAATCTCCTCTGCACCCTCTCCAATGCAATCACATCCTTCCTATAATGTGGAGATGCCGGTGTTGGACTGGGGTGGACAAATGTGAGAAGTCGCACAACACCAGGTTATAGTCCAACAGCTTTATTTGAAATCACAAGCTTTCGGAGCGCTGCTCCTTCGTCAGGTGAACACTTCATATATATATATTCAAGTATCCCATATGCCTTTTTAACCACCTTAGCTACCTGTCCTGCTGCCTTCAGGGATCTATGTACATGCACGCCAAGGTCCCTCTGATCCTCTGTTCTTCCTAGGGTCCTACCATTCATTGTGTATTCCCTTGCCTTGTTAGTCCTCCCAAAATGCATCACCTCACACTTTTCAGGGTTAAATTCCATTTGCCACTGTTCTGCCCATCTGACCAACCCGTCTATATCGTCCTGTAGCCTGAGGCTTCCCTCCTCGCTATTTACCACCCCACCAATTTTCGTGTCATCTGCAAACTTACTGATCATACCTCCTACATTCATATCTAAATCATTAATGTACACTACAAACAGCAAAGGACCCAGCACCGATCCCTGTGGTACACCACCGGACACAGGCTTCCAGTCACAAAAGCAACCTTCGGCCATCACCCTCTGCCTCCTGCCACTAAGCCAATTTTGGATCCAATGTGCCAAGTTGCCCTGGATCCCATGGGCTTTTACCTTCTTGACCTGATGGCCTACATCCTAGGGTTCTAAAAGAGGTGGCTGCAGAGATAGTGGATGCATTGGTTGTGATCTTCCAAAATTCCTTAGAATCTAGAACGGTCCCAGTGGATTGGAAGGTAGCAAATGTAACCCCGCTATTCAAGAATGGAGGGAGAGAGAAAGCAAGAAACTATAGGCCAGTTAGCCGGACATCGGTCGTCGGGAAAATGCTGGAATCCATTATTAAGGAAGTGGTAACAGGGCACTTAGAAAATCATAATATGATTCGGCAGAGCCAACATGGTTTTATGAAAGGGAAATCGTGTTTAACAAATTTATTAGAGCTTTTTGAGGATATAACTAGCAGGGTAGATAAAAGGGAACCAGTGGACGTAATGGCCCAGAAATTGATCTCGCTCTGTTCCCGCGGGGGTAAGCCTTCCCCGCGATGTCTCACCTCGCTTATGCTTTTTCTGATCCAGCTCGCACGAACTTGATGTTCCAGACATCAGCTGTGCTGGGCTTGCGTATCCCAGCGGCGTAGTTAATTCGTGCGAGCTGTGGGATCACGTGACTCAGTTAGAGCCAATGGCAGCACACCATCTTCCATTCATAAGTCTCACAGCATGGCTGTGAGACTTATGAATCTTACACCCCCCCAAAATAACAGCTAAACCTCAATTAAATTAAAAAAAAAAACCATCACATTAATAAAATAAGTATAGTTAATTAAATTAACCATTTTAAATAAAAAATTAAATTTTTGAAAAAATTTTAAATCTTTTAAAAAGTTATAAAAATAAACTTACCTGTCTTTAAAGTCTCTAAAAAAGATATACCTGTAAAAAAAAATTCAAAAAAATACTTAATTCACTACTTACCTTCTTAAAAGCGGGTCTTACTCCTCCTTTTTACATTTCCAAAATCTTCCCTACTTACCTGCGCGTCCAAAGCATGAAGTGCACAGCGTGCGCGCAGCCTGTAGCGCGCACGCGATGCACCCAGGCCCCGCCCCCTTTTCGGAAGAGCAATTGCCGGTTTTCAGCGCATGCGCAGGGCATGCAGAAAACCGGCAATTGGAGTGGGAATACGCGAGAGTATGCAGTGCGTACTCTCGCGTCGCGGGATCAATTTTCGGCCCAATATATTTGGATTTCCAAAAGGCATTCGATAAGGTGCCACATAAAAGGTTGCTACACAAGATAAGGGCTCATGGGGTTGGAGGTAATATATTAGCATGGATTGAGGATTGGTTAACGGACAGAAAACAGAGAGTAGGAATAAACGGGTCATTTTCCGGTTGGCAGGCTGTAACTAGTGGGGTGCTGCAAGGATCAGGTCTGGGGCCTCAGCTATTTACAATCTATATTAATGACTTCGATGAAGGGACCGAGTGCAATGTATCCAAGTTTGATGATGATACAAAGCAAGGCGGGAAAGTAAGCTGTGAGGAGGACACAAAGAGCCTGCAGAGGGATATAGACAAGTTAAGTGACTGGGCAAGAAGTTGGCAGATGGAGTATAATGTGGGGAAATGTGAGGTTATTCACTTTGGTAGGAAGAATAGAAAAACAGAATAATTTTTAAATGGTGAGAAACTATTAAGTATTGGAATTCAGAGGGATTTAGGTGTCCTCGTACAGGAAACACAGGAAGTTAGCATGCAGGTGCAGCAATTAGGAAGGCAAATGGCATGTTGGCCTTTATTGCAAGGGGGTTGGAGTACAAGAGTAAGGATGTCTTATTACAATTGTACAGGGCCTTGGTGAGACCACACCTGGAGTACTGTGCACAGTTGTGGTCTCCTTATCCAAGAAAGGACATACAACCCTTAGAGGCGGAGCAACGAGTGGAGTTTAGAAGAATGAGAGGTGATCTAATTGAAACATATAAGATGCTGAGAGGATGTTTCCCCTGGCTGGAGAGTCTAGAACCAGGGATCATAGTCTCAGGATAAGGGGTTGGCCATTTAAGACCGAGATGAGGAGGAATTTCTTCACTCGGAGGGTTGTGAATCTTTGGAATTCTCTACCCAAAAGGGTTGTGGATGCTGAGTCGTTGAGTATATTCAAGGCTGAGATCGAACAGATTTTTGGACTCTCGGGGAATCCAGGGATATGGAGATCGGGCAGGAAAGTGGAGTTGAGGTCGAAGATCAGCCATGATCTATTGAATGGCGGAGCAGGCTCGAGGGGCCGTATGGCCCACTCCTGCTCCTAATTCTTATGTTCTTATCAAATGATTTGAGGTTTAGAAAGTAACAAACCACTTTTAATCAAACCTCAAAAGGTGCCTTTTTTAATCTGCCATCAGATTATTTACTCATTGACACGTCTAATCAGTTTTATTCTTTGGCGCATCAGCTGATTTAGGTTGCAATATGAGGGATGGAAATCCATCGATTTTTCCAGGTTTTGTTCACAAATGGTCAGAAAATGTTCCGTTTCTCAAATAGCTACTCTGTTTCACCTGTCAAAAAAAGCAATGGCTTGCTTTCAACTTGCACTCACCGAATAAGGCACTTCGTGGCAGGAACATTTTTTACTCTGCACCCAGTGACAACATCAAGCACAGGAGACATAAAAGCAGATTGTAAATGTTTCTATAGGTATGTAAATAGGAAGAGATTAGTGAAAGTAAACATGGGCCCATTAGAGGCAGAGACAGGAGAAATTATAATGGGCAATATGGAAATGGCAGAGACACTATTACAGAGACGTGGCTGAAAGAGGGGCAGGTATGGCAGCTCAACGTTCCTGGTTACAGTATTTTCAGATGGGATAGAGAGGGAAGTAAAAAGGGAGGGGGGGGGTCGCGGTATTGATTAAAGAAACTATTACAGCTGTGAGGAGGGATGACATGTTGGAGGGATCATCAAACGAGGCCATATGGGTCGAATTGAAAAACAAAAAAGGGGCGATCACACTGCTGGGAGTGTACTACAGACCCCCAAACAGTGAGAGGGAGATAGAAGAACAAATATGTAGACAAATTTCTGAGAAGTGCAAAAACTATAGGGCAGTAATAGTAGGGGATTTCAACTACCCCAATATTAACTGGGATAAAATTAGTGTGAAGGGTATAGGGAGTGCGGAATTCCTAAAATGCATCCAGGAAAACTTTTTTAGCCAGTATGTAGCAAGCCCAATAAGGGAGGGGGCGGTTCTGGACTTAGTTTTAGGGAATGAAGCTGGGCAGGTAGAAGGCGTATCAGTGGGGGAGCATTTTGGCGCTAGTGACCATAATTCTGTTAGATTTAAGGTAGTTATGGAAAAGGACAAGGATAGACCAGGAATAAAAATTCTAAATTGGGGAAAAGCAAGTTTTGCTAAGCTCAGAGGGGATTTAGCCATAGTGGACTGGAAACAGCTACTTGAAGGTAAATCAGTGTCAGTGTCAGAGCAGTGGGAGGCATTCAAGGAGGAGATCCAGAGGGTTCAGACCAAATAAGTGCCCTTAAAGAAAAAAGGTGGGACTAACAAATCTAGAGCCCCCTGGATGTCTAGAGACATACAGGGTAGGATAAAGAAAAAAAGGGAGGCGTATGACAAATACCGAGGGCTAAATACTCCAGAATCTTTAGAGGAGTACAGAAAGTGCAGGGGTGCAATTAAAAAGGATATTAGGAAAGCAAAGAGAGAGCATGAAAAATTCTTGGCAAGTAAAATCAAGGAAAACCCAAAGATGTTTTATAAATATATTAAGAGTAAGAGGATAACTAAAGAAAGGGTAGGGCCTATTAGAGATCATCAGGGTAATCTGTGTGTGGAGGCAGGAGACGTCGGTAGGGTTCTAAATGAATATTTTGCGTCTGTTTTCACAAAGGAGAGGGGAGAAGCAGACATTGCTATCAGGGGGGAGGAGTGTGAACTATTAGATGAAATAAACATAGTGAGAGAGGAAGTATTAAGGGGTTTAAGCAGCTTTAATGTATCCCAGACAGTTAAGCGAAGCAAAAGAGGAAATAGCAGAGGCCCTGACCATCATTTTTCAATCCTCTCTGGCTTCAGGTGTGGTGCCAGAGGACTGGAGGACTGCTAATGTGGTGCCCTTGTTTAAAAAGGGAGAACAGGATATACCAAGTAATTACAGGCCAGTCAGCCTAACCTCAGTGGTGGGAAAATTATTGGAAAGAATTCTGAAGGACAGGATAAATCTTCATTTAGAAAGACACGGATTAATCAAGGATAGTCAGCACGGGTTTGTTAAGGGAAGGTCGTGTCTGACAAACATGATTGAATTTTTTGAGGAGGTAACAAGGAGGGTAGATGAGGGTAGTGCATTTGATGTAGTATATATGGACTTTAACAAGGCTTTTGATAAGGTTCCACATGGCAGACTGGTCACGAAGTTAAAAGCCCATGGGATCCAGGGCAAAGTGTCAAGTTGGATTCAAAACTGGCTTGGAGACAGGAAGCAGAGAGTAATGGTTGATGGGTGTTTTTGTGACTGGAAGGCTGTTTTCAGTGGGGTTCCGCAGGGCTCAGTAATAGGTCCTTTGCTTTTTGTGGTATATATCAATCATCTAGACTTGAATATAGGGGGTATGATTAAGACGTTTGCAGATGATACTAAAATCGGCTGTGTGGTTGATACTGAAGAAGGAAGCTGTAGACTACAGGAAGATATCAATAAATTGGTCAGGTGGGCAGAACAGTGGTAAATGGAATTCAATCTGGAGCAGTGTGAGGTAATGCATTGGGGGAGGGCTAATGAGGAAAGGGAATACACATTAAATGGTAGGACACTGAGTAGTGTAGAGGAACAAAGGGACCTTGGAGTGCATGTCCACAGATCCCTGATGGTAGCAGGCCAAGTAGATAAGGTGGTTAAGAAGGCATACGAAATGCTTGAATTTATTAGCCATGATGCGGAGATGCCGGTCGGTGTTGGACTGGGGTGGACAAAAGTGAGAAGTCGCACAACACCAGGTTATAGTCCAACAGTTTTATTTGAAATCACAAGCATTCGGAGCGGCTGCTCCTTCACCTGACGAAGGAGCAGCGCTCCGAAAGCTTGTGATCTCAAATAAAACTGTTGGACTATAACCTGGTGTTGTGCGACTTCTCACTTTTATTAGCCGTGGCATAGAATACAAGAGCAGGGGAGTTATGCTTCAACTGTATAAAACACTAGTTAGGCCTCAGCTAGAGTACTGTGTGCAGTTCTGGTCACCACATTACAGGAAACATGTGATTGCACTAGAGAGGGTACAGAGGAGATTTACAAGGATGTTGCCAGGCGCAGAGAATCTTAGCTATGAGGAAAGACTGGATAGGCTGGGTATAATTTCCTTGGAACAGAGGAGGCTGAGGGGAGACCTTATTGAGGTGTATAAAATTATGAGGGTCATAGATAACGTGGATAGAAAGGACCTATTTCCCTTAGCAGAGGGGTCAAAAACAGGGGCCAGAGATTTAAAGTAATTGGTGGAAGGTTTAGAGGGGATTTGAGGGGAAATTTCTTCACCCAGAGGGTTGTGGGGGTCTGGAACTCACTGCCTGAAAGGGTGGTAGAGGCAGGAACCCTAACCACATTTAAAAAGTACTTGGATGTGCACTTGGGATGCTGTAACCTGCAGGGCTACGGACCAAGAGCTGGGAAGTGGGATTAGGCTGGATAGCTCTTTGTTGGCTGGCGCGGACACGATGGGCCGAAATGGCCTCCTTCCGTGCTGTAACTTTCTATGATTCTATGATTAAACAAATGCTTTGTATCTGTCTTCACGGTAGAAGACACAAAAAACATTCCAGAAATAATGGGGAACCAAGGGTCTAGAGAGAATGAGGAACTTAAAAGAAATCAGTATAAGTAAAGACATAGTACTGAAGATACTTGAATCTGACTACCTGCATCCTAGGGTTTTAAAAGAGGTAGCTGCAGAGATAGTGGATGCATTGGTATTAATCTTCCAGAATTCCTTTGATTCTAGAATAGTCCCCAAGGATTGGAAGGTAGCAAACATAACCCTGCTATTTAAGAAAGGAGGAAGAGAAAAAACAGGGAACTATAGGTCAGTTAGCCTGACATCAGTAGTAGGCAAAATGCTAGAATCTATTATTAGGGACGTGGTAATAGGGCACTTAGAAAATCGTAATATGATTAGGCATATTATGAGTCCTTGTACATAAATCACAGAAAGTTAACATGCAGGTACAGAAAGCAATTAGGAAAGCAAATGGTATGTTAGCTTTTGTTACAAAGGGATTAGAGTATAAGAGTAAAGAAGTCTTACTACAATTATACAGGGTATTGGTGAGGCCACACCTGGAGTACTGTGTACAGTTCTGGTCTCCTTACCTAACGAAAGACATACTTGCCTGAGAGGGAGTGCAACAAAGGTTCACTAGACTGGTTCCTGGGATGAGGGGATTGCCCTATGAGAAGAGATTGAGTAGACTAGGCCTACATTCCCTGGAGTTCAGAAGAATGAGAGGTGATCTAATTGAAACATATAAAATTCTTTAGGGGCTTGACAGGGTTAAGGCTGAGAAAATGTTTCCCCTGGCTGGAGAATCTAGAACATGGGGTCACAATCTCAGAATAAGGGGTCGGCCATTTAGGACTGAGATGAGGAGAAATATCTTCACTCAAAGGGTTGTGAATCTTTGGAATTCTCTACCCCAGAGAGCTGTGGAAGCTCGGTTGTTGAGTATATTCAAGACAGAGGTTGATAAATTTTTGGGAACTAAGGGAATTAGGAGATATGGGACTAGTGCGGGAATGTGGAGTTGAGGTGGAAGATCAGCCATGATCTTGTTGAATGGTGGAGCAAGCTCGAAGGGCCAAATAGCCTACTCCAGCTCCTATTTCTTATGTTTGTGTCTGATCTGTGCCACATCTGACTACGGATGACCTGAAAAATGAACTTTCGAACACTGCATTGCATCTGGCATTTCCATTCACTGGGCTCACCTTGGACTGTTTTTCCCAATGGGAGAAAGATTTGCCTTTCTATAGCGTCTTTCATGACCATCAGGTGTCCCAAAGCGCTTTACAGCCAGTAAAGTACTTTTTGAAGTGTAGTCACTGTTGTAATGTAGGAAAGGCAGCAGCCAATTTGTGCACAGCAAGGTCCCACAAACAGCAATGTGATAACGACCAGATCATCTGTTTTAGTGATGTTGATTGAGGGACAAATATTGTCCAGGACACCGGGGAGAACTCCCCTGCTCTTCTTCAAAATAGTGGCCATGGGATCTTCTACGTCCACCTGAGAGAGCAGATGGGGGCCTCGGTTTAACCTCTCAGCTGAAAGACGGCACCTCGGACAGTGCGGCGCTCCCTCAGCACTGCACTGGAGCGTCAGCCTAGATTTTTGTACTCATGTCCCTGGAGTGGGACTTGAACCCACAACCTTCTGACTCAGAGACGAGGGTGCTACCCACTGAGCCATGGCTGACAAATTAGCTGTGCCAATACAAAAAAAGTGCTTTTGGAAGTGAAAGCGGAAGAAGTAGTTGAGGAATACATACACAAAACAAAATACTGCTTACCATTTCTTCAGCCAGGCAGACTTGTTAAGGAGAAAAATGATGATAACTTTGGTTGGGGAGTTATCATAACTTTCAATAAGACATCCATTGTTAAGCCTAATACTTGGAGAGCTGGATCCCTTTTGTACGTGGTAGAAGTTTTATTGCATTGCAGTAAAGATAGTGGGAAACCTGCAGCATCAGAGAAAGCTAAACCAGCAAAACGATGAGAGAACGGAGAGATGCAGGTTGTTCCTATCATGCTTTACTTAATAACAGCTATCGTGCATCTATATATTGAAACTCATTTTCTTATTTTCCCCCACCCCTCCCTGCATCTTATTTCAGTAGCAGCGGGCAAACATGGATAACTGCAATGAAGAAATCCCCGATCAGGGCTGGTCTGTGAGCTTGCCCCTTGCATAGCTAATTCTAAACAAGGTCAATTGACATTTTCATGCAATCAAGATTTGTCAGGTGGGGTGTTTTTTAAGAAAAATTATTCATTCCTAGGATGTGGGCATCGCTGGCAAGGCCAGCGTTTATTGCCCATCCCTAATTGCCCTTGAGAAGGTGGTGGTGAGCCGCCTTCTTGAGCCGCTGCAGTCCGTGTGGTGAAGGTACTCCCACAGTGCTGTTTGGGAGGGAGCTCCAGGATTTTGACCCAGTGACGATGAAGGAACGGCCGATATACTTCCAAGTCAGGATGGTGTGTGACTTGGAGGTGCTGGTGTTCCCATGCGTCTGCTGCCTTTGTCCTTCTAGGTGGTGGAAGTCACGGGTTTGGGAGGTGCTGCCAAAGAATCCTTAGCGAGTTGCTGCAGTGCATCTTGTAGATGGTACACACTGCAGCCATGGTACGCCGGTGGTGGAGGGAGTGAATGTTTAAGGTGGTGGATGGGGTGCCAATCAAGCAGGCTGCTTTGTCCTGGATGGTGTCGAGCTTCTTGAGTGTTGTTGGAGCTCCACTTATCCAGGCAAGTGGAGAGTATTCCATCACACTCCTGACCTGTGCCTTGTGCCTTGTAGATGATAGAAAAGCTTTGGGGAGTCAGGAGGTGTGCCACTTGCTGCAGAATACCAGCCTCTAACCTGCTCTTGTAGCCACAGTATTTATGTGGCTGGTCCAGTTAAGTTTCTGGTCAATGGTGACCCCCAGGATGTTGATGGTGGGGGATTCGGCGATGGTAACGCCATTGAATGTCAAGGGGCGGTAGTTAGACTCTTGCTTGTTGGTGATAGTCATTGCCTGGCACTTGTGTGGCGCGAATGTGGGGAACATCATAACTGGAGGGATGGATGCTGAATAGGAAGTAGGAAATGAGTAGGAGAGGTGACTCAAAGCACAGTGGAAGACACAGGTTTAAGGAAGTAGCAAGGGAAAGAAGGTTAACAAAGGGAGGTAGTTCATAATAGCCCCAGAACCTTGTGTAGAGGCTGACACTCCAGTGCAGTACTGAGGGAGTGCAGCACTGTTGGAGGTGCTGTCTTTTGCATGAGATGTTAAACCGTGGCCCCGTCTGCTCTCTCGGGTGGACATAAAAGATCCCATGACCACTATTTCGAAGAAGAGCAGGGGAGTTCTCCCCAGTGTCCTGGGCCACTATTTATCCCTCAACTAACACCTAAAACAGATGATCTGATCATTTATTTCATTGCTGTTTGTGGGAGCTTGCTGTGTGCCAAATTGGCTGTCTCATTTCTTACATTACAGCTGTGTCGACACTTCACAAAGTACTTCATTGGTTGTAAAACACTTTGGGACGTTCTGATGCTGTTTGTTTTCCTGTTCTCTTGCTTTCTTAAAAAGAAGAGTACTCAGAGTGCGAGAGAGGCGATTCCTGAAGACCAATGATTGCTGAGGTGGACATTGTCCTAACATGCGCAGAGGGGAAAGTACGAGTCTGGTGTGTTGGTGGCTATGCTGCAAAAAGTGCTAATGCCACATAAGGGGAGCACTTTGATCAGCATGCTGAGCTAAATACCTTTGACATCATTATTATTTTACTGTCTTGTAGACACAGACAGTAGGAACCTCATTGACAACCAGATTTTTTTTTTTGAGATTTCATCTAGAGGTAATTTGTTGTCCTGGAGGAAGAAACCAAATCCAATTTGTTTGCACTATTAAGTTATTACCATTTAGCCTCGCAATTCAATTCAAGAATGGTTTGATATACAGTGTAATGAGAAGAAAACATACATTCCTGCCAGCACTTTCCCAACGTATTAACTTTCAAATTACCTCAGCAGCCAGGCATATGATAAAAGGAGAGTTTCTGTCAGTGCGAGCCTGTCTTGCTCCTAGTCAAGTAGTTCACATTTATCTTGCCATATTCCAACGAGGTTTTCACTCTCCTCTACCTGTGCGCTGTAATAAGCTGATCAATGTCGTCCAATAAATCACGGCACCAAATGACAGCAAGACACCTATTAAAACGCTCTCATTTATTAACTAATTTCTTTTTTCTCCGTCTGGGGAACAGCTTGACCGCAGAGCTTCATAAAAACAAGTCCCTTCATCAATCCCAGGTAGGCAGCTAGACGGAAGGACTGACTTTCATCTGGTTGGTTACGCATGCCAACCAATATTGGGCGGAAAGTTTCACTGGGACGGGGGACGCAAACCGGGCGGCAGTGGAGCGACCGCACGATTTTCCTTTCCATTGCGGGTGTATAACGGGCAGTCGTTCCGCCACCGCCCTTTTTGTGC
Organism: Squalus acanthias; assembly: GCA_030390025.1. Classification (NCBI taxonomy): domain Eukaryota; kingdom Metazoa; phylum Chordata; class Chondrichthyes; order Squaliformes; family Squalidae; genus Squalus; species Squalus acanthias. The sequence goes on from CM059425.1 coordinate 252,430,777, forward strand.
CTCCCCCCCCCCCCCCCCCACCCCCACTTTGAAGTTGAATTTTACATGCCTGGCCTAAGCATCATTTACATGGCACCGCTAAATATTGATTTAACAGTGATCAACTGTTAAAATCAACAACTCCAGATGCTCGGTTTTGCCCTGGTCGTTTTGTGTTCTTTTTTTGCAATGTAAGTTTCCCGGTAAGGAAATACTTTAACGTCGGGGATTTGCACAGAAGATGACACACAGAATGGACCAACCCACTCTTCTCCCTGCCGCCCCCCCACCCACACCCCACCAAGAGAAATTCCTCTGCACTATTTTGAAGTGTGCCAGTTAATGGGAGTTCATTACTTTCTTCTTGTTTTTTTTTGTTCCCTGGGTGTGGGTGATGCTGGCAGGGTGTTGATGCTCAGTAAGGAATTCAAGGATTTTGCCCCAGCGATAATGAAGGAACGACGGAGTCAGGCTGGTGCGTGACTTGGAGCGCACCTTCTTTTTCATTTATTCTTGTGATATGGGTGACGCTGGAAAGGCAGTATTAATTGCCCATCCCTACATGCCCCGAGGGCATTACGAGTCAACCACGTACTGTGGGAGTAGAGTCTCGTGTAGGCCAGACTGGCGAGAGGTGGAAGGTTCTTTTCTGTGAAGGACGTTACGAGAAACAGTTGGGTTTTCATGATAATCCGTCCACTTATATGGTCATTTTTCCTGTTCCCAGTCCACACAGAACCCAGGTTTATTGAACCCCCATTGCGGGAGGAGGCTGATACCACCGCATCCAAAAGGTAGGTGGGATGTTGGGTGATGCACCTCGTGGTCACGGTTATCTCCTGGAACTCGCTCTTGATCGTTGGTTGGAGAGGAATTTCCCAGAATGTTTTTTCCCCCTGAATCGGTCCGCGGTTTAAATTTAATCTGGGTTTTTTTTGCGTCCCACAGGAGATGACATGGCTGCTGGTGGGTGGGGAGTATCGAGGGCGATAATGCTTAGTTGCAACATAAGTACGGCAGCATAGTGGTTATGTTACTGGACTAGTTGATCCGGAGACGTGAGTTCAAATCCCACCACAGGCAGCTGAGGAATTTAAATTCAATTCATTAAATTAATCTGGAATTAAAAAGTAGTATCAGTAATGGTGACCATGAAACCACCGGATTGTCGTAAAAACCCATCTAGTTCGCTAATGTCCTTTTGGGAAGGAAATCTGCCGTCCTTACCCGGTCTGGCCTACATGTGACTCCAGACCCACAGCAATGTGGTTGACTCTCAAATGCCCTCTGCGGTTCAAGAAGGCAGATCACCACCACCTTCTTGAGGGCAATTAGGGATGGGTAATAAATGCTGGCCTTGCCAACGACGCCCACATCCCATGAACGAATTAAAAAAAAATTTGGTGAAAGGGGCAGACCAGGTGGTCTTTTTCTGTCCACATGATCAATTTCATCGCTTTTGAGCTCACGATTAAGTACCATAATCACCAGACTATTGTATCCTTACACTAACCTTATTTAATCTATCAAAACCCCTCATGATTTTGAACACCTCTATCTTAACCTTCTCAGCTCTAAGGAGAACAACTCCAGTTTCTCTAGTCTCTCCACATTAGTTACCTTATGTGGTGGCAAACTAGGTGAAATTGCAAGAGATCGAGAGGCATTAGAGGAATCGGCCCTTAACATGCCCAGCCGCTGTGAACCAACAATCAACAAAGTAAAGAAATGCTCCACTATACTCTTAAACCAGTATAAGAAGAAGTCAAAAGATGTCATGGTGAAAATTGGGGTAGGAATTCCCTTGGATCTGCTCCTGCTCTGCTTCGCCAGATGTGTGGCGAACACTCCGTTTCGCGCTTGTAAATGGGTTTTCTGCCGCACCTCCGGGGAAGTCACAGGGCGGAGTGGGAGCAGCTCAGAGGAAATTCCCAGCCCTGGTGATTTCAGCCTTGAAAGTAGGCGACGAAGAGGGGGGCTTGTGGATGTAAATAAGATACTAAGGGGGAAAAATTGGGTCGCGCCCCCATTGGGGCGCTAACTTTGCCGGGGCGCTAAAAGTTAGTGCCCCTGCGGCCGAAATTGGATGGTAGCACCCCAAGCAGGAGGCGGGGCACTACTGGAAGCGCTCCAGCTCAATATCGCGGCGCTACGTGCGGCGGCACGTTGTGCCGCGGTACTACAGGCCTCCCTCCCCTTATTAAAGGGGAGGGGCCTTGCGCAGTGTGAACCGGGGCCCTGCTGGGCCACCAGGGAGCGGGGTGCCGGCAAAAGAGCCTGGCACTCAAGAGGAGTGCCGGGCTGACCGATCGCGACTGGCACCCCGCGGGAGGAGGGCAGAGGGGGCAGGTGCTGGCAGGCAGCCAGCAAATAAATGGCCACCCAGCACCTGCCCCTTTAAATATCGCTGGCGCGGCCGCACGTACGCCCTCCTGATCCTGTCGGACACAGCGTCCGGCGGTAGGTCAGGGGGCGCGACCCAAATTTGCGGCCGGGGCGCTGCGCACGATGATGGCGTCATCGCCAAGGGGGCGCTACCGGTTACCGCCGCCGCTAACCACCCGCTGAATTTCACGGGTGGCGTTAGCGGTGCCGCGCCCGGGCGCTAGGTGGCTTTGCGCCCCGGGAGCGGAGGCGCAAAGCAACCGAATTCTGCCCCAAAATATTTTAGATGAAATTAACCGAGAGCAATATTTCAAAGCGTGTCAGGAGAGTAGGACTGCGGGTGTACTTTTAAACTGATGGACAGCAAGTGTGGGACTGATGTCAGGAAGTGCTTCATGTACGGAATAATTGACACTTGGAATGGATTTCGAGGTAGAGCAGTGCAGGTAAGAACCTTGCAATTATTTAAAAGATGCTGTTACGGTGGAGGGATAGTGTGGCATTTCCTAGGTGGGTGAGCTAAGATGAATGAATGGCCTTCCTCATTCATCTTGTGATCTTCATCTTCTAATGAGGACAAGGTTTGAGATCCTTCAGTGTGGTCCCCCGCTGCTCTTTCTCCCCGACACCGACTTCAGTGCAGACACCGATGCACCGCACAGACATAAAAGCTGTATTTACGCTTCATCCACTAGCGGCCTTAATTCTGCGTGGTGTCACGCCTCGATCCTGCACAGAAATTGCATGTTAGCATTCAGATGCAAGGTGGGAGTCACTGGATCTGGTTTTGTACCTGCACTACGAATTGTGACAATTGACCTGAAATGTTGAACTTGCCGCAATCAGCAGAAGAAGAAGAAAAATAGATTCTTGGGAGTGAGAATTTAAAAAAAATGAAACTTAATTTTCTGGATTTCTCACAGTGCTTTACAGTCACTGAATAAATCAAATTTGTTTTTATTGACGCGGGATTCCGAGACCCACACTAGTGTTTTTGGATCACCTTCCACTATCCAACGCGCCATTACATGGAACTAAATCGAAATGATGAAGCAGAAACAGGCCATTCGGCCCAACCAGTCCATGTTGGCGTTTATCCTCCAGATGGACAGTGATCCTGATCAACGTACCCCTTTAAGCTGCGCGGCTGCACGGCGCTCCAGGGGACCCGCGCAGCCGGCGTTTCGACACAAAAGCCGCGCGTGCTCAGCGTTTTGAATAGCCCGCGTAGCCTCTTAAATGGGCCGTGCAAAGATGGGAAAACAACTACATTGCCTCCAATCTCTAACCCGTGCTCCTAGTGCGTCATTGGCTGGAAGAGCAGAAGAAACAGGAGCAGGAGTGGGCCACACGGCCCCTCGAGCCTGCTCCGCCATTCAATGAGGTCATGGCTGATCTTCGACCTCAACTCCACTTTCCCCGCCCGATCCCCACATCCTTTGATTATGCAAAGCGCTTTGGGATGGACATCCTGAGGTCAGGAAATGGCGCTGTACAGATGCAAGTCCTTTCTTTCTATGACACAGACAAGTGCAGAATTGCTGAATTTACCCTTGCATCTTTTAGCGAGTTTGAACTGCGGGGCACTTCTGCATTTCAGCCTAATGGTGAAAGTCTAACACAAATGTCACATTTCCTGGCACGGTGTTGTTCTTTTACTGCCAGTAGGACCATTAATTTGATGAGTTGATCCAATTAATACATTCTGAGCTCAAGCTGTGTTCCCTTTGGACAACAACGCCAACTCAATTCAAAAAAACACATTAAGATGCCGTCCTCTCTTGGCCCATCTTTGGTCAGCTTAAACCCTTTGATGGAACTCCTCTCCACCTGGCTGATAGATAGGAAACAGAGCGACATCTGTGCATGTCAAATTTTAATCAGGTTTCAAAGCTAGTAAACTCTAAGAACAAATAAATATTAACATCATACGTCCCACGGATGTCATCTAATTAATGATAAATGCTTTCCTCTAATGCTGCCGGGGTCAACATAAATCTAAAACTATAATGTAGTCTTATCAGCATTTCGTCCAAATGCTCCAACAGTGCCTTGATTAATTATACCGTTTCTTAACTACTTGACACTCTGCATTGAAAGTTCTGCTTGATAAAGTATCGCGCTAACCTTTCCTGGACAGACTAGGGAATCTTCTTCTTCGGCAGTCCCTCGGAACCGAGGATGACTTGCTTCCACATTAAAAATGAGTTCTCAGGTGACTGATGAGTCCAATGCGGGTCCTACAGTCTCTGTCACAGGTGGGGCAGACGGTGGTTGAAGGGGGCGGGTGGGTGGGGTGCTTGGGTTGACGTGGGCTCCTTCCGCTGTTTGCGCTTGTCTTCTGCTTGCTCCCGGCGAAGAGACCCGAGGTGCTCGGCGCCTTCCCGGATGCTTCTCCTCCACTTTGTGCGGTCTTGGGCCAGGGATTCCCAGGTGTCGGTGGGGATGTTGCACTTTTTCAAGGAGGCTTTGAGGGTGTTGCCCACCTGGGGCTCTCTTGCCGTGCCGGAGCTCCGAGTAGAGCTCTTGTTTTGGGAGTCTCGTATCGAGCATGCGGACGATGTGCCAAATCAATGAAGTATAAGAAGAACGAACGGACTAGCATTCAGGTAGCATCTTTCAAAACCTCGGGATTATGTGCTCATGTCTCTGGAGTGGGACTTGAACCCACAACCTCCTGACTCACAGGCCAGAGATCTTGTACGATTAGGAGGTAGATCTTTGCTCGCTCCTTGTGGCAAAATCATCAATGTGCCCTCCATACTCGCGCTCACAGCTTCACTACAAGTAAAGCACTGGATATAGAGAAGATGTTTCTACCTGTGGGGGAGTCCAATACCCTTTACACCCAGTGAAGTACAAATATGTCAGAACACATACAGAAAAAGAAAAGTGTTCGAAATACATTGCGGGTCAATCAGCTTCTGCAAAGAGAAAATAAAAATTCTGCCGTGTAATCCCATCTAGCAGTTGCAAGTTTTTTTTAGTTTTTATTTCAGAATATAGGTCACAGTACAGTCCTCTGGTCAGACCGCAGTTTTTATACTCTGCCCAATTTTGGTTGCCTTGGAAGAAGTTTAGAGTAGTGTCATGAGGCTGATCCCTATGGCCACAGAATGGAATTACGAGGGAATTATGAAGTAAGACGGCATTCGGTTGCTATTTTTTTTTAGCTCCCTGACTTTTGTAAGAAAGACTTGCATTTATATAACACCTTTCATGACCTCAGGACATCCCAAAGCGCTTTACAACCAATTAAGCTTTTTTGAAGTGTTGTAATGTAGGAAACGTGGCAACCAATTTGCGCACAGCGAGCTTCCACAATCAGCAATGTGATAACGACCAGATAATCTATTTTAGTGATGTCGGTTGATGGATAAATATTGGCCCAGGACATCTTCTCTATTGCTCTTCTTCAAAACAGTGCCATGGGATCTTTTACATCGACCTCGGAGGGCAGAAGAGGTTTAAAGTCTCATCCGAAAGATGGCACCTCAGACAGTGCAGCACTCCCTCAGCACTGCACTGGATTATCTGCTCAAGTCTCTGGAGAGGGGCTTGAACCCACAGCTTTCTGACTCAGAGGCGAGAGAGCTAGCCACTGAGCCACGGCTGACACAGGTGACGAGAAGCATGACGACAAGGCTCTGAAGAGCTTAGGCAAGAAGAACAAGTACTGCGCCACTCTCAAAAACCTGAGAATAGTAACAGCGTATAGCAATGGATTGAAGAACTGGACACCCCAACACTGAATGGCAGGGTCAGAGCAGAAACAACTCCCCTGTTACATAGAATTACATAGAATTTACAGCACAGAAACAGGCCATTCGGCCCAACTGGTCCGTGCTGGTATTTATGCTCCAAACGAGCCTCCTCCCACCTTACTTCATCTCACCCTATCAATATATCCTTCTATTCCTTTCTCCCTCATGTACTTATCTAGCTTTCTCATAAATGCATCTTTGCTATTCACCTCAACCACTCCCTGTGGTAGAAAGTTCTGCATTCTAACCCCTCTCAGAGTAAAGAGGTTTCTCCCGAATTCCCTATTGGATTTATTAGTGACTATCTTATATTTATGGCCCCTAGTATTGGACTCCCCCACAGGTAGAAACATCTTCTCTATATTTGCCCTATCGAAATTCTTCATAATTTTAAAGACCCTGATCAGGTCACCTCTCAGCGTTCTCTTTTCTAGAGAAAAAAGCCCCACCTTGTTTAGTCTTTCCTGATAATTATAACCTCTCAGTTCTGGTATCATCTTTGTAAATATTTTTTGCACCTTCTCTATGCATGTACATAGATCCCTAAAGGCAGCAGGACAGGTAGATAAGGTGGTTAAAAAGGCATATGGGATACTTGCCTTCATTAGCCCAGGCATAGAATATAAGAGCAGGGAGGTTATGATGGAGCTGTACAAAACGCTAGTTAGGCCACAGCTGGAATACTGTGTGCAGTTCTGGTCGCCACACTATAGGAAGGATGTGATTGCATTGGAGAGGGTGCAGAGGAGATTCACCAGGATGTTACCTGGGCTGGAGCGCTTCAGCTATGAAGAGAGACTGGACAGGCTGGGGTTGTTTTCCTTAGAGCAGAGAAGGCTGAGGGGGGACCTGATTGAGGTGTACTAAATTATGAGGGGCGTAGATAGAAAGGAACTTTTTTCCCTTAGTAGAGGGGTCAACAACCAGGGGGCATAGTTTCAAGGTAAGGGGCAGGAGGTTTCGAGGGGATTTGAGGAAAAACTTTTTCACCCAGAGGGTGGTTGGAATCTGGAACTCACTGCCTGGAAAGGGTGGTAGAGGCAGGAACCCTCACAACATTCAAGAAGCATTTAGATGAGCACTTGAAACGCCATAGCATACAAGGCTATGGAGCAAGTGCTGGAAAATGTGATTAGAATAGACAGGGCTTGATGGCCGGCGCGGACACGATGGGCCGAAGGGCCTCTTTCTGTGCTGTACAACTCTATGACTCTATGACTCCAGTGCCTCTATATCCTTTTTGTAATATGGAGACCAGAACTGTAAGTGTGGTCGAACCAGGGTTCTATATAAGTTTAACATGACTTCTCTGTTTTTCAATTCTATTCCTCTAGAAATGCTCCAGTGCTTTACCTGTAGTGAAGCTGTGAGCGCGAGTATGGAGGGCACCATTGATGATTTTGCCACAAGGAGCGAGCAAAGATCTACCTCCTAATCGTACAAGATCTCTGGCCTGTGAGTCAGGAGGTTGCGGGTTCAAGTCCCACTCCAGAGACGTGAGCACAGACCGATACTCCAGAGCAGTACAGAGGGAGCGCACTGTTGGAGTTGCTGTCTTTCGTGCGAGACTTTAAACCTCGTCTGCCCTCCGAGGTTGATGTGAAAGATCCCATGGCACTGTTTTGAAGAGGAGCAGGGGAGTTCTCCCCGGTGTCCTGGGCCAAAATTATATCAGTCAAACCGGCATCACTAAAACGGATTATCTGGTCATCATCACATTGCTGTTTGTGGGAGCTTGCTGTGCGCAAATTGGCTGCCGCGTTTCCTACATTACAACAGTGACTCCACTTCAAAAAGTACTTCATTGGCTGCAAAGCGCTTTGGGAGGTCTGGTGGTCCTGAAAGGCGTTATATAAAGGCAAGTCTTTAAGTCTTTCTTTTTCTTGTGTTCCTGCTTTTCTTTGTCACTAATAGGTGGAATAGTTCAATGTGGATGTTAATTGCATATTCAGTCGTGGTGCCAATGCAGAACTATACTTGCATCAATCAATCAATACTGCGCGAAGGATCGTTTAAATAAAGAGCCTGCTAATCCTCCCTCTAGCCGTGACATTTAAAAGCCATCACTGAGATTCGGCCTCAATACTGTAGCCAGATCGGTGCTTAAGCTTCAGAAAAATGAAACAATTCTGACACAGATCAGGACGCAGTCTTATTCTCACAGTGCGTTCCCCCATACGTTTAGAATTCATTCTTAGGATGTGGACGTCGCCGGCATTTATTGCCCATCCCCAACTGACTAGACCGAAGGGCTTGCTTCATGGTCACTTTTACTGGTACCCGCTTTTTATTTCATAGAATCGTAGAATCATAAAGCACACAAGGAAGGCCATTCGGCCCATCGTGCCCGTGCCGGCTCTTTGAAAGAGCTATCTAATTAGTCCCACTCCCCCCCCCCCTGCTATTTCCCCGTAGCTCTGCAAATATTCCCTTTTTAAGTGTAGAGGTGTAATTGCCTTTTGAAAGTTACTATTGAATCCTGCATTCCAGATCCTAACAACTCGCTGAGTAAAAAAAAATTCTCCCCATCTCCCCGGCTACTGGCCCTCCTAACAGTGGAAACAGTTTCTCCTTATTTACTCGATCAAAAGCCTTCATAATTTTGAGCACCTCTATAAAATCTCCCCTTAAACCTTACTCTGCTCTGAGGAGAACAATCCCAGCTTCTCCAGTCTCTCCACATAACTGAAAACCTTCGTGCCTAGCACCAAGCAATTCCATATAACTTTTTTTTCCAAACTGAATTCAAATTCTCAAACCGCCATTGTGGGATTTGAACTCGCGTTCCCTGGATTACTAGTCCATCAAGGTTAAAAAGGATGACAAGAGAGTGTAATGCTGACAGGCAGTGCTGAATATTGCAGTGCGCACTGTGTTAAAAAGTCACTTCAGATCCCGTGCAGAGTAATCTAGTTATTATTCTGATGTCTCTCTTTTATTGTGTAAGCCAAAAATTATTTGGAGCCCAGCCCAGACTAACACTGAAACAAACCAGAAGAGGGAAAGGGTGCTTCCTGGAATACTATCAGAGTCAGAGTCGTACAAAAGAAGAAAATTGATTTTAATGCTAATTTTTACAAACTTAAGCCAATTAAACTGGATGTATTCTTTGCGGTTCTCCTGTTACATGCCCGCTGCTGCTCCAATGCTGCTGGAAGAAGTCTTCTGACAGAATATAGAGTCACTCAGGTTAAACTGCTCCTCATTAATACTGTTACTAAAACTGTAACTTTCCCTCCCAATTGCTGGTGGACACTGAGTAAAACGAGGAGCGCAGTTAACATAGATTACAGACCTAAAATTCTCTGCCCCAGAGAGTCGTGGAGGCTGGGTCATTAAATATATTTACGGTGGAGATAGACAGATTTTTGCAAGATAAGGGAGTGAAGGGTTATGGGGAGTGGGCAGGGAAGTGGCTTTGAGCCCAAGATCAGCCGTGATCTTATTGAATGGCGGAGCAGGCTCGAGGGGACAAGTGGCCTATTCCTGCTCCTATTTCTTATGTTCTTAAAATATGTGATTGTTATTCTGGAAAATAAAATTGATAAAAATGAGCTTAATTGCCAATGAGCTTAATTGCCAATGATCTTCAAAGATGTGAATGCAGAAACATTTTCGACAGAGACAGAGAGACAGACAGATCCCAATTTGAAGTTTTCCACCTCCAGGGCAGCACCGTGATACAATTTGGACACTTTCCAGATTGAAATGATATGACATGGATTTGCTCGCCCACATGGTCTATTGCCTTGGGGAGTTGCTAATCAGAGACCAGTTGCTTCCACATACATAGGCCGGTCACTCAGAGACACTCTTGCCAGCTGATGACAGGGTGCTGCTGAGAGAGGCAAGGGAGCGTGTCTCGAGAACTTCCTCCTGACTGGGGAGGGCGAGGAAGGAGTTCAGTAATAGAAATCAAAAAAATATATATAATTCCCAGCTGAAAGAACAGCTCAAAACCTCTTCATCACAGCATGGTGACTGTCTATTGGTAGGTGTATGGGTGACCTGGGATGTCCTTTTAATTCTCCTAGCAACTAACTCATGGCTTCAGGTCAAGCATGGGCAAGGAAACCGCCTGCTGATTACCACCTACTGCCTTCCCTCAGCTGATGAATCAGTACTCCTCCATGTTGAACACCACTTGGAAGAAGCACTGAGGGTAGTAAGGGCACAGAATGTACTCTGGGTGGGGGACTTCAATGTCCATCACCAAGAGTGGCTCAGTAGCACCACTACTGGCCGAGCTGACCGAGTCCTGAAGGACATAACTGCCAGTCTGGGCCTGCAACAGGTGGTGAGAGAACCAACACGAGGGAAAAACCTACTTGACCTCGTCCTCACCAATCTATCTGTCACAGATGCATCTGTCCATGACAGCATTGGTAGCAGTGACCATTGCACAGTCCTCGTGGAGACGAAGACCCATGTTCACACTGAGGACACCCTCCACCGTGCTAAATGGGATAGATTCAGAACAGATCTAGCAGCTCAAAACTGGGCATCCATGAGGCGCTGCGGGCCATCAGCAACAGCAGGATTGTATTCCACCACAATCTGTAACCTCATGGCCCTGCATATCCCTCACTCTACCATTACCATCAAGCCAGGGGACCAACCCTGGTTCAATGAGGAGTGCAGAAGTTCATGCCAGGAGCAGCACCAGGCGTACCTAAAAATGAGGTGCCAACCTGGAGAAGCTGCAGCACAGGACTACATGCATGCTAAACAGCGAAAGCAGTATGCTATAGACAGAGCTAAGCGATCCCACAATCAACAGATCAGATCAAAGCTCTGCAGTCCTGCCACATCCAGTCGTGAATGGTGGTGGACCATTAAACAACTAACGGGAGAAGGAGGCTCCATGAACATCCCCATCCTCAATGATGGCAGAGCCCAGCACGCGACTGCAAAAGACAAGGCTGAAGCGTTTGCAACCATCTTCAGCCAGAAGTGCCGAGTGGATGATCCATATCGGCCTCCTACTGAGGTCCCCACCATCACAGAAGCCAGTCTTCAGCCAATTCGATTCACTCCACGTGATATCAAGAAACGGCTGAGCACACTGGACACAACAAAGGCTATGGGCCCTGACAACATCCCGGCTGTCATGCTGAAGACTTGTGCTCCAGAACTAGCCGCGCCTCTAGCCAAGCTGTTCCAGTACAGCTACAACACTGGCATCTATCCGACAATGTGGAAAACTGCCCAGGTGTGTTCTGTCCACAAAAAGCAGGACAAATCCAATCCGGCCAATTACCACCCCATCAGTCTACTCTCAATCATTAGCAAAGTGATGGAATGTGTCATCAACAGTGCTATCAAGCGGCACTCACTCACCAATAACCCAATCACTGATGCTCAGTTTGCGTTCCGCCAGGACCACTCAGCTCCCGACCTCATTACAGCCTTGGTTCAAACATGGACAAAAGAGCTGAATTCCAGAGGTGAGGTGAGAATGACTGTCTTTGACATCAAGGAAGCATTTGACCGAGTGTGGCATCAAAGAGCCCTAGTAAAATTGAAGTTGATGTGCCACTGGCTGGAGTCATACCTAGCACAAAGGAAGATGGTTGTGGTTGGTGGAGGTCAATCATCACAGCCCCAGGACATTGCTGCAGGAGTTCCTCAGGGCAGTGTCCTAGGCCCAACTATCTTCAGCTAATTCATCAATGACCTTTCCTCCATCATAAGTTCAGAAGTGGGGATGTTCGCTAAAGATTGCACAGTGTTCAGTTCCATTCGCAACTCCCCAGATAATGAAGTAGTCCATGCCCACATGCAGCAAGATCTGGACAACATCCTAGCTTGAGCTGATAAGTGGCAAGTAACATTCACGCCACACAAGTGCCAGGCAATAACTATCTCCAACAAGAGAGAGTCTAACCACCGCCCCTTGACATTCAACAGCATTACCATTGCCGAATCCCCCACCATCAACATCCTGGGGGTCACCATTGACCAGAAACTTAACTGGACCAGCCACATAAATACTATGGCTACAAGAGCAGGTCAGAGGCTGGGTATTCTGTGGCGAGTGTCTCACCTCCTGACTCCCCAAAGCCTTTCCACCATCTACAAGGCATAAGTCAGGAGTGTGATGGAATACTCTCCACTTGCCTGGATGACTCCAACAACACTCACGAAGCTCGACACCATCCAGGACAAAGCAGCCCACTTGATTGGCACCCCATCCACCACCTTAAACATTCACTCCCTCCACCACCGGCGTACCGTGGCTTCAGTGTGTACCATCTACAAGATGCACTGCAGCAACTCGCCAAGGCTTATTCGACAGCACCTCCCAAACCCGCGGCCTCTTCCACCTAGAATGACAAGGGCTGCAGCCACATGGGAACACCATCACCTCCAAGTTACACACCATCCTGACTTGGAAATATATCGCCGATCCTTCATTGTCACTGGGTCAAAATCCTGGAACTCCCTCCCTAACAGCACTGTGGGAGTACCTTCACCACACGGACTGCAGCGGTTCAAGAAGGTGGCTTACCATCACCTTCTCAAGGGCAATTAGGGATGGGCAATAAATGCTGGCTTTGCCATCCCAGAAACGAATATCCAAAAAAATTCCTGTCTTTGTAAAAGCCCAGTCAAATCATGAGGTTCCCATGAGTTAATTAGGTGCTCTGCAGTTCAGCATTGCGTCTGTTCCTTTTGACTTCAAAAGTCCACTTTAAAGCAATTCTCAAGATTCAACAACATCACTTGTTAACTCTTTGGGAACTCTCCCTGACCCTCGCCTGAAATGTTAACCTGTATTTTCTCTTTACTCAAATGCTGGCTCACCAGCTGTGTTTTTCCACCATTTTCTGTTTTAATTTCAGATTTCGACCATTTGCAGGGTTTTCTTTTCCTATTTTACATACACTTTACTAAGCTGGCGGAATACCTCAATCAATAAAATGTTAACACAATTAACTAAAGAGAACATCTCCAATGGCCCCAGAGAAGGTGGTGGTGGCGGGCTGACTACTTGAACTGTTAATCTTTGCAGTGGCTTGATATAACGGAGTGGCTTAGTGGACCCGCTTCAGAGAACACTTATGAGACTGGAGTCGCATATAAGCCAGACCGGGCGAGGACTGCAGGTTTCCTTCCCTAAAGGGGCATTAGTGTTTAACGTCAGTTTAACGTCTCATCCGAAGGACGGCACCTCCGACAGTGCAGCACCGCACTGGAGAGTCAGCCTAGATTTTAGTGCTCAAGTCTCTGGAGTGGGACTTGAACCCACAACCTTCTGACTCAGAGGCGAGAGTGCTGCCCACTGAGCCCCGGCCTGCACACCTCAGAATCTTTGAAACTGAATTCAAATTCTCAAACTGCCCTGGTGGGATTTCAGCACACATTCTCTGGATTATTAGTCCAGTAACATAACCACACCACCACTGTGCCGGCACAGGATTTCAGCACAGAATTTTTCAGTAGGTTTTAACTCTTTGATCTTAAACAGTTTAAGAACCACCGAAAAATAACACACACTGTGTGTTAAGCATTTGTGCCCTTTCCAGCATTGACTCAGTGGGTAGCATGCTTGCTTCTGAGTCAGAGGTTTTGGCTTCATGTCCCACTCCAGAGAGTTAAAAGAAAAGAAAGACTTGCATTTATACAGCGCCTTTCATGACCACCGGACGTCCCCAAGTGCTTCACAGCCAATGAAGTACTTTTGAAGTGTAGCCACTGTTGTAATGTAGGAAACGCGGCAGCCAATTTGCACACAGCAAGCTCCCACAAACAGCAATGTAATAATGACCAAATAATCTGTTTTTGTTAAGTTGATTGAGGGAAAAATATTGGCCAGGACACCGGGGATAAATCCCCTGCTCTTCTTCGAAATAGTGCCACGGGATCTTTTACGTCCACCTGAGAGAGCAGATGGGGCGGGGCCTCAGTTTTAACGTCTCATCCAAAAGACGGCACCTCCGACAGTGCAGTACTCCCTCAGTACTGCACTGGAGTGTCAGCCTAGATTTTTGTGCTCAAGTCTCTGGAGTGGGACTTGAACCCACAACCTTCTGACTCAGAGGCGAGAGTGCTACCCACTGACTGACACTGACTTGAGCACATAACCCAAGCCGACACTCCAGTCGGGATCCTTATGTCTGCCCTCTGAGGTGGACATAAAGATCCCATGGCACTATCTGGAAGAAAAGCAGAGGAGTTCTCCCCAGTGTCCTGGCCAACATTTATCCCTCAAGCAACATTAAAAAGAAACAGATTATCTGGTCATGATCACATTGCTGGTTGTGGAAGCTGGCTGTGCACAAATTGGCTGCCACGTTTCCTACATTACAACAGTGACTACAAATCAAAAAGTACTTCATTGGCTGTAAAGAGCTCTGGGATGTCCTGAGGTCGTGAAAGGCGCTGTATCAATACAAGTCTTTATTGCTTTCATAAGATCTCACAGCTGAGGTGCTCGGGTTCTATTAATTCTTATCACCTTGCAGTTCTTCTTGAGATTGGGGGGGGGGCCGGGGGGGGGGGCGGTGCGGGATGGTGTGGGAGGGGAGTGTGATGTATGTTGTGAGTGGCCTGTGTTGAGTAACTCCTTTGGAATTATGTTTGAAGATAATTGGGTGTTATCATTCACAAAACTGACTTGTAACCATAATCTTGCCTCCAGGCCATTTTTACAGTATATATTCAGCAGAGAAGATCCATGTTACATTCTGTTAGCAGTCCTCCTATTTCGTGTCAAAAATCTAATTTAGTTTGATTGAATACTTATCGGACCAGGTCTCATTTTGTCCCTAGGCTAGATACCCAATTTCGTTTTTACTGACAGGCTGCTTGACTTTGGTCTCGAGACCTTGGTATTTGTACCTCTGATAGAGAATTGTGAAAGATTAATAAATTGTTATGATGTTTCTATGAATACAGGCTTCCGGTTTACTTCATTGAAACCTGTTAATGGGATGCACTATTCCCATTGTAGGTGAAGTCGGACAAGGATTCGGGACATGTGACATGTTGGGGATAGATGATTCAGATGATCACTTTTATTCCTCTTCCGCATGGAGAGAGATCTTCTCTTTTCTCTGGGATCACTTACCAATTCGACCTCCCTCTTCCCTTGTCTGAGCTATTCTAGGAGACCCAGGTTTAATGCGAGTCTCCCAGGGTAAAATCAGGCTATTTTCAATCAGGCACATCAGTCACTGGAACAGCTGTGCTGAAGAACCAGAATGCCCTCTCTGCTAGTCCTAGATTTCCTGATCGGCGTTGGTTTGACACCAGCGTTAGGTTGGCAAACCTCCAGGGTTGGCCTGGAGTCTCCAGGGATTGAAGATTAATCTCCAGGACACTGTCGCAAACAAACCCTGAAGAAAAATCATCTGGGCATTAAAAAAAAGTGTATTTGTTTTCCATTTTCTTTGAACATTTCTATTTATTATTTATACAAATACTGGAAATGGGGGGGGAGGAAAAAAAGGCAATTTGACCGACAGCGAAGAATCATCCAGTCGGATAATGATTAGTTTGTTCGCTTTCCATTTGGCCGTGGGAAGGCGGGGCACGCGGGATGGACGGGTCGGGCGACCAATGGCGAGAGTGTGGGGGCGGGGCGGTTAGAGGGAGGAGGTCATGTGATGAAACCTCCAGATTTGGCAACTCTGCACCAGCAGTAATAGGTTACAGCTGATCTGAAAGAACGCTGATCGGAAAATCTGGGATACATGTAGGAGACACGGATACGAGAGACATAGGGCTGGATTTTACCAGCCCTGAGGAGGTGGGTTTGGAGGAGGGACTGCTGGGAAAATCCCCAAAAATGGGAGCGGGTCCCAAACCCGCTCCCAACCCGCCTCCAACCAACCTTCCTGGGAGTCGGGTCCCCGATTTGCGCAGGGACCCGACTCCTAGCGGCGGGAAGAGGATTATAGCCACTTAACTGCCTGTTAACAGGTAGTCAACAGGCAGTTAAGAGGCTTTTTTTCCCAATATTTTGACTGCTGCTGCGGGCTTCCCGACGTCGGGGAACCCCGCCAGGGTAAGTGAGGCGTGCTGTGGGTCTGTTGTTATGTTGGTGTTTGGATGACAGCTGCAGAAGTGGTGTGAAGGATGCAATGGGACAATGGATCGTATCAGAGGTAAGGACAAAGTAATTTTTAATGTGGTTAGATGTTTCTGCAGGTGACAAGCTGTGAAGTGTTTGTATAGCCTCAACTCATTGGGAGAAGTGACAGATGGCTTCTGCAATCTCAGCTGCAGTTGCCATCTGTTTTATCCTAAGGAGAGAGTAATTGGAGAGCCTAGGTACAAGGGCTCACCTTTGGACAGTGATTGTCAGTGTTTGACAGCACCTCAATGCTGTCAAACACTGTCAAATCATCTGTCAAACAAGTGTGGTGCATGTGCCTTGAAGAAAACCGGCAGATGAAGCGTCATCAACTGATGTCATCGGACACTGGCTTTCCCTTAATTGGCCGGCAAGCCCGCAGGGCGGGCTTAACAGGGCCAATCAGGGCAAAATAGCGTTTGTTCATCAGACGTCGCTGGGGGTGGGACTAGAGCCCGGAAGGCTGCAGTCCCGCCCCCAACTCGTCTCGGTGAGTAAAATCCAGCCCTTAGTTTGCCTGTTGAGCTTTGGGTTGTCTGGGATACCAACTTAATTCCTTCTTTTTCCGTGAGAATGTTTTGGCTCAGGGCTGCTTCACAATTGCCTACCTCTTTGTTCTTCTATCAACTGTGTGCATTGCTCCTCATAAATCCTCTTTCCTCCTCCGTTGCCCTCACAGTATTTTTGTGTTTTCTGCGCTATTCAATTAAGGGCAAAGGAAAAAGTTTAAATTAAAATAAATAATAACTGCTTGCAAGGTTTCTCTTAAATTATATTTTTTAAATCTTTTCCATAAGAAATAGGAGCAGGAGTCGGCCCTACGGCCCCTCGAGCCTGCTCCGCCATTCAATAAGATCATGGCTGATCTTTGACCTCAATTCCACTTTCCTGCCCGAACTCCATATCCCTTGATTCCCCTAGAGTCCAAAGATATATCTATCTCAGCCTTGAATATACGCAATGATTCAGTATCCACTGCCCTTTGGGTGGAGAATTCCATTGGTAGTATCATTCAGCCAAAAAAGAAAGAACTTGCATTTATATAGCGCCTTTCACAACCTCAGGTATTTGTAGGGAAATGGTGTTAGGGAAATTGGCAGGATTGAAGGCCGATAAATCCCCAGGACCTGATAATCTACATCCTAGGGTACTTAAGAAAGTGGCCCTAGAAATAGTAGATGCATTGCTGATCATCTTCCAACATTCGATGGAATCTGGAACAGTACCCATGGATTGGAGGATAGCTAATGTTACCCCACTATTCAAAAAAGGTGGTAGAGAGAAAACGGGGAATTACAGACCGGTAAGCCTCACATCGGTAGTGGGGAAAATGCTAGAGTCCATTATAAAAGATGTAATAGCAGAGCACTTGGAAAACAGTGACAGGATCGGACAAAGTCAACATGGATTTACAAAAGGTAAATCGTGCCTGACTAATCTACTGGAATTTTTTGAGGATGTAACTGGTAAAATAGATAAGGGAGAACCAGTGGATGTGGTGTATTTGGACTTTCAAAAGGCTTTTGATAAGGTCCCGCATAAGAGATTAGCATGTAAAGTTAAGGCACATGGGATTGGGGGCAAGGTATTGAATTGGATAGAGAACTGGTTGGCAGACAGAAAGCAAAGAGTTGGAATAAACGGGTCTTTTTCTGAGTGGCAGGCAGTGACTAGTGGGGTACCGCAGGGATCGGTCCTTGGACCCCAGCTATTCACAATATATATTAATGATCTAGACAAGGGAACTAGATGTAATATCTCCAAGTTTGCAGATGACACAAAGCTGGGTGGGCGTGTGTACTGTGAGGAGGATGCCGAGAAACTCCAGGATGATTTGGACAGGTTGGATGATTGGGCAGAAGCATGGCAGATGCAATATAACGTGGATAAATGCGAGGTTATCAACTTTGGTGTCAAAAACAGGAAGGCAGATTATTATCTGAATGGCAATAGATTGGGAGAAGGTGAAGTGCAACGAGACCTGGGTGTCTTTGTGCACCAGTCGCTGAAGGTAAGCATGCAGGTGCAGCAGACGGTTAAGTAGGCAAATGGTATGTTGGCCTTCGTAGCGAGAGGGTTCGAGTACAGGAACAAGGATGTCTTGCTGCAGTTGTACAGGGCCTTGGTGAGACCACATCTTGAGTATTGTGTGCAGTTTTGGTCGCCTTATCTGAGGAAGGAGGTTCTTGCCATGAAAGGAGTTCAGCGAAGATTCACCAGGCTGATACCTGGGATGGCAGGAATGACGTATGAGGAGAGATTGGGTCGATTGGGCTTATACTCATTGGAGTTTAGAAGAATGAGAGGGGATCTCATTGAAACTTATAAAATTCTGAAAGGACTGGACAGGCTAGATGCAGGATGTTCCCGATGGTCAGGGAGTCCAGAACCAGGGGTCACAGTCTAAGGATAAGGGGTAAGCCATTTAGGACTGCGATGAGGAGGAATTTCTTCACCCAGAGAGTGGTGAACCTGTGGAATTCTCTACCACAGAAGGCAGTAGAGGCCAATTCATTAAATATATTCAAGAAGGAGTTGGATATATTTCTTAAGGCTAAAGGGATCAAGGGATATGGGGAGAAAGCAAGGACAGGGTTCTGAATTTGGATGATCAGCCATGATCGCATTGGATGGCGGAGCAGGCTAGAGGGGCCGAATGGCCTACTCCTGCCCCTATCTTCTATGTTTCTATGTTTCTCAGGCTGTCCAAAAGCACTTTTCGACCAATGAAGTACTTTTTAAGTATAGTCACTGTTGTAATGTAGGGAGCCAATTTACACACAGCAAACTCCCACAAACAGCAATGAGATAATGACCAGATAATCCGTTTTAGTGATGTTGGTTAAGGGATAAATATTGGCCAGGACACGAGGGAGAACTCCCTGCTCTTTTTCGAAATAGTGCCAAGGGATCATTTATGTCCACCCGAGAGGGCAGACAGGGCCCTCAGATTAACGCCTCATCTGAAAGATGGCGGCACCTCCGACAATGCAGCACTCCCTCAGCACTGCACTGGGAAGTGTCAGCCATGATTATGCGCTCAAGTCTCTGGAGTGGGGCTTGAACCCGCGACCTTTACTGACTCACAAACGCAAGTGCTACTACTGAGCCAAAGCCTGCACCGTACCCTCGCGTCATGTGCTCTCATTGGCAGTAAGCTTACTTGCCAACCATCAGCATTTCACACGGGCAGTCAGCGTTTGCCATACAATGCCCTCGTGACAGCATTTGCGGAGAAGTATCAGTGTGGGATATAAACTGTGGCTCTGCCCAGAGGCCACGCTAGTGACCAGCTGGCTCCTGTGCTCGTGATCAAATGTAAGGCAGTGTGAAATAGTGAGATCTTAAAGTATTTCTTTCCTCATAATGTAAGCTACTGTGAGCAGCAATTTGGGTTGTAGCTTAATTTGATTGTAGCTTGCCAATTCAGTCACTCAATGTTCAGTCAATGCAAATTGACGTATCTAGCACATTTTGCATTTCTGTAAATGAATCAAATATAATGACAACTTAGAATTGTGCAAAGGAGGCACTTTTTGTATTATAGTATTTTAATAATTAACTACAGTAGTAGCATGACAATATACCGATTCAACATTCACTCCCTCCACCACCAGCGTACCGTGGCTGCAGTGTGTACCATCTACAAGATGCACTGCAGCAACTCGCCAAGGTTTCTTTGACAGCACCTCCCAAACCCGTGACCTCTACCACCTAGAAGGACAAGGGCAGCAGGTGCATGGGAACACCACCACCTCCAAGTTCTCCTCCAAGGTCACACACCATTCTGACTTGGAAATATATCGCCGATCCTTCATCGTCGCTGGGTCAAAATCCAGGAACTCCTTACTTAACAGCACTGTGGGAGTACCTTCACCACACGGACTGCAGTGGTTCACGAAGGCGGCCCACCATCACCTTCTCAAGGGCTATTAGCAATGGGCAATAAATGCTGGCCTTGCAAGCAACACCCGCGTCCCAACAATGAATTAAAAAAAAACTCTCAAGTGGCTGCTTGTAGGTGCTCAGAGAGAAACCCAGAGACAATGCTTCCTCTATTACCATAGGGAGGAATCTAGTCCCTACCCCCCACCCACCTGTTTCATGAGTGAGGTCAACAAATCAACAACCACAGGAACCTTGCACCTTGGGACACTTTACTACATTAAAGGCACTATCAAAATACAAGTTGTTGTTGTTGTTGGGAGCCCACATCCCAAAGCTCCTCGCTAGTGTACACTCTTACCAATGACATGTTCTCACATATTTTGAAAAGCTCTGAATGCATTTCTCAGACCAACCTTATTTTTAATAATTCTATCTTGACAGTTCTTGTAGCCAAGGAGTGGGGTGACGCTGTTTTCCGATGCCAATTTGTCATTCCTTTGGTGTTAGCTGCTAAGTAAAGAGACAACAAACAGGAAGTGTCTCTGGCTAAGGCAGGGTTCAAGGTGACATTATAGGCTATTCCTCTTACTGCAAAGTCACTGAATTCAAATTATCTGATTATTCCATTGTTTTTAAGCACTAAATTCCTACTTTGCCATGCTAGTTTGAAACTTCGGAACAGGAGCAGGTCATTCGGCCTCTCGAGGCTGTTGCGCTGTTCAAGGAGATCAGGGCTGATCTTTCTCTTAACTCCATCAACCCGCCTTGGTTCCATAACCCTTAATAGCCTTATACCTAACAAAAATCTATCAAAACTTTACGATGCTTAATTTCAAATTATTGGACAATTCGAGTTTATTTTAAGCCAAAAAAAAAATAATCAGCATGTACTGTACTGCACATGCTCTGAACTCGGAGATGTCAACAGCTGCTTTACTTGTGCTCGAGATGTGGGCGTCGCTGGCAAGGCCAGTATTTATTGCCAATCCCCAGTTGCCCCGAGACGGTGGTGGTGGGCCTTCTTCTTGAGCCGCTGGTGGTGATGGTGCTCCCACCATGGTGTTTGGTAGGGAAGTTCGGTATTTTGAGCGAACAACGATGAAGAAACGGCAATCCATGTCCAAGTCAGGATGGTGTGTGACGTCCCGTATTGCACGGCCATGAGCCAGAGCAGCTGAGTGCTTCCGCTGCTACGGGGCAGGTCATGAGATTTTCAGAATTAAGTTTGGCTTTTATCCCAGGCTACGTATATGATCCCGGTGTCGAGAGATTTGTTCCCAACAGGGTGTCAGCCGTGGCTCAGTTGGTAGCACTCTCGCCTCAGAGTCCAAACGTTGTGTGGTTCAAATCCCACTCCAGAGAGTTGAGCGCAAAATCTAGGCTGGCACTCCAGTTGGGAACGAGTGCTGCACTGTCAGAGGTGCCGTCTCAGGTGGACGTAAAAGATCCCACGGCAGCACAATTTCAAAGAAGAGCAGGGAATTTCTCCCCGGTGATCTGGCCAATATTTGTCCTTCAATTACTAAAAAAAACGGATCATCAGGTCATTAATCTCATTGCTGTTTTTTGGGACCTTGCTGTGCACAAAATGGCTGCCTGCGGATCCCCACATTACAACGGTGACTAACATTTCAAAAGTACTTCATTGGCTGCAACGCACTTTGGCACATCCTGAGGTTGTGAAAGGCACTGTATCAATCTTTCTATATAAGTCTTTCTTTCACTTTTGGCGGAAAGGTATTTAAATTCTAATTTGATCAATCTGAAGTTCTGATTTATTATGGCAAGATCAGCAATCCAGATCCTCCTCATCCAAAGGCTGAATAATTGAGTTTGTTGCACGTCTAATGAAATAAACATGAATTGAAATCCATACCGCCAATGGATTCCAGTTACACTGCACAAAACAAACTCAGTGTGAATCACTCTCAAAGTTCACCGTGACTCTTGGCAAAATGAAATAGAAATACGCTCCAATGCTGCCCGGTGAGCGAATCTGGTTTTTAACCCCTTGTGCTACCATGACTTGAATTAAACATAGAAAGAAACAGAAATATAGGAGCAGGAGTAGGCCATTCGGCCCTTCGAGCCTGCTCCGCCATTCAATGTGATCATGGCTGATCTTCTATCTCAATACCATATTCCCGCTCTCTCCCCATACCCCTTGATGCCTTTTTTGTGTCTAGAAATCTATCTATCTCCTTCTTAAATATATTCAGTGACTTGGCCGCCACAGCCTTCTGTGGTAGAGAATTTCACAGGTTCACCACCCTCTGAGTGAAGAAATTTCTCCTCATCTCAGTCCTAAAGAAGCCGTCTTAAATCATTAGACAAAAACGCATCATTTTTGTCACCCCAACCTCCGTCTCTGCTAATCATTATAAACCTCAGTCCTATTCTTAGCTACAGATCCATCCAGATTTTTTCTTAAAAAGTGTTTAACGGTCACCTTGATTTGGATGGAAGTCACTTTGTGTGGAAAGAAAAATGCTACTTACATCATGTCCGAATTAAATAATCTACTTTCATTCGCATTATCTATTGCCTCTAAACATTAAAAATAAAACTGGGCGATATTTCCTCACCCAGAACTCAGGAACTTGTTGTGAACCAAGAAAGTCACAAACTATGCACAACTGTAAAAGTGTCAACTTCATACTGGCAGATGTTGATTCATGCAGCAGATTCCCACTCAGTATAATTAAATGGATGGATTCAGGAATGGCAGATGGATTTTAATGAGGGTAGTCAGGAAGGACATTGGAAGACTTGTATTTATATAGCGTCCAAACACAACAACAACTTGCATTCTACCCTCCCTAAACTTGAGCTCATCCCTGCCCTTATTCTAACTCGCACCAAGTCCCGTTCGCCCAACACCCCCCTGTGCTCGCTGACGTACACTGGCTCCCGGTTAAGAACGCCTTGATTTTAAAATTCTCATCCTTGTGTACAAAATCCCTCCCTGGCCTCGCCCCCCCCCCTCTCTCTGTAACCTCCTCCAGCCCCACAACCCTCCGGGATCTCTGCGCTCCTCCAATTCCGGCATCTTGAACATCCCCGATTTTGAGCGCTCCATCATTGGCGGCCATGCCTTCAGCTGCCCAGGCCCTAAGCTCTGGAATTCCCTCCCTAAACCTCTCCACGTCTCTACCTCTCCCTCCTCCTTTAAGCTTTCGGTCACCTGTCCTAATATCTCCAAATGTGGCTCAAAATTTGGTCTGATAATACGGCGGTGAAGCATCTTGGGACATTTTTACTATGTTAAAGGCGCTATATAAATGCAAGTAATGTTATTATATAGCGCCTTTAACGTAATAATGGGCCGAAAATTGATCCCGGGACGCGAGAGTACGCACTGCATACTCTCGCGTATTCCCACTCCAATTGCCGGTTTTCTGCATGCCCTGCGCATGCGCTGAAAACCGGCAATTGCTCTTCCGAAAAGGGGGCGGGGCCGGAGTGCATCGCGTGCGCGCTACAGGCTGCGCGCACGCTGTGCACTTCATGCTTTGGACGCGCAGGTAAGTACTGAAGATTTTGGAAATGTAAAAAGGAGGAGTAAGACCCGCTTTTAAGAAGGTAAGTAGTGAATTAAGTATTTTTTTGAATTTTTTTTTACAGGTATATCTTTTTTATAGACTTTAAAGACAGGTAAGTTTATTTTTATAACTTTTTAAAAGATTTTAAATTTTTTCAAAAATTTAATTTTTTATTTAAAATGGTTAATTTAATTAACTATACTTATTTTATTAATGTGATGGGTTTTTTTTTTAATTTAATTGAGGTTTAGCTGTTATTTTGGGGGGGTGTAAGATTCATAAGTCTCTCAGCCATGCTGTGAGACTTATGAAT
Source organism: Squalus acanthias (assembly GCA_030390025.1). NCBI lineage: Eukaryota > Metazoa > Chordata > Chondrichthyes > Squaliformes > Squalidae > Squalus > Squalus acanthias. The sequence continues at coordinate 252,454,729 of CM059425.1, forward strand.
GGAAGATGGTGTGCTGCCATTGGCTCTAACTGAGTCACGTGATCCCACAGCTCGCACGAATTAACTACGCCGCTGGGATACGCAAGCCCAGCACAGCTGATGTCTGGAACATCAATTTCGTGCGAGCTGGATCAGAAAAAGCATAAGCGAGGTGAGACATCGCGGGAAAGGCTTACCCCCGCGGGAACAGAGCGAGATCAATTTCTGGGCCAATACCTCCCAAGGTGCTTCAACACATCCCTCAGAAACTTCTCAAACCCTTTCACAGATGACGAATTAATTTCTAAATGCTGAGTTCCACAAACACCAATAAGATGAATGGCCAATTAATCTGCTGTTGGTGGTTATGGTTGAGGGAAGAATGATGGCGAAGATACCTGGAGAACTGCAATGCTCCTCTTCAAAGAAGGTTTACCACCCAAAGGAACGATTGCACGGGAGAATGTTCAAAAGGTTACAAGGTGCGAATCCAGTATCCAGTGCTCTAAGTTATGAAGGCAGCGACTCTCAGAACGAAATGTTTTTTTATTGCAGACAAGAAAGTTAACGGTGTAAAGGACTCACAGTTTGAAACGAGGAAGAGCCAGAATAATGTAAATGCAAGCAGATTAGAACGTGAGTGCAGAACCAAAGGGCGTGAGCATAAGTGAACAACCTCATGTAAGACTGGAGATTAGAACCAAGAGATTACTGTTGACAATGTTATCAACTAAACATTTAACATGTCTGGATATTCCCCTGTCTACTATTTTAGTGGTGATATTGACACAATTAACGTAAGTGGGCCAACGTTTGATTTAAAATAGCAGACAGAGAAGGTCACACAAATCCGCTAAGTACTTGTCCACGAATATCGACAGCAGTCATTTCCAGTCTTAGATGTTTCTTTCCCCCCCCCCCCCCCATAGAATAATAGAACAGAGTCCCAGCATGATCTTAGAATGATAGAATTATACAGAACAGAAGGAGGCCATTCAGCCCATCGTACCTGTGGTGGCTCTCTGAAAGAGCTGTCCAATTAGCCCCACTCCCCCCTGCAATTTCCCCAGAGCCCTGCACTTCATTTCCCCTTCAAGTATTTATCCAATTCCCTTTTGAAAGTTACTGTTGAATCTGCTTCCACCGTCCTTCCAGGCAGGGCATTCCAGATCCCAACAACTCGCTGCGTAAAACAATTTCTCCTCATCTCCCCTCTGGTTCTTTTGCCAATTACCTTAAACTGTGTCCTCCAATTACCGACCCTCCTGTCAGTGGAAACAGTTTCTCCTTATTTACTCTATCAAAACCCTTCATGATTTTGAACACCTCTATCAAATCTCCCCTTCACCTTCTCCGCTCTAAAGGCGAAAAGTCCCAGCTTCTCCACATGACTGAAATCCTCAACCCTGGTACCAGTCTAGTAAATCTCCTCTGCACTCTCTCCAAGGCCTTGACATCCTAAAGATGAGACTATGATCTGATAGTTAAGTGGTCTTTCCTTACATCCTATTTTCCAGCCAAAACAGATTACGTTGAAATTAGATTCTTGATTCAAAGGTTGAGTGGGTAGATAATTCAAAGGTTGAGTGGGTAGATGACTTTCACAAAGTCATAGTGAAAGAGGAGGTAGTTGAGATACTGGATGGGCTAAACATTGATAAAGAGAAGGTACTAGAAAGGCTGGCTGTACTTAAAATAATTAAGTCACCAGGACCGGATGGTATGAATCCTAGGATGCTGAGGGAAGTAAAGGTGGAGATTGCGGAGATACTGGCCATAATCTTCCAATCCTCCTTGGATACTGGGGTGGTGCCAGAGGACTGGAGAATTGCAAATGTTACACCCTTGTTCAAAAACCCAGCAACTACAGGTCAGTCAGTTTAACCTCGGTGGTGGGGAAGCTTTTAGAAACGATAATCCGGGACAAAATTAACAGTCACTTGGACAAGTGTGGATTAATTAAGGAAAGTCAGCATGGATTTGTTAAAGGCAAATTGTGTTTAACTAACTTGATTGAATATTTTGATGAGGTAACAGAGAGGGTTGATGTGGGCAATGTGGTTGATATGGTGTACATGGACTTCCAAAAGGCGTTTGATAAAGTGCCACATAATGGGCTTCAACTTTGCTGGCAAGCCTATGGAATAAAAGGGACAGTGGCAGCATGGATACAAAATTGGCTAAGTGATAGGAAACAGAGTAGTGGTGAATGGTTGTTTTTCGGACTGGAGGAAAGTATACAGTGGTATTCCCAAGGGGTTGGTACTAGGGCTACTGCTTTTCTTGAACTTGGGTGTACAGGGCACTACTTCAAAATTTGCAGATGACACAAAACTTGGAAGTATAGTGAACAGTGAGGAGGATAGTGATAGACTTCAAGAGGACATTGACAGGCTGGTGGAATGGGCAGGACACGTGGCAGATGAAGTTTAACACAGAAAAGTGCACAGTGATACATTTTGATAGGAATAACAAGGAGAGGAAATATAAACTAAATGGTACAATCCTGACGGGGTGCATGAATAGAGAAACCTGCAGAAATCATTGAAGGTAGCAGGGCAGGTTGAGAAAGTAGTGTAAAAAGCATACGGGATCCTGGGCTTCATAAATAGAGGCATAGAGTACAAAAGCAAGGAAGTTGTGATGAACCTTTATAAAACACTGGTTCGGCCACAATTGGAGTATTGTGTCCAATTCTGGGCATCGCACTTTAGGAAGAATGTGAAGGCCTTAGAGAGGGTGCAGAAAAGATTTACAAGAAAGGTTTCAGGGATGAGGGACTTCAGTTACGTGGATAGACTGGAGAAGCTGGGGTTGTTCTCCTTAGAGCAGAGAAGGTTGAGAGGAAATTTGATAGAGGTGTTCAAAATCATGAGGGGTCTGGACAGAGTAGATAGAGAGAAACTGTTCCCATTGGCGGAAGGGTCGAGAACCAGAGGACACAGATTTAAGGTGATTGTCAGAAGATCCAAAGGTGACATGAGGAAAACCTTTTTTTACACAGTGAGTGGTTAGGATCTGGAATGCACAGCCTGAAAAGATTCAATAGTGGCTTTCAAAAGGGAATTGGATAAGTACCTGAAGGAAAACAAAATTACAGGGCTATGGGGAAAGGGCGGGGGAGTGGGACTAGCTGAAGCGCTCTTGCAGAGAGCTGGCACGGGTTCGACGGGCCGAATGGCCTCCTACTGTGCTGTAACTATTCTATAATTCTACTGAGAGGCTGTTTCCCCAGGCTGGAGAGTCTAGAACTAGGGGTCATAGTCTCAGGATAAGGGGTCGGTCATTTAGGACTGAGATGAGAAGAAATTTCTTTACTCAGAGGGTGGTGAATCTTTGGAAATTTTCTACCCCAGAGGGCTGTGGATGTTCAGTCGTTGAGCATATTCAAGACCGAGAGCGGTAGATTTTTGGGCATGAAGGGAATTAAGGGATATGGGGATAGGACGGGAAAGTGGAGTTGAGGTAGAAGATCAGCCATGATCTTATTGAATGGCGGAGCAGGCATGGCCTGATTTTATTTCTTATCTCCTTATAAGGGACTCTTGTTTGGCATCGAAGCAGGATGAAGATACAAAAAGGGGGAATTTTAACTCCTCTCCAAATCGGCTGGGGAATGGTAAAAATGGAGGGGCTCCATTTCTCACTCCGTTCCTGCTGATTCTCCATTTTAATACCACTGGTTTTGCCAGCGGATGAGGTTCCTGCTGGACTCTGGTGGGAGCCCCGTTAATAAATGCAAATCAGGGGCCCCCATGCTGTACATGGGATCCCGATAGCATTTTAACCTTCCCCTTAGACCCAACTTGCTGCCAGGAAGCCTACGCTCGGTGCTCCCGTCGCTGTGCGATACCCTGATTACAATCTTGCAGTTCAGTCACCATGGTGACTGTACATAGAGCAGGAGTCGGCCATTCAGCCCCTCGAGCTTGTTCCGCCATTCAATTAGATCACGGCAGATCTGTATCTTAACTCCATCTACCCGCCTTGGTTCTGTAACCCTTATTACCCTTACGTAACAAAAATCTATCAATCTCGCGTTTGAATTTTCAATTGAGCCCCAACCACAAGCTTTTTTTGGGAGAGAGTTCCAGATTTCCACTACCCTTTGTGTGAAGAACTGCTTCCTGACATCACCCCTTAACGGCCTAGCTCTAATTTCAAGGTTATCCCCCCTTGCTCTGGACTCCCCCACCAGAGGAAATAGTTTCTCTCTACCTACCCTATCAAATCCTTTAATCATCTTAAACACCTCAAATACGTCACCCCTTTATCTTTTATACTGAAGGCCTAGTCTCTCTCGCCAATCTCTCTATACAACTATAGAGTGTGGGATAGACTGGGTAATTGAATAATTTAATGCATGATTATTATAAATATATACAATTACAGCATGTTCAATGGGCTTACTGACGGTGTCCAGTTCTGTTTGGTCCCTAGGTGTAGTGGCAGTAGTACGGAAAGGTAGAACACGGTTCCTCGGGAAGAGTGTTGCTGTGGTTACAAATTAAGCAAATGACTGCTGCTCTTAAGTGAAGGTACTACCTCACTAGTAACAGTTCTTTGAGGCAGAACTGATGGGTATAGATCGGGGTCCAACTGGTCATTGGGTTAATTGCTAAAATTGCTTCAATCAATATGATGTTTTGTATTAAAAAAATTAAACATTACAAATTACATGTTAGCGTAAAGTTTGTGTGTAAAATTCCAAAATTTAAACATTTAATTTTTTCTATTTAGTCCTGCATTAATCTCATTGCTCCAGAAATTGTTATCTCCTCAATATTTTTAATTTTATTTTCATTAGGAAAATATATTAGCCATCATACTGTATTTTAGCAACGTTTTCTGGGACTCGTACAATGTTTTTTTAAAAGTTTTAAACTGGTTAAATTAGGTGAGTTTTCAGTGTACTGACCAATGTTTATCCCTCAACAACAATAACTTGCATTTATATAGCGCCCTTAATGTAGTAAAACGTCCCAAGGTGCTTCACAGGAGCGTTGTCAAACAAAATTTGACACCAAGCCATATAAGGAGATATTAGGACAGATGACCAACAGCTTGCTGAAAGAGGTAGGTTTTAAGGAAGGTCTTAAAGGAGAAGAGAGAGGTTTATGGAGGGAATTCCAGAACTTAGGCAGCGGAAGGCACAGCTGCCAATGGTGGAGCGATGGAAATAGAGTATGCGTGAGAGTTTTGGATGAGCTCAAGTTTACGGAGGGTGGATGATGGGAGGCCAGCCAGGAGAGGATTGGAATAGTCGAGTGTGGAGGTAACAAAAGCATGGATGAGAGTTTCAGCTGCAGAGAGGCTGAGGCAGGGGTGGATAACTATGTTTAAATGAACCCCTGTGTTGATGCAATGCCACGAGAAGTAAATGCTGATGTGGAAGTGAAATTACAGATGTGCTACAACATCTCCTATAGGGAAATAAGCCATTGGTTCCAGGCCACACAATAAATATGAGCACAACAACACACACTGTCGCCGTAAAGATAAAGTATTAGAGACAAGTGAAGGAAGCTTTCCATGCATGCAGGACCAAGAGTACTTGTAAGATAATTAATCACACTCCACTAATAGAATGGTTACAAGGCTGAAGTAAATTGAATGCTATTCACAAGGAATGAGAAGTACCTTGAATAGCCCAGCACAAATCAGAAATGGAACAAAGGTAAATAAAAAGAAAGACAGACTTGCATTTATATAGCGCCTTTCATCACCTCAGGACGTCCCAAAGCACTTTACAGCCAATGAAGTACTTTTGAAGTGTAGTCACTGTTGTAATGTAGGAAATGCGGCAGCCAATTTGCGCACAGCAAGCTCCCGCAAACAGCAATGTGATAATGAGCAGATAGTCTGTTTTTTCAGTGATGTTGATTGAGGGATAAATATTGGCCAGGACACCGGGGATAACTCCCCTGCTCTTCTTCGAAATAGTGCCATGGGATCTTTTATGTCCAGCTGAGAGAGCAGACGGGGCCTTGGTTTAACGTCTCATCCGAAAGACAGCACCTCTGACAGTGCCGCGCTCCCTCAGTACTGCACTGGAGTGTCAGCCTAGATTTTTGTGCTCAAGTCCCTGGGGTGGGACTTGAACCCACAACCTTCTGGCTCAGAGGTGCTACCAACTGAGCCACGGCTGACAAGGAATGAGAAGTACCTTGAATAGCCCAGCTCAAAATCAGAAATGGAAGTACAGGTAAATACTGTGGAGTCACAATCGTTGTCTCCCCCAAGAACAACAACCCCAAAACCAAGAGACCCCCACCTAATCAGCCCAAAATACAGGCCAACATCTTGGAAAGGGACAAGAATAAAGGAAGACAATCTGTCTATTGAAAATAGAAATAAAGAAATTGAAAAAAGGCAAATGGCAAGAGACCCAAATTTGGAACACGCCCAAAATTCTCTCAAGGTGACAAACATTAGCATTTGTGTGTGAGTGGGTGAACTGTAAATACAACTAAGCACTAACATCAATCCCAAAAGGACCTTGCCAGGAAGTGATAGATTGCCAAGGAGTGCTGGTTGATGCCAGGACACTGGACTTGTTCAAGAAACAGGGAGATGCTGTAATAGGAAGATGGTATTGATGGAAGGAGGAGAGTAAATAGGTCCGAATTTGTCTTGTGATTGTGAAAAAAAAGTCACCACTTCATTTAAAGCTAGTTTGTTTTATCTAACACTTCAACAGAGGGACTGAGAGTAATGTTCACCCTCGTCACCCAGGCAGTAACTTGGTGGAGCAGATGCCCGCCCTTTGTGGAACCCACCCAACTTACCTACCATTTAAATCAGTGGAACGGAACACGAGCAAGTTCTACAAGGGGTGGGCAATCCGCTCAAAACAGGCTACTGCCAGGCGATAGCGTTTGATAATTAACACCCCCTGCCCCCCTCACCAAATGTCCATGTTACACATCAGAAATGCAGCCCTGATCACTTCGAAATGTGAATGTAAAGTGAGAGGCGATAAAAGTAATCATCTAAAGTTGCCCAGGAAACTAAAGGCAATGTCAAGCTGTGAGCTGAGATACTGCAGAGAATCTCCAAGCAGAGCTGAACATGGGAATAAGACCGAAACCCTTCCTGCATGATTCTAAGCATACCAAGAAATGCAAGGGTAAATTCACAGATGTCATGTTCCCAATAGGGATCCTTGCTCAAAGGAAATGTGGGTCAGATAATCAATAATGTAACTCTATCCCCCACCTTACACACCCTTTTGAAAGCAGGTCCCACAAGTGATTGATGGTCTTACCACATCCAAGAAGTAAAAGATTGAACAGGCTGGGGCTCTTTTCTCTAGAAAAGAGAAGGCTGAGGGGTGACCTAATAGAGGTCTTTAAAATTATGAAGGGGGTTGAAAGGTTAGACATAGAGAAGATGTTTCCACTTGTGGGGAGAGCAAAACTAGTGGTCATAAATATAAGATAGTCACTAATAAATCCAATAGGGAAATCAGGAGAATCTTTTTAACTCAGAGAGTAGAACACACGACCTTTTCCTGCTCTTTCTCCATAGCCCTGCAAATGTTTCCTTTTCAAGGACAGTAAACTCTTCCGTATCCGGCACCGACGGGACCGGGATGGTGCCGGTTGATTAAAAATTCCGGATAACAGAGAGGTAGGCAATTTTTAACACAAAAAAAATAAAAACCAGTGACTAACTCGGCCACCGCGGGAAACTCGGACTCGGAAAAACAAAAAATGGATGGATTCGGCAAGATTACCGGTAATCTATTTTGCCGGTTATTAAAGAATTCCGGTTGATTAGGTACCGTTTAAACAAGGGTTTACTGTATATATTCAATTCCCTTTTGAAAGTTACTACTGAATCTGCTTCCAACGTCTTTTCAGACAGTGTATTGCAGAATTCACCTCTCTCCCTCTTAGGCAGTCCCACGGAACCGAGGATGACTTGCTTCCACACTAAAAATGGTTTCTCAGGTGACTGATGAGTCCAATGCGGGACCTACAGTCTCTGTCACAGGTGGGGCAGATGGTGGTTGAAGGGGTGGGTGGGTGGGGTGCTTGGGTTGACGTGCGCTCCTTCCGCTGTTTGCGCTTGGCTTCCGCTTGCTCCCAGCGAAGAGACTCGAGGTGTTCGGCGCCTTCCCGGATGCTTCTCCTCCACTTTGTTCGGCCTTGGGCCAGGGATTCCCAGTTGTCGGTGGGGATGTTACACTTTTCCAATTCCATGGTGTCCACTGCTACCACTTGCTGTGTACGGTAGTGATCACATGGCAATATCACGCTCCACAACATAGAGCATGCGATTAAAACAGAAACTAACTGTAACTGCGCCCAAATCTCCTCACAGAAACCAGCTGATACGCCCACTGGTAATCACACAATCTCGGGCAACAATCTAAGGAGCCTAGAACAAAACAGATTACATTTCCTTATATGGGGCAACAACGCACAGGTGGTTGATTGCTCGCTATGATGGCGGGGACTCTCACGGCAGAGGACAGAAATTAGCGCATAATGGGGAAAAGTCCAAACTACCGTACTCCGTTGATTGCTCTGCTCGTCTCAGCCTACCCTGCTCGGTGTGAGAAATTGACACTGAATACAAGGTAATGTTAGAACATCGGCTTCCTACAGCAATACATTGGCCCAGAAATTAAACATCGATGGTTGCCGCGGGGGTAAGGAGCCACCGCGATATCGCACTCCACGCCTACCTTTTTGTTTCGGGCCCACATGAACTTCAGTTCGAGGGCCTCTCCCTGGTGCCGGCGCGCAGTGTGTGCGTGTCCCAGAGGCGCAATTAGTTCGTGCGACCTCTGGGATCACGTGGGCCAGTTAGAGCCAATGGCAGCACACCATCTTTCATTCATAGTTTTGACAGGAGAACTGTCAAAGCTATGAATACAACAAGCCCCCAAAAGAACAGCTAAACCTCAATTAAATTAAAAAAAAAGCCATCACATTAATAAAATAACTATAGTTAAATAAATTAACCACTTTAAACAAAAAATTAAATTATTAAAAATTTTTTAATTCTTTTTAAAAGTTATAAAAATAAACTTACCTTTCTTTAAAGTCTCTAAAAAAGATAAACCTGTTGAAATTTTTTTAAAATAACACTTAATTAACTACTTACCTTGTTAAAAGGGGGTCTTACGCCTGCTTTCTTCATGTGTAAAATATCCAACTTACCTGCGCGTTCAAACCTGAAAAAAAAACTAAGTGTGCTGCGTGCGCGCAACCTGTAGCGCGCACGCGGTTCACTTAGGAACCGCCCCCTTTGCAATTCACGAAGTGCCGGTTTCCCGCGCATGCGCAGTGCATGCAGGAAACCGGCACTTCGGGACCTAATACGCGAGAGTACACAGTGTGTACTCTCCCGCATTAGGTCTAATTTTCGGGCCAATAGCAAAATACTGCGGATGCTGGAAATCCGAAATAACAACAGAAACCGCTGGAAAAACTCAGCAGGCCAGGCAGCATCCGTGGAGAGAGAAAGAGAGTTAACGTTTCAGGTCGGAGACCTTTCTTCAGAACTGGAAACAAAAGCAGGAAATGGAATAGATTTTAAAGCAAGTTTAGGGGCGGGGAAATGGGGGAGGGGATGAAAGAACAAAAGGGAAGGTCAGTGGTGGGATAGAAAGCAGGAGAGATTACCTTTGTGTCTTGGCACTGCGCCGTGGTATCTGCTCTGCCAGTGCGCAGTGCGACGCCGCCTGCGTGGGCTGATGTTGGTGTAAGTGAGACTACCTCTGGGAGGTTGTCTTGCATTACCATCTTGCACCATTAATATCTTCTCTGTAACTCAAAACGAAAGTCGCCTCCCGTACCACCATTCAGTTCCGAAACGATGAAAAGAGCTGACTCTCCAATTGGCTGTTAACGACCTTAGCTCAAGAGATTCTTGCCCAATTGGAAGGAGTATAGAATTCGCTCCACCTCAGTTTTTTATGCGGCTGTAGCGCCCTTTCTTTCACTCCGCCACAAGAAAATGTCAGAGTCGGATATAGATATGATTCTCCTTTGTGTCCCGCTTGTTAGGGGTGTATCTGGTCCTCCGTCACTTTCCCATTCATTGCGTGTCTCCTATTGCCGTGTAGGTATGGCCCGTTTCTCCTGACCCATGGTCGGGGTGTTTTGGTTGCAGTAGCTTCCCTTCTTTCTACTCTCCCCATTCTTCACCTGACGAAGGAGCAGCCGCTCCGAAAGCTTGTGATTTCAAATAAAACTGTTGGACTATAACCTGGTGTTGTGCGACTTCTCACATTTGTCCACCCCAGTCCAACACCGGCGTCTCCACATCATTCTACTCAGAGCCTGCCATTTCTGAATTTTCTTTCAGCTCCTTGCTTCAGCTATCCCTAAATTTCCTTCTCCCCTGAAGTGCTCCAGTATCCTCCGACTATGCGTCGGCTTGATCCTAGACATCTCTTAATAATTGATCTTGAAGTGTCTGTACCTGGACTGTTCCTCATTAATAGCTGAAGGCTTGATTGTTTTCCCATTTGGCCTTGGAACTTAATTATTTGTAAAGATTGGCTTTCTGCCATCGGCAGTGGTTACTGTTTTATTTCCGAAAAACTGTAACTGGAAAAGGCTCGTGTCCAACACACTTCAGATGTCACACTTCATGCAAGAGAATAAAGCCAGCCATTTTGTATTTGGTCATGTCTGTCTTAGAAAGAAAGACAAACGAACTTGCATTTATATAGTGCCCTTCATGACCTCAGGATGTCCCAAGGTGTTTTACAGCCAGTACTTTTGAAGTGTAGTCACTGTTCTATCGTTGGAAACCTGGCAGCCAATTTGCGCACAGCAAGCTCCCACAAACAGCACTGACCAGCTGATCAATTTTAGTGGTGTTGGTTGAGGGATAAATATTGGTCAGGACACCTGCCCTTCTTTGAAATAGCGCCGTGGGATCTTTATTGTCCACCTGAGAGGACAGACCGGGGCCTCGGTTTAACGTCTCATCTGAACGATGGCACCTCCGACAGTACAGCCTTAGTCCTGCACTGGGAGTGTCAGCCTAGATTTTGTGTTCAAGTCCCTAAGAGTGGGACCTTGTGATTCACAGGTGAGAGTGCTATCCACTGAGCTACAGATGTCATTTCACATGTGCTTATTGTTAAGCAACCTCCTTTCTCCTCTGGTTCACAACAACACGTTTCGAGTAAGCACGAGGCTTCGTAGTGGAGTACACGGAACAGACTTCATTGATACACAGTAAAGGTGATCAGTCTTAACTGCATACAGCGAGTGGATATTCGGTTTCTGTATCTCTCGAGTACACTCTGACAAACTGTTGAAGACCATGCTCCTTTATACACCATATTTTGACTGCATCAAAGGAAAATGTCAAATGGCGTATATATTTCCCAATCCTCTGAAAACAGATTATCTGTGTAAATTGTTTACCTCAGAACCATTTCCCCAACACGAGACTTCCTGGCGTAACATTTTCTAGCATCTTTGACCAATTGTTATCTGTATCGAATGGATACCTACTGCCCATGTTTATTACCCTAAAACTAAACAGTAACCATTCATGGGTGATGTCATCACTAACATTCCCTTACTCAAGCATTTTACATTTCAGAAAACAAGCAATGCCTTCTCCTCAGACACTTCAATGTCAGCCTGTTTATATCTTGGAAAGCCCGACAAAGCATTCCTTTTACGACACTTCCAGGAAAACCTGTTGCTTTAAGATACAACGTAGCTCGACCGTTAAACTTTTAACTTTCACGATGCCCAACACTTATTTTAGGCCGCTTCTTCCCTAGGAAGCACCTGGTCAATAGCCTTAAAGGGACATAGCAGCTTAAACACAGCTTAATCTTAGTAGGTCAACATCGCAACTGTGCTCCAGAGCCCAGACTGCCTGTGGCATCACCATTGAAAATCAGCTAAGTGTTTAAAAAAAAGAGCAAGTTGTTAAGCCTTTCCATCAATCACAATCCTTGTCCTGATGGACACATCCCTCCACACCCTTAGGAACACCAAGAATAGGAGTTCTGCCATTCAATTACTTCATGGCTGATCTGTACCTCAACTCCATTTCATAGACTAGTACAGGACAGAAGGAGGCCATTCGGCCCATCGAGTCTGCACAGGCTCTTTCGAAGAGCAATCCAGTTAGTCCCACTCTTCACCCATATCCCTGCAATTTTTTCTCCTTCAAGTATTTATCCAAATCTGCGCCCTCTCGTTATCGACCCTTCAGCCATTGGAAACAGTTTCTCTTTATTTACTCTATCTACACCCTTCATGATTTTAAACACCTCTATCAAATCTCCTCTTAGCCTTCTCTGCTCCAAGGAGAACAACCCGCTTTTTCAACATATCCCTTAATACCCTTACCTAATAACAGTCTATTGACTTCAGTCTTGAAAGTTTCAATTGACCCAGCATCCACAGCCTTTCAAGGGAAGGGAGCTCTCGCTCTCCACTACCTTTTATGCAAAAAAGTGCCTCCTCATTTCACTCCTAGTGGCCTAGTTCTTATGCTAAGATTATGCTTGCCTTGCTCTACCTCCTCTAACCCTATCGCCCCAGTCTACACGTTACAATCCTCTGGCTGGCCTCACCTGGTGGCAGGTCCTACCCTTGGAATGCCTGCACTGTTCCACTTTCCTTTACTACTGCTCTCCAGTGTCAGCTGTGGCTCAGTTGGGTCAGAAGGTTGTGGGTTCAAGTCCTACTCCAGGGACTTGAGCACAATATCTAAGCTGACACTCCAGTGCAGTGCTGAGGGAGTGCTGCACTGTCGGAGGTGCCGTCTTTCGAATGAGACATTAAACCGAGGCCCCGTCTGCTCTCTCAGGTGGATGTAAAAGATCCCATGGCACTATTTCGAAGAAGAGCAGGGGAGTTCTCCCCAGTGTCCTGGCCAATATTTATCCCTCAACCAACATAACAAAAACAGATTATCTGGTCATTATCACATTGCTGTTTGTGGGAGCTTGCTGTGTGCAGATTGGCTGCCGCGTTTCCTACATTACAACAGCGACTACACTCATTGGCTGTAAAGCGCTATGAGATGTCTGGTGGTCGTGAAAGGCGCTATATAAATGCAAGTCTTTCTTTCTTTCTTTCTCCCTGCCTTTAAAAACATCAAAACTTTTCCATCATACCAGTTCTTCTGCTACCATTCAGTCCTCCTCTTGTCCTACGTGAAGTCCCTTGGGACGCTTTATTACGTTAAAGGTGCTGTACAAAAAAAACTGTTGGATGCTACTTCCCAGATGTCCTTAGTTATTCTTCTGGGACTATCCCTGTTACACTGCTTTTGAATGGCCTCCTTCTGTGCCATAAATTTCGAATGATTCAATTGTCACTGATGTCCTCACACTATTTGCACTTAGCACCACACAATCGCGCATGTATTTGTTACAGATTTGTATTTCACTGTCATTAAAGAAAGAAAGGAAAGAATTGCATTTCTATAGCGCCTTTCACGACCTCAGGACGTCCCAAAGCGCTTTACAGCCAATGAAGTACTTTTGAAGTGGAGTCGCTGTTGCAGTGCAAGAAACGCGGCAGCCAATTTGCGCACAGCAAGCTCCCACAAACACCAATGTAAAAATGACCAGACAATCTGTTTTTGTCATATTGATTGAGGGATAAATATTGGCCAGGGCACCGGGGCTAACTCCCCCTGCTCTTCTTCGAAATGCCGTGGGATCTTTGACATCCACCTGATTACCGTGTATTGTGTGTATTACTGTGGAGAGTGCTAAAGCGTTGATGTCCATTTGCTTATAAATGAGTCTGGCCACGCGTTCATGATTTACGACGTCAACAGAACACGGAGACCGATTTGCAACCTTGCAACTCCCTGTCCAATCTGTATAGCGTGCAGACTATTGCTCCCTGGTGTTAGGATGCAAAAAACTGAAAGAAAGTAACACATCGGTTCGGGGGCACAACTTTGCATTTGATTTAATGCCAGAATCAGAGAAATAAATTCAAGCTGACTGCTAACAGCAGGCAGCGGCATTCCCACTGTGCCTCCAGTCCCGGGCTTTGTGATTAATGCAAAGGAGCAAATGTCCACACCACTGGAAACAGTGGCCTCGATTTTAACCTCCCCACCCTCCCCCTCCCGATGGCGGCCCGGAGCCTTCATCCTGTATTGCCTGCCGAGGACCATCTCCATGGGTCCCCAGCTGAGGCCTAGTGCCGCTTGTTTGCGCTCCCACCCATTGGCCAAGCTGTCAATCTGGCTGGCTATCATGCAGGAGTCTGTAGATTATTTAAAATGAGGTTTCCCCCCCTCGGCTAACTCGTTCCCCCCGCATCCTCCCCATTAATATTGGGGCCAATGTGTTCTATTGTCAAAATTTTGGAGGAGCACTTTCCTTCCCAATTTTCTCTTCTCTCGAGAGACAGAGTATTAGTCCCTTCCTTGGCAACAGTTTGATTTGGTGCTTGGTGCATTTGATACCCAACTGGGAGCATTTGCCAGGTGGGTCGCCAGGCTATTTGAGCTTACCACCATAGCAAGGCCCCAATACTCCCCTCTCCGAGCATCCATGCATTCAACAGGGCTTGATGGAGAACCAAGTGCACTGGCAGCCAATTGGTACGGAGGTCAATTGTGGCTTGCTGTTCCTGCTAAGGAGAGCTAACTCTGCACAGACTGGAGGTCAGACCTGGGACCTTTCTAGTCCGAGTGGCTCAGCTACTCACCGAGATATCAGGGAAGCCCAAAATGACTCTTCTGCAGGTTTTTGCTGTCCTGTCGAACATCTTCACATCCTGCTCTGTATAGGAGACCCTTAGGGCTGGATTTTCTCAATGGGAAGGTTTCGGAGGCGGGACTGCTGCTTGCCAGCTTTCAATCCCGCCTCCATCAGCTTCTGGCCAACCAGCGGGATTTTCCCCTGATTGACCTTGTTAAGCCCGCCCAGCGGGCTCAGCAGACCAATTAGGGGGAAGTCAGTGACAGAGCACGCCAACGTATGATGTGCCATCTGTCAAGAACTTTTGAAAGAAGAAATGTCATCTGTGAAGCTGTCAAACACTGACATTCTGTGTAGTTTGATGAGTCCTTGTGTTCAGGACTCATCAAACCTTTCAACTTTGCAGAAATCACCTGGCTGTTGGTTCGGAGGATCCAACAGCCAATCTGTGATATCTACAATGGAGATGTCGGGACTCCGGCTCCACAGCGGCTGAAGGCTGTAGGCAGAAACAAAGGTAAGTGAACATTTTCTAAGACTTTACACTCACCTCACATACTTACCACTCCACACTTGCACCCATCACTCACCTCTACATTGCACTTTCAGACCCCTCCGACCCCCACAGACCTCCTACTCGCCTCCTACATCCTGGCGGGGTTCCCCGAGGTCGGGAAGCCTGCACTTCGGAATGAAAAATGGGGATAATCCTATTTCCTGGCAAGAGGGCACGGAGGCGGGTTGGGGGCGGGTTTGCCACCCGCCCCCAAATTCTGCAACTTTACCGGCAGTCTCACCTCCATACCCGTCTCCTCGGGGCTGAGAAAATCCAGCCCTTAGAGTCTTGCCTCAATTTCTAGCCAAGGAGCCAAACCATCATAGCAGTTCATTTTGTTTATGTAGTGGCAATAGTATAGTAATGGAATTCCCTCCCTAAACCTCTCCGCCTCTCTCTCCTCCTTTAAGATGCTCCTTAAAACCTACCTCTTTGATCAAGCTTTTGGTCATCTGCCCAAATATCTCCTTATGTGGCTCAGTGTCAAATTTGAAAACGCTCCTGGTTAGTTTCTTGGTACGTTTAATTATGTTAAAGTCACTATATAAATGCAAGTTGTTGGAATATTAACCAGAAGTAACAATGATGCAAAGCTTCAAGAGTCATGCATTTGATAATTAATAAATAAAAATGGGGGGAAATCACTATCTGTTTCATTGTTCTGGTAGCCTTTGGACTCTCGGCTTGGGTCAGTTGACAGCATTCTTCCCTCTGGGTCAGAAGGTCCTTCTATACTTTTTGCCTGGGTTCACAAGCCTGATGTCAGTCTATGGAAACCAGGAGTGAACAGAATAAATGTCGGGATCTGGTTTCCAAGAATCCAACTTAAAAGAAGACTAGTATGAAGGTGGCTTAGGACTAGAGCTCAAACCAGGTTGGCATTCAAGAGCAGTGCAGAGGGGGCTGATGCACTGGCAGAAATACTGTCCTTCAAACCGAGTGACAAATTGAGATCCAACTGCTTGTTCAGATTCAGAGAAACGTATGGCACAGAAAGAGCTATCCAGCCTAATCCCACTTTTCAGCTCTTGGTCCGTAGCTTTGTAGGTTGCAGCCCTTCAAGTGCATATCCAAGTACTTTTTAAATGTGATGAGGGTTTCTGCCTCTACCACCCTTTCAGGCAGTGAGTTCCAGACCCCCACCACCCTCTGGGTGAAAAAAGTTCTCTTCAACTCCCCTCTAATCCTTCTACCAATTACTTTAAATCTATGTCCCCCCTGGTTATTGACTTCTCTGCTAAGGGAAATAGGTTCTTCCTATCCACTCTATCTGGGCCCCTCATAATTTTATACACCTCAATAAGGTCTCCCCTCAGCCTCCTCTGTTCCAAAGAAAACAACCCCAGCCGATCCAATCTTTCCTCATTGCTAAAATTCTCCAGTCCTGGCAACATCCAGGTAAATCTTCTCTGCACCCTCTCTAG
Source organism: Squalus acanthias (assembly GCA_030390025.1). NCBI lineage: Eukaryota > Metazoa > Chordata > Chondrichthyes > Squaliformes > Squalidae > Squalus > Squalus acanthias. The sequence continues at coordinate 252,471,356 of CM059425.1, forward strand.
TGCAATCACATCCTTCCTGTAATGTGGTGACCAGAACTGTACGCAGTATTCTAGCTGTGGCCTAACTAGTGATTTATACTGTTCAAGCATAACCTCCCTGCTGTTATATTCTATCCCTTGGCTAACAAGTATCCCGTATGCCTTCTTATCTACCTGTCCTGCTACCTTCAGGGATCTGTGGACATGCACTCCAAGGCCTCCTTCAGGTGGGCATTAAAGCTGAAATGAAGAGACAATACAGTTGGCCTCCTGGAAGAATGAAATCAAAAGGGCTGGAGGCCCATCCAATCCTGTCTAAATTCTAATGTTTAGTTCCTGATCATAAAGATGGATATTTTATTCTCTCCCAGTTTTGGCAATGTGATAAGTGCACCATGTACAACAACAACTTGCATTTATATAGCAGCTTGAACGTCCTTGGGCGCTTCACAGGCAAAATGTGAGACCGAGCCACATAAGGAGATATTAGGACGGATGACCAAAAGCTTGGTCAAAGAGGTCGGTTTTAAGGAGCATCTCAAAGGAGGAGAGAGAGGCAGAGAGGTTCAGGGAGGGAATTCCAGAGCTTGGGGCCCAGGCAGCTGAAGGCACGGCTGCCGATGGTGGGGCGACGGAAATCAGGGATGCACAAGAGGCCAGAATTGGAGGAATGCAAAATGTTCTCAGAGGGCTGGAGGAGGTTACAGAGATAGGAAGGGGCGAGGCCATGGGGTGGGGGTGGGGTGCATTCGAACACAAAGATGGGAATTTTAAATTCGAGGCGTTGCCAGACCGGTCGGCGAGCACAGGGGTGATGGGTGAGCGGGACTTGATGCGAGTTAGGGTACGGGCAGCAGAGTTTCGGATGAACTCAAGTTTACAGAGCGCGGAAGATGGAAGGCCAGCCAGGAGAGCATTGGAGTAGTCCAATGTGTACAACAACAACTTGTATTTATACAGCGCCTTTAACGTAGTAAAACGTCCCAAGGCACAGCACAGGAGTGTTATAAGACAAAAAATTGGACACCGAGCCACATAAGGAGAAATTAGGGCCGGTGACCAAAAGCTTGGTCAAAGAGGTAGGTTTTAGGGAGCGTCTTAAAGGAGGAAACAGGTAGCGAGGCGGAGAGGTTTAGGCAGGGAATTCCAGCGCTTGGGGCCGAGGCAACAGAAGGCACGGCCGCCAATGGTTGAGCGATTATAATCAGGGACGCTCAAGAGCCTTAGTTGTGCAAGAAAGATACCAGTGATGTGCCTTTTCCATTTCTTCAATTTTCACAACTTCCCAAACCGTACAATAGTTTTCAGTGCAAATAGACCTCAATATCTCTCTTTATCTACTTCAGTCTCATTTAGAAAAATCAAAAGTCTGTTGCAAACCAATTGCGTTGCTTGCAGAATGTTGGTTTAAGTGGCCTGCTTAATTCTCAATTCACTTTGCTGATTTGAGCCCAGGAGTGTTGCAGGTTTAAATGCACTTCTGAAAAATTAATGCTAATCTTCGGCAAAACAGCGATACATTTAAGTAGCACTGAAGGTAAAGTACTGCACTAATCTACAGTTTGTGTCATTTTATGAAACCATTCGGGCCTGTTGAATAAGTATTTTCAGCAGCTCCATTTTCCCCGAATAATGATCGCAATGATCTTGAGTAATAACAGGCTGCCCTCAGGCAGCTGTTTCAGGAAATAATTCATTAATATTAGAATTATATTATATGGACAAGGGCAGCAGGCGCATGGAAACACCATCACCTCCAAGTTCCCCTCCCAAGTCACACACTATCCTGACTTGGAAGTATATCGGCCGTTCCTCCATCGTTGCTGGGTCAAAATCCTGGAACTCCCTCCCTAACAGCACTGTGGGAGTACCTTCACCACGCGGACTGCAGCGGTTCAAGAAGGTGGCTCACCACCACCTTCTCAAGGGCAATTAGGGATGGGCAATGAAAGCTGGCCTTGCCAGCGACGCCCACATCCCATGAACGAATAAAAAAAAATTCGAATTCTTCTACTCTGTATTTTGACTCGCAGCCCTAGACTTAAACAGAGTGTAGAGAAAACTGTACCATGGACAGATGCCTCCTAGAATTGGCCCTGGGGGACACAAACCCTAAGAAGGTATGGAGTGTAAAAAGGTCACCGATTCCCAGTATTATAGAGGGATGAGGTGCTAAAAGTGACTTGATGAGCTTGGGCTGTTTAGTCCTGAAAAGAGACATCTCTGAAAGAATTTTATTGAGGTATATGAGATACTCATTGGGATAGATTTTAAAACCCTCCACGGCCTCGCCCCTCCCCATCTCTGCAACTTCCTCCAGCCCGTCAACCCTCTGAGATCTCCGCACTCCTCCAACTCTAGCCTCTTGAGCATCCCCAATTTTAATCACTCCACCATTTACGGCCGTGCCTTCAGCTGCCTGGGCCCCAAGCTCGGGAATTCCCTCCCTAAACCTCTCCGCCTCTCTACCTCTCTCTCTCCTCCTTTAAGATACTCCTTAAAACCTACCTCTTTGACCAAGCTGTTGGTCACCTGTCCTGATAGCTCCTTCTGTGGCTCGGTGTCAAATTTTTTATTGACAATGCTCTTATGAAGCACCTTGGGACGTTTTGCTCAGTCAGAGGCGCTATATAAATGCAAGTTGCTGTTGTTGGAGAGAGTATAAAACACAAACAATGCTTTCAGATGTAAAAGGACAGAGAGCCGGAAATTGCAGAATAAAATGGCGTGTTAACGATGCACGCCGTTACTAATGCGCAAATCGGTCAGCAAAGTCAGGTGATTAAGAGATGTGCCGTGAGTTGCGAATCTCCAGAACTTGCTGGTCGATTTACGTCATTTGCTTTGCACAAACAGCGTCTCGTCCTTAGCCTCTCCATTTCTTTTACAAGCTTGCTGCATTTGCACATTAATTGCCGATTAAAGTCTAATAACTAATTGTGTAAGTACCTTTTTAATGACGTGATAATTGTTAATGACTGCCAATCAACCTCTCTGGCCCAGAAAGTGAACAATTTAAACTGTGGAGTCCCATTCCTTCAGGTAGTGAATTGCTGTTGGAGATTTTAAAAAGGTAAAATTTTACATTTTATTTTCTACTTTTTCTTCTTTTCTCTCTCAATCTAATCTCTTTATTTCTTTCCATAACTGATTTGACGTTGAATTCACCCACTCTAATTTACCCTCCTTCTCAGTCCTTCCTCTGTTTATTTCACAATCCTTAAATCTCATTGGTTCAGGAGAGACACTGTTGGTCCCACCGTTCACCAAGGTCCCAGATGCCCTGTTGCCCCCTCTGTGCCATTATCAGCTCGCACTTCCAGCAAGTTAGGACGCAAACAAATTTTGAGCTTTAGGGTGCAGGAAAATGTCTAACTAACGGCGTACATCGTGAGAGACAACTTGTCTTCTTCACCTGAACCCATCTTCTGACCTTGTAACCTAAAAAGAGCCAAAGGACAAAGGACAAAAAACCTAACCAAAGGAGCCATGTGCAATATTCCCCATCATATACTCGGCCCAACCCATACAACCTCCAGATGAAAGCAAGCAATCACAGATAAAACCTTCCAGGAAGATTAGGCTATCTGAAATCTCTCTCCAATCACCCAAGTTAGTTGAGGAGAACGTCAATCTAACCGTACAATCTCTCCTGCTGAATTCCACAGTTGTGAGATTTCAACTGAACTTATTGACCTCAATGGCAAGGAAAATCAGGTGGTTTCTATACTGGGTGGATGATCATAGAATCATACAGCACTGAAGGAGGCCATTCAGCCCGATCATGCCTGTGCCAGCTCTTTGAAAGAGCTATACATATACAATTCTGACAGGTCTGGACAAACTAGATGCAGGAAGAATGTTCCCGATGGTCAGAGAGTCCAGAACCAGAGGTCATAATCTAAGGATAAGGGGTAAGCCATTTAGGACAGAACTGAGGAAGAATTTCTTCACCCAGAGAGTGGTGAACCTGTGGAATTCTCTACCACAGAAGGTAGTTGAGGCCAAGTCATTAAATATATTCAAAATGAGTTAGATATATTTCTTAAAGCTAAAGGTATCAAGGGATATGGGGAGAAGACAGGTACAGGGTACTGAGTTTGGATGATCAGCCATGATCTCATCAAATGGCGGAGCAGGCTCGAGGGGCTGAATGGCCTACTCCTGCTCCTATCTTCTATGTTTCTATCCAATTTGTCCCACTCCCCCCAACTCTTTCCCCGTAGCCCTGCAAATTCTTCCTTTCCAAGTATATATCCAATCTCCTTTTGAAAGTTACTATTGAATCAGCTTCCACCACCCTTTCAGGCAGTGCATTCTAGATCATAACAACTCGCCATATAAAAAAAAATTCTCACCATCTCCCCCTGGTTCTTTTGCTAATTATCTTAAATAGAAACATAGAAAAATAGGAGCAGGAGTAGGTCATTCGGCCCTTCGAGCCTGCTCCGCCATTCAATATGATCATGGCTGATCCTCTATCTCAATACCATATTCCCGCTCTCTCCCCATACCCTTTGATGCCTTTTGTGTCAAAAATCTGTCTCATCTGGTTACCGACCCTCCTGCCAGTGGAAACTGTTTCTCCTTACTTACTCTACCAAATCCTTCATAATTTTGAACACCTCTAATTAAATCTCCCCTTAACCTTCTCTGATCTAAGTAGAAAAATCCCAGCTTCTCTAGTCTCTCCACATAACTGAAGCTCCTCATCCTTGGGTGATCTGCTACATCAATATTACACCTGGTCAGCAAGTTGAAAATCTACCCCATAAGTCCCAAGGAGTATTGATCATCTGTGTCTTTGCTTATCCTTATAATCTTCAACACCAGTCCCCAAACAGATATCATCCAAGTCTCTTATTGTGTGTCAGTCGTGGCTCAGTTGGTAGCACCCTCACCTCGGAGTCCAAAGGTTGTGGGTTCAAGTCCCACTCCAGTGACTTGAACGCAAAAATCTAGGCTGACACTCCAGTGCAGTGCTGAGAGAGTGCTGCACTGTCGGAGGTGCCGTCTTTCGGATGAGACGTGAACCCAAGGCTCCATCTGCTCTCTCAGGTGGACGTAAAAGATCCCATGGCACTAATTTCGAAGAAGAGCAGGGGAGTTATCCCCGGTGTCCTGGCCAATATTTATTCCTCAAATCAACATCACAAAAACAGATTATCTGGTCATTATCACATTGCTTTTTGTGGGAGCTTGCTGTGCACAAATTAGCTGCCGCGTTTCCTACATTACAACAGTAACTAAACTTCAAAAAGCACCTCATTGGCTGTAAAGCGCTTTGGGATGTCCGGTAGCCAAAAGCCGCTATATAAATGCAAGTCTTTCTTTCTTTATTGGGGAGGCTATGGAATTAATTAGGAAAATATTCCACGTATCCATTATTTTGTGGGATCATTTACTGCAAGTCTGTAGTTTCCATGCAGACTGATGAATGTTGGGCTTAAAAGCTCCAGCTCTACAACTGAAGCCTGCACGTACCCATTTCATCTACTCCTACCATCTAAACTCAAACCTCCTCCTAATATTGTTTCCACTGAGAACAAGTCCAGCCCTGTGATTCTCTTTCCAACCCTCGAGTTTTCATCTGTGGAATTATTCCTCCGTTCTTCTTTGAAGCCTCTTCAATACACCAATTTCCTTATGAAAGTGGGAAGCCCAGGCTCGTACACAATTATTCCAGATGTGGCCTCACCACTGGAGTTACGTAGGATGAAAAATCAACTCTTTTGACTTATAAGCAAATGCCCTTGAGTTGCACTGGATTGGCTGTGTAGATAACAGCTGCACAGTGAACGGTCGATAATCACACTCAAGCCTTTTTTACATCTGCTTTATTTTTCTGTCTGGCAGATTGTATGGCTCCCTTGGCTTGTCGTGTTATGAGTTTCTGGACGTGTGGTGTGTGGGGGTCGATTGGCGATTTCATGCTACGTCTGTGACACAAGAATAGTTCTGTGGGAAAGCGATGCTGCAGAGTGGTTATCGCACTGCTCCAGACACCATCTCCACTCCATATTAGGACAGCTTGATTCCAGCTTCTCGCATGTACAAGATACGACACAGTCATTATCCAGGCTGATAGGATAAACAGAGGGACAAATTCGGCTTCTGCTTTGCTCCCATCAAGGTCACATCAGCCACTTCTGAGCAGATTCTGTCAGCTCAAAATGTCCTCTGGATTTCTCGCTCGTTATTTTTTTTTTTGATTCATTCTCAGGATGTGGGTAAGGCTGGCATTTATTGACCATCCCTAGTTGCCTTGAACTGGTTTAAGAGTCATAGGGGGAAAACTTCAGTTGGTTGCGCCTCCTGTTAGCGCCTTAAGAGAGCGCTAATGGGGCGCAAAGCATCTAGCGCCCAGGCGCGGCGAAGTTTGCGCCGCTCGCGAAATTAACTAGACATTTTGCGGCGGCGCTAAACACTACTGCCACGATCTCCTGCGCCGGCAGATCATGACGTCACTCGAGTGCGCAACGCCCCGGTATCGCCCCAGAGCGGATATTGAGTGGCGCCCCCTGCCTTACCGCCTGACGCTAGCAACGACAGGTTGAGGGGAGCGTTCTGCAGTCATGAAGGGAAAGGGGGAGCGCTATTTAAAGGTGACCGCTTCCTGCCTTTTATTGTTGGTGCCACTTTTGAACTACGCATTCTGAGAGAGAGGGAGAGACTTCTGGAGAGATTCAACGTTGTGTGAAGGAGTTTTGGGTACTGAGCAGCACTTTGCAGGTTCATTTTGATTTGCCATTCCTTGTATCGATTTAGCAGAGAGTGTGGGGGCTGCACTCTGAGCTCTTTGCCTGGTACTCTCCATTGTTCTTTCCAGCACATTTGATGTGCAGGTCTCTCCAGGCCGAGATTCAAGGCTGCAATGAGCAGGATGTGGATGGAAAGCAAGATTGACCATCCCCTTTAAGAACTGGCCCGTGCCATTGTGTGTGTGTTCCATTGCTGACTGACATTACATGAGCTTCGCCAGCGCTCTGAGGTAGCGCCTCGCTCCTCGGCATTTGCGCCTTAAGACAGGTGTGAAGCGCCTGATATAGCGCTGCAATCACCTCCAGGGGCGATAAAAGTCAAGTTTGCAGTCGGTGGCGATAATTAGCGCCAGGCGCTAATCTTTGCGCCCGGCCGATAATTGCGCCCCAAATGGGGCGATACTGAATTTCTCCCCCATAGAGTCATAGAGTTATACAGCACAGAAAGAGGCCCTTCGGCCCATCGCATCCGCGCCGGCCATCAAGCCCTGTCTATTCTAATCCCATTTTCCAGCACTTGGTCCGTAGCCTTGTATGCTATGGCGTTTCAAGTGCTCATCTAAATGCTTCTTGAATGTTGTGAGGGTTCCTGCCTCTACCACCCTTTGAGGCAGTGAGTTCCAGATTCCAATCACCCTCTGGGTGAAAAAGCTTTTCCTAAAATCCCCTCTAAACCTCCTGCCCCTTATCTCATATAGGCCAGACCGGGTAAGGATGTCAGGATTACTTCCCTAAAAAAAACATTAGTTGGGGTTTTTATGACAAGCCGATAGCTTCATGGTCACTTTATTAATGCCAGATCTTTATTCCCAGAATTTTTAAACTGAATTCAAATTCGCAAACTGCCATGGCGGGATATGAACTCACGTTCTCTGGATTGCTAGTCTATTAACACGACCACTACAGCACCATGCCCACTATAATGCACTTGTAATTGAAGTTTGCCTGAAGGTGGGTGTCTCTTGGACATTGTCAGTCATTTTAAATTCTTCGATCACGTTAGCCTTACTCATAGGTCGCATCTTGTAATGAACTGTTTAAGGCTGCGTTGCCATATCGATAATTTACTTACATTAAAATGTCTTATATCGCACAGAGTTCAATGGGAAAGACAATCGGGCAGGCTGCTGATTCCTATCGCCCACTTCACGCTGCTGTCCCCGACCAATTCCACCCCCCCGCCCCCACAGTGAGCTAGAACGACCTTTGTTTGATCCAAGAGCCTTTTCTTTGTTAAGAAAGATCAGACTCTATTAATAAAACAAAAAGGAGTGCTTGCCTCTACAGTGGAATCAAAGGTAACCCTGAATCCAGCATTGGCATGAAGCAGTTCTGGTCCCCCCCGTAGATTGAATGTTTTACGGAGTCCGATTTTATAGCTGTTATTTAAAAAGTTTACAGACAAAGAATGACTTGCATTTCTATAGCGCCTTTCACAACCTCAGGATGTCCCAAAGCGCTTTACAGCCAATTAAGTACTTGTTGAAGCGTAGTCACTGTTGTAATGTAGGAAACACGACAGCCATTTTGCGCACAGCAAGCTCCCACAAACAGCAATGTGATAATGACCAGGAAATCTGTTTTAACTATGTTGATTGAGGGATAGATATTGGCCAGGACGCCGGGGAGAACTCCCCTGCTCTTCTTCGAAATAGTGGCCATGGGATCTTTTACATTCACCGGAGTGGGCAGACGGGGCCTCGGTTTAACACCTCATCTGAAAGACGGCATCTCTGACAGTGTAGCACTCCCTCACTGGCGTGTCAGCCTGGATTTCAGTGTTCAAGTCTCTGGAGTGGGACTTGAACCCACACCATCTGACTCAGAGGCAAGAGCGCGACCAATTTTCTTTTAATATATTATTTATTGAACATTTAAAAACATTTACAACATTGTGATCGTTCCATTGTATCATACAAATCCATTCCGCCGTTCTGCACAGCCATTCCTCCACCACATATTAACATCAAATTCTGAAGTTTAATTTGTTTTCCATAACATATACTAATCTATTGCACTTTAAAAATTGATCAGTTATCATGGATCCGAATAAGGGAAGTATGCCTGATAAGTCCCCCCATCATTTAATCTCCGGCCCTTCCCTCCTCTCATGCTCCTTCCCAACCTTTCAGGCAGCTGTTGCTTTCTCCTTCAGCCTCCGGCTCTTTTTCATCTCCTGTTTGAACCTTCCCTGCAGTTTCAGCCTCTTCCTTACATTAGGTTTGGGCCGAGGAGCTGCCCCTTCTCCCTCCTTCTGCCCCTCACGAACCTTTCCCTTTCCACACGATGCCACCCCACCCCCCCAATTCTATGTCTCTGTCCCCCTCTGACTCCTCACTCTCGAGCTCTTCTGTAACCTTCTGTTCCTGCTCCCCATCAGATACATAATCTCCCTTAGAGCATCTTCCTGCTATCACGCTTTCTCCAACAGTGCCACTCCCTTCAGCCTCATCTCCACCGCGGACCCTTGCTCCACGTTTCTTCTCTCCCTGGGACAATGGCGACTCTGCACCTATCTTGCTCCCTTCTGGCGTCTTTGTCTCCCCACTCCCATCCTGCTGCCCTTTAAGGCTCCTGCCTCTTGCACCATCTCCTTGTCAAGCCCCCTCCTGCTCCCCGAGATGTCAGACTCCCTTCCTTTCTTTGGAGTACTTACACTTACCCCGCTCCCGCTTCCTCTCCCCCTGCGGACATCAGATTCTTTAGGGAGAGCCGAGCCGTATTATGGCTCGACTCTGCCCTCGACCCGTGCTGCCCGCTGCCGTCTTTGTCCTTTTCCACCGTACTTGGTATGTTTTCCACCATCTCCATCCTGTTCTCTGCTCCACAATTTTCTGCCTCTTCCTGCGCTCTTTTCTCCTTCCTTTCACCAGCCGTGTCCTCCGCCTGCTCCACTCCTCCGCCATTCCACTCATACCTCCTGCTCCTTCTCCCATCTCCTCGTCACTCAAGGGGCTTCCTTCTGCCTCACGCTCACAGCGGGTGGGGCCTTTGTGACACACCCCACAGCTCTCCGCCTTGCAGCTCCGAGCGATGTGTCCAGACTCACCGCAATTATAACAGTACAAGTCTGGACAGCTTCTTACAAGATGGTCGTGTCCAAGACAATAATAACAAACCTTCACCTGGTTATCATGCAGTACCCGGAAGTACTGCTCTCCTTCCATTTCATGCTATACGGCAATGACTTCACCCCCTCTGGGAACCGTACCTTTACATAACGGGTTCCATCTGTTACCCACGTTCCTGGATAGTATCTCCTCTTTATTGCCGAGCAAATTTTAATGTCCCATGACTCCAACTTTTTTATTAAAACATCGTCCTCAATATAAAGGTTTAAGAATGAGACCACCACCTCTTCCGAATATAGCAGAGTTAACTCCAAGAACTTCTCTCCAACCTTCAAACTCAGTAAAAGTCTTTCCACATCCTCCCGGCCACTGACCGTCACCTCGAACCCAACATTCGGCTTTGGTCGGCAGGCAAAGCAGTTTCCCTCGCCGCAGTCCTCATGTACCACCTGGATAATATCCCAAGCTCGTATCTCCTTATCCTCGCACTGAACCACCACCGTGTTTTCTTTTCCAAACCTCATGGGGTCCCGGCCCAAATCTTTGGGCCTTTTTTTTCCTCCTTTCCACCAACATTTTCTCCCCTGATTAAATTAATCTTGGGAACATTGTCCTCTGAGGGGCCTGGCCCTCCAGACCCCTCAGCAGTCATCTGGCTGCTGGTTAAGGACCAAAAACGGTCCTTAAAAAAAAAAATGACCACCAACTTTTTTACAAACTCACTCCAACTCCCTACAGTAATCAAGCTCCTAGCAGCACCTGCTCACTCCTAGCCCCTCCCACCAAGAGTGCTGCCCACTGAGCCACAGCTGACAAACGTGCACTTCTGGTTTGAACAGGCCATCGTTATTTATTAACCCTACCCTCCATCAATGTAGTTACAACCATCCATCAGCCTACACACAGAATGAGAGTGAAGCAAGTTTATCAGTGACTGCTGAGGATAAAGCTCATATAATCATAAAGATCATATAATCCAGGTGTTCCCTGCACGTCTAGATTGACTGATGTTTTTGTCAGGTAAGATCTGTCAAATAACCGGAGCTGAATCATAGCTGTTGTCAAACAGCAGACTTTCCAAATCTCCCAAGGTTCAATCACACACATCTTACTCTCAAACCGCCTGCCCATAATGAGGACATCTTTTATAACAGGAAATCCTGACGCCACATCGAATCCCTGCACCAAGCCCACTTATTGCCTGGTTCCGAGGGTTTGCTGCTGAATCGGTGGCAATCTGACCATGCAGCATAGAATATCATCCTATCTGTTGAGGGAGGTGGGAGAGGTGGAGAGGCAGAGAGGTTTAGGGAGGGAATTCCAAAGCTGAGGGCCTAGACGGCTGAAGGCACGGCCACCAATGGTGGGGCGGAAGGAGGTTGGGGATGCGCAAGAGGCCAGAATTGAAGGAATGCAGAGTTCTGGGAGAGTTGCAGGGCTGGAGGAGAGAATCGGGAAGAGAGTGGTGTGAATGCTTGTTGTAAGAACAGAGCATTTATCATATCTTCTCGGGTTCAAAAGAAGATACATAGTATTACAAATCTGGCTCGTCTAAGATTGAGGGAACAGAACCCTTTTTATAGTTGCCGAATTAGTGTGGCAGTGTCAGCCCTGGCTCAGTGCATAGCACTCTTGCCTCTGAACCAGAAGGACGTTGGTTCAAGTCTCACTCCAGATACATGAGCACATAATCTAGGCCGACTGCACCGTCAGACGCGCTGTCTTTCGGTTGAGACATTAAACCGAGGCCTGGTCTGCACTCCCAAACGCATGCAAAAGATGCCATGGCATTATTCAAAGAAGAGCAGGGGAGATCGCCCAGTATCCTGGGCCAATATTTATCCCTAAATCAACATCACTGAAACAGATTATCTCGTCATAATGGCATGGCTGTTTGTGGGACCTTGCTGTGTGCTAATTGGCTGCCGCAACAGTGACCGCACTTTAAAAAGTACTTCATTGGCTGTAAAGCATTTTGGGATGTTCCGAGGTCGTGGAAGGCACTCGTATAAATCCAAGTTCTTTCTTAATTGCACAAAATCGTTTTTAATTTTACAGTCGCGGTGGGTGTTTTGGACGGTTGTTGTGCATCAGTGGCCCATGGGGCTGCCGGTTATGTGGCGAACTACATAGTGCTTCGGCGTAGCTTGTCAGATCCTGGAGAGTCATCAAGGGCATCAGATTGCAGTGTTTCGATGACTAACTACGACATTATTTCAGTTGCTGTACGCTCAATAAAAGTTCTCTGCAACTCGAGCAGAATTTATTTTGGGGGGCTGAAACTGGTTGGTGGAGGGGCCCATGGTTGTGTATCAGTATATGAAGCAGGTCTCCGGGAGTGTGTCAGTATTTACAGGGGGTCTCCGGGAGTGTGTCAGTATTTACAGGGGGTCTCCGGGAGTGTGTCAATGTTTACAGGGGGTCTCCGGGAGTGTGTCAGTATTTACAGGGGGTTCTCCGGGAGTGTGTCAATATTTACAGGGGGTCTCCAGGAGTGTGTCAGTATTTACAGGGGGTCTCCAGGAGTGTGTCAGTATTTACAGGGGGTCTCCAGGAGTGTGTCAGTATTTACAGGGGGTCTCCGGGAGTGTGTCAGTATTTACAGGGGGTTCTCCGGGAGTGTGTCAATATTTACAGGGGGTCTCCAGGAGTGTGTCAGTATTTACAGGGGGTCTCCGGGAGTGTGTCAGTATTTACAGGGGGTCTCCAGGAGGTTGTCAGTATTTACAGGGGGTCTCCAGGAGTGTGTCAGTGTTTACAGGGGGTCTCCAGGAGTGTGTCAGTATTTACAGGGGGTCTCCAGGAGTGTGTCAGTATTTACAGGGGGTCTCCAGGAGTGTGTCAGTATTTACAGGGGGTCTCCAGGAGTGTGTCAGTATTTACAGGGGGTCTCCAGGAGTGTGTCAGTGTTTACAAGGGGTCTCCAGGAGTGTGTCAGTATTTACAGGGGGTCTCCAGGAGTGTGTCAGTATTTACAGGGGGTCTCCAGGAGTGTGTCAGTATTTACAGGGGGTCTCCAGGAGTGTGTCAGTATTTACAAGGGGTCTCCAGGAGTGTGTCAGTATTTACAGGGGGTCTCCAGGAGGGTGTCAGTATTTACAGGGGGTCTCCAGGAGTGTGTCAGTATTTACAAGGGGTCTCCAGGAGTGTGTCAGTATTTACAGGGGGTCTCCAGGAGTGTGTCAGTATTTACAGGGGGTCTCCAGGAGTGTGTCAGTGTTTACAGGGGGTCTCCAGGAGTGTGTCAGTATTTACAGGGGGTCTCCAGGAGGGTGTCAGTATTTACAGGGGGTCTCCAGGAGTGTGTCAGTATTTACAGGGGGTCTCCAGGAGGTTGTCAGTATTTACAGGGGGTTTCCAGGAGTGTGTCAGTATTTACAGGGGGTCTCCAGGAGTGTGTTATTATTTACACGGGTTCTCCAGGAGTGTGTCACTATTTACAGGGGGTCTCCAGGAGTGTGTCAGTATTTACAGGGGGTCTCCAGGAGGTTGTCAGTATTTACAGGGGGTTTCCAGGAGTGTGTCAGTATTTACAGGGGGTCTCCAGGAGTGTGTCAGTATTTACAGGGGGTCTCCAGGAGTGTGTCAGTATTTACAGGGGGTCTCCAGGAGTGTGTCAGTATTTACAGGGGGTCTCCAGGAGTGTGTCAGTATTTACAGGGGGTCTCCGGGAGTGTGTCAATATTTACAGGGGGTCTCCAGGAGTGTGTCAATATTTACAGGGGGTCTCCAGGAGTGTGTCAGTATTTACAGGGGGTCTCCGGGAGTGTGTCAATATTTACAGGGGGTCTCCAGGAGTAGATCAATATTTGCAGCAAGTCCCAGAAAAGTTTTGAAAAGCAGTGGTCTAGCTTTACATTGCCCTATATCTGACTTGCGCTATACCTGAAATTAGGCTTTTAATGAAGGGAATTAATACAATCCTCTCTTCCCTTGCGCTGACATTCTGTCATCTGGATGAGCACGGAATTCACCTCAAAGCTTAAGCTGGAAGAAAAATAATTAAATCATCCAAATGCATGTCTGAGCTGCCATTAAGGAGTGTGTGATAATTGCTTACAGTGCCAGAAGTATTACCACCTGACTCAATCTCCAAGCAACAAAATAATTTCTTTGATTTAAAAATAAAGTGCACTAATAGTCATTTATTATTTTTTGTATAAAGTGCCGAGGTAATAATTTCACTAACAGAGATAGGGGCCTCAATTTTAACACCTCTCCCCCCAAAACCGGCACTTCCCCACTCACCACCCCCAAGAAACCAGTCGGGAGGAGCGGGTGCAGTTAACAGGGAGCTGGGGGGGTGTGGGGGGGGGGGGGGGCGGGGGGGTGTGGGGGGAGAAAAATGACTTACCCACTAACTTCCCACTCTGATCTGACACGAATGCAGTTTTATCGTGCAAGCAGCAAGGACACCTGCCCCGAGCCGGTGGGGGTCCTCTTTAAATATGCAGGTCGGATTCTGATTAAGTCACCGGGGCCCGATCAGTGATGTCAGACCGAGGCCTGCGCGGGGGGCAGTGGCGGCTTCCCCACCAAGTGGAGACCCCCACCCTCCCGTTTTGGGCGGGACTCTCCTGGGATGGGTGACTGGTCTCCCGAGCGTTGCTGTTGGCGACTCTGGAAGAAACGCTCCTGGCTCGCGCAGTATTTCACCCCCGCCCCCCCCCACCTCGCCTGTCGCAGCTTGCAGTCAAACCGCGTTGTCTGAGCCCCGCTCATCTCCCAGCTATTCGGAACTCACACTGCTTCATTGCTGGTTGTGAGGGGCCAACAAAAATCACCTGGAAACTCCGTGAGTCCTGAGACAAACACAAACTGGAGAGAGAAAGAGAGAGAGAGAGAAACACAAACTGGCGAGAGAGAGAGAAACAAACTAGAGAGAGAGAGAGAGAGAGAGAAACACAAACTGGAGAGAGAGAGAGAGAGAGAGAGAAACACAAACTGGAGAGAGAGAGAGAAACACAAACTGGAGAGAGAGAGAGAAACACAAACTGGGGAGAGAGAGAGAGAGAAACACAAACGGGGAGAGAGAGAGAGAGAAACACAAACTGGAGAGAGAGAGCGAAACACAAACTGGAGAGAGAGAGAGAGAGAGAGACACAAACTGGAGAGAGAGAGAGAGAGAGAAACACAAACTGGGGAGAGAGAGAGAGAGAAACACAAACTGGAGAGAGAGAGAGAAACACAAACTGGGGAGAGAGACAGAGAAACACAAACTGGGGAGAGAGAGAGAGAAACACAAACTGGAGAGAGAGAGAAACACAAACTGGGGAGAGAGAGAGAGAAACACAAACTGGAGAGAGAGAGAGAAACACAAACTGGAGAGAGAGAGAGAGAAACACAAACTGGAGAGAGAGAGAGAGAAACACAAACTGGAGAGAGAGAGAGAGAGAGAGAGAAACACAAACTAGAGAGAGAGAGAGAGAGAGAGAAACACAAACTGGAGAGAGAGAGAGAGAGAGAAACACAAACTGGAGAGAGAGAGAGAGAGAGAGAGAAACACAAACTGGAGAGAGAGAGAGAGAGAGAGAGAAACACAAACTGGAGAAAGAGAGAGAGAAACACAAACTGGAGAGAGAGAGAGAAACAAACTAGAGAGAGAGAGAAACACAAACTGGAGAAAGAGAGAGAGAAACACAAACTGGGGAGAACGGGAGAGAGAGAAACAAACTGGGGGAACGAGAGAGAGAGAAACAAACTGGGGGAACGAGAGAAAGAAAAACTGAGGGGATGAGAGACAGAGAGAGAGAGAGAGAAACACAAATGGGGGAGACAAGAGAAAGAAACTGGAGAGGGAGGGAAGAGAGAGGCGGAGACACACACACACAAACTGAGGGGGAGGGGGAGAGAAAGAGAGAGCGCGAGAGCAAGTGATAAACAGAAACGAGAGAGAGTTCATGTGATGTGCGCTGTTGTATAATGTGTTTTATTACTGAAGTCAGGCAGCTTTGGTGCTTCTCTCTGAGGACTGAGCCTCACCTCCCATCAGCCTTCACAGAAGTAGCTATTATTTAATCAGTCAGTCAGTCTTTGATTTATAAAAGATGTTATTCATCTCACTCAAACAAAAAGCCAAATATTTTATTCGGGGCTTGGTGACGCTCAACTAAGGTAAATCCAATAATATTTGCAATCACGTGAGTGAATGCCCCGTGATTAAATGTCACATGATCAAAACTCCAGGCACGTGTCAAACCAGAGTTGGCAGCTCTAGCGTCAAGCCAAAGATGCCGGGAGCCGGATGGAGGTGTCCGAAGAGGCACAGCAAGGCAAGTTTCAAATGTTTCGGTTTTAAAAAAAAGTTTCCTTGTGGGCCAGGAGGAGCAGGAGTTCTCCAGGCACCACAAGGAAACCTTGGGCCTCCCCTGCTCCAGGCTTCCTCCCCGCCCCCTCCCCTGATCTCGATCACCACCAGATCTGCACCCCTTTCTCCAACACCTCCCCCCCCCCCTCACTCTCCACTTACCCGACGACCGGCGACCGTTCCCGCAGCAATGTACTGCCGGGTTTGGGCAGGAGTCGAAGCCTCCTTTGATGAGGCCCGGGAATCAAAATCTCTCTGAGCCTCGGCATGCGAGTATGTCGCTCGCCCAGGCCCAGCGCCCACACCGAGCACTCCCCAATTGTTTCCACAAATGGATCACGGAAAGACATTAGCGCATCTCTGTTATCTTGCGCTTAAAGTGACTGGTCAAAAACACCTCAAATCGACTATCTTTAGTAAACGTTCTTTATCTCATAGGAACAGGAGCTGGCCATTCAGCCCATCGAGCCTGTTCCACCATTCATTTAACTCACGGTTAATATGCTTAGTCATAGAGTTATACAGCACAGAAAGAGGCCCTTCAGCCCATCGTGTCCGCGCCAGCCATCAAGCCCTGTCTATTCTAATCCCATTTTCCAGCACTTGGTCCGTAGCCTTGCATGCTATGGCGTTTCAAGTGCTCATCTAAATGCTTCTTGAATGTTGTGAGGGTTCCTGCCTCTACCACCCTTTCAGGCAGTGAGTTCCAGATTCCAACCACCCTCTGGGTGAAAAAGCTTTTCCTCAAATCCCCTCTAAACCTCCTGCCCCTTACCTTGAAACTATGCCCCCTGGTTATTGACCCCTCTACTAAAGGGGAAAAGTTCCTTTCTATCTACGCCCCTCATAATTTTGTACACCTCAATCAGGTCTCCCCTCAGCCTTCTCTGCTCTAAAGGAAAACAACCCCAGCCTGTCCAGTCTTGCCTAACAAAAATCTATCAATCTCGCTTTTGAAATTTTCAATTGACCCCCCAACCTCAACAGGTTTTGGGGAAGTGAGTTCCAAATTTCCACTACCCTATGTGTGAAAAAGTGCTTCCTCACCTCACCCCTGAACGGCCTAGCTCTAATTTTAAGGTTATGCCCCCTTGTTCTGGATTTCCATTACTTTAGCACTCTAATCGTGTCAGGTCTCACGCCCAATTTCAATTGGAAAATGTTGCAGTAAAGCTGACAAATCACTTCAGTCCTGAACCTTAGATTGTTACGCGAGAAATCAAGAACATAAGAATTAGGAGCAGGAGTAAACCATACAACCCCTCGAGCTTGCTCTGCCATTCAATAAGATCATGGCTGATCATCGACCTCAACTCCACTTTCCCACCCGATCTCCATATCCCTTGATTCCCCTAGAGTCAAAAAATCTATCCATCTCAGCCTTGAATATACTCAAAGACTCAGCATTCACAGCCTCTGGGGCAGAGAATTCCAAAGATTCACAACCTTCAAGTGAAGAAATTCCTCCTCATCTCAGTCTTAAATGGCCGACCCCTTATCCTGAGACGATGCCCCCTAGTTCTAGACTCTCCAGCCAGGGGAAACAACCTCTCAGCAGCTACCCTGTCATTCGTTTCAGAATCTTATATGTTTCCATGAAATCACCTCTCATTCTTCTAAACTCCAGAGAGTATAGGCCCAATCCACTCAATCAAATTGAAAATACGCTTTTTCCATTAAGCACTGTACGAATGAGAGCTTTCATTGAAAGGACTGCTGTTGGGTCTTGTCATGGTCAATAGAAATATTGCTAAAATCCACCCCCGCCACAAAAAAATAAATTTTAAATCAATCTAAATAATAGGAGGAAGCAAATCTTGACACTGTGAATTTGCTCGAATTGACCAGTTTGTTCAGAGAACGATTTTGTTCAGTAGTCTACTCTTGATGATTCAGTCTTTTATTTTTTTTTTTTTTTTACACACGCTGAAAAAGTCATAACCTAATAATCTAAAAATAACACAAACTGAGAATTTAGTGCTTAAAAGAATGACAGATTATTTAACTGAGGCAATTTAGAATTAGGAGGAGTAGACTTGGATCCTTCATCAGCAACTGAAAAGCATGTTTATTTAATAAAAGTAGCGGCAGTGCCCTTGAGTTGCCGCTAAATGCCTTGAGTGTATTTTGAAAATGCTCCACAGTGTATTATTTCATTTTAATGACCATCAACATCAAGTGGATGGAAATAGCCTCCATGCCAACACTGGCTTCAATATTGTTATTCCAACGGAAAGCTTGGAAGTTCCGTCAGCGATGAAGCATCTTGTGTAGTCGCAGGGCGGCGAGGTTTTCAGAGCAAGGAACAGGAGCGCCGAGGAGTCAGGGAGGCGAAAGGCCGGCTTGTGATCTTAGCACATCAGATACCTTTATTCAGGATCGAAACGGGGCAGAGCAAGAACTTAAACTCCCGCTCACTCTTCCTCTAAGGTGTTATAAATTAATGCAAGAATATAAAAACGCAAGAATTAGGAGCAGGAATAAAAACAGAAAATGCTGGAAACACTCAGCAGGTCAGGCAGCATCTGTGGAGAGAGAAACCGAGTTAACGCTTCAGGTGGATGACCCTTCGTCAGAACTGGAAAAAGCTGGAGATGGAACAGGTTTTTAAGCAAGTGCAGGGGCAGGGAGAGGGGGGGAAAGAACAAAAAGGGAAGGTCTGTGATAGGATGGAAGGTAGGAGAGATTAAGAGACAAAAGCGGATCTCTGTCCTCGGCCTCTTACACTGTTCCAATGAAGCTCAACGTAAGCTCGAGGAACAGCACCTCATCTTTCGATTAGGCACTTCACAGCCTTCTGGACTCAACATAGAGTTCAACAATTTCAGACCATAACCTCTGCCCCTATATTTTTTTCGATTATTTTTTTTCTCTCTCTCTCACATGGCAGCTGTTGATGATTCTGCCATTGTCATTTACACCTCATCTAGACTCATCTGTTGTTTCTTAACTTGTCCCATTACCATCTCCTTTTGCCTTGCACCATCATCCCTTTTGTCTCTTACTCTCTCCTGCCTTCCACCCTATCACAGACCTTCCCTTTTGTTCTTTCCTCCCCTCCCCACCCCCTCTCCCTGCACTTGCTTAAAAACCTGTTCCATCTCCAGCTTTTTCCAGTTCTGATGAAGGGTCATCGACCTGAAACGTTAACTCTGTTTCTCTCTCCACAGATGCTGCCTGACCTGCTGAGTATTTCCAGCATTTTCTGTTTTTATTTCAGATTTCCAGCATCCGCAGTATTTTGCTTTTGAATTAGGAGCAGGAGTCGGCCATACGGCCCCTCGAGCCTGCTCCGCCACATCAACCTCAACTCCACTTTCCCGCCCGCTCCCCATATCCCTCGATTCCCTCAAGAGTCCAAATGAATATCAAACAGAAAGTCTTTCTAAAAGCACAAAAAAAAAATGCTGGAAATACACAGGAAGTCAATCAGTATCCGGAAAGAGAAAAGATTGATCGACATTTCTGACTTGAAATCACTTGAATTTTCCCAGTTTATGTTAAACTTCTGGTCACATTTTTAATACATGCAAGGGGAAGCTAGATAAGTACATAGGGAGAAGGGAACAGAAGGAAATGTTGATAGGGCGAGATGAAATAAGGTGGGAGGAGGCTTGTGTGGAGCACAACCACCGGCACGGTCCAGTTAGACCGCATGGCCTGTTTCTGTGCTGTAACTACGATGTAATTCTATGTAATGCTGACTGATTCAGTATGACATTACTTTGTCTATATTTTAAAGCAACTGAGTTAATAGCTCTGTCAAACAGTGACTACACGTCAAAGGTACATCATTGGCTGTAAACAACAACTTGTATTTATATAGCGCCTTTAACGTAGTCAAACGTCCCAAGGCACTTCCACAGGAGTATTACAAATCAAAAATTTGACACCGAGCCACATATGGCGAAATTAGGGCAGGTGACCAAAAGCTTGGTCAAAGAGGTAGGTTTTAAGGAGCGTCTTAAAGGAGGAGAGAGGTGTAGTGAGGCCGAGAGGTTTAGGGAGGGAGTTCCAGAGCTTGGGGCCCAGGCAACAGAAGGCACGGCCACCAAAGGTTGAGTGATTATAATCGGGGATGTTCAAGAGGGCAGAATTAGAGGAGCGCAGAGATCTCGGAGGGTTGTGGGGCTGGAGTTGGTTACAGAGATAGGGAGGGGCGAGGCCGTGGAGGGATTTGAAAACAAGGATGAGAATTTTGAAATCGAGGCGTTGCTTAACCAGGAGTCAATGTCGGTCAGCGAGCACAGGGATGATGGGTGAACAGGACTTGGTGCGAGTTAAGACATGGGCAGCCAAGTTTTGGATGACCTCAAGTTTACAGAGGGTAGAACGTTTGAAGCCAGCCAGGAGTGCGTTGGAACAGTCAAGTCTAGATGTAACAAAGGCGCTTTTGAACGTCCCGAGGTCGTGAAAGGTGCTGTATAAATGTAAGTCTTTCGAAAGGACTGTCTCAAACAGATTAGCCATTTGTCCACTACTTTTTTCTCAATTTCTTGGCCTAAACATTCCCTGGTATCAAACTACATAAATCAGCCCAAAGAGTCTATGGAAAATGGGAGTTGGAACTAGGTTAGCACTTTCCAGTCTAAGGGAACAGCCCCCGACTCCAGCCAGTTATTAAAGAAACGGGCAAGGGGCTCGCATAGCACCGGTCCCATCTCTTTAAGGATCCTCGGGTGAATATCATCTAGGCTACAGACCAAGAGCTGGAAAGTGGGATTAGGCTGGATCTCTCTGTTTCGTCCGGCACAGACACGATGGGCCCAATGGCCTCCTTCTGTGCCGTAAATTTCTATGATTCGCAGCCGGCAGGGCAATCTATTTTTAAGGTTCCTTATTCGAAGGTGATTATCATTAACTATTTTCCTGCTCACAGCACCATTTAATAACGGTTGAGCATCATCCTCCAGAGTAAATACTGATGCAGAGTACTCGTTTAGTATCTCCGCCATAAACCGAGGGTCCTTTCTAACCCATCCTGGAGCATCTTTCAAAAGCCCAGCACGGTCTCTGGTAGTCATGGGAAAAGCTTTCTCAGATATGCTAGGAGGCCGAGAACCATCACAGTCGGCCACTACCCTTTATTGGATTAACCTGTCAGCTGATCCAATAGCAGCCTTCAGCTCCTCGAACTGTTCACGGTACTTTTCTTTGTTTTGCTGGGTATTATGTACTTTCAGTTTAGAAAACAAGGACTGTTCTCCTTAGAGCGCAGAAGGTTAAGGGAAGATTTAATAGAGGAGTTCAAAATTATGAGGGTTTTGATAGAGTAGACAGGGAGAAACTGTTTCCACTGGCAGGAGGGTCAGTAACCAGAGGACACAGATTTAAGATAATTGGCAAAAAAAAGTCAGATGAGGAGAATTTTTTTCTTTTTAAAAACACAGCGAGTTATGATGATCTGGAATACACTGCCTGAAAGGGTGGTGGAAGCAGATTCAGTAACAACTTTCTAAAAGGGAATTGGATACATACTAAAAAGGAAGAATTTGCAGGGCTACAGGGAAAGAGCAAGGGGATTGGAACTAATTGTTTAGCTCTTTCAAAGAGCCAGCACAGGCACGATGGGCCGAATGGCCTCCTTCTGTGCTGCATAATTCTATGATGCTTTTGTTCAAGTCTTATTTGTCTTTGCACATGACTAGTAAGCCATAAGAACATAAGAAATAAGAGCAGGAGTAGGCCATACGGCCCCTCGAGCCTGCTCTGGCATTCAATAAGATCATAGCTGATCATCGACCTCAACTCCACTTTCCTGCCTGATCTCCATATCCCTTGATTCCCCTAGAGTCCAAAAATCTATCCATCTCAGCCTTGAATATACTCAAAGACTCAGCATCCACAGCCCTCTGGGGCAGAGAATTCCAAAGATTCACAACCCTTTGAGTGAAGAAATTCCTCCTCATCTCAGTCTTAAATGGCCAACCCCTTATCCTGAGACTATGCCCCCTCATTCTAGACACTCCAGCCAGGGGGAAACAACCTCTCAGCATCTACCTTGTCAATCCCCTTCAGAATCTTGTATGTTTAAATGAGATCACCTCTCATTCTTCTAAACTCCAGAGCCTATCGGCCCAATCTACACAATCTCTCCTCATAGGACAGCCCTCTCATCCCAGGAATCAATCTAGTGAACCTTCGTTGCACCAGCACCAAGGCAAGTATATCCTTCCTTAGATAAGGAGACCAAAACTATGCACTTTGGCTTCCTCTTACCACACTCCCATCTTTTGACTTTGGTGCTTCTGTGGGTTTTAATTTTCTCTTAAAACACGTCATTTATATTCCGCATCAGTTGCTGAATACCATAGAACGATACAGCACAGGAGGAGGCCATTTGGCTCATCGTGCCTGTGCTAGCTCTTTGAAAGAGCGAGCCAATTAGCCCCGCTCCCTTTGCTCTTTCGCTCGTAGCCCTGCAAATATTTCCCCTTCAAGTATTTATCCAATTCCCTTTCGAGAGTTATTATTGAATCTGCTTCCGCCGCCCTTTCAGGCAGTGCCTGAATCTATCATTATCTCTAGATTTAGAGAATGCTGTATACATTTCTGATGTTAATTCTTCTCATTTGGAATTTGCAAAAATGTTTCCTAAAGTTGCAGCTTTCTTCTGAAAAAAACTTTATTGTTGATGAAAAAAATAGGCTGTGATTGTACAAATTGATTCCAGCTGTGTCGCACAGATGTGATGACTCAAATGCACAATTTACTTTCCATCCTGAAAATTAACTAAATGGACTACCTTTATCCCCTGCAGCTGCATTTTCTGTTTCTAAGACAGCTTTTCCTGTTAACTGAAAAAAATTAATTGATGGTTAATTTTTCAGTAGGCTGTAGGTGTTCGACATGTAAATGAAGAATAGGAGATGCGGTGTGTGGTGTAAGTTGCATCTACCGTGACATAATTTTTGTTCCTGGCGCTGGGCGAGTTTTGTGACCTTCCATTAGTAATATAATGAACAGGAGGAGGCTGTTCAACCCAATGGGCCTGCTCCGTGATTCAATTAGATCGTGGCTGATCTCCACTTACCCGCCTTTGCCCCCGATCCTTCGATGCCCTTACCTGACAAAAATCTATCGATCTCGGTCTTCAATAGTTAAGTTGACTTAGCCTCCGAGCTTTTGGGGTAGAGTGTCAGCTGTGGCTGAGTGGGCAGCACACTCGCCTCCGAGTCAGAAGGTTGTGGGTTAACATAAATCTAAGCTGATGCTCCAGTGCAGTGCTGAGGTGGACGTAAAAAATCCCACGGCACTATTTCTAAGAAGAGCAGGGGAGTTCTCCCCGGTGTCCTGGGCCAATATTTATCCCTCAACCAACATAACAAAAACAGATTATCTGGTCATCATCACATTGCTGTTTGTGGGAGCTTGCTGTGCTCAAATTGGCTGCCGCGTTTCCCACATTACAACAGCGACTACACTTCAAAAGTACTTCATTGGCTGTAAAGCACTTTGAGATGTCCGGTGGTCGTAAAAGGCGCTGTATAAATGCAAGTCTTTCTTTCTTTAGAGAGTTCCAAATTTCGCCGGCATGGACTGGTTGGGCCGAATGGCCTGTTGCTGTGCTGTATATTCTATGTAATTTAATGTAAAATTTCTACTACCCTTTGTGTGGAAAAAGTGCTTCCTGATTCCGCTCCTGAATGGCCTGACTCTAATTTTATGAAAGTGAGTCCCTTGTTCTGGATTCCCCCACCAGTTTCTCCGTATCTACCCTATCGAATCCTTTTAAACATTTTAAACACCTCTATCAGATCACCCTTCAATCTCCTGTACTTTTCTCACTGCCTTCTGAAACTGCTGTCTGGAGATAGAGATATATAGAGATATAATGGTGGGGAATTTCAGAGCATGTGATTTTGCAGCTCTTGTCCGTTGAAAACTGCGTGAGTTATGGAATCTGTCGATGAGATGGTATTTCAAAAAAGTACTTCATTGGCTGTGAAGCAAATTGGCTGCCGCGTTTCCGACATTACAACAGCGACGACACCGCAAAAGGTATTTCACTGGCTGTAAGGCGCTTTGGGACGTCTAGAGGTTGCGAAAGATGCTATAGGAATGCAAGTCTTTCTTACGCATGCAAGAGATTTTGTTCTCTATTTTAGTTAACGTACCTATTAGCACGATGAAAGGTTGAGCAGGTTGGGCCTATACTCATTGGAGTTTAGAAGAGTGAGAGGGGATCTTATTGAAACATAAGATTCTGAGGGGGATTGACAGAGTAGATGCAGAGAGGATGTTTCCCCTCGTGGGGGAAATCTAGAACTAGGGGGCACAATTTCAGAATAAGGGGGCACCCATTTAAAATGGAAATGAGGAGGAATTTCTTCTCTCAGAGGGTCGTGAATCTTTGGCATTCTCTTCCCCAGAGAGCTGTGGAGGCTGGGTCATTGAATATATTTAAGGTGGAGATAGACAGATTTTTGAATGGTAAGGGAATCAAGGGTTATGGGGAGCGGGCTGGGAAGTGGAGTTGAGGCCAAGATCAGATCAGCCATGATCTTATTGAATGCCTCTGTCCTGCTCTCTGGAACTTCCAACCTAAACTTTTTGGGCTGGATTTTGAATGACCCATGGAGTCGGGTTTGGAGGCGTGTGGGGGGTTAAATTTGCGGGGTCGGGGTTTCCGACCCTATCCTGACTCCATGCAATTTTGACATAATCAGTCGCGGGGTTCCCGATTCCATCCCGCCTCCAAGAGGCGGGAGAGGCCATTAAAGCCCTCAACAAGCTCTAAATTGGCTCTGTAATGCCATTTTGAAACGCTGTAGCTAGTTTAACCCTCTTTTGACGTGAAGCACGCCTGGTGTGAAACACTCCAGTGAAACCTGGCGGGAGCACAAGTGGATAGCTGACTATCGGCTGCAGGTCCACTATTACGACAGAGATGTGATGAAGGTGGTAGTAGTATTAGGTCTGAACATTGCCTCTGATGCTGCTGCATTGAATGTCTTCAGAGACTGTCTGGGAGGACTTACTTGGCAAAAAAATTCTTTCTCTCTCTCTCTCTCTCTCTCTCTCTCTCATCAAACAAAAGCCAGGCAGGTCCTCTCTCACCAACAGTCTCCGAGACTAGGCAGTCAGTAATGATGACATCATCAGAGGCGACTTTCAGACTGAAAACACTAATTAGTTCATGGGTTCCCACATGCTCCAACTCAATTGCCCAATTAAGTGAAAACTGCATCAGGCACCCACATTAATCTGGAGTCGGGGGGTGAAACACGAAATGCGGATTACACGACCCCAACCCGACCCCAAGACAAAATCCAGCCCTTTGCCTCTCTTCCTTCCCCCCACCTGACACAACCTTCTCAAGGTGCATCTCTGCAATGGAGTTTGTGGCCGCCCCATCTTTACTCTCTTTCGCTGCCTTGGTGCAGCCTGAATGAAGCACCTTGGGATGTTTTACTTCACTTTAAAAAAAAAAGTGCATTAAAAATTCAAACCAGACATGTGCTGCACTGAAAATGACCCATACGGAACACATTATTCCCCACACAAAAGCAAAATACTGCGGATGCTGGAAATCAGAAAATGCTGGAAATACTCAGCAGGTCAGGCAGCATCTGTGGAGAGAGAGAAACAGAGTTAACGTTTCAGGTCTGATGAAATGTTAACTCTGTTTCTCTCTCCACAGATGCTGCCTGACCGGCTGAGTATTTCCAACATTATTCCCCCATGCTCAGCACACAGAATATTGCCAGGGTCATAACTGGACGACGAGGTCTACACAGGTGAACGGGAAACGATTCGGCACATTAGAATTCTGTCCTAGCACCTGGTGTTTATGCATCGGCAGTGAACTGCGACTCCACAGCAGTTTCTTCTTTGCTTGCCTTGTTTTTGCGGTTCGGGAGTCTGTCTATCAAAAGATGTTGTGTTAACACAAGGCAGCACTATCTACCTTCCAAACAGATGGCCGTGGGCAAGAGCCTCAGGCATGCTTCGCACTTCAGACCACCAGGGACCGGGAGAGTAAAGTTTTGACTCTTTTTGTCAGCTGTCAGTCAGGTTGTCAGAGAAGGCGACGAAGGAAACAGAAATAAAACTTGACAGAACTCAAGACCTTACTGGCTAAGTGACCCTACTGGGGATCGCAGTTACGGAGTGGCAGCGATGCCATCTCCAGAAAAGCCTGCTGCGCAGTCCATGCCACACCTCCTAAGTGAGAGATGGCTGCCTGCCAAGGAGCAAGTTCTTTGCAGGATCAATAGAAGAACATTAGGAATTAGAGGCGGGGAGGCCATTATTTTCTTTTTAATAACTTTGAAAAAGTAGGAAAAAAAAAACCAAACAAACTGACAAAAAGGTTTTAATTTGATATCCTATCCAAGTCCCATTCACCCATCACCCCCTGCTTTCGTTGACCTACATTGGCTCCTGGTCCAGCACCGCCTTGAATTTAAAATTCTCATCCTCATGCCCAGATCCCTCCATGGCCTTGACCCTCCCCATCTTTGTAATCTCCTCCAGCCCTACAACTCGGTAGCTATTAGAGACGTGGCTGAAAGAGGGGCAGGTATGGCAGCTCAACATTCCTGGTTACAGGATTTTCAGACGGGATAGAGAGGGAGGTAAAAAGGGAGGGGGGGGGTCGCGGTATTGATTAAAGAAACTATTACAGCTGTGAGGAGGGGTGATATGTTGGAGGGATCATCAAACGAGGCC
Organism: Squalus acanthias; assembly: GCA_030390025.1. NCBI lineage: Eukaryota > Metazoa > Chordata > Chondrichthyes > Squaliformes > Squalidae > Squalus > Squalus acanthias. The sequence goes on from CM059425.1 coordinate 252,498,148, forward strand.
ATATGAGTCGAATTGAAAAACAAAAAAGGGGCGATCACACTGCTGGGAGTGTACCACAGACCCCCAAACAGTGAGAGGGAGATAGAAGTTCAAATATGTGGACAAATTTCTGAGAAGTGCAAAAACTATAGGGCAGCAATAGTAGGGGATTTCAACTATCTCAATATTAACTGGGATAAAATTAGTGTGAAAAGTATAGAGGGTGCGGAATTCCTAAAATGCATCCAGGAGAACTTTTTTAGCCAGTATGTAGCAAGCCCAACAAGGGAGGGGGCGGTTCTGGACTTAGTTTTAGGGAATGAAGCTGGGCAGGTAGAAGGCGTATCAGTGGGGGAGCATTTTGGTGTAGTGATCATAATTCTGTTAGATTTAAGGTAGTTATGGAAAAGGACAAGGATAGACCAGGAATAAAAATTCTAAATTGGGGCAAAGCAAATTTTGCTAAGCTCAGAGGGGATTTAGCTATAGTGGACTGGAAACAGCTACTTGAAGGTAAATCAGTGTCAGAGCAGTGGGAGGCATTCAAGGAGGAGATCCGGAGGGTTCAGATAAAACATGTGCCCTTAAAGAAAAAAGGTGGGACTAACAAATCTAGAGCCCCCTGGATGTCTAGAGACATGCAGGGTAGGATAAAGAAAAAAAGGGAGGCGTATGACAGATACCGAGGACTAAATACTCCAGAATCTTTAGAGGAGTACAGGAAGTGCAGGGGTGCAATTAAAAATATTAGGAAAGCAAAGAGAGGGCATGAAAAATTCTTGGCAAGTAAAATCAAGGAAAAGCCAAAGATATTTTATAAATATATTAAGAGTAAGAGGATAACTAAAGAAAGGGGAGAGCCTATTAGAGATCATGAGGGTAATCTGTGTGTGGAGGTGGGAGACATCGGTAGGGTTCTTAATGAATACTTTGCGTCTGTTTTCACAAAGGAGAGGGGCGAAGCAGACATTGCTATCAGGGGGGAGGAGTGTGAAATATTAGATGAAATAAACATAGAGAGAGAGGAAGTATTAAGGGGTTTAGCAGCTTTAAAAGTGGATAAATCCCCAGGCCCGGATGAAATGTATCCCAGGCTGTTAAGCAAAGCAAAAGAGGAAATAGCAGAGGCCCTGACCATCATTTTTCAATCCTCTCTGGCTTCAGGTGTGGTGCCAGAGCACTGCTAATGTGGTACCCTTGTTTAAAAAGGGAGACAAGGATAGACTGAATAATTACAGGCCAGTCAGCCTAACCTCGGTGGTGGGAAAATTATTGAAAAGAATTCTGAAGGACAGGATAAATCTTCATTGAGAAAGACATGGATTCATCAAATATAGTCAGCACAGATTTGTTAAGGGAAGGTCGTGTCTGAGAAACTTGATTGAATTTTTTGAGGAGGTAACAAGGAGGGTAGGTGAGGGTAGTGCGGTTGATGTAATGTATATGGACTTTAGCAAGGCTTTTGATAAGGTTCCACATGGCAGACTGGTCATGAAGTTAAAAGCCCATGGGATCCAGGGCAAAGTGTCAAATTGGATTCAAAACTGGCTCAGAGACAGGAAGCAGAGGGTAATGGTTGATGGGTGTTTTAGTGACTGGAAGGCTGTTTCCAGTGGGGTTCCACAGGGCTCAGTACTAGGTCACTTGCTTTTTGTGGTATATATCAACGATCTTCACTTGAATATAAGGGGTATGATTAAGAAGTTTGCAGATGATACTAAAATCGGCTGTATGGTTGATACTGAAGAAGGAAGCTGTAGACTGTAGGAAGATATCAATAAATTGGCCAGGTGGGCAGAACAGTGGCAAATGGAATTCAATCCGGAGAAGTGTGAGGTAATGCATTTGGGGAGGGCTAACAAGGAAAGGGAATACACATTAAATGGTAGGACACGGAGTAGTGTAGAGGAACAAAGGGACCTTGGAATGCATGTCCACAGATCCCTGAAGGTAGCAGGCCAAGTAGATAAGGTGGTTAAGAAGGCATATGGAATGCTTGCCTTTATTAGCCGTGGCATAGAATATAAGAGTAGGGGGGTTATGCTTCAACTGTATAAAACACTAGTTAGGCCTCAGCTAGAGTACTGCGTGCAGTTCTGATCACCACATTACAGGAAAGATGTGATTGCACTAGAGAGGGTACAGAGGAGATTTACAAGGATGTTGCTGGGAGTAGAGAATCTTAGCTATGAGGAAAGACTGGACAGACTGGGTCTGTTTTCCTTGGAACAGAGGAGGCTGAGGGGAGACCTTATTGAGGTGTATAAAATTATGAGGGGTCTAGATAAAGTGGATAGAAAGGACCTATTTCCCTTAGCAGAGGGGTCAAAAACCAGGGGGCACAGATTTAAAGTAATTGGGGGAAGGTTTAGAGGGGATTTGAGGGGAAATTTCTTCATCCAGAGGGTTGTGGGGGTCTGGAACTCACTGCCTGAAAGGGTGGTAGAGGCAGGAACCCTAACCACATTTAAAAAGTACTTGGATGTGCACTTGGGATGCTCTAACCTGCAGGGCTACGGACCAAGAGCTGGGAAGTGGGATTAGGCTGGATAGCTCTTTGTTGGCCGGCGTGGACACGATGGGCCAAAATGGCCTCCTTCCGTGCTGTAACTTTCTATGATTCTATGAACCCTCAGAGAACTCTGCGCTCCTCCAATTCTGGCCTCTGGTGCATCACCGATTTCCATCGCTCCACCATTGGCGGCCGTGCCTTCAGCCGCCTAGGCCCCAAGCTCTGGAATTCCCATCCTAAACCTCTCCGCCTCTTCCTCCCCCTTTAAGACGCTCCTTAAAACCTACCTCTTTGACCAAGCTTTTGGTCACCTGTCCTAATATCTCGTTTTATGTCTCGGTGTCAAATTGTATCTGATAACGTTCCTGTGAAGCACCTTGGGATGGTTTTCCTATGTTAAAAGGCGCTGAATAAATGCAAGTTGTTATTAACAGATAGCAGTTGCAAGGCTTGAAATTCAAACTCCTGTCACTAGACATTAAGGCCAGTAGCTGAAAAAAGGCTTTGCCAAGTCACTTTGTGGAAAATAGAAATGCGCTTGTCTTCCAGCATATTGACTTCAATATTCCTGTCCTCGACTTCCAACCTCTGTACCCTTGCTCCATCCCAGGTCTGCAACAGTCTCCATTCCACCACAGAGGAGAGAGAGAGTTGCAACGCGACGTTTAATTCTTTTCACTGGGCGAAAAAACACACACACACACACACACACACACACACTGCTGACTTTCACTTCATAACAGTTTCAACTTGCAGAGGACACCAGAAGGTCATTGGACCTTCTGGATCATCACACCCCAGTTCTTCCGATGCCGTCCAGAGACACACGCTGCCTGGTCAAGGCATTCCAGTAGTCGGCAGCACCCGAACCTGCTTGAACTGCTGTGCAGCGGAGCAAGGCTGGGGACAGCAGCGTGGCCTGCCAGCTCGACATCACACCTGCTCACTGCTTCCTGGGATGGCAGGACGGTCGTATGAGGAGAGATTGGGTCGACTAGGCCTGTATTCACTAGAGTTCAGAAGAATGAGAGGGGATCTCATTGAAACGTATAAAATTCTGACCGGGCTAGACAGACTGGATGCAGGGTCCAGAACGAGGGGTCACAGTCTCAGGATACGGGGTAGGACATTTAGGACTGAGATGAGGAGAAATTTCTTCACTCGGAGGGTGGTGAACCTGTGGAATTCTCTACCACAGAAGACTGTGGAGGCCAAGTCACTGAATATATTTAAGAAGGAGATGGATCGATTTCTAGACACAAAAGGCGTCAAGGGGTATGGGGAGAGAGCGGGAATATGGTATTGAGATAGAGGATCAGCCATGATCATATTGAATGGCGGAGCAGGCTCGAATGGCCTACTCCTGCTCCTATTTTTCTACTGAGAACGAACGCATGGACAAGCTCAGGAGGGACGCGGAGTTTAGAATGGATTCAGTCCGCTGACTCACTGCCACTGCAGTTGCCAACTCTGGTTGTGATGCATTCCAGGAGGTACATCACATGACCTCCCACTCCTGCCATTGGTCGCCTGACATATCTATCCTCACACCGCCCCACCTTCCCACACCCACCGGAAAGCGAACAGACTCTTGCTACCCGATTGGATGGTTCTTGATTGTTAGAAAAGCGGCTAATTTTCCTCATGTGTGATATTTTTAAGAAGTAAAAACGAAAGCGCTCAAAACAAAATTACAGCCAATGAAGTACTTTTGAACTCTTCTTTGAATGCGCAAATTGGCTGCCGTGTTTCCCATGTTACAACAATGACTACACTCCAAAAGTACTTCATTGGCTGTCAAGCGCTTTGGGACGTCCGGTGATCGTGAAAGGCGCTATAGAAATGCAAGTCTTTCTTTTCTTTATGGGATCGTTTACATCCACCTGAGAGGGCAGACGGGACCTCATCCAAAAGATGGCACCTCAGACAGTGGAGCGCTCCATCAGTTCTGCATTGGAGTGGACGGCTAGATTTTACGCTCAAGTCTCTGGACCGAGACTTGAACCCACAACCTTCTGACTCAGAGGCTGACACTATCATCTTGGCAGTTTGCAGCCAAGGCCACAGTTTAGTCGAGTGTTTATTCGACCACCTTCCAACGTTGAGGACGCTCATGTGAGGGCGCGCGATAGAAGCAGTAGCCAAACAACAGTGATGATTTTGGCCCCTAGGCTCGCCTGGAGTTACCTGGGTATTGCAACGCTAAAGGCACGCTCCGGTTCATAGTGGGGGGGGGGGGGGCGAGGGCGAGGGCGAGGGCGAGGGATAACCTACACAAATAGCCCGAGATGCTGAACCGGAGAAACACATCGGGAGTGAATGCCTAGCAATTTAATTAGCATCTCCCCAAGTGTAACTCCAGCCCAAACCGTTGTACGGCAACACCAATGCTAAATGACACGGCTACCCTCAAACATCTGACGCTCCTCAAATTAGTGGCAGTGCTGGATTGGCGCATGTCGAGGCTGGGCAGGTAGGCAACCAGCTTACACAATCCTCTGTGCAATACCTCCAGCACCAGCAAGCAACATGACAACTTTTATCAATATTACAGGGAGGTTTATGATGGAGCTGTACAAAACGCTAGTTAGGCCACAGCTGGAATACTGTGTGCAGTTCTGGTCGCCACACTATAGGAAGGATGTGATTGCATTGGAGATGGTGCAGAGGAGATTCACCAGGATGCTACCTGGGCTGGAGCGCTTCAGCTATGAAGAGAGACTGGACAGGCTGGGCTTGTTTTCCTTAGAGCAGAGAAGGCTGAGGGGGGACCTGATTGAGGTGAACAAAATGATGAGGGGCATAGATAAGGTAGATAGAAAGGAACTTTTCCCCTTAGTAGAGGGGTCAATAACCAGGGGGCATAGTTTCAAGGTAAGGGGCAGGAGGTTTTGAGGGGATTTGAGGAAAAACTTTTTCACCCAGAGGGTGGTTGGAATCTGGAACTCACTGCCTGAAAGGGTGGTAGAGGCAGGAACCCTCACAACATTCAAGAAGCATTTAGATGAGCACTTGAAATGCCATAGCATACAAGGCTACGGACCAAGTGCTGGAAAATGGGATTAGAATAGGCAGGGCTTGATGGCCGGCGTGGACACGATGGGCCGAAGGGCCTCTTTCTGTGCTGTATAACTCTATGACTCTATGACTACAAATGGTTCAGCTGTGGCTCATAAAACCCACTCGGTAAAGGCGCCGACAGTGGAGCTAATGCCGAATGTCCCTATTATTTATTCTTCGCCGCCTTCAAAGCCTTTCTGACTGCTCTTGTGGCCCTGCCCCTTAACTCTATTCTACCTGTTAATTTAGGGAAAAAGACTCCACCTCAGGATGTCCCAAAGTGCTTTACAGCCAATGAAGTACTTTTGAAGTGCAGTCACTACAGTGGTAGCGCAGTCGGCTTTGTGTCAGAAGGTCGTCATGGAGCCAAATACATGGCAGCCTATTTGCGCACAGCAAGATCCCGCAAACGGCAATAACTTTTTTTTAAAAAGCGATGTTGGTTGAAGGATAATATTGGCCAGGACAAAAGGGGGAAAACTCCACTGATCTTCTTCCAAATAAAGAAACGGGATCTTTTACATTCACCCGAGGAGGGCAGACGGGGCCTCGGTTTAACGGCTCATTCGAAAGGCGGCACCTCAGACAGTGCAGCACTGGAGCGTCAGCCTGAATTTTTGTGCTCAAGCGGGATTTGAACTCACTCACGCCCCTGGAGTGGGACTCGAACCCACGACCTTCTGACATGGAAACGCGAGCGCTACCACTGAGCCACAAAAGATGAAAATCGACCCCAAATGTCTGTTCTGGGAATATTGTGCGTCAAAACCAGCAGGGCCAGTTTATCATGGGTTTCCACCATAGATGTACCACGACAGAAGGAAAATAGCCAACGGCATGAAAGTCTTGCTTAACCAACTTCATTGAATTTTTTGAAGAGGTAACAGAAAAAGTAGACAATGGTAATGCAGTAGATGTAATTTATCTGGATTTTCAAAAGGCCTTCGATAAGGTACCCCCATAATAGACTGATAAACAAGGTCAGGCAATGCAGAGTCAGGGGACAAGTAGCAGAATAGATTGCTGGCTGGCTTCAGGGCAGAAGGCAGAGAGTAGGAGTAAAGGGTAACTATTCACAGTGGCAGAAGGTGGGTTGTGGTGTTCCACAAGGATCAGTGCTGGGGCCACTGCTGTTCACAATTTACATTAATGATTTAGACTTTGGAATCAAAAACACAATTTCTAAATTTGCAGATGACACCAAGTTGGGGGGGATAGACAATACTGAGGAGGACTGCAACAAGTTACAGGAGGACATTAATAAACTTGCAGAATGGGCATCTAATTGGCAAATGAAGTTCAACACAGATAAATGTGAGGTATTACATTTTGGTAGGAAGAATAGGGAGGTCACATTACTTGGAGGGTGCGAGTCTAGGTGGGGTAGAGGAACAAAGGGATCTCGGAGTACAAATACATAAATCACTAAAGGTTGCGACACAGGTTAGCAAGGCCATACAAAAAGCAAACCAAGCACTAGGGTTTATTTCTAGAGGTATAGAATTGAAAGTAGGGAAGTTATGCTAAACCTGTATCGAACCTTGGTTAGACCACACTTCGAGTACTGCGTACAGTTCTGGTCGCCATATTATAAAAAGGATATAGAGACACTGGAGAGGGTGCAGAGAAGATTTACAAGGATGATACCAGAAATGCGAGGGTATACATATCAGGAAAGGATGAACAGGCTGGGTCTCTTTTCTCTTAAAAAGAGAAGGCTGAGGGGTGACCTAATAGAGGTCTTTAAAATTATGAAAGATTTTGAAAGAGTGGATACAGAGAGAATGTTTCCACTTCTGGGGAAGAGCATAACTAGAGGCCATCAATATAAGATAGTCACCAAGAAATCCAATAGGGAATTCAGAAGAAACTTCTTTACCCAAAGAGTGGTGAGAATGTGGAACTCGCTACCACAGGGAGTGGTTGAGGCGAATAGTATAGATGCATTTAAGGGGAGGCTAGACAAGCATATGAGGGGAAAGGGAAGCGGGTTATGCTGATAGATTTAGATGAGGAAAGACGGGAGGAGGCTCGTGTGGAGCATAAAGGCCGGCATGGACTGGTTGGGCTGAATGGCCGGTTTCTATGCCATATATATCCTATGTAATCCTGTGATACATAGGTCAACCTCATCGCGTCACCACCGGACTCAGAATTTTAATGTATTCCATCAACTCCGGAGTCATCCTTCCTTCTTAGGCAGTCCCTCGGAACCGAGGATGACTTGCTTCCACATTAAAAATGAGTTCGCAGGTGACTGATGAGTCCAATGCGGGACCTACAGTTTCTGTCACAGGTAAGGCAGACGGTGGTTGAAGGGGCGGGTGGGTGGATGTGTGCTCCTTGCGCTTGGCTTCCGCTTGCTCCCGTCGAAGAGACTCGAGGTGTTCGGCGCCTTCCCGGATGCTTCTCCTCCAATTTGTGCAGTCTTGGGCCAGGGATTCCCAGGTGTCGGTGGGGATGTTGCACTTTTTCCAAGGAGGCTTTGAGGGTGTCCTTGAAGTGTTTCCTCTGCTCACCTGGGGCTCTCTTGCCGTGCCGGAGCTCCGAGTAGAGCGCTTGTTTCGGGAGTCTCGTATCAGGCATGCGGACAATGTGACCCGTCCATCGGAGCTGATCAAGCGTGGTCAAAGCTTCGATGCTGGGGATGTTGGCCTGAGCGAGAACACAGACGTTGGTGCGCCTATCCTGCCAATGGATTTGCAGGATATTGCGGAGGCAGCGTTGGTGGTACCTCTCCAGTGCTTTGATGTGCCTGCTGTACATGGTCCATGTCTCTGAGGCATACAGGAGGGCGGGAATCACTGCTGCTCTGTAGACCATGAGCTTAGTGCCGGGTTTGAGGTCCTGGTCTTCAAACATTCTCTTCCTCAGGCGACCGAAGGCTGCACTGGCACACTGAAGGCGGTGTTGGACTTCGTCATCGACGTCTGCCCTTGTTGACAGTAGGCTCCCGAGGTATGGAAAGTGGTCCACATTGTCCAAGGCCTTGTCGTGGATTTTGATAATCGGGAGGCAGTACTGTGTGGCGGGGGCAGGTTGGTAGAGGACCTTTGTCTTACAGATGTTTATTGTAAGGCCTATGCTCTCGTACGCTTCGGTGAAGGTGTTGATGAGTCATACCGCCAGTTCCGCACCGATACGCACCCAATACTACTTTGCATTAACTGAAGGGTGGCAGGATAACGGTATGCTTAGAATCAGAGAATGGTTGCAGCAAGGAAGGCGGCCATTCGGCCCGTCCCGTGCTTAGTGCTACATTGTCACAATACCTGACTAAAAGATGACTCACATTTGTATAGCGCCAGTACAAGTAGCTCAGAATGTATGTGAAGCACTCTAAGACAATGAAGTGGCTGCTGCTATGTGGGTAGACATGGGTATCCCACATAGACACAGGGAGATCCCATAAACAGCAATGAGATGAATGCCCAGTTAACCTATGTTCTTGGTGGTGTTGGGGGGGATGAGGGAGGAATGTTGGGCCCAGGACATTGGGGGGGGAACTCCGTGCTCTCCTTCGAATAGTGCCAAGGGCTTATGTGCTCAACTCCTGGAGTGGGTCCTGAACCTCCTACTTTCTGACCCACTGGTTGGAATGCTTCCAACTTAGCTTTTTTAAAAAACAATTAGCTTTATCCACACAAGAATGATATGAATCATTTATGTGGAAAATGAATTAAAAAAATCCATGAAAAGTTTTACTTTGAATAAGTGCCAATTAATAGCTCATTAAAAGGAGGCACCTGGCAACATTTTGCAGACGTTGTACACTTTATATTCATCAATCAATAAAGCTTTTCACCAAGTGGAATGTTTACATTGATTTTTTTTTCCAGTTTCATGTAGCCATACCATAATAACTGCGCCTCCTTCCTCTCTTATATCCATTATGTCAATCACGTAGATTAACTGTAGTACCATTTATTAAATAACATCAAAATGGTTAAAGTAATTAAGAATATAATGCCGTGGGCAGAATACAATATTACTATGCCAGTCACAGTCATAGGGATTGCTAGGCGTAAAAAGACCAGCGTCCATCGAGTTCGCCTTTTACCATCCTGGTAGTCGCAAGACACAACGATAATGGAGCTGTTGACTAATCACAGCAATCAATCTCTTATCAATTAGTCTTCAACAGACCCAGACATGAGGCGAGGAAAACCCCGAGTGGTGGAGAGCTTTGGGAACCAGAGGTCCAAAGTCACCTGTTCCTCCCAAGCATTCTTGGGTTGTGAATCTTTGGAATTCTTTACCCCAGATCTTCTACCTCAACTCCACTTTCCTGCCCTATCCCCATATCCCTGGATTCCCTTAATATTCAAAAATCTATCGATCTCAGTCTTGAAAATACACAACGACTGAGCCTCCACAGCCCTCTGGAGTAGAGAAATCCAAAGCCTGAGTGAACAAATTTCTCCTCATCGCAGTCCTAAATGGCCAACCCCTTATTCTGGGACTGTGAGCCTTAGTTCTAGACTCCCAGCCAGGGAAAACATCCTCCTTGCATCTGCCCTGTTAAGCCCTGTAAGAATGTTGTATGTTTCAATGAGATCATCTCTCATTCTTCTAAACTCTAGAGAATATATGTCTAGCCTACTCAATCTGTCCTAATAGGACAATCCCCCCATTCAAGGAATCAGTTTGATGAACCTTCGTTGCACTCCCTCTATGGCAAGTATATCCTTCCTTAGGTAAGGAGACCAAAACTGTACACAGTACTCCAGGTGTGGTCTCACCAGGGCTCTATATAATTGCAGTAAGACGTCTTTACTCTTATACTCAAATCCTCTTGTAATAAAGGCCAACATACCAGCTGCTTTCCTAATTGCTTGCTGTAACTGCATGTTAACTTTCAATGATTCGTGTACAAGGACACCCAGGTCCCTCTGAACACCAACATTTCCCAATCTCTCACCATTTAAAAAAACTCAGCTTTTCTATTTTTCCGACCAAAGTGGATAACTTCACATTTCTCCACATTATATTCCATTTGCCACGTTCTTGCCCACTCACGTAGCCTGTCTATATCCCCTTGAAGCGTCCTTGCATATACTCAACGACTGAGCATCAACAGCCTTCTGGAGTAGAGAATCCCAAAGCCTGAGTGAACGAATTTCTCCTCATCTCAGTCCTAAATGGCTGGCCCCTTATCCTCAGACTATGCCCCCTAGTTCTAGACTCTCCAGCCGAAGGAAACAGCCTCTCGGCATCTACCGTGTCGAGTCCACGAAAGAACGTTATACATTTCAATGAGATCACCTCTCATTCTTCTAAACATAGCATGGACACCACTGCCCAGTGATCTCGAATAAACAAGTGCCAATATAAATGTGCCCTAACTTCCTAAAATGAATCCAGTGTCTCTGGGCCTCAACTCCCTGGTACAAAAAGCAGCTCATTGCTGCGGTCAGTAGATATGGAAATTAACTATTAAACCTTTCTTTTACTGTGTAAATTAACTGATGTAAAATGAACCAGGGACTGAGCACTTGAGGTCGTTCTTTTCCCTTTCAGACCACACATTCACCTTTCGCGGATTTGAATTACAAAAAGATCTACAGAATAAAGGACGAGGTCTGCTTGAAAGGTTCCAATTTCCTTAACAACTCGTCCTCCTCTTTCTTCAAAGCAGGCGGAGGAGCTTGAATACAATTTGCCACTTTCAACTCACTCGGAGAATTTTTTCTAGCAACGACAGATACATAACCAAAAGAGATGTCCACACCACGATTCCAAGCAGTCACCCCCAGGTCGGTCATGGTGAGGCATGAATACGCATAGAATCATACACTACAGAAGGAGGCCATTCGGCCCATTGTGCCTGCGCTGGCTCTTTGAAAGAGCTATCCAATTAATCCCACTCCCCTGCTCTTTCCCCATGGCCCTGTAATTTTTTTCCTTTCAAGTTTATATCCAATTCCCTTTTGAAAGTTACCATTGAATCTGCTTCCACCGCCCTTTCAGGCAGTGGATTATAGATCACAACAACTCGCGGCATTAAAACAATGTCCTCATGTCGTCTCTGGTTCTTTTGCCCATCACCTCAGATCTCACGGTGCAGTCTCCTCCACACTGGGGAGACCAAAACGCAGATTGGGTAATCGCTTTGTGGAACACCACCATTCAATCTGCAAATGTGACCCTGAGCTTCCGGTCGCTGTCATTTTAATTCTCCGTCCCACTCGGACCTCTGTCGTCGGCCTCCTACACTGTTCCAATGAAGCTCAATGCAAGCTCGACAAACAGCACCTCATCTTTCGATTAGACATTTTACAGCCTTCCAGACTCAACATTGAGTTCAAGAATTTCAGATCATAACCTCTGCCCCCATTTTTTTCCCCAGACAGCAGTTGCTGGTAATGATTCTGCTATTCCCATTTATACCTCCTCTAGACCCATCTTTTGTTTCTTTACTTGTCCCATTACCATCTCCTTTTGCCTTGCATCATCATCCCTTTTATCATTTAATCTCTCCTGCTTGCCACCCTATCACAGACATTACCTTTTGTTCTTCCCTCCCCTCCCAGCCTCCGTACTTGCTTAAAACTGGTTACATCTCTAACTTTTTCCAGTTCTGATGAAGGTCATCGACTGAAACGTTAACTCTGTTTCTCTCTCCACAGGTGCTGCCTGACCTGCTGAATATTTCCAGCGTTTTCTGTTTTTATTCCTCTTAAACTTTCTCTGCTGTAAGGAGTACACCACCAGCTTCTCCAGTCTCTCCACAGAACTGAAGTCCCTAATCCCTGGTACCATTCTGGCAAGTCTCTTCTGCACCCCACTCTAAAGCCTTGACATTCTTCCTAAAGTGCGGTGCCCAGAATTGAATACACTGTGCAATATATCAAAGAGCAGTGGTCCCAGTGCCGACCCTTAGGGAACACTACTGTACACTTCCGTCTAGTCTCAAAAACCACCAACCATTCGCCTCTACTCTCTGCTTTCTGTCCTTTAGCCAATTTCGTATCCATGCTGCCACTGTCTCTTGAATCCCATGGACTTCAACTTTGCGAACACGTCGAATCATGCAGCAAGTTTTACCCACAATCCCTCTGGCCTAGCTTCCCAAGTGGAGTCAGTGACAGGGCAGCAGAGGTTATGACAGATGGCTTTAGTCTTTCAAATGCATAGAGGTTTTGGCTCGTTCACAACTTATGTCAAACGGGCAGTCCGTTAACACGGTAGCATAGTGGTTATGTTAAGGGGTAATAATCTAGAGGCCTGGATTAATGATCCGGAGACGGGAGTTCAAATCTCACCACGGCAGCTGGGGAATTTAAATTCAGTTAATTAAAATAAATCTAGAATAAAAAGCTAGTGTCAGTAATGATGACCATGTAACTACCAGATTGTCGTAAAAACCCATCTGGTTCACTAATGTCCTTTAGGGAAGGAAATCTGCCGTTCTTACCTGGTCTGGCCTCCATGTGACTCCAGACCCACAGCAATGTGGTTGACTCTTAACTGCCCTCTGAAATGGGCTAGCAAGACACTCAGTTGTAACAAACTGCTACAAGAAACAATAATAAGAATAAAACCGGACGGACCACCCGGCATCGGCCTTGGCACCGGCTTCGGACATGACAACGGTACACCCAGCCCAGTTGACCCTGCAAAGTCCTCCTCACTAACATCTGGGGACTTGTGCCAAAATTGGGAGAGCTGTCACACAGACTAGTCAAGCAACAGCCTGACATAGTCATACTCACAGAATCATACCTTTTAGCCAATGTCCCAGACCCCTCCATCACCATCCCTGGGTATGTCCCATCTCACTGGCAGGACAGACCCACCAGGGGTGGTGGCACAGTGGTATACAGTCAGGAATGAGTGGCCTTGGGAGTCCTCAACATTGACTCCAGACCCCATGAAGTCTCAAGGCTTCAGGTCAAGCACGGGCAAGGAAACCTCCTGCTGATTACCACCTACCACCCTCCCTCAGCTGATGAATCAGTACTCCTCCATGTTGAACACCACTTGGAAGAAGCACTGAGAGTAGCAAGGGGACATAATGTACTCAGGGTGGGGGACTTCAAAGTCCAACCCCAAGAATGGCTCGGTAGCACCACTACTGACCGAGCTGGCAGAGTCCTGAAGGACAGAGCTGCCAGACTGGGCCTGTGACAGGTGGTGAGAGAACCAACACGAGGGAAAAACCTACTTGACCTCGTCCTCACTAATCTACCTGTCGCGGATGCATCTGTCCATGACAGTATTGGTAGCAGTGACCACTCCACAGTCATTGTGGAGACAAAGTCCCACATTCACACTGTGGACACCCTCCATCGTGTTGTGTGGCACTACCACCGTGCTAAATGAGATAAATTCAGAACAGATCTAGCATCTCAAAACTGGGCATCCATGAGACACTGTGGGGCAGCAGCAGAATTGTATTCCACCACAATCTATAACCTCATGGCCCGGCATATCCCTCACTCTACCATTAACATCAAGCCAGGCGACCAACCCTGATTCAATGAGGAGTGTAGAAGAGCATGTCAGGAGCAGCACCAGGGGTACCAAAAAATGAGGTGGCAACCTGGGGAAGCTGCAACACAGGACTACATGCAAGCTAAACAATGGAAGCAGCATGGTATAGACAGAGCTAAGCGATCCCACAATCAACGGATCAGATCAAAGCTCTGCAGTCCTGCCACATCCAGTTGTGAATGGTGGTGGACCATTAAACAACTGATGGGAGGAGGAGGCTCCATGAACATCCCCATCCTCAATGATGGTGGAGCCCAGCACGCGAGTGCAAAAGACAAGGCTGAAGCATTTGCAACCATCTTCAGCCAGAAGTGCCGAGTGGATGATCCATATTGGCTTACTCCTGAGTGCACTGAATACAGCAAAGGCTGTGGGCCCCGACAACATCCCGTCTGTCGTGCTGAAGACTTGTGCTCCAGAACTAGCCGCGCCTCTAGCCAAGCTGTTCCAGTACAGCTACAACACTGGCATCTATCTGACAATGTGGAAAGCTGCCCAGGTATGTCCTGTCCACAAAAAGCAGGACAAATCCAATTACTGCCCCATCAGTCTACTCTCAATCATCAGCAAAGTCATGGAAGGTGTCGTTGACAGTCCTATCAAGCAGCACTTACTCACCAATAACCTGCTCACTGATGCCCAGTTTGGGTTCCTCCAGGACCACTCGGTTCCAGACCTCATTACAGCCTTGGTCCAAACATGGACAAAAGAGCTGAATTCCAGAGGTGAGGTGAGAGTGACTGCCCTTGACATCAAGGCAGCATTTGACCAAGTGTGGCATCAAGAAGCCCTAGTAAAACAAAAAAGTCAATGGAAATCAGGGGGGAAAGCTCTCCACTGGCTGGAGTCATACCTAGCACAAAGGAAGATGGTTGTGGTGGTGGGAGGTCAATCATCACAGCCCCAGGACATCACTGCAGGAGTTCCTCAGGGCAGTGTCCTAGGTACAGCCATCTTCAGTTGCTTCATCAATGACCTTCCCTCCAACATAAGGTCAGAAGTGGGGATGTTCGCTGATGACTGCACAGTGTTCAGCGCCATTCACAACTCCTCAGATAATGAAGCAGTCCATGCCCGCATGCAGCAAGACCTGGACGACATTCAGGCTTGGGCTGATATATGGCAGGTAATATTCGCACCACACCGCCCCTTGACATTCAACAGCATTACCATCACCGAATCCCCCACCATCAATATCCTGTAGGTCACCATTGACCAGAAACTTAACTGGACCAGTCACTTAAATACTGTGGCAACAAGAGCAGGTCAGAGACTGTGGCAAGTGTCTCACCTCCTGACTCCTCAAAGCCTTTCCACCATCTACAAGGCACAAGTCAGGAATGTGATGGAATATTCTCCACTTGCCTGGATGAGTGCAGCTCCAACAACACTCAAAAAGCTCGACACCATCCAGGACAAAGCAGCCCACTTGATTGGCACCCCATCCATCACCTTAAACATTCACTCCCTCCACCACCGGTGTACCGTGGCTGCAGTGTGTACCATCTACAAGATGCACTGCAGCAACTCGCCGAGGCTTCTTCGGCAGCACCTCCCAAACCCGCGACCTCTTCCACCTAGAAGGGCAAGGGCAGCAGGCGCATGGGAACACCACCACCTCCAAGTTTCCCTCCAAGTCACACACCATCTTGACTTGGAAATATATCGCCGATCCTTCATCGTCGCTGGGTCAAAATCCTGGAACTCCCTCCCTAACAGCACTGTGGGAGCACCTTCACCACACGGACTGCAGTGGTTCAAGAAGGCGGCTCACCACCACCTTCTCAAGGGCAATTAGGGATGGGCAATAAATGCTGGTCTTGCCAGCGACGCCCACATCCCACGAATGAATAAAAAAAAAGTGATCCTGGGGGTGAGGGAAGAGGAGAGGTGGGTCTGGGTGTCGTCGGCACACATATGGAAGCTGTGCCCACGGATGATCGTTTGCACTAGTTTTACCGAATGCATCCTGTAATGGGCCCAACTGTTCTCTGACCTTTTTTCTACCATGAACATAGTAGGGAAGCTTTATTGTGTCCTGTTTGGTCCCTTCCACAATTCGTCTCAATTGATCTCACTTTTTCTTTCCCCTTAGCTATTCCTTTGTTCAAACCCAAACTGATGGATTACCTTTACTAGAAATTGGCCCACAACTTTTTTTGAGAAGGAAAAAAAAATTCTCTGTCCATATTTTTCTGCCCTGATCCAGGCCTTAAGTTCCTCAGAGAGCTCTGCCTCTTCAGCTGCGCAGAAGCATTCTGCGCCTAAGTGTCAGCTCCCAAAATTCGAAAGAGTAATAACAACAGAAAATGCTGGAAAAACTCAGCAGGCCAGGCAGCATCCGTGGAGAGAGAAACAGAGTTAACGTTTCAGGTCGAAGACCTTTCGTCAGAAAGACTAATGTTCATCACAACAGACGGAGGGGCGGATAGTGATAAGCACACTCGGCGAGAGTACAATAAAACTCTCACACAAGCTGACAACATCCGAATATCACCTTCAAGTCACCATTACAGACCTCACAATACCTGAAATTTCCACCGCCTCACCTTTCTCCCTCACTAATCTGTGGGAAGTCCGGCGAGAACAAACAAAAGACCCACTGGAACTGTGCATGCACAACGACTTCCGGTTCGTTGGCAGCAGTCACCTCCATTCTAATAACCTCACCCCCGGGATTTGGGGAGGAGGAGGAGGAGGACAAGTTGTTGGGCCAAGCAGCAGAGTGAAGTCTCAGCCCACCTTACTTCCACCTGCTCAAAACAGACTGCGGAAATGCAGCCCTGGTATAGCGACAAAACGTGTGTAGGAGTGTGATCACTGATAGTTATACTGCAACTTAAGCTTCCCAATGTGGTCTTCTGACATGCTTTCCTTCCAAATATTTGTTTAAATTGCCATCATACACTCATGACTCATCACCTTTCGCTCCCTCAATCCGTGCTCTCCCCGTCTCAGTCTTGTCTCTCTGGCTCCCTCCCTCACATTCCTTCTTTCTCTCAATCTCTCTCATTACCTTTGGCATTGCCCCTCCATCTCACTCACATTCCTATTCTCACAATCCCATGCAGCCTATTTCCGGTGTTTCCTTCCATGCCTTCTGTCAATCATTCCCTCATCCTCACTCCATTTTGCCTCTCATTTCTTCTCTCCTTTCTCTTATTCCCATTTTGATTCCTTTTCTCACTTCCTCCGCCCCCCAATTCTCTTAATTTCTCTCAGCCCATTTTCCCCTCTTTGTCTAATTTCTTCTCTCCTCTTCCTCTCTTTTCTATAATTATTAACGATGGTTCTTTTGATTCATAAATCTGAGTGGTGCCTCCACTCCAGGGAACACCATCTGGCTTTAGTTTTCTGCTGCAGAGGTCAGTAGTGCTGACGGTTTGTGATTTGCTCTGCAACCCTTTGACAATTCTTGTGTTCCTCCAATTCTGGCCTCTTGCGCAGCCCCGATTTCCTTCGCCAACCCCCACACCTGTGCCTTCAGCTATCTAGGCCCCAAGCTCTGTAATTCCCTCCTTAAACCTCTCCGTCTCTCCACCTCTCTCTCCTTTAAGACGCTCCTTAAAATCTACCGCTTTGACCGAGCTTGTAGTCACCTGCCTTAATATCTCCTTACGTGGCTCGATGCCAAATATTGTCCGATAACGCTCCGGTGAAGCGCCTTGGGACGTTTTACTACGTTAGAGGCGCTATATTAATGGAAGCTGTTGTTGCCGTAGCAACAGCCTCACTCCGGGTTTGCTCCTCGGTGGGCTCTGGGCTCTCTCATTGCTCCAGGGCCGGGTGTATATGGAGTACGCCCCCTGCTGGATATGATGGTACATTCAGACTTTAAAAAAAAAATTAGGCGAATTCAAAAATTATTTCACAAACGTACAAACAATCCCTCGTGTCAGCTGTGGCTCAGTGGGCAGCACACTCGCTCCGAGTCAGAAGGTTGTGGGTTCAAGTTTCACTCCAGGGACTTGAGCACATAAATCCACACTGACACTCCCAGTGCAGTGCTGAGGGAGCGCTGCACGGTCGGAGGTGCCGTCTTTCGGAGGAGACTGCTCTCAGGTGGACGTAAAAGATCCCATGGCACTATTTCGAAGAGGAACAGGGGAGTTATCCCCAGTGTCCTGGCCAATATTTATCCCTCAATCAACATCGCTGGAACAGATTATCTGGTCATTATCACATTGCTGTTTGTGGGAGCTTGCTGTGAACAGATTGGCTGCCGCGTTTCCCACATTACAACAGTGACTACACTTCAAAAAGTACTTCATTGGCTGTAAAGCTCTTTAGGACGTCCGGTGGTCGTGAAAGGCGCTACATAAATGCAAGTCTTTCTTTCTTTTTCTTTTCAGAATCACCACTTAGTTAAGCATTAAACCCAGGATCTGCGCGAGTTTGTTCCCAAAGTAGTCCTTGCCCACGGCGAGCAACTGCCAAGAATGTTACCTCAGTGATGTTTGGAGAGAGAACTTCTTTCATTGGCACAACGGCGATGCAACTGACCGTGTGGGGCCCAGAACTATGGGTGTCCGAGCCCTTACCAGAATATAAATAGCAATTTACGCAGTTAGCAAGTTGATTAACAGCTCATGACAGAAGTTTGTTACATGCATGTTTTATGGGTGCTGCAAACATCTCATGCTTTCCACAGTGAAAAAGGCAAAATACTGCGGATGCTGGAATGCTGGAAACGCTCAGCAGGTCAGGCAGCATCTGTAGAGAGAGAAACAGAGTTAACGTTTCAGGTCGATGACCCTTCGTCAGAACTGGAAGAAGAGAGTTTTTAAGCAAGTACAGAGGCAGAGAAAGGGGGGAGGGAGTAAAGAACAAAAGGGAAGGTCTGTGATAGGATGGAAGGCAGGAGAGATTAATTGACAAAAGGGATTGCTGGTGCAAGGCAAAAGGGGGTGGGAATGGGACAAGTTAAGAAACAAAAAAGATAGGTTTAGAACAAGTGAAGAAACAAATGATGAGTTTCCCTGCCCCTGCACTGGTTACATCTCTAACCTTTGCAAGTTCTGACAAAAGGTCATTGACCTGAAACGTTCACTCTGTTTCTCTCTCCACCGATGCTGCCTGACCTGCTGAGTATTCCCGGCATTTTCTGTTTTTATTGCAACTTGACTAAGCTGGGTTGATTATGAGCGCAGAGACCAGGACTGAGAGCGGGGCTGATGTGGGTTGGAATGGCAGTGCAATGCTCATCAATAACTCTTCAAAAGGCATCCACCCTACTTCAAAGCGCAGTCTTTTGAGGCTCTAACAGCTTCACTCATTAGTAAATGAATGCTGGGTCCGACTGAACGAGACAGTCACCCTCTTCAAATACTTCATAGAATCATAGAATGGTTACAGCGCGGAACAAGGCCATTCGGCCCGTCAAGCCCGTGCCAGCTCTCTGCAAGAGCACTTCAGCTAGTCCCACTCCCCCGCCCTTTCCCCGTAGCCCTGAAATTTTTTTCCTTCAGGTACTTATCTAACTCCCTTCTGAAAGCCGTGATTGAATCTGCCTCCAGCACCCTCTCAGGCAGTGCATTCCAGATCATAACCACTCGCTGCGTAAAAAAGTTTCTCATGTCGCCTTTGGTTCTTCTGCCAATCACCTTAAATCTGTGTCCTCTGGTTCTCGACCCTTCCGCCAATGGTAACAGTTTCTCTCTATCTACTCTGTCCAGATTCCTCATGATTTTGAACACCTCGATCAAATCTCCTCTCAACCTTCTCTGCTCTAAGGAGAACAACTCCAGCTTCTCCAGTCTATCCACGTAACTGAAGTCCCTCATCCCTGGAATCATTCTCGTAAATCTTTTCTGCACCCTCTCTAAGGCCTTCACATCCTTCCTAAAGTGCGGTGCCCAGAATTAGACACAATACTCCAGTTGAGGCCGAACCAGCGTTTTATACAGGTTCATCATAATTTCCACGCTTTTGTACTCTATACCCCTATTCACGAAGCCCAGGATCCCGTAAGCTTGTTTAACTGCTTTCTCAACCTGCCCTGCCACCTTCAGCGATTTGTGCATATAAACCCTAGGTCTCTCTTGTATCCTTTAGTTTATATTTCCTCTCCTCATTCTTTCTACCAAAATGTATCACTTTGCACTTTTCTGCGTTAAATTTCATCTGCCACGTGTCTGCCCATTTCACCAGCCTGTCTATGTCTTCCTGAAGTCTATCACTCTCCTCCTCACTGTTCACTATACTTCCAAGTTTTGTTTCATCTGCAAATTTTGAAATTATGCCCTGTACACCCACATCCAAGTCATTATAATATATATCAAGAAAAGCAGTGGTCCTAGAATCGATCCCTGGGGAACACCACTGCATACCTTCCTCCAGTCCGAAAAACAACCGTTCACCACTACTCTCTGTTTCCTGTCACTTAGCCAATTCCGTATCCATGCTGCCACTGTCCCTTTTATTCCATGGGCTTCAACTTTGCTGGCAAGCCTATTATGTGGCACTTTATCGAACGCCTTTTGGAAATCCATGTACACCACGTCAACTCATCAACCCTCTGTTATCTCATCAAAAAGCTCAATAAGTTAGTTAAACATGATTTGACTTTAACAAATCCGTGCTGGCTTTCCTTAATTAATCCACAATTGTCCAAGTGACTGTTAATTTTGTCCCTGATTACTGTTTCTAAAAGCTTCCCCACTACCGAGGTTAAACTGACAGGCCTGTTGTTGCTGGGTTTATCCTTGCACCCTTTTTTGAACAAGCGTGTAAACATTTGCAATTCTCTAGTCCTCTGGCACCACCCCCGTTCTAAGGAGGATTGGAAGATTGTGGCCAGTACCTCCGCAATTTCTTCCTTCAGTTCCCTCAGCGTCCTAGGATGCATCCCATCCGGTCCTGGTGACTTATCTACTTTTAAGTACAGCCAGCCTTTCTAGTACCTCCTCTTTATCAATTTTTATCCCCTCAGCATCTCCTCTACCTCCTCCTTCACTACTTCCTATGTTGGAGGAAAGCAACAGCTATTTCTAACGCAAACAATTATATTCAACATTTTAAGAGCCGAGCAAACTGTTAACAAGCCCTTAACAGGGTTGCTTCCTCTTTCTCTCGTTATTTACAAACCAGCATTTTAAAAACGGGTCGAAGTCATCTTTTGTTGATAATGACACAGTCCAAAAGGAAATTTACTGAAAGGAACAGATTAAAAAAAAAACACTATTTTTCCATACAGTTTACTCTTTTGAGGAAATTCTAAGCCAATGTATCGTAACAAAACCTTTCATCTTCAACTAAGCCAAAGAATCATCATAAAACTTTTCATCTTCAAGAACTGCTAAACTTCAACATTTTCTATATTGATGTACAAATTTCAGAGGAATGGATTCTTAATGATCTTTTGATTGCTTGAATGCCAGTAACTAGGCAAAGAAGTTCAGCCACGATCCTAATTCTTTTCAGAAGTTAAACTATATTTATTAAATTCTAGAGAACATTGTGTCAGGTGAAGGGCCGGTAATGATTCTTTGTTTGAAGCCAGAGATTAGATTACTGTTTTAAACTCACTCACATCCATCAAGTCATATTTTTCCTGACTTTTTTCAAAATTACATGTCCACTGGCGTGAGGAATGTTTGTGCTGAGGAATTTCCGGGTCAGGTATTTAAAAAAAAAATCATTCTTGGGATGTGGGTGTCGCTGGCAAGGCCAGCATTTATTGCCCATCCCTAATTGACCTCGAGAAGGTGGTGGTGAGCCGCCTTCTTGAACCGCTGCAGTCCGTGTGGTGAAGGTACTCCCACAGTGCTGTTAGGGAGGGAGTTCCGGGATTGTGACCTGGCGACGATGAAGGAACGGCTGATATACGTCCGAGTCGAGATGGTGTGTGACTCGGAGGAGAACTTGCTGGTGATGGTGTTCCCATGCGCCCGCTGCCCTTGTCTTTCTACATGCATTGAAGTCAATGGAAATTAAAAAAATTAAAATAAAATCGGGAGATGTGAAAGGGTCTGCTGACTCGCCATCACCCATTCTACAATAAATCGCCCAAAGACAAGATCTACTCCACTGAGTGACAGCAGACTGTCCAGTCAAGGGGAGGAGGAGGGCATGAGAGCTGAGCTGATCTGGCCCTCATTGGACATCCACATTAGGCACACTTTCCAGCAGGGGGGCGCTGGACAGCGATCAGTCGGGTCAACCCTGCCAGGTTGTTCCCCGCTCCCCACCATTGCCTCGGGCACTGAATCCAACTATAGCTCCTCCTGCCAACACCCCAAAATCAGATACCTGTCAGCGAGATCGTGTCTGAACCACAATTTTCGCACAGGCATACTTTTCTAGCGAGGATAGAGAGAGAAAGCAATTCAATGAGTCATTAGAGAGTTACACATAACATGTCATGTCTGTGGCCTAATGGTTCTATTGGGACACTAAATGAGAAATTAACATTGAATTTCTTAAACGTAATTAACCGTTCTTTTTCTTCAATTACACATTTAATGCGCGCTATATTTTACGTAGAATACAATAGGTCGCTGATCAGAGGAAAGGATGATGGCAGCAGTGCAGATGGAATATAATTTGAGAGCAGTGGCAGAGGAGCTTAAATCAAGGTTTGTTGGATTAATACTCTACTGGCTCTTCCACCAGCTTCACTGCATCAGACATTATCACCCAGAAGCAGGATAGGAGGCAACGGGCCATTAAATCTCTACAAAGAATTGAATTAGTGACTTGACTGCACAGCCAACAAGTGAAACGGCGAGAGGTGGTTTTTTTTTTGGACAAGTCAAGTCACGAGTTTAATATTTTTGGACCTTCAGGGGCCCTGTGCTTCGAGTTCTGTTGATGGCACGGAAGCACCATTGAATACTCACGACTTTCAAATCACGCAGAACATTATTTGAATTAACCGTGATTTGGAGACTCGCTTTCATAGATGTGGAGCTGCACACAGTGACTTAAGGAGCCGTGCTTGGAGTTGGTCTGCTACTGTGCAGTATTACTCAAGTGACTTAGTAAATATTTCTTCTTGGCTCTGATTTATCACCAGTGAAAGGGCTTACACAGATGACTAAACTTAGTTTTGCTGGCAAAAAGGCGGAGGAGAGAGATATCTTCAGAACAACAGCAGGAAGAGATGAGGTAGAAGCGGGCAATCTAATAACTTGGAGCCAGCGCTTTATGGGAGAGCAGCAGTGGGTTGTCTGTGGAGCAACACGGGAACGACCACAACTGGTGCCGAAAGGCCAGCTGTGAGACAGAGTGCGGGGACCATCACAAAGCAACCCAAGCTAGCATCAGAAAGCGGGGGAAGAACAAAGTCATCAGCAGGAGTATGCTTTGGGTCTGCTGAGCACACATTTTTCACTTCGGGCTTCAGGATATCGAGCCAGAGTTAGACCAGGCCTTGGGAACACAAGAACGTAAGAAACAGGAACAGGAGATGATCATTCGGCCCTTCGAGCCTGTTCCTCCATTCAATAAGATCATGGCTGATCTAACTCAATTCGACCTTGCCGTACTATCCCCATATCTCGATTCCCTTACTACCCAAAAATCTATCGCTCTCTGTCTTGAATATACTCAACAACGGAGCCTCCACAGCCCTCTGGGGTAGAGAATGCCAAGATTCACCACCCTCAGTGAAGAAATTTCTCCTCTCCTCAGTCCTAAATGACCGACCCCTTATCCTGAGTCTGTGACCCCTAGTTCTAGCCAGAGGAAACACCCTCCCAGCATCTACCCTGTCAAGCCCTGCAAGAATTTCATATTTATGTTTCAATGAGATCACCTCTCATTCTTCTAAACTCTAGGGAATATAGGCCTCGTCTCCTCAAAGGACAATCCTCCCATCCCAGGAATCAGTCTGGTAAACCTTCATGGCACTCCCTCTAAGGCAAGTATATCCTTGTCAGTTGGAAGCTCAGTTGGTAGCACCTTGGCCTCTGAGTCAGAAGGCTGTGGGTTCAAGTCCCACTCCAGGACTAGAGCACAAAAATCCAGGCTGACACTCCAATGCAGTGCTGAGGGAGTGGTGCACTGTCGGAGGTGCGGTCTTTCGAATGAGATATTAAACCGAGGCCCCGTCTGCTCTCTCAGGAGGACGTAAAGAACCCCATGGCACTATTTCGAAGAGGAGCAGGGGAGTTACCCCCGGTGTCCTGGCCAATATTTATCCCTCAACCAACGTTACTAAAACAGATTATCTGGTCATGATCGCATTGGTGTTTGTGGGAGCTTGCTGTGCGCAAATTGGCTGCCGCGTTTCCCACATTACGACAGTGACTACACTTCAAAAAGTATTTTTTTGGCTGTAAAGTGCTTTGGGACGTCCGGTGGTCGTGAGTGGCGCTATATAAATGCAAGTCTTTCTTTTCTTTTTCCTTCGGTAAGGAGACCAAGACTGTACACATTTCTCCAGGTATGGTCTCACCAAGGCTCTATATATTTGCAGGAATACTGAAGGATAAATACATTCATTTATTTATTGAGGTCACTCAGCTTTAACATTGCCTGGAGAACCATACAAGTTCACAGTGCAGCAAGAAGGAAGCTACTTGCTGATCCGAAACGCTTACATCTAGATTGGAGCCACCCATCGATTATCTATAGTTACGAGTGAGAGATTAACTTCTGCGACAGTTGGAGATAGGAAGCACTATAAATACCAGACACTCATTACCCTGGACCAATCAGTTAGCCATCAGAGCTGTCCGTTTGCCTAGTTTGAGGACCAGGGAATGAGCTAACCATCCAAAGAACCCATCTCCCCGTCAGTCTTGAGGCTCTTCATGACTCCTCACCTCAATCTCTCTCTTCAGAATGGCTTCTGAAATTTGGCTGCTCTTTAGCTCCAACTACAAGATGGCAACTAATATAATACAGCGTGAATATGAATACTTCAAACATTCCATTAATGCTTAGAACCTGGAGCTGAGCAATATTTGCAAGTTGCAATTTTTAAAAATTATTATAGGTGTGAGACAGAGGCTTGAAATGGATTATCTTTCTATTGTTGGATGGTTTGATGGATGTTGCAGTTTCCCCATTCTAAGTGAAGATATCACACGACATAAAACTAAGATTGTTACAGGACAAAAGGACTCGAAGGTGCATCAAGTGACAGCAAACATCAATTGGAAGACCTCGCAAAAGCCGTGGAAAATGTCACCATTGTACAATGGTGCCTCAGGCTGTGCAATAACAAAAAT
Source organism: Squalus acanthias (assembly GCA_030390025.1). Lineage (NCBI taxonomy): Eukaryota > Metazoa > Chordata > Chondrichthyes > Squaliformes > Squalidae > Squalus > Squalus acanthias. The sequence goes on from CM059425.1 coordinate 252,523,372, forward strand.
CAAATCTTCAAATCAACTTCAACGACACAAACAATCGCGTGTGACTTGTAGGTCGTCGGAGCTCCCGATGGGCCCAGTGGGTAAAGACACAGCCCAGTGCAACATAAATAAGGAGGCCTTAAGTTGGATCTCTGGTACTTGCATGTTGAGTTAGTTGCTTTCAGCTTGGGCAACGGGTTAAGGTTTCTATTCCTGGTCACATTCCAGGGAGTTCTTGTGGAACTAGGTCAGAGAGGCACAGAAGGAGGCCATTCAGCCCTTCGAGCCTGCTCCACCATTCAATATGATCATGGCTGATCCTCTCTCTCAGTACCATATTCCCGCTCTCTCCCCATACCCCTTGATGCCTTTTGTGTCTAGAAATCTATCTACCTCCTTCTTCCATATATTCAGTGAATTAGCCTCCGCAGCCTTCTGTGGTAGAAAATTCCACATTCTAACTACCTTCTGTGGAATTCTTAACTTTCCCCTTTTAATTCTTTAGTGTGTGCCCTCTCATTACCATCTCACTATTTACCCAATCGTGCCCTCCACAATCTTTGGCAAACTCTTATCTGGTCACCCCTTTGACCTTCCCAGCTCACTAAATAAGGCCCTAACATCTCGATCCCCTCTTCTGATTGTAACCCTGGAGGGAATTGTAGCGGAGAGCTTGATTCTGCTCTCACTTGAGGATAGGCACGTGAGGGAAATAAACTTGCAGGGCTACGGGGATAGAGTGGGGGCAATGGGACTGACTCGATTGCTCTGCTGAGAGCCAGCATGGACTCGATGGGCCGAATGGCCTCCTTCTGTGCCTCTATGACTCTATGACCCAGTGCCACAAGAACTCCCTGGAATGTGACCAGGAATAGAAACCTTAACTCCTGCTCCTATTTTTCCATGTTTTTAATTCTCTGTCATAAACTGCTGTTGAAGCAGAGACCTTTAAAAAAGGTAGACGTTCTTTTTGAAAAAGAGGAATATTAAAGGGTACAGGGCACGTGCTAGATTGAACGGCTCACGTGGAGAAAAATACCAGCATGGACTTGATGGGCCAAATGGCCTGTTTCTGTACCGTATCATATGCTTTTATGGGCGAATAGCCTCCTGATGTACACTGCCGAGGCTCACCCATGAAGAATGGACGCTCAGGCCAGGTACAGGCTGCACCTTACCCCAGCAAGGAGTCAAATCATTTGGGAAGGAGAGAAGGTAAAGATATAGAAACATAGAAGATAGGAGCAGGAGTAGGCCATTCAGCCCCTCGAGCCTGCTCCGCCATTCGATGAGATCATGGCTGATCATCCAAACTCAGTACCCTGTCCCTGCTTTCTCCCCATATCCCTTGATACCTTTAGCTTTAAGAAATATATCTAACTCATTCTTGAATATATAAACAAAAGGTATCCTGAATCTCTACATCATTGAACATGTTCCCAAAACACTGATATGCATAACTCCCCTATTGAACACTTAAAAAAAAAATGCTGCTTTCAAGTTCAGCATTACAGTTTGCCTCGTCAAAAATCACCAGTACCACTATTGAAGTGTTCATCCATGCAGTGCTCTATCAGAGGGCTGGAAAGGGAGGAGTAGGGTTACAACATGATGATACCCAGGCCACATTGCATTAGGAAATCAGCTGACAAAACAAGGTTTCTCCAGGAAAATAAATAGTTTGTTTTATTTATGAATAACATTCCTATATCGGGTAAGATTGCACACAGGCTGGAATGTGGCACAAGGGAATAACAGAGTGGCAGAGGCGGGGTGGGGTGGGGGATGTGGTCTCCCCTCCCCTCTTTGTCCTAATGTCTCCTGTTTCGGCTCGGTGCTAATTTTCTTTCCGATTACACTCCTGTGAAGCGCCCTGGGACGTTTGACTACGTTAAAGGCGCTATATAAATGCAAGTTGCTGCGGTAAAGAACTGCTCTGGTTCCTACGTATAGTAACACTGCAAATGCAACATGTTTACATTGCTACTGCACGCACACCCACACACAGACATCAGACCATTTCATCCTCAACTAATGCGTTCAAGACACATCAAACAATTGAGAGCAAGGCTTCACTAATTTATCATTTAAACCACGAGAGGGTTTACATCCTTGATTCACATGAAACAAAGTGCAATTGTGTCGTGTGACTCCTTGCCTGCCCATTTATCCTCCGCCCCCCGCCCCCCCCCCACTTCCTCCTCTCCTGAAGGCACAGCATTTCTGGCTGGGGTGCCATCCTCCAAGAGCGACTCACCTGCTGGGACTTTCCCCATGGGCCTTTATTCACACGCGAGCATTACCAAGATATTTGACGACAATTGGCATTGAAGTAGGGGCCGATTCTGTCCTCACCCGAAATCCACGTACGCTCACATCTGGCAGAGGTTGCTTAACTTGACTGCCGCCACATCCACCACCTTAAAACGTTCACTCCACTCCACCAGAGGAAGGAGCTTCTCCGTATCTACCCAACCAAATCCTTTTAACATTGTAAACACCTCGATCAAATGGCCCCTCGAATCTTCTATACTCAAGGGAATACAAGCCAGGTTTATGCAACCTGTCCTCATAATTTAACCCTCTGAGCCCCACGGACATCAGCATTTACAGCTTTGATATTATTTGATGCTTGAAAAACAAATTGATAGAAATTATCTCTAAACATAGTTGCTAAGATACTCAGACCAGAATGTTATTATCGCTAATAGCCCTGAATACTGATAGCAATCTAGGACACTTAAATAATAAATTACAAATTCAATACCAAATTGGAGGGTATAGTTAATACTGAGGAAGAATATAGAGAAGTGTGAGGTGGCATATTTTAGGAGGAATAAGGAGGCCAAGTACATGTTGAAAAATAGGAGTCTAAATTGAGTTTTTTTAAATTCATTCACAGATGTGGGCATTGCAGGCAAGGCCATCCCTCATTGCCCTTGACAACTATACAGCTTGGCCATTTCAGAGGGCAGTTAAGAGTTAACCATTGGAGTTACTTATAGCCAGACCAGGTAAGGATAGCAGATCTCTTTCCATTAGTGATGGGTTTTGTACAACAATCCAGTAGTTTCATGACTTATTTAATTAATTGAATTTAAATTCCCCAGCTGCTGTGGTGGGATTTGAACTCTTGTCTCTCAGATCATTAGTCCAGGCCTCCACATTACTAATCCAGTAACATAACCACTATGCTATCGTACCCCATAGAGGAGCAAAGGGATCTCGGTGTACACATTCACAAATCATCAAAAAGTAGCAATGCAGGTAAACAAGGCCATAAAAATGCAAACAAAGCACTGGGTTCATTTCTGGAGGAATGGAATTCAAAAGCAGAGACATTGGGCTGGATTTTGTTTGAGGTCGTGTTAGCCACATTTCGTGTCCCCCCCCCCGACTCCAGATTAATGTGGATGAATGATGCAATTTTCACTTAATTGGGTAATTGAGTTCCAGCATGTGGGAACCCATGAACCAATTAGTGGTTTCAGTCTGAAAGTCGCCTCTGATGATGTCATCATTGCAGGTCAGAGACTGCCTGCCTGGCTTTTGCTGTGAGTGGACCTGGATGCAAAATGAGCAGCAGCAGCAGGAGAGAGAGAGAGAGAGAATTTTTTTTCCATCCAGGGCCTCTCACAGCAAGGCCAGGCAGTCTCTGAAGACAATGCAGCAGCATCAGAAGCGACTTTCAGACCTAATACTACTACCTTCATCACAATACTACTACCCTTCATCACATCTCCGTTGTAATAGTGGACCTGCAGCTGATAGTCAGCTATCCACTTGTGCTCCCGACAGGTTTCACTGGAGTGTTTCACATCAGGCGTACTTCACGTCGGAAAAGGGTTAAACTAGCTAAAACATTTCAAAATGGCATTACAGAGCCAATTTAGGCTTTAATGGCCTCTCCCGCCTCTTGGAGGCGGGACGGAGTCGGGAACTCCACGACCGATTTTGTCAAAATTGCGTGAAGGCGGGATGGAGTCGGGACCCCCGACTCCGCAACTTTAACCCCCCACACGCCTCCAAACCCGACTCCACGGGTCATTGAAAATCCAGCCCATTATGTTAAACTTGTACAGAACCTTGGTTAGACCACACTTGGAGCACTGTGCACAGGTCTGGTCTCCATATGATAAAGAAAAGATACAGAGCCACTGGTTAAGGTGTAAAAAAGATTTACACGGATGATATTAGAACTAAGAAATTATAACCACCAGCAAAGGCTGAACAGGCTGGGGGTCTTTACTTTAGAAAAGAGAAAGCTGAGGGGTGACCTGATAGAGGTCTTTAAATTTATGAAGAGGTTTGATAAGGTAGACAGAGAAAATGAAAGAAAGAAAGACTTGCATTTTTATAGCGCCTTTCACGACCAGCGGACATCTCAAAGCGCTTTACAGCCAATGAAGTACTTTAGAAGTGGAGTCACTGTTGTAATGTGGGAAACGTTACATAAATTTATGAAGAGGTTTGATGAGGTAGACGCAGAGAAAGTGTTTCCACTTGGAGTTCAAAACTAGAGGTCATAATCCAATAAGAAATTCAGAAGAATTTTCTTTATCCACAGATAAAGAACGTGGAACTTGCTCCCACAGGGAGTAGTTGAGGTGAATAGCATAGATGCCCTTAAGAGGAAAGAAAGAAAGACTTGCATTTACATAGTGCCTTTCATGGCATCCCAAAACACTTTACAGCCAATTAAGTACTTTGAGTGTTGTCACTGTTGTAATGTAGGAAACGTGGCAGCCAATTTGCGCACAGCAAGATCCCACAAATAGCAATGTGATGATAACCAGGTAATCTGTTTCCGTGATGTTGGTTGAGGAATAAATATTGGCCAGAAGACCGGGGAGAACTCCCCTGCTCTTCTTCGAAATAGTGTCAGGGGATCTTTATGTCCACCTGAGCGAGCAGACGGGGCCTTGGTTTAACGTCTCAGCCCTAAGTCGGCACCTCCGACACTGCAGCACTCCCTCAGTACTGCACTGGGGAGTGTCAGCCTAGATTTGTGTGCTCAAGTCTCTGGAGTGGGGCTTGAACCCACAACCTTCGGACTCAGGCGAGAGTGCTACCCACTAAAGCCACGGCGGTCACGAGATAAGTCTAGCTGAAGCTAGGAGAAGTACATGAGGGGAAAGGAATAGAAGGTTGTGCTGGTAAAGGTTAGGGTGGGAGGAGGCTTGCGTGGAGCATAAACACCGGCATAGACCAGTTGGGCCGAATGGCCTGTTTCTGCGCTGCAAGTTCTATCTGTGCTGACAGATGAAGGTACAAATCTCTGTTTCTCTTTGCTGCCATCATCCATCAACTCTCCGGCCACAGGAACAGAGTATGGAGTCAATGCGAGTGGACAATGGATCTGAAATTCAGTGGGGGTTCATAGTATACAGCGCAGAAGGAGGCCATGCGACCCATCGTGCCTGTGCCGGCTCTTTGGTAGAGCAATGCAATTAGTCCCACTCCCCCCTGCTCTTTTCCCATAGCCCTGTCACCTTTTTCCTCTTTATCCAATTCCCTTTCGAATGTTACTGTCGAATCCGCTTCCTCCACCCTTTCAGGCAGCGCATTCAAGATCGCAGCAACACGCTGCGTTAAAAAATGTTTCCTCATGTCACAGCCAATCAGTTTAAATCTGTGTCCTCTGGTTACCAACCCTTCTGCCACTACAACAACAACAACAACAACAACAACCTGCATTTATATAGCGCCTTTAACGTAGTAAGACGTCCCAGGGCGCTTCACAGGAGCGTTACCAAACAAAATTTGACACCAAGCCATATAAGGAGATATTATGTCAGATGACCAAAGGAGCGTCTGAAAGGAGGAAATAGAGGGAGAGAGGCGGAGAGGTTTAGGGAGAGAATTCCAGAGTTTAGGGACTAGGCAGCTGAAGGCACGGCCGCCAATGGTGGAGCGATTATAATCAGGGATGCATAAGTGCCCAGAATTTGACAAAGCGCAGAGATCAGAGGGCTGTGGGGGCTGGAGGAGATTACAGAGATAGGGAGGGGCAGGGCCATGGAGGGATTTGAAAACAAGGATGAGTATTTTAAAATGGAGGCATTGCTCAACTGGGAGCCAATGTAGGTCAGCGAGCACAGGGGGTGAGGGGCGAATGGGACTTGGTGCGGGTTAGGATACACTGGAAACAGTTTGTCCTTATTTACTCTAGCAAAACCAGTCATGATTTTGAATACCTCTATCAAATATCCCTTTAACCTGCTCTGCTCTACTCTTAAAAAAAGAGAATAATTCTAGCTTCTCCGGTCTCTCCACATAACTGAAGTCCCTCATCTCCTGGTACTGTGCTAGTAAATCTCCTCTGCACCCTCTCCAAGGCCTTGACGTCCTTTCTAAAGTGCGGTGCCCAGAATTGAACACAAGATTCCAGCTGAGGCCTAACCCGTGATTTATAAAGTTCCACAGTAATACTGGCAGAATTCCGTGGGAAATCCAGCAGGGATCCTGCGGAGCCCGGATTACACTGGGCCTCTGCCGGTCTTCCGTTGGAGTGTCGGTGGCAGACCAGGGGGAAATTTCACGGGCCAGCTTGGTTCAGCTGGTGGCATTCGTGCTTGCGAGTCAGTAGGGTGTGGGCTCAAACTTCAAGCGCATAATCTAGACGGCACTGATGAGACAGATATTAAAGCAAAGCTCCTTCTGCCTATTTCAGGTGGAAGATCACGGACAGAAGAGCAGAGAGAGTTCTCACAATGTCCTGGGAAACATTTCTCCCTCAAATCAACATCACCAAAAAACTGGTCATTCATCTTATCTGCCACTTGTAGGGCCATGCTGGGTGAAAATTGGTTTACCTACACAACAACAGTGTAGGTAAACTGCACTTCAAAGTAATTACTGGATGGAAAGCACTTTAGAACATCCTGACATTACGAGAACTCTTTTTTTTTCTATGTGGGATCTTGCTGTGTTGAGAAAGGCTGCTGTAGAACAATCACAGCAATCCATTTTACAAAAATCATAGAATCCTACAGCAGAGAAGGAGGTCAGTCGGCCCACTGTGCCTGTGCTTCCCCTGTAGCCCTGCAAACTTTTCCTTTTCAAGTATTTATCCAATTCCCTTTTGAAGCACTTTCTGAAAGACTAATAAGAGGCTACAAAAAAAAAGCAAGTCTTTGGTTTGAAGGGGTAGAGCGCGATGTACCGAAGCCGAGGACTTTAGGAAGATTATTTTCCAAATGTGGGGTGGGGGGGTGGGATGAAGGTCCATTAGTGAGGGAGCGCCAACTGGGAAATGGTGCCGATGAAGATTGCAGAGTTGGGATAGGGCGAGACCCTGAATAGGTTTGTGAATAAACTAATGAGGATTTCGAAATCAGTGGCCTGAAGGACAGGAAGCCAGTGAAGATCGACAAGGACCTGATGTGTGTGTGTGTTGGGGGCTGGGGGAGAATTCTTGAAGATTTGAGAGTTTCTTTTATTGGAAATAAAACAAAGTTTATTAAATATTTCACTTTAGATTCTTTGAAAAGAGATTTGCATTTGTATAGCGCTTTATCACTTTTCTCAGTAATGTCTTGAGGCACTTCGAAAACCATCGAGTTACTTTCGGAGTGCAGGGACTTATTAATGCAAACACGTCAGCCATTTTGTACATTGTAAATCCCGCAGAGAGCACGGAGATGAATAACCAGTTAATCTTTTTTTTTTGGTGTTGATTGAGGGATGAATGTTGGCCAGGACACCAGGAGAATGCCCCGATCTTCAAATAATGCCACTGGATCTTTAAAGCCCACTCGCACAGGCAGATGGGGCCCCCTGTGTAACCTCTCATCCAAAAAAAAAGCACCTCTGACAATGTGGCACCCTCATTACTGCATTGGAGAGTCGGCCTAGATTGCGTGCTCAAAGCCTGGAGCATATTTCAGCGCGAGAGAGCGCCTTCCTTTAAGAGGATGAGAGTGAGCAACATTCATTTCAGAAAAGAATGTCAAATGGAAGAGAATCAGATGATTATTTAATAAGTTAGCGGAGAGATACCACATCAGGATCCTTGGATTTCAGGTGACGTGCCATAGAGACTACAGCACGCTTTAAAGATATACGCTCATTCAAGTCAAACATTATTTTAAATTCAGTCCAATCTATGCTGGATGCTGCAGTGGGCTCCTTAAAGTACAAATGCAGACAAGTTCTACGGCTGGTGAATAAGACTGGATCCATGAAGGAGCGAGAACAGGAGACAGCAAGATGGTCTCATGAAAATAATCGGATTGATCAATTAGAGCCAGTAGAAAGGTCAAAATGAGTGCGGTTATGAGCAAAATGGCACATCAGAATTGTGCATTTTAGGATCCTTTCTTGAAAAGGAGAAAAACCTCGGATTTTTCACACTCCCTCCAATTTGTTCACCACTTAATTGTTTGATAAACCCACTAGAACCATAGAATCTTACAGTGCAGGAGGCGGCCCTTCGGCCCATCGCGCCTGTGTCTTTGAGAGCGCTATCGATTGGTCCCGCTCCCCTGCTCTTTTCCCCATAACCCTGCAAATTTTTCCTTTAAAGTATTTTATCTATTCCCCTTTTGAAAGTTATTATTGAATTGGGTTCCACCACCCTTTCAGGCAACGCATTCCAGATCACAGCAACTCGCTGCGTTAAAAATATTCTCAACTCCCCCTGGTTCTTTTGCCAGGGGTTACCCTAATAAGACCAAAATAGTTTATTAATCAATCTTTGAACTGCTTTCATCAGAAAATATTAATACCGGTTGAGTACTAAAACATGAAATATTATTAATAAACCATAAAGAGATCAAGACATAATACTGATCAGATTTTGAAACTCTCAAACTTATTTAATTGATCTTGTTCTTACAATAGTCTGTACTTTCGACGTCTAACCATTTCTTAACCGAGTCAAGACCAAATATCTTCAGGTGAAGCAGAGTTGGTGGGGGGTTGGGGGAGATAATTGGACCAGGGCATGCAGACATCCTTCAATCCCCGCTTGATTGGCTGCCGCGAGCACTGCATTAAGGCAGTGATTCAAAAGTATTTCATTGGCTATTAAGCACTTTGGAACATCCTGAGGTCGTGAAAGGTGCTGTACAAATGCAAGTTATTTCTTTCAATAATCTGGGGGAATCTCTACTTGGTATGTGCAGCCTGCAGGTGCAAAAAGTACAACTAGGTGCTGCAAATCAGTGTGTGTCTGTGTAACAGATCAATACATCATTCACGCTGCATCATCTATTTGCGAGCTGGTATTTGTTCAAAAGAGCCGATACATTAATTTTGCTCGCTCTCTTACTGTTGTGTTTCCAGCGTCGCTCTCTGAACACGGTAAGAATGGGCTTGTGCCGGCTCACCCACACCGACAGCACAAAGTTTTCCGATGGGGAGTGGGGGGGCAGGTGGTGCCCCCTCCTCAGTTTTAAAATAGGCTACAGGCAGGGTAATAAGTGTGGTAACACAATACAGCTTCCTATGACTCGAACTTTATTGCATCACTTCCTGTGATTAGTCCAGGATAAATACTGGACTGATCAGTTGGATCCTGGAGAGGCATAGAGTAAGACCTCTTTTGTATGTAGCACCTTTTTAGTTGATTAAAGCTTACTTTAAGTTCACCACGCGTAAGGCTCATTCTTACGACAATTTAATCAACTTTGAAAAACTTCGCACTCAAACTTTTTGGACGAACTCGGAACTAAGGATCCAGGGAATCACCCATCATGGAAAACATCCTTAAACCATCGCGTCTTGACTTGGACCCAAACACCCCAGCAGCCGGTAAGGTGTGGAAACACTGGTATCGCACGTTTGACAATTTTCTTGAATATTGCAAGGCTGATGATGACTCAAAGTTGCGGCTACTCATCAACTGTGTCACCCCGAATGTATTTCAGTATGTGGAGGAATGGGGCAGTTACGAGGAGGCAATTCGGACGCTTAAGAGACTATATACTAAGACACCGAATGAGGTCTATGCCAGACATCTACTAGCTACAGCCCAACAAGGGCCGGAGGAATCCATTGATAAATTCCTCCAAGAGCTTCGCAGACTTAGTATGGACTGTAACTTTCAGGCGGCCTCAGCTGAGCTGTACCGTGAAGAAATGATCCGTGATGCTTTCATCTGCGGGCTTGCCTCCCCATTTATACGCCAGCGTCTACTGGAAAGTAAGACACTTGAGCTTCAGAGAGCTTATGACATGGCTTGCTCTCTAGATCTGGCAAAAAGAAATACAGACCTTTATACAGTGCCCAGACCTCGGTCTACTGCCTTAACTACAGTCAGGCAATTTAAGAGGCCACAGGTGAACTCTATTAGGGAGGTCTTTATCCCTGACGATCAATCTGATGACTTCACTGATGAAGAGGATGATGACCCCACTGTGGCAGCCTCTTGGCAATCTAAGAAATGCTTCTTTTGTGGTGATGAGTTTCACCCTCGGAAATTCTGCCCTGCTCGCAATGCGTTTTGCAGTCATTGCAACAAAAAGGGTCATTTTGCAAAGGTTTGCCTATCAAGAGCCTCTACGAGGGCTTATCAAGCTAAGTCCTACCGAACTGCCCCGGTAAGGGCCTATCAAGATGTTCCGGCTAAAATCTATCGTGCTTCCTCTTGGGTTTCCTCTCAAAGAAACACACCTAGAGTTTCAGCCACTCTTTGTGCAACAACATCAATTACAGCTGCTTGTCCTCAGAACCTATTCCATGCAGCTACAAAAGCATCAATTAATGGACATACTTTAGATGCCTTAATTGACTCAGGTAGCACTGATAGTTTCATTAGGGAACAGATTGTTGCAGAGTTAAAGCTACATGTTTTCCCATCGGACCAGGCAATTGCGATGGCTCAGTCATCACTTAATACCAGAATTTCTGGCTTTTGTATGGTTGAAATAACACTTAATGGTCACCGGTATCCCTCCACCCGGCTTTCGGTGCTCAAGGACTTATGTAGTGATCTTATCTTAGGGCTGGATTTTCAAAAGCAGCATAAGAAGCTCACCATTGAGTTCGGCGGATCCAAACCTGAACTCACTATTTCTAATATACTACCTCGATTACCGTTCTGTGCATTGTCAGCAGCTTCACTGGATGAACCCTCACTGTTTACCAGTATCCCTCCTCGATGCAAACCGATTATAACAAAGTCACGACGTTTCAGTCAGGAAGACCAGTCTTTTATTGCGGCTGAGATTTCTCGGCTTTTAGCAGAGGATATCATCGAGCCTTGTTCGTCGCCATGGCGCACCCAGGTCGTTATTGTTAAGAACCCTCTACAACCTCACAAGAAACGGCTGTGCATTGACTATTCACAGACCATCAATCAATATACGGACTTGGATGCATACCCATTGCCGCGCATCGATGATATGGTTAATAAACTGGCTGAGTACACGGTGTTCTCAACATATGATCTGAAAAGTGCCTATCATCAGGTACCCTTGAAGGTCTCAGACAAGCAGTATACGGCCTTTGAAGCCAATGGACGGCTGTATCAATTTCGTCGCCTCCCCTTTGGGGTCACTAATGGAGTGGCTGTCTTCCAGCGAGCAATGGATGACCTGGTCAAACAGGAAGACTTAAAGGATACGTTTCCTTATCTGGACAATATTACTGTCGCAGGTCGCAATCAGCGGGAACATGACGCCAATCTCCAACGATTTTGGGATGCACTCCAGCACCGTAATTTGACATTAAATGCGGCTAAATCCATTGAGTCACAACCAACCATCAACATCCTTGGCTATTGTGTGGGCAATGGCATCATTAAACCTGACCCTGAAAGGCTTCGCCCACTCCAAGAACTCCCGCCACCTAAGAATCCGGCCTCCTTGCGCCGGGCCCTCGGCCTGTTTGCATACTATGCTAAATGGATTCCTAACTTCTCGGACCAAATCCAACCTCTACTGAAGGCCAGCACATTCCCACTAGACACAGCGGCTGTTGCAGCCTTTAACCTCCTGAAAAAACAGTTGGAGAAAGCGGCTCTTCACTCCATCGATGAGAGTCTTCCTTTTGTTGTTGAGTGTGATGCCTCGGAGGTGGCGATCTCGGCCACTCTGAATCAGGAAGGTCGTCCGGTGGCATTTTTGTCCAGGACTTTTCAAGGGGCTGAGCTACATTATCCTCCAGTCGAGAAAGAAGCTACAGCCATCATAGAGGCAGTACGGAAGTGGAGTCATCTCCTAGCTCACCAGCACTTTACCTTAATCACGGACCAGCGATCGGTCGCCTTCATGCTCGATAATCGAAAACGGACCAAAATTAAAAATAATAAAATCCAGTATTGGCGGCTGGAATTGGCCTCTTTTGGTTACACCATCCACTATCGACCTGGCAAGGAGAATGTGGCTCTGGATACCCTCACACGAGCATTCTGCTCCGCCATGGCACCCTCTACGCTCGTAGACATCCATGATGGGTTGTGTCATCCGGGCGTTACTCGCATGCTACACTTAGTGCGGTCCCGAAATCTCCCATTCTCTACCGGGGATGTAAAGAAGATGTGCTCGGACTGCAGAGTCTGTGCGGAATTGAAACCTCGGTTTTTCCGCCCCTCGGGTGGTATACTCATACATGCGACCCAGCCAATGCAACGGCTTAGCATCGATTTTAAGGGGCCGTTGCCCTCTTCAACTCACAACACTTATCTATTGACCATGGTCGATGAGTTTTTCCGTTTGCCTTTCCCTGCCCCAATATGCTGACGACCACGGTTATCAGCTGCCTTGAGCAGGTATTTGCTTTCTGTGGCATGGCATCCTATGTTCATTCGGATCGGGGCCCTTCTTTTATGTCAGGAGAACTCAAGGCCTATCTCTCGGAACGGGGTATTGCTGCCAGCAAAACGACGCCTTATCATCCGGTCAGGAATGGGCAAGTCGAGCGTTCTAACGCTATCATCTGGAATGCAGTACGTCTGGCTTTGAGATCTCGGGGCCTACCCAACCAGCAATGGGAAGCAGTACTTCCAGACGCATTACACTCCACACGGTCCCTCCTTTCGACCGCCACAAATACGACGCCTCATGAACGGTTCTTCCGATTTCAGCGTCGCTCATCCTATGGGATATCTCTCCCGTCGTGGCTGACTGCACCGGGACCAGTGCTACTCCGAAGATATGTCTGGGCGTCTAAGAATGACCCCCTGGTAGATGAGGTTGAGCTCACTGACGTCAACCCTACCTACGCCTATATTCGGTATCCTGACGGTCGGGAATCTACCGTGTCATTGCGGGATCTGGCTCCCTGCCCGCCGAAACATAGAGGGACACCAGGGGATGATATTGTACCAGGCACATCTCTGGGCTCGCCAGGTGCCTCTCATCACGATCTGGATCTGACGCCGGCTGGTACCTCACTCCAGCGTGCCGACCTGGGGCAGACTGACTATGAGCCCGTCGGGGCTCGCACGCGCAGCCACGATCCACCCTGTACCGTACGCTCGGAAACGGATCTGCCACAGCCCTGCCCGACGCCCGTTCGGGCACCAGTACACAGTCAGGATCGTCCTGACCCCTCACAGAGCGGGCTGGATCACTCAGACTCTGGTCCACGGCCCGCGGCGGGTAAACGGGCTAGGGGCCCTCTACCGCTACGAGAACCCAAACGGGTGCGGCTCTCCCTCGTCCAGTGGCTACGAAATGGAGGGAGCATCCCGGCCTCCTAATCTTTTGGGGGTGGGGGGGGGAGAATGTGGTAACACAATACAGCTTCCTGTGACTCGAACTTTATTGCATCACTTCCTGTGATTAGTCCAGGATAAATACTGGACTGATCAGTTGGATCCTGGAGAGGCATAGAGTAAGACCTCTTTTGTATGTAGCACCTTTTTAGTTGATTAAAGCTTACTTTAAGTTCACCATGCGTAAGGCTCATTCTTACGACAATAAGACCATAACCCCAGCCCCTATTTTTTCCAGATGGCAGCTGTTGATCATTCTGCTATACCCATTTACACCTCTTCTAGACCCGGCTTTTGTTTCTTTACTTGTCCCATTACCATCTCGTTTTGCTTTGTACAATCATACCTTTTGTCATTTAATCTCTCCTGCCTTCCACCCCCATCACAGACCTTCCCTTTTTTGTTCTTTCTTCCCCTCCCCCCTTTCTCTGCCCTTGCTTAAAATCTGTTACATTGTGAAGGAATAAGCCATGTAACCTATTCAGAAAAATACACTGGCCCAGAAATTCGCCCCTCCGGCTTGCCACGGGGGTAAGGATCGCGCGCGCACTTACCTACCGCTCCTGCCATTGACCTCTGGGCCCACGGGGACTTCAGCTCCTGGGCCTGCTGCAACTGCCGGCGCGCAGTGCTTGTGTATCCCAGGGGCGTAGTTAGTGCAATGCGTCCCCTGTGATCACGAGGGGCCATGGAGAGCCAATGGCAGCAGACCATCTTTCATTCATAGATTTGACAAGACCTGTCAAATCTATGAATTGAAATCAGCCCCAAAACAACACCTAAACTTCAAATAATTTTTTTTTTAAAAATCACATTTTTAAAATAACTATAAGTTAAATAAATTAACTACTTTAAACAAAAATTTAAATTTTTGAAAAAATTAAGATACTTTTTAACAGTGCTAAAAATAAACTTACCTTTCTTTAAGGTATCTAAAAAAGATAAACCTGTTGAAAAAAATTTTAAATTGTAATTAATTAACCACTTACCTTGTTGAAAACGGGTCCTGCGCCTCCTTTTTAAAAGCGCAGCTTCTTCAATACTTACCCTCCCGGAGAAACCTGAAAAAAAAAACCAAGTTTGCTGCGTGCGCGCAGCCTCTACCGCGCACGCGATTCACCTCTGAACCGCTCCCTTCACCAGACCTGGAAGTTCCGGTTTCCCGCGCATGCGCAGTGCATGCAGGAAACCGATACTTCAGGCGGCCTTACGGGTGAGTACACAGTGCGTACTCACCTGGCAAGTGCCGAATTTTTGGCCCACTATCTTATGAAAGAATTCTGGCCTTATTAAAACATGACAAGCTGAGTTTGGAAATTTAGAAACCTAACTATGAAATAGCTATGAAAGCATTCTGGCTATTGAGATAAGACAGTTGTTGACCCTGAATAAATAACCTTATTGAAACAGAAGGTGCATGGCTCCGACAGGCTGATCTTTTGGGGAAAAAAAACAATGGTTCACCCTGGATAAGGTAAAGAAGCACATAAGATAAGGAACATCTGCCCTCGTAAAGATGACAAAGTAAGGAACACCTGCTGTCACACCGTTTTTTATATGGTAAACTTAGAACACCTAGAGATGAGACATGATTCTGCAATGCTACCAGCTGAGGTGGCAGTAAGTGTTGCAGAGGTCGGCAGAAAAATGACTAGAGATAATTAGCTTGCATCAGCAGAAAACCTTAAAGGAAATACCACTGGAAAAAGGTATAAATATTGAACTCTCAAATGGGATAACAGACTCGCTTTAAATCGGGCAAAGTGATTCTCGGCTTCAGAGGCAGCTTTGTAGTCTCCAATTCTTAGTACCTCGGGGATCAACGGTATTTGATTTTGGTGGATATCCTGTAGAACACTTTAAGAACTGTAATATTGTAGCGAAGTTAAGATTTAAAAGTAAGATTCTTTGATAATAAGATCGTAAGTTTTCTCTTTTTGGAACTGTTAATGTTGCGATTGACTCACCGACTGTAAATTGCATGTCGGTTCTTTAATAAATCTATATATTTTTAGAATTGGCTCACATAAGACTTCTGTATCAAAAACTCGCAAACTCAATCTCTGTACACTCTTTGGTGGAGAGTTACAGAATTCTGGGGGAGTTTTCTGGACCCTCATAATATCCTGAACGTTATAGTCTAGCTAAACTTATTAAAAGTGCTATCTGGAGGACGGTAACATTCTCAGGTTGTTCCTTTCCTTTAGGGAGAGATAGCCCAGACCTTTAGACGCAATTAAGCTTCTTTAGGATACAGCTACCTCAAACTTTAGTTGAAAGTGAACGTCTGAGAAATACGCCTGATCCGGGGTAGCCCTAAAGGGGCTAGGGCTAGTAATTATCCCTTCAACATCTCTAAACTTTTTCCAATTCTGACGAAGGGTCATCAACCTGAAATGTTAACTCGGTTTCTCTCTCCACAGATGCTGCCTGACCTGCTGAGTATTTCCAGCATTTTCTGTTTATTATTTAATAAGAAAAGCAAACCAAGCACCAAGGTTCATTTCTAGTAGGATAGAATTGAAAAGCAGAGAAGTTATGCTACACTTGTAGAGAACCTTGGTTGGACCACATTTGGAGTACTGTGACCAGTTCTGGTCTCCATATTATATAAAAATGACAGAGACACTGGCAAAGGTGTAAAGGATGATACCAGATCTGAGAGGTCATACCAATCAGGAAAGATTGAGAAGGCTGGGGTTCTTTTCCCTAGAAGAGAAGACTGTGGGGTGACCTGATAGAGGTCTTTAAGATTATGAAAAGGTTTGATAGGATAGGGTAGACGTAGAGAAGATGTTTCCACTTCTGTGAAGACCAGAACTAGGGGCCATAAATATAAGATAGTCACCAATAAATCCAACAGGGAACTCAGTAGAAACATCTTTACTCAGGGAGTGGTGAAAATGTGGAACTCGTGGCCACGAGGAGAACTTGAGGCGAATAGCATAGATGAATTGAAGGGGAAGCTGGATAAATGCATGAGGGAGAAAGGAATAGAAGGATATGCTGATGGGGTTATGCTGAAGAAGTAGGCTCGTGTGGAGCATAACCACTGGCATAGACCAGTTGGGCTGAATGACCTGTTTCTGTGCTGGGCATTCTATGCAAGAGGAAGCTTCTTTTAAAAATTCATTCACGGGATGTGGACATCGCCGGCAAGGTCAGCATTTATTGCCCATCCCTAGGTGCCTTCGAGAAAGTGATGGTGAGCCACCTTCCTGAATACAACAGGATGGCATGCTGGGCCATTTCAGAGAGCAGTTAAGAGTCAACCACATTGCTGTGGTAAGGATGGGAGATTTTCTTCCTAAAAAGGACATTAGTGAACCAGATGGGTTTTTACAACCATCCAGTAATTTCATGGTCACCATAACTGATACTAACTTTTTATTCCAGATTTATTTATTATTTGAATTTTAAATTCCTCCAGCTTCCACAGTGGGATTTGAACTCACGTCCCCGGATCATTAGTCCAGGCTTCTGAATTACTAGTCCAGTAACATAACCACTATGCTACTGTGCCCCATTTGAGGGCAAAGGCCACCCCTCCAGTAAAAGTAGAGCTGGTTACCGACTGAGTCAATGAAGTCACCCAGGTTCCTCATAACTGGCTGGTAATGAGAACGTTCAAGATAAATGTGATCATCACTTTTCTTGCGGGCCCATCAGAGACAGTACGGACAGAGGTCGGGAACTCCTGCAACAGCTGTGCGGAACCATTTCAAACATTCTACACACCCGCTGTCTGTTTGCACGCATTCTTCCATTGGGCCAAAGCTGGATCTTGCGCTTTCCTTACTGGTGGAGTTAGCGGTGGATAAACTGCAAAGAGAGTCTCGGGCTTCCAGCCCATGGTACCACGCGAGCGAGAGAGAGCGAGAGCGAAAGAGAGAGCGAGAGATAGAGCGAGAGAAAGAGCGAGAGCGAGAGCGAAAGCGAGAGCGAGAGCGAGAGGGAGAGGGAGAGAAAGACCGAGAGAAAGACCGAGAGAGAGCGCGAGAGCGAAAGAGAGAGAGCGCGAAAGAGAGAGAGCGAGGGCGAAAGAGCGAGAGAGCGAGAGAAGGAGTGAGAGAAGGAGCGAGAGAAGGAGCGAGAGAAGGAGCGAGAGAAGGAGCGAGAGCAGGAGCGAGAGCGAGAAAGAGCGAGCGAAGGAGCGAGAGAAGGAGCGAGAAAGAGCGAGCGAAAGAGCGAGCGAGAGAGCGCGAGAGAGCGCGAGAGAGAGAGCGAGAGCGAGAGCGAGCGAGAGCGAGAAAGAGCGAGAGCGAGAAAGAGCGAGAGCGAGAGAAAGAGCGAGAGAAAGAGCGAGAGAAAGAGCGAGAGAAAGAGCGAGAGAAAGAGCGAGAGAAAGAGCGAGAGAAAGAGCGAGAGAAAGAGCGAGAGAGAGAAAGAGCGAGAGCGAGAGCGAGAGCGAGCGAGAGCGAGAGCGAGCGAGAGCGAGCGAGAGAGAGAGCGAGCGAGAGAGAGAGCGAGAGAGAGCGAGAGAGAGCGAGAGCGAGAGCGAGAGAGAGCGAGAGCGAGCGAGAGCGAGCGAGAGAGAGAGCGAGCGAGAGAGAGAGCGAGAGAGAGCGAGAGCGAGAGCGAGAGAGAGCGAGAGCGAGAGAGAGCGAGAGCGAGAAAGAGCGAGAGCGAGAGCGAGAGAGAGCGAGAGCGAGAGAGAGCGAGAGCGAGAAAGAGCGAGAGCGAGAAAGAGCGAGAGCGAGAAAGAGAAAGAGCGAGAGAAAGAGCGCGAGAAAGAGCGAGAGCGAGAAAGAGCGAGAGCGAGAAAGAGCGAGAGCGAGAAAGAGCGAGAGCGAGAAAGAGCGAGAGCGAGAGAGAGCGAGAGCGAGAGAGAGAGCGCGAGAGAAAGAGCGAGAGAAAGAGCGAGAGCGAGAAAGAGCGAGAGCGAGAAAGAGCGAGAGCGAGAGCGAGAGCGAGAGCGAGAGAGAGAGCGAGAGAGAGAGCGAGAGAGAGAGCGAGAGAAGGAGCGAGAGAAGGAGCGAGAGCAGGAGCGAGAGCAGGAGCGAGAGCAGGAGCGAGAGCAGGAGCGACAGAAGGAGCGAGAGCGAAAGGGCGAGAGCGAGAGAAAGAGCGAGAGCGGGAGAAAGAGCGAGGGCGAAACAGAAAGAGCGAGAGCGAAAAAGAGCGAAAGAGCGAGAGAGCGAAAGAGCGAGAGAGCGAGAGCGAGAGAGCGAGAGAGCGAGCGAGAGCGAGCGAGAGAGCGAGAGGGAGAACGAGAGAAAGAGCGAGAGAAAGAGCGAGAGAAAGAGCGAGAGAGAGAGCGAGAGCGAGCGAGAGCGAGAGCGAGCGAGAGCGAGCGAGAGCGAGAGCGAGCGAGAGCGAGCGAGAGCGAGAGCGAGCGAGAGAGAGAGCGAGAGAGAGCGAGAGAGAGCGAGAGCGAGAGAGAGCGAGAGCGAGCGAGAGCGAGCGAGAGAGAGAGCGAGCGAGAGAGAGAGCGAGAGAGAGCGAGAGCGAGAGCGAGAGAGAGCGAGAGCGAGAGCGAGAAAGAGCGAGAGCGAGAGCGAGAGAGAGCGAGAGCGAGAAAGAGCGAGAGCGAGAAAGAGCGAGAGAAAGAGCGCGAGAAAGAGAGAGAGCGAGAAAGAGCGAGAGCGAGAAAGAGCGAGAGCGAGAAAGAGCGAGAGCGAGAGAGAGAGCGCGAGAGAAAGAGCGAGAGAAAGAGCGAGAGCGAGAAAGAGCGAGAGCGAGAGCGAGAGCGAGAGCGAGAGCGAGAGCGAGAGCGAGAGCGAGAGAGAGAGAGAGAGCGAGAGAGAGAGCGAGAGAGAGAGCGAGAGAAGGAGCGAGAGCAGGAGCGAGAGCAGGAGCGAGAGCAGGAGCGAGAGCAGGAGCGAGAGCAGGAGCGACAGAAGGAGCGAGAGCGAAAGGGCGAGAGCGAGAGAAAGAGCGAGAGCGAGAGCGAGAGAAAGAGCGAGGGCGAAACAGAAAGAGCGAGAGCGAAAAAGAGCGAAAGAGCGAGAGAGCGAAAGAGCGAGAGAGCGAGAGCGAGAGAGCGAGAGAGCGAGCGAGAGAGCGAGCGAGAGAGCGAGCGAGAGAACGAGAGGGAGAACGAGAGAAAGAGCGAGAGAGAGAGCGAGAGCGAGAGCGCGAGCGCGAGAAAGAGCGCGAGAAAGAGCGCGAGAGAGAGCGCGAGAGAGAGCGCGAGAGAGAGCGCGAGAGAGAGCGCGAGAGAGAGCGCGAGAGAGAGCGCGAGAGAGAGCGCGAGAGCGCGCGAGAGAGAGCGCGAGAGAGAGCGCGAGCGAGAGAGAGCGCGAGCGAGAGAGAGCGCGAGCGAGAGAGAGCGCGAGCGAGAGCGCGAGAGAAAGCGCGAGAGAAAGAGCGAGAGAAAGAGCGAGAGAAAGAGCGAGAGAAAGAGCGAGAGAAAGAGCGAGAGAAAGAGCGAGAGAAAGAGCGAAAGAGCGAGAGAGCGAAAGAGCGAGAGAAAGAGCGAAAGAGAAAGGAGAGCGAGAGAGAGAGAGCGAGAGAGAGAGCGAGAAAGGGAGAGAGAGAGAGAAAGAGAGAAAGAGAGAGAGAGAGAAAAAGGAGAGAAAAAGAAGTGTTTCAGGCTCGACTGTATTTTTTAAATTTGTGATATTACCATAATAATATTTTGAATCAGTTTATACAGGGGTTAGTTCCCAAAGGCCATTCTTACAATGAGGCTGTCTGCCTGGTGCAATTTTCAGGTGGGGCCTGTAACTGGGGTCCTGAAACAAGCGTTCTAGGACCCCTTGCTTGGTACAAATGGGCAGAGCATGTGTCAAAGCACGTTCCATCCATTTGTACCAGGTGTTCAGTGACCTTAGGGGAAAAAAAACACACAGCCGAGGAAGATTACAATTTTTCTTTTTTGGGGCCAGCAGTATGAGTGCTCCTCCTGCCACCTCCTCCCCCCATAAAAAAAATCTCCAGCCCACTTAAGGCCCTTCTAAAAGATAATTTCCACACACCCCCCTCCCCAACACCCAAGGCCCAACCCAACAGTCGTGGAGCGGCCGATTTCCTGCCCTCTCTGATCCAGGGCGCTGTAGCTGGGCGCCCGCAGCTTCGCCAACAGCACGTTGATGAGGCTCTCTCCGGCGCCAATGGACGCTCCAACACGGGCCCATTTGGCCGGCTACTCGAAAATCGTCCCCTTCCCGCACTCGTACTGGCGAATTGCTCACTTAGTGCGCTATGGAAATGCAAGTCCTCCAGCTGGTCGCACACTCACCTCCGAGTCAGAAGGTTGTGGGTTCAAGTCCCACTACAGGAACTTGAGCACATAAAGCTAGGCTGGTACTCCAGTGTGGTGCTGAGGGAGTGCCGCACTGTCTGAGGTGCTGTCTTTCAGAGGAGACGTTAAACCGAGGCCCCGTCTGCCTCTCTCAGGTGGGTGTAAAAGATCCAATGGCACTATTTCGAAGAAGAGCAGGGGAGTTATCCCCGGTGTCCTGGGGCCAATATTTCTCCTCAACCAACATAACAAAAACAGATTATCTGGTCATTATCACGTTGCTGTTTGTGGGAGCTTGCTGTGTGCAGATTGGCTGCCGCATTTCCCACATTACAACAGTGACTCCACTTCAAAAAGTACTTCATTGGCTGTAAAGCAGCTTTGAGACATCCGGTGGTCGTGAAAGGCGCTATATAAATGCAAGTCTTTCTTTCTTTAAACGTGAAGGTTTAGTTGCAGATCCTCATTAGGAAATTGTCCTCGCTGGGTCACGGGTCACATTTGTAAGCAAATGTTAAACGCAAGTGTCAACAGTAAAATAAAAAGCTGCAGAAAGCATATTTCCTGGTGTAAATTTAAACTGCATGAGCTCCTCGTTAATTGGAGAGGGTAACAGACCCGCTTTGTTGGGGCACACAGATAAGGACAGCTGCTATCTAGTTATCCTTCTGCCAGATCTCTAGTACGGTGAGGTGCACTCTGACATACATCCCTATAGGATATGTCAAAGAGAATATGTTATGCGTAAAACTACAGGGAAGGCACAGAAGACAAGAGCTGGCACTGGATAATAACCACAGCACTTCTTCTATAGTCAGTACATCAGAGGAAGGGTGAAGAAGTTAGTGCAATGAAGGCTGACTGCTTGTGGTAGAAAGACTGTTGCCATGACAGCAGCCTGCAGAAGTAAAGTTTTCAAAAGCCAGTTATTACACATTGCAAAACGCCCATAAATAATAATAGGATATTTATTCACCAACACCCCCGCCACTAATTTCATATTGCTTAGTTTCCTTTTAAAACAGAAGAATCAGACTTGTCTTTTGATCTAGAAGCTCAAAGGGGTTCGTAGCAACGAGCTATTGATGAGAAATTGCTGAAAAGGTAGTCGACTATTCACAGACTTGTAAATTACTTACCCACTAAGTGTTTCTAGTGAATTCGTTTGAGCTCCACTTGAACATGCGGATATTCCTGTGGCCGGGCTGTGGCTTGTGCGTTTGTGAATTACATTATTGTGAAGTTGTCCGAGGAGCTGACTTCAAAAAGAATTGGATTGCTTAAAAGTACACTGAAAAAAAAAGAAAGCGATGGAGTTCTTCTGAACAACCCACGACATTGGAAACCGTAAAGAGACACAAGGGTAGAGATTACCACCGGCGCAAACCCACCATCAACAAACTTGTACCAAAGTGCGCTCTGCACTAATGGAACGCCAACATGAATTGGTTTAACACTCACATTCAAATAGCACAGGGAGGAATGTGGATATGAGCCTGTTAAGAACATAAGAAATAGGAGCAGGAGTAGGCCATTCGAGCCTGCTCCGACATTCAATACGATCATTGCTGATCTTCTACCTTATCTCCACTTTCCCGCCCGATCCCCATATCCCTTGATTCCCTTAATATCCAAAAGTCTATCGATCTCTGTCTTGAATATACTCAATGACTGAGCCTCCACAGCCCTCTGGGGTAGAGAATTCCAAAGATTCACCACCCTCTGAGTGAAGAAATTTCTCCTCATCTCAGTCCTAAATGGCCGACCCCTTATTCTGAGACTGGTTCTAGACTTCCCAGCCAGGGGAAACATCCTCCCTGCATCTACCCTGGTCAAGCCTTGTAAGAATTATGTATGTTTGAATGAGATCACCTCTCATCCTTCTAAACTCTAGAGAATATAGGCCTAGTCTACTCAATCTCTCAGTGGCAATCTACAGTGACTATACCAGAATTGCACCAATCATAATTTCCATCCTCCTGAACCAGGGGATTCCTCTTCGGGCATGACCCCGAATTTAGAACGGCCCAATGATGCCGATGTCAACTTGCACCCAAGTATCCTCCCAATCCCATTAGAATAGGCCCCAACTTGAAATGGGCATAAATCAGCATGAACAACCGTGGCCCAGGAAATCACGGAACCCACACCAGTATATTTCTTCTTTGAAGTTTTAAAATGCAAGTTTCCAAGCATTTCACCATCATTCACGCACATCACGTTTAGGAACCTGCAATGGGGGAAGCTTTTCAATATTTTGTGCAACTTATATACTCATGGCGGAAAAATAAATGAAGAGAAAGAAACAGAAAATAGTCGAGGATTTCTTTCTTTTTTTAAAAAAAAAATGCTCAAAAATGGCAATTAAAAGACCAGAAAAATGATTTGGTTTCCTGCGGCACCTGGAAATCTGCTCGCAATGTTGAGAGACTCCCCCGAGCAAACGCAGTCGGAGGCGTGGCTAGATTTCTGGGCGGTGATTCGTTCAGACGGAGGGTCCGATGGACAGTCATAAAAGAAAGAAAGAAAGATTGAGCTGGCTTGGACGTATTGTAGTTACGCCCCATAATCCCGAGATCTTTTCAAGACGTGGAATTGGTTTGCGGCCAGATTACGGGCATCTCCAGGCGCAAATGCGGAGGAAACTCCAGGGGTGTCTGTCTGAATTTTTCTCTTTCCAGGATTATCAGACGTACTATCACCTCATGATCACCCAACAGGTTCCTGCTTCTCCATTAAACACAGTTTGCAGGCATTTCAATCTGTTGACTCTCTCTCAGTAATTGGAGCATCTGTTGTCTCTTTTTTCTTCCCTCCCATTTAGTTATTTTGTAGCTCCAACCCCACGACAGGGCGTATCTTTCAGCTTTCTGTTCCGCAGAAAGCAGCGCCCATGAAATGTTAACTCCTCTTGTCTTTCTCCAGCTGTCGACAGACCTCCTGTGTATTTCCGGCATTTTTCATTTTTACACTGGGACGTAATTTGTGACCCCTACGGGTGCGTACGCGCAAGTTCCGGGTTTTGGCATGCAAAGCGCATGCGCTAAAACCCAGAACTTGCGATCTGTCAAGAATTCTCTTGACAGATGATCCACATCCCCGGGAGATGGGCCTCTGCGGGTGGAGAGTTGGAGCTATTTGCCCAACTTCCGCCCGCTGAATGCCCGTGAAATTCTTACGCCCGGTAAGGCCTGCTTTTACCAGCATAAGAGTTTTAGGGGGAAAAATTCGGTTGCTTTGCGCCTCCCATTAGCGCCCTAAGAGGGCGCTAACGGGGTGCAAAGCAACTAGCGCCCGGGCGCGGCGATGTTTGCGCCACTCGCGAAATTGACCAGACATTTTGTGGCGGTGCTAAACATTACCGCCACAATCTCCTGCGCCCGCAGATCGTGACGTCGGTCGAGTGTGCAACGCCCTGGTAGCGCCCCGGACCCCATATTGAGTGGCGCCCCCTGCCTTTCCGACTGCCGCTAGCAACGACAGGTAGAGAGGAACGTTTTGCAGTCGGGAAAGGACTGGGGGAGCGCTATTTAAAGGCGGCCGCTTCCTGCCCTTTTTTTGTAGGCGACATTTTTGCACCACGCATTCCGAGAGAGAGAGAGAGACTGACTTCTGGAGAGATTCAACGCTGCATGAAGGAGTTTTGGGTACTGAGCAGGTTCATTTTGATTTGACCTTCCTTGCATCGATTTAAAAGAGACGATGGGGGCTGCACTCTGAGCACTTTCCTGGGACTCTCCATTGTTCTTTCCAGCAGAATTGATGTACAGGTCTCTCCAGGCCGAGATTCAAGGCTGGAGAGCAAGATCGCCGATCCCCTTTAAA
This sequence comes from Squalus acanthias, assembly GCA_030390025.1. Taxonomy (NCBI): domain Eukaryota; kingdom Metazoa; phylum Chordata; class Chondrichthyes; order Squaliformes; family Squalidae; genus Squalus; species Squalus acanthias. Next base: position 252,548,025 of record CM059425.1, read on the forward strand.
GAGCTGGCCGGCGCCAGTGTGTCTGTGTTCCATTGCTGACTGACATCACGAGCTTCGCCAGCTCTCTAAGGTAGCGCCTCGCTCCTCAGCGTTAGCACCTTGAGGTGTGTAAAACCTGATTTAGTGCTCCAATCACCTCCAGGGGCGATAGAGCCAAGTTTGCAGTCGGAGGTGATAATTAGCGCCCGGCCGATAATTGCGCCCCAAACGGGGCGATACCAAATTTCATCCCCTTAAAAAAATAAAAATTAAATTACTCATTTATACATTAAAAACTGTCCAATAAGATAAGTTTATTTTAGCCCCGTTAAAACATATACTTTTTTTTCCAAAAAATGTTTAAAATATTTAATTAAATGGCATTTAATTAATTTTTAAAAAATTAACGTGTTCGTGAATTTTTTAAGTGATCCTCATTCATACTTATGGGAGTTCCACACGGAACTCCCAGAATTATGAATGGGGATCCCCTTCTTTTATTGGTTGGGCTGGCCCACGTGATCCTAGGGGCTTGCGAACCGCCTGCGCCCCTGGGGTACGTGGGCCTCTGCCCGCGTGTACCCGGAGAGGCCCAGGATCATGAGCCGCCGTATCTCCCAGGCCACCAGGTAAAGGCGTAGATTTTTTTTTTTTGGCAGGTCGGAGGCATCCGGCCGCGGGAAGCCTCCGATCGCAAATGTTGGGCCATTATTTATTGTAGCCTGCGAGTGTGATAAGGCAGCATGAAGTTATGGTTAACCTAGTAACTAGAGCCCAGAAAGCAAGAGTAAATTTTAATCACTCAAGTCCAGCAGCTCTGGAAAGACAGATCTTGGAGTGTAATGTATTTTCACGTGGTTTGGGCTTAATAAATCAAGCACATGGACGAGCAACTCATCGTGTCTCTGTCCTTCATTTGTTCTACCCACATTTAGTACAGAGAGGAACTGCTGTGAAACAGCTGAGGAGAGAGAGAGAGAAAGAAAGAAAAAAGAAAGAAGAAAGAAAGAAAGAGAGAGAGAAAGAGAGAAAGAGAGAGAGAAAAAGAGAGAGAAAGAGAGAAAGAGAGAGAGAAAAAGAGAGAGAGAGAGAGAGAAAAAGGAGAGAGAGAGAGAGAGAGAGAGAGAGAAAAGAGAGAGAGAAAAGGGTTTTATAAAAGCCTGAAACACTAAGAACAATCTCAAATCAGTCAAAGGCTCAATTGTGGTCTTTTAAATTTATATCAGAAGTGTTCACATTCTTGCTGCAGAGAAAGATGGCCCAGAAATTCCACAGGAATTCTCCTGATCCCTCGCTGAACTTTGGTGGGAGATCAGCGGAGCTCCCGGGGAAATAAGAACATAAGAGATAGGAGCAGGAGTAGGCCAATCGGCCCCTCGAGCCTGCTCCGCCATTCAATAAGATCATGTCTGATCTGATCCTAACCTCAAATCTAAAGAACACAAGAAGTAGGAGCAGGACCCGGCCACTCAGCCCCTGGGCCCGCTCCGCCACCCACAGGGCCCTGACCGATCCGAACTCAGCCTCATGTCCAATTTCCAGCCCGCTCCCCGTAACCCCTAATTCCCTTTACCTCTAGGAAACGGTCTATTTCTGTTTTTAATTTATTTAATGAAGTAGCTTCCACAGCTTCCTGGGGCAGCGAATTCCACAGACCTACTACCCTCTGAGTGAAGAAGTTTCTCCTCATCTCAGTTTTGAAAGAGCAGCCCCTTATTCTAAGATTATGTCCCCTAGTTCTAGTTTCACCCATCATTGGGAACATCCTCACCGCGTCCACCCGATCAAGCCCCTTCACAATCTTATATGTTTCAATAAGATCGCCTCTCATTCTTCTGAACTCCAATGAATAGAGTCCCAATCTACTCAACCTCTCCTCATATGTCCACCCCCTCATCCCTGGGATTAACCGAGTGAACCTTCTTTGTACTGCCTCGAGAGCAAGTATGTCTTTTCTTAAGTATGGACACCAAAACTGTATGCAGTATTCCAGGTGCGGTCTCACCAATACCTTATATAACTGCAGCAATACCTCCCTGTTTTTATAATCTATCCCCCTAGCAATAAAAGCCAACATTCCATTGGCCTTCTTGATCACCTGCTGCACCTGCATACTAACTTTTTGATTTTCTTGCACTAGGACCCCCAGATCCCTTTGTACTGCAGTACTCTCCAGTTCCTCGCCATTAAGATAATAACTTGCTCTCTGATTTTTCCTGCCAAAGTGCATAACCTCACATTTTCCAATATTGTATTGCATCTGCCAAATCTCCGCCCACTCACCCAGCCTGTCTATATCCCCTTGTAGGTTTTTTATGTCCTCCTCACTTTCTACTTTCCCTCCCATCTTTGGCACCAGTGGCTGAAGACGGTCAGTTCCGATGTTTCCCGACATTACAACAGTGACTGCACTCCAAAGAGCAATTCATTGGCTGCAAAGCGCTTTGGGACGTCCGGTGGTCGTGAAAGGGGCTTTATAAATCCAAGACTTTTTCTTTTCCTGGTGTTTCTGCTGGCCTCGCACCAAAGTTACGGGAAGAATCCTCATGGAATTTCGGGGCCCTTCAATCATGAACAAGGGGCGATGATTATAAAATAACTCAAGTGTTCCCAACCATTACTTTTGAAATTGATCTTCTAAATTGCGGTGACAAATAAAAAACACCATGAATGCACCATGTTTTATATTAGGATTTTCAAACACCGTTTCACTCACTGAATCAGATTGTTAAGTATTCCTACACAGCACCACTACAAGATTACTACAGTGATACTTCTTTTCATATCTCTCTCTTGAGATCCCTCATGAAGCTTACTTTCTCATGCTGAACTGACGCCGACTAAGCCTCTTTTACAAGTTATATAAACTTACAAAAACCTTGTGCTCCAGTGAACTGAAACTTGGTACTGCTAGGATATGAAAGCAGATTCTTCACTACATCTTTCCCCCTCATTATTTTTCAATCTTGAAACACTCGCTGATCCATGAACTGCACAATATTTCCAACCTATGAGGTCAAGGTGATAAGTCTGTCAAATCACAACAAATTTGCAATGGACAACTTTGGTATTTGGTTCACCAACAACAACTTGCATTTATATAGGACCTTTAACGTAGTAAAACGTCCCAGGGCGCTTCACGGGAGCGTTATCCGTCAAAAATTGACACCGAGCCACACAAGGTGACATTAGGACAGGGGACAAAAAGCTTGGTCAAAGAGCTAAGTTTTAAGGAGCGTCAAGAGAGGGAGAGAGAGAGAGAGAGAGAGAGAGAGAAAAAGAGAGAGAAATGCAGTGAGGTTTTGGGAGGGAATTCCAAAGCTTAGGGCCTAGGCAACTGAAGGCACGGCCACCAACAGTGGAGCAATGGAAACTGGGGATGCACAAGAGGCCAGAATTGGAGGAGCGCAGAGATCTTGGAAGGTTGTAGGACTGGAGGAGGCTACAGTGATAGGGAGGGGCAAGGCCTTGGGGGGGATTGTAACACAAGGATGAGAATTTTAAATTCAAGGCGTCGCTGGGCCAGGAGCCAATGTAAGTCAGCGAGCGCAGGGGTGATGGGTGAACAGGACTTGGTGCGAGTTAGGATACGGGCAGCAGGGTTTTGGGTGAGCTCGAGTTTACGTAGGGTGGAAGATGGGAGGCCGGCCAGGAGGAATAGTCGCACCTTTAACATTGTATAACCGTCCCAAGATGCTTCACAGAGTACATCAGTTTTAGCAATGATTTGGCCATGAAAAGGGGCTTCCTGTAGTCAGTTCATAGGGTAGTTTACAATTATAGATGCTCGGTCAAGACTGCAGTGGTCATAACCGTGCATTGGAGTGTGGTCATCGTATATGCATCAGCAATATTACTGTAGGGAAAGTGAAGATCCAACAAGTATACTGTTCTAAAGGAAGCCTAGATACCAGGCAGAGTAGGAGGTGCAGGCAGGTAGTGCAGGGGTCCCCTGTGGCCATCCCCCTCTCAAACAGATATACCGCTTTGGATACTGTTGGGGGGAATGACTTAGGGGAAGGCAGCAGCAGCCAACTTCCTGGCACCATGGGCGGCTCTGCTGCACAGGCTGGGAGGAAAAAGAGTGGAAGAGCTATAGTGATAGGGGACTCAATTGTAAGGGGAATAGATAGGCGTTTCTGCGGCCGCAACCGAGACTCCAGGATGGTGTGTTGCCTCCCTGGTGCAAGGGTCAAGGACGTCTCGGAGCGGCTACAGAACATTTTGGAGGGGGAGGGCGAACAGCCAGCTGTCGTGGTGCACATAGGCACCAACGATATAGGTAAAAAAGGGGAGGAGGTCCTAAAAGCAGAATATAGGGAGTTAGGAGGTAAATTAAAAAATAGGACCTCACAGGTAGTAATCTCAGGATTGCTACCAGTGCCACGTGCTAGTCAGGGTAGAAATAGGAGGATATTTCAAAAGAATACGTGGCTAGAGGAATGGTGCAAGGGGGAGGGATTCAAATTCCTGGGACATTGGAACCGGTTCTGGGGGAGGTGGGACCAGTACAAACCGGACGGTCTGCACCTAGGCAGGGCCGGGACCGCTGTCCTAGGGGGGAGTGTTTGCTAGTGCTGTTGGGGAGGATTTAAACTAATGTGGCAGGGGGTTGGGAACCTGAGCAGGGAGACAGAGGAAAGCATGTCAGGAAGGCACAGAAGGTATGGAGTAAAAGGTAAAGTGTTAAATAATCAAAAGTAGGAAGTAAGTGTCGCAAAACACATTTGAAAGTTCTTTATCTGAATGCACATAGCATTCGTAACAAAATTGACGAGTTAACGGCACAAATAACTATGTATGGGTATGATCTTGTGGCCATTACAGAAACATGGCTGCAGGGTGACAACGTCTGGGAATTAAATATGCCAGGGTATTTAACAATCAGGAAGGACAGGCAGGAAGGAAGGGGAGGGGGGGTGGATATGTTAATAAAGGAAGGAATCACTGTAATACAGAGAAATGATATTGGGTCAAAAGATCAGGATAATGAAACAGTTTGGGTAGAGATAAGGAATAATAAGGGGAAAAAAACACTGGTGGGAGTAGTATATAGGCCTCCTAATAGTTGCAACTCTGTTGGAAGAAGTATTAATCAGGAAATAGTTGGGGCATGTAATAAGGGAACAGCTATAATTATGGGGGATTTTAACTATCATATTAACTGGACAAATCAAATTGGGCAGGGCAGCCTTGAGGAAGAGTTTATTGAGTGTCTTAGGGATGGATTTCTTGAGCAGTATGTAACTGATCCTACAAGGGGGCAAGCAACCTTGGACCTGGTACTGTGTAATGAGTCTGGATTAATTAATAATGTCCTAGTTAAGGATCCCCTTGGAATGAGTGACCATAACATGGTTGAATTCCATATCCAATTAGAGGGTGAGAAGGTTGGTTCTCAAACAAGCATACTGAGCTTGAATAAAGGAGACTATGATGGCATGAGAGCAGAATTGATTAAAGTGGACTGGGAAAATAGATTAAAGGGTAAGACGGTACATGAGCAGTGGTGTTCATTCAAGGAGTTATTTTACAACTTTCAAAATAAATATATTCCACTGAGGAAAAAAGGGTGTAAAAGAAATGACAGCCATCCATGGTTAAGTAAAGAAATTAAAGAAAGTATCCAACTAAAAACAAGGACATATAAGGTAGCCAAAGTTAGTGGGAGGATAGAAGATTGGGAAGTTGTCAAAAGACAACAAAAAGTAACTAAAGGATTGATTAAGAAAGGGAAAATAGACTATGAAAATAAATTAGCAAAAAATATAAAAACAGATAGCAAGAGTTTCTATAGTTATATAAAAAGAAAAAGGGTGGTTATGGCAAACGCAGGTCCCTTAGAGGATGAGACCGGGAAATGAATGGTGGGAAACATGGAGATGGCAAAAATGCTGAACAAATATTTTGTTTCAGTCTTTACGGTAGAGGACACTAAGAATATCCCAACACTGGACAAACAGGGGGCTCTAGTGGGGGAGGAGCTAAATACGATTAAAATCACTAAGGAATTGGTACTCAGTAAAATAATGGGACTCAAGGCGGATAAATCCCCTGGACCTGATGGCTTACATCCTAGGGTCTTGAGGGAAGTGGCAGTAGGGATTGTGGATGCTTTGGTAATAATTTTCCAAAACTCCCTGAACTCAGCAAAGGTCCCGGTAGATTGGAAAACTGCTAATGTAACACCCTTATTTAAAAAGGGTTGTAGGCAGAAGGCTGGAAATTATAGACCAGTTAGCCTAACATCTGTGGTGGGTAAAATTTTGGAGTCTATTATTAAGGAGACAGTAACGGAACATTTAGATAAACATAATTTAATAGGACAAAGTCAGCATGGCTTTATGAAGGGGAAGTCATGTCTGACAAATTTGCTCGAGTTCTTTGAGGACATAACGTACAGGGTGGATAAAGGGGAACCAGTGGATGTAGTGTATTTAGACTTCCAGAAGGCATTCGACAAGGTGCCACATAAAAGATTATTACTCAAGATAAAAAATCACTGGATTGGGGGTAATATTCTGGCATGGGTGGAGGATTGGTTATCTAACAGGAAGCAGAGAGTTGGGATAAATGGTTCATTCTCGGACTGGCAACCAGTAGTGTTCCGCAAGGGTCGGTGCTGGGTCCCCAACTCTTTACAATCTATATTAACGATTTGGAGGAGGGGACCGAGTGTAACATATCAAAGTTTGCAGATGATACAAAGATGGGAGGGAAAGTAGAGAGTGAGGAGGACATAAAAAACCTGCAAGGGGATATAGACAGGCTGGGTGAGTGGGCAGAGATTTGGCAGATGCAATACAATATTGGAAAATGTGAGGTTATGCACCTTGGCAGGAAAAATCAGAGAGCAAGTTATTATCTTAATGGCGAGAAACTGGAAAGTACTGCAGTACAAAGGTATCTGGGGGTCTTGGTGCAAGAAAATCAAAAAGTTAGTATGCAGGTGCAGCAGGTGATCAAGAAAGCCAATGGAATGTTGGCTTTTATTGCTAGGGGGATAGAATATAAAAACAGGGAGGTATTGCTGCAGTTGTATAGGGTATTGGTGAGACCGCACCTGGAGTACTGCATACAGTTTTGGTGTCCATACTTAAGAAAAGACATACTTGCTCTCGAGGCAGTACAAAGAAGGTTCACTCGGTTAATTCCGGGGATGAGGGGGTGGACATACGAGGAGAGTTTGAGTAGATTGGGACTCTACTCATTGGAGTTCAGAAGAATGAGAGGCGATCTCATTGAAACATATAAGATTGTGAAGGGGCTTGATCGGGTGGACGCGGTGAGGATGTTCCCAATGATGGGTGAAACTAGAACTAGGGGACATAATCGTAGAATAAGGGGCTGCTCTTTAAAACTGAGATGAGGAGAAACTTTTTCACTCCGCGGGTAGTGGGTCTGTGGAATTTGCTACCCCAGGAAGCTGTGGAAGCTACTTCATTAAATAAATTTAAAACAGAAATAGACCGTTTCCTAGAAGTAAAGGGAATCAGGGGTTACGGGGAGCGGACTGGAAATTGGACATGAGTTTGAGTTCGGATCGGTCAAGGCCCTGTGGGTGGCGGAGCGGGCCCAGGGGCCTGGTCCTGCTCCTACTTGTGTTCTCTAGAGTTGAGGTTGGATCAGATCAGCCATGATCTCATTGAATGGCGGAGCAGGCTCGAGGGGCCGATTGGTCTACTCCTGCTCCTATTTCTTATGTTCTTATGTTATGTAATTTAGCAATGCATCATCATTCACTGGCATTCGAACAAAAAATTCTTATATATACACACACACATTGTGCTATATGCTAATCCCTTCAATCAGAACAATGGTCTAGTATGTCAGCTGCAATTGGTAACAAATCTGACAGATTAAAAATAAGAATAGGAGCACACTGGACCGGTCAAAATCAACTCCAACCTCTCGCAGACCAGTGATACTGCTTAATGGCAGAGCCAGAACATGGAGTCTCTGTTGTCATTGTTCAGCTCTGGTCATCAATTAATGCTTCACCATGTCAGGGTGGGATTGATTATTTCTTCACTTTGTTGATGGATGGTTCGACCATTCGTACATTTATGGAGCAGGATGAGCAATACCCGATTACAACACAGGATCATATGAAAATCTAAATTATTGCAGGAAGTTCAAAAAAAAATAAGTCAGATCAAAGTGAAATGAAAGCAAAATCTATTTTTCTAAATGCTTTCAGTGAATAAAATGCAACTGCAAAGATTTTACAATGTAATTTATTACTATGGTATGCTCTATATTTTATGCATTGTTCTATGATGGATGTTGTTGAGCATTCGGTTCTTCAAACGCACTTCAGTGAAAAGCATCTTTACCTGGAACAAAACAGACTGGAAAATAAGCAAGCTCCCTCGTGGCTTTTCCAAATACAAAAGCAAACACTAAACAATAGCGTTTATGCGCTAGTTTCTTAGTGTCTACCCTGTCAATCCTACAAAGTGGGACATGAGAGGTTGACTGGAGAGTCTAGAACTAGGGGGTCACAGTCTCAGAATAAGGGGTCGGCCATTTAGGACGGTGATGAGGAGGAATTTCTTCACTCAGGAGGGTTGTGAATCTTTGGAATTCTCTGCCCCAGAGGGCTGTGGAGGCTCAGTCGTTTTATTCAAGGCTGAGATTTGTGGACTTGGGGGGAATCCAGGAATATGGGTTCGGGCGGGAAAGTGGAGTTGAGGTCGAAGATCAGCCATGATCTTGTTGAATGGCGGAGCATGCTCGAGCGGCCATATGCTCCTAATTCCGATGTTCTTATTTGATAAACAGTTTTGTTTTTAATTTGATTTTGAGATGTGAAAGACAAAGGCAAGGCAAGGCAAGGCAGCATTTATTCCCCCTCCCTAGTTGCTCTGAGGGCATTAAGAGTCGACCACAATGAGGGGCGCTGAAGTCATGTGTAGGTTCCTTCTCTGAGAGACATTAGCAAATCAGCTGGGTTTTACAACAGTCTAGCAGCTTTCGTTTTATTGAATTCCAGTTCACAAATTGCCAGGTTTTGGATCTGAACTTGATAGTCCAGTACCATAAACCATAAATACATACTTTGGTTCTGTCTTCACAAAGGAGGACACAAATAACCTCCCAGAGATGTCGGGGGACATAGGGTATAATGAGAGGGAGGAATTGAATGAAATCAGTATGTGTAGGGAAATGGTGTTAGGGAAATTGACGGGATTGAAGGCCGATAAATCCCCAGGGCCTGATAATCTACATCCTAGGGTACTTAAGGAAGTGGCCCTAGAAATAGTAGATGCATTGCTGGTCATCTTCCAAAATTCTATAGACTCTGGAACAGTTCCCATGGATTGGAGGGTAGCTAATGTAACCCCACTATTTAAAAAAGGTGGTAGAGAGAAAACGGGGAATTATAGACCGGTAAGTTTGACATCGGTAGTGGGGAAAATGCTAGAGTCCATTATAAAAGATGTAATAGCAGAGCACTTGGAAAACAGTGACAGGATCGGACAAAGTCAACATGGATTTACAAAAGGTAAATCGTGCTTGACTAATCTACTGGAATTTTTTTAGGATGTAACTGGTAGAATAGATAAGGGAGAACCAGTGGTGTATTTGGACTTTCAGAAGGCTTTCGATAAGGTCCCTCATAAGAGATTAGCGTGCAAAGTTAAAGCACACGGGATTGGGGGTAAGGTACTGTCTTGGATAGAGAACTGGTTGGCAGACAGGAAGCAAAGAGTTGGAATAAACGGGTCTTTTTCCGAGTGGCAGGCAGTGACTAGTGGGGTACCACAGGGATTGGTGCTAGGACCCCAGCTATTCACAATATATATTATATATAAATAAATGATTTAGACGAGGGAACTAGATGTAATAAGTTCGGATGGGATAGTTTTTGCACAGTGTGTGCAGGAGGGTTTCCTGACACAATATGTGGATAGGCCGACAAGAGGTGGGGCCACGTTGGATTTGGTACTGGGTAATGAACCGGGCCAAGTGTTTGATTTGTATGTGGGAGAGCACTTTGGAGATAGTGACCACAATTCGGTAACTTTCACTATTGCAATGGAGAGGGATAGGGCCATACGGCAGGGCAGGGTTTATAATTGGGGGAGGGGTAATTATGATGCGATTAGGCAAGAATTAGGAAGTATAAGATGGGAACAGAAACTATCAGGGAAAGGCACAAACGAAAAGTGCAGCTTTTTCATGGAGCAATTACTGCGTGTCCTTGATAGGTATGTCCCTGTCAGGCAGGGAGGAAATGGCCGAGTGAGAGAACCATGGTTCACAAAAGAGGTTGAATGTCTAGTCAAGAGGAAAAAGGAAGTGTATGTAAGGATGAGAAAACAAGGTTCAGTTGGGTCGATTGAGGGGTACAAGGTAGCAAGGAATGAGCTAAAAAAAGAGCTTAGGAGAGCTAGGAGGGGGCATGAGAAGTCCTTGGCGGGTCGGATCAAGAAAAACCCCAAGGCTTTTTACTCTTATGTGAGAAATAAAAGAATGACCAGGGTGAGGGTAGGGCCGGTCAAGGACAGTAGTGGGAACTTGTGCATGGAGTCAGAAGATATAGGAGAGGTGATGAATGAATACTTTTCGTCAGTGTTCACCGAGGAGAGGGGCCATGTTCTTGAGGATGAGAGTGTGATAAAGGTGGATAGGCTGGAGGTGGTAGATGTTCTGAGGGAAGATGTTTTAGCAATTTTGAAGAACCTGAGGGTCGATAAGTCCCCTGGGCCAGATGGGATATATCCTAGGATTCTTTGGGAGGCAAGGGAGCAGATTGCAGAGCCTCTGGCTTTGATCTTTGGGTCCTCACTGTCCACGGGGATGGTGCCAGAGGACTGGAGAGTGGCGAATGTTGTTCCTCTCTTCAAGAAAGGAAATAGGAATGACCCTGGTAATTATAGGCCGGTTAGTCTTACTTCGGTGGTTGGTAAGATAATGGAAAAGGTCCTGAGGGATAGGATTTATGACCATTTGGAAAGGGGCAACTTAATCAGGGATAGTCAACACGGATTCGTGAAGGGTAAGTCTTGCCTAACAAATTTGATTGAATTCTTTGAGGAGGTAACTAAGTGTGTAGATGAAGGTAGAGCAGTTGATGTCGTATACATGGATTTTAGTAAGGCGTTTGGTAAGGTTCCCCATGGTCGTCTCATGAAGAAAGTAAGGAGTTGTGGGATAGAGGGAAATTTGGCCGATTGGATAAGTAACTGGCTATCTCATAGAAGGCAGAGGGTGGTGGTGGATGGAACATTTTTGGACTGGAGACCAGTTACCAGCGATGTGCCACAGGGGTCGGTGCTGGGTCCTCTGCTGTTTGTGATTTTTATCAATGACTTGGAGGAGGGGACTGAAGGGTGGATCAGTAAATTTGCTGATGACACCAAGATTGGTGGAGTAGTGGATGAGGTGGAGGGCAGTTGTAGGCTACAAAGAGACATTGATAGGATGCAGAGCTGGGCCGAAAAATGGCAGATGGAATTTAACCCTGATAAGTGCGAGGTGATTCATTTTGGTAGGGCAAATTTGAATAAGGATTACAGGGTCAACGGCAGGGTTCTGAGGAACGTGGAGGAGCAGAGGGATCTGGGGGTTCATATCCACAGATCTCTGAAGGTTGCCACTCAAGTGGATAGAGCAGTAAAGAAGGCCTATGGTGTGTTGGCGTTTATTAACAGAGGGTTTGAGTTTAAGAACCGTGAGGTTATGCTGCAACTGTACAGGACCTTGGTGAGACCACATTTGTAATATTGTGTGCAGTTCTGGTCACCTCACTATAGGAAGGACGTGGAAGCATTGGAAAGAGTGCAAAGGAGATTTACCAGGATGCTGCCTGGTTTGGGGGGGAGGTCTTATGAGGAAAGATTGAGGGAGTTGGGGCTTTTCTCTTTAGAGCGGAGGAGGATGAGAGGCGACTTAATAGAGGTTTATAAGATGATGAGGGGGATAGATAGAGTGGATGTTCAGAGACTATTTCCTCGGGTAGAGGCAGCTGTTACAAGGGGGCATAACTATAAGGTGCATGGGGGGAGATATAGAAGGGATGTCCGAGGTAGATTCTTTACTCAGAGAGTGGTTGGGGTGTGGAATGGACTGCCTGCTGTGATAGTGGAGTCGGACACTTTAGGAACTTTCAAGCGGTTATTGGATAAGCACATGGAGCACAACAGAGTGATAGGGAGTGTGATAGCTTGATCTTGGTCTCGGACAATGCTCGGCACAACATCGAGGGCCGAAGGGCCTGTACTGTGCTGTACTGTTCTATGTATGTATCTCCAAGTTTGCAGATGACACAAAGCTGGGTGGGCGTGTGTGCTGTGAGGAGGATGCAGAGAAATTCCAGTATGATTTGGACAGGTTGGGTGATTATACTCCATTTGCCATGCATGTGCCCAATGTGGATAAATGCGAGGTTATCCATTTCGGTGGCAAAAACAGGAAGACAGATTATCTGAACGGCAATAGATTGGGAAAAGGGGAAGTGCAATGAGACCTGGGTGTCCTTGTGCACCAGTCGCTGAAGGTAAGCATGCAGGTGCAGCAGGCAGTTAAGAAGGCAAATGGTATGTTGGCCTTCATAGCGAGTGGATTCGAGTACAGGAGCAAGGATGTCTTGCTGCAGTTGTACAGGGCCTTGGTGAGACCACACCTTGAGTATTGTGTGCAGTTTGGGTCACCTTGTCTGAGGAAGGATGTTCTTGCCATGGAGAGAGTGCAGCGAAGATTCACCAGACTGATACCTGGGATGGCAGGAATGACTTATGAGGAGAGATTGGGTCGATTAGGCTTATATTCGCTAGAGTTTCGAAGAATGAGAGGGGATCTCATTGAAACTTATAAAATTCTAACAGGACTAGACAGACTAGATGCAGGAAGGATGTTCCCGATGGCGGGGGAGTCCAGAACCGGGGTCACAGTCTAAGGATAAGGGGTAAGCCATTTAGGATTGAGATGAGGAGGAATTTCTTCACCCAGAGAGCGGTGAACCTGTGGAATTCTCTACCACAGAAGGCAGTTGAGGCCAATTCATTAAATATATTCAAGAAGGAGTTAGATATATTTCTTAAGGCTAAAGGGATCAAGGGATATGGGGAGAAAGCAGGGACAGGGTACTGAATTTGGATGATCAGCCATGATCTCATTAAATGGCGGAACAGCCTCGAGGGTCCGAATGGCCTACTCCTATCTTCTATGTTTCTATGTAAAAATAGGAGCAGGAGTAGGCCATTCGGCCCTTCGAGCCTGCTCCACCATTCAATATGATCATGGCTGATCCTCTATCTCAATACCATATTCCTGCTCTCTCCCCATACCCCTTGATGCCTTTTGTTTCTAGAAATCTATCTATCTCTTTCTTAAATATATTCAGTGACTTGGCCTCCACAGCCTTCTGTGGTAGAGAATTCCACAGGTTCACCACCCTCTGAGTGAAGAAATTTCTCCTCATCTCAGTCCTAAATGTCCTACCCCATATCCTGAGACTGTGACCCCTCGTTCTAGACCACCCCCCAGCCAGGGGAAACATCCTCCCTGCATCCAGTCTGTCTAGCCCTGTCAGAATTTTATACGTTTCAATGAGATCCCCTCTCATTCTTCTAAACTCTAGTGAATACAGGCCTAGTTGACCCAATCTCTCCTCAGACGACAGTCCTGCCATCCCAGGAATCAGTCTGGTGAACCTTCGCAAGTGGGTACTGTACCTGTATTTCAGCCAGTAATTAAATAGCATTGGTTTCCATTTACAAGCGGTCTATTTCAACAGTACTATGCTACAGATGTAGATTTTAAACCTGATATTACCATATGGCTCCTGTTGAGCTCTCATCCACTAAATTTTGATTGACTTGTGCTTGTACGAGTGTCAGCTGTGGCTCAGTGGGTAGCACACACACCTCGGACTCAGAAGGTTGTGGGTTCAAGTCCCACTCCAGGGACTTGAGCACATAAATCTAGGCTGACACGCCAGTGCAGTGCTGAGGGAGTGCTGCACTGTTGGAGGTGCCGTCTTTCAGATGAGACGTTAAACCGAGGTCCCGCCTGCCCTCTCAGGTGGACGTAAAAGATCCCACGGAATCATTTCGAAGAAAAGCAGGGGAGTTAGCTCTGGTGTCCTGGCCAATATTTATCCCTCAACCAACATAACAAAAACAGATTATCTGGTCATTATCACATTGCTGTTTGTGGGAGCTTGCTGTGCGCAAATTGGCTGCTGTGTTTCCTACATTACAACAGTGACTGCACTCCAAAAATTACTTCATTGGCTGCAAAGCGCCTGGAGATGTCTGGTGGACGTTGATAGACTGGAGAAACTGGGGTTGTTCTCCTTGGAGCAGAGAAGGTTGAGAGGAGATTTGATAGAGGTGTTCAAAATCATGAGGGGTCTGGACAGAGTAGAGAGAGAGAAACTGTTCCCGTTGGCGGAAGGGTCGAGAACCAGAGGACACAGATTTAAGGTGATTGGCAAAAGAACCAAAAGCGATATGAGGAAAAACTCTTTTTTTTTTAAACGCAGCGAGTGGTTTATGATCTGTAATGCACTGCCTGAAAGGATGGTGGAGTCAGACTCGATCACGGCTTTCAAAAGGGAGTTGGATAAGTACCTGAAGGAAAAAAATTTGCAGGGTTCCGGGGAAAGGGTGGGGGAGTGGGACTAGCTGAAGTGCTCCTGCAGAGAGCCAGCACGGGCTCGACAGGGCCGAATGGCCACCGTCTGGGCTGTAACCATTCTATATAAATGCAAGTCTATAGGAATACATTCAGCACTATTTCTATTTAACCTTTTTTTGTGCGACTATTTATGCTCATTAAGCTGAAGGTCTAATTCCCAAGAACAGGACACATTTCCCATTGAGCACTTGGATAGAGCGAAGCATATGCAGATATGAATCGACTCTCCCGCAACATTGGGCCAGAGTTTGCTGACAAAATAGCAGTGAGGCCAATGGTGCTTGCCCTTACTCATGTGCAAATGGTGCAGCAACTTCAGGCGAGGGGCAGATGTGCGGAACAGCAAACGTTGCTGTCGGAGTTGCTCTGCTCCACCGTTGGGCTTTGCGAAAATGGCGTCTCGCTGTCTGCCTCACCACTAACATACATTGAAGGGGTGTGAAGCTGCCGTACTTCCACAGTAGATGTGAACTAAACTTGACACAGAAAGTCTTGTCATTTCAAGTCAAAGTACCCTTTTAACGACGTGATAAGTGTTAATTACTGCTAGACAACCTCGCTCAGGTACTGAAAATTAATTTTAAAAAAGTGCGGCGCCTCACTCCGTCAGCTGTTGGAGATTGTAAAAGTCAAATTTTATTATTTTTAAACTTTTCCTTTCGGTCTCCTTTCCCCCCCCCCCACCTCCTTTCATTCTTGACCTGCCTTTATTTCTCTCTGTACCCGATTCAACATTGAATTCACCCACTCTAATTTACCCTCCTTCTCAAGACCTTCCTTTATTACTCAATCCGATTGGTTAAGGAGATGCCCGGTTGGCTCAGGTCCCAGATGCCCTGGATTCCCTCGCTGTGACGCTCTCAGCTGGCACTTCCAGCAACAGGCCACGCAAAAAAAAATTTTTTTTAAATGTTAAACCTAAACTGGCAAGGGCAAGTCTTAAGTAACTGCAAACATCGTCAGATGCCCTGCTGCAGCAAATTATGGCACACTGTGTCTTAACCACAAAAGGTCAGCAGAGCACCACCTACTGGCCTGTGTGAGGTTTTAATTTCCCACTCCAGCTCTCCTTGTGGTCTCTCTGAATGAGATTGCTGGTGGTGCGCCAAATTTGATCAGCTGCGAACATCATGTTCACTAGAAACTGCATTAATATTGCCCGAGGACATTTTACTCAGGACTCTTTTGTTACTCTGGGTCGCTGGGTCAAAATCCTGGAACTCCCTACCTAACAGCACTGTGGGAGTACCTACACCACACGGACTGCAGCGGTTCAAGGCGGCTCACCACCACCTTCTCCAGGGCAAATTAGGGACGGGCAATAAATGCTGGCCTTGCCAGCGACGCCCACATCCCATTAAAAAAATTAATTAAAAAAAAAACCAATATATTTTTTGAGGGGGCTCAGTGTTAACAACTCCCTGGGCAAGCCTTCGCCCTCTACATCCCAGAGAGATCTTGCGTTTGCCCAGGTATCTAAATTAGTCAGTCGTGTGCCCAGGATCAAACCCCTCAATTTTGTTTCAGTTTGCCGGTTTAATCACATGCAATCATCCAATCGACCGGGATTTTGGACAGCCACAAAATACTTCCATATTAGATCATGATTTAGGCTTTATCTGCCAAACAAATGTTTAAGAACATAAGAAATAGGAGCAGGAGGAGGCCATTCAGCCCTTCGAGCCTGCTCCGCCATTCAACGAGATCATGGCTGATCTTCTACCTCATCTCCACTTTCCTGCACTATCCCCATATCCCTCGATTCCCTTAATATCCAAAAATCTATCGATCTCTTCCTTGAATATACTCTGTATGCTGTGTCTTTGATGTAATGCCTCCCTGACGGATTGTATCTCTGCAGACACATTTTTCTCTGTCTATATATACTGTGTAATCGATTTGTATTCCCTCACTGTACCTGAAGAAGGAGCAAAGCTCCGAAAGCTCGTAATTTCAAATAAAACTGTTGGACTATAACCTGGTGTTGTGCGACTTCTCATTTTTGTCCACCCCAGTTCAACACCGGCACCTCCACATCTTGAATATACTCAACGACTGAGCATCCACAGCCCTCTGGGGTAGAGAATTCCAAAGATTCACCACCCTCTCAGTGAAGAAATTTCTCCTCATCTCAGTCCTAAATGGCCGACCCCTTATTCTGAGACCGTGACCCCTGGTTCTAGACTCCCCAGCCAGGGGAAACATCCTCCCTGCATCTATCCTGTCAAGCCCTGTAAGAATTTTGTATGTTTCAATGAGATCACCTCTCATTCTTCTAAACTCCAGAGAATATAGGCCTCGTCTACACAATCTCTCCTCATAGGTCAATCCCCCCATCCCATGAATCAGTCTAGTGAACCTTCGTTGCACTCCCTCTATGACAAGTATATCCTTCCTTAGGTAAGGAGACTAAAACTGTACACAATACTCCAGGTGTGGTCTCACCAGGGCCCTATATAATTGCAATAAGACGTCTTTACTCTTATACTCAAATCCTCTTGTAATAAAGATCAACATACTATTTGCTTGCTGTACCTGCATATTAACTTTCAGCAATTTGTGTACAAGGACACCCAGGTCCCTCTGAACACCAACATTTCCCAATCTCTCACCATTTAAAAAATACTCTGCTTTTCTATTTTTCCTACCAAAGTGGGTAACTTCACATTTCTCCACATTATATTCCATTTGCCATGTTCTTGCCCACTTCGCTTAACTTGTCTATATCCCCTTGCAGTCTCTTTGCATTCTCCTCACAACTTACATTCCCACCTAACTTTGTATCATCAGCAAACTTGGATATATCACATTTGGTCCCCTCATTCAAATCATTGATATAGATTGTAAATAGCTGAGGCCCAAACACTGACCCTTGCGGTACCCCACTAGTTACAGCCTGCCAACCTGAAAATGACCTGTTTATTCCTACTCTCTGTTTTCTGACCATTAACCAATCCTCAATCCATTTTCGTACATTACCCCTAATCCCATGAGCCCTAATTTTGTTTAATAACCTTTTGTGTGGCACCTTATCAAATGCCTTCTGAAAATCCAAATACACTACATCCACTGGTTCCCACTTATCTATCCTGCTAGTTACAACCTCAAAAAACTCAGATTTGACAAGCACGATTTCCCTTTCGTAAATCCATGTTGATTCTGCCCAATCCTATTATTACTTTCTAAGTGCCCTGTTACCACATCCTTAATAATAGATTCTAGCATTTTCCCTACTACTGATGTCAGGCTAACTGGTCTGTAGTTCCCCATTTTCTCTCTCCCTCCTTTCTTAATTAGTGGGGTTACATTTGCTACCTTCCAATCTGCGAGAATTTTGGAAGATGACAACCAATGCATCCACTATCTCTATAGCCAACTCTTAAAACCCTAGGATGTAGGCCATCAGGTCCAGGGGATTTATTGGCTTTCAGCCCCATTAATTTCTCCAGTACTATTTCCTTACTAATACTAATTTCTTTCAGTTCCTCATTCTCACTAGACTCTTGGTTCTCCACTATTTCTGGAATGTTTTTTGCTTCTTCTTCTGTGAAGACAGACACAAAGGGCTGGATTTTGATACTGGGGCGGGTTGGGGTCGTGTCATCCACTTTTCGTGTTATCCACCCGACTGCAATTGGATGTGGGAGATTGATGCAATTTTCACCTAATTGGGCAATTGAGTTCCAGCATGTGGGAACCCATGAACCAATTAGTGTTTTCAGTCTGAATGTCGCCTCTGATGATGTCATCATTGCTGCTGCATTGAAGGTCTGCAAAGACTGCCTGGCCTTTGCTGTGAGAGGACCTGCAAAATGAGCAGCAGCAGCCCTAAGTCTGCTCCCAGATATTTTGACACCACCACTCCCAGATATGTCTCCTCTCCTTCCATTCATATATACATCCCCATAGTCAGTCAGTCAAATGTGAAACCTGGCCAGCCAGTCAGCTATCCAAATGTGCTCCTGCCAGGTTTCACACTCGTGGTTCAGAACTGGCGTGCTTCACGTAGAAAAAGGGTTAAAATCACAAAGGCCTTTCAAAATGGCATTATAGAGGCAATTTAGTGCTTGTTAAGGGCCTTAACAGCCTATCCCACCTCTTAGAGGCGGGACGGAGTCGGGAACAGCAGACACGATTTAATGAAAATTGCGTGGACGCGGGATGGAGACGGCCTTGTGCCCGACCACCAGTTTTCACAATTTTAACCCCCCACATGCCTCCAAACCCACCTCCATGGGTCAATGAAAATCCAGCCCAAAGTATTTGTTTAATTTCTCTGCCATTTCCTTATTCCCCATTATAATTTCTCCTGTTTCAGCCTGTAAGGGACCCATATTTACTTTTGCTAATCTTTTCCTTTTTACATACCTATATAAGCTTTTACAGTCTGTTTTTATGTCTCTCACTAGTTTACTCTCATATTCTAATTTTCCCTTTATCAATTTCTTGGTCCTCCTTTGCTGAATTCCAAAATCATCCCAGTCCTCAGGCTTACTATTCTTTTTGGCAACATTATAGGTCTTTCCTTTAATCTAATACTATCATAGAAACATAGAATCTAGGAGCAGGAGTAGGCCATTCGGCCCATCGAGCCTGCTCCACCATTCAATACGATCATGGCTGATCATCCAAGTCCAGTACCCTCTCCCTGCTTTAATCCCCACAGTACACATATCCCACCCTACCCCCGGAACCCCACGTATTTAATTCCCCCTAACATATCCCATCCTATCCCCATAACCCCACATATTTAATCCCCCCCTAACACTAAGGGTCAATTTATCATAGCCAAATCAACCTAACCCGCACATTTTTGGACTGTGGGAGGAAACCGGAGCACCCGGAGGAAACCCACGCAGACACGGGGAGAATGTGCAAACTCCACACAGACAGTCACCCGAGGTCAGATTCGAACCCGGGTCCCTGACGCTGTGAGGCACCAGTGCTAACCACTATGCCACCGTGTTAACTTCTCGTTCACCACAGGTGGACCATTTTTGCGTGGTGTTTTTATTTCTTAAGGGAATGTATATTAATTGTGAATTATGAATTATTTCTTTAAATGTTTGCCATTGCTTTTCTACTTTCATATTTTTTAATCTAGTTTCCCTACCTACCTTAGCCAACTCGCCTCTCATACCTACGTAGTTTGCTTTGTTCAGATTTAGGACCCTAGTTTCGGACTTAACTAAATCACTCTCAAACTCAACATAAAATTCTATCATATTATGATCACTGCTCCCCAGAGGCCCCTTTACTACAAGGGAAAGATTCTAAAAAACGTAATAAAACCGCTGCTACCGTGTGGAGATCGAAATTGCGAATGAACTGTGAAATGCTAACGGACAGACTCAAAATGTCGGAAGTCAGCATGTGTTCCTTGGTCTGTGAGGACACAAAAATGGAGGAAGTTAGCAGGGGGTGCTTTGCCTGTAAGGACTCAACATGGTGCTTTGTTTGTGAGACCACATGGACATCATTGGGCGAGTGCAGGTGAGGCAGAGTAATTGTCGCTGGCTACGCAAAGGCTCGGCATAGGTCTAGTAACGGAGTCTAGGCCTTGCTGCAGTACCTGGGATTCATGGCTCACCCGGGGCCGGCTCATAATGAGATTGGCATCTGAGCAGGATTGACTATGGAAGAGCTAGTCCCACACCCCTGCTCTTTCTCTGTAGCCCTGCAATTGTTTCCCCTTCAAGTATTTATCCAATTCCCTTTTGAAAGTTACTACCAAATCTGCTTCCACCACCCTTTCAGGCAGCGCATTCCAGATCACTGCATAATTTCACCCCCCCCCCCCCGGCGATGATATTTTCATCTTACCGCTCTGGACTAGAGTGACTCAGTAGAGTCCTATGCTATTGTGTCTGCCCATGTAGTGTAGAAGGTCAGCGTTAGATAAATGGACACGTGGGGATGGGCAAGAGTTTCGCTCGATCACCTTTCAAGTGCAATGAGTGTTTTCCAGAACATTCCGTCTGGAGATTGTATAAATTAGGGGGACTCCACGAGAGCATGGACAAAACATGATTTGTGGAAGGAGAAGACAACTTGATGGTCCGAAGCGCCTTTTCTTATTCCATCGCTCCTTGTAATGAAGGTTCAAGCCCAGGTCACAGAATACAAAGAATAGGAATTCAGGAGAAACTTCTTTACCCAGAGAGTGGTTAGAATCTGGAACTCGCTACCACAGGGAGTATTTGAAGCGAATAGCAGAGGTGCATTTAAGGGCAAGATAGATAAGGACATGAGGGAGAAAGGAATAGGAGGTTATACTGCTCGGGTGAGATGAACTAGGGTGGGACAATGCTTGTGTGGAGCGTAAACACCGGCACGGACCAGTTGGGCCGAATGGCCAGTTTCCATGTAGATTCTATGAATAGTGAATGAACTCAGATTCCCTTCAAAAGTTTTTTTTTGACCAGTTAATAATCCGAAAGGTGGAATGAAAGAAAGAGTTTACATTCCTCCCCCCTGCCTCTGCCCCCTCAAAAGGTGAGAGCCTCCTGCCTGGAAGCGGTTTAACAATCGGGTAGAGTATGTGTTGGACACTATAGGGTAGCGATGACAGTTGGCGATGTAGTCAAACAACCACTTAAAGCACTTTTATCGAATTCCTCTCTCCATTATTTTAATAGGAGGCATTAATCTGTTTGAGTTAATGTTTCCATTAAAACAGCAGGGAGAGTAAATTAATACAAGTGCATCAAGCATTAGTCAATAACATTCATTTTTTGGGTTGTATCATCTTTTGTTATATCACGGTATATTTTTACTTCTCTCAATTCAAAATTGTTCCATTCAAATGATCTGATAATGCAACACGTCTTTCAGCACTAAATCCTCCCTCAATTTGAATGATCAGAAAATTTAATTATTTAGCAGCAAAAAAATATATATTTTTTTAATTATCAGGATTAGACGGCGCTCACGCTTTGAAAGCTAGGCACTGCAGGAGTGCAGACACGCGCAGTGTGAATCAGGAACATCGCATGATATTTCATCGTCCACCGCCACAATGGAGGCATCATTTTAACGGGGTTAACCAATGTTCCTTCCAATTTTTTTTGGCCCGCGCAGCCCGTTTTTCAAAATTCCAGGCCTGGGGGGGACGGGTTTCTGTATTTAGAAGTGGGCCGACAGGGACCTGCAGAGCACTGCGCGGCCACACGTCTTAAAGGGAACATTGGTAAAATGTAAAGCAAAGGAATTCCATACAAAGATATGAAGCATTCGTGCGCCAATATTCACACAGGGGTCGGGGGGGGGGGGGGGGGGGGGGGGGGGGGGGGGTGGGGGCAAACATTGCAACGCTGGAAGATCGTTCTCAGTCATTTCCACTGAGGAACAACAGTTTCAAAAGCGGTTAATGGTCTAATTAATATTAAAACACACGATTATTAATTCATTTTCCATTATCCTGCAATTAAAGACTTGCCACATCTGCAAACAGAGTGGGAATGATCATTCTTGTCCCTGGATTTAGTTCCTTCGTGTTGAGCTAATCCGACCTTCTACACATCGTCTTTCCTGCGAAACTTGTAGGTCAAGTGCAGTGCAACGTATTAAAAATTCAAAATCGGGTTGGAGCACGTCAGGCTCAATACCAGAGCAAAGTGGCGCTGCTGGTAATGGGGCCTCCCGAGAGCTGGGCAAGTTTATTCAGTGTGTAGCCAGAGCAGACAGACCAGCGAGCTTAGCTATGGTGGCAGTAGGGGCACTTCAATTGGATTTTCCATCCCTATGTTTGGGAGGGGGGGGGGGGAAGAAAAAAAATCTGCCAGGTTGGGGGGTGGTGTGTGTGTGTGTGTGTGTGTGTGTGAGTGAGTGAGTGAGTGAGTGAGTGAGTGAGTGAGTGAGTGAGTGAGTGAGTGAGTGAGTGAGTGAGTGAGTGAGTGAGTGAGTGAGTGAGTGAGAGAGAGAGGAGAGAGAGTGTGTGAGTGTGTGAGTGAGTGGAGAGAGAGAGGAGAGATTCAGGATCGGGCTTGGCCAGGATTCACACAACACCCCCTATACCTGAATAGTCTGCTAACACATGAATAATGCCCATTTGAGAAGGGGGTGGTTAATCAGAAGGCACCCAGTGCCCATGACTGCCATACCACAGCAAGGACTCTATACCTTCAGGACAATAGAGGAGAGAGGAAGGTAGAAAATGCTGGTTGGGCGGGTGGGGTGGAAATGACATGGGAATGGAAGATCCAGAGAACAAACGATTACTCTGTATAAGTTTGCCCTGGAACCTAGAACCAACTTCATCATCATCAAGACTGCCTGCCTCAGCCCATCCGCTACTGAAACCATCATCCATGCTTTTGTTAGCTCCAGACTCAACTATTCCAAATGCTCTCCTGGCCGTCCTCCCATCTTGCACCCTCCATAAACTTAACTTCATCAAAAGCTCTGCTGCCCATATCCTAACTCGTACCAAGTCCCTACATTGGCTCACAGTCCGGCAACACCCTCGATTTTAAAATTCTCCTCCTCATGTCATATCCTTCCATGGCCTCACTTCCCCCCCCAACCTCAGTAATTTCCTCCAGTCCGAGATCTCTGTGCTTCTCCAATTTCGGCTCCTTACGCATCGCCGATTTCCTTCTCCCCACCATTGGTGGCCATGCCTTCAGCCGTCCAGGCCATAAGCTTGGAATTCCCTCCCTAAGCCTCTGCCTCTCTACTTCTCTCTCCTCCTTCAAGAAGCTCCTTCAAACCTATCTCTTTGACTAAGCTTTGTGTCGCCCGACTTAATTGGCTCGGTGTCAATTATTGCCTGATTATGTTCCCGTGAAGCACCTTGGGACGTCTTATGAAGCCAAAGGCGCTATATAAATGCAAGTTGTTGATGAATGTATCGCTGCTAAGCAACTGCAGACAAAGTTCCAAAACATATTGTATGACTATTCCTGAAAGTAAAATTTAACACTCGGTTTCATCATCTCCATGAACTAGATTTACATTAGCATCTACATGGTCCAGAGGGCACACAGATTAAAGCAGGCACATTTGTGGTTTGGTAACTGCATAGCTCTGTGGGTAACTGCTTTGTAATGTGGAAGGCCGTTGAATCTCAGCAGTATAGATGTGATTTCATGTCAATGGTCCCGATCTGAAGATAGCGCGAATAACAACCATCCATATAAACCCAAGATTCAGCACAAAAAAAACACCACAAGTGTGTTTCTGGCTCCGTCGCTCAATTTAGAAAATAGCGGCTGAAGCAAAACTGCGGATTATAATGAGCAGCATGTCACCACTCTGACAAAAAAAAATCCCTCTGGGATCTCCTATAACAAATACCAGCAGAGACTCCTTCGGTTCACATAATTCCTGCATGATAAGCTACATGAGAACATTCTAAACTGGAATATTTTGATCTGTTTTATTGAGTCATGCTAGTTCACAAGAGTGCTTTGTTTACTCTTATTTGACAAGGAGAGGCAAGTTACTGCCTTCCGATAGAATTCGTGGTTATTGCATTTTATAGATGATAGAAAGGAGAAAAAAAAATCACGGGAAAGATGGGCGGGCTAAAGCATTGTTTCCAACCTGAAATACATTAAATATCTTAGCATAAATGCTCTGTAGCAAGCTACTCACTCCCACCCACAATGTGTATATAGTCAGCTTGGACAGGCAGGGCTCACTTTTAGTTAGTATGTATTGACAATTTAATTGCTTGAGTTTCCTAAACTTGAAATCTTCGAAAAGGACAAATTATATACAGAAAATGGAAACCAAAGAAAAGATGCTCCAGCGATGTTCTGAACACTGCACAAAAATACATTTTACTGCGTTGACAACCCGTGTGTGAACGGATTGTGGATTCGGCTCAGGTTCAGAGAGTTACGAAGGTGGGGCACTGGTGTGCAAAAAACAAAAGCGCTACATTTCCCTTCACCGCTGACATTAACTGGAGAAAGTGATGTTCTTCTGCGTGGACTCAGAGTTCATGGAGAAAGGGTTAGGAATGAGAACAGAAACATGAAATAAGAAAACAACAAATGCAATTACTTTAATGTCATAACTAATGCTTTATTTTAAGATATATTTAAAAAAAGTAGCAGATTTGTCTAAAAAAAAACGGGAGTAGGTTTTCAACTTGCTTCCCAGGCTAAAGCTGGCGTTGCGGATCTACCGCCCTTTACAATAAAAGGCTGATTTTATTTCCATTTGAATCAATGAATAAATCGGGCAGTTTCTGCAGCGGGCAACCAATCTACAACGCCAGTTTTACGCCAGGGCGGCAAGCTGAGAACCTACCCCACTGTCCTCCCCTTGTAAAGCCCGATTTAGAAACCAATCACGATGGAGAGGGAGAAAGTCTCTATGGATTGCTGTTAAATATTTTAGCAGAGGAGTGGCGTCCGGGTTCAAGCAATTATCATTCATCTGATCCGACCAATTCCAACTTGATTGGTTAACCAATCAATGGCTTAGATAGGACATGGTTCGATCTACATTTTTTTAAAAAAAGAACAGTTTTGTTGTCCATTACACAGTGTTGGGACAATAATCCTCCTCATCTTCTCCTTCCATTATCTGTACTTGGAAGATGACTAGCATTGGGTTTACTATTTCATGGTACACTGTGGTAACATCACAAAATCATTTATGATTCTGCTATCAATTACATAGAAATTACAGCACAGAAACAGGCCATTCGGCCCAACTGTTCTGTGGCGATGTTTATGCTCCACACGGGCATCCTCCCACCCTACCAGCATCTCCTTCTATTCCTTGCTCCCTCACATGCTTATCTAGCTTCCCCTTAAATGCATCTCTGCTAATCGCCTCAACTACTCTTTGTGGTAGCAAGTTCCACAATCTAACCACTCTCTGGGTAAAGAAGTTTCACCTGAATTCCTTATTGGATTTATTAGTGGCCATCTTATATTTATGACCCCTAATTTTAAACTCCCCCACAAGTGGAAACATCTTCTGTACATCTACAGAGTGTGCACGGACAGAGGGACCTGGGAGTTAATGTGCATAGGTCCCTGAAGGTGGCAGGACATATTGAGAGAATGGTTAACAAAGCATATGGGATCTTGGGCTTCATAAATAGAGAGGTATTGAGTACAAAAGTGGAGAAGTTATGCTGAACCTTTATAAAGCGCTGGTTAGGCCACAACTGGAGTATTGCGTCCAGTTCTGGTCACCACACTTTTGGAAGGATGTGCAGGCCCTTGAGGGTGCAGAGGAGATTTACCAGAATGGTTCCGGGCATGGGGGATCTTAGCTACAAAGACAGGTTGGAGAAGCTGGATTTGTTTTCATTAAAGCAAAGGGAGGTTAGGAGTGATTTGATAGAGGCGTACAAGATTATGACGGGTTTGAATAGGCTAGACGGGGAAAGACTGTTCCCACTAGTTGATGGTACAAGGACTAGGAGACACAGATTTAAGGTTTTGGTCGACAGATACAGGGGGGGATGTGAGGAAAAACTTTTTTACGCAGCGAGTGGTGAGGACCTGGAACTCGCTGCCGACGGAAGTGGTGGAAGCGGACACACTCAATGTTTTCAAGGGGAGACTGGATAGGCACTTGAGGGAAATAAACTTGCAGGGCTACGGGGATAGAGCGGGGGAATGGGACTGACTGGATTGCTCAACAGAGAGCCGGCACGGACTCGATGGGCCTGCATAGCCTCCTTCTGTGCTGTTATGACTATCAAACCCCTTCATAACTTTAAAGACCTCTATTAGGTTCACCCCTCAGCCTTCTCATTTCTAGAGAGAAAAGAGAGCTCCAGCCTGTTCAGTCTTTCAAATACATGCAAGTGATATTTGCCCTCAAGGACACAAACTTTTGAATGTGTCTGGACACAGTCAGGGATCACATTGCATAACTAAAAGCTAGGCCAGAAGTCATCCAGTCACATTAAAAAAAAGACAAATCACTGAGTCTCCGTCTATATGTCTCGTCATTTGCAACAGTTAGCGACTATCTAGCCACCTTGTGGCTTGTCAGAAAATGTATGGATTCTCCAATGAAGCAGATTGTAATGATAGCTGACACTGAACATGGTTGAATTCTGAATTCATTTCAGATTTATTTAGATCGGTGGGAGAGAAAAAAAAATTGTCCCAATCTGAAGCAGTGCAGATTTGATGCATCCCGACTCTAACAAATGGCAAAACAGCTATTTAAAAAAATAATTTCTCTCAGTGTGGAGAAGTGATAGCATTGGAGGTGACCACCTAATCACTAGCTTTCGACAGTGTATTCCTCCTAACTCAATGTTGCTTAATTCAAATGATCTCAATTCAATTTTAAGCATTTCATTCCCACTTTGTTGTTGGCATTACTTAAATCAAATTATTTGAGAATCACTTTTTTTTTAAAAAAGCGACAAAAAACATTGAATTATCAGATATAGACTGTAGTGGGAGATACATGGCAGTCCAGGAAGGAGTATATGCCTTTCTCGTTTCCCATGGTTCAGCTGGTGGACTAGCTCTTCTGGTAGGTACACATTTATATCCAATCTATTGCCCTTCAAGTATTATCTATACTGGTGGCCATGTAAATAATCCTCAATGGTCCAGTGGTCTATTGGTGATGTGTTTCTTGCTGTTTAGCATAGTCTGTGCTTACACACACCAGTCTTGATACTGAAACACCAAGATCTCTGCGCTCCTCCAATTCTGGCCTCTTGCACATCCGATTTTAAAATCGCTCCACCATTGGCGGCCGTGCCTTCAGCCGCCTAGGCCACAAGCTCTGGAATTCCCTCCCTAAACCTCTCCACCTTCCTCTCTCTCCTCCTTAAAACCTACCTCTTTGACCAAGCTTTTGGTCCCTGGTCCTAATATTTCCTTATGTGGCTCAGTGTCAAATTTTGTTTGATAATTGCTCCTGCGAAGTGTCTTGGAATGTTTTACTGCATTAAAAAGGTGCTATATAAATGAAAGTTGTTGTTGTTGAAACCAGATTTGGATTGGAATTTGGAATTCACATTCAGAATTTTAACTCTTTAATCCAAAAATCTCTCCCGAGTCACTGTTATCCTAGCTCATGAAAGTGACTTATTATTTGCCCTCAGGCTATGAGCAATACTGCAATGAAATGACCATCCCCTAATATTTGGACAAATGAGTGTTGCTAGGACACTTCAGAGGGCATCAAGGGTCAACTATGCAGTGTGAACTGGAGTCACAAGGACTGACCAGGTAGGGGCGGCAGAGTTCCTTCCTTGAAAAATCCATTTGCTTTTTATGGTCATTTTTCCTGGTGCTAATTATCAGATTTATTGAACTCAATTTCACAATTTGCCATGACTAAACAACCTCCAGATTGCTAGCCTAATACCATAATCAGTACACTACTGTACAATACTAATTGAACTGCCCGCAAAATTCATTTGGGCGATATATAGCAATGCTCTGTCCTTATTAAAATTAGAATGGTACCAAGGCTGAGGGACTTCAGTTACGTGGAGAGACTGGAGAAGCGGAGATTGTTCTTAGAGAGCAGAGAATGTTAAGGGGAGATTTAATAGAGGTGTTCAAATTCATGAAGAGTTTTGATAGTTTCTCCTTATTTATTCTGTTTCCACTGGCAGGATGATCGGTAATGAGATGACACAGATTTTAAGGTAATTAGCAAAAGAGCCAGAGGTGTGATGGAGAATATTTTTGTTTTATTTTATACACAGTCTGTTGTTATGGTCTGGAATGCACTGCCTGGAAGGGTGGTAGAAGCAGATTCAATAGTAACTTTCAAAAGGGGAATATATATATTCTTTCAAAGAGCCGGCACAGGCACAATGGGCCGAATTACCTCCTCCTGTGCTGCAAGATTCTACATGAAATGAGTTTGGGCAGCCTCTACCCAGTTGCAAGTGAATACGAGCCCAAATAACTTGGCAACAAGAACTTTATTTAACATAGTAAAACGTCCCAAGGTACCACACAGGAGTGTTATCAAACAAAATTTGACATCGAATCACAGAGAGATATTCGGACAGGTGAACAAAAGCTTGATTAAAAGGAGGTAAGTTTTAAGGAGCAACTCAAAAGGAGGAGAGAGAGGCGGAGAGGTTTAGGGAGGGAATTCCAGAGCTTTGGGCCTCAGCAGCTGAAGGCTCGGCCGCCAACGGTGGAGCGATGGAAACTGGGGGATGCTCAAGAGGCCAGAATTGGAGGAGGACAGAGATAATCAGAGGAGGTTACAGAGATAGGGTGGGCAACGGCATGGAGAGATTAGAACACTCAGAGGCCACAAGGTTAAGATGGAGGGATGGGAGAATGGTGCAGTAGAGAGGTCCAACATTAGGGAACAGGTACTTAGTTGGGGTAAAGTGTAGGGAACTTTACTCTGCTTATAACCATGCTTAACCTGGTCTGGAAGTACCTGTTGCCAATTTCATTCCCCAGCGCTAACATTCTTCACCTGATGTGGAGATGCCGGTGTTGGACTGGGGTGGACAAAAGTGAGAAGTCGCACACCACCAGGTTATAGTCCAACAGCTTTATTTGAAATCTCAAGCTTTCGGAGCGCTGCTCCTTCGTCAGGTGAAGTCTTCTGGGGGATGCTCAAGAGGCCAGAATTGGAGGAGGACAGAGATATCGGAGGAGGTTACAGAGATAGGGTGGGCAATGGCATGGAGAGATTAGAACACTCAGAGGCCACAGGGTTAGGATGGGAGAATGGTGCAGTAGAGAGGTCTAACATTAGCTTGTGATTTCAAATAAAGCTGTTGGACTATAACCTGGTGTTGTGCGACTTCTCACAGTTCTTCACCTGAACCAGCACAAAAAAGGTTTTCTTTAAAAATAAAGTGTCACTGCATGTCTGTGGTTCATTATTGACTGACAAGTTTATCTTTCTCTCACTTCTTCACTACTGTGATCCGCAAGCACTGGTGTCGAGAGCATAGCAAGGTAACAGGGCTTCACTGCAACCAGTTTCTCTATAAATCAGTAAGTGACGCCTCCAAACTCCAACCCGAGAGAACATGTTGTGGATTCATTCACAAACACTGCGAGTCACATTTGTTACTTTCAAAACCTGGAATCCCTCCAGTCTGGATTGACAATGGTAACAGAAATACAGAGCTGCTCACTAAAGAAATACAGAGCTGCTCACTAAAGAACAGTTTTCATACCCATTCAACGCCAGCTTATAAAAAGTTTCAATATTCTGCTTTTGTTTAACTGTTGAGGTCTTTTTTAATATGCAAAAAAGTGTTAATTCTAGTGTACAAACCTCTCTCTGTGATAGGGAAACACTTCTTCAAAACAGGAACAATAATTAGCCTTCCAGCTTAACTAATGATCGACACCACTAGGCTCCAATTGTGCCCTCAGTTTGAAGACAGAACTATCTCCTACTCAGAACTTAAAACACACACACCCAGCTGATCTTTCAGCTAAAAAGCTGAAAAAGACAAATCAATTGTCAGGTTTAGCAAGTCAAGTCAGGTCTGATTGCATTTGGCACAATTATTATTATTTTTTTAAACATTGGCAAGTTGTTTTTTTTCTGCCTACCAGTGCTAGTAATTCAGTGGGATCTGGCTCCCTCAATTCCGATTAGCAATTAGGTAGTGGTTTTAAACTCTATTTCCTCCATAGCGAGCCCAATTGCCACACCAATCCAAAGTGCCTGTTAAACCACATGGGGTAAAATTCATCAAACGTCAACCCAGATAGTAAACATAAAACAGCCAATGATACATTGCAAGGAAGGGAGAAGAGAAGAGAAGGAGTGACATTAAATCAGTTAGTTATGTTGAGTTAACCTCTGCTTTACCGAAAAACAGAATCAACCAATGTAGGATTTGCTCCCCGGTGCTGGTTGACTTGCCCCATCTCCACCCTGTGGCATTTTCCCCGGGTAACAGTGCCCATTCCCAACCTTCTCTCCTTTCCCCCATCCCATCCCATCCATCAGTTTACCTGATCTCCCGGCTCCGTGGATTTCTCCAAGTGCTTTTCCTTGTAAAGAGACCACAGTCCAACATTGGGCAAGAATACCAGAGCCACGACAAACAGGCCGATCATCTGCAAGAAGCGTTTCTGCTTTCGTTTCATCCCGTAATGGGTAACTTTTCCCCTTCGCGCTATTTCCAACAAACTATCGCTTGAGCGGCGCCTGGTCCAAGACTCGGAGAGAGGAGGGACCGAGAGTCTCTGCAACCCACCTAGCAGCGCCTGGGCAAGGGGACAACTCCTGATTCACCAGGGAACACAGACCTCGGCACCTGCAAAAAAAAACACTTTTTTTTAAATAAACAATAAAGACAAATTTTCATATTTCAGGAACCTCTGATCTTAGAACCGAACGCCACCAAACTTGGAAAATTGATAAGACATTTAATGGTTAATGCTCAACTTTATATAATATATACACACACACACGATATTTACTTCTGTTGGTAGAAATGGTTATTGACAATAGAAGGACTAACAGCTTCATCCTGTTAATTCTATCGCGGGTTAAATGAGAGTTGAATGTAGGGGGAACCAGAGATTGAACCAAGACACAAGGTCCTTGACTTCTGTCCCCTGGACTCAACCTCACTTACCTCGGGATGTGGCCACTTGTATCTATCTGTATCCGCCGCAGTGATCTCCTTATGCAACCAATTTGACACTGACTTTGTCCAGTCCAGGGCTGACAGCCTCTGTCTCTGTCTCTGTCTCCCCTCCTCCTCCAATACCACCGGCTCTCTGTGTGGTCCAATTATCTGTTTATTGGTAATTAATCCTGTACTCGTTAAACTCGACCAGGAGCTGCGGGTTTCAGTCGACTGGCACTGTCAGTGATCCCAGGGAAGAGAAGAGAGATGATCTTCACTTGTACCGATAGCCTTTCGAATGAAGCGAGGCGGCTGCTTCGGTCACCAGGAGTCCCGCTGGTTTGGTCTTGTCTTATTTCCCCCTCCCACGCACACTAAGCTTTTAAAACACACACGTGTGGACTCGGAGCTCTGGGAGGGTAGGCACCTTAATATATGCAAAGCAAGCCGAGCCCGGCCGACCCTTCTCCAAATTGGGTGGGGGGAAGCGTTGAAGGAAATTATTAATAATGATTGAATGCAAAAATTCCATTCAGTGTGGCATCTCTCCCCCCTCCCCACCCCCACCCCGCGGAGTGGGGCTGGCCCTTGTCTTAAACGGTGATGCACCCGACAGCATCGAAGGGCTGACGCAAGGAAACGCCGTCCCGGCTCATGGGCTTAAAATTATCGTCTACAGCCAATGGCATCTGAAAGGAGAGAGAGGAAAAAACAAGAGAGTTTGCATCTGTAGACGGACAGAGACTCCGCTGACTGCTACCTTCTGCTTGTGTCTGGACTGTTTTTTTTTAAGTTCTTGCTTATAAGGGACTGGTCAGTGAGACGTACAGCTGAACGCAAGAGTTGCTTCAGCTTGTACTTGCTCGTGTTGAGATTCAGCCTAGTCTTTCTCCTGGGCACTTTGCTGCATTTATTATTATTTTTTTAAAATAAAATCAAACGTCTTCTTTTGGAGCATCTGGTCCCATTCTCTCGACCTGTCACCTCCTAAACTTGCTTCAGGACCATCTCCCATCCGTTGCTCCAAGTGCTTTAACCTCTCCACTCTCTCTCTCACCCCCCCCCCCCCCCCCCCCCCGCTCGCCATCACTCCACGCTATTTAAACACACTCCACTTCTGCAGTTGAACGATACGAGTCTTTCTCACCTGCTGGCAGCCACCTAGAGAACTGGACTTTGTGAGAAGTCCAAGTTTTAACCTGTGAGAGAAGAGAAAGACCTGCAGTACATTCAGAGAGACAGAGAGAGAGAGATCGGCGTCTCACTGCCCTGTCTCCAGGTACTGGCCTCACCAGCGCTGCAGTAACATATTCCACTCCACGATGGAGCCAAACCCACACAGAAGTAGTCTCTTCCGTCCCATTGATCTGAAGATGCACAGCGACTATTGAAAAAGGTAAATCAATTCACTTCATTATCCGTCCCATTAAAAATTAGATTTTTTTTAAAAAATCCAATCAAAACATTTTATAAGCACACGTTTTAAATAAAAAATATTTGTGAAATCAATCTATCTCAGATTTGCACAGAGGGATGAAAAAGGAAGACTTGCATTTAAACAGCGCCTTTCACAACCACCGCACGTCCCAAAGCGCTTTGCAGCCAATGAAGTACTTTTTGAAGTGGAGTCACTGTCGTCATGTAGCAAACGCGGCAGCCAATCTGTTCACAGCAAGCTCCCACAAACAGCAATG
Source organism: Squalus acanthias (assembly GCA_030390025.1). NCBI lineage: Eukaryota > Metazoa > Chordata > Chondrichthyes > Squaliformes > Squalidae > Squalus > Squalus acanthias. The sequence goes on from CM059425.1 coordinate 252,580,872, forward strand.
TGATCATGACCAGATAATCTGTTCCAGTGATGTTGATTGAGGGATAAATATTGGCCCAGGACACCGGGGTTAACTGCCCTGCTCTTCTTCGAAATAGTGCCCTTGAGATCTTTTGTATCCACCTGAGAGAGCAGACGGGGCCGCGGTTTAACATCTCATCCGAAAGACATAGAAGCATAGAAGATAGGAGTAGGCCATTCGGCCCCTCGAGCCTGCTCCGCCATTTAATGAGATCATGGCTGATCATCCAAATTCAGTACCCTGTCCCTGCTTTCTCCCCATATCCCTTGATCCCTTTAGCCTTAAGAAACATATCTAACTCGCACCTCCGACAGTGTAGCACTCCCTCAGCACTGCACTGGGAGTGTCAGCCTATTGTTATCCTGTCTAGGGGTCAATTCTGTAAATAAAAGTAAAGGTGTTGCCTTAATAAATAAACCAATAAGGAGACACTGGGTTAGCCCAAGGTCATCAAACAAAAGTGCCCCCTTTTTAAAGGGGTAACACTAATAAGGAACTAAACCACAAAAAAACCCAAAGGAAACTTATAAAATATCAATATTAATATCGATGTCCACTACGCACTCCAGTCCCTGCGGTGCCCACTGGTCGCAGAATGCCTTAACCGTACCGGCGGACAATGGGTGCTCCCTCTCCAGGGGCACCCGGGCATGGATGAGACTGCGGTAGAGAGGCAGGCAGCCAACCTGGACCTATTAATGGCCACCTTGGCCAGCCCCAGGAGCAGACCCATGAGGAGGTCCTCCTACGTGCCCCTCTCACCCACCCCTCCCTCCGCATCGCATGGCCAATGATCATGAGCGTGGGACTGAAGTGGAAAGTAAAGTGTTGCTGATGGGGAGCCTATTGGACCAATGGCAAAGAGAAACGTGCATTCGTGTAATATTGTCTTAAGTGTCAGCTTGGCAGAGTTGGTAATACTCCTGCCTCTGACTCAGAGTTTGTAGGTTCGAGCCCGACATTGGATCTTAATCTAGGTTAACATTTCAGCGCAATGCTGAGAGACAACTGGTTTGTCAGAAGTGCTATGCGAGGTTGTTGAGCTGTAGGAAGCTACAAGGATAGGAAGGGGGTGAGGCCGTGGAGAGATATAAACAGAAGGATGTGAATGTTTAATTTGAGGTGCTGGGCGAACCAGGAGCCAATGTAGGGTAGCAAGGATGGGGGTGATGAGTGAGTGGCACTCAGTGCAGGATAAGAAACGGGCAGCAAGGTGAGCTGATGTTTATAGAGTATTGGAGGCCAGCAGGAAGAGCATTGGAGTCATTGAGCCTGGAGATGACATGGGCATGGATGAGGGTTTTAGTCGCACATGGGCTGAGGCAGGGTCGGAGGCAGGTAAAGTTACAGAAGTGGACGCAGGTGGTTTTCTTTGTAGTGATGGAGGGAATATGGGGTCAGATGCTTAACTCAGGGTTGAACAGGATGTCGCGGTTGCCTGGTTTAGTCTGGCTGGGGAAGGGGATGGAGTCAGTGCCAAGCGAGCGTAGTTTGTGGCAAGGGCTGAAGATGATGACTTTGGCCTTTCCAATCTTTAGCCAGAGAAGGTTGAGAGTCAGAAGGTTGTGGGTTCAAGTCCCACTCCAAAGACTTGAGCCCAAAAATCTAGGCTGACACTCCAGCGCAGTGCTGAGCGAGGTGCTGCACTGTCGGAGGTGCCGTCTTTCAGATGAGACATTAAACTGAGTCTGGTCTCTCAGGTGGATGTAAAAGATCCTATGGCAATATTTCAAAGAAGAACAGGGGAGTTATCCCCGGTGTCCTGGCCAATATTTATCCCTCAATCAACATCACTAAAAACAGATTATCTGGTCATTTATCTCATTGCTTTTTGTGGGAGCTTGCTGTGTGCAAATTGGCTGCTGTGTGCAAATTGGCTGCCGCGTTTCCCACATTAAAACAGTGACTACACTTCAAAAAGGAGTTCATTGGCTGTAAAGCGCTTTGGGACATCCGGTGGTCTTGAAAGGTGCTATATAAATGCAAGTCTTTCTTTCTTTCAATCAACCCCAGCGAAAACAGATTACCTACTCATTCATATCAACGCTGCTTGTGAGATCCTGCTGTGCGCGCATAATGGCTGCCTACACAACGATCGTCACGGCACTTCAAAGCAATTAATTGTATGTACAGTGCTTGAGATGCTTCTGAGATCAGGCATTAAATAAATACAAGCTTTTTTTTTGATGGCGGTTGGTATTTGAGAAGAATGAGGTCAAAAGACCCCTTCATCCCAAACTATCAGCACTTAAAGAAACTGGGACTGCAGAGCTTCAGTCTTGATGACACTTGAAAAATTCAGAACATGTACAAATTGGTATCAGTCACCTTTTCAGAACTTTTCTGTTGTAGAATCAATGGTGGATTATGCACCTTCCAAAGTAGTTGCTAATAACTGCTGTTATGCCCATTGAGTTTGTCCATGTGGTTTATTTTTGGTCACTTTGCGGAGATGGTGTTTCACAATATGATTGTACTTCATCAGGGATACACTAGAGTTTACGGACATGAAGAGCATGCTTTACTGAAAAGTGCGGTGCTTTGCCCAGATAATCTACTGTTTTACCTGCAACACAGAGAGTAAAATTATGCCCGATAGCGTTCTGCACTGCTGTGACACGCTTGAAGGGGTTCAGAGGTTGTGATAAACACACACCAGGGTCTGTAAACATTAACCAACAACTGAGTGCATGTCACAGTAAAACAATGGTCTTGGTCGTTGTACCAGAAAATAATGCAGAAATATTGCTGAATTTATGTTGTGATTACACAGAGTTACAAACCCGAGGCCAGTAAGTGGGGCATGTAGCTCGAAGCTGCCTAGAGCTTTGTTACCTCGCACTGTCATAGAATCATAGTGGGAGAAATTCAGTATCGCCCCATTTGGGGCGCAATTATCGGCCGGGCGCAAAGATTAGCGCCTGGCGCTAATTATCGCCTCCGACTGCAAACTTGACTTTTATCGCCCCTGGAGGTGATTGGAGCGCTAAATCAGGCGCTTCACTCCTGTCTTAAGGCGCAAAGGCTGAGGAGCGAGGCGCTACCTCAGAGTGCTGGCGAAGCTCATGTGATGTCAGTCAGCAATGGAACACACACACAATGGCGCCAGCCAGTTCTTAAAGGGAAGGGTTGATCTTGCTTTCCATCCACATCCTGCTCATTGCAGCCTTGAATCTCGGCCTGGAGAGACCTGTACATCAAATCTGCTGGAAAGAACAATGGAGAGAACCAGGGAAAGAGCTTAGAGTGCAGCCCCCACAGTCTCTTCTAAATCGATACAAGGAAGGGCGAATCAAAATTAACCTGCAAAGTGCTGCTCAGTACCCAAAACTCCTTCACACAGCGTTGAATCTCTCCAGAAGTCTCTCTCTCTCTCTTAGAATGCGTGGTTCAAAAATGTCACCAACAATAAAAGGCAGGAAGCGGTCGCCTTTAAATAGCACTCCCCCAGTCCCTTCCTGACTGCAAAACACTCCCCTCAACCTGTCGTTGCTAGCGGCAGGTGGTAAGGCAGGGGGCGCCACTCAATATCCGCTCTGGGGCGCTACCGGGGCGTTGCGCACTCGACTGACGTCACGATCTGCCGGCGCAGGAGATCGTGGCGGTAGTGTTTAGCGCCACCGCAAAATGTCTAGTTAATTTCGCGAGCGGCGCAAACATCGCTGCGCCCGGGCGCTAGTTGCTTTGCGCGCCATTAGCGCCCTCTTAAGGCGCTAACGGGAGGTGCAACCAACTGAATTTTTCCCCCATAGAAACTTACAGCACAGAAGGAGGCCATTCGGCCCATCGTGCCTGTGCTGGCTCTTTGAAAGAGCAGTCGTGCTCAGTCTCACATCCCCGCTTTTTGTCCGTAACCTTGTAAGTTCCTCATCCTCAAGAACCCGTCCAACTACCTTTTCAAATTACTGATGGAATCAGCTTCCACCACCTTTTCAGGTCAAGTGTTCCAGATCCCCACAACTCTCTGAGTGAAAAAATGTCTCCTCATCTCCCCTCTAGATCTTTTGCCAATGATTTTGAATCTCTGACCTCTGGTTATTGACTCACTCGCAAGAACACAATCCTTCTGTATGTGTTCATTGCAATAACTGTTTCTTTTTCTGGCTGAAATAGTAAGAGCTTTCATTTATATAGCAACTTACTTTACCTCTCAGAAACATCCCAATACATTTCCACATGCGATGAATTACTTTGTGCAGTTAATGCTGTTATGTGAATAAAAACCTTTTTCAACATAGCAAGATCCCACAAACATCAATGCGATGAATGACCAGTTAACCTACTAGTCTAAAAACAGAGGTCACAAATTTTTTGGTCTCAGTTTCTTTTCAGCAGGGCAGGAACCGGGAGGAGCGGGAAGTCGGCGTAGGACCAAGGGGACACAAGACCGGGAAGTCAGCGAAAGACCAGGGAGGTAAGACTAACTGGTAAGTACTTTCCTCAAACCTTCCTAGAAAGTAAAACTAAAACTAGTGGGATTTGGTTAGTTTAAAAAGGAATAAGAGGAGTACAGTATACATTGGTCTAAGTAAGCTTCGGGAAAACAAAAGTCAATAAATAAACTAAAACTAGAAAATTAAAAAGTAATATAAGGGTTAAGTCATGGCAGTAGAGCTCGAACCTGTGTCATGCTCCTCCTGTAACATGTGGGAAATCAGGGACGCTTCCTGTGTCCCTGACAACCATGTGTGCGGGAAGTGTGTCCAGCTGCAGCTCATGTGGGACCGCATGACGGCCCTTGAGCTGCGGATGGACTCACTTTGGAGCATCCACGATTCTGAGAGGGTTGTGGATAACACATTTAGTGAGTTGGTCACACCGCAGGTTAAGGCCAGCGTAGATAGTACATGGGTGACCAAAAGGCAGAGCAAGGGCAGGAAGGTAGTGCAGAAATCCCCTGGGGTTGTCTCCCTTAGCAACAGGTTCACCGCCTTAGGTGCTGTTGTCGGGGGGGATGACTCATCGGGGGAAGGCACCAGCAGCCAGGCTCATGGCACCATGACTGGCTCTGTTGCAAAGAAGGGAGGGAAAAAGAGTGGCAGGGCTATAGTAATAGGGGATTCGATTGTAAGGGGAATAGATAGGGGTTTCTGTGGTCGCGACCGAGACTCCAGGATGGTATGTTGCCTCCCTGGTGCAAGGGTCAAGGATGTCTCGGCGCGGGTGCAGAACATTCTGGAGGGGGAGGGGGAACAGCCAGTTGTCGTGATACATGTTGGTACCAACGACGTAGCTAAAAAAAGGGAAGAGGTCCTACAAGTAGAATTTAGGGAGTTAGGAGCCAAGCTAAAAAGTAGGACCTCGAAGGTAGTAATCTCTGGATTACTACCAGTGCCACGTGCTAGTAAGAGTACAGAGAACAGGATAGTTAGGCTAAATACATGGCTTGAGCAGTGGTGTAAGAGGGAGGGTTTTAAATTTTTGAGGCATTGGAACCAGTTTTGTGGTAGGTGTGACCTATACAAAAGGGACGGTCTACACCTGTGCAAAGATGGAACTGATGTTCTCGGGGTAATTTTTGATAAAGCAGTTCGGGAGCATTTAAACTAGTATGGCAGGGGGCTAGAAACCTATGTAGTGAAATAGAGGAAAGTGAAAGGCAGACAGAAATAAATGGTAAAAGAGTGAGGAACAAAAAACAAAGGGCCAAACTAATTCATAAAAAATGTGAGCATAAAAAAAGCCTGAGGGTTTTATACCTTAATGCGAGAAGCATCAGGAACAAGGTAGATGAATTAGCTGTGGAAATAGAGGTTAATAATTATGATCTAATTGGGATTACGGAAACATGGTTGCAGGGTGAGCAGGGCTGGGAGCTTAACATACAGGGGTATTCAGTATTTAGGAAGGATCGACAAAAAAGAAAGGGAGGAGGGGTAGCATTGCTGGTAAAAGAAGGGATAAATGCAATTGAAAGGAAGGATATTAACTCAGTTAATACAGAATCTATATGGGTGGAGCTAAGAAATAGCGAGGGGCGAAAAACATTAATAGGAGTGGTATATAGGCCTCCAAATAGTAAAATAGAGGTTGGGGAGGGCATCACGAGGGAAATTAGAGAAGCGTGCAATAAGAGCACAGCTGTCATCATAGGTGACTTTAACTTACATATAGATTGGAATAGCCTAATCAGTAAAAATAATGAGGAGGAGGAATTCCTTGAGTGTTTAAGGGATGGTTATCTGGATCAATATGTCGAGGAACCAACTCGGGAACAGGCTATATTGGACTGGGTACTGTGCAATGAGAAGGGACTAATTAGTAATCTTGTTGTACGGGGACCCTTGGGTCAGAGCGATCATAACATGATCGATTTCTCACTCGAAATGGAGAGCGAAGAAATTGACTCAGATACTAAGGTCCTGAATTTAAACAAGGGGAATTATGATGCCATTAGACGGGAACTGAGTAGGTCTGATTGGACAACGTTCCTGGGAGGACTGGAGGTAGATAAACAATGGCAAGCATTTAAAGATAGAATGACAAAATTGCAAAAATTGTTTATACCAATCTGGCATAAAAGGAAATCTAAAAAGGTGACTCAACCGTGGATAACAGGGGAAATTAGAGACAGCATAAAATCCAAAGATAGGGCGTATAAAATAGCCAAAAAAAGCGCCAGAGCGGAAGATTGGGAACAGTTTAAGATAGAGCAAAGGAGGACAAAGGGCTTAATCAAGAGGGGCAAAATAGCTTACGAAAGCAAGCTGGCGGAAAATATAAAACCTAACTCCAAAAGCTTTTATAAGTATATCAAGAGGAAAAGACTGGTGAAAACCAAAGTTGGCCCATTGCAGTCAGATACGGGGGAATATATAACGGGAAATAAGGAAATGGCAGACCAACTAAATGCATACTTTGGGTCAGTCTTTACGAAGGAAGACACAAAAAACCTCCCTGGGATATCGGGAAAAATAGGGACATTTGCAAAGGAGGAACTGACGCAAGTCAATATCTCTAAGGATATGGTGTTAAGGAAGCTAAAGGGATTGAAGGCGGACAAATCCCCAGGGCCTGATAACATGCATCCTAGGGTGCTGAAGGAGGTGGCCCTAGAGATAGCGGATGCACTAAGTATGATTTTTCAGAATTCATTAGACTCGGGAACAGTGCCCATGGATTGGAGGGTAGCTAACGTTACCCCACTATTCAAAAAGGGGGGTAGGCAAAAAGCAGGTAATTACAGACCTGTAAGCCTTACATCAGTTGTGGGCAAAACGCTGGAGTCCATCATTAAGGATGAAATAGCGGAGCACTTAGCAAATGGGGACAGGATAGGACAGAGTCAACATGGATTTACAAAGGGTAAATCGTGCTTGACTAATCTATTGGAATTTTTTGAGGGAGTAACTGGTAAAATAGATGGGGGAGAGCCAGTAGATGTGGTGTACCTGGACTTCCAAAAGGCCTTCGATAAGGTCCCACATAAAAGATTAGCAGGGAAAATTGAAGCTCATGGGATAAAGGGGAAAGTATTGACGTGGATAGAGAACTGGCTGTCAGATAGAAAACAGAGAGTTGGAATAAACGGCTCATTTTCTGAATGGCAGGCAGTAACAAGTGGGGTACCACAGGGATCTGTCCTGGGTCCCCAGCTGTTCACAATTTACATTAATGACCTGGATCAGGGAGTCGGATGCAGCATTTCCAAATTTGCAGACGACACTAAACTAGGAGGGGGGGTGGGCTCAGAGGAGGAGACCAGGAAGCTCCAGAGCGATTTGGACAGACTGGGTGATTGGGCGGATAAATGGCAGATGCACTATAATGTGGACAAGTGCGAAGTTATCCACCTTGGGTGCAGGAACGGGAGGGCAAATTATTATTTAAATGGCAATAAATTGGGAGAGGGGGAAGTACAGAGAGACCTGGGTGTTCTTGTACACCAGTCACTGAAGGCGAGCATGCAGGTGCAACAGGCGATCAAGAAGGCAAACGGTATGCTGGCCTTCATAGCAAAAGGGTTGGAATACAGGAACAGGGATACCTTGCTGCAGCTGTACAGGGCACTGGTGAGACCACACCTCGAGTACTGTGTACAGTTTTGGTCGCCTCATCTGAGGAAAGATGTTCTTGCCATGGAGGGGGTGCAGCGGCGATTCACCAGGCTGATACCAGGAATGGCGGGATTGACCTATGAGGAGAGACTATGTAGTTTAGGGATGTATACACTGGAGTTTAGAAGATTGAGAGGGGACCTCATAGAAGTGTATAAAATTCTGACAGGTCTAGACAGACTAGATGCAGAAGGAATGTTTCCCTTGGCGGGTGAGAACAGAACTAGAGGACATAATTTAAGGATAAGGGCTAAACCATTTAGGACAGAAATGAGGGGAAATTTCTTCACTCAGAGGGTGGTGAACCTGTGGAACTCATTGCCACAGAGGGCAGTGTACGCCAGCTCATTAAATATATTTAAGAGGGAATTAGATGTATTTCTACAGGCAAAAGGGGTTAAGGGTTACGGAGAGAAGGCGGGGACGGGATACTGAATTGGAGGATCAGCCATGATCTCATTAAATGGCGGAGCAGGCTCGAAGGGCCGGATGGCCTACTCCTGCTCCTATCTTCTATGTATCTATGTATCTATGGTGCTGGGCGAACGTCCTGTTCATCTTCCAGCAGTGCCATAAGATCTTAAAATTCCATCTCAACTACCAGTTGGGGCTGCAGTTTAAAGCCTCAGTCAGAGGGTTGCACCTTCTCAGGACTGCACTGGAGTGTCACTCTAGCCCAGATCCTGGAGTGTGGGGCTTGAACCCACAACTGTCCCAGATCAGAAGCCAGGGTGCTACCGACTGTGCCAAGCTGGCTCACTATCCGCAAGTGAAAGTATTTTTAATACAAGTAATTTCTACTTTTATATTTTCTTTGGCGTGAAAGAAATATATCAATTCATTAATTCATAAAACAATTCCCTAACACAGAAATGACGGGGAGAGAAGGTGCATTGTTCTAAGTTAAATGGGTGATACCACTACTGTCAATCACTGGGTTTCACAATAACGTTACAAACTCATTTAATCTGTGAAATAAAATGCCAGCAGCAAGAGCAAGAAGTTCGGGCTCCGTTTTAATAATGCACTTCCGATATGCAACATCAGGGAGAGAAAGAGAGAGGAATGAGCATTGAATTGATGTTAAAAATTACACATTGTTACCAAAGTGATATGGAATTTATATATCTAATAAAGTGCACCCAGATCGTAACAACAACTTGTATTTATATCGCACGTTTAACATAGGAAAACGTCCCGCGGCGCTTCACAGGAGCGTAATCGAACAATATTTGACAGCGAGCCACATAAGGAGATATTAGGGACAGGTGACCAAAAGCTTGGTCAAAGTGGGAGGTTTTAAGGAGCGCCTTAAAGGAGGAGAGAGAGGCAGAGAGGTTCAGGAAGGGAATTCCAGAGCTTGGAGCCCAGGCAGCTCAAGATACGGCCGCCAATGGTGGTGCGATTAAAACTGGGGATGCGGAAGAGGGCAGAATTGGAGGAGCGCAGAGACCACGGAGGGTTGTGGGGCTGGAGGAGGTTACAGAGATAGGGAGGGGGGGTCGAAGTCATGGAGAGATTTGAAAACAAGGGTGAGCATTTTAAAATATTATACAAATCCAACATTCCATTGTGATAAGGTGCAAGCTCTTCAACTGTTTCGAATGTAATTATTTTACAATACCATACCCTCAAAGAGGAAGCTCTCGATTTATTTTTTCAGGTCAATAATCATTTTTTTTACACTGGAATGCAGTTTAATAAAATGGTTATAAGGGCTGTTATTCAGAGAGAGATTACCTGTGGAAATTTGCATCTCTTACGCATGAAATGTCCTATTTGATAGGGGGGGTGATCTACATTTGCTGAACACTCAGGAAGTAGTGCAACGGTGTGGCAAGCACTGTTTAGTCCTTGTAAACTCCTGTTCCATCGCCCCCAACCTTAGGACGTGGTACTTATTTTATTTACTCAAGGCGGATGAAATGGCTGAGTGAACCCTTTCACAGTGTGAATACAAGTCCTTCAGTCCTCGAGTCCGCAGTCAACTTACTAAACTATCCAACATGCAACATCACATCAAGGCCCTCTGGTGAAGACCCTTGGGAGGTTTGGGGGGGGGGGAGGGGTGTGGCTCAGCTGCAGCATTTCAGCCAATTGTAAGCCAAGACTCTGGACATACCATTCTTGTCACTGGACTCTGGAACCAATTGTACCTGGATGAGCAGAAATCTGTAAGGGGTAAGTGTTGAGCAGGATGTTTTCAGCACATGATTCCACGATGCCATTGTATTGTCTATCATTGCTGTGGATTATTCTTATGAATATCTCAAAAAGATAACGGGGTAGAAATTTGTAGCACGGAATGGGTGGTATTGCATGGGTCGCCCCTTATATGCCCCGTCCGATACTCAGTTCTATTGAAGCCAATGGAACCGCGTATCGGGCGGCTGATATGATGCCGCCTGTTTTGCGCTACCATCCAAGATCAATCTCTACCACAACGTTCCTATGATTTTGCCAGGCCAAAGTTGGACCTTCAGAATGGACAAAATATGGGCTTGGAAACCTAGCACAGAACTGGAGGGAATGAGTAACATGAGCTTACTACCATCATGCCTTTCCATTAGAATGTAGCTGTGTAATATTAATTGAACCACACGTGGAGTTCGTAGCTGTAGAAACTTTTAGCTATGCTCATTGCTCCCAGGTATTTCATGCTGTCATGGCATCTTGCAGGACTCAAGCTGTAGTACCTCTACTGTCAGCTTGGCTCAGTTGTAGCACTCAGAGGCTTGCGGACTTGTACCCCTCGCCAGGCCTTGAGCGCACAATCTGGGCTGAAACATCAACGTAGCACTGAGCAAGTGCTGTGCAGTTTAAGATGTGTTGTCATTCAGATGAGACTCTGAACGTGAAGCCCTATCCACCTCTCCCAGTGGTTCAAGTGGACCTCAGAGATTTGTGACATTATTGATGGGGAGCAGGAGTTCTCCCAATGTCCTGGCTACCATTTTCCCTCAAATACCGCTAAAAGCAGATGAACTGGTCATCCATCTCAGTGCTGTTTGTGCCTGGAATGGCTGCCGTGTTTATCCACATAGCAACAAGCATATGATTTCAAAGTCATTTATTATACCTGCAGCTTTGCGATATTTCAGAGAAATGTGCTTGCACTATATAAAATCAAGTCTTTTTCTTTCTTGTTCTTTCTTTCTTGATCTTTCTTTCTTTTCTTCTTTCTTTCATTCTTTCATAGAATCAAAGAAAGTTACAGCACAGAAGGAGGCCATTTCGGCCCATCGTGTCAGCGCTGGCCAACAAAGAGCTATCCAGCCTAAATAGAATTTCCTTCTGTCCTTCTTTACATTCATTCTTTCTTTTCTTCTTTCCTTCTTTCTTTCATAAACACTGCTCAAGCTACTCAACGTCTCCAATGATTCTTTATTGGTTTAGTCATTGCATATTGCAACTATGAGTATGACCCCTTTACACACAATTGACCTTCTACTGAGTTCCAGCTTATCCATCTGACACAGGCTATCATTTTATTCGGTTCCCAGGCATGCCTCCACTGTCCTTCAAGGATACATTTAAAATGTCTCCTAGACGTTTTATTGCTTGTTAGCTTCAGGCCTCAGGCAGTGAGGAAATCAAACAGAACTCTGCTGAGAGATAATTTATTTTTGTTTTCTGACTTCCAGGGTAATAACTGCGATTCAAATATTTGAGGACATTTCTCAAGGTAACAGTTACTTGTCAATTGTCACCTGTTCAGAGAAGCTCCTGAGATGAGGCTTATAAGTCCCATTGCCAAATTCAGCCCGAAGAATCTTATGTTCAAATCACAAATGGGAGTTAATCCCCAGTACTCAGCTATTCTTCTTGAAGGCAGATCAAGTGAGCTGCTTCTGTTAGCTAATGGGGATTCAACAGTAGACGGAGAACATAATTGCATGGAATTTTACAGTATAGAAACAGGCCATTCGCCTAACAGGCCTATGTCGGTGTTTATGCTGCACACGAGCCTCCTCCCACTCTGTTTACTTCCTCTAACACTATCAACATATCCTTCTATTCCTTTTCCTTCATGTACTGATCTAGCTTCCCCTTAAATGCATCTACGCTCTTCACCTCGACCACTCCCTGTGCTAACGAGTTCCAGATTCTCACCACTCTGCGATAATATGCCAAAGAAAGACATGCATTTATATAGCACCTTTCACAACCACCGGATGTCTCAAAGTGCTTTACAGCCAATGAAGTACCTTTGAAGTGTAGTCACTGTCGTAATGTGGGAAACGCGGCAGCCTATTTGCACACAGCAAGCTCCCATAAACAGCAATGTGAAAATGACCAGATAATGTGTTTTTGTTATGTTGGTTGAGGGAGAAATATTGACCCACGACACCAGGGATAACTCCCCTGCTCTTCTTTGAAATAGTGCCATGGGATCTATTACATCCACATGAGAGAGCAGACTCAGTTTAACGTCTCATCCGAAAGACAGCACCTCTGACAGTGCAGCACTCCCTCAGCACTGCACTGGGAGTGTCAGCCTAGATTTATGTGTTCGAGTCTCTGGAGTAGGTCTTGAACCCACAACCTTCTGACTCAGAGGTGAGAGTGCTACCCACTGAGCCACAGCTGACACTGACACTATTGAATGTCATTCTACATATTATCGCAGATGCCTTTTTTAAATAAGAAGAAAGGGGTAACAATTCCTTTAAAACAGAATATAGTTACATTTAGTAAAAGTCAGGTAGTTATTAAGAGCTAATAAGTAGTTATATGAAGACAACAAGCGTGCACTCATTCAGGGTAATGAGCCTGAAACCATTCAGATCTGGAAATGACTCGCTCGGAGTCTTTGAGTTGATCCACAACAGGGTTCCACATTAATTTGATTTTTCTGGCAGTCATTGTTCATAGGCGTCAGCTACTCATATTAACAATGTTCATTCCTTTCATTGTAACAGTGCATGTTGCAGTCCAGTTTGTCTCTGCATATATTGTATGTGAACATTTTGGCAGTTGGTGAATTCATAATTAAAATACCTGCCAGTATGAGAAAAGGCCATTTGGCCCTTGCAGCTTGTCCCTCTTGCACCCTAAATCGAAAGAAAGGAAAGAAAGAACTTGCATTGATATAGCGCCTTTCACGACCTCAGGACATCCCAAAGCGCTTTTCAGCCATCCAAGTACTTTTTGGAGTGTAGTCACTGTTGAAATGTAGGAAATTTCAGCACAGCAAGCTCCCACAAACAGCAATGTGATAATGACCAGATCATGTTTTAGGTGTTGGTTGAGGGATAAATATTGGCCAGGACACCACGTTAAATCCTCCAATATACCATCCAGCTGCATTTTGATTTTGTGTTTACTACCCTATGTGATGGATTATTCCAATCATTCAGCACTCTGAATGAAGAGGTGCTACAAGGCATCTGCTTTAAATTGACTTTTTATTCATCTCCATCAATGTCCTCTGGCCCTACTATCTCTACTTACTTTGAAGTAAAATTCTAGGTCTACCTTCCCTCACCATTTAATAGGCTATTCCTTAACTACCTTCCCTACAGACTGCAAACCTTCAGCTTCTGTAATCTTTTCAAATAGCTCATCCCCATGACAATTGGCATAAAATGTAGTTGCTCATCCCTATGCCCTTTTCAATACCTGCATGTGTTATTTGGGATGCTGGCCAGAACTGAAGATGTTGCTCCAGTCCATTGTGAAGATAAGCATATTCTCTGTAGAACCTGCATTCCATTGTTCAAGATCCACCTACAAAGGAACAACCGCAACAACAACAACTTGCATTTATATAGCGCCTTTAATGCAGCAACACGTCCCAAGGTGCTTCACAGGAGCGATTATCAAACAAAATTTCACACCGAACCACATAAGGAGATATTAGGAAAGGTGACCAAAAGCTTGGTCAGAGAGGTAGACAGGCGGAGAGGTTTAGGGAGGGAATTCCAGAGCCTAGGGCCCAGGCAGCTGAAGGCAGGGCCGCCCCGCCAATCGTGGAACATTGAAAATCGGGGATGCGCAAGTGGCCAGAATTTGACAAGCGCAGAGATCGCGGAGAATTGTATGGCAGGAGGAGGTCACACAGAGATAGGGAAGTGGCGAGGCCACAGAGGGATTCGAAAACAAGGATGAGAATTTTAAAATCGAGGCGTTGCCGGACCGGGAGCCAGCGTAGGTCAGCGAGCGCAGGGGTTGAAGGGCGAACGGGACTTGGTGCGAGTTAGGACACGGGCAGCCGAGCTTTGGATGAGCTCAAGTTTATGGAGGGTGGAATGTGGGAGGCCGGCCAGGAGAGCGTTGGAATAGTCAAGTCATGGATGAGGGTTTGAGCTGCTGATATGCTGAGGCGGGGCAAAGACGGATGTTACGGAGGTGAAATTAGGCAGTCTTGGTGATGGAGCGGATATGAGGTCAGGCAGATGGGTCCCATTTAACCTCTAAGGCAAAGGACGGTAAGCCCTACAGTACAGCACTCCCTCAACGTTGCTTAGATTGTCCGCTTAGATTACGTGTTCAAGATCCTGTTATGGTTTTTTTTAATCAGCAAATGTGTGCTACTTTAGGTTTCTCAGTACTAAATTTAATTGACATTTGTCCACTGTACTGCATAATTAATGTATGGGTTGAGACTGTGTTGTGGTATATTGGCGTATGAATGCTTAATGTTTTCACGTGAAATATCTTTGCCTTAAAATACATGGGCTGGTATCTGCTAAAATAATCAGGCAATGCTCATATGCTAAGAGTGCACTGCACAATTTCCTCCCTAATAGTGCCATGAGATCTTTTTCATCCACCTGAGAGGGCAGACGGGGCCTCCATTTAATGTCTCATCCAAGAGACGCCACTTCTATGCCCTTTCCAATGCCTGTATGTGTTTTGTGGGGTGGTGGCCGGCACCGAACACATTACTCCACTTCCTTGTAAAGTCTAAGCATATTTCCCCATCGACCTGTAGACCAGGTCTCCTGCTGTCCTGGCCAACAGTTATCCCTCAAACAACACCACTAAAAACAGATAATCTGGTTATTTATCTCATTGCTGTTAGTGGGACTGAATTGTGAGAAAGTTGGCTGCTGTGTTCTGCTACATTATTGAGGTTATGGAGCCTCTGAGCCTGAAGGTTCAAGTCCCACTCCAGGGACTTGAGCACAACATTTAGGCTGACACTCCCAGTGCAGTACTGAGGGAGTGCTGCACTGTCAGAGGTGCCGTCTTTCAGATGAGACGTTAAACAGTCTGCCCTCTCAGGTGGACGTAAAATATCCCATGGCACTATTTTTGAAGAGGAGCAGGGGAGTTATCTCTGGTGTCCTGGCCAATATTTATCCCTCAATCAACATCAGTAAACAGATTGGCCCAGAATTTGCGGTCAGCGGCGAAGTGACGGCAATCGCCGCTGACCTTGGAGAAAGCTGCCCACAAAGATTTTGCAATATCTATGGTGAAACCTTTAGCTTTCTCGACCTTAATTTGATTGTAGCGCTGTCAAAAGGGGATCCCAGCGTAGACCAGCAGTGACTTCATCAAGCGGTCTAAGCAGCCAATCACATTGAAGAATTCTCATAGACAACAAACCAGGGAATAAAAAGCACCAATTATCAATCACTTTTAAAAATTTTTACAGAGAGCAAAATTAAAGATTGGGACATACACATGGGGGTTAAAGAAGAAGCTGAAATATCATAAACAAACCTTAAAAAACATACTTTTTCATTATTTTAAAAATCTAGTAATTTTCTATCACAATGGAGAAATTTGACATTCCACAAATACAAAATTAATTTTTCAGGGTCAGAACGGTTGTTCAGCAGTCAATACGCAGTTAAAACCACAGTTACACCTATTCCAACAAGGCTTAACTTTTTAAGGGGTGTTTAACTGCGATATTAGAGCGGAACAGGGGAAGTTTTCGTCAGTTCAAGTGATTTCACTGATTGCCGGCTGTGGGGAGTTCCACAGCGCAGCCTGTGGCAGAGCAGGGAATGACTGACCGCAACTTCAGGATTTCCGCATTTATCTGCATATGCGCTAAATCCTGCAGTTAAAGTCAGTTTTAGAAAGGGTAATGACGGCGAATGCTGACAGTTTCGCCGTCATTACCACCGCAAAATCAGGGCCATTATCTAACTATTATCTCATTGCTGTTTGTGTGACCTTGCTGTGTGCAAATTGGCTGCCACCTTTCCTAGATTATAACTTCAAAAGCAGTTCATTGGCTGTAAAACGCTTTGGGACGTCCCGACTTTGTTAAAGGCACTATATAAATGCAAGCCCTTCTTTTATTTATACATATATTGTTAACTGAATACTAGACGGCTCCATGTTCGGAGTAAGCGCATCGTAGCAATTACACTTCTCTTGAATTCCTTGATTATTCTCTGACGGGAATGTTCTCGAGTGGCTGGAAATTAAAAAATAGCAGTTAGTTATTAGCAACATCAACTTGATTGCTAATTTGGATGTAAAAACTACAAGAGTGACTCTAACTCAGAAGTACTTCGTGGGCTGTGAAGAGATCGCAAAGTCTCTGTTTGAAGAATGGACTCAGTCGAGAATATTTTGTGGACTTTATGGGATTTTTCTGAGGGTATTTTCCCTGTGATGGGATCGCCCTGTGCAGATATGTGAAAAACTGGTTTGTTAAAACTCCAGAGAACGCATGGCAGTTGGCTGTGACAAAAGAACTGTCAGTCATCCAGAATGTATGGGTTCGCCCGACAGTCCTGGAAAAGGGAAGGGGGCCATTGACCCGTTGAACTTGACCCTGTTAGAAAGTCACTCTAATATGCAAAAGCACTTCTCACCTCCATCTCAGAAGAGAAGCAGAACAATGAACCCACTGGCCTAGCCAGCCGAAGAGGATCCAGTTTTTCTCAACACAAAGACCGAGAGATGTCCCAGACTTAGGGCCATTAGTCCAATCACGGAATACTCATGGGTCTGAGGATGACCCATCACTGATTAAACACCGGAGTGCTTAGAGACAAAAGGATTTTAAAGATCGGCGGGAAAGATAGGGGTAGCGAGACTCCTATAAAGATAGACCCTTTCCCACCATTCTCTCTCTCTCTCGCTCTCGCTGCACCAAGATCGACCTAACAAGAAGAAGTACCAGAGGAAGAGGCAGCTAAGCGGAGCGATCGAGACCGACTGTGTGTGGGGGTAAGCATGGTCTCGAGTGTCCCAAGCCGGTAACCAGAGGGCTCAGAGTTTTTCTCAGAAGTGAAGCTTTTGGGCTATTCCGGGGTGGGAACTTCGTTTGGTTCAGCCAGGCGAAGGGGCTTATGCGACTGGGTAATTCGTTGGTAGGGGTGGAATTAGAGTCCACCA
The DNA here is from genome assembly GCA_030390025.1 of Squalus acanthias. Taxonomy (NCBI): domain Eukaryota; kingdom Metazoa; phylum Chordata; class Chondrichthyes; order Squaliformes; family Squalidae; genus Squalus; species Squalus acanthias. Next base: position 252,598,262 of record CM059425.1, read on the forward strand.
TAGCAACAAGGGAATTACTGCTTGTCATAGTCCCCAGTTGGGTACTGTATGTATGTTGTTTGTAACCTGGATTTTTATTCTCCACAGAGACAGTGATTTCGTTTAGTAGTGCATGTTTTAGCCAGTGTAGGTTAGACCAAATAAATATAAGTACGATTTTTCACCGAAGCATTCCTGTCTGTGACTTATTTCATTTACACTCTGAATGATAATTCCCGGGTATAGAACTTTGGTAAGGCAGGGGGCGATTCGAACCGTCTGACTAGCAATTGGGCTAGGATCAAAACCACTTACATCTCTGAAGTTGCTTTGGGACTTCCTGAGGCATTTCCTAAATACACATTTATTGATTCGGTCTGAGTCCTGCAGCAACTCTTCGCTGCCTCCCGCGCCTCCACCGCTCTCGCTATTTGAGCCCTGTCAGCAAATTGTATTCGAATTCCTCGATTTTCCCTCTCATGTTTTAAAGGGCCGGAAATGCTTTGAACATCTTCTTGCCACTGAGTGGCAGTATGAGTTGAACAGGTGACGTGTAGAGTATTTTGAACACGTTCACTCAAGTACTGTACTTGTCAACAGGGCAGTCCATTGAGGAAAAAAGACGAGCAGCAGAACTTAAGGGTATTCAGGCTTTAAATAAATGTACCATTTTTAATGAGGAATCAATTTATGTTTTCTTTCGATTCGAGGGTGCGGGTCCTGATATTTTTTTTCTTTCCGCAACCTGCAGAGTAATTTTGGGCGTTCACGCTGCCGGCGTAGAGCATCAATTTTCCATTCATTTTAATGTCCTGATGCACACCACCACCAGCTGAAGCTCCTCACCGGGGGCTCAAGCTTGGAAAATCAGTCCTTCGTGTCAGCGCTCCCAAGTTATAGCAGTGTAGATCCTCCGACACTACTCTAGAATGTGCCTTGAGAGGAGCATCCCTTGGTACTAAAGCGATGCTGGCTATCCAACCGCAACAACAACAACTTGTATTTATACAGCGCCTTTAACGTAGTAAAACGTCTCAAGGAGTATTATAAGACAAAAAAATTGACACCGAGCCACATAAGGAGAAATTAGGGCAGGTGACCAAAAGCTTGGTCAGAGAGGTAGGTTTTAAGGAGCGTCTTAAAGGAGGAAAGAGGGGTGGAGAGGCGGAGAGGATTAGGCAGGGAATTCCAGAGCTTAAGACCACGAAAACTTGTGATCTTTCTGAGTAAGGTTATGTAAATAATGCTGTATTTTTGGCTAGCTTCTTTCTGTAGCGAATTGTCAGAAAATGGAAGGCTTTATCACGGGAATCAGTTGTGGTACAAACCAAGGTGTCAGCCGTGGCTCAGTGCTTAGCACTCTCGCCTCTGAGTCAGAAGGTTGTGGGTTCATAGAAAGAAAGAAAGACTTGCATTTCTATAGCGCCTTTCACGACCACTGGATGTCTCAAAGCGCTTTACAGCCAATGAAGTACTTTTGGCGTGTAGTCACTGTTGTAATGTGGGAAACGCAGCAGCCAATTTGCACACAGCAAGCTCCCACAAAGAGCAATGTGATAATGATCAGATAATCTGTTTTTTGTTATGTGGATTGAGGAATAAATATTGGCCAAGACACCGTGGATAACTCCCCTGCTCTTCTTCGAAATAGTGCCATGGGATCTTTTACGTCCACCTGAGAGAGCAGACGGGGCCTCGGTTTAACATCTCATCCAAAAGACAGCACCTCCGATAGTGCAGCACTCCCTCAGCACTGCACTGGAGTGTCAGCCTAGCTTTATGTGCACAAGTCCCTGGAGTGGGAATTGAACCCAGAACCTTCTGACCTCAGAGGCAAGTGTGCTACCCACTGAGCCACAGCTGACACAACAGTCATCATCCCGCTCCAGAGACTGGAGCGCAAAATCTAGGCTGACACTCCAGCCCAGTGCTGAGGGAGTGCGGCACTGTGGGAGCTGCCGTCTTTCGAATGAGACGTTAAACCGAGGCCCCGTCTGCCCTCTCAGGTGGATGAAAAAAAAATCCTATGGCACTGGATTAAAGATTCACGAAGAACAGGGGATTTCTCACCGGTGTCCTGGCCAATATTTATCCCTCAACTCCTACCACTAAAACAGATTATCTGGTCATCGCTGTCTGCGGGAGCTTGCTGTTCCCGAATTGGTTGCTGCATTTCCCACATTACAACAGTGACTAAAAAGTATTTCATTGGCTGTAAAGTTCTTTGGGATTGTGAAAGCATTGTATAAATACAAGTCTTTCTTTATCTTTTAGGGGGAAGTAAATAACTTTATCAAGCAGAAGAAAATGTAGGGCTATGGTGAGAGTGGGGCAGTGGGATGAGTTTTAGATTGCACTGGCAAAGAGCCAGCACAGATACAATGGGATGAATGGTCTCCTTCGGTGCAGTAAGATTGCATGGTGCTTTGGGTGGAGCGTCTATCTGCAGATTTCAGGTGAACTCTCCATTTATCTGTAATTTATGTACGGTGAGGCAGACTCAGTCTGAGCTTCTTTACAGTTACAGGCAAATGATCCAAGATGTCATCAAGGCATGAGGGAACGCCACCAGTCTTTCAGATAACTGGCAGTGCTACAAGCTACAAGCAGCATTTTTAATGAATGGATATTTATGCATGGGTTGCGCAGTAACAGTGAATGATTTTGCAACATTGCCAACAAGAAACAAGTGAAATTAGATCTTAAAAATGCACAATCAAGAGAAGATACGAAGCTGCCATTTAGGGTAGTGGAAATCTGGAACTCACTCCCCCCAAAAAATAGGCCTATATTCCCTAGAGTTTAGAAGAATGAGAGGTGATCTCATTGAAACATATAAAATTCTTAAGGGGCTTGACAGAGTGGATGCTGGGAGGATGTTTCACCTTGCTGGGGAGTCTAGAACCAGGGGTCACAGTCTCAGATTAAGGGGTCGGCCATTTAGGACTGAGATAAGGAGAAAGTTCTTCATTCAGAGGGTGGTGAATCTTTGGAATTCTCTACCCCAGAGGGCTGTGGAGGCTCAGTCGTTGAGTATATTCAAGACAGAGATCGATAGATTTTTGGATACTAAGGGAATCAAGAGATATGGAGATTGTGCGGGAAGGTGGAGTTGAGGTAGAAGATCAGCCATGATCTTATTGAATGGTGGAGCAGGCTCGAGGGGCCGAATGGCCGACTCCAGCTCCTGTTTCTCATGTTCTTAGAAAATCTGTTGAGGCTGGGGGAGAGGTCAATAGAAAATTTCAAAACTGAGATTGAGAGATTTTTCTTAGGCAAGGATATTAAGGGATATGGAACCAAGGCAGGTAAATGGAGTTAAGATACAGATCAGCCATGATCTATTTGAATGGCGGAACAGGCTCGAGGTTGCTGAATGGCCTACTCCTGTTCCTATGGTGGCTGCTATTGTTTAACATCAGGGATGACCGATGATAGCGATCAAAAATCAAAACTGGTCTCAGTATAGTTTTAAAGAGACGTTCTTCCGAGATACAGATTTCTGAAAGGTCACAGCCCATAACATGGGTGCCGGGCTGGGGCAGTGGGACAGAGAATCGAGTGCGATTTTTTTTTTTTTTTAATAGGTCACTAACGTTGCTGAGGTAGTGACAAGTCTCAGCTGGCCACAAGACTGATCACCACGCCGGACGCAGAGCAACTCCCACAGCTGGATGCTGGAGTCGCCGTGGCTTTTAATTAAAGTAAGTAATACGTAAAGGGGAGCTGTCCAAAAATAATTCCAGCGCGCGCAGTGGTGCGGGAAAGGTCACTCGTTTTAGGTTCGCTTGATGATTCTTCATTTTAAATGACAGAGTGCATTTTTTTTTAAGCTGTTTAAGTGTGCATTTTTAGCACACAGTACAGGGAACGTCTGAAATGACATGACTAACAACCCGTAAAAACAGGTCACCAATTGGAGGGCACTCTGCGGTTTCATGTGTTTTTTTTTTAGTCGCTCCACTTAGAATCTGGCCTGGGAAGCGCAAACAATGTAATTAGCAGCTGGGGAGACAAGAGGTCGCAGTCATCCTGGCCTCTTTAGGAATGAGATCGATCCGCTCCAATCTCTCTGCACAATTAGGCCGTGAGGTTCGGTATGTTAGCGCCTGGCAGGGACGCTAAAGGGCCGCTCAGGGGTTAGCGATGCCCGCGAACTTCAGTGCCGGTTTAGCGCTGGCGCTAACTCTTAGCGCCTGGGCCTCTAGTGCCTCGCAGATCGTGACGTCATAAAGTGCGCAGCGCCCCGTTATAGGCCCGGATGGAAAATTGACATTGTGGAATTCTCTACCACAGAAGGTAGTTGAGGCCAAGTCGTTAAATATATTCAAGAAGGAGTTAGATATATTTCTTAAAGCTAAAGGTATCAAGGGATATGGGGAGAAGGCAGGTACAGGGTACTGAGTTTGGATGATCAGCCATGATCTCATCGAATGGCGGAGCAGGCTCGAGGGGCCGAATGGCCTACTCCTGCTCCTATCTTCGATGTCTAAGATGTCCAAGCCCTCCACTTTGTGAGGGTGTCATGGGATCTTTTACGTCCACATGAGAGAGCAGACGGGGGGGGGGACCTCGGTTTAATGTCTCATCCGAAAGACGGCACATCCGACAGTGCAGCCACTCCCTCAACACTGCACTGGAGTGTCAGCCTAGATTTTTGTGCTCAGGTCTCTGGAGTGGGACTTGAACCCAGAACCTTCCAGACTCAGCAGACGAGAGAGCGACCCACTGAGCCACGGCTGACACTCGGAGAGTTAATTTCCTCCGGTAGTGCTCTGGTTAATCATTTGTGTGCTATTTTAACACCCACATTACTCCACTTACTTTAAACGAGTTGACAAGTTGACAGTCTGGGTACATACAAGTGCTATTGTTTCCTTTATGGAAACAGATTTAACACCCCCAAGTCACATCCATATTTATTATCAAAATGAGAAGTCGCACAACACCAGGTTATAGTCCAACAGATTTATTTAAAATTACAAGCTTTCGGAGCTGTCGCCCCTTCGTCAGGTAAAGGTACAGTGAGTGAATCTACAATATTACACAATATATAAACACAGAAACTGCAGAGATACAATGTTTCAGGGAAGGTGTCCTTACATATTTATTATCAGTGACATTTTAAAGTAAGGAAACTTCATTCAACTAACACGGATGAATAGAAGATATCAACAGGAGATGATTCAAAGAGAAGAGTACTTCAGAAAAAATGCAGCGTATCTGATATCATTGTGTTACAATAGATAAGATCTTGACATTTTTATCAAGATCTTTTCTAGGGATACAGAGCTGAGGCAGGTAAATGGAGTTGAGATACGGAGCAGCCATGATCTCACTGAATGGCGGAGCAGGCTCAAGGGCCCGAATGGCCCACTCCTGTTCCTAATGCTCCAATCATGGGAACCGTCATAATGTATGAATCATTGGTTATAGGGAAAGGGTCTAGAGAAGGGAGGTTGGGATTCCACCATCACTAATGTGCCGGGGAAAGCTGTTTGATCGCGGAGAGCACACAGATCATCGGCGGGTAAGTTTATCAACACCAAGAAAGAATGACAATGGGAATGGGGAACATCCAGAGAAAGAGCAAGGGATGCAAAATACCAGGAGAAGGGGTGAAACTGGATAAAAATACAGGAAAAAAGTGAGGGAAAACCACTCCACTCCCCAACCCCACCTTGAGCCCCACACCGTCAATTCCCTCTCAATCCTTGGCCCCCTCGACCCAATCTATCCCATGCGTCATTCTCACCCCTTAGCCTGTCCACTCCCTCAAGGCCTCAGGCCCCAACACCTCAGTTTCTCTTTCGACTGCAGGTGTTGCACCTGATCTTTTACACCTAATTTTGGCCCCCACCGAATGACTTACATTGAATGTACAGCACAGAAACAGGCCCAACTAGTCTGTGCCGGTGTTTATGCTCCACACGAGCCTCCTCCCACCCTTACATTACCTCACCCTATCAGCATATCCTCCTATTCATTTCTCACCCATGTGTTTATCTAGCTTCTTCTTAAATGCATCAATGCTATTCGCCTGAACTGCTCCTTGTGGTAGCGAGTTCCACATTCTAACCACCCTCTGGGGAAAAGAACTTTCTCCAGAATTCCTTATTGGATCTATTATTTGGCACGTGATGTTATCCACTTCGGTAGGAAAATGTTGATGTACAGAGGGACCTGGGTGTCCTTGTACACCAGTCACTGAAAGCAAACATGCAGATGCAGCAAGCAGTTAGGAAGGCAAATGGCATGTTGGCCTTCATTGCAAGAGGATTTGAGTACAGAAGCAAGGATGTCTTACTACAGTTATACAGGGCCTTGGTGAGACCACACCTGGAGTACTGTGTGCAGTTTTGGTCTCCTTACCTAAGAAAGGATATACTTGCCATAGAGGGAGTGCGGCGAAGGTTCACCAGACTGATTCCTGGGATGGTAGGACTGTTGTATGAGGAGAGATTGGGTCGACTAGGCCTGTATTCACTAGACTTTAGAAGAATGAGAGGGGATCTCATTGAAACATATAAAATTCTGACAGGGCTAGACAGACTGGATGCAGGGAAGATGTTTCCCCTGGCTGGGGGCTCTAGAACGAGGGGTCACAGTCTCAGGATATGGGGTAGGACATTTAGGACTGAGATGAGGAGAAATTTCTTCACTCAGAGGGTGGTGAACCTGTGGAATTCTCTACCTCAGAAGGCTGTGGAGGCCAAGTCACTGAATATATTTAAGCAGGAGATAGATAGATTTCTAGACACAAAAGGCATCAAGGGGTATGGGGAGAGAGCGGGAATATGGTATTGAGATAGAGGATCAGCCATGATCATATTGAATGGCGGAGCAGGCTCGAAGGGCTGAATGGCCTACTCCTGCTCCTATTTTTCTATGTTCTATGTTTCTATGGTTGCCACTTTGCTGCTTGTTTTGACCTGTAACTAAGATGAGGCATAGAAATTCACGAGATCAGTGAAGCTAGATGTGTAAGAGTCATACAGTGACAGGGAGCTTCTTGGTAACTCACACCAAGTCCCGTTCACCCATCTCGCTGACCTACCCAGTCCGGCAAGGCCTCGATTCTAAAATTCTCATCCTTGTTTCCCAGTCACCTCCCTGTCTCTGTAACCTCCTCCAGCCCTACAACCCTCTGAGATCTCTGCCCTCCTCCAATTCTGGCCTCTTGAGCATCCCCAATTTTCTTCACTCCACCATTGGCGGCTGTGCCTTCAGCTACCAAGGCCCTAAGCTCTGGAATTCCCTCCCTAAACCTCTCCACCTCTCTACCTCTCTCTCTCTTCCTTAAAGACGCTCTTTAAACCCTACATCTTTGACCAAGCTTTTGGTCATCTGTCCTAATATCTCCTTATGTGACTCGGTGTCAAATTTTGTTTGATAATTGCTCCTGTGAAACGCCTTGAGACATTTTACTATGTTAAAGGCGCTATATAAATACAAGCTGTTGTTGTTGCTTGGCTCAGTTGGTATAATTATTGGCAGCGCTTTTCAGCAACTGAGCCATTTGGGTGGCCACGTAATTGTACTAGAAAGTTGATGCCAACATGCAAATATCCATTGTAGCCCCGAATTTCGGATCGTCTTTCCGTATGAATGCGACTCTCTGCTGGGAGGGTATGATGGTGGAATCACCCATTGTGTGTATAATTACGCAATGTAACATTTACGTTCACCTTAATTATACACACCAATCACATCACCTAGGCCCTAAGTAAGCAAAATCATTCAGTTTGTATGCAACAGGGTGCTGGGCTTCCCTTAGCTTGGAAGCCGTGGCTCAGTGGTAGCACTCTGACCTCTAAGTCAGAAGGTTGAGGGTTCTCAAGTCCGACGTTAAATCGAGGCCCCGTCTGCCTTCTCAAGATTCGCAGAGGAGTTTATCCCTGGTGGCCTGGCCAATATTTATCCTTCAATCAACATCACTATAACAGCCTCTTTTCTCTTGAAAAAAGAAGGCTGAGGGGTGACCTAATAGAGGTCTTTAAAATTATGAAAAATTTTGATAGAGTGGATACAGAGAGAATGTTTCCACTTGTGGGGAAGAGCATAACTAGAGGCCATCAATATAAGATAGTCACCAAGAAATCCAATAGGTAATTCAGAAGAAACTTCTTTACCCAAAGAGTGGTGAGAATGTGGAACTCGCTACCACAGGGAGTGGTTGAAGCGAATAGTATAGATGCATTTAAGGGGAGGCTGGACAAGCATATGAGGGAGAAGGGAATAGAGGGTTATGCTGCTAGATTTAGATGAGGAAAGACGGGAGGAGGCTCGAGTGGAGCATAAACGCCGGCATGGACTGGTTGGGCCGAATGGCCTGTTTCTGTGCCTTATATCCTATGTAATCCTATGTAGATCACCTGTTCATTATCACATTGATGTTTGTGGGTGCTTGCTGTGCACAATGTTGGCTGCCGTGTTTCCTATGTTACAACAGTGACAACACTTCAAACCGGCCATGGAAGGAGCGTTAAGGCGGCCAATCTGACTATTAATCAGCATGCGAATCCTTCCACTACTTCACACTTTTCCCCAAAGGGGACAGCGAGAAGACACGAAAAGAAGAACGCTTCAAACATCCTTCACTGGCTGTAAAGCACTTTGAGACGTCATGATAGGCGCTATATAAATGCAAGTCCTTCTTTTTACAGCAGCAATGAGCGTTGGACACAGTTGGTTTTAAAAGAAATTGTTTATTCAGATATGTAAATCAGTTGGCATAGCAGGCCTCAAACATGCTGCAATCACACTTGAAAGTATATATGATTGAGCCCATTATAGCAGCCTCCACTCCACATGCAGCTGATGTAAGCAGTTGACATCAAATACATATGTCTGTCCCTGCACTGTAAATATCTTAAGCTAAATGACATGAAAATGAGGAGTTAAAAGCAGAAAATGCTGGAAACACTCAGCAGGTCAGACAGCGTCTGTGGAGAGAGAAACAGAGTTAACGTTTCAGGTCGATGACCCTTCGTCCGAACTGGGAAAAGTTCGAGATGTAACAGGTTTTAAACAAGCACAGAGGCAGGGAAAGGGGGGAGAGGGGAGGAAAGAACAAAAAGGAGTAGTCTGTGATAGGGTGGAAGGCAGGAGAGATTAAATGACAAGAGGGATGATGGCGCAAGGGAAAAGGGGGTGGGAATGGGACAAGTAAAGAAAGAAAAGATGGGTCGGGAGCAGCTGTAAAAGGCAACAGCGGAACTACTCGTACTGTATGATGCAATGAGAGAGGGAAAGGAGGAGAGGGAGGGGACTTCAGAGGGAGGGGAAGAAAGAGAGGGAGAGAGGGTGGAGAGAGGGAGAAAGATAAGAGAGTGAAGAGAGAGGGACAGATGGTATTGCCTTTTCCCAGAAAGGAAAGGCTTCATTTGTGAGGGGGGGGGTTTCATCTATTGGCCCGAAAATTAAACCTAATACGCGAGAGTACGCACTGTGTACTCTCGCGTATTAGATCCCGAATTGCCGGTTTCCTGCATGCACTGCGCATGCGCAGGAAACCGGCACTTCGTGAATTGAAAAGGGGGCGGTTCCTAAGTGAACCGCGTGCCCACTACAGGCTGCGTGCACGCAGTGCACTTAGTTTTTTTTCAGCTTTGAACGCGCAGGTAAGTGGTGAAGATTTTACACACAAAGAAAGCAGGCGTAGGACCCCCTTTTAACAAGGTAAGTAGTTAATTAAGTGTTATTTAAACATTTTTTCAACAGGTTTTTCTTTTTTAGAGACTTTAAAGAAAGGTAAGTTTATTTTTATAACTCTTAAAAAGATTTTAAATTTTTTCAAAAATTTAATTTTTTGTTTAAAGTGGTTAATCTATTTATACTTATTTTATTAATGTGATGGCTTTTTATAAAATTTAATTGAGGTTTAGCTGTTCTTTTGGGGGTGTGTAGTATTCATAGCTTTGACAGCTCTTGCCGTCAAAACTATGAATGAAAGATGGTGTGCTGCCATTGGCTCTAACTGAATCACGTGATACCAGAGCTCACACGAACTAATTGCACCTCTGAGTCACACAAGCACTGCACGGTTCCAACAGAGAGAGCCTTTGAAACTAAAGTTCGTGTGGGCCCGGAGCAAAAAGGTAGGCGCGGAGTGCGATATCGCGGGGAATCCTTACCCCCGCAGGAACCATCCATGTTTAATTTCTGGGCCATTATAATATCCCCGTCGCTTCTGTGGCCTTATAATCAACAGTTTGCCATGATAGCTGCTTAACTGTAGCTAATAATTGAATCATTCTTAAACCTTTAGATTTTGTCAGTGAAAATATGCCGTTCAGTAGTCTGTATGCTGTTGGTGTGAAGAAAGATTAACTTTACTGAAATTTCCTGCTCTGTTTGTTACTTCCAGCAACATCACAAATGTAAAGAACAGGTTTATGGTTCAGCTAAAAATATGTGGTTTTATTTTTGTTCTCCGAATGCTGGGGACACCGGCAAAGCCACGTTCATTGCCCATCACTGGTTGCCCCGAGAAGGTGGTGGTGGGCCTCCTCCTTGAACCCCTGCAGTCCGTGTGGTGATGGTGCTCCCACACTGGTGATAGAACATAAGAACATAAGGATTAGGAGCAGGAGTAGGCCGTGCGGACCACAGAGCCCACTCCACCATTCAATACAATCATGGCTGATCTGCAGCCTCAACTCCACTTTCCTGCCCGATCTCCATATCCCTTGATTCCCCTAGAGTCCAAAAGTCTTTCTGTCTCAGCCTTGGATATACTCAAAGACTCAGCATCCACAGCCCTTTGGGGTAGAGAATACCAAAGATTCACAACCCGCTGAGTGAAGAAATTCCTCCTCATCTCAGTCCTAAATGGCCTACCCCTTATCCTGAGACTATGCCCCCTAGTTCTAGACTCTCCAGCCAGGGGAAACAACCTCTCAGCATCTACCCTGTCAATGCCCCTCAGAATTTTATATGTTTCAATGAGATCACCTCTCATTCTTCTAAACTCTAGAGAGTATAGGCCCAATCTACTCAATCTCTCCTCATAGGACAATCCTCTCATCCCCAGGAATCAATCTAGTGAACCTTCATTGCAGCCCCTCTAAGGCAAGTATGTCCTTTCTCAGATAAGGAGAACAAGGCCGCGATGTTGCCGACCTTGGCGGGTCCATGGTGGGCGACGTTGGTGGCGGGTCCCGACCCGGCTGCTGGCTCCATCCCGCTGTCAGAAATGAATTTCCCTTGATGGGGCTTGTTAAGCCCGCCCGGCGCATTTCCCGACCAATTAGAGGAAGCGGGTCTTGTGACGTCATTTGATGACGCGTCATCAGCCGGTTTCCTTAGTGGGACCATGGCCAAATTTATTTTGACATTTGTGCTGTCAGTGTTCCACAGCATTGAGGTGCTGCAAACACTGACAATCACTGCACAAAGGCGCAGGGCTGCACCCAGGCTCTCCCATGATTCCCTCCATATGCTTATGGAGGGAGTCACAGCACGCAGGGAGGTCCTCTTCCCTTCCCATGGGCGGAGAGACCTCCCCAGGAGATCAACACAACCAGGTTGCATATTGGACAGGAGGGCACAAGCAGGGATGTGGTCAGGAGGACCTGGGTGCAGTGTCGCAAACCTTTCAATGATCTCAGTAGATCACGAAACGTTAGTACAAAGCCACACTCAACCTCATCCTGCTGTGCCTCTCATTACATCCTCATGACTCTGCCTTCCCTACCCTACTCCTGCACATCCTTACTCACACCAACTTACCTTGGACCTCCACCCATCCCTCTCTGTCTATATTATCACATTCCCATCTCACTAGCCATCCCTCACACTCACCCTCATCCTAGTGCAATCATACCAACTAACAACACACAAGGGTAGGCACTTGGGTATTTTATGCAATGTCATGTAAAGTTTCTGTTAATGTGGTGTCAAACACTGAAACCTTTATTTGCAGCACTTTGGGCTCAATTTTGTCATGGGGCGGGCTGGAGTCATGTCATCCGCTTTTCGTGTTAGCCACCCGACTCCAATTGGATCTGGGAGATTGATGCGATTTTCCCCTAATTGGGCAATTGATTTCCAGCATGTGGGAACCCATGACCCAATTAGTGTTTTCAGTCTGAAAGTCGCCTCTGATGATGTCATCATTGCTGCTGCATTGAAGGTCTGCAAAGACTGCCTGGCCTTTGCTGTGAGAGGGACCTGGAGGCAAAATGAGCAGCAGGAGACCTAAGTCTGCTCTCAGATTTTTTCACCACCACCACCTCCAAAGTTCCACAACAATGGTTATGACTGCTACAAGTTCCCCCAGAATGATGATTGATCAAATCTCCTTCTTAATGGTGGACCTGCAGCTGATAATCAGCAATCCAAGTGTGCTACCGCCAGGTTTCACTGGCGTGTTTCAGAGGAGGCGTGCATCACGTCGGAAAAGTGTTAAAATCAGAAAGGCCTCTCAAAATGGGATTATAGAGGCAATTAAGTGGTTGTTAAGGGCCTTAAGGGCCTATCCCACCTCTTGGAGGTGGGATGGAGGTGGGGTCGGGACTGCCCGCCATTTTTTGCAATTTTAACACCCCACACGCCTCCATTCCCGCCTCCTCGGGCCTGGCAAAATCGAGCCCTTTGGGTTCTTGGAGATTGGTGTGCACCTTTGGAAGTGGCTTAGTGAGTTGCAGTGAATGGTGAGACACAACGGTTATCCCCCACAATGGTGATGAGTGTGAAAGAAATGGCTTGGGCATTGTAGGGATGCTTAATGGTGTTGGTGTGGGGTGGTGCCAACCTGGCGCATCATGTGACAGCCAGGGTGTACAGCGTCAAGTGAAGTAATCTGGCCATGGTGAGGCCATCCCTGGCCTCCCGGTCAGCAATGTGGTCGGGTGCTGATGCCCTGTGTCCTGTGCAGCATCAGTTGATTGTGGAGAAGGTTGGTGTTGTTGTTGGTGCTGCTGGTGTGCCTGGTGCTGCTGGGGTTGGGACTGATCGTGATGGGATTCTGAGGACCAAGGTGAGAGAGTATAAAGGGCACCCATGCTGATGGAATAGATGGCAGGTGAAGTAGAGATGACAGAAGCGATCTGTCAATGGTGAGAGAGGTAATGAGGTCAGACTGGATGGAGACTTGTGTAAAGACTTGCAGCATGGTGAATCTGTTGTGGAAATGCAGTGAGGAAGAGCTTGTGGCTAAGGGATGATATCTCTGTAAGGTGGGATCTTTTACTTTACATTTGAAGCTGTCAACTCATCAGCTGATTCAATGGCCACTGACCTCTCGCCTCAGCTTCACAGACGTAGTCTAGCAACAGCATGAAACCCGTGGGCGATCTGTCAAATTCAAAAGGTAAGTTTAAAACCATTGTTAAGTGGCTGTGAACAAACCACTAATCATTTAAATTGGCTCCCCCGCCGCTGCCTGTCGGGTCTGCTCAGCGCTGGCAGACCCGACATCGGGAAAGGCAAGTGAGCGCGATTTGACAGCAGGTTCCTCAGGACACTTATAAGATTATTTCTCCTTGTTATGGGTTCCCCACCATTAAACGGGCTGGTTATCGTAACCTAACCACCCAATGGGAACTGGGCAGGGTCAGGTCGGATGCCTGTTTTACTCCTCGCTCGATTTTACGTTCTGTTGACTTCAATGAACAGTAAAACCGGGCGGGGTGTAAAACGGGCAGCCCACCCGATCCCATCTGTTTCCCGATGGGCGTGTGTATTTATTACTGTGCTGTCCGTGTCCTAACTCGTGCCAAGTCCCACTCACCCATCACCCCCTGTGCTCGCCATTGGTTCCCAGTGCAGCAACTCCTCAATTTTAAAATTCTCATCCTTGTTTTCAAAACCTTCCATGGCCTCGACCCTCCCTATCTCTCAATCCCCGAGCCCTAAAAAGCTTTGAGATTTCAGCGCTATGCCAATTCTGCCCTCTTGCACATCCCTGATTTTCATTGTTCCACCATTGGCGGCCGTGCCTTCAGCTGCCCAGGCCCTAAGCTCTGGAATTCCCTTCCTAAACCTCTCCGCCTCTCTACCTCTCTCTCCTCCTTTAAGACATTCCTTAAAACCTACCTCTTTGACCAAGCTTTTGGTCACCTGTCCTAATATCTCCTTATGTGGAGTTCTCCCTGGTGTCCTGGCCGATATTTATCCTTTAGCTAACATCACTAAGAAAAGATTATCTGGTCATTGTCACATTGCTGTTTGTGGGACCGTGTCGTGTTTCCTACAACAGTGACTACACTTCAAAAAGTACTTCATTGACTGTAAAGCTCTTTGGGACATCTGATCTGATCTACTGAAGGAACGTGAGCTTCATATCTGAATAGCCGGCGAAAATCAGACCAGCTCTTGTGGTTGTGTCCTGCCGCCAATATTGATTCTTTTTATGTTAGGATGCGTCAGACCAGGAATGATGCCAGGCAGTGGGCATGAGAGACAATGTCTGTTGAAGTGCTTCTTGGGAGCTGATCTCTCAACTGACATATCAAAGAGCAGGTGCTCAGCAGAATGACAATACCATTAGAAATTAAAGAGGAACGAATAAGGCTAAAGAACGAGTAAACAGACCTAGATCAGTTGGTTTGGTGTGCTTCGACCTAACCTTTGAAGCGTATCAAATCGAGACTGTAAGGATATCCCTTCCAGCACTCACTTCAGCAACGTGAAAGATAAAGCGAGAACTTACATTAATATAGCGTCTTTAATGAACGCGTCCCGAAGCGTTCATAGGCCTCTTGCGCATCCCCGATTTTCTTCGCTCTACCATTGGCGGCCGTGCCTTCAGGTGCCTGGGCCCTGAGTTCTGGAATTCCCTCCCTAAACCTCTCCGCCTCTCTACCTCTCTTTCCTCCTTTAAGACGCTCCTTAAAACCTACCTCTTTGACCAAGTTACCTGCCCTAATATCTCCTTATGAAGCTCGGTGTGAAACTTTGTTTGATAATCGCCCCATCGGACTTTTACTACGTTTAAAAAGGCGCTATATAAATGCAAGTTGTTGTTAAGTACTTTTGAAGTGTAGTCACTGCTGCAGATTAGGGAAATTGTGGCAGCCAATTTGCACACAGCAAGGACCCATAAACACCAATGAGATAAACCACCTGTTGGCCAGGACAACTGCCCCCGAATTTCATTGAAAATTGCTGTAGGATCTTTTCTGCCCATCTGAGAGAGCGGACGGGGCCTCAATTTAATATCTTATTTGAAAGATGGCACCTCTGCCAGTGCAGCACTCCTGTAGTACTGCACTGAAGTGTCAGCCTACATGCTCAAGAGCGCTTGAACCCATGGATTCTGGCTCAGAGGCAGGTGTGCTCCCAGTGGGCCAAGGCTGACAGCTCCTTGAAGTGGCCGAATTGAACTGACTGAGTTTGGACAGGTTAATATTAATATTCATAGTTTGGTTCTCTTCTGGCTCTGACTTCCTCTCATTCTTTCTGCAAGACTTTTTCCACAGTTCTGAGTCTTCTGCATTTCTCTTACGTTGTTTATATCTTACTCTACAATTATGTATTTCTTTTTCATTCATTTGGGGTCATGTTTACTTTAGACAATAGTGTAAAACGTGCGATCTTTGCTGGGCTGACCATTAAACACCTCTCCGGGAGGCCGAGCCAATATTGCTCAAATTTGCTCTATCATCCAAAGTCAAAATTGCCCCCATTATAACCGGTACTCTCTGTGTCTCTCATACTTTCTCTCGTATGTCTTGCTCTCTCTCTCTCTCGCTCACTCACATTATTTGCGTCTGTCTCTCACTCCTTCACTCCTTCGCTTACATACTGGCCTGGAAAGGGGATCGAGCAGTGCCTGATTTTCAAGTGAGAAACGGGAGCTGAAGGGTCCAATGTGGCGTACTGGACGGGTACACGCTGCACGCCATCTTGGTTCAGGCCCCCTAGGTCACCCAGGGTATTTGTCTGAAACCGCCGGTAGGCCCATTGCGAACGCAAATCAGAGGCCGAGAGCCTGTTTCAGACCCCTTTATTAAATTGGTTGCCAACTGACCGCAACTTGCCCGGTGCTTTACTGTCAGTTTCTTCAGGCCAAAAGTAGCCAAACCAGCTGACTTTTTAAAGCGATATTTGACTTGCTTGAATGTGGAGTCAGGAGGAGCACAAATGCTCCTCCGGGCTCCACATTAAAACTGTGGGCCACTGCCCGCCACCGCTCGCTCTCCACCCAGCGACGATGAAGGAACGGCGATATATTTCCAAGTCAGCATGGCCCATTGACTGCAGTTTTACTAGGGTACTTTGATGCCACTCTCGGTCAAATGCTGCCTTGATGTCAAGGGCAGTCACTCTCACCTCACCTCTGGAATTCAGCTCTTTTGTCCATGTTTAGACTAAGGCTGTAATGAGGTCTGGAGTGCACCGGCCACCATGAAGACGAAGATCATTCTACAGATGCACTGTCATCGGACCTAGGGTGAGTCTGGGGTGGAGGAAGTCCTGGAACTCCCTCCCTAACAGCACTATGGGAGTTCCTTCACCACACGGACTGCAGCGGTTCAAGGAGGCGGCTCAGCAGCACCTTCTCGAGGGCAATTAGGGATGGGCAATAAATGCTGGCCTTGCCAGCGATGCCCACATCCCAGGAACGAATAAAAAATAAACTGCTCCTTGGGGCATGACTGGCATCTCCATCACGCCGGTCACGCCCTGCTGATGCAAGAGGAGCAGTTTTACCTGGACCGCTTGCACATAGCTTTTGGCGGGGTGGTTCATGAACGCTGGGCCTAAGTCATATGTATCTGTGCAATTAAATATTAAATCGGGGGAGTTATCCTGGTCAATACTTATCCCTCAACCAACATCACCCAAACCTAAAGTTGGTTATAAAATATGTATAAAGAAAGAAAGACTTGCATTTCTATAGCGCCTTACACGACCTCAGGACATCCCAAAGTGCTTTACAGCCAATGAAGTACTTTTGAAGTGTTGCTCTATTGTCGGGAAACACAGCAGCCAATTTGCGCACAGCAAGCTCCCACGAACAGCAATGTGATAATGACCAGGTAATCTGTTTGAGTGATGTTTGTTGAGGGATAAATGCTGGTCAGATAACAATATATTTAGAACAATTTAAAAGTTCCATATGATTCAGTCAGCTGGACGATATATTTCCCAACAATTAAGTGTGGCGTCAAACCCTTTCAAAGTTGGTGCTGGCTGGAACAGGAGCTGGAGCTGTGCGGTAAGCTTTTCCCCACCATTTTAATAGTGCTACCTCCATGTTTGCTTCCAGCGGAGCTAGTGAAAAATCTTTTTATTTGAAATTCTAAACATACCCCAAAGGGCTGTGGATGCTGAGTCTTTCAGTATATTCAAGGCTGAGATCGATAGATTTTTGGACTTTAGGGGAATCAAGGGATTTGGAGATCCGGCAGGAAAGTGGAGTTGAGGTCGAAGATCAGCCATGATCTTATTGAATGGCGGAGCAGGCTCGAGGGGCCAAATGGCCGACTCCTGCTCCTAATTCTTATGTTCTTAAAATCAGAGGTATTTCCATTAGGAGTCTCTCTCTCTCTCTCTCTCTCTCACTGTGTGTCTATCAGTGTCACTCTGGTGTAACCGGTTTCTGCGGCGGCCAATTTCCTCTGGCCCCTGCCGCAATCGCCAATTATTGTAAGTGGTTTCGCCCTGCCCGTAGCGAGCACGCAAACCCCCCTTACTACAAGTTCTGGACGATAGAGATTACTGAGGACAGATTGGAACATGGACAGCGTTTTCGGGCTCACCCGTACAGTGTTTATTAAGGTTGACAAAAACCACGCCACTCGCATCCAGTACGAGCGGTGTGAACACAACAGTACAGTTTAAAACAGTACAACCCTGACTTGTCCAACAAGCCCCTGCCGTGCTGACTTACCACGGCCTAAAAACACCCTCCGTGAACGAAACTATCACAGGACCCTTCCAACGCTAAACCCCCTCTGGTTTGGTAGAAACATACAGGCACCCCCTCACACAGCTAAGTGATCTTGTGGGTGTGCAGGCTTGGCAATGCTCACCTAGATTGCCCTTTTGATCTTGCTTGCAGCTTCCTCCCGTACGTCTCGGCTACCTGGTTCCGTACCGGCCTTGCGGCAAGCGACTCCCAGTCTGAGTCGAAGTCCGAGTCGGTTGGAAGAGCAAGGCTCAGCTCCTCTTGACGTTCCGTTGTGTGGAGGGCAGGAGAGAGAGAGAGAGCTATCCAAAACGGCTCTCTGATATACCCTCCAATACACAGACCGCTGTCTGTGGTTTTAATGGACACATGGGGCTGGATTTTCATTGACCCGTGGAGGTGGGTTTGGAGGCGTGTTAAAATTGCGAAAACCCCGCCCGCCTTCATCCCGCCTCCACGCAATTTTCATTAAATCATGTCTGCTGGTCCCGACTCCGTCCCGCCTCTAAGAGGCGGGATAGGCTGTTAAGGCCCTTAACAAGCATTAAATTGCCTCTATAATGCCATTTTGAAAGGCCTTTGTGATTTTAACCCTTTTTCTACGTGAAGCACGCCTGTTCTGAACCACGAATGTGAAACCTGGCAGGAGCACATTTGGAGCTAGCTAGCTAGCTGGCTGGCTGGCTGGCTGGCTGTTGTTCTGATCTGATCATGGTGGCAAATGGGAGACATATTTGGGAGTGGTGGTGGATGGGAGACATATCTGGGAGCAGACTTAGGGCTGCTGCTGCTCATTTTGCATCCAGGTCCTCTCACAGCAAAGGCCAGGCAGTCTTTGCAGACCTTCAATGCAGCAGCAATGATGACATCATCAGAGGCGACTTTCAGACTGAAACCACTAATTGGGTCATGGGTTCCCACATGCTGGAACTCAATTGCCCAATTAGGTGAAAATCGCATCAATCTCCCACATCCAAATGCAGTCAGGTGGATAACACGAAAAGTGGATGACACGACCCCAGCCCGCCCCAGTATCAAAATCCAGCCCATGGCCTCAGGGAAATGGTTTCCAGGCCTCCTCCCAGGTTTGGATGGTTTAGATCTCGTTTCGATCTCCCAGCCGATTTAACAAGCTCATCTTCTCAGAAGCAATGAGTTGCCAGCCTCGTTATTCATGACTTGGGAGTGGGCCTCTCGGGCCATTGTTCCCAAGGACAGCCCGTTACCATACGAATGCCACCTGGTTACATCAGCCACCTTCAGCTTGAGTGGTTTTCCACTGCTTCCCCAATAAGCAACCTGTCCAATTTTTAATAAGGGTGTATGTACATAATCTAAAAATCCATGGAGTCTGTGCCGACTGCTACAAGCCCCCCTTTGATATTTCAACTTTTCCCAAACAGAAATATCATCAAAAGTTCTGTTGTCTTCCGCTGCGGGAGGCGCACTGTGTATCCCAACCAAACCGTACATCAAATTTTACCCCAGGGTCCTGTATCTCACACTTTATACAACAAATCACATCACAGTTACAGGTATATATACAAACAGACAGTCAACTCCGGGCTATTCTTTAATCAAAGCTTGCCACCGGTTTCAGAATGTTTTACTTCGCTTTCTGCATGACAATCGGAGAAGGTAAAACACTGACACACATTGAATTACTACAATCACATGAGAAATCGCACGAATCCATGGGGGAATCTCGATATTCAGACCGATGTCCCACCATGGCGGAGAAACCAGTTCTTTTATCTCATCCCCCGTTTCCCTGTTCCGTTGCTCGAGGGTATAGAAATGCTTTTGGGAGAGTTCAACTTCCTTTATTAATTTTGTGAGGTGTTCGGGCAGAGGAGGAATTTCATACCCGAACCGTGTTAGGTATTGTTGCAGGTCTTGTATTGTATCATTCACCGTGAGGTGTACCGTGGTGGGCTCTGAAATGGGAATGATGCGCTCTTGAGCCACCTGAACTTCTGTGTGGGGTTTGATGCAGAAGGTCTTATCGGTGACCGGGCACCAAGTGTCGTTGTGCACCCGGTACTGGTCCACGCTTGTCGTGACGCAGTACGTCCCTCTGCCCGCATATGCTACCTGGGGTGGAACGTGGCTTTGGGCCATCACCTCCATGGTGCAATTAATGGGCTCCGCACCCTCTGATTCAAACCCACACACCGGCCGATTAAACGCATTCAAATGCTGGGGACACAACACCACGTGTGCGCCCCTGCTCTGGCATCCATTGAGGTCAGTGCCAGTCATGGCGTGCTCCCACTTTACAACAAACGGTGGGGCCCCATGATGTCGCACGTGCACCCCGTCCCTTAGGACGGCAATATTCTCTACTCGGTATACCGGCGCTGGCCGCGGTGACCCGCCCATTACCGGCATCCGGAGTACAATCCCCATTACAGTGTGGTTGGACTGGCCACAGTCAACTGGGACCGGGTATGCCTCTGAGGCCAGTCGGAGTTGGCACGGGCTCATTAAATTTTCGTACGGGCTGAGCGCAGTGAGGTGCCGGTTGCTGACCCACGAAGGGACGCGACCTTGCTGTAGGTCCTCCAAATTACTGCCCCCTTCGTTCAGCAGCCACGCACCGTACAACACACACGCATCGTTTTTCGCTGCCTGCGCCGAGGCATTCTGATCCTCCCTGATCAAACTATTGATCGTCTGAGCGTGTGCCTCCAGCTCGGCTATGACTTCCTTTAAATGTATAGTCATAGCCTGATCTTCCCGTAACTCCGACCCCTCTAGCTTGTTACCCTCCCCCAGTATCTATCACAGCTGGTCCCTTAAGGTGTTGACCTGCATCTGCAACTGTGCATCGTCCATACTGTTGATAATGGACGTGCCCGTGCTGAAGGCTGTAGCCGCATCATTAAATACCCCCCGTCTATATCTCCCCGAAGCAACACGATAGTTTACAGTTAAATCGTACAGACTTTCCCGATTCACGTCCCTGTAACTTAATTCATAAAATTGTCGGAACATTTCCTTCAACAGGGCCTCAAATAATTTTTCCGTTTCTACCGGACACCACCAGGGCAGCTGTACCCGGGTTAAATTTAGAATGACCGACGTGACTTCGTAGTGAACGTCTTGGTACAAGATCTTGCCGGTCGGGACTAACACCAACCCATTCCTCGGTCCCGGTGTTTCCTGTACTGGTGGGGCTGTGGGCAGGGGCTTCCTCTCGTGTGCTACCAGTTCCGTGGAATTTACTGTGTTGGGTGGGTCTGGGATCACGCAGGAGTCCCCACTCTGATCCCATCCAATCCCGGCACCGGAATCCTGCCATCGCCGCAAGAAGGCGATCGACACACCCACCGGGCAGACCCGTTCCAACCCCCACATACACACATAAATTCCCTGTTCCTCTTTCCACCATTTGTTCCAGCACACTTCTACTCCCCCCTCGTCCCTGTAATCTGTCGGTACGTATCATCCCCCAGTTTCTCCTAGTCCGTGGATCGGTTACCCTTGGCCTGGCCCAACTTCCTTAACCACCACCACCGTCCCAAGGGAATGTGTCCCTCACATCTTAGACAGAAGCGTTTCCCCTCGGTCCCCCTAACCCGTGTGGCTGTGATCTGCAGTTTGGGACACGGTATGGAAGCTTCTCCATACGTGAAACCCTCGCTGCCGGAGTACCGAGTCGAGTTCGATCCCAGCCACCCCTGGCCACCTTCCCTCGTGGAAGTAAGTGGCCATTCCGTCCATTTCCCCTGTCCTACCCCCCTGTGTCACGGTAGGCCCGTTCCCTCCTGTGCAGCCGTAGAGGAAGGACACCTCGGTGTCTCCTCTTTCCATGCTGCCAGTCTCGATCATCATTAGGAATAGAAGTACAATCAATTTGTTGGCCATATCCCCTTGTTCCTCCGATCTCCTTTGGTTCCCTGCCAAAACAAAAGCAAAAAGCAAGGTTTCCTCCACGGATCTGGTTTTGGTTGTTTACAAAATATTTACAGTGCTCCCTGCCGCATTAACGAGCGCCCCATTTAAGACCTCTCCCGTCGGGGCCTCTTGCGGCTCGCGGTCGGCGAGTAGGGAGGCGTCCACGGCACCCTGGACTGTGGGAACCGACTGCTCCTCCTTACCGTCCCGTCCACCGGGTCATCATCGTCCCACAACAGGGGAGGAAGACCCGCGTCCACCAGGCTCATGACTGTGCCCTGGTGCCTCTTGGCCTTTGTTTTCCCCTCCTCGGGGTTAAACAACTTGCACTGGTTTACATGAAACCATTTTGTGCGTTTCGGGACTTTTACTGCATACACCATGGGGCTCGCTTTATCCACGATATTATAAGGCCCCATGTACAGCGGCTCGAACGCCCCTACTCGGGTGTAATTACGGACCATTACCTGGTCTCCCACCTCCCACTCGTGGGTTCTCTGGGGTTCTAACAGCAGCCGATTTTTCTGGTGCTGGCTCCCCAGGTTACTGGCTGCCTGCCAGTGAATCCGTTTCAATGTCTCGTACAGATTCTGGACAAACCTGTCCCGGTTTACCTCCCTGACCTGCCCTTCGGTGAGGACCGGCGCCAACACATGGGTTGGGGATGCGCATAATCCTCCCGGTCATAAGCTCGTGTGGGGAATACCCTGTGCTTCTGGAAGGGCTGACCCGGACACCCATTAAGACTAGAGGCAAGACCTCGTCCCATCTCAGCGGGAACGGGCTGATCTCCTTCTTCAGTCTTTTTCTCAGTGTCCGGTTCATGCGCTCCGCAATCCCCGATGACTGGGGGTTGTGAGCCACATGCTACTTCCCTTGTATTCCCAAGAGTTTTAAGGTGGTCTGCATCACCTGCCCCGTGAAATGACTCCCTTGGTCGGACTCCACGATCTGTGGCAGCCCCCACCGGGAGAACACTTCCCTCACCAGGATTCTAGCTGTTGCTAGTGCCATGGCTGCTCAGCAGGGGAAGGCTTCCACCCACTTGGAAAATACGTCCACCAGGACTAAACAGTACTTGTTGCCTGCTTTAGTGGTGGGCAGTGGTCCGATGAAATCGACCTGCAGGGACCGCCACAGCCCCTTTGCCCTCCTGGTGTGTCCTATGGGGGCTTTCCTGCGCTGCGGATCGGGGTTATTGGCTGCGCACACCAAACAGTGCGCACAGAAAACTCGGACATCCTCCCAGAGCTGGGGCCACCACCCTGCCTCCTCTACTCTTTGCCAGGTAGTTTCCGGCCCTGGGTGTCTTGCTCCCGGGCCCCCTTGGGCCAACTGGAGGAACTCCTCTCGGTGCTACGCTGGGACAACCCACCGATCCCCTTTGAAAAGCATCCCCTCTTTGATACTAATGTCCGCTGCCCCGAACAGACCTTCTATGGACTCCCCATTCTCTCTCTTTACCAGGACGGCCTTAAGGACGGGATCCTGGCCTTGGACCTGCTTTAAGTCCAGGCCAAAGCTACCCCCTGTGTGCCTCCCTTGTCCCGGATTGCTGCTACCAGACCCACTTTGTACGGATCCCAGAATACTCCTTCCCTGGCCCCCTGTTTGACCAGCTCGTCTGCCTTTTGGTTGCCCTCCCACTTGGGCTCTGTCTTTGATTGGGCTTTAACTTTGTGAATATAGTGATCTCCCCGGGTGCCTGTGGCCTCCAAAATTTTACCTAGCAGTGGTGCTGTTGCTAGGGGCTTCCCATCTGCGGACTTGAATCCGCGCCTGGCCCAGATTGCCAAGTATTCCATGCATGAGTTGCACCTGAACATAGAGTCCGAGCAGATGGTGTAGGGGGTGGGGAACTCATCGGGGTGGGTGACCACGTACGCCACCACCACCAGTTCGGCGTGCTGAGCGCTCAGGGTGTTGGGGAGTTTAATGGCCTTCGCTATTTTAGCCGTAGGGTCATAGATTCCGCACTCGGTGAGACGCTCCCCCTTCACGACCGAACTGGACCCTTCTATATAGATGTCTCGGCCCGTCGGGTGTATCCCAGCCCGGAATCCTTCATCTACATCCACACCCCTTCTACCATACACGTGTGGGCCGTCCCTGGGTAAATCATGTTGGCTGCTAGCTTGGGCTCGGTCAACCCCTGGACTCTCAACTTCAACTGTGAGAGCAGTAATGTCCAGCGAGCAATGCAGGCACTGCTCACCGTCCCATCTTTGATTCTCCCGTCCAACAGCATCTGAGTGGGTGTGTGGTGGGTCAAGAGAACTATTGGGGATGAACCCGTAAAAAGCTGAGAGCGTTTTACGGCCCAATGCGTGGCTAGGAGGTGCCTCTCGCAGTTGGAATATCCCTGTTCTACCTCGGTGAGAACCCTAGATGAGTATACCATGGGCTGTAGCTTGCCATGTCACTCCTGGAGCAACACCGCGCTCAAGTTATCCCCGCTGGCTGCTACCTCTAAGAAGAATTCTTCCCCACCGTTAATGGCTCACAATGCGGGTGCCGTCTGCAAATCCCCTTTGAGGCGAGTGAACACTTCCTGGCAGTTCTGATCCCACTCCCGCTCAACTCCCTTGCGGAGGAGCCGAAGCAGAGGGGCTGCCGTGGCTGCGTAACCCTATATGAAATCCCGGCAGTACCCTGTGAGTCCCAGAAAAGACCTTACCCCGGTCACATTCTTGGGGGCTGGTAGCTCCTGTACTGCCTTCCTCCTAGCCTCGTCTATGGCCCTTTCACCAGCCCTTACGGTCAGCCCGAGGAATTTGACTTCCTCCTGGCCGATCTGGGCTTTCTTGGGGTTGACCTTGAACCCCGCCTCCTGCAACAGCTTTAGCAGCTCGTCCAGCAGTGGCCCATGGTTCTCCCCCTCTGCGGAGAACAAAAGCAGGTCGTCAACGTACTGGATTAACTGGTGGGGTCGGCTGAAGCCTTTTAATGCGTCCGCCATGCATTGGTGGAATATGGAGGGGCTGTTGTGGAACCCCTGCTGCCCTTTAAAAGTGAATCTAACTTGTATTGGTCTTCCCATTGAGGGGAATCGACCAAAACCCGTTGGAGATATCCAGCACCATGAATGTGGTTGCGGTTGCTGGAATGCTTCCTATCAGATCGGCGACAGCTGCGACTGTGGGCGCACAAGCTGGGATGTTCTTATTAAGGACCCGATAGTCCACGGTGGCTCTCCACGACTGGTTGGGTTTCTTCACCGGCCAGAGTGGTGAGTTCACGTGGGTGGCTATTAGTCTCAACACCCCCTGTTTTACCAGGGATCCCAGTGCCGTCTCCAAGTTGGCTTCTGCCTCCCGGGGGAAACTATACTGTTTTTGTGGCCGTGACATGGGGTCCCCTTGCACCCGGACCTCTACCCCGATCACCCTGCCACAATCGTGTTTATGGGTGGCGAATGCGGTGAGGTTGTCCCGTACATTCGCCTGGTACTGGGCTGGGGCGCTACTAACCAACTGTTCCAGGTCGTAACTCCCTTTGGGTTTCATGGTGCATACACTACCCCCTCCTCCCTTATCTCTGGGGATCACTATCACCTCCTCTGTCTTGTCCGAGACCACTGCCCCCCACAGGCAGTGATTCCTCAGGTCCACAATGACCCGGTTGGCTAACATGAAATCAGCCCCGAGGACTCCCCACCCTGGTTGCTCCCATTTCATTAGCACGCACTTCCACATGGTGCGGAGGGACCCTATCTCTATTCTCAGGGGTTTGGACATCGCCCCCGCCTGCTCGTTCCCTGTGAATCCCATTAGGCTAAATGGGACCTTGTTAGACCAGGGTGAATTGGTCAGGTCCTTTGAATGGACCACCGTGGTGGAAGCTCCACAAAATATCTCCCCTGCACCGTCTCCACCCCCATTTTAACACAGGGCCTGTCCCACTCATCATATGTGAGCGGACACAGGTACTCAGGCTGGGTGCGTTCTAGTCAGGGTGAAGGTGGACATGCGGGTTCGGTCAGCGTTATGCTGCTCACGGCAGCGTCTAGCCTTCCTTTGTCCTTCCCCAGCACCATGCAAAGGGCGGCCACCAGAACATCAAACGGTTCATTGGTCGCCTCCTTCGCCTCGGTGACCTGGGGTTTTCACACGGGAGGACCCCCTCGGCCTGACCCCACCTTTTGGGCCGGGCAATCCCGCCTCCAGTGTCCTGACTTCCCACACTTGAAACAAGTCTTAGACTCATCGGTGTTACCCCCTTCCTGATGCCATTCCTTCCTATCCCCCTTACTGGCCTTCATCTCATGTACCCTCCCCTTGTGTTTGACCTCCTCCCCGGAACCGGACTTAAAAGCTAAGCCCAATTTCCGGAGCACGCCTGCCTCCATGTTCGCGAGGTCCTCGGAGTCAAACCATGCTTCTTCCTTGGCTTTAATCCGTAGCAGGCTGTTTGCTACCAGGGTCCTGAGCCAGTGATTTCTGGGGACCCCTATCAGTTGTGCGCGGTCTGGCGTACACCGGCCATAGCCTGTCCGCAAATGCAGCCAGTGCCTCGCCGGCCAAGAGAACGGACTACCCTGGGTATGCCCCATGGCTCTCAGGATCTCCTCTTTCAACCCCTCTGTGGTGCCTCGTCCGGCTTTTGTGGCTGTGGACAGGCTCTGATACAGTTTCCCATCAAGGGAGAGCAGCATCAGCCTATGGTTCTTCCCCTCGCTACACCCATTGATCCCCCCTACCTGCTTGACCTCCATAAAGTGAACTGAGGAGTCCCCGTCCTGTTTTGGTTTGGGTAACTCTGCTACCATGGCTTGCAACTGCGGGGTGGTGAATGGGACCACGTAATCGCTCTGCAGCGGGCCCTGGTCACCGTGTGAAGAAATAAGCCATATAACCTATTCAGAAAAATACACCATTCTATGAAAGAATTCTGGCCTTATTAAAACATGACAAACTGGGTCTGGAAATCTAGAAACCTAACTATGAAAAAGTCGTGAAAGCATTCTGGCTATAGAGATAAGATAGTTGTTGACACTGAATCAATAACCTTATTGAAACAGGAGGTTAAAGGCTCCGGTAGTCTGAATCTTTCGGAACAAGACAATGGTTCACCCTGGTTAAGGTGTTCTAATTTACGCTTCGTAGAGAAGCACATAAAATTAAGAAACATCTGCCTTCGTAAAAATGACATCAAGTAAAACGCACCTGCCGTTACACCGTTTTTTTATGGTAAACTTAGAACACCTAGAGAAGAGACATAATTCTGTAATGCTACCAGCTGAGGTGACTGTAAGAATTGCAGGGGTCAGCAGAAAAATGACTAGAGATAATTAGCTTACATCAGCAGAAAACCTTAAAGGAAATACCACTGGAAAAGGGTATAAATATTGAACTCTCAAATGGGTTAGTAGACTCGCTTTAAAGGGGCAAAGCGATTCTCGGCTTCAGAGGTGGCTGTGTAAGTCTCCAACTCTTTGTACCTCGGGGATCAAAGGTATTTGATTTTGTTTTTGGTGGATATCCTGTAGAAAACCAAGAACTGTAAAACTGTAGCGAAGTTAAGATTTGAGAGTAAGGATCTCTGATAATAGAATCATAAGCTTTCTCTTTTTGGAACTGTTAATGTTGCGATTGACTCACTAACTGTAAACTGCATGTCGGTTCTTTAATAAATTTACATATTTTTAGAATTGTCTCACATAAGACTTCTGTATCAAACTCGCAAACTCAATCTCTGTACACTCTTTGGTGAGGAGTTGCAGAATTCTGAGGGAGTTTTCCGGACCCTCATAATATCCGGAACGTTACAGTCTAGCTAAACTTATTAAAAGTGCTATCTGAAGGACGGTAACATTTTCAGATTGTTCCTTTCCTTTAGGGAGAGATAGTCCGGACCTTTAGACCCAATTAAGCGTCTTTAGGATTCGGCTACGTCAAACATCTGAGGAATACGCCTGATCCGGGGTAGCCCTAAAGGGGCTAGGACTAGTAATTATCCCTTCAACCAGTTTGGTGTGGGTGGATCGTACTTTTGCTGCTGCAGAGGATACATTGGTCTTGGTGGCGCTTCCGGCGCTGGTGGGACTTCCCTGTCCTGAACCTTATCCTTTGCTTCCTGACCCTCCTCATCTCACTCCTCCCGGGTTTCCCCTGGTGCCATTAAACAGACCATGCTCTGGCCCCAGACATGGCTTGGGTCAATATTTTAATCCTTTCTTCACAGGGACCATGATCAGAGTCTTCATAGCCCCTACTTCTCGCTACCTTATAAGCGATTTTAATGTCCCTTAGCTGACCCTCCAAACCGTCAGCTCTTGTTGTTAATCTTGCGTTCTCCTCCCGTAAGGCCTGCTCATTTAACCCGGCCTCCGTAACCTGGCACTGCAGGTATTCCCCCATATTACGGGAGGTCTCTTCCTGCGCGCATCTTTCTTGTCTTTCCTCGTGCAACTCCTCCGCTAGTCTACTCCCGACTATCCCCTTGCATCTGACTTGTCTTCAGACTCCTTCAGCTCATTATTGAGCTTTTCAACCTGCTCCCGGAGCAGTTGAACTTGCTTTTGGAAGCACAGGAGCCAAATCGCCTTCTCTTTGGACTTCCTGTGCTCCTTGCTCCCAGTCCACTCTGCGGCCCTATCCTGGGGACTCTCAGAGCGCAACATCTCCAGCACCCATTGCTGGAATACGTTAACCTCTGCAAACACGTAGGAGGAAATTCTGTCCTCCATTCCGGATCTCTTGCCCTCCAAACTGTCCATATCTAATCCACAACCTATCGTCCTGCCGCGGTCGCCAATTCTGTAACCGGTTTCTGCGGTGGCCAATTTCCTATGGGCCCTGCCGCAATCGCCAATTATTGCAAGTGGTTTTGTCCCGCCAGTAGCGAGCACGCAAACCCCCTTACTACAAGTTCTGGACGATAGGGATTACTGAGGACAGATTGGAACATGGACAGCGTTTTCGGGCTCACCCGTACAGTGTTTATTAAGGTTGACAAAACCACTCCACTCGCATACAGTACAAGCGGTGTGAACACAACAGTACAGTTTAAAACAGTACAACCCTGACTTGTCCAACAAGCCCCTGCCGTGCTGACTTACCATGGCCTAAAAACACCCTCCCGTGAACGAAACTATCACAGGACCCTCCCAACACTAAACCCCCTCTGGTTTGGTAGGAACATACAGGCACCCCCTCACACAGCTAAGTGATCTTGTGGGTGTGCAGGCTTGGCAATGCTCACCTAGATTGCCCTTGATCTTGCTTGCAGCTTCCTCCCGTACGTCTCGGCTACCTGGTTCCGTACCGGCCTTGCGGCAAGCGAGTCCCAGTCTGAGTCGAAGTCCGTCTCGTTTGGAAGAGCAAGGCTCAGCTCCTCTTGACATTCCACTGTGGGGAGGGCAGGAGAGAGAGAGCTATCCAAACTGCTCTCTGATATACCCCCGCAATACACAGACCGCTGTCTGTGGTTTTAATGGACACATGGCCTCAGGGAATTGGTTTCCAGGCCTCCTTCCAGGTTTGGATGGTTTAGATCTCGTTTCGATCTCCCAGCCAGTTTAACTTAACGAGCTCATCTTCTTCAGAAACAATGAGTCGCCAGCCTCATTATTCACGACTTGGGAGTGGGCCTTTTGGGCCATTGTACCCAAGGACCGTCCGTTACCATACGAATGCCACCTGGTTACGTCAGCCACCTTCAGCTTGAGTGTTTTTCCACAGCTTCCCCCCCCCCACCACCCGCAAGCAGCCTGTCCAGCTTTTAATAAGGGTATATGTTCATAATCTAAAAGTCCATGGAGTCTGCGCCGACTGCTACACTGGCAACTAAGTTCGCTGCCTGTAGTAAAAATATTAAGCACATAACAACAGCTTAAATGCGGAACGTAACCCGAACAAAGTTGCTACAATCCTTCTCCAGCTAGCCTCAATTAATTTGGGGGAAAAGAAATGCCTGTTATAGCTTGAGGACACCCACAGATTGGGCAGTGACAGTGAGTCATACTGATGCATGCTGGGAAATACCGCACATGCTCAAACTAGGGCATCCAGGAAATTGCAGGCCCAAGGCTTTTAAGAGAGGATGATGCGTTCAAGATAGGGTGACCATATTTTCTAAACCGAATCCGGGGACACAGTGTGGGAGCACAGAAAACTAGCCAGGACGCGTTTCAAGAAAACCGGCATGATGACTTAAGAACATAAGAACATAAGAAATAGGAGCAGGAGTAGGCCAATCGGCCCCTCGAGCCTGCTCCGCCATTCAATAAGATCATGTCTGATCTGATCCTAACCTCAAATCTAAAGAACACAAGAAGTAGGAGCAGGACCCGGCCACTCAGCCCCTGGGCCCGCTCCGCCACCCACAGGGCCTTGACCGATCCGAACTCAGCCTCATGTCCAATTTCCTGCCCGCTCACCGTAACCCCTAATTCCCTTTACCTCTAGGAAACTGTCTATTTCTGTTTTAAATTTATTTAATGATGTAGCTTCCACAGCTTCCTGGGGCAGCAAATTCCACAGACTTGGTTCCTTCTACTAGGGGAATATGCGTAGAGACAATGCCATTTTAATTTTACACCGAATCTCGAGTCTTGCGTGCGCTCTGCCAATAGTGCGGCATCATCCGTACTTGTCCCCGAATACCCTAACTTTTAATTTCTCAATTTTAAATCTGTTCCAAACAGACTGAGGGCGCGAAATTCGGCTGCTTTGGGCCTGTCGTTAGTGCCTCCATGGGGCACTAATATGGACGCAAGTGGGTTTTTGCGGCAATATTAGCGCCCCGCGCTAAATTGGGCCGGGTTTTTCGCAGAGGCACTAAGAGTTAGCTCCCCACTCCTGTAGGTACAGCCCCGCTTGGCCACGCCCGGCGATGATGACATCATCACCGTGCCCCATTAGTGGCCCGGATGCAAAATTCGGCCGCGGCCCCTCACTTACCGCCTGGCGCTAACAACGACAGCATCAGCTGTCGAGTTGCAGTCGGGAGTCGGCTCCGTGCGTGCTATTTAAAGGCGCCATCTGGGGGAAACTTTTTGTCAGCCATAACTCTGCTGAGACATTGTCAGACAAGCTGCTCAACATATCCAATTCCACATCGCTGAATCGAGCAGCCCTCTCCCTCCCCCTTGCAGCAGCCATGGCACAGAGCTGTCTCAGTAGCCGAGGGGTCGTACTCAAGAGCAGCAATGCTGATAATGAGCAGCTGCTGCTTGTAATTACCTCCCTTTTAAGAGCTGGAATAAGTTGGAGTCAAGGCTTGGAGGCTGATGGCTGAACGCAGGTCTGCTGAAGTTGGGTCGCGCTCTGGCAACAGCGCCCCTGCAGCGCTGCACTGAGACCATGAGCACCTCATTTATCGCCCCGCTTCACTCCTGGGGCCAAAACGCCCAATTTTTGCAACATTTTTCAATGGATTTCGGCGGGCGCTAACTTTTCAAAAGGTTAAAAGTTAACACGCCAAAGCGGCGTGCTACCGAATTTCGCGCCCTGAGATTTTACACATAAGATGTGAAACACCCTCTGTCGCAGAAGGTTTCAGAAACCTCTTCCCCGGTGGGAGAATTTAGAGCTTGCCTTATTCAGTGAAAAAACCCCACGATGCACCATACTAACCCGAGGTAAAGTAAATCCACTCACCCACCGGCTCTCACTGCGCCCTCGGCTTCTCCCGCGCCTTTTAAAGGGTTCTGCCCTCCGGCCAGTCACTATTGGCCGAAACACGGGGGGTCAGGTGACTCAATCCCCCAGAGTGCAGTGCGGCCTGAGCTATCGATGGGGCTTTTCTCCGCCGCGCTGCATTGTGGGAAGGCGAGGCCGCCATCGTCGGCTCCGTTCAACCGGCTCCTGGAATCCGTTCCTCAGCTCAAACCGGGCGGGAGCGGGCCAAGAATCTCCCCCCCCCACCCCCCGCCCCCCGGGGTTTCTGTACCTTCGCGTTTTAAAAGCAAAAGACTCTATATGGGGACGAGTTTTGTGAACCGGGGGCTCTTCCGGGGATATCGTTTGCCCTGGGGACACAGTACCTAATCCGAAGACTGTCCCTGGAAAACGGAGACATATGGTCAGCCTACTTCAAGGAAAAACCATAATGAAAGGTACTCAAACGCTTAAAAGATAATTTTAACAAAGTTATAGAAAAATAGAAAAATAGGAGCAGGAGTAGGCCATTCGGCCCTTCAATATGATCATGGCCGATCCTCTATCTCAATACCATATTCCCGCTCTCTCCCCATACCCCTTGATGCCTTTTGTGTCTAGTTATTTGAATATGTAATTTTTTTAATGGTTTTAATCAGCAGACCTGAGGGAGCAAATGACAAAAACCTTTTGAAAAAGTATTTTGAGCCTTTTGATTTGCTTGCCTTCTTTCTTTTAATGGTAGGGTTCTCCTGACCAGCCATTGTGGATGGTTTTCTTTAGTTAGCCCTTACTAGATTCTCATTGGTAGATTTTCCCAGGCGCTCTCCCTGCTTCTCATTCTTACGTTTTGCACCTACTCAGCTCTGATTTGTTGCTGTTTTACTATGAGCTAATCAACAAATGTGGGGCAGGAATTGCGACGCGCAAGAAGTTCATGCAGACATGGGGGTTTTATAATATTGCCAGCTGATCGCCCCTGCCAAAACTCAGAGAACATCAGGGCCGATTCTCCTGTCCTCTGCCCTGGTTCTGGACAGGAGTAGCGCAGTCAAAGTACCCTGATACTCTTCCAGTTGTACAGTACCATGCAGATACCACAACAACAACAACTTGCATTGATATAGCGCCTTTAACGTAGTAAAACATCCCAAGGCGCTTCATAGGAGCGTTATCAAACAAAATTTGACACCGAGCCACAGAAAGAGATATTGGGGCAGATGACCAAAAGCTTGGTCAAAGAGGTAGGTTTTAAGGAGCCTCTTAAATGAGGAGAGAGAGGCAGAGAGGTTTAAGGAGGGAATCCCTGGGCTTAGGCGGCTGAAGGCACGGCCACCAATGGCTGAGACATTAAAATCAGGGAAGCTCAAGAGGCCAGAATTAGAGGAGCGATTAAATTCGGGGAATCGCACAGAGATCTCGGAGGGTTACATTCTGGGATATTACCCACAATACACGTGCTCAGACTGACGTGGGAGCTGAATTCAGCTTTAGCCAGCAACTCCCTTCGGAGAATATCAACCACGACCCCAAAGTTTGGATGGAGGCTGGGGTCTCTGAAAAAAGGTGGCAGCCTTGGCTCCGTGGGTAGCACTTTCGCCTCCGAGTCAGAGGGCTGTGGGCACAAAATCTAGGCTGACACTCCAGTGCAGTGCTGAGGGAGCGCTGCACTGTCGGAGGTGCCATCTTTCGGATAGGACATTAAACCGAGGCCCCGTCTGCCCTCTCAGGTGGACGTAAAAGATCCCATGACACTATTTGAAGAAGAGCAGGGGAGTTCTCCCCGGTGTCCTGGCCAATATTTATCCCTCATCCAACATTACCAAAGAAAATGATAATGTGGTCATTTTCAGATTGCTGTTTGTGGGAGCTGCGTGCAAAATGGTTGCCATGTTTCCTGCATTACAACAGGGACTACACTTCTAAAAGTATTTCATTGGCTGTAAAGTGCTTTAGGATGTCCTGATAGGTGCTATATAAATGCAAGTCTTTCTTTTCTTTGAAAGAAGATGCTCAAAGGCCTTTTGTTATTTAGGATATTAGAAATTTCAGTTACTGAGGAACAAAATAGCAACTAGAAGGATTTTGCAAACATTCTGCTGAGTAATTCAATTGGTTGAGTTTCACAGCAGTTATTCTGCCCTCTTGAGCATCCCGGATTATAATCGCTCAACCTTTGGTGGCCGTGCCTTCAGCTGCCTGGGCCCTAAGGTCTGGAATTCCCTGCCTAAACCTCTCCGCCTCGCTACCTCTCTCTCCTCCATTAAGACGCTCCTTAAAACCTACCACTTTGACCGAGCTTTCGGTCACCAGTCCTAATATCTCCTTATGTGGCTCAGTGTCAAATGTTGTTTGATAATCGCTCCCGTGAAGCGCCTTGGGACGTTTTACTACATTAAAGGTGCTATATAAATACAAGTTGTTGTTGTTGTTGTTATAAGCGAGTCGGAATAGTTACAGAATTGTAATTTGCGGTGTTACTTAATTTTATTTTTCAGCCAATCGTAAAGTGTGAGGCCAGAGCTTGACCTCAGTGTGTGATGCAGACAATGCGGTACCAAAATATTATCGACAGGAGCTGCCTGCTATTTTACTTTTTAAATTTCAGATAGGTAGATAGATAGATAGAGAGTTAGAAGCATGGCCTAAAAATCCAGAGGAAAAGAAATTTGATTATCCCTTGTCTGAACACAGTTTTTCTTCAAAGCCGTCCTGTGTACAATACATAAACCAGCACAGAAATCAGTATTCAGACTGGTGTCATTCAAACCCATTCATGCTGTGACATGCTGTATTCCCTGAAGAATGGAGCACTGAATAAAGATGGCTATCGCTCAGCAAACAGTGCCTGACACGCACTGAATAAAGTTGTGTTGCTGTTGAACTGACACATACTCATTAATTCCAGTCGAAAAGTATTAATCTATAATGAATGAAGGTTACGGTTGAGTAATAATATTAAAATGGTAGCTCGGCTTTCAATCCGTGTTAAATGTCATGTTGCATAGGTAAAGGTCAATATTAGCAAGTCAGATTAAAATAATTATTTTCATTTTACTGTCTTATTGTGATGCAAAAGCAGGAAACATTTAAGCAAAAATATTTTAAAAATGTTAAATTATTCCATGCAAATCGTAACTATCCACAGTTACAGTTTCCCTTTCTTGACCTTTCACAGGTCTGTTAAGATGCATAATAGACGCAAGGTACAAAGCCATTAGAGTCTCCACAATAATTGCTTCAGCCTTCCCGCTCTGATTTTTAATGTGACGGGCCCGACCTGGGATGGTCGAGTGGTAAAACCCATCAGTGGGCTGACACACACTGCGCGGGGGAAGCAGTAGAACCATGGCTGTCCTCTGGTTAGCTTACGATCTTAGACAAACCATTCAGGGAGACGTTGAGTGCGAGGGCAGTTACTTCCCAGAACATGGAGGGGGCAATGTGAGGGGTGGGGGTGCTTGACCAAAGTCACCTCTCTCAGCAATTATTCCAAGGTTTTCTTTCAATCAGAAATGGTGCATGGGATCTCAAGATTAGGGCGGCCATTCGGCCCATCTTAATTCATCCAACCTGAAGCACTTTACAGTCTCCCCATTGCAGCATCCATTTGTCCATTGGAAGTCTAGGAACGTTACATCGTCGGGCTCACCACAATCCACAGGGGATGTTGCTTCCTCAAAGAAGTTGAGGAGGTTTGGTCAGGCATGACCTTCTTCTCAGTCCCAGTTGGCTGCTGCTTTCTAATGTTATGTCCAAATAAGCACTCAAATCAGTGGGGTAATAACGAGCTGCTTTTATTTCCAGGCCTTCTAGACCATTTGTGGCTGGGATCAGAGAAAATGATCATGAAAGCTGCTGGATTGTCATTGGACTCCCAACTGGTCCACTAATGTCCTTCAGGGAGGGGAACCTGCCGCCCCCTAACCAATCTGCTTGTCAGAGGCTGTTTCCCCTGGCTGGAGAGTCTAGAACTAGGGGTCAGTCTCAGGATAAGGGGGTCGGCCATTTAGGACTGAGATGAGGAGAAATTTCTTCACTCAGAGGGTGGTGAATCTTTGGAATTCTCTACCCAAGAGGGCTGTGGAGGCTCAGTCGTTGAGTATATTCAAGGCTGAGATCGATAGATTTCTGGGCATGAAGGGAATCAAGGGATATGGGGACAGTGCAGGAAAGTGGAGTTGAGGTCGAAGATCAGCCATGATCTTATCAAATGGCCGGAGCAGGCTTGAGGGGCCGTATGGCCGACTCCTGCTCCTATTTCTTATGTTCTTTTGTGGCCTACATGTGACTCCAGTCCCACACTATCTGATTGACTTTTAATGCTCTTTTAAGCGACCAAGCAAGCCACTCGCTGTACGCACAATCACTAGAGAGCTTACCACGACCTTCTCAGGATAATCAGGGATGGGGAATGAAAGCAGCATTGCCAGTGTCACCCACATCCCAAAAATCAAACAAACAAAAAATATACAATGTCACTTTTGATGATTTCAATGAATTTTTGCAGTTTCAAACTTCCGTTAATTATAATGGCCCAGAAATTCGGCTCCCTGGCTTTCCACGGGTGTAAGGATCGCGCGCGCACCTACCTACCACGCCTGCCGTTGACCTCTGGGCCCACGGGGACTTCAGCTCCTGGGCCTCCTGCAGCTGCCGGCGCGCAGTGCTTGTGTATTCCAGGGGCGTAGTTAGTGCGATGCGTCCCCTGGGATCACGTGGGCCATGGAGAGCCAATGGCAGCAGACCATCTTTCATTCATAGATTTGACAGGAAGACCTGTCAAATCTATGAATTGAAATCGGCCCCAAAACAACACCTAAACTTCAAATAATTTTTTTTAAAAACCATCACATTTTTAAAATAACTATAAGTTAAATAAATTAACTACTTTAAACAAAAATTTAACAGTGCTAAAAATAAACTTACCTTTATTTAAAGTATCTAAAAAAGATAAACCTGTTGAAATTTTTTTTAAATTGTAATTAATTAACCACTTACCTTGTTGAAAACGGGTCCTGCGCCTCCTTTTTAAAAGCGCAGCTTCTTCCATACTTACCTTCCCGGAGAAACCTGAAAAAAACACCTAAGTTCGCTGCGTGTGCGCAGCCTCTACCGCGCACGCGGTTCACTTCTCAACCCCTCCCTTCACGAGACCGGAAGTTCCGGTTTCCCGCGCATGCGCAGTGCATGCAGGAAACCGGCACTTCAGGCGGCCTTACGGGTGAGTACACAGTGCGTACTCACCCGGCAATTGCCGAATTTTTGGCCCAATGTGACAGAGCAAGAGAGGCAGGAAGCAAGCCATCATATCTGAGTATAATGAAATATAAAATAGTAATCCTTAATTATGTAATAATAGGAGGGTTTAAATAATTACAGTAATTTTCAGATGTAATGATAAGTGATTTGTTTCAGCTATGTGTCAAGATGTAACGTAGGTGGGACCGTTCTTGTAATTTTGTCCAGACACAGATTGAGAACAGATGGTGCCGATTATTTGAGGCACGTTGTGAACTAGCTGAAAACTATGTTTCCTACATTACAACAGTGACTACACTTCAAAAGTGCTTCATCAGCTGTAAAGCACTTTTTGGAACGTCCTGCGGTCGTGAAAGGCGCTATATAAATGCAAGTCTTTCTTTCTATGTAGGTAGTAGGTGGGTTTAAGGCCAATATTTTGTTACGCAATCCTCCCATCTTAGCAAACAACAGAAACTCATTCAAAAGAACTGCTACCATATAGAAAAATGTTCAATTTTCCCATCTGAAATCTATTTCAACTCACTAGCCACTTTTTAAAAATTCATTCACAGGATGTGGGCATCGCTGGCAAGGCCAGCATTTATTGCCCTCTCCCTAATTGCCCTTCAGAAGGTGGTGGTGAGCGGTCTTCTTCAACTGCTGCAGTCTGTGTGGTGTAGGTACTCCCACAGTCTATTATAAAGGATGTGATAACAGTACACTTAGAAAATATCAACAGGATTAGACAAAGTCAACATGGATTTATGAAAGGGAAATCGTGTTTGACAAACCTACTGGAGTTTTTTGAGGATGTAACTGGTAGAATAGACAAGGGAGAACCAGTGGATGTAGTGTATTTGGATTTTCAGAAGGCCTTTGATAAAGTCAAACATAAGAGGTTAGTGTGCAAAATTAAAGCACATGGGATTGGGGGTAATATACTGGCATGGATTGAAAATTGGTTAACAGACAGGAAACAGAGAGTAGGAATAAATGGGTCTTTTTCAGGATGGCAGGCGGTGACTAGTGGGGTACCGCAGGGATCAGTGCTTGGGCCCCAGCTATTCACAATATATATCAATGATTTGGATGAGGGAACCATATATAATATTTCCAAGTTTGCTGATGACACAAAACTAGGTGGGATTGTGAGTTGTGAGGAGGATGCAAAGAGACTTCAAGGCGATTTAGACAAGTTGAATGAGTGGGCAAATACATGGCAGATGCAGTATAACATGGATATATGTGAAGTTATCCACTTTGGTAGGAAAAACAGAAAGGCAGAGTATTATTTAAATGGTGATAGATTGGGAAATGCTGATGTACAAAGGGACCTGGGTGTCCTGGTACACCAGCCACTGAAAGCAAACATGCAGGTGCAGCAAGCAGTTAGGAAGGCAAATGGTATGTTGGCCTTCATTGCAAGAGGATTTGAGTACAGGAGCAAGGATGTCTTACTACAGTTATACAGGGCCTTGGTGAGACCACACCTGGAGTACTGTGTGCAGTTTTGGTCTCCTTACCTAAGAAAGGATATACTTGCCATAGAGGGAGTGCAGCGAAGGTTCACCAGACTGATTCCTGGGATGGCAGAACTGTCGTATGAGGAGAGATTGGGTCGACTAGGCCTGTATTCACTAGAGTTTAGAAGAATGAGAGGGGATCTCATTGAAACGTATAAAATTCTGACAGGGCTAGACAGACTGGATGCAGGGAGGATGTTTCCCATGGCTGGGGGGTCTAGAACGAG
This sequence comes from Squalus acanthias, assembly GCA_030390025.1. Classification (NCBI taxonomy): domain Eukaryota; kingdom Metazoa; phylum Chordata; class Chondrichthyes; order Squaliformes; family Squalidae; genus Squalus; species Squalus acanthias. Next base: position 252,636,597 of record CM059425.1, read on the forward strand.
GGGTCACAGTCTCAGGATACGGGGTAGGACATTTAGGACTGAGATGAGGAGGAATTTCTTCACTCAGAGGGTGGTGAACCTGTGGAATTCTCTACCACAGAAGGCTGTGGAGGCCAAGTCACTGAATATATTTAAGAAGGAGATAGATAGATTTCTAGACGCAAAAGGCGTCAAGGGGTATGGGGAGAGAGCGGGAATATGATATTGAGATAGAGGATCAGCCATGATCATACTGAATGGTGGAGCAAACTCGAAGAGCCGAATGGCCTACTCCTGCTCCTATTTTTCTATGTTTCACAGTGATTTTGTCGCAGCCGTTTGGGCAGAGGGCAGTTAAGATTCAACCACATTGCTGTGGGTCTGGAGAATCACATATAGGCCAGACCGGGTAAGGACGGCAGATTTCCTTCCCTAAAGGACATTAGTGAGCCAGATGGGTTTTTACCAACAATCCAGTAGTTTCATGGTCACCATTAATTATACTAATATTCCAGATTTATTTAATTAACTGAATTTAAGTTCCCCAGCTGCCGTGAGTGGGATTTGAACTCATGTCATCGCCAGATTATTAGGCCAGGCCTCTGGATTACTAGCCTAGTAATATAATCACTATATTACCGTTCCTGCACAGAACAGTCAGCTTGTGGGACCCATCAGGGTGTACTGAACTACCTTTCTCGGCCTGCATGTTGATTGGCAGTAGCACCCAAGTTTGGGGACCTCACTACCAGCCAAGTAGGTGGAAGCACGCAGGTGGTGCTGAACCTTCCTGGCTCAAGTGTGCCTTCAGATCCAGGGCAGGAAAGGACGTGGGACCATCATGAATAGTTCCCAGCCAGGTGTGAAAACCTTGAATGGTGGGTCAATCTGGGGAGAAGAAATAAACCTGGACTTTAAGTACCTCCTACAACATAGCAGGATTTTAAAAACTAAACTATTTGCCCAGATAGGGTGGTACTTTATGCAAACCCCTCACCCCACACTTCCCTTCTATGGTGTTATCCATGGCTCAGTGGCTAGCAGTCTCGCCTCTGAGTCAGGAGGTTGTGGGTTCATAGTCCCACTCCAGGGGCTTGGGCACAAATTCTAGGCTGACACTCCATTGTACTAGTGAGCTGCCGATTTTTGGAAGAGATGTTAAACCGAGGGGCATCCCCATCTTCAATCCCCTCCGCCCTGGATGATCTCTCCCTGGACCTAATAGAGGTCTTTAAAATTATGAAAGGTTTTGATAGGGTAGATGTTTCCAATTGTGGTGGGGGCGTCCAAAACTAGGGGCCATAAATATAATATAGTCACTAATAAATCCAATAAGGAATTCAGGAGAAACTTCTTTACTCAGAGAGTGGTGAGAATGTGGAACTCGCTACCACATGGAGTGGTTGAAGCGAATACCATAGTTGCATTTAAGGGGAAGCTGGATAGGTACATGAGGGAGCAAGGAATAGAAGGATACGCTGATCGGATGGGAGGAGTCTCGAGTGGAGCATAAACACTCGCACACACCAGTTGGGCCAAATGGCCTGTTTCTGTGCTGTAAATGCTATGTAAAAATACCGAAACCATATGATTCAGGAATTGGTATAGTGAGAATGAAAGAATTGGCAAGAATGCATGTGTGGTAGACTTCCCTAAAGAACAAGATAGAAGATGTTGTTCATGAACATTAAGCCTGTCAGATCAACTTGCCTGTAAACCCTGCTGAAAGGAATACTTGGCAATGGTCAAGAAAACCATGGTGGTATATTCCTGTTGATTTTGCCGAGTGGTTCCAATATCATCAATGGTTGACGTGGTACAGTATTTGTTTGCCCAGTTATGGTCTTCCTGGAGAGCTGGCCTCCGACAATGGACCACCTTTTCAGTCATAAGATTTTTCTCAATTCTGTCTCATATTACTTCTCCACCCGCAGTTAAATGGGGAAATTGTGAGGGTTGTAGGCACACTCAAAACTTCCCTGAAGAAGGTATTACAAGATCCCGATACCATAAGAACATAATAACTAGGAGCAGGAGTAGGCCATACGGCCCCTTGAGCCTGCACCGCCATTCAATGAGATCATGGCTGATTTTTACATCAACTCCACTTTCCCGCCATATCCCCATATCTCTGAATTCCGTTAGTGTCCAAAAATATATCGATCTCAGCCTTGAATATACTCATCGACTGAGCATCCACAGCTCTCTGGGGTAGAGAATTCCAAAGACTCAAAACCCTCTGAGTGAAGAAATTTCTCCTCATCTCATTCCTAAGTGACCTCTTATCCTGAAACTGTGACCCCTGGTTCTAGACTCTCCAGCCGGGGGAAACATCCTCCCTGCATCGACCCTGTCAATCCCCCTCAGAATCTTCTATGTTTCGATGAGATCACCTCCTGTTCTTCTAAACTCCACAGGATACAGGCCCATTCTACTCAATTTTAGTCTCATTCTACTCAGAATACCCAGACATCAGAACGGAGCTGTCTTCCTTTTCAGTTATGGACTTGATATTTTTAAATTTGACTTGGAAACACTCGTTTCGAATTCAGTTCCACACTTTGCCAGTGCTGGAATCAGCTCGTAATGCATGGGTGTGAAATTCACACAGCCTTTCGGTGTTTTTTTTGTACTGGAAATTGCTGTTATGAGAAATCCATTTCAGCACGGCAGGGGATCTGGGGCCAGTGTGAACAGGACAAGAAACTGGATATCCCCTCAACCTATCAGATTGAAGAATTGTCAATGTAGAGTCTGAACCAGGAAGTGTAAGCTCAAATATTTAATTGAATGTCAAATCAGGTACAGAAAGTGAAATAAAGAGAGGGAAAGAAAGATTGGATTAAGAGAGAGACAGAAAGAAAAAGTTAAAAAAAAAATACATTTTTACATTTTTTAAATCTCCAACAATAATTAAAAGCTGCAGGAATGAGACTCCGCATTTGTAAGAGTTAATTTTCAGCGCCAAAGAGGTTGTTTGGCAGTAATTAAGACTTATCACAGCATTAAAAATCTACTTACACTGGAATGGACAAGCCCTAACTTTTCCTGGCATGTTTAGTGCGTATACATCATGTAATTACAGCAACTTCACACCGTTCCATGTATTTCAATGCCGAGTCTCTTCAGTGGCAAGATACCACTATAGTGCAGGGCATCTCGGACTTTCGGATTTACACGTTTAACCGCACGTGCGGTCGCTGGAAGTTGCTGTCCGATTTAAATTATAATAACGATGATTGCTGTTCGCCTCACTATTATTTCTACAGCTAAATCCGGCCCATTAAATAAATATTTTGCATCAATTTTTTTTTTTTAAGTGATGGTGGGAGTGAAATGTAAGTGTACTCGAGGAGGATATGGAGTAATTGTTGGAGCTAACTAGAAAGAAAGAACTTGCATTTCTATAGCGCCTTTCGAGACCTCAGGATGTCCCAAAGCGCTTTACAGCCAATGAAGTACTTTTGAAGTGGAGTCACTGTTGTAATGTAGGAAAAGAATGTTGTGATCTGGAAGGCACTGCCTGAAAGGGTGGTAGAAGCAGATTCCACAGGAACTTTCAAAAGGCAATTGGACATGTACTGGAAGAGGACTAATTTGCAGGGTTATGGGGAAAAAGCTGGAGTCTGGGACTAAATTGGACAGCTCTCCCAAAGAGCCGGCACAGGCACAATGGGCCGAATGGCCTCCTTCTGTGCTGTAAGATTCGGTGATTCAAGAAGAATTGGTTCTGAAATGTTTAGCAGATCTCAAGGAAATGCAGTAACAGGGATAGAAAGTTGGTTGACAGACAAGAAGCCAAGAGCTACGGTAACTGGGTGTTCGACACTTTGGAGAAGGGCTGGAAGTGTGGTGGGCCCCAGGGGTCAGTGCTGGGAATAGGGAGCACGATCTAGAAACAAAAACAGGAGGTATGACAAACAGTGACCTTGACTGTAAAAAGACTTCAGGAAGACATGGCCAGCAGAGCAGATTGGGCATCCAGGTGGTGGACGTTATCTCATGTGAATTAGTGTGAGCTAGTTGTAAGAAAAACAAGGAATGGGAATACACGCTCACTGGAAAGACGTTGGTGGATAAAGATGAACAAAGAGACTTAGGGGCTTAAATACATGATTTCCTGACAGTGCAAGTGCAGGTAGATAAAGCCATAAAAAAGGCCAACAGCAGTTTTTTTTTAATTCATTCTGGGGATATGCGTATCACTAGAGAAAGAGGTGGTGAGTCGCCTCCTTGAACTGCTTCTGCTTGGGTTCATGTCACGCTACATGTAACCCCACCTGACGTAGAGTCATCCAGACTCGAGTCGCCGTTGGCTTGTTCACAGATGTGATTTCCAGTAAAAAAAGTAAAAAGTTTAAAGTTTTTGGTTTTCCATACAGACTGCAGCATCTGACACCTTAGACCCCCTGTGACCCCACCTCATTGTCTTAGTTGTATTTTGCTATGTCTTTGATATAATGTCTTCCTGACTGACCTGGATGGATTTGATTGCCGTGATTGTCTCTCTGCCGAGGTGTGATAAAGGGCAGTTAGAAAGATTAACTGTAGTCATCTGGCATTGTTCTCTGCACAGGCATTGTTCTCTGTCTATATATGCTGTGCCCATTTGTATTTCTTCACTTCACCTGACGAAGGAGCAGCCGCTCCGAAAGCTTGTGATTTCAAATAAACCTGTTGGACTATAACCTGGTGTTGTGCGACTTCTCACTTTTGTCCACCCCAGTCCAACACCGGCATTTCCGCATCAGGCTTCTGCTTAGAGCAGAGAAGGTTAAGAGGAGATTTGATAGAGGTGTTCAAAATCATGAATGGTTTAGATAGAGTAAATAAGGACAAACTGTTTCCAGTGACAGAAGGGTCGGTAACCAGAGGACACGGATTTAACGTGTTTGGCAAAAAAAACAGGGGCGACATGACATGAGAAAACATTTTTTTTTTTACGCAGTGAGTTGTTGTGATCTGGAACGCACTGCCTGAAAGGGCGGTGGAAGCAGATTCAATACTAACTTTCAAAAGAGAACTGGATAAAGACTTGAACGGAAAAAATTTGCACTGCTACGGGGAAAGAGCAGGGGAGTGGGACTAATTGGGTAACTCTAGCAAAGAGCCGGCGCAGACTTGATGGGCATTCTATGATTCCCCTCTCAGGCCCTAGTTAAAATCTAACCAGGGTCCCATCGCCATGATAGGATCCTGATTTGACTACATTTGCTTCGGGCGGGCACCTCATATGCCTGCAGGTTAAAATGGCAGAAATGGCGTGAAAGGCTCGGCATCTGAACGTGCAGGTAACCAGCTCGTTTTCAAGTTGGGTGGGTAGGGTTAAAATCGGCCCCTGCATCTCAGTCAGCAGAGCTCCTTCACCGTCGCTGGGTCATAATCCTGGAACCCCCTACCTAACAGCACCAGGGGAGCAGCGGTTCAGGGAGGCGGCTCACCACCACCTTCTCAAGGACAACAAGGGATTGGCAATAAATGCCGGCCTTGCCAGCGACGCCCGCATCCTAGGAATAACTAACTTAAAAAAAATAGCATCTAAAACCATTTTTCCTCAGAGCAGAGAAGGTTAAGGGAAGACTTAACAGAGGTATTCAAATGATGAGGGGCTTTGATAGAGTAGGTAGGGAGAAACTGTTTCAGCTGTTAACCAGAGGACACAGATTTAAGATAATTGGCAAAAAATCCAGGGGGGAGCGGAATTTTTAATTACACAGCGAGTTGTTGTGATCTGGAATGCACTACCTGAAAGGGCGGTGGAAGCAGATTTAGCAGTAACTTTCAAAAGGGAATTGGATAGATCGTTGAAAAGGAGAGAAGGGCAGAGGACCGGGACGAATGGGATAGCCCTTTCACAGACACGATGGGCTGAATGGCCTCCTTCTGTGCTGTGTGATTCTATGATTGATTACCTGGCCTTGAGTATCGGAGAATTGTGACTGCATGCATTGTCTCTGAAGCTATTCATCAGCTGCATCATGTCCTCTGTGTAACACTCACTGAATCAGATATGATGTGGAGTGGCATTAAAATGATGTGTCCACTGGTGCTCGTATGCACGGTAATCAATGCTGCCTGTGCCAACCGATTACACAATGGAACCAAGGCGACAGGGGCCTGGTATCTGTCTTACCATTTAACCGAATCAATAAATATGACACAAGAGGCGCGAAAAAAAGCTGAAATATGCAAATCTAAAGAACCCACAAAATTATTTTTCTGTCTAAATTCTACCAGCATAATTTTTTATATTATCATATTGATTACTTCAATCTTCCAGGACTCAAACTCTGTTGTCGTTTTGATTCAGCTTTTGTGAACGATTGTAGGGCTGACACAGACAAGAGCATTAACTGTTGGTTTCACAGCTTCAAGCCTTCAAGCAGTCCTGTTGGTTTAGTCCAGCCAAGATTAGGGAAGACCGAGGAGCGGGGGGGGGGGGGGAGGCGTCACAATTTTAATATAAGGCCAGATCTAGGTTAGATGTCAGCTGGTGGTTCTTTTCTTGCAGAATAGTGGACCTCTGGAGCAGACTGACGGCTCCTGCGGAGGACGCCGATTCGCTGAATTCCTTCGAGCGAGAGCTGGACCGGTTTCTGGCTGGGGCGGAGATCACCTGGTACAAAAGGTAGGTGCTGCATCGAATTATCAGAATGGTCTCCTGGACGGACTAGTTTCGATCACCTAAGGGGGGGGGTCGGAGAGAAATTTCCAAGTTTCCTGCACCCCCCCCACAAATGGTTTGGGTTTTTGATCTGGTTTTTTCGCCTCTCCCAGGAGATCGCATGGTTTCGGGTGGGGTGGAGAGCAACGTTCCCGCTAAGCCACGCAGCCGCCCAACTGTCTGGAGGTCCCGCGCAGAATGGGAGATTTCGCCCGCGTGTGAAATTTTGAATGGGCCACGCAGCCCGTTAAAGGTACCCAAAGAAAAATATTAGAGGGCGCATTGGTGGAGAGTGTAGATATTGTGATGCGCAACGCATCGCAATTGTGTGGGACAGGCTGGATGGACCAGAGGGTTTTTACCTCTCCCTTATTGTTCGTATGTTTGTACGTTTGTAAGATGCCTGGGTGCAAGAATGGATAGATGGATCAGGTATGAGTGAGGCAGGCAGAAGGACCAGGAGCAGCCGGAATTTCAGCAGTCGTGCAGGGACATGCAAGGATCCATTTCCAGACTGGAAGGGTTATGACCTGGGTTGCAGACGTAGTTTTAGCAGAGGAAGGGCAGCCTAAAAAGGACTGTGGTGTGGAAACTTGCCCCAGACCCCGGGGGAAGGTGGCATGACTGGATGGCACGAGAAGGGGTGGCCAAGCGGGATGACGAAGCTTGGAATCACTGCCACTTGGTGGTAAGCAACAAGCCCGGGCTGGCTGGCCGAAGGAAAACGGCCATGAAAGCAACCGCATTGTTGTAAAAACCCAACTGGTTCACTTGGGAACTCGCCCCTCCCCCACCCGGTCCGGCCTACAATTGGCTCTAGTCCACACTTAGTGGTTGTCTCCACTGCCTTATAAAACAACGTCTAAAGAAAGAAAGACTTGCATTTCCTCAGCATGTCCCAAAGCACTTTACAGTCAATGAAGTACCTTTTTGAGTTGTAGTCACTGTTGTGATGTCGAAAACGCGGCAGCCAATTTGCGCACAGCAAGCTCCCACAAGCAGCTAGTAAACTGCCGGACTGTTGTAAAAACCCGTCTGGTTCACTAATGTCCTTTAGGGAAGGAAATCTGCCGCCCTTACCCGGTCTGGCCTATATGTGACTCCAGACCCACAGCAATGTGGTTGACTCTTAACTGCTCCTCTGAAATGGCCCAGCAAGCCACTCAGTTGTACCAAAAACCACTACAAAGAAGTATACTAAGACCTTCACCACACGGACTGCAGCGGTTCAAGAAGGTGGCTCACCACCACCTTCTCAAGGGCAATTAGGGATGGGCAATAAAAGCTGGCCTTGCCAGCGACGCCCAAATCCCATGAACGAATATAAAAAAAAGAAATGAAATAATGACCAGATAATCTGTGTTTCTTAGTTATATTGATTGAGGGATAAATATTGGCCAGGACACCAGGGAGAACTCCCCTGCTCTTCTTCAAAATAGTGCCATGGGATCTTTTACATCTGCCTGAGAGGGCAGACAGGACCTTGGTTTAACGTCTCATCTGAAAGACGGCACCTCCGACAGTGCAGCACTCCCTCAGTAAGAAAGACTTGCATTTATATAGCGCCTTTCACGACCACCGGACGTCTCAAAGCGCTTTACAGCCAATGAAGTGCTTTTGAAGTGGAGTCACTGTTGTAATGTGGCAGCCAATTAGCACACAGCAAGATCCCACAAACAGCAAGGTGATAATGACCAGATAATCTGTTTTAGTGATGTTGGTTGAGGGATAAATATTGGCCAGGACACCGGGGATAACTCCCCTGCTCTTCATTGAAATAGTGCCATGGGCTCTTTTACGTCCACCTGAGATGATAGAGGAGGCATCGGTTTAACGTCTCATCCGAGTGACGGCACCTCCGACAGTGCAGCACCTCCCTCAGCACTGCACTAGAGTGTCAGCCTAGCTTTATGCGCTTAAGTCCTTGGAGCAGGACTTGAACCCACAACCTTCATGACTCAGAGGCGAGTGTGCTACCCACTGAGCCACAGCTGACGCACCACTGCACTGGAGCGTCAGCCTAGGTTTTTGCGCTCAAGTCCCTGGTGTGGGACTATGAACCCGCGACCTTCTCACTCAGAGGTGAGAGTGCGACCCACTGAGCCACGGCTGACACCGGCAATGGGCCATAGACGCAGCCTTGCCAGCGTCACCTCCATCTTCAGTACAAGTTTAAAACAATAATCAGCAGTTCCAACATGACAAAGTTGGCTAAGAGCGAGCTGGAAGAAGGCTGACTGGAGACACGCAGGTTAAGAAAGGTACAGGCTGAGCAGTGAACTGGAGCAGAGCCTGAGAATCAGTCGAACAGGGAGTAAAAAGATCATTAAAAAAAAAACATGCAACGGTCGCAGGTCATTCAGAAGATGGAAAGCCCAAGCGCAAGATTACCTGACCTGAGGTGCTTTTGGATCTGCCTGGCTTCGGAGTGCTTGCTTGTTCTTGGGCACCGAGGAATAGTCTTTTGCCTCCGGCCCTGACTGCAGGTGAGAGGAAATGAAACTGGATGACTGTGAGCAGCTGTTTCTAAACTCTAAACTCTGGCGCTTTTATTCCTTCCTGCTGGTAAATGCCGTCCGGGAAAATTCCCGGCCACTTCCCAAAAGCGAGAGTGGGATTGTCACGTTCCTGCCCCCTCCGCCGGCAGTCTCTTCCTGCTTGAAGTCTAACTCGGGGCCTCTCCACCCTCTCTCCAGACTCTGAGGTACTTTTCAACTGCATCAACCGACCCTTTGTCTGGTATTCAGGGCTATACTCCCGGAACTCTCGTGCCTTGCATATTCAATGCAAAGCAAGCACTGCGATATTGAAAGAGAACTAAAACATAACTTTTACATAAAAAATTTATTAAGTCAAAATGGGAAAGAGACTACAAACAAGGAAAGTAGGAATAGAGCAAGTAGAAGAAATAGAAATATAATCCATAAAGGCCATTTGTTCAAAGGAAAGTTGCCTAGCAACATTAATGCCTGAAGCTATAATTGGTTATCTCCACTGAGATATAATAAGGAGACAATTGAGACCAGGGAAGGTGTTGCAAATGAAAGTTCGGAGTGAAAAAGAAATCGGTTCAGAAAAAAATAATGAGAACCTCTTTAAGGAGGCAAGGCCACACATCAGAACAAAACAAGCTTATTAAACAAGACGGCATTGTAGATTGGGGTGAAAATAAGAGGGAAGAAAGAGGCTCTGTACTTATGTGATCGTAGAGGAGAGTCACAGAAGAGACAGTACCTGAGTGATAATAGCTAAGTGACTGGACAAAGTATGTGGAGAAAAGAACATAGACCTTTGCCTGAAACAAAAATTCAGGAAAGAATAAGCGAGGAATAATGATTAGAGAAAGTCGGAATGTCAAGATTGTACCTGACAATAGGGTCAGTACACTCACCATTGGCTGGAAGAAGATCAGAGTGTCTATTGACTCCACTGTGACAGCCAATGAGTTGCAGTGTATTAGCCAATGAATTGGAGGCGGGGTGGGACTTATGGCAGGACTCACAGAAAACAGCAAACAAAGTTTAGCTCCTCAGCAAACAGAGTCTATTTAAACAGCGCACTGTAGCAAACAGTCTACAGGGTCTATTCAAACAGAGTTTCAAAGAGCTACAGCAAACAGAATTCATAACCGAAACCTCAGCAACTTCTCCCGATTAAAGCAGGATGATTTCTCCAGCAAAATACAGTAAGTGGAGGATAGTTACATAATACAAATTATATGCATAAAATCAATCCCAGTCACTTACAGGTCTCCAGGTGTGATTGACTGGGGGGAAATTACCCAGTCATCTCCTTTCTGGCGGGAATAATGGTGTCAGGTACTCCCCCCTCCCCCACTGTGGTGGGATGCAGTTCTTCAAACATTATCCATCGTGACTGAAGCGGCTGTAGGTCGGGCCACCGACTCTGGTTGGACGTATGCCGGGAGATTTCATCATCTGACCTTCCGCCGCCAGCTGTCCCACCCCCCATGCTCCCGCCATTGGTCACCTGACATGCCCATCCTCCTGGTGCCCCGCCTTCCCCCGGCCAATCAGAGAGCGAACAGAGTCTTCGTTACCTGATTGGATGGTTCTTAACTGTCATTCAAACAGCCTGGTCTCCCTCCCCCCTGCCCCGCTCCCCCACCCCCACCCCCACCCCCACCCCCACCCCCACCACCATCTCCAATATTTTTGAGAACTAATAAACAAAAGAGTTCAAGGAAAATGGTGGGGGGGGGGGGGGGAACCACGCTGGGAGCACATATCTGGAACTTGGGCAAGCAGCCCCATGATTTTCGGGCCATAAATCTTCCATCCATTACAGATGGAACCACGTGGTCAGCATCGGCGCCCAAATTCCTGGCGGCAAGTCTCCATGTGTAAGTGCAGTTTTGTAAAATCGGCCCTTTAATGCTGCTGCCATTAATGCATGCTTGATGGCACAGTTAAACTATCAGCCGTTTTACTACTTATCCTTTTGCCCAACAGGCCCTGCCAGTGCTAACTTTTCAACTGTGTGGCATAGTGGTTAGCACTGTTGCCTCACAGCGCCAAGGACCCGGGTTCGAATCCGGCCTCGGGTGACTGTCTGTGTGGAGTTTTCACATTCTCCCCGTGTCTGCGTGGGTTTCCTCCAGGTGCTCCGGTTTCCTCCCACAGTCCAAAGATGTGCGGGTTAGGTTGATTTGGCTATGATAAATTGACCCTTAGTGTTAGGGGGGATTAAATAAGTGGGGTTACGGGGAAAGGGTGGGATATGTGTCGGTGCAGGCTCGATGGGCCGAAATGGCCTCTATCTGCATTGTGGGGATTCTGTGATTCTGTGATCTATTCTAATCCTGCTTCCACGTCCTTTCCCTATATCCTTTTGCACTCCTCCTTTTTGAATACATAACCAATTCCCTTTTAAATGCTTTCACAGGGCTGGATTTTGTCAATGAAGGCGCGTTGGGGGGCGGGTCTGCTTGTTTTCGGGTTTTAGTCCCGTCCCCAGCGACGTCTGACCAACCCACGCTATTTTCCCTTGATTGACCTTGTTAAGCCGGCCAATTAAGGGAAAGCCGGTGACAGAGGGCGTCGGCGTATGACGTTACATCTGTCGAAAATTTTTTGACAGATGAATTGTCAGCGTTTGACCAGCTTTGAGAAGCTGTCAAACACTGGCAATCTCTGTTCTAAGGTGAGCCCTTGCACAGAAGGCTCACCAAAACCTTTCTCCTCAGCAGAAAGCAGATGGCTGCTGCATCTGAGAGTGCAGCAGCCATTCTGTCATCTCTGCCGTTGAGATGAGGCACCTCCGGATCCCCAAGGGTTGAAGCCTGCAGGAAGAAGCAAAGGTAAGGAAACTTTTCCTAACACATTACACTCACCTCTCATACTTACCTCTCCACACTTGCACCCATCACTCACCTCCACAGCGCACTTTTCGATCCCTCTCACATCCGCAGACCCACTGCTCGCCTCGCTGACCCTGGCGAGGTTCGCAGCTGTCGGGAAGCCCGCACTTGCAGGGGTAAAATGGGGATAAGCCTCAAAACTACCTGTTAACAGGCAGTTAATTGGCTGTAATCCCCTTCCCGCCTCAAGGAGACGGGTCCCTGCGTGACTCGGGGACCCACCTCCCGGGAAGATGGCACGGAGGCGGGTTGGGAGCGGGGTCGCAGTTTCTGCCATTTTCCCGGCAGTCCCGCCTCTATACCCGCCTCCTCAGGGCTGGGAAAATCCAACCCATAGTCTCCGCTTCAATAGCAACTTGCGGTGTTGTATTCCATGGCCGAATAACACTCTGTGAAAACTATTCCTCCAACATCGTTTCATTGCTGCAGTGATCATCCTTACCCTCTCAAAACCTTTCATCTATTCGATCCTCCCTTAACCTTCAGTGTTCCAGTAAAAAAAGTCTCAAGCCATTCTTCATAACTATAAACTCTCATTCTCGGTATTATTCTGTTGAATCTACGCTGTACCCGTTCCTTGCCTCTAATATATTTCCTATAATGAGATGCCCTAAGCACACACAACACTCCAACAGCGCCCTGACCAGTGTCTTATAATTAAGCAAATAGGCTTTGATGCATATGGCTGAACATAATATTGGCTTTCAGAGTGAAGCCAAACTCATTTTGATTTGAGTTTGACTCTTGCTAACCACTCCTCTTATACCATGGTTATATCATTGCGCAAATTACATTGCAGCATCTTTCGAACTGGGACTTTGATGGATTTTGGTTATTAATCAAGTGGGAAATCATTCACATCCAACTGAACACCTCCTGTCAGATGAGTTCACTCACTCAATTCTTAATCCCGACTGCGTTTGCAACAGAATGCTTAACAACAATCAAGATTAAAGTAGATAATGTCTATCGTATCATTTTCGCAAGAACTCTGTGGGGAATCTTCATCTAAATGTGCTACAAAAGGTTCCCCATATTGAGCCCATTCGCAATGTGTACTACACAACTGAGACTGACTCCCCCTGTCAGCTGTAATTCTTCTGTGGCTAAACATGTTGAAATTTGAGATGAAACAGTCAACCAGAGACAAGCCGCAAAATTAGTTTGTTGATCAGAGGGTTTAATTCCCTCAGTGCACTATTTTCAACAGAGCTGCTCACGGGTTTGTGTCAATTGTGGCATTTAAATTCAATTAATTAAATAAATCTGTAATTAAAAGCTAGTGTCAGTAACGGTGACCATGGAACGACTGAATTGTCGTTTAAAACCCATCTGCTTCACTAATGTCCTTCAGGGAAGGAAATCTGCTGTCCTTACCTGGTCTGGCCTATATGTGACTCCAGACCCACAGCAATGTGGTTGACTCCTAACTGCCCTCTGCGGTTCAAGTAGGCGGCTCACCACCACCTTCTCGAGGGCAATTAGGGATGGGCAATAAATGCTGGCCTTGCCAACGACGCCCACATCCCATGAACGAATAAAAAAAAATTCCTCTTTGCACTATTTTAGTGCAGACACGTACCTGTTTAGGCAGGAATCAAAATTAACTCATGGAAAATAGGGCACCAAAGGAATCGACCCATTGCTTTTAAGTAGATAAACAAATGCCACGGCCAAATGCACCAAAGGTGGGTGAGGCTATCTTCAGCAGGCCATTGTGAGAGCACATGCTTTTGACCTGATATCTCCCTGAAGCTTTCGAAAAAACGATGCACTGAGACCCGAGAAAATTGGAAGCGTCAGGCACAGAGGCCTGGACTTTAACCGGCAGCGGGTTTCCGCGCTGGTGAGCTGATTTTCCGCCCGCGGCAGAATTATTTTAATGGCTGTGCCTGCTTGAAATCCTGCCAGTCAAGCTCATGCCCGCGCTGCATGGGACGCTGACGCGTGGCGGCGGAAAATCGCGCTGCCCAGAGGGCGCTAAACGACACAAGGAAGGTGGCGGGAAATCGGCTTTGTGGGGTCGTCTGTGGCAGGGAAGGCCTAATCTCCCCTTCCCGTGCAAGTACAGGAGATGCAACATCTGGCCTTTTGCCTCCTCCCTTCCCACCGTCCTGGACCTCAAATGTTCCTTCCAGGTGAAACATTGATTTACTTATATTTCAGTCCGCAAACGTGACCCTGAGCTTCCGGTCGCTTGCCATTTTAAGTCTCCAACCCAATCCCACTCTGACTTCTCTGGCCTCGACCGTGGGCAACACGGTGGCATAGTGGTTAGCACTGGTGCCTCACAGCACCAGGGACCCGGGTTCGAATCTGGCCTCGGGTGACTGTCTGTGTGGAGTTTGCACATTCTCCCCGTGTCTGCGTGGGTTTCCTCCGGGTGCTCCGGTTTCCTCCCACAGTCCAAAAAATGTGCGGGTTAGGTTGATTTGGCTATGATAAATTGACCCTTAGTGTTAGGGGGGTATTAAATATGTGGGGTTACGGGGATAGGATGGGATATGTTAGGGGGAATTAAATACGTGGGGTTATGGGGATAGGGTGGGATATGTGTCGGTGCAGGCTCGATGGGCCGAGATGGTCTCTATCTGTACTGTGGGGATTCTGTGTGAGAAAGCAGGGACAGGGTACTGGATTTGGATGATCAGCCATGATCGTATTGAATGGTGGAGCAGGCTCGATGGGCCGAATGGCCTACTCCTGCTCCTAGTTTCTATGTTTCTATGTACATTGTTCCAATGAAGCTCAACGGAAGCTCGAGGAACAGCACCTCATCTTTCGATTGGGCACTTTACAGCCTTCTGGACACAACATCGAGTTCAAATATTTCAGATTGTAACCACTGTTCACAATTTTTCGGACAGCCGGTGCTGGTAATGGTTCTGCTGTTCATTTAATCTCTCCTGCCTCCCACCCTATCACAGACCTTCCCTTTTGTTCTTTCCTCCCCTCACCCCTCTCCCTGCCCCTGCACTTGCTTTAAAACTGTTACATCTCTAACTTTTTCCAGTTCTAAAGAAAAGTCATAGACCTGAAAAGTTAACTCTAATAAAATAAAGGAAAATCCCAAGGTGTTTTATAAGTATATTAAGGGCAAGAGGATAACCAGGGAAAGAGTAGGGCCCATTAGGGACCAAAGTGGCAATCTGTGTGTAGAGCCGGAAGATGTAGGTGAGTTTTTAAATTAATATTTTGCATCTGTGTTCACCATGGAGAAGGACGATGTAGGCATAGAAATCAGGCAGGGTGATTGTGATATACTTGAACAAATTAGTATTGAGAAGGAGGAGGTACTAGCGGTTTAAGCAGGCTTAAAAGTGGATAAATCCCCAGGCCCAGACGAGATGTATCCCAGGCTGCTGTGTGAGGCAAGGGAGGAGATTGCAGGGACACTGACACAAATTTTCAGAACCTCTCTGACCACAGGGGAGGTGGCAGAGGACTAGAGAACAGCTAACGTAGTACCATTATTCAAGAACGGTAGTAGGGATAAATCAGGGAATTACAGGCCAGTGAGCCTAACATCAGTGGTAGGGAAATTATTGGAAAAAGTTTTGAGGGACAGAATTAGTCTCCACTTGGAGAGGCAAGGATTAATCAAGGATAGTCAGCATGGCTTTGTCAGGGGGAGATCATGTCTAACCAATTTGATTGAATTTTTCGAGGGGGTGACTAGGTGTGTGGATGAGGATAGTGCAGTTGATGTAGTCTACATGGACTTCAGTAAGGCTTTTGACAAAGTCCCACATGGGAGACTGGTCAAGAAGGTAAGAGCCCATGGGATCCAGGGCAATTTGGCACATTGGATCCAAAATTGGCTGAGTGGCAGGAGGCAGAGGGTGATGGTCGAAGGTTGCTTTTGTGACTGGAAGCCTGTGTCCAGTGGTGTACAGCAGGGATCGGTGCTGGGTCCTTTGCTGTTTGTAGTGTACATTAATGATTTAGATATGAATGTAGAAGGTATGATCAGTAAGTTTGCAGATGACACGAAAATTGGTGGAGTGGTAAATAACGAGGAGGGAAGCCTTAGGCTACAGGATGATATAGTCGGGTTGGTTAGATGGGCAGAACAGTGGCAAATGGAATTTAACCCTGAAAAGTGTGAGGTGATGCATTTTGGGAGGACTAACAAGGCAAGGGAATACACAATGAATGGTAGGACCCTAGGAAGGACAGAGGATCAGAGGAGCCTTGGTGTGCATATACATAGATCACTGAAGGCAGCAGGACAGGTAGATAAGGTGGTTAAAAAGGCATATAGGATACTTGCCTTCATTAGCTGAGGCATAGAATATAACAGCAGGGAGGTTATGATAGAACTGTACAAAACACTAGTTAGGCCACAGCTGGAATACTTTGTGCAGTTCTGGTCGCCACACTATAGGAAGGATGTGATTGCATTGGAGAGGGTGCAGAGGAGATTCACCAGGATTGTTACCTGGGCTGGAGCGCTTCAGCTATGAAGAGAGACTGGACAGGCTGGGGTTGTTTTCCTTGGAGCAGAGAAGGCTGAGGGGGGACCTGATTGAGGTGTACAAAATGATGAGGGGCATAGATAGGGTAGATAGAAAGGAACTTTTCCCCTTAGTAGAGGGGTCAATAACCAGGGGGTATAATTTCAAGGTAAGGGGCAGGAGGTTTAGAGGGGATTTGAGGAAAAACTTTTTCACCCAGAGGGTGCTTGGAATCTGGAACTCACTGCCTGAAAGGGTGGTAGAGGCAGGAACCCTCACAACATTCAAGAAGCATTTAGATGAGCACTTGAAACGCCATAGCATACAAGGCTATGGACCAAGTGCTGGAAAATGGGATTAGAATAGACAGGGCTTGATGGCCGGCGCGGACACGATGGGCCGAAGGGCCTCTTTCTGTGCTGTATAACTCTATGACTCTATGACTATGACTCTCTCTACAGATGCTGCCTGACCTGCTGAGTATTTCCAGCATTTTCTGTTTATATTAGAAATTCCCAGCATCCGCAGTATTTTGCCTTTTGTATTAAGGCCTAATCTCCTCCTGGCCCAAAAATAAAGTAACAAAACTTATCTCTTTTGGCCTCTTCTGGTCCCGGCTCCTCTTTCCCTACTGTCTTCACCTTGCAGGAAAGCCACAAGGCCTTGCCCGCTCAGGCAGTCCCGTTAAAATTGCAGTTGGCATCATTGGGACCCGACATGCTTACGTAAAGAAGGTCCCCGCGGGCTTTGGGCGGGCGTCCTTGCCACCTGCTCAGTAGAACAGTCTGCAATCGTGAACGGTCAGCTCCAGAGCAGATACGTAACCTGGGCGATTTTAAATGCCCACCCATCCAGCTTCTACCAGACAGCTACAGTTAAAATTGTGCCCAGAGACATCTATGAACAAGGATTCATTGTAAAAGGTGGCACAAGAGTACAATGCCAGTCAAAGGTAGAAAAAAACTGTATGAACATTTAGGGGGATAAATTGGCTATAGCCCATTTTGGGGCGCTACACTCGCCAAGGCGCTAATTTTAGCGCCCCGAAAAAGTTAGTGCCCCCCACGCCGCAAATTCAGTAGTGGCGCCCCAAGCAGGAGACGGGGTGCTACTGGAAGCGCTCCACCTCCTTCTTGGGGTGCTACTACTGATGATCGCAGCGCTACGTGCAACAGCGTCACGTGCGGCGGCACGTAGCGCCACATCATTGCAGGCCTCCCTCCCCTGATTAAAGGGGAGAGGTTTAGCACTGCCTGCACCGGGGCTTTGCTGGACCACCGGGGAGCGGTATGCCCTGGAAACAGCCCGGCACACAAAATGTGAAAGAGGGGGGGATCAGGTGCAGGCAGTCGGCCAAAATAAAAATGGCCGCCCGACACCTGCCTTTTAAGTAGCGCAGCTGCAAAATCGCCCCCCTGATCCTATCGGTCCCATCACCTGGCAATAGGTCAGGGGCGCAAGGGAAGTTTGCGGCCGGGGCGCTGCGCACGGCGATGACATCATCATTGCTGGTACAGCGGAGCGGGTGATGATGACCACCCGCTGAATTTCGCGGGAGGTGTTAGCGGCCGGGCGCTAGGGCATTTGCGCCCCCCTTATTAGCCCCCCCCCCCCCCCACGGGCGCTAATGAGAGACGCAAAGCAACCCAATTTATAGCCCTCAATTTTTAATGGAGATTTTTTTTATTCATTCGTGGGATGTGGGTGTTGCTGGCAACACTGGCATTTATTGCCCATCCCTGGTTGCCAGTTGCCCTTGAGAAGGTGGTGGTGAGCCACCTTCTTGAACCACTGCAGTCCTGTATAGCTTATGTTTGTCACTTCCATTTATTTGGAATGCACCCACACATGCATTACGCCAGTTGTATTCCACATCCTCCATCACTTCTGGACGAAAATCCCAGAGGTGGTGGAGTTGTCCAACATAACTCCAGAGGAACATCTACCCCTACAGATTTACCATGGGTGCGTAGCCATCAATCTACCCGAATGAATGTTGAATCATTTATCTCGTGGCTTATAGCCTGAGCCAGGGTCTGATAGAGTGCACGTTCTTCTGCCCCACCGAAGATTAGGCGATCACGTGATGCATTCCAGCCATTGACACTGCAGTCCAAACTTTGCAAGCCTCTCTTCACAACCGTAACCCCTCATCCTTGGTAATCTTCGTGGCTGACAAGGAAAAACAATTACAGGCGAGAAGTTTCCCGTAATGTAAATGAGCAGCGCCTTGTATTCAGAAAAATAATTGTAAAGTGAATCTATGCTGCCCCTTTACCATCGCTCTGACAATTCATTGGATTGATGAGAGTGATATAGTTTAATGGAACAGATTTTAGCCTCCCTGGAAAAGCTGTCAAAGAGCAGATTTGAAATGACATACTTGCATTTGTATCACATTTGGCTACTGGGAGAATTGCAAGCTGTTCTCAAAGGGTTGCTCGCAGATGCAAATAGAGCAACCTGATAAGCTGATTGTTCTTTTTGAATTTAGAGTGTTGATGGTTTCATTAAATTCATTAAATATATTCAAGAAGGAGTTCGATATATTTCTTAAGGCTAAAGGGATCAAGGGATATGGGGAGAAGGCAGGGACAGGGTACTGAATTTGGATGATCAGCCATGATCGCATTGAATGGCGGAACAGGCTCGAGGGGCTGAATGGCCCACTCCTGCTCCTATCTTCTATGTTTCTATGTTTCTATAGCTCTCGTTCCGATATATAGCAGAGGTGGGTAAATATTACAAGGGTTGGACATTCAATTTGGTTTCATTTAGATTGACCCACATCCATCAAGCTTAATAGGAATATTGGGCCTGTGCACTCCCCACTGCATTCCTCCAATTCTGGCCTCTTGCGTATCCTTGATTTCCAATGCTCCATCATTGGCGGCCGTGCCTTCAGCTATCTTGGCCCTAAACTCTGGAATTCCCTCCCTAAACCTCTTGACCTCTCTCTTCCCCTTTAAGGCGCTCCTTAATATCTACCTCTTTGACCGAGCTTTTGGTCACCTGCCCTAATATCTCCTTAAGTGGCTCGATGTCAAATTTTGTCTGATAACACTCCTGTGAAATGCCTTGAGATGTTTTACTACATTAAAGGCGCTATATAAATGCAAGTTCTTGTTGTTATACCCCCATCTGTAACACGCACTGAAAGACCAAGAGATATAATTCTGTCTTGCTGACTCCAATAGAATGCATCTAAAGTCATCGAGAAACCCAAACTTTAAAGCTTCTTCTCTCCGACTTTTAAGACAGCTCAAGGTCATCTACTTTGAATTCATGGCTTTCTGCCTCAAGGTCCCCCTTCATTGTGGCTCTACAGTTTCTTGCTGACGGCTTTTCTTTCAGATGAGTGCACTGAAACACTTCACCTGACAGATGCTTGAGGAGTTCCCATGACTGACTCTCCCCAACTCAGCTCAGCAGCCATTCCAGATGTCCCGCAATCAACACTTCGGTCTTTGCCCAGTAGATGTTCCAGGTCTCCGCGGCATGCACTCGATTCCCACCGTGGATTTTCTAAGCTTTTCCCAATGGAAAATGTCCAGGCTGAGCAACAAATCCAACCCTCTGGTTTTAATGCAAGAATATTTGTATTATGAGACATTTGCCCTTCCACAAAGGAAACAGCGATTCTGTGTGTCGTGACCGACAATTTTGCGGTCTGCCAGTGGGCACAGTAGGTGGTTTGGCTGCTCGAGTGATGTGTGTTTCATGTTTGTGTATGTGTGTGCAAAAACTGGCATTAATACCATGCTGGAGCCCACTACTCCAGTTGGCATAACTCCATCGCCATTTCACACTTCATAGATCACCAGAAGGCTGAATTCAGCTACCATGACAGGAGCAGGACCTAATTCTTACCAACTTTGTCCTTCTAATGGAGGTAGCAGCTAAAGGGGCCATGTCAATGTTTCCACTGACCTGTCGCTTATGGAACCGGAACAGATTACTCCAGTAGGTAGCAGCACTAGTCAGAAAGAGCGCTTAATCACCGTTTCCTTCTCTGATGCATTTTCCCTGGATGAGAAATGGCAGAACAGGTGCATTAAAATGCTGCTTAGTGAGAGGATTTAAGCCTGTGATTATAGCTGTGTGAAATCATCTTAAAGCGCCTTCCTACTGGGAACCTCTTGAAGCTCAAAACTCTGCAATTTACAATTATTTTTCCCTGAATAAAAAACACAGTTGTTTAGATTCAGAAATCCTGATATCAATAATTATTTTAACTTGTTAGCCGTGAAGAGGCTTATTTTATAAGGGAAGCAAGTGAAATGGTGATTTTTTTTTTCATGTTACGTTCCCTTCAAATTGGATTTTGTTTAACCCCATCAATATGCCAAGCTTGAAATTGATGCAAATGAATCCTTTTGATAAATGTCTTACGAAGAAAATCTAACCGAGATGAATAATGTTAGGATACTTCTAATGAACACGATCAGTCAGAAGTAAAAACCACCTGGAGTTAGCAGTGAATTAACTAGTCTCTCCCTTCCTCTCCTAAAGATGTTGACTCAGGCACGAGCACCAGCATCTCTGCGGGTATCTGTCAGAAGTGGCGTGCCTTCGGTGTGAGGTCTGAACCAAACTACTGAGGAATCTGCAGCTAAAGGATTCTTGTTTGTCAGATAAGAAGTATGCAATCCCTCCCCGTGAGGGATACATGTCACCTACCCAAGTACAGACTACTCAAGTGTCACTTGTTTCAGCCTTGACTTCAGCACCTCCCTAGCATAGTGTTGGAGTTTAGCTAGTGGAAAAACTGCTGGTGCTCAGACTGGTAAGCTTCCTGTTGCTTGTCCAGTGAGGGCCACACTCGTCAGTAGGGCATTGGCTTGTGGGCTTATCTGAAGTCAACTGGAAAGAATCTGAACCTTCCAGTAACACGTCTACCACTTCAGGTTCCATTAGCCGGCTGGTTGATCATCAGTTCCACTGGAGTCCTACAAGGCTGTTGTCAGCCTTACCTCAGTGGTAGCACTCTCACCTTTGAATCAGAAGGTTGTGAATTTAAGCCCCACTCCAGACACATGAATCCGCAATCAACTGGATGGACTGGATAAGAAACTGGTTGAAGTCGATGGAAATTAAAAGTTAGGAGAGATGTACAATGGGCGTCCAATCTGATATCGCCCATTCTACACTATCGCCCAAAGTCAGAATGACCCCCTTGGGCTTTTTTTCTTGGAAAGGAGGTGGCGAGAGGTGATCTTATTAAGATTGTTTAAGGGAAAATTTAACCCAGAATATTACTTTAAATTAAACTATGAGAGTAGAATTAAGGAACAGAGATTCAAATTAGTAAACAGTAATTTTAGGACTGATTTAGACCCCATCTGGAGTATTGTGTTCAATTCTGGGCACCACACTTTAGGAAGAATGTCAAGGCCTTATAGAGGTGATTTACTAGAATGGTACCAGGGATGAAGGACTTCAGTTACGTGGAGACACTAGAGAAGGCTGGGATTGTTCTCCTTAGCGCAGAGAAGGTTAAGGGGAGATGTAATAGAGGCGTTCAAAATCACGAACGGATTTGATAGAGTAAATAAGAGAAACTGTTTCCAGTGGCAGAAAGGTCAGTCACCAGAGGACACAGAATTACGGTGATTAGCAAAAGAACCAGTGGGGAGATAAGATTCTTTTTTAACGCAGCGAGTTGTTGTGATCTGGAACGCACTGCCTGAAAGGGCGGTGGAAGCAGATTCAATGGTAACTTCCAAAAGGGAAATGGATGAAGGGAAGAATTTGCAGGGTTATGGGGAAAGAGCCTTGGAGTGGAAATAATTGGATCATTCTTCCATTGAGCCGGCACAGGCACGATGGGCCGAATGGCCTCTATCTGTGATGTATCATTGAAATCAGGGCAGTCTTCTTCACACAAAGAATAATCAGCACGTAGTATAAATTTCTAGGTAGAGTTGTGGAGGCAAAAGTCCTGAAATAATTTAAGAAATCATTGGATACTTCATTGGGGGATGTTCTCTGGCTCAATGAATTAAGATGAGCCAAATAGCCTTCCTCATCCACATCTTGTGATCTATTTTACTCTCTCTTCCTAACAACTCAAGGGTCCTGTGCCCTATGCTGATCATGTTTGGAGAATATTGCAGTTCAGGACAGACTTAATTATAACTGCACTGAAATTCACAGCAAACACAGGGCGAGAATTCAAAGCTTCCATTAATATTAGTTTTGCATTAATGCCATGCAGTTTATTCATGATTTAGAGTGGCGTTCGGGATTTAATGAGTTTTTGTAGGAAAACACGGAACCTGTCTACAACCTTAGACTGAAATTGTTTCGCAGTGCTCCTCCCATGTTCAGGTTCTATGCTTTTGAAGAATAGCTTCTATAGATGGTGAGAGGAATCTGTGGGGGTTAGGTCCTGTTTGTGCATGCATGAGCATAACCATATACTCTGCAAATAAACTCTGGAAAAAATAGCTTTTTTTTTAACTAATCTCTTGGCATTGCATTTCAGGGAACAACAATCCATCTTTACTATTTCCACTTGTGCTGTATCAGAAAGATCACTGCGCAATAGTTGCGAGACACTAGTTGCTCTTTCACAATAGTGAATAGGCTTGATGATGGACTTCCATTACATCAATGGCAAAGTGGCCGCATTCAGCGACTGTGGGCAACCGTAAGAACATAAGAAGAATTAGGAGCAGGAGTAGGCCATACGGCCCCTCGAGCCTGCTCCGCCATTCAATAAGATCATGGCTGATCTTCAACCTCAACTCCACTTTCCCGCCCGATCCCCAGATCCCTTGATTCCCCTAGAGTCCAAAAATCTTTCTATCTCAGCCTTGAATTTACTCAATGACTCAGCATCCACAGTCCTCTGGGATAGAGAATTATAGATTCACAACCTTCTGAGTGAAGAAATTCCTCCTAATCTCAGTCCTAAATGGCCAATCCCTTAACCTGAGACTATGACCCCTAGTTCCAGAATCCCGAGCCAGGGGAAACAACCTCACAGCATCTGTCCTGTCAATCCCCCTCAGAATCTTATATGTTTCAATGAGATCACCTCTCATTCTTCTAAACTCCAGAGAGTATACACCATTCTACTCAGTCTACTCAGAAATATCGATGGCCAGAGTTTTCCTAGCATATGTTTGGTTACCTGGGGGTCGTGGAAGTGGGAGTTTGTTCATCCATACAGTTCGGTGTTTCAACATGGAATGAAAGCTCGCGTTTCTAACAGGTCATTATTTTCTGCGCGGATCTCCCAAAAATGATGGCCTAGAAATTGCGATCGGAGGCGTACCTCCGGAGTGCGCCTCTGACTCGCGAAAGAATTACGAAAGTACATCCTGGTGCCCAGGCTGCGAAGAGTTGCGGTCTCAGGCCTCGAGGCGGAGGGCAGCGTAATGGCCCACGGATCCCAGAGATACATAGATACATAGATACATAGAAGATAGGAGCAGGAGTAGGCCATCCGGCCCTTCGAGCCTGCTCCGCCATTTAATGAGATCATGGCTGATCCTCCAATTCAGTATCCCGTCCCCTGCCTTCTCTCCGTAACCCTTAACCCCTTTTGCCTGTAGAAATATATCTAATTCCCTCTTAAATATATTTAGTGAGCTGGCGTACACTGCCCTCTGTGGCAATGAGTTCCACAGGTTCACCACCCTCTGAGTGAAGAAATTCCCCCTCATTTCTGTCCTAAATGGTTTAGCCCTTATCCTTAAATTATGTCCTCTAGTTCTGTTCTCACCCGCCAAGGGAAACATTCCTTCTGCATCTAGTCTGTCTCGACCTGTCAGAATTTTATACACTTCTATGAGGTCCCCTCTCAATCTTCTAAACTCCAGTGTGTACATCCCTAAACTACATAGTCTCTCCTCATAGGTCAATCCCGCCATTCCTGGTATCAGCCTGGTGAATCGCCGCTGCACCCCCTCCATGGCAAGAACATCTTTCCTCAGATGAGGCGACCAAAACTGTACACAGTACTCGAGGTGTGGTCTCACCAGTGCCCTGTACAGCTGCAGCAAGGTATCCCTGTTCCTGTATTCCAACCCTTTTGCTATGAAGGCCAGCATACCGTTTGCCTTCTTGACCGCCTGTTGCACCTGCATGCTCGCCTTCAGTGACTGGTGTACCAGAACACCCAGGTCTCTCTGTACTTCCCCCTCTCCCAATTTATTGCCATTTAAATAATAATTTGCCCTCCCGTTCCTGCACCCAAGGTGGATAACTTCGCACTTGTCCACATTATAGTGCATCTGCCATTTATCCGCCCAATCACCCAGTCTGTCCAAATCGCTCTGGAGCTTCCTTGTCTCCTCCTCTGAGCCCACCCCCCCTCCTAGTTTAGTGTCGTCTGCAAATTTGGAAATGCTGCATCCGACTCCCTGATCCAGGTCATTAATGTAAATTGTGAACAGCTGGGGACCCAGGACAGATCCCTGTGGTACCCCACTTGTTACTGCCTGCCATTCAGAAAATGAGCCGTTTATTCCAACTCTCTGTTTTCTATCTGACAGCCAGTTCTCTATCCACGTCAATACTTTCCCCTTTATCCCATGAGCTTCAATTTTCCATGCTAATCTTTTATGTGGGACCTTGTCGAAGGCCTTTTGGAAGTCCAGGTACACCACATCTACTGGCTCTCCCCCATCTATTTTACCAGTTACTCCCTCAAAAAATTCCAATAGATTAGTCAAGCACGATTTACCCTTTGTAAATCCATGTTGACTCTGTCCTATCCTGTCCCCATTTGCTAAGTGCTCCGCTATTTCATCCTTAATGATGGACTCCAGCATTTTGCCCACAACTGATGTAAGGCTTACAGGTCTGTAATTACCTGCTTTTTCCCTACCCCCCTTTTTGAATAGTGGGGTAACGTTAGCTACCCTCCAATCCATGGGCACTGTTCCCGAGTCTAATGAATTCTGAAAAATCATACTTAGTGCATCCGCTATCTCTAGGGCCACCTCCTTCAGTACCCTAGGATGCATGTTATCAGGCCCTGGGGATTTGTCCGCCTTCAATCCCTTTAGCTTCCTTAACACCATATCCTTAGAGATATTGATTTGCGTCAGTTCCTCCTTTGCCAATGTCCCTATTTTTCCCGATATCCCAGGGAGGTTTTTTGTATCCTCCTTCGTAAAGACTGACCCAAAGTATGCATTTAGTTGGTCTGCCATTTCCTTATTTCCCGTTATATATTCCCCCGTATCTGACTGCAATGGACCAACTTTGGTTTTCACCAGTCTTTTCCTCTTGATATACTTATAAAAGCTTTTGGAGTTAGTTTTTATATTTTCCGCCAGCTTGCTTTCGTAAGCTATTTTGCCCCTCTTGATTAAGCCCTTTGTCCTCCTTTGCTCTATCTTAAACTGTTCCCAATCTTCCGCTCTGGCGCTTTTTTTGGCTATTTTATACGCCCTATCTTTGGATTTTATGCTGTCTCTAATTTCCCCTGTTATCCACGGTTGAGTCACCTTTTTAGATTTCCTTTTATGCCAGATTGGTATAAACAATTTTTGCAATTTTGTCATTCTATCTTTAAATGCTTGCCATTGTTTATCTACCTCCAGTCCTCCCAGGAATGTTGTCCAATCAGAACTACTCAGTTCCCGTCTAATGGCATCATAATTCCCCTTGTTTAAATTCAGGACCTTAGTCTCTGAGTCAATTTCTTCGCTCTCCATTTCGAGTGAGAAATCGATCATGTTATGATCGCTCTGACCCAAGGGTCCCCGTACAACAAGATTACTAATTAGTCCCTTCTCATTGCACAGTACCCAGTCCAATATAGCCTGTTCCCGAGTTGGTTCCTCGACATATTGATCCAGATAACCATCCCTTAAACACTCAAGGAGATGCAGGCAGCTCGGAAGCGTACCTGGGACCACGTGGGCCTGGTCCTCCAATGACAAAGGAGAATTCTATTGCAATCATTTACCAGGGAATCCCCATGCGATATGCAATGGAATCCCCAAATGTAAAAATTATACTATTAACATAATTTTAATTTTAATCATAATTACCTTCATTCCACCAAACTCAATTAAAATTTAATTGTTTGATAATCATTTCACACATCATGAAAACTGTAATCCAGGCCAATATTTACATAAACTCATTTAATAAAGTGTATGCAAATAATTTTGGATATGTAAATGTTTAATTTACGGCTTATATATATAGCCTTACGCTGATGTAAGCAGGCCCTAAACCTGCTTGCATCAACCGTAGGACTTACGTGGGCAATTGCTGGCCAGTCGCTGGGCAAATAGCCCAACTCGGTGCCAGTGATTGATCTTTCGGAGCGCCCCCCGCGCCCCCCCCCCCCTCCTGCGGATG
Source organism: Squalus acanthias (assembly GCA_030390025.1). Taxonomy (NCBI): domain Eukaryota; kingdom Metazoa; phylum Chordata; class Chondrichthyes; order Squaliformes; family Squalidae; genus Squalus; species Squalus acanthias. The sequence continues at coordinate 252,663,406 of CM059425.1, forward strand.
GCCTGTCAGCGCGTATGTTGACAGGCCGCATGTTCGGGATTTCGAGTATGCGGACATTTCAAAGGGGTTACGATGGCGCACTCTGCGGGTACGCCGTCACAGACACCGCAACTTCAAGGCCGATATCAGATGAGATGAATAAAATTGTGCGACGTTTTGTTATTTTCAATAGGAAATGGCAACACATTCTGTGAAATTTTGGCACAAAGGGCCTGAGCTGAGCTTCCAAAGAAAGTTGCCTCCATTTTTCCCACCACGTTTCTTGACTAATTTCTGATTGGGTTAATGTTTGATTGGACAGACCAACACACATCATTTGGAACCATATGTGGAAAGAAAGTCAGAAGTGTCAGTTGCCCTGGGAATGGTTCTACATGCTTCAGTTGGTGACCAATAGAATTCTTTTATATTCCTGAACTTCCTTCTTTTTAATTTATTCTCGGGATGTGGGCGTCGCTGGCAAGGCCAGCATTTATTGCCCATCCCGAGTTGCCCTTGAGAAGGTGGTGGTGGGCCTTTTTCTTGAACCGTGTGGTGAAGGTACTCCCAACAGTGCTGTTAGGGAGGGAGTTCCAGGATTTTGACCCAGCGAAGATGAAGGAACGGCCGATATATTTCCAAGTCAGGATGGTGTGTGTGACTTGAGGGGAATCTTGAGCTGATGGTGTTCCCATGCGCCTGCTGCCCTTGTCCTTCAGGCGGTAAGGGTCGTGGGTTTGGGAAGTGCTGTCAAAGAAGCCTTGGCGAGACGCTACAGTGCATCTTGTAGATGGTACACACTGCAGCCACGGTGCGCCGGTGGTGGAGGGAGTGGATGTTTAAGGTTGTGGATGGGGTGCCGATCAAGCGGACTGTTTTGTCACAGGGTCACAAGGGACTGACTGAGTGATACTTAGCAATGGGAGGAAGCGGTAGACCCTCTTGGTTCAGGTAACTAGGACTCGCCTGCTAAATCCTTGGCTGACAGCTCACAGTAATCATAATAGTATGAAGGTTGTTCCAGTCAGCAACTCTCGAAACAGAAATCTGCTGTTGTAACCCATGAGGTTTTTAATCAATCTATTAGAATGGTTCCGAGTCAAACCTGAAGCTTTCTCATTAGTCTCTTTTTTAAATGTTGTCTTGGGGTGTGGGCAACACTGGTGAGGCAGTACTTATTGCCCACCCCTAGTTGCCCTGTGTGTTTCAAGAGTTGAGCACAGAGTATGGGGCTGGAGTCACATCTGGCCAGACTGAGTAGGGAGGGCAGGTTCCTGTCCCTGAAGGACATTAGTGAACCAGTTGGGTTTTTAATGACAATCCATTGATTTTCATGGACTTCTTACTTGGTGCCAGCCCACAAGTTACCAAAATTATTGAATTCGCTTCCACAGCGTGCCATGGTGGGCTTTGAGTTCACAAACTATGGGCTGTTAGCATCATACCATAACCATTAGGCTACCTTGGTGCACGACAGCAGCTGGATAGCACCTAGCTACCTAAATCACCACATTTACATATCAACTGGGGTAGTGATTGGCATAAATCATGTTCAAAATTATGATTCTATGGGGGAAAAATTAGGTCGCGCCCCATTTGGGGTGCACATATCGTCTGGACGCAAATATTAGCACCTGGCGCTAATTATCGGCACTGACTGGAAACTTCACTTTTACCGCCCCGGGAGGTGAGTGGAGCGCTAAATCAGGCGCTGCACACCTGTTTTAAGGCGCAAAGGCCAAGGAGTGAGGCGCTAACTCAGAGCGCTGGCGAAGCTCATGTAATGTCAGTCAGGAATGGAACACACACACAATGGCACGGGCCAGTTCTTAAAGGGGATGGTTAATCTTGCTTTCCATCCACATCCTGTTCATTGCAGCCTTGAATCTCGGCCTGGAGAGACTTGCACATCAAATGTGCTGGAAAGAACAATGGAGAGTACCAGGCAAAGAGCTCAGAGTGCAGCTCCCACAGTCTCTGCTAAATCGATACAAGGAATGGCAAATCAAAATGAACCTGCAAAGTGCTGCTCAGTACCCAAAACTCCTTCACACAACGTTGAATCTCTCCAAAAGTCTCTCCCTCTCGCTCTCAGAATGCGTAGTTCAAAAATGCCACCAACAATAAAAGACAGGAAGAGGCCCCCTTTAAATAGCGCCCCCCCCCAGCCCCACAGCGATTGATAGCGTTCCAGTCTTCTGGTCGTTGGATGCGCCAGGCGGTAAGGCAGGGGGTGCCACTCAATTTCCGCTCCGGGGCGCCACAAGGGCGTTGCACCATGGAATGACGTCACAATCTGCGCGCGCAGGTGGTCGCAGCGGTAAAGTTTAGCGCCGCCGCACAATCTCTAGTTAAGTTCCCGAGTGGCGCAAACATCGCTGCGCCCGGGCGTTAGTGGCTTTGCGCCCCATTAGCGCCCTCTTAAGGCGCTAACAGGAGGCGCAACCAACTGAATTTTTACCCCTATGATTCTATAAATCTTGGATAAAATGGGTGTAATTAGCCGAGTGCACGGAAACTGTAAGTGCAGCCTTTAATAATTCTAATGAAAGGTCATTGACTTGAAACGTTGGCCCAAAAATTAGTGAGGAGACCTTTGTGCGAGGGTAAGGCTTCCCCGCGATCTCTCACTGCGCGCTGGCTTTTTCATTCCCAGCTCGCACGAACTTGATGTTCTGGACAGCAGCTGTGCAGGGCTTCCGTATCCCACAGGCGCAGTTAATTCGTGCGAGCTGTGGGATCACGTGACTCAGTTAGAGCCAATGGCAGCACACCATCTTTCATTCATAGTTTTCACACAAGTGCTGTGAAAGCTATGAATCTGCACCCCCCCAAAAGAACAGCTAAACCTCAATTAAATTTTAAAAAAAACATCACATTAATAAAATAAGTATAGTTAAATAAATTAACCATTTTAAACAAAAAATTAAATTTTCGAAAAAATTTAAAATCTTTTAAAAAGTTATAAAAATAAACTCACCTTTCTTTAAAGTCTCTAAAAAAGATATACCTGTTGAAAAAAATTCAAAATAATACTTAATTAACTACTTACCTTGTTAAAAGAGGGTCTTATGCCTCCTTTCTTTATGTGCAAAATCTTCCATACTTACCTGCGTGTTCAAAGCACTAAGTGCACTGCGTGCGCGCAGCCTGTAGCGCGCACGCGGTTCACCTAGGAACCGCCCCCTTTTGAAATCACCAAGTGCCGGTTTTCAGCGCATGCGCAGTGCATGCAGAAAACCGGCAATTGGAGACAGAATACGCGAGAGTACACAGTGCGTACTCTCGCGTAGAGGCACTAATTTTTGGGCCGTTAGCTCTGTTTCTCTCTCCACGGATGCTGCCTGGCCTGCTGAGTATTTCCAGCATTTTCTGTTTTTATTTTATCTTTAATAAGACTGTTCAGCCTGCGCATTTTGGCAGTAGACTTGGGAGCACCAGATAAGGAACAGCCAGTGCTTGGCTCTCTCTCACTTCACTCTCAGTTAACAGCACTGTATGCCTCATCCATCTTTTTCTCACACTTTTCCAGAATGACTGCGATAGGAACTGTTGGAACAAATGGTCAAACAAGACACCCGGCACAGAAACAGAACACGGAAGTTTTCTGACTCGAACCGCCAAGCCCCTATGGAGGAGATTGAGGAATTGAGCCAAGGACTCCTGGATGCCTGTGCCAGAAAGCCTGCCCGCAATGGAACTCTTGCAACCTGGAGAGAAGTGGCACCGGTGCCGAGCACCAATTCTCTCACCCCCAAGACTGCAGACCAGTGCTGAAAGTAGTTCAATGGCCTCACCAGGTCAGGTCAGGTAACACACCAGGCTGTCTCGTTTTTTTCCCTGGGCACCAGCGCAATCTTCACTCTTTTAAAGCAACACAGTGCATTCTTGTTAAGGAGGGGGCTGACGTAAGAAAACTACTAGGCACTTGGTCTAAGTGTTAAACAAAGCTTTAATCAACTGTTTTCCAACATGGAGATCTAGTTGTGTCCTTCACTAGTTCCTGTTGAGGAATGTCGTAAGCAAGCTGGGCCCATGCCCGAGTATTTATACTCTCCCTGGACAGCGCCACCAGCAGGCCGCCCAGTATTACTTCATACATGGATGACAAGATTCATGTCAGGGGCCACTAATTCAGGATCTTGCACCATGGTTACCTAGCCCGCTCAGTGAAGCCTGATGTAACGCCCAGTGGAGACCGTGTAAGGTGAGTGTAAAACTCATCCTTATGGGGGCCCCAAAGGTGCAGGTTTGCACCTCCTGGCCCCGCAAAAGAAAGTTTGTGCAGCTGCCAGCTGGGGTTCCCCACCACCACACCCACCCCCCCACCCTCCCTCTCCCCCACCCGCCCCACCCGCCCGTGAAAACCTCGCAAAGTCTCCCCCTTGCAACTTACCAGACAGCCGGCTTCAGGCTGTCTGATCTTGGTAGGCCCAGAAACCGGCTAGCTGCCTCTGGATGCCCATTTTGGGCGGGTAGCTGGCCAGCAGAATGCCACCAAGACCCGGCCATTTTAAATAGACTGGGCCTCCCACTGCAGCTCCTGGATCTTGCTCTCCACCCCTCCCTCCCCGCACGTCCCACTGGCTTCCCACCTGGGAGTTCAAAGTTCCCCTTAAGTCTCAGCATATATGGATTAGGGAGTTGGGGGTGGAGGCGGGGAAAATAAATTTGCCAGAGTTCCCACTCCTGCTTGCTATACAGGAAGTGCGCAGGTCCGGAAGTCGGCTGAGGACGAGATGTGGCTCCGCTGTGATTCCAGTACGGCCGAGTAGCCTGCTCACCGTCAGGGCTCGCCCACACATAATGGCATCCATGGATCTGTACTGCAGAAAGGTGTCACTGAGCCAGATTTTGCTCTTTAGCGCTTGAGCATTCGGCCCCTCCTGCGGAGTGCGTGGAGGAGAAACAGAAAAATCGGGTGGACTCCATTACGCACCGTGGTTCCTCCCCGCCTATATCTCTCCATGTGCTCGGTTCAAGCAGTGTTCATCAGCCAAGCACAAAATGAGTTTTAAGGAGTGTGCAGGGACAGAGGGACCTGGGAGTTACTGTGCATAGGTCCCTGAAGGTGACGGGACATATTGAGAGAGTGGTTAACAAAACATATGGGGGGAAAAATTAGGTCGCGCCCGATTTGGGGCGCAAATATCGTCTGGACGCAAATATTAGCACCTGGCGCTAATTATCGGCACTGACTGGAAACTTCACTTTTACCGCCCCGGGAGGTGAGTGGAGCGCTAAATCAGGCGCTGCACACCTGTCTTAAGGCGCAAAGGCCAAGGAGTGAGGTGCTACCTCAGAGCGCTGGCGAAGCTCATGTAATGTCAGTCAGCAATGGAACACACACACAATGGCACGGGCCAGTTCTTAAAGGGGATGGTTAATCTTGCTTTCCATCCACATCCTGTTCATTGCAGCCTTGAATCTCGGCCTGGAGAGACTTGCACATCAAATGTGCTGGAAAGAACAATGGAGAGTACCAGGCAAAGAGCTCAGAGTGCAGCTCCCACAGTCTCTGCTAAATCGATACAAGGAATGGCAAATCAAAATGAACCTGCAAAGTGCTGCTCAGTACCCAAAACTCCTTCACACAACGTTGAATCTCTCCAGAAGTCTCTCCCTCTCGCTCTCAGAATGCATAGTTCAAAAATGCCACCAACAATAAAAGACAGGAAGAGGCCCCCTTTAAATAGCGCCCCCCCCAGCCCCACAGCGATTGATAGCGTTCCAGTCTTCTGGTCGTTGGATGCGCCAGGCGGTAAGGCAGGGGGCGCCACTCAATTTCCGCTCCGGGGCGCCACAAGGGCGTTGCACCATGGAATGACGTCACAATCTGCGCGCGCAGGTGGTCGCAGCGGTAAAGTTTAGCGCCGCCGCACAATCTCTAGTTAAGTTCCCGAGCGGCACAAACATCGCTGCACCCGGGCGTTAGCGGCTTTGCGCCCCATTAGCTCCCTCTTAAGGCGCTAACGGGAGGCGCAACCAACTGAATTTTTACCCCATGGGATCTTGGACTTCATAAATAGAGGTATTGAGTTCAAAAGTAGAGAAGTTATGCTGAAACTTTATAAAGTGCTGGTTTGGCCACAGCTGGAGTATTGCATCCGGTTCTGGTCACCACACTTTAGGAAGGATGTGAAGGCCCTTGAGAGGGTGCAGAGGAGATTTACCAGAATGGTTCCGGGAATGGGGGATCTTAGCTACAAGGACAGTTTGGAGAAGCTAGATTTGTTTTCATTAGAGCAAAAGAGGTTGAGGGGTGATTTAATAGAGGAGTACAAGATTATGATGGGTTTGGATAGGCTAGAAGGGGAAAGGCTGTTCTGACTAGTTGATGGTACAAGGACTAAGGGACACAGATTTGAGGTTTTGGGCAAGAGATACAGGGGGGATATGAGGAAAAACTATTTTACACAGCGAGTGGTGAGGACCTGGAACTCGCTGCTGACGGAAGTGGAGAAAGCAGAGACATAGAAACATAGAAAAATAGGAACAGGAGTAGGCCATTCGGCCCTTCGAGCCTGCTCCGCCATTCAATATGATCATGGCTGATCCTCTATCTCAATACCATATTCCTGCTCTCTCCCCATACCCCTTGATGCCTTTTGTGTCTAGAAATCTATCTATCTCCTTCTTAAATATAGGGCCAGAAATTCGGGTCGGAGGCTTCCCGCGGGTGCAAGCCCCCGACCTTCACTTACCTAGAGCGTCTGCTGTTGTGCTGTGGGCCCGCGTGGGATTCCGATCCTGGGCCTCCTCCAGCTGCCAGCGCGCAGTGCTTGCGTATCCCAGGGGCGCAGTTAGTTCGAAGCGTCCCCTGGGATCACGTGGGCCATGGAGAGCCAATCGGAGCAGGGAATCTCCATTCATAGATTTGACAGGAAGACCTGTCAAATCTATGAATAGAGATCGGCCCCAAAACCTCACTAAAACTTTAAATAAAAAATAAAAAAATCTAATTTTTAAAAGAACTATAAATTACATAAATTAACTATTTTAATTAAAAATTTTAATTTTTGAAAAAATTAATTACAGTTTTTAGCAGGGCTAAAAATAAACGTACCTTTCTTTAAAGTATTTAAAAAAGATAAGCCTGTGGAAAAAATTTTTAAATTTTACTTAATTCACCACTTACCTTGTTAAAAGCAGGCCTTGCGCCTGCTTTTTCAACGCGCAGCTGCCAGGGACTAACCCTCGCGGAGAAACCTGAAAAAAACCCGGAAGTTCGATGCGTACGCGCTGCCTCTCTGGCGCACGTGTTTGACCTCCGAACCCCTTCCTTCAAGGGAACGGAAGTTCCGGTTTCCAGCGCATGCGCAGTGCATGTGTGAAACCGGCACTTTCGTTGGGTCTACGGGTGAGCACACAGCGCGTACTCACCCGTGGAGACGCGAATTTCTGGCTCATTCAGTGACTTGGCCTCCACAGCCTTCTGTGGTAGAGAATTCCACAGGTTCACCACCCTCTGAGTGAAGAAATTTCTCCTCATCTCAGTCCTAAATGTCCTACCCCTTATCCTGAGACTGTGACCCCTCGTTCTAGAGCCCCCAGCCAGGGGAAACATCCTCCCTGCATCCAGTCTGTCTAGCCCTGTCAGAATTTTATATGTTTCGATGAGATCCCCTCTCATTCTTCTAAACTCTAGTGAATACAGGCCTAGTCGACCCAATCTCTCCTCATACGTCAGTCCTGCCATCCCAGGAATCAGTCTGGTGAACCTTCGCTGCACTCCCTCTATAGCAAGTATATCCTTTCTTAGGTAAGGAGACCAAAACTGCACACAGTACTTCAGGTGTGGTCTCACCAAGGCCCTGTATAAGTGTAGTAAGACATCCTTGCTCCTGTACTCAAATCCTCTTGCAATGAAGGCCAACATACCATTTCCTTTAATTCCTCCTTCTCACTAGACCCTTGGGGGGACAAAATTGGTTGCTTTGTGCCTCCTGTTAGCGCCCTAAGCGGGTGCTAACGGGGCGCAAAGCAACTAGCACCCGGGCGCGGTGCCGGGAACGCCACCCGCGAAATTCAGCAGGAGGTTAGCGGCGGCGGTTAGCGGTAGCACTCCATGGCGCTGCGCAGCCGGCGATAACATCATCGCCATGCGCAGCGCCCCGCTCACGCCCCGACGGCGATCTTCGGGAGCACCCCATGACTTATCGCCGGACGCTGTGTCCGACGGGGTCGGGGGGCCTACCTGTGGCCAGGGAGGCGCAATTAAAAGGCGAGGTGCAGGGCGGCCATTTTTGCTGCTGGTCACCTGCCAGCACCTGCCTCCGCTGCCGTCCCCGGCCTCCTTACCCGCCCCCCCGTGGAGTGCCGGCTGCGCTCCATGAGCCCGGCACTTCTCTTGAGTGCCGGGCTCCTTTGCCGGCACTACTGATCCCCGGTGGCCCAGCTGGACCCCGGATCCCGCTGCGCAAGGCCCCTCCCCTTTAAGAAGTGGAGGAAGGCCTGCAATACCTCGGCGCGACGTGCTGCTGTGCGTGGCACTGCAGCACGTAACGCCATGATATTCCCTCGCAGCGCCCCAAGAGGGAGGCGGGGCTCTTCCAGTATTGCCACACTTCTCTCTTGGGGCGCTACCACTCAATTTCCATCGCGGGGGTGTTAATTTTTCCGGGGTGCCCCGGCGAAGTTCGCGCCCTAAAGCGGGAGCTACTCAATTTTTAGCCCTTGGTTCCTTAGCATTTCTGGTAAGTTACTTGTGTCCTCTGCAATGAAGACAGAACCAAAGTATTTGTTTAATTGCTCAGCCATTTCCTTGTTCCCCATTATAAATTCTCCCATTTCTTACTGTAAGGGACCTACATTTGTCTTCACTAATCTTTTGCTTTTTACATACTTGTAGAAGCTTTTACAGTAACTGAATGTTTTCAAGGGGAGACTGGATAGGCACTTGAGGGAAATAAACCTGCAGGGCTACGGGGATAGAGCGGGGGAATGGGACTGACTGGATTGCTCTACAGAGAGCTGGCACGGACTCGATGGGCCGAATGGCCTCCTTCTGTGCTGCTATGGCTCTATCACTCTATGGGGGAAAAATTAGGTCACGCCCCGTTTGGGGCGCAAATATCGTCTGGACGCAAAAATTAGCGCCTGGCGCTAATTATCGCCACTGACTGGAAACTTCACTTTTACCGCCCCGGGAGGTGAGTGGAGCGCTAAATCAGGCGCTGCACACCAGTCTTAAGGCGCAAAGGCCGAGCAGTGAGGCGCTAACTCAGCGCGCGAGCGCAGCGCAGGTGCTGCCAGTTAGCGAGGGAACACAGACACACGGGCGCCGGCCAGTTCTTAAAGGGGGGGGGGCAACTTGCTCCCCAGCCACACCCTGCTCATTGCAGCCTTGAATCTCAGCCTGGAGAGACCTGTGAATCCATTTTGCTGCCAAGGATGGAGAGGGTGAGAGAACGAGCTCAGCGCTTCACCGAGCGGGCCTTGGATGCTCTGGTTGGCGCGGTGGAGCGCAGAAGATCTATACTCTTCCCTGAGAGTGGCAGGAGGCCTTTGCCACGCGAGTACAGAAGAGTGTGGAGGGAGGTGGCTCAGAGCGTCTCCTCCAGGAGCATGGTGCCCAGGACCCATGTTCAATGCCGCAAAAAGTTCAACGACCTCACTCGGGTCGTCAGGGTGAGTGGCTTTTTCTCAATACCTCTCCATCCCTCCATCTCAACCTCACTCTATGGCCAGAGGGTCTTAAAACCCCAATGCACAACACTCATCCAACACCTATGGCCCTTTCATGAAACACACACACACATTCCACACTTTGCATACAGTAAGGGCTATTCACCTATGGGAGGCACATCAGGCAAGACCATGGCTGTATACAGTAAGGGCTATTCACCTATGGGAGGCACATCACGCAAGACCATGGCTGCATACAGTAAGGGCTATTCACCTATGGGAGGCACATCAGGCAAGACCATGGCTGTATATTTACTCAGATGCTGTCCTTTTTCTTGCAGGCCAAGCTGGCGCATAATAGGAGACAGCAGCAATGGACAGGTGGAGGGCGGCCTCAGCTGCAACCCCTCAGCGATCTTGAGGAGCGCGTCCACGGGATTGTGGCAAGCCGGGTGATCGGTCCCGTCGCCACTGGAGACGCCGACCCCGTTCTGGACAGCAATGGTAAGGTCATCACCTTTTTGTCCTCTGTCCTTCCACTTGTCCCTCACAACACCAGCCTTTGACACTTTCAATCCAACTTACTAACTCGCTGCACTTATTCCTCCCTTACTGCCACCCTGTCCTCACGCTAAAGCCACTCTTGTACCTCCCTGCTTTCAGATGGTGATTCACCAGCTGAGGAGACGGGCCCTGAAGCTGCCAGTGGGAGTGAAGCTGCAGCCGAGGAGGAAGAGGAAGCCGGAGCATCAGTGCCACCCTCTCCCGAGGAAGCCCATGCCGACACTGGGAACACGCCTTCCCTGGAGGGGAGCAGGGGGGAAGGGTCTGATGAGGGTGAAGCTCCAGGACCCAGCGGGCTGCAGCAATGCCATGGGGGTAGGGAAGAACGGGGGCCTTCTCCCCAGAGGGAGAGTATGCCAGCGACTCCTACTGCAATGGACGCAGAGGAGGAGCGGCTGATCGCAGAAATGAACACCCAGGCGGTGGGCATGCACACTGAGCTCATGGGTGCAGTGGGAAGGGTGCCCGAATGCATTGAGTCACTGGCAAGGAGTGTGGAGCACTTCGCTGTAGCACAGGCGGATGCCACACTAAAGCTTAGTGCTGCAATTCAGTCACTGACTGCCGTGATCCCATCTCTGACTGCTCTCATGCAGACTCAGATTGAGGCCACGCGAGCACTGACTGCTGCCAACCTCGATGATTCGTTCACATGTCCCCGGGGCTCTCACCGCGCCGCAGCAGGCCAGGAATCTGTGCTCCAGCAGATTGCTGCGGATGCTGAAGTGCTGCCCCGTGGGAGTGCCAGTGTGTCGGTCGAGCAGGGAGTTGCTGTCCTCTCTCACGATGACAGCATTCCTGCTGCCAACACTGTCACTTCTCCACTGCACTTGCCACCGCCTGTAGGACAGACTGCTGCCACCCATACGGAGTTGGTGCAGTCTGCAGCCGGGCCCTCCAGGCCCAGAACTGGTCGAGGCCGTCCTTCAGGGGCATCTGCAGTGTCAGGGTCTGACAATCAGCAGCCTTCCACCAGCCTTGCTGCAGCCACTGAGGTCCCATTACGGAGGAGCAGTAGGGTTAGAAGGGGGGAAGTGCGCAAGGGAAGGAGATCACCCTCGAAGGGCAAAAAGTAGGAGGTGTGACAAAATGCTGGTCAGTTTTTTATTAAAGGCCGAGGTTCGTGGGCCAACTTTTGTCTGGTGTTTTGGACATTATCTCCAGGTTGTGAGAACCAGTTATGTTAATGACTGTTTTTTTGTGTTTATTTCTATGAGTTTGTCATGAGGAAATGACACACACAGAGTTTGTAAAATAAATAAGTTTTTGTATTCAAAATATACATGTTTGGTGTTTGGAATCATTGGTGCCTTGGCCGGCTTAGGGGTTGCGTGCTGGGTTCATTGATGTTGTTAGCAATGGCAGAAGCCATTTCCACAGCAGGGGCCCTAGAAGCGGCTTGCTATCAGCCGTTGACGGACGGCCCTTGCAGTTTCACCATTGTGGGCCGCCCTCCCGCCTTGGTGCTGCTGATGATCATCCTCCTCGTCCTCTTCCTCCTCTTCCTCCTCCTCCTCTGGTGGTGCTCCAAGGCCTGGTGGCATTGGCTGGGTCCTGACGATTGCCATGTTATGCAACATGCAGCACACAACTACGAAGTTGGATACTCGCTCAGGCGAGTACTGCAGGGCTCCTCCAGAATGGTTGAGACAGCGGAACCGTTGCTTCAGCACGCCGATTGTGCGCTCAATGATGTTCCTGGTAGCTTGATGGCTCTCGTTGTACCACAGCTCAGCAGGGGTGTTGGGCGTACGGAGCGGTGTCATCAGCCAGGTGCTCAATGGATACCCCTTGTCCCCGAGAAGCCAACCAACTGGCTGATGCGGTGCCTCAAAAAGTTCTGCCACAGTAGTCTGGCGCAGGATGAAAGCATCGTGGCAGCTGCCAGGATAGTGGGCATTGACAGCGAGTATCAGCTGTCTGTGGTCACAGACCAACTGAACATTCAAGGAATGGAACCCCTTTCTGTTCCGGAATTCCTCGGCATTCTCATGTGGAGCACGCAAAGCCACATGCGTGCAGTCAATGGCGCCCTGCACCATGGGGAAGCCCGCTATCCTCGCAAAGCCCAGAGCGCGGTCACGCTGCTTGTCTGGGGTCATGGGGAAAGAGATGAACTCTCGTCTCCTTTTAAAGAGGGCATTTTTGACCTGCCGGATGCAGCAATGCACCGCGAACTGGGAGATATTGGCGAGGTCCCCAGCAGCAGCTTGAAATGAGCCAGTAGCATAGAAGTTGAGAGCCACTGTGACCTTCACTGCCACCGACAGAGACGTCCTGGACCTCAGTTGAGGCTGCAGATCTGGCTGCAGCAGGTGGCAGAGCTCAGTGACCACCTCCTTGCTGAATCGCAGCCTTCGCAAACACAGCTCCTCAGACATATGAATGTAGGAGAGCTGTTCACGATATACCCTGGGAGGGTAAGCTCTCCTGTACATACGCCTGTTGGCCCTCCTCCGTCTGGCCATCATTGCCACTCTCTCTCTGCGTCTCTGTGTCCTCCGATTCAGCTGGAGCAGGACGACGCCCCCATTCAGTGCAGCCCCCATCGTCTCTTTGCAAGCAAAGTTATGAAGGACAGCAACCAAAGTACCAGCGAAGTTAGGATCAGTAGGCAAAACTACCTCACAAAGCGTTGACTCAATGCAGAAGTCTCTCTTTCTCTCTCTCCGAATCTCTCTCTCTCTCAGAACGAGTGGTGCAAAAATGTCAACCACAGAAAAAGACAGGAAGAGGCCCCCTTTAAATAGCGCCCCCCCCAGCCCCACAGCGATTGATAGCGTTCCAGTCTTCCGCTCGTTGGATGCGCCAGGCGGTAAGGCAGGGGGCGCCACTCAATTTCCGCTCCGGGGCGCCACAAGGGCGTTGCACCATGGAATGACGTCACAATCTGCGCGCGCAGGTGGTCGCGGCGGTAAAGTTTAGCGCCGCCGCACAATGTCTAGTTAAGTTCCCGAGCGGCGCAAACATCGCTGCGCCCGGGCGCTAGCGGCTTTGCGCCCCATTAGCGCCCTCTTAAGGCGCTAACGGGAGGCGCAACCAACTGAATTTTTCCCCCTATGAGTTAAATCTGCCCCAATATTGCCTTGGGAGGGAAAGAGAGAGAATTGGCAAGAAAAAAATAAAGTTGCCTGTAAAATAGCTAATACACTCGGTTTTATAGAACCATTACAGAGCTGGAAAGTTATTAATTCATTCACAATACAGAACTGAAAGGCATGCCACGATTTCTGAGGCCGCTAAATGAATTCTTTGAGATATAATAAGATATAAGATATTTTCGGCAAATCTCTTCTTTTGCTTCAGCATTTGTAAAATAGATTTCCCACAAATTTCTAGCAGTGGATATCATAAAAGAGTGTTAATGAAAGGTAGAGAATGACAGAACATTTCTGAGCATAAACTGCATTGTGATCCTGTTAGACTTTTGTTAACGGCGCAGTAATGCTGAAAGGAGCTCCCGTCAGTGATGATAATTAGGAACAGAGGGACCTTCCACGGTCACAATGCCCAAACCATTGTAAAAATTCCTGCTCAGGCAGATTAATCTCACTGTGCAGAAAGGAAGCAATTCTTATTCGGAACAGACCTCAATTCTATTTTAACATGAAATGAAGAGATTGTTCAGCGAATCGTCCATTTTGTTTGCTTCTTATTTTTCTCTTTTATTTCCCCCACCAGTGTTCACCCCTCTCATTCTCTTCTTTTTAATGTTTTGACACCATGCCCAGCACCGGACAAAGCCCTCCTCCACCTTTACCCCTTCAGTTCCTCATTTAAATGCCCATGTTTTATGTGCAAGCTTAGACTATGCGGATGGACAGGCCATTGGATCGTGGAGAGCATCACATCAGAGTCCAATTTTCTCCGCACCCAATGTCCAGATGAAGAAGCAGAATCGCTTGCTGATTTCTCCCGTCCCTGACACTGCAGCGGCACGACCACTAACACAGCTGATACCAGCCAACTCCGTGCAGATTGTGAATTGAACCTTGAATCTTTCTAGGTGTCAGCAGAGACTCAGTGGGTAGCCCTCTTGCCTCTGAATCAGAAGGTTGTGGGTGGAAATCCCACTCCAGACACTTGAGCACAAAATCTAAGGTGGCAGCTCCCAGTGCTCTACTGAGGTAGTGCCACCCTGTCAGAGGTGCTGTCTTTCAGGTGAGATGTTAAACTGAGGCCCCATCTGCCTTTTCAGGCGCAAAATTGGAAGAAGAGCAGGGGAGTTCTCACTGGTGTCCTGGCCAATAATTATCCAACAACAACTTGTATTTATATTGCGTCTTTAACATAGTTAAATGTCCCAAGGCACTTAACAGAGCATTTCACAGGAGTGTTATCAAGCAAATTTTGACACCGAGCCACATAAGGAGATATTAGGGCAGATGGGTCAAAGAGATAGGTTTTAAGGAGCATCTTAAAGTAGGAAAGAGAGGTAGAGAGGCGGAGAGGCTTGGGAGGGAATTCCAGAGCTTAGGGCCTCGGCAGCTGAACTCATGACCACCAATGAGGGAGCGATTAAAATTGGCAATGCACAAGAGGCCAGAATTGGAAGAGTGCAGATATCTCAGAGGGTTGCAGGGCTGGAGGAGGTTACAGAGATAGGGAAGGGCGAGGCCATGGAGGGGTTTGAAATCAAGGATGAGAATTTTAAAATCGATGCTTTGCTTAACCGGGAGCCAATGTAGGTCAGCAAGTTCAGAGGTGATGCGTGAACAGGACTTGGTGCGAGTTAGGACACAGGCAGCCGAGTTTTGGATGACCTTAACTTTATGGAGGGTGGAAGATGAGAGACCTGCCAAGAGAGCATTGGCATAGTCAAGTCTAGAGGTAACAAAGGCATGGATAAGACATAAGAATATAAGACGTAGGAGCAGGAGTAGGTCATTTGGCCCCTCGAGCCTGCTCCGCCATTCAATAAGATCATGGCTGATCTGATCTTGGCCTCAACTGCACTTCCCTGCCCGCTTCCCATAACCCTTGACTCCCTTATCATTCAAAAATATGTCTATCTCCACCTTAAATATATTCAATGACCCAGCCTCCACAGCTCTCTGGGGAAGAGGATTCCAAAGATTTGTGAAGGAATATGCCATATTCAGAAAAATACACCATCCTATGAAATAATTCTGATTAAACATGACAAACTAGGCTTGGAAATCTTAAAGCCTCAACAATGAAAAGCTGTAAACAGCATACAAGCTTTTTAAACAAGATAAGTTGTTGACACTGAAACAAAAGCGCTATTGAAGCAGAGGGTTAGAGCTTCCAGAAAGTCTGCAGCTTGGAAAGAACACAATAGTCATACCCAGTTAAAGGTGTCTTAAACCAACACTTTGAAATGAAACACAGAACATTAAAGAAACATGTGCTTTTGTAAAAATGACATCAAGTAAAAGGAACACCTGCCGTCAAATCGTTTTTATGTTAAACTTAGAACACGGAGACAGGAGTCTGTGGTACAATCAGTTGAGGTAGCTAGGAAGACAATGATGTACCCGGTTGAGGTGTTTTTAATTTACATGTTGTAAAAAGATACAAACAGAAGACTTTCATAAATATGACATCAATAGATGCAACAGCCATCACATTGTTTTTGTGTTGAACTTGGAACACCTAGGAGACACGAAGACTGCTTACAACCATTTGAGGTGACTTAGGAATTGAACAGAAGACTTTGATAAGAATGACATCAAATAGGTACATCTGCTCCACATCGTTTTTTATGATAAACTTGAGACACCTACACAGCAGACATAATTCTGCAAGCTACCAGCTGAACTAACTGTAACAATAGCAGGGGTCAACAGAAAAAAAACTGGAGATAATTAGCTTACATCAGCATAAAAACTTCAAAGGCTATACCACTGAGAAAGAGGATTAATATAGAACTTTCAAATAGGAAGGCAGAATTCGCTGGAAGAGGCAAAGCAATTCTCAGACTTCAGAGGCAAGCTCTGTAAGATTTCAACTCTTTAAGTCTCGGGGATCAAGGTATTTGATTTTGGTGGATGCCCTGGAATAAGGCTAAGTAAGAAATGTAAAAATGTAACGAAGTTAAGATTTGAGAATAAGGATCTCTGATGATAAGAATTGTAAGCTTTTTGTATTTGGAACTGTTAAAGTTGCGATTGAATCACCAACTGTAAACTACATGTCGGTTCTTTAATAAATCTATATTTTTATAGAATTGTCTCAAATAGTACTTCTGTATCAAACTCGCAAACTCAATCTCTGTACACTCTTTGGTGAGGAGTTGCAGAATTCTGGGGGAGTTTTCCGGACCCTCATAATATCCGGAAGGTTACAGTCTAGCTAAACTTATTAAAAGTGCTATCTGGAGGATGGTAAAATCTTCAGGTCGTTCTTTTCCTATAGGGAGAGATAGTCTGGACCTTTAGACCCAATTAAGCATCTTTAGGATCCGGCTACCTCAAACTTTAGTTGAAGGTGAACGTCTGGGGAATACGTCTGATCCGGGGTAGCCTGAAAAGGGCTAGGACTAGTAATAATCCTTTCAGATTCAGACCCTCTGAGAGAAGAAATTCCTCCTCATTTCCGATTTAAAAGGGTGCCCCCTTATTCTGAAATGATGCCCCTAGTTCTAGATTCCCCCACGAGGGGAAACATCCTCTCTGCATCTACCCTGTCAAGCCCCTTCAGAATCTTATATGTTTCAATAAGATCCCCTCTCATTCTTCTAAACTCCAATGAGCATAGGCCCAACCTGCTCAACCTTTCTTCATAAGACAACCCCTTCATCTCCAGATGATGATTTCAGCAACAGATGAACTAAGGCAGGGGCGGAGCAGGGCGATGTTCCAGAGGAGGAAATAGGCAGTCTTCTTCTCTTCTTAGGCAATCCCTTGGAACCGAGAATGACTTGCTTCCACTAAAAATGAGTTCTCAGGTGACTGATGAGTCCAATGCGGGACCTACAGTCTCTGTCACAGGTGGGGCAGACGGTGGTTGAAGGGGCGGGTGGGTGGGGTGCTTGGGTTGATGTGCGCTCCTTCCGCTGTTTGCGCTTGGCTTCCGCTTGCTCCCGGCGAAGAGACTCGAGGTGCTCGGTGCCTTCCCGGATGCTTCTCCTCCACTTTGTGCGGTCTTGGGCCAGGGATTCCCAGGTGTCGGTGGGGATGTTGTCATTTTTGAAGGAGGCTTTGAGGGTGTCCTTGAAGCGTTTCCTCTGCCCACCTGGGACTCTCTTCCCATGTCAGAGCTCCGAGTAGTGCGCTTGTTTTGGGAGTCTCGTATTGGGAATGCGGACGATGTGGCCCGCCCATCGGAGCTGATCGAGCGTGATCAGAGCTTCAATGCTGAGGATGTTGGCCTGAGCAAGAACATTGACGTTGGTACGCCTATCCTGCCAATGGATTTGCAGGATCTTGCGGAGGCAGTGTTGGTGGTACCTCTCCAGTGCTTTGAGGTGCCTGCTGTACATGGTCCATGTATCTGAAGCATACAGGAGGGCGGGTATCACTACTGCTCTGTAGACCATATGGATAGAACTTAAAAACAAAAACAAAAACAAAAAGGGGGCAATCACTTTGCTGGGAGTGTACTATAGGCCCCCAAACAGTCAGGGGAAGATAGAGGAACAGATATGTAGGCAAATCTCAGAGAAACATAGAAGATTGGAGCAGGAGTAGGCCATTCGGTCCCTCGAGCTTGCTCCGCCATTTAATGAGATCATGGCTGATCATCCAAATTCAGTACCCTGTCCCTGCTTTCTCCCCATATCCCTTGATCCCTTTAGCCTTAAGAAATATATTTAACTCCTTCTTGAATATATTTAATGAATTGGCCTCAACTGCCTTCTGTGGGAGAGAATTCCACAGGTTCACCACTCTCTGGGTGAAGAAATTCCTCCACATCTCAGTCCTAAATGGCTTACCCCTTATCCTTAGACTGTGACCCCTGGTTCTGGACTCCCCTGCCATCGGGAACATCCTTCCTGCATCTAGTCTGTCTAGTCCTGTTAGAATTTTATAAGTTTCAATGAGATCCCCTCTCATTCTTCTAAACTCTAGCGAATACAAGCCCAATCGACCCAATCTCTCTTCATACGTCATTCCTGCCATCCCAGGTATCAGTCTGGTGAATCTTCGCTGCACTCCCTCCATGGCAAGAACATCCTTCCTCAGATAAGGCGACCAAAACTGCACACAATACTCAAGGTGTGGTCTCACCAAGGCCCTGTACAACTGCAGCAAGACATCCTTGCTCCTGTACTCGAATCCTCTCGCTATGAAGCCCAACATACCATTTGCCTTCTTAACCGCCTGCTGCACCTGCATGCTTACCTTCAACGACTGGTGCACAAGGACTCCCAGGTCTCGTTGCACTTCCCCTTTTCCCAATCTATTGCCGTTCAGATAATAATCTGCCTTCCTGTTTTTGCCACCAAAGTGGATAACCTCGCATTTATCCACATTATATTGCATCTGCCATGCATCTGCCCAATCACCCAACTTGTCCAAATCATACTGGAGTTTCTCTGCATCCTCCTCACAACACACACGCCCACCCAGCTTTGTGTTGTCCGCAAACTTGGAGATATTACATCTAGTTCCCTCATCTAGATCATTAATATATATTGTGAATAACTGGGGTCCTAGCACTGATCCCTGCGGTACCCCACTAGTCACTGCCTGCCACTCGGAAAAAGACCCGTTTATTCCAACTCTTTGCTTCCTGTCTGCTAACCAGTTCTCTATCCAAGTCAGTACCTTACCCCCAGTCCCATGTGCTTTAACTTTGCACGCTAATCTCTTATGCGGGACCTTATCGATAGCCTTCTGAAAGTCCAAATACACCACATCCACTGGTTCTCCCTTATCTATTCTACCAGTTACATCCTCAAAATTCCAGTAGATAAGTCAAGCATGATTTACCTTTTGTAAATCCATGTTGACTTTGTCCGATCCTGTCACTGTTTTCCAAGTGCTCTGCGATTACATCTTTTATAATGGACTCTAGCATTTTCCCCACTATCAATGTCAGGCTTACCGGTCTATAATTCCCCATTTTCTCTCTCCCACCTTTTTTAAATAGTGGGGTTACATTAGCTACCCTCCAATCCATGGGAACTGTTCCAGAGTTCCAGGGAAGTGTAGAAATAATAGGGTAATAATAGTAGGGTATTTCAACTTCCCCAATATTAACTGGGATAGTCAGAGTGTGAGGGTGCGGAATTCTTAAAGTGCATCCAGGAGAGCTTTTTGAGCCAGCATGTAGAAAGTCCGACAAGCAAGGGGGCGGTACTGAACCTAATTCTAGAGAATGTAGCCGGGCAAGTGGTAGAAGTGTCAGTAGGAAAGCATTTTGGTGACAGTGACCATAATTCAGTGAGATTTAAGGTAGTCATGGAAAAGGACAAAGATGGACTGGAAATAGAGGTTCTAAATTGGGGGAAGGCCGATTTTAATATGATAAGGCAGGATCTGGCCAAAGTGGACTGGGATCAGTTACTTGTAGGAAAATCCACATCAGAGCAGCGGGAGTCTTTCAGAAAGGAAATAGAGAGAGTACAACACCAATATGTTCCCGTAAAGGTCAAGGGTGGGATCAATTAGCCCAGGGAACCCTGGTTGTCAAGGGATATACAAGAATGGATTCGGAAAAAAAGGAAGGCTTTTGGCAGATACAAAGGACTAAAAACAGTGGAAGCCCTAGAGGAGTATAGAAAGTGCAGGGGGTTCTTAAAAAAGAAATTAGGAGACCGAAGAGGGGGCATGAAAAAACACTGGTGGGCAAAATAAAGGAACATCCCAAGTTGTTTTATAAGTATATTAAGGGCACGAGGATAACCAGGGAAAGAGTAGGGCCCATTAGGGACCAAAGTGGCAATCTGTGTGTAGAGCCAGAAGATGTAAGTGAGGTTTTAAATGAATATTTTGCATTCATGTTCGTTTTGGAGAAGGACGATGTAGGCATAGAAATCAGGCAGGGGGATTGTGATATACTTGAACAAATTAGTATTGAGAGGGAGGAGGTACTAGCGGTTTTAGCGGGCTTAAAAATGGATAAATCCCCAGGCCCAGATGAAATGTATCCCAGGCTGCTGTGTGAGGCAAGGGAGGAGATTGCAGGGGCTCTGACACAAATTTTGAGAACCTCTCTGGCCACAGGGGAGGTGCCAGAGGACTCGAGAACAGCTAACGTAGTACCATTATTCAAGAAGGGTAGTAGGGATAAACCAAGGAATTACAGGCCAGTGAGCCTAACATCAGTGGTAGGGAAATTATTGGAAAAAATTCTGAGGGACAGAATTAGTCTCCACTTGGAGAGGCAAGGATTAATCAAGCATAATCAGCATGGCTTTGTCAGGGGGAGATCATGGGCTGGATTTTGAATGACCCATGGAGTCGGGTTTGGAGGCGTGTGGGGGGTTAAATTTGTGGGGTCGGGGTTTCAGACCCCATCCCGCCTCCACGCAATTTTGACATAATCAGTCGCGGGGTTCCCGATTCCGTCCCGCCTCCAAGAGGCGGGAGAGGCCATTAAAGCCCTTAACAAGCTCTAAATTGGCTCTGTAATGCGATTTTGAAACGCTGTAGCTAGTTTAACCCTCTTCTGACGTGAAGCACGCCTGGTGTGAAACACTCCAGTGAAACCTGGCGGGAGCACAAGTGGATAGCTGACTTTCGGCTGCAACTCCACTATTACAACGTAGATGTGATGAAGGTGGTAGTGGTGCTGCTAGTAGTATTAGGTCTGAACATTGCCTCTGATGATGCTGCTGCATTGAATGTCTTAAGAGACTGCCTGGGAGGACTTACTTAGCAAAAAAACTCTCTCTCTCTCTCTCTCTCTCTCTCTCTCTCTCTCTCTCTCTCTCTCTTCCCCCCCCCCCCAGTTCTGCATCCAGGTCCACTCACATCATAAGCCAGGCAATCCCTCTCTCACCAACAGTCTCTGAGACTAGGCAGTCAGTACTGATGACATCATCAGAGGCGGGTTTCAGACTGAAAACACTAATTAGTTCATGGGTTCCCACATGCTCCAATTTAATTGCCCAACTAAGTGAAAATTGCATCAGGCACCCACATTAATCTGGAGTCAGGGGGGAAACACGAAATGCGGATTACACAACCCCAACCCGACCCCAAGACAAAATCCAGCCCCATGTCTCACCAATTTGATTGCATTTTTCGAGGTGGTGACTATGTGTGTAGATGAGGGTAGTGCAGTTGATGTAGTCTACATGGACTTCAGTAAGGCTTTTGATAAAGTCCCGCATGGGAGACTGGTCAAGAAGGTAAGAGCCCATGGGATCCAGGGCAATTTGGCACATTGGATCCAAAATTGGCTTAGTGGCAGGAGGCAGAGGGTGATGGTCGAAGGTTGTTTTGGTGACTGGAAGCCTGTGTCCAGTGGTGTACAGCAGGGATCGGTGCTGGGTCCTTTGCTGTTTGTACTGTACATTAATGATTTAGATATGTATGTAGAAGGTATGATCATTAAGTTCGCAGATGACACGAAAATTGGTGGAGTGGTAAATAGCGAGGAGGGAAACTTCAGGCTACAGGACGATATGGACGGGATGGTTAGATGGGCAGAACAGTGGCAAATGGAATTTAACCCTGAAAAGTGTGAGGTGATGCATTTTGGGAGGACTAACAAGGCAAGGAAATACACAATGAATGGTAGAACCGAGGATGACAGGGACCTTGTTGTGCATGTACATAGATCCCTGAAGGCAGCAGGACAGGTGGATAAGGTGGTTAAAAAGGCATATGGGATACTTGCCTTCATTAGCTGAGGCATATAATATAAGAGCAGGGAGGTTATGGTGGAGCTGTACAAAACGCTAGTTAGGCCACAGCTGGAATACAGTGTGCAGTTCTGGTCACTACACTATAGGAAGGATGTGATTGCATTGGAGAGGGTGCATAGGAGATTCACCAGGATGTTACCTGGGCTGGAGCGCTTCAGCTATGAAGAGAGACTGGACAGGCTGTGGTTGTTTTCCTTAGAGCAGAGAAGGCTGAGGGGGGACCTGATTGAGGTGTACAAAATGACGAAGGGCATAGATAGGATCGATAGAAAGGAACTTTTCCCCTTAGTAGAGGGGTCAATAACCAGGGGGCATAGAGGGGATTTGAGGAAAAACTTTTTCACCCAGAGGGTGGTTGGAATCTGGAACTCACTGCCTGAAAGGGTGGTAGAAGCAGGAACCCTCACAACATTCAAGAAGCATTTAGATGAGCACTTGAAACGCCATAGCATACAAGGCTATGGACCAAGTGCTGTAAAATGAGTTTAGAATAGACAGGGCTTGATGGCCAGCGCGGACACGATGGGCCGAAGGGCCTCTTTCTGTGCTGCATAACTCTATGACTCTATGACCAGGAGCTTATTGCCGCGTTTGTGGTCCTGGTCTTCAAAAACTATTTTCCTTAGGTGACCGAAGGCTGCACTGGCACACTGAAGGAGGTGTTGGACTCCATCATCGACATCTGCCCTTGTTGACAGTAGGCTCCTTATGTATGGAAAGTGGTCCACGTTGTCCAAGGCCTCGTCGTGGATTTTGATAATCGGGGGGCAGTACTGTGTGGCGGGCGCAGGTTGGTAGAGGACCTTTGTCTTACGGATGTTTAGTGTAAGGCCCATGCTCTCGTACGCTTCAGTGAAGGTGTTGACGATGGTTTGGATTTCGACCTCCGAATGAGCACAGACGCGAGCGTCGTCTGCATACTGTAATTAGTGATTTTTGTTTATTTCGATTATGGGATCCGGGCTTCGCTGGCAAGGCCAGCATTTATTGCCCATCCCTAGTTGCCCATGAGAAGTTGTTGGTGAGCCGCCTTCTTGAACCGCTGCAGTCCGTGTGGTGAAGGTACTCCCACAGTGCTGTTAGGGAGGGAGTTCCAGGATTTTGACCCAGCGATGATGAAGGATCGGCGATATACTTCTAAGTCAGGATGGTGTGTGACTTGGAGGGGAACTTGGAGGTGGTGGTGTTCCCATGCGCCTGCTGCCCTTATCCTTCTAGGTGGAAGAGGTCGCGGGTTTGGGAGGTGCTGCTGAAGAAGCCTTGGCAAGTTGCTGCAGTGCATCTTGTAGATGGTACACATTGCAGCCACGGTACGCCGGTGGTGGAGGGAGTGAATGTTTAAGGTGGTGGATGGTGTGCCAATCAAATGGGATGCTTTGTCCTGGATGGTGTTGAGCTTCTTGAGTGTTGTAGGAGCTGCACTCATCTAGGCAAGTAGAGAATATTCCATCACACTCCTTACTTGTGCCTTGTAGATGGTGGAAAGGCTTTGTGGAGTCAGGAGGTGAGACACTCGCCACAGAATACCTAGCCTCTGACCTGCTGTTGTTGCCACATTATTTATGTGGCTGGTCCAGTTAAGTTTTTGGTCAATGGTGACCCCACAGGATGTTGATGGTGGGGGATTCGGCGATGGTAATGCCGTTGAATGTCAATGGGAGGTGGTTTGACTCTCGCTTGTTGTAGATAGTCATTGCCTGGCACTTCTGTGTCGCGAATATTAGCTTCCACTTATCAACCCAAGCCTGAACATCATCCAGGTCTTCTTGCATGCGGGCATGGACTGCTTCATTATTTGAGGGGTTGTGAATGGCACTGAGCACTGTGCAGTCATCAGCGAACATCACCTCTGGTGTCCCCCAAGGATCTATCCTTAGCCCTCTCCTATTTCTCATCTACATGCTGCACCTCGGCGTGGATATGTGATTGGAAGCTCATCTCGGGGTCAAATATGACACCAAGGTTGCAAACAGTGTGGTTCAGCATCAGACAGATGTTAGGGAGAGGGACAGAGTCAGTGGCTAGGGAATGGTGTTTGTGGCAAGGACCAATGACAATGGTTTCAGTCTTCCCAATATTTAGTTGGAAAAAATTTCTGCTCATTCAGTACTGGATGTCGGACAAGCGGTCTGACAATTGAGAGACAGTGGAGGGGTCGAGAGAGCTGGGTGCCATCAGCGTACATGTGGAAACTGACGCTGTGTTTTCGAATGACGTCGCCGAGGGGCAACATGTAGATCACAGAATCACAGAATCCCCACAGTGCAGATAGAGGCCATTTCGGCCCATCGAGCCTGCACCGACACATATCCCACCCTATCCCCGTAACCCCACGTATTTGATCCCCCCTAACACTAAGGGTCAATTTATCATAGCCAAATCAACCTAACCCGCACATCTTTGGACTGTGGGAGGAAACCGGAGCACCCGGAGGAAACCCATGCAGACACGGGGAGAATGTGCAAACTCCACACAGACACAGATGAGAAATAGGAGGGGGGCCAAGGATAGATCCTTGGGGGACACCAGAGGTGATGGTGCGGGATCGGGAAGAGAAGCCATTGCAGGTGATTCTCAAGCTACGATTGGATAGATAAGAATGGAACCGGGCGAGTACAGTCCCACCCAGCTGGACAACGGTGGAGAGGCGTTGGAGGTGGATGGAGTGGCCAACCGTGTCAAAGGCTGCAGACAGGTCAAGAACCAGTTTGGTCTGTGCCGCTGTTTATGCACCACACGAGCCTCCTCCCACCCCTCTTGATTGTTATTATTACTAGTTATAATAATTGGCTTCAGTTTCTCTCCCTCTATCTTGTCACTGGGCTTAACGACCCACACAGTAAACACAGAGGGGGAAAAATTCAGTTGGTTGCGCCTCCCGTTAGCGCCTTAAGAGGGCGCTAATGGGGCGCAAAGCAGCTTGCGCCCGGGCGCAGCGATGTTTGCGCCGCTCGGGAACTTAACTAGACATTTTGCGGCGGCGCTAAACTTTATCGCCGCGATCTCCTGCGCGCGCAGATTGTGACGTCATACGAGAGTGCAAAGCCCTTGTGGCGCCCCGGAGCAGAATTTCAGTGGCGCCCCCATCCTTACCGCCTGGCGCATCCAACGACCGGTAGAGTGGAACGCTAACAATCGCTGTGGGGCTGGGGGGGGCGCTATTTAAAGGGGGCCTCTTCCTGTCTTTCTCTGTGGTTGACATTTTTGCACCACTCGTTCTGAGAGAGAGAGAGAGATTCGGAGAGAGAGAAAGAGAGACTTCTGCATTGAGTCAACGCTGTGTGAGGTAGTTTTGGCTACTCATCCTAACTTCGCTGGTACTTTGGTTTCTGGCCTTCATAACTTTGCTTGCTAAGAGATATGGGGGCTGCACTGATGGGGGGCATCGTCCTGCGCCAGCTGAATCGGAGGAGACAGAGACGCAGAGAGAGAGTGGCAATGATGGCCAGACGGAGGAGGGCCAACAGGCGTATGTACAGGAGAGCTTACCCTCCCAGGGTATATCGTGAACAGCTCTCCTACATTCATATGTCTGAGGATCAGTGTCTGCGAAGGCTGCGCTTCAGCAAGGAGGTGGTCACTGAGCTCTGCCACCTGCTGCAGCCAGATCTGCAACCTCAACTGAGGTCCAGGACGTCTCTGTCGGTGGCAGTGAAGGTCACAGTGGCTCTGAACTTTTATGCTACTGGCTCATTTCAATCTGCTGTTGGGGACCTCGCCAATATCTCCCAGTTCGCGGTGCATTGCTGCATCCGGAAGGTCACAAATGACCTCTTTAAAAGGAGACGAGAGTTCATCTCTTTCCCCATGACCCCAGACAAGCAGCAAGAATGCGCTCTGGGCTTTGCGAGGATAGCGGGCTTCCCCATGGTGCAGGGCGCCATTGACTGCACGCATGTGGCTTTGCGTGCTCCGCATGAGAATGCCGAGGATTTCCGGAACAGAAAGGGGTTCCATTCCTTGAATGTTCAGTTGGTCTGTGACCACAGACAGCTGATACTCGCTGTCAATGCCCACTATCCTGGCAGCTGCCACGATGCTTTCATCCTGCGCCAGACTACTGTGGCAGATCTTTTGGAGGCACCGCATCAGCCAGTTGGTTGGCTTCTCGGGGACAAGGGGTATCCACTGAGCACCTGGCTGATGACACCGCTCCGTACGCCCAACACCCCTGCTGAGCTGCGGTACAACGAGAGCCATCAAGCTACCAGGAACATCGTGGAGCACACAATCGCCGTGCTCAAGCAACGGTTCCGCTGTCTCGACCATTCTGGAGGAGCCCTGCAATACTCGCCTGAGCGAGTTTCCAACATTGTAGTTGTGTGCTGCATGCTGCATAACATGGCAATCCTCAGGACCCAGCCAATGCCACCAGGCCTTGGAGCACCACCAGAGGAGGAGGAGGAAGAAGAGGAAGAGGAGGAGGAGGATGATCAGCAGCAGCACCAAGGCGTGAGGGCGGCCCACAATGGTGAAACTGCAAGGGCCATCCGTCAGCGGCTGACAGCAAGCCGCTTCTAGGCCCCTGCTGTGGAAATGGCTTCTGCCATTGAGAACAGCATGAATGAACCCAACACGCAACCCCTAAGCCGGCCAAGGCACCAATGATTCCAAACACCAAACATGTATATTTTGAGTACCAAAACTTATTTATTTCACAAACTCTGTGTGTGTCATTTCTTCATGACAAACTCATACAAATAAACACAAAAAAACAGACATTACCATAACTGGTTCTCACAACCTGGAGATCATGTGCAAAACACTCAACAAAAGTTTGACCACGAACCTCGGCCTTTAATAAAAAAATGACCAGCATTTTGTCACACCTCCTACATCGAGGGTGAACTCCTTCCCGTGCGCCCTTCCCCCCTTCTTACCCTACTGCTCCTCCGCAATGGGACCTCAGTGGCTGCAGCAAGGCTGGTGGAAGGCTGCTGACTGTCAGGCCCTGACAATGCAGATGCCCTTGAGGGACGGCCTCGACCAGTTCTTGGCCTGGAGGGCCCGGCTGCAGACTGCACCAACTCTGCATGGGCGGCAGCAGTCTGTCCTACAGGCGGTGGCAAGTGCAGTGGAGAAGTGACAGTGGTGGCAGCAGGAATGCTGTCATCTAGAGCGAGGACAGCAACTCCCTGCTCGACCGGCACACTGGCACTCCCACGGGGCAGCACCTCAGCATCCGGAGCAATCTGCTGGAGCACAGATTGCTGGCCTGCTGCGGTGCGGTGAGAGCCCCGGGGAAATGTGAACGAACCAGCGAGGATGGCAGCAGACAGTG
The DNA here is from genome assembly GCA_030390025.1 of Squalus acanthias. Taxonomy (NCBI): domain Eukaryota; kingdom Metazoa; phylum Chordata; class Chondrichthyes; order Squaliformes; family Squalidae; genus Squalus; species Squalus acanthias. The sequence continues at coordinate 252,690,639 of CM059425.1, forward strand.
CTCGCGTGGCCTCAATCTGAGTCTGCATGAGAGCAGTCTGAGATTGAATTGCAGCACTGAGCTTCAGTGTCGCATCCGCCTGCGCTGCAGTGAAGTGCACCACACTCCTTGCCAGTGCGTCAATGCATTCGGGCACCCTACCCACTGCAGCCATGAGCTCAGTGTGCATGCCCACCGCCTGGGTGTTCATTTCCGCGATCAGCCGCTCCTCCTCTGCGTCCAGTGTAGCAGGACTCGCTGGCATACTCTCCCTCCGGGGAGAAGGCCCCCGAGCTTCCCTACCCCCATCGCGTTGCTGCAGCCCGCTGGGTCCTGGAGCTTCACCCTCATCAGACCCTTCCCCCCTGCTCCCCTCCAGGGAAGGCGTGTTCCCAGTGTCGGCATGGGCTTCCTCGGGAGAGGGTGGCACTGATGCTCCGGCTTCCTCTTCCTCCTCCTCCTCGGCTGCAGCTTCACTCCCACTGGCAGCTTCAGGGCCCATCTCCTCAGCTGGTGAATCACCATCTGAAAGCAGGGAGGTACAAGAGTGGCTTTAGCGTGAGGACAGGGTGGCAGTAAGGGAGGAATAAGTGCAGCGAGTTAGTAAGTTGGATTGAAAGTGTCAAAGGCTGGTGTTGTGAGGGACAAGTGGACGGACAGAGGACAAAAAGGTGATGACCTTACCATTGCTGTCCAGAACGGGGTCGGCGTCTCCAGTGGCGACGGGACCGATCACCCGGCTTGCCACAATCCTGTGGACGCGCTCCTCAAGATCGCTGAGGGGTTGCAGCTGAGGCCGCCCTCCACCCGTCCATTGCTGCTGTCTCCTATTATGCGCCTGCTTGGCCTGCAAGAAAAAGGACGGCGTCTGAGTAAATATACAGCCATGGTCTTGCCTGATGTGCCTCCCATAGGTGAATAGCCCTTACTGTATACAGCCATGGTCTTGCCTGATGTGCCTCCCATAGGTGAATAGCCCTTACTGTATACAGCCATGGTCTTGCCTGATGTGCCTCCCATAGGTGAATAGCCCTTACTGTATACAGCCATGTTCTTGCCTGATGTGCCTCCCATAGGTGAATAGCCCTTACTGTATGTAGCCATGGTCTTGCCTGAGGTGCCTCCCATAGGTGAATAGCCCTTACTGTATGCAAAGTATGGAATGTGTGTGTGTGCTTCATGAAAGGGCCATAGGTGTTGGATGAGTGTTGTTAATTGTGGTTTTAAGACCCTCTGGCCATAGAGTGAGGTTGAGATGGAGGAATGGAGAGGTATTGCAAAAAAGCCACTCACCCTGACGACCCGAGTGAGGTCGTTGAACTTTTTCCGGCATTGGACATGGGTCCTGGGCACCATGCTCCTGGAGGAGACGCGCTGAGCCACTTCCCTCCACACTCTTCTGTAGTCACGCGGCAAAGGCCTCCTGCCACTCTCTGGGTACAGTATTGCTCTTCGGCGCTCCACCGCGCCAACCAGAGCATCCAAGGCCCGCTCGGTGAAGCGCTCAGCTCGTTCTCTCGCCCTCTCCATCCTTGGCTGGAAAATGGAATCTCAGGGGGTAAAAATTGAGTCGCGCCCCATTTGGGGCGCTAACCTCGCCGGGGCGCGACTTTTAGCGCCCCGAAAAAAATTAGCGGCCCCGCGCCGGAACTTCAGTGGTTGCGCCCCAAGAGGGAAGCGGGGCGCCACTGGAAGCACCCCGCATCCCTCTTGGGGCGCTGCGAGGGAATATCCTGGCGCTACGTGCCGCAGCGCCACGCGCTGCGGCACGTCGCGCCGCGGTATTGCAGGCCTTCCTCCCCTTCTTAAAGGGGAGGGACCCTGCGCAGCGCGAACCGGGGCCCAGCTGGGCTCCCAGGGATCGGGAGTGCCGGCAAAAGAGCCCGGCACTCAAGAGAAGTGCCGGGCTCTTGGAGCGCAGCCGGCACTTCACGGTGGGGGGGCTTCACGGGGGCCGGGGACAGCAACGGGGGCAGGTGCTGGCAGGCGGCCAGCAACAAAAATGGCCGCCTGCCACCTCCCCTTTAAATATCGCCGCCCCGGCCGCACGTACGCCTACCTGAACCCGTCGGACATAGCGTCTGGCGGTAAATCAGGGGGCGCGACTGAAGATCGCGGCTGGAGCGCGAGCGGGGTGCTGCGCACGGCGATGACGTCATCGCCGGCGGTGCAGCGCCACAGGGCGCTACCGGCTGGCGCCGCCGCTAACCTCCCGCTGAATTTTACGGGAGGCGTGGGCGGCGCTGCGCCCGGGCGTTAGCTGCTTTACGCCCCATTAGCGCCCTCTTAAGGCGCTAACGGGAGGCGCAAGCAGCTGAATTTTCCCCCCAGGTCTCTCCAGGTCGAGATTCAAGGCTGCAATGAGCAGGGTGTGGCTGGGGAGCAAGATCGCCCCCCCCCTTTAAGAACTGGCCGGCGCCAGTGTGTCTGTGTTCCCTCGCTAACTGGCAGCACCTGCGCTGCGCTCGCGCTCTGAGTTAGCGCCTCACTGTTCGGCCTTTGCGCCTTAAGACAGGTGTGCAGCGCCTGATTTAGCGCTCCAATCACCTCCCGGGGCGGTAAAAGTGAAGTTTCCAGTCAGTGGCGATAATTAGCGCCAGGCGCTAATTTTTGCGCCCGGACGATATTTGCGCCCCAAATGGGGCGCAACTGAATTTTTCCCCCAGAGCCTTTTGCGACTTCCAAGACTTACCGAAGCAGTTATGTACCAGCTTTCCATCAATCAATGATTCTTTTCTGACAAAAGGTCACCAACCTGAAACGTTAACTCTGTTTCTCTCTCCACAGATGCTGCCTGACCTGCTGAGTATTTCTGTTTTTTATTTTGGATGTCCAGCAGTATTTTGCTATTCCTTTTTTTGTTGTTGCTGTGTTTTTCTTTACCTTTCTCAGTGCTGTGTTACAAAGTGCAGCGTTCAGTCGGTACTGAAAAGCAGACTGCGTGGCTCAGGTATCCCTCGCCAGCTCGCTGCAGAGAAACAAGGGAGTTAGCAAGTTTTGGGAAGAAAAAGAGTGGCTGATCGATCAATATTTGCTCTGAGATTCTGCGCCATGACCTTGAACACCTTGTGCATCAAATGAAAGATTTTCTGTAGCTGATGAGAGTGGTTCAGACAAGCATCGCTTCTCGAGCAGCAGCCCTGTGTTATTGGATGTTTCATTCCAATCCAATTCTCTGGAGTCACCTGGCTATTCAGGATGTGCGTGGTCATCGCAACGATTCTCTGCGAGATGCTTCAATTTAAATCTTTGTTGACTGGTGTGGAATACCGGATGCTCTTTCCTCATGGTATCACGCATCACTTGTAAATGATAAATCAATTTTCTGGCGCTCGCCTACAGCTGAGCTGGAGCCTTAAATGGTGCAAAATTCCGACCGATTGAAAAGCACATGTAAATATCGCAAATAGTGACTTGCCCAGTTTTTTTAGGATGCAGTAAAATAAGCAGAGATAGCAACAACAACTTGCATCTATATACAATGTCGTGAAACGTCCCACGGCGCTTCGCAGAGCGACTACCAAACAGAATTTGACACCGAGCCACATCAGGAGATATTACGACAGGTGACCAAAAGCTTGGTCAAAGAGGCAGGTTTTAAGGAGCGTCTTAAAGGTGGAGAGAGAGGTAGAGAAGCGGAGAGGTTTAGGGAGGGAATTCCAGAGCTTAGGGTCGAGGCAGCTAAAGGTGTGGCCGCCAATGGTGGAGCGATGAAAATAGGGGATGTGCAAAAGGCCAGAATTGGAGGAGTGCCGAGATCTCGGGGGAGTTGTGGGGCTGGAGGAGATTACAGAGATAGGGAGGGGTGAGGCCATGGAGTGATTTGAAAACAAGGATGGGAATTTTAAAATCCAGGCATTGGCGGACCGGGAGCCAATGTAAGTCAGCGAGCACAGGGGTGATGGGTGAACGGGAGTTGGTGCGAGTTAGGACACGGGCAGCCGAGTTTTGGATGGGCTCAAATTTATGTTGGGTGGAAGGCGGGAGGTCGGCCAGGTGAGCGTTGGAATAGTCGAGTCTAGAGGTAACAAAGGCATAGATGAGGGTTTCAGCACTCTGTACGGCCCTGTCAGTAATTCACTGCACTTAACAGCATCATTGAGTCAGTCCTTCAAGGGTCAGTAAACCTGTGACAGTTGTGGATATTTGACTGCTGACTAAGAAGAGCAACATTTTCTGCATTGTCAGCTTGTAACTCACTCCAACTAACAAGCTAAACCGGAGCTTCTCAGCATTTTTAATATATTGCGGGCCACTTTTTGCAAAAAGTGGAAAGATCAAGGTCAAGAAAGACCTCTGGAGTGTTTGTTATTAGTGAAGGCATGAGAAGGATCCAGGATTATAGAACCCACCCATTTTTTCTGATCAGAGTGGAGTGCAGATCCGGTGATCCCAATCGAAAAATCTAGGCTTGTGTGTTATGTTGCTGGGGTGCAGTGTCAATGAATGGATGAGTGTATAGTGCAGAAAGAATATTAAGCATTGGATGAAACTAGTCCTGAGCTTGTGGGAAACCTTGCATCCAATCCTCCCCTACTCCCTCTGTGTCTGCTGGCCTTGGAACGTGTAGGTAGCTCACCTCTTGGGGAGCCAATGGAACAGATTTTGACTTAGTGCGATGGTGTAAAACGGATGATAGCGAATCGGCAGCCCGTTTTACTTCTCCCTCCTGATTCTATTGACGTCAACGGAAATAAAAATCGCGAGAGATGCAAAACGGGCTGCCGATTCACTTTCACCCGTTTTTACACCACCAAGTCAAGATCTATCCCATTGAATCCCTTTTTGCTCGAGAGAGAGAGAGACTGGGGAGCTAGGGAATAAAAGTGCAACCTGGCATAGATCCAGATGCTTCATTAACTTGGAGGGCTTCGTGGGCTGTAATATGTCTGCTTGAAGTGAAGGGAAGAGGTGAAGTGATTGATTCCAAGAGAGGTGAACTCTTCTGACACGTGTGTCACTCAGATTGGTCAGTTGAATGGAAAGGGACTTTCTTTGAAAATGGAGGGTGTGTAAGAGGGCGGGGGAGTCCAGAACCAGAGGTCACAGTCTAAGGATAAGGGGTAAGCCATTTAGGACTGAGATGAGGAGGAATTTCTTCACCCAGAGAGTGGTGAACCTATGGAATTCTCTACCACAGAAGGCAGTTGAGGCCAACTCATTAAATATATAAGAACATAAGAAATAGGAGCAGGAGTAGGCCAATCGGCCCTTCGAGCCTGCTCCGCCATTCAATAAGATCATGGCTGATCTGATCCTCACCTCAAATCTAAAGAACACAAGAAGTCGGAGCAGGACCTGGCCACTCAGCCCCTGGGCCCGCTACGCCACCCACAGGGCCTCGACCGATCCGAACTCAGCCTCATGTCCAATTTCCTGCCCGCTCCCCGTAACCCCTAATTCCCTTTACTTCTAGGAATTCAAGAATTATTCAAGAAGGAGTTAGATATATTTCTTAAGGCTAAAGGGATCAAGGGATATGGGGAGAAGGCAGGGACAGGGTACTGAATTTGGATGATCAGCCATGATCTCATTAAATGGCGGAGCAGGCTCGAGGGGCCGAATGGCCTACTCCTACTCCTATCTTCTATGCTTCTATGCCTCTAAGGCTTCTTTGCTTTTCATCAGCGATTGCGTGTTGGTTTTTTTTTGTTTTGCGGTAGTCTCTATCTAGCATATATATTTAGGGTGTCTGGGTAAAAGGAAAAAATGTATCTCTGAAAGCGAGAGAGCGAGAGATAGGTTACAGAAGTCATATTGTATGGCTATACTAGCCAGTTACAGACAGACATTAGCGTGACATTTAGAAAAAAGACAAAAGAAAGACTTGCATTTATGTAGTGCCTTTCACGACCACCGGATTTCCCAAAGCATTTTACAGCCAATGATGTATTTTTTTTGATGTGTAGTCACTGTTGTAATGTAGGAAACGCGGCAGCCAATTTGCGCACAGCAAACTCCCACTAACAGTAATGTAATAATGACCAGATAATCTGTTTTAGTGATGTTGATTGACGGATAAATATTGGCCAGGACACCAGTGATAACTCGCCTGGTCTTCTTTGAAATAGTGCCGTGGGATCTTTTACATCCACCTGAGAGAGCAGACGGGGCCTCAGTTTAATATTTAATCCAAAACACGGCACCTCCGACAGTGCAGCACTGGAGTGTCAGCCTAGATTTTTGTGCTCCAGTCTCTGGAGTGGGACTATGAACTCAGAACCTTCTGACTCAGAGGCGAGAGTGCTACCGACAGAGCCACACCTGAACCAGTTTCCCTGAGGGCAAGGCAGGTAAGATTTAAGACAATTAGTCTGGATACAGTTACCAGTGCATAGGTTGGATTTGCCTTCTGTTGCCTAGGCCCTAAGCTTTGGAATTCCTAAACCTCTCCGCCTCTCTACCTCTCTTTCCTCCTTTAAGATGCTCTTCAAAACCTATCTCTTTGACCAAGCTTTTGGTCATCTGCCCTAATTTCTCCTTATGTGACTCAGTGTCAAATTTTTTGTCTTGTAATACCCCTGTGAAGCGCCTTGGGACGTTTTACTATGTTAAAGGCGCTATATAAATACAAGCTGTTGTTGTTATCCAGGTGCAGAGGACGCAAGAGGAGCAGGTAACACCTCTGTAGAAGAAGATTCCTCACCCCTCCATACCAGAAGCCAACACCATCATCCCAGAGGAAAACAAGACAAAATGCTCAAGCATGCAGCTCACGAGGATGAGGTTGTATTCGTTCTGGACGCATTGCTAACCACCAGCTCAAAAATGTCCTCAAAATGGAGTCAGTAGTTAGACTGAATGCTGGGAAATCAAAGGGCTCATTGAAACCACGAAGGTTTACATAAACAAAACAATGCGTCCTATTTGGGGATTGAGAAGGTAAACGCTAACATAATCCGAACTGATTGATACAAGGCAGTTCAGTGAGCTGAATCTTGGCATTATTCACGCCTAGGCGTAGATTGGGAGTGAAAACCCAGATGATTCTTTGACAAGGAGGGAGATGGTTTTGTTTTTGGGCCTTGATGAATATTTGGTGGGGTATCAAATATTTGGTCCCGGTGCTCTCACAGCCTCCTGTTCATTCACAGTTGGACATTGTTGAATCATAGAATCATACAGCACAGAAGGAGGTCATTCAGCCCATCGTGCCGGCTATCTGAAAGAGCTATCCAATTAGTCCCACACCCCCCCTGATCTTTCCCTGTAGCCCTGCAATTTTTCCTTTTGAAGTATTTATCCAATTCGCTTTTGAAAGTTACTATTGAATCTGCTTCCACCGCCCTTTCAGGCAGTGCATTCCAGATCACAACTCACTGAGTAAAAAATAATAACTGCAATATGTCAATGCAATCATTGTCTGGTTCCTAGAAGAAGCCTATAACACGAGCATTCATAGCTACAGCTACCTTCCCGGCTACAAGTAATGCAGCTGCTACAAGTGAGAGTGATTACAGCTCAACATTTAAGATGCGAGAAATATCAGTAAGAAACTCTACTGTTCAGTTGGAACTCATTTAGACGCTGCCGCTCTGATAGCTCTGAGCCTGTAAATCCTTCAGGAAGGATAAACTCGGCTCCGTATTCTCCTTCTTCCTCTGTTCAGCATCAGTGACCAAAGCTCACAGGAGGCGCCTGCTGTGTTCGCAGATGTGGCGTCGGTTGTGATGTGCAAGTATTTAAACCTCGACTCCAGCTTGTGTTGCAGGTGGAGTATCAGGGTTTTTAACAATGTGGAACGGGGGGGGGTGGGGGGTAGTGTTCGGACATCGGTGGGGAGCCTCACTGTCCAGAGCACATATCGGAAAATCAGTCAGACGTCAAATCGAGGCCCCGTCTGCTCTCAGAGGTGGACGTAAAAGATCCCATGGCACTGTATGTCAGAAGGTTGTGGGTTCAAGTCCCACTCCAGAGACTTGAGCGCAAAAATCCAGGCTGACACTCCAGTGCAGTACTGAGGGAGTGCTGCACTGTCGGAGGAGCTGTCTTTCAGATGAGACATTAAATCGAGGCCCCGCCTGCCCTCTCAGGTGGACGTAAAAGATCCCATGACACAATTTCGAAGAAGAGCAGGGGAGTTATACCCAGTGTCCTGGCCAATATTTATCCCTCAATCAACACCACTAAAACATATTATCTGGCCATTATCACATTGCTGTTTGTGGGAGCTTGCTGTGCACAAATTGGCTGCCGTGTTTCCTACATTACAACAGTGACTACACTTCAAAAGTACTTCATTGGCTGTAAAGCACGTTGGACGTCCTGAGGTCACGTAAGGCGCTATATAAATGCAAGCCTTTCTTTTTCTTTCTTTTCATGCGCTACCCACAATTTTCCAACCGTGATGTTAGATGGTCAAAAGAATGATAGCCAGTGAGCACCAGGAGGCTCCCCCTGCATGGAGCACAAAGTCAGGAGTGGAAAATGTTAACCTCACCCGTCTGGTGGGAAACTGGGAGAATCAGATCCGCTGCCCATTTTACATCCCGCCTAGTTTTACTTGTCATTGACTTCGATGAAAAGCAGGTTGAAATGACCCCCTCTAGAAAGTTAACCCTTCAGGAACAAGAAAAGATTTTCTTCACGCCAGTGTGGTCTTGGACTTGACACGAAGGATAAATCTGACCAACCCATCGCTGTGCCAGCATTTGTGGTCCCAGCTCAGCGGGATAAGTGTCCTGGTGGATTGGAGATCTTGTCCTTTTTGGTGAGGTTATGATGATCCCTGATGCTCGCAAGCGCAGACTTGATTTGAAACCATTATACTTACAGAGCTGCAGGTGAAAAGTACCAGTAAGGATGGGCAGAGAGGCAACCATGCCCAATACCAGCACTGGCTCATTGAGGTCGCAGATCAGAAAAGCAGTCAAAATATCATGGACCATAAGACATAGCGTGAAATTTGTGGCTCCTTTTAAATAAAGACTGTACGTCACTTTTTATCTTCCCCCAATGGGGCACTTAGCCATTCAGTAATATATTAATAATCTTACATCGCCACTCACTTTTGTCAACATTTCTCCATTGGAAATTCCAGTGTCTATATCTAAAATATTTTAATTTCTACTCCATGGCTCTAAAATTACATCTGTGCACCTGGTCCAGTTATTCCTTGGCCTCTAAATCCCATTTCACCTGGGCTATATGTGATCTTGACTAACTGTGTGCAATACCGCAGGAGATCGACCTTTTTATTTTCTGGATGGGTGGGCTAACATTTGCCTAATGACTTTCTTCTTCCATATTTATCTAACCATCTTGGAATGACTTTCCTCATCCGTATCTATCTTATGATCTATTATCTTGGTGTCAGATGTGGCTCAGTGGGTAGCACTCTCTCCAACCTTCGCTTCTAGGGCAGAAAGGTTGTGGGTTCAAGTTCAACTCCAGTAAGTTGAGCACGTAACCTAGGCTGATACTCCTAGTGCAGTATTGAGGAAGTGCCTTTCATGACCTCAGGACATCCCAATTCACTTTACAGCTCTTTGGAATGTGTTGCCTGATAGGGTGGTGGATACAGATTCAATAGTCGCCTTCAAAAGAGAATTGGATAAATACTTGAAGGAGAACATTTTTTCAGGGATATGAGGAAAGAGCGGGGGAGTTGGACTAACTGGATTGCTCTTCCAAAGAGCCGGCGCAGAATGGATGGGCCAACTGATCTCCTTCTGTGCTGTACTATTCTATGATTCTATGATCTTGTAATGGCTTTCCTCTTCCACATCTATCTTACAATCTTGTAATGACCTTCCTGTTCCATATCTATCTTACGATCGTGTAATGGCAGTGTCAGCTGTGGCTCAGTTGGTAGCACTCTCGCCTCCGAGTCCGAAGGTGGTGGGTTTTGTTCCCACTCCAGGGGCTTGTAGCATAAAAATCGAAGCTGACACTCCAGGTGGAGCCCCGCACTGTCGGAGATGCCGTCTTTTGGATGAGACGTTAAACCGAGGCCCCATCTGCTCTCTCAGGTGGATGTAAAAGATCCCATTCCACTATTTCGAAGAAGAGCAGGGGAGTTATCCCTGGTGTTTTGGCCAATATTTATCCCTCAACCAACATAACAAAAAACAGGTTATCTGGTCATTATCACATTGCTGTTTGTGGGAGCTTGCTGTGCACAAATTGGCTGCTGCGTTTCCTACATTACAACAATGATTACACTTCAAAAGTACTTCATTGGCTGTAAACCGCTATGAGACTTCCGGTGGTCATGAAAGGCGCTACAGAAATGCAAGTCTTTCATTTTTTCTTTTCGCTTTCCTCTTCCATATCTATCTTACGATCTTGCAATGGCCTTCCTCATGAGTATCTATCTTATGATCATGTAAAAACAAACAATGCAGACATTTTTAACCCTCAATCATTTAAACATTATATCTGGATCGTGCATTCTGTGGAATAGAAGGAATGTAATTTAGTAGAGTTTAATTTCATGCTTGAATCCAATATTCATTTAGCTGGAGTGAAATGGAAAAACTGATTACTGAAGCCTTGTTAACATTAATAAGTTAGTTATTTATGCAGCAATGTGTGGCTCAGAACCTTTTGTGATTTGCATGTACCACACAACCATAATAAGGTAACAACCAGTTCAGAATATATCTTTGCTATAAAAAACATAATTGCACAACGCTAACTGGTAGCTTCCAAAATGTCGCATCCTGTTCGGAACAATGCAATGCCAGGGTTGGATGGAGTCGAAAGGAAGGTTAATCAAATTCACCAAATCTTCAAAATATTGTATGAGGAATCTTAATGGCGAGAGACTAGGAGCTGTGAAGGAGCAACGAGAATTGGATGTACTGTCCTGGAAAACAAATCACTAAAAGCTAGTGCACAGTTACAGAAAGTACAAAAAGTAATCAAAAAGGCTAATGGAAGGTTGGCCTTTATCTCAAGAGGGCTGGAAGAGTAAAGTGAGGAAGTGATGCTTCAGTTGTACAGAGCCTGTACAGAGAGTTCTGTGTGTTGAATGCATGTAAAGGTGTGAGTGAGGAAAGACGTGCATGTATAGCACACCGTGCTACCTCAGGCACTGATGGTAGGCTTTTCAAGCACCTTAAAGAGTGTGAGAAGAGGCCAGTGTAATGGCAGAGTTACTTAGTACAGTGCATTGTTAGAAGAAATGGCTGACTCCTTTTACCTTGCCTGACCTGGTAAGGTCATTGAACTTCTGCCTGCACTGACAGTGCGTGGGGTAATGAAATTAGCACTTACAGCCCTAGTGATCTGCCTCCACTGGCCCTAGCACTGCATTCATCTCTCCATTCCAAAGAGGGCCTCCTTCCTGTCCTTCCATTGTCAGCTGTGGCTCAGAGGGTAGCATGAATTGCAACAGTTATACATTCCTTTCTGGCGCAAAAACACAAAAGGAAAAGCGGCCCAACCATGGCTAACAAAAGAAATTAAGGATAGTATTAGATTCAAAGAGGAGTCATATAAAGTTGCCAAAAAAAGTAGCAAGCCTGAGGATTGGGAGCAGTTTAGAGTTCAGCAAAAAAGGATCAAGAGATTTATTAAGAGGGTAAAATAGATTATGAGAGTAAACTTGCAAGGAACATAAAAGTGGACTGTAAAAGCTTCCACAAGTATGTAAAAAGAAAAAGATTAGTGAAGACAAATGTAGGTCCCTTACAGTCAGAAATGGGAGAATTTATAATGGGGAACAAGGAAATGGCAGGGCAATTAAACAAATACTTTGGTTCTGTCTTCATGGAAGAGGACACAAATAACTTCCCAGAAATGCGAGCGAACCAAGGGTCTAGTGAGAAGGAGGAATTAAAGGAAATTAGTATTTGTAAAAAAATAGTGCTGCAGAAATTAATGGGACTGAAAGGTGATAAATCCCCAGTGCCTGATAATCTGCATCCCAGAGTACTAAAAGAGGAAGCCATGGAAATAGTGGATGCATTGGTTGTCATCTTCCAAAATTCTATAGATTATGGAACAGTTCCTGCAGATTGGCAAATGTAAGCACACTATTTAAAAAAGGAGGGAGAGAGAAAACAGGGAACTACAGACCGGTTAGCCTAACATCATTAGTAGGGAAAATGCGAGAGTCTATTATAAAGGATGTGATAACAGGACACTTAGAAAATATCAACGGGATTAGACAAAGTCAACGTGGATTTATGAAAGGGAAATCGTGTTTGACAAACCTACTGGAGTTTTTTGAGTTTGTAACTGGTAGAATAGATAAGAGAGAAGCAGTCGATATAGTGTATTTGGATTTTCAGAAGGCCTTCGATAAAGTCCCACATAAGAGGTTAGTGTGAAAAATTAAAGCACATGGGATTGGAGGTAACATACTGACATGGATAGAAAATTGGTTAACAGTCAGGAAACAGAGAGTAGGAATAAATGGATCTTTTTCGAGGTGGCAGGCGGTGACTAGTGGGGTACCGCAGGGATCAGTGCTTGGGCCCCAGCTATTCACAATGGCCCAAAAATTAGTCCCGCTACGCGAGAGTACGCACTGCGTACTCTCGCGTATTCTGTCTCCAATTGCCGGTTTACTGCATGCACTGCGCATGCGCTGAAAACCGGCACTTGGTGAATGGAAAAGGGGCGGGTCCTAGGTGAACTGCGTGCGCGCTACAGGCTGCGCGCACACTGTGCACTTAGTGGTTTCAACGCGCAGGTAAGTACGGAAGATTCTACACATAAAAAAAGGAGGAGTAAGACCCACTTTTAACAAGGTAAGTAGTGAATTAAGTATTATTTTGAATTTTTTTTAACAGGTATATCTTTTTTAGAGACTTTAAAGACAGGTAAGTTTATTTTTATAACTTTTTAAAAGATTTTAAATTTTTTCAAAAATTTAATTTTTTATTTAAAATGATTAATTTATTTAACTATACTTATTTTATTAATGTGATGGTTTTTTTAAAATTTAATTGAGGTTTAGCGGTTCTTTTGGGGGGCTATAGTATTCATAACTTTCACAGCACTTATGTGAAAGTTATGAATGGAAGATGGTGTGCTGCCATTGGCTCTAACTGAGTCACGTGATCCCACAGCTCGCACGAATTAACTACGCTGGTGGGATACGCAAGCCCAGCACAGCCGCTGTCCAGAACATCAAGTTCGTGCGAGCTGGAACTGAAAAAGCCAACGCGGAGTGAGAGATCGCGGGGAGGCCTTACCCTCGCACGAAGGCTTCCTCACGAATTTTTGGGCCAATATTTATCAATGATTTGGATGAGGGAGCCAAATGTAATATTTCCAAGTTTGCTGACGACACAAAACTAGGTGGGATTGTGAGTTGTGAGGAGGATGCAAAGAGGCTTCAAGACAATTTAGACAAGTTGAGTGAGTTGGAAATACATGGCAGATGCAGTATAATGTGGATAAATGTGAAGTTATCCACTTCGGTAGGAAAAAACAAAAGGTAGAGTATTATTTAAATGGTGATAGATTGGGAAATGCTGATGTACAAAGGGACCTGGGTGTCCTTGTACACCAGTCACTGAAAGCAAACATGCAGGTGCAGCAAGCAGTTAGGAAGGCAAATGGTATGCTGGCCTCCATTGAAAGAGGATTTGAGTACAGGAGCAAGGATGTCTTACTACAGTTATACAGGGCCTTGGTGAGACCACACCTGGAGTACTGTGTGCAGTTTTGGTCTCCTTACCTAGGAAAGGATATACGTGCCATAGAGGGCGTGCAGCGAAGGTTCACCAGACTGATTCCTGGGATGGCAGGACTGTTGTATGAGGAGAGATTGGGTTGACTAGGCCTGTATTCACTAGAGTTTAGAAGAATGAGAGGGGATCTCATTGAAAAATATAAAATTCTGACAGGGCTAGACAGACTGGATGCAGGGAGGATGTTTCCCTGGCTGGGGGGTCTAGAACGAGGGGTCACAGACTGAGGATACGGGGTAGGACATTTAGGACTGAGATGAGGAGAAATTTCTTCACTCAGAGGGAGGTGAACCTGTGGAATTCTCTACCACAGAAGGCTGTGGAGGCCAAGTCACTGAATATATTTAAGAAGGAGATAGATAGATTTCTAGACACAAAAGTTATCAAGGGGTATGGGGAGAGAGCGGGAATATGGTATTGAGATAGAGGATCAGCCATGATCATATTGAATGGCGGAGCAGGCTCGAAGGGCCGAATGGCCTACTCCTGCTCCTATTTTTCTATGTTTCTATGTTTCTCACCTCTGAGTCAGAAGGTTGTGGGTTCAAGTCTCACTCCAGAAAATTGAGCATAAAAATCTAGGCTGACACTCCAGTGCAGTGCTGAAGGAGCGTTGCACTGTTAGAGGTGCCGTCTTTTGGATGAGACATTAAACCGAGGCCCCATCTGCTCTCTCAGGTGGCTGTAAAAGATCCCATTCCATTATTTCGAAGAAGAGCAGGGGAGTTCTCCCCGGTGTTTTGGCCAATATTTATCCCTCAATCAATAACACTGAAACAGATTATCTGGTCATTATCACATTGCTCTTTGTGGGAGCTTGCTGTGTGCAAATTGGTTGCCGCATTTCCTACTTTACAACAGTGACTACACTTCAAAAGTACTTCATTGGTTGTAAAGCGCTTTGGGACGTCCCATGGTCGTGAAAGGCGCTATAGAAATACAATACTTTCTTTTTTTCTTTTGACCTTCCTCTTCCATGTATAACTGACCATCTTGTAATGGTCCTCCATATCTATCATATGATCTTGTAATGGCCTTCCTCATGAGTATCTATCTTATGATCATGTGGAAACAAATAATGCAGACATTTTTAACCCTCAATCATTTAAACATTATATCTGGATCATGCATTCTGTGAAGTAGAAGGAATGTAATTTAGTAGAGTTTAATTTCATGCTTGAATCCAATATTAATTTATCTGGACTGAAATGCAATAACTGATTACTGAAGCCTTGTTAACATTAATAAGTTAGTTACTTATGCGGCAATTTGTGGCTCAGAACCTTTTGTGATTTGCATGTACCACACAGTTCAGAATATATCTTTGCTATAAGAAACATAATTGCACAACGCTAACTGGTAGCTTCCAAAATGTCTCATCCTGTTCAGAACAATGCAATGCCAGGGTTGGATGGAGTCGAAAGGAAGGTTAATCAAATTAACCAAATCTTCAAAATATTGTATGAGGAATCTTAATGGCGAGAGATTAGGAGCTGTGAAGGAGCAATGAGAATTGGGTGTACTGTCCTGGTAAACAAATCACTAAAAGCTAGTGCACAGTTCCAGAAAGTACAAAAAGTAATCAAAAAGGCTAATGAATGTTGGCCTTTATCTCAAGAGGGCTGGAATAGTAAAGTGAGGAAGTGATGCTTCAGTTGTACAGAGCCTGTACAGAGAGTTCTGTGTGTTGAATGCATGTAAAGGTGTGAGTGAGGAAAGACATGCATGTATAGCACACCGTGCTACCTCAGGCACTGATGGTAGGCTTTTCAAGCACCTTAAAGAGTGTGAGAAGAGGCCAGTGTAAGTGGCAAAGCTACTTAGTACAGTGCATTGTTAGAAGAAATGACTGACTCCTTTTACCTTGCCTGACCTGGTAAGGTCATTGAACTTCTGCCTGCACTGACAGTGCGTGGGGTAATGAAATTAGCACCTGCAGCCCTGGTGATCTCCCTCCACTGGTCCTAGCACTGCATTCATCTCTCCATTCCAAAGGGCGCCTCCTTCCTGTCCTTCCATTGTCAGCTGCGGCTCAGTGGGTAGAACTCTCACCTCTGAGTCAGAAGGTCGTGGGTTCAAGTCTCACTCCAGAGAATTGAGCACAAAAATCTAGGCTGACACTCCAGTGCAGTGCTGAAGGAGCGCTGTCAGAGGCGCTGTCTTTTGGATGAGATGTTAAACCGAGGCCCCATCTGCTCTCTCAGGTGGATGTAAAAGATCCCATTCCACTATTTTGAAGAAGAGTAGGGGAGTTCTCCCTGGTGTTTTGGCCAATATTTAACCCTCAATCAACATCACTAAAACAGATTATCTGGTCATTATCATATTGCTATTTGTGGGAGCTTGCTGTGCACAAATTGGCTGCCGCATTTCCTACATTACAACAGTGACTACACTTCAAAAGTACTTAATTGGCTGCAAAGCGCTTTGGGAGGTCCGGTGGTCGTGAAGGCACTATATAATTGCAAGTCTTTCTTTTTTCTTTTGACCTTCCTCTTCCATAAATAACTTACGTTCTTGTAATGGTCTTCCATATTTATCTTACGATCTTGTAATGGCTTTACTCAACATAACAATATAAGAACATAAGATGCAGGAGCAGGAGTAGGTTATTTGGCCTCTCGAGCCTGCTCCGCCATTCAACAAGATCATGGCTGATCTGATCTTGGCCTCAACTCCACTTCCCTACCCGTTCCCCATAACCCTTGACTCCCTTATCGTTCAAAAATCTGTCTATCTCCCCCTTAAATTTCAAATAAAACTGTTGGACTATAACCTGGTGTTGTGCGACTTCTCACTTTTGTCCACCCCAGTCCAACACCGCCATCTCCGCATCATGGCCACTATCGACACCACAAACTGCCGGCTCAAAGTGGAGAGAATCGCAAAGAAGATCGCGCATATCGACACAGACATCAAGTATCTACAGAGATGCAAGAAAGCAGACAAGTTCCCGAAAGGACTACAGATCACAAACCCACTCAAGTCGACATACAACACAGACTACGCTGAGAGACTCTGCCGTCGTACCTCTCGCACACTCCTCAACCATCTCGTACACCAGCTCTACAGCAGACGCCGCAACCTCGAAACCAAGATAAAGTCCATGCTCTCAGCCTGTGCTCAGGACACAGCAGACCAGCTACGAGACACCGCCAAACAGACGAGGCAACGGAACTACGCTGCCTACATGCGCATCAAGAACAGGAAGCTTGAGAAACTCGGCATCACCACCAGCAGCAACCAAGCCTCCCCCGGTACCACGGTTGCAACCACAGGGAAGTCCATCGTCAACTTGTCCGACCACACCCTTCAACCAGACAAAATCGAAGTTCTCGCCCTAGGGCTCCAAGTTCTGCCCCACCACCAAAATGGACCCCATCGGTCTCGCGGCAGACACAGAGGAATTCATCAGGAGAATGAGGATCCGGGAATTCTTCCACGAATCCCAAGATGTCAGCAATGAACCCAATGAGACAATCAATGATCCGGAACAGCAGACAGAGGGACTCGCAGTGCAGCAACTGAAGAAGAAAGAGTCAAATTGGACCCCACCGGAGGGTCACTGCCCTAAGCTTGACATGTATGCTCAAGCTGTCAGGAGATGCATCAACGCCAGATTCATCAGCCGCACTCACAAGACAGTCCAGAATGTCACCCGAGCACAACGCAACACCATTCACGCTCTCAAGACCAACCGCAACATCGTCATCAAACCAGCGGACAAAGGAGGAGCCATCGTCATACAGAACAGAATGGACTATTGCAAAGAAGCATACCGACAACTGGACAACCTGGAACACTACAGACAGTTACCCGCAGATCCGACCAAAGAACACACCTGCCAACTCAATAGACTGATCAAGACCTTCGATCCAGACCTTCAAAGCATCCTACGCGCTCTCATCCCACGTACTCCCCGCGTGGGAGACTTCTACTGCCTCCCAAAGATACACAAAGCCAACACAGCCGGACGTCCTATCGTATCAGGCAACGGAACCCTGTGTGAGAACCTTTCTGGATACGTCGAGGGCATCCTGAAACCCATCGTACAGGGAACCCCCAGCTTCTGCTGCGACACCACAGACTTCTTACAGAAACTCAGCACCCACGGACCAGTTGAACCAGGAACACTCCTCGCCACGATGGACGTATCAGCACTCTACACCAGTATCCCCCACGATGACGGCATCGCTGCGACAGCCTCAGTACTCAACACCAACAACAGCCAATCTCCAGATGCCATCCTACAACTCATCCGCTTCATCCTTGACCACAATGTCTTCACCTTCGACAACCATTTTTTTACCCAAACACACGGAACAGCCATGGGGACCAAATTCGCACCCCAATACGCCAACATCTTCATGCACAAGTTCGAGCAAGACTTCTTCGCTGCACAGGACCTCCAGCCAACGCTGTACACCAGATACATCGACGACATTTTATTCCTTTGGACCCACGGCGAAGGATCACTGTAAAGACTACACGATAACATCAACAAGTTCCATCCCACCATCAAACTCACCATGGACTACTCCTCAGAATCGGTTTCATTCCTGAACACACGAATCTCCATCAAAGACGGACACCTCAGCACTTCACTCTACCGCAAGCCCACGGACAACCTCACGATGCTCCACTTCTCCAGCTTCCACCCTAACCATGTTAAAGAAGCCATCCCCTATGGACAAGCCCTGCGAATACACAGGATCTGCTCAGACGAGGAGGAACGCGATAGACACCTACGGACGCTGAAAGACGCCCTCGTAAGAACGGGATATGACGCTCGACTCATCGATCGACAGTTCCGACGGGCCACAGCGAAAAATCGCATAGACCTCCTCAGAAGGCGAACACGGGACACAATCAACAGGGTATCCTACGTCGTCCAGTACTTCCCCGGAGCAGAGAAACTATGCCATGTACTTTGCAGCCTTCAACATGTCATCGATGACGACGAACACCTCGCTAAGGCCATCCCCATGCCTCCACTACTCGCCTTCAAACAGCCGCCTAACCTCAGATGTACCATCGTTCGCAGCAAATTACCCATCTTTCAGGATAACAGCGACCACGACACCACACAACCCTGCCACGGCAACCTCTGCAAGACATGCCAGATCATCAACACAGGTACCATCATCACACGTGAGGACACTACCCACCAGGTACATGGTACATACTCATGTGACTCGGCCAACGTTGTCTACCTCATACGTTGCAGGAAAGGATGCACCAGAGCATGGTACATCGGCGAGACCATGCAGACACTGAGACAACGTATGAACAGACACCGTGCAACAATCGCCAGGCAGGATTGTTACCTCCTAGTCGGGGAACACTTCAGCAGTCAAGGACATTCAGCCTCGGATCTGCGGGTAAGCGTTCTCCAAGGCAGCCTTCGAGACACACGACAACGCAAAATCATCGAGCAGAAACTGATAGCCAAGTTCCGCACTCATGAGGACGGCCTCAACCGGGATCTTGGGTTCATGTCACACTACATGACGTAGAGTCATCCAGACTCGAGTCGTCGTTGGCTTGTTCACAGATGTGATTTCCAGTAAAAAAAAAGTAAAAATTTTAAAGTTTATGGTTTTCCATACAGACTGCAGCTTTTGACACATTAGACCCCCTGTGACCCCACCTCATTGTCACAGTTGTATCCTGCTATGTCTTTGATGTGGTGCCTTCCTGGCTGACCTGATTGTTTCTCTGCCGAGGTGTGACGAAAGGCAGTCAGAAGGATTAAATGTAGTCGTCTGACATTGTACGCTACACAGGCATTGTTCTCTGTCTATATATGCTTTGCCGATTTGTATTCCTTCACTTCACCTGACGAAGGGGCAGCAGCTCCGAAAGCTTGTGATTTCAAATAAAACTGTTGGACTATAACCTGGTGTTGTGCGACTTCTCACTTTTGTCCACCCCAGTCCAACACCGGCATCTCCGCATCATTAAATATATTCAATGACCCAGCCTCCACAGCTCTCTGGGGAAGAGAATTCCGAAGATTCACGACCCTCTGATAGAAGAAATTCCTCCTCATTTCCGATTTAAAAGGGTGCCCCCTTTTTCTGAAACTGTGCCCCCACGTTCTAGATTCCCCCACGAGGGGAAACATCCTCTCTGCATCTACCCTGTCAAGCCCCTTCAGAATCTTATATGTTTCAATAAGATCACCTCTCATTCTTCTAAACTCCAATGAGTATAGGCCCAACCTGCTCAACCTTTCTTCATAAGACAACCCCTTCATCTCCGGAATCAATCTCGTGAACCTTCTCTGAACTGGCTCCAATGCAATTATATCCTTCCTTAAATAAGGAGACCAAAACTATACGCAGTATTCCAGTCTCACCAGCGCCCTGTACAGTTGTAACAGGACTTCCTTACTTTTATATTCCATTCCCTTTGCAATAAAGGCCAACACTCCATTTGCCTTCCTAATTACTTGCTGTACCTGCATGCTAACTCTTTGTGATTCATATACAAGGACCCCCAGATCCCTCTGTACCTCAGCATTTTGTAATCTCTCCCCATTTAAATAATAATTTGCTTTTTTATTTTTCCTACCAAAGTGGATAACCTCGCATTTTCCGACATTAAACTCCATCTGCCAGATTTTTGCCCACTCACTTAGCCTATCTATATCCCTTTGGAGATTCTTTGCATCCTCCACACAATTTGCTTTCCCACCTATCTTTCTATCATCAGCAAATTTGGCTACATTACACTCAATCCCTTCATCCAAGTCATTAATATAGATTGTAAATAGTTGAGGCCCCAGCACTGATCCCTGCGGCACCCCACTCGTTACAGTTTGCCAACCGGAAAATGACCCATTTATCCCGACTCTTTGTTTTCTGTTAGTTAGCCAATCCTCTAGCCATGCTAATATATTACCCCCAACCCTGTGAGCTCTTATCTTCTGTAGTAACCTTTCATGTGGCACCTTATTGAATGCCTTCTGGAAATCCAAATACAAGACATCTACTGGTTCCCCTTTATCCACCCTGCTCGTTACATCCTCAAAGAACTCCAGCAAATTTGTCAAACATGATTTCCCTTTCATAAAACCATGCTGACTCTGCTTGATGATATTATGATTTTTTAAACGTCCTGCTACCACTTCCTTAATGATGGACTCCAGCATTTCCCCAATGACAGATGTTAGGCTAACTGGCCTATAGTTGCCTGTTTTCTGTCTCCCTCCTTTCTTAAATAGGGGCATTACATTTGCAGTTTTCCAGTCTGCTCTCCAGAATCCAGGGAATTTTGGTAGATTACAACCAATGCATCCACTATCACTGCAGCCACCTCTTTTAAGACTCTAGGATACAGGCCATCGGGTCCAGGGGACTTGTCCACCTTTAGTCCCATCAATTTGCCTAGTACCTTCTCTCTAGTGATAGTTATTGTTTTAAGTTCCCCCCCCCACCCCAATAGCCCCTTGATTATCCATTATTGGGATGCTTTTAGTGTCTTCTACCGTGAAGACCGATACAAAATATTTGTTCAAAGTCTCCGCCATTTCCATTTCCCATTATTAATTCCCCAGACTCATCCTCTAGGGGACCAACTGTAAGGGTTTCTGACCCGTGTGGCTCTGTGCTCAGCCTGGGTGCTAGTGCGAGGTTAGGCCTTGTTGCCTGTTCTGGTCTCCAGCCAGTCTGGGAGCACTAGACACCTGTGAGTGGTTCGACCCACTCACCCTTACGGTTCTGACACTGGACTTAGATGCGAGAGCAATAATGGAGAGAAAACTCAGGTAGACCCGGTTGAATGGTACGAAATGGAAAATCTTTATTGCATATTATTCAAGATTACGAAATACATGTCATAAGCACAGATTAATGACAGTACAATCTTACACGCAGTTATGTAACTAATTTCAGGGAAACGAGGAACGAACGACACATCGTAAATGGGGGCACACATTACAGTTATCCTTAAAACTTAAACCCTCCCCTATCAATACCTGCTCTAAACTAGATTTGTAGGATCGAGACTCATGCTCACCACTCGTGATAACTCGGAGAATTCCGAAAACTCTGATCGGATGTTTTTCACCGCAGCACCTGATCACCCACGTGTTGATCAGGGGTCTCTGTACCCCACTTGTTTACTCGTTTCTGCTCCGGCTAGCAGGCTGGACCGTCTGCTGTCATGAAGATCTGTGTTGTCCTCGGAGTTCCGACACGACTCGAAAAATAGTCTTCCTGTGCCCTCGCACTGATTCGATAAAACTCAAAGAATAGTCTTCCGATGCCAGTTCTGTAGAACTCAAAGATGGTCTTCCTGGGCAAGGAAAGTGTCTATTCGACCTACAGGCACGGTCGGGGCTTACTGACCGTGGCGATACGTATGGTCGTCTTCTTCTCTTCTCATCATCTCATCTCATCTCATCTCATCTCATCTCGGGCCTTTGGTTCCAACACCGTTTACCGACTTCTCGGGATGGTGTGCCCGTTTCAAGGCTTCACAGCCCAGTTCCACACAGATCTTCGCGGCAAGCCACGAGGCTGATCCTGGCGGATCGTAAAGTTCAACAGTCTTTAAAAGCTGCAAGAGGCAGAGACACGAGGCAAGCGGCAAGGAGTCGAAAGGATAAGAGTCAAGAGGCAGGAACAAGACGGCGAGCGAACAAGAGAAAGATGGACGGTTGTAGCTTACAGTTATAGTGCAAAAACTCTTCTTTTCCCGCCCAACCTTAATGTCTTTTCTTTTGTTAGGGTTTTGGCGCTCAAATTTCTTGTATAGGGTGATCTCCGTTCTAATGGGTTTCGGGGATACTCGTAACTGTCTGAGTACCCGTTAATACTTCTCCCATTGTGTAATCGGTCAGTATTCTCCCTGGAGGGGTTTTGGGGCTTCCAAATGTTTTCTGTAACTACCCGCTAACGGCTCTCTCATCGTAGAGTCGTGGGATTTTGCATATTAATGTCTTTGGATGGGTTCTTGATCGCTTGGTACAATAGCCCTTATTCGCACCTGGGAGACCGATTTCAGTATTTATGTGTATACTGCAAACCCATAATGTCTTGTGTATTATCTCAAATGTGCTGAGTCTTGATCGATCTCGCACAAATGTTTATTGGAACGCCATCTTGTCTGCTTATCGAAAAGTCTAGAATGTTCTGCCACGAGGCGTGGCGGCCATTTTACAGGCTGCTTGTGTCCACTTTGAAAACCTGACAGCATTCTGCTGAAATAAAGCTGTTTGAACGAAACTATGTGTTTTCTCCTTATTTATAAAATCGCGATATATTGCGAATTCTACAGTCCCTCCTGTTGATGCGAATAACTCCGCTTATCGTATCAAAAATATTGTGGTGAGCAATATTATCTCGATTTCTCCAGATCCAGAAAAATAATCCCCATAACTTAAACTATCTAGGGTCTTTGCGTCGTCCTTATTTCCCAGGAAAATTACATTCTTATAACACCGCAGGCATTATTTGCCTTTAAACTTACACCACTTGTTTTCCTTCCAGGCGTAACCAGGCCGATGCCTCTCGTATCACCTGTATATTCACATTTTTTATTTAGGGAAAGGAAAAACAAAACAAAACCAAACAATCATATTTAACAACAACACCATCACCAAAAATAATCAAAACCAACTCTTAAACATGTCGAGTTCCAAACGTAATTACAGTTTCTGAAAAATCACGATCGATTACAACACTTCCGAGGCGCACGTGGCAAACGGGAGTGACGCCATTTTCCTGATTACACGGTGCTTTCATCGTGCACGCGCACGTAACGTTCTCGCCACTCTCCCGTGTTTTCGTTCTTGGTGAGGCGTTTGCCTCTCTTACAATGTACGACCAATAAGTATACCACAATAAACACTTGGCATACAACTAAAATGTGGGAGGCTATTCTAATCCAGGAAGGCACTTCAATGTTGGTGAACAGATTCCACCACGGTGGAATTACTATGTCCAGAATGTCTGTCCCTATCTCGACAGTTTTCTGCTCTAGTGTGTAAAAATGTTTTTGTGACACCGCGACGGCTTTTAAAAGCTTGGTGAGGTGTTCAGGGAGAGGGGGAATGAGGTATCCGAAATGCGCGACGAATCGCTGCAGGTCGGTGAAGTTCTCTTTTACGGTGAGATGAACCGTGGATGGTTCAGGGATTGGGACAATTCGCTGTTGTGCTACTTGAACTTCCGCCCTGGGTTTGAAACAGAAACTGCTGTCACTCACCGGACACCGGCTACGGTTTCCATGTTGGTAGTGTTGCGCTGCAGTGGTAACACAATATGTTCCACCCCCGATGTATGCTACCTGCGGAGGCACATGATCTTGTGCCATTGCCTCCATGGTGCAATTCATGGACTTGGCGCCAGCCGTTCTGAACCCGCACTGTGGTGTTAAAAAGGCATTCAAGTGCTGGGGACACAGTATTATGTGTGCTCCCCTGCCACGACAACCAGAGAGATCTGTACCTGTCATCGTTTGCTCCCAGCGGATGACGTAGGGTGGAACCGCTGCATAGCGAATGTGGGCTCCCCCCTGAATGACACCAATGTTCTCTACCCGATACACCGGGGCGGGCTTTGCTGTGTCGCCCAAAACCGGCATACGTAATACTATACCCATGATAGTATGGTTTGATCGTCCACAGTCCACGGGGACTGGGTATGCTTCTGAAGCTAGCCTGAGCTGGCACGGGCTTAATGCGTTCTGAAAAGGGTGGAGCGCCCGCAGGTGTTTGTTACTTATCCAGGACGGGACCAAACCTTGTTTTAAATCCTCCAAATTACTGCGGCCCTCGCCCAGTAACCACGCCCCGTAAAGCACGCACACCTCGTTCTGCGCAGCTTGATCGGATGCATTCCGATCTTCCCTAATCAGGGCATTTACCGTTCTCGCGTGTTTCTCTAGTTCAGCTATTATTTCTTTTAAATGGAGAGTCATGGCTTGGTCCTCGTGTAACCCAGACCCAACCACCTTATTTTCATCTGTGAGAATGTCTTTTAATTGCGTTTTTAAGCCATTAATCTGGGTCTGCAGCTCCACGCTGTCTAGAGCGTTGACCACAGATGTACCTGTGTTGAAAGCAGTGAACGCGTCGTTCACAACACCCCTTCTTTGCCTCCCCACCTGATCAAAGACTTCATGTGGTGCGGTGTACAAACTTGTTTTATCAATTTCCGCGAAATCGAATTCGTAAAATTGTCTGAACATCTTGGTCAACAGGACCTGATATAACTGTTCCGTCTTTTTGGGGCACCACTCTGGTAACCGCACCTCGGTGAGATTTAAAATCACCGAGGCCACCGCGTAATGTACCCCCTGAAAGAGTATCTGGTCTGTGGGGACCAGTACCAAACCATTCCCGGGTCCCTTACTAGTTTTAGGGCACCCTTCTTCCTTAGCTAGAACCACCGGAATCGTGGGCGGGGCTTTGCGTGGGCGCGTAATGAGTTCAGTGGCATTTACTGGGATCGGGGAGAACGGGGCTCCGCACCCCCTGGTGCTCGCATCCCACCTCATCCCCTGTCCGTTATCCTGCCATTGATTAATGAAAAATATGGAGATGCCTTTGGGGCAAACGTACTTTGACCCCCACATACATACATAAATTCCCTCATCCGGTTCCCACCATTTGTCCCAACAGACTCTCACTTGTCCGTTTGTCCCCGTAATTGTCCGATGGGTATTATTACCCAGTCGTTCCCACTCGACCGAAGAGTTCCTCATGTTTTTGCTCAGCTTTCGCAGCCACCACCATCGGCTCAATGGGACATTCCCACTGCAAGTCAAACAAATCCGCTTGCCGACGGTGACGCTGATCCTGGGTGCGATGATCCTTACTTTGGGGCACAGTAAAGAAGTCTCTTGGTAGGCAAAACCTGATGTGCTGGAATACTCCGTTGAGTTCGTTCCCAGCCATCCTGGCCACCTTCCCTTGTGGAAATAGGTGGTGGTCTCCTCAGCCTCCCGTCTTCCGGTCCCATCCACCGCGATGGGGGCCGTGTCCCCGGAGCATCCAAACACCACGACATCCTTGGTGCGGCCTCGATAGGCCAATCCACATCCGATTGCCGCGAGCAATACTAGAATTCGTTCCATCCTTCCTTGGTTCCTGTGATCAGATAGAATGAGGTAGCCAGCCTCGCAAGAGTCTCTGGCTTTTGTGAAGGGTGAGCGGGTCCCCTGACCTCGCCTCACGTAAGCTTCAATGTTCGCTGGATAAACTTTAACTAAACCTATCTCTAAAACTCCCATCATTTTACTTCCTTAAACAAAATTAAACTACCGACTTAAACCGATTTTAAAACTATAACCTCATAACCTTATCTAAAACTATAAACTTATTCTTAACCTTGAACTATAAACTTATTAACTTATCCTAAACTTATTACTGTACAGCGCCGCCCGTTCCCAGGGCGGCCCCTTTAAATTCTGAAAAGGCTGCCGCGAGCTCTTCCCGACGGTGGGAGGGCATTGACCCCTCCCTTTGATCTGCCGCAGCCTGTTGCTGCTGCGCTGGGACTGGGCTCTTCCTGGGCTGCCTTAACCTTGAGTCTACGCCTTGGGACAGTCTGGGGACTTGACCACATCTTCCTGGGCTGGGGTATCCGACCTGACCTACGGAGAGTTACCGGGGGCAGGAATCCCAGGACCGACGGACCGGGTTCCGAGACTTCCACCGTGGCGACCTGTGGTCCCGCCACAGTCGCTGGCTCCGCCTCCCCTGGCTCCGCCTCCCTGAACTCGGGACCTGCAGCTTGTGGCACCGCCCTACTCGGCCCAGCAGGCGGCCCTTCACTCGCAGTCCCTACCTCCCCCGAGGGCAGGACGTTCAAGGCGGGCGGCTCGGGCTCTGAGGCTTCCACCGTCACGCCCTGTGGTCCCACAGCGGCTGGCTCCGCCTCCCCTGGCTCCTCCCCCCTGCGTTCGGGACCTGCAGCTTCGGTTTCCACCCTGTGTGGATCTCTATCTGCAGCCCCTGTCCCCCCTATACCTGAATCGGGGGCGACCCTTTCGTCCTCCGATTCCAGCTCTTCCTCGTCACTACCTTCACTATCCTCATCTTCGTCGAGCTCCTCGAACTCTCCCTCATCTGACTCCCAACCCCACAAAAATGTCTCACAATTTTCCAGGATGTCCCCTTCCCTGATGCAAGCTGCTTTGCCTGCCTGTGTGCCCTGTGGCCCTACCTGGGGCTGCGAGTCCCCACTCGCAGGTTTTGCCCCTGTGGTTGGCCCTTGTGCACCTGGCTTGTACAGTTTGCACTGGTTTACGTGGAACCACTTAGTGCGCTGAGGTACCTTTACTGCGTATACCATGGGACTCGCCTTATCTACAATGTTGTAGGGTCCCATATACAGTGGTTCCAGACTTCCTACTCTGGCATAGTTTCTGACCATGACCTGGTCTCCTACTTCCCACTCCCGCGTTTTGCGGGGTTCCAGCAACAGGCGATTGCCCTGATGCTGCCTTCCCATGTTCCCAGCCGTCTGCTCATAAACCTGCTTCAGGCGCTCCAAGAGGGTCTGGGCGAACTTGTCCCCGTTTATCTCTTGGAGCTGACCCTCAGTGAGCACCGGCGCTAGCACATGGGTGGGGGTTCGCATGATCCTCCCAGTCATCACTCGTGCGGGGAATACCCCGTACTTTTCGACTGACTGGCCCGGACCCCCATGAGGACTAAAGGCAGAACCTCCGCCCATTTTTGGGGCGAGTTCATAGTCTCTTTCCTCAATTTTTCCTTCAGGGTCCGGTTCATGCGTTCAACAATCCCGGATGACTGGGGATTGTGCGCTACGTGCCATTTCCCTTCAATGCCCAAAAGCATGAGGGTGTTCTGCATCACCTGGCCGGTGAAATGACTCCCTTGGTCTGACTCCACAAAACGGGGGAGTCCCCACCGCAAGAACACTTCCCGGACCAAGATTTTTGCAGTACCCAGTGCCGTAGCTGTTCGACAGGGGAAGGCTTCCACCCATTTGGAAAACACATCCACCAAGACGAGGCAGTATTTATAGCCTCCCTGGGTGGTGGGCAGGGGCCCTATATAGTCGATCTGTATCGACTGCCATGGTCCCTCTACCCTTCTTACGTGCCCCATGGGCACTTTCCTTTTCTGGGGGTCTGGGTTGTTTGCAGCGCACACGAGACAGCTTGCACAGAACTCGCGGACCTGTTCCCTGAGCCCCGGCCACCATCCCGCTTGCTCTACCCGTTGCCAGGTAACCTCGGGCCCGGGGTGCCCTGCCCCTGGTCCCTCGTGAGCCAACTGGAGGAATTCCCTCCTGTGCTGCTGCGGCACAACCCACTGCTCTTCGCGGAACAGCATGCCTTCCTAACTGAGAGGGTTGCCGTACTGTACGGACCCTCTACCTGCTTCCCCTCAGCAAGGGTTTTGAGGACTGCTTTTAGGGCGGGATCCTGGTTCTGGACGGTCTTAAGGTCTAGGGGCAATGCTACCCTGGTGTTCCCGGGATTCCCGTCCCTGCCTTGGATCGCTGCCATGGGTCTGGGCCCATAGGGGTCCCAGAAAATGCCGTTGCGGGCACCTTCCCTGGCTAGCGCATCCGCCTGCTGGTTGCCCTCTCCACGGGGCTCTGTGGAGGAGTGAGCCTTCACCTTATGGATGAAAATCTCCCCTTCCTCCCCTACTGCTGCTAGGATCTTTTCCAGCAAGGGCTTCACCGTTAAAGGTCGCCCGTCCGCGGAGGTGTATCCACGGCGGGACCAAATGGCCAGGTATTCCGTACACGAATTGCATGTGAACATACTGTCCGAGCAAATCGTGTATGGGGTTGGGAAAATTTCTGGGTGGGTAACGACGTACACCACTGCAGACAGCTCAGCCTGCTGCGCGCTCATGGTGCTAGGGAGCTTGATCGCCAGGGCAAGGTTTGCCGCAGGGTCATAAACTCCACACCCTGTGAGTCGTTCGCCAGCAGACACTGTGCTGGAACCATCAACATAAATCTCGCGCCCAGTGGGATGTATCCCGGCCCGCAAACCTATGTTGACTTCCCACACCCCTTCCACCGAACACTGGTGGGCTGTACCGGGGTATACCAAATTGGCCGCAAGCCTGGGCTCGCAAAGACCTTTAACTCTAAGATCCATCTGGGAAAGAAGAAGGGTCCAGCGCGCAATACGCGCGCTGCTTACGGTCCCATCTTTAATCCTCCCATCTAGAAGCATCTTAGTTGGTGTGTGATGGGTGAGGAGAGTGATGGGAGAGAGCCCTGTGAAGATCGCTGATCTTTTCACAGCCCAATGCGTGGCTAAAAGGTGCCTTTCGCAATTGGAGAAACTTCTCTCCACATCCGTTAACACCCTGGTCGAATAGACAACCGGCCTCAGCTTGCCGTGACGCTCTTGGAGCAGCACAGCGCTCAAGCTGTCCCCGCTGGCAGCTACTTCCAGGAAAAACTCCTTCCCCCCATCTATGGCCCCTAAAGCTGGCGCGGTCTGCAGATCCCCTTTTAACTTCTCGAAGGCTGCTTGGCAGCCCTCGTCCCAAGACCACTCCACTCCCTTATGGAGGAGTCGGAGCAGCGGCGCCGCTGTGGCCGCATAGTCTTCGATAAAATCCCTGCAGTAACCGGTCAGTCCCAAAAAGGACCTCACACCCCTTATAGTGTTGGGAATCGGTAACTCTTGCACCGACTCCCTCCTAGCCTTATCTATGGCTCTTTCCCCAGCGCGAATGGTCAGCCCCAGGAATTTTACTTCCTGCTGACCGATACGTGCTTTCTTAGGGTTCACTTTAAAACCCTTTCTCGCTAGCAGCTCCAATAACTCGGCCAGCAGTGGTCCATGCTCCTCCCTTGAGTCCGTAAATAGGAGCAAATCATCCACGTACTGCACTATCTGATTGGGCTGACTAAACTCCTTTAAACTTCCTGCCATACACTGATGGAAAATACTGGGGCTGTTGTGGAAACCCTGTGGCAGACAGTTCCATGTGTACTGTTGTCCTTTGAAAGTAAAGGCAAACTTGTACTGGTCCTCTCGCCTCAGCGGGATGGACCAAAAACCGTTCGAGATATCCAGCACCGTGAACGTGGTCGCGGACGCTGGGATACTCCCTATTAGGTCAGCGACTGCTGCTACCGTGGGCGCGCAGGCGGGAATGTTACTGTTAAGGACTCTGTAGTCCACCGTGGCCCTCCACGAATTATCCGGCTTCCTAACCGGCCATAATGGGGAGTTCACGTGTGTGGCTATCGGCCTCAACACGCCCTGCTGCACCAAGGAGGACATTGCTGTCTCCATGTCTGGTTCTGCTTCTTTGGGGAAGTTATACTGCTTTTGGGGCCGGGTCATGGGGTCCCCATCTACGCTGACCTCAAACCCGGTAACCCTCCCACAATCGTGCTTGTGGGTTGCAAACGCGTGCATATTATCTGACACGTACGTTTGCATGTCCGTTGGGACATCCGCGACCATAAGCCCGAGGTCGTAGCCTCCGGATGGCTTCATGGTACACAGGACCCCTGTTTCTTCCTCCCCCGGAATTACCACTACCTCGCCGTCTCCACCCTTAGCCCCCCAGAGACAGTGATTCCTGAGGTCCACGAGGATCCCGTGCCCTGATAGGAGATCGGACCCGAGGATACCTCTCCCACCCCCCTCATGCCATTTCATCAGTATGCACTTCCACTTGGTGTGGAGTGCTCCTAAACGAATGGATAGCGGAAGGGAGAACGCGCCAGCCTGTTCTTTTCCCGTGAACCCCGCTAATGTGAATGGGACCTTGGTAGATAGCGGTGAGTCAAAAGGGCTATCTGTATGAATCACGGTGCAAGAAGCTCCCGTGTCCAACAAATAACTACCCTTCTGTTGCTCTACCTCCATTTCCACCAGGAGTCATTTCCACGCATCATAGCTGAGCGGACACAGGTAGACGGGCTGCGCGGGCTCTAGTCATTGGGTACTATTAGACGGGCCTGTGGCACCTGCGGGGCCGGTAGCAACCGCCACTTTTCCATGCGCACTCATGAGGTTACGCATGGCTCCCAACACTGTTTCGATCGCGTCGGGAGGGATGGGTGCACTAGCTTCCCTATCAGAGACAGGCGCCTGGGCTCGGGCTGCGGGATTTTTATCCCTGGAATCCTTCCAAGGGTTCCTGCAGTTCTTGCGCCAGTGCCCTGTCTTCCCACACCCGTAACAAGCATTACTGGCCTGCGGGGCGCGGTTACCCTCCTGATGCCACTCCTTTTGAGCCGGGGCTGCGGGTCGTGCCTCATGCACCTTTCCCTTAAGGGGACGTGCTCCCATACTTCTGGTATTACGGTACCCCACCGTGAGTCGATTTAGGACCGACTCCTCTGTAGTGGCGGGGTCAGTGGGATCAAACCACGCTTTTGCCTGCTCCCTGACGGCTGGCAAACTGTTGGTTACTATACACCTGAGCCAATGAGTTAAACCGATGTCTGCCACATTGGCGCGCTCTGGCGCACCTGGGCAGCTACGCTGGTATACTGGCCACAGCCTGTCGGCGAAAACCTTCGGGGGTTCTCCCTCCATCTGCACTGTCTGTCCCAGTCTAACAAACGGACCTTCATCGTCCGCTCCCAATACTTCTAGGACCTCATTTCTTAGTGCCCCATAGGTCTTGGTTCCCCTCTTGCTCTCGTCTGAGAGACACTGAAGGATCGAACTACCCAATGAGAATAACAGCATCTTTGCTGTTTCCCCATCGTCGCAGCCGTTAATGGCTGCGGTTTGCTCTATTTCCCTAAAATGTACGGAAGGGTCGTCTGACTCGGCCAGCTTTGGTACGTGACTGATCATAATCCTCAGCTGGTGTGAGCTGTGAGGCAACACAAGCTGGTTGAGGAGATCCCCCTCTGCCCCACCTGCTCCGTTCGGGCCCCTTTTGATACCCGTGACCGGACACAACGGTCCCGGTTCCACTTCTACCTCGGTGGGCTCTTTCGTTACTTCTACCACTTCCTTCCTTACCCAGGTTTCCGAATAGCTGGGTGGCGCGGAGGGCATAGTGGCTAATACTTCCTCTGCTTTGTTCGGTGGGGATTTCTGAAATCCCTCATCCACTAGCGGCTGGTGTGCTGACGGACTGATAAGGCACACCATGCCGTGCGCTTTGTTCACGGCCCTTTTAAGGTGCTCTATCTCCTTTTGGCAGACGCTGTGATCGGCCCCCTGAAATTTATCCTCGAGGGCCATCTTATATGCCGCCCTAACCCCCGTTAAGCTCTCTTCCTGGGCTTTTATTTGGGCAGCTTGGCGGGCACATCGTTCCTTTAGTCTGCCCTCACTTAACTTTGCCTCAGTGACCTGGCACTCGAGGTAATCTATTTTTGCTTTATGGTGGCTGGTGACTACCTGGCGTTCTTGATGCAACGCATTTAAATTCGTAATGAGCAACTGCCCCCCAGTGACCTTCTCGTCCATTTCCACCTCTAAATGCCTGATCCGAGCTGCTTGCGCTGTAATGACCTGGTCCGAAATTTGGACTTGTCTTTTATAGCACATCAGCCAGACCGCTTTCTCCACTGTCTTTTTGTGTTCCTTGCTATCTGTCCACCTCTCGGCTGCCTCTAGTGGACACTTATCCACTAGCAGGTCACTTATCCATTTCTTAGTTAAATTTACTTTTCCGAACACATAATCTGCTATTCTCTCTTCCATGACATTTCGCCCAATCATACCAAAGTCTAACACATTACCCTCTCGCTGCCAGTGTCCTGCCGCGGTCGCCATTTTCTGTAAGGGTTTCTGACCCGTGTGGCTCTGTGCTCAGCCTGGGTGCTAGTGCGAGGTTAGGCCTTGTTGCCTGTTCTGGTCTCCAGCCAGTCTGGGAGCACTAGACACCTGTGAGTGGTTCGACCCACTCGCCCTTACGGTTCTGACACTGGACTTAGATGCGAGAGCAGTAATGGAGAGAAAACTCAGGTAGACCCGGTTGAATGGTACGAAATGGAAAATCTTTATTGCATATTATTCAAGATTACGAAATACATGTCATAAGCACAGATTAATGACAGTACAATCTTACACGCAGTTATGTAACTAATTTCAGGGAAACGAGGAACGAACGACACATCGTAAATGGGGGCACACATTACAGTTATCCTTAAAACTTAAACCCTCCCCTATCAATACCTGCTCTAAACTAGATTTGTAGGATCGAGACTCATGCTCACCACTCGTGATAACTCGGAGAATTCCGAAAACTCTGATCGGATGTTTTTCACCGCAGCACCTGATCACCCACGTGTTGATCAGGGGTCTCTGTACCCCACTTGTTTACTCGTTTCTGCTCCGGCTAGCAGGCTGGACCGTCTGCTGTCATGAAGATCTGTGTTGTCCTCGGAGTTCCGACACGACTCGAAAAATAGTCTTCCTGTGCCCTCGCACTGATTCGATAAAACTCAAAGAATAGTCTTCCGATGCCAGTTCTGTAGAACTCAAAGATGGTCTTCCTGGGCAAGGAAAGTGTCTATTCGACCTACAGGCACGGTCGGGGCTTACTGACCGTGGCGATACGTATGGTCGTCTTCTTCTCTTCTCATCTCATCTCATCTCATCTCATCTCATCTCATCTCGGGCCTTTGGTTCCAACACCGTTTACCGACTTCTCGGGATGGTGTGCCCGTTTCAAGGCTTCACAGCCCAGTTCCACACAGATCTTCGCGGCAAGCCACGAGGCTGATCCTGGCGGATCGTAAAGTTCAACAGTCTTTAAAAGCTGCAAGAGGCAGAGACACGAGGCAAGCGGCAAGGAGTCGAAAGGATAAGAGTCAAGAGGCAGGAACAAGACGGCGAGCGAACAAGAGAAAGATGGACGGTTGTAGCTTACAGTTATAGTGCAAAAACTCTTCTTTTCCCGCCCAACCTTAATGTCTTTTCTTTTGTTAGGGTTTTGGCGCTCAAATTTCTTGTATAGGGTGATCTCCGTTTCAATGGGTTTCGGGGATACTCGTAACTGTCTGAGTACCTGTTAATACTTTTCCCAATGTGTAACCGGTCGGTATTCTCCCTGGAGGGGTTTTGGGGCTTCCAAATGTTTTCTGTAACTACCCGCTAACGGCTCTCTCATCGTAGAGTCGTGGGGATTTTGCATATTAATGTCTTTGGATGGGTTCTTGATCGCTTGGTACAATAGCCCTTATTCGCACCTGGGAGACCGATTTCAGTATTTATGTGTATACTGCAAACCCATAATGTCTTGTGTATTATCTCAAATGTGCTGAGTCTTGATCGATCTCGCACAAATGTTTATTGGAACGCCATCTTGTCTGCTTATCGAAAAGTCTAGAATGTTCTGCCACGAGGCGTGGCGGCCATTTTACAGGCTGCTTGTGTCCACTTTGAAAACCTGACAGCATTCTGCTGAAATAAAGCTGTTTGAACGAAACTATGTGTTTTCTCCTTATTTATAAAATCGCGATATATTGCGAATTCTACACAACGTTTACTTTAGCAACTCTCTTCCTTTTTATATACCTGTAGAAGCTCTTACTGTCTGTTTTTATATTTCTTGCTATCTTCCTCTCATAAGCTATCTTCTCTCTCTTTATCATTTTTTTAGTCGTCCTTTGTTGGTTTTTAAAATTTCCCAATCCTCTGGCCTTTCACTATTCTTCCTTTTGTTTTCAATTTGATACCATCCTTTACTTCCTTAGTTAGCCATGGATGGTTCATCCTTCTCTTAGAGTCTTTCTTTCTCACTGGAATATATCTTTGCTGAGAGTTATGAAATATCTCCTTAAATGTTTGCCACTGCTTTTCTATAGTCTTACCCTGTAATATAATTCCAAGTCCACTTTAACCAAGTCTGCCTTCATACCTTTGTAATTACATTTATTTATGTTCAGGACTCTAGTTTCAGACCTAGCTTTCTCACCCTCAAACTGAATTTGAAATTCTACCATGCTATGATCACTCTTCCCAAGAGGATCCTTCACTTCGAGATCATTAATTAATCCAGCCTCGTTACACATTACCAGATCTAAAATAGTCTTCTCCCTGGTTGGTTCCACAACATATTGTTCCAAGAAACCATCCCGTATACACTCTAAGAACTCTTGCTCAAGTCTACCTTTGCCAATTTGCTTTGTCCAATCAATATCAATACTCTTCCATATCTATCTTACGATCTTGTAATGGCTTTACTCTTCCATATCTATCTTATGATCTTGTAATGGCCTTCCTCATGAGTATTTATCTTATGATGATGTGAAAACAAATAATGCAGACATTTTTAACCCTCAATCATTTAAACATTATATCTGGATCATGCATTCTGTGGAATAGAAGGAATGTAATTTAGTAGAGTTTAATTTCATGCTTGAATCCAATATTCATTTATCTGGAGTGAAATGGAATAACTGATTACTGAAGCCTTGTTAACATTAATAAGTTAGTTATTTATGCGGCAATGTGTGGCTCAGAACCTGCCGTAGCGAGTTCCACATTCTAACCACTCTTGAGTAAAGAAATTTCTCCTTATTTCCCAATTTAATTTATTAGTAATTATCCTGTATTTATGGCCCTCAATTTTGGATTCTCCCACAAGTGGAAACATTCTCTCCACATCTACCCTGTCCAACCCATTCATAATTTTAAAGACCTCTATCAGGTCTCCTCTAAGTCTTCTCTTTTCTAAAGAAAAAAGCCCCAACCTGTTGAATCTTTCTCAATGGCTGTAATCTCTCAGTTCTGGTACCGTCCTTGTAAATCTTTCTCCAGTACTTCTGTGTCCTTTTTATAGTATGGAGTGTGCAGTACTCTAAGTGCAGCCTGAACAAGTTTAACATAACTTCACTACTTTTGAATTCTATACCCCTAGAAATAAATCCCAGCACTTTGTTAGCATTTATAATTGCTTTGCTGACCTGCGATGCTGCTTTTAACACTTTGCTCACCTGTATCCCTAGATCCCTTTGCTCTTGTAGCCCATTCAGTTTCTTATTTTCTAAGGTGTAGGTGATGTTTCTGTTTTTCCAACCAAAATGCATCACCTCACATGTATCTATGCTAAACTTCATTTGTCACTTATCTGCCCAGTTTGCAAGTTCACCTCCCTTCTTCTGAGCCTGAGTTTACGTAGAAGTAAATCCATTTCCAACCTGAATAATAAAAGGACTGCTGAACTCACTGTCACATATACATCAGCGGGCTAAAGGAGGACTGTGAAGAACTATGTTTAGAGTCAACAATTATGGCAGAATTTGCGATGTCATTGATATTTTCTTCTAAGTGACATTTAATTAATAAAATACTTGCGCGGAAAGTGCATTCAGTCTTTCAGAAAAGACGTTAAACCGAGGCCCTGTCTTCCCCCTCAGGTGGAAGTAAAAGATTCCATGGCATTATTTCAAAGGACAGCTGGAAAGTTCTCCCCGATGTCCTGGCCGGTATTTATCCCTCAACCAACACGATAAAACATATTATTACATTGCTGTTTGCGGGATCTTGCTGTGTGAAAATTGGCTGCCGA
The DNA here is from genome assembly GCA_030390025.1 of Squalus acanthias. Taxonomy (NCBI): domain Eukaryota; kingdom Metazoa; phylum Chordata; class Chondrichthyes; order Squaliformes; family Squalidae; genus Squalus; species Squalus acanthias. The sequence goes on from CM059425.1 coordinate 252,726,723, forward strand.
TTTTCTATGCTACAACAGTGACTACACTTCAAAAAGTACCTCATTGGCCGTTAGCGCTTTGGGACGTCCTGAGGTCGTGAAAGGCGCTCTAGAAATGTGAGTTCTTTCTTTCTTTTAAACTCAGAGCAGGGGTGAAAAGACAAACCTTTATTTCCATTGGTAAAACTTGCGTAGTTTTAACTTTTCTGCCTTTGTTTGCTGAAGCAACATGTGATCTAAAGTGACGTGTCGTAGCCGTGGTTCCGAGATTCGATGATCGCAGGATTCAGTGCCTCTGGGAACGCCACGGGCTGTGTGTCCACGATTTCACCGGGCGCGTTCCCTGCGAGCTCCGCTACCCACCGGAAATATTGAATTACTGAATCGCCCTCCATATTAATTAAAATTTGAGAATCATAGCACCATACAGCACAGAAGGAGGCCATTGGCCCATTGTGCCTGTGCCGGCTCTTTGAAAGAGCTATCTGATTAGTCCCACTCCCCCGCTCTTTCCCCATAGCCCTGCAAATTTTTCCTTTTCAAGTACATGTCCAATTCGCTTTTTAACATTACTATTGAATCTGCTTCCACCACCCTTTCAGGCAGTGCATTCCAGACCACAACTCGCTGTGTAAAAAATTCTCCTCATCTCCCACTCTGGTTCTTTTGCCGATTACCTTAAATCCATGTCCTCCGGTTACCGACCCTCTTGCCAGTGGAAACAGCTTCTCCTTATTTACTCTATCAAAATCCCTCATGATTCTTTATGCGGGGTTCCTTCCCCAATGACTAAGTGATGACACTGACAATGCGTGTGGACCATCTGGGAGATCGAGTCTGCCCCTCTTCCAACTGAGGGAGGTAACATGAATCACGAGTGCTTATTCCAGGCTGACAATCTAGTGCAGCACTGAGGGAGTGTGGTGGTGTCACAGGTGTTATCCTTCAGAGGAGACATTACACTGAAGTCCTGCCTGCCTTTTCCAATGGGTCAGTCAGGTGAACGTAAAAAAAAATAAAAAATCCTGTGGCACTATACAGGGAAGAGACAAGAATTCTCCGGTGCCCTGGCCAACATTCCACCTTCAACCATTGCCATTTTAAAAAAAGGATTAACTGGTTATTTTACGCATTGATGTTTGCCGTTCATAGATAGAAACATAGAAAAATAGGAGCAGGAGTCGGCCATTCGGCCCTTCGAGCCTGCTCCGCCATTCAATATGATCATGGCCGATCCTCTATCTCAATACCATATTCCTGCTCTCTCCCCATACCCCTTGATGCCTTTTGTGTCTAGAAATCTATCTATCATTCCTGGCTTAGAGTGGCTGCCTCATGTGACAACAACAAAAATAATCGCTGTACTTCAAAAGTGATTCATTCTGCAAAGTGTTTGGAGACAAAGGTTAGCAGAAATCTGGAACTCTCTCCCCCAAAAAAGCTGTTGAGACTGGGGGGCGGGTCAATTGAAAATTTCAAAACTGAGGTTGATAGATTTTTGTTCGGCGAGGGTATTAAGGGTTACGGAACCAAGGCAGGTAAATGGAGTTAAGATACAGATCAGCCATGATCTAATTGAATGGCAGAACAGGCTCGAGGGGCTGAATGGCCCACTCCTGATCCTATTTTCTGGGCGGCATTTTAACATAATAAGGTGTCATAAAAATCAAGTATTATTTTTAAGAAGCAGAATAATTTGGGAGAAAGAAAATTAAAATAAGATTCAAAAGGTATAATGGCCCAGAAATTGATCTCGCTCTGTTCCCGCGGGGGTAAGCCTTCCCCGCGATCTCTCACTCCGCTTGTGCTTTTTCAGATCCAGCTCGCACGAACTTGATGTTCCAGACATCAGCTGGGCAGTGCTTGCGTATCCCACCGGCGTAGTGAATTCGTGCAAGCTGTGGGATCACGTGACTCAGTTAGAGCCAATGGCAGCACACCATCTTCCATTCATAAGTTTCACAGCACGGCTGTGAAATCTATGAATCTTACACCCCCCCAAAATAACAGCTAAACCTCAATTAAATTTAAAAAAAAAACCATCACATTAATAAAATAAATATAGTTAAATAAATTAACCATTTTAAATAAAAAATTAAATTTTTGAAAAAATTTAAAATCTTTTAAAAAGTTATAAAAATAAACTTACCTGTCTTTAAAGTCTCTAAAAAAGATATACCTGTTAAAAAAAATTCAAAAAAATACTTAATTCACTACTTACCTTGTTAAAAGTGGGTCTTACTCCTCCTTTTTACATTTCTATAATCTTCAGTACTTACCTGCGCGTCCAAAGCATGAAGTGCACAGCGTGCGCGCAGCCTGTAGCGTGCACGCGATGCACCGAGGAACCGCCCCCTTTTCAAAAGAGCAATTGCCGGTTTTCAGCGCATGCGCAGGGCATGCAGAAAACCGGCAATTGCAGAGGGAATACGCGAGAGTACGCAGTGCGTACTCTCGCGCACCGGGATGAATTTTTGGCCCAATATAACAGCTAAAATATATATTCCCCAAGTCTGTTACTACATTGTATCTGAGCATAAAAACCTTAGTACTAACCTTAATGGAACGACATTGAGGGATTTATATTATTGATCCTGGCACTGTTCTGTCCCCTGACTAACCTATTATGGGCTAGCTGCCTTCAATTCAACTCCCTTAAGGTCTCTCACTTTAAAAAGAAATAATACAGGAGCCTCTTCCTTTGTTCACCTTGTTGTCCACTTAAAGCTCAATTGATTTCACATTTCTACTGGTTAGACTAACATCTGTAGTGGGGAGAATGCTTGAGAGGTTTTAACATTATTCGATTAATGTTCATCTAAAAAAAAGAGCAGAGGCTTCAAAGAGGAATCAGCGTGGATTTCGAAGCAAAGGTGTGTTAGGAATTTGAGGGGTAGGCGACTAGTGACTGAGGACAATCCACTGAATATAATTTACCTGCGTTTTCAGAAGGCATATAGAATCGTACAGAACAGAAGGAAGCCATTTGGCTCATCATGCCTGTGCCGGCTCTTTGAACGAGCGACCCAATCAGTCCCGCTCCCCCCCTGCTCTTTTCCCCATAGCTCCTGCAAATCTTTCCTTATCAAGTATTTTTCCAATTCCCTTTTGAAAGTTACTATTGAATCTGCATCCACTACCCTTTCAGACAATGCATTCCAGATCGTATGATGAAGTTCCATAAGTGAAGCTCTTACAGAAGATTAAGGCCCATGAAATTAAAAAGATGGATTAAATAACTGGGTTGAACGCTCGGCTTGGTAATGAGGGAGCAGAATGAGAAGACAAATGGATGAAAGGATCTGTTCGATTGGGCAGCAGCTCATGGGCTGATTGAACAGTTGTCTGTTCTGTGACTACTACTGGTCACACCCTTCAGAAATAGAGGAAGGCAGGTATTTATAGAAAATTATAAAATATTACAATAATGCTAGTGCAATGTAACATTTGGGTAATTTAACTAGGTAGGCTATGGAATGGAAGATGAGATTAAACTGCATAAGTATACGTTCACAAACGTAGTAGGAAACAGGAACTGCTAGTGCACACTGAGAAGTATAAGGTCTTGATTTTCCTTTGGCTAAACCACCAATTTTCAGACAGTTTTGTAGCTTTAAATAGTAAAATGCAATGGATTGACTTACCAGCACAATCCTCCCTCAAGAAATGTCCACTCTCCAGACACGAAACGTCAAGAATCAAGCGAGACCCTATAATTTTTCTCATTTTATTGGCATTCAAAAGACAACAGTTTTAGCAGATAAAGTAATTACTGCAACCTTACTCTTGGGAGTACGAGTAAGAACCAAGGGTGATCAAATACATTATCCTGAGAGAATAGAGGACACTCTTCTCCTTCCTTGTAGTTCTCCTCGCGATCGCTGTAAGTCTGGGTGATTTATACCCTTACCTTTCTCTTTGAGTCCTTGTGCCCGTTGCTGGGCAGAACAGCCATCAGGCGGGCTTATCTCTTGAGTTGTCTGTTTTTGGATTCACAAGCAAGTTCTTCCTTGAAGAGTTCAGCAAGTCAGCTACTATTGCCACACTTCCATTCCTCATTGCAGCTTGAGCAGTAAACAAGTCCAGCATGCTCTCTGATTTAGGCCAACCTAGAAATTGCAGCCCAGAGGCCGTTGCTCAACTGATGTTTCACTGCTCCTCAGTAGGCCGTCGATCCCTGTAATTTCATTCCAATTGCCCTGGCTGCACATGAGCTATTCTTCCTTGGCTGCCTGTGCTTTAACCCATTATGCGCTTTCACCCTTTTAATCCAGGGTTTCAAGTCCATTCCTTCGTCCATCTCACAGTTCCCGGGCGAGCGTTGCCCTGATGGTTCCTGACCCATGGGCCATTCTCAATTCTTCTTCAGAACAATCACCAAAAGTCTGTATCACAAGCCCAGCATCCTTCAACCTATCGAAAGTGGCTCTTGCTACTTGGCTCGTGGCTAGCTGGTCGTTTCATGACCAGCAGGAGAAAGCCACGGCTTTAGTCTGGTACGGCTCTGCTGAACCAACCTCGCTCAGGCCAGCTTTTACCTTTGGACCTGAGTTCAGGTTTCAGACCCTCAACGCCATGAGCTTATCGCAAGTCTGAGATAATCCAACAGAAAAATGCTCCGACTCCTCTACTGATAACATAGATGTATGGCCCGGAATTTGCGGTCAGCGGCGAAGCACAGGCCTTCATTGCTGGCCCCGAGGAAAGCTGCCCGCAAAGATCTCACGATCTCTGTGGCGAGAAGTTTGGCTTTTCTCGCCGTGCAGCAGAGATCAGTGCAGTTTAGCGGGAATCCCGTAACGCGATCTGCTGTGACGTCAACAAGCTGTCTAGACAGCCAATCACAATGTAGAATTCTCACAGACAGGGAAGCAGGAAATGAGAACCTGCTTTTATTCGGACTGTTTAAAAATGTTACAGAGGGCAAAACAAAGGTTGGGGCTCTCACATGGGGAAAAGGTAAACCTGAAATAAATATGAACAAGCTTAAAAAAAAAGTAATTATTAAAAATGTTCTTAAAAATTGTAATTTTTATTATAATGGAGAAATTTGACACTCCACAAAATTAAAATTAGTTTTTCAGGGCCTATAACGTATGTTTAGCAGTCAACGCGCTGTTAAAACCCCAGTTACACCTAATCCAACAAGGCCTAACATTTAATAGGGTATTTAACAGCGATATTACTGCAGAAAAGCCCAAGTTTTCATCAGTTTCACTGATTTCCCTGATTTCACCGATTGCCGCCTATGGGGGGGTGGGGGGGGGGGGAGTTCCACAGCCCAGCCAGTGTCGGAGCAGTGAATGACTGACTGCAACTTCTGGATTTCCACGTTAGGATACGCATGGCGCTACATCCCGAAGTTGCCGTCAGCCTCTGAGCGGTAATTAACAGCGAACGCTGTTAGTTCTCTGTTATTACCCAGAGCAAATTCCCGGGCCAATATGTTGCTCTTCAATCTCAGACGGCAGAGCCAAATAAATCAACAGTTAATCAAGAGTTATCTGCCTTTTCACTTCTATGGTCATTAGAGCACAATTGATGGCCTGAAAGCTGAGTGTCTACCAAAGCAATAAGCCACCACTCACAGCCGATGATATTTTGACCTCGTATTGACAGAGAAACTATTACGGGTGATATAAAGATAAATTTAAAATCCAGCCTGCCATCAATGGCTAAGAATCATGATGCAATAGTTCAAAGTACAATAAAAGGATGATATATGAAATATAAGATAGAGCACACTTTGAAATCTGGCTGCCAATTTATAACCTTTTCATTTTATTTACTAAAATAATAGCTTTAACATTTTATAAAAGTCAAGTAAATGCTCCCATGCATTAATTTCCCAAGAAAGGTTGTGATTACGATCTGTCTGCTTCATTAAACTCGGTCGTACTGTTTATCAAGATTCATCGTGTTGAATATGTGAACGCACGTTGCAGCAGTAACCGCTTTATTGGGCTGCAAGCTGAAAAAAGCATTAATTATCCAACACTAATCACAATAATGAAGGAGATTTTTTTTTTTAAAGCACATTTATTCATATGAACTGAAAAAGTCATGAAATAAAAAGCTTGGTGCACAACCACACTTATGATTTAAAGATCATTGACTTTAAATTGCGTAAAGCTGATTAGTGGGTTAATAAACCGGAACTTTATAACTGCATTGTTCTCGTAATGATCTTTGATCAACACCAAACATAATCATAGATGGATGAGTTGAAGGACTTAAGGTGATCATTTTTTTTTGCTGGTGTGTCAACGTGCAATGTTTCCAGCATTGATAATTGCCTCTGCTTCATTAGGTCCAGACCCAATCATTATTAAGATATTATGATGGAATCGCGAACAGAACAGCTACTTTCCAAGAACGTTATCTACCAGTGAGCTACGTTAGGGGAAATTTGGCAGCTGAAGTCAACAGTTTGAATGGGGCCTCGATGTATTTCTCCAGGGGTGTTGGTGAGACCACACCTGGAGTACTGCGTACAGTTTTGGTCTCCTTATTTAAGGAAGGATATACTTACATTGGAGGCAGTTCAGAGAAGGTTCACGAGGTTGATTCCTGAGTTGAAGGGGTTGTCTTATGAGGAAAGGTTGAGCAGGTTGGGCCTATACTCATTGGAGTTTAGAAGAATGAGAGGTGATCTTATTGAAACATATAAGATACTGAGGGGGCTTGACAGGGCAGATGCAGGGAGGAGCTTTGGCATGGCAAGAGAGCCCCAGGTGGGCAGAGGAAACGCTTCAAGGACACCCTCAAAGCCTCCTTGAAAAAGTGCAACATCTCCACTGACACCTGGGAATCCCTGGCCCCAAGACCGCACAAAGTGGAGGAGAAGCATCCGGGAAGGTGCCGAACACCTCGAGTCTCTTCGCTGGGAGCAAGCGGAAGCCAAGCGCAAGCAGCGCAAGGAGCGCACGTCATCCCAAGCACCCCACCCACCGTCTGCCCCACCTGTGACAGAGACTGTAGGTCTCGCATTGGACTCATCAGTCGCCTGAGAACTCATTTTTAACGTGGAAGCAAGTCATCCTCGGTTCGAGGGACTGCCTAAGAAGAAGAGATGCAGGGAGGATGTTTCCCCTCGTGGGGGAATCTAGAACTAGGGGGCATAGTTTCAGAATAAGGGGTCGCCCATTTAAAACAGAGATGAGGAGGAATTTCTTCTCTCAGAGGGTCGTGAATCTTTGGAATTCTCTACCCCAGAGTGCTGTGGAGGCTGAGTCATTGAATATATTCAAGGCGGAGATAGACAGATTTTTGAAAAACAGGGGAATCAAGGATTATGGGCAGGAAAGTGGAGTTGAGGCCAAGATCAGATCAGCCATGATCTTATTGAATGGCGGAGCAGGCTCGAGGGGCTGAATGGCCGACTCCAGCTCCTATTTCTTATGTTCTTATGTATTCATCCATTTTGCTTTGTGTGTATTACTGTTCAAAGATATATCTATATTCCGGTTTCAGTGAATCATGAGGCCAGATTTGTCATTGTTTGTTAAGTTAATGGTTCACCAGTGAAGAGCCAATAAAATTGTACCGAGTATACCAGCCAGCCCATAAGAAGCGATGTCAGGAAGTTCGTAGACACTATGGCCCTGCTGTAACCCTTCCGTAGCGTAATTGTAAACGTGAATATAAAGAAGACATAGAATCATAGATTGATACAGCACAGGAGGAGGCCATTCGGCTCATCGTGGCTGTGCCGGCTCTTTGGTAGAGCTATCCAATTGGTTCCACTCCCCCTGCTCTTTCCCCATAGCCCTGTAATCTTTTTCCCTTCACGTATTTATCCAATGCGCTTTTGAATGTTTCTGTTGAATCTGCTTCATGAATGAATTTGCTACAAATGGAGAATAGAGTAAATTTTTCCCGATACAGCAAGATGTCTTCTTTTCTTGAACATGTCCCCATACCTTTGCATGCTAACCAGGCACTGAGTAAACCATGCTCCCGACCCCGATGCTGCAGGCTGCATATAGTGACAGCACTATTCCCGGACAAAATGGAGATGTTTGGATAATTCCACCATCAATCACGCCTGGAGACCGCACCGCTATAAATGACTGGGATTGACTTTACGCACATAATTTTTATTATCCTCCATTCACTGCATTTTACTGGTGGATAATCCTGCCTTTTTTAGCGGGTGAAGTTTTTTTAAATTCGTTTTTGGGATCACGGCGTCGCTGGCAATGCCAGCATTTATTGCCCATCCCTAGTTGCCCTTGAGGAGGTGGTGGGCCACCCTCTTGAACCGCTGCAGTCCGTGTGGTGAAGGTACTCCCACAGTGCTGTTAGGCAGGGAGTTCCAGGATTTTGACCCAGCGATGATGAAGGATCGGTGATATACTTCTAAGTCAGGATGGTGTGTGACTTGGAGGGGAACTTGGAGGCGGTGGTGTTCCCATGCGCCTGCTGCCCTTGTCCTTCTAGGTGGAAGAGGTCGCGGGTTTGGGAGGTGCTGCCGAAGAAGCCTTGGCGAGTTGCTGCAGTGCATCTTGCAGATGGTACACACTGCAGCCATCGTACGGTGGAGGGAGTGAATGTTTAAGGTGGTGGATGGGGTGCCAATCAAGCGGTCTGCTTTGTCCTGGATGGTGTCGAGCTTCTTGAGTGTTGTTGGAGCTGCACTCATGCAGGCAAGTGGAGAGTATTCCATCACACTCCTTACTTGTAGATGGTGGAAAGGCTTTGGGGAGTCAGGAGGTGAGACACTCGCCGCAGAATACCTAGCCTCTGACCTGCTCTTGTTGCCACAGTATTTATTGGCTGGTCCAGTTAAGTTTCTGGTTAATGGTGACCCCCCAGGATGTTGATAGTGGGGGATTCGGCGATGGTAATGCCATTGAATGTCAAGGAGAGGTGGTTAGACTCTCGCTTGTTGGAGATAGTCATTGCCTGACACTTCTGTGGCGCGAATGTTACCTGCCGCTTATCAGCCCAAGCCTGAACATCGTCCAGGTGCTGTTGCATGTGGTCATGGACTGCTTCGTTATCTGTGGAGTTGTGAATGGCGCTGAACAGTTGCTGTAGTTTCGGTCATGACTTCTGTTTGCTGTAGTTTGTAGAGACTCTTTTTAAACAGACTCTGTTTGCTGTTTGCTGAGTCAATAGACTTTGCTGTAAAATAGACTCTCTTTCTTTTTATCTATTCACTCATGGGATGTGGGCGTCGCTGGCAAGGCCAGCATTTATTGCCCATCCCTAATTGCCCTTGAGAAGGTGGTGGTGAGCCACCATTTCAGAGGAGCAGTTAAGAGTCAACCACATTGCTGTGGGTCTGGAGTCACATATAGGCCAGACCGGGTAAGGACGGCAGATTTCCTTCCCTAAAGGACATTAGTAAACCAGCTGGGTTTTTACGGCAATCCGGTAGTTTCATGGTCACTATAACTGATACTAGCTTTTTATTCCAGATTTTTTTATTAACTGAATTTAATTGCACAGCTGCCGTGGTGGGATTTGAACTCATGTCGCTGAGTCATTAATTTCATTATAATAATTCCAGTGGGCGACACACCATGATTGGCGCAATGCAGGAGTCGAACAGAGGGGATGGGGGACAGGAAGATGTGGTTCTTGGATGCTGCTTGGGTGAGTACGTTTGGGCCTGGCTTCAGTGGCCATCGAGACTTGATAAGTAACCTCCTTTTTAAGTGGAACAATTCAAAATTGTGCTTCGAAAATTTTCCATGCCATTAATTTGGCCTTAAGCTTCTGTGGGCTCTTTCTTCTGCCAATCCTTTATCTGGTGTGCCGGTATCTTGTTGGCTTCCAGGTCATTCAGCACACAGGAGCCACAGGAAATGGTGGCGTCATCTCACAATCCCCACCTCCTTTTACACTTAGAAAGAAAGACTTGCATTTATATAGCGCCTTTCACGACCACCGGACATCTCAAAGTGCTTTACAGCCAATGAAGTATTGTCAAAGTGTAGTCACTGTTGTACTGTGGGAAACGCTGCAGCCAATTTGAATACAGCAAGGTCCCACAAACAGGAATGTAATAACGACCAGATAATCTGTTTTTTAGTGATGTTGATTGAGGGATAAATATTGGCCACAACACCAGGGGTAACTCCCCTGCTCTTCTTTGAAATAGTGCCATGGGACCTTTTACGTCCACCTGAGAGAGCAGACGGGGCCTCGGTTTAACGTCTCATCCGAAAGACGGCACCTCCGACAGTGCAGCGCTCCCTCAGCACTGCACTGGAGTGTCAGTCTAGATTTATGTGTCAAGTCCCTGAAGTGGGAACTTGAACCCACGACCTTCTGACTCAGAGGCGAGTGTGCTACCCACTGAGCCACAGCTGACACCTTAAGACCAGCTAATTGGTGCATGGACTGTCTGCCTGCCGAGAAACTCCAGTATGATTTGGATAGGTTGAGTGATTGGGCAGATGCATGGCAAATGCAGTACAATGTGGATAAATGTGAGGTTATCCACTTTGGTGGCAAAAACAGGAAGGCAGATTATTATCTGAACGGCAATAGATTGGGAGAAGGGGAAGTGCAACGAGACCTGGGTGTCCTTGTGCATCAGTCGCTGAAGGTAAGCATGCAGGTGCAGCAGGCGGTTAAGAAGGCAAATGGTATGTTGGCCTTCATAGCGAGAGGATTCGAGTACAGGAGCAAGGATGTCTTGCTGCAGTTGTACAGGGCCTTGGTGAGACCACATCTTGAGTATTGTGTGCAGTTTTGGTCGCCTTATCTGAGGAAGGATGTCCTTGCCATGGAGGGAGTGCAGCGAAGATTCACCAGACTGATACCTGGGATGGCAGGAATGACTTATGAGGAGAGATTGGGTCGATTGGGCTTATACTCGCTGGAGTTTAGAAGAATGAGAGGGGATCTCATTGAAACTTATAAAATTCTAACAGGACTAGACAGACTAGATGCAGGAAGGATGTTCCCGATGGCCGGGGAGTCCAGAACCAGGGGTCACAGTCTAAGATAAGGGGTAAGCCATTTAGGACAGAGATGAGGAGGACTTTCTTCACCCAAAGAGTGGTGAACCTGTGGAATTCTCTACCACAGAAGGCAGTTGAGGCCAACTCATTAAATATATTCAAGAAGGAGTTAGATATATTTCTTAAGGCTAAAGGGATCAAGGGATATGGGGAGAAAGCAGGGACAGGGTACTGAATTTGGATGATCAGCCATGATCTCATTGAATGGCGGAGCAGGCTCGAGGGGCCGAATGGCCTACTCCTGCTCCTATCTTCTATGAACCTAGCAGGAATTCCCTTCAGGACAGAGAGGGGCTAATAGGGTTAAATTATGAGGAACGGTTGCATTGACTAGACTTGTATTCCCTTGAGTATGGAAGGGGAATGAATCTAAACGAGTTGTTTAAGATGATTAAAGATTTGTTAGGGTAGATAGAGAGAAACTGTTTCCTCTGATGTGGTTTCCAGCACAAGGGGGTATAGTCATAAAATTGGAGCTAGTGCGTTCAGGGGTGACGTCGGGAAGCGCTTCCTCACACAAAGGGTAGTGAAAATCTGGAACTCTTGCCCCTAAAAAGCTGTTGATGCTGGGGGTCAATTGAAAATGTCAAAACTGCGATTGATAGATTTTTTTTAGGCAAGGGTATTATGGGATTTGGAATCAAGGCAGATAGATGGAGTTAAGATACAGATCAGCCATTATCTAACTGAATGGCGGAACAGACTCGAGAGGCTGAATGGTCGACCTATAGAGCTGGTGTTTCCGGGTCTCCGCCCAATTTATTCAGCCCCGTCAGTCCTCTCTTGCCTCCTTTACCCAAGAATTGTGCCACAGGCCCTGGGACTCTCAGGCCCACTGTTTCACTGTGTAGTGAGGGATTGCGCCCAGCAAAATCATTTCAGGTTAGTAGATGTGCTTTTGACATACAATCGACTCTGTTCCAAAGCACCAGAGCAGGTCACGATGGTTTGTCAAACCATTCTTTGGTATAAGCCTACTGTCAGAACTGTCCACGAAAATCATACTGGCTTAACAAAGCCCAACAGCACATCAATTGGGTTTCATGTCGGCTCCGAAGTGGCACTTTTATCTCGGAGGTGAAAAGTTGTGGGTTCAAGCCCCTCTCTCGGGTTTATCCTCATAATCCAGGCTTAGACTTCAGGGGAGTGTAACAGTGTCACGAGGGCTGTCCTTTGGATCAGACCGAGGCTCTGATTACTTGTTCAGGTGGTTGTAAAAGACTCCATGGCACTATTTGAAGAAGAGCAAGCGAGTGTCCTGGCCAAATTTATCCCTTAACCAACACTACCGAAACAGATTTACTGGCCTTTAATCTCATTGCTGTTTTTAGGACCTTTATGTGCAGACTGGCTAGCGTGTTTGCCATCTAAAGAACGGGAAACACCATTCAGAAGTACTTTTTTTTTCTTCCCTCCCACATGGCAGCTGTCCTTCATTCTGCCAGCGCAATTCACACTTCATCTAGAGCCATCCTTTGTTCCTTAGCCTGTCCCATTACCATCTCCTCTTGCCTTGAATATCTCTTAATGCCTCTTTACTTCTCCTGCCTTCCATCCTATCACTGACCTTCCCTTTTGTTCTTTCATCCCCTCCCCCATTTCCCAGCCCCTAAACTTGCTTTAAAATCTGTTCCATTTCCTGCTTTTTTCCAGTTCTGACGAAAGGTCTTCGACCTGAAACGTTAACTCTGTTTCTCTCTCCACGGATGCTGCCTAGCCTGCTGAGTTTTTCCAGCATTTTTCTGTTGTTATTCAAAAGTACTTCATTGGCTGTGAAGGACTTTGGGACGTCCTGACGATGTAAAAGGCGGATGTATAAATCAAAGTACTTTCTTTCAAATGTGGCTACCTATCAGGTAAGCTCTAAGTATGTGTAATGACGGATTGCACCATGCAGAATCTTTTCAGGTTGGTAAATGTGCTTTTGACATGCAGTCTACTCTATTCCAAAGCACCGGAATAGGTCACTGGCTTATCAAACAGTTTTTTGATATAAGCCTACTGTCAGAACTGCTCTTTATTCTGCTCTTTTTTGCTACTGTGAGCATGTCGGGCAGAGTATAAATCAGGAAATTAGAGGCGCATGTAACAAGGGTAACACAGTGATCATGGGGGACTTTAATCTACTGGACAAAGCAAATTTGCAGTAATAGTGTGGAGGACGAATTCATGGAATGTATGCAAGATAGTTTTCTAGATCAGTATGTTGAGGGAACCAACTAGGGAATAGATTATTTTAGATCGAGTATTGTGCAATGAGAAAGGATTAATTAATAACCTAGTAAAGGGGCCTTTAGGGAAGAGTGATCATAATATGATAGAATTTTATATTCAGTTTGAAAGTGATTTAGTTAAATCTGAAACTAGGGTCTTACTTTTAAACAAAGCAAACTACGTAGGTATGAGGGGCGAGTTGGCTATGGTAGATTGAGAAACTACATTAAAAGGTATGACAGTAGACAAGCAATGGCTAGCATTTAAAGAATTAATGCATAAATTACTGCAAATATACATTCCTTTAAGGCACAAAAACCCCACAGGAAAAGTGGTCCAACCGTGGCTAACAAGAGAAGTTAAAGATGCTATTAGATCAAAGGAAGAGGCTTATAATTTTGCCAAAAAAGATTAGTAAGCCTGAGGATTGGGAGGATTTTAGAATTCAGCAAAGGAGGGCCAAGAAATTGATAAAGAAAGGGAAAATAGAATATGAGAGTAAACTAGCAAGAGATCTAAAAACTTCTATAGGTATGTAAAAAGAAAAAGATTAGCGAAAGTAAATGTGGGTCCCTTACAGGCTGAGACAGGAGAAGTTATAATAGGGAATAAGGAAACGGCAGAGAAATTAAACAAATACACGGGGCTGGATTTTACCTTTTGGTGCGGCCCTGGGGCGGGACAGCTTCCTTCCAGGGTTCCGATCCCGCCGTCAATGACGTCCGATGCACAGACACGATTTTGCGTCAATTGGCCTTGTTAAGCCTGCACTGTGGGCTTGCTGGCCAATTAGGAGAAAGCCAGTGTCAGATGACGTCAGTTGATGACGCGTCATCTGCTGGTTTTCTTAAAGGGGCCACAATTAATGTTTTTTGACAGGTGATTTTTCAGTGTTTGACAGCATTGAGGTGCTGCAAACACTGACAATCACTGTACAAAGGTGAGCCCTTGCTCCCAGACTCTCCAGTGACTCCGTCCTTAGGCTAGAACAGATGGCAGCTGCAGGTGAAGTTACAGAAGTGAACTGTCACTCGTGAGAGAGGTTCTCCCAATGAGGTGGGACTACACAAACACTTCAAAACTTGTTACCTACAGAAAAGTCTAAATACATTAAAAATGATTTTCCCAACATTTTCTTACATCTGAAACTCACCAGTGTACAATTGGATCCTTCACACCACTTCCTCGGCTGCCATCAATGAAGAAAAATTACAGTAGACCCACAGCATGCCACACTTACCTTGACGTGGTGTCTGGACGTTGGGAAGCCCACAGTAAACCTGTCAAAATTACAAAATAACAAGCAGTTAAGTGCCTATAATCCTCTTCCTGCCACTAGGTGTCGGGTCCATGTGCAAATCGGGGACCCGACACCTGGGAGGATTGATTGGAGGCGTGATGACAGCTGGTTTCTGACCAGCTGTCAATCATTGCGATTTTGCCGGATGTCCCGCCTCCAAACCCGCCCCCTGAGCGCTGGCAAAATTCCGGCTCTTGTGTCTGTCTTCACGGATGAAGATGCAAAAAACTCCCAGAAATAGTGGAGAACCAAGGCTCTAGTGAGAATGAGGAACTGAAAGAAATTAGTATGAGTAGAAAAATAATACTGGAGAAAATAATGGGACTGAAAGCCGATAAATCCCCCAGACCTGATGGCCTACATCCTAGGGTTTTGAAAGAGGTGGCTATAGAGATAGTGGATGTATTGGTTGTCATTTTCCAAAATTCCATAGATTCTGGAACAGTTCCCATGGATTAGAAGGTAGCAATTGGGATAACCCCACTATTTAAGAAAAGAGGGAGAGAGAAAACAGGGAACTACAGACCAGTTAGCCTGACATCAGTAGGGGGAAAATGCTAGAATCTATTATTAAGGATGTGGCAACAGGGCACCTAGAAAATAATAATAGGATTGGGCAGAGTCAATACGGATTTACGAAAGGGAAATTGTGTTTGACAATTCTGTTAGAGTTTCTTGAGGTTGTAACTAGCAGGATAGATAAGGGGGAACCAGTGGATGTGGTGTATTTGGATTTTCAGAAGGCATTTGATAAGGTGCCACACAAGAGGTTATTAAACAAAATTAGGGCTCATGGGATTGTGGGTAATATACTAGCAAGGATTGAGGATTGGTTAACGGACAGAAAACAGAGAGTAGGAATAAACGGGTCATTTTCGGGTTGGCAGGCTGTAACTAGTGGGGTACCGCAAGGATCAGTGCTTGGGCCTCAGCTATTCACAGTCCACATCAATGATTTGGATGAGGGGACCAAATGTGATATATCCATGTTTGCTGATGATACAAAGCTGGGTGGGAATGTAAGTTGTGAGGAGGATGCAAGGAGGCTTCAAGGGAATATAGACAGGGTAAGTGAGTGGGCAAGAACATGGCAGATGGAATATAATGTGGAGAAATGTGAAGTTATCCACTTTGGTAGGAAAAATAGAAAAGCAGAGTATTTTTTAAATGGTGAGAGATTGAGAAATGTTGGTGTTCAGAGGGACCTGGGTGTCCTTAGACACGAATCACTGAAAGTTAACATGCAGGTACAGCAAGCAATTAGGAAAACAAATGGTATGTTGGCCTTTATTACAAGAGGATTTGAGTATAAGAATAAAGGGGGGAAAAATTCAGTTGGTAGCGCCTCCCGTTAGCGCCTTAAGAGGGCGCTAATGGGGCGCAAAGCAACTAGCGCCTGGGCTCAGCGATGTTTGCGCCGCTCGCGAAATTAACTAGACACTTTGCGGCGGCGCTAAACTTTACCGCCGCGATCTCCTGCGCATGCAGATCTTGACGTCATACGAGGGTGCAATGCCCTTGTGGCGCCCCGGAGCGGAAATTGAGTGGCGCACCCATCCTTTCCGCCTGACGCAACCAACGACCGGAAAACTGGAACGCTCCCCAGTCGCTGTGGGGCTGGGGGGGGGCGCTATTTAAAGGGGGCCTCTTCCTGTCTTTCTCTGTGGTTGACATTTTTGCACCACTCGTTCTGAGAGAGAGAGAGATTTGGAGAGAGAGAAAGAGAGACTTCTGCATTGAGTCAACGCTGTGTGAGGTAGTTTTGGCTACTGATCATAACTTTGCAGGTACTTTGGTTTTTGACCTTCATAACTTTGATTGCCAAGAGACTGTGGGGGCTGCACTGATTGGGGGCATCGTCCTGCGCCACCAGAATCGGAGGACACAGAGACGCAGAGAGAGAGTGGCAATCATGGCCAGACGGAGGAGGGCCAACAGGCCTCTGTACAGGAGACCTTACCCCCCCAGGGTATATCACCAACAATTCACATATATTAATATGTCTGAGGAGCAGTGTTTGCGAAGGCTGCGCTTCAGCAAGGAGGTGGTCACTGAGCTCTGCCATCTGCTGCAGCCAGATCTGCAGCCTCAACTGAGGTCCAGGACGTCTCTGTCGGTGGCAGTGAAGATCACAGTGGCTCTGAACTTTTATGCCACTGGCTCATTTCAATCAGCTACTGGGGACATCGCCAATATCTCCCAGTTCGCGGTGCATTGCTGCATCTGTCAGGTCACAAATGCCCTCTTTAAAAGGAGACGAGAGTACATCTCTTTCCCCATGACCCCAGACAAGCAGCAAGAACGCGCAATGGGCTTTGCTAGGATAGCGGGCTTCCCCATGGTGCAGGGCGCCATTGACTGCACGCATGTGGCTTTGCGTTCTCCGCATGAGAATGCCGAGGATTTCCGCAACAGAAAGGGGTTCCATTCCTTAAACGTTCAGTTGGTCTGTGACCACAGACAGCTGATACTCGCTGTCAATGCCCACTATCCTGGCAGCTGCCACGATGCATTCATCCTGCGCCAGACTGCTGTGGCAGAACTTTTCCAGGCACCGCATCAGCCAGTTGGTTGGCTTCTCGGGGACAAGGGATATCCACTGAGCACCTGGCTGATGACACCGCTCCGTACGCCCAACACCCCTGCTGAGCTGCGGTACAACGAGAGCCATCAAGCTACCAGGAACATCGTTGAGCAGACAATCGGTGTGCTCAAGCAACAGTTCCGCTGTCTGGACCATTCTGGAGGAGCCCTGCAGTACTCGCCTGAGCGAGTTTCCCACTTCGTAGTTGTGTGCTGCATGCTGCATAACCTGGCAATCCTCAGTACCCAGCCAATGCCACCAGGCCTTGGAGCACCACCAGAGGAGGAGGAGGAAGAGGAGGAGGAAGAGGAGGAGGATGATCATCAGCAGCACCAAGGCGGGAGGGAGGCCCACAATGTAGAAACTGGAAGGGCTGTCCATCAATGGCTGATAGCAAGCCGCTTCTAGGCCCCTGCTGAGGAAATGGCTTCTGCCATTGAGAACAAAATGAAAGAAACCAACCCGCAACCCCTAAGCCGGCCAAGGCAGCAATGATTCCAAAGACCAAAAATGTACATTTTGAATACAAAAACTTATTTATTTCACAAACTCTGTGTGTGTCATTTCCTCATGACAAACTAATAGAAAGAAACACAAAAACACAGTCATTAACATAACTGGTTCTCATAACCTGGAGACAATGTTCAAAAGTTTGACCACGAACCTCGGCCTTTAATAAAAAAATGACCAGCATTTTGTCACACCTCCTACTTTTTGCCCTTCGAGGGTGATCTCCTTCCCTTGCGCACTTCCCCCCTTCCCACCCTACTGCTCCTCCGTAATGGGACCTCAGTGGCTGCAGCAAGGCTGGTGGAAGGTTGCTGATTGTCAGAACCTGAGACTGCAGATGCCCTTGAAGGACAGCCTCGACCAGCTCTGGGCCTGGAGGGCCTGGCTGCAGACTGCACCAACTCTGCATGGGCGGCAGCAGTCTGTCCTACAGGCGGTGGCAAGTGCAGTGGAGAAGTGACAGTGGTGGCAGCAGGAATGCTGTCATCTTGAGAGAGGACAGCGACTCCCTACTCGACCGACACACTGGCACTCCCACGGGGCAACACTTCAGC
This sequence comes from Squalus acanthias, assembly GCA_030390025.1. Lineage (NCBI taxonomy): Eukaryota > Metazoa > Chordata > Chondrichthyes > Squaliformes > Squalidae > Squalus > Squalus acanthias. The sequence goes on from CM059425.1 coordinate 252,744,843, forward strand.
ATCCGGAGCAATCTGCTGGAGCACAGATTGCTGGCCTGCTGCGGCACGGTGAGAGCCCCGGGGAAATGTGTACGAACCATCGAGGATGGCAGCAGTCAGTGCTCGCGTGGCCTCAATCTGAGTCTGCATGAGAGCAGTCAGAGATGGGTTCATGGCAGCCATTGACTGAATTGCAGCACCAAACATTTGCGTGGCATCTGCCTGTGCTACAGCGAAGTGCTCCACACTCCTTGCCAGTGATTCAATGCATTCGGGCACCTTTCCCACTGCACCCATGAGCTGAGTGTGCATGTCCACCGCCTGGATGTTCATTTCAGCGATGAGCCGCTCCTCCTCTGCGTCCAGTGCAGTAGGACTCGCTGGCATACTCTCCCTCCGGGGAGTAGGCCCCCGAGCTTCCCTACCCCCATGGCGTTGCTGCAGCCCACTGGGTCCTGGAGCTTCACCCTCATCAGACCCTTCCCCCCTGCTCCCCTCCAGGGAAGGCGTGTTCCCAGTGTGGGCATGGGCTTCCTCGGGAGAGGGTGGCGCTGATGCTCCGCCTTCATCTTCCTCCTCGGCTGCAGCTTCACTCCCACTGGCAGCTTGAGGGCCCGTCTCCTCAGCTGGTGAATCACCATCTGAAAGCAGGGAGGTACAAGAGTGGCTTTAGCGTGAGGACACGGGGGCAGTAAGGGAGGAATGAGTGCAGCGATTTAGTAAGTTGGATTGAAAGTGTCAAAGGCTGGTGTTGTGAGGGACAAGTGGAAGGACAGAGGAAAAAAGGTGATGACCTTACCATTGCTGTCCAGAACGGGGTCGGCGTCTCCAGTGGCGACGGGACCGATCACCCGGCTTGCCACAATCCTGTGGACGCGCGCCTCAAGATCGCTGAGGGGTTGCAGCTGAGGCCGCCCTCCACCCGTCCGTTGCTGCTGTCTCCTATTATGAGATAGCTTGGCCTGCAAGAAAAAGGACAGCGTCTGAGTAAATATACAGCCATGGTCTTGCCTGATGTGCCTCCCATAGGTGAATAGCCCTTACTGTATGCAGCCATGGTCTTGCCTGATGTGCCTCCCATAGGTGAATAGCCCTTACTGTATGCAGCCATGGTCTTGCCTGATGTGCCTCCCATAGGTGAATAGCCCTTACTATATGCAGCCATGGTCTTGCCTGATGTGCCTCCCATAGGTGAATAGCCCTTACTGTATGCAAAGTGTGGAATGTGCGTGTGTGTTTCATGAGAGGGCCATAGGTGTTGGATGAGTGTTGTGCATTGGTGTTTTAAGACCCTCTGGCCATAGAGTGAGGTTGAGATGGAGGGATGGAGAGGTATTGAGAAAAAGCCACTCACCCTGACGATCCGAGTGAGGTCGTTGAACTTTTTTCGACATTGTATATGGGTCCTGGGCACCATGCTCCTGGAGGAGACGCTCTGAGCCACCTCCCTCCACACTCTTCTGTACTCGAGCGGCAAAGGCCTCCTGCCACTCTCAGGGAAGAGTATAGATCTTCTGCGCTCCACCGTGCCAACCAGAGCATCCAAGGCCCGCTCGCTGAAGCGCTGAGCTCGTTCTCTCACCCTCTCCATAGTCCTTGGCTGGAAGATTTAGGCACAGGTCTCTCCAGGCCGAGATTCAAGGCTCCAATGAGCAGGGTGTGGCTGGAGTGCAAGATCGACCCTCCCCTTTAAGAACTGTCCGGCGCCAGTGTGTGTGTGTTCCATCGCTAACTGACATCACCTGCGCTGCGCCCGCGCTATGAGCTAGCGCCTCGCTCCTCGGCCTTTGCGCCTTAAGACAGGTGTGTAGCGCCTGATTAGCGCTCCAATCACCTCTAGGGGCGATAAAAGTCAAGTTTGCAGTCCGAGGCGATAATTAGCGCCAGGCGCCAATCTTTGCGCCTGGCCGATAATTGCGCCTCAAATGGGGCGATACTGAATTTCTCCCCCAAGATGTCTTACTGCAATTATATAGTGCCCTGGTGAGACCACACCTGGAGTATTCTGTACAGTTTTGGTCTCCTTATTAAGGAAGGATATACTTGCCATAGAGGGAGTGCAATGAAGGTTCACCAGACTGATTCCTGGGATGGGGGGGATTGTCCTATGAGGAGAGATTGAGTAGACTAGGCCTATATTCTCTAAAGTTCAGAAGAATGAGAGGTGATCTCATTGAAACATACAAAATTCTTACAGGGCTTGACAGGGTAGATGCAGGGAGGCTCTTTCCCCTGGCTGGGGAGTTTAGAACCAGGGGTCACAGTCTCAGAATAAGGGGTTGACCATTTAGGACTGAGATGAGGAGGAATTTCTTCACTCAGAGGGTGGTGAATCTTTGGAATTCTCTACCCCAGAGGGCTGTGGAGGCTCAGTCATTGAGTATATTCAAGACAGAGATCGATAGATTTTTGAATATTAAGGGAATCAAGGGATATGGGGACAGTGCAGGAAAGTGGAGATGAGGTAGAAGATCAGCCATGATCTTATTGAATGACGTAGCAGGTTCGAGGGGCCGAATGGCCCACTCCTGCTCCTATTTCCTACGTTCTTATGTTCACTCACCTTCCTCCAGTCTGCCTTCTCGGTGGTCTCATTATCCCTTTAAGCAGTTTAAATGTATATCATTTCAATTGGGCTTTCTCCTCTTGTTGTGGTAAATTGCACCTAAAAATAAACGGAAAACAGGTTTTCCTCTCAGTACATGAATATTAGTCGCCCACTGAACAGCTGCTGTTTTTTTGCCACTGCCAATATCCTTAACTTTGAGTTTTTATTCCCTTTTATTTGTTCCTCATGGTAAGGTGCAAGTACCTTTGCTGACCTCCCAAACCCGCGACCTCTACCAGGTCAAGGACAAGGGCAGCAGGCGCATGGGAACACCATCACCTCCAAGCTCCCCACCAAGTCACACGTAATCCTGCCATATATCGGCCGTTCCTTCATCGTCGCTGGGTCAAAATCCTGGAGCTGCCTCCCGAACAGCACTGTGGGAGCGCCTTCACCACACGGACTGCAGCGGTTAGAGAAGGAGGCCCACCACCACCTTCTCAAGGACAACGAGGGATGGGCAATAAATGCCAGCCTTGCCAGCCTTGCCCATATTCCAAGAATGAATTTAAAAAAAAATGAGAATAGCACTTCAACGTACGCAAAGTGTGGCACTCTGAGGAATTTCTAAGATAGACATTTCAGATGCCGCATAAATACGAGTTTTTCTTTCTTTAAGACAGAATTAATGCAAACTGTGCTTCCCATTCTCATTTTCTGCTCGTTTCCGGCTTGAGATTAGCAATAAGTAGAGAAGCGTTGCCTCAGTCGTGCCCTCAGTTGCAGCTTTCAGTCAAAGTAGAGCAGGGGATCCATGAACCAGATGGGTAATCAGCGGTGGATCGATGAGGGACCTGCAGGCTTCCACTTGTGCATTGCATGGTATATGAGCTGTGGGGGTGGTTTCACTGCACAGAGCTTGGGCAGTTCAGCTCAAGGCAATGTAAAACGGGCATCCTTTTGAAACCTGCGCTGTGAAGATTGTTAATTAACGTGCCATGCTATTAAGTTTAGAAGAAAGCTAATCTAGATGGCTGTGTTAAAATGGAAATGTGGGTCATCACAGTTGCAAACTTAAACACCGGGGGGAGATAACTCCAAACCAGCCACTAATGTAGGCAATTAAAGCAGAGCGTGTAAATCACCTTGGGTAGAGGTTGAAAATCTTCACCTGTCTATTCGATATTGATCATTCAATCCACGATGGCAATAATACGAGGAGGAGAAGAAGAAAGCATATTTGAAATACGGATAGCAGGCTTAGTGATCACTCAAGAAGTGACAGCACAATCCAGAGAGAACGCCTTTACTGCTCCTTCCTTAGAACAACAGAAAGTGGATCATCAGTCGTGTGAAAGTGGGGGGACAAGAACTACTGATTTATTTCATTAAAGTACACCCTGCAGGGATATACTTAATATTGCTCAGAAATATATACATGTAAAGAACTCCAGATAAAGTACATTAGACGCTAGGTGCTACGAAGTTATACCCTAATCGAAGGAGTTAGATGGAAAACCACACAACTGAAGCTGAATGATTGATAAACCTTGTCTGAACTCGAAGCAGAGGTTGCAGCCTTTAACACAGTATCTGTTATTCTAATACACACACACATACATATATATATATATATATATATATCTCCAAGTCATGCACCATCCCAACTTGGGCATATATCACCGTTCCTTCATTTTCACTGGGTCGACATCCTGGAACTCCCTATCACCACTGTGGGAGTACCTTCACCACACGGACTGCAGTGGTTCAAGAAGAAAGCCGAGCACCACCTTCTCAAGGTCAACTAAAATGGGCAATAATTGCCGGTTTCGCCAGCGACGCGCATATTTTAAAAATGTATTCAAGGATGTGGGCGTCGCTGGCAACGCCAGCATTACTTTCCCATCCCTAATTTTTTTAAAATTCATTTATGGGATGTGGGCGTTGCTGGCAAGGCCAGCATTTATTGCCCAGTCCCTAATTGCCCTTGAGAAGGTGATGGTGAGCCACCTTCTTGAACCGCTGCAGTCCGTGTGGTGAAGGTACTCCCACAGTGCTGTTAGGGAGGGAGTTCCAGGATTTTGACCCAATGACGATGAAGGAACGGCGATATATTTCTAAGTCAGGATGGTGTGTGACTTGGAGGGGAACTTGGAGGTGGTGGTGTTCCCATGCATCTGCTGCCCTTGTCCTTCTAGGTGGAAGAGGTCGCGGGTTTGGGAGGTGCTGCCAAAGAAGCCTTGGCGAGTTGCTGCAGTGCATCTTGTAGATGGTACACACTGCAGCCACGGTACGCCAGTGGTGGAGGGAGTGAATGCTTAAGGTGGTGGATGGGGTGCCAATCAAGCGGGCTGCTTTGTCCTGGATGGTGTCGAGCTTCTTGAGTGTTGTTGGAGCTGCACTCATCCAGGCAAGTGGAGAGTAATCCATCACACTCCTGACTTGTGCCTTGTAGATGGTAGAAAGTCTTTGGGGAGTCAGGAGGTGAGACACTCGCCGCAGAATACCTAGCCTCTGACCTGCTCTTGTTGCCACAGTATTTATGTGTCTGGTCCAGTTAAGTTTCTGGTTAATGGTGACCCCCAGGATGTTGATGGTGGGGGATTCGGCGATGGTAATGCCATTGAATGTCAAGGGGAGGTGGTTAGACTCTCGCTTGTTGGAGATAGTCATTGCCTGGCACTTCTGTGGCGCGAATGTTACCTGCCGCTTATCAGCCCAAGCCTGAACGTCGTTCAGGTTTTGTTGCATGCGGGCATGGACTACTTCATTATCTGAGGAGTTGAGAATGGCACTGTACAGTCATCAGCGAACATCTCCATTTCTGATCTTATGTTGGTCAATGATGAAGCAGCTGAAGATGGTTGGGCCTAGGACACTGCCCTGAGGAACTCCTGCAGCAATGTCCTGGGGCTGTGAGATTGACCTTCAATCACCACAACCATCTTCCTTTGTGTTAGGTATGACTCCAGCCAGTGGAGAGTTTCCCCCCCGATTTCCATTGACTTCAGTTTTACTAGGACTCCTTCATGCCACACTCGATTGAATGCTGTCAAGGGCAGTCACTCACACTTCTTCTCTGGAATTCAGCTCCTTTGTCCATGTTTGGACCAATTCTTTAATGAGGTTGGGAGCCAATTGGTCTTGGCGAAACCCAAACTGGGCATCAGTGAGCAGGTTATTGGTGAGTAAGTGCCGCTTGATAGCACTGTCGATGACATCTTCCATCACTTTGCTAATGATTGAGAGTAGACTGATGGGGTGTTAATTGGCCAGATTGGATTTGTCATGCTTTTTGTGGACAGGACATACCTGGGCAGTTTTCCACATTGTCGGATAGATGCCAGTGTTGTAGCTGTACTGGAACAGCTTGGCTAGAGGCGCGGCTAGTTCTGGAGCACAACAGACGGGATGGTGTCGGGGCCCATAGCCTTTGCTGTATCCAGTACGCTCAGCCGTTTCTTGATAACACGTGGAGTGAATCGAATTGGCTGAAGACTGGCTTCTGTGGTGGTGGGGACCTCAGGAGTAGGCTGATATGGATCATCCACTCGGCACTTCTGGCTGAAGATGCTTCAGCCTTGTCTTTTACACCCACGTGCTGGGCTCCACCATCATTGAGGATGGGGATATTCATGGAGCCTCCTCCTCCCGTTAGTTGTTTAATGGTCCACCACCATTCACGACTGGATGTGGCAGGACTGCAGAGCTTTGATCTGATCCATAGATTGTGGCATCGCTTAGCCCTGTGTATAGTATGCTGATTCCGCTTTTTAGCATGCATGTAGTCCTGTGTTGCACCTTCCCCAGGTTGGCACCTCATTTTTAGGTACGCCTGGTGCTGCTCCTGGCATGCTCTTGTACACACCTCATTCAACCAGGGTTGGTCCCCTGGCTTGATGGTAATGGTAGAGTGAGGGATATGCTGCGCCACGAGGTTACAGATTGTGGTGGAATACAATTCTGCTGCTGCTGATGGCCCACAGCGCCTCATGGATGCCCAGTTTTGAGCTGCTAGATCTGTTCTGAATCTATCCCATTTAGCACGGTGGTAGTGCCACACAACACGATGGAGGGTGTCCTCAGTGTGAAGACGGGACTTCGTCTCCACAATGACTGTGCGGTGGTTACTGCTACCAATACTGTCATGGACAGATGTATCTGCGACAGGTAGATTGGTGAGGACGAGGTCAAGTAGGTTTTTCCCTCGTGTTGGTTCTCTCACCACCTGTTGCAGACCCAGACTGGCAGCTATGTCCTTCAGGACTCTGCCAGCTTGGTCAGTAGTGGTGCTACTGAGCCACTCTTGGTGATGGACATTGAAGTCCCCCACCCAGAGTACATTCTGTGCCCTTGCTACTCTCAGTGCTTCTTCCAAGTGGTGTTTCAACATGGAGGAGTACTGATTCATCAGCTGAGGGAGGGCGGTAGGTGGTAATCAGCAGGAGGTTTCCTTGCCCATGTTTGACCTGAAGCCATGAGACTTCATGGGGTCCAGAGTCAATTTTGAGGACTCCCAGGGCCACTCCTTCCCAACTGTATACCACTGTGCCACCACCTCTGGTGGGTCTGTCCTGCTGGTGGGACAGGACATACCCAGAGATGGTGATGGAGGAGTTTGGGACATTGGCTGAAAGGTAAGATTCTGTGAGTATGACTATGTCAGGCTGTTGCTTGACTAGTCTGTGGGACAGCTCTCCCAATTTTGGCACAAGTCCCCAGATGTTGGTGAGGAGGACTTTTCAGGGTTGACTGGGCTGGGTGTGCCATTGCCGTAGCCGGTGCCGAGGTCGATGCCGGGTGGTCCGTCTGGTCTCATTCTTTTGTTTTGTAGCGGTTTATTACAGCTTGCTAGGCCATTTCAGAGGACAGTTAAGAGTCAACCACATTGCTGTGGGTCTGGAGTCACATATAGGCCAGACCAGGTAAGGACGGCAGATTTCCTTCCCTAAAGGACATTAGTGAACCATTACTGATACTAGCTTTTTATTCCAGATTTATTTAATTAACTGAATTTAAATTCCCCAGCTGTCGTGATGGGATTTGAACTCACATCTCTGGATCATTAGTCCAGGCCTACTGGATTAGCTAGCCCAGTGACATTACCACTATGCTACCGTTCTCATAAATTGCCCTTGATAAAGTGGTGGTGAGCTGCCTTCTTGAACCGCTGCAGTCAGTGAGGTGAATTTTCTCCCACAGTGCTGTTAGGGAGCAATTTCCAGTATTTTGACCCAGCGATGATGAAGGATCGGCAATATATTTCCAAGTCAGGATGGTGTATGATTTGGAGGGGATCTTGCAGGTGGTGGTGTTCCCATGCGCCTGCCGCCCTTGTCCTTCTAGGTGGAAGAGGTCGCGGGTTTGGGAGGTGCTGCCGAAGAAGCCTTGGCGAGTTGCTGCAGTGCATCTTGTAGATGGTGCACACTGCAGCCACGGTACGCTGGTGGTGGAGGGAGTGAACGTTTAAGGTGGTGGATGGGGTGCCAATCAAGCGGGCTGCTTTGTCCTGGATGGTGTCGAGCTTCTTGAGTGTTGTTGGAGCTGCACACATCCAGGCAAGTGGAGAGTATTCCATCATACTCCTTGCGTGATTTCAAATAAACCTGTTGGACTATAACCTGGTGTTGTGTGACTTCTCACATTTGTCCACCCCAGTCCAACACCGGCATCTCCACATCTTGTGCCTTGTAGATGGTGGAAAGGCTTTGGGGAGTCAGGAGGTGAGACACTCGCCGCGACATATCCCAAGAATGAATTTAAAAACAAGATAACGATTTTCAGGTGATCAACTAACTTAGCCCAGACCAGGAATCAATACTGAGACCATCATCAGATTTGTGCAGCTTATCTACTTATTGAATGAACTCACTGGGCCATAGAGAGAGCCTGCACAGGTCCAGCGTGCACACCTTTTGAATGGTAGTAGGAGATTAGTCACTTGATTACCATCAGGAGAAGTGAAAACTCATGGTTATGGCTGATAAATAACAGTGTTGTCAATACAATATCTATGTGGGCTGTTTTCTCCAACTCTAGTCATACTTATGGGATAGATCCACCATAGAGTATCAGGAAGATCTTGATAATCCATCCAGGTTATCAGCGACTCTTTGGGGAGCATATATATCTGAAATCGTCAGTCAATTTCTGACATGGTCCATAGATTTTGTGAGTTTACGTGACATTCAGAAATGAAATCCGATTGTCTCTTATCAGGGTCCAGAAGTCCACGCAGTTACTGGGCAACATAACTAGAATAATTAGAAGAGTAAAACACACTCTGTTGTGTCACTTTCATTCATGATTGGAAGCTCCAAGCAAATGTGTCCAACCCACATCACAACAAAAGAGAGTAAGGTTTTTCTGTGTAGTGTTGGGTTGGTCTGATACAATATTGGGCCAGAAATTCGGCTCTCCGGCTTCCCGCGGGTGCAAGAATCACGCGCGTACTTACCTAGCGCGCCTGCCGTTGTGTTTCGGGCCCGCGTGGAATTCGGCTCCTGGGCCTCCTGCAGCTGCCGGCGCGCAGTGCTTGCGTATCCCAGGGGCGCAGTTAGTTCGAAGTGTCCCCTGGGATCACGTGGGCCATGGAGACCTGTCAAATCTATGAATAGAGATTGGCCCCAAAACCTCACTAAAACTTCAAATAATTTTTTTAATAAAATCACATTTTTAAAACAATTATAAATTACATAAATTAACTACTTAAACAAAAATTTTAATTTTGAAAAAATTAATTACACTTTTTAACGGTGCTAAAAATAAACTTACCTTTCTTTAAAGTATGTAAAAAAGATAAACCTGTTGAAAAACTGTTTAAATTGTACTTAATTCACCACTTACCTTGTTGAAAGCAGGCCTTGCGCCTCCTTTTTTCCTGCGCAGCTTCTCCATACTTACCCTCATGGAGAAACCTGAAAAAAAAACCGAAGTTCGCTGCGTGCGCGCTGCCTCTCCGGCGCACGCGTTCGACCTCTGAACCCCTTCCTTCAGGGGAACGGAAGTTCCGGTTTCCAGTGCATGCGCAGTGCATGCGCGAAACCGGCACTTTCGTTGGGTCTATGGGTGAGTACACAGCGCGTACTCACCCGTGGAGACACGAATTTCTGGCCCAATCCTAGATCTTAACTTTTATGTAACAGAGACAGAGAGACAAACCTGAGAATCACTGTTGAGGATGTTATCACACAGTGGCATCAACTAGGCCTCTCTGTTTTCTCACTGCCCTCTTCACCAGTTTGCCAAGCCCCACCCTACACAAACTGTATCTCATCCCGCACTCCGCCATCTCAATCTTGTTTCACCCTCGCCCACTCGCCCATCCACTCGCCCATCGCCCCTGTCCTCACTGATTTCCTTTGGTTCTTTGTTCCCATAATGCATTGAATTGAAAATCTTTGTCCTTATTTACAATTCCCTACCTGGCCTCAACCCTCACTGTCTCTATAGGCCCTTCACCAGCCCGATGTCTCAACCCTGCCCTTCAGTCTTACGGCCCTGGCCCTCTGCTCATCACCTCCCTTCCTGAGTGCTCCACCCTCAGTGTCAGAGCTTTCAGGTGTCCCAGTCTTACTCACCAATGTTAGCGTCAGCTGTGGCTCAGTTGGTAGCACTCCCACCTCTGAGTTAGAAGGTTGTGGGTTCAAGTCTCCTCCTCCCAGAGACTTGAGAACAAAAATCTACGTTGACACTCCCAGTGCAGTATTGAGGGAGCGCAGCACTGCCGGAGGTGCCGTCTTAAGTTGGACGTAAAAGATCCATGGTGCTATTTTGAAGAAGAGCAGGGGAGTTCTCCCTGGTGTACTGGCCAATATTTATCCCTTAATCAACATCACAAAATAACAGATTATCTGGTCATTATCACATTTCTGTTTGTGGGAGCTTGCTGTGTGCATATTGGCTGCTGCGTTTCCTACGTTACAATAGTGACGGTACTTCAAAAGTACTTCATTTTCTGTAAAGCGCATTTGGACGTCCTGTGGTTGTGAAAGGCGCTGTAGAAATGGAAGTCTTTCTTTTTTCTTTTAACACAAAACTAAAGCAAAATGCTGCTCTTGTTAAAAGGGGTCCTTTTCCTTGGCTCCGCCTTTGCTTAAAAGCTGTTACATCTCTAACATCTTCTAGTTCTGACGAAAGGTCATCGACCTCAAACGTTAACTCTGCTTTTCTCGCTCCGCTGATGCTGCCTGACCGGCGGAGCGTTTTCCAGACCTGCTTTCGATCACCTCTCCTGCTTTGCATCCACTTCTGCTTTGTGAAGCATGTTAGTACATGAGAGAGGCCATACAGATATAAGTTTCTATTGCTGGTTTACGGGAAGTGTTGACGGATTTCTTTTTGATAAGTTCTCACCTCCATTAAAACAGTGGGGAGTGTAATTTGATACAGTAATTTCTAGCCCATAGGCACAAGACAGATCTCCCTTTTGATGTAACTTCTAGTTCTTCACAGAATACTGCTTGACATATGATTAGCTTTGTTGAGGCTGCATTACAAGCTGCTTGCCCACTGCTGCCAGGGAATACTTCCCTCCTGCCTGGCAAGCTGGTCAGGATGTTGGCAGGCACAGAGAGGTGCCTTCTGTTGGATTGAAGACTCGTATTGAAGGAGATGGGGAATAGATTATGGCTATATTTAAAGAAATTATTACTCAGCTTCGAATTTAAAATTCTCATCCTCACGATCAAATCCCTCTACTGCCTCGCCCCCCTCCTTATCTCTGTAACCTCCTCCAGCCCTACAACCCACTGAGATCTCTGTGCTCCTCCAATTCTGGTCTCTTGGTCATCTCCCACTTCTATCATCCCACCATTGGCGGCCGTGCCTTCAGCTGGCTAGGCCACTTAGCTCTGTAACTCCCTCCTTGAACTTCTCCGCCTCTCCCACTGTGCACAGTTCCAGCTTGGATGGGTGAATGACGAGTGGAATCTCTCGCTATTTTCTTTTCTCCTTACCCTGAGATTGATGACGCCAGCTGTAGTGACGATACCACTGCCCCAGCAAAGACATGACCTGAATGGTTCAACTCAACTTAACGAGAGTGCTACCCCACAGTGGCTCAGTGGGCAGCACTCTCGCCTCTGTGTCAGAAGGTTGTGGGTTCACAGTCCCACTCCAGAGACTTGAGCATAAAAAGTCCCGTGCAGTGCTGAGGGAGTGCTGCGCTGTCGGATGGTTGCCGTCTTTCAGATGAGACGTTAAACCGAGGCCCCGTCAACTCTCTTCAAGTGGACGTAAAAGATCCCATGGCACTATTTCGAAGAAGTGTAGGGGAGTTCTCCCCGGTGTTCTGGCTAATATTTATCCCTCAATCAACATCACTAAAGACAGATTATCTGGTCATTATCACATTGCTGTTTGTGGGAGCTTGCTGTGGGCAAATTGGCTGCTGCGTTTCCTACATTACAACAGTGACTACACGCCGGAAGTATTTAATCGGCTGTAAAGCGCTTTGGGACGTCCTGAGGTCGTGCAAGGCGCTATATAACTGCAAGTCATTCTTTCTTTCTTTTAGTCACTGAGAGATTGCGGGAACTACACCCCAACATGTTCATAAGCAGTCACTGGACCTCAGGAGCAGTTAGAACTGTATGGCACAGCAGGAGTGCCTACGCTGGCTCTTTGAAAGAACTGTCTAATTTAATCCCACACCCCAGGTTTTTCCTCCATAACCCTGCAAATTATTTCTCGTCAAAGCTAGTTCTTGTGAGATTTTCTAGCTTGAAGGAAACATGTAAACACAGGTGTTATTATTAAGTTTTACTGGAGTACATCACACTCACAGAGCTCAAAACTGAAGAACTTAAAGAAAACCAGGGAGAGAAAAATATTTTTTCTATCTGTTCTAAATTTTCATTTATATGCTCTGCTCCCCCTTTACTGCCTTAATTTGAAGTGATAATTCAGGTTTTCCTCATCTCTACCACTTTTCTTATTCATTCACGGGATATGGGCGTCGCTGGCAAGGCCAGCATTTATTGCCCATCCCTAATTGCCCTCGAGAAGGTGGTGGTGAGCCGCCTTCTTGAACCGCTGCAGTCCGTGTGGCGAAGGTGCTCCCACAGTGCTGTTAGGGAGGGAGTTGCAGGATTTTGACCCAGCGACGATGAAGGAACAGCGATATACTTCCAAGTCAGGATGGTGTGTGACTTGGAGTTGGTGGTGTTCCCATGCGCCTGCTGCTCTTGTCCTTCTAGGTGGTAGAGTTCGCGCGTTTTGGAGGTGCTGTCGAAGAAGCCTTGGCGAGTTGCTGCAGTGCATCTTGTAGATGGTGCACACTGCAGCCACAGTACGCCGGTGATGGAGGGAGTGAATGTTTAAGGTGGTGGATGGTGTAAGGCACTTAATATGTGATATATTTCAATGAGGTCCGCCCTCTTTAACGGTCTTCCTTCTAGGCAAGCAAGCTTAAGCTGCTTGAATCCTTTCTCGCATTTTCCTTCGGGAACCGTAATTTGAATCAAGTTGCTCGATGAGAAAAAAAAGTAACAACCTCTCTATGATTCTTGCTGGAATCCAGTGCAATTTTCACATGTGATCCCGTGTGATCCCATGTTGACAATGTACCAGCAATGTCCCATAACAGCAATGCCCTTTCCCACTTTACTTTGTTGCTGTTAATCTCTTCCATTGCATGGCGACAGCATCCTTGATAGAGCAATTTACTCCTGAGGTGATTTCTTGATGCAAGCTATTTTTTGTTTTATTTGCCAGTTTCTCGCGCAGAAAAATGACATTGTGCCTGGCCCTGAGCTCTTTTATTTGCCGAAGAGTTGTAGGTATCACCACGGTCCACTAGATGGTGCAAAGTAAATCCATATGAAAGCGTAGAGCAGGAGCAACATTAGGAATAGTCTTCCAGCATAACCCAGATTATTCCTCATTTGTTCAACATCCACCTGCAAATGAATGCATTGTCACTGCAGCAAAGGTTCACCAGATTGATTCCTAGGATGAGAGGGTTGTCCTACGAGGAGAGATTGAGTAGAATGGGCCTTTACTCTCTGGAGTTTAGAAGAATGAGAGGTGATCTCATTGAAACGTATGAGATTCTGAGGGGGATTGACAGAGTAGATGCTGAGAGGTTGTTTCCCCTGGCTGGAGACTCTAGTACTAGGGGGAATAGCCTCATGATAAGGGGTCGGCCATTTAAGACTGAGATGAGGAGGAATTTCTTCACTCAGAGGGTTGTGAATCTTTGGAATTCTCTGCCCCAGAGGGCTGTGAATGCTGAGTCATTGAGTATATTCAAGGCTGAGGTAGATAGATTTTTGGACTCTAGGGGAATCAAGGGATATGGAGATCGGGCGGGAAAGTGGAGATGAGGTAGAAGATCAGCCATGATCTTATTGAATGGCGGAGCAGGCTCGAGGGGCTGTATGGCCTGACTCCTGCTCCTATTTCTTATGTTCTTAATTCACCCCAATGAGAGGAAATACAGTGTGATTTAGTATAGGGGCTACATTCCATGGGTGTATGCCCAGCTCTTTTTTCACCTGTCGTTTCTCCAGTGCCAGTTTGCTCTACTATCAGCACACTAGCTCATATTCGTGACTCTCTCGATGTGTTCATTGCTTTAATTTGTCGTTACCGGCCTCGCACTTAATCTTTTTGTAAGCGCTGTGATCAATATTTTTGAAGTTTCAACCAAGGATTGACTTTTTTCCGGTGTAAGTCGTTAGCATTCACCTCTGATTTCAGAGTACGTTTTATTGGTTTCTCATTTAGGTTGATTGATCGAGGCGTCTATTAACTGCATTGTTGTGTTGATCGATTCACCACTCTGGTCGATTGCGGCGCTGGTATTAGGATTTACAACCTTGTCAGGGATCTTTTCCAGCAGTCAAATGCCCATTAAAAGTGTTTGCATTGTCTCCAGACATTGCACAGGTTCGAGCAGCTTCAAGTAAAGCAACAAGCTTCACCGTGAATGCTTAATTCTGTGTAGAGAGGTTCTACTGGAGATAATGATTTCACAAACTGAGGCTTTGGAGACCATAAAAATAAACAGAGCTCCAACTATGATTTGTAGCCAGGGCAAACATTTACTGAGGCAAACATGCCGGTCGGGTCGGTACCTTGCCCAGTACAAGCATGGTCACCTTGCCCAGTACAAACATGGTCACCTTGCTCATCACAAACATGGTCACCTTGCCCATAACAAACATGGTCACCTTGCTCATCACAAACATGGTCACCTTGCCCATAACAAACATTGTCACCTTGCCCACAACAAATATGGTCATCTTGCCCACAACTAGTATGGTCACTTTGCCTAGAACAAGCATGTTTGACTTGCCTGTAGCAACTGCATGTGCAACATCCGATGAATATGTTAGCAAGTTGATTTTGCAGTTCTTATCTGTATTGTTTACAGGCTATAAGGTTTCACATCTAACCTTTCTTCTGTGCACTTACTAGCCTTCAGTGTTCTCTAAAACTCAGATGACAAAATAATTACCAACATGCCTTACCTGGATTGTCTCAGTGGAGCCTATGACCCTGACATCAGCTTGAGGTTAGACAGATAACAAGTGAAAACAAGTTCAGTCCATTCCCTGAAATGCTCTAAAATAGCAGCGCTGGTGAAGTCACTTTCTATGTCAATTCAGAAGATCAAGGAGGAAACATCAAGGTATTTCACACAGCTTCTTTCAGCTTAAGCCTCAAAATGTTGCTCTAAAATAATTCTGTACTCATTGGTACCATGTGGAAAAAATATTGGCTGAAATTTTCCGGGGTGGTAGCGGGCGCAATCGGTGGCGGGTTTGGGTGGGACAGTTGTTATTTTTGACAGCGGGTCGCGAACCTGCTGTCATCCTGCCCCCACGTGCCTTTCCCCCAGGCACATCAGTCATCGCGGAGCTGACCCGACCGGCAGCAGCAGAGAGACCCATTTGAGATGATCAACTGCTAGTTGTCAGACCCTTAACAGGCTTTTGTAACTTACTTTTTAAATTTAACTGCATGGCCATGGCAACCACGCTGCTCGGGAAGCACGTCTGTCAACCTGAGGCGGGAGTTCAGTGGCCATTGCTCCAGCTGATTACTTGACAGCATCAAATGTACAGTAAAAGCTCGCACCTGACAGATGATCACTTTCCTCAGGCAGAAGCTGTTGCTCAGTCCATTTCCAGCACAGATTCTGCAGCTGCAAGTGTTTCCAGCAAAGTCTCCATCCAGTGTCACCTCATTGGAAGAACTCTCTCACCATTGACAGAATGCTTCCATCATCTGTACTTCACCTGCCATCTATTCCATCAACATGGGTGCCCTTTATACTTTCTCATCTTGGTCCTCAGAATCGAAGCACGATCAGCCCCAACACCAGCAGCACCAGGCACACCAGCAGCACCAACAACAACGAACACCAACCTTCTCCGCAATCACCCGATGCTGCACAGGACAGAGGGCATCAGCACCCGAGCACATTGCTGCTCGGGAGGCCAGGGATGGCCTCATCATGGCCAGATTTCGTTAACTTTATGCTGTACACCCATATGGCTGCCACATGATGTGCCAGGTTGGCACCACCCTACACCAACACAATAAAGCATCCTTGCATTGACCATGCCATTCCTTTCACACTCATCACCATTGCGGGGGGTACCATTATGTCTCGTCATTCACTGTCTCACTAAGCCACTTCCAAAGGTGCACACAAATCTGTCCAAGAACGCAAAGTGTTGAAAATAAAGATTTTATCTTTGACACCACATTAACAGAAACTTTACATGAACATTGGATAAAACACCCAATAGCTACCTTTGTGTGTTGTTAGTTGGTATGATTGCTCTAGGATGAGGGTGAGTGTGAGGGGTAGCTAGTGAGATGGAGATGTGATAATGTAGGTAGAGAGAGAGGTATGTGGGGGTGAGTAAGGGTGTGCAGGAGTAGGCTAGGGGAGGCAGAGTGATGGGGATGAGATGAGAGGCACAGCAGGATGAAGGTGAGTGTGGCTTTGTACTAATGTTTCCTGCTCTAATGAGATCATTGAAACGTTTGCAGAACTGCAGCCTGGTCCTCCTGATCACATCCCCGCTTGTGACCTCCTCTGCAATCTGCAACCAGGCTGCGTCGGTGTCCTGGGGAGGTCTCTTCAGCCCATGGGAAGGGAAGAGGACCTCCCTGCGTGCTCTGACTCCCTCCACAAGCATATGGAGGGAGACGTGGGAGAACCTGGGTGCAGCCCTCTGCCTCTGTGTAGTCACTGTCAGTGTTTGCAGCACTCCAATGCTGTAGTGCACTGACTGCACTATGTTAGATTAAACTTCAAATCTAATGTAGCCAGGGCCCCTTTAAAGATCCCGGCTGAAAACGCGTCATGAATGACGTCACCAGGCCCGCTCCATCTGATTGGGCCAGGTAACGCGCTGGGCGGGGCTGAATAGGCCCCATTAAGGTAAGTTCGTTTTCAGCAGCAGGATGGAGCCAGCAGCGGGGTCGCGACCCCAGACACCGCCCACACCGGACCCGCCCAGGTCGGCAAAATTCCAGCCATTAAGCGCGTTGGCAATACTGCAGCTTTGGGAATATCAAAGATGTTCCTCAAAAAGTCAAGTCTTTCGGATGAGAAGCTAAACTGAGGCCCCGCCTGTCCTCTCAGGTGGACGTAAAAGATTATGACACTATTCGCAGAAGAGTTCTCCTCGATTTCCTGGCCAATATTTATCCCTCCACCAACTTCACTAGTTCAGATTATCTGGTCATTATCTCATTGCTGTTTTTGGGATCTCGCTGTGCTCAAATTGGCTGCCGTGTTTCCTACATCGCAACACTTTAAAAAAAATGTACTTCATTGGCTGTAAAGCACTTTGGGATGTCCTGAGGTTGTGAAAGGCGCTATAGAAATGCAAGCCTTCCTTTCTTTTCTTTAATAACATTTTCCTCTCTCAGGTTGAGATTCGGTGACAGCAACACAGCCAAGAACCAACTTAACTGGGCAAAAAAGAGTCAGGTTTTAATTTTCCTTGAAACAGGGAAATGAGCTCAAGCCCATTGAATGGGCGGGGTGGCGGCGGGAGGGAGTCTTTTCCTTGAGCTGCCTGTCTATTCATTTCCCAATATCTAGCACGCAGATGAATCATCACATGCAAAGTACTCTCGTATTCTAAAACTAAAACTAAATCTACAACAAATAACACAGCTCATTTAGTGATTTCTTTCTTACTTAAAAGTCATGATGCGGAGATGCCGGTGTTGGACTGGGGTGGACAAAAATGAGAAGTCGCACAACACCAGGTTATAGTCCAACAGATTTATTTAAAATTACAAGCTTTCGGAGCTGTCGCCCCTTCGTCAGGCAAAGGTACAGTGAGTGAATCTACAACATTACACCGTATATAAACACAGACACATAAACACGGACACCTTCCCTGAAAGATTGTATCTCTGCAGTTTCTGTGTTTATATACTGTGTAATATTGTAGATTCACTCATTGTACCTTTACCTGACGAAGGGGCGACAGCTCCGAAAGCTTGTAATTTTAAATAAATCTGTTGGACTATAACCTGGTGTTGTGCGACTTCTCATTTTTTACTTAAAAGTGAGGTGAAATCGAAGGGGCAGTACTTTCTGTTCAACAGCTGTGTGCGCAGTCGCTGAAAACATTCAAAGGGGAGCTGGATGAGTTTCTGCATGTGGCCAATATAAACTTTCTTGCAGAAGGTAGGTGGGTATTTGAGGATGTGTCCCCCAGTCACCACAGTCTCCTGGAACTTACTTGATTGCCTTGAGATGTCAGAAAGCAATTTCCTATTTTTTTTTTCCTAAATTGGCCTTAAGGCTTTTTCTCTGGGTTTTTTTTGTTGTTTCTCCCAGGATATTACACAGAGTTACATCGAAGCTGCAGCACACAAACAGCTCATCCGGCCCAAATGGTCTATGCCGGTGTTTATACTCCACACCAGCCTCCTCCCACTTTAATTACCCATTCTTAGCCTGCACCCCTCCCTCCCCCTTATCCCTCTATTCCATTCTACCTCATCTATGCATCAAGTCTCCCCCTTAAATGCATCAGTGCTTTCTGCTTCAACCTTCATTGAAACTTATAAAATTCTAACAGGACTAGACAGACTAGATGCAGGAAGGATGTTCCCGATGGCAGGGGGAGTCCAGAACCAGGGGTCACAGTCGAAGGATAAGGGGTAAGCCATTTAGGACTGAGATGAGGAGGAATTTCTTCACCCAGAGAGTGGTGAACCTGTGGAATTCTCTACCACAGAAGGCAGTTGAGGCCAATTCATTAAATATATTCAAGAAGGAATTAGATATATTTCTTAAGGCTAAAGGGATCAAGGGATATGGGGAGAAAGCAGGGACAGGGTACTGAGTTTGGATGATCAGCCATGATCGCATTGAATGGCGGAGCAGGCTCGAGGGGCCGAATGGCCTACTCCTGCTCCTATCTTCTATGCTTCCAATGTGGCAGAGAGTTCCATATTCTCACCACTCTCTGGTAAATCCTTTATCTGATCTGTTATGTCGCTATCTTATATTTATGCACCCCTTGTTCTGGACTCACCCACAAGAGGAAGCAGTTTCTCCACATCCACCCTATTGAATGCCTTCATAATTTTAAAGACCTCTGTCAGATCTCCTCTTAGTCTCCTCTTTTCCAGAGTAAAGAGACCCAGCCTGCTCAATCAATACCTGATAAATGCATCTCCTCAATTCTGGTGACATCCTCCGAAATCTCTGGGTGGCTGAGACCACGATTTGCCGAAGTCATGTGATGACAGCACAGGACAGTCTCGAAGAGCCAGCTGGTCTTTTCCTGTCAATTCGTTTTTGTATGTTCGCAAGTACCTGTTTCAGCTCTATCTCAGCAACGTACATATCAGGGGAAAAAAAACAGGCACTTCCGATGCTGAATGCGATGGGGAGAGGCCACCTGCAAACTAGAGGTGGGGGTGGGGGAGGGGTTTCTGGAGCTGCAGACCAACTTGTGGGCTGCGTGAGACTTTACATTGAGTGTTGGCAGGCTATTCAACTGTGAGGGGGCATCACAGCTAAGCTCGCTACTGTCGTCACCCTTACTACCGCAGGCAGGGGTTGCCCAGACTGCGACCAGGAGCAGGAACCCTGGCTCAGTTTCCCCTCCCTAACCCAGGGGGGTACAAGGCACGATTGTATTACCGCTGCAACTCTGCCCGAGGCAGCCCGTAGGTAGGTGGCGTCTTAATGCCACAGGGTGCTCTACAGCTTCAGGAATGCCGGCCGGCTGGGGTGCCTGAAGAGGCCCGTGGGTAGGTGTTCATGAGTGGGGAGCGGGTGCGATGCCAAGGTGGGGGTGAGGTGGTGTCGGCAGCGGCCCCCAGTGTCTTTGTGGAGCCAGGAGGAACGTTCTACTTGTTGGAGAATCCAAAACTAGGGTTTATAAATACAAGATAGTTACCAAGATGGTCGCCATATTATAAAACGGATATAGAGGCACTGGAGAAGATGCTAAAAAGATTTACAAGGATGATACCAGAAATGCAAGGGTACACCTATCAGGAAAGGATGAACAGGCTGGGCCTCTTTTCTCTTGAGGGGCGACCTAATAGAGGTCTTTAAAATGATGAAAGGTTTTGATAGAGTAGATACAGAGAGAACATTTCCACTTGTGGGGAAGGGCAAAACTAGAGGCCATCAATATAAGATAGTCACCAAGAAATCCAATAAGGAATTCAGAAGGAACTTCTTTACCCAGAGAGTGGTGAGAATGTGGAACTCACTACCACAGGGAATGGTTGAAGCAAATAGTACAGATGCATTTAAGGGGAGACAAGATACGCATATGAGGGAGAAGGGAATAGAGGGTTATGCTGATCGATTTAGATGAGGAAAGACGGGAGGAGGCTCGAGTGGAGCATAAACACCGGCATGGACTGGTTGGCCGAATGGCCTGTTTCTGCGCCCTATATCCTGTGTAATAAATCCAATAGGGAAATAAGGAGAAATTTCTTTACTCAGTGAGTGGTTAGAATGTGGAACTCGCTACCACAGGAAGTGGTTGAGGCAAATAGCTTAGATGCTTTCAAAAGGAAACTAGACGAGTACATGAGAGAAAAGGGAATAGAAAGACATGCTGAAAGGCTGAGATGAGGCAGAGGGAATGGGAGGAGATTCGTGTGGAGTATAAACACCAGCACAGACTAGCTGGGTCGAATGGCCTGTTTCTGTGCTGTAGATCCTATCCAATTCTATGTAATTCTGAGAAGTGTTTAAAAGATGTGGGGATAACTGACTGTTACAGATGTTGTTTGGCTATAGTCAACGTTCCCGCTAAGCTGCGCAGCGTCCTGGAGATCCCGCGCCTGCCGCTCACCGGCTTTTCAATGGACATAACCGCACATGCTTGAAAATTTGATTGGGCTGGGCCCGAAAAGAAAAATTTGTGGGAAGATTGGCTATAATATAAACAGACGTTGCCGGAAGTCTCGATGATGAGTTTGTCTCGCGGCTCTCTCCCGCCAGTTGTCTGTAACCCTGCTGTGTCCTCCTCATGCTCAGAGTCCTCTTTCTTTCTCAGGGGGCTCAGCTTCTGATTCGATCTCCTCCTCAAGAATCTCAAAGTTCTGGACCTGTCTGAAGAGCGAGAGTGTGGAGGACGCAGCAAGCCAGCATAATTCACGAGGCAAAACGTTTGGAAGCGAGCTGCGGGGTGGTGGAGGAGCCTGTTGAAGTTTAATTCGAACGTGGATGTCAGCCTCTTGCATTATTCCACTGTTGACCCTTTTCAGTCATGCTCGCAGCCACAGTAGTACTGGATACCTCTTGTCAGCGGGAAGCCAGCCTTTGATTCTGAAAGAGTGCAGGGACGTTGGACTGCCGAAAGCTAAATCAATCATGGCAGCTCCCTGCTTTACTGGGCACTGATGTGTCGAAACCTGTGCCTGTAGTCGCACTTTAATTGGACATTAAGGGAGCAAAATCCTTTTCAGCTGACATAATGGTGGCAGTAAGGGCTCATATGGCACAAGAGTGCAGTCTATAGCTCCAAGCATCTAAGTGAAAACCCAGTGATTCCAATGGAAATTAGGGGCCTACTGACTCAATTGTCTTGCTTTCTAGTTGAAAAGTGATGAACTGGCTCCGCCCGGCAACAAAAAAAGGACATCAATGTTGACCTTTATTGCAAGGGGGTTGGAGTATAAGAGTAAGGAAGTCTTGCTACAATTATACAGGGCCTTGGTGAGACCACACCTGGAGTACTGTGCACAGTTCTGGTCTCCTTATCTAAGGAAGGATATACTTGCCTTGGAGGCGGTGCAACAAAGGTTCACTAGATTGATTCCTGGGATGAGAGGGCTGTCCTATGATGAGAGATTGTGTAGAATGGGCCTATACTCACTGGAGTTTAGAAGAATGAGAGGTGATCTCATTGAAACATAAGATTCTGAAGGGGATTAACAGGGTAGATGCTGAGAGGTTGTTTCCCCTGGCTGGAGTGTCTAGAACTAGGGGGCATAGTCTCAGGATAAAGGGTAGGCCATTTAAGACCGAGATGAGGAGGAATTTCTTCACTCAGAGGGTTGTGAATCTTTGGAATTCTCTACCCCAGAGGGCTGTGGATGCTGAGTCTTTGAGTATATTCAAGGGCGAGAGATCGATAGATTTTTGGACTCTAGGTGAATCAGGGGATATGGGGATCGGACGGGAACGTGGAGTTGAGGTCGATGATCAGCCATGATCTTATTGAATGGCGGAGCAGGCTCGAGGGGCCTTATGGCCTCCTCCTGCTCTTATTTCTTATGTTCTTATGTTCTTATCAATGATTTGCCTTCTTCGAGAATGGACGGAACGTGACTGACCTGGCTGAAGTGACCTGTTGCCTCTCGGAATGAGCCAGCGGCCAGGAAGTGGAGCAGGGTAGTGACTTTCTCTTGCGAGATACTGAGCTGATTCTTGAGGAAGTTTGCCAGTCTCCCTGTAGGAGGGTGTAAAGCTCTTCCAGGGCTTCTGGGCTGAACCGCCGTCTCCTTACATGTATCTCCAGGGGGTGGGTATTCAAACAAGATCTTTTGGGGCTGAGTATCTGCAGGAGGTTTCTGCAGTTCCTGCGGTACTGTCATATGTAAGAATGTAAAGGGTGAATGCAGAAACTTTAAGCTTTTTGCAAAAACTAAGTTAGTTGCTAAGCGAGCAGTTTTTGCAAGAGCAAAACCACAGCTACTCCCTGTTATTGATAAAGTCGTTGCCAAGCTTATGTCATGCGCGATGTTGAGAGGAACAGAAACAGGCATTGAGGCTGAAGATGCCAGACAAGATAGGAGAAGTGTCAATAATGCTACGTGCTGTCTTGCTCATTAAACGAACCTGGCGTGGACAAACACAATTGGACTTTGTCAGTCAAATGATCAGAACTGTGGAGGATAAAAGGCGACTGTTCGACCTGAGATGTACAGATGTAGAGAGACGGACCACGGTTACCTGTAGAGACGGATTTACGCAGCCAAATGCGCTTAATGTCTCTCTGGTATGCTGGTATTGAGGAGCGGTCCCCGCGGTCCAAAGCCTAACGATTTTCATTGCTAGTTAGACAACCGCCGGACCGGATTAAAGAAACAACGGAGACGTCGTACGCTACGCTGTCCAGTAACCGAATTTGGTAATATCCTTTGGAACTGAAAATTACTGTCACTTAATATTAGTCTGTGACGGCTGTATTGACATCTGCTGTATACCAATAAAATATCTACTGTGCCAATATGGAGTCACGTCCGAATCATTAAGCTTGAGGTGTAAAACTTCTTACACCTATAAGCTTGGCCTACCTGTATCGCATAAAGGTGTACTTTTAAGAAGTTTCTCAAGCTAAAACCAGCCTCGAGGGAGAGTTCTAAGTGCAACTAGGAGCCTCCAAAATAAAGAGGGAAAGTATTTTTGTCAAAAGACCAGTCCAAAGTAAAGCTGTGAATTTGTAACATCACAAAGAGACATCATTTACCTTTTAGATTCCAGCATCAGCCATTCTCATCTACTGTTAAAAGTTAACCTTGTTTTACAGTTGCATATGTTAGATCATCTTGGCCTAAGTGCATCATTTGCACCTTTGCTAGGCACATCCTACACTCTCCCTCACTCCCAGCAGAATTTAAGCAAGGACTTTAATAGGGCCGAATGCTGGCAGGTCCTCCCTCCTCCCCATAATTCTGACTCTCCCACAGTTAGATTCACTGGGTTTATGCTCGACTAAACCATCAGAATGTTAAGGTCAAGGACAAAAATGTAATTTGAGGTGTTGGGCTCCAATGTGGTCCACCAGCACAGGAGCAATGACCGAGTGGAACTTGGTGCAGGATATCTGCAGACACCGTTGGCTCCTTACAATGTCACACAACACCACGCCTCCCCCTCACACCATGACATGACCCCTCACCACACCATGACCCCACACCACACCATGACCCCACACCACACCATGACCCCACACCATAACACGCCATGACCCCACATCACACCATGACCCCACACCACACCATGACCCCACACCACACCATGACCCCACACCATACCACGCCGTGACCCCACATCAGACCATGACCCCACACCACACCATGACCCCACACTACACCATGACCTCACACCACACCATGACCCCACACCACGACATGACGCCACACCACGCCATGACCCCACACCACAACACGCCATGACCCCACACCACACCATGACCCCACACCACACCATGACCCCACACCACGACATGACCTCACACCACACCATGACCCCACACCACACCATGACCCCACACCACGACATGACCCCACACCACACCATGACTCCACACCAGGCCATGACCCCAAAGCACACCATGACCCCACACCACACCACACCATGACCCCACACCATGCCATGACCCCCACACCACACCATGACCTCACACCACACCAAGACCCCACACCACACCACGCCATGACCCCACACCATGCCATGACCCCACACCACACCATGCCATGACCCTACACCACGCCATGACCCCACACCACACCATGACCCCACACCACACCACGCCATGACCCCACACCACACCATGACCCCACACCACACCATGACCCCACAACACACCATGACCCCCACACGACGACATGACCCCACACCACGCCATGACCCCACACCACACCATGACCCCACACCACACCACACCATGAACCCACACCACAACATGACCCCACACCACACCATGACCCCACACCAACCACACAAGGACCCCAACACCAGACCACGCCATGTCCCCACACCACGCCATGACCCTACACCACACCACGACACCACACCACACCGTGACTCCACACCAAGCCATGACCCCAAACCACACCATGACCCCCACACCACAACATGACCCCACACCACGCCATGACCCCACACCACACCATGACCCCACACCACACCATGACCCCACACCACACCATGACCCCACACCATGCCATGACCCCACACCACACCATGACCCCACACCATGCCATGACCCCACACCACACCATAACCCCACAACACACCATGAGCACCACACCACACCACACCATGACCTCACACCACACCATGACCCCACACCACACCATGAGCACCACACCACACCACACCATGACCTCACACCACACCATGACCCCACACCACACCATGACATGACCCTACACCACGTCATGACCCCACACCACACCATGACCCCACACCACACCACGCCATGACCCCACACCACACCATGACCCCACACCACGCCATGACCCCACACCACACCATGACCTCACACCACGCCATGACCCCACACCACGCCATGACATCACACCACACCATGACCTCACACCACACCACACCATCACCCCACACCACACCATGACATCACACCACACCATGACCTCACACCACACCACACCATGACCTCACACCACACCATGATCCCACACCATGCCATGACCCCACACCACACCATGACCCCACACCATGCCATGACCCCACACCACACCATGACCCACACCACACCATGACCCCATACCACACCACGCCATGACCCCAAACCACACCATGACCCCACAGCACACCATGACCCCACACCACACCATGACCCCACACCACACCATGACCCCACACCACACCACACCATGACCCCACACCACGCCATGACCCCACACCACACCATGACCCCACACCACGCCATGACCCCATACCACACCATGACCTCACACCACACCACACCACACCATGACCTCACACCACACCACACCATGACCCGAAGCCACGCCATGACCTCACACCGCACCATGACCTCACACCACAACGTACCATGACCCCACACCATGCCATGACCCCACACCAAATCTGACCTCACACCACGCCATGACCCCACACCACACCATGAGCACACACCACGCCATGACCCCACACCACACCACGCCATGACCCACCTCCACACCACACCATGGCCGCCCACCACACCACACCATTACCCCACAACATGCCATGACCCCAACCCACAGCATGACCCCCACATCACACCGTGACCTCACACCACACCACACTATGACCCCACACCACACCGGCCATGACACCACACCACACCATGACCCCACACCACGCCATGACCACACAACACAACATGACCCCACAACACGCCATGACCCCACACCACACCACGCCTCCCCCTCACACCATGACATGACCCCACACCACACCACACCATGACCCCACACCACACCATGACCCCACACCACGCCATGACCCCACACCACACCATGACCCCACACCACACCATGACCTCACTCCACGCCACACCATGACACCACACCACGCCATGACCCCACACCACACCATGACCCCACACCACACCATGACCCCACACCACACCACACCATGACCCCACACCACGCCATGACCCCACACCACACCATAACCCCACAACACACCATGAGCACCACACCACACCACACCTTGACCTCACACCACACCATGACCCCACACCACACCATGCCATGACCCTACACCACGCCATAATCCCACACCACACCATGACCCCACACCACACCACGCCATGACCCCACACCACACCATGACCCCACACCACGCCATGACCCCACACCACACCATGACCTCACACCACGCCATGACCCCACACCACACCACACCATGACCCCACACCACGCCATGACATCACACCACACCATGACCTCACACCACACCACACCATGACCACACACCACACCATGACATCACACCACACCATGACCTCACACCACACCACACCATGACCCCACACCACGCTATGACCCCACACCACACCACATTATGACCCCACACCACCCCATGACTCCACACCACACAATGACCCCCACACCACACCATGACCTCACACCACACCATGACCCCACACCATGCCATGACCCCACACCACACAATGATCCCACACCATGCCATGACCTCACACCACACCATGACCACACACCATGCCATGACCCCAAACCACACCATGACCCCACACCACACCATACCATGACCCCACACCATGTCATGACCCCAAACCACACCATGACCCCACACCACACCACACCATGACCCCACACCACACCATGACCCCCACACCACACCATGACGTCACACCACGCCACACCATGACCCCACACCACACTATGACCCCCATGCCACACCATGACCCCACACCACACCATGACCCCACACCACACCATGACACCACACCACACCACACCATGACACCACAGCACACCATGACCCCACACCACACCATAACCACACACCACACCATGAGCACCACACCACACCACACCATGACCTCACACCACACCATGACCCCACACCACACCATGCCATGACCCTACACCACACCATGACCCCACACCACACCATGACCCCACAACACACCATGACCCCATACCACACCACACCATGACCCCACACCACGCCACACCATGACCCCACACCACGCCATGACATCACACCACACCATGACCTCACACCACACCACACCATGACTCCACACCACACCATGACCTCACACCACACCATGATCCCACACCATGCCATGACACCACACCACACCATGATCCCACACCATGCCATGACCCCACACCACACCATGACCACACACCATGCCATGACCCCAAACCACACCATGACCCCACACAACACCATGACCATACACCACACCACACCATGAACCCACACCACACCATGACCCCACACCATGCCATGACCCCAAACCACACCATGACCCCACACCACACCATGCCATGACCCCACACCATGCTATGACCCCAAACCACACCATGACCCCACACCACACCACACCATGACCCCACACCATGCCATGACCCCACACCACACCATGACCCCCACACCACACCATGACCTCACACCACGCCACACCATGACCCCACACCACACCACGCCATGACCCCACACCACACCATGACCCCACACCATGCCATGACCCCACACCACACCATGACACCACACCACACCACATCATGACACCACACCACACCATGACCCCACACCAAACCATAACCACACACCACACCATGAGCACCACACCACACCACACCATGACCTCACACCACACCATGACCCCATACCACACCACGCCATGACCCCACACCACACCATGACCCCACACCACACCATGACCTCACTCCACGCCATGTCCCCACACCACACCACACCATGACCCCACACCACACCACACCATGACCCCACACCATGCCATGACCCCACACCACACCATAACCCCACAACACACCATGAGCACCACACCACACCACACCATGACCTCACACCACACCATGACCCCACACCACACCATGACATGACCCTACACCACGTCATGACCCCACACCACACCATGACCCCACACCACGCCATGACGCCACACCACGCCATGACCTCACACCACGCCATGACCCCACACCACACCACACCATGACCCCACACCACGCCATGACATCACACCACACCATGACCTCACACCACATCACACCATCACCCCACACCACACCATGACATCACACCACACCATGACCTCACACCACACCACACCATGACCCCACACCATGCCATGACCCCACACCACACCATGACCCCACACCACACCATGACCCCATACCACACCACGCCATGACCCCACACCACACCATGACCCCACAGCACACCATGACCCCACACCACACCATGACCCCACACCACACCACACCATGACCCCACACCACACCATGACCCCACAGCACACCATGACCCCACACCACACCATGACCCCACACCACGCCATGACCCCACACCACACCATGACCCCACACCACGCCATGACCCCATACCACACCATGACCTCACACCACACCACACCACACCATGACCTCACACCACACCACACCATGACCCGAAGCCACGCCATGACCTCACACCGCACCATGACCTCACACCACAACGTACCATGACCCCACACCATGCCATGACCCCACACCAAATCTGACCTCACACCACGCCATGACCCCACACCACACCATGAACCCACACCACGCCATGACCCACCACCACACCACACCATGGCCGCCCCCCACACCATTACCCCACAACACGCCATGACCCCAACCCACACCATGACCCCCACATCACACCGTGACCTCACACCACACCACACTATGACCCCACACCACACCGGCCATGACACCACACCACACCATGACCCCACACCACGCCATGACCACACAACACAACATGACCCCACAACACGCCATGACCCCACACCACACCACGCCTCCCCCTCACACCATGACATGACCCCACACCACACCACACCATGACCCCACACCACACCATGACCCCACACCACATCATGACCTCACACCACACCATGACCCCACACCACACCATGACCCCATACCACACCACGCCATGACCCCACACCACACCATGACCCCACACCACACCATGACCTCACTCCACGCCATGTCCCCACACCACACCATGACCCCACAACACACCATGAGCACCACACCACACCACACCATGACCTCACACCACACCATGACCCCACACCACACCATGCCATGACCCTACACCACGCCATAACCCCACACCACACCATGACCCCACACCACACCACGCCATGACCCCACACCACACCATGACCTCACACCACGCCATGACCCCACACCACACCACACCATGACCCCACACCACGCCATGACATCACACCACACCATGACCTCACACCACACCACACCATGACCACACACCACACCATGACATCACACCACACCATGACCTCACACCACACCACACCATGACCCCACACCACACCATGACCTCACACCACGCCATGACCCCACACCACACCACACCATGACCCCACACCACGCCATGACATCACACCACACCATGACCTCACACCACACCACACCATCACCCCACACCACACCATGACATCACACCACACCATGACCTCACACCACACCACACCATGACCCCACACCATGCCATGACCCCACACCACACCATGACCCCACACCACACCATGACCCCATACCACACCACGCCATGACCCCACACCACACCATGACCCCACAGCACACCATGACCCCACACCACACCATGACCCCACACCACACCACACCATGACCCCACACCACACCATGACCCCACAGCACACCATGACCCCACACCACACCATGACCCCACACCACGCCATGACCCCACACCACACCATGACCCCACACCACGCCATGACCCCATACCACACCATGACCTCACACCACACCACACCACACCATGACCTCACACCACACCACACCATGACCCGAAGCCACGCCATGACCTCACACCGCACCATGACCTCACACCACAACGTACCATGACCCCACACCATGCCATGACCCCACACCAAATCTGACCTCACACCACGCCATGACCCCACACCACACCATGAACCCACACCACGCCATGACCCACCACCACACCACCATGGCCGCCCACCACACCACACCATTACCCCACAACACGCCATGACCCCAACCCACACCATGACCCCCACATCACACCGTGACCTCACACCACACCACACTATGACCCCACACCACACCGGCCATGACACCACACCACACCATGACCCCACACCACGCCATGACCACACAACACAACATGACCCCACAACACGCCATGACCCCACACCACACCACGCCTCCCCCTCACACCATGACATGACCCCACACCACACCACACCATGACCCCACACCACACCATGACCCCACACCACATCATGACCTCACACCACACCATGACCCCACACCACACCATGACCCCATACCACACCACGCCATGACCCCACACCACACCATGACCCCACACCACACCATGACCTCACTCCACGCCATGTCCCTACACCACACCATGACCCCACAACACACCATGAGCACCACACCACACCACACCATGACCTCACACCATACCATGACCCCACACCACACCATGCCATGACCCTACACCACGCCATAACCCCACACCACACCATGACCCCACACCACACCACGCCATGACCCCACACCACACCATGACCTCACACCACGCCATGACCCCACACCACACCACACCATGACCCCACACCACGCCATGACATCACACCACACCATGACCTCACACCACACCACACCATGACCACACACCACACCATGACATCACACCACACCATGACCTCAGACCACACCACACCATGACCCCACACCACGCTATGACCCCACACCACACCACATTATGACCCCACACCACCCCATGACTCCACACCACACAATGACCCCCACACCACACCATGACCTCACACCACACCATGACCTCACACCATGCCATGACCCCACACCACACCATGACCCCACACCACGCCATGACATGACCCTACACCACATCATGACCCCACACCACACCATGACCCCACACCACACCATGACCCCACACCACACCATGACCTCACACCACGCCATGACCCCACACCACACCACACCATGACCCCACACCACGCCATGACATCACACCACACCATGACCTCACACCACACTACACCATCACCCCACACCACACCATGACATCACACCACACCATGACCTCACACCACACCACACCATGACCCCACACCATGCCATGACCCCACACCACACCATGACCCCACACCACACCATGACCCCATACCACACCATGACCCCACACCACGCCATGACCCCACACCACACCATGACCCCACAGCACACCATGACCCCACACCACACCATGACCCCACACCACACCACACCATGACCTCACACCACACCATGACCCCACAGCACACCATGACCCCACACCACACCATGACCCCACACCACGCCATGACCCCACACCACACCATGACCCCACACCACGCCATGACCCCATACCACACCATGACCTCACACCACACCACACCACACCATGACCCGAAGCCACGCCATGACCTCACACCGCACCATGACCTCACACCACAACGTACCATGACCCCACACCATGCCATGACCCCACACCAAATCTGACCTCACACCACGCCATGACCCCACACCACACCATGAACCCACACCACGCCATGACCCACCACCACACCACACCATGGCCGCCCACCACACCACACCATTACCCCACAACACGCCATGACCCCAACCCACACCATGACCCCCACATCACACCGTGACCTCACACCACACCACACTATGACCCCACACCACACCGGCCATGACACCACACCACACCATGACCCCACACCACGCCATGACCACACAACACAACATGACCCCACAACACGCCATGACCCCACACCACACCACGCCTCCCCCTCACACCATGACATGACCCCACACCACACCACACCATGACCCCACACCACACCATGACCCCACACCACATCATGACCTCACACCACACCATGACCCCACACCACACCATGACCCCATACCACACCACGCCATGACCCCACACCACACCATGACCCCACACCACACCATGACCTCACTCCACGCCATGTCCCCACACCACACCATGACCCCACAACACACCATGAGCACCACACCACACCACACCATGACCTCACACCACACCATGACCCCACACCACACCATGCCATGACCCTACACCACGCCATAACCCCACACCACACCATGACCCCACACCACACCACGCCATGACCCCACACCACACCATGACCTCACACCACGCCATGACCCCACACCACACCACACCATGACCCCACACCACGCCATGACATCACACCACACCATGACCTCACACCACACCACACCATGACCACACACCACACCATGACATCACACCACACCATGACCTCACACCACACCACACCATGACCCCACACCACACCATGACCTCACACCACGCCATGACCCCACACCACACCACACCATGACCCCACACCACGCCATGACATCACACCACACCATGACCTCACACCACACCACACCATCACCCCACACCACACCATGACATCACACCACACCATGACCTCACACCACACCACACCATGACCCCACACCATGCCATGACCCCACACCACACCATGACCCCACACCACACCATGACCCCATACCACACCACGCCATGACCCCACACCACACCATGACCCCACAGCACACCATGACCCCACACCACACCATGACCCCACACCACACCACACCATGACCCCACACCACACCATGACCCCACAGCACACCATGACCCCACACCACACCATGACCCCACACCACGCCATGACCCCACACCACACCATGACCCCACACCACGCCATGACCCCATACCACACCATGACCTCACACCACACCACACCACACCATGACCTCACACCACACCACTCCATGACCCCACACCACACCATGACCCCACACCACGCTATGACCCCACACCACACCATGACCTCACACCACACCATGACCCCACACCATGCCATGACCCCACACCACACCATGACCACACACCATGCCATGACCCCAAACCACACCATGACCCCACACCACACCATGCCATGACCCCACACCACACCATGATCCCACACCATGCCATGACCCCACACCACACCATGACCACACACCATGCCATGACCCCAAACCACACCATGACCCCACACCACACCATACCATGACCCCACACCATGCCATGACCCCAAACCACACCATGACCCCTCACCACACCACACCATGACCCCACACCATGCCATGATCCCACACCACACCATGACCCCCACACCACACCATGACCTCACACCACGCCACACCATGACCCCACACCACACCACGCCATGACCCCGCACCACACCATGACCCCACACCATGCCATGACCCCACACCACACCATGACACCACACCACACCACACCATGACACCACACCACACCATGACCCCACACCACACCATAACCACACACCACACCATGAGCACCACACCACACCACACCATGACCCCACACCACACCACACCATGACCTCACACCACACCATGACCCCACACCACACCATGACCCCACACCATGCCATGACTCCACACCACACCATGACACCACACCACACCACACCATGACACCACACCACACCATGACCCCACACCACACCATAACCACACACCACACCATGAGCACCACACCACACCACACCATGACCTCACACCACACCATGACCCCACACCACACCATGCCATGACCCTACACCACACCATGACCCCACACCACACCATAACCACACACCACACCATGAACCCACACCACACCATAACCACACACCACACCATGAGCACCACACCACACCACACCATGACCTCACAACACACCATGACCCCCACACCACACCACATCATGACCTCACACCACACCATGACCCCACACCACGCCATGACCCCATACCACACCACGCCATGACCCCACAGCACACCATGACCCCACACCACACCATGACCCCACACCACGCCATGACCCCACAGCACACCATGACCCCACACCGCACCACGCCATGACCCCAACCCACACCATGACCCCCACATCACACCGTGACCTCACACCACACCACACTATGACCCCACACCACACCGGCCATGACACCACACCACACCATGACCCCACACCACGCCATGACCACACAACACAACATGACCCCACACCACACCACGCCTCCCCCTCACACCATGACATGACCCCACACCACACCACACCATGACCCCACACCACACCATGACCCCACACCACACCATGACCCCACACCACATCATGACCTCACACCACACCATGACCCCACACCACACCATGACCCCATACCACACCACGCCATGACCCCACACCACACCATGACCCCACACCACACCATGACCCCACAACACACCATGAGCACCACACCACACCACACCATGACCTCACACCACACCATGACCCCACACCACACCATGCCATGACCCTACACCACGCCATAACCCCACACCACACCATGACCCCACACCACACCACGCCATGACCCCACACCACACCATGACCCCACACCACGCCATGACCCCACACCACACCATGACCCCACACCATGCCATGACCCCACACCACACCATGACCTCACACCACGCCATGACATCACACCACACCATGACCTCACACCACACCACACCATGACCACACACCACACCATGACATCACACCACACCATGACCTCACACCACGCCATGACCCCACACCACACCACACCATGACCCCACACCACGCCATGACATCACACCACACCATGACCTCACACCACACCACACCATGACCACACACCACACCATGACATCACAGCACACCATGACCCCACACCACGCTATGACCCCACACCACCCCATGACTCCACACCACACAATGACCCCCACACCACACCATGACCTCACACCACACCATGACCCCACACCACACCATGATCCCACACCATGCCATGACCCCACACCACACCATGACCACACACCATGCCATGACCCCAAACCACACCATGACCCCACACCACACCATACCATGACCCCACACCATGCCATGACCCCAAACCACACCATGACCCCACACCACACCATACCATGACCCCACACCATGCCATGACCCCAAACCACACCATGACCCCACACCACACCACACCATGACCCCACACCATGCCATGACCCCACACCACACCATGACCCCCACACCACACCATGACCTCACACCACGCCACACCATGACCCCACACCACACCACGCCATGACCCCACACCACACCATGACCCCACACCATGCCATGACCCCACACCACACCATGACACCACACCACACCATGACCCCACACCACACCATAACCACACACCACACCATGAGCACCACACCACACCACACCATGACCCCACACCACACCACACCATGACCTCACACCACACCATGACCCCACACCACACCATGACCCCACACCATGCCATGACCCCACACCACACCATGACACCACACCACACCACACCATGACACCACACCACACCATGACCCCACACCACACCATAACCACACACCACACCATGAGCACCACACCACACCGCACCATGACCTCACACCACACCATGACCCCACACCACACCATGCCATGACCCTACACCACACCATGACCCCACACCACACCATAA
The DNA here is from genome assembly GCA_030390025.1 of Squalus acanthias. Taxonomy (NCBI): domain Eukaryota; kingdom Metazoa; phylum Chordata; class Chondrichthyes; order Squaliformes; family Squalidae; genus Squalus; species Squalus acanthias. The sequence continues at coordinate 252,781,002 of CM059425.1, forward strand.
CCACACACCACACCATGAACCCACACCACACCATAACCACACACCACACCATGAGCACCACACCACACCACATCATGACCTCACACCACACCATGACCCCACACCACGCCATGACCCCACAACACACCATGACCCCACACCACACCATGACCCCACACCACGCCATGACCCCACAGCACACCATGACCCCACACCGCACCACGCCATGACCCCACAACACACCATGACCCCACACCACACCATGACCCCACACCACACCATGACCCCACACCACACCATGACCCCACACCACACCATGACCCCACACCACACCATGACCCCACACCACACCATGACCCCACACCATGCCATGACCCCACAACACACCATGACCCCACACCACACCATGACCCCACACCACACCATGACCCCACACCACACCATGACCCCACACCACGCCATGACCCCACAGCACACCATGACCCCACACCGCACCACGCCATGACCCCACACCACACCATGACCCCACAGCACACCGTGACCTCACACCACGCCATGACCCCACACCACACCATGACCCCACACCGCACCACGCCATGACCCCACACCACACCATGACCTCACACCACACCATGACCTCACACCACGCCATGACCCCACACCACACCATGACCCCACACCACACCATGACCCCACACCACACCACATCATGACCTCACACCACACCATGACCCCACACCACACCATGACCTCACACCACACCATGACCCCGTACCACACCACGCCATGACCCCACACCACACCATGACCCCACACCACGCCATGACCCCATACCACACCATGACCTCACACCACACCTTGAACCCACACCACGCCATGACCTCACACCACACCATACCATGACCCCACACCACGCCATGACCCCACACCACACGACACCATGACCCCACAACACGCCATGAGCCCAACCCACACCATGACCCCCACATCACACCGTGACCTCACACCACACCACACTATGACCCCACACCATGCTATGACCCCATGCCACACCATGACCTCACACCACACCATGACCCCCATGCCACACCATGACCTCACACCACACCATGACCCCATACCACACCACACCATGACCCCACACCACACCATGACCTCACACCACACCACACCATGACCCCACACCACACCACGCCATGACCCCACAACACACCATGAGCACCACACCACACCACACCATGACCTCACACCACGCCATGACCCCACACCACACCATGACCCCACACCACACCACACCATGACCTCACACCACGCCATGACCCCACACCACACCAAGACCCCACACCACACCACACCATGACCTCACACCACGCCATGACCCCACACCACACCATGACCCCACACCACACCACACCATGACCCCACACCACACCACACCATGACCTCACACCACGCCATGACCCCACACCACACCATGACCTCACACCACACCACACCATGACCCCACACCACACCATGCCATAACCCCACAACACACCATGAGCACCACACCACACCACACCATGACCTCACACCACGCCATGACCTCACACCACACGATGACCCCACACCACACCATGACCCCACATCACGCCATGACCCCACACCACACCATGACCCCACTCCACACCATGACCCCACATCACGCCATGACCCCACACCACACCATGACCCCACTCCACACCATGACCCCACACCACACCATGTCCCCACATCATGCCATGACCCCACACCACACCATGACCCCACACCATGCCATGACCCCACACCACACCATGACCCCACACCACACCATGACCCCACACCACACCATGACCCCACACCACACCATGACCCCATACCACACCATGACCTCAAACCACGCCATGACCCCACACCACACCACACCATGACCCCAAACCACACCATGACCCCACAACACGCCATGACCCCAACCCACACCATGACCTCACACCACACCACACCATGACCCCACACCACACCATGGGGTAGAAATTAGGTCGCGCCCCATTTGGGGCGCAAATATCGTCTGGACGCAAATATTAGCGCCTGGCGCTAATTATCGGCACTGACTGGAAACTTCACTTTTTCCGCCCCGGGAGGTGAGTGGAGCGCTAAAGCAGGCGCTGCACACCTGTCTTAAGGCGCAAAGGCCAAGGAGTGAGGCGCTAACTCAGAGCGCTGGCGAAGCTCATGTAATGTCAGTCAACAATGGAACACACACACAATGGCACGGGCCAGTTCTTAAAGGGGATGGTTAATCTTGCTTTCCATCCACATCCTGTTCATTGCAGCCTTGAATCTCGGCCTGGAGAGACTTGCACATCAAATGTGCTGGAAAGAACAATGGAGAGTACCAGGCAAAGAGCTCAGAGTGCAGCTCCCACAGTCTCTGCTAAATCGATACAAGGAATGGCAAATCAAAATGAACCTGCAAAGTGCTGCTCAGTACCCAAAACTCCTTCCCACAACGTTGAATCTCTCCAGAAGTCTCTCCCTCTCTCTCTCAGAATGCGTAGTTCAAAAATGCCACCAACAATAAAAGACAGGAAGAGGCCCCCTTTAAATAGCGCCCCCCTCAGCCCCACAGCGATTGATAGCGTTCCAGTCTTCTGGTCGTTGGATGCGCCAGGCGGTAAGGCAGGGGGCGCCACTCAATTTCTGCTCCGGGGCGCCACAAGGGCGTTGCACCATGGAATGACGTCACAATCTGCGCGCGCAGGTAGTCGCAGCGGTAAGTTTTAGCGCCGCCGCACAATCTCAAGTTAAGTTCTCGAGCGGCGCAAACATCGCTGCGCCCGGGCGTTAGCGGCTTTGCGCCCCATTAGCGCCCTCTTAAGGCGCTAACGGGAGGCGCAACCAACTGAATTTTTACCCCCATGACTTCACACCACACCATGACCCCACAGCACACCATGACCCCACACCACACCATGACCCCATACCACACCATGACCCCACACAATGCCATGACCCCACACCACACCACACCATGACCCCAAACCACACCATGACCCGACAACACGCCATGATCCCAACCCACACCATGACCTCACACCACACCACATCATGACTTCACACCACCCCACACCATGACTCCACACCACACCATGACCCCAGACCACACCATGATCTCACACCACGCCATGTCCCCACACCAGACCATGACCTCACACCACGCCATGCCCCACACCACACCATGACCTCACACCCGCCATGACCCCATACCACACCATGACCTCACACCCGCCATGACCCCATACCACACCATGACCTCACACCACACCATGACCTCACACCACACCACACCATTACCCCACACTACACCATGACCTCACACCACACCATGACCTCATACCACACCACACCATGACCCCACACCATGCCATGACCTCACACCACACCACACCATGACCCCACACCACACCATGACCTCACACCACACCATGACCCCCCACACCACACCACGCTATGTCCCCAAACCACACCATGACCTCACACCACACCATGACCCCACACCACACCACGCTATGACCCCACACCACACCATGACCCCACACCACTCCACGCTATGACCCCACACCACACGACACCATGACCCCACACCACACCATGACCCCACACCACACCACACGATGACCCCAACCCACACCATGACCCCACAACACGCCATGAACCCAACCCACACCATGACCTCACACCACACCACACCATGACCCCACACCACACCATGACCCCATACCACACCATGACCCCACACTATGCCATGACCCCACACCACACCACACCATGACCCCAAACCACACCATGACCCCACAACACGCCATGATCCCAACCCACACCATGACCTCACACCACACCACATCATGACTTCACACCACCCCACACCATGACTCCACACCACACCATGACCCCACACCACACCATGACCTCACACCACACCATGAACCCACACCACACCACGCTATGACACCACACCACACCATGACCCCACACCACATCACACCATGACCCCCACCACACCATGACCCCACACCACATCACACCATGACCCCCACCACACCATGACCCCACACCACACCACACCATGACCCCCACCACACCATGACCCCACACCACATCACACCATGACCCCCACCACACCATGACCCCACACCACACCACACCATGACCCCACAACACGCCATGACCCCAACCCACACCATGACCTCACACCACACCACCCTATGACCCCACACCACACCACACCATGACCCCACACCACACCATGACCCCACACCACATCACACCATGACCCCCACCACACCATGACCCCACACCACACCACACCATGACCCCCACCACACCATGACCCCACACCACACCATGACCCCACACCACACCATGACCCCACACCACACCACACCATGACCCACCACCACACCACACCATGGCCCCCCCACCACACCACACCATGACCCCACAACACGCCATGACCCCAACCCACACCATGACCTCACACCACACCACACCATGACCTCACACCACACCACACCATGACCCCACACCACACCATGACCTCACACCACGCCATGACCCCACACCACAACATGACCTCACACCCGCCATGACCCCATACCACACCATGACCCCACACCACACCACACCATGACCCCACACCACACCATGACCCCACACCACAGCATGACCCCACAAGACACCATGACCCCACACCACACCACATCATGACCTCACACCACACCATGACCCCACACCACACCATGACCCCACACCACACCACGCCATGACCCCACACCACACCATGACCCCACACCACACCATGACCCCACACCACACCATGCCATGACCCTACACCACGCCATGACCCCACACCACACCATGACCCCACACCACACCACGCCATGACCCCACACCACACCATGACCCCACACCACACCATGACCCCACACCACACCATGACCCCACACCACACCATGACCCCACACCACACCATGACCCCACAGCACACCATGACCCCACACCACGCCATGACCCCACACCACACCATGACCCCACACCACGCCATGACCCCACAACACACCACGCCATGACCCCATACCACACCATGACCTCACACCACGCCACATCATGACCTCACACCACACCATGACCCCACACCACACCATGCCATGACCCTACACCACACCATGACCCCCATACCACACCACGCCATGACCCCACACCACACCACGCCTCCCCCTCACACCACACCATGACCTCACACCACACCATGACCTCACACCACACCATGACCTCACACCACACCATGACCTCACACCACACCACACCATGACCCCACACCATGCCATGTCCTCACACCACACCATGACCTCACACCATGCCATAACCCCACACCACACCATGACCTCACACCACGCCATGACCCCACACCACACCATGACCTCACACCACGCCATGACCCCAGACCACACCATGACCCCACACCACAACATGACCCCCCACCACACCACACCATGACCCCACACCACACCATGACCCCCCACCACGCCACACGATGACCCCACACCACGCCATGACCCCACATCACACAATGACCCCACACCACACCATGACCCCACTCCACACCATGACGCCACACCACACCATGACCCCACATCATGCCATGACCCCACACCACACCATGACCCCACACCATGCCATGACCCCACACCACACCATGACCTCACACCCGCCATGACCCCATACCACACCATGACCCCACACCACACCATGACCCCACACCACACCATGACCCCACACCACACCATGACACCATACCACACCATGACCTCACACCACGCCATGACCCCACACCACACCACACCATGACCCCAAACCACACCATGACCCCACAACATGCCATGACCCCAACCCACACCATGACCTCACACCACACCACACCACACCATGACCCCACACCACACCATGACTTCACACCATACCATGACCCCACACCACTCCATGACCCCACACCACACCATGACCCCATACCACACCATGACCCCACACAATGCCATGACCCCACACCACACCACACCATGACCCCAGACCACACCATGACCTCACACCACGCCATGTCCCCACACTAGACCATGACCTCACACCACGCCATGCCCCACACCACACCATGACCTCACACCCGCCATGACCCCATACCACACCATGACCTCACACCACACCATGACCTCACACCACACCACACCATGAACCCCCACTACACCATGACCCCACACCACACCATGACCTCACACCACACCATGACCCCACACCACTCCACGCTATGACCCCACACCACACGACACCATGACCCCACACCACACCATGACCCCACACCACACCACACGATGACCCCCACTACACCATGACCCCACACCACACCATGACCTCACACCACACCATGACCCCACACCACACCACACCATGACCCCAACCCACACCATGACCCCACAACACGCCATGAACCCAACCCACACCATGACCTCACACCACACCACACCATGACCCCACACCACACCATGACCCCATACCACACCATGACCCCACACAATGCCATGACCCCACACCACACCACACCATGACCCCAAACCACACCATGACCCCACAACACGCCATGATCCCAACCCACACCATGACCTCACACCACACCACATCATGACTTCACACCACCCCACACCATGACTCCACACCACACCATGACCTCACACCACACCATGACCCCACACCACACCACGCTATGACACCACACCACACCATGACCATCACACCACACCACGCTATGACCCCACACCACACCATGACCCCACACCACACCATGACCCCACACCACATCACACCATGACCCCCACCACACCATGACCCCACACCACACCACACCATGACCCCCACCACACCATGACCCCACACCACACCATGACCCCACACCACACCATGACCTCACACCACACCATGACCCACCACCACACCACACCATGGCCCCCCCACCACACCACACCATGACCCCACAACACGCCATGACCCCAACCCACACCATGACCTCACACCACACCACACCATGACCTCACACCACACCACACCATGACCCCACAACACACCATGACCCCACACCACACCATGACCTCACTCCACGCCATGTCCCCACACCACACCATGACCTCACACCACGCCATGACCCCACACCACAACATGACCTCACACCCGCCATGACCCCATACCACACCATGACCTCACACCACACCATGACCCCACACCACACCATGACCCCACACCACACCACGCCATGACCCCACACCACACCATGACCCCACACCACAGCATGACCCCACAAGACACCATGACCCCACACCACACCACATCATGACCTCACACCACACCATGACCCCACACCACACCATGACCCCATACCACACCATGCCATGACCCTACACCACGCCATGACCCCACACCACACCATGACCCCACACCACACCACGCCATGACCCCACACCACACCATGACCCCACACCACACCATGACCCCACACCACACCATGACCCCACACCACGCCATGACACCACAACACACCACGCCATGACCCCATACCACACCATGACCTCACACCACGCCACATCATGACCTCACACCACACCATGACCCCACACCACACCATGCCATGACCCTACACCACACCATGACGCCCATACCACACCACGCCATGACCCCACACCACACCACGCCTCCCCCTCACACCACACCATGACCCCACACCACACCATGACCTCACACCCGCCATGATCCCATACCACACCATGACCTCACACCACACCATGACCTCACACCACACCATGACCTCACACCACACCATGACCTCACACCACACCACACCATGACCCCACACCACGCCATGACCCCACACCACACCACGCTATGACCCCACACCATGCCATAACCCCACACCACACCATGACCTCACACCATGCCATAACCCCACACCACACCATGACCTCACACCACGCCATGACCCCAGACCACACCATGACCCCACACCACACCATGACCCCCCACCACACCACACCATGACCCCACACCACACCATGACCCCCCACCACACCACACGATGACCCCACACCACGCCATGACCCCACATCACACAATGACCCCACACCACACCATGACCCCACTCCACACCATGACCCCACACCACACCATGACCCCACATCATGCCATGACCCCACACCACACCATGACCCCACACCATGTCATGAGCCCACACCACACCATGACCTCACACCCGCCATGACCCCATACCACACCATGACCCCACACCACACCATGACCCCACACCACACCATGACCCCATACCACACCATGACCTCACACCACGCCATGACCCCACACCACACCACACCATGACCCCAAACCACACCATGACCCCACAACACGCCATGACCCCAACCCACACCATGACCTCACACCACACCACACCACACCATGACCCCACACCACACCATGACTTCACACCATACCATGACCCACACCACACCATGACCCCACTCCACACCATGACGCCACACCACACCATGACCCCACATCATGTCATGACCCCACACCACACCATGACCCCACACCATGCCATGACCCCACACCACACCATGACCTCACACCCGCCATGACCCCATACCACACCATGACCCCACACCACACCATGACCCCACACCACACCATGACCCCACACCACACCATGACACCATACCACACCATGACCTCACACCACGCCATGACCCCACACCACACCACACCATGACCCCAAACCACACCATGACCCCACAACATGCCATGACCCCAACCCACACCATGACCTCACACCACACCACACCACACCATGACCCCACACCACACCATGACTTCACACCATACCATGACCCCACACCACACCATGACCCCACACCACACCATGACCCCATACCACACCATGACCCCACACAATGCCATGACCCCACACCACACCACACCATGACCCCAGACCACACCATGACCTCACACCACGCCATGTCCCCACACTAGACCATGACCTCACACCACGCCATGCCCCACACCACACCATGACCTCACACCCGCCATGACCCCATACCACACCATGACCTCACACCACACCATGACCTCACACCACACCACATCATGACCCCACACCATGCCATGACCTCACACCACACCACACCATGAACCCCCACTACACCATGACCCCACACCACACCATGACCTCACACCACACCATGACCCCACACCACTCCACGCTATGACCCCACACCACACGACACCATGACCCCACACCACACCATGACCCCACACCACACCACACGATGACCCCCACTACACCATGACCCCACACCACACCATGACCTCACACCACACCATGACCCCACACCACACCACACCATGACCCCAACCCACACCATGACCCCACAACACGCCATGAACCCAACCCACACCATGACCTCACACCACACCACACCATGACCCCACACCACACCATGACCCCATACCACACCATGACCCCACACAATGCCATGACCCCACACCACACCACACCATGACCCCAAACCACACCATGACCCCACAACACGCCATGATCCCAACCCACACCATGACCTCACACCACACCACATCATGACTTCACACCACCCCACACCATGACTCCACACCACACCATGACCCCACACCACACCATGACCTCACACCACACCATGACCCCACACCACACCACGCTATGACACCACACCACACCATGACCATCACACCACACCACGCTATGACCCAACACCACACCATGACCCCACACCACACCATGACCCCACACCACATCACACCATGACCCCCACCACACCATGACCCCACACCACACCACACCATGACCCCCACCACACCATGACCCCACACCACACCATGACCCCACACCACACCATGACCTCACACCACACCATGACCCACCACCACACCACACCATGGCCCCCCCACCACACCACACCATGACCCCACAACACGCCATGACCCCAACCCACACCATGACCTCACACCACACCACACCATGACCTCACACCACACCACACCATGACCCCACAACACACCATGACCCCACACCACACCATGACCTCACTCCACGCCATGTCCCCACACCACACCATGACCTCACACCACGCCATGACCCCACACCACAACATGACCTCACACCCGCCATGACCCCATACCACACCATGACCTCACACCACACCATGACCCCACACCACACCATGACCCCACACCACACCACGCCATGACCCCACACCACACCATGACCCCACACCACACCATGACCCCACAACACACCATGACCCCACACCACACCACATCATGACCTCACACCACACCATGACCCCACACCACACCATGACCCCATACCACACCATGCCATGACCCTACACCACGCCATGACCCCACACCACACCATGACCCCACACCACACCACGACATGACCCCACACCACACCATGACCCCACACCACACCATGACCCCACACCACACCATGACCCCACACCACGCCATGACACCACAACACACCACGCCATGACCCCATACCACACCATGACCTCACACCACGCCACATCATGACCTCACACCACACCATGACCCCACACCACACCATGCCATGACCCTACACCACACCATGACGCCCATACCACACCACGCCATGACCCCACACCACACCACGCCTCCCCCTCACACCACACCATGACCCCACACCACACCATGACCTCACACCCGCCATGATCCCATACCACACCATGACCTCACACCACACCATGACCTCACACCACACCATGACCTCACACCACACCATGACCTCACACCACACCACACCATGACCCCACACCACGCCATGACCCCACACCACACCACGCTATGACCCCACACCATGCCATAACCCCACACCACACCATGACCTCACACCATGCCATAACCCCACACCACACCATGACCTCACACCACGCCATGACCCCAGACCACACCATGACCCCACACCACACCATGACCCCCCACCACACCACACCATGACCCCACACCACACCATGACCCCCCACCACACCACACGATGACCCCACACCACGCCATGACCCCACATCACACAATGACCCCACACCACACCATGACCCCACTCCACACCATGACCCCACACCACACCATGACCCCACATCATGCCATGACCCCACACCACACCATGACCCCACACCATGCCATGACCCCACACCACACCATGACCTCACACCCGCCATGACCCCATACCACACCATGACCCCACACCACACCATGACCCCACACCACACCATGACCCCACACCACACCATGACCCCATACCACACCATGACCTCACACCACGCCATGACCCCACACCACACCACACCATGACCCCAAACCACACCATGACCCCACAACACGCCATGACCCCAACCCACACCATGACCTCACACCACACCACACCACACCATGACCCCACACCACACCATGACTTCACACCATACCATGACCCCACACCACACCATGACCCCACACCACACCATGACCCCATACCACACCATGACCCCACACAATGCCATGACCCCACACCACACCACACCATGACCCCAGACCACACCATGACCTCACACCACGCCATGTCCCCACACTAGACCATGACCTCACACCACGCCATGCCCCACACCACACCATGACCTCACACCCGCCATGACCCCATACCACACCATGACCTCACACCACACCATGACCTCACACCACACCACATCATGACCCCACACCATGCCATGACCTCACACCACACCACACCATGAACCCACACCACACCATGACCTCACACCACACCATGACCCCACACCACACCACGCTATGACCCCACACCACACCATGACCCCACACCACACCACGCTATGATCCCACACCACACCACACCATGACCTCACACCACGCCATGACCCCACACCACACCATGACCCCAAACCACACCATGACCCCACAACACGCCATGATCCCAACCCACACCATGACCTCACACCACACCACATCATGACTCCACACCACACCATGACCCCAGACCACACCATGACCTCACACCACGCCATGTCCCCACACCAGACCATGACCTCACACCACGCCATGCCCCACACCACACCATGACCTCACACCCGCCATGACCCCATACCACACCATGACCTCACACCCGCCATGACCCCATACCACACCATGACCTCACACCACACCATGACCTCACACCACACCACACCATTACCCCACACTACACCATGACATCACACCACACCATGACCTCATACCACACCACACCATGACCCCACACCATGCCATGACCTCACACCACACCACACCATGACCCCACACCACACCATGACCCCACACCACACCATGACATCACACCATACCATGACCCCACACCACACCATGACCCCACACCACACCATGACCCCATACCACACCATGACCCCACACCACACCATGACCCCACATCATGCCATGACCCCACACCACACCATGACCCCACACCATGCCATGACCCCACACCACACCATGACCTCACACCCGCCATGACCCCATACCACACCATGACCCCACACCACACCATGACCCCACACCACACCATGACCCCACACCACACCATGACCCCATACCACACCATGACCTCACACCACGCCATGACCCCACACCACACCACACCATGACCCCAAACCACACCATGACCCCACAACACGCCATGTCCCCACACTAGACCATGACCTCACACCACGCCATGCCCCACACCACACCATGACCTCACACCCGCCATGACCCCATACCACACCATGACCTCACACCACACCATGACCTCACACCACACCACATCATGACCCCACACCATGCCATGACCTCACACCACACCACACCATGAACCCACACCACACCATGACCTCACACCACACCATGACCCCACACCACTCCACGCTATGACCCCACACCACACCATGACCCCACACCACACCACGCTATGATCCCACACCACACCACACCATGACCTCACACCACGCCATGACCCCACACCACACCATGACCCCAAACCACACCATGACCCCACAACACGCCATGATCCCAACCCACACCATGACCTCACACCACACCACATCATGACTCCACACCACACCATGACCCCAGACCACACCATGACCTCACACCACGCCATGTCCCCACACCAGACCATGACCTCACACCACGCCATGCCCCACACCACACCATGACCTCACACCCGCCATGACCCCATACCACACCATGACCTCACACCCGCCATGACCCCATACCACACCATGACCTCACACCACACCATGACCTCACACCACACCACACCATTACCCCACACTACACCATGACATCACACCACACCATGACCTCATACCACACCACACCATGACCCCACACCATGCCATGACCTCACACCACACCACACCATGACCCCACACCACACCATGACCCCACACCACACCATGACATCACACCATACCATGACCCCACACCACACCATGACCCCACACCACACCATGACCCCATACCACACCATGACCCCACACAATGCCATGACCCCACACCACACAACACCATGACCCCAAACCACACCATGACCCCACAACACGCCATGATCCCAACCCACACCATGACCTCACACCACACCATATCATGACTTCACACCACCCCACACCATGACTCCACACCACACCATGACCCCAGACCACACCATGACCTCACACCACGCCATGTCCCCACACTAGACCATGACCTCACACCACGCCATGCCCCACACCACACCATGACCTCACACCCGCCATGACCCCATACCACACCATGACCTCACACCCGCCATGACCCCATACCACACCATGACCTCACACCACACCATGAGCTCACACCACACCACATCATGACCCCACACCATGCCATGACCTCACACCACACCACACCATGAACCCACACCACACCATGACCTCACACCACACCATGACCCCACACCACACCACGCTATGACACGACACCACACCATGACCCCACACCACACCACGCTATGATCCCACAACACACCACACCATGACCCCAAACCACACCATGACCCCACAACACGCCATGATCCCAACCCACACCATGACCTCACACCACACCACATCATGACTTCACACCACCCCACACCATGACTCCACACCACACCATGACCACAGACCACACCATGACCTCACACCACGCCATGTCCCCACACCAGACCATGACCTCACACCACGCCATGCCCCACACCACACCATGACCTCACACCCGCCATGACCCCATACCACACCATGACCTCACACCCGCCATGACCCCATACCACACCATGACCTCACACCCGCCATGACCCCATACCACACCATGACCTCACACCACACCATGACCTCACACCACACCACACCATTACCCCACACCATGCCATGACCTCACACCACACCACACCATGACCCCACACCACACCATGACCTCACAGCACACCATGACCCCACACCACACCACGCTATGACCCCACACCACACCATGACCTCACAGCACACCATGACCCCACACCACTCCACGCTATGACCCCACACCACACCATGACCCCACACCACTCCACGCTATGACCCCACACCACACCACACCATGACCCCACACCACACCATGACCCCACACCACACCACATGATGACCCCCACCACACCATGACCTCACACCACGCCATGACCCCACACCACACCACACCATGACCCCAACCCACACCATGAACCCACAACACGCCATGACCCCAACCCACACCATGACCTCACACCACACCACACCATGACCCCACACCACAACATGACTTCACACCACACCATGACCCCATACCACACCATGACCCCACAGAATGCCATGACCCCACACAATGCCATGACCCCACACCACACCACACCATGACCCCACACCACAACATGACTTCACACCACACCATGACCCCAAACCACACCATGACCCCACAACACACCATGATCCCAACCCACACCATGACCTCACACCACACCACATCATGACTTCACACCACCCCACACCATGACTCCACACCACACCATGACCTCACACCACGCCATGTCCCCACACCAGACCATGACCTCACACCACGCCATGCCCCACACCACACCATGACCTCACACCCGCCATGACCCCATACCACACCATGACCTCACACCCGCCATGACCCCATACCACACCATGAACTCACACCACACCACAACCTCACACATCACCACACCATGACCCCACACTACACCATGACCTCACACCACACCATGACCTCATACCACACCACACCATGACCCCACACCATGCCATGACCTCACACCACACAACACCATGACCCCACACCACACCATGATCTCACACCACACCATGACCCCACACCACACCACGCTATGACCCCACACCACACCATGACCCCACACCACACCACGCTATGACCCCACACCACACCACACCATGACCCCACACCACACCATGACCCCACACCACACCACACGATGACCCCCACCACACCATGACGCCACACCACACCACACGATGACCCCCACCACACCATGACCCCACACCACACCATGACCCCACACCACACCATGACCCCACACCACACCACACCATGACCCACCACCACACCACACCATGGCCCCCCACCACACCACACCATGACCCCACAACACGCCATGACCCCAACCCACACCATGACCTCACACCACACCACACCATGACCTCACACCACACCACACCATGACCCCACAACACACCATGACCTCACACCACGCCATGACCCCACACCACAACATGACCTCACACCCGCCATGACCCCATACCACACCATGACCTCACACCCGCCATGACCCCATACCACACCATGACCTCACACCAAACCATGACCTCACACAACACCACACCATGACCCCACACTACACCATGACCTCACACCACACCACACCATGACCTCACACCACACCACACCATGACCCCACACCACACCATGACCCCACACCACACCATGACCCCACACCACACCACGCTATGACCCCACACCACACCATGACCCCACACCACACCATGACCCCACACCACACCACACGATGACCCCACACCACACCATGACCCCACACCACACCACGCTATGACCCCACACCACACCATGACCCCACACCACACCATGACCCCACACCACACCACACCATGACCCCCCACCACACCACACCATGACCCCACACCACGCCATGACCCCACACCACACCATGACCCCACACCACGCCATGACCCCACAACACATCACGCCATGACCCCACACCACACCATGACCCCACACCACACCATGACCCCATACCACACCATGACCCCACACCACACCATGACCCCACATCATGCCATGACCCCACACCACACCATGACCCCACACCATGCCATGACCCCACACCACACCATGACCTCACACCCGCCATGACCCCATACCACACCATGACCCCACACCACACCATGACCCCACACCACACCATGACCCCACACCACACCATGACCCCATACCACACCATGACCTCACACCACGCCATGACCCCACACCACACCACACCATGACCCCAAACCACACCATGACCCCACAACACGCCATGTCCCCACACTAGACCATGACCTCACACCACGCCATGCCCCACACCACACCATGACCTCACACCCGCCATGACCCCATACCACACCATGACCTCACACCACACCATGACCTCACACCACACCACATCATGACCCCACACCATGCCATGACCTCACACCACACCACACCATGAACCCACACCACACCATGACCTCACACCACACCATGACCCCACACCACTCCACGCTATGACCCCACACCACACCATGACCCCACACCACACCACGCTATGATCCCACACCACACCACACCATGACCTCACACCACGCCATGACCCCACACCACACCATGACCCCAAACCACACCATGACCCCACAACACGCCATGATCCCAACCCACACCATGACCTCACACCACACCACATCATGACTCCACACCACACCATGACCCCAGACCACACCATGACCTCACACCACGCCATGTCCCCACACCAGACCATGACCTCACACCACGCCATGCCCCACACCACACCATGACCTCACACCCGCCATGACCCCATACCACACCATGACCTCACACCCGCCATGACCCCATACCACACCATGACCTCACACCACACCACACCATTACCCCACACTACACCATGACATCACACCACACCATGACCTCATACCACACCACACCATGACCCCACACCATGCCATGACCTCACACCACACCACACCATGACCCCACACCACACCATGACCCCACACCACACCATGACATCACACCATACCATGACCCCACACCACACCATGACCCCACACCACACCATGACCCCATACCACACCATGACCCCACACAATGCCATGACCCCACACCACACAACACCATGACCCCAAACCACACCATGACCCCACAACACGCCATGATCCCAACCCACACCATGACCTCACACCACACCATATCATGACTTCACACCACCCCACACCATGACTCCACACCACACCATGACCCCAGACCACACCATGACCTCACACCACGCCATGTCCCCACACTAGACCATGACCTCACACCACGCCATGCCCCACACCACACCATGACCTCACACCCGCCATGACCCCATACCACACCATGACCTCACACCCGCCATGACCCCATACCACACCATGACCTCACACCACACCATGAGCTCACACCACACCACATCATGACCCCACACCATGCCATGACCTCACACCACACCACACCATGAACCCACACCACACCATGACCTCACACCACACCATGACCCCACACCACACCACGCTATGACCCCACACCACACCATGACCCCACACCACACCACGCTATGATCCCACAACACACCACACCATGACCCCAAACCACACCATGACCCCACAACACGCCATGATCCCAACCCACACCATGACCTCACACCACACCACATCATGACTTCACACCACCCCACACCATGACTCCACACCACACCATGACCACAGACCACACCATGACCTCACACCACGCCATGTCCCCACACCAGACCATGACCTCACACCACGCCATGCCCCACACCACACCATGACCTCACACCCGCCATGACCCCATACCACACCATGACCTCACACCCGCCATGACCCCATACCACACCATGACCTCACACCCGCCATGACCCCATACCACACCATGACCTCACACCACACCATGACCTCACACCACACCACACCATTACCCCACACCATGCCATGACCTCACACCACACCACACCATGACCCCACACCACACCATGACCTCACAGCACACCATGACCCCACACCACACCACGCTATGACCCCACACCACACCATGACCTCACAGCACACCATGACCCCACACCACTCCACGCTATGACCCCACACCACACCATGACCCCACACCACTCCACGCTATGACCCCACACCACACCACACCATGACCCCACACCACACCATGACCCCACACCACACCACATGATGACCCCCACCACACCATGACCTCACACCACGCCATGACCCCACACCACACCACACCATGACCCCAACCCACACCATGACCCCACAACACGCCATGACCCCAACCCACACCATGACCTCACACCACACCACACCATGACCCCACACCACAACATGACTTCACACCACACCATGACCCCATACCACACCATGACCCCACAGAATGCCATGACCCCACACAATGCCATGACCCCACACCACACCACACCATGACCCCACACCACAACATGACTTCACACCACACCATGACCCCAAACCACACCATGACCCCACAACACACCATGATCCCAACCCACACCATGACCTCACACCACACCACATCATGACTTCACACCACCCCACACCATGACTCCACACCACACCATGACCTCACACCATGCCATGTCCCCACACCAGACCATGACCTCACACCACGCCATGCCCCACACCACACCATGACCTCACACCCGCCATGACCCCATACCACACCATGACCTCACACCCGCCATGACCCCATACCACACCATGAACTCACACCACACCACAACCTCACACATCACCACACCATGACCCCACACTACACCATGACCTCACACCACACCATGACCTCATACCACACCACACCATGACCCCACACCATGCC
This sequence comes from Squalus acanthias, assembly GCA_030390025.1. Classification (NCBI taxonomy): domain Eukaryota; kingdom Metazoa; phylum Chordata; class Chondrichthyes; order Squaliformes; family Squalidae; genus Squalus; species Squalus acanthias. Next base: position 252,800,379 of record CM059425.1, read on the forward strand.
ATGACCTCACACCACACAACACCATGACCCCACACCACACCATGATCTCACACCACACCATGACCCCACACCACACCACGCTATGACCCCACACCACACCATGACCCCACACCACACCACGCTATGACCCCACACCACACCACACCATGACCCCACACCACACCATGACCCCACACCACACCACACGATGACCCCCACCACACCATGACGCCACACCACACCACACGATGACCCCCACCACACCATGACCCCACACCACACCATGACCCCACACCACACCATGACCCCACACCACACCACACCATGACCCACCACCACACCACACCATGGCCCCCCACCACACCACACCATGACCCCACAACACGCCATGACCCCAACCCACACCATGACCTCACACCACACCACACCATGACCTCACACCACAACACACCATGACCCCACAACACACCATGACCTCACACCACGCCATGACCCCACACCACAACATGACCTCACACCCGCCATGACCCCATACCACACCATGACCTCACACCCGCCATGACCCCATACCACACCATGACCTCACACCAAACCATGACCTCACACAACACCACACCATGACCCCACACTACACCATGACCTCACACCACACCACACCATGACCTCACACCACACCACACCATGACCCCACACCACACCATGACCCCACACCACACCATGACCCCACACCACACCACGCTATGACCCCACACCACACCATGACCCCACACCACACCATGACCCCACACCACACCACACGATGACCCCACACCACACCATGACCCCACACCACACCACGCTATGACCCCACACCACACCATGACCCCACACCACACCATGACCCCACACCACACCACACCATGACCCCCCACCACACCACACCATGACCCCACACCACGCCATGACCCCACACCACACCATGACCCCACACCACGCCATGACCCCACAACACACCACGCCATGACCCCATACCACACCATGACCTCACACCACGCCATGAAACCACACCACACCACGCCTTGACCACACACCACACCACATCATGACCTCACACCACACCATGACCCCACACCACACCATGCCATGACCCCACACCACAGCATGAGCCCACACCACACCACACCATGACCCCACACCACACCACGCCTCCCCCTCACACCACACCATGACCCCACACCACACCATGACCTCACACCCGCCATGATCCCATACCACACCATGACCTCACACCACACCATGACCTCACACCACACCATGACCTCACACCACACCATGACCTCACACCACACCACACCATGACCCCACACCACGCCATGACCCCACACCACACCACGCTATGACCCCACACCATGCCATGTCCCCACACCACACCATGACCTCACACCATGCCATAACCCCACACCACACCATGACCTCACACCACGCCATGACCCCACACCACACCATGACCTCACACCACGCCATGACCCCAGACCACACCATGACCCCACACCACACCATGACCCCCCACCACACCACACCATGACCCCACACCACACCATGACCCCCCACCACACCACACGATGACCCCACACCACACCATGACTCCACATCACACAATGACCCCACTCCACACCATGACCCCACATCACACAATGACCCCACACCACACCATGACCCCACTCCACACCATGACCCCACATCACACAATGACCCCACACCACACCATGACCCCACTCCACACCATGACCCCACACCACACCATGACCCCACACCATGCCATGACCCCACACCACACCATGACCCCACACCACACCATGACCCCACACCACACCATGACCCCACACCACACCATGACCCCATACCAGACCATGACCTCACACCACGCCATGACCCCACACCACACCACACCATGACCCCAAACCACACCATGACCCCACAACACGCCATGACCCCAACCCACACCATGACCTCACACCACACCACACCACACCATGACCCCACACCACACCATGACTTCACACCATACCATGACCCCACACCACACCATGACCCCACACCACACCATGACCCATACCACACCATGACCCCACACAATGCCATGACCCCACACCACACCACACCATGACCCCAAACCACACCATGACCCCACAACACGCCATGGTCCCAACCCACACCATGACCTCACACCACACCATATCATGACTTCACACCACCCCACACCATGACCCCACACCACACCATGACCCCAGACCACACCATGACCTCACACCACGCCATGTCCCCACACTAGACCATGACCTCACACCACGCCATGCCCCACACCACACCATGACCTCACACCCGCCATGACCCCATACCACACCATGACCTCACACCCGCCATGACCCCATACCACACCATGACCTCACACCACACCATGACCTCACACCACACCACATCATGACCCCACACCATGCCATGACCTCACACCACACCACACCATGAACCCACACCACACCATGACCTCACACCACACCATGACCCCACACCACACCATGACCCCAAACCACACCATGACCCCACAACACGCCATGATCCCAACCCACACCATGACCCCACACCACACCATGACCCCACACCACACCACACTATGATCCCACACCACACCACACCATGACCTCACACCACGCCATGACCCCACACCACACCATGACCCCAAACCACACCATGACCCCACAACACGCCATGATCCCAACCCACACCATGACCTCACACCACACCACATCATGACTTCACACCACCCCACACCATGACTCCACACCACACCATGACCACAGACCACACCATGACCTCACACCACGCCATGTCCCCACACCAGACCATGACCTCACACCACGCCATGCCCCACACCACACCATGACCTCACACCCGCCATGACCCCATACCACACCATGACCTCACACCCGCCATGACCCCATACCACACCATGACCTCACACCACACCATGACCTCACACCACACCACACCATTACCCCACACTACACCATGACATCACACCACACCATGACCTCATACCACACCACACCATGACCCCACACCATGCCATGACCTCACACCACACCACACCATGACCCCACACCACACCATGACCCCACACCACACCATGACATCACACCATACCATGACCCCACACCACACCATGACCCCACACCACACCATGACCCCACACCACACCATGACCCCACACAATGCCATGACCCCACACCACACCACACCATGACCCCAAACCACACCATGACCCCACAACACGCCATGATCCCAACCCACACCATGACCTCACACCACACCATATCATGACTTCACACCACCCCACACCATGACTCCACACCACACCATGACCCCAGACCACACCATGACCTCACACCACGCCATGTCCCCACACTAGACCATGACCTCACACCACGCCATGCCCCACACCACACCATGACCTCACACCCGCCATGACCCCATACCACACCATGACCTCACACCCGCCATGACCCCATACCACACCATGACCACACACCACACCATGACCTCACACCACACCACATCATGACCCCACACCATGCCATGACCTCACACCACACCACACCATGAACCCACACCACACCATGACCTCACACCACACCATGACCCCACACCACACCACGCTATGACCCCACACCACACCATGACCCCACACCACACCACGCTATGATCCCACAACACACCACACCATGACCTCACACCACGCCATGACCCCACACCACACCACACCATGACCCCAAACCACACCATAACCCCACAACACGCCATGATCCCAACCCACACCATGACCTCACACCACACCACATCATGACTTCACACCACCCCACACCATGACTCCACACCACACCATGACCACAGACCACACCATGACCTCACACCACGCCATGTCCCCACACCAGACCATGACCTCACACCACGCCATGCCCCACACCACACCATGACCTCACACCCGCCATGACCCCATACCACACCATGACCTCACACCCGCCATGACCCCATACCACACCATGACCTCACACCACACCATGACCTCACACCACACCACGCCATGACCCCACACCACACCATGACCTCACAGCACACCATGACCCCACACCACACCACGCTATGACCCCACACCACACCATGACCCCACACCACTCCACGCTATGACCCCACACCACACCACACCATGACCCCACAACACGCCATGACCCCACACCACACCATGACCTCACAGCACACCATGACCCCACACCACACCACGCTATGACCCCACACCACACCATGACCCCACACCACTCCACGCTATGACCCCACACCACACCACACCATGACCTCACACCACGCCATGACCCCACACGACACCACACCATGACCCCAACCCACACCATGACCCCACAACACGCCATGACCCCAACCCACACCATGACCTCACACCACACCACACCATGACCCCACACCACACCATGACTTCACACCACACCATGACCCCACACCACACCATGACCCCACACCACACCATGACCCCATACCACACCATGACCCCACACAATGCCATGACCCCACACCACACCACACCATGACCCCAAACCACACCATGACCCCACAACACACCATGATCCCAACCCACACCATGACCTCACACCACACCACATCATGACTTCACACCACCCCACACCATGACTCCACACCACACCATGACCCCAGACCACACCATGACCTCACACCACGCCATGCCCCACACCACACCATGACCTCACACCCGCCATGACCCCATACCACACCATGACCTCACACCCGCCATGACCCCATACCACACCATGAACTCACACCACACCACAACCTCACACCTCACCACACCATGACCCCACACTACACCATGACCTCACACCACACCATGACCTCATACCACACCACACCATGACCCCACACCATGCCATGACCTCACACCACACCACACCATGACCCCACACCACACCATGACCTCACACCACACCATGACCCCACACCACACCACGCTATGACCCCACACCACACCATGACCCCACACCACACCACGCTATGACCCCACACCACGCCACACCATGACCCCACACCACACCATGACCCCACACCACACCACACGATGACCCCCACCACACCATGACGCCACACCACACCACACGATGACCCCCACCACACCATGACCCCACACCACACCATGACCCCACACCACACCATGACCCCACACCACACCACACCATGACCCACCACCACACCACACCATGGCCCCCCACCACACCACACCATGACCCCACAACACGCCATGACCCCAACCCACACCATGACCTCACACCACACCACACCATGACCTCACACCACACCACACCATGACCCCACAACACACCATGACCCCACACCACACCATGACCTCACACCACGCCATGACCCCACACCACAACATGAACTCACACCCGCCATGACCCCATACCACACCATGACCTCACACCCGCCATGACCCCATACCACACCATGACCTCACACCAAACCATGACCTCACACAACACCACACCATGACCCCACACTACACCATGACCTCACACCACACCACACCATGACCTCACACCACACCACACCATGACCCCACACCACACCATGACCCCACACCACACCACGCTATGACCCCACACCACACCATGACCCCACACCACACCACGCTATGACCCCACACCACACCACACGATGACCCCACACCACACCATGACCCCACACCACACCACACCATGACCCCCACCACACCATGACCCCACACCACACCACACCATGACCCCCCACCACACCACACGATGAGCCCACACCACACCATGTCTCCACACCACACGATGACCCCCACCACACCATGACCCCACACCACACGATGACCCCACACCACACCATGACCCCACCACATCACACCATGAACACCACCCCACCCACCTCGCACCCCCCCACCCCCCCCACACCACCAGACACCCAATAGAGTGAAGAAAAACTGACTGACAGAGAAGCGGAAGAGGCCAAAGAGAGAAGCAAAAATTAAAGTTAGAGAGACAAAAGCGGAAGAATGATACCAGGACTAAAAGGGTTAAATGACAAGGACAGGTTGCATAGACTGGGCTTGTATTCCCTTGTGTATCGAAGATTAAGGGCTGAACTAATTGATGTGTTGACGATGATTGAAGAATTTGATAGGGTAGACAGAGAGAAACTATTTCCACTGGTGGGGGGGAGTCCAGAATAAGGGGGCATGACCTGGAGCCAGGCCGTTCAGGGTTGATGTCAGGATGCACTTCTTCACACAAAGGGTAGTGGTTATCCACAAAAATTGGGTTATGTCAGGTGCTGCGGAATTTCAGGGCAGCAGTAATTAATATTTATTCCTGCACAGATCTTTTTCTCCAGTTGGTTTGGGGCTTTTAAAAATCCAAGTGGACAGCTGATCCAATCCAAGTACACAGTGGCATTATCTGATTCTAAGCATGAAGCAATCTTCAATGAGATCAAGAACTGGACCCTTAGTGGGCTTGTGCTGCATTGTGAGCACACCTTATTCAGCTTGTCTCTGTTGCTCAGACTACACCCATGGGAAGGCCAAATGCAAATGACTAGCACATCCATTATTGGGTTTTCATAACATGGATGATGGTAATAAGATAATGCTAAAATTTCATTTGAAGGAGACCACACATCTGCAGCATAACTAAGACCACCCACTTCCACCTCGGTAACATCGCCCGTTTCCGCCCCTGCCTCAGCTCATCCGCTGCTGAAACCCTCATCCATGCCTCTGTTACCTCTAGACTTGACTATTCCGATGCACTCCTGGCCGGCCTCCCACATTCTACCCACTGTAAACTTGAGTTCATCCAAAACTCGGCTGCTCGTGTCCTAACTCGCACCAAGTCTCGTTCGCCCATCACCCCTGTGCTCGCTGACCTACATTGGCTCCCGGTTAAGCAACACCTCGATTCTATAATTCTCATCCTTGTTTTCAAATCCCTCCATGGCCTCGCCCCTCCCTATCTCTGTAATCTCTTTCAGCCTCACAACACCACCCCCCCCCCCGCACCCCGAAATATCTGCGCTCTTCTAATTCTGGCCTCTTGAGCATCCCTGATTTTAATATCTCAGCCATTGGTGGCCGTGCCTTCAGCTGCCTCGGCCCTAAGCTCTGGAATTCCCTCCCTAAAACCCTCCGCCTCACTACCTCTCTTTCCTCCTTTAAGATGCTCCTTAAAACCTACCTCTTTGACCAAGCTTTTGGTCACTTGCCCTAATTTCTCCTTATGTGGCTCGGTGTCAAGTTTTCTTTGATAACGCTCCTGTGAAGCGCCTTGGGACGTTTTACTACGTTAAAGGCACTGTATAAATACAAGCTGTTGTTCTTCTTCTTTCTTGGACAGGGATTCTACATTCCAATTATTTCATCGGGCAGAACGAGCGACTGTAAAGGACATTTCTGAAGTATTCATAACAGGAGTGAAGTCGGATGCTGAAGCGAACTGCAGAAATTAAAGGGCTTTTAAGTAAACATGAGACGTTTGCAGTAAGCATGTATTATTTATGTTGTTTCATTATATATGCGTTGTGCTGTGATGCTCGTCAGATGTCAATCCCTCTCATACTGCCTGAGTTTCTGATATATCTGCTGGGCTTCAATGAGAATTAAAAAAAAATATATATATATATATATTATTCATTCTTGAATGTGGGTGATGCTGGGAAGGCCAGCACTTATTGCCCATTACTAGTTGCCCTTGAGAAGGTGGTGGTGGGCCTTCCTTTAGAACCATTGCAGTCCGTGTGGTGAAGGTGCTCCCACAGTGGTGTTAGGCAGGGAGTTCCAGGATTTTGACCCAGCGACGATGAAGGAACGGCAATAGATATCCACGTTCCAGTAACGCGTGACTCGGAAGGGAAATTGGAGGCGATGGTGTTTCCACAACTTTGGCGCTCTTGTCCTCACGGGTAGAGGTCGCTCATGGGCTGGAAGGTTGCTGTCAAAATAGGTTTGGTGAGCTGCTGGCCATGTGCTCTGCCTGGTTTATCAGCCTCTCCCTCTGAGATTTGAGCACCTAATATGGTTGACACATCAGTGTAGTACTGAGGAGTGCTACATTGTCAAAGGTGCTATCTTTTGGATGAGAAATTAAACTGAAGCTCTGTCTGCCTGCTGAAGTGAAAGTAGAAGATCTGAGGCACTAGTGTCCTGACCAACACTCCTTTCTCGAATAACAGCACCAAAAGCAAATGAACCTGCCACTCAATACATTTGTTGTTTGTGGGACCTCGCTGTGTGCAAATTGGCAGTCATGTTTGACTACATGACAAAGTGACTGTATTTCAAAAATAATCAGTTGGTTGTAAAGCATTTTGGGACATTCTGAAGATTCCGATTAAATGTTATTTAAATACAAGCTCCTTCTTTCTCCTTAACTGAAATTATGACGTTTCTTGAACCCAAAGCTTTGACATATTCAGATAAAGAGACAAAGGCAAAGGTTTCTTCTGTGTGCTGTTTCTAGCAAAATTGTAAAACCATCTATCAAGATCAAATTACAAATAGCGCGCGAAGGAAATCTACCCTCACCCACTGAGAAACACCAGAGAACTAAAAAACAGGAATGCTTGAAATTTGAAACAAATACAGGTAATGTCCGACATTGCAACAGTGACTACACTTCAAAAAGTACTCCATTGGCTGTAAAGCGCTTTGGGACATCCAGTGGTCGCACTATATAAATGCAAGTCTTTCTTTCTTTCCTTCCTTCCTTCCTTCCTTCCTTCCCTACCACAGGCAAAAATGTTCCCACTATCATTACCTCCAGTATGTCACCAATACAAATGCCTGTCCTAAAACTGAGTTGGTAAATATATAGACATTGTGGCAGCTGCCTATTGTCTCAATGTTGGTCTATTATATAGCCACAACACTCAGAGTATCTTCTTGTTTTTGGTTGCTGAACATATTGGCCTAGATTTTGCATTGAGAATAACGGTGAGGGTAACAGCACTCACCGTTATTATGGGGTAAATCGGATAGCAACTTCCAGAGTCCACACATGCGTAATTAAATGCGGAAATCCAGAAGCTCGAGTTACCCTGCTGTTCCACAGGCTGAGCTGCAACAGAACCTCACCGATAGACTTGGCATTGAAATACATGTAAGGGTGTGAAGTTGCGGTACTTACCCACTAGCTATCCACTAAACATGGCAGAAAATGCTAGGACTGGTGTATTCAGGGGTAAGTGAATTTTTAACAGCGTGATAAGTCATAATTACCGCCAAACTCTTTGGCCCTGAAAATTTAATTCTACTAGTGTGGAGTCTCATTCCTTCAGAATTTAATTAGCGTTGGAGATTTAAAAAAGTTAAATATTTTTTTTTAACTTTTTCTGGCTGTCTCTGTTATCTCTCTCTCTTTCTTTCCCAATCTTTATTTTGCTTTCTGTACATGATTTAAATCTAATTTATATGTCCTGGTTTATACTTCCTGGTGGCTCAATGAGGATTCCATAATTTGATTGGTTGAAGAGCCTTACTGTTGCTTTACCTGCTCACACACGCCACAGTGGTAGGGAAATTATTGGAAAAATTCTGAGGGACAGAATTAGTCTCCACTTGGAGAGGCAGGGATTAATCAGGGATAGTCAGCATGGCTTTGTCAGGGGGAGATCATGTCTGACCAATTTGATTGAAATTTTCGAGGGGGTGACGAGGTGTGTGGATGAGGGTAGTGCAGTTGATGTAGTCTACATGGACTTCAGTAAGGCTTTTGACAAAGTCCTGCATGGGAGACTGGTCAAGAAGGTAAGAGCCCATGGGATCCAGGGCAATTTGGCACAATGGACCCAAAATTGGCTTAGTGGCAGGAGGCAGAGGGTGATGGTCGAAGGCTGTTTTTGTGACTGGCAGCCTGTGTCCAGTGGTGTACCACAGGGATCGGTGCTGGGTCCTTTGCTGTTTGTAGTGTACATTAATGATTTAGATATGAATGTAGGAGGTATGATCAGTAGATGATACGAAAATTGGTGGAGTGGTAAATAGCGAGGAGGGAAGCCTCAGGCTACAGGACGATACAGACGGGTTGGTCAGATGGGCAGAACAGTGGCAAATGGAATTTAACCCTGAAAAGTGTGAGGTGATGCATTTTGGGAGGACAAACAAGGCAAGGGAATACACAATGAATGGTAGGATCCTAGGAAGGACAGAGGATCAGAGCGACCTTGGTGTGCATGTACATAGATCCCTGAAGGCAGCAGGACAGGTAGATAAGGTGGTTAAAAAGGCATCTGGGATACTTGCCTTCATTAGCTGAGGCATAGAATACGAGAGCAGGGAGGTTATGATGGAGCTGTACAAAACGCTAGTTAGGCCACAGCTGGAATACTGTGTGCAGTTCTGGTCGCCACACTATAGGAAGGATGTGATTGCATTGGAGAGAGTGCAGAGGAGATTCACCAGGATGTTACCTGGGTTGGAGCGCTTCAGCTATGAAGAGAGACTGGACAGGCTGGGGTTGTTTTCCTTAGAGCAGAGAAGGTTGAGGGGGGAACTGATTGAGGTGTACAAAATTATGAGGGGCATAGATAGGGTAGATAGAAAGGAACTTTTCCCCTTAGTAGAGGGGTCAATAACCAGGGGGCATAGTTTCAAGGTAAGGGGCAGGAGGTTTAGAGGGGATTTGCGGAAAAACTTTTTCACCCAGAGGGTGGTTGGAATCTGGAACTCACTGCCTGAAATGGTGGTAGAGGCAGGAACCCTCACAACATTCAGGAAGCATTTAGATGAGCACTTGAAACACCATAGCACACAAGGCTACGGACCAAGTGCTGGAAAATGGAATTAGAATAGACAGGGCTTGATGGCCTGCGCGGACACGATGGGCTGAAGGGCCTCTTTCTGTGCTGTATAACTCTATGGGGGAAAAATTCAGCTGCTTGCGCCTCCCGTTAGCGCCTTAAGAGGGCGCTAATGGGGCGTAAAGCAGCTAACGCCCGGGCGCAGCGCCGCCCACGCCTCCCGAAAAATTTAGTGGGAGGTTAGCGGCGGCGGCAGCCGGTAGCGCCCTGTGGCGCTGCGCCGCCGGCGATGACGTCATCACCGTGCGCAGCACCCCGCTCGCGCCCCGGCCGTGATCTTCAGTCGCGCCCCCTGATTTACCGCCAGACGCTATGTCCGACGGGTTCAGGGAGGCGTACGTGCGGCCAGGGCGGCGATATTTAAAGCGGAGGTGGCAGGCGGCCATTTTTGTTGCTGGCCGCCTGCCAGCACCTGTCCCCGGCCCCCGTGAAGCCCCCCCACCGTGAAGTGCCGGCTGCGCTCCAAGAGCCCGGCACTTCTCTTGAGTGCCGGGCTCTTTTGCCGGCACTCCCGATCCCTGGGGGCCCAGCTGGGCCCCGGTTCGCGCTGCGCAGGGTCCCTCCCCTTTAAGAAGGGGAGGAAGGCCTGCAATACCGCGGCGCGATGTGCCGCAGCGCATGGCGCTGCGGCACGTAGCGCCAGGATATTCACTCGCAGCGCCCCAAGAGGGATGCGGGGTGCTTCCAGTTGCGCCCCGCTTCCCTCTTGGGGCGCAACCACTGAAGTTCCGGCGCGGGGCCGCTAATTTTTTCGGGGCGCTAAAAGTCGCGCCCCGGCGAGGTTAGCGCCCCAAATGGGGCGCGACTCAATTTTTACCCCTATGACTCTATGAGATCTCCTGTTGAGTGCGGCATACTGGATCAGACGCCGGATGACAGTAAGTTGCCACTCAAAAGCCCAGGAAAACTCTGTGGGCAGCTGTCAGCGTCATGAACGCTGAGCGTCGGTCCTTCGTCGCTGACGGCAAAACCCAGGCCAATGACAATGTCACACAGATGCGCAAAGGCCAACATGACTGCATAGTCATTACTGTGCTGGGCATTCGATTGTTTGCGTGGGGACTCACTTTGGTCTGTAAACTTTCCTGAGATCGACAGAAGAAGCTAATGTATTTGAAATTCTAGAAACATAAAATCATACAGCACAGAAGCAGGTCATTCAGCCCATCGTGCCTGTGCTGGCTCTTTGTAAGGGCTGTCCAATTAGACCCACTCCCCTGCTCTTTCCACACAGCCCTGCAATTTTTTCCTTTTCAAGTATTTCTCCAATTCCCTTTTGAAAGTTACTATTGAATCTGCTTCCACCGCCCTGTCAGGCAGTGCATTCCAGATCACAACAACTTGCTGCGTAACAAATGTTTCATCATGTTGCCTCTGGTTCATTTGCTAATTATCTTAAATCTGTGTCCTCTGGTTACTGACCCTTCTGTCACTGGAAACAGTTTCTCTTTATTTACTGTATGAAAAAACTTATTGAATTTGAACACCTCTATCAAATCTCCCCTTAACCTTCTCTGCTCGAAGGAGAACAATCTCAGCTTCTCCAGTCTCTCCACATAACTGAAGTCCCTGATCCCTGGTACCATTCTAGTAAAACTCCTCTGCACCCTAACTCAGGCCTTGACATCCTTCCTAAAGTGTGGTTCCCAGAATTGGACACAATACTCCAGCTGGAGAATAACCAGCGATTTATAAAGGTTTAGCATAACTTCCCTGCATTTCTATTCTATGCCTCTGTTTATAAAGCCAAGGATCACTTATGCTTTTTTCACAGCCTTCTCAACTTGTCCTGCCACCTTCAAAGATTTGTGTACGCACACCCCCAGGTCTCTCAGTTCTTGCACCCACTTTTAAAACTGTACCATTTAGTTTATATCGCCTCTCCTCATTCTTCCTACCAGAATGAATCACTTGACACTTCTCTGCATTAAATTTCATCAGCCATGTGCCTGCCCATTTCACCAATCTGTCTATGTCATCTGCCATGCATCTGCCCACTTCACCAGCCTTATCAACTTGTCCTCCTGCAGTCTGTTACTACCCTCCTCACTGTTTACTATGTCACCGAGTTTCGTGTAATCTGCAAAATTTGAAATTATGCCCTGTATACCCAAGTCCGGTGCAATAATATATATCAAGAGCAATGGTCCCAACACCGACCCCTGGGGGACACCACTGCACACTTCCCTCCAGTCTGAAAAACAACTGTTCACCACGACTCTGCTTTCTGTCCCTTAGCCGAATTTGGTAACCATGCAGCCGCTGCCTCTTTAACCCCAAGGGCATCAATTTTGCTAACAATTCCATTGTGTGGTCCTTTATCAAACACCGTGCTGCCCAGGATTGAGCACAATACTCCAGCTGAGGCCCAGTGATTTATGAAAGTTTAGCTAACTTCCTTGCTTTTGCACTCTATGGGGGCGATTTTCCCACCCATGGGGAGGCGGGTATGGAGGCGAGACTGCCGAGAAAATGGCAGAATCTGGGAGCGGGTACCCATCCTGCCCCCAACCCGCCTCCGTGCCATCTTCCCAGGAGGCGGGTAGCCGACCCGCGCCGGGTCCCGTCTCCTGGAGGCGGGATGGGGATTACAGCCACTTAACTGCCTGTTAACAGGTAGTTCAGAGGATGATCCCCATTTTGATCTGGCACTTATTCCATTTTTATTACATAGATGAGCTTCCGATCACATATCTGCACCATCACTAAGACCGCCTGTTTCCACCTCCGTAACATCGCCTGACTCCTTCCCTGCTTCAGCTCATCTGCTGCTGAAACCCTCATCCATGCCTTTGTTACCTCTAGACTTGACTATTGCAACGCACTCCTGGCCGGCCTCCCACATTCTACCCTCTGTAAACTTGAGGTCATCCAAAACTGCTGCCCATGTCTTAACTCGCACCAAGTCCCGTTCACCCATCACCCCTGTGCTCGGTGACCTTCACTGGCTCCCGGTTAAGCAACGCCTTGTAGGGGGTGGTGGTTTGTGTCAGCTTTACCTCTGACTTCTGAGCAGTTCGAATCGCTCCCACTCCCTTGGTTCTAGACCCTGGACTTATTTGGGGGTTGTGACAAAAAGTGCAGCAGACAACTGGTTTTGATGCAAGAACTTTGATCTTTATTCAAGAAAGTAAAATACAACACAAACACTCTTAACACTCTAAAAGTGAGGAACACTTCGGTACAAGCGAGGGAAATAACATTAGAAGAATACTTTATCCTCCCAATCCCACTTCCCGAGCTAAGTTGGGTTCTAGAGAACCAGGGATAATGCTCACCAAACGAATCCTTGACAGTTGAGCTGGTTCGCGGTTTCGGGGTTCGCCGGATTGAATTTATCGGGTGAGTACCCACTTTTCTTTGGTTAGAGGTAGGGTTTAGAGTCTTTTTAAGTAAAAAGTTTCATAAGGCCCTTGTTGCCGCGAGGTGTCCGATGGTCACTGAGGCGGTCGCTCTGGTCTCTTCTTGCGTGTCAGCCTACTTCTGGAGCTGTTTGCCTTCTTTGTTGAACGGTCTTGTTTTCGAGCTGTCGACCTCCTGGCTGGACACGTAACTGCTGAACGGTTGTACTGGAGCGCTGCTTCCTTGCTGCTTGCTGAACTCCTTGCTGCTGTGTAACTGTTGAACTGCTTGTCTCCTGAATTGTGTACAGTTGTACTCGAGAACTTGAACTGTTGTAACTGTGTAACTGCTCCACCCTTGAACTTGAGAAAACAGGCCTTCATTTATACTGATTGGGGCCTCCTAATCAGTCCCGGTTTATTGTAAGATTTTGGCGGGCTCGTTAACAGTAACCTGTTTGTAAATGTGTGAATAGGTTTTGGGATGGCTCCATCCTGTCGATCTGCTTGCTTGATTGTAGCTGATTGTTCTCACGTTTTGAGTTTCTTGACTGGGCCTGGGATTTCTATAGAGTGGGTCAAAGTGATCTGTTTTATGCATGTTTTGATGGGTTCTGTAAATTTGGGTGGAGACTGCTTTTCCTCGGGTCTATTGTTAGGATGTTAATGTCTGATAGGGGCCGATTAACTCCAAGTGAGGTCATGCAGTTCCCCAGACAGTTTGATTAACTCCAATATCCAAACTGTCTTTTACAGAGGTTGAGCCCACCTTCCTTTACAGCCTTTTCTCCCTTACAAGTCCAGACATGTCTTTAAAATACCAAATCTTGGTTTTTGCTCTAAAATGTCCTTCGGTTAGGCCCAATGCATTTCACCACCCTGAAATAGTTAGAAAAGAGTCCAAAGTCTTTTTCCTTAGGGTTTGCTTTCGAGTTCTGGGGGATCTGTGAATTTTGAGAATCTTACAGCCTCAATTTTAAAATTCTCATCCTTGTTTTCAAATCCCTCCATGGCTTCGCCCCTCCTTATCTAAGTAATCTCTTCCAGCCCCAAAAACCCTCCGAGATATCTGTGCTCCTCTAATTCTGTCCTTTTGAGCATCCCTGATTTCAATTGTTCCACCATTGGTGGCCATGCCTTCCGTTACCTAGGCCCTAAGCTCTGGAATTCCCTCCCTAAACTTCTCTGCCTCTCTACCTCTCTTTCCTCCCTTTAGGATGCTCCTTAAAACTTGCCTCTTTGACCAAGATTGTGGTCATCTGCCCCATGTGGCTCGGTGTAAAATCTTGTTTTATGACGCTCCTGTGAAGCGCCTTTAGATGTTTAACTACGTTAAAGGCACTGTATAAATACAAGTTGTTGTTGCTGTTGTATTAGCTGATCTACCTTGATGTTGCTGACAGGTAGTCCGAGATCTAGAGCGTGATTTAGCTGCTGTTTCCCACCTAGGTTGTCCCTTTGATCCTACTGCTCTTTTACTCTCTATGGAGAAGTGGTCTAAACAAATGCTTCCGAATGTAACTAGGTGCTAATTGTTCACGGAAATTTCTATAGATTGGCAGCTCCTTATAAATTCCTGACTCTTGACCTGAGGGAGAGGTCAGGTTAACAATAATCAGAAAAACCAGGAATAAAACGACGAGCTGTATTTCTCCTTTCTATACTTCTGACACCTCATAGCGTGACATTTGAAGTGTGACAGACATGCAACAGATGTAAAACTTTTATATATGAAGAAAAGAAAGAAGAACTTGGCTTTATCGAGCATTTTTCATGATCTCAAGATGCCCCAACGTGCTTCACAGCCAATGAAGTACTTTTGAAGTGCAGTCACTATTGTAAGGGATGGAGATATGGCAGTTAACTTGTACACAGCAAGTTCCCGCAAACAACAATGAGATAAATGACCAGATATTCTAATACAAAAAGAAAATACTGCAGATGCTGGAAATCTGAAATAAAAACAGAAAATGCTTGAGATACTCAGCAGGCCAGGCAGCATCTGTGAAGAGAGAAACAGAGTTAACGTATCAGGTCGATGACCTTTTGTCAGAACTGGAAAAAAGCAGGAAATGGAACAGATTTTAAAGCAAGTGTAGGGGCTGGGAAAGCGGGGAGGGGATGAAAGAACAAAAGGGAAGGTCTGTGATAGGATAGAAGGCAGGAGAAGTTAAGACACATTAAGAGATATTCACGGCAAGAAGAGATGGTAATGGGACAGGTTAAGAAACAAAGGATGGCTCTAGTTGAAGTGTGAATTGCGCTGGCAGAATGAAAGACAGCTGCCAGGTGGGAGAGAAGAAAAAAAGACACAGACAAAAAGTGTAGATGAAAAATATATATATGATAGGGGCCGAGGTTATGGTCTGAAATTGCTGAACTCTATGTTGAGTCCAGAAGGCTGTAAAGTGCCTAATCGAAAGATGAGGTGCTGTTCCTCGAGCTTCCGCTGAAGCTACTGCACTGGCTTAAAAATCTGTTCCATTTCCTGCTTTTTTCCAGTTCTGACGAAATGTCATCGACCTGAAATGTTAACTCTGTTTCTCTCTTCACAGATGCTGCCTGACCTGCTGAGTATCTCCAGCATTTTCTGTTTTTAGACCAGATATTCTATGTTCTCTTTGTGGTGGTTGATGCATAAATCTTGGCCTGGTCATCTCCCCTGCTTTTCCTGAATAGTGCCAGGAGATGTTTCACCTGAGAGGGCAGACAGGGACTTGTTTTGACACCTCAGGGGTGAAATTGGACTTCAACGTCAAGGAAATTGTGCGTTGTGCAAAACGGGCGGCCGATTCACCATCAGCCGATTATGCACTACTGGTGTAGACCAATTTCACCACCCCTCCCCATTCCATTGCCTCAGCTGACAAATGACAGCACAGCACTCCCTCAGTACTGCTAAAGTGACAGCCCAGATTATGTGCTCTAGTTTCTGGAGGGATCTGTACTGGGGCCTCAGCTTTCTGCTACACTTATTAATGACTTAGATGAAGGAGTAGAGAGTTGTATATCCAAGTGTACAGAAGACACAAAGTTAGGAAGCACAGGGAGCTACAAAGGGTCATAGGCAGACTTAGCGAGTGGGTAAAAGTGTGACAAACGGAGTTCAATGCCGGGGAAGTGTGAGGTCATCCACTTTGGATCTTTGCAAGACAAATCGGAATATGTTCTTAATGGTGAGAGACTAGGAGCTGTGGAGGAGCAAAGGGATTTAGGTGCCCGTGTACACAAATCACTAATAGCTCGTGCACAGGTATAAAGTATCATCAAAAAGGCTAATGGAATGTTAGTCTTTATCTCAAGGGGTTTTGAATTCAAAAGCGATGCTTCAGTTGTACAGGCCCTTGGTCAGGTCTCATCTGGAGTACTGTGTTCAGTTTTGGGCACCGAATCTCGGGAAAGATATCTTGGCCTTGGAGATTCACCAGAATGATACCAAGACTAAAAGGGTTAAATTCTGAGGGCAGGTTGTGTAAACTTGGCTTGTATTCCCTTGTGTTGAGTAGGTTGATGGGTGATCTGTTCGAGGTGTTTAAAATGATAAAGGGTTTGATTGTGCAGATACAGAGCAGCTATTTCCCTCTGATGGGGGTATTACAGAAGAAAATAACATTATTTTAATATTGGAGCCGTGCCATTTAGAAGAGCAATCAGGAAGCATTTTTTCACACAAAAGATACTGGAAATATGGAACTTTCTCCCCAAAAGGCTGTGAATACTGGATCAATTGAAACTTTCAAGACTGAGAGCTGTAGATTTTTGTTGGGTTAGGATAACCAGGGATATGGAGCAAAGGTGGGTAAAGGGTGGTTGAGGTACAGATCAGCCATGATCTAATTGAATGGTGGAATAGGCTTGAGGGGCTGAATAGTGCTACCTTCTTGTGATTTATGCTAACTTGGTAGCAGCAATTCTACTCAACTAACATATGTGAAAAGTCGCACAACACCAGGTTATAGTCCAACAGCTTTATTTGAAATCACAAGCTTTCGGAGCGCTGCTCCTTCGACAGGAAGCAGCGCTCCGAAAGCTTGTGATTTCAAATAAAGCTGTTGGACTATAACCTGGTGTTGTGCGACTTCTCACATTTGTCCACCCCAGTCCAACACCGGCATCTCCACATCATGTCAACTAACATAGTTAGAGGAGGCTCTTTTGTGTAGTTGGATCAGAAATGCTTGTGTATTATCCTTCTCTTGAATTTTTTCCTAAATCTACACACTGACCGTAGGAGTGCGAGGAGCATCTGATCCCCGGTGAGAGGATTGTATTGCCTTGCAGTCTAATGGTAACGTATACATGGAGGGGTCATTTTGCAACTTTGCTCTTCCTCTGGTGAGACTTGCCCGTCGGCAGCACGTATCGGAAATTTGAGTTCACCCAAGCAACCGCTTTTTTTGCCCGTTGGTTTGTTTCGGAAAATGACCCTTTTCTGCAGATGGATATCAGTGCTCTCCACTTTTGGCACCCAGTGTCACTTTCAGTCATCCTAGGTCAGACACCGCGGAATAAAGCTCTTGCGACCCTGTTGATAATGTCGTGCCTTAATCTCAGTCTCAGAAGAGTGCTACTGCCCCATGTGTTGCATATCCTTTACCCATCGTTTCAGTGATTTTGGTGACTGAGAGTGCCAACTTAAAAGAAAGAAAGACTTGTATTTTATACAGCGCATCTTATGACCACAGAATGACCCAAAGCGCTTTACAACCAATGAGGCACTTTACAGCCTTCCGGACTCAATATCGAGTTCAACAATTTCAGATCATAACCTCGGCCCCTACCACATATAGATATTATATATATTTTATCCACCCTTTTGGTTTGTGCCTTTTCCCTTTTTTTTCTCTCTCCCCCCACGGCAGCTGTCTCTCATTCTGCCAGCATTTCACACTTCACACTTCTGAGCCACCTTTTGTTTCTTAACCTGTCCCATTACCATCTCGTCTTGCCTTGAGCATCTCTTAATGTCTCTACTTACCATAGACCACCCCTTTTGTTCTTTTATTCCTCCCCCCAGCCTCCCCCCTGCTTTTTTATCTGTTTCATTTCCTGCTTTTTTCTCAGTTCTGATGAAAGGTTTCGACCTGAAATGTTAACTTTGTTTCTCTCTCCACGGATGTTGCCTGGCCTGCTGAGTTTTTCCAGCGTTTTCTGTTGTTGTTTCAATTTTCCAGCATCCGCAGTATTTTGCTAAAGTACTTTTGAAGTGTAGTCACTGTTGTAATGTAGGAAAGATGGCAGCCAATTTGCACACAGCAAGCTCCCACAAACAGCAATGAGATAATGAGCAGACCATCTGCTTTTAGTGATGTTGATTGAGGGTCCAAACATTGGCCAGGACACCGGGGAGAACATGCCATTCTGCTGCTCAACAACAACAACTTGGGTTTGTTTATATAGCGCCTTAACTTAAGCAGGATTGTGAGGTTTTGGCCTGTGCCCACAAGGAGCCAAGTTGAGGCGGCCCAATCTGGTTTCAGTCAGGTCTGTCGCAGGGACCCGAAAGAGGAAAACGTCTCATCACTCTGGGCAGGATTCAATCCCGATGTGCTTGGCATTCCTCGCAGCCTTCCAAACTTGAGCCAAAACCTGGCTCCAGATCCCTAACAACAACAACAACAACAACAACAACTTGCATTTATATAGCACCGTTCACCTAGTAAAATGTCCCAAGGCGCTTAGGTTTGTCCTGTGCTTGATGGGTGTGCACATGAAACCGGGCATAAGTCAGCGGAAATTTCCCGGTGATGGCGTAAGAATGGCAGTGGCACAATGTCACTCTGGTCCAGTAAGGGGGGCCCTTCTGATAATAATGCAGGGGGCACAGTAGAACAACAGCAACAACAACTTGCATTTATATAGTACCTTTAAAATATTAAAACATCCCAAGGCACTTCACAGGAGTGTTAGCAACAACATTTGACATTCTGCCACATGAGGAGATATTAGGACAGGTGACCAAAAGCTTGGTCAAAGAGGTAGGTTTTAACAAACGTCTGAAGGGAGGTAGAGATGTGGAGAGTTTTCGGGAGGGAAATGCAGAGCTTAGGGGCGAGGCAGCTTAAGGCACGGCCACCAATGGGGGAGCGACTAAAATCGGGGGTTGAGCAAGAGGCCAGAATTGGGGGAAAGCAGAGATCTCGGAGGGTTGTAGGGCTGGAGGAGGTGACAGAGATAGGGAGGGGCGAGGCCATGGAGGGGTTTGAAAACAAAGATGAGAATTTTAAAGTCAAAAGGGGGCGAAATTCATTATCGCCCAGGAGTGGGCCTAACTTCTGAAAAGTTTGAGATTGAGCGCCGGGCGCTAATGAATCTCACTGCACGCAAAATTCAGCATCATGGCTCAAAGAAAGGATGGGGGCGCTAAATCAAGTGCTAATGACCGAGCTCAGTGGCGTTAGACTTGAAGCACTAAGCAATTTCAGGTGCAGTCTAATCGCTGGTCATCATTGCCACAGGTTCTTTACAGTTCTTAAAGGGGAGGTTCATTGATGCTGCAGAACTTCATTCTCAGCATTACTGGTTCTGCAGCTGTCTCAGCCAGCAGCAGAAGGCCAAGGAGAAGGAACCGGACCACTGAAGGAGGTGTCATTATGGCAGATCAACGGCCCAGGGAGAGAGCGCGCAGATTCTGCCACCAGGCATTGGAGGCGTTGGTCCTCGCTGTGGAGAGACGGAGGGTGGTGCTGTACCCGGCAAGTGGCAGGAGGCCCTCACCGCAAGTCTTCTGCATCATGTGGAGGGAGGAAGCCCAGCATGTCTCAGGCAGCACTGTGGTCCCCAGGACCCACACACAGTGCAGGAAGAAATTTAATAACCTCACTCGGGTGGTCAGGGTGAGTGAAGGCTTCAACAATTGCTACATACCACCATCTGAGCCACAATCTTCACACACTGCCCAAAGCATCACGCCCCCAGCAGTCACCCCACCAACAATCTCTACCTACCAATACTCACACTCACATCTCACACCTTGCACACAATGACAGCTCTTCAACTATGGCAGGCACATCTCCCAAACACATTGCTCCACACTCACTCACACAGTTTCCTCTCTCTTGCAGGCCAAGGTGGCTCATAACAGGAGGGAGCAGGTGCGCACAGGCCAGGGACAACCTGACACCCAACCACTGTCTGCGCTGGAGGAAAGAGTGCTGCAAATCACTGGGCGCCAGGTGGTGGCGCTGTGGCCACCGGCGACGTTCACCCCCTTGGGGACAACAACGGCGCGTTCATCCCTACTCCTTCTTCTCACATCCCACTTCCCACTCACCCCAGAAGCCTTTCCCACTTTCCAGCTATTCATGCTGTATGCATGCTTTTCTCCCTTCCTGCCCCCCTCCCTCTCACCTTAACCTGACTCTTGTGCCTTCATTTTTTCAGATAATGAGCAAGCAGCTGAGCAGCCTGTCCCTGAGGACACCGTAGAGAGTGAGGCGGGAGGAAAGGAGGAGGAAGAACACACCGCGTCACTGCATGTCTCACTCGCAGGCACCAGCTCAGATACTGGCACTACACGTTCTTTAGAAGCTAGTATAATAGTGGGATCTGCACAGGTTGATGCACCGGGGACGAGTGGGCTGCAGCAAGGCCAGGGGGAATGGGTAGCCCGGGAGTCAGCTCCCCAGAGGGCGAGTTCGCGCGTGAGTTCTGCTGCACAGGACTCAGATGAGGACCTTGATGGGAAGACCTTTAGAAGAAGGGTGATGGGCAGTCACACGGAGATGATAGGTGCAATGGCAAGGATGCCCGAGAGCTGTCGGTAATGGTAAGGAACGTGGAGGAGTCCGCCTCCAACATTGCACAGAGCTCTGCACACACCATGGAGCCCATCATTTGCAGTCTGCAAAGGATGGTGGACTCCCAGAGAGACCGTGGTGACCCAGACCTCATGCTGCGTGTGATGGGCGATGTCGCAGCTTCCATTGCAGCACAGGCGGAAGCCACGCAACGTCTTAGTGCTGTAATGCAGTCTATGCTTGGTGCCACTTTCCAGCTAATCATGCTGTATGCATGCCTTTCTCCCTTCCTGCACCACTCCCCTCACCTTAACCTGACTTCTCAGACTGCTCTCATGCCTTTCTCCCTTCCTGCACCACTCCCCTCACCTTAACCTGACTTCTCAGACTGCTCTCATGCAGTCTCAGCTTTTGATTCCACTCAAGCTCTGACTGCTGCCATCGTGGCTGGGTCGACCACCGTCCACCGGGGCTTTCACGGTGTCGCAGCAGGCCAGCAATCTGTGCTCCAGCAGATTGGTAGTGATGCCCCGAGGGAGTGCTAGTGGTCAATGGAGCAAGAAGCTACTGTCCTTTCTCAGGATGACAGCATTCCTGCTCCCACCACTGCCACTCCGCCATTGCCCTTGTCACTGCCTGTAATCCAGCCAGCCCAGACTGCTACCGTCCATGCTGAGGTGGTGCAGTCTACAGCCGGGCTTTCCAGGCCCAGAGCTGGTCGAGGGCGTCCTGCAAGACCATCTGAAGTCTCCCGCACGGACACTCAGCAGCCTTCCACCAGCCCTGCTGCAACCACTGGGCCAACACTTCATAGGAGCACTACAGTAGGCAAAGGCACAGTAACGACAGGCACTAAGGATTGCACAAGGGTGAATATCTAATATCGTTGTTGTAAAGATGTGTTCACTGATTATTGATAAATTTATTAATTGGCTTTGGATAATTTTCTGGTGTCTCTCATTTCAGCATTGCGCTGTGATATGGCCTGCGACAGGGATGGAATGATGGAGATATGGTAAGCAACAGGGATCTAGGGTTTAATTTATTGGAACCGCAGTCTGATGAGGCAGTCATGGACTGACCGCCCTGCCAGAAGGCCGATTGAATGGCTGCCTCCTTCCTCACTCCTGTTCCTCCTCCTCCTCCTCCTCCTCCTCCCCCTCGTCCTCCTCCTGAGGTGGTTCCGCAATCCCTGGTGGCAAGGGCTGGACCTTCATGATGGCCACATTGTAGCAGGCAGCAGAGCACGACAAAATGAGACAACCGCTCCAGTGAGTACTGGAAGTCTCCTCCCGAGCGGTCAAGGCAGCGGAACCATTGCTTGAGCACCCCGATGGTCTGCTTGATGATGTTCCTGGTGGCAGCATGGCTCTCATTATATGAGTGCTGGGCAGGAGTGTTGGGGTTGCAGAGGGGAGTCATGAGCCAGGTGGAGAGCGGATAGCCCTTGTCTCCGACCAGCCATCCACGAGCTTGATGCGGTGGCTGGAAGAGTGGTGGAATACTAGTCTGGTGCAGGATGAAGGCATTGTGGCTGCTGCCAGGATAGCGGGCATTCACATTGAGGATTCACTGTCTATGGTCACACACCAACTGCACATTAAATGAGTGGTAGCCTTTGCGGTTACGGAAGACCTCAGGATTGTTATGAGGTGCCCGCAAAACCACAGGCGTGCAGTCAATGGTGCCCTGCACCATGGGGAAGCCCGCTATCCTGGCAAAGCCACATGCACGCTCGTCCTGCTTCTCTCTGGTAATGGGGAAGGAAATGTAGTCCCTTCTCCTACTGTAGAGAGCCTCTGCGACCTCTCGGATGCAGCGATGGAAGGCGAACTGCAAGATGTTCACCATATCTCCTGTTGCAGACTGGAAGGAATCGCTGGTGAAGAAACTGAGGGCGACGGTGACCTTGAATGCCACTAAAAGAGCCGTGGTTGACCTGATCTGAGGCTCAAGGTCTGGTTGCAGGAGGTGGCAGAGTTCTGTGACCACATCCTTGCTGAAGCGAAGTTTTCTAATGCTTAATTGGAAGTAGGAGAAGTGCTCTCGGAATACCCTCGGAGGGTGAGGCCTCCTGTTGAGAGCCCTGATGGTCCTCCTCCTTCCTCTGACCACATGTTCCACTCTTTCTCGCTGCCAGTACAGCCCCCATTAATGTAACGATGTGCAGCACTTTGAAATTTTGTCAGAATAAATGTAATAAATGTATTTTATAGTAAAATGTTATGGAAAAGAATAAAGAGTGACTTGCATTTCTATAGCGCCATTCACAACCTCAGGACCTCGCAAAGCTCTTTATAGCAAATGTAGCCGTCGGCGCAGACTCCATGGATTTTTAGATTATGAACATATACCCTTATTAAAAACTGGACAGGCTGTTTTGGGGGAAGCAGTAGAAAAACACTCAAGCTGAAGGTGGCTGACGTAACCAGGTTGCATTCGTATGGTAACGGACGGTCCTTGGGAACAATGGCCCGAGAGGCCCACTCCCAAGTCATGAATAACGAGGCTGGCGACTCATTCTTTCTGGAGAAGATGAGTTCGTTAAGTTAAATCGGCTGGGAGATCGAAACGAGATCTAAACCATCCAAACCTGGGAGGAGGCCTGGAAACCAATTCCCTGAGGCCATGTGACCATTAAAACCACAGACAGCGGTCTGTGTATTGGAGGGGTATATCAGAGAGCAGTTTGGATAGTTCTGTCTCTCTCTCTCCTGCCCTCCACACAACGGAACGTCAAGAGGAGCTGAGCCTTGCTCTTCCAACCGAGACGGACTTCGACTCAGACTGGGACTCGCATGCCGCAAGGCCAGTACGGAACCAGGTAGCCGAGACGTACGGGAGGAAACTACAAGCAAGATCAAGGGCAATCTAGGTGAGCATTGCCAAGCCTACACACCCACAAGATCACTTAGCTGTGTGAGGGGGTGCCTGTATGTTCCGACCAAACCAGAGGGGGTTTATCGTTGGAAGGTCCTGTGATAGTTTAGTTCACGGGAGGGTGTTTTTAGGCTGTGGTAAGTCAGCACGGCAGGGGCTTGTTGGACAAGTCAGGGTTGTACTGTTTTAAACTGTACTGTTGTGTTCACACCGCTCGTACTGGATGCGAGTGGAGTGGTTTTGTCAACCTTAATAAACACTGTACGGGTGAGCCCATAAACGCTGTCCGTGTTCCAATCTGTCCTCAGTAATCCCTATCGTCCAGGACTTGTAGTAAGGGAGTTTGCGTGCTCGCTACGGGCGGGGCGAAACCACTTACAGTAATTGGCGATTGCGGCAGGGGCCCATAGGAAATTGGCCGCCGCAGAAACCGGTTACAGATTTGGCGATAGGTTGTGGATTAGCTATGGACAGTTTGGAGGGCAAGAGATCCGAAATATCGAAATAGAATTTCCTCCTACGTGTTTAAAAAGGTTAACGTATTCCAGCAATGGGTGCTGGAGATGTTGCGCTCTGAGAGTCCCCAGGATAGGGCCGCAGAGTGGACTGGGAGCAAGGAGCACAGGAAGTCCAAATAGAAGGTGATTTGGCTCCTGTGCTTCCAAAAGCAAGTTCAACTGCTCCGGGAGCAGGTTGAAAAGCTCAATAATGAGCTGAAGGAGTCTGAAGACAAGTCAGATGCAAGGGGATAGTCGGGAGTAGACTAGCGGAGGAGTTGCACGAGGAAAGACAAGAAAGACGCACGCAGGAAGAGACCTCCCGTAATATGGGGGAATACCTGCAGTGCCAGGTTACGGAGGCCAGGTTAAATGAGCAGGCCTTACGGGAGGAGAACGCAAGATTAACAACGAGAGCTGATGGTTTGGAGGGTCAGCTAAGGGACATTAAAATAGCTCACAAGGTAGCTAGAAGTAGGGGATATGAAGACTCTGATCACGGTCCCTGCGCAGAAAGGATTAAAAAATTGACCCAAGCCTTGTCTGGGGCCAGAGGCGTGGTCTGTTTAATGGCACCAGGGGAAACCCGGGTGGAGTGGGACGAGGAGGGTCAGGAAGCAGAGGATAAGGTTCAGGCCAGGGAAGACCCACCGGCGCCGGAAGCGCCACCGAGACCAATGTATCCTCTGCGGCAGCAAAAGTACGGTCCACCCACACCAAACGGTGACCAGGGCCCGCTGCAGAGCGATTACATGGTCCCATTCACCACCCCGCAGTTGCAAGCCATGGTAGCAGAGTTGCCCAAACTAAAACAGGATGGGGACCCCTCAGTTCACTTTCTGGAGGTTGAGCAGGTAGGGGGGATCAACGGGTGTAGCGAGGGGGAGAACCACGGGCCACTGCTGGACGAGTTGCTAAAGCTGTTGCAGGAGGCGGGGTTCAAGGTCAACCCCAAGAAAGCCCAGATCGGCCAGGAGGAAGTCAAATTCCTCAGGCTGACCATAAGGGCTGGTGAAAGGGCCATAGATGAGGCTAGGAGGAAGGCAGTACAGGAGCTACCAGCCCCCAAGAATATGACCGGGGTAAGGTCTTTTCTGGGACTCACAGGGTACTGCCGGTACTTCATAGAGGGTTACGCAGCCACGGCAGCTCCTCTGCTTCGGCTCCTCCGCAAGGGAGTCGAGCGGGAGTGGGATCAGAACTGCCAGGAAGCGTTCACTCGCCTCAAAGGAGATTTGCAGACGGCACCCGCATTGGGAGCCATTAACGGTGGGGAAGAATTCTTCTTCGAGGTAGCAGCCAGCAGGGATAACTTGAGCGCGGTGTTGCTCCAGGAGTGACACGGCAAGCTACGGCCCGTGGTATACTCATCTAGGGTTCTCACTGAGGTAGAACAGGGATATTCCAACTGCGAGAGGCACCTCCTAGCCACGCATTGGGCCGTAAAACGCTCTCAGCTTTTTACGAGTTCATCCCCAATAGTTCTCTTGATGGACCACACACCCACTCAGATGCTGTTGGATGGAGAATCAAAGATGGGACGGTGAGCAGTGCCCACATTGCTCGCTGGACATTACTGCTCTCACAGTTGAAGTTGAGAGTCCAGGGGTTGACCGAGCCAAAACTAGCAGCCAACATGATTTACCCAGGGACGGCCCACACGTGTATGGTAGAAGGGGTGTGGGATGTAGATGAAGGATTCCGGGCTGGGATACACCCGAGGGGCCGGGACATCTATATAGAAGGGTCCAGTTCGGTCGTGAAGGGGGAGTGTCTCACCGGGTGCGGAATCTATGATCCTACAGCTAAAATAGCGAAGGCCATTAAACTCCCCAACACCCTGAGCGCTCAGCACGCCGAACTGGCAGTGGTGGCGTACGTGGTCACCCACCCCAATGAGTTCCCCACCCCCTACACCATTTGCTCAGACTCTATGTTCAGGTGCAACTCATGCATGGAATACTTGGCAATCTGGGCCAGGCGCGGATTCAAGTCCGCAGATGGGAAGCCCCTAGCAACAGCACCGCTGCTAGGTAAAATTTTGGAGGCCACAGGCACCCAGGGAGATCACTATATTCACAAAGTTAAAGCCCATTCAAAGACAGAGCCCAAGTGGGAGGGCAACCAAAAGGCAGACGAGCTGGCCAAACAGTGGGCCAGGGAAGGAGTATATTGGGATCCGTACAAAGTGGGTCTGGTAGCAGCAATCCGGGACAAGGGAGGCACACGGGGGGTAGCTTTGGCCCCGGACTTAAAGCAGGTCCAAACCCAGGATCCCGTCCTTAAGGCCGTCCTGGTAAAGAGAGAGAATGGGGAGTCCATAGAAGGTCCGTTCGGGGCAGCGGACATTAGTATCAAAGAGGGGATGCTTTTCAAAGGGGATCGGTGGGTTGTCCCAGCGCAGCACCGAGAGGAGTTCCTCCAGTTGGCCCAAGGGGGCCCGGGAGCAAGACACCCAGGGCCGGAAACTACCTGGCAAAGAGTAGAGGAGGCAGGGTGGTGGCCTCAGCTCTGGGAGGATGTCCGAGTTTTCTGTGCGCACTGTTTGGTGTGCGCAGCCAATAACCCCGATCCACAGCGCAGGAAAGCCCCCATAGGACACACCAGGAGGGTAGAGGAGCCGTGGCGGTCCCTGCAGGTCGATTTCATCGGACCACTGCCCACCACTAAAGCAGGCAACAAGTACTGTTTAGTCCTGGTGGACGTTATTTCCAAGTGGGTGGAAGCCTTCCCCTGCCGAGCAGCCACGGCACTAGCAACAGCTGGAATCCTGGTGAGGGAAGTGTTCTCCCGGTGGGGACTGACACAGGTCGTGGAGTCCGACCAAGGGAGCCATTTCACGGGGCAGGTGATGCAGGCCACCTTAAAACTCTTGGGAATACAAGGGAAGTGGCATGTGGCTCACAACCCCCAGTCATCGGGGATTGTGGAGCGCATGAACCGGACACTGAAAGAAAGACTGAGGAAGGAGATAAGCCCGTTCCCGCTGAGATGGGACGAGGTCTTGCCTCTAGTCTTAATGGGTGTCCGGGCCAGCCCCTCCAGAAGCACAGGGTACTCCCCACAAGAGCTTATGACCGGGAGGATTATGCGCACCCCAACCCATGTGTTGGCGCCGGTCCTCACCAAAGGGCAGGTCAGGGAGGTAAACCGGGACAGGTTTGTCCAGAATCTGTACGAGACATTGAAACGGATTCACTGGCAGGCAGCCAGTAACCTGGGGAGCCAGCACCAGAAAAATCGGCTGCTGTTAGAACCCCAGAGAACCCACAAGTGGGAGGTGGGAGACCAGGTAATGGTCCGTAATTACGCCCGAGTAGGGGCATTTGAGCCGCTGTACACGTGGCCTTATAATATCGTGGATAAAGCGAGCCCCATGGTGTATGCAGTAAAACTCCCGAAACGCACAAAATGGTTTCATGTAAACCAGTGCAAGTTGTTTAACCCCGAGGAGGGGAAAACAAAGGCCAAGAGGCACCAGGGCTCAGTCATGAGCCTGGTGGACGCGGGTCTTCCTCCCATGGTGTGGGACGATGATGACCCGGAGGACGGGACGGTAAGGAGGAGCAGTCGGGTCCCACGGCCTAGGGTGCCGTGGACGCCTCCCTACTCGCCGACCGCGAGCCGCAAGAGGCCCCGACGGGAGAGGTCTTAAATGGGGCGCTCGTTAATGCGGCAGGGAGCACTGTAAATATTTTGTAAATAACCAAAACCAGATCCGTGGAGGAAAACCCTCTCACAGAACAGAACTGTTTTGCTTTTGTTTTGGCAGGGAACCAAAGGAGATCGGAGGAACAAGGGGATATGGCCAACAAATTGATCGTACTTCTATTCCTAATGATGATCGGGACTGGCAGCATGGAAAGAGGAGACACCGAGGTGTCCTTCCTCTACGGCTGCACAGGAGGGAACGGGCCTACTGTGACACAGGGGGGTAGGACAGGGGACACGGACGGAATGGCCACTTACTTCCACGAGGGAAGGTGGCCAGGGTGGCTGGGGTCGAACTCGACTCGGTACTCCGGCAACGAGGGTTTCACGTATGGTGAAGCTACCATACTGTGTCCCAAACTACAGGTCACAGCCACACGGGTTAGGGGGACCGAGGGGAAACGCGTCTGTCTAAGATCTGAGGGATACATTCCCTTGGGACGGTGGTGGTGGTTAAGGAAGTTGGGCCAGGCCAAGGGTAACTGATCCACGGACTGGGAGAAACTGGGGGACGATACGTACCGACAGATTACGGGGGCGAGGGGGGAGTAGAAGTGTGCTGGAATAAATGGTGGAAAGAGGAACAGGTAATTTACGTGTGTATGTGGGGGTTGGAATGGGTCTGCCCGGCGGGTGTGTCGATCGCCTTCTTATGGCGATGGCAGGATTCGGGGGCCGGGATCAGATGGGATCAGAGTGCGGACTCCTGCGTGATTCCAGACCCTCCCAACACAGTAAATGCCACAGAACTGGTAGCACACGAGAGAAAGCCCCTGCCCACAGCCCCACCGGTACAGGAAACACAGATTAGTTGCCCCGCCACCACACCGGGACCGAGGAATGGGTTAGTGTTAGTCCCGACCGGCAAGATCTTGTACCAAGACGTTCACTACGAAGTTGCATCGGTCATTCTAAATTTAACCCGGGTACAGCTGCCCCGGTGGTGTCCGGTAGAAATGGAAAAATTATATTAGGCCCTGTTGAAAGAAATGCTCCGACAATTTTATGAATTAAGTTACGGGGACGTGAATCGGGAAAGTCTGTACGATTTAACTGTAAACTATCGCGTTGGTTCAGGGAGATATAGACGTGGGGTATTTAATGAGGCGGCTACAGCCTTCAGCACGGGCACGTCCATTATCAACAGTATGGACGATGCACAGTTGCAGATGCAGGTCAACACCTTAAGGGACCAGCTGCGAAAGATACTGTGGGAGGGTAACGAGCTCAAGGGGTCGGAGTTACGGGAAGATCAGGCAATGACTATACATTTAAAGGAAGTCATCGCTGAGCTGGAGGCACACGCTCAGACAATCAGTAGTTTGATCAGGGAGGATCAGAATGCCTCGGCGCAGGCAGCGAAAAACGATGCGTGTGTGTTGTATGGTGCGTGGCTGCTGAACGAAGGGCGCTGTGATTTGGAGGACCTACAGCAAGGTCGCGTCCCTTCGTGGGTCAGCAACCGGCACCTCACTGCGCTCAGCCCGTACGAAAATTTAATGAGCCCGTGCCAACTCCGACTGGCTTCAGAGGCAAACCCGGGCCCAGTTGACTGTGGTCAGTCCAACCACCTGTAATGGGGATTGTACTCCGGATGCCGGTAATGGGCAGGTCACCGCGGCCGGCGCCGGTATACTGAGTAGATAATATTGGCGTCCTGAGGGACGGGGTGCACGTGCGACATCATGGGGCCCCACCGTTTGTTGTAAAGTGGGAGCACGCCATGACTGGCACTGACCTCAATGGATGCCAGAGCAGGGGCGCGCACGTGGTGTTGTGTCCCCAGCATTTGAATGCGTTTAATCGGCTGGTGTACGGGTTTGAATCAGAGGGTGCGGAGCCCATTAATTGCACCATGGAGGTGATGGCCCAAAGCCACGTTCCACCCCAGGTAGCATATGCGGGCAGAGGGACGTACTGCGTCACGACAAGCGTGGACCAGTACCGGGTACGCAAAGACACTTGGTGCCCGGTCACCGATAAGACCTTCTGCATCAAACCCCACACAGAAGTTCAGGTGGCTCAAGAGCGCATCATTCCCATTTCAGAGCCCACCACGGTACACCTCACAGTGAATGATACAATACAAGACCTGCAACAATACCTAACACGGTTCGGGTATGAAATTCCTCCTCTGCCCGAACACCTCACAAAATTAATAAAGGAAGTTGAACTCTCCCAAAAGCATTTCTATACCCTCGAGCAACGGAACAGGGAAACGGGGGATGAGATAAAAGAACTGGGGGTAAAAATTCAGTTGGTTGCGCCTCCCGTTAGCGCCTTAAATGGGCGCTAATGGGGCGTTAAGGCGCTAACGCCCGGGCGCAGCGCTGTTTGCGCCGCTCGAGAACTTAACTTGAGATTGTGCGGCAGCGCTAAAACTTACCGCTGCGACCACCTGCGCGCGCAGATTGTGACGTCAGTCCGTGGTGCAACGCCCTTGGGGCGCCCCGGAGCGGAAATTGAGTGGCGCCCCCTGCCTTACCGCCTGGCGCTTCCAACGACCGGAAGACTGGAACGTTATCAATCGGTCTGGGGCTGGGGGGGGGCGCTATTTAAAGGGGGCCTCTTCCTGTCTTTTTCTGTGGTCGACATTTATGCACCACTCGTTCTGAGAGAGAGAGAGAGATTCGGAGAGAGAGAGAGGGAGACTTCTACATTGACTCAACGCTTTGTGAGGTAGTTTTGCCTAGTTCATCCTAACTTTGCTGCTACTTTCGTTGCTGTACCTCATTACTTTTCTGGCAAAGAGAAGATGGGGGCTGCAATGATTGGGGGCGTCGTCCTGCTCCAGCTCAATCGGAGCAGAGTGAGACGCAGACAGAGAGTGGCAATGATGGCCAGACGGAGGAGGCCCATCAGGCGCATGTACAGGAGAGCTTACCCTCCCAGGGTATATCGTGAACAGCTCTCCTACATCCACATGTCCGAGGAGCTGTGTTTGCGAAGGCTGCGATTCAGCAAGGAGGTGGTCACTGAGCTCTGTCACCTGCTGCAGCCAGATCTGCAGCCTCAGCTGAGGTCCAGGACGTCTCTGTCGGTGGCAGTGAAGGTCACAGTGGCCTTGAACTTCTACGCCACTGGCTCATTCCAAGCTGCTGTTGGGGACCTCGCCAATATCTCCCAGTTTGCGGTGCATCGCTGCATCCGGCAGGTCACCAATGCCCTCTTCACAAGGAGACGAGACTTCATCTCCTTCCCTATGACCCCAGACAAGCAGCATGACCGTGCTATGGGCTTTGCGAGGGTAGCGGGCTTCCCCATGGTGCAGGGCGCCATTGACTGCACGCATGTGGCTTTGCGTGCTCCGTGAGAGAATGCAGAGGAGTTCCGGAACAGAAAGGGGTTCCATTCCTTGAATGTGCAGTTGGTCTGTGACCACAGACAGGTGATTCTCGCTGTCAATGCCCACTATCCGGGCAGCTGCCACGATGCTTTCATCCTGCGCCAGAGTACTGTGGCAGAAATTTTCGAGGCACCGCATCAGCCAGTCGGTTGGCTTCTGGGGGACAAGGGGTACGCATTGAGCACCTGGCTGATGACACCGCTCCGTGCGCCAAACACCCCTGCTGAGCTGCGGTACCAGGAAAGCCAACAAGCAACGAGGAACATTATTGAGCGCACAATCGGCGTGCTCAAACAACGATTCCGCTGTCTGGACCATTCCGGAGGAGCCCTGCAGTACTCGCCTGAGCAAGTATCGAACTTCGTAGTCGTGTGCTGCATGTTGCACAACATGGCAATCCTCAGGACGCAGCCAATGCCACCAGGCCTTGCAGCACCACAAGAGGAGGAGGAGGAAGAGGAGGAACAGGCCGAGGACGATGATCAGCAGCAGCACCAAGGCAGGAGGGCGGCCCACAATGGTCAAACTGCAAGGGCCGTCCGTCAACGACTAATAGCAAGCCGCTTCTAGGGCCCCTGCCAGTGCTACAAACACGAATCAACCCAGCACGCAACCCCTAAGCCGGCCAAGGCACCAATAATTCCAACCACCAGCCATGTATATTTTGAATACAGAAACTTATTTATTGTACAAACTCTGTGTGTGTCAATTCCTCATGACAAACTCATAGAAATAAACACAAAAAAACAGTCAATAATATAACTGGTTCTCACAACCTGGAGATAATGTCCAAAACACTAAACAAAAGTTGGGCCATGAACCTCGGCCTTTAATAAAAAAATGACCAGCATTTTGGCACACCTCCTACTTTTTGCCCTTCGAGGGTGATCTCCTTCCCTTGCGCACTTCCCCCCTTCTAACCCTACTGCTCCTCCGTAATGGGACCTCAGTGGCTGCAGCAAGGCTGGTGGAAGGCTGCTGCTTGTCAGACCCTGACACTGCAGATGCCCCTGAAGGCCGGCCTCGACCACTTCTGGGCCTGGAGGGCCCGGCTGCAGACTGCACCAACTCTGCATGGGCGGCAGCAGTCTGTCCTACAGGCGGTGGCAAGTGCAGTGGAGAAGTGACAGTGTTGGCAGCAGGAATGCTGTCATCGTGAGAGAGGACAGCAACTCCCTGCTCGCCCGACACACTGGCACTCCCACGGGGCAGCACTTCAGCATCCGGAGCAATTTGCCTGAGAACAGATTGCTGGCCTGCTGCGGCGCGGTGACAGCCCCGGGGACATGTGCACGAACCATCGAGGATGGCAGCAGTCAGTGCTCGCGTGGCCTCAATCTGAGTCTGCATGAGAGCAGGCTCAGATGGGTTCCTGGCAGCCAGTGACTGAATTGCAGCAGTAAGCTTTAGTGTGGCATCCGCCTGTGCTACAGCGAAGTGCTCCACACTCCTTGCCAGTGCCTCAATGCATTCGGGCACCCTTCCCACTGCACCCATGAGCTCAGTGTGCATGACCACCGCCTGGCTGTTCATTTCTGCAATCATCCGCTCCTCCTCTGCGTCCATTGCATTAGGAGTGTCTGGCATACTCTCCCTCTGGGGAGAAGGCTCCCGTTCTTCCCTCCCCCCCCCATGGCGTTGCTGCAGCCCGCTGGGTCCTGGAACTTCACCATCATCAGCCCCTTCCCCCCTGCTCCCCCGTTCTTCCCTCCCCCCCCCATGGCGTTGGTGCAGCCCGCTGGGTCCTGGAACTTCACCATCATCAGCCCCTTCCCCCCTGCTCCCCTCCGGGGAAGGCGTGTTCCCAGTGTGGCCATGGGCTTCCTCGGGAGAGGGTGGCACTGATGCTCCGGCTTCCTCTTCCTCCTCAGCTGCAGCATCACTCCCAGTGGCAGCTTCAGGGACCATCTCCTCAGCTGGTGAATCACCATCTGAAAGCAGGGAGGTACAAGAGTGGCTTTAGCGTGAGGACAGGGTGGCAGTAAGGGAGGAATAAGTGCAGCGAGTTAGCAAGTTGGATTGAAAGTGTCAAAGGCTGGTATTGTGAGGGACAAGTGGAAGGACAGAGGACAAAAAGGTGATGACCTTACCATTGCTGTCCACAACGGGGTCGGCGTCTCCAGTGGCGACGGGACCGATCACCCGGCTTGCCACAATCCTGTGGACGCGCTCCTCCAGATCGCTGAGGGGTTGCAGCTGAAGCCGCCCTCCACCCGTCCGTTGCTGCTGTCTCCGATTATGAGCCAGCTTAGCCTGCAAGAAAAAGGACAGCATCTGAGTCAATATACAGCCATGGTCTTGCCTGATGTGCCTCCCATAGGTGAATAGCCCTTACAATATGCAGCCATGGTCTTGCCTGATGTGCCTCCCATAGGTGAATAGCCCTTACAATATGCAGCCATGGTCTTGCCTGATGTGCCTCCCATAGGTGAATAGCCCTTACTGTATGCAAAGTGTGGAATGTGTGTGTGTGTTTGATGAAAGGGCCATAGGTGTTGGATGAGTGTTGTGCATTGGGGTTTTAAGACCCTCTGGCCATAGAGTGAGGTTGAGATGGAGGGATGGAGAGGTATTGAGAAAAAGCCACTCACCCTGACGACCCGAGTGAGGTCGTTGAACTTTTTGCGGCACTGGACATGGGTCCTGGGCACCATGCTCCTGGAGGAGACGCTCTGAGCCACCTCCCTCCACACTCTTCTGAACTCGCGTGGCAAAGGCCTCCTGCCACTCTCTGGGAACAGCATGCATCGTCTGCGCTCCACTGCGTCAACCAGAGCATCCAAGGCCCGCTCGGTGAAGCGATGAGTGCGTTCTCTCACCCTCTCCATTCTTGGCAGCAAAATGGATTACAGGTCTCTCCAGGCTGAGATTCAAGGCTGCAATGAGCAGGGTGTGGCTGGGGAGCAAGTGGCCCCCCCCGCTTTAAGAAGTGTCCGGCGCCAGTGTGTCTGTGTTACCGCGCTAACTGGCAGCAGCTGCGCTGCGCTCGTGCGCTGAGTTAGCGCCTCACTCCTAGGCCTTTGCGCCTTAAGAGAGGTGTGCAGCGCCTAATTTAGCGCTCCACTCACCTCCCGGGGCGGTAAAAGTGAAGTTTCCTGTCAGTGCCGATAATTAGCGCCAGGCGCTAATATTTGCGCGCGGACGATATTTGCGCCCCATATGGGGCGCGACCTA
This sequence comes from Squalus acanthias, assembly GCA_030390025.1. Classification (NCBI taxonomy): domain Eukaryota; kingdom Metazoa; phylum Chordata; class Chondrichthyes; order Squaliformes; family Squalidae; genus Squalus; species Squalus acanthias. Next base: position 252,835,978 of record CM059425.1, read on the forward strand.
ATTTCTACCCCCTGGTTTCTCCGCCATGGTGGGACATCGGTCTGAATATCGAGATTCCCCCATGGATTCGTGTGATTTCTCATGTGATTGTAGTAGTTCAATGTGTGTCAGTGTTTTACCTTCTCCGATTGTCATGCAGAAAGCAAAGTAAAACACTCCGAAACCGGTGGCAAGCTTTGATTAAAGAATAGCCCGGAGTTGACTGTCTGTTTGTATATATACCTGTAACTGTGATGTGATTTGTTGTATAAAGTGTGAGATACAGGACCCTGGGGTAAAATTTGATGAACGGTTTGGTTTGGGATATACAGTGCGCCTCCCGCAGCGGAAGATGACAGAACTTTTGATGATGTTTCTGTTTGGGAAAAGTTGAAATATCAAAGGGGGGCTTGTAGCAGTCGGCACAGACTCCATGGATTTTTAGATTATGAACATATACCCTTATTAAAAACTGGACAGGCTGTTTGTGGGGGAAGCATTGGAAAACCACTCAAGCTGAAGGTAGCTGACGTAACCAGGTTGCATTCGTATGGTAACGGACGGTCCTTGGGAACAATGGCCCGAGAGGCCCACTCCCAAGTCATGAATAACGAGGCTGGCAACTCACTGTTTCTGAAGAAGATGAGCTCGTTAAGTTACATCGGCTGGGAGATCGAAACGAGATCTGAACCATCCAAACCTGGGAGGAGGCCTGGAAACCATTTCCCTGAGGCCATGTGTCCATTAAAACCACAGACAGCGGTCTGTGTATTGGAGGGGTATATCAGAGAGCAGTTTGGATAGCTCACTCTCTCTCTCCTGCCCTCCACACAGTGGAACGTCAAGAGGAGCTGAGCCTTGCTCTTCCAACTGAGACGGACTTCGACTAAGGCTGGGACTCGCATGCCGCAAGGCCAGTACGGAACCAGGTAGCCGAGACGTACGGGAGGAAGCTATAAGCAAGATCAAGGGCAATCTAGGTGAGCATTGCCAAGCCTGCACACCCACAAGATCACTTAGCTGTGTGAGGGGGTGCCTGTATGTTCCTACCAAACCAGAGGAGGTTTAGCGTTGGAAGGGTCCTGTGATAGTTTCGTTCACGGGAGGGTGTTTTTAGGCTGTGGTAAGTCAGCACGGCAGGGGCTTGTTGGACAAGTCAGGGTTGTACTGTTTTAAACTGTACTGTTGTGTTCACACCGCTCATACTGTATGCGAGTGGAGTGGTTTTTGTCAACCTTAATAAACACTGTACGGGTGAGCCCGAAAACGGTGTCCGTGTTCAAATCTGTCCTCAGTAATCCCCATCGTCCAGAACTTGTAGTAAGGGGGTTTGCGTGCTCGCTACGGGCGGGGTGAAACCACTTACAATAATTGGCGATTGCGGCAGGGCCCATAGGAAATTGGCCACTGCAAAAACCGGTTACACCAATGAAGTACTGTTGAATTGTCGTTACTGTTGTAATGTAGGAAACGCGGCAGACAATTTGCGCACAGCAAGCTCCCACAGACAGCAGGGTGATAATGACCAGGTAATCTGTTTTAGTCATGTTGATTGAGGATAAATATTGGCCCAGGACACCCAAGAGAATTCCCCTGCTCTTCTTTGAGAGAGCAGACAGGGCCTCAGTTTAACATCTCATCTGAAAGATGGCACCTCCAACACTGCAGCCTTCCTTTAGTACTGCACTACAGTGTCAGCTTAGATTATATGTTCAAGTACTACTGGAGTGGGGCTTGAACCCATAGAGTGACATGAGCATTTGACTCACTCAGAGGTGAGAGGTTCTACCAACTGAGCCACAGCTGACACCAGAATACTACTTTAAATTAGACAGTGGGTGTGGGACAAGGGGCCCCGGTACAAACTGACTCTTCTTCACACAAAGGGTGATCAAAACTTGGAATGGGCTCCCAGGCAGAGCGATGGAGATGAAAACCCTGGAATCATTTAAGAAACAACTGGATGCAGCAATGGGGAGAGTGTAGGGCTGTTCTAGATGGGTGAATTAAGATGGATCGAAGGGCATTCCTCATCCATAAGTATTTGCGATCATGTGTCGCTCCTATAATGTGCATAAAGATGTAATTCTATTCTACATGATGGAGCTACTTGAATTAACACTCAGCCACATCAGGCATTTTGCATAGTATGCAAAATCAGTGGAAGTATAATTTACTCCTCTTAATTCAAAGTTGTTTCATCAAATCATCTAGTAATTCAATCTTTATTGAGCACCAAATTCCCACTTTGCTGTTTTATTTTCATTACTTAATTGAAATCACTGGATAATTCCATTTTGTTAGCATAAAACTGATTGAAGTACCTACAGTCGACTTCTTTTTTTGTTCATGGGATGTGGGCATCACAGATTTATTGGATTCAGTTTCTTATAGTTGCAGCCTGATGTGATTGGAACTACGTAACCTCGGGGTTGCACGGTCCAGTGCCATAACTGCTCGGCTATCGTACATGCTGGTGATTCATAGAATAGAATTATAGCTAAATGGAGTGCATGAGTCCATTGTTACAATACAATACATATTACACAGTACTTACAACACAGAAACAGGCCAATTCAGCCCGACTGCTCCGTGCCGGTGTTTATGCTCCACACGAGCCTCCTCCCACCCTACTTCCTATCAACATATCCTTCTATTCCTTTCTCCCTCATGTATTTATCTCACTTCCCCTTAAATGCATCTATGCGAATTGCCTCCTTGTGGAAGCGAGTTCCACCTTCTAACCACTCTTTGGGTGAATACATACATAGGGCTGGATTTTCATAGGGCCGTTGAGGCGGGATTGGAGGCGTGTGGGGGGGGGTTAAAATTGCAGAAACTGGCGGGCGGGCCCGATCTCGCCTCCACTCCTCCTCCACGCAATTTTGATGAAATCATGTCTGCTGGTCCCGTCTCCGTCCCGACTCCAAGAGGCGGGAGAGGCCATTAATGCCCTTAACAAGCCCTAAATTGGCTCTGTAATGCCATTTTGATAGTTTTTTGCTAGTTTAACCCTTTTCCCACGTGAAGCACGCCTGATCTGAAACACGCCGGTGAAACCTGGTGGGAGCACAAGTGGATTGCTGACTATCAGCTGCAGTTCAACCATTAAATAGGAGATTTGATCAGCCATCATTTGCAGGTGGCAGGACTTTGTTGTCACAGGTCTGGGGGAACTTTTAGAAGGCATAACCACAGCGCTGGAAGTTTGGAGCCTGAAACCCATCTCCAGTGTGAGCTCCTGGGAAACCCCTCTCGCCACCCTCATTGAGCGCTTCCTCAACTGAGGCATATACCAGAGGCATGGGAGCCATTTATTTCCTTCCCTCCTGGGCATTAGATGAGGACGAACACCAGCCGTGGCACCAGCAGAACCATGAACAACAGCAGCAACAACAGCAGCAGCAACAGCAGGAGTGCCAAGCTGCTGCTCACCCGCCTGAAGCTGCACAGGCCAGAAGGTGCCAGCACATGGAAGGCCGTCGGCGCAGGAGATACCCCCCAAACAGGGTCTACAGACACAGGGTCAGCTACCTCAACATGTCTGAGCAGCAGTGCCAAAGGCGGCTCCGACTTTCACGAGAGGTAGTGGGTGACATCTGCGCAATGCTGCAACAAGACCTGGAGCCCAGAGGACCAGGTGGACACCCCTTACCAGTGGCCGTCAAAGTCACCACTGCACTCAACTTTTTTGCCTCAGGCTCATTCCAGGGATCAGCAGCAGACATCAGCGGCATCTCCCAGGCGGCCGCACACACCTGCATCACGCAGGTAACCGATGCCCTCTTTGCCATCGCGCACAATCACATCCATTTCAACAAGGATCGAGCAAGTGTCACGGCGCGTGCGGTTGGATTAGCTAATCTGGCAGGCTTTCCAAGGGTGCAGGGCATCGTTGACTGCACACATGTGGCCCTTAAGGCACCCCATCGCAATCCAGGTATTTTTGTCAACCGCAAGGGCTTCCACTCCCTCAACGTTCAGCTGGTGTGTGACCACAAGAAGGAAGTTTTGCATGTTTGTGCCAAGTACCCTGGCAGTTGCCATGACTCCTTCATACTGCGCCAGTCTAGTGTGCCTCCGCTATTCAGTCCGCCAGACCAACTTCACTGATGGCTACTTGGAGACAAGGGCTATCCCCTGAAGACGTGGCTAATGACGCTGTTGAGGAGCCCATCCAACGCAGCTGAGGAGAGCTACAACTCCAGCCACATTTCCACCAGAGCCATAATCGAGCAAACCATCGGTATGCTGAAGATGCGCTTCAGATGCCTGGATAGATCAGGTGGAGCCCTGCAATACTCAGCAGCCAGGGTCTCCAGAATCATCGTGGTTTGCTGTGCACTTCACAACATGGCACAGCGTCGTGGCTTGCAGATGCCGGAGGACCAAATGGCTCCTCACATAGCCTCCTCAGATGAGGAGGAGGAGAAGGTGGAGGAGGAGGTGGAGAGAGAACGAATAACTTGCAGAGGCCCATCAACCAGCGGCAGCATTACGTGAGACCATAGCTGCCTGGAATGCAAGGAACGCACTCATCTTGGCCAGATTTGCTTAGCCTAGACAATCAAGCACTTTTGCCTCACAGCTTCTTACCAGAGCTACGACAATGGCCCAGACCCAGCGGATCCCTAACAATTTGACCACCATACTGACAATTGCAAGTTATCCTAAGGCCTCATTGTGGAAGTCCCATTAGCAAAATGACAGACGCCACAACTGCAGCTGTAGCCATCAAAGTTTTTATTTACACTTAACACCTGATGGCTTTTTTACATTAAACATCAAATTTCACCCAAGTGACTACCCTTGTGACTATTTGTGCAGTATCTTTCTCTTACGCGTGCTCCTACGTGGTGCTTCCCCTGTGGCTACAGCAGAGGTGGAGGCCCCCTGCTCAGTTTGTTGCTGTTCCTGTCTCGACACCTTTGGCGGGCGTCCTCTGGAGTTGCAAACCTGCGAGGGCTCGGCAACTGTCTGCTGTTCCTGCGGCTGGGCAGGGGTTGAGACGCCGATCTCAGTTGGGTGCGGACTCTGGTAGGGCTCTGACCGAGGACTTGTCAGTGGCATGGAAGTGTGAGCGCTTGGAGAGGAGCCCCCACCTCCTTGTTGTCTGCCACCAACATCCCTCTCATGGGTCAGGTCCACCTCAGCGCTTGCAAGTGGATTGAGAGCACCTTGCTGCACATCAGGGGGGCTATGGGGACCCGTATCTGCACTGGCAGTCCTACTCAGAAGGACTTCCATGAAGGTCTGGTTTCTCTGTTCAATAGATGTCCATCGCTCCTCCAGAGATGTCATTCTATTCAGAACACTCACCATGTTTTCTGCACTCTGGCGACTTATCACCTCCACGGAGGTTGCCATCCTTTCCATGGTGATACGTTCATGCGCCAATGACTCCACAAAGGCTCTGCTCATGTTCGCTATGGACTCCTCCATTCGCTCCACACTCGCAGTGATCCTGGAGACAAAACCTGTCAGAGACTCCTGCATCTGTTCCTGGAGTTCCAGCACCGCTGATCTTATGGATGGACCCAGAGGCAGAGGGTCGACATGCAGCTGAGCCGAGCTAGGAGAGTCTTGCGCCCTCCAACTAGGACTCTCCACTGCTGTCCCTGTCTCCACCATCTGCTGATGCTCACTTGTGAGCTGTGATACACCAGGTGACAACACTACTCTATGTCCCGAGGGTCCCACCGAGGTGTGAGTCTCTGCGCTGGTGCTGGGTGCGCTGAATTCTGCTGACGCTGCGCCGTCAGAGGTTGCAGCTTTCTCTGAGGAGTCTGGATGCTCAGGCTCTTCCTCCTGGCTAGTGGGGACGGGTGCTTGTGATGGTCCTGTGGGGGAGTAAAGGAAAGAGTCAGAGATGTGATGCCAAGGTTACATGCACATTGCATATTGCAGATGATCATAAATCCATCTGTTAGAGCTTCAGATTCATTATCAGCGACTCGTGCAATGTCAATGAGAGAGATGGAACACTATTCTGTCACCAGCTTGCTGTGATGCAACCATCTGTCCGTCCTCCACTTGCGTATCCTCCTCTACTCCCACGATCTCCAGAACCGCCTCCTCCCAGGGGGTGAGCTGGGCTAATGAAGGTGGCCCTCCTCCTGTCCTGGCTCTTTCCCTTTTATTGTGGGCTCTCTTTTCCTGCAATGAGGGAGACAAGTGGATTTGAGTGAGATTGAAGGAGTGAGTGTAGAGAGTCCATAGCATAGATGCTTAGAAGGAGACAAAGATGGAGTGAGGTGGCAAGACCAAGGGCCCTCCCTGTGTGTTGTAAGTTGTTTTCATAGCATGAGAGTGATAGGGAGTGTGAGGGCTGCATAGTCGAATAGTAAGGTGAATGTGACCATAGAGGGAGAGGGAATGGGTAAGGGTGCATGGATGTCAGTGTCAAGTGGGATATGGAGGAAGAGGTTGCTAAAGCTGAGTGCTGGTGAGGAGAGGCAATGGGGATCAGATTGAGGGTGAAGGGAAAGTCATACTCACTTTTGCAGTGCGTAGAAGGTCATGAAACCTCTTCCAACACTGGAGCCAGGTTCTGCGGGTGATGCATAAAGAGTTGACCTCCTGGGCGACCTGGACCCACACAGCCTTGGTCTGCTGGGGAGGCTTCTTCCTCCCTGAGGAGGGGAAGAGCACCTCTCTGTTGGCTCTTGCTCCCTCCACTAAAGCTTTCAGGGCAACGTCATCGAACCTGGGAGCAGACCTGGGTCGTTGGCTGGCCATTCCTACTGCAGTTGCCTCTAGGATGCAGGTCCAAAAGCTTGGCAGCCTGCAGAAGAAGCAAGGCTTGTTGCAGACCTTAAATGCAGCAGCAATGATGACGTCATCGGAGGCGACTTTCAGGCTGGAATAACTCATTGGCCATGGGTTCCCACACGTTGGAACTCAATTGTCCAATTACGTTAAAATCACATCATTCATCCACATCGATTTACATTCGGGTGGGCAACACGAAAAGTGGATAACCTGACCCCAACCCGGCCCAGTATCAAAATCCAGCCCATAAAGTATAATTAAGAATGCTTTTGAAAGTCTAAAGACTGGATCAGTTGACTTCCTGACTTAAAAACTTAAAAATCTGGACCATTCCACCAGCTCACCAAAGCTTGTGGTCTATATAACCACATGGCCCCAGTAAGTTTATGCTACACAAAATGGGTCAAGAATGTCGAAGACACTAAGCGTACCTCTGTAACTCTCTTATATGAATGCAAAATCCAATCTCAGAGCAAGATCCATACTAATGTAATGACAGCCATTTAATATGTAATGAATCAAATGCTCCATAGACTATGACATAAATATTTAACATTAACATCTCAGAAGTAAGGCATGACCTCCTGAGCATCACCATCTACCCTGCAATGTCATCAGAGCTTGCTTCCAAGCTAACTCGCACCAAGTACCATTCACCCATCGCCCCTGTGCTCGCTGACTTGCACTGACTCCTGGTCCAGCAACGCCTCGATTTTTCAATTCCTATCCTTGTGTTCAAATCCCTCCATGGCATCGTCCCTCTCCATCTCTGTAACCTCTTCCAGCCCTCCTTAACCCTCTGAGAAATCTGCGTTCCTGCAACTCTGCTTTTCTGGCACATGCCCCCACTTCCTTCGCCCCACCATTGGCGGCCGTGCCTTCAGCTGCCTGGGCCCTAAGCTCCAGAATTCCCTCCCTAAACCTTGCCGTCTTGCCACCTCTCTCTCCTCCTTAAACCCTACCTCTTTGACCAAGCTTTTGGCCACCTGTCTTAATATCTTCTTCTTTGGCTTGGTGTTGAAATATTTGCCTGATAACGCTCCTGTGAAGCGCCTTGGGATGTTTTACTAAAAGAGGTTAGGAAAAACAAACGTAGGTCCCCTGCAGTCGGAAACAGGGGAAGTCGTAATGGGGAACAAGGAAATGGCGAATCAATTGAACAAGTACTTTGGTTCGGTGTTTACTGTGGAGGACACACACAACCTGCCGGAAATAAAAGGGGTCAGAGGATCTGGTAAGAGGGAGGAGCTGAGGGAAATCCTTATTAGACGGGAAAAGGTATTGGGAAAATTGATGGGACTGAAGGCTGAAAAATCCCCGGGGCCTGATGGTCTGCATCCCAGAGTACTAAAGGAGGTGGCCTTGGAAATAGTGGATGCATTGACGATCATTTTCCAACATTCCTTAGACTCTGGATCAGTTCCGATGGAGTGGAGGGTGGCCAATGTAACCCCTCTTTTTAAAAAAGGAGGGAGGGAGAAAGCAGGGAATTATAGACCGGTCAGCCTGACATCGGTCGTGGGTAAAATGATGGAAGCAATTATTAAAGATGTCATAACAGACCATTTGGAAAGTGGTGACATGATAGGTCCAAGTCAGCATGGATTTGTGAAAGGGAAATCATGCTTGACAAATCTTCTGGAATTTTTTGAGGATGTTTCCAATAGGGTGGACAGGGGGGAACCAGTAGATGTGGTGTATTTGGACTTTCAGAAGGCCTTCGACAAGGTCCCACACAAGAGATTGGTGAGCAAAGTTAAAGCACATGGGATTGGGGGTAATGTGTTGACGTGGATTGAGAACTGGTTGGCACACAGGAAACAAAGAGTAGGAGTAAATGGGTACTTTTCAGAATGGCAGGCAGTGACCAGCGGGGTACCGCAGGGTTCGGTGCTGGGACCCCAGCTGTTTACATTATATATTAATGATTTGGACGAAGGGATTAAATGTAATATCTCCAAATTTGCGGATGACACTAAATTGGGAGGCAGTGTGAACAATGAGGAGGATGCTAGGAGGCTACAGAGTGACTTGGACAGGTTGGGTGAATGGGCAAATGTATGGCAGATGAAGTACAATGTGGATAAATGTGAGGTTATCCACTTTGGTGGTAAAAATAGAGAGGCGGACTATTACCTGAATGGTGGCAGATTAGGGAAAGGGGAGGTGCAACGAGACCTGGGCGTCATGGTACATCAGTCACTGAAGGTGGGAATGCAAGTGCAGCAGGCAGTCAAGAAAGCAAACGGAATGATGGCCTTCATAGTAAGGGGATTTGAGTACAGGAGTAGGGAGGTGATGCTGCAGTTGTACAGGGCCTTGGTGAGGCCACACCTGGAGTATTGTGCGCAGTTTTGGTCTCCTAACTTAAGGAAGGACATTCTTGCTATTGAGGGAGTGCAGCGAAGGTTCACTAGATTGATTCCTGGGATGGCCGGACTGACATATCAAGAAAGATTGGGTCAACTGAACTTGTATCCTCTGGAGTTCAGAAGAATGAGGGGGGATCTTATAGAGACATTTAAAATCCTGACTGGTTTAGACAAATTAGATGCGGGCAGAATGTTCCCAATGTTAGGGAAAACTAGAACCAGGGGTCACAGTCTAAGGATTAAGGGGAAGCCATTTAAGACTGAGCTGAGGAGGAACTTCTTCACCCAGAGAGTGGTGAATCTATGGAATTCTCTTCCACAGAAGGTTGTTGAGGCCAGTTCGCTAAATATATTCAAAAGGGAGTTAGATATAACACTCACAACTAGGGGGATCAAGGGGTATGGCGAGAAAGCAGGAATGGGGTACTGAGGTAGCATGTTCAGCCATGAACGCATTGAATGGCGGTGCAGGCTCGAAGAACCGAATGGTCTACTCCTGTACCTATTTTCTATGTTTCTATGTTTCTATGATACACTTGCCATAGAAAAGGATATACTTGCCATAGAGCGAGTGCAGCGAAGGTTCACCAGACTGATTCCTGGGATGGCAGGACTGTCGTATGAGGAGAGATTGGGTCGACTAGGCCTGTATTCACTAGAGTTTAGAAGAATGGGAGGGGATCTCGTTGAAGCATATAAAATTCTGACAGGGCTAGACAGACTGGATGCAGGAGGATGTTTCCCCTGGCTGGGGGGGGTCTAGAACGAGGGTCACAGTCTCAGGATACGGGGTCGGACATTTAGGACTGAGATGAGGAGAAATTTCTTCACTCAGAGGGTGGTGAACCTGTGGAATTCTCTACCACAGAAGGCTGTGGAGGCCAAGTCACTGAATATATTTAAGAAGGAGATAGATAGATTTCTAGATGCAAAAGGCGTCAAGGGGTATGGGGAGAGAGGGGGAATATGGTATTGAGATAGAGGATCAGCCATGATCATATTGAATGGCGGAGCAGGCTCGAAGGGCCGAATGGCCGACTCCTGCTCCTATTTTTCTATGTTCTATGTTGAAGGCGCTATATTTTGGAGCATTTTGGAGGGGGAGGGCGAACAGCCAGCTGTCGTGGTGCACATAGGCACCAACGATATAGGTAAAAAAGGGGATGAGGTCCTAAAAGCAGAATATAGGGAGTTAGGAGGTAAATTAAAAAATAGGACCTCAAAGGTAGTAATCTCAGGATTGCTACCAGTGCCACGTGCTAGTCAGAGTAGAAATAGGAGGATATTTCAAATGAATACGTGGCGAGAGGAATGGTGCAAGGGGGAGGGATTCAAATTCCTGGGACATTGGAACCGGTTCTGGGGGAGGTGGGACCAGTACAAACTGGACGGTCTGCACCTGGGCAGGGCCGGGACCGCTGTCCTAGGGGGAGTGTTTGCTAGTGCTGTTGGGGAGGATTTAAACTGAAGTGGCAGGGGGTTGGGCACCTGAGCAGGGAGACAGAGGAAAGCGTGTCAGGAAGGGACAGAAGGTATGGAGTAAAAGGTAAAGTGTTAAAAAAGGAAAAAGCAGGAACTAAGTGTCACAAAACATATTTGAAAGTTCTTTATCTGAATGCACGTAGCATTCGTAACAAAATGGATGAGTTAACGGCACAAATAATTACGTATGGGTATGATCTTGTGGCCATTACAGAAACATGGCTGCAGGGTGACAACGACTGGGAACTAAATATGCCAGGGTATTTAACAATCAGGAAGGACAGGCAGGAAGGAAGGGGAGGTGGGGTGGCTATGTTAATAAAGGAAGGAATCACTGTAATACAGAGAAATGATATTGGGTCAAAGGATCAGGATAATGAAACAGTTTGGGTGGAGATAAGGAATAATAAGGGGAAAAAAACACTAGTGGGAGTAGTATATAGGCCTCCTAATAGTTGCAACTCTGCTGGAAGAAGTATTAATCAGGAAATAGTTGGGGCATGTAATAAGGGAACAGCTATAATTATGGGGGATTTTAACTATCATATTAACTGGACAAATCAAATTGGGCAGGGCAGCCTTGAGGAAGAGTTTATTGAGTGTATTAGGGATGGATTTCTTGAGCAGTATGTAACTGATCCTACAAGGGGGCAAGCAACCTTGGACCTGGTCCTGTGTAATGAGTCAGGATTAATTAATAACAGAAAACGCTGGAAAAACTCAGCAGGCCAGGCAGCATCCGTAGAGAGAGAAAGAGAGTTGACGTTTCAGGTCGATGACCTTTCATCAGAACTGGGAAGAGCTGGAAATCAAATAGATTTAAGGCCAGGGTAAAGCTGGGAAAAGGGGGAGGGGATAAAGGAACAAAGGAGGAGATGAAGAGACATTAAGAGACATTAAGAGATATGCAAGGCTAGAGGTGGTGTTAATGTGACAGATTAAGGCTGAATGAAGTGTGAAATCCACTGGCAGAATGAAGGACAGCTGCCAGCTTCTAGGAGGAAAAAAAAGGTGGGGGGGACAAATAAAAGGGTGGATAAAATAAAATATAAATGTGATTGGAGCTGAGGTTATGATCTAAAATTGTTGAACTCGATATTGAGTCCAGAGGGCTGTAGCGTGCCTAAACGAAAGATGAGGTGCTGTTCCTCGAGCTTACGCTGAGCTTCCGTGGAACAGTGTAATAGGCCGAGGACGGTGAGGTCAGAGTGGGAGTGAAGCGGTGAATTAAAGTGACAGGCCACCGGGAGCTCGGGGTCCCCCTTACGGACTGAACGGAGGTGTTCCGCAAAGCGGTCACCCAATCTGCGTTTGGTCTCCCCAATTAATAATGTCCTAGTTAAGGATCCCCTTGGAATGAGTGACCATAACATGGTTGAATTCCATATCCAATTAGAAGGTGAGAAGATTGGTTCTCAAACAAGCGTACTGAGCTTGAATAAAGGAGACTATGATGGTATGAGAGCGGAATTGATTAAAGTAGACTGGGAAAATAGATTAAAGGGTAAGACGGTACATGAGAAGTGGTGTTCATTTAAGGAGTTATTTTACAACTTTCAAAAAATATATATTCCACTGAGGAAAAAAGGGTGTAAAAGAAATGACAGCCATCCATGGCTAAGTAAAGAAATTAAGGATAGTATCCAACTAAAAACAAGGACATATAAGGTAGCCAAACTTAGTGGGAGGATAGAAGATTGGAAAGTCTTCAAAAGACAGCAAAAAGTAACTAAAGGATTGATTAAGAAAGGGAAGATAGATTATGAAAATAAATTAACAAAAAATATAAAAACAGATAGCAAGAGTTTCTATAGTTATATAAAAAGAAAAAGGGTGGTTAAGGCAAATGTAGGTCCCTTAGAGGATGAGACTGGGAAATTAATGGTGGGAAACATGGAGATGGCAAAAATGCTGAACAAATATTTTGTTTCAGTCTTTACGGTAGAGGACACTAAGAATATCCCAACACTGGACAAACAGGGGGCTCTAGTGGGGGAGGAGCTAAATACGATTAAAATCACTAAGGAATTGGTACTCAGTAAAATAATGGGACTCAAGGCGGATAAATCCCCTGGACCTGATGGCTTACATCCTAGGGTCTTGAGGGAAGTGGCAGTAGGGATTGTGGATGCTTTGGTAATAATTTTCCAAAATTCCCTGGACTCAGCAAAGGTCCCGGCAGATTGGAAAACTGCTAATGTAACACCCTTATTTAAAAAGGGTAGTAGGCAGAAGGCTGGAAATTATAGACCAGTTAGCCTAACATCTGTGGTGGGTAACATTTTGGAGTCTATTATTAAGGAGACAGTAACGGAACATTTAGATAAACATAATTTAATAGGACAAAGTCAGCATGGCTTTATGAAGGGGAAGTCATGTCTGATAAATTTGCTCGAGTTCTTTGAGGACATAACGTACAGGGTGGATAAAGGGGAACCAGTGGACGTAGTGTATTTAGACTTCCAGAAGGCATTCGACAAGGTGTCACATAAAAGATTATTGCTCAAGATAAAAAATCACTGGATTGGGGGTAATATTCTGGCATGGGTGGAGGATTGGTTATCTAACAGGAAGCAGAGAGTTGAGATAAATGGTTCATTCTCGGACTGGCAACCAGTAGCCAGTGGTGTTCCGCAGGGGTCGGTGCTGGGTCCCCAACTCTTTACAATCTATATTAACGATTTGGAGGAGGGGACCGAGTGTAACATATCAAAGTTTGCAGATGATACAAAGATGGGAGGGAAAGTAGAAAGTGAGGAGGACATAAAAAACCTACAAGGGGATATAGACAGGCTGGGTAAGTGGGCGGAGATTTGGCAGATGCAATACAATATTGGAAAATGTGAGGTTATGCACTTTGGCAGGAAAAATCAGAGAGCAAGTTATTATCTTAATGGCGAGAAACTAGAAAGTACTGCAGTACAAAGGGATCTGGGGGTCCTAGTGCAAGAAAATCAAAAAGTTAGTATGCAGGTGCAGCAGGTGATCAAGAAGGCCAACGGAATGTTGGCTTTTATTGCTAAGGGGATAGATTATAAAAACAGGGAGGTATTGCTGCAGTTATATAAGGTATTGGTGAGACCGCACCTGGAATACTGCGTACAGTTTTGGTGTCCATACTTAAGAAAAGACATACTTGCTCTCGAGGCAGTACAAAGAAGGTTCACTCGGTTAATCCCGGGGATGAGGGGGTGGACATATGAGGAGAGGTTGAGTAGATTGGGACTCTACTCATTGGAGTTCAGAAGAATGAGAGACGATCTTATTGAAACATATAAGATTGTGAAGGGGCTTGATCGGGTGGATGCGGTAAGGATGTTCCCAAGGATGGGTGAAACTAGAACTAGGGGGCATAATCTTAGAATAAGGGGCTGCTCTTTCAAAACTGAGATGAGGAGAAACTTCTTCACTCAGAGGGTAGTGGGTCTGTGGAATTTGCTGCCCCAGGAAGCTGTGGAAGCTACATCATTAAATAAATTTAAAACAGAAATAGATAGTTTCCTAGAGGTAAAGGGAATTAGGGGTTACAGTGAGCGGGCAGGAAATTGGACATGAGGCTGAGCTCGGATCGGTCAGGGTCCTGTGGGTGGCGGAGCGGGCCCAGGGGCTGAGTGGCCGGGTCCTGCTCCTACTTCTTGTGTTCTTTAGATTTGAGGTTAGGATCAGATCAGACATGATCTTATTGAATGGCGGAGCAGGCTCGAGGGGCCGATTGGCCTACTCCTGCTCCTATTTCTTATGTTCTTATTTCTTATATAAATGCAAGCTGTTGTTGTTGTTGTGCTATACACGACATGCATTTTTTCGTTACAGCAATGAAAGTCACCCCCGGACACCTTGGCATCATTATTTCTGTAATTTTAAGCAATGTGTCTCACTGAAATCTGGATGTACCACAGAATAAAACCTCATGGAGCCGTGAGGTGGAAGGGTTAAATCTTTGACTGCCACAACCCAAGATGCCGCATACAGATTCTTTAAACTATGCCTGTCACCGGTTTCTTTCGCACAAAGAGAAAATTGATTTTTTTTTCATAGCAAGGAATGGTTGTTAAATCAGCCATGAGTAATTGAAGCTGCACTTTTTAGCGCTGCACAGAACATATTTTTGCAACGCATTTGACAACATTATAGAAAGTGCCTGTTTGTGCCATAGATCAATGTGTAGTAATGGGAGACGGACTGAAAAAAAAGAGAAAACCGTGGTCTATAATTTCAAGCCAAACAATTATCTATGATTACGGCAGCCCGGGCAAGCTATCTGCAAACTATAAGCTTCAACACGTTTGAAAGATCTTTCAAAGCACATCAGTTAAAAAAAAAAATGACAGCAGCTCCCATCAGAACTCTTGAAATTTACTGTCGGAACAATCTTATTAGCTTGTATTATAAATCGACTCTATTTATAGTGGTGACTTGGATTGACTGTTGGTCGCAAGCACAAAATGCATGCAACCAGCTCCAGTTCAAGCAATTCGTTTCGAGGAGTCAAAGGTCAAAGGCCGTAACTATTTAACTTCCTTCAAAAGGACAAAGCATATGTCTAATTGTGTATGACAACATTTACATTTCAGAAAGCTCTAAAGGTCAGGTAATTGGACTTGGGTTAGAAAAGGAAAATTGCGATGCAGTGCAAAAACTGCTCAGTGTATTTGATGCAATGGAAGATGAGTCTGTGCATTGTGTAGTTGCTTTTGACATAATCTGTGCATCTAATCGAACTCTGCATTGTTAACCAGTAAATTGCATTTACATTCATCACCGTGTCTTGACTAATAATTATCATAGAATCATGGAAATTTACGGCACAGAAGGAGGCCATTTGGCCCATCGTGTCCGGGCCGGCCGACAAAGAGTTATCCAGCCTAATCCCACTTTCCAGCTCTTGGTCCGTAGCCCTGTAGGTTGCAACACTTCAAGAGCATATCCAAGTACTTTTTAAATGCGATGAGGGTTTCTGCCTCTACCACCCTTTCAGGCAGTGAGTTCCCCCAGACCCCCACCACCCTCTGGGTGTAAAAAGTTCTCCTCAACTCCCCTCTAATCCTTCTACTAATTACTATAAATCTATGCCCCCTGGTTATCGATCCCTCTGCTAAGGGAAATAGGTCCTTCCTTTCCACTCTATCTAGGCCCCTCATAATTTTATACACCTCAATTAGGTCTCCCCTCAGCCTCCTCTTTTCCAAAGAAAACAACCCCAGCCTATCCAATCTTCCCTCATAGCTAAAGTTCTCCAGCCCAGGCAACATCCTCGTAAATCTCCTCTGTACCCCCTCTAGTGCAATCACATCCTTCCTGTAATGTGGTGACCAGAACTGCAAACAGTATTCTAGCTGCGGCCTAACTAGTGTTTTATACAGTTCAAGCATAACCTCCCTGCTCATATATTCTACGCTTCAGCTAATAAAGGCAAATATCCCATATGCCTGCTTAGCCACCTTATCTACCTGTCCTGCTACCTTCAGGGATCTGTGGACATGCACTCCAAGGTCCCTCTGATCCTCCGCACTTCTCAGTGTCCCGCAACCAACATTACTAAACAAAACCCAGATTGTTTGGTCATTATCTCGTTGCTGCTTGAGGACCTTGCTTTGCCCAAATTGGCTGCCACGTTTCCTATATTACAATAACAACTTGCATTTATATAGTGTCTTTAACATAGGTTAACGTCTCAAGGCATTTTGCAGGAGCGTCATTACAACACTGACAACACTTCAAAAGTAATTCATCGGCTGTGAAGCGCTTTGGGACATCCTGAGGACGTGAAAGGCGCTATAGAAATGCAAGATCTCTCTTTCTTTCTTCATCCATTTTGCATAAGAACATAAGAAGCAGGAGCATGAGTAGGCCATACGGCCCCTCAAGTCTGCTCAGCTCCACTTTCCCACCCTATCCCCATATCCCTTGATTCCCTTAGAGCCGAAAAATCTATCGATCTCAGCCTTGAATATACTCAATGGCTGAGCATCCACAACCCTCTGGGGCAGAGAATTCCAAAGATTCTCAATGCTCTGAGTGAAGACATTTCTCCTCATCTCAGTCCTAAATGGCCGGCCCCTCGGATTTGTGCTGGAAAGGATGTCACATGGCAAGCAGCCTAACCTCGGTGGTGGGCAAATTGTTGGAAAAAATTCTGAGGGAGAGTATTAATCATCATTTAGAAAGGCACGGATTAATCAGTCAGCATGGATTTGTTAAGGGAAGATCGTGTCTGACTAACTTGAATGAATTTTTTGAGGAGGTAACAAGGAGGGTTGATGAGGGTAGCGTGTTTGATGTAGTCTACATGGATTTTAGCAAGGCTTTTGACAAGGTCCCACATGGCAGGCTGGTCAGAAAAGTAAAAGCCCATGGGATCCAAGGGAAAGTGACAAGTTGGATCCAAAATTGACGCAGTGGCAGGAAGCAAAGGGTAATGGTCGATGGGTGTTTTTGTGACTGGAAGGCTGTTTCCAGTGGGGTTCCACAGGGCTCAGTACTGAGTCCTTTGCTTTTTGTGGTATATATCAATGATTTAGACTTTAGTGTCGGGGGCATGATTAAGAAGTTTGCAGATGATACAAAAATTGGCCATGTGGCTGATAGTGAGGAAGAAAGCTGTAGACTCCAGGAAGATATCAATGGACTGGTCAGATGGGCAGAAAAGTGGCAAATGGAATTCAATCCGAAGAAGTGTGAGGTAATGCATTTAGGGAGGGCTAACAAGGCAAGGGAATACAGAATAAATGGTAGGATACTGAGAAGGGTAGAGGAACAGAGGGACCTTGAAGGTCATGTTCACAGATCCCTGAAGCAATAACCAGAGGGCATAGATTTAAAATAATTGCTAGAATGATTAGAGGAGAACTTTCTTCACCCAGAGGGTGGTGGGGGTCTGGAACTCACTGCCTGAAAGGGTGGCAGAGGCAGAAACGCTCATAACATTTAAAAAGTACTTGGATAGGCACTTGACGTATCATAACCTACAAGGCTACGGACTAAGAGCTGGAAAGTGGGATTAGGCTGGTTAGCTCTCTTTTTTGGCCGGCACAGGCACGATGGATTGAATGGCCTCCTTCTGTATTGTAAATTTCTATGTTTTTATGATTCTATGACCAAACCTCAGCATCTCTCACAATGCCATATGGGTTCATAATCAATTCACCGCTGACTTTGAGGTAACTTGATATTTATGTTGTAAATATTTCCAAAAACACCTCAAGGTCAATCACCAGCCAACTTCAGCAAACATGTTGCCCATCCAGATTTTTTAGGTGGTCAGCACTTGTACCAAGTTCCCCCTTGTGTTCAGGATTCAGAATCAGTGCACAAACAGCTCCGAGCCAATCCCCCCCACACCTCCCACAGGCACCACCCCCCCCCCCCCCCAATTCAAACATCCAGACAGATCGGCACCCCCGTGATCACCATGGCTCGATTTTCAGTATCCTGTGTGTGCACGCTGTCACGTCACATAAACGAGCAAGGCTATGGGGAAAGAGCGGTGAGGGGAGAGGGACTAATTGGACCACCTTAAACATTCACTCCCTCCACCACCGGCGTACCGTGGCTGCAGTGTGTACCATCTACAAGATGCACTGCGGCAACTCGCCACAGTTGCTGGCCTACTCCTGCTCCTATTTCTTATGTTCTTATGTTCTTATGCCAAGGATCCTTCGGCAGCACCTCCCAAACCCGCAACCTCTAATACCTAGAAGGACAAGGGCAACAGGCGCATGGGAACACCACCACCTCCAAGATCCCCTCCAAGTCACACACCATCCTGAATTGGACGTATGTCGGCCGTTCCTTCATCGTCGCTGGGTCGAAATGCTGGAACTTCCTGCCTAACAGCACTGTGGGGGCACTTTCACCACGCGGACTGCAGCGGTTCAAGGATAAACCTCACCACCGCCTTCTAAAGGGCAATTAGGGATGAGCAATAAATGCTGGCCTTGCCAGCGTCGCCCACATCCCGTGAATGAATATATTAAAAAAAAAGCTCTTTCGCAGGCATGACGGGCCGAATGGCCTCCTCCTGTGCTGTAAGGGTTCTATGACTTGCGCTGCGCGGTTGCCATGCTCAGTGGGGCTGGAGGAGCCGGGGCTCAGGTTTCGACAGCAGCGGAAGGAACGTTCAGTCAGCCGACGGAGAGAAGGTGGACAAGGTTGCTTGTTATCCCTGGGTGACCAGCCCTCTGCAGTTCGACTCAAGCAGCCTCTAATGAAATGTCATTTTCCTTTTCTTACTGCCAGTTCGAACTGTTCAAAATTATAGTCATTGACGGCCAGTTAAGTCAGCACTCTGTGCCGGAGTGCAGGAAGTAAAACTTTACAGTTGGCCGTAACATCATCCAATTATCTGAAAAAGAATTGCCCCATCTGCAATTTTATTTCAAACGCTGCTTAATGAAACTTAAACCAAGGTGATAGGCGTCGTGCATTTTGGAGGTCATGAGCTGGGAACTGGGAAGATTCTTCACCTCGCATCAGCTATCTGTATTTTCTGCTAGCCACAATACTTTTTTTGTCTTTTAATACTCCTGTGAAGCACCTTGGGGCGTTTCACTACGTGATAAAGGCGCTATATAAGTACAAGCTGTTGTTGTTGTTGTTGGAAGAGAGAAGTGCGGTGCCGGGACAAAGTGCTAAAATGTCAATTTCCTTTCTTTTTCCGCTCGCTGATTTTTCTCAATTTGTTCTGGGGATGTGGGGGTCGCTGGCAAGGCCGGCATTTATTGGCCTTCCATCAGCGCCATGAGAAAGTGGCGATGGGCCTTCTCCTCGAACCGCAGCAGCCCTGGTGCTCCCGCAACGGTGTTACTTAGGGAACTGCAGGATTCTGACCCAACGAGTGCTGAACTCTGGCCAAGTCAAGCGGCCCCACTTCCGACCTTCGTCTCCAACAATCACAACTGTGACCCCAGCCACTGCAGGGTTTTCCCTTTGATCCCCATTAGCTTCAGTTTTGCCAGGGCTCCTTCGTGCCATACGCCAGTCGAATGCTGCCTTGACGTCGAGGGCATTCAGCTCTTGCATCCATGTCTGCATCAAGGCTGTGTTGAGGTCTGGATTCATTGGTGCGATTTGAATTCACGATTGTTAGCCCAGTACCAAATCTCCTGATTTTATTTTCTACTGACTCCAATATCACAGAAAGTGAAAAATGCACCCAATTACTGTTGGAAAGACACTGGCCCTGGTATCGAGGGCAGCAACCTCATGTTACAGCCTCGGCTACTTGCCCTTCTGCTAGTCATTCAATTCCACCACAATACACGTGATCAGGGGGGTTCACCTTTTTTTAGTGTGGTAGTAAATCCTACCTGTGCTATTATAACCCAGTCATTAACCTGTCTGAAACAAAAGTAAGCTCGACACAAGCTCGAGGAACAGCGCCTCATCTTTCAATGAGGTGATTTTCAGTCTTCCGGCCTCAACACTGAATTCAACAACTTTAGATCATAAGCACCACTCCCATTTTTTTGGATAGCAGGCGCTGGTAATGGTTCTGCTGTAACCATTTACCATTTACACCTCCGCTTGGCCCATCTTTTGTCCCATCACCAGCCCCTTTCTCCTTGCACCATCATCCCTTTTGTCATTTAATCTCTCCTGCCTTCTACCCTATCACAGACCTTCCCTTTTGTTCTTTCCTCCCCTTTTCCCTGGCACTGTACTTGCTTCTAAAAAGAAAGACTTGCATTTCTATAGCGCCTTTCACAACCACTTTTTGAAGTGTAATCACTGTTGTAATGTAGGAAACGTGGCAGCCAATTTGCGCACAGCAAGCTCCCATAAACCCACAAATCTCTAACTTCTTCCAGTTCTGATGAAAGTTCATCGACCTGACAGATGCTGAGTGTTTCCAGCATTTTCCGTTATTATTTCATGTTTGAAACAAAACTAAGATGTTTTATACTGGTAACATTTACAGTATATCTAGGTCATAGAAACTTATTATTGATCAGAAAGAAAGAAAGACTTGGATTTCTACAGCGCCTTTCACTTCCTCAGGATGTCCCAAAGTGCTTCACAGGCAATGTCAAAGAGTTTTGAAACTGTCCAACTTTTGAAGTGTAGTCACTGTTGTGATGTAGGAAAGGCGCACAGCAAGTTCCCACAAACAGCAATGTGACAATGATCAGATAGTCTGTTTTTAGTGATGCTAGTTGAGGGATAAATATTGGCCAGGACACCGGGGAGAACTCCCCTGCTCTTCTTCGAAATAGTGCCATGGGATCTTTTACACCCACCTGAGAGGGCAGACGGAGCCTCGATGGACTTAAAAACTCTTTGCCATTACAAAGTGCGGTGAGTATTAGTTATTTCCCGCCCCTCCTCTTTGCAGCTGGTTCTGCGTGAACGATTCCAGTGGGATAGCACTAAAATTTGTGCTTGAAAATTTGCAGTAGGTGTTTTACCTGCAGTCCTATCATTGAGGGACTTGCTGCACCATAGACTGCTGCAATTTTTAACGTGCTTTGAGATGTTTTTGCCGTGATAAGGCGCCATATAAATGCAAGTATTATTATTACTATGCTGCAGATTCTGAATCCTATTTCAGTGCAAAGTTTCCAGTAAGACGGCAGCAGGATTCAGTTTGATAGAAGACAGTGTGAGACCATCTGGAGAAAGTGGTCTCTTGTTGCTTCCGTTTTTCGCAGGTTGCCACATCACTGCGACTGGTGCAAAGCGATGTTCTCTCGAACACTCCCAGGTTGCCTGAGAACCTGTCAAGCTTTATTTTTAAATGGTTTTATTTTAGCAAGCAGCTCTCTATCCTGTTGACTCTTTCCCGAGTTCTGAAAAAAAAAATCCCTGGCATTTGGGAGCAGGTGAGAGGAGCTCCGAGAGTGTATGTGTAAATACATTTTCACAGAGCTTCACTTTCTCTGTCTAGAGAAGCCAGTGATATAACTGAGTCCCACTAGCTTGCTCTCATCTGATGCTGATACCTCCACAGCCTCTCCCCCCCCCCCCCCCCCCGCACCCCGTCAATCTCTGTAACCTCCTCCAGCCCTACAACCCTCCGAGAACTCTGCGCTCCTCCAATGCTGGCCTGTTGTGCATCCCTGATTTTCACCGCTCCACTATTGGCGGCCGTGCCTTCAGCTGCCTGGGCCCTAAGCTCTGCAATTCCCTCCCTAAACCTCTGCACCTCTCTACCTCTCTCTTCTTCCTGAAGAGAGATTGGGTCGATTAGGCTTATATTCGCTAGAGTTTAGAAGAATGAGAGGGGATCTCATTGAAACTTATAAAATTCTAACAGGACTAGACAGACTAGATGCAGGAAGGATGTTCCCGATGGCGGGGGAGTCCAGAACCAGAGGTCACAGTCTAAGAATAAGGGGTAAGCCATTTAGGACTGAGATGAGGAGGAATTTCTTCACCCAGAGAGTGGTGAACCTGTGGAATTCTCTACCACAGAAGGCAGTTGAGGCCAATTCATTAAATATATTCAAGAAGGAGTTGGATATATTTCTTAAGGCTAAAGGTATCAAGGGATATGGAGAGAAGGCAGGTACAGGGTACTGAATTTGGATGATCAGCCATGATCGCATTGAATGGCAGAGCAGGCTCGAGGGGCCGAATGGCCTACTCCTGCTCCTATCTTCTATGCTTCTATGCTTAAGACGCTCCTTAAAACTTTCTGCATCGACCAAGCTTTTGGTCGCCTGTCCTAATGGCCCAAAAATTAGTGCCGCTATGCAAGAGTACGCACTGTGTACTCTCGCGTATTCTGTCTCCAATTGCCGGTTTTCTGCATGCACTGCGCATGCACTGAAAACCGGCACTTGGTGAATGGAAAAGGGGGCGGGTCCTAGGTGAACCGCGTGCGCGCTACAGGCTGCGCGCACGCTGTGCACTTAGTGGTTTCAATGCGCAGGTAAGTACGGAAGATTCTACACATAAAAAAAGGAGGAGTAAGACCCACTTTTAACAAGGTAAGTAGTGAATTAAGTATTATTTTGAATTTTTTTTAACAGGTATATCTTTTTTAGAGACTTTAAAGACAGGTAAGTTTATTTTTATAACTTTTTAAAAGATTTTAAATTTTTTCAAAGATTTAATTTTTTATTTAAAATGGTTAATTTATTTAACTATACTTATTTTATTAATGTGATGGGTTTTTTATTTAATTTAATTGAGGTTTAGCGGTTCTTTTGGGGGGCTATAGTATTCATAACTTTCGCAGCACTTATGTGAAAGTTATGAATGGAAGATGGTGTGCTACCATTGGCTCTAACTGAGTCACGTGATCCCACAGCTCGCACGAATTAACTACGCCGGTGGGATACGCAAGCCCAGCACAGCAGCTGTCCAGAACATCAAGTTCGTGCGAGCTGGAACTGAAAAAGCCAACGCAGAGTGAGAGATCGCGGGGAGGCCTTACCCTCGCACGAAGGCTTCCTCCCGAATTTTTGGGCCATAATCTCCGCATGTGGCTCGGTGTCAAATTTTGTCTGATAACACCTTGGGACGTTCTACTACACTAAAGGTGCTATATAAGTCCAAGATATTTTTGTAGTTGCTTACTTTGCTAGGAAAGGCACTAATTGTGATATTTGCATGTGGTTTTCAATCGGTCGGCATTTTGCACCATTTAAGGCTCCAGCTCAG
Source organism: Squalus acanthias (assembly GCA_030390025.1). NCBI lineage: Eukaryota > Metazoa > Chordata > Chondrichthyes > Squaliformes > Squalidae > Squalus > Squalus acanthias. Next base: position 252,859,188 of record CM059425.1, read on the forward strand.
ATGCAGGTGATCGGCAGAAAATTGAGTCATCATTTACAAGTGATCCGCAATCACAAGTAAGGAGTGCGATGGAATACTCTCCACTTGCCTGGATGAGTGCAGCTCCAACAACACTCAAGAAGCTCGACACCATCCAGGACAAAGCAGCCCGCTTGATTGGCACCCCATCCACCACCTTAAACATTCACTCCCTCCACCACCGGCGCACCGTGGCTGCAGTGTGCACCATCTACAAGATGCACTGCAGCAACTCGCCAAGGCTTCTTCGACAGCATCTCCCAAACCCGCGACCTCTTCCACCTAGAAGGACAAGGGCAGCAGGCGCATGGGAACACCACCACCTCCAAGTTCCCCTTCAAGTCACACACCATCCTGACTTAGAAGTTTATCACCGATCCTTCATCGTCGCTGCGTCAAAATCCTGGAACTCCCTCCCTAACAGCACTGTGGGAGCACCTTCACCACACGGACTGTAGCGGTTCAAGAAGGCGGCTCACCAGCACCTTCTCAAGGGCAATTAGGGATGGGCAATAAATACTGGCTTTGCTAGCGATGCCCACATCCCATGAATGATCCCATGTATGAGGAGAGATTGAGTCGACTAGGCCTGTATTCACTAGAGTTTAGATGAATGAGAGGGGATCTCATTGAAACGTATAAAATTCTGAAAGGGCTAGACAGACTGGATGCAGCGAGGATGTTTCCCCTTGCTGGGGGGTCTAGAACGAGGGGTCACAGTGTCAGGATATGCGGTAGGACTTTTAGGACTGAGATGAGAAGAAATTTCTTCACCCAGAGGGCGGTGAACCTGTGGAATTCTCTACCACAGAAGGCTGTGGAGGCCAAGTCACTGAATATGGGCAGTATCCTAGGCCCAACCATCTTCAGCTGCTTCATCAATGACCTTCCCTCCAACATAAGGTCAGAAATGGGGATGTTCGCTGATGACTGCACAGTGTTCAGCACCATTCACAACTCCTCAGATAATGAAGCAGTCCATGCCCGCATGCAGCAAGACCTGGACGACGTTCAGGCTTGGGCTGATAAGTGGCAGGTAACATTTGCGCCACAGAAGTGCCAGGCAATGACTATCTCCAACAAGCGAGAGTCTAACCACCTCCCCTTGACATTCAAAGGCATTACCATCGCCGAATCCCCCACCATCAATATCCTGGGGGTCACCATTGACCAGAAACTTAACTGGACCAGCCACATAAATACTGTGGCAACAAGAGCAGGACAGATGCTACGTATTCTGTGGCGAGTGTCTCACCTCCTGACTCCCCAAAGCCTTTCCACCATCTACAAGGCACAAGTAAGGAATGTGACGGAATACTCTCCACTTGCCTGGATGAGTGCAGCTCCAACAACACTCAAGAAGCTCGACACCATCCAGGACAAGGCAGCCCATTTGATTGGCACTCCATCCACCACCTTAAACATTCACTCCTCCACCACCGGCGTACCGTGGCTGCAGTGTGTACCATCTACAAGATGCACTGCAGCAACTCGCCAATGCTCCTTCGGCAGCACCTCCCAAACCTGCGACCTCTTCCACCTAGAAGGACAAGGGCAGCCGGCGCATGGGAACACCACCACCTCCAAGTTCCCCTCCAAGTCACACACCATCCTGACTTAGAAGTATATCGCCGATCCTTCATCGTCGCTGGGTCAAAATCCTGGAACTCCCTCCCTAACAGCACTGTGGGAGTACCTTCACCACACGGACTGCAGCGGTTCAAGAAGGCGGCTCACCACCACCTTCTCAAGGGCAATTAGGGATGGGCAATAAATGCTGGCCTTGCCAGCGACGCCCACATCCCATGAACGAATAAAAAAAACTACCGTGAGGAAGAGCATCGAGTATTCCACACCAGTCAATACAGAGAATGGACAGACGCATCCTGTAGAGCCAGGTTGTTGTTGTGGGTTGTTGTACCTGTAATATAACTGGGACATGAAGTCCCTCTTAATGATTCTGGCAGTAACCATTAGGGCTGGTTATTTATAATGGGTGCAAAATGTAAGCTGGTGGTGGTTCTGCACTCCCAGTAATGGCTATTGCTTCTTGAATGAAATGCTAATAACTAACATGAGATTTAATTTCCCTAAAACAATGATTAATTTTGGCTTTGAGTTCCATTGGGTGTTCCACCAATCCGCTACTACAATTGGATGCCTTTCCTCAATTGCCTACTTGCAACTTTCAGCTCTGCAGAATTTTCTGAGGCATTTGTCGAAAGCAATTCAGCTTGGCAAAAATGTTACCAGGCTGGGGTTGGGTACAAGACCTGGCATTTGGCAGCACGGCAAAGAGAGAGGATTGCGGGCTTTAGCAACCCCAGGGGGGTCCACAGCTTTGGTGGCTCTGGGGGGGCTGGTATGGCAGCTTTGAGGGGAATGATCATGGAGTCTGATAATGCAGCGATGGGAATTCGATTCTGGGATTGGACAGGACAGGGTGAGAGAAATATTTTTGGATTGGCTCTCAGGAAATTTGAGTCAAAATAAAAAAAAGCGTGGCTGGTTATTTATTTTCTGCTACAGACCGACACTGTGCACAAAACTCTTAATATGCTGATAGAGAGATACGCACTTATATTAAAGTAAGACATTACATTACACTTACATTTTCTTTCTTTAAAGAACATGAAACCAACATCATCAAAAACAGATGATCTGGTCATTATCACATTGCTGTTTGTGGGATCTTGCTGTGCGCAAATTGGCTGCCGCGTTTCCCCCTACATTACAACAGTGACTACACTTTACAAAGTACTTCATTGGCTGTAAAGAGCTTTGGGACGTCCTGAGAAAGTGAATGGGGTTCCTTAAATGGAAATCTTTCTCTTTTCTAATGGGTTAAATTTTCCTCTTCACCGCCCGGGCAATTAATCTGGAGAGGCCGATCGCTCTAGAACCACCGGATTTTCATTCCGTTGACTTCAGCGGAGTGCCAACGAGTCAGGTTCTAAAAGGGCGGGCCATCCGTTACCACCCAGGCGCTGAAGGTGAAGCTTTAACCCCAATATGTTGGCTACGAATGGGTATTTCATCCCAAGGGTTGAAAATCCCAACCGACTTCTGAAAGGCTTGTTCTGCACGAAGAATGATGATCTGTACATGACGTGTGGCAAGTGTATCGTTGAATCATATGGCACAGAAGGAGGCCATTCGGCCCATTGGGCCTGTGCCGATTGGGAGGAAAAAGTTGTCTTTGGCGCTATGGGGGAAAAAATTCAGTTGGTTGCGCCTCCCGTTAGCGCCTTAAGAGGGCGCTAATTGGGCGCAAAGCATCTAGCGCCCGGGCGCGGCGATGTTTGCGCCGCTCGCGAAATTAACTAGACATTTTGCGGCGGCGCTAAACACTACCGCCACGATCTCCTGCACCGGCAGATCGTGACGTCAGTCGAGTGCGCAACGCCCCGGTATCGCCCCGGAGCAGATATTGAGTGGCGCCCCCTGCCTTACCGCCTGCCGCTAGCAACGACAGGTTGAGGGGAGCGTTTTGCAGTCAGGAAGGGACTGGGGGAGCGCTATTTAAAGGCGACCGCTTCCTGCCTTTTATTGTTGGTGACATTTTAGAACCACGCATTCTGAGAGAGAGAGAGAGACTTCTGGAGAGATTCAACGCTGTGTGAAGGAGTTTTGGGTACTGAGCAGCACTTAGCAGGTTCATTTTGATTTGCCCTTCCTTGTATCGATTTAGAAGAGACTCTGGGGGCTGCACTCTGACCTCTTTCCCTGGTACTCTCCATTGTTCTTCCAAGCAGATTTGATGTGCAGGTCTCTCCAGGCCGAGATTCAAGGCTGCAATGAGCAGGATGTGGATGGAAAGCAAGATCAACCCTCCCCTTTAAGAACTGGCCCGCGCCATTGTGTCTGTGTTCCATTGCTGACTGACATCACATGAGCTTCGCCAGCGCTCTGAGGTAGCGCCTCGCTCCTCGGCCTTTGCGCCGTAAGACAGGTGTGAAGCGCCTGATTTAGCGCTCCAATCACCTCCAGGGGTGATAAAAGTCAAGTTTGCAGTTGGTGGCGATAATTAGCGCCAGGCGCTAATCTTTGCGCCCGGCCGATAATTGCGCCCCAAATGGGGCGATACCGAATTTCTCCCCCATAGTTCCCAAAGCTCTCCACTACTTGGGGGTTTTCCTCGCCTCGTGTCTGGCTCTGTTGTAGACAAATTGGGGCGGATTTTTTTGATTAGCATTGAAATCGGGGCGAGAACACTGTCGCACAAAATCAAAATTTACTCTAATGACAGAGATTGATTGATATGATTAGTCAACAACTTCATTATCGTTGTATTGTAGGAATTATTTATGACTTTCACACCTCCTACATTAGGTGTTAGAGTAGGGGTCGTAGATCTGAATCCACTTTAGTAGAAACACACAGACTCACTATTTCCCAGAGATCTTTTATTTAACCACTAACACACGGATTAAATAAGAACCCATTTTAACCTGTCCTTGGTTCTTCAAGTGCCCGGTGGCCAAACCGGCGATCACTTGAAGTCTGTTGAAATCTTCAAACATCTTCTCTTCGTTAGACTAGGATAGGTTTATCCTGGCCGACTGCAGTAAAGGATCTAGGTGTTGTGTCAGTTCTTATATTTTTTTGTGCTCAGATTCTTCTTGTGGTGTTCATGTGCACACTTCAATGATTGGCTCATTCAAGCATGGCTTTTCCCCTTGTTAATCATGATTGGTTCAAAGTTTAGCGGCGTTACTTCATCATGCGGGTCACTTGTTGCAGTTTAATGAGGGTCTTATCTCAAGACAGTGCTGGTCGGTTCCACTGGTTGCATAGCAACTCCGGATTTGTCCTTGGCTACAACTCTTTTTTTGTCAGAGTATTGTCTGTTAAAAATGTTCCTCCATATTCTTTGTTCTCAACTTGCATTTTAATGTGAAATAGCCATCATTAAAAGTTCTCTTTTGTATGAGAGTTCTTCTTCTTGTCAGGGATGTTTAAAATAAATTTTCCTTCAGTATCATGTGACTACCAGGATGGTAGAAGGCGAACTTGATGCACCCTGGCCTTTATTTTGTCCAGCAATTCCTATGTTGCGTTATATTAAGGTACATCCTTGGGCCCCGATTTGAACTCCAGGTGGATTCCCCGCTCAGGCCTGAGTTAAAATAACAGTCGGGGTCTCAACGATGCCATCGGGCCACAACAGGCATATGTAAAGAAGGACCCTGTTGGCTCCGGGCGCGTGTCCTTGCTGCCTGCTCAGGAGAGCAGGTAAAAATTGCAGATGCTGCCGTCATGGCGGCTTTCGGACAGGTAAGAGCCGGGGCGATTTCAACTGCCCACCCGCCAGGTTTCTGCTGAGCGAGTAGGGTTAAAATCGCCCCCCGCCCCCTAGTTTCAGTATAACACAGAAGTGTACTTCACAGATAGACAGAAACTGCACATAACACAGTGACTGATCTGCTTTACCACATAATTGCCATAAGAACTATACCCTTAGGTGCTTCTTTTCATTGCGAGTCCAACCTGGCGGTTACTGCTAATATGAACATAAGGAAATAAGGTTAGACGTGTCGGCTTGCTTTACTTTCTCTGAGGATTATCAGAGTAGGCTACAGCTGCCAATCAATCGCGGCACATTGCAAAACAGGGCAGCTGCATGACACTGACAGACGCTGATGTCTCTGGCACGAATACATTACCCGGGGATGTTTGCAATGCATAAGTCACGGGATCAGCAAATCCGAACTATCAAGGAGCCTGGCACGATCCACTTGCTAATGGGCCTGTCACCTCAGTAAACACACCCAGCGATGACAGCAATTATGAATGACAGCGAAAAATCTTAACAAGGTACAGAGGGTCATTCAGCGTCTGAATGACACATATCGATCGATGGTTTTGGATGTGACCTGCTCCGCGGCTTTCGAAATCGTTAGACATGTAGCTCCCTTCCTCCCATCCGATGACTTCGTTGGTTAAGGATGTAGCTGAGCCATGTTCTGGGTTTGATTCCTGGTCTGGTTTGGCCTCAATTTTAAAACTCTTCTCCCCGTGTTCAAATCCCTCCATGGCCTCGCCCCTTCTTATCTCTGTAACCTCCTCCAGCCCTACTACCCTCCGAGATCTCTGCGCTCCTCCAACTCCGGCCTCTTGCACATTCCCGATTTTAATCGCCCCACCATCGGCGGCCGTGCCGTCAGCTGCCTGGGCCCTAAACTCTGGAATTCCCTCCCTAAATCTCTTCGCCTCTCCACCTCTCTCTCCTCCTTTAAGACGCTCATTAATGCCCACCTCTTTGACCAAGCTTTTGGCCACGTCCTAATGGGCCAAAAATTCATCCCGCTGCGTGAGAGTACGCACTGCGTACTCTCGCGTATTCTCTCTCCAATTGCCGGTTTTCTGCATGCCCTGCGCATGCGCTGAAAACCGGCACTTGGTCTTTTGAAAAGGGGGCGGTTCCTCGGTGCATCGCGTGCGTGCTACAGGCTGCGCGCACGCTGTGCACTTCGTGCTTTGGACGCGAAGATAAGGACGGAAGATTTTAGAAATGGAAAAAGGAGGAGTAAGACCCACTTTTAACAAGGTAAGTAGTGAATTAAGTATTTTTTTGATTTTTTTTTAACAGGTATATCTTTTTTAGAGACTTTAAAGACAGGTAAGTTTATTTTTATAACTTTTTAAAAGATTTTAAATTTTTTCAAAAATTTAATTTTTTATTTAAAATGGTTAATTTATTTAACTATACTTATTTTATTAATGTGATGGTTTTTTTTAAAATTTAATTGAGGTTTAGCTGTTATTTTGGGGGAGTGTAAGATTCATAGATTTCACAGCACGTATGTGAAACTTATGAATGGAAGATGGTGTGCGCGGGAACAGAGCGAGATCAATTTCTGGGCCAATATCTCCTTATGTGGCTCAATGTTAAACTTTGTTTGGAAATGCTCCTGCGAAGCACCTTGGGACATTTTACTACATTAAGGGATGCTGTATAAATGCAAGTTGTTGTTGTTGTATCGAGCGAGCACGATCTCAACCGGACTGGCGGAATTTGTGCTGTGTTTTAACTGTTCCACCTGGAGTCCGAGGACCCCCTCCGGAGGGTCCCACTTCCCTTGGGTTTTGGCGAGTTATACCCGTGGGCCTAGGTGCGCTCGGTCAGCCCGTGTACCAGCGGCCCTTCTAATCCGAGTGCCCACCGAGGGCCGAGGAGCAGGGAGCTCCAACTCGGGAAGTCCTCACCACTCGAGCCCTCCCCACCCACCCACCCCCCATCCACCCCTGACTCAACGGCCTTGCAGGAGTGGACGAAGGCAACAACCCGGCAAGGCCACGCCAGGAATTGTGGCCCAAGGCCTGGTCTCAGCCAAGTTGCCGCGGCTTCCGGTGAATTCCCACTGAGCAAACAGCGGGAACCTGCTGGAGCAGCCACGGATTTTCAAGGGCTCAGATGTGGAGATGGTCGGACTCAGCTGTGATGTTACCACGGCGCTCTCAGGCCTACAGCCGACGGAATAAAAACGACTGGGTAAAGGAACTAGAAGGTCCCCAGTGGCCGTGTAAGAGTCGAAGATGTCAAGGAAGGAGAGGACGGGAGGAGAGGAAATTGTGATTTAAAAAAAATCTAATTATGATGGATTCTGTTGCCATTTAGGTCCAATCTGCTTGGCCCTGTGGTTTTTGTCTTGTAAGATTCATTTGCAATATGATATATTTCTTTTAAGATGGTAATGAATTTTCCTAGCTGCATACTAATCACAGATGCTGGTGTTAAATGATGTAGCTTAGAGTGTGCAGCATAAAACAAACTGTCCTGTATGATTAACTGCAGCTCGTCTCATTATAAGGTTTTCATTTGGAGCGTAATCCTTGCATTAGTCGCCAGCCATTTACTGAGAGCAAGGGTCACTACAAGCAGCTTGCTTGGTAGGGCCACTCACACAGAAGCTTGCCAACCCTTGACGATTGTCCAGGAGTCTCCAGGAATGTAAGATTAATCTCCTGTACACTGAGGGAACTATGCCTACAAGATGCTCCTTTGCGCATCCAGTCTGGATGGGATGCTTCCGAGGTTATGAGGGAAGTAAGGGTGGAAATTGCGGAGGCTCTGGCCACAATCTTCCAATCCTCCTTGGATATGGGGGAGGGGTCAGAGGACTGGAGGGTTGCAGATACTACACCCCCTGTTTAAAAACGGGGAGAGGGATAAACCCGGCAACTACAGGCCAGTCAGCCTAATGTCGGTGATGGGGAAACTTTAAGAGACAATAATCCGGGACAAAAATTAATTGGCATTTGGAAAAGTATGGGCTAATAAATGAAAGTCAGTATGAACTTGTTAAAGGCAAATAGTGCTTGATTAACTAGATTGAGCACTTTGATGGGTGCAGAAGAGATTTACTAGAATGGTACCAGGGATGAGGGACTTCAGTTATGTGGAGAGACTGGAGAAGCTGGGGTTGTTCTATTTAGAGCAGAGAAGGTTAAGAGGCGATTTGATAGAGGTTCAAAATCCTGAAGGGTTTTGACAGAGTAAGTAGGGAGAAACTGCTTCCAGTAGCAGAAGGGTCGGTAACCAGAGGACACAGATTTAAGAAGGTTTTTGGCAAAAAGAAGCAGAGGTAATTTCAGGAAACATGTTTTTTACACAGCGAGCTGTTATGACCTGGAGTGAACTGCCTGAAAGGGTGGTGGAAGCAGATTCAATAGTAACTTTCAAAAGGGAATTCGATAAATACTTGAAGGGAATTTGTTTTACAGGGCTTTGGGAAAGAGCAGGATGGTGGGACTAATTGGAGAGCTCTACAAAAGTGCCGACATGGGCATGATAGGCCGAATGGCCTCCTTCTGTGCAGGACCATTCTATGATTCTATGCAGATACTGAAGATTTTTTTAAATTTGTTTATGGGTTTTGGGCGTCGCTGGCAAAGCCAGCATTTATTGCCCATCCCTAGTTGCCCTTGAGAAAGTGGTGGTGAGCCGCCTTCTTGAACTGCTGCAGTCCGTATGGTGAAGGTACTCCCACAGTGCTGTTAGGGAGGGAGTTCCAGGATTTTAACCCAGCGACGATGAAGGAACGGCGATATATTTCCAAGTCAGGATGGTGTGTGACTTGGAGGGGAACTTGGAGGTGGTGGTGTTCCCATGCGCCTGCTGCCCTTGTCCTTCTAGGTGGAAAAGGTCGCTGGTTTGGGAAGTGCTACTGAAGAAGCCTTGGCGAGTTGCTGCAGTGCATCTTGCAGATGGTACACACTGCAGCCACGGTACGCCGGTGGTGGAGGGAGTGAATGTTTAAGGTGGTGGATGGGGTGCCAATCAAGCGGGCTGCTTTGTCCTGGATGGTGTCGAGCTTCTTGAGTGTTGTTGGAGCTGCACTCATCCAGGCAAGTGGAGAGTATTCCATACACTCCTTACTTGTGCCTTGTAGATGATGGAAAGGCTCTGGGGAGTCAGGAGGTGAGACACTCGCCGCAGAATACCCAGCCTCTGACCTGCTCTTGTTGCCACAGCATTTATTGCACAGGAAGATTTCACAAAAAAATTGTACTAAGTTCAGCTTAACCCCAGATTGCATAGAATCAATTTACAATGAGGAAAGGATGAAATTATTCCCCTATCTTAAAATGAACATTAATCTTCAATATGTAAACCTTCAGGCAAATGACTTAAAATGTATAAGTGGATTTAAAAACCCGAGAGAATTAGCCAGTGCGAATTAGCATACGATGAAAGCAGGAATTTGCCAAGCTCATAAACAGGGAGAAAAAAACCATTAAGAAATATTTGTGTGTGTTTTTCTTTAAATTTTCCTCAAACGCTTTCATTTATTCGTTATGAAAGATATTGGAGATTGGGGGGGCCGGAGTGAGGAGGGGGAAAAGAGTGGTTTGACTGGGAGGTGGGAGGTCATGTGACGAAACCTCCAGGAATATGCCCGACTGGAGTTGGCAACCCTTGCTGTCGACAGCACGTGTCAGGAAAATCGCAATCTAGCTGCCCACGATTTTCCGTCGATTAATTTTAACAGGTGGAAAATTATAGGCACCGCGCGACCGCATTTCCCATAAGGTGAGGCTTCAGACGGCAGCAAGGACCTCTGAAGGTTACCCCCTATTTCTCCCGTTCCCCGTAGAAATGGTATTAAGCTCGACCCTTGGGTGTACAAAATCCATATTATACCAGAAAGTAAGTTCTGTTTTATATCTCCTGCTCCTTGGAGCACAGAGAAGCTTAAGAGGAGATTTGATAGAGATGTTCAAAATCATGAAGGGTTTTGACAGAGTAAATAAGGAGAAACTGTTTCCACTGGCAGGAGGGTCGGTAACCAGAGGACACAGGTTTAAGGTAATCGGCAAAAGACCCAAAGGTGACATGAGGAAAGTTTTTTTGATGCAGCGAGTTGCTATGATCTGGAATCCACTGTCCGAAAGGGTGGTTCAAGCAGATTCAATAGCAACTATCAAAAGGGAATTTGATAAATACTTGGAAAGGAAAAATCTGCATTGCTATGGAAAAAGAGCAGGGGATGGGACTAATTGGATAGCTCATTCAAAGAGCCGGCACAGGCACGATGGGCCGAATGACCTCCTTCTGTGCAGTATCAGTCTACAATTCTATGATTCTACATATGACACATGAAAACATTGAACATCAATTAGATCATGGCTGATCTGTATCTTAACTCCATCTAACCCCCTTGGTTCCGTATCCTTTAATACCCTTAGCTATCAAAAATCTTAATCTCAGTTTTGAAATTATCATTTGACCCCCACCGCCCCCCCGCCAGCCTCAACAGCTTTTTGGGGGAAGAGAGTTCCAGATTTCCACTCCCTTTGTGTGAAGAAGTCTTGCAAAGTATTTACAGCACAGAAACAGGCCATTTGGCCTCTCTTCATCTCACCCCACCAACATATCCTTCTATTCCTTTCTCCCTCGTGTGTTTATCTAGCTTCCCCTTGACTGCATCTGTGCTATTCGCCTCAACTACTCCCTGTGGTAGCGAGTTCCACATTCTCACCACTCTCTGGGTAAAGAAGTTTCTTCTGACTTCACTCCTGAATCGCCTTGGTCTAATTTTAAGATTATGCTAAATGGAACTGCCAGATGGCTACTTTTGAAGACACTAGATTGTACCATCAGCTTGTGAAAAATGAACTATTGTCCAGGTAGAAACAATGAATTAAAGAAATTTATATTTGAAGGAACAATTAGGATGCAGTTTCTGTTTTTGGCAGTGAGCAGCTGTTTGACTTCAGTTGAATTTCTTAACAGTCTTCCCTTGTGAGATTAATAAATTAGTTTTTTTCCTAAATTCTAGGGGGGAAAAATTGAGTCGCGACCCCTTTGGGGCGCTAACTTCACCGCCCCAAAAAATTAGCGCCCCCACGGCCGAAATTTCTCAGTAGCACCCTAAGAGGGAAGCGGGGCGCTACTGGAAGTGCCCTACCTCCCTCTTGGGGCGCTGCGAGGGAATATCGCGCCACGGTATTGCAGGCCTTCCTCCCCTTCTTAAAGGGGAGGGGCCATGCACAGCGCAACCCGGGGCCCAGCTGGGCCACAGGGATCGGAGTGCCGGCGAAAGAGCCCGGCACTCAAGAGAAGTGCCGGGCTCATGGAGCGCAGCCGGCACTCCGCGGGGGGGATGCTCAGGAGGCCAGGGACGGCAACGGAGGCAGGTGCTGGCAGGCAGCCGGCAACAAAAATGGCCGCCCAGCACCTCGCCTTTAATTAGTGCCGCCCCGGCCGCAGGTAGGCCCCCCTGACCCTGTCGGACATAGCGTCCGGCGGTTAGTCAGGGGGCACTACCGAAGATCGCAGCGCCACGGGGCGCTAACGGTTACCGCCACCGTTAACCTCCCGCTGAATTTCGTGGGAGGCATTGGCGGCGCCACGCCTGGGACTTGTTGCTTTGCGCCCCATTAGCACCCTAGAGGGCGCTAACGGGGGCCGCAAAGCAACCGAATTTCTCCCCCTAGGGCTTTAGGTGTAATTAATTTTGAAGGGATCTTGCAGGCCCTTCTTCTCCGAAACCCAAGTAGTCCTTATTTAATTATGACGTGAACATAAATGCACTGCCGTCATCCAAGTACAGGGAGAGTACATAATTCATTGGTGTAGATACCTTTGTAGATTTCACTTCACTTTATCATCCAAACATGCTATTATTTAAAAAATGCAATCATCATTTAGGGCAAAAATGTATCTGTGAAATGGATTCGCTTCTCCCTGTTTGGACAAAATCATAGAATCATAGGATGGTTACAGCACAGAAGGAGGCCATTCGGCCCGTCGAGCCCGTGCCGGCTCTCTGCAAGAGCACTTCAGTTCGTCCCACTCCCCCGCCCTTTCATAAGAACATAAGAACATAAGAAATAGGAGCAGGAATAGGCCACTTCGCCCCTCGAGCCTGCTCCGCCATTCAATAATGGCTGATCTTGGGCTCAAAGCCACTTCCGCGCCTGCTCCCCATAACCCTTCACTCCCTTATCTTGCAAAAATGTGTCTATCTCCACCTTAAATGTATTTAATGACCCAGCCTTCACGGTTCTCTGGGGCAGAGAATTGCACAGATTTACGACCCTCTGAGAGAAGAAATTCCTCCTCATCTCAGTTCTAAAAGGGCGACCCTTTATTCTAAAACTGTGCCCCTGCGTTATAGATTTCCCCACAAGGGGAAACAGCCTCTCTGCATCTACCTTGTCGAGCCCCCTCAGTATCTTATATGTTTCAATAAGATCACCTCTCATTCTTCTAAATTCCAATGAGTATAGGCCCAGCCTGCTCAACCTTTCCTCATAAGTCAACCCCCTCATCTCTGGAATTAACCTAGTGAAGCTTCTCTGAACTGCCTCCAATGCAAGTATATCCTTCCTTGAATAAGGAGACCAAAACTGTACGCAGTACTCAAGGTGTGGTCCCACCAATACCCTGTACAGTTGTAGCAGGACTTCCCTGCTTTTATACTCCAACCCCTTTGAAATAAAGGCCAACATTCCATTTGCCTTTTTGATTACTTGCTGTACCTGCATGCTAACTTTTAGTGTTCCATGCACAAGGACCCCCAGGTCCCTCTGAACTGTAGCATTTTGTAATCTCTCTCCATTTAAATAATAATTTGCTTCTTTATTTTTCCTGCCAAAGTGTATAACCTCGCACTTTCCCACATTATACTCCATCTGCCAAATGTTTGCCCACTCACTTAGCCTGTCTATATCCCTTTGCAGGTTCTTTGAGTGCACTGCACAACTTGCTTTCCCACCCATCTTTGTATCATCCGCAAACTTGGCTACATTATACTCGGTCCCTTCATCCAAGTCATTAATGTAAATTGTAAATAATTGAGGCCCCAGCACAGATCCCTGTGGCACCCCACTAGTTACCGTTTGCCAACCGGAAAATGACCCATTTATCCCGACTCTCTGCTTTCTGTTATTTAGCCAATTCTCTATCCATGCTAATATATTACCCCCAATTCCGTGAGCTCTTATCTTATGCAGTAACCTTTTATGTGGCACCTTATCGAATGCCTTCTGGAAATCCAAATACACCACATCCACTGGTTCACCTTTGTCCACCCTACTCATTACCTCCTCAAAGAACTCCAGCAAATTTGTTAAACATGATTTCCCTTTCAGAAAACCATGCTGATTCTGTTTGACTGCATTATGATTTTCCAAATGCCCTGCTACTGCATCCTTAATGAAGGACTCCAGCATTTTCCCAATGACAGATGTTAGGCTAACTGCTCTATAGTTTTCTGCTTTCTGTCTCCCTCCTTTCTTAAATAGGGTTGTTACATTTGCGGTTTTCCAATCCGCTGGGACCTCTCCAGAGTCCAGGGAATTTTGGTATATTGCAACCAATTCACCCACTATCCCTGCAGCCACTTCTTTTAAGACCCTGGGATGCAAGCCATCTAGTCCAGGGGACTTGTCGTCTTTTAGTCCCATTATTTTGCCAAGTACTATTTCCTTCGTGATAGTCATTGGGGGAGAAATTCAGTATCGCCCCATTTGGGGCGCAATTATCGGCAAACTTGACTTTTAACGCCCCTGGAGGTGATTGGAGCGCTAAATCAGGCGCTACACACCTGTCTTAAGGCGCAAAGGCCGAGGAGCGAGGCGCTAACTCAGAGCGCGGGCGCAGCGCAGGTGTTGTCAGTTAGCGATGGAACACAGACACACTGGCGCCGGACAGTTCTTAAAGGGGAGGGTCGATCTTGCACTCCAGCCACACCCTGCTCATTGGAACCTTGAATCTCGGCCTGGAGAGACCTGTGCCTAAATCTTCCATGGAGAGGGTGAGAGAACGAGCTCAGCGCTTCAGCGAGCGGGCCTTGGATGCTCTGGTTGGCGCGGTGGAGCGCAGAAGATCAATACTGTACCCAGAGAGTGGCAGGAGGCCTTTGCCGCGTGAGTACAGAAGAGTGTGGAGGGAGGTGGCTCAGAGCGTCTCCTGCAGGAGCATGGTGCCCAGGACCCATGTACAATGTCGGAAAAAGTTCAACGACCTCACTCGGGTCATCAGGGTGAGTGGCTTTTTTTCAATACCTCTCCATCCCTCCATCTCAACCTCACTCTATGGCCAGAGGGTCTTAAAACCCCAATGCACAACACTCATCCAACACCTATGGCCCTCTCATGAAACACACACGCACATTCCACACTATGCATACAGTAAGGGCTATTCACCTATGGGAGGCACATCAGGCAAGACCATGGCTGTATATTTACTCAGACGCCGTCCTTTTTCTTGCAGGCCAAGCTGTCTCATAACAGGAGACAGCAGCAACGGACGGGTGGAGGGCGGCCTCAGCTGCAACCCCTCAGCGATCTTGAGGCGCGCGTCCACAGGATTGTGGCAAGCCGGGTGATCGGTCCCGTCGCCACTGGAGACGCCGACCCCGTTCTGGACAGCAATGGTAAGGTCATCACCTTTTTGTCCTCTGTCCTTCCACTTGTCCCTCACAACACCAGCCTTTGACACTTTCAATCCAACTTACTAAATCGCTGCACTCATTCCTCCCTTACTGCCACCCTGTCCTCATGCTAAAGCCACTCTTGTACCTCCCTGCTTTCAGATGGTGATTCACCAGCTGAGGAGACGGGCCTTCAAGCTGCCAGTGGGAGTGAAGCTGCAGGCGAGGAGGAAGATGAAGGCGGAGCATCAGTGCCACCCTCTCCCGAGGAAGCCCATGCCCACACTGGGAACACGCCTTCCCTGGAGGGGAGCAGGGGGGAAGGGTCTGATGAGGGTGAAGCTCCAGGACCCAGCGGGCTGCAGCAACGCGATGGGGGTAGGGAAGCTCAGGGGCCTTCTCCCCGGAGGGAGAGTAGGCCAGCGAGTCCTGCTGCACTGGATGCAGAGGAGGAGCGGCTCATCGCTGAAATGAACACCCAGGCGGTGGACATGCACACTGAGCTCATGGGTGCAGTGGGAAGGGTGCCCGAATGCATTGAATCACTGGCAAGGAGTGTGGAGCACTTCGCTGTAGCACAGGCGGATGCCACGCTAAAGCTTAGTGCTGCAATTCAGTCTCAGACTGCTGTCATGCAGACTCAGATTGAGGCCATGCGAGCACTGAGTGCTGCCATCCTCGATGGTTCGGACACATTTCCCCGGGGCTCTCACCGCGCCGCAGCAGGCCAGCAATCTGTGCTCCAGCAGATTGCTCCGGATGCTGAAGTGCTGCCCCATGGGATTGCCAGTGTGTCGGTCGAGCAGGGAGTTGCTGTCCTCTCTCAAGATGACAGCATTCCTGCTGCCACCACTGTCACTTCTCCACTGCACTTGCCACCACCTGTAGGACAGACTGCTGCCGCCCATGCAGAGTTGGTGCAGTCTGCAGCCGGGCCCTCCAGGCCCAGAACTGGTCGAGGCCGTCCTTCAGGGGCATCTGCAGTGTCAGGGCCTGACAGTCAGCAGCCTTCCACCAGCCTTGCTGCAGCCACTGAGGTCCCATTACGGAGGAGCAGTAGGGTGGGAAGGGGGGAAGTGCGCAAGGGAAGGAGATCACCCTCGAAGGGCAAAAAGTAGGAGGTGTGACAAAATGTTTGTCAATTTTTTATTAAAGGCCGAGGTTCATGTTTAAACTTTTGTTTAGTGTTTTGGACATTATCTCCAGGTTGTGAGAACCAGTTATGTTAATGACTGTTTTTTTGTATTTCTTTCTATTAGTTTGTCATGAAGAAATGACACACACAGAGTTTGTAAAATAAATAAGTTTTTGTATTCAAAATGTACATGTTTGGTCTTTGGAATCATTACTGCCTTGGCCGGCTTGGGGTTGCGGGTTGGTTTCATTCATGTTGTTCTCAAAGGCAGAAGCCATTTCCTCAGCAGGGGCCTAGAAGCGGCTTGCCATCAGCTGTTGACGGACGGCCCTTGCAGTTTCAACATTGTGGGCCGCCCTCCCGCCTTGGTGCTGCTGATGATCATCCTCCTCGTCCTCTTCCTCCTCTTCCTCTTCCTCCTCTGGTGGTGCTCCAAGGCCTGGTGTCATTGGCTGGGTCCTGAGGATTGCCATGTTATGCAGCATGCAGCACACAACTACGAAGTGGGAAACTCGCTCAGGCGAGTACTGCAGGGCTCCTCCAGAATGGTCCAGACAGCGGAACCGTTGCTTCAGCACGCCGATTGTGTGCTCAACGATGTTCCTGGTAGCTTGATGGCTCTCGTTGTACCGCAGCTCAGCAGGGGTGTTGGGCGTACGGAGCGGTGTCATCAGCCAGGTGCTCAGTGGATACCCCTTGTCCCCGAGAAGCCAACCAACTGGCTGATGCGGTGCCTCGAAAAGTTCTGCCACAGTAGTCTGGCGCAGGATGAAAGCATCGTGGCAGCTGCCAGGATAGTGGGCATTGACAGCGAGTATCAGCTGTCTGTGGTCACAGACCAACTGAACATTCAAGGAATGGAACCCCTTTCTGTTCCGGAAATCCTCGGCATTCACATGCGGAGCACGCAAAGCCACATGCGCACAGTCAATCGCGCCCTGCACCATGGGGAAGCCCGCTATCCTGGCAATGCCCAGAGCGCGTTCATGCTGCTTGTCTGGGGTCATGGGGAAAGAGATGTATTCTCGTCTCCTTTTAAAGAGGGCATTTGTGACGTGACGGATGCAGCAATGCACCGCGAACTGGGAGATATTGGCGATGTCCCCAGCAGCAGATTGAAATGAGCCAGAAGCATAAAAGTTCAGAGCCACTGTAATCTTCACTGCCACCGACAGAGACGTCCTGGACCTCAGTTGAGGCTGCAGATCTGGCTGCAGCAGGTGACAGAGCTCAGTGACCACCTCCTTGCTGAAGCGCAGCCTTCGCAAACTCTGCTCCTCAGACATATGAACGTAGGAGAGCTGTTCACGATATACCCTGGGAGGGGAAGCTCTCCTGTACAGATGCCTGTTGGCCCTCCTCCGTCTGGCCATCATTGCCACTCTCTCTCTGCGTCTCTGTGTCCTCCGATTCAGCTGGCGCAGGACGACGCCCCCAATCAGTGCAGCCCCCATAGTCTCTTAGCAAGCAAAGTTATGAAGGCCAAAAACCAAAGTACCTGCCAAGTTATGATCAGTAGCCAAAAGTACCTCACACAGCGTTGACTCAATGCAGAAGTCTCTCTTTCTCTCTCTCCGAATCTCTCTCTCTCTCTCAGAACGAGTGGTGCAAAAATGTCAACCACAGAGAAAGACAGGAAGAGGCCCCCTTTAAATAGCGCCCCCCCCCCCAGCCCCACAGCGACTGATAGCGTTCCAGTCTTCCAGTCGTTGGATGCGCCAGGCGGAAAGGATGGGGGCGCCACTCAATTTCCGCTCCGGGGCGCCACAAGGGCCTCGTATGACGTCAAGATCTGCGTGCGCAGGAGATCGCGGCGGTAAATTTTAGCGCCGCCGCAAAATGTCTAGTTAAGTTCGCGAGCGGCGCAAACATCGCTGCGCCCAGGCGCTAGCTGCTTTGCACCCCATTAGTGCCCTCTTAAGGCGCTAACGGGAGGCGCAACCAACTGAATTTTTCCCCCATTGTCTTTAGATCCCCACTCCCTGTGGCCCCTTGATTATCCTTTATTGGGATGTTGTTAGTGTCTTCTACCGTGAAGACAGATACAAAATATTTGTTCAGAGTCTCTGCCATTTCCCCGTTCCCTATTATTAATTCCCCAGTTGCATTCTCTAAGGGACCAATGTTTACTTTAGCTACCCTCTTCCTTTTTATATACCTGTAGAAGCTCTTACTATCTGTTTTCGTGTTTCTTGCCAGTTTACTCTCATAATTCATCTTCTCTCTCTATTATTTTTTTAGTCATCCTTTGCTGGTTTTTAAAAATTTCCCAATCCTCTGGTCTCCCAAAAATCTTGGCAACATTGTATTCCTTCGTTTTCAATTTGATACCATCCTTTACTTCCTTAGTTAGCCACGGGTGGTGTTCCCTTCTCTTAAAAAATTTTCTCACTGTAATATATTTTTTTGAGAGTTATGAAATATCTCCTTAAATGTCTGCCACTGCATTTCAACTGTCTTACCCTTTAATTTATTTTTCCAGCCCACTTTAGCCAGTCCTCCCCTCATGCCACTGTAATTGCCTTTGTTTAAGATCAGGACACTGGTTTGAGATACAACTTTCTCACCCTCCAACTGAATTTGAAATTCAACCATGCTATGATCTCTCTTTCCTAGAGGATCCTTTACTATGAGATCATTTATTAATTCTGTCTCATTACACAGTACCAGATCCAAGATAGCCTGCTCCCTGGTTGGTTCCATTACATATTGTTTTTGGAAACCATCCTGGATGCACTCTATGAACTCCTCCTCAAGGCTACCATGGCCAATTTGATTTGTCCAATCAATATGGAGATTAAAATCACCCATGATTATTACCGTACCTTTTTTACAGGCCTCCATTATTTGTTGATTTAGACTCTGTCCAACAGTATTGCTACTGTTCGGGGGCCTGTAGGCTATGCCCACCAGAGACTTTTTCCCTTTATTATTTTTTATCTCCACCCAAACTGATTCTGCATCTTGACCTTCTTTCACCATAGCCCTGCAATTTTTTTTCCTTCAGGTACTTATCCAATTCCCTTTTGAAAGCCCCGATTGAGGGGGTAGATGTCAGATAAATAGGTTTGGATAAAGAAAGGTCCATTTCATCTCCTCTTTCCAGAGTGCCAACTTTCCCCATCACAGACCCCGATTTTTACTCGGGGGGGGGGGTGTGGGAGGATGGGTTCTGGTCCACAACGTGCGTGGTTTTTTTTTCAACAGGATCCCCGCCCGGAAGCCAGCCTGAGTGATAGGCTTGGCTCCCTGTCAGGCAGGGAATGCTCCGGAGAAGGCCGCAACCCTGGAGCAGGTAAGTTCGTGCTGTTCGTACTGGGGCGGGGGCGCGCAGAGGTGGGTACAGTGTGGGTTGAAAGGTCAGGTGCTGATCGGCGGAGGGGATGGGGGGGTCGGAGGCAGAGCGGGGGCAGAGATGGGAGCTTGGAGGGGGGAATCAGTGATCGCGGGAGGGGGCTTACTGATATTGTGGGGGGTCCGGTGATCGTGTGGGGTGTCGGTGATCGCGGTGGTGTTGGTGATATTGTGGGTTTTTCAAATTATTTATTTATTTATATCAGGCTTTGGGGAGTCAGGAGGTGAGACACTCACCGCAAAATACCTAGCCTCTGACCTGCTCTTGTTGCCACAGTATTTATGTGGCTGGTCCAGTTAAGTTCCTGGTCAATGGTGACCCCCCAGGATGTTGATGGTGGGGGATTCGGCGATGGTAATGCCGTTGAATGTCAAGGGTCGGTGGTTAGACTCTCGCTTGTTGGAGATAGTCATTGCCTGGCACTTTTGTGACGCTAATGTTACCTGCCACTTATCAGCCCAAGCCTGAACGTCGTCCAGGTCTTGTTGCATGCGGGCATGTTGCATGGAGGTTTTTCCCTCATGTTGGTTCTCTCGCCACCTGTCGCAAGCCCAGTCTGGCAGCTATCTCCTTCATGACTCGGCCAGCTCGGTCAGCAGTGGTGCTACTGAGCCAATCTTGGTAATGGACATTGAAGTCACCCACCCAGAGTACATTCTGTCCAATCATAGGGGGGGGTTGGTGATCGCAGGCAGTGGGTGGGGATTTGGTGATATCTTTAGGAATCCGATCATGGGGGTGGTTCGGTGATCATGTGGGGGGTGTTGGTGATCGTGGTGGTGTTGGTGATATTGTGGGGGGGTCCGATCGTGGGGAGGTCAGTGATCGCGGGGAGGTTGGGGGGGATGGGGGTTGGTGATATCATGGGGGGCTTCGATCGTGGGGGGGTGAGTCCGATCACAGTCGGGGTTGTCCGATCGCGGGGTTTTGTGGTTTGCTTGGGGGGGAACTGGGGGGAAGCACTCCTGCTCCTCCTGGTCCACAAGCAGTGCTGGAAATGCACTTGCCTCTTCTGTGCAGCAGTCCTCGCCTCACTTTAGCTGTCAGGTTTCCCGAGACCCAGAAAATCCGGCAGGTCAAGTTTAAACCTGGAAGACGGATAAAATCTGAGGCACGCAGCCTCATTAACATATTTAAATGAGCAACCCGCCTCCTGGGAGCGGGTTGGCTGCCCGCCTCCCGTCCCGCCTCTGTTAAAAACGGGTTCGAGGCAGTTTGGGTTTGAGTTTGGGAATTCTTAAATTTCTACATCATACCCGACCCAAACTCATCTGTTTTGGGGGTTAAAATTCCCCTCACAGTCTTTTTAATATCCACCCAGACAGGCAGACAGGACTTCTAACAATGAAGCATTGGACAGCAGGCCTGCATTACACACAAGTCCTGGTCCAGGGTTTAATCCATAACCATCTGATCTCCAGAAGTCAGCAGGCTGCCAATTAAGCCCAGCTGACTCAATTCATACACAGTCCTCGTGCGAGCCGAGAAACTACAGTTGGCAATATTAACGAGCGAACATTTAACACATTCACGTCACGCTCCCGCTGTCCCACTCTTTTAACGCAGGCCATAACCCATTTCATATAATGGTAGAAAGATACAGCAGGGAAGGACACCATTCGGCCCATCTTGTCTGTGTCGGCTCTCTCATAGAGCTGTCCAATTAGTCCCATTCCCTGCTCCTTTCCCCATAGCCCTGCAAATTTTTCCTTTTCAAGTACAGGAATCCCTCCCCAACCGCGGGGGATACGTCCCTGAAAACCCCCGTGGTTAGTAAAACCGCGGCTGGCCAATTCACTATAAACACAATAAAAAAGAATATAAAAAGCATAAAAATCATGTTTTTTACCTTATTCCTAAATTAAAAACCGCGAATTTCACGGCCACGGTTGGCGCAAATTGTCGCCGAGTGGAAACCGTGTATACGTGAAATCCGCGTATGGCAAACCCACAGTTGGGGCGGGATTCCTGTCTAGATCCAATTCCCTTTTGAAGGTTATTATTGAATCTGCTTCCACCGCCCTTTCAGGCAGCGCGTTCCAGATCGCAACAACTCGCTGCGGAACAAAATTTCTCCTCAACTCCCCTCTGGTTCTTTTGTCAATTATTCTAAATCTGTGTCCTCTGGTTACCGACCCTCCTGCCAGTGGAAACAGTTTCTCCCCAACTACTCTATCAAACCCCTCTCCTATCTACTCTTGCATGTAGATAGAGACGGGTTTTTTCTTGATCAATAAATAATATTTGAGTTTAAAAAAATCTTCAACTACTCAGTGTGCCAGAACTGTCAAATGTTACATTGCACACGCAAAGCAGAGAGTTCCAGAATGCGATACGTCAAAAAGAAGATTAAAAAAGCAAAATAGCAAGTATGATTACAGCCTATAAACAATTACTAGATGGTCGCTGGTCACTGATGGGCCTTTTAATTAATGTGTTTTTCTGTCAAAATGGAATCGGATTTTGCATGAATAAAAAGGAAAATGATTGCAAATGTTGGAAATGGGAACTAGAAATGTTGGAAATATGCAGCCGCGACGATTCTGCTATCCAGCGCTCCCTCAGGGGAGCAGCACCTGTACGAGTGCCTCTTGGGAAATCACTGATGAATGGCCGGCCGTCACAGGGCTAGGTGTGACATTCAGAAACACACCAGCATTTATTCTGGCCACCTGAGGTGCAAAGAAAGAAATAAATTACATTTGTATAGTACTCTCCACTTGCCTGGATGAGTGCAGCTCCAACAACACTCAAGAAGCTCGACACCATCCAGGACAAAGCAGCCCACTTGATTGGCACCCCATCCACCACCTTAAACATTCACTCCCTCCACCACCGGCGTACCGTGGCTGTAGTGTGCACCATCTACAAGATGCACTGCAGCAACTCGCCAAGGCTTCTTCGGCAGCACCTCCCAAACCCGCGACCTCTACCACCTAGAAGGACAAGGGCAGCAGGCGCATAGGAACACCACCACCTCCAAGTACCCCTCCAAGTCACACACCATCATGACTTGGAAATATATTGGCGTTCCTTCATCGTCGCTGGGTCAAAATCCTGGAAATCCCTCCCTAACAGCACTGTGGGGGAGCACCTTCACCACATGGACTGAAGAGGTTCAAGAAGGCGGCTCACCACCACCTTTTCAAGGGCAATTAGGGATGGGCAATAAATGCTGGCCTTGCCAGCGACGCCCACATCACATGAATGAATAATAAAAAAGCCTCAGTTCAACTGATGGGATTTTGTTGCACATTTACAAACAGTATACTCTCACAACAAATCCCGGTATACAAACCCATAGAAATATAATTACCTTCTGGAGTGACTTAACTGCTACAACTACAGGGACTGTGGAAACAGTGCATTGACTGCGCTTAAAAAAGTACTTCATTGGCTGTAAAGTGCTGTGGAATTTCCTGAGGCCGTGAAAGGCGCTGTAGAAAGGCAAACTCTTTCTTTCTTTAACATCCAGCAATCTCGGCTGATGTGGGGATTCGCATTTCCAACGATAAATGAACGTGACTTATTTTTGCAGACGCCAATACAAGTAACCTCTTTTCGTTCGCTACAAGAAAGGCACAGATGCAAATATGACTCTGACACGATGTGTAATCTGTCATCTATTATTTCAGAATGATGGGAGATCCTAACGGAATTTGACAGCCATTTTACATTCTCGCCGAAATATGTGCCTGTGCTCTAAATTACTCCGCAGTGTAACAGATGTGGCCAGATATTACATTCGAGCTGGTAACATGGCGAGGTGCATCGTAGCTTCATACTGTTGCAGCTTTATAACACCCGTCATAACAAGCCTGAGTGATTTCTGCCTTGAACCAAAAGCTACTCAATTTTGTCATTCATTAGAGCCAGTGACTTTCCAGCTCGAAAGTAATGCAGCGTGGTATCGACAAGGATTGCATTGTCCGCATTATCTATCCCGTTATTCCCAAATATACATTCCTAAGCTGGCTGATGAACGGCGGTTGGGTTCAGTCCCGCTTGATAGTGAAAGGAAGAAAAGCTTGCATTTATATAACTCCTTTCACAGCATCCCAAAGCACTTTACAGCCAATGAAATACTTTTGAAGTGTAGTCATTGTTGTAATGTAGGAAACCCGGCAGCCAATTTGAACACAGCAAGGTCCCACAAACAGCAATGTGATAATGACCAAATAATCTGTTTCAGTGATGTTGGTTGAGGGATAAATATTGACCAGGACACCGGGGAAGAACTCCCTTGCTCTTCTTCGAAATAGTGGCTTTTACATCCACCTGAGAGAGCAGACGGGGCCTCGGTTTAACGTCTCATCCGAAAGACGGCACCCCCGACAGTGCAGCACTCCCTCAGTACCGCACTAGAGTGTCAGCCTAGATTTTTGTGTGTCAAGTCTCTGAAATGGGACTTGAACCCACAACCTTCTGACTCAGCAGGCGAGGATGCAACAAACTGAGCCATGACTGACGTTTATACAGCGCCTTTCACAACCTCAGGATGTCTCAAAGCACTTTACTGACAATGAAGTACTTTTGAAGTGTAGCCACTGTTGTAATATCCTAAGCACCCTCTGTGTGAAAAAAATTTAGTAGCCATGATGCGGAGATGCATCCAGTTGGACTGGGGTGGACAAAAGTGAGAAGTCGCACAACACCAGGTTATAGTCCAACAGTTTTATTTGAAATCACAAGCTTTCGGAGCTGCTGCTCCTTCGCACCTGACGAAGGAGCAGCAGCTCCAAAAGCTTGTGATTTCAAATAAAACTGTTGGACTATAACCTGGTGTTGTGCGACTTCTCACATTAAAAAAAAAATTGTTCAACTGTTCCCTGTTCTTTTGCTGTTGATTTTAAAATGATGCCCTTTAGTTACCAACTGACTGACCAGTGGAATTAGTTTTTTCCCCATATCAAAACCCCTCAGAATTTGTAACACTTCTATTGGGTCTCCTCTTAACTTTCTCTGTTCTGATTGAAAAAAGAGCCCCTATTTCTCTTGCCTCAGCTCATAACTAAACCCTCTCATCCCTGGTATCATCTTGGTAAATGTTTTCCATACCCTCTCTCGGTTGATTCCGGAGATGAAGGGGTTAACTTATGAAGAAAGGTTGAGCAGGTTGGGTCTATACTCACTGGAGTTTAAAAGAATGAGAGGGGATCTTATTGAAACATATAAGATTCTGAAGGGGCTTGACAGGGTAGATGCAGAGAGGATGTTTCCCCTCGTGGGGGAATCTAGAACTAGGGGGCATAATTTCAGAATAAGGGGTCGCCCATTTAAATCGGAAATGAGGAGGAATTTCTTCTCTCAGAGGGTCGTGAATCTTTGGAATTCTCTTCCCCAGAGAGCTGTGGAGGCTGAGTCAGTGAATATATTTAAGGTGGAGATAGACAGATTTTTGAACGATAAGGGAGTCAAGGGTTATGGGGAGCGGGCAGGGAAGTGGAGTTGAGGCCAAGATCAGATCAGCCATGATCTTATTGAATGGCGGAGCAGGCTCGAGGGGCCAAATGACCGACTCCTGCTCCTACGTCTTATGTTCTTATGTCCTTCACATCCTTTCAAAAGTAGGGCACAGATTTCCCATTCCTCCACCTTGCATGTGGTCATGGGAAAAACTCATTTGGTGTGGGGCGGAGGGAGGGGGGAACACCACACACCCTGATTCTCCATCCATTAATCGAAATGGATTCAAAACTGGCAGGGTCCATATCAGGCAAGTGCTGTTCCCTGCTCTTTTTTTTTATTTATTAATTCACGGGATGTGGGCGTCGCCGGCAAGGCCAGCATTTATTGCCCATCCCTAATTGCCCTGAGAAGGTGAGCCGCCTTCTTGAATACAACTGAGTGGCTCGCTAGGCCATTTGCGAGGGCAGTTAAGAGTCAACCACATTGCTGTGGGTCTGGAGTCACATATAGGCCAGACCAGGTAAGGGCAGCAGATTTCCTTCCCAAAAGGGTGTTAGTGAACCAGATGGGTATTTATGACAATCTGGTAGTTTCGTGGTCACCGTTACTCGCTTTTTTTTTAACTTTCAGATTTATTGATTGAATTTAAATTTCCCCAGCTGCCGTGGTGGGATTTGAACTCATGTCCCCAGATCATCAGTCCAGGCCTCTGGATTACTAGTCCAGTAAGCATAACCACTATGCTGCATACCTTTGCTCACCTTCCGATTATAATCGCTCAACCTTTGGTGGTCGTGCTTCTGTTGCCTAGGCCCCAAGCTCTGGAATTCCTTCCCTAAACCTCTCCGCCTCTCTACCTCTCTTTCATCCTTTAAGACGCTCCTTAAAACCTACCTCTGTGACCAAGCTTTTGGTCACCTGCCCTAATTTATCCTTATGTGGATCGGTGGCAAATTTGTTGTCTTAAAATACTCCTGTGCAGCGCCTTGGGACGTTTTACTACATTAAAGGCGCTATATAAATACAAGTTGCTGTTGTTGTTCTGTGCCAGTCGCAGCAACAGTACAATCTGTGCGCAGGTGGCACAGGTTGTTAAAACGCAGGAATCGGAAGGGAAGCCAGCAGAACTTTTCAACACAAAGGGTAACAAGCTTGTTGAATGAGTTACTGAGGAGTTCCACAAAAACTTGACCACGTGAATGGGCGACAAACTGGGCAGTAATATTTGTAACTGCTAATGGTGGCCAAAATCGCGAATCTTGGGTTGAAAATCCACAGCCCCTCAGAAGGGGTCGAAAATGAGGCCGGAGCATGGCTACACCGTTTCCCAGCCCTCCCGGACGGTTTCTCTGAGGGCCTTGTTTTGGGGCCAGGGCTTCTGCCCACCGCACAAGAAGGCTCGGGCATCAGAGGGTGGGTAGTTGGCCTGGCCAATTCGCCGATGCGCTGGTACCCCCGGTGAAAGAAGGATGCATATTTTGGGAACCCCTCCCCCCCCCACCCCGCCCCCCACCCTGCCCCCCACTCCACTAAGGTCATAAAAAGTTGGCCAACGGGCCTCAAACAAGACATTTACAGAAGGAACTGTTACCCTTCCACCAAGATCTCCAGCATCCCTTGGCAGGCGGGCACCGGTGATGTGCCCCTAGTGGCAATGACACCCGCCATTGATATTTGATATATAGGGCCCTGGTGAGACCACACCTAGAGTATTGTGTACAGTTTTGGTCTCCTTACCTAAGGAAGGATATACTTGCCATAGAGGGGAGTGCAACGAAGGTTCACCAGACTGATTCCTGGGATGGGGGGATTGTCCTATGAGGAGAGATTGAGTAGACTAGGCCTATATTCTCTAGAGTTTAGACGAATGGGAGGTGATCTCATTGAAAGATTGCTAATTTTTTACAGGGCTGGACAGGGTAGATGCTGAGATAATTGAAACATATAAAATTCTTAGAGGGCTTGACAGGGTAGATGCTGAGATGCTGTTTCCCCTGGCTGGGAGAATCTAGAACTAGGGGGTCACAGTCTCAGGATAAGGGGTCGGCCATATAGGACAGAGATGAGGAGGAATTTCTTCACTCAAAGGGTTGTGAATCTTTGGAATTCTCTACCCCAGAGGGCTGTGGAGGCTCAGTCGTTGAGTATATTCAAGGCTGAGATCGATAGATTTTTGAATATTAAGGGAATCAAGGGATATGGGGATAGTGCAGGAAAGTGGAGTTGAGGTCAAAGATCAGCCATGATCTTATTGAATGGTGGAGCAGGCTCGAAGGGCCGAATGGCCGACTCCTGCTCCTATTTCTTATGTTCCTATGTTCTTAAATACACGAGCCATCCCTTCCATATTCTGTGGGGTCACCACTGGGGGAGCTTCATGGGCACACTTAAATTCTGATGCCAGTCCCCCTCCCCCCAACCACATTGATGCTCTCATTCATATTTTCGTTACAGCACTCTCACCTCTGAGTCAGAAGGTTGTGGGTTCAAGTCCCACTCCAGAGATTTGAGCACAAAATTTAGGCCGACACTCCAGTGCAGTGCTGAGGGAGCGCTGCGCTGTCGGAGGTGCCGTCTTTCCGATGAGACGTTAAACCGAGGCCCCGCCTGCCCTCTCATGTGGACGTAAAATCTCCCCTGGCACTATTTCGAAGAAGAGTAGGGGAGTTATCCACAGGGTCCTGGCCGAAATTTATCCCTCAAACAACATCACTAAAAACAAAATTATCTGGTCATTATCTCATTGTTGCTTGTGGGATCTTGCTGCGTGTGAATTGGCTGCCGGGTTTTCTTCATTACAACAGTGATGATACCTTAAAAGGACTTCATTAGCACTTTGGGCATCCTGAGGTCGTGAAAGGCGCTATAGAAATGCAAGGGGGAAAAATTGGGTTGATTTGCTCAGCCGTTGAGTAGCGCCTGAGCCTGACGGGACGCCAATCCCCTAGTGCCCGGGTGCGGCGCCCCTAACGCCTCCCGCGAGATTCAGCAGGAGGTTAGCGGTGGCGGTAGCCAGTAGCGCTCTGCGGCGCTGCCTCGCCGTCGATGATGTCATCGCCGTACGCAGCACCCCGCTCGCGCCCCAGCCGCAACCTTGGGTTGCGCTCCCTGACCTATCGGCAGACGATATGCCCGACAGGATCAGGGTGGCATTTTTGCAGCCGCGGCGGCGCTACTTAAAGGGTAGGTGTCAGGCGGCCATTTTTTTTTGGGCCACCTGCCAGCACCTGCCCCCTTCCCCCTTTATTATTCAGGGTGCCGGCCGCGATCGTTCAGACCGGCACTCCTCTTGGCTGTTTTCCCGGCACCCCACTCCCCGGTGGTCCAGCGCGGCCCCGGTGCGTGCTGCGCTAGGCCCCTCCCCTTTAATCAGGGGAGGGAGGTCTGCAATGACGCGGCACGACATGCCGACGCACGTGGGAGCGCCCCAGGAAGGAGGGGGAGCGCTTCCAGTGGCGCCCCGCCTCCTGCTTGGGGTGCAACCACTGAATTTATGGCGCAGGGGTGCAAAGTTTTCGGGGCGCGAAAGTTTTTCCTCCTCAAGTCTTTTATTACAACACTGACTCCACATCAACAGTAGTTAATTGGCTGAAAAGCACTTTGGGGTGTCCTGACGTCATGAAAGGCGCTATATAAATGAAAGTTATTTTCATTCTTTATTGTTTAAAATGCGAGCGGGAGGAAATCGTTGCCCAGACAGGTGGTGAGTGAACCGACACGAGGGAAAAACCTACTTGACCTTGTCCTCACCGATCTACCTGTCGCAGATGCATCTGTCCATGACAGTATTGGTAGCAGTAACCACCACACAGTCATTGTGGAGACGAAGTCCCGTCTTCACACTGAGGACACCCTCCATCGTTTTGTGTGGCACTACCACCGTGCTAAATGGGATAGATTCAGAACAGATCTAGCAGCTCAAAACTGGTCATTCATGAGGCGCTGTGGGCCATCAGCAGCAGCAGAATTATATTCCACCACAATCTGTAACCTCATGGCCTGGCATATCCCTCACTCTACCATTACCATCAAGCCAGGGGACCAACCCTGGTTCAATAAGGCATGTAGAAAATGATGCCAGGAGCAGCACCAGGCGTACCTAAAAATGAGGTGCCAACCTGGGGAAAGCTGCAACACAGGACTACATGCATGCTAAAAAGCGGAAGCTGCATGCTATAGACAGGGCTAAACGATCCCACAATCAACGGATCAGATCAAAGCTCTGCAGTCCTGCCACATCCAGTCGTGAATGGTGGTGGACCATTAAACAACTAACGGGAGGAGGAGGCTCCATGAAAATCCCCATCCTCAATGATGGTGGAGCCCAGCACATGAGTGTAAAAGACAAAGCTGAAGCGTTTGCAACCATCTTCAGCCAGAAGTGAGGAGTGGATGGTACATATCGGCCTCCTCCTGAGGTCCCCACCATCACAGAAGCCAGTCTTCAGCCAATTCGATTCACTCCACGTGATATCAAGAATGTGTGGGTTAGGTTGATTTGGCTATGATAAATTGACCCTTAGTGTTAGGAGGGATTAAATATGTGGGGTTATGGGGATAGGATGGGATATGTTAGGGGGAATTAAATACGTGGGGTTACGGGGGTAGGGTGGGATATGTGTACTGTGGGGATTAAAGCAGGGACAGGGTACTGGATTTGGATGATCAGCCATGATCGTATTGAATGGCGGAGCAGGCTCGACGGGCCGAATGGCCTACTCCTGCTCCTAGATTCTATGTTTCTATGTTTCTAAGAAACGGCTGAGCGCACTGGATACAGCAAAGGCTATGGACCTGACAATATTCTGGCTATCGTGCTGAAGACTTGTGCTCCAGAACTAGCCGTGCCTCTAGCCAAGTAGTTCCCGTACAGTAACAACACTGGCATCTATCCGACAATGTGGAAAACTGCCCAGGTATGTCCTGTCCACAAAAAGCAGGACAAATCCAATCCAGCCAATTACCGCCCCATCAGTCTACTCTCAATCATCAGCAAAGTGATGGAAGGTGTCATCGACAGTGCTATCAAGCAGCACTTAATCACCAATAACCTGCTCACTGATGCCCAGTTTGGGTTCCACCAAGACCACTCGGCTCCCGACCTCATTACAGCCTTGCTCCAAACATGGACAAAGGAGCTGAATTCCAGAGGTGAGGTGAGAGTGACTGCCCTTGACATCAAGGCAGCATTTGACCGAGTGTGGCATGAAGGAGCCCTAGTAAAACTGAAGTCAATGGGAATCGGGGGGAAAACTCTCCACTGGCTGGAGTAATGCCTAGCACAAAGGAAGATGGTTGTGGTGATTGAAGGTCAATCATCACAGCCCCAGGACATCGCTGCAGGAGTTCCTCAGGGCAATGTCCTAGGCCCAACCATCTTCAGCTGCTTCATTAATGACCTTCCCTCCAACATAAGGTTAGATATGGGGATGTTCGCTGATGACTGCACAGTGTTCAATGCCATTCACAACTCCTCAGATAATGAAGCAGTCCATGCCCGCATGCAACAAGGCCTGGACGATGTTCAGGCTTGGGCTGATAAGTGGCAGGTAACATTCTCGCCACAGAAGTGCCAGGCAATGACTATCGCCAGCAAGCGAGAGTCTAACCACCGCCCTTTGACATTCAATGGCATTACCATCACCGAATCCCCCACCATCAACATCCTGGGGGTCACCATTGACCAGAAACTTAACTGGACCAGCCACATAAATACTGTGGCAACAAGAGCAGGTCAGAGGCTAGGTATTCTGCGGCGAGTGTCTCACCTCCTGACTCCCCAAAGCCTTTCCACCATCTACAAGGCACAAGTAAGGTGTGTGATGGAATACTCTCCCTTTGCCTGGATGAGTGCAGCTCCAACAACACTCAAGAAGCTTGACACCATCCAGGACAAAGCAGCCCGCTTGATTGGCACCCCATCTACCACCTTAAACATTCACTCCCTCCACCACCGGCGCACCGTGGCTGCAGTGTGTACCATCTACAAGATGCACTGCAGCAACTCGCCAAGGCCTCTTTGGCAGCACCTCCCAAACCCGTGACCTCTACCACCTAGAGGGGCAAGGGCAGCAGGCGCATGGGAACACCACCACCTCCAAGTTCCCCTACAAGTCACACACCATCCTGACTTGGAAGTATATCGCCGATCCTTCATCGTCGCTGGGTCAAAATCCTGGAACTCCCTCCCTAACAGCACTGTGGGAGCACCTTCACCACACAGACTGCAGCGGTTCAAGAAGGCGGTTCACCACCACCTTCTCCAGGGCAATTAGGGATGGGCAATAAATGCTGGCCTTGCCAGCGACGCCCAGATCCCATAAACGAATAAAAAAAAAGCTGGGAGGACATGGCGACAAAGCGTGTAGCTGTGTTGAGATCAATAAAAAAAAAACAAGAGAGCAGGAAAATGACCTGGTGGGAGCACTAGCCTATTTTATTTTTATCACTGTCGCTGATTTCTTATGTTAGTAAAGCAAATACGCCCAAGGCCAGAATGAAGCTGTCGGTACATCTCCAGCTTATGATGAAACACCGAGGTGACACAACATGAAGCAGATGTTTCCATCGTGCGGAGGAGAAGCTTATTCATGAAAAAAACTGATGCAGCTGGATTTCCCTACAGGTAGAAATCTGCATTGTCAGATCTTTTCCTCATTTGTTGCCGAGGTAACCAGATGCTCACGGCTTATGTGGATGGATTACTAGGGAACTGCAGTAAGAACATAAGAAAATAAGAAATAGGGGCAGGAGTTGGCCAGACGGCCCCTCGAGCCTGCTCCGCCATTCAGTAAGATCATGGCTGATCTTCTACCTCATCTCCACTTTCCCGCCTGATCCCCATATCCCTTGATTCCCTTAATATCCAAAAATCTATCGATCTCAGTCTTGAATATACTCAACGACTGAGCCTCCACAGCCCTTTGGGGGAGAGAATTCCAAAGATTCACAACCCTTTGAGTGAAGAAATTCCTCCTCATCTCTGTCCTATATGGCCGAACCCTTATCCTGAGACTGTGACCCCCTAGTTCTGGATTCTCCAGCCAGGGGAAGCAGCATCTCAGCATCTACCCTGTCAAGCCCTCTAAGAATTTTATACTTTTCAATTATGCTAAAGAAGGAAATAACTTGCATTTATGTAGCACCTGAGGATGTCCCAAGGCACTTTACAGCTAATTAAGTACTTTTTTGAAGTGTAGTCACTGCTGTAATGTAGGAAACGCGACAGCCAAAATTGTGCATCGCAAGCTCCCACAAACATCAATGAGATAATGACCAGATAATCTGCTTTCGAGATGTTGGTTGAGGGATAAATATTCATAGATGATTTGCGTGTTTAGAGAATGGAAGCCTTTCCTATTTACATCTGATCCTGGAATTTAAGGAGACACATGATTGGCAACGTTGGTGAGCTGAGAATGTTCTACACTTTGGGGAAGTGGGCTAAGCTGGTCGAAGTCCCACTGCAGTCGCTCCTTCTCTTGTCCTATCCTGAACTCCACGAACTAGCGTGCTTCCCGGTAGAAAGCCTTGAAGCGTACACGAGAAAGGGCAGGGAAATGAGATGAGAAAGTAGATCGTTCCAAAAGCAAAATACTGCGGCTGCTGGAAATCTGAAATAAAAACAGGAAAATGCTGGAAATACTCAGCAGGTCGGGCAGCACCTGTGGAGAGAGAAACAGAGTCAACGTTTCAGGTCGATGACCCTTCGTCAGAACTGGAAAACGTTGGAGAAGTAACAGGTTTTTAAGCAAGTGCAGGGGCAGGGAGAGCGGAGGAGGGGAGGAAAGAACAAAAGGGGAAGGTCTGTGATAGGGTGGAAGGCAGGAGAGATTAAGAGATGAAAGGGATGATGGTGCAAGGCAAGAGGAGATGGTAATGGGACAAGTTAAGACAAGTCTTTTGTTTCTTAACTTAAGCAGATAGTTCCAGTTGAGGAGCGAACGCTGGCAGCTTCATTGGCCCAATGGCCTCCTTTGGCGGGGTTCATTTCTACAATTCTATGAATGCAGCATTTCGTTGCCTAACAGTTGACTCCTGTCAAGCCTTTGCTGGGTGGCCAGCGGCATGGGAATTCAGCGCAATGGTTAGTTTCACCAATAGGGCTGTTGAGTTCAGCTGCCGATCCTCCCACGCCAAAGGGCACAACTCGATGACAGCTACTGCTCAACAGCTGATCCTCATTGGACACCAGTCCTGGATGAGCTCTGGGTCTTGCGTGGAAATGTTCTCAGCCTGGGGCAGGCTCCCTTTCTGCAGCCTCCACCATCTCCTCTTTCACAATGTTAAAGCCAAACAATTGGTCCTGCACTCATGCTGCTGCTGTTACCCATTCTGTGCAGAAGACAACAATGCCAGTGCGTGATCCACAACATCTTGTTAGGTGAGGGTATCAAGGGATATGTTGCTTAGTCGGGTAAATGGAGTTGAGGTACAGATCAGCCAATTGAATGGCGGAGCAGGCTCGAGGGACTGAATGGCCTACTCCTGTTCCCAATATTCCTATTCCTATGCTCCTATCATTAATCACTTGTGAACTTTGACAGTGGGCGTCATCAGACCATCTGACTGTTTATAATCCCCATGCAGAGTTTTACGGAGGGAATTCCAGAGCTTAAGTCCTTGGCAGCCGAAGGCACGGCCGCCAATGGTGGAGCCATTAAAATAGGGGATGTGCAAAAAGGTCAGAATTGGAGGAGCGCAGAGATCGCGGAGGCAGTTTGGTACAGTTCTTCTGATTGCAGACATGCTAAGGGCTCAGCGTAAAGACGAGGATTGACAATGGATTAAATTCCATGGCGTTACTTTTTTAAAGCGCGAAACTTGGCAAGTCAGGGTCTATGTACAATGCACTGCAGAAGAAGATAATGATGATTTACGTGGCTGATAGGATGATTTACAGTCCTGTGGGTTCCCAGCAGATGTTTGCATTGATGTGCTGAGAGTATAGATTGATCTAGTAAAGGAACTATGCTATCAGCTTGTATATCTTATACTGAGCTTCAACTTCTACGGCCAGTAATGTTTGGGTGTGGAGGGCCTGATTGACTGTGAGGGCGATGTGTGAGTGCTAGCCTTGGATTGGAAGTGATGGCAAGCTGATCACAAATATCTATATTACCATATCACAAAACCTAGGCTGGTGCCCCAGTGCAGTGCTGAGGGAGTGCTGCACTGCTGAGGGTGCCCGTCTTTTGGATGAGACATTAAACCGAGGCCCTGTCTGCTCTCTCAGGTGGAAGTAAAAGATTCCATGACATTATTTCGAAGAAGAGCACACGAGCTATCCCCGGTGTCCTGGCCAATATTTATCCCTCAACCAACATCATTAAACAGATTATCTGGTCATTATCACATTGCTGTTTGTGGGAGCTTGCTGTGTGCAAATTGGCTGCCGCGTTTCCTACATTACAACAGTGACTACACTTCAAAAGTACTTCATTGGCTGTAAAGCACTTTGGGACATCCTGAGGTTGTGAACAGCACTGTTTAAATTCCTTCCTTCCTTCCCATCCTGCTTCAGAATTGGTTGAGGTACTGAGGCTTCTGTTGTTATGCTTTCCTGTGTGTGTGTGTATATAGGTAAAGGTAAATTATTTACTCAAAGTAAGATTGATTCATAGTGATAGTTTAATGAAAGAAAATCTTCCCCTTTGACAGCTTCACTGTTGAGAGTAAATTAACATCAATTCAGATTAAACATGAATAAGATCCACTTCCAATTATTTCAAAGTTGAAAGCAACAGTTTGTGTCAGCCTACCAGTGTGAACTGAGCACCGGGAATGATGGGCATCTCTTTCTGCCGTTATCAATATGGTGGGTGGCGCTTATCCGGCGTGTAATGAGTGCGCCACCCCTCCCGCCATATTGGATTCTTAGGCGGCCGTTTTGTGCTTGCAAACGGACATGGCACCATCAAATTTTTAGGCCCAGCTGTTTTGTGCAAAAAGGTCCAACTGGCACACTCTGAACAAGCAGTTAACGAGCCCTTGACAAGATTTGTTTTTCCTCTCCAACTTGCATTTTATGAACCGGAGGTCATCACCTTGAGTAATTTTAAGGGAAACTTTTAACAATTCATTCTCGGGATGTGGGAGTTGCTGGCAAGGCCGATATTTATTGCCCATCCCTAGTTGGCCTTGAGAAGGGTGGTGGCCAGCCTTCGACTTCAACAACTCCATTATAAGAAAAAAAGAAGAACTTGCATTTCTATAGCGCCTTTCACAACCTTAGGATGTCCCAAAGCGCTTCACAGCCAATAAAGTACTTTGTGAAGTGTAGTCACTGTTGTAATGTAGGAAAATAAAAAGTGGCATCCAATTTGCGCACTGCACTTTCAAAGGACTGCAGAAAGAAAACAGCACAGATGACTTCAGCTACAAGTCCAAGTAAAGTAAAGGAACTATCAATGCACCAAAGAGATCTGAGGAGAATAAACAAATGATAAGATGGTCCAAGAGTGAAGCAGAGAACAAAAGATTCCAATCAAGTTAAAACCATGTTAAAATTAAGAGTTAAAGGGGAAAAAATTGGGTGGTGCCCCTTTTGCGGCGCCAACGTCGCCGGGGTGCTAATTTTAGCGCCCCATGAAAGTTAGCGCCCCTCCGCTGGAAATTCAGTAGTTGCGTCCCAATCAGAAGGAGGACATCCATCTGGGCAGTCTTCCACATTGTCGGGTAGATGCCAATGTTGTAGCTGTACTGGAACAGCTTGGCTAGAGGCGCGGCTTGTTCTGGAGCACAAATCTTCAGCACGACAGCCAGGATGTTGTCGTGGGCCCATAACCTTTGGTGTATCCAGTGCGTTCAGCTGTCTCTTGATATCATGTGGAGTGAATCAAATTGGCTGAAGACTGCCTTCTGTGAGGACCTCAGGAGGAGGCCGATATGGATCATCCACTTGGCACTTCTGGCTGAAGATGATTGCAAACGCGTCAGCCTTGTCTTTCGCACTCACATGTGGGGCTCCACCATCATTGAGGATGGGGATATTCATGGAGCCTCCTCCTCCCATTAGTTAGTTAATTATCCATCACCATTCATGACTGGATGTGGCAGGACTGCAGAGCTTTGATCTGATCCGTTGATTGTGGGATCGCTTAGCTCTGTCTATAGCATACTGCTTCCGCTGTTTAGCATGCATGTAGTCCTGTGTAGCAGCTTCCCCAGGTTGGCACCTCATTTTTAGGTACGCCTGGTGCTGTTCCTGGCATGCTCTTCTGCACTCCTGATTGAACCAGGGTTGGTCCCCTGACTTGAGGGATATGTCGGGCCATGAGGTTGCAGATTGTGGTGGAATACAATTCTGCTGCTGCTGATGGCCCACAGTGTCTCATAGATGCCCAGTTTTGAGCTGCTAGATCTGTTCTGAATCTGTTCCATTCAGCACGCTGGTATTGCCACATAACACGATGGAGGATGTCCTCAGTGTGAAGACAGGACTTCGTCTCCACAAGGACTGTGCGGTGGTCGCTGCTACCAATACTGTCATGGACAGATGCATCTGCGACAGGTAGATTGGTGAGGACGAGGTCAAGTAGATTTTTCCCTCATGTTGGTTCTCTCACCACCTGCTGCAGGCCCAGTCTGGCAAGCTATGTCCTTCAGGACTTGGCCAGTATTGGTGCTACTGAGCCATGCTTGCTGATGGACATTGAAGTCCCCCACCCAGTAGTACATTCTGTGCCCTTGCTACTCTCAGTGCTTCTTCCAAGTGGTGTTCAACATGGAAGAGTACTGATTCATCAGTTGAGTGGAGGGCAGTAGGTGGTAATCAGCAGGAGGTTTCCTTGCCAATGCTTGAGCTGAAGCCATGAGACAATGTTAAGGACTCTAAGGGCACCTCCCTCCCTCCTGTATAGCACTGTGCCGCCTGGTGGGTCTACCTGCCCATCAGACAAGACATAGTCTGGGACATTGGCTGAAAGGTATAATTATGTTAGGCTGTTGCTTGACTAGTCTGTGGGACAGCTCTCCCAATTTTGGCACAAGTCCCCAAGATGTTAGTGAGGAGGACTTTGCAGGGTCGACTGGGCATGCCATTATCGTGTTCGAAAGCCAGGTTATCCTCTGTATTATTGTTTTTCATAGCAGTCTGTTACAGCTGAGTGGCTTGCTAGGCCATTTCAGAGGGCAGTTAAAATGTCAACCACATTGACATCTGTGGGTCACATATAGGACAGACCGGGTAAGGGTGGCAGATTGCCTTCCCTAAAGGATATTAGTGAACCAGATGGGTTTTTACAGCAATCCAGTAGCTTCACTGATACTAGCTTTTTATTCCAGATTTATTTAATTAAGCAAATTTAAATTCCCCAGCTGTCGTGGTGGAATTTGAACTCACATCTCAGAGATCCATTAATCCAGGCCCCTAGGATTGCTAGATCCAGTAACATAACCACTATGCTACCGTTCCCTTCTGACTTAGAGGTGAGATTGCTACCCACTGATCCAGGGCTAAAATGAAGGCAGAATAATGTGGTTAGATGATTCCCAGGAGAGAATACAAGCAAACGAATTTGCAGTTTAAAGCAGAACGATAAGAATATAAAGAGGATTGTACTAGGATAAGATTAATTAGGACAAGGAGCTAAGACTAAAGTCAGTGGGCTAATTGTACTAGACTCAGCACCTCGGTGTGGAGGCTCGTACAATGCAAATGCAGTCAGAGAATTAGGTGCTCAGGCCAGCACCTTCTTGATTAATGAGTGAGCTGACTACTTGCCTGATTCTGCGATCTCTGTTCTTGCTGAGTGAGGCACCGTGCTGAGAGTAGATTCTCCCCCCCCCACCCACCCCAAAAAACAAATTACCCTCGTGCTCGGAATTGATCGGGAGTTCCGAGTGCTTTTTAATATTTTCCTTGATTTCTTTGCTTTTTGAATTGAAAAACCTAAAAGCAAGGGCTGAGCCCCCCCCCCCCACTCCGTACAACACCCACCAAAGTCACGCTTCCACTTAAAGGGTCAGCTTTGTAAAACTTGTGCATCCCTGTCCTTCATAATGAAGCTTCCATGGGACAAGAGAAGAATACTTGTTGGAGATAGACTTTTGAAGTAAATCAAAACTGACAATAACAAGATGCTGTCAGAGAGTGTAAAAATTATATAGAATTACATAGAATTTGCAGCACTTTCGGCCCAACTTGTCCATGTCAGTGTTTCTGCTCCACACGAGACTTCTCCCACCTTAATTCATCTCACCCTATCAACATATCCTTCCATTCCTTTCTCCCTCATGCACTTATCTAGCTTCCCCTTAAATGCATCAGAAATGAGGAGTGTAAGTATTTTTTTTATTCTTTCATGGGATGTGGCCAGCATTTATTGCCCATCCCTAATTGCCCTTGAGAAGGTGGTGGTGAGCCGCTTTCTTGAACCACTGCAGTCCGTGTGGTGAGGGTACTCCCACAGTGCTGTTAGGGAGGGAGTTCCAGGATTTTGACCCAGCGACGATGAAGGATCGGCGATATATTTCCAAGTCAGGATGGTGTGTGACTTGGAGGGGAACTTGGAGGTAGTGGTGTTCCCATGCGCCTGCTACCCTTGTCCTTCTAGGTGGTAGAGGTCGCGGGTTTAGGAGGTGCTGTTGAAGTCTAATCCTGATAACTGTGGGAAGGTGCATCAGTCTCCCTTAAAAGGTCGTGAGGAATATGTTGTCCCAATGACCATGGAAAATATGCCCGCTAGGAAGTGAACACATTAAATTAGCATCCCTACTCCTTTATTGGACTATAAGGAATTAAAATAAACTAATATAGAA
Source organism: Squalus acanthias (assembly GCA_030390025.1). NCBI lineage: Eukaryota > Metazoa > Chordata > Chondrichthyes > Squaliformes > Squalidae > Squalus > Squalus acanthias. The sequence continues at coordinate 252,897,751 of CM059425.1, forward strand.
CATAAGAACATAAGACGTAGGAGCAGGAGTGGGTCATTTGGCCCCTCGAGCCTGCTCCGCCATTCAATAAGATCATGGCTGATCTGATCTTGGCCTCAACTCCACTTCCCTGCCTGCTCCCCATAACCCTTGACTCCCTTACCTTTCAAAAATCTGTCTATCTCCACCTTAAACATATTCAATGACCCAGCCTCCACAGCTCTCTGGGGAAGAGAATTCCAAAGATTCACGACCCTCTGAGAGATGAAATTCCTCCTCAACTCCGATTTAAAAGGGTGCCCCCTTATTCTGAAATTATGCCCCCTAGTTCTAGATTCCCCCACGAGGAGAAGCATCCTCTCTGCATCCTTTGGTGTGGCCCCTAGTTCGTTTGATGAATATAATTTTTTGGTGCACTAGATTACAACGGAGTTGGGAAAGGAGCTTCAGAAACCCGCTCTACAGAGTCCCTAGTGGCCAAAGCCTACATCACAACAAGAAAAAAAACCAAAGGACTTGCATTTATGTAGCGCCTTTCACAACCTCAGGACATCCCAAAGCGCTTTACAGGCAATCAAGCACTTTGGTAGTGTAGTCACTGTTGTAATGTAAGAAACGCAGCAGCCAATTTGCGCACAGCAAGCTCCCACAAACAGCAATGAGATGATGACCAGATTATCTGTTTTAGTGGTGCTGGTTGAGGGATAACTATTGGCCCCAGGGCAATGCTGAAATAGAATGAGACATGTTGGCATGGCAACTTACAAGTTGACCTAAACTTTTGACAGCAGCAAGTTAAATTTGTGGACAAAAAATTATTTTTCTTTCACTGCCAGAAACCTCCCTGGCAGTACCAGTGGATGTCCAGTGAATGCCCAGTGGATGTCCAGTAAATTCCCAGTGGATGCGCAGTGGATGTCCAGTGAATTCCCAGTGGATGCCCAGTAGATGCCTGGTGAATTCCAGGTAGATGTGCAGTGGATGTCCAGTGAATTCCCAGTGAATGTCCAGTAGATGCGCAGTGGATGTCCAGTGAATTCCCAGTGGATGCCCAGTAGATGCCTGGTGAATGCCCAGTAGATGTCCAGTAGATGTCCAGTAGATGCCCAGTAGATGTCCAGTGGATGCCCAGTAGATGGCCAGTGGATGGCCAGTAGATGCCCAGTAGATGGCCAGTGGATGCCCAGTAGATGGCCAGTAGATGCCTGGTGAATGCCCAGTAGATGTCCAGTAGATGTCCAGTAGATGCCCAGTAGATGCCCAGTAGATGGCCAGTGATGGCCAGTAGATGCCCAGTAGATGCCCAGTAGATGGCCAGTAGATGGCCAGTGGATGGCCAGTGAATGCCCAGTAGCTGCCCAGTAGATGGCCAGTAGATGCCTGGTAAATGCCCAGTAGATGCCCAGTAGATGCCTGGTAAATGCCCAGTAGATGCCCAGTAAATGCCTGCTGAATGGCCAGTAGATGCCCAGTAGATGGCCAGTAGTTGCCTGGCGAATGCCCAGTAGATGGCCAGTAGATGCCCAGTAAATGCCTGGTGAATGGCCAGTAAATGGCCAGTAGATGCCAGTAGATGGCCAGTAAATGGCCAGTAGATGCCCAGTAGATGGCCAGTAGATGCCCAGTAGATGCCTGGTGAATGCCCAGTAGATGCCCAGTAGATGGCCAGTTGATGCCCAGTAGATGCCTGGTGAATGCCCAGTAGATGCCCAGTAGATGGTCAGTAGATGCCTGGTGAATGCCCAGTAGATGGCCAGTAAATGGCCAGTAGATGCCTGGTGAATGCCCAGTAGATGGCCAGTAGATGCCCAGTAGATGCCCAGTAAATGCCTGGTGAATGGCCAGTAGATGCCCAGTAGATGGCCAGTGAATGCCCAGTAGATGCCTGGTGAATTCCAGGTAGATGTGCAGTGGATGTCCAGTGAATTCCCAGTGAATGTCCAGTAGATGCGCAGTGGATGTCCAGTGAATTCCCAGTGGATGCCCAGTAGATGCCTGGCGAATGCCCAGTAGATGTCCAGTAGATGTCTGGTGAATTCCAGGTAGATGTGCAGTGGATGTCCAGTGAATTCCCAGTGAATGTCCAGTAGATGCACAGTGGATGTCCAGTGAATTCCCAGTGGATGCCCAGTAGATGCCTGGCGAATGCCCAGTAGATGTCCAGTAGATGTCCAGTAGATGCCCAGTAGATGTCCAGTGGATGCCCAGTAGATGGCCAGTGGATGGCCAGTAGATGCCCAGTAGATGGCCAGTGGATGCCCAGTAGATGGCCAGTAGATGCCTGGTGAATGCCCAGTAGATGTCCAGTAGATGTCCAGTAGATGCCCAGTAGATGCCCAGTAGATGTCCAGTAGATGCCCAATAGAGGTCCAGTAGATGCCCAGTAGATGGCCAGTGGATGGCCAGTGGATGGCCAGTGAATGCCCAGTAGCTGCCCAGTAGATGGCCAGTAGATGCCTGGTAAATGCCCAGTAGATGCCCAGTAGATGCCTGGTAAATGCCCAGTAGATGCCCAGTAAATGCCTGCTGAATGGCCAGTAGATGCCCAGTAGATGGCCAGTAGTTGCCTGGCGAATGCCCAGTAGATGGCCAGTAGATGCCCAGTAAATGCCTGGTGAATGGCCAGTAAATGGCCAGTAGATGCCAGTAGATGGCCAGTAAATGGCCAGTAGATGCCCAGTAGATGGCCAGTAGATGCCCAGTAGATGCCTGGTGAATGCCCAGTAGATGCCCAGTAGATGGCCAGTTGATGCCCAGTAGATGCCTGGTAAATGCCCAGTAGATGCCCAGTAAATGCCTGCTGAATGGCCAGTAGATGCCCAGTAGATGGCCAGTAGTTGCCTGGCGAATGCCCAGTAGATGGCCAGTAGATGCCCAGTAAATGCCTGGTGAATGGCCAGTAAATGGCCAGTAGATGCCAGTAGATGGCCAGTAAATGGCCAGTAGATGCCCAGTAGATGGCCAGTAGATGCCCAGTAGATGCCTGGTGAATGCCCAGTAGATGCCCAGTAGATGGCCAGTTGATGCCCAGTAGATGCCTGGTGAATGCCCAGTAGATGCCCAGTAGATGGTCAGTAGATGCCTGGTGAATGCCCAGTAGATGGCCAGTAAATGGCCAGTAGATGCCTGGTGAATGCCCAGTAGATGGCCAGTAGATGCCCAGTAGATGCCCAGTAAATGCCTGGTGAATGGCCAGTAGATGCCCAGTAGATGGCCAGTGAATGCCCAGTAGATGCCTGGTGAATTCCAGGTAGATGTGCAGTGGATGTCCAGTGAATTCCCAGTGAATGTCCAGTAGATGCGCAGTGGATGTCCAGTGAATTCCCAGTGGATGCCCAGTAGATGCCTGGCGAATGCCCAGTAGATGTCCAGTAGATGTCTGGTGAATTCCAGGTAGATGTGCAGTGGATGTCCAGTGAATTCCCAGTGAATGTCCAGTAGATGCGCAGTGGATGTCCAGTGAATTCCCAGTGGATGCCCAGTAGATGCCTGGCGAATGCCCAGTAGATGTCCAGTAGATGTCCAGTAGATGCCCAGTAGATGTCCAGTGGATGCCCAGTAGATGGCCAGTGGATGGCCAGTAGATGCCCAGTAGATGGCCAGTGGATGCCCAGTAGATGGCCAGTAGATGCCTGGTGAATGCCCAGTAGATGTCCAGTAGATGTCCAGTAGATGCCCAGTAGATGCCCAGTAGATGTCCAGTAGATGCCCAATAGAGGTCCAGTAGATGCCCAGTAGATGGCCAGTGGATGGCCAGTGGATGGCCAGTGAATGCCCAGTAGCTGCCCAGTAGATGGCCAGTAGATGCCTGGTAAATGCCCAGTAGATGCCCAGTAGATGCCTGGTAAATGCCCAGTAGATGCCCAGTAAATGCCTGCTGAATGGCCAGTAGATGCCCAGTAGATGGCCAGTAGTTGCCTGGCGAATGCCCAGTAGATGGCCAGTAGATGCCCAGTAAATGCCTGGTGAATGGCCAGTAAATGGCCAGTAGATGCCAGTAGATGGCCAGTAAATGGCCAGTAGATGCCCAGTAGATGGCCAGTAGATGCCCAGTAGATGCCTGGTGAATGCCCAGTAGATGCCCAGTAGATGGCCAGTTGATGCCCAGTAGATGCCTGGTGAATGCCCAGTAGATGCCCAGTAGATGGTCAGTAGATGCCTGGTGAATGCCCAGTAGATGGCCAGTAAATGGCCAGTAGATGCCTGGTGAATGCCCAGTAGATGGCCAGTAGATGCCCAGTAGATGCCCAGTAAATGCCTGGTGAATGGCCAGTAGATGCCCAGTAGATGGCCAGTGAATGCCCAGTAGATGCCCAGTGGATGCCCAGTAGATGGCCAGTAAATGGCCAGTAGATGCCTGGTGAATGCCTGGTGAATGGCCAGTGGATGCCCAGTAGATGCCCAGTAGATGCCCAGTAGATGCCTGGTGAATGGCCAGTGGATGCCCAGTAGATGCCTGGTGAATGGCCAGTGGATGCCCAGTAGATGCCCAGTAGATGCCTGGTGAATGGCCAGTAGATGGCCAGTAGATGCCCAGTAGATGGCCAGTGGATGGCCAGTAGATGCCCAGTAGATGCCCAGTAGATGCCTGGTGAATGGCCAGTGGATGCCCAGTAGATGCCTGGTGAATGGCCAGTGGATGCCCAGTAGATGGCCAGTGAATGCCCAGTAGATGCCCAGTGGATGCCCAGTAGATGGCCAGTAAATGGCCAGTAGATGCCTGGTGAATGCCTGGTGAATGGCCAGTGGATGCCCAGTAGATGCCCAGTAGATGCCCAGTAGATGCCTGGTGAATGGCCAGTGGATGCCCAGTAGATGCCTGGTGAATGGCCAGTGGATGCCCAGTAGATGCCCAGTAGATGCCTGGTGAATGGCCAGTAGATGGCCAGTAGATGCCCAGTAGATGGCCAGTGGATGGCCAGTAGATGCCCAGTAGATGCCCAGTAGATGCCTGGTGAATGGCCAGTGGATGCCCAGTAGATGCCTGGTGAATGGCCAGTGGATGCCCAGTAGATGCCCAGTAGATGCCTGGTGAATGGCCAGTAGATGCCCAGTAGATGGCCAGTAGATGGCCAGTAGATGCCTGGTGAATGGTCAATAGATGGCCAGTAGATGCCCAGTAGATGGCCAGTGGATGGCCAGTAGATGCCCAGTAGATGCCCAGTAGATGGCCAGTAGATGCCCAGTGGATGGCCAGTGGATGGCCAGTAGATGGCCAGTAGATGCCTGGTGAATGCCCAGTAGATGCCCAGTAGATGGCCAGTAGATGCCTGGTGAATGCCCAGTAGATGGCCAGTAAATGGCCAGTAGATGCCTGGTGAATGCCCAGTAGATGGCCAGTAGATGCCCAGTAGATGCCCAGTAAATGCCTGGTTAATGGCCAGTAGATGCCCGGTAGATGCCCAGTAGATGGCCAGTGAATGCCCAGTAGATGCCCAGTAGATGCCCAGTAGATGCCTGGTGAATGGCCAGTGGATGCCCAGTAGATGCCCAGTAGATGCCTGCTGAATGGCCAGTGGATGGCCAGTAGATGGCTGCTGAATGGCCAGTGGATGTCCAGTAGATGCCCAGTAGATGCCCAGTAGATGCCCAGTAGGTGCCTGGTGAATGGCCAGTGGATGCCCAGTAGATGGCCAGTAGATGCCTGGTGAATGGCCAGTGGATGCCCAGTAGATGGCCAGTAGATGCCTGGTGAATGACCAGTGGATGCCCAGTAGATGCCCAGTAGATGCCTGGTGAATGGCCAGTAGATGCCCAGTAGATGGCCAGTAGATGGCCAGTAGATGCCTGGTGAATGGCCAGTAAATGGCCAGTAGATGCCCAGTAGTTGGCCAGTGGATGGCCAGTAGATGGCCAGTAGATGCCCAGTAGGTGGCCAGTAGATGGCCAGTAGATGCCTGGTGAATGGCCAGTAAATGGACAGTAGATGCCCAGTAGATGGCCAGTAGATGGCCAGTAGATGCTCAGTAGATGGCCAGTAGATATCTTGTAAATGCCCAGTAGATGCCCAGTGGAAGGAATGAAGACCATTGACCTCCTTTTTTCTTTACCATCATCCTTTAATCTCCCCCTCACCAATGCAGAGGTATAGTTTCCTTGGTAGATTTAAACATTCACATGTAAATACCCCGTACGTAACTTCAATGAGCCATTTACACTGAATGAATAATCAACTATAGAAAATAGCAATTTTACTGCAAACACATCAACCAGCACCACTACCAGAGGAAGTTACACCCATAACTGGGCCAGACAAGGACTGGTAAAACAGAAACTGGCAATTGTAGTCACAAGATGGGTTTGGGTGAAAAAGTCCATTACCCCTGCTCTTTCCTCAAAGCCCTGCAATTGTTTTCCTTTTCAAGTTTATATCCAATTGACTTTGAAAGTTACTATTGAATCTGCATCCACCATCCTTTCAGGCAGTGCATTCCAGATCATAAACACTCGCTGCGTAAAGATTCTCCTCCTATTCCCCCTGGTTCTTTTGCCAATTACATCAGTGCTGTGTCCTCTGGTTACCAACCCGCCCGCCAGTGGAAACAGTTTCTCCTTATTTATCTTATTTATCGGAACCCCTCATAATTTTGAACACCCCTATTAAACCTCCCCTCTGCTCTAAGGAGAACAATACCAGCTTCTCTAGTCTCTCCACGTAACTGAAGTTCCTCTTCCCTGATAACAATCTAGTAAATCTCCTCTGCACCCCGCTCCACGTCCTTGACATTTGTTCTCATTCTTTGAGAATACCATTTTCCCATCGTAGCATCCAGTTGTTTCTTGAATGGCCTCAAACGATCTTCCTTGGCAACCCTTGTCCAGATGTAGATGATGCTCCGTATGAAGAAATACTTCCCAGCGGCTCTCCTACAGTTCTGGTCACCACACTTTAGGAAGGATGTGAAGGCCCTTGAGAGGGTGCAGAGGAGATTTACCAGAATGGTTCCGGGGATGGGGGATCTTAGCTACAAGGACAGGTTGGAGAAGCTGGATTTGTTTTCATTAGAGCAAAGGAGGTTGAGGGGTGATTTGATAGAGGTGTACAAGATTATGACGGGTTTGGATAGGCTAGATGGGGAAAGACTGTTCCCACTAGTTGATGGTACAAGGACAAGGGGACACAGATTTAAGGTTTTGGGCAAGAGATACAGGGGGGACGTGAGGAAAAACTTTTTACACAGCGAGTGGACCTGGAACTCGCTGCCGACGGAAGTGGTGGAAGCGGAGACACTCAATGTTTTCAAGGGGAGACTGGACAGGCACTTGAGGGAAATAAACTTGCAGGGCTACGGGGATAGAGCGGGGGAATGGGACTGACTGGATTTCTCTACAGAGAGCCGGCACGGACTCGATGGGCCGAATGGTGTCCTTCTGTGCCGTTATGACTCTATGGGGGAAAAATTCAGTTGGTTGCACCTCCCGTTAGCGCCTTAAGAGGGCGCTAATGGGGCGCAAAGCATCTAGCGCCCAGGCGCGGCGAAGTTTGCGCCGCTCGCGAAATTAACTAGACATTTTGCGGCGGTGCTAAACACTACCGCCACGATCTCCTGCGCCGGCAGATCGTGACGTCAGTCGAGTGCGCAAAGCCCCAGTATCGCCCCGGAGCGGATATTGAGTGGTGCCCCCCGCCTTACCGCCTGACGCTAGCAACGACAGGTTGAGGGGAGCGTTTTGCAGTCATGAAGGGACTGGGGGAGCGCTATTTAAAGGTGACCGCTTCCTGCCTTTTATTGTTGGTGCCATTTTTGAACCACGCATTCTGAGAGAGAGAGAGAGAGACTTCTGGAGAGATTCAACGTTGTGTGAAGGAGTTTTGGGTACTGAGCAGCACTTTGCAGGTTCATTTTGATTTGCCATTCCTTGTATCGATTTAGAAGAGACTGTGGGGGCTGCACCTGAGCTCTTTGCCTGGTACTCTCCATTGTTCTTTCCAGCAGATTTGATGTGAAGGTCTCTCCAGGCCGAGATTCAAGGCTGCAATGAGCAGGATGTGGATGGAAAGCAAGATTAACCATCCCCTTTAAGAACTGGCCCATGCCATTGTGTGTGTGTTCCATTGCTGACTGACATCACATGAGCTTCGCCAGCGCTCTGAGGTAGCGCCTCGCTCCTCGGCCTTTGCGCCTTAAGACAGGTGTGAAGCGCCTGATTTAGCGCTCCAATCACTCCAAGCCAGGGGCGATAAAAGTCAAGTTTGTAGTCGGTGGCGATAATTAGCGCCAGGCGCTAATCTTTGCGCCCGGCCGATAATTGCGCCCCAAATGGGGCGATACTGAATTTCTCCCCCTATGAGTTAAATCTGACCCAATATTGCCTTGGGAGGGAAAGAGAGAGAAATGGCAAAAAATAAAGTTGCCTGTAAAATAGCTAATACACTCAGTTTTATAGAACCATTACAGAGCTGGAAAGTTATTAATTCATTCACAATACAGAACTGAAAGGCATGCCAAGATTTCTGAGGCCGCTAAATGAATTCTTTGAGCCCTTGTAAGATATTTTCGGCAAATCTCTTCTTTTGCTTCAGCATTTGTAAAATAGATTTCCCACAAATTTCTAGCAGTGGATATCATAAAAGAGTGTTAATGAAAGGTAGAGAATGACAGAACATTTCCGAACATAAACTGCATTGTGATCCTGTTAGACTTTTGTTAACGGCGCAGTAATGCTGAAAGGAGCTCCCTTCAGTGATGATAATTAGGAACAGAGGGACCTTCCACGGTCACAATGCCCAAACCATTGTAAAAATTCCTGCTCAGATACAGGGGTGGGAGCGTGAGGAAAATCTTTTTTACGCAGCGAGTGGTGAGGACCTGGAACTCGCTGCTGACGGAAGTGGTGGAAGCGGAGACACTCAGTGTTTTCAAGGGGAGACTGGATAGGCATTTGAGGGAAATAAACTTGCAGGGCTACGGGGGTAGAGCGGGGGAATGGGACTGACTGGGTTGCTCTGCAGAGAGCTGGCACGGACTCAATGGGCCCAATGGCCACCTTCTGTGCCATTATGACTCTATGGGGGCGATTTTGCGTTGGAGGCGGGACTCCCACTTGTCGGGTTTCAGTCCCGCCTCCATCAACTTCTGGCCAATCCACGCTATTTTCCCTTGATTGACCTTGTTAAGCCCGCCCAGCGGGCTTAGCAGGACAATTAAGGGGAAGCCGGTTACAGAGAACGTCAGTGTATGACGTTTCATCTGTCAAAAAGTTTTGACAGATGAATTGTCATCGTTTGACAGCTTTGTGAAGCTGTCAAACACTGACATTCTATGTTGTTTGATGAGTCCTTGTATTTAAGACTCATCAACCTCTTTTGTGAGCAGAAATTAGATGGTTGGTGCATTGGAGAATGCAGCAGCCATCTCTCATCTCTGCCGGTGAGATGCGAGACTCTCCGCATCCCCAACTGTTGAAGCCTGCAGGAAGAAACAAAGGTAAGTAAACATAGAAACATAGAAACATAGAAAATAGGTACAGGAGTAGACCATTCGGTCCTTCGAGCCTGCACCGCCATTCAATGCGTTCATGGCTGAACATGCTACCTCAGTACCCCATTCCTGCTTTCTCGCCATACCCCTTGATCCCCCGAGTTGTGAGTGTTATATCTAACTCCCTTTTGAATATATTTAGCGAACTGGCCTCAACAACCTTCTATGGAAGAGAATTCCATAGATTCACCACTCTCTGGATGAAGAAGTTCCTCCTCAGCTCAGTCTTAAATGGCTTCCCCTTAATCCTTAGACTGTGACCCCTGGTTCTAGTTTTCCCTAACATTGGGAACATTCTGCCCGCATCTAATTTGTCTAAACCAGTCAGGATTTTAAATGTCTCTATAAGATCCCCCCTCATTCTTCTGAACTCCAGAGGATACAAGTTCAGTTGACCCAATCTTTCTTGATATGTCAGTCCGGCCATCCCAGGAATCAATCTAGTGAACCTTCGCTGCACTCCCTCAATAGCAGGAATGTCCTTCCTTAAGTTAGGAGACCAAAACTGCGCACAATACTCCAGGTGTGGCCTCACCAAGGCCCTGTACAACTGCAGCATCACCTCCCTACTCCTGTACTCAAATCCCCTTACTATGAAGGCCATCATTCCGTTTGCTTTCTTGACTGCCTGCTGCACTTGCATTCCCACCTTCAGTGACTGATGTACCATGACGCCCAGGTCTCGTTGCACCTCCCCTTTCCCTAATCTGCCACCATTCAGGTAATAGTCCGCCTCTCTATTTTTACCACCAAAGTGGATAACCTCACATTTATCCACATTGTACTTCATCTGCCATACATTTGCCCATTCACCCAACCTGTCCAAGTCACTCTGTAGCCTCCTAGCATCCTCCTCATTGTTCACACTGCCTCCCAATTTAGTGTCATCCGCAAATTTGGAGATATTACATTTAATCCCTTCGTCCAAATCATTAATATATAATGTAAACAGCTGGGGTCCCAGCACCGAACCCTGCGGTACCCCGCTGGTCACTGCCTGCCATTCTGAAAAGTACCCATTTACTCCTACTCTTTGTTTCCTGTGTGCCAACCAGTTCTCAATCCACGTCAACACATTACCCCCAATCCCATGTGCTTTAACTTTGCTCACCAATCTCTTGTGTGGGACCTTGTCGAAGGCCTTCTGAAAGTCCAAATACACCACATCTACTGGTTCCCCCCTGTCCACCCTATTGGAAACATCCTCAAAAAATTCCAGAAGATTTGTCAAGCATGATTTCCCTTTCACAAATCCATGCTGACTTGGACCTATCATGTCGCCACTTTCCAAATGGTCTGTTATGACATCTTTAATAATTGCTTCCATCATTTTACCCACGACCGATGTCAGGCTGACCGGTCTATAATTCCCTGCTTTCTCCCTCCCTCCTTTTTTAAAAAGAGGGGTTACATTGGCCACCCTCCACTCCATCGGAACTGATCCAGAGTCTAAGGAATGTTGGAAAATGATCGTCAATGCATCCACTATTTCCAAGGCCACCTCCTTAAGTACTCTGGGATGCAGACCATCAGGCCCCGGGGATTTTTCAGCCTTCAGTCCCATCAATTTCCCCAATACCTTTTCCCGACTAATAAGGATTTCCCTCAGCTCCTCCCTCTTACCAGATCCTCTGACCCCTTTTATTTCCGGCAGGTTGTGTGTGTCCTCCACAGTAAACACCGAACCAAAGTACTTGTTCAATTGATCTGCCATTTCCTTGTTCCCCATTACGACTTCCCCTGTTTCCGACTGCAGGGGACCTACGTTTGTTTTTACTAACCTCTTTCTTTTTACATATTTATAGAAGCTTTTGCAGTCCATTTTAATGTTCTCTGCAAGCTTCCTTTCATATTTTATTTTCCCTGCCCTAATCAAACCCTTCGTCCTCCTCTGCTGAGTTTTGAAGTTCTCCCAGTCCCCGGGTTTGCTGCTACTTCTGGCCAATTTGTATGCAACTTCCTTGGTTTTAATACTATCCCTGATTTCCCTTGTTAGCCATGGTTGAGCCACCTTCCCTTTTTTATTTTTACGCCATACCGGGATGTACAAGTTCTGGACCATGGTCTCTGACTTAACTGTTTCCTTCTCCATCCTAATGTAGAACTCCACCATATTATGGTCACTCTTCCCCAGGGGGCCTCGTACCACAAGATTGCTGATTAGTCCTTCCTCATTACACAACACTCAGTCCAGGATGGCCTCCCCTCGAGTTGGTTCCTCAACATATTGGTTTTGGAAACCATCCCTTAAACACTCCAGGAAATCCTCCTCCACCGTATTGCTTCCAGTTTGAGTAGCCCAATCTATATGCATATTAAAGTCACCCATGATAACTGCCATGCCTTTTTTGCACGCACCTCTGATTTCCTGTTTCATACCCTCCCCCACCTCACTACTGCTGTTTGGAGGTCTGTACACAACTCCCACTAACGTTTTCTGCCCTTTGGTGTTCTGCAGCTCAACCCATATTGATTCCACATCCTCCAAGCTGATGTCCTTCCTAGCTATTGCATTAATCTCCTCTTTAACCAGCAATGCTACCCCACCCCTTTTCCTTTTATTCTATCCTTTCTGAATGTTGAATACCCCTGGATGTTCAGTTCCCAGCCTTGATTGTTCTGGAGCCACGTCTCTGTAATCCCAATCACATCGTATCCGTTAACATCTATTTGCACAGTCAATTCATCCACATTATTACGGATACTCCTTGCATTAAGACACAGAGGGGGAAAAATTAGGTCGCGCCCCGTTTGGGGCGCAAATATCGTCTGGACGCAAAAATTAGCGCCTGGCGCTAATTATCGCCACTGACTGGAAACTTCACTTTTACTGCCCCGGGAGGTGAGTGGAGCGCTAAATCAGGCGCTGCACACCTGTCTTAAGGCGCAAAGGCCGAGCAGTGAGGCGCTAACTCAGCGCACGAGCGCAGCGCAGGTGCTGCCAGTTAGCGAGGGAACACAGACACACTGGCGCCGGCCAGTTCTTAAAGCGGGGGGGGCCAACTTGCTCCCCAGCCACACCCTGCTCATTGCAGCCTTGAATCTCGGCCTGGAGAGACCTGTGAATCCATTTTGCTGCCAAGGATGGAGAGGGTGAGAGAACGAGCTCAGCGCTTCACCGAGCGGGCCTTGGATGCTCTGGTTGGCGCGGTGGAGCGCAGAAGATGTATACTCTTCCCTGAGAGTGGCAGGAGGCCTTTGCCACGCGAGTACAGAAGAGTGTGGAGGGAGGTGGCTCAGAGCGTCTCCTCCAGGAGCATGGTGCCCAGGACCCATGTTCAATGCCGCAAAAAGTTCAACGACCTCACTCGGGTCGTCAGGGTGAGTGGCTTTTTCTCAATACCTCTCCATCCCTCCATCTCAACCTCACTCTATGGCCAGAGGGTCTTAAAACCCCAATGCACAACACTCATCCAACACCTATGGCCCTTTCATGAAACACACATACACATTCCACACTTTGCATACAGTAAGGGCTATTCACCTATGGGAGGCACATCAGGCAAGACCATGGCTGCATACAGTAAGGGCTATTCACCAATGGGAGGCACATCAGGCAAGACCATGGCTGCATACAGTAAGGGCTATTCACCTATGGGAGGCACATCAGGCAAGACCATGGCTGTATATTTACTCAGATGCTGTCCTTTTACTTGCAGGCCAAGCTGGCGCATAATATGAGACAGCAGCAACGGACAGGTGGAGGGCGGCCTCAGCTGCAACCCCTCAGCGATCTTGAGGAGCGCGTCCACAGGATTGTGGCAAGCCGGGTGATCGGTCCCGTCGCCACTGGAGACGCCGACCCCGTTCTGGACAGCAATGGTAAGGTCATCACCTTTTTGTCCTCTGTCCTTCCACTTGTCCCTCACAACACCAGCCTTTGACACTTTCAATCCAACTTGCTAACTCGCTGCACTTATTCCTCCCTTACTGCCACCCTGTCCTCACGCTAAAGCCACTCTTGTACCTCCCTGCTTTCAGATGGTGATTCACCAGCTGAGGAGACGGGCCCTGAAGCTGCCAGTGGGAGTGAAGCTGCAGCCGAGGAGGAAGAGGAAGCCGGAGCATCAGTGCCACCCTCTCCCGAGGAAGCCCATGCCCACACTGGGAACACGCCTTCCCTGGAGGGGAGCAGGGGGGAAGGGTCTGATGAGGGTGAAGCTCCAGGACCCAGCGGGCTGCAGCAACGCCATGGGGGTAGGGAAGAACAGGGGCCTTCTCCCCAGAGGGAGAGTATGCCAGCGACTCCTACTGCAATGGACGCAGAGGAGGAGCGGCTGATCGCAGAAATGAACACCCAGGCGGTGGGCATGCACACTGAGCTCATGGGTGCAGTGGGAAGGGTGCCCGAATGCATTGAGTCACTGGCAAGGAGTGTGGAGCACTTCGCTGTAGCACAGGCGGATGCCACACTAACGCTTAGTGCTGCAATTCAGTCACTGACTGCCGTGATCCCATCTCTGACTGCTCTCATGCAGACTCAGATTGAGGCCACGTGAGCACTGACTGCTGCCAACCTCAATGGTTCGTTCACATGTCCCCGGGGCTCTCACCGCGCCGCAGCAGGCCAGCAATCTGTGCTCCAGCAGATTGCTCCGGATGCTGAAGTGCTGCCCCGTGGGAGTGCCAGTGTGTCGGGCGAGCAGGGAGTTGCTGGCCTCTCTCACGATGACAGCATTCCTGCTGCCAACACTGTCACTTCTCCACTGCACTTGCCACCGCCTGTAGGACAGACTGCTGCTGCCCATGCAGAGTTGGTGCAGTCTGCAGCCGGGCCCTCCAGGCCCAGAACTGGTCGAGGCCGTCCTTCAGGGGCATCTGCAGTGTCAGGGTCTGACAATCTGCAGCCTTCCACCAGCCTTGCTGCAGCCACTGAGGTCCCATTACGGAGGAGCAGTAGGGTTAGAAGGGGGGGAAGTGCGCAAGGGAAGGAGATCACCCTCGAAGGGCAAAAAGTAGGAGGTGTGACAAAATGCTGGTCATTTTTTTATTAAAGGCCGAGGTTCGTGGTCCAACTTCTGTTTAGTGTTTTGGACATTATCTCCAGGTTGTGAGAACCAGTTATGTTAATGACTGTTTTTTTGTGTTTATTTCTATGAGTTTGTCATGAGGAAATGACACACACAGAGTTTGTAAAATAAATAAGTTTTTGTATTCAAAATATACATGTTTGGTGCCTTGGCCGGCTTAGGGGTTGCGTGCTGGGTTCATTGATGTTGTTAGCAATGGCAGAAGCCATTTCCACAGCAGGGGCCCTAGAAGCGGCTTGCTATCAGCCGTTGACGGACGGCCCTTGCAGTTTCACCATTGTGGGCCGCCCTCCCGCCTTGGTGCTGCTGATGATCATCCTCCTCGTCCTCTTCCTCCTCTTCCTCCTCCTCCTCTGGTGGTGCTCCAAGGCCTGGTGGCATTGGCTGGATCCTGACGATTGCCATGTTATGCAACATGCAGCACACAACTACGAAGTTGGATACTCGCTCAGGCGAGTAATGCAGGGCTCCTCCAGAATGGTCGAGACAGCGGAACCGTTGCTTCAGCACGCCGATTGTGCGCTCAATGATGTTCCTGGTAGCTTGATGGCTCTCGTTGTACCGCAGCTCAGCAGGGGTGTTGGGCGTACGGAGCGGTGTCATCAGCCAGGTGCTCAATGGATACCCCTTGTCCCCGAGAAGCCAACCAACTGGCTGATGCGGTGCCTCGAAAAGTTCTGCCACAGTAGTCTGGCGCAGGATGAAAGCATCGTGGCAGCTGCCAGGATAGTGGGCATTGACAGCGAGAATCAGCTGTCTGTGGTCACAGACCAACTGAACATTCAAGGAATGGAACCCCTTTCTGTTCCGGAATTCCTCGGCATTCTCATGTGGAGCACGCAAACCCACATGCATGCAGTCAATTACGCCCTGCACCATCGGGAAGCCCTCTATCCTCACAAAGCCCAGAGCGTGGTCACGCTGCTTGTCTGGGGTCATGGGGAAAGAGATGAACTCTCGTCTCCTTTTAAAGAGGGCATTTGTGCCCTGCCGGATGCAGCAATGCACCGCGAACTGGGAGATATTGGCGAGGTCCCCAGCAGCAGCTTGAAATGAGCCAGTAGCATAGAAGTTGAGAGCCACTGTGACCTTCACTGCCACCGACAGAGACGTCCTGGACCTCAGTTGAGGCTGCAGATCTGGCTGCAGCAGGTGGCAGCTCAGTGACCACCTCCTTGCTGAATCGCAGCCTTCGCAAACACAGCTCCTCAGACAAATGAATGTAGGAGAGCTGTTCACGATATACCCTGGGAGGGTAAGCTCTCCTGTACATACGCCTGTTGGCCCTCCTCCGTCTGGCCATCATTGCCACTCTCTCTCTGCGTCTCTGTGTCCTCCGATTCAGCTGGAACAGGACGACGCCCCCATTCAGTGCAGCCCCCATAGTCTCTTTGCAAGCAAAGTTATGAAGGACAGCAACCAAAGTACCAGCGAAGTTAGGATCAGTAGGCAAAACTACCTCACAAAGCGTTGACTCAATGCAGAAGTCTCTCTTTCTCTCCGAATCTCTCTCTCTCTCTCTCTCAGAATGAGTGGTGCAAAAATGTCAACCACAGAAAAAGACAGGAAGAGGCCCCCTTTAAATAGCGCCCCCCCCAGCCCCACAGCGATTGATAGCGTTCCAGTCTTCCGGTCGTTGGATGCGCCAGGCGGTAAGGCAGGGGGCGCCACTCAATTTCCGCTCCGGGGCGCCACAAGGGCGTTGCACCATGGAATGACGTCACAATCTGCGCGCGCAGGTGGTCGCGGCGGTAAAGTTTAGCGCCGCCGCGCAATGTCTAGTTAAGTTCCCGAGCGGCGCAAACATCGCTGCGCCCGGGCGCTAGCGGCTTTGCGCCCCATTAGCGCCCTCTTAAGGCGCTAACGAGAGGCGCAACCAACTGAATTTTTACCCCAGAGCCTTTAGGCTTGTTTTATTAACATCCTTTGTCCTTTTAGACTTATGATTTAGTATGGCCCTTTGTGTTTCTTGCCTTTGTTTACTCGGCCTTCCCCTATTGTTTCTCACCCTTCTAACATTTGTTTCTGACTGCATATTACTTCCCCCTGTTTCGCTACATAGGTTCCCATTCCCCTGCCATATAAACATTTTCTATCACTTTCCACTCACCTCACATACTTACCTCTCCACACTTGCACCCATCACTTACCTTCACAGTGCACTTTTGCACCCCTCCGACCCCGCAGACCCACTGTTCGCCTCGGTGACCCTGGCGGCATTTCCCGACACCGGGAAGCCCGCGCCTCTGTTGGAAAAATGGGGATAATCCTCTTAACTGCCTGTTAACAGGCAGTTAAGTGTCTGTAATCCCCTTCCCACCTCCAGGAGACGGGACCCGGCGCGGGTCGGCTACCCGCCTCCTGGGAAGATGGCACGGAGGCGGGTTGGGGCGGGATGGGGTACCCGCCCCCAGATTCTGCCATTTTCCCAGCAGTCCCGCCTCCAAACCTGCCTTCCCAGGGCTGGCAAGATCGCGCCCCATGACTCTATGACCTGCCCTTAAGTGTCAAGCAGCCTTTGAAGCTATGACCACTCAGACTTTCAGACAAACACTGTACATCTAATCTCTTAATGTTCACTGTTTCCACAGTTATATTGGAAATAGGAAAAATGCATTAAATGATAATGTTTACTCTCCGTGTAATGAGACCTGAATGTGAAGCTGATGCTCTTATCTGCCGCAACCAATAATAAATGGCAAAAGGACGCTGCAATAAAATAATGTGAGACATCTGAAAATCTCATTCCTATCTATATTAGTGTAACACAACATAAAAATCTATTTACAGTTACTTGAATTAATATTAGTAACTGGGAATCGGAGATAAAAAAAATGTGTATCTCCTATTCCCAGTTACTTTCCACTAAGCCCGATAGTTGGTACCATATCTATTATATCCTATCTGTGGCAACAAGCTGTAGAATTTCAATTTCCTCCTCTCCTTCGGGGAGATGTGCCTATAAGGTGGAATAAATTATACATGAACATTTGTAAAATAACTTGACATTTGTAGAAAGATCAGCCAAGTCACTAGAGGCCATAACTAGATGCTCATGAGTGCGCTGAGATATGGAAAAGGCTACCAAAGTTAATTATGGTTTCCGCTGAACCAATGCAAATCTTAAGTAGACCTGAGCAAATGAACTTTACTCCCTGGAAGACAGGGGGTGAGAAGGGAAGGGGTAAATTCCCCTTGTTGCTTCTGGTAGCAACTGTGTAGATGGTCATTAAAAAGTGTGACATTGCAACAGAAAGTACAAACAGGCACTTTGTTAGCACATCTATGCTGGTTCCTATCCCAGCGAAAAGAAAATTAACCAATCTTAGTAAACAGCTAATTACAACAACAGCTATCACATTGAATGTACAGCACAGGAACAGGCCATTCGGCCATTGTTTATGCTCTTCTTCTTCTTAGGCAGTCCCTCGGAACCGAGGATGACTTGCTTCCACACTAAAAATGAGTTCTCAGGTGACTGATGAGTCCAATGCGGGACCTACAGTCTCTGTCACAGGTGGGGCAGACGGTGGTTGAAGGTCCGGGTGGGTGGGGTGCTTGGGTTGACGTGCACTCCTTTTGTTGTTTGCGCTTGGCTTCCGCTTGCTCCTGGCGAAGAGACTCGAGGTGTTTGGCGCCTTCCCGGATGCTTCTCCTCCACTTTGTGCGGTCTTGGGCCAGGGATTCCCAGGTGTCAGTGGGGATGTTACACTTTTTCAAGGAGGCTTTGAGGGTGTCCTTGAAGCGTTTCCTCTGCCCACCTGGGGCTCTCTTGCTGTGCCGGAGCTCCGAGTAGAGCGCTTGTTTTGGGAGTCTCGTATCGGGCATGCGGACGATGTGACCCGTCCACTGGAGCTGATCGAGCATGGTCAAAGCTTCAATGCTGGGGATGTTGGCCTGAGCGAGAACACCGACGTTGGTGCGCCTATCCTGCCAATGGATTTGCAGGATCTTGCGGAGGCAGCGTTGATGGTATCTCTCCAGTGCTTTGAGGTGCCTGCTGTACGTGGTCCAGGTTTATGCTCTACACGAGCCTCCTCCCACGATATTTACTTCATCTAAGTCCATCAACCTATCCTTCTTCCGTAAAAGATCCCATGGCACTATTTCGAAGAAGAGCAGGGGAGTTATCCCCGGTGTCCTAGGGCCAATATTTATCCCTCAATCAACATCACTAAAACAGATGATCTGGTCATTATCACATTACTGTTTGTGGGAGCTTGCTGTCCGCAAATTGGCTGCTGCATCTCCTACATTACAACAGTGACTACACTTCAAAAGCACTTCATTGGCTGTAAAGCACTTTGGGACGTCCAGTGGTCATGAAAGACTCTATATAAAATCTTTCTTTCTTTTTCTTTTCCTCCCTCGTGCACTTATCTAGCTTCCCCTTAAATGCATCGATACTATTTGCCTGAACCACTCCCTGTGGTAGCGAGTTCCACATTCGCACCACTCTCTGAGTAAAGAAGTTTCTCCTGATTTCTTTCTTGGATTTATTAGTGACTATCTTATATTTATGGCCCCTAGTTTTGGACTGCTGCACAAGTGGAAACATCTTCTCTACATGTACCCTATCAGGCCACCTCTCAGTCTTCTCTTTTCTAGAGAAAAGAGCCCCAGCCTGTTCAGTTGTTCCTGATAGTTGTGCCCTCTCAGTTCCAGTATCATCCTTGTAAATCTATTTTTGCACTTTTTCCAGTGCTTCTATATCCTTTTTGTAATGTGGAGAAGTAGCAAAGCAGAGTACTGGACACAGCAAAGATTAGGGGCTCTGACAACAGTCCCATCTGTACTGCTGAAGACCTGTACATCAGAACTAGTTGCGCCTCTAGTCAAGCTGTTCCAGTACAGCTACAACACTGGAATCTACCTGACAATGTGGAAAATTGCCCATGTATATATTATCCACGAAAGGCGGGACAAATCCAACAAATCCAACCTGGCCAGTTGTGGTCCTATCACCCTACTCTCGATCATCAGCAAAGTGATGGAAGGAGCAGTAAGCAGTGTTATTAAGGGGCGCTTGCTCACCAATAACTTGCTCACCAATTCTCAGTTTGGGTTCCGCTACTAACACTGGGCTCCCGACCTCATTACAGCTTTGGTCCAAGCATGGATGCAAGAGCTGAATTCCAGAGGTGAGGTGAGAGTGACTGCCCTTGACTTACCTGGATGGGCGCAGCTGCAACAACACTCAAGAAGCTCTACATCATCCAGGACAAAGCATGGGGAACACCATCACCTCCGAGTCACAGGCCATCCTAACTTGGGCATATGTCGCCCTTCCCTCATCGTCGGTGGGTCAAACTCCTGAAACTTCCTACTTCACACCTTCACCACACGGACTGCCACCTTCAAGAAAAAGGCCCACCATCACCTTCTCAAGGGCAATGAGGGTTGGGCAACAAATGCCGGCCTTGCCAGCGACGCCCACATCACATGAGAGTAAAACTAAAAACAATTGGGCAATGATATCCTCATTCTCTCGTCGCGGTGGCTGCAGTGACTATTCTGTTCCCGGTGGTTGCACAGATCATAATCCTCCGGCTCTTGCGTGGCTCGAAGCAGCTGCTTATGCGAATCCACGGGGAAACCCCATTACTCCCAGCAAAGCTGTGAGAAAGCAGCGTGCTATTATAATGTTGGCGGCCTTCTTTGGGGGCCGTATTGTAAGGCAGCCTCTGTCTGGTCTAAGCAACTGAAGCATTGCTCCTGCTCCCCAATTTGCCTGGTTCGCATATGCAGAGTGCAAGAGTTGTACAGCAGCATCATCGGCATCTCAAACCCTCACATTCTGAGGAACCAGGTAATCATCCTTTCTTTTCCCCTCTCTTTCAAAGGTCAGAGGCACTTCTGATTGCCTCGGAATATAAAAATCATTTGGGACTCCAGAGAAGCACGCACTGAGTGTGTTATTTGATGAAGGTGATCGCATACCACTTAGATGTTGATGGAATAGTAGCCCTTCCTATTTAGGCAAGCCTTAGGGCTGTCGGCAAGATGAATGGCTTTATCCGTGCTGGCAACAATTGCCTGTCCCAGCAATGGTGATAAATTGTTGCCGTCTCTTCTGCTATTGCTGCGTGTATATGGGCGTATGATTAAACAGAGCATCAAGTGACCTCCTTAATGGAGCGGTACATGGAAAAGTGGCTGATCCTCGCTATGTCCTCCATTGGTGCCTTGTTCTTCATTGTGGTACGAAAGCTGCAGCAGTGCAGTGCTGAGGGAGTGCTGCACAGTCGGAGGTGCCGTCTTTCGGATGAGACGTCAAACCGAGGGCCCCGCCTGCTCTCTCAGGTGGGCGTGAAAGATCCCACAACACTATTCGAAGAAGAGCAGGGGAGTTCTCCCCGGTGTTTGAGGCCAATATTTATCTCTCAGCCAATATCACTGAAACAGATTATCTGGTCATTATCACATTGCTATTCGTGGGAGCTTGCTATGCGCAATTTTGGCTGCAACGTTTCCTTCATTACAACAGTGACTACACTTCAAAAGTACTTCATTGGCTGTAAAGCCCCTTGGGACATCCTGAGGTCGTGAGAGGTGTTGTATAAATGCAAGTCTAGTGCAGATGGTAGACTGTCCTGTTGGTAAGTTGTGACAAGCACCAAAAAGCCTGTGAACCCCACTGTTCCACTATTGCTGCTGAAACCCTGACCAGTGTCTTTCTCACCTCAGAACTTCACGTCTCTAATGCTTTCTCCCCACCCTGCCTCAGGATTTGGCTACAGCCATACGATCCAGACAAACTCTTTTGCTAATCTCCCACTCCTTGTTCGTTGCTCACTCTGCTCCACTATTTCCAGCCGGGAGTGATTTGCATTCTAGGTATTCGCCCTGGTTGTGGATGACATGAATTTCCTGCGGTCGAACGGATGGGGTGGGAAGCTCTCAACTATCTTAAATGTCTGTGAGCTGTGGCTGAGTGGGTACCACTCTCGCCTCTAAGTCATGGTTCAAGTTCCGCTCCAGAGACGTGAGCGTAAAAATCTAGGCTGACATTCCCAGTGCAGTGCTGAGGGAGTGTTGCACAGTCGGAGGTGCCGTCTTTCAGATGAGACGTTAAGCCAAGGGCCCCGTCTGCTCTTTCAGGTCGACGTAAAAGATCCCACAGCGGCTATTTCGAAGAAGAGCGGGGGAGTTCTCACCGGTGTCCTGGCCAATATTTATCCCTCAAACAACATCACTGAAACAGATTATCTGGTCGTTATCACAGTGCTGTTTGTGAGACATTGCTGTGTGTAAAAAACAGCCATGGACGACTAAAGAGGTAAGGGACAGACAGCATAAAACTAAAAGATGCAAAAGGATGTATAAACAACTGCAAAAAATAGCACAGATCCTGGCAAATGGGAAAGATACAAAGAAAAGCAAAGGGTCACAAAACAGATAGTAGGAGCTACAAAAAGAGACTATGAAAAAAGACTTGCAAGGGATACCAAGGATAAGGTGACTGAACACCTCGAAAATTTTCAGTTGATCAGAGAGAGCCAGCATGGATTTGTGAAAGGTAGGTCATGCCTGACAAACCGGATTGAATTTATTGAGGAGGTGACTAAAGTAGTGGACAGGGGAATGTCTATGGATGTTATTTATATGGACTTCCAGAAGACGTTTGATAAAGTCCCAGATAAGAGACTGTTAACTAAGGTAGAAGCCCACGGAATTGAGGACAAATTATTGACCTGGTTAGGAAGTTGGCTGAGTGGCAGGAGACAGAGAGTAGGGATAATAGGTAGGTACTCTAATTGACAGGATATGACTAGTGGTGTCCCACAGGGATCTGTGTTGGGGCCTCAACTATTCACAGTATTTATTAATGACTTAGCTGATGGCATAGAAAGTTTCCTAGAAGTAAAGGGAATTAAGGGTTACGGGGAGCGGGCAGGAATTTGGACATGAATCTAGGTTCGGATCGGTCATGGCCCTGTGGGTAGCGTAGCGGGCCCAGGGGCCGTGTAGCCTGATCCTGCTCCTATTTCATGTGTCCAATTCTGTTAGGTTCAGGAGATGGTTCTGTGATAGTAGATTGGCGGTTAGGATCAGATCAGCCATGATCTTATTGAATGGCGGAGCAGGCTCGAGGGGCTAATTGGCCTACTCCTGCTCCTATTTCTTATGTTCTTATGTTCTTATATATCCAAATTTGCCAATGACACAAAGATAGGCGGCATTGTAGATGAAAACATAAAATTACAAAGGGATATCGATAGATTGTGAATGGACAAAACTGTGGCAATTGGATTTCAATGTAGGCAAATGTGAGGTCATCCACTTTGGACCTAAAAAGGATAGAACAGGGTACTTTCTAAATGGTGAAAGGCTAAAAACAGTGGATGTTCAAAGAGACTTGGAGGTTCAGGTACATGAAACATTAAAATGTCATGAACAGGTACAGAAAATAATCAAAAAGGCTAATGGAATCCTAGCCTTTGTATCTAGCCCTGGCTAGACCACACCTGGAGTACTGTGAGCATTTCTGGGCACCACACCTTAGGAATGATATATTGGCCATGGAGAGAGTGCAACGTAGATTTACCAGAATGGTACCCGGACTCTCGGGATTAAATTACAAGGAGAAATTCGGGTTGTATTCCCTAGAATTTAGACGGTTAAGGGGTGATCTGATGAAAGTTTTCAAGATATTAAGGGGAACTGATAGAGTAGATCGAGAGAAACTATTTCCGCTGGTTGGGGATTCTAGGACTAGGGGCATAGTCTAAAAATTAGAGCCAGACCTTTCAGGAGTGAAGTTAGGAAACACTTCTACACACAAAGGGTGGTAGAAGTTTGGAACTCTCTTCCGCAAACGGCAACTGATGCTCGATCAATTGTTAATTTTAAATCTGAGATTGATAGCTTTTTGTTAACCAAAGGTAGAAAGGGACATGGGCCAAAGGCGGGTACATGGAGTTAGGTCCCAGATCAGTCATGATTTCATTGAATGGCGGAGCAGGCTCGAGGGGCTCCATGGCCTACTCCTGTTCCTATGTTCCTATTAGCCGCCGTATTTCCCTAAAAGTACTTAATTGGCTGTAAAGCGCTTTGAAACGAATTGAGGCTATGAAAGGCGCTGTTTAAATGCAAGTTATTTTTTTTCTTTTAAAGTTCCCTAACAGCAACTAGCTTCAGCAAGTGCCTATTTATGATAATTAGACATTATGGTCTCAAAGGGTCAGGGGAGCTTGCGCAGAGCTACACATTACCAGCACAATAACACATTTTGCACTACATGGTATAACACTCCTGCTATTATAAAAGAATAAGGTCATTTCGTCTCTTCACTCTCCCTTGGCAGTAAACTGGCGGAACAGATCACCCGCCCATTTCCATTCAACTGATTTCTATCTAAAATATCATCCAGTTAATCATGAGGAATGCCATGGGAGATAGGAACATACGAACAGGAGAAGACCATACAGCCCCTCGAGCCTGTTCCGTCATTCAGTTAGATCAGGGCTGATCTGTATCGCAACTCCATCTACCGCCTTGGTTCCGTATCCCTTAATATCCTTTGCTGAACAAAAATCTATCGATATCAGTTTTGAAATTTTCAATTGACCCCCAGCCTCAACAGCTTTCTGGGGGAGAGAGTTCCAGATTTCCACGAACCTTTGTGTGAAGAAGCGCTTCCTGACATCACCCCTGAATGACCTAGCTCCAATTTTAAGGTTATGCCCCCTTGTTCTGGACTCCCCCCACCAGAGGAAATCTCTATCTACCCTATCAACTCCTTTAATCATCTTGAACACCTTAATTAGATCTGTTAGTTAATTAGTGCAAATTTCCACCAGTGGCATTTTTAACTTGTTCAGTTAATTTACAGCCATATCCACACACTGCCTTGATGCTCATCTCTTTAAGCCAACCATTTATTTCATGGCTTGATACCTGGCCCTCCACAGCCCAGAGAGTGCGCAGACACCTGTGGGTCAAGAGATTTTTTCAAATTTGTTTATGGGATGTGGGCGTCGCTGGCAAGGCCAGCATTTATTGCCCATCCCTAACTGCCCTTGAGAAGGTGGTGGTGAGCCGCCTTCTTGAACCGCTGCAGTCCCTGTGGTGAAGGTGCTCCCACAGTGCTGTTAGAGAGGGAGTTTCAGGATTTTGACCCAGCGACGATGAAGGATCGGCGATATACTTCTAAGTCAGGATGGTGTGCGACTTGGAGGGGAACTTGCAGGTGGTGGTGTTCCCATGCGCCTGCTGCCCTTGTCCTTCTAGGTGGAAGAAGTCGCGGGTTTGGGAGATGCTGCTGAAGAAGCCTTGGCAAGTTCCTGCAGTGCATCTTGCAGATGGTACACACTGCAGCCACGGTACGCCGATGGTGGAGGAAGTGAATGTTTAAGTTGGTGGATGGGGTGCCAATCAAGCGGGCTGCTTTTTCCTGGATGGTGTCGAGCTTCTTGAGTGTTGTTGGAGCTGCACTCATCCAGGCAAGTGGAGAGTATTCCATCACACCCCTGACTTGTGCCTTGTAGATGGTGAAAAAGCTTTTGGGAGACAGGAGGTGAGACACTTGTCACAGAATACCCAGCCTCTGACCTGCTCTTGTTGCCACAGTATTTATGTGGCTGGTCCAGTTAAGTTTCTGGTCAATGGTGACCCCCAGGATGTTGATGGTGGGGGATTCGGCGATGGTAATACCGTTGAATGTCAAGGGGCGGTGGTTAGACTCTCGCTTGTTGGAGATGGTCATTGTTTTCACTTCTTCCGCACTCTCTGCTCGTTTCTGTGACCGCCAGTGCTACCTCCCATCGACAAGATTACAGCATCATTGATAATCTATGCTAATTGTGTGCTTCACAGCCATATAAATGAATTTAGGGAGACTTGTTCCCATTAAATGGCTCATTAGTTGTTTGATAATTCACAAAGAAGTTATAAACTGATTGCTATTTAGCTATTACCACTAACAAATGTACCTCCCTTGGAATGATAATAATTTGGTGTCAGCCGCGGATCAGTTGGTAGCACTCTCGCTTCCGAGTAAGAGGACACTATTTTGAAGAGGAGCAGGGGATTTTTCCCCGGTGTCCTGGCCAATTCTGAAAATACAATGGTGTGTGAAAGGCGCACGCCGTTATTAATGTTAGTGTAAATCGGCCAGCAACTTGTGGCGAGGAATAGCACCCCATGAATTGCGAATCGCCACAAATTGCTGGACGATTTGTGCCGCTCCCCCGTTAGCCTCGCGGAAATGGCCACTCGCCCTTAACTCCCCCGTGAGTTTTATCAAATTGCTGTATTTGTGCATTAATTGCCCGTTAAACTCGCCACAGAAAGTTAAGGCTAGTTATTATCAGCGTAAGCACGCTTTTAACGATGTGTTAATCAACCTCTCTGCCCCAGACAGTGAACAATTAAAAGTGTGGAGTCTCATCCCTTCAGGTAGTGAATTGTTGTTAGAGGTTTTACAAAAGTCAAATTAAATATTTTATACTTTTTTCTTACTTTTCCTGCATGTCTTTTTCTCTCTCTCTTAATCCAATCTTTCTTTCCCTCTCTTCATTTCTCTTTCTGTCCCGGATTTGTCATTGAATTCACCCACTCTAATTCACCCTCCTTCTCAGTCCTTCCTCTATTTATTTCTCAATCTTTGAACTCATTGGTTAAGGAGCTACACTGTTGGTCATGTCGTTCACCGAGGTCCCAAACGCCCCGTTACCCATGTTGCGCCGTTATCAACTCGCACTTACTGCAACTTTCAGGGCAAAAACCCTTTGAGCAGAATGGTGCAGGAGAATGTCTAACTAGTGGGCATGCCATGAGCTGCCCTGCTCCAGCAATTTCCCACCCTGCGTTTGTATAGACTCGACTATTCCAGTGCTCTCCTGGCCGGCCTCCCATCTTCCACCCTCCCTAAACTTGAGCCCATCCAAAACACTGCTGCCCGTGTCCTAACTCACACCAAGTCCCGTTCACCCATCACCCCCTGTGCTCGCTGACCTACATTGGCTCCCGGTCTGGCAGCACCTCGATTTTAAAATTCTCATCCTTGTTTTCAAATCCCTCCATGGCCTCGCCCCCCTCTCCCTATCTCTCTAACCTCCTGCAGCCCTACAACCCTCCGAGATCTCTCCGCTCCTCCAATTCAGGCCTCTTACGCATCCCCGATTATAATTGCTCCACCATTGGTGGCCGTGCCTTCAGCTGCCTGGGCCCTAAGCTCTGGAATTCCCTCCCTAAACCTCTCCGCCTCTCGCTATCTCTCTCTCCTCCTTTAAGACGCTCCTTAAAACCTACCTCTTTGACCAGGCTTCAGGTCAACTGTTCTAATATCTCTTATGTGGCTCAGTGTCAAATTTTCTTTGATAACGCTCCTGTGAAGCACCTTGGGACGTTTTACCACGTTAAAGGCGCTATATAAATGCAAGATGCTGTTGTTGGTGTGTGACAATCCTCTATCCGTTATTTTAGTTGTTGCATTAAGCCATTTAAAATAAGTGGATTAATTCCTTTGCTAACTTGGCGGATTGGAGAATGACATGCAAAAGCATGAAGTGTTTTTTTTGCTTGTACCTCCGCATAGTAACGTCCGGGCTAACATTGCCCCGTTACTTGTTCTGGAGAAAGGGAAGAGAGAGCTTGCATTTGTACGCTTGTAGTTTGATTTCAAAGAATTCATTTGGAAATAAGAACGGCTGTACTTGATGTGCTGCGTCAGGAAGTCATTAATATTCATGGTTTTGGTAAAATTGCTCTCTCCCTGGACCAATCACCTTGGTATATTTTCTGCAGTTTTGAGAGTGATATTAATATTACAGTAATAAAACAAGTCAAATACCAGCAATAGATTCATTACTGCAGTATTAACCTTAAGTACCCAACATTAAAAATATAATTTTAGATTAAAATAATAAAATCGACACATTTGAATTCTGCTCTTGCTATTGTCCTTCTCTCTGCTACATTTTTATCACCTTAACCTTAAAATTTCACTACTGATTGAACTAATATAATTTATGCAGCTTTTTCTGTCAATTTTCTCCTCTCCTCTCCTTCAGCTGTTCTAATATCTCCCTATATGGCTCGGTGTCAAATTTTGTTTGATAACGCTCCTGTGAAGCACCTTGGGACATTTTACTATGTTAAAGGCGCTATATAAATGCAAGATGCTGTTGTTGGTGTGTGACAATCCTCTGTCCGTTATTTTAGTCGTCGCATTAATCCATTTAAAATAAGTGGATTAATTCCTTTGCTAACTTGGCGGATTGGAGAATGACATGCTCTGGAATTCCCTCCCTAAACCTCTCCGTCTCTCTCCCTCTCTCTCCTCCTTTAAGACGCTCCTCAGAACCTCCCTCCTTGACCCAGCTTTTGGTCACCTGTCCTAATACCTCCTTATGTGGCTCGGGGTCAAAGTTTGTCTGATAATCGCTCCTGCGAAGTGCCCTGGGACTTTTCACTATGTTAAAGGAGCAAGTTGTCAGGGTTAGCGACGCACGCTTATGCCCGCTGCCGGTTTAAATGGCGTGCTCCACGCAGCATGTGAGGCACAAGGCTCAGGCAGGTGAAAGCCTGATCAAGTAGGCAAACGTCAGGGGTCCTCCGACCTCAATAGTAGTCACGCAACTCGCCACCAGTGCCAGGCTCACCAGAGAAAGATGGCGGCAGGCAGGAGCAGGCCCGGAGGAGGAGGCCCGAGAAGTTAAGACTTTTTGGGCCTCGAAATTGGATGTGGCCCGAGTATGGGTGGTGTCGCGGGCGCAGAGCGGATAGCCCTTGTCTCCGAGCGGCCACGCTCGGGTTTGACGTGGTGGCTGGAAGATTGTTGGCACAGCGGACTGGCGCAGGATGAAGGCATCATGACTGCTGCCAGGATAGCGGGCATTGACCATCAGAAAGCGCTGGGCATGGTCGCACAACAACTGCACAATAAGTGAGTGGTAGCCTTTGCGGTTACGGAACATTTCAGGATTGGTATTCGGTGCCCGCAAAGCCACGTGGGCGCAGTCGATGACGCCCTGCACCATGGGGAAGCCCGCGATCCTGCCAAAGCCACATGCGCGCTAGACCTGCTTCTCTCTGTTCAGAGAGATGACAACGTTGGCCCTTCTCCTGGAGTAAAGAGCCTCTGTGACCTCTCGGATGCAGCGATGGATGACGAACTTAGGAGACGTTAGCTATGGCTCCAGCTGCAGAAGAAATTGAATGTCACGGTGACTTTGAGGGCCACTGGGAGAGCCATGGTCACCCTGCTCTGAGGCTGCAGGTCTGGTTCCAGAGTTCTGTGACCACCTCCTTGGTGAAGCCGCCTAATACACTGCACCTCGCTTAAGTGGAAGTAAGAGAAGTGCCCGCGGAATACCCGAGGTGGGTAAGGCTGCCTGTTGAGAGCCCTTCTGCCCCTTCTCCTCCTCCCTCTGCGAGCATCTTCTCTTCTTCGTTGCCTCCGCTCCCTCTCCCGAAGATACTCGAGCGCGAGGGGGAACTGCAAGTAGAGCCCCCATTGCTGTGACCAGTGGTGTGAGCCGAAGCCTTTAAATGAGAATGAAGGCGTTCTCCACTTGCAGCAACACTCCCTGTGATGTCAGCAACTTTAAACAAGTTTAGAAAGCTGCAAGAGTTGCAGAAACTTAGACGGAGCCAGTCAAACTGAGAAACCATGTCAGCTGCAAGTTGTTGCTGATGATCCCTTTAAATATTGCTGCTGGGGGCTCCTTCCTGCTGCTGAACGCTTGATCAGCTGGTCGTGATTCAGAGAGGGCGGTAAGTGGAGCGGCGACATCGAAATTGGCAGATCATGGGTTGAATGAATGTTGCACACTCATTGACGTCACGATCTGCCTCATTTCCATTTCTCTAGCGAGCGCTAGCAACGGCAGCGCTGCCGACCTGCCCAAGATGGCGGCCGCCGCGGCACCTGCCGGAAGCGAGCCAGACGCCATTTTTTTTCATCAAAACGGGCCTTAACGGCCATCGCTAAACCCCCGAATTTCTAGGCCTTTAGGTTTTTAGGGTTTCCTCATGGGTCAGAAGGAGCAGGGGTGTTCCTCTGGGCTGCACAAGGCAACCTTGGAGCTCCCCAGCCCGGAGTTCCCTTCCCCACCCCCATCGCCCTGGCCATGATCAATTCCGGCCCCGAGAGCACATGCCGAACCATTCCCATGGGCCTCCTGTCGCCCGAAATACCGCTCCCGCCGACCAGCCCACCGACCAGGTACAGATTCCTGCCGCAATCGGGCGGGAGACTCACCTGGGAGATGGTGTAGATCAGTTCGACAAGACAACCTATACAGTGGCAATCAGTAGTTTTAATGACCATGGCACAACTAGTTACACACAGTAACACGACAGTAAGTACGACAGATGGATATTACCCCAATCCTTTGGAGAACAGGTGATCACGAGTAGAAAGTCTTTGCTCTTTGCTCCTGTTCTGCCCCTCCCCCTTAAGGCGGTTCTTTCTATAACCCCGACTCCACGCGGAATCCACATGACCATGACATAATCCACCCTCAGCCAATCGGTGGCACTATTACAAAGTATTCACAGCACAGGAACAGGCCATTCAGCCCAACTGGTCCGTGCCGGTGTTTATGCTTCACTCGAGCCTCCTCCCACCTTACTTCATCTCACCCCATCAACATATCCTTCTATTCCTTTCTCCCTCCTGTGCTTATTTGGCTTATTAGGGCTCATGGGGTTGGGGGTAATATAATAGCATGGATAGAGGATTAGTTAACGGACAGAAAACAGAGAGTAGGGATAAACTGATCTTTTTCAGGTTGGCAGGCTGTAACTAGTGGGGTGCCGCAAGG
Source organism: Squalus acanthias (assembly GCA_030390025.1). Taxonomy (NCBI): domain Eukaryota; kingdom Metazoa; phylum Chordata; class Chondrichthyes; order Squaliformes; family Squalidae; genus Squalus; species Squalus acanthias. The sequence goes on from CM059425.1 coordinate 252,928,015, forward strand.
ATCAGTGTTGGGGCCTCAGCTATTTGCAATCTATATTAATGCCCTAGATGAAGGGACCGAGTGTAATGTATCCAAGTTTGCTGATGATACAAAGCTAGGTGGGACTGTAAGCTGTGAGGAGAACACAAAGGGGGAAACATTAGGTCGCGCCCCATTTGGGGCGCAAATATCGTCTGGACGCAAATATTAGCGCCTGGCGCTAATTATCGCCACTGACTGGAAACTTCACTTTTACCGCCCCGGGAGGTGAGTGGAGCGCTAAATCAGGCGCTGCACACCTGTCTTAAGGCGCAAAGGCCGAGCAGTGAGGCGCTAACTCAGCGCGCGAGCGCAGCGCAGGTGCTGCCAGTTAGCGAGGGAACACAGACACACTGGCGCCGGCCACTTCTTAAAGCGGGGGGACCCAACTTGCTCCCCAGCCACACCCTGCTCATTGCAGCCTTGAATCTCGGCCTGGAGAGACCTGTGAATCCATTTTGCTGCCAAAAATGGAGAGGGTGAGAGAACGAGCTCATCGCTTCACCGAGCGGGCCTTGGATGCTCTGGTTGGCGCGGTGGAGCGCAGAAGATGTATACTCTTCCCTGAGAGTGGCAGGTGGCCTTTGCCACGCGAGTACACAAGAGTGTGGAGGGAGGTGGCTCAGAGCGTCTCCTCCAGGAGCATGGTGCCCAGGACCCATACTCAATGCCGCAAAAAGTTCAACGACCTCACTCGGGTCGTCAGGGTGAGTGGCTTTTTCTCAATACCTCTCCATCCCTCCATCTCAACCTCACTCTATGGCCAGAGGGTCTTAAAACCCCAATGCACAACACTCATCCAACACCTATGGCCCTTTCATGAAACACACATACACATTCCACACTTTGCATACAGTAAGGGCTATTCACCTATGGGAGGCACATCAGGCAAGACCATGGCTGCATACAGTAAGGGCTATTCACCTATGGGAGGCACATCAGGCAAGACCATGGCTGTATACAGTACGGGTTATTCACCTATGGGAGGCACATCAGGCAAGACCATGGCTGCATACAGTAAGGGCTATTCACCTATGGGAGGCACATCAGGCAAGACCATGGCTGTATATTTACTCAGATGCTGTCCTTTGTCTTGCAGGCCAAGCTGGCGCATAATAGGAGACAGCAGCAACGGACAGGTGGAGGGCGGCCTCAGCTGCAACCCCTCAGCGATCTTGAGGAGCGCGTCCACAGGATTGTGGCAAGCCGGGTGATCGGTCCCGTCGCCACTGGAGACGCCGACCCCGTGCTGGACAGCAATGGTAAGGTCATCACCTTTTTGTCCTCTGTCCTTCCACTTGTCCCTCACAACACCAGCCTTTGACACTTTCAATCCAACTTGCTAACTCGCTGCACTTATTCCTCCCTTACTGCCACCCTGTCCTCACGCTAAAGCCACTCTTGTTATTCCCTGCTTTCAGATGGTGATTCACCAGCTGAGGAGACGGGCCCTGAAGCTGCCACTGGGAGTGAAGCTGCAGCCGAGTAGGAAGAGGAAGCCGGAGCATCAGTGCCACCCTCTCCCGAGGAAGCCCATGCCCACACTGGGAACACGCCTTCCCTGGAGGGGAGCAGGGGGGAAGGGTCTGATGAGGGTGAAGCTCCAGGACCCAGCGGGCTGCAGCAACGCCATGGGGGTAGGGAAGAACGGGGCCCTTCTCCCCAGAGGGAGAGTAGGCCAGAGACTCCTACTGCAATGGACGCAGAGGAGGAGCGGCTGATCGCAGAAATGAACACCCAGGCGGTGGGCATGCACACTGAGCTCATGGGTGCAGTGGGAAGGGTGCCCGAATGCATTGAGTCACTGGCAAGGAGTGTGGAACACTTCGCTGTAGCACAGGCGGATGCCACACTAATGCTTAGTGCTGCAATTCAGACACTGGCTGCCGTGATCCCATCTCTGACTGCTCTCATGCAGACTCAGATTGAGGCCACGCGAGCACAGACTGCTGCCAACCTCGATGGTTCGTTCACATGTCCCCGGGGCTCTCACCGCGCCGCAGCAGGCCAGCAATCTGTTCTCCAGCAGATTGCTCCGGATGCTGAAGTGCTGCCCCGTGGGAGTGCCAGTGTGTCGGGCGAGCAGGGAGTTGCTGTCCTCTCTCACGATGACAGCATTCCTGCTGCCAACACTGTCACTTCTCCACTGCACTTGCCACCGCCTGTAGGACAGACTGCTGCCGCCCATGCAGAGTTGGTGCAGTCTGCAGCCGGGCCCTCCAGGCCCAGAAGTGGTCGAGGCCGTCCTTCAGGGGCATCTGCAGTGTCAGGGTCTGACGAGCAGCAGCCTTCCACCAGCCTTGCTGCAGCCACTGAGGTCCCATTACGGAGGAGCAGTAGGGTTAAAAGGGGGGAAGTGCGCAAGGGAAGGAGATCACCCTCGAAGGGCAAAAAGTAGGAGGTGTGACAAAATGCTGGTCATTTTTTTATTAAAGGTCGAGGTTCATGGTCCAACTTTTGTTTAGTGTTTTGGACATTATCTCCAGGTTGTGAGAACCAGTTATGTTATTGACTGTTTTTTTGTGTTTATTTCTATGAGTTTGTCATGAGGAATTGACACACACAGAGTTTGTAAAATAAATAAGTTTCTGTATTCAAAATATACATGGTTGGTGTTTGGAATTATTGGTGCCTTGGCCGGCTTAGGGGTTGCATGCTGGGTTCATTGATGTTGTTAGCAATGGCAGAAGCCATTTCCACAGCAGGGGCCCTAGAAGCGGCTTGCTATTAGCCGTTGACGGACGGCCCTTGCAGTTTCACCATTGTGGGCCGCCCTCCCGCCTTGGTGCTGCTGATGATCATCCTCCTCGTCCTCTTCCTCCTCTTCCTCCTCCTCCTCTGGTGGTGCTCCAAGGCCTGGTGGCATTGGCTGGGTCCTGACGATTGCCATGTTATGCAACATGCAGCACACAACTACGAAGTTGGATACTCGCTCAGGCGAGTACTGCAGGGCTCCTCCAGAATGGTCGAGACAGCGGAACCGTTGCTTCAGCACGCCGATTGTGCGCTCAATGATGTTCCTGGTAGCTTGATGGCTCTCGTTGTACCGCAGCTCAACAGGGGTGTTGGGCGTATGGAGCGGTGTCATCAGCCAGGTGCTCAATGCATACCCCTTGTTCCCGAGAAGCCAACCAACTGGCTGATGCGGTGCCTCGAAAAGTTCTGCCACAGTAGTCTGGCGCATGATTAAAGCATCGTGGCAGCTGCCAGGATAGTGGGCATTGACAGCGAGTATCAGCTGTCTGTGGTTACAGACCAACTGAACATTCAAGGAATGGAACCCCTTTCTGTTCCGGAATTCCTCGGCATTCTCATGCGGAGCACGCAAAGCCACATGCGTGCAGTCAATGGCGCCCTGCACCATGGGGAAGCCCGCTATCCTCGCAAAGCCCAGAGCGCGGTCACGCTGCTTGTCTGGGGTCATGGGGAAAGAGATCAACTCTCGTCTCCTTTTAAAGAGGGCATTTGTGACCTGCCGGATGCAGCAATGCACCGCGAACTGGGAGATATTGGCGAGGTCCCCAGCAGCAGCTTGAAATGAGCCAGTAGCATAGAAGTTGAGAGCCACTGTGACCTCCACTGCCACCGACAGAGACGTCCTGGACCTCAGTTGAGGTTGCAGATCTGGCTGCAGCAGGTGGCAGAGCTCAGTGACCACCTCCTTGCTGAATCGCAGCCTTCGCAAGCACAGCTCCTCAGACAAATGAATGTAGGAGAGCTGTTCACGATATACCCTGGGAGGGTAAGCTCTCCTGTACAGACGCCTGTTGGCCCTCCTCCGTCTGGCCATCATTGCCACTCTCTCTCTGCGTCTCTGTGTCCTCCGATTCAGCTGGAGCAGGACGACGCCCCCAATCAGTGCAGCCCCCATAGTCTCTTTGCAAGCAAAGTAATGAAGGACAGCAACTAAAGTACTAGCGAAGTTAGGATCAGTAGGCAAAACTACCTCACAAAGCGTTGAGTCAATGCAGAAGTCTCTCTTTCTCTCTCTCCGAATCTCTCTCTCTCTCTCAGAACGAGTGGTGCAAAAATGTCAACCACAGAAAAAGACAGGAAGAGGCCCCCTTTAAATAGCGCCCCCCCCAGCCCCACAGCGATTGATAGCGTTCCAGTCTTCCGGTCGTTGGATGCGCCAGGCGGTAAGGCAGGGGGCGCCACTCAATTTCCGCTCCGGGGCGCCACAAGGGCGTTGCACCATGGAATGACGTCACAATCTGCGCGCGCAGGTGGTCGCAGCGGTAAAGTTTAGCGCCGCTGCACAATCTCTAGTTAAGTTCCCGAGCGGCGCAAACATCGCTGCGCCCGGGCGTTAGCGGCTTTGCGCCCCATTAGCACCCTCTTAAGGCGCTAACGGGAAGCGCAACCAACTGAATTTTTACCCCAAAGAGTCTGCAAAGGGATATAGATAGACTGTTGGGGGGAAAAATTAGGTTGCGCCCCATTTGGGGCGCAAATATCGTCTGGACGCAAATATTAGCGCCTGGCGCTAATTATCGCCACTGACTGGAAACTTCACTTTTACCGCCCCGGGAGGTGAGTGGAGCGCTAAATCAGGCGCTGCACACCTGTCTTAAGGCACAAAGGCCGAGCAGTGAGGCGATAACTCAGCGCGCGAGCGCAGCGCAGCTGCTGCCAGTTAGCGAGGGAACACAGACACACTGGCGCCGGCCACTTTTTAAAGCGGGGGGGGGCCAACTTGCTCCCCAGCCACACCCTGCTCATTGCAGCCTTGAATCTCGGCCTGGAGAGACCTGTGAATCCATTTTGCTGCCAAGGATGGAGAGGGTGAGAGAACGAGCTCATCGCTTCACCGAGCGGGCCTTGGATGCTCTGGTTGGCGCGGTGGAGCGCAGAAGATGTATACTCTCCCCTGAGAGTGGCAGGAGGCCTTTGCCACGCGAGTACAGAAGAGTGTGGAGGGAGGTGGCTCAGAGCGTCTCCTCCAGGAGCATGGTGCCCAGGACCCATACTCAATGCCGCAAAAAGTTCAACGACCTCACTCGGGTCGTCAGGGTGAGTGGCTTTTTCTCAATACCTCTCCATCCCTCCATCTCAATCTCACTCTATGGCCAGAGGGTCTTAAAACCCCAATGCACAACACTCATCCAACACCTATGGCCCTTTCATGAAACACACACACACATTCCACACTTTGCATACAGTAAGGGCTATTCACCTATGGGAGGCACATCAGGCAAGACCATGGCTGTATACAGTAAGGGCTATTCACCTATGGGAGGCACATCAGGCAAGACCATGGCTGTATACAGTAAGGGCTATTCACCTATGGGAGGCACATCAGGCAAGACCATGGCTGTATATTTACTCAGATGCTGTCCTTTGTCTTGCAGGCCAAGCTGGCGCATAATAGGAGACAGCAGCAACGGACAGGTGGAGGGCGGCCTCAGCTGCAACCCCTCAGCGATCTTGAGGAGCGCGTCCACAGGATTGTGGCAAGCCGGGTGATCGGTCCCATCGCCACTGGAGACGCCGACCCCGTTCTGGACAGCAATAGTAAGGTCATCACCTTTTTGTCCTCTGTCCTTCCACTTGTCCCTCACAACACCAGCCTTTGACACTTTCAATCCAACTTGCTAACTCGCTGCACTTATTCCTCCCTTACTGCCACCCTGTCCTCACGCTAAAGCCACTCTGTACCTCCCTGCTTTCAGATGGTGATTCACCAGCTGAGGAGACGGGCCCTGAAGCTGCCACTGGGAGTGAAGCTGCAGCCGAGTAGGAAGAGGAAGCCGGAGCATCAGTGCCACCCTCTCCCGAGGAAGCCCATGCCCACACTGGGAACACGCCTTCCCTGGAGGGGAGCAGGGGGGAAGGGTCTGATGAGGGTGAAGCTCCAGGACCCAGCGGGCTGCAGCAACGCCATGGGGGTAGGGAAGAACGGGGGCCTTCTCCCCAGAGGGAGAGTAGGCCAGAGACTCCTACTGCAATGGACGCAGAGGAGGAGCGGCTGATCGCAGAAATGAACACCCAGGCGGTGGGCATGCACACTGAGCTCATGGGTGCAGTGGGAAGGGTGCCCGAATGCATTGAGTCACTGGCAAGGAGTGTGGAGCACGTCGCTGTAGCACAGGCGGATGCCACACTAACGCTTAGTGCTGCAATTCAGTTACTGGCTGCCGTGATCCCATCTCTGACTGCTCTCATGCAGACTCAGATTGAGGTCACGCGAGCACAGACTGCTGCCAACCTCGATGGTTCGTTCACATGTCCCCGGGGCTCTCACCGCGCCGCAGCAGGCCAGCAATCTGTTCTCCAGCAGATTGCTCCGGATGCTGAAGTGCTGCCCCGTGGGAGTGCCAGTGTGTCGGGCGAGCAGGGAGTTGCTGTCCTCTCTCACGATGACAGCATTCCTGCTGCCAACACTGTCACTTCTCCACTGCACTTGCCACCGCCTGTAGGACAGACTGCTGCCGCCCATGCAGAGTTGGTGCAGTCTGCAGCCGGGCCCTCCAGGCCCAGAAGTGGTCAAGGCCGTCCTTCAGGGGCATCTGCAGTGTCAGGGTCTGACGAGCAGCAGCCTTCCACCAGCCTTGCTGCAGCCACTGAGGTCCCATTACGGAGGAGCAGTAGGGTTAGAAGGGGGGAAGTGCGCAAGGGAAGGAGATCACCCTCGAAGGGCAAAAAGTAGGAGGTGTGACAAAATGCTGGTCATTTTTTTATTAAAGGTCGAGGTTCATGGTCCAACTTTTGTTAGTGTTTTGGACATTATCTCCAGGTTGTGAGAACCAGTTATGTTATTGACTGTTTTTTTGTGTTTATTTCTATGAGTTTGTCATGAGGAATTGACACACACAGAGTTTGTAAAATAAATAAGTTTCTGTATTCAAAATATACATGGTTGGTGTTTGGAATTATTGGTGCCTTGGCCGGCTTAGGGGTTGCATGCTGGGTTCATTGATGTTGTTAGCAATGGCAGAAGCCATTTCCACAGCAGGGGCCCTAGAAGCGGCTTGCTATTAGCCGTTGACGGACGGCCCTTGCAGTTTCACCATTGTGGGCCGCCCTCCCGCCTTGGTGCTGCTGATGATCATCCTCCTCGTCCTCTTCCTCCTCTTCCTCCTCCTCCTCTGGTGGTGCTCCAAGGCCTGGTGGCATTGGCTGGGTCCTGACGATTGCCATGTTATGCAACATGCAGCACACAACTACGAAGTTGGATACTCGCTCAGGCGAGTACTGCAGGGCTCCTCCAGAATGGTCGAGACAGCGGAACCGTTGCTTCAGCACGCCGATTGTGCGCTCAATGATGTTCCTGGTAGCTTGATGGCTCTCGTTGTACCGCAGCTCAGCAGGGGTGTTGGGCGTATGGAGCGGTGTCATCAGCCAGGTGCTCAATGCATACCCCTTGTTCCCGAGAAGCCAACCAACTGGCTGATGCGGTGCCTCGAAAAGTTCTGCCACAGTAGTCTGGCGCAGGATTAAAGCATCGTGGCAGCTGCCAGGATAGTGGGCATTGACAGCGAGTATCAGCTGTCTGTGGTTACAGACCAACTGAACATTCAAGGAATGGAACCCCTTTCTGTTCCGGAATTCCTCGGCATTCTCATGCGGAGCACGCAAAGCCACATGCGTGCAGTCAATGGCGCCCTGCACCATGGGGAAGCCCGCTATCCTCGCAAAGCCCAGAGCGCGGTCACGCTGCTTGTCTGGGGTCATGGGGAAAGAGATCAACTCTCGTCTCCTTTTAAAGAGGGCATTTGTGACCTGCCGGATGCAGCAATGCACCGCGAACTGGGAGATATTGGCGAGGTCCCCAGCAGCAGCTTGAAATGAGCCAGTAGCATAGAAGTTGAGAGCCACTGTGACCTCCACTGCCACCGACAGAGACGTCCTGGACCTCAGTTGAGGTTGCAGATCTGGCTGCAGCAGGTGGCAGAGCTCAGTGACCACCTCCTTGCTGAATCGCAGCCTTCGCAAACACAGCTCCTCAGACAAATGAATGTAGGAGAGCTGTTCACGATATACCCTGGGAGGGTAAGCTCTCCTGTACAGACGCCTGTTGGCCCTCCTCCATCTGGCCATCATTGCCACTCTCTCTCTGCGTCTCTGTGTCCTCCGATTCAGCTGGAGCAGGACGACGCCCCCAATCAGTGCAGCCCCCATAGTCTCTTTGCAAGCAAAGTAATGAAGGACAGCAACTAAAGTACTAGCGAAGTTAGGATCAGTAGGCAAAACTACCTCACAAAGCGTTGAGTCAATGCAGAAGTCTCTCTTTCTCTCTCTCCGAATCTCTCTCTCTCTCTCAGAACGAGTGGTGCAAAAATGTCAACCACAGAAAAAGACAGGAAGAGGCCCCCTTTAAATAGCGCCCCCCCCAGCCCCACAGCGATTGATAGCGTTCCAGTCTTCCGGTCGTTGGATGCGCCAGGCGGTAAGGCAGGGGGCGCCACTCAATTTCCGCTCCGGGGCGCCACAAGGGCGTTGCACCATGGAATGACGTCACAATCTGCGCGCGCAGGTGGTCGCAGCGGTAAAGTTTAGCGCCGCTGCACAATCTCTAGTTAAGTTCCCGAGCGGCGCAAACATTGCTGCGCCCGGGCGTTAGCGGCTTTGCGCCCCATTAGCACCCTCTTAAGGCGCTAACGGGAAGCGCAACCAACTGAATTTTTACCCCTTGGTCTTTATTGCAAGGGGGTTGGAGTATAAGAGTAAGGAAGTCTTGCTACAATTGTACAGGGCCTTGGTGAGACCACACCTGGAGTACTGTGCACAGTTTTGGTCTCCTTATCAAAGAAGGATATACTTGCCTTGGAGGCGGTGCAACGAAGGTTCACTAGATTGATTCCTAGGATGAGAGGGCTGTCCTATGATGAGAGATTGTGTAGAATGGGCCTATACTTTCTGGAGTTTAGAAGAATGAGAGGTGATCTCATTGAAACATACAAGATTCTGAAGGGGATTGACAGGGTAGATGCTGAGAGGTTGTTTACCCTGGCTGGAGTGTTTAGAACTAGGGGGCAATAGTCTCAGGATAAGGGGTAGGCCATTTAAGACTGAGATGATGAGGAATTTCTTCACTCAGAGGGTTGTGAATCTTTGGAATTCTCTGCCCCAGAGGGCTGTGAATGCTGAGTCTTTGAGTATATTCAAGGCTAAGGTTGGTAGATTTTTGGGGGTAAAAATTGAGTCGCGCCCCATTTGGGGCGCTAACCTCGCCGGGGCGCGACTTTTAGCGCCCCGAAAAAATTAGCGGCCCCGCGCCGGAACTTCAGTGGTTGCGCCCCAAGAGGGAAGCGGGGCGCCACTGGAAGCACCCCGCATCCCTCTTGGGGCGCTGCGAGGGAATATCCTGGCGGGGCGCTGCGGCACGTCGCGCCGCGGTATTGCAGGCCTTCCTCCCCTTCTTAAAGGGGAGGGACCCTGCGCAGCGCGAACCGGGGCCCAGCTGGGCCCCCAGGGATCGGGAGTGCCGGCAAAAGAGCCCGGCACTCAAGAGAAGTGCCGGGCTCTTGGAGCGCAGCCGGCACTTCACGGTGGGGGGGCTTCACGGGGGCCGGGGACAGCAACGGGGGCAGGTGCTGGCAAAGGCCAGCAACAAAAATGGCCGCCTGCCACCTCCCCTTTAAATATCGCCGCCCCGGCCGCACGTACGCCTCCCTGAACCCGTCGGACATAGCGTCTGGCGGTAAATCAGGGGGCGCGACTGAAGATCACGGCCGGGGCGCGAGCGGAGTGCTGCGCACGGCGATGACGTCATCGCCGGTGGCGCAGCGCCACAGGGCGCTACCGGCTGGCGCCGCCGCTAACCTCCCGCTGAATTTTTCGGGAGGCGTGGGCGGCGCTGCGCCCGGGCGTTAGCTGCTTTACGCCCCATTAGCGCCCTCTTAAGGCGCTAACGGGAGGCGCAAGCAGCTGAATTTTTCCCCCTTGGACTCTAGGGGAATCAAGGGATATGGAGATCGGGCGGGAAAGTGGAGTTGAGGTCAATGATCAGCCATGATCTTATTGAATGGCGGAGCAGGCTCGAGGGGCTGTATGACCGACTCCTGCTCCTATTTCTTATGTTCTTATGTTCTTATGTTCCCCTTAAATGCATCCGTGCTAATCGCCTCAACTACTCCTTGCAGTAGCGAGTTCCACATTCTAACCATTTAACCCATATATGGACATGCTTCCATTCTGTTCCTCCCTGACTCTTTTCAGCAGTTTTCCAGTAGACACAACTTAAAACAAACTGGAGTCAGGATTACAATGGAAATAAAATCCGAGAGTTAAAGTGGCCCGGGCCTCACTCCAGCTTGGCCGAGCGAGTTTTGGCGCTCAACCCATCGCACCACACCGAAAGTGGCGCAACCCCTGCCAACCTTAACTCCTTACCGGCACCATTCCTACTGGGCGGGGAGAGGAGGTGGGGGTTAAAATATACCCCAATGTTTCATGATCTTAGCGAACAAATACCAAATACATTGCTTTGAAATGATCTTTTCCGCTATTTTAACGGCAGCATTAACCAGTTTAAAGCACCACCATTAAAATTACAGAAAAAGCAAGTGGATACTAGGGTAATAAGATTTGCACACTAACGTCACACTGTGCGATTTCAAGGCCAATATGTTTTTTTTTTTAAATGCCCACTGCATTTTTAGTTACCTAAAAGAAGTAGATTAGAGGATCTCATTGTGAATCTATTTCCTGGGTTTTGACCAACGTTGCCATCTGTAAGTCCAACGAGTCAAAGGCCACTGGGCAGAACCTGTTTCAGCCGCTTTCCAATATTCCTGACAAACAGCTCTTCAGGTTCCCAGTTGCACAAGGACACTGCCTTGCCCTCTCAGGCTTCCTTTGTGTATTTGCTTCTCCCATTTTGCTTTCTCCTCCTCCTCAGACAGGACAATGCTCGCTGTGACTTTAAAAAAATATATATTCTTGGGATATGGGCGTCGCTGGCAAGGCCGGCAATTATTGCCCATCTCTACTCGCCCTGAGAAGGTGCTGGTGGATTACCCTCTTCTTGAACCACTGCAGTTCTTGTGCTGGTGGTGCTCCCACAACGGCGTTAGGTAGGGAGTTCCAAGATATTGGTTCAGCCATACTAATTCCCTCGAGTATAAAAAGATCAAGGGGTGATCGAATTGAGGTGTTTAAGATGATTAAAGGATTTGATAGGGTAGATAGAGGGAAACTATTTCTTCTGGCGGTCGAGTCCAGAACAAGGGGGCATAAATATAAAATTCGAGCTGGGTCGGTCAGGGGTGATGTCAGGAAGAACTTCTTCACACAAAGGGTAGCGGAAATCTGGAACTCTCTCCCCAAAAAAGCTGTTGAGGCTGAGGGGGCGGGGGGTGGGGGGGGGGTGGCGGGGTCCATTGAAAATGGCAAAATTGAGATTGCTAGGTTTTTGTTAGGTAAGGGGTATGGAACCCAGGCGAATGAATGGAGCTGAGATGTAAAATCAGCCACCATCTGTTTGAATAGCAGAAGAGGCTCGAGGGGCTGGACGGCCTATGTCCCTAAGGAAAAGCGCTCTATGTCCAAGTCACGGTGGTGTGTGACTTGGAGTGGAACCTGAATGTGATGGCATTCCCGCTGTTGTAAAAGGTAATGCAGCACAGTCAGTAACACGGCATTAAGTTTGTCAATGATATTAAAACCAAGTCTAAATGTGACTGAGAGAGCGTCATTTGCAGAAGGAGTGAATTTAATTGGATCCACCCCGACGATTAGCGAAAGTGGTCTTTCACTTCGCTGGTGATCATTTGCAGCTTTGTTATTCGAATGTACAGAGTGGTGGCAAAACTGTTGACAGTCGTAATATCTGCTCCATAATTTCTTCCATTCTGGTGATAACCCATTAAACCTGCAGCTTGGCTAATCCGTCACCAGGCTGAACACAACCCGAAGTTTTTGGGTAAAATATTTATGAGGTAAATTTATGAGGCTATTTAACAAAAGATCAACGGAGATGAACAAGCTCCAGCAAGCATGGTGTCAGCTTCTTGGCTTGCAACATAAATAAAGGCGCTCTCTGCGATGAAAGTTAGGCAACCTTGCAATATGGCCAAGCCATTGGGTGTAATCGTCAAAGTAGACATCAGGGCAAAGAGCTGGTTTGGCTCTGTACCCCTCAATGGTCACTGCAAATTGAATTCCTTTTTTTCTCTTCCATTTTCTCCCCTTCCCTCCACACTTTCCAGCAGAGTTCACTGGACATCACTCAAGAACAACAACGTGCATTGTTATAGCGCCTTTAACCGAGTAAAATGTCCCAAGGCGCTTCACCGGAGCGTAATCGAACAAAGTTTGACACCGAGCCACATAAGGAGATATTAGGACAGGTGACCAAAACCTTGCTCAAAGAGGTAAGTTTTAAGGAGCGTCTTAAAGGAGGAGAGAGAGGTGTGGAGGTGGAGAGGTTTAGGGAGGGAATTCCAGAGTTTAGGGCCCAGGCGGCTGAAGGCTAGGCCGCCAATGGTGGAGCGATTAAAATCGGGGAAGCGCAAGAAGCCAGAGTTGGAGGAGCGCAGATATCTCGGAGGGTTGAAGAGCTGGAGGAGGTTAGAGAGCTAGGGAGGGGGCGAGGCCATGGAGCGATTTGAAAACAAGGATGAGAATTTTTAAATTGAGCCTTTGCTGGACCGGGAGACAATGTAGGTCAGAGAGCACAGGGGTGATGGGTGAACAGGACTTGGTGCGAGTTAGAGTATGAGTGTGTGTGTGAGAGAGTGCATGTGTGTGTGTGTGAGAGAGAGTGCATGTGTGTGTGTGTGTGAGAGTGCATGTGTGTGTGTGAGAGAGAGTGCATGTGTGTGTGTGTGAGAGAGAGTGCATGTGTGTGTGTGAGAGAGAGTGCATGTGTGTGTGTGTGTGAGAGTGCGTGTGTGTG